>CM051240.1:153483628-155983628 GCA_027917425.1 Gastrophryne carolinensis
TGACCTCCATTTAAAAAAATAAAAGCTTATTAAAGTGCTCCCTAAAGCCCCCCACTAGCAATCAGTGATATAAGTCAATTGGTGGGACTTTACCCCTTGCAGATGTTATGGAATAACAGGCAGATTATGTGCTCCTGAACTACGTGAGAGTCACTATCTTGCCACACACATTCGAGCCCTGCTTCTGTGTGTGCAGTATGATAGACAATCTTCCCCGTGTTTTTTAGGCATATAGCTTTCTCAGTTTGGTGTGGGCTTCTGCCGGCAGAGCTCCCTCCTCATGCTCATGTGTAAGCAGGACTGTCAGTGAAATGGCCACAGCCATGGAATTCAGGAGCGCAGAACCTTCGTACTATTAAACAACTTTAGCATGCGGTTAAGCTCTCAAACAGTTTACACCACTGCTAACCAGGTAATGGGTTTTATGGGAACAATTTACTACATTTCCGTTTATTGACTGAAGGTCTGCTTTAACTAATTTCCATAGCTTTAAGAAGCTATATTTGCCCGCCCCCTTAGTCAGCCATTTGGAAACAGTAGCATTAAAGAGATAGAGAGAAACAAAATCCAAGATGTTCCCTATCCCGGGTTATGTACTTCCAGCCTGGCAAATCTCAGTTTTGGATATCCCTCTATCACCTTTCTTTTTCTCCCATGGCGCACACATGCGCCGCTTAGCCGGTCAGTGGCTTGTGTTCTTGCAAATCTGAGCCTGTGTGCTGTGTGTTTGCCACATCCCAGCTCAGATTAATCTGTGTGCCTGTGCCAACCATTCATAAATGCCTGGGGCTAGTACGTGTCTATGATAAAAGTATAGTGGGGATGTGGTGTGGGAACACTGGCAAGGTGTGTGTACCAGGCAATCCCTAAGATCTTCACGCAGCAGGGCATTCCAATAGTGGATGGCCCAAAAATAGCAAAACCACCGTGCCTAGAGTATTATAGATTCTAGGGGGTTAGTTTATTCTCTTTAAAGGAGCACTATCATGAAAAAATGGACCAACAATAAAACTCCATATAAATATGCTGGATGGTGGGAGGAGGGGTCATCTAGAAATATCCAATCAGGCTTGTTTTTTATTTTTATTAATGGAAGGAAGAGGAAATTGGGTGGCAGATGTTGTCACCCCCGGTACACTAAACCTGGATTTTATTCCTACCAGGAGAAGAAAACCTAAAGCTTGGCAGGAGTTTTATTCAGTTCAGGTGTATAAGCGAACCCTACTCTCATTAGCCAACGCATTTATATGGGTTTTTAATATTACACAATTTCGTGATAGTGCTCCTTTAATTTCTGCTCAAAAAATCTACACACATCAGAAGAATTGAAGTAATAATTCAGCTTACTTCCAACACTGGCTGGCCAAGAGGTCAGGCAGTTAGAGATCAGCAGTAAAAGAGGAAGAGAAAAGGCACTTAGGGACCCTAAGCAGACCAGATCCCACCCTGGAGTCTATGAGACTCCAGAGCAGGCTTACTCCCTCCCCCTGGTGGCATCCTGAACTGGAATGTCCTGCTGTGTGAAGCCCCCCAGGGTGCCGAATAAACCTTCCTTTCCCCCCAAGACCATGACATATGTGCAGCTGGCACTGGCATCACTCGCCTCCCTTCTCGGCTGTGCGTGGCCTCACCAAAGTGATGCCACATGCCGCTCATAAGTGCAGCTGGGGATTCCATTCAGCTTCTTCAGTCGCACATTAATTTGCCGTGGGTTCAAGGAGAGGTGACTTAGTTAGGTTTTCTGGGGGTTTCACACAGGTTTTGGTCCACCTTAACATGGCACTTACAGACCAGTGACCACTTACAGACCAGACTCCTTATTCCTAGCAGTGAGGGTAGCTATGCAAACCATTTCTTTTCACCTTTGTGATTTTGGAAATTATTTGGGGCAGGGTGTAACAGTAACCTCTTAGCTTGCTTTCCAGCATATATATGCATTTTTTAGTAGATCTCAACTTAACTTTTTACCTCTTCCATGGGGTGATACTGAGTATAATCATAACTTTCCAAAGAAACTGCTTTCTCTTTTTTATTGTAGACAGTGTTCATGTTTATCACTTGCTGTACATCTTCAATTAATACACTAAAATGAAAATCAAGAAAAAAAACTATTGCTTGGGTAGTTATATATGACTGTATTCTAAATGATTAAAGCAATAGCATGGGGAGGACAAATGGAAAGAGGCATGCCTTTTGCCTCGCATGCATAATGTCAGGCCCTGTGGGACACCCGCCTTCAAGGTAAGCCCACAACCCCCAATCTCCGCTGCTAGCTTCACCTTTAGTCAAGCCCCCGTTTGCCGGGACGTTTTATACGCCTCGCCGGACACGGTTGCCCCCAGGACTCAGTAACACAAAGGATGTGAAGGCAGATGAACCAAAGACCAGACTGGGCAATGTCGGTCCTTAAATATCACAGCACCAAGGGGAGAGACAATAGAAGAGTCGAGGTCAAGCCAAAGGTCAATCCAGGAGGTCACGGGTTCGCGGCACAAAGGGTAAGACAGAAGTATGGTCAGGGTACAAACAAGGGTCGGTCCAGGCGGCTATCACAGAATGGTCAAAACAAAGCAGGGTCGGCAACGGGATCAAACAGGCGTCAAGATCAAAGGCACACCCAACTAAATGCTATCACGGACACTGGAGGGGTAAAACCTTTATAGGCTGAGCACTACAGGGAATGTGTGTCATGATTGGTGGACATTCAGACTCTGAGCTGGATGCCCAATAAACTTTTAGGGGCGTTACACCCAGGTCATACACTAAAGGGATTGGTCCCCTTAATTCATCCTCCGGCAGCTGTGTGCAAGGACATATGTAGTACGTGCTTGCGCACAAGGAGGTCGGAGATGCGGGGGCACGCCGAGACAGCAGCCGAGCACGGCACCGCTTGAGCAGACGCTCGGAGCATCCACCAGGCAGGTATTGCACGGCCCGGTGCTCGGAGACACCTCGGGACCGGACCCCAGGTAAATTTATCTAAAGGATGCTTAGTGGCATGTGAGAACATCCCTACCTTCATTTATCTATTGTTGGTAGTTTTATTTCAATCAGGAATTGTGTATAGTGCTATATCCACGCAGTAAACCGTATCTAAATGACCACATAGAGCAGTGGTACTCAACCACTTCACGTAAAGGTCCATTTACAGACATCGGTAAGATGTGAAGGTCCGGGCAGGGGGGCTGTTGCAGGGGGTGGGCCTCAATAGTTATACTGGTTCTGGGGGCAGGCTGGGGTGGAGGGGCCCCACTAACAATTGTCTTTATTAAAAAATAATAATACTCGAAACCCTCAACGTTTATTCCTAGTTCTGGTTCATGACAGTTCTTACTCAAATTCAGTAACTACCTACCACAGAGGTAGACATTAACAGTGGTATTAAAACACAGTGTTTCATCTGTGAATCATGAATCCATTTAATATGCATATTAAAGAAAACCAGATCAAGAAAGCATGTGCTTATTATTAATTGTAAGGGGGGAATATATGGCCATTTTAAACTTGTGCACACAACCCATCCATGCAGGGCGGAGCAGAGTGTAGCAGTGGGCTGCCCTAATTACAGTGCCTGAAGGACCTGCAAAGGGGACCTTCATGGTTTTTGGTCCACTTGAAAGGCTGACAACTCTAAATACTCACCATTAAAAGAGGCTGTCCAAGCAATTAACAAAACCCTCACTCACCTTTTCTCCATTGCAGCTGATCTGTCGAAGAGTTTAAAATGTAGTCCTTCACAATGCAGATCCACATTCCATTCACTGATGCCTTCAGGGTCACCTCCCACTTCAGTCACACCTTTTCCAACTACTGCAATGTAAGGAGGCATGTCAAGAAAGTGTGGCCAGTCCCAGAGGTTGCAAACTGAATGGAAAACAGGCATGCACTGTGCAGGACTCGATCTTGGGAACCAGTATTTTTTACATTGCCGAACTAGGACTATCAGCTGTGGGGGAGAAAAGGTGAGTAAAGTTTTTGTTTTTAACTTGCCTAAAAAGACCCTTTAAGGGGCTATGCTTGCCTAATCTTTTATACATAATATGCACAAACCAACATACCTGTATGAAATGTCCTGCTGAATAAGTGACTGTTTTATTACATCAACATGAGAAAATGGAATTCGGACATGGACCTTCCTTCCGGCACGAATACCTTCTGGAGTGTATGGTTTCCACAAATCTAGCTTAAAGCAAAGTAAATATTGCAACAATATCCCCATAAAGGTTAATATTTTGTCATTTTTCACTTAATCATAACACAACCCAATAATTTGACTTCCCAGGGTTTCGTTCCTTCCCCGGGGGCATCCCAATTTGGGAAACCCCCTACTTTGCCTATTAAAACTCACCTGTCCTTGGTCCAAAGGCGCATGTACAGCTTCTCCTCCAATCAGAGGCCTTCGCCGTATTTATGTGCTTCGCTCCTCTGCTCCTGAAATCTTAAACCAATCAGAGCTGTTTACAGAATGGTGTAGTCACGGCAGACGTCTCTGATTGGATGAGAGCCCGTGCATGCACCATTGGACTGGGGAAAGATGAGCCATTACTGACACCCTAGGGGTCTCATACAGTGGGACATCCCGATTCGATGTATAGACTAAGCTGTCCTATAAATAATCTCTCTTTTCTAAGGAGAGATTGAATAATATAATAAAGTCAGCAGAGCGATGTTGATATATTGGGTAATCAATATTCTCTCTGTGGATCCTTGAATTGCTTTTTCTTTTGTGGTTTACCAACAAACAGACTGGCACCCCTCTAAATTATTTTGAATTTTGCTGCTTACCTCATCCACCTCAATGTATGTGATTGCATCTCCAACTCTTAACTGCCAGTCCTTAAAATGTTACGTGGCTGGCATTTTCCCCTATTTAGAGCCCCCCCCCCCAAAAAAAGCTCACCTTCATCCAGGTTCCAGCATCAGGGGTCTCCTCATCCCCTGGTGGGCCTCAAATTGTCTGCCCGAGTCTTCAGTGAGGTAGAAAATACTGATTCTCTGCCTTGCGCACAGTTTCTGACAGCTTGCTTGCAGAGAGGGGCATTTTATACCAGTGAGTGAGCTCCTCCCTGCAGGAGGAGTGGGCAGCAGAAGCCAGGAACGGAGCTGGGGACATCTTCTGTCTCTCACTTCTGACTGTGGTCAACGGTGTGGGAAAGCCCTCTAGAGATGGAAGGGAGTGTTTTTTCACTTAACCCATTGTGATCCTTGAGACCAGTTCAAAGGGCAGAAGAGACCAGCAAGCAGGTGATTTTCTAACCCTTGCACCCGATTACCTGCATTCCCAATGGCTGGGGGGGGGGGCAGAAGAGCGAAGTGCCTTTGCAGGCTATGTGAGCCAGTAGCCCGCTGGATGCTGGCCACTCAGCCTCTGAACCCTGAACTATCAACATAGCTGATGCCCAGGCTGGATTTGCTAGAGAGGAGGGATGTCACATCATTTTTTTTAGTTTTAATTTGGTGGTCGTAGATGGTGTATGGTATGTCATGGCACAGCTTTACAAGCATTCTCTGCTGTGGTCAGATAGAGGTGAAAGCTGTCACGTCACGCGTGTGGTCATCCCGACTTTCAGATGTGGGGTCCGATCTCTGGAGGCGGTTGGAGGGTAGGGGATGTGGTCACCTGCCTCCCCAGCCCCCCCTCCAGTGATCAGCCATGACAGCTGTCAGCAAGAGCTGAATCGTCGCGTGACACAGGTCGGAGGTGAGTGAGTGTTCTCTGTGTCAGTGTTTTTTGCTGGTTATGCTGGGCAGGGGGTCCTCATGTCATTTTTTTTTGGGGGGGGGAGGGGATTTCTAAGGGTTTTTAACCCTTAAAATTTCAAAAAAATACGGTCCCGCACCCCGGGAGGGGGGACCCTATGTAATTTTTTTTTTAATTAACCCCTTGTTACCTGTCACCCAGCAGCTATAAAAGGCTTCCAGCAGCATCAGGAGAGCAGAAGCCAGAGTGATCAGCGTGGGACACAGTGCTCTGGGATCCATGGGAGGTAAGTATTAAAAATAATGTTAATAAAAATGTATTATGTTTTTTTTTTTACATTTAACCCTTTGTAAACTGGTGGGGTCCATGATACCCTTATACCAGTTCACAAGGCTTAGGTGGCTGGCAAGTCACCTGCGGCTAGCGGGTAACTTGCCATTAACCCCCGCCCCCCAATACCTGCCTCCCCAAAGCTGGGGGGGGGGGGGACAGAAGAGCCCGTGGCTATGTGGACTTTGGCGCTTGTAGCCGGCAGGGTGGGGGACCCACCAAAGGCTGGCCCCTGCGCTCTGTTCTACAAGCCCCATAGCTGGTCCCCGGGCTGGTATTGGGGGGGGGTTAATTCCAATTCCAATAAAAATGGGGTCCCCCACACTGGAAGGGTACCAATAATAATAATAATAATGGTTTACTTAATAAATTACATTTTTTTGTAAGGCAACCTCACTTTTCATTGTTTAACTATAACATATACTCGTACCAGCTTGTCAAAACAATGCTATTTACTGCTTTTTATAAAGAAATACAATTAATATTAAGCAGAATTGAGTTCAGCCTTTTGGCCCGGCCCTCCACAATATTTTTATTTTCTCATGTGGCCCCATGGAAAAAATAATTGCCCATCCCTGGTTTAAACTCATTCTTATATTTGTCAGTGTCGCTGCCCATGTTGTCTAGCCTGGGAGTTGTTTTTGAGTTTAAACTCATCCCTTTCATTGAGGGCAATGCAATGATTTTCTAGGATCAGGATGCCCTAATACCTCAGCTGCTACTAAAGCATTTGACCTCTTTATTGGTTCTACGTCTAGTCTGTTTTGTGGAGGCTTATTCATTACTAACGCCAGGTATCGGCAGATAAGCGCCTGTGTATCGGCGTGTAAAGCGACCGCTAGTAGATGCTGTAAGTGGGTATCGGGAGCTGTAACAGAGAGTAACCTGGCCCGCATTGATCAATGCGATGTATGTTGGGCGCTCTAACGGCAGTACATCGCTTAAGGGAGCAAAAGGTAAAGCCAGCTCAGTGCGACCGACTTTCAGCGACTCACACCATACTTCTGGTCGCTGTAGCATAGAGCGCCAGACACTGTGTGAATAAAGTCTGTTTCTGAACACATATCCACCAGTAACAAAGCGAAAACACATGGAATTACATTGTTGTAACATTGTGACATTAACACTTTGCCAGAACAACAATGCCAGAACTGTAAATACAATTCTGCATAAAAAACAAAAAAATCTAAAAAGTTTTCAAAAATGACTTTTTCTAGGCTAGGAGAGGTCACACAATTATTTGAGAGAAAAAAAAACAAAAGCAAAAACCCTGTTTAAACAGAAGAAAAGGAACGTACATTGCAATGTATGTGAGAGCGACAGGTAGCGACAGGTAATACCTGGATCTCTGGAAGCTTTCATAAATGTGGTTTGCGTACAGCGCCCGGCGGCCACCAGACGCTGTCTGCCACTACGAGGCACTACTAGCCGCTAGACCTTCATGAATAAACCCTATTGTTGCATACATACCAAGTTCCCCACTGCTGGTTTTACTCCTGCTAGTAAATATTATATATATATATATATACAGTGTTTCCCCGAAAATAAGACCTACTCCGAAAATAAGACCTACCGTGCTTTTAGCACGAAGGCTAAATATAAGACCTCCCCCGAAAATAAGACCTCCCCCGAAAATAAGACCTCCCCCGAAATAAGACCTCCCCCCGCAGCAAGAGTCCTCAGTCTGCTGCGGCCGGCTCTCTCTGATGACGAGTGACGCCCCTGACGTTGCGCATAGGGGGACGTCACTGGGGGACGTCACTCGTCATCAAAGCGGCCGCCACCAAAGTGAAAGCTGCTGTCTGCTGCTCACTCTCTGACAGTAAGTTAGTGAGTAGTGGCAGCAGACTGTGAAGAGGAAAAAAAAAAGAATTTCTATGGGGGAAATGCCAGGTGAAGTGAGGTGAGGGGGGGATGGAAACTAGAGAATTCCCTGGATTCGCTAGACTCTACCCCCACCTCCCCCACCTTCACCCACTGATGATGAGGAGGGGGGGGTTGTATGTTTTGGATTCCCCACATATGCCACTACCGGTAGTACATGAGAAGGGGGGTAAATTGGGACAGGAGGATCGGGGGGGGGGGGGGTAACATGAAATTTCTACAGGAGTCACATTTTGTCTGGTTATGCTGGTTTGTGATGGCAACTACTACTGTTTAACAGTTAATAAATTTCCTTTTTTTGTGAATGCATGTGAATTCTTCTTCATGGAAGAATGTAAGACATCCCCTGAAAATAAGACCTAGCGCATCTTTGGGAGCAAAAATTAATATAAGACACTGTCTTATTTTCGGGGAAACAGGGTATATACTCTATATTAAATGGAAGGTAAGCAGAATGTATGTTTACTGCATATCAAATTACAAAGTACAAAGTGCCCTCCTTTCTCCATATAAAATTAATCAGCAATTTTACAAATATTAATATATTTGTTATAAAACGAAATCCCAACTTTTTGCGCTGTAAGTAGACTTAGTAAAATAGTAATATTCTTGTATCAAGAACACAAGATAAATTCTACTCACCAGCCATTTACTGGTTAACTCTTGCAGATACTCGGCATGTTTTCCAGTCTGTGGTATGATTTCTAAAACTTGATCCCTGTCATAAACACAATTGCAATCACAATTTCATTAGTGAAAGCTAGTTAGTATACGATTTTTTATTTATAGCATTTAATTCTGTGTTGGAACTGTGGACGGTCAGCCAGAAGAAATCTGATGTGGCAGCCTGGGACGGAGCACCAATGTGGTAGTACTAATAGGTAAGCTGACATCATGCTTTGATAAATACCTATAGTCATCACATGTAGAGATGAGCGAACTTTTGAAAAATTCGATTCGACTGATTCGCCGAATTTTCCGACAAAAATCATTTCGACCCAAATTAATTCGCGACGAATCGCTATTAAAAACGGCTATTTCTGAGCCTCCTAGAGCCTCAATAGGGTTGTAAACCATTCTGCCTTGCTGTAACACGCACAGGATGCGTGCTGGGTTAGTTAAATAATACTTTGAATAAATATCACATGCAGATCAGAGGCATCGCTAATAGAATCGCAGAGCGGCACAATTGAATTCAAGAGAGTTGAAGTGGCATCACTATGAGGGGCAGGAGCCCAAACATTGCTTTACAGAGACACTGGAGTTGGCAGCAGCAGGAGCCCAAAAATTGGATGAATCACACCCTGGAGTTGGCAGCAGCAGCAGCAGGAGCCCAAACATTGTCTGAAAGAGACACTGGGGTTGGCTTCAGGAGCCCAAAAATTGGATGAATCACACCCTGGAGTTGCAAGCAGCAGCAGGAGCCCAAATATTACTTTAAAGAGACACTGGAGTTGGCTTCAGGAGCCCAAAAATTGGATGAATCACACCCTGGAGTTGCAAGCAGCAGCAGGAGCAGCCCAAATATACACTGGAGTTGGCTTCAGGAGCCCAAAAATTGGATGAATCACACCCTGGAGTTGGCAGGAGTTGACAGCAGCAGCAGCAGGAGCCCAAATATTACTTTAAAGAGACCCTGGGGTTGGCTTCAGGAGCCCAAAAATTGGATGAATCACACCCTGGAGTTGGCAGGAGTTGACAGCAGCAGCAGCAGGAGCCCAAATATTACTTTAAAGAGACACTGGGGTTGGCTTCAGGAGCCCAAAAATTGGATGAATCACACCCTGGAGTTGGCAGGAGTTGACAGCAGCAGCAGCAGGAGCCCAAATATTACTTTAAAGAGACACTGGGGTTGGCTTCAGGAGCCCAAAAATTGGATGATTCACACCCTGGAGTTGGCAGCAGCAGCAGGAGCAGCCCAAATATACACTGGAGTTGGCTTCAGGAGCCCAAAAATTGGATGAATCACACCCTGGAGTTGGCAGGAGTTGACAGCAGCAGCAGCAGGAGCCCAAATATTACTTTAAAGAGACCCTGGGGTTGGCTTCAGGAGCCCAAAAATTGGATGAATCACACACTGGAGTTGGCAGCAGCAGCAGCAGGAGCCCAAATATTACTTTAAAGAGACACTGGAGTTGGCTTCAGGAGCCCAAAAATTGGATGATTCACACCCTGGAGTTGGCAGCAGCAGCAGGAGCGGCCCAAATATTACTTTAAAGAGACACTGGGGTTGGCTTCAGGAGGCCAAAAATTGGATGAATCACACCCTGGAGTTGGCAGCAGCAGCAGCAGGAGCCCAAACATTGGCTGAAAGAGACACTGGGGTTGGCTTCAGGAGCCCAAAAAATTGGATGAATCACACCCTGGAGTTGCAAGCAGCAGCAGGAGCCCAAATATTACTTTAAAGAGACACTGGAGTTGGCTTCAGGAGCCCAAAAATTGGATGAATCACACCCTGGAGTTGGCAGCAGCAGCAGGAGCAGCCCAAATATACACTGGAGTTGGCTTCAGGAGCCCAAAAATTGGATGAATCACACCCTGGAGTTGGCAGGAGTTGACAGCAGCAGCAGCAGGATCCCAAATATTACTTTAAAGAGACCCTGGGGTTGGCTTCAGGAGCCCAAAAATTGGATGAATCACACACTGGAGTTGGCAGCAGCAGCAGCAGGAGCCCAAATATTACTTTAAAGAGACACTGGAGTTGGCTTCAGGAGCCCAAAAATTGGATGAATCACACACTGGAGTTGGCAGCAGCAGCAGCAGGAGCCCAAATATTACTTTAAAGAGACACTGGAGTTGGCTTCAGGAGCCCAAAAATTGGATGATTCACACCCTGGAGTTGGCAGCAGCAGCAGGAGCAGCCCAAATATTACTTTAAAGAGACACTGGGGTTGGCTTCAGGAGGCCAAAAATTGGATGAATCACACCCTGGAGTTGCAAGCAGCAGCAGGAGCCCAAATATTACTTTAAAGAGACACTGGAGTTGGCTTCAGGAGCCCAAAAATTGGATGAATCACACCCTGGAGTTGCAAGCAGCAGCAGGAGCCCAAATATTACTTTAAAGAGACACTGGAGTTGGCTTCAGGAGCCCAAAAATTGGATGAATCACACCCTGGAGTTGGCAGCAGCAGCAGGAGCAGCCCAAATATACACTGGAGATGGCTTTAGGAGCCCAAAAATTGGATGAATCACACCCTGGAGTTGGCAGGAGTTGACAGCAGCAGCAGCAGCAGGAGCCCAAATATTACTTTAAAGAGACCCTGGGGTTGGCTTCAGGAGCCCAAAAATTGGATGAATCACACACTGGAGTTGGCAGCAGCAGCAGCAGGAGCCCAAATATTACTTTAACCCTTTTGTTGCCAAGCACGTAACACCTACGTGCTGGCTTGGCTGGGCCTTAAGTGCCAAGCCCGTAGGTGTTACGTGCTTGACTTTCCTCGCTTCTAGTTTAAAAAATAAAAATCAAAAATACTCACCTGACCCCTTGTTGGATCCGGCCGGGTCTCCTCTTTAATTTGGTGCCATCCGATCCCCCGTGGGGGGTCGGATGGCTCCAGGAGAGCCCCCGGAATAGGCCGCCCCCCCCCCCCGCTTCTGCAGCAGCAGCTGCTAACTGTAAAAAAAAATAAAAAATAAAAATGACATTCACTTACCTGTGTGTGCGCTGGCTCCCGCTGTCCCTCCTCTTCACCTGGGGGGCCTCCGATCCCCCCCCAGGACTTACCGATCTTCAGGAGAGAGCCTGGGAGGCTCTCTCCTCTCTTCTTCACGATGGTGGCAGCCATCTTGCCTCTAAGCCCCGCCCCCTTGGGGGCGGGGCTTATGACGTCATCCCGGTCCCGATCACCGGCTTCAGCTTTCTCAGCTTCTCAGATGCCGGTGATCGGTGCCCTGGAAGGAGGTGACAGGAGATCCTCTGATCTCCTGCCTTCTCCTTCTCTGGATGCCGATCACAGGCATCTGTCAGCTGAGCGGCGAGGGACAAGAGCTTGCAATCGAAGGTAAGTACAGTTAAAAAATTTTTTTTTTTTTTGAATAAAATACTTTTTATTATTGTGTGGTGTTTTTATTTCACATTAACCCTTTGTGAGCTGGTAAGGGGTCCATGAGACCCCTTATACCAGTTCACAAGGCTGGGGGGGTGGCAAGTCACCTGCCCTAGCGGGTGGCTTGCCATTAACCCCCGCACCCCCATTACCTGCCTCCCCAAAGGCCAGGGGGGGGCAGAAGAGCCCGGGCCCACATAGGCTATGTGGGCTCGTAGGCTGCAGGGTGGGGGGGCCACCAAAGCTGGCCCCCCCACTCTGTGCCTACAAGCCCCCATAGCTGGTCCCGGGCTGGTTACTTTGGGTAAGGGGGACCCCACGTCATTTTTTTTTTTTGGATTTTTAAGGGTTTTTAACCCTTAAAAATCCAAAAAAAAATGGGGTCCCCCTCCCCGGGAAGGGGGACCCTATGTCATTTTTTTTTTTTAATTAACCATTTGTCATCCAGCAGCTATAAAAGGCTTCTGGGCAGGAAAGGGTGTCTACCTATACATATGTGGTATCGCTGTAACCGGGAGAAATTGGGGTTTCTCACGCAATAAGATTTTATTGACAAACTTACATTTTTTATTACAAAAAAACTCTACAAATTGTAAAAAAATATATTTTTTTTAATTTTTTTCACACATTTCACCCAAAAATGTTGAGAATACACCTAAAAAATACAAACAAGACATTTCATGTTAAAGCCCAGACTCTGTTGAAAAAAACAATATATAATTTTCCTGGGAAATCCCTGGAAATCCTTTCAAAAATGACAGTTGAACATGTGTAGCGCGAAACAGTGAAACTCAGTCTGGCAACAGGGAGTGGGAAATGCTGCAGGTAGGCTGGCACTTAAAGGGTTAAAGAGACACTGGAGTTGGCTTCAGGAGCCCAAAAATTGGATGAATCACACCCTGGAGTTGGCAGCAGCAGCAGCAGGAGCCCAAATATTACTTTAAAGAGACCCTGGGGTTGGCTTCAGGAGCCCAAAAATTGGATGAATCACACACTGGAGTTGGCAGCAGCAGCAGCAGGAGCCCAAATATTACTTTAAAGAGACACTGGGGTTGGCTTCAGGAGCCCAAAAATTGGATGATTCACACCCTGGAGTTGGCAGCAGCAGCAGGAGCCCAAACATTACTTTAAAGAGACACTGGGGTTGGCTTCAGGAGCCCAAAAATTGGATGAATCACACCCTGGAGTTGGCAGCAGCAGCAGGAGCAGCCCAAATATACACTGGAGTTGGCTCCAGGAGCCCAAAAATTGGATGAATCACACCCTGGAGTTGGCAGGAGTTGGCAGCAGCAGCAGCAGGAGCCCAAATATTACTTTAAAGAGACCCTGGGGTTGGCTTCAGGAGCCCAAAAATTGCATGAATCACACACTGGAGTTGGCAGCAGCAGCAGCAGGAGCCCAAACATTACTTTAAAGAGACACTGGGGTTGGCTTCAGGAGCCCAAAAATTGGATGATTCACACCCTGGAGTTGGCAGCAGCAGCAGGAGCAGCCCAAATATACACTGGAGTTGGCTTCAGGAGCCCAAAAATTGGATGAATCACACCCTGGAGTTGGCAGGAGTTGACAGCAGCAGCAGCAGGAGCCCAAATATTACTTTAAAGAGACCCTGGGGTTGGCTTCAGGAGCCCAAAAATTGGATGAATCACACACTGGCGTTGGCAGCAGCAGCAGGAGCCCAAATATTACTTTAAAGAGACACTGGAGTTGGCTTCAGGAGCCCAAAAATTGGACGATTCACACCCTGGAGTTGGCAGCAGCAGCAGGAGCAGCCCAAATATTACTTTAAAGAGACACTGGGGTTGGCTTCAGGAGCCCAAAAATTGGATGAATCACACCCTGGAGTTGGCAGCAGCAGCAGCAGGAGCCCAAACATTGGCTGAAAGAGACACTGGGGTTGGCTTCAGGAGCCCAAAAATTGGATGAATCACACCCTGGAGTTGCAAGCAGCAGCAGGAGCCCAAATATTACTTTAAAGAGACACTGGAGTTGGCTTCAGGAGCCCAAAAATTGGATGATTCACACCCTGGAGTTGGCAGCAGCAGCAGGAGCAGCCCAAATATTACTTTAAAGAGACACTGGGGTTGGCTTCAGGAGGCCAAAAATTGGATGAATCACACCCTGGAGTTGGCAGCAGCAGCAGCCCAAACATTGGCTGAAAGAGACACTGGGGTTGGCTTCAGGAGCCCAAAAATTGGATGAATCACACCCTGGAGTTGCAAGCAGCAGCAGGAGCCCAAATATTACTTTAAAGAGACACTGGGGTTGGCTTCAGGAGCCCAAAAATTGGATGATTCACACCCTGGAGTTGGCAGCAGCAGCAGCAGGAGCCCAAATATACACTGGAGTTGGCTTCAGGAGCCCAAAAATTGGATGATTCACACCCTGGAGTTGACATCAGCAGGAGACCAAAAATTGGCCTAAAGACATAAATATGTTTTGCACCATTTGGAAAGTGTAAAACGTGGCACCATGCTGAATCTAGTCGCATGCATCAGGCATTGGTGGGTGGAAATCCTGGCTGATCAATCCCTGATTCATTTTGACAAAGGTGAGTCTCTCCACATTTTTAGTTGACAGACGAGTTCTCCTCGCCGTAACTATGGCCCCCGCCGCACTAAACACCCGCTCAGATGGCACGCTACTTGCCGGGCAGGACAGCTTTTCCAGGGCAAACTCTGCTAGTTGCGGCCACAAATCAAGTTTGGCTGCCCAGAAGTCCAGCGGATCCTCAAGGTGTGTTGGCATGGTCATGTCAAAGTATGACATGACCTGCTGGTTCAGGTCCTGCTCCAGGTCTTCCTGCTGCTCATGAGTAGCCTCACTATGCAGGTGTAGAAAGCTACTCATTAGCGACTGAAGACTGAGGCTGCTGCTGCTGATGGAGCTGCTGCTGCTGCTCCTGCCAACCCCCCCAGCGGCCATGGCAGTGGAAGGTGAGTGCAGAGGTCGCCTCGAGTCAGACCTGCGAGAGTATGGACCATGGCGCAGATAGGCATCGGCCAACTGCCTACGTAGAATGTCTTTGTAGTAGTTGAGTTTGTCCTCCCTCTCGGTGGGTTTAAAAAATGCCCCCATTTTGTGCCGGAAGCGAGGGTCCAATAAGGTGGACAGCCAGAAGTCATCCCGCCGACAGATGGAAACAATTCTGGGGTCACTACGCAAGCATGTGAGCATGCTTCGTGTCATTTGCGCAAGTGACTCGGATGGACTACCTGTCTCCATCTCCACTGCATACTGCCACAGTGTGCCCGGGTCCTCTGTCTCGCCTTCCTCAAAAACCTCTAGCTCCTCTGGCTGCTCCTGCTCCTCCTCTCCTGTCCGCTGACTAGATAAACCAGCCATTTCGCCAAGCCTAAACTGTGTTTCGCTGGGAAACTCCTCCTCCTCCTCTTCCTCCTCCTCCTCCAGTTCAGCTCCAACGGGGTTCATGTGGCATTAAGATGTAAACGCCATGTCTCCAGTGCCCTGACCAGCCATGGTTTCCAACATGTGCTGTAGTACATGAAGCAGTGGAATCACGTCGTTCATCCCGTAATCCTGCCGACTGACAAATAAAGTGGCTTCCTCAAAGGGCCTGAGCAAACGACAGGTGTCACGTATGAGCTGCCACTGGTTGACATTGAAGTTACACAGGGGAGTCCCCCTATCTGCTTGGATCATCAGGAAATCCGTGATGGCTTTTCTCTGTTCATATAATCGGTCCAACATGTGAAGGGTGGAATTCCAACGGGTGGAAACATCGCAAATCAGACTATGTTGGGGGATACCATTCTGACGCTGTAGCTCAAGAAGGGTGTGTTTGGCAGTGTATGAGTGGCTGAAGTGCATGCAAAGTTTCCTTGAAGTTGTTAGGATGTCTTGCAGATGGGGGGAACACTTCAGAAACCGCTTGACAACCAGATTGAAGACGTGAGCCATGCAGGGGGCATGGGTCAGGCTTCCTTGGCGCAGCGCAGACAAAATGTTCTTCCCATTGTCGGTAACCATGATTCCCATTTTAAGTTTTCTTGGAGTAAGCCATGTTTGGATTTCCTGATGAATACATTTAAGCAGTTCCTCCCCTGTGTGACTCCGTTCGCCAAGACAAACCATGTGAAGCACTGCGTGACACCTCCGTGCCCTGCACACATGGTAGACTGGAGGGGCACTGAGACTTGAGCCTACAGTGGAGGGTGAGGAGATGGCGGAGGATGAGGAGGCTGAGTCGCATGGTGTCACAGGCCCAACGGGCAGGGAGCGCGGAGGCCGAAGCGGCGTGACCTGTCCAAGTTGCTGCTGCTGCTGCAAAGGGACCACATTCACCCAGTGGGCCGTAAACGACATGTACTGTCCCTGACCGTAGTTACAGCTCCAGATGTCGGCGCTGCCATGCACTTTGCTACACACCGACAGGCTCAAGGACTGGCCCACCTTCTGTTCAACAAAAGTGTGCAGCGCTGGTACTGCCTTCTTGGCAAAGAAATGACGGCTTGGGACTCTCCACCTCGGCTCGGCACAAGCCATCAGTTCTCTGAAAGGTGCAGATTCCACCACCTGAAAAGGGAGCGACTGCAGCACCAGCAACTTGGACAGGAGCACATTCAGCTTCTGCGCCGTAGGATGAGTGGGCGCATACTGCTGTCTCTTGGACATGGCTTCGCTGATGGATTGCTGGCGGGATGCATGACTTGGAGGAGGAGGAGGAGGAGCAGGAGCGACAGAGGATGGGTATGACGCACAGCTGCCTTCGGCTGAGGTGCTGGAGCCTTGGCTGGCAGAAATTGGGAGCTCACTTGGTGAGGAAGCAGACTGGACCACCCCTTGGGAGCCTCGGTTCTCCCAGGTCGCTTTATGGTGACGCATCATATGTTGACGCAGGGCCGTGGTGCCAACATTTGGACCCTGGCCACGCTTCACCTTTTGCCTACATATCTTGCATGTGGCCATGTTACCCTCCTGCGGATGCTTCAGGAAAAACTGCCACACTGCCGAGTAGCTACTTTTCCCACCCCCTGGCCTCACTGATTCACTGCTGCTGTTGCCAACTCCAGGAACCCCTGCTCCACTACCTCCCGATAAGGTAGACTGCCGCACAGCAGGTGCTCTACCCCGGCCCCGGCCCCGGCCGGCTCCAGCCTTTGGATTGTGCCCCCATGCTGACTGCTACCACCTTGCTGCCTCAGCTGCTGACTCCGGGGCAACCTGCGCCCCTCTTCTCCTGATGATGACGATGAAGCCCCTTCATCACCCGGCTCCCAAGTGCGATCGGCTTCATCGTCATCATCATTATCACCGAGTTGTGGCTGTACGTCACTGATGTTCGTGGATTCGTCAACAGTGTCTGGCGCAGGAGCTGGAACGCTCGCAGCACCCACGACACTGTCCACATCACTATTTGTCTGCCTAGCTAGAGAAGCCACCTCCATTTCTTGGCTGGGCAGTAGCTGCTGACTGTCCTCTATCTGATGGTCCTCCTCACTAAGGAGTGGAGCTGAACCCAAAGCATAGGATACGTCGCTGGGGGAGGGAACTGCGTAGGCCAGAGGCAATGGGAGGACAGGGACTGCTCTCGGGGCATGCCAACTCAGGGTTGTGTCAGAGGAACCTACCGACCCTAGACTGGGGGTCTCAGACGTAAGTTGTGATGATGTTGTTGATGAGCGCGTCAACCAATCTACCACGGCAGATGCGTTACTGGTGGAGACCCGACCGCTAGCAGATACTGGCAGATTAGGTCTCTCAGCGTGACTCCTGCTGCTACTGGCCCCCAGTCTGATGCGAGCTCTGCCTGCGGAATCTTGGCCTCTGCCACTCCTCTTTTCACTTCCAGGCACTTGTCTGCCCGACATAGTCTAACTGGCGTGGTAGTAGGTGATATTTTAAGAACCCCCAGGCAGCGGTGGGTCTATATGAAACAGAATATAATGCACACCAAAAGTGAGCAGTAACACTCAGCCTCCAACAGGCCTGCTTAGTGTAAATAAGAGAGCTGCTTAGTGTAAATAAAGAGGGGTATGGTATGTTACAGAATGGGATGCCCCAACAGAAGTGCACCTGGCAGGCAGCAGTAAGTCTATGCACAGCAAAAGTGTCTTTATCAGGCCTAATTTCAATTAGAATAAGTGCAAATGGTTATATGGTCTTAAATAGAGGCTGCTGTAGTCACAGAATGGGATGCCCCAACAGGAGTGCACCTGGCAGGCAGCAGTAAGAATATGCACAGCAAAAGTGTCTTTATCAGGCCTAATTTCAATTAGAATAAGTGCAAATGGTTATATGGTCTTAAATAGAGGCTGCTGTAGTCACAGAATGGGATGCCCCAAAAAGGAGTGCACCTGGCAGGCAGCAGTAAGAATATGCACAGCAAAAGTGTCTTTATCAGGCCTAATTTCAATTAGAATAAGTGCAAATGGTTATATGGTCTTAAATAGAGGCTGCTGTAGTCACAGAATGGGATGCCCCAAAAAGGAGTGCACCTGGCAGGGACCAGTAGTGCTATGCACAGCAAAAGTGTCTTTATCAGGCCTAATTTCAATTATAATAGGTGGAAATGGTTATATGGTCTTAAATAGAGGCTGGTGTAGTCACAGAATGGGATGCCCCAAAAAGGAGTGCACCTGGCAGGCAGCAGTAATATGCACAGCAAAAGTGTCTTTATCAGGCCTAATTTCAATTAGAATAAGTGCAAATGGTTATATGGTCTTAAATAGAGGCTGGTGTGGTCACAGAATGGGATGCCCCAACAGGAGTGCACCTGGCAGGCAGCAGTAAGAATATGCACAGCAAAAGTGTCTTTATCAGGCCTAATTTCAATTAGAATAAGTGCAAATGCTTATATGGTCTTAAATAGAGGCTGCTGTAGTCACAGAATGGGATGCCCCAAAAAGGAGTGCACCTGGCAGACAGCAGTAAGAGTATGCACAGCAAAAGTGTCTTTATCAGGCCTAATTTCAATTAGAATAAGTGCAAATGGTTATATGGTCTTAAATAGAGGCTGCTGTAGTCACAGAATGGGATGCCCCAAAAAGGACTGCACCTGGCAGGGACCAGTAGTGCTATGCACAGCAAAAGTGTCTTTATCAGGCCTAATTTCAATTATAATAGGTGCAAATGGTTAAATGGTCTTAAATAGAGGCTGGTGTAGTCACAGAATGGGATGCCCCAAAAAGGAGTGCACCTGGCAGGCAGCAGTAAGAATATGCACAGCAAAAGTGTCTTTACCAGGCCTAATTTCAATTAGAATAAGTGCAAATGGTTATATGGTCTTAAATAGAGGCTGCTGTAGTCACAGAATGGGATGCCCCAACAGGAGTGCACCTGGCAGGCAGCAGTAAGAATATGCACAGCAAAAGTGTCTTTATCAGGCCTAATTTCAATTAGAATAAGTGCAAATGGTTATATGGTCTTAAATAGAGGCTGCTGTAGTCACAGAATGGGATGCCCCAAAAAGGAGTGCACCTGGCAGGCAGCAGTAAGAATATGCACAGCAAAAGTCTTTATCAGGCCTAATTTCAATTAGAATAAGTGCAAATGGTTATATGCTCTTAAATAGAGGCTGCTGTAGTCACAGAATGGGATGCCCCAAAAAGGAGTGCACCTGGCAGGGACCAGTAGTGCTAGCACAGCAAAAGTGTCTTTATCAGGCCTAATTTCAATTATAATAGGTGGAAATGGTTATATGGTCTTAAATAGAGGCTGCTGTAGTCACAGAATGGGATGCCCCAAAAAGGAGTGCACCTGGCAGGCAGCAGTAAGAATATGCACAGCAAAAGTGTCTTTATCAGGCCTAATTTCAATTAGAATAAGTGCAAATGGTTATATGGTGTTAAATAGAGGCTGCTGTAGTCACAGAATGGGATGCCCCAAAAAGGAGTGCACCTGGCAGGCACCTTATCAGGCCTAATTTCAATTAGAATAAGTGCAAATGGTTATATGGTCTTAAATAGAGGCTGCTGCAGCCACAGAATGGGATGTCCCAAAAAGGAGTGCACCTGGCAGGCAGCAGTAAGAATATGCACAGCAAAAGTGTCTTTATCAGGTCTAATTTCAATTAGAATAAGTGCAAATGGTTATATGGTCTTTAATAGAGGCTGCTGTAGTCACAGAATGGGATGCCCCAAAAAGGAGTGCACCTGGCAGGCAGCAGTAAGAATATGCACAGCAAAAGTGTCTTTATCAGGCCTAATTTCAATTATAATAGGTGCAAATGGTTATATGGTCTTAAATAGAGGCTGGTGTAGTCACATAATGGGATGCCCCAAAAAGGAGTGCACCTGGCTGGCAGCAGTAAGAATATGCACAGCAAAAGTGTCTTTATCAGGCCTAATTTTAATTAGAACAAGTGCAAATGGTTATATGGTCTTAAATAGAGGCTGCTGTAGTCACAGAATGGGATGCCCCAAAAAGGAGTGCACCTGGCAGGGACCAGTAGTGCTATGCACAGCAAAAGTGTCTTTATCAGGCCTAATTTCAATTATAATAGGTGCAAATGGTTATATGGTCTTAAATAGAGGCTGGTGTAGTCACAGAATGGGTTGCCCCAAAAAGGAGTGCACCTGGCAGGCAGCATTAAGAATATGCACAGCAAAAGTGTCTTTATCAGGCCTAATTTCAATTAGAATAAGTGCAAATGGTTATATGGTCTTAAATAGAGGCTGCTGTAGTCACAGAATTGGATGCCCCAACAGGAGTGCACCTGGCAGGCAGCAGTAAGAATATGCACAGCAAAAGTGTCTTTATCAGGCCTAATTTCAATTAGAATAAGTGCAAATGGTTATATGGTCTTAAATAGAGGCTGCTGTAGTCACAGAATGGGATGCCCCAAAAAGGAGTGCACCTGGCAGGCAGCAGTAAGAATATGCACAGCAAAAGTGTCTTTATCAGGCCTAATTTCAATTAGAATAAGTGCAAATGGTTATATGCTCTTAAATAGAGGCTGCTGTAGTCACAGAATGGGATGCCCCAAAAAGGAGTGCACCTGGCAGGGACCAGTAGTTCTATGCACAGCAAAAGTGTCTTTATCAGGCCTAATTTCAATTATAATAGGTGGAAATGGTTATATGGTCTTAAATAGAGGCTGGTGTAGTCACAGAATGGGATGCCCCAAAAAGGAGTGCACCTGGCAGGCAGCAGTAAGAATATGCACAGCAAAAGTGTCTTTATCAGGCCTAATTTCAATTAGAATAAGTGCAAATGGTTATATGGTCTTAAATAGAGGCTGCTGTAGTCACAGAATGGGATGCCCCAAAAAGGAGTGCACCTGGCAGGCACCTTATCAGGCCTAATTTCAATTAGAATAAGTGCAAATGGTTATATGGTCTTAAATAGAGGCTGCTGCAGCCACAGAATGGGATGCCCCAAAAAGGAGTGCACCTGGCAGGCAGCAGTAAGAATATGCACAGCAAAAGTGTCTTTATCAGGTCTAATTTCAATTAGAATAAGTGCAAATGGTTATATGGTCTTTAATAGAGGCTGCTGTAGTCACAGAATGGGATGCCCCAAAAAGGAGTGCACCTGGCAGGCAGCAGTAAGAATATGCACAGCAAAAGTGTCTTTATCAGGCCTAATTTCAATTATAATAGGTGCAAATGGTTATATGGTCTTAAATAGAGGCTGGTGTAGTCAAAGAATTGGATGCCCCAAAAACGAGTGTACCTGGCAGGTAGCAGTAAGAATATGCACAGCAAAAGTGTCTTTATCAGGCCTAATTTCAATTAGAATAAGTGCAAATGGTTATATGGTCTTAAATAGAGGCTGCTGTAGTCACAGAATGGGATGCCCCAAAAAGGAGTGCACCTGGCAGGGACCAGTAGTGCTATGCACAGCAAAAGTGTCTTTATCAGGCCTAATTTCAATTATAATAGGTGCAAATGGTTATATGGTCTTAAATAGAGGCTGGTGTAGTCACAGAATGGGATGCCCCAAAAAGGAGTGCACCTGGCAGGCAGCAGTAAGAATATGCACAGCAAAAGTGTCTTTATCAGGCCTAATTTCAATTAGAATAAGTGCAAATGGTTATATGGTCTTAAATAGAGGCTGCTGTAGTCACAGAATGGGATGCCCCAAAAAGGAGTGCACCTGGCAGGCAGCAGTAAGAATATGCACAGCAAAAGTGTCTTTATCAGGCCTAATTTCAATTAGAATAAGTGCAAATGGTTATATGGTCTTAAATAGAGGCTGGTGTAGTCACAGAATGGGATGCCCCAACAGGAGTGCACCTGGCAGGCAGCAGTAAGAATATGCACAGCAAAAGTGTCTTTATCAGGCCTAATTTCAATTATAATAAGTGCAAATGGTTATATGGTCTTAAATAGAGGCTGCTGTAGTCACAGAATGGGATGCCCCAACAGGAGTGCACCTGGCAGGCAGCAGTAAGAATATGCACAGCAAAAGTGTCTTTATCAGGCCTAATTTCAATTAGAATAAGTGCAAATGGTTATATGGTCTTAAATAGAGGCTGCTGTAGTCACAGAATGGGATGCCCCAAAAAGGAGTGCACCTGGCAGGGACCAGTAGTGCTATGCACAGCAAAAGTGTCTTTATCAGGCCTAATTTCAATTATAATAGGTGCAAATGGTTATATGGTCTTAAATAGAGGCTGGTGTAGTCACAGAATGGGATGCCCCAAAAAGGAGTGCACCTGGCAGGCAGCAGTAAGAATATGCACAGCAAAAGTGTCTTTATCAGGCCTAATTTCAATTATAATAGGTGCAAATGGTTATATGGTCTTAAATAGAGGCTGCTGTAGTCACAGAATGGGATGCCCCAACAGGAGTGCACCTGGCAGGCAGCAGTAAGAATATGCACAGCAAAAGTGTCTTTATCAGGCCTAATTTCAATTAGAATAAGTGCAAATGGTTATATGGTCTTAAATAGAGGCTGCTGTAGTCACAGAATGGGATGCCCCAAAAAGGAGTGCACCTGGCAGGCAGCAGTAAGAATATGCACAGCAAAAGTGTCTTTATCAGGCCTAATTTCAATTAGAATAAGTGCAAATGGTTATATGCTCTTAAATAGAGGCTGCTGTAGTCACAGAATGGGATGCCCCTAAAAGGAGTGCACCTGGCAGGGACCAGTAGTTCTATGCACAGCAAAAGTGTCTTTATCAGGCCTAATTTCAATTATAATAGGTGGAAATGGTTATATGGTCTTAAATAGAGGCTGGTGTAGTCACAGAATGGGATGCCCCAAAAAGGAGTGCACCTGGCAGGCAGCAGTAAGAATATGCACAGCAAAAGTGTCTTTATCAGGCCTAATTTCAATTAGAATAAGTGCAAATGGTTATATGGTCTTAAATAGAGGCTGCTGTAGTCACAGAATGGGATGCCCCAAAAAGGAGTGCACCTGGCAGGCACCTTATCAGGCCTAATTTCAATTAGAATAAGTGCAAATGGTTATATGGTCTTAAATAGAGGCTGCTGTAGTCACAGAATGGGATGCCCCAAAAAGGAGTGCACCTGGCAGGCAGCAGTAAGAATATGCACAGCAAAAGTGTCTTTATCAGGCCTAATTTCAATTAGAATAAGTGCAAATGGTTATATGGTCTTAAATAGAGGCTGGTGTAGTCACAGAATGGGATGCCCCAACAGGAGTGCACCTGGCAGGCAGCAGTAAGAATATGCACAGCAAAAGTGTCTTTATCAGGCCTAATTTCAATTAGAATAAGTGCAAATGGTTATATGGTCTTAAATAGAGGCTGCTGTAGTCACAGAATGGGATGCCCCAACAGGAGTGCACCTGGCAGGCAGCAGTAAGAATATGCACAGCAAAAGTGTCTTTATCAGGCCTAATTTCAATTAGAATAAGTGCAAATGGTTATATGGTCTTAAATAGAGGCTGCTGTAGTCACAGAATGGGATGCCCCAAAAAGGAGTGCACCTGGCAGGGACCAGTAGTGCTATGCACAGCAAAAGTGTCTTTATCAGGCCTAATTTCAATTATAATAGGTGCAAATGGTTATATGGTCTTAAATAGAGGCTGGTGTAGTCACAGAATGGGATGCCCCAAAAAGGAGTGCACCTGGCAGGCAGCAGTAAGAATATGCACAGCAAAAGTGTCTTTATCAGGCCTAATTTCAATTAGAATAAGTGCAAATGGTTATATGGTCTTAAATAGAGGCTGCTGTAGTCACAGAATGGGATGCCCCAAAAAGGAGTGCACCTGGCAGGGACCAGTAGTGCTATGCACAGCAAAAGTGTCTTTATCAGGCCTAATTTCAATTATAATAGGTGCAAATGGTTATATGGTCTTAAATAGAGGCTGGTGTAGTCACAGAATGGGATGCCCCAAAAAGGAGTGCACCTGGCAGGCAGCAGTAAGAATATGCACAGCAAAAGTGTCTTTATCAGGCCTAATTTCAATTAGAATAAGTGCAAATGGTTATATGGTCTTAAATAGAGGCTGCTGTAGTCACAGAATGGGATGCCCCAAAAAGGAGTGCACCTGGCAGGGACCAGTATTGCTATGCACAGCAAAAGTGTCTTTATCAGGCCTAATTTCAATTAGAATAAGTGCAAATGGTTATATGGTCTTAAATAGAGGCTGGTGTAGTCACAGAATGGGATGCCTCACAGCAGACTTAAGATCAGTTCAGTATATATGCACAGTTAGTTAGTATAAGCAGCCTGAAAACGCTAACAAAGCCTGTCAGCCAGCCAGTAACACTCAGGCTGGATGAAAAAAAAAAAAATCTCCCTGTGACTGCCCGCTCCCACTATACAGCAAACACCTACATGCCGGCAGAGATGAGTGATTCTTTAAAGTTCGATTCGGACGAACCTGAATTTCTTGGAGAAATTTGGTGAATCGCCCGAATCGAATTTTTAAGAAGTTCGCTCATCTCAAGTAACATATATTCATTTCTTGTTACAGAACCTTTGTATTCTATGGGCGTTTATGCATGTTTGAGCAGCATATATAAGCTTTAAAAATACATGATTAGTGCAGTGTTTTCTATGTTTCCTTTTTTATATGTAATCATACCGGCTGCCATTTATCCATGCATGGGAAGTGAAGTGTGGTTTAATAATTTAAAGGGACGCTACCATCCACTCCTGCATCCCACATCTAACCCTCTGCGGCGATACTGAAATCAATACATCACATTTCTATTGAGATCAATTAGCAGCCTCTGTACATGATGGGGAGGCCGATTCATCAATAGCGCCAGGTAGCGACAGATGAGCGACTGAAGTATGGCGCTATGAGCGCCGCTAGCGTCAGCCGCGGGCGTTAGCGATTCGCTATAGCAGGCCTCCTCAGTCGCTACCTGGCGTTGTTGCGAACAACGCCTACATTGCTGAATATGATGTTGGCCCTCAGCTTTGTTGGCGCTGTCAGTCAGTGTGACCACGCTATTCTACACAGCGCCTGTTAGCTTTGCTGTGTCCTGGCCATCCAGTACCTTCTGAATAAAACACATTGCCACATTTGTTTTGAAATGTAAAAATTTTTTTATTGTGTGTAAAAGGTAATTAAATTCTACCAGATCTTCGAATATAAATGGAAAATAAAACATAATTAAACACATAGCCACATTTTTTTTTATTTTTATTTGTTACCTAAAAAGGAAATACAATTAAATCACCAATGAGAAAGAAAAGGAAAATAAAAACAGAACAGAGAAAGAAAAGGAAAATAAAAACAGAACAGAGAAAGAAAAGGAAAATAAAAACAGAACAGAGAAAGAAAAGGAAAATAAAAACAGAACAGAGAAAGAAAAGGAAAATAATAACAGAACAGAGAAAGAAAAGGAAAATAAAAACAGAACAGAGAAAGAAAAGGAAAATAATAACAGAACAGAGAAAGAAAAGGAAAATAAAAACAGAACAGAGAAAGAAAAGGAAAATAAAAACAGAACAGAGAAAGAAAAGGAAAATAAAAACAGAACAGAGAAAGAAAAGGAAAATAATAACAGAACAGAGAAAGAAAAGGAAAATGAAAATAGGAATTAGAATGTAAAGGAAACTTACAACCGAATTAAACACATAGCCACATGTATATATCTAATTTTTTTTTAATTTTGTCTCTAAAAAAAAAATAATAATAAAACATAAATGAAATAGAAAAAGAAAAGTCCAGCAGAAATGCAAAAGAAAAGTAAAGTCCAGGAAAGGGTTGTAAGAGGAATGTCGAGATCATGGTGCATCTCTTTGTGCCTGAAAAATTAAGAAAAGTGCAGTTAGTATATATCTTTATAGTTATTTTGTGCTTTCTTTTAAAAAAATGCATAACTTGATAACCAACATTGGCGTCTTACACCCCCCTTAGAGTGGTTTGGGTCATCTTACACCCCCCTTAGAGTGGTTTGGGTCATCTTAAACCCCCCTTAGAGTGGTTTGGCTCATCTTACACCCCCCCTTAGAGTGGTTTGGGTCATCTTAAACCCCCCTTAGAGTGGTTTGGGTCATCTTAAACCCCCCTTAGAGTGGTTTGGCTCATCTTACACCCCCCCTTAGAGTGGTTTGGCTCATCTTAAACCCCCCTTAGAGTGGTTTGGCTCATCTTACACCCCCCCTTAGAGTGGTTTGGGTCATATTACACCCCCCTTAGAGTGGTTTGGGTCATCTTACACCCCCCTTAGAGTGGTTTGGGTCATCTTAAACCCCCCTTAGAGTGGTTTGGCTCATCTTACACCCCCCCTTAGAGTGGTTTGGCTCATCTTAAACCCCCCTTAGAGTGGTTTGGCTCATCTTACACCCCCCCTTAGAGTGGTTTGGGTCATATTACACCCCCCTTAGAGTGGTTTGGGTCATCTTACACCCCCCTTAGAGTGGTTTGGGTCATCTTAAACCCCCCTTAGAGTGGTTTGGGTCATATTACACCCCCCTTAGAGTGGTTTGGGTCATCTTAAACCCCCCCTTAGAGTGTTTTGGGTCATCTTAAACCCCCCTTAGAGTGGTTTGGCTCATCTTACACCCCCCCTTAGAGTGGTTTGGGTCATCTTACACCCCCCTTAGAGTGGTTTGGGTCATATTACACCCCCCTTAGAGTGGTTTGGGTCATCTTACACCCCCCTTAGAGTGGTTTGGGTCATCTTAAACCCCCCTTAGAGTGGTTTGGGTCATATTACACCCCCCTTAGAGTGGTTTGGGTCATCTTAAACCCCCCCTTAGAGTGTTTTGGGTCATCTTAAACCCCCCTTAGAGTGGTTTGGGTCATCTTACACCCCCCCTTAGAGTGGTTTGGGTCATCTTAAACCCCCCTTAGAGTGGTTTGGGTCATCTTACACCCCCCTTAGAGTGGTTTGGGTCATATTACACCCCCCTTAGAGTGGTTTGGGTCATATTACACCCCCCTTAGAGTGGTTTGGGTCATCTTAAACCCCCCCTTAGTGCGTTTGGTTGCTCTTTTGGATGGGAGGTCAAAGACATTTAAACAGGAGTGCAGTACTTGCATTAGAGTGAAGGGTAGTTAGCTTACCGCAAAATAAGAAGTGATCAGCCTTTCCCTTAGCTCATCGCCAGTCTGGGTGTCCTCACTTCTATCTGCGGGCAGGTTGGGGATTTCTGGCACCAGTGCTGTCTCCTCGGGGGCTTGGATTCGGTGACAAATGCAAATGTTGTGTAGCACACAGCAGGCAAGGATGATCTTGGAAACCTTCTGTGGGCTGTAGAGCATCTCTCCTCCTGGCCGTGCCAAACAGAGAAAGCGTGCTTTCAGCAGGCCGATGGTTCTTTCCACAATGCTTCTGGTCTTGCGATGCGCTGCATTGTAGCGTTCATGGGCAGAGGTCCGTGGGTTCCTGACCGGAGTCATGACCCACGTTCTCTGCCCATATCCCTTGTCCGCTGTAGACAAAACACAAGGAGAGAGACAGCAATTAGTACTAGTACATGTTTTTGGGTGGTAGTTTGTTTAAAATTGCCTTACTAGGCCACATATTAGCAAAATACATAGACATGGTTAATTTATTACCCAGTAGCCAGCCAGCTGGCATTTCGTTGTTATCAAACTTCCGGCACAGGACTGTCCGCTGCAAGACGTAAGAATCGTGGCATGAGCCGGGGAACCCCGATCTCACCGCCCGCAGCTTCATCTCATGGTCACAGACCACCATGATATTAAATGAATGGAACTGCTTCCTGTTTCTGTAGGACAGCTCCTGTGCACGGGGAGGGCGGAAAGGGATATGTGTACCATCAACGCACCCTAGCACATTCGGGATCCCTCCCATCAGATAGAAAGCATGTTTTATTTTGGCAACCTCTTCCTCCTCCTCAGGAAACTTGATGTAAATTGGGATTAAATCACAAATTGCCAGAACTACCTGGATTAGGATGCGGCTCATAGTAGCCTGGCTTATCCCGCTGAGGAGGGCTGAGGTTGCCTGGAAGGTCCCTCGTGCCAACACATTAAGAGTGGCACACAGGCGTACTATGCCTGGAATGGAGTGAGTGCGTTTGGTGGATGGCTCGATTTTGGTCTTAATCTGATCATATAGGGACTGTAGTGCAGCACGATTCAGACGGAAGCGGCTCCTGATCTGCTCGTCACTTAAGTCCCATACTGAAAGGCGGATTGCAAAGGAGCGGGGTGCCCTAAGCCTCACAACACCCCGCTCCCTTTCCTCCTGCTCTTTCAGCATACACATACATCCATCCACCCAGACACCATACATCACCCTCTTATCCATCACACACACTAAAGATATATACAAAAACAAAAATAAACAACAAAAAACACTAACACACAACACACACACAAACAATCACACTACACACACACCCGCTACAATGCAGCTCACCACAAAACCAGAACTATAGTGGTCCAAACCACCAGCCTGCTGAAAACCAGCTTTCTAAGTTAAGCACAACCAAGAGGGGAGTTGCTGCACAGCCCACAAAAGGCCCCAAAATCAAGCCTCACTTGCTGTATGCTACACAATATTTGCAGATGCCACCCAAACCAAGCTCCTAAAGAAACAGCACTGATGTCAGAAATCACCCAACAAGCCACAGAGAGTGAGGACAGAAACCAGACAGAGGCTCAAATGAGCTAAGGGAAGCGAGCACAGCACCACACCACAGCCTTTGCCACAGTGTAAGAATAGCAGAACCTAGTTCATTCCTTCCTTTTATACTTCATTTTCAAAAGTGACAGGTCCGCTTTGCCGCCTTTTGCGTCGCTCTGCTATTTCCGGCCGCCAATTAGCCGACCCAGGTGTGCGTAAAACAGAGTGCGCACGCGCACGCTAGTAGCGCTACTAGCGTACTTGAGCCGTAACGTGCGTGCATTAACGGACATGGGCCAAAAATCAGGTGGGGACCAATGAAAGTGAAGCTGTTGTTTTTTTAAATAGCCGTTAGGCTAAGCACATGTCACAAGGGTTGCAGATACATCAGTCCATTGTTGGATTTGGGTGTGTGTTGTTTGTTGATTGAGGTCTGTAATGAGTTAATTGGCTAACACACATGCTTCTGTCAGTGCAGTGGAGGTGTGCCTAGAAGGAACTGGGCTGTAGGTGTGAATCAATTAAGTGGGCTGCTTTTGGATTGGCTGTTAGAGCACATAAAACCTGCCCAAGCCTAAGAGATTGCGATGCCATTCTGTAGTGTGCATGCGTGCTTGTGGGGTGTTGATTTTTGTGTGTGTGCAGCTACAGGATGGAGCCAAATACAGGACATCTGCCGGCCACAGCAGGCCCGAGTAGGAGTTTGGTGGGTGCTGTGCGCAGACCTCCCTTACGGAAAAGGGCACAGCCTGAAGGTGGGGCAGCACCCCAGGCTAAGCGCCCAGGTGCCAAGAGGGAGCCTGAATTTAATTTGGCTGAGAATAATCATCTTGTGCGCCTGACACTTGCGAAATGGGAGCTGATATTTGGCTCCCAAAGCAAGTCCATAGGCAAACAAGAAAGAAGCAAACTGTGGGATGCCATTGGTGTGGAGCTTAGTAGCACAGCTCAACACCCACGTAGTGGCCCATCCTGCAGGAAACGCTTCTACACTTTGCGAGGGGCCCTTATGAAAAAGATGAATCACGATCTTGATGTGGACAGTGGGTTCATCCAGGCTCCAAAGAGTACCTACAGGCCGTATGAGGAGATGCTGAAGGCCAAAATCCCACTGGCTCGGCTGCAGGGTGTGGATCCTGGGGATGACACCACCGGTTGGGCTGAAGGTACATATTTTATGGCTTTTACTATAACCTAATGTTAATTTATGTGATTAGCATTTTTACATTCTGACCAACTAACTGTAGGACCTGTGAAGTATTACATTATAGCTAAAACATTTGTAACTTTTCTGTCTGTTGCTTTATGCATAGGTGCACATGCTGCTGTCCGGGATGTGGCTCCGGACAACCAAGCTCCTGCCCTTCCAGCAACCTCAAGGCTACCCCAGTCTGCCATTGAAGGTATTTACCCATTATTTGTTTGCTGGTTTTTTGAAAAACAAATGGGTGTGGGAGCAGCTCAAGCAATAAAGGTTTGCCCTGTTGACTATTAATAATATGTGGGTGCGCCCTAATTGCACGCCCACTGTAACACTCACAGTCAGTAACTAACAAGGCCCTAACATGTGTAGATATGTAGGATGCCAGAGATGTGTAGCCATATATAGGCATATCAATGTGTGAGCCACACTTGGCTTGATTAGTCAATATTAGTGAAAGAGCTGCTCACACACCTTAATGCATGTTGTATTTTGGCACGCACATTAGCTATGGCTCAATGTTGGTTTTATTTTGCCCTAGCTCCCATGCCCTTGGCCCCAGCATCTCCTCCGGATCCCACCTACTCTTTGGATGTCGGTAAGTGCATGTGTTCACCTTGCTTGATCCACTTTGACTCAAGTGCATGTGTCTCATTTGTCTTTTTTCTTTGTAGGGCAAGTGACTGGTTCATCTTTGGACCCCACTTCCGATGTTGCCGGTCAACAGGACCCTGTTGGTGTGTAGAGCAATACATAATGTATCCTTTCTGCTGTTTAGGTTACACTGGTTCCATTTGGTTAGTCTACTAAGCTACATGTTTGCTTGGTAAACTTGAAGATGCCTCTTGGGAGTGCTGGTTGCCTCCCCAGGGTCAGTCTATTAGTTATTTTAGTGATAGCAATGTATATTTGCGGACATATTTTTAGGAAAACATTCCCTGTAGTAGTTTGCTGAATCTTTAGACACTTTTTTTTTTTTTTTTAGTTGACCCGAATATCGGAAGTGGCTGTCCAGAAAGGGCCCCTCAAGTTCCAGCTGCCAGAGATGAGGGTAAGTGTTTTTGCATTGCTATAGTATGTGTTTTGGCTCTAATGTTGTGCCACTTGCTTCTGGCAACTTGTGTGTCCACATCTATTTTCAAGGTCCAATCTCGAGTGAGGACCCCACTCCAGACATCTGGGATATTGCGGGTATGTTTAATTTAAGCAATGTTTATGATGAGATTTGCAGAAATTAGTGGGTCTTAGTCCTGTAACATACATGTTAACAATCTGAGTTTAACCAAGACCTTTGGTCTACTGTGTATTTTTTAACTTTTTAGAGGTATGGCCTCGATAGCCTAACCAGGTTACATTAGAGTTTTGCCCACAGACCTACTAACCTGATTTTCCTGTTTAGCATTTGCCAACTTGCCCGACATCTCTGATGTTGATTCGCGACTCTCTGGCAGCGATACCTCGAGCCTACCTGGGCTGGAGGACACGCAGGTAACATGGCTGATGTAGACGACCTCTAAACCCATTGGCATATTCGTGGGTAGTGGAAGAAGCAACATGTAACATTTCATTTCATTGTTGTTTTGGCAGGAGGCGGAACCAGAACCCCAAGCTGGGACCTCTTCCCAAGTCCCATGTGGCCAAGCTTCAGAGGCTCAGACAAGGGTAAGTTGTCTAGTGAGTGTTTATGGTAACTTTGGGGAGGGGCATAACTGCATTTGTTCCGTTTGACTAAAATGTGGTTTACTATTTTTTTAGCCTCCAACCACAGCAAGAGGAGGTGTGGCACCAACCAGTGCCGATTTCTACACACTAGGGGTCCGGATGCTGGAGGACTACAGTCGCCAACAGCCGCGTGATGGAACTAATGAGCGCATTGCGGCGTTGGAAAATCAGGTGCTGATGTGTCAGCAACAAAATGAGGGCCTGCAGCGCCAGGTGGACCAGTTAAGGCAAAACCTACAACAGAACCAGGACCTTGGTCGCCTTGCCAATGTTATCGAGCAATCTGTACAGCGCCAGGAAGAGGCAATACAGCGCCAGGCAGAGGCAATACAGCGGCAGGACCAAACTTTGTTGTTGATACAACAGCTCATACAACAGCAGTCTATATTTTTTACTGCACTGTTGTCCCCCAACACCGCCCCTAGCAATGACTCCCAACCTCCCCGGCCACCCAGCCAAAAATATTAATTTGTATACCTTTTTCTTATGATTTATGTAAATATATTTTGTCAAACCACCTCTAATTTGTGTTTATCCATACATGTGAAAGCTAAATACACAGTCAGGGCTGATTTGCTCAATCATCTCTAATATTATGCCACCATTTATGTGCCACATTAGTTAACATTGCTTACTATGGTGTAAACATGTACTGGCTCAAAATGGCAGCCTAATTTTAGACATAATGGTTTTGGGGAATCGAAACCTATGCTGGTCAAGGAACAACACAGTTCTTGGTAAAGATCAATGTCTTTATAGAAATTGGCCCAACACGGGCAACATAGGCCAACAAAGCCAGGAAAACATGGCCAGGGCAGCCATCCCCCCCACCCTAACGTCTCCGACGCCTCTTCATGGCCAGCAGCATCCCTTTCATCTGTCGGAAGGCCCGCCACAGTCTGCGATGCTGGCGTATACAAGCTGTAGAGATGTGATAAAAAATAATATATTTGAATTTGTTTGGCAACTCAACATACACAGATGTAGCAATGTAATGTCAGTGTTTCTAACTTGCTAACACTCACATTAACATTGGTGAACAATGTGCCCCTAACATTTTAAAATAAAGTTTTAATATTGACTTGAAAACATGTTAGGACCACATACCTTTACTCTTAAAGTGGACCAACACCCACAATATAGTTTATCCTGGGTTTTGGCCCACTTTGTTGTTTCTCACAGATCTGTATTTCCCCTGATGTGTGTATACACACAGTAATCCATAGCCACTCACCTCTCCATGCTCCAACGTGCTTGGCACAAAGAAGGCACGCTAACGTCTATGCAGGGAACAGGAATGTACACTCCTCTTCCAACCCCTCTTCACGCATGTCACTCGCTGGCTGCTCATGGGGACCCGGCGGCCATTCACAGAGGCCCAGGGGGGAAAAATGCACGTCTGGAGTGTTGCGCAGGAGCCAGCGGAAGATAATTTCCCATAATTAGGGGTTTGCTTGGTGGGGTGGACCCGTGGTCCCTGCACTTATCGTATATTCTGCGGGGTGTTAGTTGTTAGTTGTTGGCAAATTAAATGTTTAATGCACATTAAACAGCCTTGGTGTTGGGCCAGGTTCACTCTTGCAAAGGTAATAATGTTTATGGGCAAGTAAGGACATTTATGTCTTTAGTCCAAGCCAAACATCAGTGCCTAAGGAAGAGGGAAGTTTGCCCTATAATGTTATTGGTAAACACCTAATCAGCCCCATTTGGTTGTCTATACGCCACAAATAGTCCGTATGTGTCCGTAACAAGAATGTGAGGCAACTATCAAGGATGGTGACTGGCATGTTGGATTATTGACCAAACACATTTAACCTAGATGTGTGTGATATTCACACATTGGTCAATTTCACATTTCTACAAATGTAAGTAGAAGAGAAATGTTTACAAAGTATTTACCCATATTAATTTGGATGTACTCACCATCGCAGCTGTGGCGGTGGGCCATGCTGCTGGCCGTCCCTGGAGCTGGTGTGGGGAGGAGGAATTCTGCCTCCGTCTGCGTAGCAACATCTGTCCATAAAAAAAAAAAAACCCAAACTACATTTAGTGGAGCTATGACACCCGAAGTTTGGACATCAATCTGGTTATTGAGTCTTAGCTCCAAAAACAAACACTTCTTTACATACATGTTAAACGATATTTGCTATATTCCTGGCCCATTAGTTAATGTGAAGTGTTTATGGTTGCCACATGTATCCATTTTGCCAATCTGGCACTAACCTTTACATTGCAATGTAAATGACTCATTACCAATTTAATGGATAATGTTACCAGTGTGCAACATGTGTTTGCCCTAACTACTTCACGTAAATTAACTTTTGCTAGCACACATCATGGTGTGGCCAGAAACATAGGGGTGGTTTCCAGTTGGCTAGCACTGTAGTGTGGTTGGTGATGTTAATGTACATTAGCAAACCAGCTTAGACAATGGACCAGGAAACGTGTCTGTTAAAAGTGTACCAAGACACAGGATTGTGATTATTCAGTGTAGTAGTCTACTTTGGCAGAGCCACACAATTTTAGTCCGCCACCGCCCCTGCCTTCCGCACATCACTCCGCCAGTGTGTGCGCACACGCATGCCAGTAGGAAACAGAGCGCAGGCGCACACACATCTCGAGTGCCACACAGGAGGCAGGGACAATGGCTTCTGCCACCCCCAAAGAGGGAAGTAGTTTGTGGTGTTTGGTTGGGGGGGGGCCCTGGGTGAGGGATGTGATTTGGCAGGCAAGGCGCCATAATCCAAACAATATCAGCAAGGTTTGTGGGTCCACTTTAAGGAATGACATAAAGTCCAAAATGAACTAGCTTAAAACATACACTTACCACGACTATGCCCGAGGAGGATTTGACGCCAAAAATCCATGGAGGTGCCGCCTATATGATGCCCTGCAAATTACAGAGGAATTGCAAGGGCTAAGCACAAATGGTCAGATGAAACCTGGCACAGACTAACAATTAAAACATGTAAACTCACCAGGGGATGAAGCGCCACTTGAAGCCCAGGGAGGGCTCTGAGGAGGAGGCGGGGAGCCTCGGCTCCTCACACTCTGCTCAGAAGATCCACCAGGCAAAGGGCCACCCTCCTCCCTCTCACTCCCTGCTTGAGAGTGGCCCCTTGCCTGGTGAGAGTCCTCAGCCTCAGAGTGTGAGGAGCTGAGGCTTGATCCAGCCTGCCCCCCAGCAGCACACTCCTCTGGGGCGTCATCCCCTTCCTCCCCTGGGTCCTCTAAATAGGACCCGCGGGAGGGACCCTCCCCCGATGACTCCCCCGAGTCCGCCTGCCTGGTTCGGGGGAGGAATCCCTTCCCACGTTTCCCCAGGGGAGGACGCTTATCTGTGTGGAGGGGGTGAAAGCAAATAATTAATATAAAGAGCAAAAAAGGACACAGCTTAGCAGATGATTCTGCACAAAGGCCAAAAAGAACATAAGCTTTAACTTACCTGATGCGTAGGCATCATATAGGCGGTACACGCCTTCTGGGTCCCGGCGCTTAAAATCTGACCATTTCTGTTGTATCGCCCGGATGGTCAGGTCGGTCTTGAAGCGCCGGGACACAGTGGCCTTCACCTCCATGGCAAGGCGTTTTTTTGCTCCTCGGGCATAGTCGTATTCGGCCAGGCAGAAGTCCTATGAAAAAAGAAAAAAAAAAAAAACAAAAAAAAATCAAAACATGACCTCAGAACAATGTCATAAACAGTTATACAGAGACAAGATCAAAGTGGAACCACACCCAGGATTTACATTAGTCTGGGTTTGTGTGCACTTTTTTGGGCCACAACTATTGTGGGTGGCCCACTGTCTGCAACCCCCTTTGAAGGGCCCAAATACACAGCTGAGGACACTCCCACGTCACTCCGCAAGCCAAACACAGCGGTCCACGCCGGTGTGGTATGCGCAACCAAGGGCCTTGGGAGGTGTATACCAGCTCAGCTGCATCTGCACGGCAAAGTACGCATGTGGCGTTTGACTCTAACAGGGAGTGCGCCTGCACACCAATTGAAAATATGTATGGCGCAGGGGTACACCATGCTAGAGGTAAGCGCAATAGGCATCCGCAACTCACGCATGCACAGATGGGACGGGCCAGAGTTAATTTTTGGGGCCCTCCAGGGGGGGGGGGGGCATCCAAGCAGGACATCCACAATGGGGATGCCCCATGTGGAGTGTACAATTTTGGACTAAAAACAAAAAAAAAACAGCCCCTATCCACCCTGTGTGTTTATACATTTTTAAACTAAAAATACAAAACTAAAATACTCACTTTAACAACCTGGCCATTGACCCGGCTATCCACCCGGGTGCGCCTTTGTTTTTGGGGCACAGGAGGGGAATGGGTGGGAGGGGTGGTATTTGGGGAAGGTGAGGTAGGTGGGGGATGTGGGGGAGGGGTGGTGGGGCCGGAATCTGAGGAGGAGCTGGGGAGGCGCATTACTCGCCGTTTGGGAGCCATATTGGAAACGCTAAGGAGGAAACAGGAACCGGAAATGACGCTAGCGACATGAGACATAAAAAACAAAACAAAACAAAAATACGCACCGCGCCCCAGCAACAAGCTAATATCAGCTATGTGCAAGCTAAGTGGCGGAAAAACATTAAAATGACGCTGAAAAACAAGCTATTGGCATAAGCGCAAGACAGTTTTACCTTAAGGTGGCGTTGAAACGCAAAGGAGGATCCCGGAACCGGATATGACGCAAGCAACTGTGCTTCAAAAATAAAAAAAAAAAAATGCGCGCAGCAGGGACAAGCTAATATCAGCTATGTGCAAGCTAAGTGGCGGAAAAACATTAAAATGACGCTGAAAAACAAGCTATTGGCATAAGCGCAAGACAGTTTTACCTTAAGGTGGCGTTGAAACGCAAAGGAGGATCCCGGAACCGGATATGACGCAAGCAACTGTGCTTCCAAAATAAAAAAAAAAAAATGCGCGCAGCAGGGACAAGCTAATATCAGCTATGTGCAAGCTAAGTGGCGGAAAAACATTAAAATGACGCTGAAAAACAAGCTAGGCCCCACGGCGCCACAAATTATTAGCTTGATTTAGCAGGGGGTTCTACATACTGGAATGCATAGGTCCTTCTAAAGCATACACCGTTGTGCTTAAATATACAAATCTTATTCCTTCACAAAGTCATCACACAATCAAACTAGACAACTACCTGAAAATGTGGCACACATGAGAATGCATAACGGGTTGTTATGAGCTGGTACGACTGAATGTTAATCCTGCAATATGTGGCCAGGCACGCTCACAACTACAGTGTATTCATTAACAACGACTGGGGTCGCGGGAAGTGAATTCCTTGCAAATGGCAGAAGGGCACATGTATGAACAGCACAGCGCCGCACAACGCAGCGCAGCGAGGCACAGCGACGCTGGCGCCGCCACATAGCGAATTAAAACAGCGACTGCAGAAACACTGACCAACACAGATTCATCAAGGACAGGGCTGCCGAATAGCTTGGGCGCTGACAATTTCGAAGAGCGAACGTGACCGCCCAACCTGACAGGCTACAAAATAGCTTTACAAGCCCCGTTTGTGTGGAAAACCAGCGCTTTTGAGGCCAATGAGTTTGGGTGGAGGAGATGCAATTCCCATGTCACTCACAACATTACATTGTGAAAAAAAAAAAAAAAAAAAAAAAAGATAAATAACCAGCTAGATTAATAAAACATATCAATATAAACATGTGTTGAATTTTGTGCAAAAGCAAAAAACCCCAAAACCACTAAGAACAATCATTGCAGCGTCTGCCATTGAAATGTATGGGAGAGCGGCAGGTAGCGCCAGGTAATACGTGTCGCTGTGAAGGAATTTGCAGCGGCGCTGTTCGGTCCAGCCGGCTTCATGATGAATGCCGCGCTAGCCGTCGCTCTCGCCGGCGCTAGCCTCATTTAGCTTGATAAATGCGTCATTGTGACCGCCGCCGGGCGTACTTGAGTCGGTAGGCGCCGTTAGCTGCCGCTACCTGGCGCTCGTCAGACACTACCTGGCGCTATCGCTTGATGAATAAGGGCCCAAGTTCCTTGTACAAAGGCTCCCAAGGATCTCGATTCCAGACCGCCATACTAAGGCCTTGCCACTTCCCCTTTTTTTATGACAATGCAGGTGAGAGATGTGTGGTGCAGGTTGAAGGTAAGTGGTCAGTCTGATGCCTGGGGCCACTACAGCTGTGATGTCTGTGGGGGGGTCCACAAACTGGACCTCAGGGATATGGACTTTTTTTTACTATTTTTTTTTTTACAAAAAACATTGTGTATGAAGTGCAATGCATTGAGCAGTGCTCAGCAGGTATGTGAGTAAATCCATCTGCAGTTACACCAGCAGATGGCACAGCTTAGAAAAGCCAACCCCTCTGTTCAGGACTATATACCTACACCTGAAGGACACAGGGAATTTCTCTGGTGACATTAAAGTTCACATTTTAGATACTGAAGCTGACTGGTTTAAATAAGATGTGAAAGAAACCATTTATGTGAAAATGATGGAGCTACGCCTGAACAGTGGTGGGGGCTGCCACATATATTGCCTGGGCTTACAATGACATGTTAACACCAAAGGCAGCTACCAACAGCTAATAACTGCTGTCATGCTAAAGTAATCAACATCTCACCTCTCACAGGGGGTGTGGATTGGAGTTATCATCTGTTGCTGCCAAATTCCTGTACAAGTCACTCTAAACTGAGAAAGCCAGTCAGATGACTAACAAATTGTTTTCAAGTATATAAAAGAAAACAGCCTCAATTTATTCCTACATTGTTTTATTATGTGCGAAATTTGCATAATACTGTTGAACTGTGGCAAGAGAGGCTCTACAAAAATGTTAAGAGTTCCTATTAATTTTAACAAATACATTCCACAGTACTATATGATTGAGTTCATGAACTGTGCAATCTACTTTTTTTGCAAATGAATTCTGGGTTTTATGCTTACAACCAGCAAATGTATCTACTTTAGTTCATCCCCTAGACTTTTATATATTATTGATTATATCTCACACCTTCAACTTGAAAGTTTTTTCACAAGAACACATCTTCTTCTGTTTAAAGTGGACCAACACCCACCCCTGATCGGCCCGGGAATCTATAAGATTCCCTGAAATCGGGATGCCCCGCTGTGTGAAACCCCCCAGAAAGCCCCTAAAAATGTACCTGATCGGCGACGGATAAGCCGCCGCTGCCGCCGCCGCCTCCCGCGCGCCCCTCTTGCAGGGCGTGCACCCGCGCCGGCCGTTTGTGAATGGGCGTCGCGGGCGCGTGCCCTGTAAGAGGGACACGCGAGAGGCGGCGGCTTATCCGTCGCTTGTCCGTCGCCGATAAGGAAGATTTTAGGGGCTTTCTGGGGGGTTTCACACAGCGGGTGCCCCGCGGAAGTGGACCAACACCCAGGATAGTGAAAATGGGTGTTGGTCCACTTTAACTGCCGGTGAAGTCAATGCATTAATATACAGCTAAGATTATGTACAGGACCATAAAGTTGACAAAAAGCATATAGGGCAATAAATGAGCTTAGCAACTGAGTCATATTTTAATGCTTGATACCTCTAAGAATATATTTATATAGTAATTATGTGAGGTATTGTATATATTGTAGATGCTTATTGTTAATGAGATGATTGATGTTATGTCAATCTTTACACCATCAACATACACTACTACAATATTACACATTTACAACCGTTAATATGGGTAAAAAAAGACATATGTCCATCAAGTTCAACCAAAGGTGTTGGGGTAGGGGAAGTTTTAAAAGGATTTTATATATATATATTTTTTGTTTTGTTTTTTTTTTCTAAAAACAGCTAATAGTAACTGTTACGGTTGTTTTCTTCTGAATAAGCATCTAATCCTTCTTTAAAGCTGCCAGTGGCTGATGCTGTAACGTGCTTCTTTTGGAGGCTATCCACAAATCCACAGATTTGTAGTTCTTATGGTAAAAAATGATTGTCACCTCCGGAGATTGAATTTCTTTTTTTCCACTCTAATGGATTGCCCTTTTCTTTAGCAAGGATTTAACCTGAAATAGTGTTTCCCCAAATTTTTTGTACTCCCCATTTATATATTTTGTTAAGTTTGTTAAGTTAGTCATGTCCCCCCTCAGTCATCTCCTCCCAAGACTAAAGATTAAATTGTCAAAATCTTTCCTCATAACTAAGATACTTCATTCCTCTTATTAATTTGGTGGCTCTCCTCTGCACCCTTTCCATAGTCAGAGTATCTTTTCTGTGAACTGGTGCCCAGAACTGGACGGAATATTGCAGGTGAGCGCGCGCCAGTTCCTTTCAAAAAGACAAAATTACATCCCTATCCCATGATTCCATGCCTCTTTTAATGTATGATAATATCTTGGTGACCTTGGAAGCAGCTGCTTGACATTGCATGCTGTTATTTAGCCTGTGGTCTACCAGTACCCCCAGATCATTCTCAACAAGTATTTCTCCCAGTTTTACTCCCCCCGAGGACATAAGTGGCCTTTGGGTAATTAGACCCCAAGTGCATGACATTTTTCCACACTGAACTTCATTTGCCAAGTTGATGCCCACACACTCAAAGTGTCCAAGCCAGCTTGAAGCTTGTGAACATTTTCAATTTAGTGCACTGTGTTACACATCTTTGTGTCATCTGCAAGAAAATTATTTCCATCTTCTATGTCGTTTATGAATAATAGTGGGCCCAGCACTGAACCCCGGGGTACACCACTTACAACCGGTAACCATTCAGAGTAGGTAACGGGGAGGCCGATTCATTAATAGCGCCAGGTAGCGACAGATGAGCGACTGTAGCGTGATTTTTTCAGCGCCAGCCAGTATTCGCTGTGCTTGGCCGGCATTAGCTTGATGACAGCGACTCAGTCGGTGTGCGGTAATGTTGAATACGGGCTGGGGGGTCGCTGTTTCACAGGTTCAGCGTTGTATGTGAGCGCCTGACAACGAATGGCCAGAGTGAACGGCTAGCTTCATATTCATCAACAAATCACGCTCCGAATGTGCTGTCGCTGTCCATTCCTTGTTTAAACCCCAGAGCGCTTGCGGCGATGTGTATTAACTAGTTTTTAACCCCTAAACAACCATATTTTTTGAATGTAACATTATACATGTTTTTAGAATCATTTTGTAATATGAATACATTAATCTCAGACCTGTTAGATCAATTCTGCACATATTTTTTTAAATTTTTTTTTTGACTTAAAAATAAATCCTAACATTGCAGAAGTGGTCTCCGATTTTTTGACATTAAAAAAAAAAAAAAAAAATGAATACCAATTAATTATGAATAATTATAGATTGCTCCATTGAAATGCATTGGACATCGCCAGGGAGCGACAGCTCATACCTGGCGCTGTGAGGGAATTTGCAGCGGCGCTGTTCGGTCCAGGTGGCTTCATGATGAATGCCGCGCTAGCCGTCGCTCTCGCCGGCGCTAGCCTCATTTTGCTTGATAAATGCGTCATTGTGACCGCCGCCGGGCGTACTTGAGTCGGTAGTCGCCGTTAGCTGCCGCTACCTGGCGCTCGTCAGACACTACCTGGCGCTATCGCTTGATGAATAAGGGCCTTAATTAAGGGTTGAAAAAGATCACTACATAACATGTTACTGAGATGTTCAAAATGCCTTGTATATTTTATTGCAATCATATATTACATGTACTGCAAAAATTATAGAAAACAAATAAGGTTAGTGATATTTTATGGCCTGTACACATAATAAGCCTGATTCTAAGCCTCTCGCGAACGCATTCTCACATACAAGAGTGGTGTTTAATATCAGTTTTAGCAGTTTTTAACCCTTTTGCTATTCAATATTTTCCTTTTTTTGTGGGATTGCTGTTTCCTGAGACTTTTTGTATTGTGTATTCGAAAACGTGTCTTCATTGTATAAATATGTGTATTTGCCAGTTTATGCATTCTCGCTTTCGTAACTTTACAGATTTTGCCTGCACTTGTGCATTATTCCTAGCCATGATTTGCCCTTGGGACAGGCATTTAAAAACGGAGGTTGCCGGTCAAATCTTACACCCTCTTTTTGCTGTCGGCATTGTTGGCGGATGCTTGGACAACGTCTGTGATGGAGCCCCTAGACCAGTATCTGGCATCGTTGTCTCAATATGGATCATATGTCCAATCAACGTGTGTTTAAATTCTCTCGAGAAGCTGTACTCAGAGATGCGGCCATGGTTGGCCCCCTCCAGATAATAGAGGCATACGATTGATGTCATGACCAAATTGGTTTGCTGTCTTCAATTTTTAGCAAATGGCTCCTTCCAGAAGCTTGGGGCACTGTCTGTTGGCATGCCCCAGCCTTCACTGAGCCACAGCCTGACTACATTTCTCAGTTGCATGGTTCCCCTTCAGGAAAAATACATCTGTTTTCTTGACAGCTTGGCAAACTGGAACGCGGTGAAGTTGGGTTATTTCAACATACCAAATATGCCCAACGCCGTGGGTGCGATCTACTGCACGCATGTGGCGTTGGTGCCTCCAGTGGTGCAAAAGTATATGTATAGGTAAGTTTAAAACAAGCAAATGTGGGTGCACCACGATTATCCTAATACATAATAAATGTGCTCACTCTATACATGTGCTCATAATAAATGTACATACAAAGACATCAATGAGTGGACGTGGACTTGAGCCACACCTTACCACAAACATATTTAAAAGACTGGGAGATCCCCTATTTAAAGCCTGTGCACTGCCAAATATAAATGGCGTCCCAGCTAACCGGATTATTAGACCCTAAACAAACACACAAGACTAGGTTAAATGTGGGACTGGCACAAACAGCATCAACTCAAATTGCCAAGAACAAGACAGTTTTTAATCAAATATTTCATCAACCGTGGCACACACATATATTAAATACATTCCATGTCACTAGTAATAAAATACAAACATCTGTGAATTAAAATATACGGGGGCCCCCCATGCAACCATACAGGCCACACTTCCATCCACATCCCTCCACACCTGAGTATTGTTTCCCTGTACGGGAGCAATTGTAATAAGCAACAGTCTCGCACACTATTCCTCAAAAATATATCGCAGCAGCAATTTTCATGTGCACACAGCACAGCCTGGTATCTTTCACCATCACGCCAAGATTCCTCTGTCTGTCCTTCACACCTGATCGCTAGCTTGATTTTGCTTGGACTGTGAGGCTTAGAATCATATCAGAGGAATCACATCTCGTAAGTATACAATTAGATATGCATATGCATTCAAGTGCGCTTCCTTCATGAAGCTGTTACTTATCTGTGATTTCAAAACGTCAAGGTCCCCAGGGCTGGGTGGGATGCACAATCCTGGTGCTGCTAGATCATAGCATGGTGAGCGGCCACAGCAGAGAGACGGGAGGACGTGGGCGTGAAGGGACCGGCCGTCCACCAACACGTGTTTCACTCCGCCCACCAGAGCTTCGTCAGGGAGGGGAGCAACCATTCCACTCGTCATTTTATGCTGCTCTGATCCTCCCACTCCCGTCCATCCTCCAATCAAAGTTCCAGCCACTTCAGCCTAATCATGGCATTTGCGGGAGGAGGACTATGGGTCTCAGCAGGTCTGCCCGATATACTGGCAGATCTTCATCCCGAGTGGACTTCTTTGTATGGCTGAACCGGTCAGGGCCCTCGTCAAAACACACCAAAGCACACCGTAGTACACATTCTGATGGCTACGCTGGAAAATTAATAAAGGGCTGCACGATTTCAGCTTCACCAACTCTTTCTCCCATATGCATCCAGTCACATTCACTTACTCATCCTGCCTTTGGATCGGGACAAGGTAAGTATGGTTTATATGTCCACCAACATTATAAATAAACAGGAAGGGAGTGTAAGGACGAAAATATAGCAGCGGGGAGCCTATGAAGGGGAGCATGAAACTAGCCACACCTGAACACCAAATAGCATATATACATTTCTAAAATTGCAAGGGTCAATTACGGGGCTCTAGACCACCTTGAAGGCCATATGCACAGAGGGACAACTGCCCCAACAGACCCTAATTGCTTTCTATTTAGTTGTGCAGATCAACAAGCGGGACTCTCCGCTAAGACGGGAGCCATATGGAAAGAGGGACATGTGCCCAACAGGACCCTTTTTGTTTTCAAGGGGACTTAATTTAAACCCTCTGGGAGGGGTATATCTCCGGCGTCCATTGACATCTGCAAGTGCACACCGAATCCATCCATCATAGTCCCTCTATTTTATTCCCTATGTCCTCTTGAGATCCCCTGTAAACTCCGGTTCATAAACAGATAAACTCCCTCTTTTGCCTACATTTAAATCATCCCACAAAATTAACACCTGGTCCCTCAACTGTTACCTACTACTTACCTGTACCCTATTTACAAAAAATTACCCGATTTACAAATTACCCTCATTTTGACTTATTTCATGCCAATATAAAGTATATTTTCATAATTCATTAACCTATTTTTTGACCACAATGTTTTTTACATTTCCTTATATACTACCCAGTATCCCCACCGCCAAACAAATGGTATACTACAGGAAGGCATTCAGCCCTAGGTCAGTGTTCAAACCTTGGGGGGACATGGTGCCTAATTCAAAAATCAGGTGGGACTCCTGCTGGAGTAGTCTTTTATCCCAGAAACCCCTTCTTCCTTCCTTCTTTAGGGCAAATGTTCCACAGGCTTTTAGGCCCCGCGGGTTTCCCTGATGGTACATCCTGAAATGTTCCGACATCTGGCATTTTTCACTTCCCTTAATGTCACGCACATGCTCACCTACCCGCGCCCGCAGCTCACGCTTGGTTTTGCCTATGTATTTCATACCGCACGGGCAGGTGAGCATGTACACGACAAATGTAGTGGCACAGTTAATGAACCCTCTAATTGGATGAGGGCCCCCCCCCACCTCTGGGACCCCTAAAAATAGTGTTTTTTTCCATGAAAGGACAGACACTACAATGACCACATTAGAATAAACCATTCAACCTGCTCACTGAGCATGTGCCGGAACCCACCACCAGGTCACTATGGACCAATAAGTCCCACATATTTGTTGCTCAATATGCTGTAAGCAATGGCTTTGGGCCTACGCATCGTGCCACCACCGGGTCCAAGAGGAGGATATGTCAATGGGACTCCAAGATGGTACGCAATTTTTCCCAGTGAGTCCCAAATTGAGTAATCAGACGGGCTGGCCCCTGAGCCTTAATTTCCTTTTTGTTTCCTTCAAGGAACTCTTCACGGCTACAGTCCAAGGCTTTTTTAAGTCCACAGTCCACGCCTTCCTCACAATGAGGAGCACCAACCACAAATAAGATAAAAATTAATAAATGTAATTTTTATTGAAACATAATTACACTCACAGGAGTATATTAAAATACACACAACATAAGACACAGGACATGATAAAAGCAACTACACACCTCCCTATAATCTCCAAAAAATCAATATCTAGAGATTGAAGATTGGTCCAACTGAGCATAATGTACTCCTGCTTGTCGGGGGTAAAGAGGGAAGGTGCTATGGTGCAGAGTGTCTCTTCAGCCTTGGTCCAGCAGTGTGATGCCACCATGCCAGGGCAGAGCAGGGTCATACACGAATAACGACATATATCTAGATAAAAATACATCTATATACTCAAATAACTCAAATTAAAACCCAATATATTGCAAATTGGGTTATTTAAGTATATAGATGTATTTATGAATGTATTTAGATATATGTAATTATTCGTGTATTTATTTCAATATGTGTATTTTCAATTGGTCACTTTATATGGCTCATTGCCAGGATATTTTGGGCACTGGCCACTTTTTTTCCAGTCAGGTACTTTCAAGGAGAAGGGTGCCTCCATAAGTGGGAAACTACAGGGCTGCAGAAAGCAATGAGCAATTGTGGGCATTTGTCAGGGTTACCTGGAAGACATGTGTTCAAGCAGATGTTTACCTGCCTTTGTTTTGTCTTTACAGGTGCCAGGGACAATACAGCTGGGCTGATTAGAAGCTGGGCCCCAACAGATTTTAACAATGTTATACATGTTATACTGTTTTAAAAGTTAAAAAATGTTTTTATAATCAAGTTCTCACACCATACTTAACGAGGTGGGTTCCAAAAGGCCCCCAAAAGAGGCAAATGTTTAACAAATAAAAAAGAAAAGCTTTAACATAAAATGATGCAGATGTATTCAGGAAATTGAACATGCTTAATGCAGGTTGCAGAAGGGAAAGTTGGGGTGGGGGAAGGTGGCGGCAACCACTAGGGGGAAGCAGGAAATAACAAGTAGGAAGAAGGTGAGTCACACTGGGGACACACACACTACATGGGGTGCACCAAAAGGATCCAGAAGAACAAGATGGAAGAAGGCAAATCGCACTGGGCACAACACTACATGGGATGCCCCAAAAGGGACCAGACAATGAGGAAGATGGTGAGTCCAGCTGTGGGAATGCTCACAAACATGGGATGCCCCACAAAAGGTGTTCACCATAGAAAAAAACAACTACACATGTATACGTAAGACATCATGCAAGCAAGATGGCCACAGAGTGAGAACAAAGGACAGAGATGCTAGTACGCTGCCCAAATACGTAATTCCTCAGCTCAAATGAAATCTTACACAAAACATGCTTGCATACACTTATGCGAGAAAATCTTGGACGTGACTGAGATTAAATAAGCGTTCACAACTTCTCTGCGAGTTTGCTTTCGTACAAAACCGAGCAATTATGGCGAGGCTGGGAATTAGGCTTAATATTTAAGTATAATAATATATTAGTATAGTATAATATTTCAGAACCGAAACTCCTATTATACATCTTGGTCTTCTATACACACTTCTGGCAAGGCCTAAAGCTGGAAGTGTAAGACTCGGCATGGGGATTGATGAAGCCCCTTTGGAGAACAGAAGACCAGTGGTTCTTAAATTTTTTACCCCCTAGTGACAACCAAGTACACCGAAAAGGGGGGATCAATTACTAATGTTACCAAAATAAGTAGGTCACTGGCCAAGGGGCAATGGCCAGTAAAGGCTCAATTCAGCTTCCCTATCTTTATGTATGACAGCATGCAAGCGAGATGGCTACAGAGCGAGAACAAAGTTCATCTGGAAACAGGTACAAACTGGCCTTAAGATGCTAGTTTGCTGGCCAAATACGTAATTCCTCGGTTCCAACAAAATCTTACGTGAAACGCCTGACCGAGAAAATCTCGGACACGGCTGAGAATAATACGAGCATTCTCAAATTCTCAGTCTGTCAATCATGCTTTCATGCCAAACCAAGCAATTACCGAGAGTCTGGGAATCAAGCTTAATATTTAAGTATTTTTTTTCAGAACCAAAACTCCCATTATGCTTTGTGGTCCTTTATAGATACTTCTGGCAAGGCCTAAATCTGGAAGTGTAAGATTCGGCAAGGTTCTGGGCTGGGGAGCTGGTCTGTCAAGTCCACCAAAATCTATTTAGCTGGCTAGAACCAGTACCCATGGAAGACTAACTGCCTTTAATAATTTTTTTCCACAAAAGGGGTAAGTTCGATTCCTCTGAAATGAATATTAAAGAGCAGTTCCCCCGAGTCTACAGTACAGGTTGCTTTTGCCATCATATTTCTATAAAAGGTCCACTTTATCCTAACAATAGTAATTGCATGTTATAAAATACTTTGAAACGTACCCATCATACTGCACCTTTGTACTTGATCCCAGATATAAAAGGGATCCTAGTAAGCCCGCTATCCAGAGCACAAGCTTCATCCTTTTCTGCTTACTGGTCTTGTCTTTGGTAGCAGTTTATGCTAAATTCATCTTAGTTAACGGCTTAAATCTGTTCTATATCTGAACTTTGTCACAAACTTAATGCTATCTTTACAGCCCTGCAATAAATTTACACTCTCAAGATGTGTGCCATTGATGCATATGTGGACAGTAAAAATCCCCTACCTAGATTTTAACAGTGACAGCTATAAAATTCCCATCTATATTAACTATTAAACTAATTTGGAAAGCACTTCCACTAATGCACTTTGTGTAATTTGTCTACTCATATTTGCACATGTTTGCATATGGTTGCCTAATTCAATCAGTCCCTCTTCTTTCCCTCTGCTGAGGTAGCTAAAATCTTTGTACACTACTATGCTGCTGACTAATTAAATGCCATTGGAGAAAACCAAGGGACAATGGCCAGAACATGCTCAATTCAGCTTCTCTGTCTAAAACATCAGTATTTAAATTTAGCTCCAAAGGACCTAAAGCTTGGAGATTTACTGGACAATGGCAGAGCCTATCTTTGGGGGCTAATTGCACTTAGGGCCTGGCAGATACACCTAAGCCAACTCCCTGTCCAGTAAAATTGCATTTATAGTAATTCAGTGGAAATTTACTTGCATTTGGTTGTGTGGTGTGCACCAATGCCTTTATAATAGTTATACACAGTAATTGAGGGTATTACCACAAAGGCTATACCCCCTTTCTGCTTCCTGGTTACTCATTTTGCATTCTTTGAAATGTGCAACCTTTTTTTGTATTCTGTTCCCTGTGTAAGTGAAGCCTTGGAAATATTTGGAGAGAAACAGGAGAAATTGTTATCTAGGATTTGATGCTAGGGAGGCATAGCAGAAACAAATTCTATCTTTCAGCCTCCTGCATTTTTTTTGCACATGCTAATGCTCCATGATGAATTCACCTATTCCTCTGCTGTGATCTAATTATTTTTACTATGATGGTAAATATTTTTTGCAAAAACAAGGCAGAACTATGGGATTCACGGTTGCATTATGATACACAAATGTGTTTATGGCTTACATTCTGGTTACATTGAAAATCTCTTTTTATGGGTTCCATTGAAGCCTTTTGTGAGTTTAAAGATTTATTGGATTAAACAGTACTTACTATTTAATTCCTCCTTGATGCTAGTCCAGGAAAGGAACATTTTCTGGATGTATTAGTGGGTATTAAAATGTATCCACCTACATTGAAAGGAAGCTTTCTATTGAGCCAATGTATTAGGTTGGGTAAAATCATCAGTGATGAAGAACAGTTTAAGATTTTCGTGAAAGAGATGGCTGATGACTTCCAGCAAAGGGGTTATACTGACAATAGGAAGAATTTCCTTTAATGTCACTGTGAATGACAGGGGGTGAGAAAGGCTTTCCTTCCCACTCACTCCTTGCAGTAAAAAAGCCTCCAGGGAGGGGGGGGGCGTGGCCGCGGCATGGCAGCGGGAAGACACGCTTTCCAGGTCTCTCCATTGTCCCCCACCCAGGAGCCCATTCATTTTGTGCCTAGAGCCATAATCTGTCCCCTCCGGCGCCGGAGGGTGAGGATGGTCGACGAGCTCGGGAGCCCCGGGACCGAGTGGAGTCTGAGGCCGGACTGCCCCGCCACCTGCCTACCTTAAGTCAGCGGGCGGGAGAAAAGGACGAGCGCGGCGCCTGTCAGCGGGCAGCTGCGCCGACGGAGCCCAGCTGGAAGACGCCGGCCGCGGCTGAGGAGCGTTTTCAGGTGCCGGGGCGGCGGGCGGGGATTCTCCTCCTTACAGAGCCCCGATGACGCTGGGTGCGGAGCAAGACCATGGGGAGGACACGGGGAGGACACGGGGAGGCCCCCCCCAGCCCAGAGGCAAGGTGTATGGACTGCCCCACCCGCTCCTGGGAATCCCGGATGGATGGAGGGGATGGGGTGAGAGGGAGTGAATGTCCTGCCCCATCGATGGACAGCCAAGAGGACAGAGCCCACAGTCTGCTTCCCTGCCATGTTCAGCCCGGGACCACCATTGAAGGGCCGAGCCTGCATCACACCAGCTCGCCAGGCAGGCGCCCCACGACCCCGATGCCATGCAAGGATTGGAGGGCGACCAGGCAACCACATCTGTGTCAGGATCTATGGGGAGAGGAAGAGATGGGGGCATCCCGAACCCATGGCGCGGACAGATCCGCTTAGAGCCGGCGGCCAGTGTGGCGGAGGTCTTGGAGGAGGCGCCGTCATGGAATGAATCCGCTCCGCGGGACTGGGCTGGGACCCTGGGGGCGTCAAACCCATCGCCCTCTCCACGCGGGAGCGGTCGTGCCCGAACCGACCCCCCTTCTGGCTGTGACAAGGGGGAGGTCCCCCCCCCAAGCTTCTGGAATGTGCGCGCCGTCTACTGGCCCCGCTACAGTTCAGGGGGCATGCGGAGGGGTGTCACCGCAGATGCTCACCCACGGACCCCAGCTGGGCTCGGACCTGGACCTGCGTTCCGTTCTGCTATCCCTCCCTACCAAAGCCGATCTAGAATCGATCCCTACCAAGGCGGATATGGAAACCATGATTTCAAGAATTGAAAAAGCCTTCCGTAAGGATCTGGAAGCCGTTCAACACAATGTAGCGGCAGTGGAGGACCGGGTCTCATCCCTGGAGAACACAAGAGCGGAGATGGAGGGCCGCCTTTCCCGCCTGGAGCGGGCCAATGATTTACAAGCAATGCAAATCACTACCCTTAAGATCCAAAATGACGACCTGGAGAACAGGAGCAGATGGAACAACCTGCGCATACATGGACTCCCCGAGCTGCCCCAGTACATGGACTTAGACGCGATCGTCACTTCAGTTTTCAACCGTCTCTTGGGGAACCCTCCATCTACCGTCATTAAATTGGATAGGATCCACAGAGTGGCGGGTAGGCCACCGGGCGCCCCAGATGCCCCTCGCGACATTCTCTGCAGAGTGCACAACTTCAGAATTAAAGATGAAATCCTGAGGAGGGCCTGGGAGGCGGGCCAGATCGTTCACGACTCCAGACCACTAACCATCTTACCAGACTTGGCCCGATCCACGCTCTGGATGAGGAGGCAATTGAAACCACTCCTTCAGAAAATAAAAGAGAGCGGTGCAGTCTATAGATGGGGCTACCCCTTCCATCTCATCGTTCGAAAGAATGGAGGATCGTTTACTCTCCAAACCCCTGGGGGTTTGTGTTCCTGGACGCCGCCCCCCTGGAGGTCTCGAATTGGCTGGACTTTCCTTCATTTCAACCTTTGCCACAGAGGATCCGACGAAGAAGGGCCCCACCTAGGAGGGGGCCGCCGCGAAGGGGGGGGCACGCCCCCACCTCTGGGAGAATAACTACCATCCCTGCCTGTTTTTTGTCCCTTGCCTCGGACATACTGCCGGTTGTTAGCGGGCTCCCCTCAGGGCCGGGTTGATGCTCCCCTGGAGCTGGTGGACATTGCACCTGTTCCCCCCTTCCTCCCGGCCCCCTGTTTGATTTTGCCCTCGGCTCTATGTGATTCCCGTCGAGCCTGGCCTGCTGCTGCTTCGCTCCCGGGCCCCGGACTTATTGGATGCCCTCTACCCTGCGTCGGCGCCTGTCTGGGCGGACATCTGGACCTGGCTGATGTTCCGGTTCACCACATTGGACCTTTTTCAGGTCGTTGCCCGGGCCTGGGGACTGGATGATGTGGATTGGGGGTGGCTGGCTCCTGGGCCCCCTCACGGACGTTGGGGTCTTGGTGGTCCCCCTGGTTCGGGGCGGGGCCCCAGCTGCGGACCTTTCTTGGGTCGCGGCCGGAGTCCCGGCCTGGGCGATGTGGGTGGGGGCCTCTCCCCCCCCTTTATTCTTCCGGTACGTGCGGGGCCTCGGCCTCGGCCCTCTTGGGTCGATGCCCGGGGCCCCGACTCGGGGGATATTGATTCCTGGTGGGTGCTCTCCCCCCGGGCCTTCCCTTCCTTCTCCTTGTGGCCTCCCTGGTTGGCCCCTGCCCCCGACTAATTGCGGTTTCCTTGGCCGCCGGGCACGGGGCTTGGCCGCCAGGGGTGGGAGTTGATTGGTTAATGCCGGAGCTGTGGGTTTCGGGTCCGACCTTGGTTTGTATGGGTGGGGCTTGGGCCGGGGGCTGTGTTTGCTTGGAGTGGGCGGATTTGGCGGCTGGGCCTGCTGCGGGGGGCGTGGGACCGGTGACCCCCCCTCCCTCATTGGGGGGTTCTCGGTTCCCCCTCCGTGGCTGGCCTTGGGGGGTGGGGTGACTGCGGGGGCCTGGCCCTCCCGTCCTGTCTGTCCGTGTGGGCGTGGCAGGCTTGGGGGGGCCTCTCCCTTGGTTGGGGGGCGGGTCTGGATCTGAGCCGTGGGCGGGTTCCCCTGGGGGTCTTGCCTGGGGTGGGCCGCCCATGTTCCCCTCCCCCCCTCGGCTGGCCCGGGTTGAGTGGGGTGCTGGGGGGGCCTTCCCCTGGCCCTGGGAGGGACCTCCGGGATGTGGACGGGCTCCATGGGGGCACTGCGGAGTGGTGATGACGGCCATGTATGAATCACGGTGGCCCGGGATCGTGGCCGTTTTATGCGGCGCCAGTTCGGGGATCGGCTCGTTGGGGTTCTCCTCCTCCTCGCCGGGTCCAGATGGGGGATTAGTGCCGACCCTCCTGGCCTCATGTTCAGCGGGGGCCCGACGCGAGGGGGGGCCCGGGGTGGTTGTTGGCCGGCTCGGGGGGACCCTTTCATGGGAGCCTTTTGCGAGTGGAGCTGCGGGTGTCCGAGGCTGGGATAATTGTATGTTATGTGCTTCTTCCAAGAGGTTGTTACGGTTACTGTTTAAGGTTGTATATATATGTGTTAGACTTGCCTGTCCCCGACGAGATTCGCTGGGGATGGACGGTTGGGTTATGTTAGAGTCAAGTTAAGTTTTGAACCGCTCCTCGTGAGAGGGGCAGCCCTGGGCTGGGGGTCGGGGACCCCCGTTGTTGTGCAGCGCCACAGTTCTTACTCCCCACATAGGCCTGCTCGTCAGGGTCCAAGAGACCTGTGTAGACGGGTGTTTCTTTTCTTCCCCTCCCTCCCCTTCTTGTCCACCCCTTTCCTTACCCCCTTCCTTCAGATTTCTGGGGACTGGTTCTCTCCGTGGCCCTCCCTCCGGCTCCCTCACGCCGCTCTCCCCTTTTTGCTTCCCCTTGGAGCCTTCTTCCTGGTTGGGTGGTTTAACCCCCCCGCTGCCTTGCCTCACGACTCGACGGCCCGGGGACCAAGAGGACAATGGAGTTGCAAATTGTTTCCCTGAATGCCAAAAGCCTCAACATCCCCGAGAAAAGGAAGATGTGCCTGACTATGTTATGGAAGCGTAGAGCCCAAGTGGTGTTCATACAGGAGTCTCACTTCCAGAAAGGAAAGGCCCCTAGATTCTCGGATAGGCGCTTCCCAACAGGATACCACTTGTACTCGCCTGATGCAAGATCAAGGGGGGTGGGCATTCTACTCGCCTCCTCGCTCCCCTGGACCTTTATGGACAGCTTGTCAGATGAAGAGGGAAGGTTTATTTTCCTAAAGGGGAGAATGGGCAACTAAATCTGCACATTTGCAAATATCTATGCACCCAATACGGACCAAATATGGTTTATAGAGCAGACCCTGGAAACCCTCCACGCCTTCTCGGAAGGCATGGTGATCTTCGGAGGAGACCTGAATGTGGCCTTAGACCCCCTGCTGGATGTGTCCAGGAGGGCTTCCCACCTTTCATTCTCGGCCCTCAAGAAACTCAAAACAGCCCTCAGGATGGCCCAGCTAGTGGACCCTTGGCGTATACAAAACCTGCGAGGGCGAAATTATACCTTTTACTCTCCCCCTCACGATTCTTATTCAAGAATTGATTACCTTTTTATTGAGCACAGGCACCTCCAGCTCACGCTGAGGGCAGAGATAGATTCTATCATGATATCAGACCATGCCCTGATCTCGCTCACAATAAGAATTCCAGAGTGGCCCTCGAAACCTAATTCGTGGATTCTCTACTCCAGGACCCACCCTTAAAGGAGGAGATCAGGAGACAGCTCAGGTCCTACTTCGATCTTAATGCTAGGCCAGAGACGAGCCCACTCAACCTATGGGTGGCACACAAGTGTTACATTAGGGGTATCCTACTAAAAATGGCGTCTAGGAGGAAAAGGGAGAGGGAGAAAACCACCAGCGATTTACTGGAGAAGATTGGCAAACTCGAAGCAGAACACAAGAGACAACGGGCAGTGAGAGTCGAACAGGAGCTGGCAGTGGCACGGGAGAACCTGAGGGACATACTGTTGGTAAAGGCCAAAGCCTCGCTGCTGAGAGCTAGGCGCTCCTTTTACGAATACGGCAATAAATGTGGCCGCTCATTGGCAAGGGAGCGATCCGAGAGCAGAGAGCGAACAATTTCGTTCCACAGATTTTAGGAGCTGGGGGATGGGTCTGTCCCAACCTGGATGACATCGCTGCGGCTTTCAAGGAACTTTACCGCAAGCTTTACAACCTATCTGACGAGGGGAGCGGCCGAACCAGCCTGCTTCAAGATGCACGGGGATACGTGGCGGCTTCGGGACTCCCTGTATTATCTCTGAGCTGGAGTAGGCTCAAGCAGTTAAATCCTCGCAGACGGGCAAGTCTCCGGGTCCGGATGGGTTTACCCTGTCCTACTATAAATGCCTAGGGGACGTTCTGACCCCGCGGGCGGTAGCCGCATTTAATTCTATTTCGACTGAACACACAGTCCCTCCAGATATTCTAAGGGACCAAGTCACGGTCATACCGAAGCAGGGGAAGGACCCCCTGCTTTGCTCCAACTATAGGCCTATATCTCTACTAAATGTAGATCTGAAACTGTTCGCCAAAATATTGGCCAATAGACTCGTATCAAACTTAAGCGAGCTGATAGACCTAGATCAAGCGGGCTTTACCCCAAAAAGGGAAGCTAGGGACAACGTGACCCGTGTCCTTAATCTCATCCATCTGATCCAGGAAGAAAAGATCCCAGCCATATTGCTTTCCATGGACGCGGAGAAAGCGTTCGATAGGGTCCATTGGGACTTTATTCGGGCCACCTTGGAACATCTGGGCCTACAGGAAAATATGAAGACATGGATACTCTCGCTGTATTCCTCCCCGTCGGCTTGTGTCAAGGTCAATGGGACGCTTTCGGAACCTTTTATGATTACGAATGGCACGAGACAGGGATGCCCGTTGTCGCCGATCATTTTCATTTTAATGTTGGAACCCTTCCTGTGTCGGGTGAGGGCAAACCCAGATATAAGAGGGGTGAGAGGCGGAGGCTCTGAGCACAAAGTGGCAGCCTTTGCCGACGATTTGCTTTTTTGCATCACCCAACCGGTGACAACCATCCCCAACCTGTTACGGGAGTTCAAAGAGTACGGAGAACTCTCGAATTTTAAAATAAACCTACAAAAATCGGAAGCGTTAAATGTCTCCCTGCCAGTGAGACATCTGTCGAATGTCAAAAACAGCTTTACCTTTCGCTGGGCAACGGATTCCATTTCATACTTGGGAGTACAGATTACCCCTTCATTGCGAGAGATGTTTGCTAAAAACTTTCCTCCTCTGCTGACAGTAATTAGAAGAGATCTTAATGCCTGGAAGGACAGGATACAGTCCTGGTTTGGCAGATGCAACGTCCTGAAAATGAACGTGTTGCCACGCCTGCTCTATCCTATTCAGGTTCTCCCCATTCACCTGCCAGCCTCCTTCTTGAAAATGGTCCGAACAGAATTTATAAGATTCGTATGGGGCGGCAAGAGTCCACGAGTCTCACAAAGACTTCTTACCTTACCAAGACAAGGGGGGGGGGGGGTGGGACTTCCAGATATTAAAATGTACCATGCGGCGGCCCACCTGGGCAGAATTGTAGACTGGAACCTCCATGGCAAACACAAGCGGTGGGTCCAACTGGAGCAAATGTGGTGCCGGTCCCACTAGCGGGCCTACCCTGGTCTACAGCTACGCTTATTGTACACCCGACAATAGGTCCTACCCTCCAGGTGTGGGCCCGGCAAGCAGTGAGGGAGAACATAGCCCCATCACCCTCCCCGTTCAGTCCGGTCATAGGGGCTCTGGATTTCACCCCAGGCCGCCTGGATGCGGGATTCAAGAGGTGGAGAACGTCGGGTAGAGGCACCATCCGTGACTTTCTTAGCGGTTCCAGATGGAAAACCCAGCAGGAGCTTATAGTGTGGGGCGATCCACCTTCCCTGTCACACTGGAGAGCGCTTCAGATCACCCACTTTCTTGGCAATCTGCACCCCCCCCTGCAGAGTATGGAAGGGAGCTAACACGATTTGAACGATTATGTTCGTCTACGGAGCCGATCAGAGGTCCATTATCCATAGTATACCAATTATTGGTGGACCCTGGGGAGTCCTTCGTACCTTTCTTTATTGGAGCATGGGAAAGAGACCTTGGAATCACCTTTCCGCCGAATCAAGTGAAAAAGATTCTTGAATTGTCGCAGCGAGCATCAATTAACAATTCTTACCAGGAGGCAGGGTATAAAATCCTCTGTCGCTAGTACAGGACTCCTCAAATGCTTCACCAGATCTACCCCTCAGTCTCACCACTATGCTGGAGGTGCGAGAAGGCCCAAGGTACCATTTTCCACATATTTTGGGAGTGCGAAAGAATACAGGGCTTCTGGAGGAGTGTGGTAGAGTGGACTCGCAAGATTACGGGAGATGACATCCCACTCTCGCCGGAGGCACTCTTGTTACACTCCGTCAGCGGAGCAGTAGGGAAGTACAGAAAGTCATTGATTATCCATCTGGTAAACGCAGCTAGGGCGTGCATCCTGGCTCTGTGGAAATCCTCCACTACACCAACCATCAGCTCTTGGATACGCAGGGTAGAGGACATCCGGTGCATGGAAAACTTGACGGCCCTGCTCAGGGGCTCAGAGGGAAAATATAGGCACTTGTGGCTGCCGTGGGACATGTTCACAGAGTCCATTGAAGGCAAGCAACTTTGGAGTATAACATGATCATGTGGTGCCTGAGACGGATGGCGAGATGTGTGGACGGGCGGGGGGGTGGCCCCGGGTGGTATGGCCCGGGGGAGACGCTCCCCCCCTCCCCTTCCCCCCCTCTCCTTCCCAATCCCCCCTCCCCTCCTTAGCCCTCTCCTCTCCCCCCTCTTGGTTTTCCTCCTCCCCCCCTCTTGCTTCTCCTCCTCCCCCCTTGTTTCCCCTTCCCTTTCCCCATCCTTCTATAAAGTTCAAAAAAGTTGGTGGATGGGAACGGTGGGGCTCAATCTGGGGGATAGTTGGGAGGGTGGAGATGGCGACGGTTCTGCGGTGTATGCATATGGTGATTACTTTCGTAGCTCTGTGTAATGCATGTTCTGGACCTGTCCGCTGTACGAAAATGTTCTCTTTTTTGTGCCTCACTGTCTTATCTACCTCAATAAAGATCTATTTAAAAAAAAAAAAAAAACCTCCAGGGGTGAGGGGGGGGAGTCGAGTGCAGGTCAGAGGGTTTATCCGCAGCACCTCAAGGGTCTGCCTGCAGCAGAGAGCAGCATAGCAGATCCAACGGATGAAGGGACATCGCACAGTGCTCAAAAGAGAAAGGAGTTGCGTTTTTTATAAAATTTTGAGATGTTTCCAGAAAAAAATGATTCATTACACAAATCGACAAAAACATCAGATTGGGGGCAAAGTGTTTTTTCTTAAAATTCGTTAGGATTTATAAGAATAGTATTGCGGTTCATTTCAGATTATCTTATTCAGTGTGGAGATGTCCATTTAATCCTAGAAAACATTTGAATATTGGCAGGAACCACTAGCCAAGATTTATGCAGCACAGTTGAATCCTAGGGACTTCAGGCCCCAGTGGCAACCGAGACTAAGACCACTTCGGCATAGTGAAGGGAGCTATATTTTGTAACTTAGTAGAGCGCAACTGGCTTTACCATTAATCATGTCCCAGAATCTATAAGGTGGGTTGGGTGGGTTCATGAATAGTTAAACATTCCAAAGGTGGGCATCGTAGGTTCAAAAGTCAAGAGAAACTACAGTCCAGGAGAACAAGCCAGGTCAAAAAATTGCAAAATTGAAGATTTGTCTGCGCACTAATTAATCCACCTATGCATCTATGTGGACCTGCAAAACCTGTGTTGGTGGATCTTGAGGAGAGGGTTGAGCATGTGTTATTTACAGAAGGCAAGACTATCCAAAGACAATGAATAAAGGGGGGTGGGAGCAGCTCAATCACTATTATTTATACAAAATTATTATTATTATTCAGGGTTGTGTTTAGTGTGGTCTCTACTCTTAATTTTGAGTCCCCAAAGTTGGGACATGCAATGCAGACAAATATTTGAGAGCTACTCACCTGGGAAGCTGCCAGCCTTCCTTTAGAACACTTCACAGGGAGAAATCCATATTGACTGAATTCCTCCCTGCCTGTGCTCATGGCAATTCAAATGAATAAAGGGGGGTGGGAGCAGCTCAATCAATATTATTTATACAAAATTATTATTATTATTCAGGGCCTGGGAACTAATTTACCGCCCAGTTAACCCTCTCATCAACTAAATATCAAGCAACAAACATGTCTAGCTATGTGGAAAGACAGAGATTTGGTTGCATATATCTGCAGATACATGTGGAAGCCACACTGCCCCGACAAGGCATATGTACCTTTTTTTGCATAAAATTAATGGATGAGTAGGGAGTCTTTATTAGGGATAAGCAAACCCGCTGATGTTTGGGTTGGACAAGTTCAGCCAGACTTGCTGCTAACCCCATTGAAGTCAATGAGGGCCAGAATTTGGGGGGACCAAAAATGGCTATAAAATGGGTGTAGCAAGGGCTGCAAATCGAGGGAACCACCAGGGTGATTGCCCTGCACAAAATGGGGAAAGTACTCAAAATAATAACAGAAAACAAAAAAAAAGAGATTGGTTATATACATGAAAAAAATATATATTATTTTTTCATGGGTATCGGAGGCCAACTTTGAGTGGAGGATAGAGAAAGTACTCAAAATAATAACAGAAAACAATTTATAGCAGAAAAAAAATTTAAAATAGTTACTTTTTTTTCTTTATCAGATATTCAGATAGACTGTGAGGCTTTGCAGCGTATTCTTGTAGGCACCAATACCACTGCTGGAATGGTGAGGCAAGACTTAGGCCCTTATTTATGAAGGAATAGCGACAGGTAGCGACTGGTGAGCGGCCGGTAATGACGGGCCCCGCCACGAGAACGCCGGCTCCCCACCACAATCACACATTTATCAAGCCAATCCTGCTTAGCGACTGAGATAGCGCCAGATAGCGACTCATTCATCATTATTCCAGCCTCAGCCCACAGCGCCAGCGTCCGACCTTGAACAGCGACAGGTATGACCTCTCGCTACCTGGCGCTCTCCAATGCATTTCAATGGAACATTCTTTAAATATTCATAATTAATTGTTATTATTTATTTATTTTTTTTTAAATGTGAAAAATTCTACCACTTCTGCCATTTTAGATAATTTTTTTAAGGTAAAAAAAAAATTGTACAGAATTGATATTACAGGTCTGATATTAATGTATTCATATTACAAAATTATTTAAAAAACTTGTTTTTTTTGGTTTCCAAAAATATGGCTGTTTTGGGGTTAAAAAACTACTTTTAACCCATCGCCGCCAGCGCTCTGGGGTTTAAACATGCATTTGACAGCGCGAGAATTTTTTGAGCGTGATTTTTTAATGAATATGGTCGGAGCCAGTCGCTAGGGCCAGTTGCTATCATGCGCTCCCATACAGCGCGGAACCTGTCAAATAGCGACTCCTCACCCAATATTCAACATTACGGCAAACCGACTGAGTCGCTATCAATTACCGAACAACGGCCAAGCACAGCGACTACTAGCGGGCACTCTGAAAATGCCGCTACAGTCGCTCAACTGTCGCTACCTGTCGCTATTAATGAATCGGCCTCCCCGGGCCTTATTCATGAAGGGATAGCGCCAGGTAGTGCCTGTACAGCGGCAGGTAGTGCCAGGTAGCACCAGGTAGCGGCAGGTGAACGCCGGACCCAGCACGCAACTACAGATTTATGAAACCGAATCTGGTGAGCGAATAGAACAACGCCATGCAGCATCCGATTCATCATTATCCCAGCCTCAGCGTACAGCGCCGGCGTTCACCCTTGCAGAGCTCCACGTCTAACCTGTTGTTACCTGGCGCTCTCCCATACATTTCTATAGACGATCCTTAAATCCCTTTCCTGATCCCAATTCCCCCCCCCCCCAAAAAAAAAAAACAAACTTTCTGACATGTATTCTGGGCAAAATTACATTTTTGAAAACTTGTTGGATTAATAATATTTTTATGCAGAATTGTCCTTACAGGTCTGGTATTAAAGTGTTCATGTTACAATGTTATAACAATGTAATTCCATATGTTTTCACTTTGTTACTAATGGATACATTCTCAAAAACAGCCTTTAATCACACAGCCTCTGGCGCCATGGGCTACAAAAATGTTTTTTGATGAATGCGGTGTGAGTCAGTCGCACTGAGCTGGCGTTACGGTTCGCTCACATACAGCATAGTATAGCGAATCACATATCATATTCATCAATGCCGGACAGCAACTGAGGCGCTCTGAAACAATGATCCATGGCCGAGCACAGCAACTACTATCGGGCGCTCTGAAATCCGCTCTACAGGCGCTCATCTGTCGCTACCTGGCGTTAGTAATGAATCAGCCTGCCCGTTGAGACATTAATAGATTAGATGGCACAAAGTACAACAAGTTATTATTATTGTATTTTTACAGAGCACTATTGTAATCTGTGGTGCTGTAAAAACTAAAAATAACAGGAGGGTGGGACACTGAATAATCTTCAAGACATCCATTGCCAGGAACCTGAAAAGCAAACAGAAAAACATTGTTAGTATTATTATATGCCTCCACTTGTTGTCTCCTCTTGCCTCCTACTCCACATCCTTCTTTTCTGCCTCCTCATCTATTGATGGGATCCAGGAGCAGGCACATGAGTGGTTGCTGTTACTGAACTTGAAGCCCGGCAAGGTGGTGTACGACAATGGGAAGAACCTTGTAGCAGCCTTGGGCCGAGCTGGGTTAAGGCACTTCTGTTTTTGTGGGTGCATGTGCTCAATACTCAAAGTGCAGTCCAACGGCACTTCACCACCAATGAGTGAGCCTCCATGAGGTACATTTGTGTCATGCTGCAGTGCTTCCAATTTGGTCAGCGCTACTAGCTCCATCCTTTGCCTGCTAGAAAAAAACACTTCAGGTCATGACGAAGGACAGGAGCAGAGGAGAAAAAAGAAGGCACATTTACACCAGTATCACGCCAGTCCACACACGTGGTTTACAGGGTAGGTTACTGGACCCACAGCGGCCAGCCAGGGGACACTCTTGGAGGCTTTGGAGGACTTTTCCTCACAGCAGGGTGGCACTTTATGGGTGTTACTGGAGTGTGGCTGAGGGGATACTGAGGACAGCTTCTCCTTGACTCTACCTCTACATGCTCTAGTGCCTGATGAATGCTTTCCTGGGATGGTGTGGACAGGCTTGGTGGTGGTGGTTGGGGAGAGACAGGTGGGCTTGTTGTGTAGTAGATGCTGAGAAAATGGAAGCATCAGAGGGCGCCTTATGTGTTTGCATATATTTATTTAAATATTATAATTTGTAATAATATTAATACGGCTTTTCTGTTTGCTTTGCATTTCCCTGCTGACAAATGTCATGCATAGATTTCCCTAGCTTCAGTGACTGGTGGAAAAAGCATGCAAATGACCAATGTCATACTCCTCCTTGCCAAGTCAGCTGTGTACTGTGCCAATAGTGCATCCACCAGAGTATGTTTGTACATGCTCATCTTTCTATCCTACTCCAGTGCTGGACTTAACGAGGTGATGTTGTTCTTATAGTGGACATCTAGCAGCGTGGCCAACCAGTTGGCTCCTGTTTAATAACACTAACAATTGTTAAACAGTAGTGACAAACAAGTGCTCGGAACCAGTGGACACTACACCACTTTTTTAAAATATATTTTCCATAGCACATTAAGCACCCTGAACCAGTGGATACTCCAGCAGTGACCCACAAGTGGCCTGGACAATTGAATACTCCAATAACAATTGATAGTAGTGTATTGATAGTAGTGTATTGAAGAGTAGTGACACGCATGTAGTTTGAACAATTAGTATTAAAGAGTTGTTGTTTGAGCAAGTGGCATTAAAGAGTAATGACATCCAAGTGGTTAGAGCAAGTGGTATTAAAGAGCAGTGAGTCCCCAAGTGCCCGAACAATTGGTATTAAAGAGCAGTGACCCACAAGTGTACAAATATGGGCAACCTGATCCACTGAAGCTCATCACCTGGCTCAAGGGGGGGCCCACACTTTTTTTCTGTTTCCCATAGAGGATTTTAACTTTGATAATAAACTCTATGTTTTATCATTCTGCCTGGCCAAGGCAAATCTGGAACTCTTTTCAAGTTACCCACAAGTACCCTGAACCATTGGTATAAAAGGATATTGACACCAAAGTGGTTTGAGAAAATGGTATTTAAGTGTAGCAACACACAAGTGGTTTGAGCAACTGTTAAAGAACAGCAACCTCCAAGTGGCCTGAACAATTGGTATAAAAATGCAGTGACACCCAAGTGGTAATGAGCAAGTGGTATTAAAGAGCAGTGACCCACGAGTGTCCTGACCAATTTGTATTGAACTACAGTGATACACATGTGGTTTAAGCAAGTGGTATTAAACAGTACTGACACCCAAGCTGTTTGAGCAGGTGGTATTAAAGAGTACTGACACCCAAGCAAGTGGTATTGAAAAGCAGTGACCCACAATTGGCCCGAGCAATTGGTATTAAAGAGCAGTAACCCCAAAGTAACCTGACAAATTGGTAATAAACAGTATGACACCCAAGTGGTTTGAGCAAATAAACAGTGACACACAAGCACAATGAACCAGTGGATACTCCTCTAATTGGTATTACTACTGATACACCAATGGTTTGAGCAAGTGGTATGAAAAAGTACTGACACTGAAGTGGTTTGAACAATTTGTATTAAGAGTAATTACACACAAGTGTCTTGAGCAATTAGTAATAAACAGTTCCGACACACAAGTGCCCTGAACCAGTAGATACTCCACTAACAACTGATATTAAAGAGTAGTGACACTCATGTGGTTTGAGCAAGTACTATTAAATAGTATGGGCACACAAGTGCCCTGAACCAGTGGTTACTGCACTAGCAATTGGTATTAAAGTGCAGTGACCCTCAAGTGGCCTGAACAATTGGTATTGAAGAGTACTTACACCCAATGGTTTGAGCAAGTGGTATTAAAGAGTAGTGACACATAAGTGGTTTGAGCAAGTGGTATTAAATAGTAGTGACCTTCAACCTATCTAGCCCACCCTCTAGCCACTTTCCCAAAATAATGTCCTGAAAAGGACAATAGCATGCTTAATAGATAGGTTCCAGCTCTCACTGCAGACCCTTTCTCTAAATAAATGTCCTTACAAGGACAGTTTTTATATAAAACAATAAAGTCATATCTGTCCCTCAGCAGCAGCAGCCAGAACATTTCCCTATCTACTATAGTGGGAGTGCCAATGTGATCAGCTTGACACAGACTCCGCTTTTTATATGGCGGGGTCACTTGTCCTGTCTGGCCAATGGTTGCTAGTGCAGGAAGACGGTGCTGTGCAGCCAATAAAACTTCTTCTGGGTTCGGGCTGAATGCCGAACATGCATTTCAATTTGAAATTCGTGTTTGGGTTTGGGGGACCCAAACTCACAAAGTTCGGCATGAACTCGAACATTGTGGTCCAGGTTCGCCCATCCCTAGTACTCAGTGACAGTAAGAAAAGCACACAATCTTTAGGATTAATTGTGCCACTGTCTTTTTAGTACTTGTTTAAGTACTTGTATGCTCAACCAAATGGTCGTTGACAGGGTCAGATTATGAGGGGGCGTAAGGGGTGCGTGCCTTGGAGCCTTCACCACTTGGCCTGCAAAGGGGGCATCCAACAACCTTTGGGTTATGGGCTGGTCCAGGAGGCTTTTCAGTCTTTGGTCTGATGGTCTGCGGGGCCCGGCAACAAAGCTATCAGCAGCAGTGAGGGCCCCCTGTGCCTGGGCAGCCAAAGCCACCACAGGGCAGGACGGAGGGTCTAAACCAGCAAAGCCACCGTCATCAGCGCTACAGTAATGAGTGAGCGCAGAGCTGTCAATCAGCGGCTGCTCACTGCACATAAGCCACCAAGCACAGCCGCTGGCAGCTCAATGATGGGAACTGTTTTCTGCTGGGCGACTACAATACACCTACTGAGAATGACAAAGCAGGAGTTCTCAAAGCATGCACCAGCACAAGGGTGGCATACGGGACTGGATCTGACGTTCCAGGATAGGCTGGTGCCAGACAACCACCGATAAGTTACTTGGCTGGACTTTTATTTTAAAGAAAAAAAACACTGCATCTAGAGCCCCCACCAGATTTTGTGCCCAGGGGCCTCCACCACACTTGGAGGCCGATTCATTAATAGCGCCAGGTAGCGACAGATGAGCGCCAGTAGCGTGATTTTCACAGCGCCGGGGTTTGCTTGTTGACAGCGACTCAGTCGGTGTGCGGTAATGTTGAATACGGGGTTAGGGGTCGATGTTTCACAGGTTCTGCGTTGTATGGGTGCGCCTGACAGCGAATGGCCAGAGCGAACGGCTTGCTGCAGATTCACTAACAAATCACGCTCAAAAATTTCTCACGCTGTGAATTCCTTGTTTAAACCCCAGAGCGCTGGCGGCGATGTGTGTAAAGTAGTTTTTAACCCCCAAACAACCATTTTTTTTAATGTAAAAATTATACAAGTTTTTCTAAACATTTTGTAATATGAATACATTAATATCAGACCTGTAATATCAATTCTGCACATATTTTTTTCTTTTTTTTTTTACCTTAAAAAAAAATATCTAACATTGCCGTAGTGGTCACAGAATTTTTGACAGTAAAAAAACAAAAAAAAAACATAAAATCAATTAATTATGAATATTTAAAGATTGCTCCATTGAAATGCATTGGAGAGTGCCAGTGTGGTGGGATTAGTAGCGGCGCTGTTCGTTGCAGTCGGCTACATGATGAATCCCGCGCTAGCTGACGCTCTCGCCGGCGCTAGCCTCATTTAGCGCGATAAATGCGTCATTGTGACCGCCGCCGGGCGTACTTGAGTCGGTAGCCGCCGTTAGCTGGCGGTACCTGGCGCTCGTCAGACACTACCTGGCACTAGCCCTTGATAAATAAGGGCCTTAATCCGGTCCTAGTCTTTGATATAAAATATTCTATCAGTTTTAGGACCAAAGCAGTGGTTTATATGTTGACCTGTAGTTACAGAAATAGCTTTGTGGGGGAGGTCAAGAATGATTTGTGAAAATGTATATAGACACATATTTCAAATATATGTTAATATCAGCCTGTACATAGAGCGTTGGTAAAATATTATCACCTGTGTCCTCAAAGATAATTAGTCTGGGCATCCCAAGCACCGTGTGATCTGAATAGCAATATTGCCACAAATGATATAAAAAATAAACAAAATATACTTTATTTATACTTATTCCCTTACTTGATGTTTTGGCTGCATCTACCCGGGTACTCACTTCCGACATTATACCGTACGTGGTCATGTTCGTTAAGGTGATGTAAGGTGCGTGTGTACAGTGTGTGTGCGCATGTTAATGGAGGCACATGCAGGTTCAATTATTTACATTCATTTTGCCCTTTTAGCACATAAATATCACTTTTTTTCTTACATAGATATGGCTCCCACTTTTCAGCTAAAATAGCTGCCACTCCTCTGATAGGAGCATTTAAGATCTGAACAAAAGGTTGTGTATTGGGTCAAATTCAGAACCATTTAAGGAACCTATGGCACACATGCAGCACTGCTGACTCCCAAGCAACATGTAAAAACAGGAATCCAGCCACCAATGCTGGGGGGATTTTTTTCAGGTGCATTAATCTTGTCCTCGTGCCTTCGTCTGGCTGGTAAACATATACCCAGAATTAATATTTTAGCTTCAGATGCAGAGCTTCAAAAGGCAGTGGACTTGAAGTAGACAGGATATGAAAAATGCGATGTCTCTTCCAAGTAAAGCAAGTAGAATATTATGGTTAACAATTTTGTGGAGCAACTGTTTGTTTGTGGGATAACAGTCTAGGCTGTATGCAGTTCAAAGAAAGGTAAAAATTGATTTGGCTCCCAACTAGAAGTGATATTAGAAAAACAGGCAAACAAAAAATGCCTCTGTTGAAGAACCAGGAGGAAGCCAAGAATTTGCATTTTACACTTTTCTCAGTTTTCAAGGAAAAACCTGTAAACAGATACATCAAGTATAAAAAGTTCCATACTGTATATAGACTATTCTATTCATAATATCACTGTTAAAAAAGGATTATGGGTGATAGCTTCCAATTTGAGGGCTGCATGTTTACCATGATCTAATCTACAAAGTACATTAAACCGGACCACCAGCCAAGCACAGTTGGAAAAGGAAGGTAGTGGCCATTTTGGAGCTTCCTCTCCCAACTGACATAACTGAAATGCACAGAAAACCTAGCATGCCTTCCTGTTTGGAGGGGGACTACAAGCCCATGAGCTGCTATCTTGTATTTAAAATGTATCCCAGTAGGCGTTGTAAAAGGTAAATTATTTTTATGTGCAGCTTTCGAAATTGCTCTGGGGAGGGATGCATATGAGCACTGTTTGTTGTGTTGGTCTGATTCAATTCATTTTTGACTGGCCGCTTTAAATATTTATTAGATTGGCAGTATTCCATCTGTAGTTTATTATCAATTCCTGTCTAATCCCTTATGAAGAAAACTTTTGGCAGAAGCAGTAGCCTTTATCAGGCAAAAATATTTTTTCTAGGATATTTACTATTATGGCAGATTCCTTGGCCACCCTTTGTAACTATCAAGAACAAATATATATCAAAGGCATAGATTGGATAAGACAAGAACTGGAGTGGATCAGAAATAGATAAAGTCAAATCAAAGTAGCTGCAAAGTCCCAAATTAGGAGGCCTCCTCCACTGCTTGAGTGAACAGACCAATACTAATATTACGGCTGCTGGTCCTCTTTAAACTTCAGAATCAGCTTTTAAAGCAATGTCTCTGAAGGTTCTCACTAGTCCAGGACATGGTATATCTGTAGAAAGAAGTTACAGCAACTGGGATGTTTTCTTTTATTTTCTTGAAGACATTTTGCTAGTAATCTGACTTGCTTTCTTAAAGTGATATTTCAGGCAAAGGCAATTATAAGGCCATTGTGTCAGGCTACTTTACACAAATGTCCTAAACTGTTTTCTGTTCTTGAATTGAAAAAGAAATGGCTTTGATATCAAGGTTTACAGTTTTACCTCATGATTTCTCTTCTTAAGCATGTGGGTGTGGCTGTTGGAGCTGTGATGCTGCATAATAATCATCAAAATGGGTGGGGAGGTGCTGGGTGCGAGAGCAATAGCTAGGGGAAGGTTGGTATGAGAGGAGGGAGGAAGGGGTTAGCTGGGCTTGAATGGCAGTTCAGTGTGCCATTTAAGCCATCAATACAGAGGGGTGTGTGGTCTGGACTACTCCTCAAGTTAGTATTTGGGGCCCACATAGATAGGGGGACGCTGGAGGGGCAGTTGAGGATGCTTGGCAAGGTAAGATGCTTTTTATTTTGACTTGTACAGGAATCTGGCAGCAATAAATAGTAACCCCAATCCACATCCACCATCTACCAAAAACTGTAGGGAGGTGAGGTGTTGATTGACTGGAGTTACTAGCTGTTGGACATTAGGTGTTACAGCCCTCCTGCTGCCATTAACACTTGGCTTCTTCATTTTCACACATCCTAAAGTATACTTTAGTATCTAAAATGTGGACTTGTGTAGCACACAGGTCCTGAGGGGTTTAACTCCTCAGGCACGTGCGGAGTGGGTTCTTTGTTAATGGCTTGGGGGACCTCCCGATGTGGGCTTGCATCCAATAAATCCAAATGAGACAACTTTATAAAAAGGGCACTTACTTTATTAGCAGAACTTGAGGTGCACTGTATACCTCACAGCAGGGCAAACAGTCTTTATCCACAACAGTTCCATTAGCAGTTTCCATACTACAGCATTACATTCAGGTGGACTTCAACAGGTGGTGGGCACTCATTCTGGTCCCATAGCAGAATACTGAGGCCTTAAGCTTCCTCCATCAGCATCTCGGTTGGAATGGTTCACCTTTCCTGTGATCACTCGTTAGGCATGAATGTGGCTCTCCTGCTCTCTCTTACACCAGTGACTGCTGACTGCTACCAGTTGACCCTGCTGGTACTTTCCTCACTCCCTGTTACTACAATACTTCACTGACTTCTCCTAGACACTGAGGTAACTCCCCTCATGACCTCCTTATATAGAGTCCCTCAGGCTGGCTTCTAGAACCTTCTTTAGTCTTATTCACCTCAACCAATGACAGCTTAGCTGTACTCCTATGTGGTTAGGTTATAGCCAACAGTTTGTAGACCCACAGTGTCACAATGCATTAGCCATCCAACAGTGCCATCTTGTTGTGACGTGGTAACTGCAAGAAAGGCATGAACTACCACACTGAAGAACCCCAAATATAATTGTTGGCCACTTTGCACCGGCCACACTTGACTGTAATCAAAGAAAATGTCATTTGACTTTTAGATGTAGGTACACAGCTAAGTCCTGTTGAGTTGGCCCTTCTGTTGCGATATCCACTTGTGTAACACAGGGTGTTGATGACATCACATTAGAAGAACTGAAGTTAACAGGTTTAAAAGAAGAGCTAAAAAAGCCATTTATGTGGAACTGAAAAAGTCAAGCTTAAATAGAGGTGGGGGGACTCCCAATGGTGTGTTAACCCCAAAGGCAGCTACTAACCTGTAGCATCAACAATGATAATGCAATCAACACCTCACCTCTCTACTGTTTATGAAAGACGGAGGATGTGGATTGGTGTTTCCATTTATTGCTTCCAGATTCATGAACTAATCACTCTGTAGTTCATCCAGCACAGGTTTTTGCTGCTAGCCTGGTGTGCAGAGACTCACAGAATCGCACAATGTCAGTCCTGCGCCAGGCACTGATCCCTCCACCCCCTCCACCTCATGCTCAACTGCTGTAGATGAGAGCGGGATGCACTATCGTCACAGGAAATATGGCACACCCCCCTCAATTGCAGTGGAAGGGACGGGCGTGCTGTAGTTTCTGTGACGAAGGTGTGTCCCACCCTCATCTACAGCAGCAGAGCAGTGTCCAGAGACGATGCGGAGGAGGAGGGATCGGCACCTGGCACAGGACTGACATTCTGAGACTCTTCACACCGGGCTAGCAGCAATAACCTGTGCTGGATGAAAGATGAGTATCATTTTTTTTTTTTTTGACTAAAGTATGACTTAAATAAAATACGGGGAGGCCGATTCATCAATAGCGCCAGGTAGCGACAGATGAGCGACTGTAGCGTGATTTTTTCAGCGCCAGACAGTATTCGCTGTGCTTGGCCGGCATTAGCTTGATGACAGCGACTCAGTCGGTGTGCGGTAATGTTGAATACGGGCTGGGGTGTCGCTGTTTCACAGGTCCAGCGTTGTATGTGAGCGCCTGACAACGAATGGCCAGAGCGAACGGCTAGCTTCATATTCATCAAAAAATCACGCTCCGAATGTGCTGTCGCTGTCCATTCCTTGTTTAAACCCCAGAGCGCTGGCGGCGATCTGTATTAACTAGTTTTTAACCCCTAAACAACCATATTTTTTGAATGTAACATTATACATGTTTTTAGAATCATCCCGTTATATGAATACATTAATCTCAGACCTGTTAGATCAATTCTGCACATATTTTTTTTTTTTTTTTTTTTTGACTTAAAAATAAATCCTAACATTGCAGAAATGGTCTCCGAATTTTTGACATTAAAAAAATAAAAAAAAAAAATATTACCAATTAATCATGAATTATTATAGATTGCGCCATTGAAATGCATTGGACATCGCCAGGGAGCGACAGCTCATACCTGGCGCTGTGAGGGAATTTGCAGCGGCGCTGTTCGGTCCAGGCGGCTTCATGATGAATGCCGCGCTAGCCGTCGCTCTCGCCGGCGCTAGCCTCATTTTGCTTGATAAATGCGTCATTGTGACCGCCGCGGGCGTACTTGAGTCGGTAGTCGCCGTTAGCTGCCGCTACCTGGCGCTCGTCAGACACTACCTGGCGCTATCGCTTGATGAATAAGGGCACTAGTATCTATAATATCCATGACCATAACATATTGGTACCTGGTTTGCGCTTTGTCCATCATGTGAGAAGGGAATTTAGTACAAAGTTCTTAGAACTTAAGCATAAGATAAGTTTCCAAGCTGTATCATATAATCATACATCATATAGATAAGCTTTTTATGGCATATGTCCATTTAATGCAGAGACAAGGTGATCAAAATGTCATGGAGTTTAAATGATATACTTGTATGTGTGCATAATTGCTTTATAAATGCAAGAAAAGACACTAGTGGTTTATATTACATGTGCAAAGGCTACTTAGATTTCTGAAATGCTTATGTAATCATTTCCGATACCCCACTAGATTCTTTGTATATCCTTCTTTTTATTGACATTACTTTCCATAGGATTCGGATTGAGTTCCCATTCTGGGCTTTAAAAGTTCTTTCAAATAAATGAATGGCTGGTTTGCAAAGCAACAGTAAGTTGTAATTCTTTTTAAGGGGTCCAATAATGTTGCTGCTTTGGTTAGTGAAATTAATACATCATATGCGCCAATAGTGAATGAGAAGATTTGATTTATTTCTAAAAGTTCCAGCAAAGATACAGATATGTTCGAAATGTTTTCAGCCCTTTAGAATTTGTTATATACATTGCTCCATTTGATCTCAAACTCTAAAAAAAACTTCAACAACATTTCTGTTGGATGAAAATCCCCGCCCAGGCATACACCAACTTTCTCCCCTTTTATTCCCCGTTTGAGCAGTGTCAAATGAGCCATTCCAATCATCTCAAAATTCTCAATTATATGTAATTACCTTATGTATTCTAAGCAATGCCGCTTTTATTTGACTCAATTTCTGCTGGGTGTGTGAAGGTGCAGCATTAGGGAACCACTGTGGCTTGCTGAGATCACTTACACTGAGAACACCAAGAGACAGAGGGCTTTATTCATCAAGCCATAGCGCCAAGTAACGGCTGGCAGCGACAGATAAAGACAGGGAGCGAACGGTGGCCGCCAGGCACTCTACGCAATACCACATTTATCAAAGCGACTCTAACAGTGACACGTAGCGACTAATTCATCATCACAGTCGGCTCATCGTATACCGCCGGCGCCTGGTATTTACTGCCGCTACCTGTCACTCTCCCATACATTTCCATTTCAATGGACGTTCCTTTATTCACTTTAAACAGATTTATTTAAATTTTTTTTAATTATCAAATAATTGTGTCACCTCTCTTGGCCTATTTAAAGTCATTTTTTTTTTATTTATAATATTTTTATGCAGAATTGTCCTTACATGTCTGGTATTAAAGTGTTCATGTTACAATGTAATAACAATGTAATTCACTGGCCCTTATTTATGAAGGAATAGCGACAGGTAGCGACTGGTGAGCGGCCGGTAATGACGGGCCCCGCCACGAGAACGCCGCCCCCCCCCCACAATCACACATTTATCAAGCCAATACTGCTTAGCGACTGAGATAGCGCCATATAGCGACTCATTCATCATTATTCCAGCCTCTGCCCACAGCGCCAGCGTCCGACCTTGAACAGCGACAGGTATGACCTCTCGCTACCTGGCGCTCTCCAATGCATTTCATGGAACAATCTTTAAATATTAATAATTCATTGTTATTAATGTTTATTTATTTTTTTTTAAATGTGAAAAATTCTGTGACCACTTCTGCCATTTTAGATAATTTTATTTAAGGAAAAAAAAAAATGTACAGAATTGTAAGGGAAAAAAAAATGTACAGAATTGATATTACAGGTCTGATATTAATGTAATCATATTACTAAATTAATTAAAATCCTTTTTTTTTTTTGGTTTCCAAAAATATGGTGGTATAGGGGTTAAAAAACTACTTTTAACACATCGCCTCCAGCGGTCTGGGGTTTAAACATGCATTTCACAGCGCGAGAATTTTTTGAGCGTGATTTTTTGATGAATATGGTGGAAGCCGGTCGCTCTGACCAGTCGCTATCATGCGCACCCATACATCGCGGAACCTGTCAAATAGCGACTCGTAACCTTGTATTGAACATTTAGCCACACCGACTGAGTCGCTGTCAACAACCGAACAACGGCCAAGCACAGCGACTACTAGCGGGCGCTGTGAAAATACCAGTACAGTCGCTCAACTGTCGCTACATGTCGCTATTAATAAATCAGCCTCAATATGTTTTCACTTTGTTACTAGTGGATACATGTTCAAAAACAGACTTTAATCACACAGCCTCTGGCGATCTGGGCTACAACTACCCGATTTTGAGCGCCGGCGCTGTGTGAGGCTGTTTTTTGATGAATATGGTGTGAGTCGGTCGCACTGAGCTGGCGCTACCATTTGCTCCCATACAGCTCTGTACTGGTGTTAGAGCGGCTCCCACAATATATTCTCTGAAATATATTCGCTCTGAAACAGCGAACCATGGCCGAGCACCGCGACTACTAGCAGTCGGTCTCAATGCCTCGCTATAGATGCTCATCTGTCGGTACCTGGCGCTAGTAATGAATCAGCCTGCCAGTGTCTCTTAGACCACCACTTTGAAAGTTGGGCAAACTTTGGAGCCCTGCTAAGACTTCTACCCTGTGCTGCATGAAATGGAGGAGAGGCACACGGGACAGGCATCACCTGAGCTGCTTGTTGCCCTATTATTGCTGTTCTGAATATTATACAAATAAAGTTCTGATGTTCAGGTTTCACATAAAATGCCACTGTAAAGAAATGGCTGCCACTTTAATTAATTGGCTGTTTCTGATGTTCAGAGCAGAATATCAGATCAAATCAGTTACAGCCAACACTGCAGTCTCCTGAGGTAAAAGGGATTGGACCTAGCTTGTGCCCCAGTGATGCTACTCTTGAATGTCTGGTCTAGCATGCTTTTTATTGTGCCCCTGTAAAGTCCCTGTCCAGGCAAACACTAACTTTCTCCCACCTTATACCGCTTGGGAACAAAAAAAATGAGCCATCTCAAGACGCATGAAAATCTCTGATTCTGTGTAAATACCTCATGTATTATAGGCAGATTAAGTTGATTTATTGGATTTTCTGGGGTCATGGCTGAGACAAGGGCATGTTATGGTACAGCTTTATGGGGCCTAAACATACTCTGATGTGGTCAAAAACAGCTATGTGACCAATGTGGCTTGCTGTCCTTACTCCCACTGAGAGCACCAGGGGACAAAGTAGAAGCCGTAATCTGTCTCCTCTGCAGGGCCTTCTTAGCAGCAGATGATGACTCATGCATGCACATTTCATTGTGAGGGTCCCTTCACAAGTTGCTTTCTTTTGGGGACAATGAAAAATGAGTAGACAGAAGGAAGCAAGTTATATAGTGTTTGGCAGGGAATGCAATGTGCTGGGAAATAATAGATGCTGCCCACATGGGGCAAGCAGAAAGCTGGCTAACTTAACCCTTTGATGACTCATGCATGCACATTTCATTGTGAGGGTCCCTTCATAAGTTGCTTTCTTTTGGGGACAATGAAAAATGAGTAGACAGAAGGAAGCAAGTTATATAGTGTTTAGCAGGGAATGCAATGTGCTGGGAAATAATAGATGCTGCCCACATGGGGCAAGCAGAAAGCTGGCTAACTTAACCCTTTGCCTGGAATGTCCTTTTAAATAAGAACTGTGGAACAAGATACAGCAAGACTTGCTGGAATACATTATCAGGCCTGATTGATTCAGGTCCCATGCCACTCAGATATAGCACTCTCTAATGCACACATATACACTGTCAGTGTCACTATAACAAATTCAAAGTACATATTACTAGAAATGAAAATGGCAATTTGCCTGTCAAGTGTTTCTTTCATGAACGTTTTTACTGCACATCTCTCAGCCCCACACCATGGGCTAGATAATGAAGGGGGGGGGGCAATATATTAGCTATGGACTGGGCAAAATTTCCTCATTTTCAAAATTGGAGGAATTTATACAATTCCTTTGCATTGCAACCCCCCCTCCCCCGCCAGTAGAAAATGTTCCAGCACAGTCCCATCAAACAAAAGTCTAAAGCATAGACAAGCAATAAACAGGACTAACAATAGTGAAGGCTTTCCTGCGAGCCGGGTGACGCGTTTCAGGCTTTACGCAGCCCTTAGTCGTACCCCCCACACTGCCAGCCTTTAGAGTGTTGAGGTAAAGCATTTGCACACATTACATTGAAACCCCTCAGAGGATTAGCAGTGATGTCAAGCATACCCATTCCTGTGGGGTTCTATTTCCCCAGTCCTGCACTTTGTGCCGACCATATACTTCCACTGACTGAGCCCAGGTGTGTTCAGAAAATGTTACCCTGCATGAATGGGTCAGTTGACATATCTGCATTAGGTGACGTTTCTTAACAGAACACGATAGTCAATTCATCACTTCCTTCTTCACATATTTGGCAGCAAATGACAGGCAGTCATGTGACCACCATAAACCATTCAGGTTTTATATGCAAGCCCTCTTGGCAAACCCAATTGGTTACAGGCAGTCACATGACTGGCAGCCATACAATGAATAAGGAAGTTGACTGATTTCACTACAGTGCTACTTTAACTGCAATGCTGTCAGCACTGTCAGTTTTCCTGACCATACCAGGGATTAGCTAATGAGAACTCTTTTTTATTCAAGGCCCAAAGGTCCAGGTGTATTCAGGAAAACTCAGTGCAGGGGGGTTGGAGAGAAGGAGATGTTTCCATATGTGTATTTTTTTTCCTTTAATACACAAAGGAGTGGCCGTGGAACCATGCCACATCTGCCTCCAAAGAATGGGAGCACCACAGTAATATCAAAAATGGATACATTTTATTAAAGTAGATACAAATGCACCTAAAAACAACACATAAACACAAGAGACACTTAAAAACAAGCTGCCCTCCACTCACAAAAAACATCCACAATATAGTATAATGATTGGACGGGGGAACCCACAAAACAATAGAGTTAAAAGTGGGTTTTTTTGTTCCGGCACAAAAGAATATTAATACATAGTATAATCTTTAAGCAATCTGGTAATCAATATCCCAATATAAAGTGACAAGTGCAAACCCAATCCTGATAACACATCAAAAAAAAAATAAGAACTAATATCAAATCAAGACATAATTTGTGGCAACCAATCAATACCTGATACAAATACAGTGCACAAAGGGTTTAGTTTAGTACATATGCAAAAAAATCTAATTCATATTAACAAGGAAACTTAAATAGCAGGCTGGAGTAGAAATAAAAGTAGCCATGCTCCAATGTGGTTATGAGTACAAATGTGCAATGCAGATAGAAGCGCTTAAATACAATGTTACCGATACAGCATGATAGAGCAGCGCATCCATCCAGAGATAGGGGGAGAGAAAGAACAGCAGGAAACACCAGCGCACGCGGCTGTCCGTGCTGCTTCTGCTTGGTGTAGGTTTACTTTAATGAAAAATAGTATTTACTCCTATAGAGGGAGCGTGCTAGACTCACTGTGACTGATGTGGAGGGGCTGATCCCTTTATCATGACCATGAACAGACTGGTGCTCAATCTCAGCATCCAGCAAGTTTTTTTCAAACTGATACAGGCGCTGCAAGGGACAAAGCTCAAGGGACAGCCTGCTAATTTCTGCTGGAGGAGCTTGGAAAGCTGATATCTGCCTGGTGCCACCTGCAAAACTGATGCGCTGGCAAATGGCAAACTGGCACACCCCCAAGGGCTAACCCAGTATATATAGATGATGGCCCTTTTTACAAAAGCAGTGGATTTTATAATGCACCCAGGGCCGGATTGTAAGAGGGGCGCAAGGGGCGCGAGCCCTGCAAAGGGGGCTTCCACCAACCTTTGAGTTCTGGTCTGGTCTAGGAGGCTTTTCAATCTTTGGTCTGACGTGCTGCAGGGCCAGCAGCCAAAGCCACCACAGGGCAGGATGGAGAGCAGCAAAGCTGCCATCAGCAATACTACAGGGATGAGGGTGGGTGTCTATCGATGGCTACTGCACATAAGCCACCAAGCACAGCCACTGGCAGCTCAATACAGGGAACTGTTTTACACTGGACCAGCTGGGTGACTACACTACTATTCCACCACCTAGAATGGCAAAGCAGGAGTTCCCGAACATCACGCACCCACACAAGGGTGGCACAAGGGACTCGATCCGATGTTCCATTAAGTGGGCGGGTGTCAGGCAACCACCGATCAGTTACTTGGATGAACCATAATTTTAAAGAAAAAAAATACTGTATCTGTGGCCTTCACCAGATTTTGTGCCCAGGGGCCTCCTCCACACCTAATCCGGCCCTGAATGCCCCCCTGTTTACAAAGTAAATAGCAATATGAATTATGCAGTCTACTTGTCCTTTCTATTCCTCTTTATATTCCATACTGTGTTGATTATCTCGTTGAGGTCATGTTTTTTATTTGTGATATCTGTCCATTTGTAGAATAAAAAATGTTAGAATCTCAGGAACTGTGAAGACTAAGATTTAAAGCTTTGCTGGAATGGGGTCCCTGCTCCATGTGTTTCATGCTTATAAGGTTTAACCTCGGCCCTACAGTAGAATTTCAATCTAATGTCTTCCTGTTTTTGTTGCGTTCAAAGTTCAACCCGCCTACAAGGGCTGGATTTGTGTGTATAATATAAATATGTTAAAACATAATTTATTAATTTCATAATGTATATTCTGATATTAAAATGGTAATTGTCTCTATGATTATTGCCTTTTCTATTAGTACCCTGCTCACTTCTCTGTAGCCCACCTTTCCTGCCCAGGAGACCCCCCAAACTGAAAAGAGCACTTTACAACATTTACAAATAAAATACTATCCCCATTATAAAAAATAAATAAATAAAAAAATTGTCGTGGGGCTAGCGGCGGCGATGATGGTGGATGTGGGGGAGGGGCCTCTTTCTGGCCCTCTCCTCACTACAGAAGAGCCCAGGGGGATTGGAGGCCCCCCCGGTGAAGAGGAGAACCAGAGGGAGGCATCACACACAGAGGTAAGCAAAGGTCTTTTTTTTACAGTAAATGCTGTTGGCATCTGAAACAAGGGGGCCCTATTCCTGGTCCTCTCCTGAAACCGGAGGAGCCTGGGGGGGGGGGGGGGGGGAACAAAGGCTCAGTTGAGTGTCTTTTTTGGGGGGGGGGGGGGCGCTAGCAGAGGGGAAAGCCAGGTATGTAAAATTTACGTAACTGGCAGTTAACGGTAGGTGAGGCAGCTACGTACATTTTACATAGCTGGCATTAGGAGGGTTGAGGGTGCAACTCCAATTTTTGATACATGGGTCAGAGATTGTGGTCATGCATGCCCTGCCTACAACCGGCATTCCAAGCAGCCCTGAATGGCTGCAGGCATGTGAGTGCAGTAAGGAGGGAATAGTAATACTGGCGGGTGCTACAGCAATGACAAACTTGCTTACAGGCTGATTCATTACTAACGCCAGGTAGCGACAGATGAGCGTCTGCAGAGCGGATTTCAGAGCGCCGGCTAGTAGTCGCTGTGCTCGCCTCAGTCGCTGTCCGGCATTGATGAATATAATATGTGAGCCGCTGTACTACGCTTTATGTGTGCGACTGACTAACACCCCATTCATCCAAAAAACAGCATCAAACATAGCGCACATATTGTAGCCCATAGCGCCTGAGGCTGTGTGATTAAAGGCTGTTTTTGAACATGTATCCACCAGTAACAAAGCGTTTTGTGTTTTTTTTAGTGAAAAAAAAAATTGGGATCAGGAAAGGGATTTAAGGATCATCCATAGAAATGTATAGGAGAGCACCAGGTAATGACAGGCTCTGCAAGGATGAACGCCGGCGCTGTATGTTGAGCCTGGGATCATGATGAACCGAACGCTACATGGCGTTGTTCTAGTCGCTCACCAGATTCGACTTCATAAATGTGTAATTGCGTGCCGTCTCCGGCGTTCACCTGCCACTACCTGGCGCTACCTGCCGCTGTACAGGCACTAGTCTGTTACCTGGCGCTATCCGTTCATGAAAAAGGCCCTTAATCTCTCTAGGGATTCGAATTGAAGCCGGATGAGAATTCTCACTCCTTTTTTAGAAGAGAAAACTGCCATTCACATTCATTGTCTACCTTCGGTTGTTAGATTACCCTGGATAACCAAGGATAACATGTTCGCTATAACTGAAAAAAAATCCCTTTCAAGGACCCCAGGTAACAGACTTTTTGTTTTAAATAGAGGGATGCAGAGTACACTGAGAGGATGGAGAAGGAGGTAGATTATGGAATACAATACATAACCCTACATCATGTCGAATGCACAGAGTAACAGAGCCGAGAACAGGGGGGTCGCACAGCAGAAATCATCTGGGACAGGAAGCATCTGAAACATGAGCAAGAAATGAAATACATATACATTTATCAATCAGTACATACATAAATGAGTAAATAAATAATTAATAACATCAATAAATAAATATATACATAAATATATTAATAAAATAATATATTGTTTACAGGTATCAGGTTTGGGGAGTGGATGTGATGGTGTTAGCGACAGAGACAGAGGAGGTGGATGTGGAGGAAGCAGAGAAGAAGGTAGCAAACATTATAACCACTCACTCAGGTGCTGGCACAGTCAAGTCCCATGGGATCCACCCCTAGTTCATAGGAATGTAAGGATGTCAACATTGGCTGTGGGTAGGCGGATCCTCCTGTAGGTGATGACAACCCCTGCATTGCTGAACACACGTTCTGATAGGACACTTACCCCAGGGCAGGCCAGCACCTCCAAGGCATAGAGGGCAAGCTCTGGCCATGTGTTCAGTTTAGTGATCCACAAATTGAGCAGGGAAGACCCATCACTCAGTACAAGGAGACGCATGGACAGGTAGTCATCCACCGTGCGAGCCAAAGTCTGCCCCCTGGTACTATGGGCCATAACTGATGCTGGTGGATGTGGTGGACAATGGAACAAGTTTTTCCTCCCTGCTAGGTGGTCCCAGTGCCTCTCCTCCTTCACTGAGCCCTGAAATTCAGCTGGGAACTCCACCAATAGTGCGTCAACTAGAGTGTGTGGGGATCCAGCAGGGGGGCCACCCAGTAATAGGCACTGGTGACTATGCAGGCAACTCTTCAGCTGTTGTCCAGGCACTAGAGCATGTAGTGGCTCATGTGAACAAGGCTGCCCTAGGTCAAGGAGAAGCTATCCTCAGTGTCAGGAGTTTTCTCTTCCTCCACCTGCTTCTCCCTCTAGCCACACTCCAGTGATGCCTGTAGGCTGCACTGGGTGCCACTCTGCCAGGCTTCAGGTGTAATGGCAGCAGCCACTCATCTGTCTGCTCCGGGATGGTGGCCCACAGCTCCTGGGCGGTGTGGGGTCTTTCACCCTGACAGATGAGTTTTAGCAGCACATGTTTCCATTTCTCCATAGTAGTGCTCAAACTGGTGGTGCAGGGGCTGCAGTGACTGCTTGAGGGGGAAGCAGAGTAGGAGGAAGACGCAACAGGAGGCGCTGACTGATTTCCAGCAATCCTGGGTGATGAAAGGATATGCACCACAGTGCTTCTTGCCTCAGCCCTAGCTTGACACAGTGGGCATTTAGAGAAATGTAATGTCCCTGCCCATGTTTACTTGTCCACATTCCAGTGGTTATGTGGACACTAGATCTAATGGCATTGCCCAGAGCACATCTTACTTTTTCACAACCTGTTGGTGCAGGGCAGGGAAAAGTATCAGTGGCTTAGTACAGGGTATTGTGGAACAGCCACCTCCATCAGATCTTGAAAATTGTTAAAAGAGAGAAATGGAGCATTTAAAAGGTCAGCAATTTGGATATGCTTGCATTCAGGGCCAGGGCTCATGTGTGGGATGAGCCCTACCTCGGCTATCTCTCCAAAGTTTGTGGGATGGAAAGCTAAACACTTCTCAGGGATGGTGTGAACTGTCTTGGGGATGGTGGTGGTGGTGCTGGTGCTGGAGGTGGTAAACTGTATTTGAAAAAATGCCACTCTGGTGAGATCCTTTGAGCCTGCCTTGCTGTGTTCAGTCCCTGGGCGTGGTGGGGAGTGGCAGCAACAGGCTGACCACTGACAGCTGGTACCCTTCTCCCTCTTCTGCTGGTGGTATGACCACCACCACCTCTTCCTCTGAACTTTGATGGCATTCAGTAAACACTGGATCTAGGACCTCATCATCACCCCTGGAATCCTCTTCCACCCACTCCTCCCTCCTGGCCTCTCTCTCAGCCTCAACATTGCAGAATGCTGTAGCAGTCAGCACTAGGGTTACATCATCATCAAGGGTGTCTTGTGATGGTCCACTGGCCGCATCCTCATCCTCCACCATAAGTTGTTGGGCATGTGGAAAGCCTAGGACTGCAACTGGGGCAGGGGCAGGTGAATGGCCAACAGTATCCCAGCTAGAAATGTCATTATATAGTATTATTGACTCTGTGACTTGTGGCTGGGGCAGCCTTGCTGATTTTAAGGGGGTTGAGGTGAAGGGCTCAGCACTCTCGACAGAAATGGAGTGGGTGGAAGAGGTAGCACTGCATGCCTTATAATCTATGACTCAACTTGTACTGGCCTCACCACTCTGCCAGCAGTATTAGAGCCTACGAAAATGCACTCCAAGCCCTGGCACCTGCTTGCACCAAAGGAAGGTGTAACAGGCAAGGATGAAATGTGTCCTCTCATTGCAGCACCAGCTCCATCACCAGCAGCAGCGGCGATGTCCCTGTCCCTTATTTGATGCTTTCTGTGTTGTTAGACAACTGTAGTTAAAGTGGCCCAAATTAGAAAGTTAAAAAAATAAGTTAATTGGAAAATGCCCCTTAAGTGCCCTGAACGAGTGGATACTCCACTAACAATTGGTATTAAAGATTACTGACACACCAGTGGTTTGAGCTAGTGGTACTAAAGAGTACTGACACACCAGTGTTGTGAGCTAATGGTATTAAAGTGTACTGACACACAGGGCCAGATTAAGTGTGGTGGAGGCCCCTGGGCACAAAATCTGGTGAAGGCTCCCAGATACAGTATTTTTTCTTCCTTTAAAATAATATTCCAGCCAAGTAACTGATTGGTGGTTGTCTGGCACCCGCCTACTTACTGGAACGTCAGATCGAGTCCCTTGTGCCACCCTTGTGCGGGTGCGTGCTGCACGGGAACTCCTGCTTTGCCATTCTGGATGGGGGGTAGTGTAGTCACCCAGCTGGTCCAGCAGAAAACAGTTCCCTGCATTGAGCTGCCAGTGGCAGTGCTTGGTGGCTTATGTGCAGTGACAGCTCTGCACACCCCCATCACTGTAGCGTTGCTGGCAGCGTATTTGCTGGTCTAGACTCTCCGTCCTGCCCTGTGGTGGGTTTGGCTGCAGGTTTGCAAAAATAAAAAAGGCTTGCCCAGGCACGCCCCCACTGCCGCTGATAGCTTTGTTGCCAGCCCCACGGCCTGTCAGACTGAAAAGCCTCCTGGACCAGACCAGGTTGGTGGAGGCCCCCTTTGCAAGGCAAGAGGTGGAGGACCCGGGGCTCTAGCCCCTTGCGCCCCTCTCATAATCCGGCCCTGCTGACACACTGATGGTTGGAGCAATTGGCATTAAAGTGTAGTTACACCCAAGTGGTTTGAACAAGTTATTAAATAGTACTGACAAACCAGCAGTTTGAGCAAGTGTTATTAAATAGTACCAAATGTTTTGAGCTAATGCTATTAAAGTGTACTGACACCCAAGTGGTTTGAGCCAGGGGCAATAAAGAGTACTGACACAACAGTGGTTGGAGAGAATGCTATTAAAGAGTACTGACACCCAAGTGGTTTCAGCCAGGGGTATTAAAGATTACTGACACCCAATTGGTTGGAGCAAGTGGTATTATATAGTACTTACACACCAGTGGTTAGAGCAAGTGGTTTTAAAGAGTACTGACACACCAGTGGTGTGAGCTGGTGGTATAAATGTACTGACATACCTGTGATTGAAGCAAGTGGTATTAAAGTGTAGTTACACCCAAATGGTTTGAACAAGTGTTTATAAATAGTACTGACAAACCAGTGGTTGGAACAAGTGGTATTAAAGAGTACAGACACACCAGTGGTTTGAGTTAGTGATAGTATTAAAGTTTACTGCCACACTGGCACAAGTGCTAGTGGAATTAATGTGTACTGACACCCAAGTGGCTTGTGCAAGTGGTATTAAAGAGTACTGTCACCCATGTGGTTTGTGCCTGTGGTATTAAACAGTACTGACACACCAGTGGTTGGAGAAAGTGGTTTTAAAAGGTATTGATAAACCAGTGGTAGGAGCAAGTGCTACATACCAGTTGTTTGAACAATTGGTATTAAAGAGCAGTGACCCCCCAAGTGGCCTGAACAATTGTGCCCACTTGTGACACCCAAGTGGTTTGAGCAAGTGATATTAACCCTTTAACTTCCAGCCTACCTAGAGTTGTTGGGTCTTTAACATGGCTTTAACATGAAATGTCTTGTTTGCCATTTTCTAGTGTAATTTCAATATTTTGGGTGAAATTTGAGCAATTGGTAGTTTTTTTTGTAATAAAAAATTTAAGTTTCTCAATAAAATCTTATTACATGTAAAATCCCCATTTCTCCTGGTTACAACAGTGCCACATATGTACTGGTAGGCACCCTTTCTTGCCCAACAGACTCCCCCAAACTGAAAAAGCGCTTTATTCAGATAAAATATAGCTGCTCTATGCGCACCTTGCAGTTTTTCACATATAACAATCCTTTACATTTGAAATACACCCCCCCCCCCACAAACTATATATTTTCTGGAGGTACACACCTCAAAGCTTTCTTGGCATACCAGGCGTGTTGATGTAGCTGCAGTTTTCTGGAAGTAATTTTTCAATTAATTACTTGGTTTCACAGGGTTTCCCTAAAAAAAAAATTAAAAAGCAGACAACAAAAAAATAATTAAATCAGAAAAAGTAAGGTTCTCTGAACAGAACAATACCCCACATGCATAGGTACTGTCGAGGGAAGAGTTGCCAAACACCCAAAACACCCCAAAGTAAGGCATGCGCGTAAGGATAATTTTACTTTAAAATTTCAGCTCTCCCGACCAAGTGTGCACCATGCATATTTTTAACCAAAATAACCCTTTACACTTCAAATACCCACCCCAAACCATGTATTCTCTGAAAGTACACATGTTAAACTTTCTAGGAATACCCAGATTGTTGTAGTTGCCTCATCTTTTTGGAAGTAATTAATTGAAGAATTCTTTGGTTGCACAGGGAGTCCCTAAAAAAAAAAATTAAAAAGAAGAACAAAAAACACATTTTCCTAAAATATCAATATGCAAAGAAGAAAAAACAAGCTAAATCTGAAAGCATATTTTCTTGGTAGGAGTCTCTGTCCTATGTCTCCACTTCTGTGTCTCCACCATACGACAATCTAACTACATAAATATTATATTGTGAGCTGGTACAAGACCGGGATTAAACAAGCAAAAATGAAACCTCAGGAGCTTCCAGTTGCTCCCCATTCCCCTCACAGTTCGTCTATCTTGCTCTTACTATATTAGTAACCACACACTATATTAGTAACTACACAATAAAAATATATTTACATTTTATTCACATGCATTTAAAAAAAACCTCCACGCAGGGAGCTCAGGTGAAAAAAAGTTATAGGTGCTCTTTAAAAAATCTCCATACACTTCAATTTCTTAAAGCTTTTACAAATCCATATTGGGCAATTCAGGGATATGCTTATAAAATTTCCCAGTGCAGCGGGTGGACATGTTTCACCGCTTTTTCAACACCCAGATTGATGCTATCTATGAGATAAACATATCTTACATTAATCAATTGTTATATTATATTTATATACAATAAACCATAAAAGCCATAATCATTACACTTTCTTATAGTTTAATTTAAGTGGTTAAGGATGCGCAGCATAGGGCATTCAGGAAGGCTTTTCCGTGATCTAATCAGATAAAAGTCCGATCAATATATATATATCTGCCCAACAAATATACTCTGCAACTTAATAGTGCACGGGGAGGCCGATTCATCAATAGCGCCAGGTAGCGACAGATGAGCGACTGTAGCGTGATTTTTTCAGCGCCAGCCAGTATTCGCTGTGCTTGGCCGGCGTTAGCTTGATGACAGCGACTCAGTCGGTGTGCGGTAATGTTGAATACGGGCTGGGGGGTCGCTGTTTCACAGGTCCAGCGTTGTATGTGAGCGCCTGACAACGAATGGCCAGAGCGAACGGCTAGCTTCATATTCATCAAAAAATCACGCTCCGAATGTGCTGTCGCTGTCCATTCCTTGTTTAAACCCCAGAGCGCTGGCGGCGATCTGTATTAACTAGTTTTTAACCCCTAAACAACCATATTTTTTGAATGTAACATTATACATGTTTTTAGAATCATTTTGTTATATGAATACATTAATCTCAGACCTGTTAGATCAATTCTGCACATATTTTTTTTTTTTTTTTTTTTTGACTTAAAAATAAATCCTAACATTGCAGAGGTGGTCTCCGATTTTTTGACATTAAAAAAAAAAATTAAAAAAATAATACCAATTAATTATGATTAATTATAGCTTGCTCCATTGAAATGCATTGGACATCGCCAGGGAGCGACAGCTCATACCTGGCGCTGTGAGGGAATTTGCAGCGGCGCTGTTCGGTCCAGGCGGCTTCATGATGAATGCCGCGCTAGCCGTCGCTCTCGCCGGCGCTAGCCTCATTTTGCTTGATAAATGCGTCATTGTGACCGCCGCGGGCGTACTTGAGTCGGTAGTCGCCGTTAGCTGCCGCTACCTGGCGCTCGTCAGACACTACCTGGCGCTATCGCTTGATGAATAAGGGCATATGCTTACCCTTCTTTCCTAGTGTTCCCCTTTGTCAATGGCTCGGTGGCGGGTCCCTCCATGTGTCCTTGGCGGGCTGGCCGTCTCTGCTGATATTGCCAGACTCCCACCTTATCTACCCATCTGGACGCACTTAAGTAAAATTAACACCCAAGTGTTGTAAAATCAACAATAAACTTTTTAAATACATTTTTCACTAATATAGCCTTCTTGAATGTCCAAACCTATACTAACTAAAGTATCACCAAATTATAATGGACTTTAAATTTTGGTTTTTGATCTTACATTTACAGACTTTTCATTGAGAAAGTTATTTTGCCTAGGAATTATATTGATGTTCTAAAGATGGCATTATATCACTATTTCAAAACGGGAATATAGCTAATAGTTTTGTTTAAACCTGGTGGGACATGCTCTTTTAATTTCCATTTGCATCTACATTCTTCCTGAAGTGTTCTGTTTTGTACATTACCTCCTCTGGGAGGTTGATGTATTCTTGATAAGCCCTGTACCTGAGACCACCCGGGCCCCCTTTATGTTTTTTGTCCTAATGAAGTATACATGCTTGTATACGATCTGCCTCAGCTTCCTGTTGGTGTTGCCCACATAAAACCGCCCGCAGGGGCAGAAGAGCATGTACAGTACATTTTGTGAGTTGCAGTTAATACTTTTCATCCCCAACTCTATCTGTTTCCTTTCCTGTATTGGCAGGTACAGCATCCTCTGCATTGATATTTTCCTTTTGTGCGGCAACAAGCTTGTTTTTTTCCCTTTTGCTCATAGTGGCTACAGACTACTCTGTCTTTTATGCTTCAATCCTTATTTTTTCTGTGAGAATCTCTTTCAGTGACCTAGCTGTTAAAAGTAGGTGCCAATGTCTGTTAACAATTTGTCTAACCTTTTCAGAGGTTTCAGGTGAGTGCCTGTTTTTTTTTTCTGTGGGTTTAGTAACCCCTTAAGCTCAGCAGGTCTGTGATTACCCGATGAATACCTAGAGCCTTTTTTTTATAAATAACCATCTTGCCTTTGCCAATTCCTTGGCACTATTATACAGTTGTTAGTAAGTCTCTGAAGATCAAGAACCTGGGTAAAGAAATAACTGAGTTCTTTAAAGTGGACCAACACCCAGGATTTTCACTATCCTGGGTTTTGATCCACTTCCACGGGGCACCCCGATCCGGGGTGCACCGCTGCATGAAACCCCCCTAGAACATTCAGATCCATTCTAATCCATTAGGCTCTGGAGTCTTGGTCACAATTAAACTATCTAGTCTTTCCTGGATTATATCTATATTTAGCCAGTTTGCAGCCCAACCTTCTCTTTTTCCCCTGTGACCATTTCCCCCTTACCATAGGTGAGTGCCTACCTGTTCTGATCTTGTTTTCCTTGGCTTTTCATATTAAAAAAAAATTAAGGGTTCCTTTTCCTTTTTTTGTTCACATTGCTTTCATTCTGTGCATTTTGCCAGGTTTGTTTTGTTTTTACAGTCTTTATTGCATTGTTGTTCAGCAGGCTGATACGTGGCTTATCATGCACAAACTCTAGCCTTGTTATGAACCTTGTAATCTAATGCTTTCAAACTAAATATAACAAGCAAATATGAGCACAATAAAGTGTACTGATATTCCCCCAGATGTGTTGCATTTTAAGATTATATAGGCTTTAGAGGTTTTGAACAATAAGGTAGTACCAGGTTGATTATTGGAATAGTAGGAACTTGTGGAATGACTATCTTTGAAGAACTGAAAAAATGGAATCAATGCCATGCAGTTATCAGTGACAAAAACAGTATTGTTTGCTGCAACATATGCTCTTGGGGTTTAGGTACAGGGTGATGTCATCACAGGAGGAGAAAGGGTAGGAAGGGCTAACATTTTCTCAGCTTCACCCCTAACATCCATTATTGCTATGGTATATATATTTGAAAAATTTGATCCAGACGATTCGCAGAATTTTCCCAATAAATCTGTTAAGGTCCGAATTTATTCACAGTGAATCGCTATTAAAAATGGCTATTTTTGGCTTACCGAGAGCCTCAATAGGGGCTCAATAGTAGAACATTTGCCTTGCCTTGCTGTAACATGCATAGGGTGCATGCTGGGTTAGTGAAATAATACTGTAATGAAGTATGACATGCAGATCAGAGGCATTGCAATTAGAATCACTGTCGCAAAGCGGTACAATGACAGAGCCTTGAGGTGGCATCAGCAAGAGGAGACCATATATTGCCTGAAAGACACACCCTGGAGTTGGCAGCAGCATGAGAAGCCTATATATTGTCTGAAAGACACACCCTGGAGTCGGCAGCAGCATGAGGAGACCATATATTGTCTGAAAGGCACACTGGAGTTAGCAGCAGCATGAGGAGACCATATATTGCATGAAACACACGCCCTGGAGTTGGGAGCAGCACGAGGAGCCTATATATTGCCTGAAACACACACCCTGGAGTTGAGAGCAGCATAAGGAGTCCATATATTACCTAAAAGACACAACCTGAAATTGGCAGCTGCATGAGGAGACCATATATTGCCTGAAAGACACAGCCTGGATTTGGCAGCAGCATGAGGAGACCATATATTGCATGAAACACACACCCTGGAGATGGCAGATGCATGAGGAGACCATATATTGCATGAAAAACACACACTGTAGTTGGCAGCAACATAAGGAGCCTATATATCGCCTGAAAGACACACCCTTTAGTTAGCAGCAGCATGAGGAGACAGTATATTGCCTTAAAGACACCCCCTGGAGTTGGCATCAGCATGAGGAGCCCATACATTGCCTGAAAGACACACCCTGGAGTTGGCAGCCACATGAGGAGGCCATAAATTCCCTAAAAGACACACCCTGGAGTTAGCAGCAACATGAGAAGACCATATATTGCCTGAAACACACACCCTGGAGTTGGCAGCAGCATGAGGAGACCATATATTGCCTGAAACACACACCCTGGAGTTAGCAGCAGCATGAGGAGACCAAAAATTGCCTGAGAGAAATACCCTGGAGTTGGCAGCCACATAAGGAGACCATATATTGCCTGAAAGACACAGCCTGGAATTGGCAGAAACATGAGGAGCCCATATATTGCCTGAAAAACACACTAGAGTTGACTGAAGCACTAGGAGACCATTTATTGCCTGCAAAACACACACTGTAGTTGGCAGCAGCATACAGAGCCCATATGTCGTCTGAAAGATACACCCTGGAGTTAGCAGCAGCATAAAGAGCCCATATTTTGCCTGAAAGACACACCCTTGAGTTAGCAGCAGTATGAGGAGACCATATATTGCCTGAAACACACACCCTGGAGTTGGAAGCAGCATGAGGAGCCCAAATATTGCCTGAAAGACACAACCTGGAGTTGGCAGAAGCATGAGAAGACCATATATTGCCTGAAAGACACACCCTGTAGTTAACAGCAGCATAAGGAGCCCATATGTCATCTGAAAGACACACCCTGGAGTTAGCAGCAGCATAAGGATTCCATGTTTCACCTGAAAGACACACCCTTGAGTTAGCAGCAGCATGAGGAGACTATATATTGCCTGAAAGACGCACCCTGCGATTGGTATCTGCATGAGGAGACCATATATTGCCTGATAGAAACATCCTGGAGTTGGCAGCCGCATAAGGAGACCATATATTGCCTGAAAGACACACTCTGGAGTTGGTAGCAGCACAAGGAGCCCATGTATTGCCAGAAAGACAGACCCTGGAGTTAGCAGCCGCATGAGAGGACCATAAATTGCATGAAAGACACAGCCTGGAGTTGGCAGCAGTATAAGGAGCCAATATATTGCCTGAAAAACACACTGGAGTTGGCAGCAGCACGAGGAGACCATATATTGCCTGAAAAACACACACTGTAGTTGGCAGCAGCATAAGGAGCCCATATGTTGTCTGAAAGACACACCCTGGAGTTGGCAGCAGCAGGAGGATACCATATATTGCCTGAAACACACACCCTGGAGTTGGCAGCAGCATGAGGAGCCATATATTGCCTGAGCAAGAGGTAGATACTTTTGGGCAGGTGTGTAGTTTTGTGTGGCCTATAACACTAACTACGCTTTCAACACCTGGGAATAAAACAAAATGCCAAACCTGTCAGGTGCACTAAATTGGTATTCCCTGATTAGGCCAGCTAAATACACTCCAGCAAGCTTTAAAACAAGGTTTTGTTACAAAAGCAAGGAGTGGATATTTTTGGGCAGTTGTGTTGTTTTGTCTGGCCTTCAACACTAGCCAATCAAGTAGCCAATTAGCACTTGAACATAAAACTAAATGTAAAACTTGTCAGTTGCACTAAATTGGGATGCCCTGATTAGGCCAGCTAAAAATGCTCCAGCAAGCTTTAAAACAAGGCTTTGGTACAAAAGCAAGAGGTGGATACTTTTGGGCCGGTGTGTAGTTTTTTCTGGGCTTTCACACTAACTAGGCTTTCAACACCTGGGCATAGAACAAATTGCAAAAACTTTCAGATGCACTTTAATGGGATGCCCTGATTAGGTCAGTTAAATGCGCAACAGCAGGCTTTAAAACAGGATTTTGGTACAACAGCAAGAGGTCTATATATTTGGGCAGGTGTGTAGTTTTGTGTGGCCTTTCACACTAACTAGGCTTTCAACGTCTGGGCATAAAACACAATGGAAAAAACTTTCAGATGCGCTTAAATGGAATGCTTTGGTGAGGGCCAGTTAAATTGGCTAAAGCAGGCTTAAAAACAGGGATTTGTTGCAAGAAGTGGATTCATTTGGACAGGTGTGTGGCTTTGTGTTGCCTTTCACACTAATGATCACTTGAACATAAAACAAAATACAAAAACTCTCATATGCACTTCAATGGGATGTGCTGATTAGGCCAGTTAAATGCACTACAGCAGGCTTTAAGACAAGATTTTGGTACAATGGCAAGAGGTCTATATTTTTGAGCAGGTGTTTAATTTTTGTGTGGCCTTTCACACTAACTAGGCTTTCAATGCCTAGGCATAAAACAAAATGCAAAAATTCTCAGATGATCTTAAATAAGATGCCCTGGTGAGGGCTAGTTAAATGGGCTACAGCAGGCTAAAAACAGGGATTTGTTGCAAGAAGAGCATTTCTTTGGAACCTTTGGAATTGTAGACAGACACCACTGCTGTTTCCCAAGCCCTCTCCTTTCTCTGTCACTGCATCTATGCTTCAAGATGGCTGTCGCTTATATAGGGCTGGGACATCACCGGGGTGGCTGGCTGCTGATAGACTGCATGTGATGCCTTACCAGGATTCCTTGCCCCATGGGACATGTCCTGACATATGGATCCACCATTTTAGATGGCCTGGACAATCGAATCTCAGTGATATTCGGAATTGGTGCGTTTTTTTTCTGAAATTCGTAACGAATTTGGATTCATCATATTCAATTCGCTCATCCCTAGTCTTAAGCCCTGGGACAGAAAAGAGAGGAGGGCCTGAAACCTGTACTGTAAGACCGAAAGGTTTATTTACGTCTACAGACTTATTCCTGTACTGACGTAAAGAAAACATTTTTGTTTAAGGAAGACCCCCCTCCATGAGAGTTTGCCCTTTCCTATGACCTATTTTGTTTTGGCAAGAACCTTCTAAGGGCCTTATGCCTGTTTTTATTGTTATCATTAACATATATTAACTGCTATTTCTTTAGGTGTGCACTTATACTGACATTTTGAAACTCCACTGGAGGAAAAAAAGTGACAGCGGGGATTAAAAATTACAGAAGACATGCCCATCTCCGAAAAATAAATAAAAAAGAGATTAGAATTGTGTTTCATTGGCCTGGAGTGAGCAACTAGGCTACACATGCCTCAGGAAGAAGAGAATTAAGTAGCATTGAATTGTATCACTGACATGCAAGTTCCCAAAATTGGGTCTATGGACAGGACTGCTCCGTGGGACAAAAGGTGAGTAAGGTTTTTTGGCTTCATTTTTTTTATTTCATCTGCATGGACAGAACATTTAAGGTTGGAATTTTAAACCTAATGCTTTCATATATTGGCATCCAGTGGAGGGACTGAAAGAGGGGGCAAAACTGGATGTCATACATTATAACAAGTTAGGATTTCTTCTCCAGTGATTTATGGTAAAGTGGTCCTTTAGACACACTACTGTCTTAAAACTACATTTAATTTGTGCATTGGTATCTCCAGTTATTCAACGTTGTCTAGAGCCAGAAGCAAATTTAAAATTTGTATTTTTGAACATCTCCTACACCCATCTAAGAAGTAACAGGCGCTCCATCCTGGATGCCATCAACATTTCTAAATGTTTTAAAAGTTTGAATCCAAAAACTCAAGCACTAATCTGAGTTAGTTGCCATCTTCTTTCTGTATGATAGCACACACAATTTCTAGCCACCTTGATGAGGCGCAAGAAAATGTATGATCAGAAGACAAATGTATACATGAGATATCTAATAGCAATTTCAAACTTTTGAGAATGTTCTTAATTATGAAGTTCACTGATGAGATTAACAAAATATATACCATAGGGTTATCTGGTGTGGTGTTTTTATCTGATCTGTTATGAAGTTCTCCCAATCTCAGGATAAAACAAGATAAGTTTGGCATATAGCTGTATATCACAAAGATAAACCTGTACAAGCAGATATAAATGTAATGTAGAGGAAAGGTGATAGAAATGTCACCACCTCCAACCGATATAACTTTATATTTCATGCTGAATGGGTACTTTGTTGTCTGATAAGCATATGAACACATTTCTGACTTAGACTAAGATATTTGTATAGCTTTCTTTTTATTTAATTATCTTTCATAAAATGACAGAGCTGTAAAACAAAAGGCATCATATTGTGAAAGACTGTCATAACAGTTAGGCATATCAGTCAACCCCATGTTGCTGAGTTTATGGGAGATATTAAAATAATGAAAAGTATATGGCAATAATGAGTGAGAATTTTCTATGCATCTATAAGGTGCCAGTATGTGTGTGGTAGTATAAAAACATGCTCACACATTTATGTGCTCAAAAGGGATTTATGTGGGAATTATTCATTACTGTGAAAATGGGGTTGCTATTCCCATTTTGTTCACTAGATGGGAGCATAAGACCACAAATGAGAAGAGATTTTAATTCAGACTCTCAGAATTATAACTCAGAGTTGGATTTTAGCATGCATAAGATACATCTGTGGAACAACAGGAAACTGCTGATTGGTTGGGAGGTTTTTGGAGGGAAAACTAGAGAGATCGTCCATAACCATACTAAGGGGAAGACTGGTGTAGCCTCCCATGTAGGACATCTGGTGTGGGGAAAGTTGGAAGTGAGTGAGAAGACGTGTCTGTAGTGCAAGCAGAACTGTGCTGAGTTGCATATATATATATATATATATATATATATATATATATATATAGAGAGAGAGAGAGAGAGAGAGAGACAGAGAGATAGATGATGTCTGCGCAGAGATAGTTGAGGTCCATGCAGGAAGAAACCCAGTGTGGTCCTGGATGTGACAGAGGAGGTTCCCCCTAGGAGTAGAGAGGATCCAAATGACAGACAGGCTGAAATGCAGGAGCCTATGTGCCTGAGAATCCCGTAAACTGTGGCTGCCACAGTCTGAGAACTCTGCCCTGACTGTTGTGTTAGAAGCCCTCATGTGGGGGATGGTAGGCCTCGGAAGACTGATGAGGAGAGGCTCCGTGTGTTTTATTCGTTGGAAGCCTGGAGGCCCCTATGTTGATGCTGGGCAATTCCACTTCCCAGTCTGGCATACTCCATAGACGGTCTCCACTACAAGGTGTATTCAGTTCAAAATGGGGTTGTGGCTGCCCAAATCCCCCTCTGGAAAAGGCCCACATTTAATTGGGAAATGCAATACTGCCTAGCCCCTATGCAATTGGAACAGTAGTGTTAGAGCCCTCCTAGATCAGGTAGGTCTGACAAGAGCATATAGAACATATTTCTATGGCCCATAAGACGCACCAAATGAGGGGAGAAAATGTGCATGCACCTAATGGGATGACTGTTAAAAAAAAGTCACATGTGCCGGCGCTCCCGTGTTGCTGGCTGGGCTGCCACACTGCGAGTGTCAAGAAGAAGATGGAGGAGAGGTGGTTGCTGTCCCCAACTCAGCTGCTGCTTCCACTGCATCTTCTGGCCCCGTGCACACTCAAACACCCAGCTCTGTTCAGCGGATGGGCGTGCCCTGTACTAAGCAGGGTGTTTGCATGTCCCAGCCAGTAAGAAGCAGCAGTGGCAGCTGCGGTGGGGACAGGGACAGGGTGGCTGCTTCTCCATTTTCTTCTGACCTCCTGCAGTGTGGCAACCCAGCTGCAAAGGAAGAGATAAAATCCATGCATGACACCAAAACCTGGACCTTTACAGAACTACCAGCTGGAAGGAAAGGCTGTAAATGGTCTGTTATTTCTAAATGTAAAAATCAATACTCTTGGAAAAATGATGTCCCTCACCCTCAAAAATGCTTTATCGTTTAGCAGGTAACATTTTGGTAAAAATGAAACAAAACATTTTATTGCACTCTCTTGTGTGCTAAAATTAAAAAGCTTACTGGAATGCAGGTTGCAATTCACACCAATAAGCACACCACTGGTGCATGATGCTTTACCAAATAATTAGCATGACCCTCATTTAGTGGCAATACAAGCCATTTAATGATGGCAAATTACTCTTATGTAAAATACTACACATTGGACATTACAAATTGTTCACACTCTATTACTAGAGTAACTGTATAGAAGTCTGTCTGTGGTGCCTGTTTGCGGAGAAGCCTGGTGAGTCCGAAACCTACTCCTGGGCTCGGAGTCTACTGGGGGCCTGGTCTCTGCTAGAGCCCCTACAAGGGAGGACAGACTGTAGGCTGTAGGCTGTGATCAGGGTCATGCTCAGATGTTTGGAAGCAATGGTGCAAAGCAGATCCACGCCTGGTACTGGATATAGGCAGCAAAGCTGCTAGGTAAGTCCAAGCCAGATATTGGGGCAAACAGAAGAGGTGCAAGGCAAGTCCGAGCCAGAAATTGGGGCAGGCAGCAAAGGTGCAAGTTAAGTCCAATCCAGAGATCAGAGGCAGACAGCAAAGGTGCAAGGTAAGTCCAAGCCAGAGATCAGGGGCAGGCAGCTAAGGTGCAAGGTAAGTCCAAGCCAGAGATTGGAGGCAAGCAGCAAAGGTGCAAGGTAAGTCCATGCTAGAGATCGGGGGCAGGCAGCACAGGCGCAGAGTGAGTCCAAGGCAGGGGTTGTACCGGGAAATCAGTTCAAAAGCAAGCCATATATTGAGGAAGGAGCCGAGGTCATTCACATGAAGCAGTCTAAAGGAAAAGCCAGGGTCAACAGTTCATGCCGGGTTAGCACTGAGTCGTGCGTACATAGAACACGGGTCCATCCGTTCCTGGAGTATTATTCACATTTAAATCATTTAACTTTTATTGGATGAAGTCTATGTTTAGCCAGTTAAGAATTGTACTTGGGGTGTTTCCAGATGCCATCACCCTACATATATTGGTCCCTTGCTTCTCTTTTGCCTTCTTTTTATCCTCTGTGACCATTTACCCATTATCATTAGTTAGGGGACCTAACTGTTTTGATATTTTTTTCTTTGCATTTATATATTTGAAGCAAAGTTTAGGGATATTTTCACTTTATTTGGCCACTACTCTTCATTTTGTGCTTTTGCCAGTTGTATTTCATTTTTACAGGCTTTATTAACTGCTTTATAATTTTCAAAGGTTACTGATGAGAGCTCAGCTTTGTAATAGTTAAATACCCTTTTCTTGTTCTTTATTGCCATTGTGACCGCAGGTGTCAGTCAGGAGAGATTCAATTTTAGTCTCTTATACTTTTTATCTATACGAATAAATTTCACAATTGATTTAAAGCACTACCACTTGACATCCTTATTCACAAACAGATGCTCCCAGGCTATTGCCTGCAGTAGAGCTTTTAACCTGGTGAAGTTGTTCTCCTTAAGATGCTGTGTTTTTGCACTCCCAGCAATGTTAAATACAACTATATTGTGTACAAGGTTACCCAGGTTTTCATGGACTGTTGCAGTCCCTACAAGGTCAACATCATTGGATCACAAAATCCAATAGAGCATCACCCCTAATATGTTTCTATGAATGCTCTCCCACTTGTAGTTGAAGTAGAGCCATGACTCCAGTCAATGCCATATAGTTAAGATCTTACCATTATAACCACTGCACTAGCCTGTGCAGATTGCTCTATTTGCTTGTGCAGCTGACCCTTTATTTCCAAAATTATGTTCAGAGGTCTATATATTACATCAAAATGTTTTTTAACATTGTTTACATTGCACCCACTTCTACCCACAAGGATTCTACATCCTCACAATCTTCAGCTAGTATCCCCTTATTAATATATGTTTTATTTTCTTTTTTACATAGAGACACACTTCACCCCCTTTCTGTCTTTCAAAAAGAGAGTAAAACCTTGAAGATTAACAGCTCAATCATGTGTGGAGTCCAGTCATGTTTTAGCCACACCAATGACATCAATCTTTTTTTCTTGTACCAGAGCTTCAAGTGAAGTAAAGTGTGAACATACACTTCAAGTTTCCATCCAGCTTTAGAATCAATAACTTTTACTGCCCAGTAAAGCCCAGACCCTTAAAAAACTATTCCCCAGCATCTAAAATTAATATATTTTAATTTAGTCACATTCTTTCCCCCACTGGCCTGCAATTCAGTTCAGCACTCTAGGATACGGGCTCAGTAGCATCACATACTGAGGAGAGGAGAGGGGTCAAAAGTGCAGAGGGTGGGGTTATAGCTGTGCTTTGTATAGACATAGAAGGGCTGGGATCAGGAAAAAGTCACTAATCCCAGAATGAAGATTGGCACAGCCAGAAGACACTTCCTGTTGCAGGCTGCCTGATACTCCATGGGCCATCATCTTGGATGTTTAAAGTTGCAGAAAATGCAGTAGGGGCAGGTAGGATAATACTTAATGTGGACAATCTGTATGTACAGGGTGGGGGAAACATTTAAGATAGACTCTTATTCAGGGTGAAGGTCCAGTTTTACTTCTGCAGTGCTGTGTCCTCCTATTTTTAATGCTGGTTTGTAACACATAGATCTCCTTATCTATTGAACAGGTCCTCTCCCCTCTTTTTTCTCCACCCACCTTCATGTGCCCCCTAAGAGCCACAGTGCCACTGCTGCAGAACTGTGGGGTTGCTGAGTTAAGAGTTCAGTTACTCCTGGTCTTGATCTCACAGCCTGTCTATGAGATGTGACATGGAGATATAATAAAACTACCATTGAAAAAGATTCATGTCTTTATCTCTTGTTTTGGTAAGTCTCCCTTTGCACTGACGCGATTGCAGGGTGATCGCAATGCCCTCACAATTGCCTGCAAATTGCCAGTGAAATGCTGGCCACATGAAACTATGGGCATATTAAAATACTAGGGGGGGGGGCACTCATCCCCAAAAAGCCCTACCAATGACGCTTTAGCCACAATCACAATTACGTTTGCTCAGTAACAAATAGTGATCACTACTAATAGGTCAGCAAATCGCCGGTGCACAGACAAGCTCGTCAGCGATCCTAACAATTAAACATCAACAATACCTTAGCGCAATAACATTTTTAAAACCGTGTTTCCCTGGTCATTGTTACTAGGAAATACACTCACATGTTCTGCAATGTTAAAACCAACAAGGAAGACACACTTGTAGTGCCTCCAAAAATGTGATCTTATTGATGAGATCACGTTTTGGGGGGCAAACCCTCTTATGGTTTAGCTGAAAACTAAGGATGAAAATTGGATGGGGCACAATGACAGTCTCTGTACATCAGAAAGATATTTAGAAGCAAGAATTCTCCAATGTCAGAAAGTTACAGGTCGGATTTCAATAATGATCATATGGTCCAGAATTATTTTGTAAGCCTGTCAGTGTACATCCATTGGCTGGCATATAGATGTGATGTAGAGGAAGGGGTACTGTCATAAAAAAATTGTAACTTAAAACAAATAACTTTGCCTTTATCCGTTCCCTTGTGCCAGCAGTTTCTCTGGACATGAGTGCTTCTTAGGTGGGGTATCACAAAGGTTCCCTATGGTTCATTGGAGATTAGGAACACCCCTGAACACTGTCATGCAGTGTCACTCATTGGCGGCCCAGTGCCCTTGGCCCCACCCCCACCACCGACTGCTCTACTGAGGAGTGGAGCTGCACATTCTGGTATGACATCTTTCTAGAGTTCACCTCAGGCAGAAGAGAAGTTAGGCTTACCCCTGGAAGGGGCTGAGGGTTGGTGGATGCCTTCTATCAGGGCAGGGTAAGCGCATTTGCACCAGCCCAGATGTGGAGGAGGAGATGCACAGCCACAATGATGGAGCTGGCCAGATGCATGGAGCATCACACAGGTGCAACACAAATTGGGCATCTGCCTTTCTGGAGGGGCGGGGAAATAGTCTAACATTATTTATACTTAATTCTGGGTATGGTGGGCATTACAGACAACAAGCCCTGTTAGAAGGACACCCCAGGGTGACAGTCATCGGCAGCTGCCACGTGCCTGCATGAGAATTGGATGGCACCGGCTGTCCCCCTCCAAAGGACCGTTTGGGGACCTCTGAGGACCTTGGACCATAGTGGGAACAGGTAGGGGTATTGGGCTATACCTAAAACCTTTCCTGAATTGGGGAATTCTATTAATCAATGAAATATACCTTTTCAATGTATTATAGGGAATTACTTTGGACCCCCAATATTAATTGTGGTACGAAGATGTATTTCACATAGATGTTGGCAAAATTACTAAAGCGAGGATTGTTCTTTTAACTATATGCTGACTATGATCATATTTAACAATGTTACATTGCTGTAATAGCTATATGGACAAATGAAAATCTGAGTTTTGTGACTTTTGAAATCCATTTTCGGTCTGATAATGGTGTTGAGGCTTCTGATGAAACATGTCCCCCTAAAGGTCGAAGGACAAAAAAGAAAAATAGGGGCATCAGTGTCGCCTAAAAATAAATTGGAAGATCAAGGCTATTATGTATTAACATTGATACCCAGTGCCCGATTAAGTGGTGGAGGCCCCTGGGCAGAAAATCTGGGAGAGACCCCTGATGCAGTATTTTTTCCCATTAAAGAAAATGTTCAGTGTCTTCATAACTCCCCACGTGGCTTCCATCACCTGGTGCTGAGACAGAATGAGGGGGTCTAAAAAAAGTAGGATGCAGTGCTATTCCCCAGCTTTCTCAGGCCATTGGCACAGTCAGCCATCTTGAAGAGGATGCACAGACGCGACATGCCCTACCCCATCCCTACACGTGTGGGCAGGTGCCTGCTCAGTTGGGGGGGGACACCACTCATACCCGTGTGACAGCGCTGAATTACAAGAGAGATGTGGATTTTATTTGTAACCCCCAAGTAACATAACAAATGTTTGCTTTTTGTCCTCTCACAGCTGTTTGCTGGTAGTCTGCCACTCGTACACACACAGATTGTCATGTCCAGCCCCCTGTGCCATCCTGGCCATATTGTCTCCAGACAGCCTCTGTGATAAACAGGCCACCCCTGTCATCTGTCACAGTGATGTTGGCACGCCCACTCCATTCACTGTGGTGGAGGGGGCATGCTGGGGCTTTGCATGTATGTAGAAACAGGTTACCCACCCCCTCACTTCATACATTGAGTGGATAAATCATGCTCCTCCCCTTTAATCCTGCAAAACTGATCAATGTCTATTGAGCGCGGTGATCGGCTGGGCGGTGCTGGATGTGTATCTACAATGAGGTATGCACTACAGCCCCAGACTGGCAGCTATGGGCTACGAGGGACTTAAAGTGAGCAGAGCATTTCTTTTTTTTATGGCTGAAAAAATAACTTTATTGCTGACACTGAAACATGAAATAACCATTTCCTCATGTTCAGCAAAAACATGATTTTTAATTGTTAGGCAGAGAACATTCAAACCAATGATATATCATATTCTACTAAAGCAATTCCCAATTTAACAAGTGAACAGAGATCAATACTGATTTAATGTAAAATACAGACATACAAGTATATTGAGCCAGACAGATGCAACAGCCACAGCACTATTTTCAAGATAGGTGTCATGTACATATTGCACCATAGACATGATGGCGGTAGTAGTTTCTTCACAAGTAGGCTTTATCAGATGAGCTGGAAGCTGAGATCCATAGGTACCATTGTCTCTTAATTCAAAGGTATACGAAAATTGTATTCCACTGTCATATGTCCAGTCACCAGTAGAGCCAGAGTCATATTCACCTGCATTTTAAAAAGTTGAATATAAATAAAGCCAGGAAAACCAATAACGCTTTATTTATTTCTAAATCCTTTTTACTTCTTGCATTTGTTGTCAAATCATAATGTAGGAAGAACTTTATAAAATGAACCATCATTCTTTTTGGCCCAGCCACATAGAGTCATAATCCTAGGCTTTTATTTTCCTGCCAAATGGAGAGTCAAGACCTGGGCTGAAATATTATGCAAAGCTTGAATCCCTCCTCCTGTCGACTCCTCCTTGTGACTGCCTGGTCATTTGTGCACACCTGCTCGAAATTCTACAGAAGTGGACTTTAGAGTATTGGTTGATTCTGCACTTGGTCACAAGGCCCTCCATGCAGCCATGTATGGCTAGTAAGTTAAAGTCTAATATAGTTTAATATAAATGTTACTCTTGTTTATGCATCTCAACTCAAAGTTCAGTTCCTACTCAATTATTTGGACTTCTTTGGGACATCCCTATTGTTAGGTCTGTCTGTGGGACTGATTGAAGAGACGAAAAGGGAACTTTATTATTCTTCGCATAAGGTCCCTTTCTCTTGCTCTTCAGTCTCACTGTCTAATATCATTGGGTCCGAGATAAATCTTCTCATCAAAGCAGAAGCCAACAGGAGAGAGGATTTAGGCTTGGCATAATTTTACATCACGTGTCTGATTGACCTATCAACCAAAAGGTAAACCTCTCCGTGTGACTGAGTAAAGTTCAAGAGAAAGAAATCCTACTGTAAGTATGTTATAAACAAAGAGCCAAATCACTTAGCAAGGCTGGCACTTGTTTTTTTTTTCACTGCCTAAATAAATAATAAAAAAAAACATGTTATAGCCATTAATGTTCCCAAATCTACTCACCAAGTACAGCAGATGATGCTCCAACTTCATACTCTTTATTGTGTTTCTCTTTCATTTTTGCATTGGCTTCTGTTGCAACTTTCATCTGCAAATAAATCAAAGCCTCACCACTCTGAAAACATGTTTGCTATTTGTGAAACTGAAAAGGAAGCTATAAATAAAAATATTTAAACATAAAATATACTGTATGTTTTACTATCCTTCTATTCCATTAGCTCCACTGTACCAAGTAAAAAAATAAAGTAACTGAAACCTTTCTAGTGCAACAAACAGTGAAGTGCATTTTTCTAAATGTACTAATTCGATTATAATGTAGAAAACATTTCGAGTAAAAGTGTAAAGACTTTTTACAATGAGGTAGAGAAGTTTTTTGCTAATGCGTTAATAACAACCCACTATGAGGTGAAATTTACAGAGTCTCTTCCCGAGGCCTCTGTTTGGGCAACTGGGCCTCTACAGTTTTTTTTTATTATAATGTTATGGAACAAGGGCAAACATTGTGGTATGAATGTTCCATATCTGGAACTGATAACTTGGACCTCATTAATATGTTTTGCTTTTTGGAAGTCTAAATTAAGTTCTTTCTTTCTAAGAAAGGCAATAACACCTGTAACGTTACCCATTGGCATTGTGGATTCATATTTATGGTAGAGAAAACTTGCATATAACTTGTTCTGACATTTATCAGTGCAAGCTTGTAATGTATACAGAGTAGGATAAATGTAACCAATCCTGAAATATAACATCAAAACAGTATTAAAACTGTTACTTTGACAATTGACAATTGAATTGCATTTTAAAATCCTAAATACTTTTAATAATTAGCATGCTAACAGTCTCCTTGTTTTCTTAATCTAAATTTTAATAAGGGTTTGCACTTACCATTAACTCGTGATCTTTAGAAACCTCATCTTTGTAACCATACGGAAGAAGGATCTCTTCTCCATAGCAATGGATAGTAAGATAGAACAAAATTTCTGATTTGACGCTCTCTATAAGACCGGCCAATGCTCTAGTTTCAGGTTCTGAAGCTGGTGATGGACCACAAAATGTACTGCTGCTGCAATCTCTTGAAGCACCAATAGCTGCACAATAGTAAAATGGCATAACAATGTAATTTAAAGACAAATAATTGAAAATGTATATATATATATATATATATATATATATATATATATATATATATTTTTTTTTTTATTCCATCTAAGCAGCCTGACATCTCACGTTTCTAAGAATAAGTGGTCAGTATTGTATCTGCTAAGCTAGTAGAACACATTAAGAAACAGTTTTGAATAGAGTAGATAGGGTTGCTTTTTTGTAAGATGTCCCTTTCTGGTTAAGAGTGGGGGTCCTGTTAGCTCAAATGCAGACAAAGAAGTTTATTAAAGCCATGTCGGTGCCATGGGATCGCTGGTAAGGTATGTAAATAGAACAACACAGTGGGTTTCAAAATAAGGTGTGAGTTAAAATAAGGTGTTATTCAGTAAAGGGAGGAAAATAGTGTATGGTTTACACTTAAACATTTACTGTGATCACCTGCTTTTTATAATAAATCTTAAAGTCTATGAGATGCTATGTCCAAATAAACACTCACCCCTGGGGCATTCTAATTCAGAATACATACCAAATCCTGGGTTTTGGTCCACTTAAATGTAAATAACTACTACTAATCATAGTAGATGCTTACCGTTTGATTGTTCTGTGCATGTCGATTTACCATAATCTAAATTTACACCTGGATTGTTGGCCTTTCCAACAGAGGGGGACAAGGATTCAGTACACTTGCCTTAAAATATCTAATGAAAACTAGGTCTGGTTCCTGCTTTATTTTAAAATAATGTGTTATTCAGTAAGATAGAGTATGATTTACATCCAAAACTTACACTGAAATGACTTATTTTATTTGCCTTTTATAGTAAATCTTAAAGAGGCCAGAATCGGACCTATCATCTATAAGATGCTACGTCTGGATAAATACCCATTCTGGGGCATCCTAACCGGCTTAGTGAAACCCCCGCAGTCACCCATCATACATACCTTACCTGCAATTCCATGACACATTTGTGGCTGACAACGGAATCTCCCACATCTCTCAGCATCTGTGCATGGTTACTGACACAGCCACACACAGCCATAGGGAGGTGTAGTGGGTGTCTGCACGAGAACAGCTGACCTCCCATTCAGATTTTCTAGACTCTAATTTATATGGGTGGCCAATAAGCTGATTGGAGCAGTGCCACAACTGCACCATGAAAACACCGTTGAGGTATGTATGATAGGTGACAGCGGGGCATCCCAAATTGGGCCTTATTTTATTCAGGGCCATTGGCCTATAGGCATTTTAGGCATTTTAGGCAATTGTTATGTTAAAATTTAAAGTGGAACAAAATCGGAATTTATTTGTAGACAGTATTTATTTTTATTTTTTTATTTAAGGCAGAAGCAAGCAGCACACCTGATACATGTGCCACGTGCCTCTACTCTATTACCTACAGTACCCAGTACTAGCTGTAGCAGGGCTCCAAAGTTTTCTGTACTTTCACTTTCATTCCTACAGGACCATGCAAAGAAGTGTAAAGTCACTCTGTCCCTTGGAGCAATCCAAAGTGGTCCCAAAGCTGTTTCTGACAACATCACAGCATGCTCATGACTAAAAAAGCTGTCACACTCTTTTTGCTCAGCCCAGGAATAAAAGAAAAGAAAATGGCTTTGCTTAGAATATATAAGGTATTTTGTAATCAGAAGTTTTTTAATAATTTGAAAAGGCCTTTTTTTACACTGTGCCAATGGGGGATAAGGTAGGAGGAAGTTAGTGTGTGCCTGGATAGGGACTTTAAAGTGGACCAAAATCCAGCGGGATCAGGCTGGTAATCTATTCCCTCCCTCGGGGCATCCAAAATCGCCCCGCTGTGTGAAACCCTACAGGTTGCCCACTACACTTACCTTACTTCCCGGTCCAACAGCGCAGGCACGGACCGCCGCCACATCCCTGCTATCCCTCTAACAGGTAGCGACAGGTAATACCAGGCGCTCTGAAAGCCAGAGCGCCGTCGGGATCCTCTGAGCCGTCTGTGATGATGAATCGGTCGCTACGTGTCACTGTAAGAGGCGCTCACCAGAATTGCCTTCATAAATGTGGTATTGCGTGCCGCGGCCGGCTTTCACCTGCTACTACCTGTCGCTACCTGTCGCTTACAAGGCACTACCTGTCGCTATCCCTGGATGAATAAAGCCCTTAATCAATTTTTACAAAGTATTAATAATAAAATTATAATTAATTAATTAATTAATTAATTAATAACAACTTACTGCACCACTGAACATCAAAATTTCGGTTCAAATCCACTCCATAGCAGGTTCCATTATTGTATGGAGCACGATTCTTTCTCCAAAGACGTTCCTAGAAAATATGAAACTTTAAATATATGTGTGTTGTAAATGTTATGTGTTGAATACAGTACAAAAAGGTTTGACATAATTTAAATAAACCTATATTCATAACTTATGTTTTAATGTTGAATTCTATTACTTTTTCTTTGCTTTTCTGAGAAAAAAAATTAGTATATATTAAGGGTGGCTTACTAGCCGATTTTTCCATTTGTTCATTCACTGTGTTTTCGCAAGATTGTCGCATTCATCAAACCAAATGTGGCATGTTTGTGTGTTGCTATATTTGTTGTATTTGTTTGCAGTATTTACATCAAATTGTAGCATGGCTAATGCTGGCGAGCATCTTTTTAGTTCTCCAGCTTTTAGCAGTGAACCCAGTGGGAATCAATGTTATTTTAGGCGAGATGATCTCTTTTCATTGATATTTCAAGCGTGAATGTCAGATAGTTAACTAGTATTGGAAAAACAGCTAATAAAACTATTTTCAATTTAATTTACAATTTTGGTGACATAAACTGTAATAGTGTGTTTTCAGCAAGATTTCTTAATTTTTCTAAACCATATCCGCTGCAGCATTTCGTCTGATGTCGCCAAACCATTTTTTTCTAGTAAATAACACTCATTTGAACCAGCGAATTGCAGCAAAAACACAGCGAAATGCCAGCACATAGTCATTTGTCCCCTGCATTTGCCACTAAAATTATATCTTAGTTTGATGCAGTCGTCCCCTCTGGTGCATCGGGAGAAGTCAAAGTAAGTATATCAGGTCCATTAATATATAAGAAATACATGCAAGGTACAGATGCACCGATTTTAAAGGCTCTGTTGAAATGTATTAAAGCAGGTGAGAGTGGCTGCTGGCATGGAAGTTAAAATGACAGTCTGGGGGGGGGCATCCAGAATGCTGGACCCCCCTGCACATAACCCCTCAGGACGCCTGTAATCTTTACTTTATACTTGCTCCCTCATCGCCATGATTGGCTGCCCAGCGCTCACATGAACAGGACATTCAGAGGCCAAAAGGTTTCTGCCCAAGTCAGTGCCAATTGCAGTGCTGGATTCCCGGCGAGGGAGCTAGGTTAAGGTAAAGTTTTATGGGGGTCCTTGGGTATTAGGTGCGCCAGCCGAGGTTGTTGGTCTGCTTCAAAGAGAACAAAGAGGCCGATTCATCAATAGCGCCAGGTAGCGACAGATGAGCGACTGAAGTATGGCGCTATGAGCGCCGCTAGCGTCAGCCGCGGGCGGTAGTGATTCGCTATAGCAGGCCTCCTCAGTCGCTACCTGGCGTTGTTGGGAACAACGCCTACATTGCTGAATATGATGTTGGCCCTCAGCTTTGTAGGCGCTGTCAGTCAGTGTGACCACGCTATTGTACACAGCGCCTGTTAGCTTTGCTGTGTCCTGGCCATCCAGTACCTTCTGAATAAAACACATTGCAACATTTTTTTATAAATTTTAGAGTTTTTATTTTGTGTTGAAAAGGAAATTAAATTAAACCAGATATTAGAATATAAATGCAAAATAAAACATAATTAAACACATAGCCACATTTTAAATTATTTTATTTATTTTTTAAAGAAAAAGGAAATACAATTAAACCACCAATGAGAAAGAAAATGAAAATAAAAACAGAACAGAGAAAGAAATGGAAAATAGAAAAAGAAAATAAAAACAGAAATGAGAAAGGAAAATAGAAAAAGAAAATAAAAACAGAAATGAGAAAGGAAAATAGAAAAAGAAAATAAAAACAGAAATGAGAAAGGAAAATAGAAAAAGAAAATAAAAACAGAAATGAGAAAGGAAAATAGAAAAAGAAAATAAAAACAGAAATGAGAAAGGAAAATAGAAAAAGAAAATAAAAACAGAAATGAGAAAGGAAAATAGAAAAAGAAAATAAAAACAGAAATGAGAAAAGAAAATAGAAAAAGAAATTAAAAACAGAAATGAGAAAGGAAAATAGAAAAAGAAACTAAAAACAGAAATGAGAAAGGAAAATAGAAAAAGAAAATAAAAGCAGAAATGAGAAAGGAAAATAGAAAAAGAAAATAAAAACAGAAATGAGAAAGGAAAATAGAAAAAGAAAATAAAAACAGAAATGAGAAAGGAAAATAGAAAAAGAAAATAAAAACAGAAATGAGAAAGGAAAATAGAAAAAGAAATTAAAAACAGAAATGAGAAAGGAAAATAGAAAACGAAAATAAAAACAGAAATGAGAAAGGAAAATAGAAAAAGAAAATAAAAACAGAAATGAGAAAGGAAAATAGAAAAAGAAAATAAAAACAGAAATGAGAAAGGAAAATAGAAAAAGAAAATAAAAACAGAAATGAGAAATAAAAGGAAAATGGAAAAGGGAAATAAAAACATAAATCAGAAAGAAAAAGAAAATTACAATAGGAAGTAGAATGCCAAGGAAACTTTCAACAGAATTAAACACATAGCCACATGTATCTATATATAGTAGATTTTATTATTAAAATCTACAAAAATTTTAAAATGAACCGAAGAGAAAAGGAAAATCAAAATTCAAACAGAAAGGAAAAAGCAAAGTAAAGGGAAATAAAGTTTGTAAAGTCCCAAATACGGATCACGGTGCATGTCTTTGTGCCTGAAAAAATAAGAAAAGTGCAGTTAGTATAGATCTTTAAAGTAGTATAGTTGTTGCAAATACAAAAATGCATTACTTGATAACCAACATTGGCGTCTTACACCCCCCTTAGAGTGGTTTGGGTCATCTTACACCCCCCTTAGAGTGGTTGGGCTCATCTTACACCCCCCCTTAGAGTGGTTTGGGTCATCTTACACCCCCCTTAGAGTGGTTGGGCTCATCTTACACCCCCCTTAGAGTGGTTTGGGTCATCTTAAACCCCCCCTTAGAGTGGTTTGGGTCATCTTACACCCCCCCTTAGAGTGGTTTGGGTCATCTTACACCCCCCTTAGAGTGGTTGGGCTCATCTTACACCCCCCTTAGAGTGGTTGGGCTCATCTTACACCCCCCTTAGAGTGGTTTGGGTCATCTTACACCCCCCCTTAGAGTGGTTTGGGTCATCTTACACCCCCCTTAGAGTGGTGGGGATCATCTTACACCCCCCTTAGAGTGGTTTGGGTCATCTTACACCCCCCTTAGAGTGGTTTGGGTCATCTTAAACCCCCCCTTAGAGTGGTTGGGATCATCTTACACCCCCCTTAGTGTGTTTTTGGGCTCTTTTTGATGGTAGTTCTAATACATTTAGCCAGTAGTGCAGTACTTGCATTAGAGTGAAGGTTATTTAGTTTACCGCAAAAAAAGAAGTGATCATCTTTTCCCTTAGCTCATCGCCAGTCTGGGTGTCCTCACTTCTTGCTGCGGGCATGTTGGGGATTTCTGGCACCAGTGCTGTCTCCTCGGGGGCTTGGATTCGGTGGGAAATACAGATATTGTGTAGCACACAGCAGGCAAGGATGATTTTGGAGACCTTCTGTGGGCTGTAGAGCATCTCTCCTCCTGGCCGTGCCAAACAGAGAAAGCGTGCTTTCAGCAGGCCGATGGTTCTTTCCACAATGCTTCTGGTCTTGCGATGCGCTGCATTGTAGCGTTCATGGGCAGAGGTCCGTGGGTTCCTGACCGGAGTCATGACCCACGTTCTCTGCCCATATCCCTTGTCCGCTGTAGAAAAAACACAAGGAGAGAGACAGCAATTAGTACTTGTACATGTTTTTTGGTGGTAGTTTGGTTAAATTTGGCTTACTAGGCCACATATTTGCAAAATACATTGACATGGTTAATTTATTACCCAGTAGCCAGCCAGCTGGCATTTCGTTGTTATCAAACTTCCGGCACAGGACTGTCCGCTGCAAGACGTAAGAATCGTGGCATGAGCCGGGGAACCCCGATCTCACCGCCCGCAGCCTCATGTCTGGGTCACAGACAACCATCACATTAATGGAATGGAATTGCTTCCGGTTTCTGTAGGACAGCTCCTGTGCACGGGGAGGGCGGAAAGGGATATGTGTACCATCAACGCACCCTAGCACATTCGGGATCCCTCCCATCAGATAGAAAGTATGTTTTATTTTGGCAACCTCTTCCTCATCCTCAGGAAACCTGATGTAAATTGGGATTAAATCACAAATTGCCAGAACTACCTGGATTAGTATGCGGCTCATAGTAGCCTGGCTTATCCCGCTGAGGAGGGCTGAGGTTGCCTGGAAGGTCCCTCGTGCCAAAATATTGAGAGTGGCACACAGGCGTACTATGCCTGGAATGGAATGAGTGCGTTTGGTGGATGGCTCGATTTTGTGCTTAATCTGATCATATAGGGACTGTAGTGCAGCACGATTCAGACGGAAGCGGCTCCTGATCTGCTCGTCACTTAAGTCCCATACTGAAAGGCGGATTGCAAAGGAGCGGGGTGCCCTAAGCCTCACAACACCCCGCTCCCTTTCCTCCTGCTCTTTCAGCATACACATACATCCATCCACCCAGACACCATACATCACCCTCTTATCCATCACACACACTCAAGATATATACAAAACCAAAAAAAAACAAAATAAACCACTAACACACAACACACACACAAACAATCACACTCCACACACACCCGCTACAATGCAGCTCACCACAAAACCAGAACTATAGTGGTCCAAACCACCAGCCTGCTGAAAACCAGCTTTCTAAGTTAGGCACAACCAAGAGGGGAGTTGCTGCACAGCCCACAAAAGGCCCCAAAATCAAGCCTCACTTGCTGTATGCTACACAATATTTGCAGATGCCACCAAAACCAAGCTCCTAAAGAAACAGCACTGATGTCAGAAATCACCCAACAAGCCACAGAGAGTGAGGACAGAAACCAGACAGAGGCTCAAATGAGCTAAGGGAAGCGAGCACAGCACCACACCACAGCCTTTGCCACAGTGTAAGAATAGCAGAAGCTAGAAAATTCCTTCCTTTTATACTTCTCTTTCAAAAGGGACAGGTCCGCTTTGCCGCCTTTTGCGTCGCTCTGCTATTTCCGGGCGCCAATTAGCCGACCCAGGTGTGCGTAAAACAGAGTGCGCACGCGCACGCTAGTAGCGCTACTAGCGTACTTGAGCCGAAACTTGCGTGCATTAACGGACATGGCCCAAAAATCAGTGGTGGACCAATGAAAGGTAAGCTGCTGTTTTTTTAAATAGCCGTTAGGCTAACCACATGTCACAAGGGTTTGAGATACATCAGTCCATTGTTGGATTTGGGTGTGTGTTGTTTGGTTAATGAGGTCTGTAATGAGTTAATTGGCTAACACACATGCTTCAGTCAGTGCAGTGGAGGTGTGCCTAGAAGGAACTGGGCTGTATGTGTGAATCAATTAAGTGGCCTGCTTTTTGATTGGCTGTTAGAGCACATAAAACCTGGCCAAGCCTAAGAGATTGCGATGCCATTCTGTAGTCTGCATGCGTGCTTGTTGGGTGTGTATTTGTGTGTGTGTGCAGCTACAGGATGGAGCCAAATTCAGGACATCTGCCGGCCACAGCAGGCCCGAGTAGGAGTTTGGTGGGTGCTGTGCGCAGACCTCCCTTACGGAAAAGGGCACAGCCTGAAGGTGGGGCAGCACCCCAGGCTAAGCGCCCAGGTGCCAAGAGGGAGCCTGAATTTAATTTGGCTGAGAATAATCATCTTGTGCGCCTTACACTTGCTAAATGGGAGCTGATATTTGGCTCCCAAAGCAAGTCCATAGGCAAACAAGAAAGAAGCAAACTGTGGGATGCCATTGGTGTGGAGCTTAGTAGCACCGCTCAACACCCACGTAGTGGCCCATCCTGCAGGAAACGCTTCTACACTTTGCGAGGGGCCCTTATGAAAAAGATGAATCACGATCTTGATGTGGACAGTGGGTTCATCCAGGCTCCAAAGAGTACCTACAGGCCGTATGAGGAGATGCTGAAGGCCAAAATCCCACTGGCTCGGCTGCAGGGTGTGGATCCTGGGGATGACACCACCGGTTGGACTGAAGGTACATATTTTCTGGCTTTTGTACTAACCTAATGTTAATGTATGTGATTTGCATTTTTACATTCTGACCAACTAACAGTAGGACCTGTGAAGTATTACATTAGAGCTCAAACATTTGTTACTTTTCTGTCTGTTGCTTTATGCATAGGTGCACATGCTGCTGTCCGGGATGTGCCTCAGGACACCCAAGCTCCTGCCCTTCCAGCAACCTCAAGGCTACCCCAGTCTGCCATTGAAGGTATTTACCCCTAATTTGGTTGCTGGTTGTTTGGTGAACAAATGGGTGTGGGAGCAGCTCAAACAATCAAGTTTTGCACTGTTGAGTATTAATAATATGTGCCTGCGGCCTAATTTCACGCCCACTGTAACACTCACAGCAACTAACTAACAAGGCCCTAACATGTGTAGATATGTTTGAAGCCAGAGATGTGTAGCCATATATCGGCATATCAATGTGGGAGCCACACTGGCCTTGATTAGTGAATATTAGTGAAAGAGCTGCTCACACACCTTAATGCATGCTGTATTTTTGCACGCACATTAACTATGGCTCAATGTTGGCTTTATTTTGGCATAGCTCCCATGCCCTTGGCCCCAGCATCTCCTCCGGATCCCACCTACTCTTTGGATGTCGGTAAGTGCATGTGTCCACCTTGCTTGATCCACTTTTACCCAAGTGCATGTGTCTCATTCCTCTTTTTTCTTGGTAGGCCAAGTGACTGGTTCATCTTTGGACCCCACTTCCGATGTTGCCGGTCAACAGGACCCTGTTGGTGTGTAGAGCAATACATAATGTATCCTTTATGCTGTTTATGTTACACTGGTTCAATTTGGTTAGTCTACTAAGCTACATGTTTGCTTGGTAAACTTGAAGATGCCTCTTGGGAGTGCTTGTTGCCTCCCCAGGGTCAGTCTATTAGTTATTGGAGTGATAGCAATGTATTTTGGCGGACATCTTTTTAGCCAAACATTCCCCGTAGTAGTTTGCTGAATATTTAGAGACATTCCTTGTGTTTTTTAGTTGACCCGAATATCGGAAGTGGCTGTCCAGAAAGGGCCCCTCAAGTTCCGGCTGCCAGAGATGAGGGTAAGTTGTTTTGCCTTGCTCTAGTCTGTATTTTGGCTCTACTTTTGTGGCACTTGCTTCTGGCAACTTGTGTGTCCACATGTATTTTCAAGGTCCAAGCTCGAGTGAGGACCCCACTCAAGACATCTGGGAGATTGCGGGTATGTGTAATTTAAGCAATGTTTCTGATGTGATTATCAAAAATTATTGCCTCTTAGTCCTGTAACATACATGTTAACAATCTGAGTTTAACAGATACCTTTGGTCTAGTGTGTATTTTGGCACTTTTTAGAGGTATGGCCTCGATAGCCTAGCCAGGTTACATTAGAGTTTGGGCCACAGACCTACTAACCTGATTTTCCTGTTTAGCATATGCCAACTTGCCGGACATCTCGGATGTTGAATTGCCACTCTCTGGCAGCGAAACCTCGAGCCTACCTGTGCCGGAGGACACGCAGGTAACATGGCTGATGTAGACGACCTCGAACCACATTGGCATCTTCGTGGGTAGTGGAAGAAGCAACATGTCACATTTCCTTTCATTGTTGTTTTTGCAGGAGGCGGAACCAGAACCCCAAGCTGGGACCTCTTCCCAAGTCCCCTGTGGCCAAGCTTCCGAGGCTCAGACAAGGGTAAGTTGTATAGTGACTGTTTAGGGGATTTATTTTGAGGGGCATACCTGCATTGGTTCTGTTTGACTAAAATGTGGTTTTCTATTTGTTTAGCCTCAAACCACAGCAAGAGGAGGTGTGGCACCAACCAGTGCAGATTTCTATGAGCTAGGGGTCCGGATGCTGGAGGACTACAGTCGCCAACAGCCGCGTGATGGAACTAATGAGCGCATTGCGGCGTTGGAAAATCAGGTGCTGATGTGTCAGCAACAAAATGAGGCCCTGCAGCGCCAGATGGACCAGTTGCTCCAAAACCAACACCAGAACCAGGAACTTGGTCGGCTGGCAAATCTAATGGAGCAATCTCTCCAGCGCCAGGGACAATCTCTCCAGCGCCAGGAAGAATCAATACAGCGCCAGGAAGAATGTCTCCAGCGGCAGGACCAAACTTTGTTGTTGCTACAACAGCTCATACAACAGCAGTCTATATTTTTTACTGCACTGTTGTCCCCCAACACCGCCCCTAGCAATGACTCCCAACCTCCCCGGCCACCCAGCCAAGAATATTAATTTTGTATATTTTTGTTTTTGGAAATATATTTGCTTCACCCACCTCTAAATTGTGTGTTTCCTAAGACCTAGCTAATAACACAGTCAGGGATGAGTATCTTGATCTACATATGTCAATGTATTGGTCAATTTAGCCCACACATTGGAGACCATAGCTTACTATGGTTAACACCTGAAATGGCTCCAAAGGTATGGCTAAATTGACACACAAATGGGTTTGGAGACAGTTAAACTATGCTTTGCAATGCAACACACTGTAATGATGGTAATCAAAAAAATTTAATTAGAAAACATGGCCAACAGGGCCAACATTGCCCAACAACGGCCATCAAGAGGCCAGCCTTCCCCCCACCCTAACGACGCCGTCGGCGCCTCTTCTTGGCCAGCAGCATCAGCTTCAGGAGCCGGATCTCCCGCCACAGTCTGCGATGCTGGTTTTCACAAGCTGTAGAGATGTCGAAACAACAATTTTTTAATAAATTGGATGTGATCTCAACAGACACAGATGTAGCAATGTAATGTCAGTGTGTCCAATTAGGTGACACTCACATTAACATTGTTGACCACTGTGTGCTTATTGGTTAACATGATATGAGTACTATTGACTGGCAGGAATGTGAACAACACATCCCAAGCATACATTTACTCTTAAAGTGTACCAACACCCACGGGTGATTGGCCCGGGAATCTATCAGATTCCCTGCCCGATCACCTCCCTCCCCGCGGGACATCCAAGATCGGGATGTCCCTGGGGGTGAAACCCCCCCAAACCCCAAAATACCTACCTCTGTTTCTGTGTGGCAGTGCCGCTGGGCCCTCCCTGGCGCACCTCTAGACGTGTGCGTGCCTGCGCCGGCCGTCTGTGAATGGCCGGCGCAGGCACGCGCGCGTAAAAAGGGGCACGGGGGAGGCGGAGGAGGAGGCAATTTGCCATGGCTTGTACGTTTGTTGGAGTCAAAGTGAGTTCAGGGGGTTGTCACACAGCGGTGACGATCAGGGGTGCCCCACCGTAGTGGAACAACACCCAGGAAAGTCAAAATCCTGGTTGTTGTTCCAGTTTAACTCTTGGGAAGCAAAGAAGGTATAATTCCCAGTGTGTCCATTTTTGTGTTTAGTAACAGCCAAACATCAGGGCCTAAGTCCAAACGAGTACACGAGTTTGCCCTATAATGTTACAGGTCCAGACCTAATAGGGCCCATTTGGTTGTGTCTAACGCAAAAATAGTCTCTATGTGGCCTAATGAAGGATGTGAGCCAACAATCAAGCATGCAAACAGGCATGTTGGATTATTGTGCAAACACATTGAATCGAGATGTGTGTGAAATTAACACATAGGTAAATTTAAATTGTCTGCAGATGTGACTAGAAGACATAGGTTTCACAAGTCTTTAGGCATATGAAGTGGGATGTACTCACCATCGCAGCTGTGGCGGGGGCCCATGCTGCTGGCCGTCCCTGGAGCTGGGGTGGGGAGGAGGGTCTCTGGCTCCGTCTGCGTCGCAACATCTGTCAACATAAAGCAAAAGACAAAAACACAATTAGTGGGCAAATGACACCTGACTATTTGACATCCATCTGGTTATTGAGTCTGAAAATGCAAAGGCTTGCATGGTTACATACAGGTTGTCCTAAATTAGCATATTTCCTGGACCATGAGTTAATGTCAATTTGTTAGGCTTGACACATGTATCCCTAAATAGAATGTGCAAATAACATAGACAGTGCTATGTAAAGGAATCTTTAGCAGTTGTTTGGCTAATGTTAATAGTGGCCCACATGTTGGAGCGGGAACAACTTAACCCAAGAAAAGAAATGAGAACACCCATCATGGTGTTGGCAGAAACATAGGGGTGGTTGACAGTTGGCTAGCACTGTAGTGGGGTTTGTGAGGTTAGGGTACCTTATCAAACCAGCTGTGACAATGGACCAGGAAACATGTGTCTGTTACAAGTGGGCCTATACACAGGATTGGTGCTAATCTGGGTTTGGGTCCACTTTGGCCGAGCCACACAATTTGCATGAGACAACGTACTCCGCGCCCGCTGCCTTCCACACATCACTCCTCGAGTGTGTGCGGATGCGCAGGCCATTTGGAAAAAGAGCGCAGGCGCACACACATCTAGAGTGTCACACAGGAGGCTTGGACGGTGGCTTTGGCAACCCCCAAAGAGGTAAGGAGTTTTGTGGTTTTTTTTTTGTGGGGGGGGCCCTGGGTGAGGGATGTGATTTGTCCTGGAACCTTCCAGAAACCAAGCACCATCAATGTTTGGGGGTACACTTGAATGAATGTAATAACATTGGGAATGTGATGGCTAACCAAAAACACTTACCATGACTATGCCCGTGGAGAATCCTACGCCAAAATGCCATGGAGGTGCCGCCTATATGATGCCCTGCAAATTAGAGAGGAATGGCAAGGGCTAAGGACAAATTGCAAGATGAAACCTGTCACAGACTAACAATTAAAAAATGTACACTCACCAGGGGATGAAGCGCCACTTGAAGCCCAGGGAGGGCTCTGAGGATCCACCAGGCAAAGGGCCACCCTCCTCCCTCTCACTCCCTGCTTGAGAGTGGCCCCTTGCCTGGTGAGAGTCCTCAGACTCAGAGTGTGAGGAGCTGAGGCTTGATCCAGCCAGCCCCCCAGCAGCACACTCCTCTGGGGCGTCATCCCTTTCCTCCGCTGGGTCCTCTAAATAGGACCCGCGGGAGGGACCCTCCCCCGATGACTCCCCCGAGTCCGCCTGCCTGGTTCGGGGGAGGAATCCCTTCCCACGTTTCCCCAGGGGAGGACGCTTATCTGTGTGGAGGGGGTGAAAGAAAATAATTAATCTAAAGAGCACAAATGGACACAGCTTAGCAGATGATTCGGCACAAAGGCTAAACATAACATAAGCTTTAACTTACCTGATGCGTAGGCATCATATAGGCGGTACACGCCTTCAGGGTCCCGGCGCTTGAAATCCGACCACTTTTGTTGGATTGAGCGGATGGTCAGCTCGGTGTGGAAGCGCCGGGACACTGTGGCCTTCACCTCCATGGCTATGCGTTTTTTGCCTCCACGTGCATAGTCATATTCGGCCAGGCAGAAGTCCTATGAAAAAAGAACAAACAAACTAAAATAAATACATGACATCAGAACACAGTCATAAACAGTTATACAGAGACCAGATCAAAGTGGACCCACACCCAGGATTATCACTATTCTGGGTTTGTGTGCACTTTGTTGGGCCACACCAATTGTGGGTGGTCCGCTGTCTGCAACCCCCTTGGAAGGCCACAAATACACCACTGAGGACACTCCCACGTCACTCCGCAAGCCAAACACAGGGCTCTGTGCCGCTGTGGTATGCGCATACAAGGCCGTTGGGACGTGCATACCAGCTCAGCTGGGTCTGCACGGCAAAGTACGCATGTGGCGTTTGACTCTAACAGGGAGTGCGCCTGCACCCAAAATTACAATATGTCTGGCGCAGGGGTACACCCTGCTAGAGGTAAGCGCAATAGGCATCCGCAGCTAACGCATGCACAGATGGGACGGGACTGAGGTAATATTTAGGGCCCTCCAGGGGGGGCATCCCAGCAGGACATCCACAATGGGGATGCCCCACGGGGATTGCTCAAATTTGTTCTTAAAACCAAAATTTGTCATAACCAATCCCCCCTGTGTGTTCTGCAACTTTTAAGCTAAAAAGACAAACCAAAAAATACTCACTTTTACCACCTGGCCATTTACTCGGCTATCCACCCGGGTGCGCTTTGGCTTACTAGGCCCAGGAGGGGAAGGGGTGGGAGGGGTGGTACTTGAGGAAGGTGAGGTAGGTTGGGGAGGTGGGGGAGGGGTGGTGGGGTCAGAGTCTGAGGAGGAGCTGGGGAGGCGCATTACTCTTCGTCTGGGCATCATATTGGAAACGCTAAGGAGGAAACAGGAACCGGAAATGACCCAAGCGACATTGGGAAAAAGTTAAAAAAAAAAAAAACGCTCCGCGCACCAGCAACAAGCTATTCTCAGCTATGTGCAAGCTAAGTGGCGGAAAAACTAAAATGACGCTTGAAAACAAGCTAGTGGCATAAGCGCAAGACAGTTTTACCTTAAGGTGGCGTTGAAACGCAAAGGAGGATCCCGGAACCGGATATGACGCTAGCAACTGTGCTTCAAAATTCAAACACAAACATGCGCGCAACAGGGACAAGCTAATATCAGCTATGTGCAAGCTAAGTGGCGAAAATACATTAAAATGACGCTGCAAAACAAGCTATTGGCATAAGCGCTAGACAGTTTTACCTTAAGGTGGCGTTGAAACGCAAAGGAGGATCCCGGAACCGGATATGACGCAAGCAACTGTGCTTCAAAATTCAAAAGCAAACATGCGCGCAACAGGGACAAGCTAATATCAGCTATGTACACGCTAAGTGGCGGAAATACATTAAAATGACGCAGCAAAACAAGCTAGGGCAAAAGGCGCCACGAATTATTAGCTTGATTTAGCAGGGGATTCTACATACTGTAATGCATAGGTCCTTCTAAAGCATACACCGTTGTGCTTAAATATACAAATCTGATTCCTTCAAAAAGTCAGCACACAATCAAACTAGACAACTACCTGAAAATGTGGCACACATGAGAATGCATAACGGGTTGTTATGAGCTGGTACGACTGAATGTTAATCCTGCAATATGTGGCCAGGCACGCTCACAACTACAGTGTATTCATTAACAACGACTGGGGTCGCGGGAAGTGAATTCCTTGCAAATGGCAGAAGGGCACATGTATGAACAGCACAGCGCCGCACAACGCAGCGCAGCGAGGCACAGCGACGCTCGCGCCGCCACATAGCGAATCTAAACAGCGACTGCACAAACACTGACCAACACAGATTCATCAAGGACAGGGCTGCCGAATAGCTTGGGCGCTGACAATTTCGAAGAGCGAACGTGACCGCCCAACCTGACAGGCTACAAAATAGCTTTACAAGCCCCGATTGTGTGGAAAACCAGCGATTTTGATGCCAATGAGTTTGGGTGGAGGAGATGCAATTCCCATGTCACTCACAACATTACATTGTGAAAAAAAAAAAATATATATATAAATAACCAGCCAGATTCATTAAACAGATCAATATAAACATGTGTGGAATTTTGTAACAAAAGAAAAAAACCCAAAAGCCACTAAAAACAATCATTTCAGCGTCTGCCATTGAAATGTATGGGAGAGCGGCAGGTAGCGCCAGGTAATACGTGTCGCTGTGAAGGAATTTGCAGCGGCGCTGTTCGGTCCAGGCGGCTTCATGATGAATGCCGCGCTAGCCGTCGCTCTCGCCGGCGCTAGCCTCATTTTGCTTGATAAATGCGTCATTGTGGCCGCCGCCGGGCGTACTTGAGTCGGTAGTCGCCGTTAGCTGCCGCTACCTGGCGCTCGTCAGACACTACCTGGCGCTATCGCTTGATGAATAAGGGCCAAAACCTGGGATTTTCTCTATCCCTGGTTTTGTTCCTTTCAAGTGAAGCATCTTGATTTAATATACATATATATTCCTTGGATCGTCATAAAAACTCACCTTTTTGGTTTCCCATGGTGCAGGCAGAGGCCACCAGGCAATCAGCAGCTTACATTTTCTGTGAGTATTCTGGGCTTTTCCAGGGATTTTAACACATCGGGGCATCACAAAATGAGATGCTCCACAAAGAGGAAGACTCTTACTCTTGACTTTCTTGACTCTTTGCTTTTGGTGATATCCTCCTTTCCTGCATTCTGATCACGTCCTCTAAATTTCATCTTTAAGACTTTGCATGTGCTGCCTCACTCCTCTAATGGAATCCACCACTCCCCAAACCCCCAAGCCTTAAAAAGTGACCTTAAACTAAACCTGTTCAGATATACACAAGCATATTATCTAGCTCAAGCAATCCAAAACTATTCTCTGGTCCTGTTCTAAACACCCCACAAAGCATGCCCCCATGCTTAGCACATACTACTTGTGACCCAACCTCCCATCTCAGCCTCTAATTCTCTATATTGTAATCTCACAAGGGCAAGACTTAGGGCTCAATGTCATATGTTGAACAATTACAGTGAACAGATATCCAAGGGGATGGATGGTCCAGGAGGTGGATCTGCCTAAAAACAAACTTTGCTTGTAGGGAATAAAAGAAAAAAACATAACAATTGGAAAAAGAAATTAAGTGATTCCAGATTGCTGTCACATAAATGTGTACATCTATCCATCTTTACTTTGTTATGTCTTACCGTTGTCCAAGAGTAAATATACCCATCGATGTTAAATACAGGTACAATGTAAAAGTCTACTTCTTGCAGAACCTTGGTGAGCATAGGGTTACTTTTGTGTGTGGAAATGATCTGTGTAAAGGAAAATAGTATACAGTACATGCAGAGATCTGTTGTAACTTTACTGGCATGATTACTTAAGCAGTGTAGAACCGCTCCTCTAATGCTAGAGGCAGATTACAAGCTTATGATCACTGCAGTGAACAAAAGGTTGTAAGCAAAATCTGTCCTTCAATCCAGAACCAAGCCTTATGCCTATTCGGACCCTTTAACCATATAAATTATAACATTTGTCACCCCAAAAAGTTCATTACAAACCTCAACACTTATCTGTTGACCATTATCTACCACTAGCCCAAACCCTGCAAACAAGTTGTTTGAAACATGCCTAGAGGTGGGAGCTAAAACTACAGTTTTAGTTTTATATCTGCTTTATGTTCACTAAAGGGAGTAATATAATTAGTCTATTAATTATCTGCATTACTAGAGCTGCTTTAGAGAATACTTACAATTTTCCTAATTAACTATGATTCCAATAAACGCTTAAAGGGTAATTCCTTAGCAATGTAAATCAGCTGGTGTGTTAAAAGTACAGATCACAAATGTCCTCATTCTAGATTGCTAATGATCTAACTGGCTAGAAAGAAAGAGGCAACAGATATAACCTCTTCTTTTGTAATTCAAGTTATTTAGATAATATAATTTAGGGAATATCACAGTCTTGTGTTCAGTAGGGTTACAGTCAGTGTTGTCAGCTGGAAGTTTCATTACTGCTGTGTGAACCAAAGCTGCTAAAGAGTTCACCTATTACAGTGGATGCAGGGGTGGAAAATACCATTTTGTGAATACTCACCTGTAAAATGGGTATTATAAGTATGTCACACACCCCGCTTCAAGAAATTCATAACGTGTGGGTAATACTGACCTGTAGAGGGCGATATGCAGAGATGCCAGGAAAAAAGAGAGCCCCTCCCGGTCCATAAATACCTGGGACCTCCCACTCATTACCCAGTATAAGAACAGCAGTAAGGTAAGGGACCAGGAAGAGCCCAACACAAAGCATAACAACGCAAAGTTCACCATATAAAGGATCCAGAATACAAAAGGGCAGGGTGAAGCGGGGTGTGTGACATACTTATAATACCCATTTTACAGGTGAGTATTCACAAAATGGTATTATTCTAAGTATGTCACACACCCCGCTTCAAGAAATTCATAACGTGTGGGACATCCAACAGCAGTGTCCATAAAGGGCGGGGATCCAAAACAAGGCAACAAGGCACAACTTAAACCACTGCAGCTTGCAGAACTTTGCGGCCAAAAACAGCATCTGCTGAGGCCCGAACATCAACCTTGTAAAACTTGGAAAAAGTGTGAACAGAAGACCAAGTAGCAGCCTTACAAACCTGCTCAACTTAGGCCTGGTGCTGAAAAGCCCAGGACACCCCAACCGCACGAGTAGAATGAGCAGTAACACGAAAAGGGGTAACCTTCCCTTTGGCAGAATAGGCCCCAACTATGGTCTGACGGATCCATTTACTAATGGAAGACTTGGCAGGCGCCAAGCCATTTCTGGGCCCGGAGGGCACCACAAAAAAGGCATCCGTCTTACGAAAGGAAGACGTTACCTCCAAATAATACTTCACAACACGAACCACATCCAAAGAATGCAGGGCCCTCTCCTTGTCATTGCTGGGATTAGGACACAGAGAGGGCAGAACAATGTCTTGGTTTAGGTGAAAGGCAGAAACAACCTTAGGAAGGAAATCGGACTTGAAACGAAAAACCACCTTGTCCTGATGCCCCTCAAAGTACGGGGCTTGAATGGACAAAGCCGCCAACTCAGAGACACGCCTAACCGAAGTGATGGCTACCAAAAAGGCCACCTTCTGCGTAAGTGAAGACAAGGCAATATCATTCAAGGGCTCAAAAGGAGAATCCTGAAGAGCAGAAAGAACTAAATTCAAATCCCAAACAGGGAGCAAAGGTTTTCTAGGAGGCCGCACATGCGTGACTCCCTGGAAAAAAGTCTTAACCAAAGGATGTAGGGCAAATGACCTTTGAAAGAACACCGCCAGGGCAGAAACCTGCCCCTTCAGAGTACTAAGCTGGAGCCCCAGGTCCAGACCAGGATTCTGGAGATGGAAAATTCCCTACAAGGCAACGCCCTGATCTCACACCAATACAATATAAGACCTCCAAGTCTATAGTAGATATTAGAGGAAGACCGCTTCCTAGCACTAATGAGAGTTCGAATCACAGCATCGGAAAGACCTTCCTCCTTCAAGATGGAGGTTTCAGCAGGCACGCCGTCAAAGCCAGCGTTGGTAAATTGGGATAACGTAGTTGACCCTGGGTGAGCAGATCCGGCAGCAGGGACAGAACGAACTGATCCTCTGCTAACCTTACCACATCTGCGAACCAAACCTGTCTTGGCGACCTTGGAGCCACCAGAATTGCTGACACGCCCTCCAGGGCCAGCTTGCGCACCACTCTGGCCACCAAGGAAACCGCAGATCCCTCCAGTTCAGAGACATGGCATCCACTGCCAGAGCCAGTGGATCCCGTGAGAGAGACACAAATGTCAGAAGTTTGTGATTGTGACGAGAGGCAAAGAGGTCCACCACCGGGGACCCCCACCTGAGACAAATCAAGCGAAACACTTTGGGGCTGAGAGACCATTCCCCCCGGCGAGCTGAGAACCTGCTCAGAGAGTCCGCCTCCGTGTTCTCCGCTCCCGGAATGTAAACTGCTGAAATGCAAGGGACGTGGGTCTCCGCCCAGGCCAGAATCAAAGGCACTTCCTTGAGGGCACTCCTGCTGCGAGTCCCTCCCTGGTGATTGATGTAGGCAACCGCCGTCCGATTGTCCGACCGGACTTAAACCGGCAATCCTTGCAACTGATGAGTCAAGCGAAACAGAACCATCCTGATGGCCCTCAATTCCAGAACATTGATGGACTCATGAGCCTCCTGAGGTCCCCACAGTCCCTGAAACTGACGATCCTTCCAGAACCCCCCCATCCTGATAGACTGGCATCGGTGGTGACCGTCTCCCAATAAGGGGCCAGAAAGGATCTGCCCCTCGACAGATTGATTGGATCCAGCCACCACTGAAGGGAGCAACGAACTCGGGGGGTCATCAGGAAGGACTGATCCAACGACAGTGGCGACCTGTCCCAGGCCGCCAACAGATGGAGCTGGAGGGTCCTTGTGTGGAACTGAGCAAAGGGAACCGCTTTGAAGGAGGCTACCATCAATCCCACCAGCCTCATCCCCAGTCTGATGGCCGGACGAGGGATGGACAGGAGGAGTCGAACCAACTCCTGAATCAAGAGAACCTTGGACTGAGGAAGAAACACCGTGGCCTGGGAAGTATCCAGGGACATTCCTAGAAAAGACACTAACCTGGATGGAGAAAGGGAGGACTTGGGATAGTTGATCACCCACCCGAATCTCTCCAGAGTGGACACCACAGTTCTGGTGTCCAATACCGCTTGGCTGAAGGAAGGTGCCATAATGAGAAGGTCGCCCAGATAAGGGACAATGCGAATACCCTGGGCTCTGAGGAGAGCCATCACCCCGGCCAGCACCTTGGTGAAAACCCTTGGAGCCGAGGTAAGACCGAAAGGAAGCCACAAACTGAAAATGCCGATTCTCCACCATGAACCTGAGAAATCTCTGGTGCGCTGGAAAAATCGGCACATGCAGATAGGCGTCCTAGATGTCTACGGACGTCAGAAAGTCCCCCTGCCGAAGAGAATGGATAGCTGAACGCAGCTTTTCCATGCGAAATTTCCGCGGACAGACAAACCTGTTGAGGATCTTTAGATCCAGAACGGGTCGAATCGAGCCGTCCTTCTTGGGCACCGTGAACAGATTGGAATAAAAGCCCTGACCCCTGTCTGAGGGGGGCACTGGGCAAATAACTGCCATATCCAACAGGCTCTTTACTGCCGCCTGGAGCTCCTGTGCGGCCAGAAGGTCCGAAGGCACCCGAGACCTGAGGAATCTGGGAGGGGGCCAGAGCTCGAACTCCAGCTTGTAGCCGGAAGTCACCACTTCCCGGATCCATCTGTCCGAGACCTCCCGGTCCCAGACCTGGGAGAAGTGTTGCAGCCGTCCCCCCACCCGCATGGGTGAGGGCGCCCCCTCCATGCTGAGCTGGCTTGGCAGCGGGTTTGGGCTTAGAGCCCCAGCTGTATCCTAGGAGGGCACGTCCTCTGCCCCTGTTCCAGGAATCTCCTCTGGCTGCGGGGAAAACAATTCCTCTGCCAGCTCTAGCCCCACGAAAGGAAGGAGCAAAGGAACCCACCCCCCGAAAGGGACGACGCTGTTTTTTGCGTTGAGGTAACTTACCACCCTTAGCAACTGAATCCAACTTCTCACCAAAGAGCCGTAATCCCACAAAGGGAAGAGCGGTCATCGACTTTTTAGACACAAAATCAGCCGCCCCACTGGCGCAACCAAACCGAATGCCGAATAGTCACCAATAGAGCCGACGTTCTGCCACACATCATCAGTGTGCCATCCAAGGCGGCTAGTACAAATGACAAAAACAATTCACACCTTTTAAGGCCAAGGAACTCATCACTATCCGGATCTAACCCGGAAGAAGTCAACAGGTCCCTGACCACCGACCTGGTAGCCACCACCAGCAGCGCTGAAGCACAAACCGGCCTCATGGCTGACCCAACACTATCAAAACCATGACAAGCCATTTGGTCAATGGGTTTATCCTCACCATCTTTAAGCGTGGAGCAATCAGGAGAATTTAAAACAGTAGTGTTGGATAAACCCAGAATTGGTGCATCCACCTCGGGAGGGGACGCCCAACGCTTAACCGTATCCAAGGGAAAGGGATATTTCTTGTCCCAACCCTGAGGGACACCTGGGAGCTGGGCAGGCCTCTCCCATTCCTTAGCAATAATCCCATCAAAATGCTTTTGGTTAGGAAATTCCAAGCACGGCCTGGATTCTTCGAAAAATTCTCTCTTTTGCTGTGGAACCACCTCAGGAGGAGAAATAGCCAAAACCTCAAACATCTGAGCCAGAACATTAGGAGTATCCGAAGACCTCCCCAAGCCCCGCTTGGTATCAGCACCCACAAACTGCTGATCGTCTGAATTATCTGATTCTTCATATACCTCCCCTTCCTCAAGTTGGGAGTAATCAGACCAGTCCAGATTATCATCATCATCCAAGTCGACCGCCGGTAAAGACGGCGACAAGTGCTTTCTCTTAGCCGGAGCCTTTCTGGTGACCGTGCTGGAGAATAATTTTTCAAGATTGGCCAATCGGGCACACATCTCCAATTGCAACTGCCCGCCCATGACAACGTCAGACTGGGCACGGATCAAGCAGGGAGGGGGAGGGGGAGAGACCGACGGTGCTGAACCAGACGCCTGGGGTCTGGACTGCCGCGTAATAGTCTGCTGTGTGCATGGTATACACAGATATACATCATCGCCAGTAAGGGATGCCCCACACCCCATACACTTCCGGGATTTCCCCCGAGGGGAGCCCGAGCCCAGTATCCGGGGATGCCTCCATAAGGTGAACTTATAGTTGGTCGCAATGACCGAGGGAATTACGCATATAAGCAACCCGGGATGCCCCTTTAATGTCCCAAGTGGGAGGATTTGCAATAAGCCAATTAAGAACCCAGGGACCCTAGGACCGGGAGAAACCCCCTAACACCACTGTAGGTTATATCTGAAAGACATAATAAAAAAGGCTAATAAGAAAAGCGGAGTATAAAATATATATATATATATATGACATAAAAATATATAATTATAGGTGATGGGACAGAAGGGGGGCCCACCGGGCCACTCACTGTGATCCAGAAGACAGCTTCCTCTCTCCATGAGGTAAAGATCAGCTCTGAGGAAAGAAGGGGGCGTGGCCAGCGCGCAGAGCGCGAAGCGCCAAGCTCCGCCCCCTCTGAGGAAACAGGCACAGAGAAAAGCACCTCAACGGTACCTGAGACACAGGGGCGGGCAACAGCGCTGTAAAGCCCGGCCCCTCCCCCAAGAGTGAAAGCGTGAGGGGAGAAGCTCCCCTCCGCCATGACAAAGCAAAAAGGCCGGCACCGCAGCCATGTGCAGCTGCGGCGCCGGTCTCAGAAGAGAGAGAAGGAGTGGAGCGGGCCGTGGCTTTGAGCCTGACGCCCGGCCCCGCTCCTCGCTCAGAATCCAAGCCGCATAAGCGCCAAATAGAGGGGTGGAGGCCGCGGCTCGCGCCCAAAGCCCGGCCCCGCCCCTTTTACCTCAGGGAGAAGCCAGCATAAAAATGGTGGCCACAGCACCGTTTTGACAGAGAAATACCGCTGTTATGAAGTAATAAATAAGTTAATAACTATTGGGGGAATAATTTAATAAATTAATACATTAAAATCTTATTAATGAAAATTTGGACCTAACACCGAATAAGAGGCCCTTTGCTCCTACCCTCCGCTATCCCGCTAGAGAGAGGGGCATTACCCAAAGGGGGGGACCACCCAAAGTGTCAGGCCAAGGGACGGGGCATCCCAAACCGGGGTCACCGTCCCGGATGACCGCCTACCCTCTTATATAGGGTCTCACGGGAGAGCATTTGCTCTTAAGCATCAAGGGTGCTTTTCTACCCTCACCCGGACCGTCAGCCTAGGCTGGGAGGCATGAGGTAACAGAAAAAAAGGATCCGGGTGGAAATAGATAACTAAAGGGCCGGGAGTCATCCTGGCTTCCTGAAATCCCCCTGTGCAAGGAGGAGACCACATCTTCTGAATTGCTCGCCGTCTGCAGAGATGAAGACTGGGTAATGAGTGGGAGGTCCCAGGTATTTATGGACCGGAGAGAGAAGGAGTGGAGCGGGCCGTGGCTTTGAGCCTGACGCCCGGCCCCGCTCCTCGCTCAGAATCCAAGCCGCATAAGCGCCAAATAGAGGGGTGGGGGCCGCGGCTCGCGCCCAAAGCCCGGCCCGCCCCTTTTACCTCAGGGAGAAGCCAGCATAAAAATGGCGGCCACAGCACCGTTTTGACAGAGAAATACCGCTGTTATGAAGTAATAAATAAGTTAATAACTATTGGGGGAATAATTTAATAAATTAATACATTAAAACCTTATTAATGATTACAAAATTTGGACCTAACACCAAATAAGAGGCCCTTTGCTCCTACCCTCCGCTATCCCGCTAGAGAGAGGGGCATTACCCAAAGGGGGGGGGGACCACCCAAAGTGTCAGACCAAGGGACGGGGCATCCCAAACCGGGGTCACCGTCCCGGATGACCGCCTACCCTCTTATATAGGGTCTCACGGGAGAGCATTTGCTCTTAAGCACCAAGGGTGCTTTTCTACCCTCACCCGGCCGTCAGCCTAGGCTGGGAGGCATGTAACAGAAAAAAAGGATCCGGGTGGAAATAGATAACTAAAGGGCCGGGAGTCATCCCGGCTACCTGAAATCCCCCTGTGCAAGGAGGAGACCACATCTTCTGACTTGCTCGCCGTCTGCAGAGATGAAGACTGGGTAATGAGTGGGAGGTCCCAGGTATTTATGGCCCGGGAGGGGCTCTCTTTTTTCCTGGCATCTCTGTATATCGCCCTCTACAGGTCAGTATTACCCACACGTTATAAATTTCTTGAAGCGGGGTGTGTGACATACTTAGAATATACCAAAGAGGCAGTGCAGACACAGACCCCCGGGCACATAGAATGGAGGGTCCGGTGCAAGCTACCTACACTACCTCTACAGAATGTATGGCTGGAGCCAGAGTACATACTTACCTGGCCATGCAACCTCCATGCGTGCACCTCTCTCGCTACCATGACCATGCCGCTGCCTCCCTCGTCGCCATCTGCCACTCTCCGCAGGTCTCTTGCACTCTGTGTGTGCCTCCGATGAGTGGCGAGGGGCTGTGAGTGTTCCTGGGGGGGCTGCTGCTGATGGAGGGGGCCCGTGTATGGCACTGAGTGAAAGCTTTTATTCAAGCCAGAAAAGCACTTCCATCTTAGGATCAACCTGGTAGCAGCATGTTGATAAGTAAGTAAATCATAGGTTTAGGGGCACAATCCTAAAAGGAATGTTTCTTTTATATTCCAGAAGGAAAACCATGAGGCAAAACACCAAAAACGTGTAAAAAAGGGAGTTTTCCTTTAACAGCTATTTCGTCTTATACCATGTACTAGACCTCTGGCCCTGCAGGACAGGATCCACCTAAAAACTTTGACCCCCCCCCCCCCCCCTTGTCCCCACAACCATGTAGTTAGACATTCTCAGCTCCTCCATTAGTGGGCCCCTGTGCCATAGGGACAGTCTTGTCATTTACCTCATTTACAAACCACTGGCAGAAAGCTGGAGTGATCCACTCTCTAGCATGAAATCCACAATCGATAAACATGATTTTCTTCTTCTTTTCAGATGGCCAGCCAATCTGCAAAAAACAAAAGCAATAGAGTGTTTTCAAAACAGCCATATGTAAAATGGTGTACTGCTGAGAGCACCTAGCCCTGTCCACAATTAATAAATGATGGCTGTGTAAATATTAGAAGATATACTCAAGCATTGCATGAACTGCCTGCTTTTTCTGGTCCACTGGCATGTCAAAAGGTGTATAGAAATGATTTGCATTACTCAGCCTATTGCTAAGGATTGTGGGTAAATTGTTGTATTGTTGGTCTGTATGTGCCATCTGCCATGTTCTGACTTAAACCGGACCTTCAGCGTGATTTAATGAAAAGCCCAAACTCTTAAAAAACGGTTCCCCAGCATCTAAAATTAATATATTTTACGTTTTTAGTCACTAACTTATTATTCTTTCCCCCACTGGGCTGCAACTCTGTTCAGGAATTTAGGGTACGGGCGCCGCCATCTTGACTCAGAAGCATCACACTTACTGAGGAGAGGAGAGTGGGATAAGGTACAGGGGGGCGGGTTATAGCTGTGCTTTGCTCAGACAGAGCAGAGCTGGGGTCAGGTAAAGGTCAGCAGTCCCAGAATGCAGAGCAGCACAGTCAGGAGGCACTTCCTGTTTGCAGGCTGCCTGATAAGATGGCGGCTTTCATAAGCCGCCATTTTGGATGTTTAAAGGCTCATAACATGCAGTAGATGCAGGTAGGATGATTTTTAATGTGGACAATCTGTACAGGGTGTGGGAAACATATAAGATAGACTCTTATTCAGAGTGAAGGGCCGCTTTAAGAAAGCTCTCTCTCTGAGACAACATAACGATGCTAGGACCATTCTTAATGTAGACATTATTAGCATTAGATAAACAAAAATATTTTTTGGTACTTAAACAGGCCTTAGTTCCTACAGAGAAAGTGTTTTGGACTTTTTTTCTTTTAAATCATAAAATCATAATAAAAGCCAAGGATCCAACAATACTTTCTCCATAGGGACTGAAGTCTTATCAAGTGCCAAAAGAGTTGTTTCATTTAATTTAACACATATGTCCTTATGAGCATCCTTTGACACAATAAAATGATCAAGAGATCCCAATTCTTGAAACTTGACACAAACTTCTTGTATCAAACATCAAAAGAAGCAGTTTCCTTTTTTATTCACATCTTTGTGGTTAAATGTGGACACCGTCTAATAGTGAATTGTGGCACTGGCCCCAGGAAGACGCAGAATTGCTCCATGAAATGATTCCATCATATCATAAAAATAAACTTACTCTAAAATAGTATATAGGCCGTCTTTCATATGTATTACCCATATACAGCATTTTCACCAAGTCACTGTTTTTTTCTGCCATCTGTTCCATCCAGAGATAGATCTGTAAATAAAAAACAGCATAATCAGCAACGTGCAAGCCCATTTATTTTATCCAGTGGATATCAAAATAAATCTCTAATCAGCAATGCCAAGGGTTAGAATTTCAATAACTGGTATTCTGGTACTCTGCGCTAGCTACTCTGGTTCCACTTTAAGTGGATAAGAGGCGCACAAAAATAAAGTTGCTGGGTTTGTTTTGATTCTCAGAAAACTATTTATTTTACATGTGTTAAGTCTGTCACATATGTAGCATTTATAACCTTATTGTTTTTCTGCTTGAATTTTATTTTTCAGATGTGTGAGTTTTGTGAGCGTCAGTCTGAGCCTCCCTGTGCCAGTTCAAAAACATCCAATAAATATGGATGGGCTATTTTGGAGCAAACGGGTGCAACATTGGTGCACCCTATGTAGAGACGGGGAGGCCGATTCATTAATAGCGGCAGGTAGCGACAGTTGAGCGACTGTAGCGGCATTTTCAGAGCGCCCGCTAGTAGTCGCTGTGCTTGGCCGTTGTTCGGTAGTTGATAGCGACTCAGTTGGTTTGCCGTAATGTTGAACATTGGGTGAGGAGTCGGTATTTGACAGGTTCCGCGCTGTATGGGAGCGCATGATAGCGACTGGCCCTAGTGACCGGCTCCCACCATATTCATTAAAAAATCACGCTCAAAAAATTCTCGCGCTGTAAAATGCATGTTTAAACCCCAGAACGCTGGCGGTGATGGGTTAAAAGTAGTTTTTTAACCCCCAAACAACCATATTTTTGGAAACCAAAAAAAACAAGTTTTTTAAATAATTTTGTAATATGAATACATTAATATCAGACCTGTAATATCAATTCTGTACAATTTTTTTTTTTTTTACCTTAAAAAAATTATCTAAAATGGCAGAAGTGGTCACAGAATTTTTCACATTAAAAAAAAAAATAAAAAAAAAAAAATAACAATTAATTATTAATATTTAAAGATTGTTCCATTGACATGCATTGGAGCGCGCCAGGTAGCGAGAGGTCATACCTGTCGCTGTTCAAGGTCGGACGCTGGCGCTGTGGGCTGAGGCTGGAATAATGATGAATGAGTCGCTATATGGCGCTATCTCAGTCGCTAAGCAGGATTGGCTTGAGAAATGTGTGATTGTGGTGGGGAGCCGGCGTTCTCGTGGCGGGGCCCGTCATTACCGGCCGCTCACCAGTCGCTACCTGTCGCTATTCCTTCATAAATAAGGGCCTGTCTTATTGCTACAAGTTTGCCTCACTACCCCACTTTAATTCACACTGAGCAACTCAACACCCACAGTGGGCCAAAAAATGAGTGCAGATTCCCTGTTTTGTTTGCTATCCAGATAGCTGTGCCATCTGCTTTATAGACCTACCTCTCTATCCAGAGTGTCTAATGTGGTGACAGACTCCTAATTGTTAAATAATATATTTTTATTATTATTAATTGCAATTTTTGGTGTGGTTAAATTAAAAAAAATGAGCTGAGATGCAGTTGCAATTCACACTGCAAGGCATGGACAAGTAACCACGCCCAGTAAAATATAAAGAGGCCGATTCATTAATAGCGCCAGGTAGCGCCAGATGAGCGACTGTAGCGTGATTTTTTCTGCGCCAGCCAGTATTCGCTGTGCTTGGCCGGCGTTAGCTTGATGACAGCGACTCAGTCGGTGTGCGGTAATGTTGAATACGGGCTGGGGGGTCGCTGTTTCACAGGTTCAGCGTTGTATGTGAGCGCCTGACAACGAATGGCCAGAGCGAACGGCTAGCTTCATATTCATTAACAAATCACGCTCCGAATGTGCTGTCGCTGTCCATTCCTTGTTTAAACCCCAGAGCGCTGGCGGCGATGGGTATTAACTAGTTTTTAACCCCTAAACAACCATATTTTTTGAATGTAACATTATACATGTTTTAGAATCATTTTGTAATATGAATACATTAATCTCAGACCTGTTAGATCAATTCTGCACAAATTATTTTTAAAATTTTTTTTTACTTAAAAATAAATCCTAACATTGCAGAAGTGGTCTCCGAATTTTTGCCATTAAAAAAAAAAAAAAAAAAATTAATACCAATTAATTATGATTAATTATAGATTGCTCCATTGAAATGCATTGGACATCGCCAGGGAGCGACAGCTCATACCTGGCGCTGTGAGGGAATTTGCAGCGGCGCTGTTCGGTCCAGGCGGCTTCATGATGAATGCTCGCTCTCGCCGGCGCTAGCCTCATTTTGCTTGATAAATGCGTCATTGTGACCGCCGCCGGGCGTACTTGAGTCGGTAGTCGCCGTTAGCTACCGCTACCTGGCGCTCGTCAGACACTACCTGGCGCTGTCGCTTGATGAATAAGGGCAAAAGTATGTGTATAAATAATATCCCCTCTTGCTATCCTGAAATGTGGCATTGTATTAGTAGGCACTTGTTTTGCAATAGAGCTCCTTTACATTTTAATTCTTACCTCATCCATGGGGTGATATTGATTATAATCATAATTTTCCAAAGACACAGCCTTCGCATTTCTATTGTAGACAGTGTTCATGTTTATGAGCTGTTGGACATCTTCAATTATTACACTAAAATGAAAATCAACAGTTTGCATTTGTAAATGTTCTTGTGTAGTTGTCCAGATGTTAGAAGTCATCTAACCATTCAGGCATGCTGCCTATGCCCTATTGTCAGTCACAGTTAGAAGCACACCTATTATTATGACCAGCAGCTAATTTCCAGAGTAACTATTGTGTGCAGCTTGGGCAGCAGCTAGACGTGTTGGGGGGGACTCAATAGGGACCTGGTAGAATGTTAAAGATAAAGATGGTAGATGTTAAAGATATCCAAAGTAATGCTGACTGAAGTGTATCCTACAGCTACTTAAAAGGATCATGGGGAGGATCCCTGGAGTGAACACCTTGTGCGAGGTCTGGTCCCACAGATGCTTAGCTACGCAGTGTTATTAATGTCATACATTATATAATCTGACACTGGAACCATCTTCATCATGCAGTATAACATTAAGGTGGTTGTCTATGCTGGCCAGAGGACTGCCAGATATCCTGGCTGTTTTAAGGAATTAATGTTTGGAAAGTTAAACTGTTGGTGAGAGTACCCTAAATTGGTGGTAGGCAGGTTTTGACTAGCGCCAGGTAGTGCTTTGTAGCAGTAGGTAGCGTCCGGTGAACACTGCGCTGTGCGCAAAACCACATTTAAGAAAGTGAATCTTGTGAGCACCTCTGACAGCGCCATGAAGCATCACATGTATTACCACAGGTGGCTCAGCGTATAGCGCCGGCGCTCTAGGTTCAGGAGTATTTCCTTTCGCTCAGTGTCGTTCTGCCATACATTTAAATGGGCGTTCATTTGTTGGTGTTTAAACAGCGTATTTGGCAATTGATTTTTTTTTTTTGGGGGGGGGGGGGTTTGCTCAAATTGTGTGACCACTTTTATGATTTTTTTTTTATATTTTTATGCAGAATTAAATGTACAGGTCTGGCACTAAAGTGTTATTGTCCCAGTGTTAAAACAATGCCATTCCATGTGTTTTCACTTTGTTACTGATGTATATGTGTTCAAAAACAGACTTTCACACAGCACCCCCCCCCCTCCTGCTTTAGGGCGCCGACGCTGTATGTGTAGTTTTCTGTAAAATATGGTGTGGAGCGCCGAGTGTTGGACGCACTAAGCTGGCACCACCTGGCGCTCGCTGCAGCGCTGTACTGTTGTTAGAGAGCCCAACACACATCATATTCATCAATGCCGGCCAGGTTACTAAAGCGACTGCAACGCTAGGTCACAGCGCCCGATATCTGCTTACACTGTCTACTAGCGATCGCTCTTAGCGCCGCTATACAGACGCTCATCTGGCAATACATGGCGCTAGTAGGGGATCAATCTCCACGTGTGACTCACAGCATGGAATTGCGCTGTGGATTGAATTTACCATTTAAACTGTATAAAGATTGCTCTGTGCTTATTTCTACCCATAGGACATGTCTCATTATCTTGCTGGAAGACCCATCTCATGGGAAAACAATTAGCATATATAGCGGTATGTGATCTGAAAGGATGGATTCCATAAACTGGTTAGAAGTGTCTTCCACATAGTTAAGTGGTCACAGAGAATGACAGAAAAACATTTCCCAGACCATAATTCTGCCACCACCAACTCTTTCTCATCTGATTATAATAAGAAAAGAATGTGAGACCGCACTGGGCTATACAATTATTTGTTATGCAGTGTGCACAAAGGGGGTGAAGCAATAATTATACACAGAAAGGCCAGAAGTCCCACACCTTCCAAATCCACCCACTATCATATATGGCACCACTGCTTAGTATATTATACCAAATCAATGTTTATTATTTGTGTGGATTTGGTCTTAAACATGGTATCCTCAGCGTTATTAGCTTTTCCATTTATCAGCGCTAGTTTATTGGGTATGCCCATCCAGGGCAGTATATTTATGGGGCGGCATAGATACGGGGGTAACCTTGTGACGGACCAGTAGTTTTATTACTTGTAATTTTTTCTGCATACGCGCCCGTACGGGTGCGCGCGCATCACCGCACTATGCGAGCCACCGCTCTGACGCATTTCCGGCCGGGATGCGTCGGAGCCACTTCACTGCTGGGCGTGCATCCGGTCGGGGCACGCTCGACGGGCGGCGTGCCAATTGGCGGCGACATTTTTGGCGGGCGGTGCTGGAGCTCTTCAGGCTGGTATATAAGTAGGTAGGTTTTTGGGTTGTTGCATGTCCTGAGGAAGTGACGCCTGTGACGTCACGTAACGCGTAGACGTTGGGGCGGTGGGCTGGTGGTCGCTCTGTATGTAAGATCTGTTTTGATATTGGGAATTGTATTTCTTTTGTTCTACCCGGCTGGTCCTCACTGTTTTATTAATATGCATATGGTAATTTATAGGGAGAGGGTATCGTATATTAGCACTTGCACTTTCAGTATGGTTTTTAAGGTATTGAGACACTGAAGTTTCCGTTTTCCGTTCTTTAATAGATGTATCTATGTGCACTGTTTCCGTGTACAATAGATGTATTTATATGCACTGTAGCACTTTTACTTTTTTCAGCCAGGTAGCATAATTAATGTTATTTGTAACGTATATTACTATTATGACCATGAATTAATATTGTACCATCTACCAGCCCCCCCCCCCCCATCTTTGTCTCTCCTTCCTTCCTTATTGACTTTGAGGCCGATTCATTAATAGCGCCAGGTAGCGACAGATGAGCGACAGTAGCGTTATTTTCACAGCGCCCGCTAGTATTCGCTGTACTTGGGTGTTGTTCGGCTGTTGACAGCGACTCAGTCGGTGTGCGGTAATGTTGAATACGGGGTTAGGAGTCGCTGTTTGACAGGTTCCGCGCTGTATGGGAGCGCATGACAGCGAACGGCCATAGCGAACGGCTCCCAGCATATTCATTAACAAATCACGCTCCAAAAATTCTCGCGCTGTGAAATGCATGTTTAAATCCCAGAGCGCTGGCGGCGATGGGTTAAAAGTATTTTTTTAACCCCCAAACAACCATATTTTTAGAAAAAAAAAAAAACATGTTTTTCAAAACATTTTGTAATATGAATACATTAATATCAGACCTGTAATATCAATTCTGCACAAATTTTTTTTTTTTTTACCTTAAAAAAAAAAAATCTAACATTGCAGAAGTGGTCACAGAATTTTTGACATTTAAAAAAAAAAAAAAAATTTATAGCAATTAATTATGAATATTTAAAGATTGCTCCATTGAAATGCATTGGAGAGCGCCAGGTAGCGAGAGGTCATACCTGTCGCTGTTCAAGGTCGCTCGCTGGCGCTGTGGGGTGAGGCTGGAATAATGATGAATGATTCGCTATCTGGCGCTCTGTCAGTCGCTAAGCAGGATCGGCTTGATAAATGTGTGATTGCGGAGGGGAGCCGGCGTTCTCGTGGCGGTGAGCGTCATTACCGTTCGCTCACCATTCGCTACCTGGTGCTATCCCTTGTTAAATAAGGGCCTTTGTATATGTCTTTTGTCTTTAGTGAGTATAGACCGTTGTATAATTTTTGGCAATAAACATTGATTTGGTATAATATACTAAGCAGTGGTGACATATATGATAGTGGGTGGATTTGGAAGGTGTGGGACTTCTGGCCTTTCTGTGTATCTTTCTCATCTGATACATCCATTGAAGCAGAATACTCTTGTAAAAGGCAATCCTCTGTCAATCAGCAGAGCCCTATATAAATGAGCTGATTTAGACACACATCTGGTAGCCTGGTGAATCATTTTGGTGGTGTAGCTTGTCACTCTACCCTGTGCACCTTCATATGTCATCTCACATCAATGGCACCTGGTGCTCTGCAGTTTTTTTGCTATTTCACAATGTTGTCATTTGTCCACTCACTACACCTTCATCCCAGCAGCATACAAACACTTCACAAACTATGCAGTTTCACTAACGCTGCCTTCTTTTTTTGCAAATCTAAATGAATCCTTTTGCCCATGACAGCAATGAGCGATATGAAGGCATTCAGAAAAGCACAGACCCATTAACATTGCAAAAAATTAAAGCTAATAAGTTAGAAAAGTAAAATTATTCATTATAAAGCTTTTTTTTTTTGACATACCTAATTTTTATTGGTATATTTAGAACACAAGACAAGAATACAGACAATAGCAATTGTTAGCACATATTACAGGGGTCATATATGCAACATAGCAATATAATACATTCTTCAAGTCAGGGTAAAAAATATTCAAAAACAATGCCCCTCTTGAACAGCTGCTCAAGAGCAGTTAACAGGGGACCCTCCTTCCTGTAACCTCCTTATACAATATGGGGGGGAGGGCCCCAGCTATACAGGGGTTGTAATCCATATATTCCTTGCGTTACCAATTAACTCCCTGGGATAAGATAATGATTGGGAGATAATGATTGACCCCACCTCAGCAACCTCGGTGACAAACATACTACAGACCAACTGCACAGGAGACAGACCTAATGACCAACGGGGAGGAAACATATAGACGACATCCACACTCACATTCAGTCCGACTAAAGGGTAGAGAGAGACTAGAAGCACAAAAATAAAAAGGGGAGGGGGGAGCAGGGTAGAGAGAGACTAGAAACACAAAAATAAAAAGGGGAGGGGGGAGCAGGGGAATCAATAGAAAAGAGAAAGAATAGAGGAGAAGAAGAGAGATCGAGAGAACCCTTGCCAGTCAATACCAATCATGGGGGATTCCACCGCCAGTGAATAATCGGGCAATCCCTAAGAGAGGGGGGACAAGGCCCGCCAGCTACCCTCCAGAGCACCTCGCCAATAGGTCTACTCAACCCTCCCAATATAATCAAGGACGAGTATTCACCGGGGTAAGTCACTCCCACATTCTTTTATAAACCTCTGTGTCTTTGAAAAGTGACCACGTCGTCCAAATCTTTCTATACGCGTCCAGCCTGTCTTGTCTAGCATAGCATATTTCTTCCATATGTTCCACGTGATTGAGCTGACATACCCAGTCTCTGACTGTGGGGGCTCTCTGAGACCTCCAGTTCCTAGGAATAAGCACCCTAGCAGCGTTTAAGAGATGTCTAGCTAGGGGGGCTCCGCCCACTATCCCCCTACCATCCGGAGACCACCCCAGCAAAACCGTCTCGGCGTTCCATTCTAGTGGTTCACCCATAATTTGAGTGCATAGTTCCCTCACCTTTGACCAAAAGTCGCCCAGGGCCTGACATGACCACCAAATATGCAGCATCGAAGCTCCGGACTGTCCGCATCTCCAGCATATATCTGGAACCAGGGGGAAGAAGGAATGCAACAGTTCCGGAGTTCGATACCAACGCGTGATCAGCTTATAATTTGTCTCCTGCATCGAGCTGCTTATTAATCCCTTGTGGGCAGATTTATACACATTTTCCCATTCCTCCTCTGAAATGGGTCTGCCTAGGTCCGTTTCCCACCTCCTCTCCCATGGCCTCCTCTCCATCCCAGCACTCCGCCTCAGCATCCCGTAAGCCCACGATAAAAGGTGTGAATCCGGTCCCATGCCCAAACAGGCTCTTTCAAATTCAGTAGGGTCCTTACGCAATCCTGCTATAACATCTTTTGATGAAAGAAAGTGCCGCATCTGGAGATAGGAGAGGATAGAGACGTCCCTTTCCAATAGCAGTTGCAGTTTCTGTTTATCTATAAAAGCCCCCCTTTCCCACAGGTGGTGTGCCCTCAGAGGCCTAGGACCCCTGCAGTCTTTTAGGAACGATGAGTCCAGCCCCGGTGGGAAAGCTGGGTTGCTACCAAGCGGGGTCAGGTGGCCAGGGTGGGAGGTGAGCGCCCCCGAACCTCTTCGGAGCAAGCCCAAGACCTCCAGGGATGCCCCTACCAATGGATGAGTTTTAATCGCACCCGGGATGTCACATCCCCTCAAGCTGCAAAGAACGTCCAGTCTCCCCCCCTCCTCCACCTCTCCCTCTATACGAACCCAGTCTTTCTGCGACCTATGAATGTGCCAATCTACAACCCTTCCAATATGTACTGCTCGATAGTATGTCCGCAAACAAGGCAGTCCAGAGCCCCCCTGCTCCCTAGGGAGTACTAAAATACGTCTCCTGATTCTGGGAGGTTTACCAGCCCACACAAACCTCATAAAAGTTTTTGTCATGACATTAAAGAAAGAGTTGGGGATTTTTATGGGGATGCATTGTAGAAGGTACAGCAGTCTTGGCAGCACGTTCATCTTAATTACAGCTATGCGTCCGAACCAAGACAGCCGCAGTCTATTCCAGCCTTCCAGTTCCTTTTTAATCTTAGTCCCCAACGGAACAAAGTTAAGCTGAAAAAGCTCCGAAGGAGAGATAGGCACCTCCACTCCGAGGTACTTTAAGCTCCTCCCCTCCCAGTTGAAGGGAAAAAGCGTGCGGAGCTCACCCACCTCCCCCCCCGGTATTGACATATTCATGGCACAGGACTTGTTAAAGTTAATTTTCAAATTCGTGAGCCGGCCAAATATATCAAACTCTTTCAATAAGTTCGGCACAGAGGTTCTTGGCAAACTTAGAAAGAATAGCATATCATCTGCATAAGCCGCCACTTTCCTTTCCTTTGACCCAATCTCCACCCCTTTTATATCGGCATTTAAATTTACCTTTCTTAGAAACGGCTCTAGTGAGAGAGCAAATATTAACGGGGACAACGGGCAGCCCTGCCGGGTACCATTACGTATGTGAAACGCCGGGGATGTATAGGTATTGACTCGTACCCTGGCAATAGGGTCAGAATAGAGCGACAGAATCCTGTTCCGCATCTCATTTCCCAAGCCTATATGTTCCAGAACTTTCCTTATCCAACCCCAATTGACCCGATCAAATGCCTTATCGGCGTCAGTGGAGAGCATAATCGCTTTAATTTTCCGGGCCCTCGCCCACCATTGCACATTCAGAGCCTTGATGACATTGTCACGAGCCTCTCTAGTAGGAACAAACCCAACCTGGTCCTGTGTGACCAGATTTGGTAAGAAGGAAGCAACCCTGTTGGCCAGAGCTTTCGCGAATAACTTCACATCTACATTCAAGAGAGATATGGGGCGGTAGCTCCTGCAGTCGGTTGGGTCTCTGCCCTCTTTTGGAATCACTACAATCCGAGCTTCCAATGATGTGTTGGGCAGTTTGCCCGAGGATGAGGTGGGTTCGAATGCCCTTTGCAGCATAGGGAGCAACAGGCCCGAAAAAGATTTATAATATTGTGTGGGGAAGCCATCCGGACCCGGGGCCCTCCCTGGCTTAGTAGATTTCAGGGCGTTCTGCAACTCCTCCACCGATATCGGGGCCTCCAGCTGGGCCACCTCATCCTCTGACAACGATGGCATCCCTGATTCAAGGAGGTACGCAGCCATAGAGCCATCTTGTACACCTCCCTGTTGTTGCCCCTGAAGGTTATATAAATCAGCATAAAACTTGCAAAAGACATCAGCAATAGCTTCATTTTTTTGTAGCAACAGGCCGTCTCCCCCTCTGATACCTTCAACTCTGGCACGAGCGATCTTGGGTCTTAGCGCTCGTGCCAACATCCTGCCGGACTTATGACCCTGCTCATAGTAGAGCCCCAAGCGCCTAGTAAACCACCGGTTGGCCTCCCTAGACATCATATCTCGAAGTTCCACTCGTTTCATTTCCAGATCCCTAAGGCATGCGTCCTGGAGTGATTGTTTGTGCGCAGATTCAAGGTCTGCTATCTGTCTAATCAGATCCTTTTGCTTTTGCGCCCTCTCCTTTTTAAGCTTCGATGCCTCCTGTATCAATATGCCTCTCATTGTGCATTTCTGTGCCTCCCAAATTGCCATTGGATCTATCCCTTCTGTCACGTTTTCCTTAATATAACTGGCCAGACTGTCTTTAAGCTTCATCACCACCCTGGGATCCTTCAACAAGCTCTCATTGAGTCTCCAATGCCACTCCCCCCGTTCTGTGTATGGGAGAGTCAACGAGAGCACAACCGGAGCATGATCGGAGAAGGTGATATTACCAATCCGAGCCTGCTCCACCTTCCCCAGGTCCCTCTGTGAAAGGAAAACATAATCAATTCTGGAGTATTTAGTATGAATAGGTGAATAATAGGTATAGTCTCGGCCCGATGGATTCATCAAACGCCAAGTGTCCACCAGTTCAAGGTCCTGTAAAGACCTCTTAATCCGCTTCAGCGCTTTGTAGGAGATGGCAGTCTTAGCGTTCGATGTATCCACCCTGGGGTTCAGCGCACAATTCAGGTCGCCTCCCAACACTACCATGCCTTCCCTGAAGCCATCCAGCTTGACCAGTACCTCCGAGCAGAAAGTATGTTGGTCTTTATTTGGGGCATATACGTTAGCTAGGGTGATGACTGTGCCATTTGGAAGGGACCCTTTCACAAACACAAACCTACCTTCTATATCTCTCTCAGTGGCCATGACCCGGAGCGCTATAGATTTATCAATCAGGATAGAAACCCCTTTTGTTTTATTGCTGGGTGAATGGGCCGAGAAGCAGGTTGAATATGTTCTATTACCCAGGAAAGGGGCCTTGTTTCTCTGAAAGTGGGTTTCTTGGATCATAGCGATATGTGCCTGGAACTGCTCCAGCTCCCGAAATAGAGCATGCCTTTTAACCGGAGTGTTTAAGCCTTTAGCGTTCACAGAGAGAATATTTAGACTTAAGGGTTTCATCCTGCCCAGGGGGAATCAGTAAGATTACTCTGCTATACCCAAATTTAACCAAAGATAACCCCCACACAGAGTGTCGTGTGGAGCTTCCTCCCTCCCTCCCAGAGACAGAGAATAGAGAGGGGAGGAGAGGTAGGGGGAAGGGAGAATCTCAAAAGCACATTCAGAGAAAGGAGAGAGAAGACAAAACAACACAGGGAGTGACACAAAGAAGGGACCAATCACACATCAACCACACACATAAGTACTGCACAGAGCACCCGCACTGAAAGAGGGCCGGAGGAACTGGGAATATCCCTAAGTCCCAAACAGGTTATGGAAATTAATGGGACTGCTCTCCAGAGAGGAGCGACCCCTCTGCGGTTATCCCCCCAACAAGAGAGGAATACCTCTGAGATCAGGGTGAGAGAGGCTCACCTACTGATCTCAACAAATTCCAACCTGGATTACCAGCCCTTTCGGGGGAAACGTGGAAGGCCAAGGAACTCTTCCGGGACCACAGGTTCCTGTCGCCTGTTTTGTAATAGGTCAGCTCGCCTTCCCAACGAGGCCCCCATCCACAAGCCCATGCCCCTGTCGTAAGTATCCCAGGCCTCTGGTTGTCACAGGACGTGGAGAAGGGTCAGAACCGGCCCAGTTCTCCAAGCTCTCTTTCCTCGTCCCCCCAGATCCCCGCCCCATGTCATCTCCATTCTTCAAAAGCCCCCAGGAAATACGGCGGCGCCAACCGGGTCTCTCCTCCAGCAGCCCGCAGGACGTATAAGCAGCTATTCAGCGAGGTTACCCCGATGTCAAAACAGTTGGGGCCCCGCGCACCTTGCCTCTTTGGTATCCTTGTGCCGAATTCATGAAGCCGCTGCATGCTGGGAGAGGAGAGCAGGCCCCCGCTCCCACCATCAACCCTGTCCCTCTTAGCTCTCTTTAATCTCCTGGAAGCCCCCGCATCTAGAGTATCTCCCCCCCTCCGTCGGGGTCCCGGGACGGCGCCACAGCACAGCAGAGCCGAGTAGATCTCCGTGTCCAGGGCCGGTGTAATCACGCGACATAGGGCCAGGGGAGATGAGTCACTCAGCATGCATTACAGCTCGTGGTGCTACGCCCCCCCGCGGCCCGCGAGAGAGACAGCCAGAAACCCCACCCTCGTATTTTGTTTCATCAGTGCTTCCCGGCCAGGAGGAAGCCCGCCCCCACGAGGCGAGAGCTGCATTTACTTGGGCCCAAATAAACCATATAAACATAACCTTACTAAGTTAGAGCAACGTGCTTAAAGCCTAAACATTAAATCTCCGAGACCGCGAGACTAGGAAGCGTCGGGAGAGCAGGGAATCCCAGCCCCCACTTTTGAAGCCGAAGAACTCCCGGCCCCCCAGACGCTACCCCAAAAGAATGCAATTGAGAGCCTAGCGCCCGTTTAAAAAAAAAACTGCAGAACTTGTAAAACCTGTCGGGGCAAACAGAAACATAGGTTCAACTGCCCACTTGCCCATTCCTCCCCCAGCGCCCCAATAATACCAACAATGACGTTCCCAGGCATTTCAAATAGTTTGGGGAAGCGCCCAACAGCAAACTGGTGTGTGGCCTATAATGCTAAACAATGCATAGGCCTAACAGCTATAGGGAGTCAAAGAAAGAAACCTCTGACATGGGGGTATTAGAAACTCTCTTAGCTCTGATAGCCATCACGGCCGCAGCAAGCGTCGATTCAGCTTCTGGATCTGGAACGAGATCCCGCACCAATGTCCGCTCGTGGGGAGCGCTCTTGGCCTGCTCGCCTGGATGTTCTCGGCCGGTCCTCCCCATTCGACTTTCTCACCAGTTGCGGGATAGAGAATTCCTGAAGCCAGTCCGGTATCGCAATTAAGGGGATCCGTAGTTGAGCGCAGAAGTCCGGTAAGTCCTCTGGCATCCGGAGTGTCAGGTCTTGCCATTACTAGAGGCCGACAGGGCAAAAGGGAAACGCCATGTATATAGGATGCCTCTTTCTCTGAGAAGCGCTGTGAGGGGTCTCAAAGCTCTCCGGTTTTGCAGTGTGATGTTCGATAAGTCCTGGAAGAGTTGAATCTCACAGTTATTGAATAAAATGTGGTCACGGCTTCTAGCCTTCGCAAGGATCTCCTCCTTTAAGGGAAAACTCTGCAGGCAACAAACGATATCTCTGGGGGTGGAATCTCCCATACTCCGGGGTCTCAGCGCCCGGTGGGCTCTGACAAATTCAATCTGTGTCCCGGGCGGTCTCTCCAGGAGAGAGTTAAAAATGGAGGACAGGGCCTCTTGTGTTTGATCTGGGGCGACCTCCTCGGGTACACCCCGCACCCTGATGTCGCACCTCCGATTCCGATTTTCGAGGTCTTCCAGATGGCGATGAAAATCTAAGAGGTGTCTGTTGTGAGCGCGTACTACATCTCGAACCTCGGTCAGTCTGATCGACGTGCAGGCCTCCTCTCTCTCCACTTTGTCAACTCTTTGGGAGAGTTGTTGCAGGTTGCCACGCAGGTCAGCAATGGCTGCCGTGATAGACGCTTTGATCTCTCCTGCGAAACTGGCCAGCTCGCTGCGGGTGGGAAGTTGACTGAGCTGTGCCAACAGCGCGCATTCCTCTCCTTCAGAGGTAGGTGCGGCTTCCCGTTCTGGAGAGCTGCATGTAGAGCGCGAGTCCGCCATATTGGAAGCTCGAGGGTCCTCTTTCCTCTGGCTCCGAAATAACTCCGGGAGTGCTTTGCCAGCCGGCTTTGGGGTCTGAGAGGATCTGGGGGTCTTAGTGGAAGTCCCGGGCTTGTTTAGGCGTCCCATCTTCAGGGTAGCACGCGGAAATAAATGCTTCTTAGGGGACCTCGTCAGGAGCCCGCAGCTCAAGCAGCCATCTTGCTCCCAGGCCAAGCCACGCCCCCCCATTATAAAGCTTTTAAATGTACCCACGCAGTAAAAAACAAAATTGGATGTCAATCCAGGAATAACAAATCAAATGCAACACAACACAACACATGTAAACTTAATAGTGGAGCAGAGAACTCACCTCCTCCTCGCTATCCTCTGGTGCCGGTGTCCCCCCGCCACTTCCCACTCTGCAGCTGGGCAGAAGACACAGGTACTATGCCCTGCCAGCTTACCACCAGCAAGGTAGTAGAAACCCAGTGCCAGACAGAGAATCTGTATCCTCTGTCTAGCTGCAGAGCATTGTAGGACACCCACAGTGAGGAGCATGAGTGAGAAGGTGAGTAAGTCACTTACCTGCATGCTAGCTCCCTCATCATCCTGTCCAGCGGCTGGAGGCAGGCAGTGGGCTGGCACTGGTGACATTGCAGCCAGCCTTCTCTGCTGTGATAGACAGGCTGTGCAGAGGCTCAGCGGGCACTTCCACATAGCAGGAGGGGAGCGTAGGAAGCTGGCCATGATGTCAGCTGTGCAAACCAGCTTCCTTAGCTACTAAGAGCACCCACTGCCAGCCATGAGGGTGGAGTGAGGAAAGAATCCTAAAGAAATTAGAATTTGTGCCAAATCCAATTTTCTCTGAAATTTGGAGCATATTCCGATTTGTAAGAATCAGTTTGCTCACCAATCCAGCTTAATGCATGTGACATCCTTCATGAGACAGATTTTTAGTACATTATTTCCTACAGGGGCTAATGTAGAGTAGATACACAAAAAAATTATAAGATATTGTGGTTAAAAAACGTGTAAGGTTATCTATAACAGGTATGTTGCTCAGAAGATGTGTCACTGGAAAATAAAAAGCCATCCAAGATATCACAATGCTTTATGAGGGGCTGTGATGGAACTATGCACAACTTTCCTACTATTCTCTTTAATTCCAATCTTGTGAAACTAATGGAATGAAAAGTGTCCAGAACATGCATAAAGTGCAATAAATTAAATGTTCAGGTTTCCAGTTATGGGCCCTACTTTCATTATTGGCTGACATTTCTGAAAATCACTAGTGCAAGATTCTTTGTACAGGGCTGAACCTTGGAGGAGCTATACTCGCCTATTCTCTTCACATAATATGCACACACCAGCATACCTGTATTTAATGTTATCCTGAAGAAGTGACTCTTTTATTGCATCAACCTGTGAAAATGGAATTCGGACATGGACCTTCCTTCCAACACGAATTCCTTCAGGATTGGTTGGTTTCCACAAATCAAGCTGAAAGCAAAATATTGATTGCTACAATATCCTCATTAAACATAACACTTCACATTTAGTATTTTACAGTTAAAACTAAAAACAATAAGTAAAATGAAAAGGAAATGTAAAGGGTACATTGGGACACTGGGACCACGTGGTAGTGACAGCCACAACATATTTAGTTGATACGTCACTGACTTTCCTTTTGATTCCTGGAAAAGAGTGGCTTTCCTAGAACGGAAAGTATTTGCACAGTACCCAGTCCAAGGACAGATAGCATTACCCATCTACCCTTGCAGTAGGCGGAGCTATGCAAATCATCTCTTTACGTCTCTGTGCCATCCAAGGCCCTTAGAACCGCTAAGGGTGCAATGACAAGGATTAGCTTTAAATTTAAAGCTAAATTTAAATTTACAGCTAATCCTTGGCATTGCACCCTTAGCGGTTCTAAGGGCCTTGGATGGCACAGAGACGTAAAGAGATGATTTGCATAGCTCTGCCTACTGCAAGGGTAGATGGGTAATGCTATCTGTCCTTGGACTGGGTACTGTGCAAATACTTTCCGTTCTAGGAAAGCCACTCTTTTCCTTTACCTAAGTAGAGGGTTTTTTGGTCTCTTTAGCCCCCCCTATATTAAGCCTAACATGGGTCTCTCCACATACTGGCTTGCGACTATCTTTTGATTCCTGAGACCCACAGTGTCATACTGTGGGCCTTACTATCAATAATTACCAGTTTAATCTAAAGCAAAACAGCAAAGAAAAAAGACATTAGTAGTACCCCCCCCCCCCCCCACGCAATCTAAGTTTACAGTGGATATATGTTAAAATGCCAGTTTTTTTGCCATGTAAAGAAAGCAGACCAAGACAATTATTTATTGCTGTTTTAGTAGGATTTTCCTGACATTTGACATAGTTGCATTTTACAGCTAAATGGTGCATAAAAGGGATCTGAAAGGTATAAGTCAGGAGAAGGGTAACAACAATTAGATGCCATGGAACATATTGAAGTTATCAAAAAGCAAATAACATTTTTCAACAGTGACTTAGCAAGAACAGGTTGTCCCTCCCTTGATAAAAAATAGATGGTATGGGAAACAGCAACATTATTGGAGCTGCAGCAAGTTTTCACTATGGACTAGAGTGATAGGATAGAAGCATTTTCTTACAAAGTAAAACACCCGAGCTTGATTATGTTTTGCCAAAACCTACATTAAGTCAGCTAATATCATGTGTTATGAGACCAAGACAGCCCTTTTTGGGCATATTTTAAGATCTGTTTGCATTAAAGCCAACAATGTATACCACAAAAGGACCGCATACCCACAATTAAATCCCTGTTCAGACACACACTAATTTCCTCCCACCTTTTCCTCTTTGGGAACAGTGTAAAATGAGCCATTTCAAAGCATCTCAAAATTTCAGAATGTATGTAATACTTTATTCTAATTGGAGCTTACTTTCTTATCACAAAACACACAAGTAGGCACAGCTCAAAAATAGCTACAAAAGGGGGCGTACTCTCCTACCCCCTGCTACACAACTTATTGCACAATCCACCAAACACTTGCCAGGTTCTCAATTAAGGGCACTGCTCCTAATATCAGAAAATATATCACAAATTTATTCATTCAGTTGCGCTGGATAATATCAAGCCAGGCACTGAATTTAAGTCCACACTGGGTCTATGCTCCCTCTTTATCAAATATGTAATTAATGATTAGTAATCTAAAATACATAAAGTGCTGAGTGCAATCAGTGTGCCATCCACCATGTGCCAGTAAGCCTCTAAACAAAGTGCATGTGCTAACAACTACTTAATAAACAACTAATTAATAAACATGATACATACAACATTGTGATATGCAAGCTGCTATATCCATAGCATTCATCCTACCACTAAAAAGTGCCTGTGCTCTTACTATTGAATACCTAAAAAACAGAGCATAAGGGCCTGTAACTTGCAGCGCCAGCAGACACCAACAACGTGGCATCTGAGCCCTGGCTTACAAGCTCTTATGTCTGGTGCACAGGCTGGTAGCCTTTTTCTAAAAAATAAAAAACATAAGCAAAATAAAATGTAAAAAAGAACCCTGCTGTCTTTCCCTGCTTAAATGAATGTCTGTTATGCAAAATAAAATAAAATTGGCCCAAACATGTTTTCGTTACATCTCAGGCGTTATGTTTTTTAACTACTTTCGTAAATTTTATGGGATTTTAGATTTGGAAAACTTAATTCCAACCTAAAAAACCTGAAAAACTGAAAAAAAGTGAAATTTTGATCACCCAAATATGGTTGGATGAATCACACAAGAACGAATTAGGCAAAAAAAAATCATGAATTTTCATTGGAAAAATTAATTTATAAGGAATCTATTTCCCAAGTCTGTAGTGGACTTTAGCATTGCTAAAGACAAGTTTGAGCCTATTCTTACTGGTATAACAGTCGTATATGTTGCTGCCCATGTTGTGTAGCCAGGGAGTTTTTCTTAGAGTTTAAACCTATCCATTTCATTGAGAGTAGGGCAAGACGCTTCTAGAACCAATTCTTTAGGGTATTCCTAATCCTCCAGCTGGAACTAAAGCATTGTACATCAATACTGGGTCTTTCCTAATTTCCTTAGGCCTCCTGGAACACATGTTCCTAACCTATCAAGCTGAATATGGGTTTATGTCAACTTCCATTTCAAATGATGTTAAAGTAGCTTTCATTTCTCTACTTAACTTAAATCAACAGTTTTCTTAATCTTTTTACTGTTATAAATGGAAAAATCGTCATGTATGAAAGTCTTCTTGGGGTTGCTGGATATGTTAAAATTATTCTTGCAATAATTGTAGGAAAACCTAGAATCCACTCACCAGCCATTTACTTGTTAATTCTTGCAGATGCTCAGCATGTTTTCTAGTCTGTGGGATGATTTCTAAAACTTGATCCCTGTGTAATAAACACAATTGTAAGCACATTGCATAGAAGATAGGGCACGTTCTGTACAGTGTCCCTTTTGCCAGTCTAAGATTAACATTGAGATGCCTCACTGTCTGGTTGGAAGAGGGCTCATAGACAGACAGGTTAAAGCAGAGAAAAATCTGTGAATTTACACTTTCGGGGTTTTCCCTGCCCTTCCCTGAATCCTCATTTGGGATGCCCTCCTGTGTGAAACACCCCCAGTAAAACTCACCTCTCCTCATTCGAATGTCGCATGCGTGGGCTCTCATCCAATCAGAACCGTTTGCTGTGTCTACAGTGGTTGAATTGAATGTGGAGCGGAATAGCTATTTGAATGGATGTGGCGGGAGCATGAATGCTGCCAGGGATACAGGGGATGCAACAGTTCGCACTCCCCATTGTAAACAAATGAGTGATTTTTTTGAAAGGCAAACAACTCTGATTGTATGAGAGCCGTGCATGCGTCATTGGACTGGGGAAAGGTCCCCTGGGGAGTTGCACACAGCTGGGCATTCCAATTTGGGATTCCCTGGGGGAAAGCCAGTGGTTGGCTCTGGAATGTTTTAGATTCCAGGCCAGATGCTGGTTGGTTTTGTTCCACAATAAATATAATTAGTACAGTAGATAGCAGTGGAAAATAATGAGAGATTATGGGTAGGGATGGCTGAACCCGAACCGTGAAGTTGCCTGGACCCGAGTAAAGATTTCAAATTGAAAATTGAATTCCTTCTCTAGCAGTTATTGGCCAGGTGGGACACGTGAACCCACCACATAAAAGGTGCATCACGCCAATCATGATGGCGCTCTGCAGTATTTAGGGAAAGGTGCTTCTGCTGCTAAAGGAGAGAAAGGACTTTATTTATTTCAAAACTGTCCTTCATTTATTCAGAGAAAGTGGCTGGAGTCAGGGCTATATTGGTCAGAACTGTTTATTATCACTTGCTCAAAACACTTGGGTGTTGGTACTCTTTAATACCACTTGCTCCATCCACTTTGGTGTCAGTACTATATAATACCACTTGCTCCAATCACTTGGGTGTCAGTTTAAACCTACTTCCTCAAACCACTGGTGTGTCAGCATTCTTTATTACCACTTGCTCAAACCACTGGTGTGTCAGTATTCTTTAATACCACTTGCTCAAACCACGGGTATGTCAGCACTCTTTAATACCCCTTACTCAAACTACTGGTGTGTCAGTACTCTTTAATACCAATTGTTAGTGGAATATTCACTGGTTCAGGGCACCTTAGGTCCACTTGTAGTGTCCAATGGTTCAGGGCAATTGTGTGTTAGTACTCTTTAATAACACTTGCTCAAACCACTGGTGTGTCAGTACTCTTTAATACCATTTTCTCCAATCACTTGGGTGTCAGTACTCTTTAATACCAATTGTTAGTGGATTATCTACTGTTTCAGGCTCTTTTGAATAAAATAAGACTTTTGTATAGTGTCTACTGGTTCAGGGCTATTCTGTGTCACTACTTTTTAATACCACTTGCTCAAATCACTTGGGTCTCACTATTTTTTAATACCATTTGTTAAAGCTACTGGTGTGTCAGTACTCTTTAAAATCAATTGCTGGCATTATACTATTTTGAACTTTGATAAACTATTTAATTTTTGTCACGCATGACCTTTAACTTTTATACTCTCTTAAACTTTGTTAAACTATTTAAATCTGGGCACACCTGACATTAGACCCTTTTTGGAGACCCTTTTTGGCTTTGATAAACAATTTAAAGCGGACCAATGGTCAAAAATGACCTAAACCAGAGCAACACAACAAACAGTGCTCATATGCATCACTCCACAGGGCAATTTAGATTGCTGCACATAAAAATGTATTTACCTTTTTATAATCCCTGCTGGGATACATTTTAAAAACAAGATGGTAACTCATGGGCTTGCAGGCCACCTGCAAACAGGAAGTGCTACTGGGCTTCATGTTGCTGTGCATTTCAGTTACGTCAGTTGGTAGAGGAAACTCCAAAATGGCTGCTACCTTTCTTTTCCAACTGTGCCAGGCTGTTGGTCCGGGTTAATTGTGGGTACACCTTGCATTACACAATCTTGGGCTTTAATATGTAAGGCAGAATGAACTGATGTAATCCAAAATTTCCTTCTCATATTCTCTTTACTCCATTTAATGCAAGAAATTGCAGGAATACAAGATTAAATCTGAAAGTTAGATTTTCTATAAATATTACATCTGTTAACTCCACAACCTTGGCAAAGTTAAAAAATGTCACTTAGAGGGTCTTCACCAAATCATAGACATAAATATAGAAATCATCATCAAACGATGAAATACACTGAAGGTTTGACTTCCACTTGATAAATTACAGTGCTAGTCCTTTTTGAACCATCTACTTTGGCATATTCAACTCTTCTCAACTTGGCTGTTAACAACTTCTCCTGGCTCGCTTTCCGCTGCAGGTGAATCATTAGAGCCAGGTATGATGCAAAGATCTCCTTCTTTATTGTCATCTAAAAGCAGATATGTCTACATCATAAAACCCTGTGTTCTCGATTGGTGTCCTGGCTTAAACCACCCCTCTCCGTTCATTTTTAGAACCATTTTTTTTCCATTTCAACCATGTGTTCCACAGCTTTACCAACCATTGAGTCAACCAAATGGGCATCACTTATACTGGATGAAACATCTCTATCTGGAAGAACTTCAAATGCAGGTTCTTTGCAGGTTCCTGGGCATGGACGTGGTGAATATAATTCAGTGTCCCACCCTTCTGTAATTTTTAATTTGTACAGCGTCACAGAACACTATAGTGCTCTATAAAAAAAAAAACTATATTAATAATAATGTTTGTTTGCTTTGCAGGTCCCTGGTGATGGCTGTCGTCCAGAGATTATTCACAATTATCCCTCTTCAGCAACTGGTTGCATGGCAAGCAAACGACCGAGGCTTGTCGTCTGTGCACTGTTTGAAAAAATGTCATGCTGGTGAGATCCTTTGAGCCAGCTTTTTCAGTGCTCAGGCCCTGTGGGCAGTAGTAGCAATGGGCTGACCGCTGATGGTTTGCACCCTTCTCCCTCTTCTGGGGCTGCATGGCCATCACCTCTTCCACTGAAATCTGATTGCTTTCAGCCCATGTTGGGTCTAGGACTTCATCATCACCCCTCGGGTTGTCTTCCACCCACTTCTCCCTGCTACTGTCCTTCTCAGCCTCCACATTGCAGAAAGCTGCAGCAGTCAGCACTTGGGTTTCATCCTCATCGTAGATTTCAACATCCTCATCCTCCAACACAAGTTGTTGGGCATCTGAGAACCCCTATGTCTGCAACTAGGGGAAGGCAGGTGGATGGCCCACAGAAATCTAGCAGGCAGTGTAATCCTAGAACCTTAGTGACTGCTGCATGACCTATGGCTGAGATGGCCTTGCTGATTTGAAGGGGGTTAGGTGGAGGGCTCTGCAGAAGTGGAGTGGGTTAAAGAACAAAAAAAGGGGGGGAAGGGGGATGGAAAAAAATATATACATATAAGAATAATTCTAACAATGTTTTTCTGTTTGCTTTGCAGGTTCTTGGGCATGGGCATTATTATTCTCTGTCCCACTCTTCTGCAATTTTTAGTTTTTGCAGGGCCACCGAATACAATAGTGCTCTGTAAATAAACAATAATGATACTAATAATGTGTTTTTGTTTGCTTTGCAGGTCCCTGGGGAACTATAACTTGAAGCACTGTGTGCCATCTAATCTACCAATGCCTCAACTTGGTCTAGCCTTAACATTTCGGCAGCAGTATTGAGGCCTACAAGAATACGCTGCAAAGCCTGGCACCTGCTGGCACCTGGGGTAGGTGTAACGGGCACAGATATAACACACACTCCTCCTCCACCAGCTCCATCACCAGCAGCAGCACCAAAGCTATGTCACTGTCTCTTATTTGCTGATTTCTTCATTTTAGAAGTTACTGACAGTTGCCTTCCCCCTTAGTATATCAGCCATCTGTCCCTGGAAGTGACCTGAAAAGTATAATTAGCAAAGGTCCCTTTATCCCTAGCTGCCCCTCAGTATGCAAGCTACCTGTCCATGGAAGGGCAATGAAATGGAGAGTTACCTTTGCAAATGGAACCCACCTTCCCACCACTTGTTAATCACTGGTCAATTAAATATCTATTCTTTAATTTTTTTAGTTTTCTGTTATAATTTTGAGTACATTCCCCATTATGTGCAGGGAAATCCCCCCGATGCTACACCCAAGTTGGTCTCTGATCCTTACACCTGTGAAAAGGTTAATATTATATTTATGTTTTTAATTTATTTTTGCATGTATTTCTTTAATGTTTTTGTTGTCTGTATGTTACTATTTTGAGTACTTTCCCTACCCCATTTTGATGGGGTCCTCCTTGACACCCAGAAAAACTTGGGGAGTCTTCAATTATACGCGAGGCATATGATTAGTTTAATCTGTCTAGCTTTATAGATTTTTTTCATAAATGCAATGAATGCAATGGGCATGGCCAGACATTGGGGGGGGGGGGGGGGGAGCTGTTCTGGAGGAGGCATTTTTAGCACTTTCTTTCTATATTAGAGCTGCTTTGTTGCATCTATTATTGCATGTTTTAAATAGGGCCAAATCCCTAAAGTGGATCAAAACCCAGGATTTTCACTATTGGCTTTTGGTCCATCCCCTTGGGGCACCCCAGTTTGGGAAGCCCTGCTGTGTGAAACTCCACAGTTCGCCTGGTATTCCTACCTTTACCATAAGCCCACAGATCTCTTCCAGTCAGCAATGTGCAGCTGGAGAAGCTAAATGGCTTCCTTGCTGCACGCATGCGGCATCTCTTGCATCCTTCTGCTTTGCGCAGCCATGCACAGCCATTCAGCTATGGCGGGTGTGGTCACACTCAGCCTGAAAGGGATGCAAGTGATTCCTCAATGTGGGCTTGTGGAAGGTAAAACCTCGATCTGCAGGGTTTCACACAGCAGAGCATCCCAGTTTGGGATGCCCCAGGGAGAGGTTATCAGTGCTGGTTTTGGTCCACTTTAAAATAATTATTGCCCCCATGTGCTGCTCTTTAAGGGGGCATCTCAATTAAGCATGCCAACATATTCACCGTGCCGGCCATTCCATGGAGCATGTGGGTGCCAGAGTGCGCATCAGCTGTGTGATGCTGGGGATCAATGGAAACATAGGTAATGTAACACAGAAGGGCATCCCAAATTGGCATACCCCGGAGGTAGGAAATTGGCTGGCCCTGGAGTCTTTTAGAGAGGGTTTTGGTCCTCTTTAAATAATTTTAAAAAGTAAATTATAATTTTAGTAGTGTTATTATTGACCCTTGCTTTCAATGTGTTTGGTATTAATTTGTGGAGAAATGTCAATAACCCACTATACGGGGAGGCCGATTCATTAATAGCGCCAGGTAGCGACAGATGAGCGACTGTAGCGTGATTTTTTCAGCGCCAGCCAGTATTCGCTGTGCTTGGCCGGCGTTAGCTTGATGACAGCGGCTCAGTCGGTGTGCGGTAATGTTGAATACGGGCTGGGGGGTCGCTGTTTCACAGGTCCAGCGTTGTATGTGAGCGCCTGACAACGAATGGCCAGAGCGAACGGCTAGCTTCATATTCATTAACAAATCACGCTCCGAATGTGCTGTCGCTGTCCATTCCTTGTTTAAACCCCAGAGCGCTGGCGGTGATGTGTATTAACTAGTTTTTAACCCCTAAACAACCATATTTTTTGAATGTAACATTATACATGTTTTTAGAATCATTTTGTAATATGAATACATTAATCTCAGACCTGTTAGATCAATTCTGCACAAATTTTTTTTTTACTTAAAAATAAATCCTAACATTGCAGAAGTGGTCTCCGATTTTTTGACATTAAAAAAAAAAAAAAAAAAATTAATACCAATTAATTATGAATAATTATAGATTGCTCCATTGAAATGCATTGGACATCGCCAGGGAGCGACAGCTCATACCTGGCGCTGTGAGGGAATTTGCAGCGGCGCTGTTCGGTCCAGGCGGCTTCATGATGAATGCCGCGCTAGCCGTCGCTCTCGCCGGCGCTAGCCTCATTTTGCTTGATAAATGCGTCATTGTGACCGCCGCCGGGCGTACTTGAGTCGGTAGTCGCCGTTAGCTGCCGCTACCTGGCGCTCGTCAGACACTACCTGGCGCTATCGCTTGATGAATAAGGGCATAAATCTAATCCTACTCCTACTGGGATGTAAACCTGATCACTGTAAAGCACCCTATACATAATTAGGCTTAATTTTGAATATCAACGTAATCATCTCTTTTGTTCATAATTAATTTAAAATCCATTAAAATTTAGAAGAATCTCTTCAACTAAACACCATCTGCATGTTTAGAGATAAAGAAATTCCACAGGTGAGATGCAGAGGTTTCTGCCAAAAGAAAACCACAATGTCTTCATCTTAAAGTGGACAAAACCCAGGATTTTGACTATCCTGGGTTTTGGTCCTTGCCCCCCCAGACTCCTTGATCGAGGGTGCCCCGCTGTGTGAAACCCTCCAAGTTGCCAAAACTGACTTCCCCAGTCCTACGGCGAGTCCCTTATACCCAGTCTGGTATAAGGGATTAAAACACTGCTTTTATTATACTTGACTGTTGAAAAAGGTCTGGAACCTTTACTGTATACTGTGCACTGTGACTGAAGAGAGTTTCCAATAATGTGGAGAGTGATATTTCAGGCAAAGGCGATGGTTACATTATTGTGTCGGGCTACGTTTGGCACATTCCGGCTTTTAAAATTGAAGAAAAAATGGCCAAGATATTGAGGTTTACAGTTTTAACTCATGATTTCTCTTCTGAAGCATGTTGGCGTGGCCTTTGGAATCATGTTGCATAATATTCAGCACAACTGGTTCTGTAAGAGTCTGCTTCAGACACCCTGGTTGTCCACCTCCCTCTTCTTCCTGTTGCTAGAAAACATTGGATGCATAGACCAGCACCCCTAGATGCACATACACACTCCCAAACTTGCATGTCTGCACCCCCGAACTCACATGCACGCACTCCCAAACATGCATATCTACACTCCCAAAATTGCATACCAGCAGTCCCAAACTTGCATGTGTGCAGTTCCAAACACACATGTGTGCAATCTAGTTTTCCCATGCAAGTTGCATGCATGCACCCCCATGGCTGCACTACCTAATTTGTATGCACGCACTCCCAAACTCGCATGCACACACTGCCATACATGCATGCATGCACTCCTATATGTGCATGTGCAAAATCCTAAAATTGCATGCTTGCATTCCCATATGCACATGCACGCACTCCCAAACTCATGTACTCTTAAATTCAGAAGCATGCACTCCCAAATTTGCATGTATGCACCCCTAGATGCATATGCATGTACCCCCAATTTTGCATGCATGCATGCATGCATGTGCGCACTCCTAAACTCACATGCGCACACTCCTAAGCTGGGCTACTGGGCAGGTAGGTGGGGAAGTGGGTGGGTGGTTCAGTAGGTAGGTGAGCAGCTAGATAGCGGGGTCTGTGGGTAGGGAGGTGGATTAGTAAGTAGTTGGGGGAACAGATAGGTAGCTGGGTCAGTAGGCATGTAGGTGGTGGGTGCAGGGTAGGGTTGCTAGCTAAGTCAGTAGGTAGGCAGGGAGGGAGGCAGTGTACAGAATCCACTCCCTCAATTAACCCATAATAGGGTTATGTACAGTGTGCAGAACCCCCCTGTTCCCCATTCACTGCAAGACAGGGCTGGGGGTTACAACTACAAAAACTTTTTTACCTCGCCTGGGATCCAGTGAAGCCTTCTGGCACTGTGCAGGTGCAGTACAAGCTAGATGGCGTGGGATCCCCAGGAGGTAAGTCATTTTTTTATCCACACACATAGCCCATTTATAAGCGACTTGTCCTATGTTATGAATGAGCTGTGCGTCTTTACAGCCTGAGGTCCCGATGGGAGGATGAGTGGAAGTGGCTAAGGACTAGAGGGGAGGCACAGAATGGAATATTGTGGGGGGCAGTCCATTGTTGACAATGGCAAGGGGGGTGAGTAAAAACAGACGATTATTAATCTCCTGGATGGACAATGTCTCTACGAAATAGTCAACATAGTACTATGTGACTGAAATCATGACCTGTGGTTATAATACCAGTACTATCTACTCTTTTGATAAAGGATTTCTGCTGATTGTTATAATGCTCTCAACCAGCACTATTGTCTACTTTATTTCATTCCCTAGACTTAAGCTGGACCAAAATCCAGCTTAACCCATCCCCCTGGGGCACCCCTGGTTTGTGATGCCCCACTGGGTGTGCCATTACCCTGTTGCCCTCAACATTCCACAAAGCCACAGCACAGACACAGCTTTCCTCCAATCAGCTTCTCCGGCCACCAATATTTATGTGCGACTGGAGAAGCTGATTGGAATCCCAGCCTCACACATGATTGGTGCATGGCATCATTTGCATACTTAGGTTGTGTGTGGCCACAGCACTTCAGTTACGGCGGGCATGACAACACAGGAAGCGAGGGATGCCACCACCAGGCAACTGGGTTTTTTTTAAACAGCAGGGCATCCCAAATAAGAATGCCCAGTGCCAGGGCCATTTTGCTATGCTTTAATTTTATTCCCTAGACATAACTTATTGATTATATCTCACATCCTTAAAATATTTTAATATGTCACAGGAACATAGTATCTACTGTTTAACTGACAGCGAAATTGATTTATCATTATAAGGCTCCAGTTGAGAGCAAGGCCATATAGTTGGCATAGCACATTTAGCGTTATGTTGCAAGAAATGTGTCTAGAAAATAAGAGTTGGTAAATGTCCCATACCTATTAATAAAGTATGTTATATGAGATTATGTTAACTTAACAGCCTCAATAGACACTATCGAAGCTTAGTGATTTGAGGTGACATCCTTCTTTATTAGTTTTGGCCTGTCTTAGGGCCTGATTTATCAAGCACTTCTGCCAGACAATGCCTCATTGGTACAAATTAGAATAGTCAAAAATATATATTTATTCACACTTGTACATTTACTAAAACATTAGCGGTGCAAGAACATGCTAAAAATGTATAAATCATATTTTGCACTGAACTGGCATTGTCTGGTAGAAGTGCTTGATAAATCAGGCCCCCAGTCTTCTAGCCTGTGCTCCTCCTTTCTCAAGTTGCAGGGAGAGAATAGAAAATTGGAAAGCTTGATAATAGAGGAATGGACAGTGCATGAAGTCCTTTTGTGAGTTTGTTATCTAATATTTGACACCTGCTGATACTGAGGAAGGGCACCATGAGTGTCATCTACAATCTCTATTGATGAAATGTAAAGGAAGATCAGAACTGTTGTCCTCAGTGTATCTGCTGTAATTCCCACACATCTAGCATTTTCCCTGAAACCACTAGTAAAATCTCTTTTCCTTGTCCCACACTAAGGCCCTTATTTAAGAAGGGATAGCGCCAGGTAGCGCCTGGTTAATGAGAGGTAGCGACAGATAGCGACTGGTCAACGCCGGACACGGCACGCAATTACACATTTATCAAGCAGAATCTGTTTAGCGACTGGAATAGCGCCATGTAGCGTCTGATTCATCATTTTCACAGCCTCAGCGAACAGCGCCAGCATTCAGCGCCAGGTATTACCTCTCGCTACCTGACGCTCTCCCATACATTTCAATGGATGATCCTTTTCTTCTCTTTAAACGGGTTTTTTTTTTTTTTTTTTCAAAAAAATCACAAATAATTCTGTGACCTCTTCTGGCATTGAAAAAGCAGTTTTTTCATAATTTTTTCATTTTTTAAATATTTCCTCAAAAATGACATTGCAGGTCTGGCATTAAAGTGTTCATGTTACAATGTTGTTACAATGTAATTCCATATGTTTTCGCTTTGTTACTAGTTGATAGATGCTTGAAAACAGACTTTAAACACACCGCCGCCTGCGCTCTGGGCTTCAAACAACTATTTTTCTGCGCCAGAGATTTGTGAGGCTGTTTTTTTGCTGAATATGGTGTGAGTTGGTCGCTATGAGCAGTCGCTAACATGCGCTCCCATACAACGCTGTACTGGTCAAATAGCGACTCCTCACAATGTATTCAACATTACTGAACAGCGACTGAGTCGCTATAAAGTAGCGACTCACGGCCGAGCACTGCGACTACTAGCGGGCGCTCTGAAAATGCCTGCTACAGACGCTCATCTGTCGCTACCTGCCGCTAATGATGAATCAGCCTGTTTGTCTTTTTGACCTTACAGGGTTTGTGTATGAGTTGGAATGAGAGTCTAAACAAGGGACCCTCCAAATAATTTTGTCTTGAATAGCCAAACTATAACCGGTTAGTAATGATATGGCCATTGACAATGATAACAGTTGTATTGATATAGAATTGTAAATGCAAATATATATATTTTTAAAATCACAAAATAAATAAAAAATAAAAAACCCTGTAGGTCATGCCGGGCAGTCAGTATAAAGATCAGGATGAATAAAGTGTAATACCATTACTTACTCCACTATCTGCACTAACTGCAATAAAAAAATAAAGGGAGATTCCAGGCAAAGGGTTAAATGAGCCTGCATTCTGCTTTCCCTATGCTGGCTGTCAGGAGCGGCATTTTTTCATCCAGCAATGATTTAGCCTGCTTTATATTTCTCAATAACTCCCAGTGAAATCTGTCACCTCTGCATGGCCTCCTCAGCAGCAGATGATGAATCAGGGTCCCTTCTGATTCAATTCCTGTCTGGGACACTAAAAAATGAGTCAACAGAATTAAAAAAGTTCTATAGGGTTTATATGGGAATGCCAAGTGCTGGAGAATGAAAGATGCCGCTCCTGGCAGCCAGCATAGGGCAAGCAGAAAGCAGGCTAATTTAAAGTGGACCAACACCCAGGGGTGATCGGCCCGGGAATCTATAAGATTCCCGGGCTGATCACCTCCCTCACCGCGGGACATCCGAGATCGGGATGTCCCGCGGTGAGGGACCCCCCCAAAAGCCCCAAAAAACTCACCTGAACGGCCGCCGCCGCCTCCCGCGCGCCCCTCTAGGCACAGTGCGCGCGCCCGCGCCGGCCATTCACAAACGGCCGGCGCGGCCGCGCGCACTGTGAAAGGGGCGCGCGGGAGGAGGCGGCGGACGCACTGTCTTGTCCGCAGCTGTCACCCGCTTGTCCGTGGCTACGTGGGAGCATGGTGAGGTGTGCCCCCCTGAAGTGGACCAAAACCCAGGATAGTCAAAATCCTGGGTGTTGGTCCACTTTAACCCTTTACCGGAATGCCCCTTTAAGTTAAATAAAAGGATATTAGGATAATGAATGAATAATGAATGCATTTTCATCATATATTGCGTGTACTGCAAAACATTAAAATCAGCTTGCCTATACACTTATAAAATATTTATTTTCTAAAAATATCACCTCTTTCTATGCCTGTGTATAAACTGTTGTAATTGTATAGCTCTAGCTGTCTTTTTCAGTCACTCAACAGCAGACCACATGATCATGCTGATGTTTTATCTTTCTGTCCTATGTATGTGCAGAGTTCCTGAAAGCAAGGGAAAGTGCTGAGCTATGCAGTAGGGCATAAGTGTCTCCACCTGTCATCCCTGTCATACTCTGCTGTTCAATTAAAGTTAGAATGCTGTAGAATATTGAGTAATATTAAAAAAAATAAGAGCTAAGATTTGTGCTAAATATATTTCTTAAAAAAGTATCTAAAAAAATACAAAAGCAGGCATAATACTGTAGCAGCAGGAACTCTCAAAGAATTGATGCAAGGGTAAAGAAGATAAGCCAAATAAAAACATGCATATGCAGATGCTGGAACTATCTCCCTGGTATTACAATGTGAAAATGCAGGGTTTCTACTCGAAACATTTTGTTAATTTTGTCTCTTTTATTTAATCATAGTAATGCAGTAAGATAAAATGCAATCTCTGATACAACATAAAAAAACACTGTCAATGTACAGTGTCATCATTCTTATTTGCAGCAGGTAATGAGTTGGAAAATTAAATATTCTAAGTAGTTTTAGTTGATTCGGACCTAGGCGTTTGTATATGTCCTGAGGGCGGGGGATTTGCTCTTCTCACAAGACTGACCATGCTGTCTGCTGAATGAGAAACAGATGTTCTTCATGTGTGAGTTATACCTTCCATATATGTGCTGTATATGTTTAAAATGTCCAATAGAAATATGACATTTGTCCAAGCATCCAATCAGGAAGGTCATTTAAGTTCCTTTGTCTAAATCTGCATTTAAACAAGCTGTATACATGGCATCTCAGGTGTTGGTTGCAAACAAATGCAAGTACCCCGTTGGCCAAAATTAAACATTGACCTTCTTGAAGTCTTCGTATACGAGTGAGTTCTATGATATTAACATTAAGACCACTCCATGGGGCTAACTATTCTTTAAGACGCAGCATAATAATAATGTTTAAGCATAATACTTGTTAGTTGCTAAAACAAAAATTCCTAGGAAACTTACCCGTCATACTGCACCTTTGTACATGACCCTTGATATAAAAGGGATCCTAGTAAACCCGCTATCCAGAGGATAGGCTTCATCCTTTTCTGTTACTTGTTCTTGTCTGGAGTAGCAGTTTACATCTTAAATACATTCTGTATTTGAACTTTGTCACAATGTTATTGCTATGTGTATTACCCTGCAATAAGGTTACCACTTGTAAATGTCTTCCACTGTATGTAGTATATATGTGCAGTGAAAATAGCATGACTAAATATGAACTATGATAGCTGCAACCAAGAACTGCATCTATTTGAAAAAATAACTGTAATATCAACAGAATTTAGAGGGCAATTCTGGTAGTGCACTGTGTGTTAAATTGTATACAGAGTTTGTATGAGGGTGCCTAATTTATTCAGTCCCTGTTATTTTTGTACCTCTAAATGGTGTTAATTGGATTTCAAGACGTGTTTCCTCTTGTTGGTGTTTGTGTGTCCGAAAAATTATCATTTTTAAATTTCATACCCTTACATATTTTTGGGATTTTGTCCAGGGCTACAAGGGCAGATGTATTATCAATGTACCAGTGTGCTTGTGCACTACAATCTGCCTCTGTTTTCCATATTATTGTTAGGTTTACTGTCACACCAAACAGCACTAGTCTGCGCCATTAAAAAATACAACATCTGTCAACAAAACCAATCAGCATTGTTATTTGTTCAATTTGGTGTTGTTTTACCTCTGGCTCTTTACCTTAATCCTTTAACTGCCAGCCATGTTTAGGTGGCTTCCTCTCCTACTGATGTGGTGATTGCTGGAGAGAGGGGTGGAGGGCATGTGCTCTTCTAATGCCCTGTCTCCCCACTCCCCTCCAGTGATCACCTCATCTGTCATCAAGATTTGAAGGGATTCATGAGACCCCGATACCAGGTATATACCTATATCAAGGTGCGAGGTTTGGCAAGTCACCTGCGACTATCTGGTGACTTGGCATTAACCCTTCTATTGCCAGCCACGTAAATTTTACGTTGCTGCCTCTCCAACCGTTAAACGCCAGCCACGTAAAATTGCGTGCCTGGCTTTGCCCCCTGCTAGCGCCTACAAAATGTAAAAAAAAACACTTACCTGACCCCTCATTTGAACCGGCCGGGTCTCCTCTTCACCCTGGGGGGCTCCGATCCCCCGTCGGGGCTCCTCCGGAGGAAGGGGAGAGCCCGGAGTAGGCCCCCCCGCCCCGTTTTTGCAGCCGCTGGCTTTTCCTGTAAAAATTAAAAAAAAATAAAAATGACATTTACTCACCTCCATGTGCGCTCGATCTTGCCGGCCCTCCTCTTCACCCGGGGGGCCTCCGATCCCCCCCCCCCCAGGGCTTTCTATCTTCAGGAAAGAGCCTTTCAGACTCTCTCCCCTCTTCCTCCGACGGGCGCCGCTATTTTGCAGCGAAGCCCCACCCCTTTTGGGGGCGGGGCTTATAACGTCACTCGGCCGGCGTCTTGACAGCTCCAGGCCTCTCAGCTGTCAGATGCCGGGGATCGGTGGTGAGAGAAGGAGGGGACAGGAGATCCTCTGATCTCCTGCCTCCCCTCCTCCTCTGGCTGCCGATCACCGGCATCTGACAGCAGATCAGCGAGGGACACAGGAGCTGACGATCGGAGGTGAGTAAAGAGTAATTTTTTTTTTTTTAATAAAATAATTTTGACTGTGTGTGTGTTTTATTTAACTGTTAACCCTTTGTGAACTGGTAAGGGGTCCATGAGACCCCTGTACCAGTTCACAAGGCTGGGGTCTGGCAAGTCACCTGCCCTAGTGGGTGAATTGCCATTAACCCCTGCACCCCCAATTACCTGCCTCCCCAAAGCCCAGGGGGGGGGCAGAAGAGCCCGGGCCTACATAGGCTATGTGGGCTCGTAGGCTGCAGGGTGGGGGGGCCACAAAAGCTGCCCCCCCACTCTGTTCCTACAAGCCCCCATAGCTGGTTCCGGGCTGGTTATGACGGGTAGGGGGGACCCTACGTCATTTTTTAAAAAATTTTTAAGGGTTAGGGTTAGCCTAACCCTAACCCTTAAAATTCAAAAAAAAAAAATGAGCCCCCCCCCCCCCCTGGGAGGGGGGACCCTACGTCATTTTTTTTTTTAATTTTAAGGGTTAGGGTTAGCCTAACCCTAACCCTTAAAATTAAAAAAAAAATGAGGTACCCCGCCCTGGGAGGGGGGACCCTACGTCATTTTTTAAAAAATGTTTAACGGTTAGGGTTAGCCTAACCCTAACCCTTAAAATTCCCCCAAAAAATGGGGTCCCCCCCCCCCCCCCCGGGAGGGGGGACGCTACTTTTTTTTTTTTTTAAGTGGACCAACACCCAGGCTGATCGGCTGGGATCAGATCCCTCCCCACGGGGCATCCGAAATCGGGATGCCCCGCTGTGTGAAACCCCCCAGGACGCCCCATTTGCCTTACCTTATCCCCGTTCCAACGGTGCACGCGGGCCGCATCTCGCGCTTCTCTCTATCAGGGCGCGCACATGCGCCGGTCGTTTGTGAATGGCCGACGCGGGCATGCTCCCTGTTAGAGGGAAGCGCGAGATGCGGCCGCCAGCGTGCTCAGAGTCCGTCCCTTGTCTGTGCATACCACAGCTGCTCTGAGCGCTCTGATTGGACGAGCGCTCGTGCATGCACCATAGGAGTGGGCTGAGGTGAGTTTTTTATACCTTTCTTGGGGGTTTTACGCAGTGGGGCACCCCGCGGAAGTGGATCAAAACCCAGGATAGTGAAAATCCTGGGTGTTGGTCCACTTTACGGGTTAGGTTTAGGCTAACCCTAACCCTTAAAATTCCCCCCAAAAAATGGGGTCCCCCCACCCCCCTGGGATTAAAAATAAAAAATAAAAAAAAATTAACATTTTAAAGAATTAAAATTAAAAAGAAAACGACATAGGGACCCCCCTCCCAGGGGGGCACTATTTTGTTTAAAATTTTAAGGGTTAGGGTTAGGCTTAGCCTAACCCTAACCCTTAAAATCCCCCCAAAAATTCCCCCCCCCCCCTCTGGGAGGGGGCTCCCTATGTCATTTTCTTATGTTTATAGTGTGGATAGTAGTATTTTATTTGTAAATGTTAAAAAATGCTCTTTTCAATTTGGGGGGTCTCCTGGGCAAGAATGGGGGGGCTATCGACACATATGTGGTACCGTTGTAATCGTGAGAAATGGGGCTATCACATGCAATATGGTTTTTAGTACTAAAAAAATGTTTTATTTAAAATAAAGGAGACAATTGTTTAAAAAATATTATTTTATTTATTTTTTTGTTTTTTTTTACGCAAAAATATTTAAAAAACAGTAGAAAAATTACAAACAAGACATTTAATGTTAAAGCCTAAATTCTGCTGCAAAAAATATATATATATATTTTTCAAGAAATTCCGACAAAAATCACGGTTAAACATGGCGCAAAATGGGGAAAAATGACCAACTCAGTGTGACAAAAGTTAAAGTAGGCTGGCAATTAAAAGGGTTAATAGTACCTATGCATGTTGGGTATTGTTCTGCTCGGGGGACCTTGCGCTTTCAGATTTAGCTTGTTTTTTCTTATTTGCATATTGATATTTTAGGAAAAGGTGTTTTTTATTCTGCTTTTTTATACATTTTTTTGTGAAACCCTGTGCAACCTAAGAATTATTCAAGGGATTACTTTCAGAAAGATGAGCCCACCACAACAAGCTGGGTACGCTTAGAAAGCTTAAAATGTGTACTTTCAGGGAATATATGGTTTATGGGGGATATTCCAAATGTAAAGGCTTGTTTTGGTAGAAAAAGCACAAGGTGCGCACTTTGTCTGCAGAGCTGAAATTTTGAAGTAAAATTACAGGTACGCACATGCTTTACTTTGGTGTGTTTGGTAACTCTGTTATTGTTCTGTTCGGGGCATGTTGCTTTTTCAGATTTTCTTCCTTTTTAAACCTTTTTTTACGGAAAACCTGTGCAACCAAAGAATATATTGAGGGATTACTTCCAGAAAACTGCACCCATGTCAACAAGCCTGGTACACCTAGAAAGCCTGAGGTGTGTACTTCCCGAGAATATATAGTTTGTAGGGGGAATTTCAAATGTAAAGGGTTATTTTTCTTGAAAAACTGCAAGGTGCGCTTAGCACGTAGCATAGTTGTATTTTATCTGAAAATCTCCTAAAGCGTTGTTTCAGTTTGGGGGAGTCTCCTGGGCAGGGAAGAGTGTCTACCTATACATATGTGGTATCGCTGTAACCGGGAGAAATTGGGGTTTCACGCACAATAAGATTTTATTGACAAACTTAAATTTTTTATTACAAAAAAACACTACAAATTGTAAAAAATTGTTTTTTGGGGGTTTTTTTGCACATATTTCATCCAAATATTGAGAATACACCTAAAAAATGACAAACAAGACATTTCATGTTAAAGCCCAGACTATGCTGAAAAAAACAATATATCACTTTCCTGGGAAATCCCTTCAAAAATCACAGTTGAACAAGGGGAGCGCAAAATAGTGCAAAATGGTCTGGCAACAAAGGGTGACAAAATCTCAAGGTAGGCTGGCAGTTAAAGGGTTAAAGCCCCACCCCCCATTACCTGCCTCCCCAAAGCCCGGGGAGGGGAAGAAGAGCCTGGAGCCTTCTAGGCTATGCGGGCTTGTAGCCTTGCAGTGCAGGGGGGCACCAAAATTGGCCATTTCTCCCTGTTCTACAAGTCCAGCATAGCTGGTTTTCAGGCTGGTTATGCTGGGTAGGGGGGACCCTATCCATTAAACCCTTAAAATCCCCTAAAAATGGGGTCCCCCCTGGGAGGAGGGTCTTTATGTCATTTTTTTCTTAATTAACCCTTCATGTTCCATCAGGTACAAAAGGCTTTCAGCAGCAGCAGCAGAACAGAAACCAGAGTGATCGGCGTGGGACACAGTGCTCTGGAATGGATAGATGGGAGGTAAGTAATAAAAAATGATATAATAACATTTTTTTTTCTGATGTGTGTGTGTGTGTCTTTTTCACATTTAACCCTTTGGGAACTGGTAAGGGACCTATGGGACCCCGATACCAGTCCACAAGGCTCAGGGTCTGGCAAGTCACCTGCAGCTAGACTTGCACGGGGATGCAAAGGCTATGCAGGCTTGTAGCCTCCAGTGTCAGGGCCCACCGAGGCTGTCCTCTGCGTCCTGTTCTACAAGCCCTGCATAATTGGTCACCGGGCAAGTTATGCTGGGTAGGGGGAACCTCACATCATTTTTTGGGTGGATTTTTAACCCATAGAAATTCCCCCAAATTTGTGATCTCCCCAAGGGGGGCTATATCTTTTTTTTTCTATTAACCCTTTATGTCCCGTCACTCAGCAGGTATAAAAGGCTTTAAGCAGCAGCAGGAGAGCAGAAACCAGAGTGATCGGCGTGGGGCAGTTTTAGGGATAGATTGATCGAAGGTATTAAAAAGATAAAATATATTTTTCTGATGTGTGTGTTTTTTACTTTTTATATTTAAGGCATCCATAAGACCCCTATACCAGTTCACAAGGCTCGCAGTCTGGCAATCATCTGTGGCTAGCCCCCAGCCTCCTATTATTTGCCTCCCCAAAGCCCAGGAGGGACAGAAGGGTTACAGCCTGGCATCCAAGCCCTGGTCTACAAGCCCCTATAGCTGTTGCCCAGGCTGGTTATGCTGGGAAGAAGACACCCCACTCCATTTTAATTTTTAAGGTTTTTCTTTTTAAAAAAAGCATGAGTCCTCCCGCGGGGGAGGGGGGTCCCGTGCCAATTTTTTTTTAATTTAACCATTTATAGTGTGGATAGTAGTAGTAGTTTTCTTGTAAATGTTATAAAGTGCTCTTTTCAGTTTGGGGGGTCTCCTGGGCAGGAATGGGGGCCACCATTACATATGTGGTACCATTGTAATCGGGACAAATGGGACTTTCATATACAATATTCTTTTTGAATAAAATACATTTTTCTTTAAAATAAAAGAGACCAAATGTAAAAAACATAAATTTCTTTTTTTTAGACATAGTGAAAAATGACCTGTCACCAGAGGGTGACAACATTTCAAGTAGGCTGGCAGTTAAAAGGGTTAAAAGTACCTATGCACATTGGGTATTGTTCTGTTCAGGAGACCTTGCGCTTTCATATTGATATTTTAGCAAAATATGTTTTTTATTCTGCTTTTTTATACAATTTTTTAGGGAAACCCTGCGCAACAAGAATTCTTCAAGGAATTACTTCCAGAAATATTAGCTCACTACAACATGCTTGATATACCTAGGAAGTTGAATAAGTGTACTTTCAGTAAATATATGGTTTATGGGGGGTATTCCAAATATAAAGTGTTGGTTTGGTTGAAAAAGCGCAAGGTGCGCACATTGTCTGCAGAGCTGAAATGTTCAAGTAAAATTATCCTTACGCACATGCTTCACTTTGGGAATTTTCTGTTCGGGGGAACTTGCTTTTTAAGATTCAACTTCTTTTTTCTTGTTTGCATATTGCTAATTGAGGAAAATGTAGCTTTGATTCTGTTTTCTTATTCTATTTTTTAGGGAAACCCTGTGCGACCAAAGAATTAATTGACAGATTACTTCTTGAAAACTGCTCCCACGTTAACAAGCCTGGTACGCCTGGAAAGCTTGAGGTGTGTACTTATATGTATTATTTTACTTTACTTATTAATGCCTCTAGATGGAGGTTGAATAGGGTTGGCGAGGGTGGGCATCCTTGTCTAGTGCCATTTCTTGGGAAAAATGTATTTGAATTACCCTAGCAGCAGCTTATATATAGTTTGGCGCCTATAATTATGAAGTGTATTAGAGTCTTTTTTGCAGGTTCTTGGTCCGCACCTTGAGGTTCTAGCAGAATTTTTTTTTTACTGAACACAATGCTTATCACTGCAGTGCTTGCAAATTTTATTATATCTTCCCAGAGGTTTTTAGTGTGCTTGCAGTTCCACCACAAGTGACTCATCATTGCCAGGTGATCTCCACACCACCAGCATGAGAAGGGTGGTCAACTTTTTATTATAGTCATCTGTTAGATAGCAAATCGGTTCGGTTTGGGTGATTAACCAAATTTCCCCAAGAAATTTGTGTTTGTCCGAACTGAACTTTTAATGAACTCACTCAAAAAATTAAAAATATAAGCTTACTTTTGTCCCTGTTCCATAATTGGGTGATGTCCTTATCCTCCGGTGCTGTCCCATGCCTGGAGAAGCCGTAGCGGATATTTTTTTTTTTTTCTTTTTTTTTGGGGGGGGGGGGGGGGGGGCTATTTGTGGAGCTATTTAATACTGACTTCTATTTGTACTTTTTGATACCTTGTGGTCTTCTATAATATGGATTGCTAAGTATTTTAGCATCACAGGAATAGTGGATGAATTGATTTTAACAGTGTCTTTGTGTTGCATGTGTGTTTTTATTTTTGCTACAGTGGAGTTGTGCCCCTTTCTTATGACCCTTGTCAATTTGGTTTGGCCCATGTTCTAGTAGCTTGACGGGTCGGGCAACACGCTCAGTTATCAATATTAAAAGCTACGCCTGCTATTTTAGTGCTGTCCCATGCCATTTTTTGCAAGATCCAGGGGCTCAGCTGGGCTACTGGCATGGAAACCCACTCCTTTTTTTTTAATTTTTAAGGGTTAGGGGAATGTGGGGTCCCCACTATCTAGCAAACTAGCCTGGGCCTGAGCTATGGGGGGGTAGACAAGGGGGGCGAATGCCGATCGGCCATCCCCTAAAGGCTACCAGCCTGTATAGCCCTCATGGGTCACCGGCTCTTCTGCACCACCCTGGACCTGGGGATGCAAGTACTGGGGCAGGGGTTTATGGTAAGAGACCTGCTTGCTCGTCTTAAGGACCATGTTCTAGTTCACAAATAGTTAAATGTAAAAAACTGAGACATGAATACAAAATCATTCATTATGTTTGTTTACCTTTAAACCATCGCCAGTCTGTGCAAAAATCCAAGCCGCGGTGTCCAGCTATCCGCCTCTACTGTCACAGACACCCGGAGAGATCGTCGGAAGTGGCAGGCTTCTGCCGATCCCTCCAGTTCCGATATCTCTGCTCCCTGCCACAGGGATGCACTCCCTGCCAAAGGAGCACATGGCCACAAATGGCTAATCTCTTTTCAAAAGTAAACTGAAATTGCATCATTGTGGGAGCGGTGTGTTTACAGACAGGCATTTTGCGATGCACCATGTTATAGCTGGATGCGTCCTTCTTCAGGAAGCAGATACGTTTAAAAGGTGTCTTGCGTGTGACACAATTTGCCTTCTTGTGTTGGTTGTTTCAGATGATTGGTTCAGATTGTGTGAATTGTGTTGGTTAGCTTAGTGGTTGAGTAGTGTGCAGTTTAGGCAGGAATGTGCAGAGGGATTGCTTGTTTGTGTGTGTGTGGGCCTTGGAAGTTAGAATGGCTGGCCACAGGGAGCATGAATTTGGGGTGATGTTTGAAGTGCAGTTGGGTACTTCTACTGTCACGGCAAAGGGAGACCAAGCTGCTTCCGCTGAGTTGAGGAGGCTATGTGCAGGGTGAATGTTTACTCAAAGGCTTAATGTGTGTCTAATGTGACTTAAGTGATGAAGAGATCCGAGGAAGATTTCTGTTGAATAGAGCAGCTCTGTTAGCATCATATAAGCAGATTAGACACCACATCAAGCCCACCACTGCTTGGAGCGAGTCGGTCCCAGGCTTGGTTCGACTGTGTGCCTCATTGAATAGTCTGGCAAGGGACATTTTCCAAGCTACACCTGCTCATGTGCCACATTTACTATGATGTTGTTTTGGCTATTTGTGACATCAGCCCTACTTATATTAAAGCAGATCAACAGTCAAAAATGACTTAAACTGGACTAACACAACAAACAGTGCTCATATGCATCCCTTCCCAGGGCAATTTGCTGCACATAAAAATTATTTTACCTTTTCTATCTCCTGTGGTAAATTTTAGAAACAAAATGGCTGCTTATGTATCTGCAGGCTGCCTGCAAACAGTAAGTGTTGCTGGGTTTCCTGTTACTGTGCCGAGCTGTTGGTTCTGTTTGAGTTCCCAGTGGAAGAATCAGAGGTCAAGTTGGCTTTTTCTAAAAGTGGCAGGCATCCCTGGTGTGCTCAGTTGCAGTGATGGCACTCATATTGAATGTAATGGTATTGTATAACCACGAGCATCTAATACGTGCAGCACGCTCTGGGTGATCCAGCTCATGCCATGATGCCTATGTGTGCCACTAATCAGCCCTGTTCCAAAATAATGAAATGCCAGTGGGTTGGCTATTGTGTAAGTTATGCTGCCAAGTGAATAACTAGTTGGGAATTACTTAAGTGCCATTGGTGTAAATGAACTATATAAACTAAGAAATGATGGACACAATGAAAAGATAATTTATAATGACAATGAACTTTGCTTTGATGATGATTCTGGCTATGAACAGATGCCTTGCCTTGGCTCTGGCCATACTATTTTGAAGTCAGACAGTTCCATCCTATGTATCTAATTAACAATACACTTATAGGTAAAGTCCACGTTTGATGGCACTGTGGTAAGTGTTTATTTTTCGTGCCAAAATTATGTCCTTAAGATGCTGAGCATATCTAGTATTTTTTTCTTAGGTTAGCAAATGTGTTTTTTATGGAATATGTTTTTTTACTACCTGCAATCTGCTGCTATTGGCAACTGTACACAAAGTATATATACAAGATCTACAAGAAGAGAAAAGTGAGCTCTGTACACATAGAATACGGACAGGTTTTTACAGTTTCTCTCGGGGTAAGCCAAGATAAGTTTCCAAGGTTTTTTATATAGTTATACATCATGTAGATAAGCTTCAAATGCAGTTATCCTGGTAATGCACAGGACAGGTGATGAAAAGTTTAACCTATATACCTGCATGTGTGCATAATTCCAGTATAAAGGTTAGATTTAGAGATAGTATCCATTACGTGCTATAAAAGATACAGTTGTGCTTGAAAATGTGTGTACCCTTCAGTATTTGCTATATTTCTGCATAAATCTGACCCAATACTACATCAGATTTTCAAATACAAACCTATAGGTGGACGAAAAAAAAAAAAAAAAACAATGAAACGGGTCAAAAATAATAGACTAGCTCATTTATTTTTATGAAAAAATGATCTATTTTTTCATCTGTGCGTGGCATATCTATATTTTTGAATGGTCCAAGCACTTGAGGGAATATTGACCTATTCCTATACAAAACAGATTAAACTCTGTTATTTTGGTGGGATTCAGCTTACAGATATGGTAGATGTCCATCCTGGCCCAGGTGCAGCAAACAGGCCTAAACCATGAAACTACCACCACATGTAGTTTTTAATTTCACTAAAAATTACTTCTCAATTAAACTAAAAAACTATGTTCTGGTTTCAATAATTGACAAAACATTGCTCAAACAAATGTCTGACTTGTCCAAATTTTCTAGCTTGCCATAGAATGTTGCTTTCTCTTTGTGTTTTTGGATCATCTCACTCGCCGGTATAAAAGGCCGCTCCCTGCGGCGGTGAACGAGTTTTACACGCTTGCCATTCAAAGGGTTAAACACGCCATTGTGGCACTGGGCCTCGTTCATTATGTATGACATGCACACCCCCCAGGGCTGCGATCTGATGATGTAGAAGTCGGTAATAGAACACCAAATCCTGAATAAATACAGGATAGGCCAGATGCCATTTTGTATTTGAAACTGAAACTGTTAATAAAAACACTTAAAAATAAAAAAACTACAAGTAATTCACGAATTAACCATGTTCTCGGCAATAAGGTTAACTAGAGAGATTAACTTAAAACAATCTTTTCTTTACCCATAATTTAGTGGTACCTACTTTGGGCTTAATCCATACTCTGAGGAATGTAGCCATCACGAAGTTCTCACAATCTCAGGATAAGCTAATTGTCACATAATTGTACATCATAGAGACATGCTTGAACAGGCTACAATGTCACTAAATTCAACCCATATACCTGCAAATGTGAATAAGTTCTGGTCTAAATACAAAAAAACTCACTGATGGTGTATACTACATATATTATAGTGCAGTAGCTTCTTTGTGGTTTGAAAAACATAGGCAACCATTTCTGATACAGACCAAGATGGATAGCCCCTTTTTATTTAAATGATTCTGATTGAGATCCCATTGTGGGTTTTGGCAGTTTTAGATGGCTGTGCTGTGAAATAATCAGGCTACTTATTAGTATAGCATCGTGTTTATTTAAATACATTATAATGATTTAGTGAACTTATATAAGTTCAATTGCTGATTTTAAAATAATGAATAATATGTACCAATAATGAGTGAAAATGTTAGATTTATCCATAAAGTGTCAGCAAATATACTAGTGGCACTGTTAAAATGCTTTTCATTGAGGTATTCAATAATAGTTAAAATTGCAGCTGTAGTCTCTTCACATGTTGGTTTGATCTGGTCTTCAGGCAGAACAAAACCAAATGTTCCATTATCCCTTAGTTCAAATGTGTATGAAAATGGAATTCCTAAGTCAGTAGCCCAGTCCCTTGATGAACCAGAGTTGCTATCTGTATGGATAAACACAATAAAACCAATAATTCAGCTGTTTCTTCTAGTTGCCTGTTAATTGAATAGGAGCTAAATGACATTCCGAACTAGAGAAGGGGTGAAATTACATTATTTAAACCATAAGATGGGCTTCAAAGCTGAAGTCTAGGTTGAACAAGAAAACGTGGTATAACTACAATACAAATCCATCTTAAGTATCCAGATAAAGAAATATTCACAAAACCCATTACTTACATTTTTATTTAAAATTGTTTATTTGAAGGAGCTTCTGGCTGGGTAATTTCCTGACTAAAGTGGATCCATTCCTGATTTGGGATACCCCACTATATGAAACCCCCCAGATTGCCCATAAAATCTACCTTTCCCCAGACCTACAGTGCATGTGCAGGCTCTCATCCACTCAGGGCCGTATGCCGTACATATTAATAATCTCTAATACGGCTCTGTTCAGACGCAGAGCTTGCGTCTCCTTCCCCCAGCCTATCTGAATGGATTTCATCACACACAACAAACTCTGTGATCTAATTATTTAAGAGGAGGGGGTAGACTCTTGTTATGGCTCTGGCTTTTTTATTGTGGAAGACTTGAAGTCCGTGACCAGGCACACAGTGTCTTCCTCCTCCCTTATACTCCTTGAAAGCAGTGTAATCCTAATGAAATAACTTACTTTTTCCAATCTCTATGATGTTAATCCTATACGTGGCTTGTAACAAGCAGCATAAGTGCATAAGGGATAAGGACAACACATTTGCCCATGGTCATGAAGGAAAACAATTGAAAGGAGGGGCAAATTTTGAAGACCAACTACGGCATCAACAGTTTACCAGGGGAAACAGAGTGGCACATGGAACAGGCTTTAGGTGAGCTGTGTGATGCCTTATTATTGCCATTGCCTGGATTTCCCCTTCAAGAGCTTTTGTTGTGTTTATGGCTAAACATTGTTAAACATACTACATTGATTGTAATTTAGCTTTAGGTCACTGCTTTGAATGGGGATCAGGATTGCCAGCATCTGAAGTTTCGGGCAGGATACCGGTTCACATCGATCACAGCACCGCAACTGCTTTTTATTGTGGAAAATTAAAGAGTTTGTTTTGTGTCTGGCATTCAGGTTTTGACACACAGATAGGGATTCGATTTACAAAAATAGTGAAAATCATAATGCATCTGCTTATGTTTAAAAATTAATTCTCTGAATTATAAAAATCCGCCCGCTGCCCCATTGTGGTGCATTGGGGGGTCATGCTAATTGTTTTGTGAATCGAGGTTTACCTGGGCCATGCTTTCAGGCATGAATTACTCAGCCAGCTTGTTTACTCAACAAACAAGAACATGCAAAATAAATATTTTTGTCTTCTAATTTTTCAAAACAAATCATCACAATTCAGGTACATCATTTTGTCACCAATAAGTTAAGAATTTGGAATTAACAGTACCCTATGATCTATGCAGAAAAACCTTCCACAGTCCATAGGCTACTGTTATTTCCAAACTTTTGCATTTTCTTCTGTGTTGAGTTGAGTCTGTGAAGCAGGTTGCAATTCAAGCGTGAAAGCACAGCCCTGTTAAAGCCTTGCTTTACCAGATAATAAGCATAACCCCCCCCCCCCCAATGTATCACAAATGGACACCAGCTGGCTTGTTGCAGTGTGAGGATATAGAAACGGTCCTAATATACACACAGTGTAGTGTAGTGGGAAAAAGGCAGTTCTACAGATGACGAATACAAACACATGTAAAAAAAAGGATTTTCCCTAAGGTGTTTGTATCTCAATAGCTGCAATAGTTATACATATATATACAATGTATATATTTTCTATTTGAAAAAATCTGCCCCCCACCTTCCATTCTATTGTGTGTTTTTTGGAAAGTTTCTTAAAGTCTTAACCCCACCCCCTTCAGAAATCATTTGAGTAATCCCCTAAATTTGTATTATCTACAGCTTGAGGAGGGAGGGATCAGCAATCCTGTCCCACTTTGCTGAGCTGTTTGGGGGATGGGATGAAAAAGAGAATGTCATTGGATGCAAACCCCAATATCTCAACCATTTCTGCTTCAATTTAAAAATGGAAAATGGAGTTTAGGACAGGCCAAATGTAGCCCGACACAATGGTGTAACAATTTCCTTTGCCTGCAATATCACTATAACTGCCATGCATACAATGCAAATCCATGGGGCCCCCACCTGCCAGGGGGTACCCAGAGGCAGGGTCAGATCAGTGGCAACTTTCTGTTTAAAATAACAAATAAATAAAGGCACTCGGTGGGGGGCGGTCTGCGGCGAGTGAGAGTGTGCAGCAGATAGGAAGTCACTGTACACTTATATGTGCCAGACGCTGCAGAATCAGTGCGCTCAGCTTCACTCAGCTAAGCAAGATGCTGTGACATGGGGGGCATGTCCAGGACGGTGAATCACAAATGGCTGCCCCGGGTATGTGGCTAGCTAAAGGTATAGTGCGCCATTGGAAAGTGAGTGGGTGCTGCGATTTAATGGAGCTTCACACGGTGGGGCATCCTTGCTTGGGATGCTAAAGGGAGTAGAAATTGGATGGCCATATGGGCTATTCCCGGACAATTCCCTATGCTATGGACAGACAATGTCAGGATGTCCCTCTGTGTGAAACCCTCTGGGTTCTCTTGTGCTCCCACAGTGCATGAGCAGGCTGCAGCTACATCCCCTATAAGGTGCGTTAATATTGTATTTCGCTATACAAAATTTGTCATTGATTAGGGCCCCCAGACACAACTTTGCATGGGACCCCAGAAATGACAAGCCCGCCCCTGACGAGCCCGTCCCTGGCAGGTCCTAATTTATAGGGAGACTAACTTAAACATAAACTACCTACTCACACCATCAGTGAGCCCTTCACTAGAGTGATACTGGCTTTTACCTTGCAGAGCTGCGTCCTGTTGGGGGACAGTTAATACTACACATATGTGTGGAGTCCACAGCTCATCCAATAGGAAACATGCTTCACTGGAATGTGCAGCTACTTCCTGCTCCCATCACAAAGGGCTTAAAGTGGTCCAAAACCCATGCCAATTGGCCCTAGAATTTTTTAAGATTCTGAACTCCCCCCCCCCCCCCGGGGCATCCAAAATCGTGATGTGTGAAACCCGCCAGGTCGCCCCATTCACTTTCCCCTCTCATTTCCCAGTCCCACGGCGCATCTAAGAGCAGTGGCTGCATCCCGCTATCCCTCTAGCCATTTGTGAATGGTTGGCGCAGGCACGCTCCCTGTTAGAGGGAAGCAGAGAATGCGGCCGTCAGGGTTTTCAGAGACGCTGCTCTTGTACGCGCCATGGGACCAGGAAGAGGTAAGCTGGTCTCGCAACGGAGGCGGGGGGGTTTCATGCAGCGGGGCACCCCCCGTTTGGGGTAATTCTACATTCAATTGTATTTCTAGTGTGTCCATTTTTGTGTGCCAAAATTATGTCCTCACTGTGCTGAGTTTATCTGTAATTTTTTCTTTTTAACTTGTTTGCAACATAAACAGTTTTCCCTAGCAACAATGTGTTTGCCTTAGCAACCGTACAGGAACAGCAGAAACTTCCTAACTCTGGCCTGCCAAACATCTGATTGGATGTGGCAGAGATGATGTGTGTGACATGTTTGAGCTCTCAGGTTTAACCCCTGCTGCTCTAATTCAGCCTCTTCAGCTGAGGGGATCACAATGATGTGTTCCAAAAGCTAAAAGGTTACGGATTGAATTATTACCTAGGGAGAAATGTCTAATTATTGCTGCCTGATTTTATTAAGGCCAAGAAAAGCCACCCACAGTGGAGCAACAAGCTAAAGGAAAACTAGCTTTTTGGCAGGGTTTTGGTGCTCGGACTTATTGTTTTCCTATTTTGGAATGCAAAATAAACAGTTGTGTTAGGATTTTTGCTACAGTGGGAGTGGTTTTTATGGCTTGGAGTAAAAACAAATCCCACAATTCTTCCAATGTAACAGGTAAACTGTTTAGCAGCTTTGGCATATCTAAGCAGCCTAATGACCTATCCAGCTCAGCACCCTGTCATTCACCCTTTTGCTACTAGAACACAGGACTGAGCTTGTTCCAAACTGAAGAAGTTGAATTTCAGCAGAATGAGTTAAACCTGTAATTTGTGCCTTAGCCAATCAGATGATTAGCATGCTAGAGTGAGGAAGTCTATGATATGAAATCACCACTTTGGTGTACATAGCTAAGGTAAACATGTTGTTGCTATCGAAAACTGTTTTCTGTTATAACACAAAGTTGCAAATAGAATATTAAAAAAAACAGCTTAGCACATTAACTGAATCCTCTGGTATTTAGAACTAGGAATGGGCAAACTCCCCAAGTACGAGTCTGGCAAGTTAGGCCAATCTTTGAATAAATGTTGGGGTTCCGTAACCCAAACCTGGTACCCTTTGAAATCAATCGGGACCCAAACTTTGGGGGGGGGGGTGGCTGTGGTGGGGGGGCAGAGTGTGCAGCAGTAAGCATGCTGCTCTAACTCACCTCAGCCCCCATCTCCTTCCTCAGCAGCGGAATGGCAGTGGCATTTTAATTTAGCCCCAATGGGGCTAGAAGAAGATTGCCGCCGTCTCCCTTGAGTAAGGGTACTTCTAGTCCCATCTACATCCTTTGGGTAAAACCGGTTGCTGGGCTGCTCAGCTTCTCTGTGTTCGGGCCCGAAGCAGAACTCGTAACACAGACTTCTGGTTGAAGTCTGTATTTGGGTTTGGGAATCCGAGCTCGCAAAATTTGGTACAAACCCAAACTTTGAGATTTGGCTTCGCCCATCTCCACAAATAACAGTAACTTACACAATATGTGAGATGCTGATCCAACTCTATATTTTGTGCCGTGTATCCCAGCAATTTTGGCTGCAGTCTTGTTTCCAACTGACATCTGCAAAAAGATTATTTAAAAAGATGTTAAAAGGCCAAATACAAAAATATGTACAAACAAATAAATATACTGCACCCCCACCCCCATTTAAGGCCACCATAAACCAAGATGGCCATCTGCTTTTAAGTTTATATACTATAAATTCCCCAACCTTATACCTGTTATAGGGCAGCATAGCACCGCACAGTGCACCTTAGTGTGCAGCTCTTCACCAGTTTTGCACTGCATTGTGGTTGTATTGAGTTATGATAAAGCAAAAAGGAAGGTAAGAGGTAAGCTGTGCTCATCCAGTCAATATATGGCAGTCAGAGGAGCTTCTAGAGGGGTGTGACCACAAAAAACAAAAAAAGAAATGTAACCCTCTGCACAATCATTCTATTGAAAAAGCTATTACTTGTTAAAATCATGGACTGTTAGTTAACATAGACTGCAGTTTTATCAAGTTTTTTCAATATGAGTGTGCAGAGATTTACATTTCTTTTTGTATTGAGTTACCATCACCGTATAAGCGGCTAGGTTTGAAAGGCAATTACATGATTTGAAATGCCTGATTTTGTGCCCAAATGTCCACTCTCTCCATGCTCCCATGGTGGTCCTCCAAGTCACATGAGAGTTTGTGACCAAGGGAAACTGTTAGCTTTGGATCCAGAGTGCTGTGCACTGCACTATGCTTATACTGTCATTGAACCCATTGGTGCTGAAGACGCTGTGTGTCTGCTACTTTGACAGTGAGTAAGATGTACAATTTAATATGTTTATATATTTTTAAGCTGACAGACAACCCCATAAGGATGCCAATAAGGTTGTGTCCCTCTGCCTTTTCGAAAAAGGGTTGTGGGTGTGTTAGCTGTCTCATAACATATACATTGCATTAGAATGGGGTTGGAAAAACACCCACATACTGAGGCCTTGTTCCATACCACACCTAAATGTAAAATTTACATATTACTTGATTATGAAAACATTTCTTTGCTGTCACCATATACTATATATACTATATATACTATATACATATACTATAAGTTAACAGCAATGTTTTTAAAAAAGCCGCCACACAGTAAAATCACAGTATATGATCACAGAAATAGTCTCCTTCAGGCAGACATTTTTTGCCATGCTTTGGCTTCCTCAGCGCCCATACGGAGTGACTACAATATGTAAAATACATAGAGTGACTGTTCCAATTTTCAACATATCTTCATAATAGAAAATGCCTATCACAGTGCCTCGCACTGTGACATACCTGATAGGCATAGAGGAGTTGTCCCACACTACATCAGTGTATTGCAGAGGTCTTGGCGTGAATTGCCACCTGTGAATTAAGCAACCTCATTTTAATACGGATTGTAAGCATAGCCTGTTTTATAAAGCGTCTGTCAGGAACCGCTTACCTGATCCCCGTTCCAGCGACGTCTCCAGGCGGCCAGCCGCAGCTGTCACTGTGCGGCAGCCGTGCCGGACGGCGGTGGCTCGAGCAGCGTTGGCTCGAGCGGCGCCCAGCTCAGCCATGCCCCCCGCTTCCTCCTCCAGTAGACGTGCGCGGCCACGAGCACGTGTCTGTTATGCCCTCCGGCGGCGCTGTGCGCGCCCGCCGGAGGATCAATTAAAGGGCCAATGAGCCCTAGGGATTGAGGGCTTCGCCCTCTTCTGCTCAGCGGGCCAATCAGCCCCATTGATATCTTGGCCTTTTCCTCCTCCCTTCTTGCCAGCCAATTACCCTTAGGAATCCTACGTGCACCAATCAGTACACTGCTCCCTCAGACCTGTCCCTATAAAGGCAATTCCCTCTCAGTTGTGAATTGCCTGTGATAGCGCTCAGAACCCTGTGTACTCTATTCCTGTGAAGTTTAGCCTGTTGCCGACTTGATTGTACTGACCATTCTCGATCCTGAATCCTCGTTGCCAACCTCTGCCTGTATTGACGCCTCTTGATCCTGAATCCTTGTTGCCGACCTTTGCCTGTACTGACGCCTCTAGATCCTGAACCCCTGTTGCCGACTTCAGCCTGTACCCCGACTACGTCTTGCCTGATCCTTGGTGCCGCTACGATCTCTGCCTTCCTGTTATCGACCTATTGCCTGTCTCTGGTCTTCCGTCACTCACGCTCCAGTTACTGGTTCTCCAGATCTCACTATATAAGCTAGCATCCTTTGAGCCAATAAGTCCTGGGGGCAACCGATCCCGGGTAGGCGTACTTGCGTCCCAGCAAGCGGGGGCTCCTATAGGTGAAGCTGGCTGTGGAGATTGGGGGTTGCGAGCTCATAAGAGGTCTGGAGTTACCTCCTAGCGTGACAGCACCAAAGATATCCCATCTGAAATAAATAGAATTAATATACTTAATATAAATATCTGGCTTACCCCAATGCTTGTACAATGTTGTAAAGTGGGCGTGTTCTCTTTCTTTGAGACCAAAGTGCAGTGCCGACAGCCCAAACTTCATGCTGAGATCTCTGCAATAGACTGATGTAGTGTGGGACAACTCCTCTATGCATATCAGGTATGTCACAGCGGAGGCACTGTGATAGGCATTTTCTATTTTGAAGATATGACTAAAATGTCACATAGTCACCCTATGTATTTTATATATTGTAGTTACTCAGTATGGGCACTGAGGAAGCCAAAGCGTGGCGACACTAGTCTGCCTGAAGGAGACAATTTCTGTGATCATATACTGTGATTTTGCTGTGTGGCGGCTTTTTTAAAAACATTGCTGTTAACATATAGGATGTGTGGTGTAGAGCCAGGCCACAGTATATATCGAACATTTCATGATATCCTAATTCCCCTGCTCTCACTTCTATTTTTTAATACCCCATTAAATATAATTTGCATCTGGACTGGACAATTGCCTCATCCCAATAGCAAGGAATTAGAAAAATAATATTTGTTATTTCACTTTACTTTGTGCAAACAGCAATTCAGTGAGATTAAGGTCTGGACTTTGACAGGGCAATTCCAAAATGTGAATATGCTTAGGCCCTTATTCATCAAGCGATAGCGCCAGGTAGTGTCTGACGAGCGCCAGGTAGCGGCAGCTAACGGCGACTACCGACTCAAGTACGCCCGGCGGCGGTCACAATGACGCATTTATCAAGCAAAATGAGGCTAGCGCCGGCGAGAGCGACGGCTAGTGCGGCATTCATCATGAAGCCGCCTGGACCGAACAGCGCCGCTGCAATTTCCCTCACAGCGCCAGGTATGAGCTGTCGCTCCCTGGCGATGTCCAATGCATTTCAATGGAGCAATCTATAATTAATCATAATTAATTGGTAATAATTTTTTTTTTTTTTTTTTTTAATGTCAAAAAATCGGAGACCACTTCTGCAATGTTAGGATTTATTTTTAAGTCAAAAAAAAAAAAAAAAAAAATATGTGCAGAATTGATCTAACAGGTCTGAGATTAATGTATTCATATAACAAAATGATTCTAAAAACATGTATAATGTTACATTCAAAAATTATGGTTGTTTAGGGGTTAAAAACTAGTTAATACAGATCGCCGCCAGCGCTCTGGGGTTTAAACAAGGAATGGACAGCGACAGCACATTCGGAGCGTGATTTGTTGATGAATATGAAGCTAGCCGTTCGCTCTGGCCATTCGTTGTCAGACGCTCACATACAACGCTGGACCTGTGAAACAGCGACCCCCCAGCCCGTATTCAACATTACCGCACACCGACTGAGTCGCTGTCATCAAGCTAATGCCGGCCAAGCACAGCGAATACTGGCTGGCGCTGAAAAAATCACGCTACAGTCGCTCATCTGTCGCTACCTGGCGCTATTGATGAATCGGCCTCCCCGTGTTAAAGCATTCCATGTATCATTTTCTTTATCATCATCATGAGCAGACTGAAGGCCAATCAGAATAGCAGGTACAGGGAATAACCTACAGCAAAATGTAATTGTATTAGTTTCCCCAACTGAATTAAAGTGGCCGAAAATCCACCCTGAGTCTATGAGACTCCAGGGCAGCATACTCACTCCCCCCGGGGCATCCAGATTAAGGATGCCCTGCTGTGGTCGCCCGAAAACTCACCCGGTCCAACGGTGCATGCACAAGCAGCAGCCTCATCCCTGCTATCCCTTTAGCAGGATGAGTGCCCGTCCCAGGCATTTGTGAATGGCCAGCGTGGCACACTCCCTGTGCTAAATAATAGCAGGGGATGCAACTGCCTGTGCACTCGCCTTAGACAAGCTCTTGGACGAAGGGGGCGGGAGCAGATTCAGGTGCACTGACCGGACGAGAGGCTGCACATGCGGCGTAGCACATGCGACCGAGGAAGGGTGAATGAGATCAAGCGACCTGGTTGGATTTCACAAATCGGAGAACCCCGGGGTGCCTCAGGGGCAAAGACCAAAACCCAGGATAGTCAAAATCCTGGGTTTTGGTCCACTTTAAGGTTATACAACAATGCTTGTGTGTCCGCAAGGGCCCATAATGAAGAAAGACACCTGCTATATGGGAAACAGGAAAACAGAACCCCTGTTGCAGGTCGTTGTGTCATATTGTAGCAGATTTGTGCAGATTACAAAGCCTGAACAATAGAAACATGTATTTTTTTATGGAATAAGTTATCATATCACTGTTACAGTTAATGACTTACCATCTCTTCATGGTTGACTGAAGCATTTTTAGTGTAACCATATGGCAGGAGGATAAGTTGTCCATAAGAATGTATTGTCAGAAAGCATAATATATCAGATTTCAGGCTGCTCACTAGCTGTGACACAGCCAGGGCTTCTGGTTCAGAGACTGGACCAGTTCCACAAAATGTAATGTCTTTACAATCTTTGGATGCACCTATAGCTGCAAAACAATAAATAAAACAAAATAATTAACATTTTATAGATCCCCACAGTTGTAAGGCACTGTAAATAATCTAAGCAAGGGCTAAAACAGAGACTTTTTGTGCTGCTGTAGGTTTTTCCTATTGCCAACCTTAAAGGGATGGGCCATCCTTAACCCCTTTAATGCCAACTATGTGAAATTCACGTAGGTGTCTCTCCATCAGTTAAGCACCAGCTACGTAAAATTCACGTAGCTGGCATTTTCCTCCATTTTCCTCCAGGGACTTGTGTTGGATCGAAACAAATTAAAAAAAAAGTAATTTTATCAATTTTATTTTTGTTGCTGTGTGTGTTTTGTTTACATTTGTGCATGAGAGCCCTGTACCAGTTCACAAGGCACAAGGGGGTAGCAAGTCACCTGCGGCAGGTGGGTGACTTGCCACTATCCCCCAACCCCATTACCTGCCTGCCCAAAGCTGGCAGCTTTTAGGGCCAGCTTTCAGGTGCCAGGAGTGTATTGTCAGCAGCTAAAGAGAGAGAGTGATCTGCAGCAAGCACTATTTTCTATGATCTCCAGCAGGAATGTAATGTTTAAAAATATACCTTTTTTATTTTTTATGAAAGAACTGACAAATTACAAACAAGACATTTCTTGTTAAATTCCAAACTCAGGCAAAAAAAAATGATATATAACTTTCCCTGGAAATTTCTTCAAAAATTACAGTTAAACATAGAGCAAAATGGTAAAAATGGCCTGGCAACAGACGCTGATGACATCTCAGTAAGCTGGCAGTTAAAAGGGGTTTAAAGTACCTAGGCATGCTGGGTATTGTTCTGTTCAGGGAAACTTTCAGTTTCAGATTTAGCTTGTTTTTTCTTGTTTGCATATTAATATTTGAGGAAAATTTGTTTTTTATTCTGCTTTTTTATAATTCTTTTAGGGAAATGCTGTGCATCCAAGGAATTTCTTGAGGGTTTGCATCTAGAAAACTGCACCCACGACAACAAGCCTGGTATGCCTAGAAAGCTTGAGGTATGTAAGTTCATAGAATATATTTTGTGGTTTTTTTTTTTCAAATGTAAAGGGGAAAAACTGCAAGGTGTGCATAGTAGTTGTTATTTTTTGGAAAATCTCAGTTTCAGTTTGGGGGGTGTCTTCTTGGCAGGAAAGGTTGTCTTCCGATACATATGTGATACTATTATAACTGGGTGGAATGGGGCTTTTACACACAATCTGACTTCCCTGAAAAAACTTACATTGTTTTTAAAAAGCTACAAAGTGTAAAAAATATATTTTTTTCAATTTTTTCCACATATTTCACCCAAATTATTGAGAAAGCACTGGAAGATTACAAACAAGGCATTTCATGGTAATGAAACCCACTTTTTAACCCACTCTTCCACTCAGCGAAGGCTCAGCTTCTCTTTGTTACCAACAGGTTAGCGCCATAGCCTGTCTTGAGTGGGGTGTTTACTACCCCCCCCAAAACAGCCCTACACTATTTCAAAAGCAGATTTATGCTTCTATCTACAGGTATGAAGCTTCATTCCACTGCACCATATCAAGTATATTAAATATATATGGTAAAGGCAGCAAGGTGATAACAGATTCCACTCAGATACATCCAAAATGAATCTCTAATGAAAATTTCATTTCCTTTCAGATCCAAAGTTCAATTTGGGTCCTGCCTATAAGGTATAGCGTATGCAATACAACCTCAAACTCAAAATACCAAGGTGAGAAAGAATATGATCATTACTAAATTGTCATAAAACTGCAGTCCATTTGGCTTTATTTATTACTAGTGCTGTAGAGAACACAACCTCACTGGATCCCATAAGGTCAAAAGAGGCCCGTTATTGTTGCTCCTCCACCTAATGTATCAGATTTGTGCTCACATGGCATCATGACTTACAAGAAAAATTGTGATGGCTTGTCTGTAAAATTGCTACTGGCAATGTGTTTGCTGATCTCTGTGCAAATGCGATCACTTATGTGAAAGGGCCCATTGTCTAGTATGGGCGTGATCACAATCGCTCTGTGATTGAAGTGAAACACCATTGTGAACTGTCCCTTAAAGTCACACAAAATTCCTGCACAGCCTGTTTAACATGAACGACAGTCAGCACATGGCAAAATCATGGATCCCAATCCTTAGGCCGAACACCATACTGGAATGACCAGCCACCAGATAATAGCTGTGGAGCAAATTACTTACAATTCTACAACCAAACAACCTGCTTATTATGGGCCACCACTAGAGGAAGCTCTAAGACAACTCTGCACAGTAAATGAAATTTACAGAACAAAATTGATTTTTTAAGTATTGGAAAACAAATCTTCTTGATTTGGTTAGCACAGGTAAGCTATGCAAAGTAAGCTATATATATCGGGCTAATTAATGTCTAGGACCAATCACAAATCTCATTGGGTTACTATACTCTTGTAAGGCCCTTTTTCCTTTCTTGCACACTATCCAAAGAGATATGCTATATTTAAAACTATAATATTGTTTAAATATTCAACTTGTTTAAATCTTCACAATATAAAATAATATTAGAAAACCGCGCTCAAAATTTTAGATTTTATGTTACATATATAACAATAAAAATATTGCTGGTAAAGTCCTCAACGCAGGAAGAAAAACAGAGTATGTCACCAACACTCTCAACAATATATAGACAAACGCACAAGGATGTGCAATTCTCCGCGGGACAGTTCAAATATTTTAATTCAGATCACCACGTGGATTTTAATGCTAATTAGTTGCAAGTGTATCCATCACCTGTCACACCACACATGTACCAGATAGCAGATGGCAAAAGCGCTTCTCTATATATCAATGATATTTTGATGAGATAACATCGGCATTATTGAAACCATTACCTGCTCTCCTAGGGTTACAGTAGCTCTCCTCACCAAAGAGGTGCTGCAGAAGTTTTCACAGCACTCCTGAGCTCTTTACTAGCGCTCCGTGCGCCTGTGAACAAGTCCTAAGTGACGAAACGCGTTGGGAGGAGCCTAATTCTAATCACGTGACCTCCGAGCAGAGCCAACGCCAGCCGAGTCCAGAGGCCTAGGTCTCGGTAATGTATGCGCCGCGGCGTCTGTGAATGCTTAGACTGTGAAACAAGTTTGATTTGGAGGAATGGAATTCTGATCATCAGGATCCTTTTAAGAAATATTTTATTACAACGCTTGTATTCTATTTTAATCTGGTAAGCAACTTTTTTGGTCTGCGCATAGAAACTAGTGGTTATGGTATCAAGCTATGTGCGGTCATATGTTTTATATTACATGTCCAACCTAAATAAATGAGGAATTAATCATATATAAATCCAGTCTTTGATGATTATATGAGGAAAAAGGAATCTCCTTTGATATAAAGATAAATTATCTTCCTGGCTACATGGAAAACATCTAACAAAGAAATAATCATTGTTTAAATCTTCAACTTGCTTAAGTTTTCACAATAACAGTCATTTCAATCAGGCATGCCTATACATTTGCATGCTGCTGTATTTTCTGCCTATGGGGCATTCAATAGTCTAATCAGCTTGGAGAATAGCCCTTTCGTGAATCTTTTGTTATGTCAATTAATTTGGATCAAGCAATCTGATGAGTGACTGTTGAAGTTCTGTCAATACTGTGTTTATAGCTCAGACAACTTGGCAATCACTCCCAAATACATAATTGCGACAACTGCTAATTCTGTAGGAGGCAAGAAAAGTTGCTGTGGGGCCCATGTGATACGTAATTGCACCCTGATTTACATATTCCCCTTTCCATTAACTTACAGCACCACCTGGCGTCAAAGTTTCGATTAAGGTCTACTCCAAAGCAAGTTCCATTGTTATGGGGTGAGCGAGTTTTTCTCCAGAGACGGTCCTACACATTTCAAAGAAGGATTAATGTTAAAACGGAAATCTTTGTAGCTCTTCTATTGCAATAATTTGCTTAACTGAATCAATATTTAGCATGGTAATTCTTGAAACTATATAGCAGAATATTGCATCATAGTTATAATAGTTATATGGTGGTCTTTCAACACTAGTCCTGAGGAGGAACATTGGGATATAAGAGTGCATAACAAGTATTTCCTGTTGCCTTCCTTTCCTCTCTCTTTTTGTTTTTTCCTTTGATTCCTTTCCCCACATGTTTTCTTTTTGGCTATTGTATATATACGAAGCAGCATATGTATTGATAGTGAATTTCCATATAAGGTATCCATGTATTAATAATGTGGTGTCTGCTTTTTTGCTGTAATAAATTGAGAAGCCAGAGATTATAGTTGCCTTTTCGGTGCAAGAAATATATTAAGAATTTGTTTTTTTGGAAGAAATACTGTTTTGCCGTGTCTCAGCAGACCATTTTTCTGGAATTAGATTTTCAGTTGGTGCAAGACATTCACTCCAAAAGTGCAAACTCATTTGATTCAGGTAATCTTTTTAAGTATAAGTAAGTATAGGGGAGGGTAATTCAAAGGTTCAAGGGCCGAACTGGCCCTGGCCCTGCTGTCAGGCTCATCCACACCACCATGCCCTTTGGTGGTGCAGGTAATGGGATTTGACCTGGTATAGGGGTCCATGGAACACCTTACCAGTTCAAAGTTATAGTGAAGATAAAAAAAACACAACACAGTTTTTTGAAATTGTTCATCATTCTTAATTAACTTATAGAATTATGCCTGCGAGCATTTGGTATGATGGGAAACACAGGATCTCCTTCTTTCATCCCTGCTCCAGATCGAGGAATCCATAATGAGGCCTGGGGAGCAGCCTTTTATCCACCTATCAGGAATCTTCCCCACAAGACTTATATATATGTAGTCATGTGGGGGAGATCCCAGAGAGACTCCATCTCTCTTTATAAAAGGTATCTCACCCCGCCCCACACCCAGTCCCTCAATGTAAGTAAGGATGAACAGAGGGGGAGACCTTTTGGCAGACCAGATGAGGATTATGTGGTATCTTTTTTATTACTGACTTGGGGTGAACTGGTAAGGATTCCAGGGACCCCTATACCAGTTTACTAGAGTGGTTGTCCCGGCATGTCAAATACCAGCATTGGCAGTTACCATACTGGTAACCCACTCCACCATTTGGGATGTGGGGTGTGTGGAAGAGCTCGGTATGGGCACGGGGTTCTGTCAGGGTTGCCCATGACACCCCTGAAAGAGCCCCAAACTCATACAAAAGGACATAAGGGCTGGTAAATTGGCAGGGCCAGGGGACGGCTGGTGAGGCCTCTAAGCCCTGGCTGCTTCATCCTGGGTGCTGTTGCTATTTTTGTAAATTATTTTTAATGATCCATAGCACATCTCAAGCTGAGCAGCCGCTGTTCCAATGTACCGCTGTGGTTACAATGAGGGCCATGGTAATCATTTTGTGAAGCAGGTTTAACTCTGGGTACACATTTGGGTCCGAATTGAAACTTAGATTTCAGAGAGCTTTTTAACTTTTTGAAAGTTTTAAACCAACAGACTATGGACTATGCCAAAGAATTTGCCATTTTTTTCTGCATACACCATAGAGTGCTGTGGTTCCAAACTTTGAAATGCATATCCTTACCTCATTGGAAAAAGGATATACCTCATCTGTAAAAATGCATAATCAAAGAGGTAGGTGATTTTTATACACTTTTTTACTGTATTGAGATTTGCAATTATTGCATTTGAATTGTCTATTGTATACGCAATTATTGCACTTTCTGTGCAAGTAAAAAAAGCTCACTCACCTGTATGCTTCAGTTCACATCCAAAAGTGAACCCTAAGTTAAACCTACTTCACAAAATAAATAGCATGACTGCAATATAACAAATCAGGAAACCAGACAGCTTGTTACAATACAACAGCGGGATGCCTGCTTGTTGCCTCACACAGCACAGCAGTATACATTTTATAATGTTAAGCACTGCTGATATCAAAAAATGTCTGATATTACATACTCCTGTGCTGTACCTCTATTTCACATAAACACTGGCAGTCAATGACCACCACAAATGGGCCATGGATATACCTATTTGTATACTTAATGCTAATGGAATGCTAATGCTCCTAATTTGGGTAGTTGTGAAGAGACATTTGCAACCCACCTGCCCATACAGTAAAGTCAGGTAGGATAAGACTGTATGTACGCCTAACTGTTAAGGCATATGCAGGCCCCACTGGAGGCTGAAAATGGCCTGCTTTAGGACTGCTAGAGCCTTATGTCTATCAGAACTGACTATATTTTGTAAGGGTTGCCTCAAGTTATTAAAAAATAAAATAACCATGAATACGTTGCTAATAATCTAATGCTATAAACCATGATGAATATGATTAAAATGTTTCAATAGTTTATCTTTACTTACCGTAGTCCAAGAGTAAACAAAGCCATCAATATTGAGAACAGGAACAATATAAAAATCTATGTTCTCTAAGGCTTTATGTATCACGTCATTCCTGTTATGCTCTTCTAGTATCTATAAGTTAGAAACAGATGTATAACAATGACATTCAATATTCACTCGACACCATACATCCCTCCGTTTTTATTTTTGTAATAATTTACAATATGTACTGTAATATGTACATAATATTCTGCCCCTCAGTCTATTTACACTGTAAAACTCAACAGCCTCTCCCTTCTAAATAGCTAAATCAGCAATTGTTAAATCTACCATTCTGTCTTCTTTAGACCATGATCTATGTGAACTCAGGCACACTACCCAGTTCCTTGAACCCTAGTTATATTCTTATCAGTTAAGGCTCTGTATGGCTGTCTGTCATTATTCAACAGGGGCTCATGATAACAATTCTAGCATTGCTCTGCACTACTTGGCTCACGATACTCTACCACTATTTGTTTAGGTTGCCAACTGCTTAGGTTGTCACTTACAGTACATGAGCCACAGTCTAACTTCCCTGTAAGCTGCATGGTCTCTTATGCTGCACAAGGGCACTTTCATGTAAAGTGTACACAGTCTTCTTTGATCTAGAGCTGGGGTGCACAATCTTTTCGGTATAGGGGCCACATTTGTTTTATTGTTCCTTATCAATGGGCCACAATAAAATGTAGGCTGCCAACAATGCTAAACCATTTACTTGAGGCAATCTTTAACCTTAAAGCAATGAATATGCCTTTATGTACATGCAAAGGTGAGACAGGAGGAGGTGGGGTGAACAGAAGTGGAAGAAGTGAGGTGACCAGGGCTGAGGTGAGAAGAGGTGAATAAAGGTGGGTAACAAAGGAAGAGGTGAGGTGGGAAGGAGTGCAAAAAGGTAAGACAGGTAGAGGTACTGTACATTGATAAGATGTTCTGAAAAGTGATGGACAGAGGCGAGGTGGAAAGAAATGTTTAGAGATAGGTATAAGTGAGGTGAGATGGGCAAAGTGGGAAGAGGTGAGGTAGGGAGAGCTGAGTTAAAAAAGGCAGACATAAGCAAGTAAAGTCTGTACAGATAAGAATCAAAGAGGTAAGCAGAGGTGAGGTGGGAAGAGATGAGCTGGGAAGAGTCTACCTAAACACCCAGCACAAACAACAGACCAGAAACACATGTAAGTCATCCTCCAGTATGTCAACAGTTTACAGCAGGCAAGCTTAAACTTGACCAATGCCCTTAAAAGAAACAGTGCTCATAAGCATTCCTCTCCAGGGTAATTCAGATGCTGCTGTAATCAATTTTACAATCAAAATTCTGTCCTTTGGAGCTGCAGGCCACCTGCAAACAGGAAATGCAGCTAGGTTCCCTGCCACTGTGCATTGCGAATTGTCAGTTGAATCCAAGCAGTAACACGGCTGGGATGCTGGAAAATAAGCCCTGAAATGGTTGCTACCAGGAAAAATTCAGTGAGGTGGCTCACATACATACCCAGGGCAATTCAGATTGCTGCTAATAACAATGAATTTACCTTTTTGTTAAAGCGGACCTTCACCCTGAATAAGAGTCTATCTTATATGTTTTCCACACCCTGTACATACAGATTGCTCACATTAAAAATCATCCTACCTGCATCTACTGCATGTTATGAGCCTTTAAACATCCAAGATGGCGGCTCATGGAACGTCAGGTAGCCTGCAAACAGGAAGTGATTTCTGACTGTGCTGCTGTGCATTCTGGGATTGCTGACCTTTTCCTGACCCCGGCTGTGCTCTGTCTGAGCAAAACACAGCTATAACCCGCCCCCCTGAACTTTATCCCACTCTTCTCTCCTCAGTAAGTGTGATGCTTCTGAGTCAAGATGGCGGTGCCCGTATTCTAAATTCCTAAACAGAATATATTAATTTTAGATGCTGGGAAATCGTTTTTAAGGGTTTGGATTTTTCAATAAATCATGTTGAAGGTCCGGTTTAATGCATGGTCGATTTTCCCCCATCAATGGCATCCTAAGGGGCTGCCAGTGGCCTGTGAAAAGGAAGTTCTACTGCGTTTTGCATTGTAGGCTATGTCAGGACAAGAGCAGAGCAAACCAAACAGAAAGAATCTAGTTTTGACCCGAATTTAAGGAAAAGTGGTGGACCTCGGAAGATGAACCTGTAGGGCTCTGTTTTAGCTGTGCAGGCCCTGTCTCTGTCTAATTTGGGGTCCACTGTGCCTATTTGTTAAGTGAAGTTTAAAAAAAGCAATCTTTTTCACTTTCCAAGGAATTTTTTGGGAGGGAGCAGCTCTGTTTTAGCTGTGCAGGCCTATGGGGGAAGCTCTGTTTTAAGTGTGGACGTACCATCTCTCTTTAAATTGGGGTCTACGGTGCCTCTTTATTTAATACAGTTTAAAAAAAAACAAGGGTGGCAGCTCTGTTTTAAGTGTGCAGGCCCCGACTCTCTCTAAGTTGGGGCTCACAGTGCCTCTTTGTTAAAAATTAATCTTTTTCACCTGCCAAGGAATATTTTAGGGAACATCTATCTGTTTTAGGAAATAATAAGTAAAATGTCTGGAAAAGGGAGGGGTGGTAAAGGACGGGGTAGAGGAAAAGACATCCCTGCAATTCCTTCTGCCACTAAGGATAAGGATGTTGGTGCCAGTACCAACACTGTGGTCAGCAGCCATGTGCTCAGGCCCCCAGGCCCAGCCATAGTAGTGGCAGCATCTACCGTATTTTTCGCACTATAAGACGCACCTGCCCATAAGACGCAGGGGGGAGGAAAATAAGAAAAAAAATATTTTAAACCAAAAACGCACCATTACAGACAGTGTGGCATTCCCCCTATCCCATTCCCATAGGCCATGTGGGATGCCCCCATTCCATAGACAGTGTGGGATGCCCCCATTCCATAGACAGTGTAGCATTCCCCCATCCCATTCCTCATATAGGCAGTGTGGCATTCCCCCCTCCCATTCCCCATATAGGCAGTGTGGCATTCACCCCCTCCCATTCCCCATATACCCAGTGTGGCATCCCCCCTCCCATTCCCATATAGGCAGTGTGGCATTCTCCCCTCCCCCATTAGTATAGGCTGTGTGGCACCCCCCCTCCCCCCATTAGTATAGGCTGTGTGGCATCCCCACTCCCCCCATTAGTATAGGCTGTGTGGCATCCCCCTCCCCCCATTAGTATAGGCTGTGTGGCATCCCCCTCCCCCCATTAGTATAGGCTGTGTGGCATCCCCCCTCCCCCCATTAGTATAGGCTGTGTGGCATCCCTCTCTCCCCATTAGTATTGGCTGTGTGGCATCCCCCTCCCCCCATTAGTATAGGCTGTGTGGCATCCCCCTCCCCCCATTAGCATAGGCTGTGTGGCATCCCCCTCCCCCCATTAGCATAGGCTGTGTGGCATCCCCCTCCCCCATTAGCATAGGCTGTGTGGCATCCCCCCTCCCCCATTAGTATAGGCTGTGTGGCATCCCTCTCCCCCATTAGTATTGGCTGTGTGGCATCCCCCTCCCCCCATTAATATTGGCTGTGTGGCATCCCCCTCCCCCCTTAGCATAGGCTGTGTGGCATCCCCCTCCCTCCATTAGCATAGGCTGTGTGGCATCCCCCTCCCCCCATTAGCATAGGCTGTGTGGCATCCCCCTCCCCCCATTAGCATAGGCTGTGTGGCATCCCCCTCCCCCCATTAGTATAGGCTGTGTGGCATCCCCCTCCCCCCATTAGCGTCAGCGCATGCCACGCCCACCCTATTCACAGAGACGGCCAGTAAGAAGCAGCGGCGGGGGCTCTGTCCCTGCCCCGCCGCTGCGATCGCTGTCTTTTACTGGCAGCGATGACAGCGGCGGGGCCAGAGACAACGGCCCCGCCGCTCCTCCAACTGCTGCCTCTTATTGGGGCCTTAATTCCAAGAGGCTCCCTTGCCTCCTCTCCCTCTGTGGTGCCCAACTCTCACCTGCCGCCGGGTCTTCTCCTCATTCCCGGGTCCCCAGTGCGACTCCCGCCGCACCGCACTTTTCTGCTGTGGGACCTGGAGACCTCCGCTGCTGGCCTGTCGGGGGGGCCTCCCCCTCCCCGCTCCGTGGTTCTCTGCCCTGCCGCTCCTCCACTGCAGTGCCGCCGGAAGTCGGCTGCGCACGTGGGCAGTGACGCTCCCCGGCTCACCTCTGGCTCCACGTCCAGGGCTGCAGCTTCGGGCTCTTCTGCCCCAGTCGACCGGACGCTGGATGGCTGCTGGCTCCAGGGGGGTGGCTGTACACCACTCCCCCCCCCCCCTGTGCTGGGTGAAGGGCCGCTCATGCCTCCCAGCCGCTCCTCCACTTCAGTGCCTACGGCGCGGAGGCCAATGGCGCACGTGGGCAGCCATCCCCCCCCGCCTCATCCCCCCGCCTCATCCCCGGCTCCACATCCAGGGCCGCTTCAGGCTCTTCTGCCCGGACGCTTGATGGCCTGCACGCCCACCCACTGCCCTGACCTGCGCTGGGAACGGGTGAGTTTTCTTTTTTTGTTTTTTACATTCACCCGATAAGGCGCACTGACATTTTCCCCCCACTCTTGTGGGAAAATAAGTGCGTCTTATAGGGCGAACAATACGGTATTTGCCCAGGCCGCCACTGCTAGTAGTAGCAGCAGCAGCAGCAATATACTCAGTAGTAGTAGCAGCAGCAGTAATGTACATGGTTGTAGTAGCAGCATCAACAAGCCAGAGTTCCATTTCCTCCCTTGGGCGTGTGAAGACTCTGATGCAATGACTTTGAGCCAGGTTTCAGTGGATTCTTTCTCCTCTACAGCTACACGTCATAGTAAAAGAAACCTTTCTCTTTCATCCTCTGTCTTTTTACTGCCCCTTCCTAGTAGGGTGCCAGTTTCGGCATTGGCAGATGATCAGAGACAAGTGTCTCATGCTGAGGCCTTTTGAAGATGTGACAAGATTTGTCAACAGGGACAACAGTGGAATGAATGTGTTATGCAGCTGATATTCATTTTGGAGAAAATGCTCATGGTCATGATTAACCAAGGGGCATAGTAAAGATCCTGGCTATTTTGATCTACAATAACAGGTAGAAGAGGGTAGGGAGGATGAAATCAGACCCCAGGAGGTGGCTTTGGAGATGGAAACAACCAACTTATCACAGGAAGGGATAGGGGAGGAGGCATTTGATGATGATGATGATGATGACGATGGTGATGATGATGATGATGATGATGAACAAAGATGACAATATGTAGCAGAGGTGGAAGAAACTGGGCCCTTGGAAATGCTGACGAGGATGACAAGCTGCATGCACAGGTGCATGTGCGCTGACAGTCGCATTGTTAGCATGAAGCAAAAAGATGAGTACTGGATCTCTACACTCTTAGACCCTCGGTATAAGGCCAAAATGGGTACATTTTTTACATTTTTTTCGAGAGGAAGGCAAAAATGGCTTATTACTGAGAGAAGACATGCAGCCAGTTGGAAAGGGTTTTCAGCGTGGCAGGTGGCGTCATCACCCCTAAGTGGACAATGTTGATCACCAAAAGCCTGGAAAACTAAGTTTTGTAAAGATGAATAAGGCGTGGATAGGTGATGATTTTAAAACCCCTGATTCAGCCTGGTGCCACTGATTAGCATGCCACTACTACCACCAACAGCACCTCCGCTGCCACCCTCTGCTACTGCCAGGCCAACACGCATGCAGATCAACCCTGTGATGCCCAAAATGACCACATTTTTGAAGGCTTGCAAAAAGCCATTGCTTTTTCTTCAGCTAAAATTTAAGGGTGCCAATCCCGCTGCCTCCCCCTTACAAATGGGACAATTTTTTGAGGGCTTGCCCGCTACTTCCAAGCCAACACAACCACAAGTCTACCCCTTGTGATGCCCAAAATGGGTACATTTTTCAATGCTTGTAAAAAGCCAATACTTTTTTTCTTTTTCCAGGAACGCCAACCCTGTTGCTTCTCCCCATTTTTTATGTGCTTTAAACTATCAAAGACAGCCACTGGCTTTTGCAATGCGAATTAGCTTGTGGGTGTATGCTAATTAGCCCGGGCAATTCAAATGCTAATTAGTCCACTAAAACATGTTTTTATACAGCCTTGGGTGACTTCAGAGCACTACAAAGGAATTTTAGGGCCATCAGGCATTGTTTTCCATTCATTTTAGACAAAAGTTCATCCCGGACCAGTTCAGACCGAACCAAACTTTTTCAGGAAAGTATGGCATACTAGCAAAGCGAATTTTACAAAATCTCTAGTCAGGACCATTAGCCTTGCACACTCAAAAATAAAACTCTGCAAAGCTCGATCGCCCCATCTGCATGTACTGAACCATTTTCAGCACTTGCATTTGCTCTGGCCTCCACTCAAAGCTGAAATACTACCTCACAGATTTACTCCTGGTTGTGGCCATTTTGAAGCACATGGGAGGCTTCTTCCTTTCCCAGCATTCCAGCCAAAAACTACAATGCAAAGTGACTGAAAACCCAGTGACACTTCCTCTTTGCAGACCACTGGCAGCTCCATATGATGCAATCAAGGGAGAAATCGACCATGCAGTTACAAAAAGTTAAATTTATTTTTATGAGCAGCAATCTGAATTGCCCTGGGGATTTATAGGAGCACTTTTTGTAAGGGTGTTTTATGTAAGGATGCCTGGTTTAAATCTAAAAGCATTGCACATGCTTTTATCTATACGCAAAGGTGAACAGAGGTGAGGCAGGAAGAAGTGGGCTGAACAGAAGTGGGAAGAGGTACCATAAACAGAGGTGAGGCAATAAGAGTTGAGGTGCATAGAGGTGCGGTGAGTGGGTAATGTGGGAAAAGTAGGCAGTGGTAATGCAGGGAAAGGTGAGGAAGGAAGAGGTGAGGTGGCCAAAGATTAGCAAAGGTGGGTAGAGGAGGTGAGGTGGGAAGTGATGATAATGGGAAGAAGAGGGGTGTCAGACACAAGTGCAGGCTGTGGTGAAGAAGTGTGGGAAGAGGTGTGGAAAATAGAGGTGGCAGAGGTAAGCAGAGGTGAGACAGGAAGAGAAGTGATGGATAGAAGTAAGATGGGAAGAGACAGGCAGAGATGGATACAGTTAGGTAGAGGTGAGGTGGGCAGAGGTAAGATCGGACACGTGGGGAAGAGGGGAGGTGGGAATAGATGGGGAGAGGTGGAAAAGTTGGGTAGAAGTAGGCAGAGGTAAACAGAGGTGAAGTGAGCACAGGGTGGGAAGAGGTAAGCAGAGGTGAGCTGGGATAAGCCAGGGAGAACTAGGAAGAGTCTACATTGGCATCTCTGGACTCACCCAACACAATCAACACACCAGTAGCACATGTTTGTCACCAGCCTCTACAGAAAAATTGATTGGTGCCTTACTTCCTGCCTTCCATTAATTAGCCACTTGTAGAGCAGGTAAGGCACGCTGCAGGTTGTGAATCCCTGGTGTAAAGGCATACAAACACTCTTACCCCTGGTTGCCCTAAATGATCTGCATAAAAGTAATGTTATGGTGACAAAACTAAAGAATTCTACCTCCCAAATTTTGTTAACTCACCTTTAAATCAACAAGTGAGATAATCTAACAATATTTAACAGTAAAATACAAATAGTAGAAGCCATTCACCATACTTCTCTTATTTCTCTACTTTTCTTTCACATGTCTTTGTTGTCCTGGGTCTTTCAGGACCCTCTGGTCCCTCCCTCTTCCTCCTGCGGCCGCCCCTCCTCTTTAAGTGGAAACGCTTTGTGGGGCTCTGTTGCACCCTGGCCACTCTGCTCGCCCCTGGTCCCGGACTATAAGGGTCTAAGCTAATTAGCTGCCCCTGGCAGGTGGGCCTGGATTGGAGGGGGGTATATGGGGAACCGGGGGTTGGACCGGGGGGTTGGGCCGGGGGGAGGGGGGCAGGCAGGGTGTGTTTACTGATTTTGGTATGTCATTAATATGCATACGCCCCCTGTGCATAGAGAATACCATGTCTTTGATCTTTTTTCTCTTTCTATACTAATGCCTTGTATTGTTCTTTTATATGATGTAAAAATCCTAATAAAAGATATTCAAGAAAAATACTAATATATACCAAACCTGCATATTTACATACCTCTTTAATAAACCACTGACAAAATGCCACTGCAATCCATTCCCGAGCATGAATTCCACAGTCCATCCAAATGATTTTCTTTTTTGTATTTGATGGCAATCCAACCTTCAAAAATAATGATATCACTGCAGTTAGTGAAAATTTTCTTGCAGGAAGGATGTCTCTTTAGGGTTGATTTAGCACCGTGAGCATTTATTCTCACATATTTTTTGAGACAGCAAAATATGGTGCTGAAGTGCAATTTTCTGGAAAATATCCAGAGATAAAGCTTTTCTCTTAAAAAACTAGATCCTGGCTGATAAATGTAGTTGTTGAACACCTAACCTGCCATTAGCCTAACAAAGCAAGAGCTAACTACAAGTCTAAGATCAAGACTAGTGATGACGGCACAATTGCAGCACTGATTTAGAGAGATAGAGGTCCCTGCTGCAGCGGTTTAAGGGCCGATAGGCTCTATTGTTAGAAAACGTCCCTTTTCAGGGCAAACTTTAGTCAGGGATAGCGGCTAGAGTAAGGGCTGCTGTGGGGTTGGACTCACTACTACCACTCACTACTACTGCACTACAATACCACTGGCTTGTCACTACTGGGGTCTGGGTGCCCCCTTATCCCACATCTTTCTTTAAGCACTGGAGTTTGGGTGCCCCCTTAAGCCACCTTTTCATTAAAGCACTGGGGTTTGGGTGCCCCCTTAACCCACTTACTCATTTAAGCATGGGAGTGCGGGTGCCCCATTAACCCACCTTTTCATGTAAGCACTGGGGTTTGTGTGCGACCTTAACCCATCTTTTCATTTTAACACTGGAGTGCGAGTGCCCCATTAACCCACCTTTTCATGTAAGCACTGGGGTTTGTGTGTGGCCTTAACCTACTTTTTCATTTAAGAACTGTTTTTTGTGTGTATCCCCCTTATAATACAAGACGCTATAAGCAATAGGGTTTGTGTGCCCCCTTAACCCACATTTTCATTTAAGCACTGGGGTTGGGTGCCCTCTTAACCCACCTTTTCATTTAAGCACTGGGATTTGGGTGCCCCTTAACCCACCTTTTCATTTAAGCACTGGCGTTTGTGTGCCCCCTTAACCCACATCCTCCTTTAAGCACTGGGGTTTGTGTGTGGCCTTAACCTACCTTTTGATTTAAGCACTGGATTTTGTGTGCGGCCTTAACCCACGTCTTCCTTTAAGCACTGGGGTGTATCCCATTATTCCACAAGAAGCTGTGGGGGGGGGGGGGGGGTTGTGTGTACTGTTATCCCACAACATCTTCAAAGCACTGGGGTGAACCGCACTTTCATGCCAATTGTTCAGGGCACTTGTGTGTTGGTGCTTTCAATACCTATTGTTAGTGGAATGGTTCAGGACACTTAAGACCCTCTTGGGAAATGTAAAAAGAAAATAATAATTTTGTCTGGCTACCAATTGTTCAAGGTACCTGTTAGTGCTCTGCCATACCTATAGTTCAAGGCATCTGTTAGTGCTCTGCAATACCTATAGTTCAAGACTATAGGCAGTGTGCTTTTTTCAGTTCAGGGCACCTAAACCCACGCCAATCGATTCCCTCCCCCGTGGGGCATCCAAAATCGGGATGCCCCACTATGTGAAACACCCCCAGGTCCCCCCATACACTTACCTTGTTTCCCAGTCCAACATCGCATGCTCGAGCTGTGGACGCATCCCCGCTATCCCTCTAGCAGGACGCGTGCCCGTGCCAGGCATTTGTGAATGTTAGAGGGAAGCGGGGGATGTGGCTGTGAGTGTGATTGAGGCCGCTGGCCTTAGACAAAGGCTTAGACGACGTGACGTCAGCAGCTCTAAGCGCTTGATTGGACGAGCCGTAGCATGCGCCATAGGACCGGGAAGAGGTGAGTTGGCATTGGCGATCTGGGGGGTTTCACACAGCGGGGCACCGCTGATCGGGGTGCCCCGGGGAAAAGGAGCAAAACCTAGGATAGTCAAAATCCTGGGTTCTGGTCCACTTTAAGGCACCTATTCCCTGCAACTTTATTTTATTTGTCCATTTCGAGTGGCTGTAACTGCAGGTGTCTAACAATGCAGAAAGCAGCAAATAAGGGACAGAGACATGGCCGTGGTGTTTCTGCTGCTGCTGGTAATGGAGCAGGTGCTTGTCTGGTCCCTGGTGCTGCAGGTAGAGGACATCTATCATACTTGCCTGCTACACCTTCTTCTGGTGCAAGCAGGTGCTAGGGTTTGGAGCACATTTTTGTAGGCCCCAATACTGTTGAGGCCAGAACATATTGAGGAAGTCGTAGATTATATGGCATGCTGTGCTACTAGTTCTGTGGGATTCCTGGCTCACAGATGAGAAGAGCTTCTTTGGGAGAATGAGGACATAGCCAGCGTATCATCACAGGGCACCCTGGATGATGATGAGACCCAAGTGCAGACTGCTACAGCTTTCTGCAATGTTGAAGCTGAGAAAGAGGCTAGCAGGGAGAAATGGGTGGAAGAGGAAAGTCGGAGGTGATGTTGAGGTCCTAGACCCAACGTGGACTGAAGACCATCAGAGTTCAGAGGAAGAGGTGGTGGTCACACATCCCCAGGCAGACAGCAGAAGTCAACCTGTTGCTGCCAGTGCCCACCACACCCAAGTACTGAGCATGTCAAGGCAGGCTCCCAGGTACTCACCAGCATGGCATTTTTTCAAACAGTCCACAACAGACAATACAGAGGTCATTTGCAAGCTGTGCCAACAGTCATTGAAGCGAGAGAAAACTGCTATCTTCCCTGGACCTCAGGCATGACTGCAAGCAAAATCTGAGCTGCAGTGGCAGAACCACCAGAAAAACCTGAAACATCTGAGTCTCCTTCTGTCTCAACCTCCAGCTCCACCCCCCCCCCCCCCACCAACAACAAGGCCATCTGTCTCCCCCAAAGGGAGATTTTGGGAACCCCACCACCTCCAGCATCAACAGCAGCACCACCACCACCACCAAGCCAGTCCACATCATCCCAGGGAAGCATTTAGTATTTCATGCTGCAATCTTTGGAGAAAAAGTGGAAACCCATCTGATCCACGAGCCATGGCCATGAATTCAAGCATTTCAAAATTGCTGGCCTTTAAAATGCTCCCATTCTGCCTGGTTGAGAAGGACAGTGGCAGCTGCCACTACTTATCCTGCCAGGCCATCCCTGCAATGCACCAGCAGGTTATGAAAAAATAAAATGTGCACTGGCCAATGCCATTAGTTCCAGGACATTGTCAGTGCCTCCTGTATCCTCCTCCTCCTAATCTGCTTCCATCTCTGCTTCCTCCTCAGGCAGTCAGTGCAGCCCCTGCACCACCAATTTAAGCACTACCATGTAGAAATGGTAGCATTCAGTGCTAAAACTCATCTGTCTGGGCAAAAGACCCCACACATTCACCAGCATTCAGAAGCAGATAGATGAGTGGCTGCTGCCGTTGCACCTGCAAAGGTGGTGTGCAACAATGGGCTGAACCTTGTAGCAGTCTTGAGCCAAGCCGGGTTGACTCACATCCCTTCCTTGCTGTGCTCAATTTGGTGTTGCAGAGATTTCTGGTTCATTTTCCAGAAATGCTGGAGCTGGTTCATAAATTGCATAGCATGTACTCACACCTTCAGCACTCCCACCCTACTGCCTGTCTGCATTGCTGAGGAATTTCGGCCTTTCCACCTACCACTTTATATGTGACTTGCCCACCAGGTGGAATGACACGTTGTACATTGTGCTAGAACGGATGTGTGAGCAGCAGCAGGCAATAGTGGAATTCCAGCACCTTATTGCCCGGTTGAGTGGAAGTGCAGACCAACATCAATTTACTACCGGTGCATGGGCCCCCATGAGGGACATCTGGGCAGTGCTGCAGTGCTTCCAGTATGACACCAATATGGTCAGCACTGAGGAGGAGGAGGGGCCACTTTCCCTGCTGTCTGGGCAGTGCACACATGGCCTGCAAGGTGGGTTGCTGGACCGACAGCAGGATGGGTACACCAATATCCAGGCAGAGGACAGTTCTGGAGGAATCGAAGGAGGAGGACTACTCTGACAGCGGAGTGGAACCCAGCGCAGCTCACATGCATCACTAGAGCGTGACTGGAGGGAGGATCAGGAGGAGCAGGAGACAATGGACACTGAGGACGGCTTCTCCTTGACTCAGGGCATCCATGGTCAAATGAGGCACTAAATGCTCCAGTGCCTGTGCAACGACCACATAGTTGCCCGCATAGTCATCAGTGCTGATTACTGGGTGGCCACCCTGCTTGATTCCTGCTAAAAGGACAACATCACATCCTTGATTCCAGCACTGGAGTGGAATCGAAAAATGAGAGAGTACAAACACACGCTGGTGGACGCACTACTGGCAGAGTTCCCAGTTCCCAGCTGACTTTGAGGGCTCAGTGGGGGCACATTGAGGAGTAGGAGGAGCAAGTCACCAACACAGCAGGGGCACTGGCAGCACTTCACAGGAGAGGGTGCGCATGGCAACAATGTGGAACAACTTATTCCATTGTCCACCACATCCACCACCATCAGATGCTACAGCCATAGTACTAGGAGGCAGACTTTGACTCGCATGGTGGATGACTACCTGTCAACGCATCTCCTGATACTGAGCAATGGGTCCTCCACATTCAATTCTATTCTGGGTCATTAAATTGGAGACATAGCCAGAGCTTGTCTTCTATGACTTGGAGGTGCTGGCCTGCCCTGCGGCAAGTGTCCTATTAGAACATGTGTTCAGGGTTACACACAAGTCCCTGTCCAGAATTGACCTGGCGTTCTCCTCGCCCGATTTTCTGGCCAGGGTGGCGGCCTGCAGCTACCTTCCGAGGGGGGTCTCGGACCACTCACCCCTGTTGATAACAGCTGAGCTGTCATTGCGGCGGGAGAACTGGGTGGGATGGACCCTGAACCCTCTCTGGTTGGAATCCCCTGACATTAGGAGTAGTCTGCAATCCTCTACTGAGGCATTTTGGGAATGTAATACGATGGAGACCTCGGTGGAAGTGAGATGGGATGCCTTCAAGGCTGTCACCAGGGGGGCGGCCATCAGTGCCATTGCGGCGGCTAGGAGGAGGAAGGAGAGAGAAGTGGCAGATCTTGAGAGCAAACTTGCACTGGCGGAAGAGAAGTTTAGTACAACGTTAGACAACGGGGACCACTCAATATTGTTGGCATTAAAGAGGGAATACAATCTGCTTTTGACTGACTCAGCCAGGAAACTACTGTTATATAAACAGGCGACAATCTTTGATAAAGGGGATAAGAATGGTAAGACCCTGGCGTACCTAGCGAGAGCTGAAAGCCAATCTAATCACATCGCTGAAATCCTAGACAACGGGACGAGGGTGACGGGGGGGAAGGAGATTGCCCAGGGGTTCCTGGGGTACTACTCAGCCTTGTATTCCTCAAGGGCGAACTATGGAGCGACCGATCTGGGTATTTATCTGGATCGGATTGCCTTCCCGAAGCTGACCGAGGAGGATCGGGAGACCTTGGGGTCCCCTATTACCATGGATGAGGTCTCTGGCGCAATTAAAATGCTCTCTAGTAGGAGGGCGCCGGGACCGGATGGGATGCCGGCTGAGTGGTATAAACAGGACCTAGAACAAGTGACCCCCAAGCTGTGGGAGGTGCTGAAACAAGCCCTTGAAAGTGGGTGCCTACCGGCCTCTTTTCGTGAGGCGCATGTGGTCCTTATCTACAAAGAAGGGAGACCCCCTGACTCCTGTGCGTCTTATCGTCCTATATCCCTGCTAAATCAAGATGCCAAAATATTAGCTAAAATACTAGCCACTAGGCTGAATATGGTTGTCTTGCCGTTGATTGGACCAGACCAGTCAGGGTTTATGCCAGGTCGTACCACGGGAGTAAATCTCCGCAGACTGATGTCAAACCTCCAAATTGTACATGATAACCAGGGGAAGCGGGTGGTCATCTCGTTAGATAATGAGAAGGCTTTTGATTCAGTGGAGTGGGAATATCTTATCTTTTCATTACATACATCAAATTGCTATATGAACGGCCAACAGCCCGGATACGGGTCAATGGGTGTTACTCTGACTCGTTTGAGTTGCATAGGGGGACGAGACAGGGGTGCCCACTTTCACCGCTGCTCTTTGCCCTAGCTATTGAACCTCTGGCGATTATTGTCCGGAACTCCCCAAGCATCTCTGGCTGGAAATTGGGAGCGGTGGAGGAGAAGATATCTCTTTACGCAGATGACACACTATTGTACCTGGCGGATGGCCATGGGTGCCTTGACGCAGCCCTGGACGCTATTGAAATCTTCGGTGGGTTCTCGGGGCTGAGGATCAACTGGGACAAATCTAGTCTGATGTTGGTGGATGAGCTTGTGTCCCCCAATGTCTCCCCAAGGTCCCAACTTAAAATCGTCCAACAATTCAAATACTTGGGGATCCTGATTAGCAGGCAACCATGCGAATTCATACCCCTAAATATTGCCCCCGTTGTGTCCAAGCTAAAGCAGCGGGTCACTCAATGGGCAAACCTGCCGCTGTCAGTTATGGGCAGAATTAACATATATAAAATGATATTCCTTCCAAAATTTCTATATATATACCAGGCCTCGCCAGTCTTACTACCTGTCTCCCATTTCAAGATGCTGGATTCAATTCTGTTTAGCTTTATCTGGGGGCAATCTCCACCTAGGCTCAACAGACAAATAATGAAAGCGCAGGTCACGGAGGGAGGACTGGCGGTCCCGCACATGCAACTGTACTATTATGCCACGCAGCTTCTGTTTGTGCACTGGTGGCTCTGTCAGCCGCACAGCAATCCGGTGGTGAGTCTGGAGGCTGAGGTGTTAGGCTCCCCTGGGAGACCTCTTGGTATATAGGGGGGCTCGGGGGCTCCGAGAGGTCTCCGGCTGTATGAGGGTGGTGTGTAATATATGGGATAGGGTGGCCAGACTGAACAGTAATCTGGTCGAGGCCCAGTATTGGTCCCCCTTTGCTCCTCTCTGGAACAACCCCAAGCTCCCTGAGCTGGTTACTATACAAGATCCGCAATTCTGGGAGGGGAGGGGTCTCCAGACGCTGGGCCAGGTGTACAGGGACGGGGTGCTTCTCTCGTTCGACCAGGTGAGGGAGACCTTCCGAATTTCCCATCAGGACTTCTTCCGCTACCTGCAACTCAGACATGCTCTGCAGACCCAATTTCGTAGGGGTAACCCGAATTTTTCGGTGTCCCGTGTGGAGAGCGTGGTGAGGGGGCCAGACCTGGGGAAACCTGTCTCCACTGTATATAAGTGTCTGGTCGCCGAACTGGAGTCCCCCAGGGGGAAAATTGAAAGTAAGTGGCAAACGCTAGACCAGACTTTAAACTCGGAGGACTGGGAAGAAATCTTAGACAATCTACATACATCGGTCATAGAAGCCAGAAATAGATTTATCCAGACCAAGTGGTTACATCAAGCTTACATCACACCGACACGCCTTCATAAGATGGGACTACTGGCTAGTGATCTATGCCCCAGGTGTGAGAGGGAGGCTGGTACATGGGAACACATGACCTGGTCCTGTGGGGTTTTGGTAGGATATTGGGGAGAGGTGATGGACCTGATTGGTAGGGTGGTGGGTATTCGGTTCGCCGCTTCGATTCCCTTGTGCCTCCTGGGGGTGGTGGAACCACTATCGGGTACCGGAGCGCTGAAATCACTATTTAGGCTGCTGCTCATTTATGCCAGGAAATGTGTTCTTCTTAATTGGAAACATCCGGCCAAACCTTCTGTGCAGGCATGGAGGGCTCTAGTTAATCAGAAACTCACGATGTACAAATTGACATATATGGCCAGGGGTGTGCCTGATAAGTTTGAAAAGGTATGGGGTCCCTGGCTGCAGAATCAGGACACTGCCTCAGAGGACGATTAAAGGTGGGAATGGGTTAAATTAAGGGGCGAGGCTGCTCACCTGCGGTAGCTCGAGTCTTTGAGCGAGCTAAAGTGGAATTAAGGAAACGGGAGTAGCATCCTGGGAGAAACGGCTCTCTGACATATCTCTACATCCCAGGGAATAATCAACTAGATATCCAGGTCCAGACTGTATGAATGTGTGAGTGAATGGCTGTCGTGTCTAAATGTTTATTGAATTGATGCTATTGATTAAGGTGCTTGTGGCACCTCAATGTCAATGTTGTATGTTGCCTGTCTTGACGGATTTGTTGTTTGTTGAATTGCAAATAAAAAGAAACTTAAAAAAAAAAAAGAACATGTGTTCAGCACTGCAGGGGGTGTCATTACTGACAAGAGGATCTACCTATCCACAGCCAACCTGGACATCCTTACATTCCTTAAGATGAACAAGGCATGGATCCCACAGGACTTGGCTGTGCCAGCACCTGAATGACTGGTTAAAGTGTTTGTTTCCCCCTCCTTCACAGCCTCTTATGCTTAAACTGCCACATCCACCACCATCCCCCACCCCAGACCCATGACACCTGTAAAAATAAGCTATATTTTTATTTATTTATGTATATATTTATTTATTGATCTGTATATGTATAGAGTTATAGATATATCTATGTATTGATGTAAACAGTTGTTTGTTGATGTATATATGTATATATGTATTTATTTATGTGTGTATATATTTATTTATTGATGTATACATTTATTTATTGATGTATTTATTTATGTATATATGTATATATTGGTTGTTGTTGTGATTGTTTTTCTTTATTTGTGTAATTCTCTAATGCTTTAGTTTTCTGTGAATATTTTGAGTATATTGTGCAGGGCAATCTCCCTGGTGTTATCCCTAAATTGGAATGTTTTATTATTTATTTTTTAATGGATGCATTTATTAAATCTTTTGGGTTTTTGTGAATATTTTGAGTACTTAGCCCATTTTATGCAAGGCAATCACCCTGGTGTTCCCCTCGATTTGCAGCCCTCTAGCACTTGCTAGCCCCAATTTACAGCCAGGTTCGGGTCCCCATTGACTTCAATGGGGTTTTGGGATCCGAACCCAAACTTCAACTGACCCGCTCATCACTAATCAAGACACGTAGGGGGATATGCTAATTATTTGGTGAAGCCAGTGGGACTTGCATTGTGCACTGTGTTGTTGATTGCAACCTACATCCTGAGGTTTAGCATTAACACAAAAAAAATCTTTGTTTCCTAAAAAGTAATCACCTGTACCTGTGATGGGGCATTTTTACAGGTGAGATACATTATATATCCAAAAAGGTAGGAATATTTTTTATAAGTTTGGAATCAACGGATCCCTATGGGCTATGCTAAACAAATTGCAACATTTTAATGCATAGCCCATATCTCATAGGAAAAATGATTTACCTCACCTATACAAATGCACCATTACAGGTATAGATGATTTTTGATGAGTGTTTCTGCATATAGTAAATTGTAATAAAAATGTTTCAAAATCAATACCCTTGCATCTGTGATTTGCCAATTTTACAAGTGAGGCACAAATAACATTTTATTTTAGAAGTCTGAAAATAGAAGTGACCTATGGGGATTCACAATCATGTGTTGATACGTTCCTTCAATGTCTCTATAATTTACTGCAACCTCTCCAAACCTCGTCCTCTTTCACCAGCACAGACTCTGCAGTCCTGCACTACCATAACACACTATCGTCTGAACTGGACTCAATTGCCCCCCTCTCCTACAGCCACCCTCACCATACAAACAACATTGGTTCACCATTGTTATTGCTAGGCTGAAAAGAAACTCTCGGGTCACTGAAAGTAAACGACGGAAAACCAAAACCTCCCTTATCTACTCCCCCTATCCTACTCTGCCCCTGTCTGACACCCTATGCCAGTTCCCTCTGCTTTCTGAGGCTCTCCTCTTTCATATGTGAGTCTCTCTTCACTACTCGCTCCCTATTCCCTGCATTCGCATATCTCCAATGACTCCTTTCTAGATCACTTCCAGTCTGGTTTCCATTCTAATCATTCCACTGAAACTGCCCTCACCAAAGTCAGTAACAATCTACTAACCGCAAACTCCATTCTTATCCTTCTTGACTTATCCTCTGTGTTTGACACTGTTGACCAATCACTTCTACTCCAAACAGTTGCCTCCCTAGGAGCTCAAGATCCTGATCTCTCGTGGCTCTTCTCTTACTTCTCAGTTCACACTTTTAGTGTTTTCCCCTCTGATGTGGTATACTCTCCTCGCCCTGTATCTGTTGGGGTACCACAAGGACCTGTCCTCGAACCCCTACTCTTTTCAATCTATGGCCTTGGACAACTCATTAACACTTTTGGCTTCCAACACCAGTTCTATGCAGATGACACACTAATCTACTTCTCAGGCCCTGACCTTTCCTACCTCCTATCTTGGGCCCCTGAATGTCTAAAGGCTATCTCTTGATTCATGTCCTTTCACCCTGTTAAACTGAACATGGACAAAACAGAGCTTGTCATATTCCCACCATCCAATCCCTCCCATTTCCAACATAAAAATGTCTGTTAGTGATCTTCTTCTCAGCATTATACTGGACCCCCCCCTTTATTTACACCACACATTCAGTCAGTGGGCAACTCCTACCGTCTCCTACTCAAAAATATCACCTGCATCTGTCCCTTTCTCTCACCTGATACCACTAAAATTCTAGTGCATGCCTTGATTATCTCCTGCTTAGACTACTGCAACACCCTCCTCAGTGGTCCGCCGGCTTAGAGATAATCAATCCTCAACTCTGCTGCGCCTCGTATACTTATCCTCTCACTTTTCCTCTACTTCTCTTCTCTGTCAATCATTCCACTGACTCCCACTTTCTAAAAGAATTCAGTTCAAATTACGCACCCTGACCTACAAGGCCCTCTATAACCAAGCCCCCAAGCCCCCTAATACATTTCATCACTAGTCCAAAAATGCCAACCCAGGCGCATTCTTTGCTGTTCACTTGTCCTACACCTTGATCATCTTCTTCCATTGCACTTACATATTTATTTAACCTCTCCCTATCAACAGGCATCTTCCCATCACTGTTCAAGCATGCAGTTGTAACCCCAGTACTTAAAAGTCCCTCATGCGAGTTGTAAAAACCTGGATGGAGCAGTATTGTGTTGTACCGCGTTAGCCATTGCGAATAGTAGAAAAGTTAAATAATAAGGTGTTAACTTTGGTAGGCTAACTGTTTATATTTTAAGTTGAGCTTTCAAGGATACCTTTATACACATAAAACCAGCACATTTACAAACATGTAGATAAGTCCCCAATAAATTTTGATGGTGCCTGTTTGTTGTCAGGGATTCCCTGGATCCAAAAAAAAAATTAAAAAAAATTCTTTCATCGTGGGCTCATAGGGCTACAGTGAACTGCCTGTTTGCCATCTGGCAAATGAAACTGGATATTCGATTTTTTAATGTTTTTATATCTAAATATGTTACAGCATGGCATTAAGGTGACTTTTTGTAGATCCAAGGCCAACCCCTGGTTCTTTAATCAGCGTATTTCTGGACAAATGTATGTTAACTCTGGCAGATACATGTAACTGTTCTTTTGGCTTTTCATGCCTGTTATAAACTTACTTTAAAGTAATATATTGGTCTGTTTTCATAGGTGGAGCCTAAATAATTTAGCGTAACTAGTTGTTTATGTGTTTCCTTTATTTGATCCATCCATTTGTAAATCTAAAAAAATATATTAAGATCATTAGTTACATATTAGCATAAGCGAATCTGCAATATACACATATAGTATTTCTGATTTTGCCAAGTTCATCAAATATTTTCTCTCTTATTTTGTAGAGTTAAAGTCCCTGTCCAGTGGCACACTAACTTCCTCCAACCGTTTCCCCCTTGGGAACAGTGTAAAATAAGCATCTCAAATTCTCCAATTACATGTAAATACCTTAGGTATTCTAATCAAAGCCTTTTTTGAATCAATATCTTGGTCGTTGCTGAGCTGGGAGGGACATGTGATGATGCAGCTTTATGAATCCTGAGCATGCTCTGCTGTGGTCAGAGACTAGTGTGTCTTGCTTTGCTCACTTATACTGAGAGCACCAAGAGACAGAGTCGCTGTTAGACCACTTTTTGCCTGGTCCTGGAGGAATGAAATTCAAAGGAGGGTTAAGTTTGGAGCCCTGCTATGGCTTCTACCAGGCACTGCAGGAAACAGAGGGAAGGCAAATGGGAACAGGCATCAGCTAAACTGTTTGATGCCTTATTTCTGCCATTGCCTGGTCAGTCCCTTTAATTAGACACATCAACACTTGACTAACATAAAGGCTATAAATATCTTATATATTGTATATATACATTTACCTACCTCATCCATTGGGTGGTACTTTGTGTAATCAAAGGAAGACAGTGATATCTCCTGATTTCTGCGTTTCTTGAGAGTGCTTTTAGCAATGATGTTTTGCACATCATCAATCATGACTCTAAAAAAGGGAGACTGCAGTTAATTTATTCTGTTCCATGTACTGTTGTCACTTAAGCTGTGACATTGATACACTAATAATGATTTAATTGCACTTGAAGTAGACGTCTAGTGATCATGTAACCCCGAGCTGAGGCAGGGCAGGGGTGTTATAATAAAAAATAATTACCTTGCCTTGACTCCAGCAAAGTTTCCCGGAGCTCCTGCTGAGGCTGAGGACTGTGCACAGAGTGGCTAGTGGATGGGTGGATGGGGCCACACATAGAGAGGGCTAAGCTCTGCATCAGCATCAGGAAGGGTAGCAGGGCGGGGGGGGGGGGGTTATCTGATCACTGGACTTCCACTTTAAGGTATTCAGTTTAGTCTACAAACACTATTGAAAGCCTAAACAAAATGTATAATGTTATTGGGATGTAATCCAAAAGATTTTTGGAAGAAGACTGCTCAATATATTTTTGAATACCTGCACTCGAGTTTGGAAGGCATGTTGAGTGCAACCAGGGGCGGACTGGGAATAAAAAACGGCCCGGGACTTTTTGGGGCACACCGGCCCTGCTGCACTTTTCCTGGCCCAGTATAGTATCTTAATGTCACATTATATATAAACCTAATTTTTCGTTCCACAACACGCATCCGGGGTTTATAGGTCAAAAATAAGAAAGAAAATATTCTGAACCAAATGGTGTGCTAAAATCCCCCCATTACAGACAGTGTGCAGAATCAGTCCATTACAACCATTAAGTAGCATCCCCCTGGACAGCCACTGGGGGCATCCCTCAGTACAGCTCACACACAGTTGGGGCATCCCTAAGTACAGATCCCACACAGTTGGGGCATCCCTCAGTACAGATCCCACACAGTTGGGGCATCCCTCAGTACAGATCCCACACAGTTGGGGCCTCCCTCAGTACAGATCCCACACAGTTGGGGCATCCCTAAGTACAGATCCCACACAGTTGGGGCATCCCTCAGTACAGATCCCACACAGTTGGGGCCTCCCTCAGTACAGATCCCACACAGTTGGGGCCTCCCTCAGTACAGATCCCACACAGTTGGGGCATCCCTAAGTACAGATCCCACACAGTTGGGGCATCCCTCAGTACAGATCCCACACAGTTGGGGCCTCCCTCAGTACAGATCCCACACAGTTGGGGCCTCCCTCAGTACAGATCCCACACAGTTGGGGCATCCCTCAGTACAGATCCCACACAGTGGGGGCATCCCTCAGTACAGATCCCACACAGTGGGGGCCTCCCTCAGTACAGATCCCACACAGTGGGGGCCTCCCTCAGTACAGATCCCACACAGTGGGGGCCTCCCTCAGTACAGATCCCACACAGTTGGGGCATCCCTCAGTACAGATCCCACACAGTTGGGGCCTCCCTCAGTACAGATCCCACACAGTTGGGGCATCCCTCAGTACAGATCCCACACAGTGGGGGCATCCCTCAGTACAGATCCCACACAGTTGGGGCCTCCCTCAGTACAGATCCCACACAGTGGGGGCATCCCTCAGTACAGATCCCACACAGTTGGGGCCTCCCTCAGTACAGATCCCACACAGGTGGGGGCTCCCTCACTACAGATCCCACACAGTTGGGGCATCCCTCACTACAGATCCCACACAGTTGGGGCCTCCCTCACTACAGATCCCACACAGTTGGGGCATCCCTCACTACAGATCCCACACAGTTGGGGCATCCCTCACTACAGATCCCACACAGTTGGGGCATCCCTCAGTACAGATCCCACACAGTGGGGGCATCCCTCACTACAGATCCCACACAGTTGGGGCATCCCTCACTACAGATCCCACACAGTTGGGGCATCCCTCACTACAGATCCCACACAGTTGGGGCATCCCTCACTACAGATCCCACACAGTTGGGGCATCCCTCACTACAGATCCCACACAGTTGGGGCATCCCTCAGTACAGATCCCACAGAGTTGGGGCATCCCTCATTACAGATCCCACACAGTTGGGGCATCCCTCATTACAGATCCCACACAGTTGGGGCATCCCTAAGTACAGATCCCACACAGTTGGGTATCAGTACATGGTGTCCAGAGTGTGTGTGTGTGTGTGTGTGTGTGTGTGTGTGTGTATCAGATTGGGAGGCAGAGATGAATGGGGGCCTTTGGTCAGACTGGGGGTTACATGTGAATTGGGCCATGTGTCAGGCAGGGGGGGGGGGGGTGCAGGTAAATGGGGCTGTGTACATTGTACCTGATCATGCTGGTGATGTCTGGATTCCAGCTGTCAGTATTGTGCTGCGCAGAGGAGGGGACAGGAAAGCCTGAGCTGCTGCAGGATGAGCTGGGGAGAGAGGGGGGCGGGCTGCAGCCATCTACACATCCAGCACTGCTCACCTCCAACATCTCCTCCTGGCCCCGCCCCCTCCTTGGGCTGCGTGGCAGACGATTGGCTGCTAGGCTTTCTTCCTCTGAGAGCAAATCTTTAGGTTGTCCAGCGCCGCCTGCTTGCTTTTTTGCAGGAACTATAACAGCCCAGTAAAGCAGGGAGGGCAAAAGAAAAAAAAAAAATACCGGAACCTGAAAAGCAACCGCTCGGCCCTGGACATCTAAAGATTTGCTGACAGGTGAAATATTGAGCACACAGTTTTCGGCCTTCTCTGCTGCCGGCCTACCGGGATTCTGCCCGGTATGCCCTATGGCCAGCCCGCCCCTGAGTGCAACCTAAGCAAAAAAAAATATCCTGCACCTGATTAAATGCTGTAATTAAACAGTTTTTACAAGTAAGGTGCAGAATCGTTTCATTAGGCTAAAGAGTATTTTTTCATTTGCATTCTAAAAAGAAAAGTGGGTTATACAGAAAAAAATCACCCACTTTTCACATTCTCCTCACTTGCCTTTCCAGTCCATTTTTCTGCCGTGCCAGTAAGTGGTACAGCTCAACCTTAGTAAATCAGCCCTAAACATCAAGTACAGATATAATGCTTGGCAACAAATTCTTCTTCTGGTGCATAATTAGACTAAACTCTGTGCAACTGATCTTGTTATCAGATGCTTTACCTAATAACAAATTAACTGAAAGCATCATGGCTTGCAAGAGGAGCAGGAGAGGCAAGGTGTATCCTAAAGAGGTCCTGTACCTGGAAAAATTGCCCACCCTGAAGCTATGCCCAATTACCTATACCTGAAAAATCCCCCCACCCTGAAGCTATGCCCAATGTATTGTTTTATATTTCTTAGAAGGACAGCACTCAGGCTTCTTTAACTCCCAACAGTCCTGGTACTTGAAGATCTTACTTGTGAGTATTTAGTCTTGGCATGCAGGCTAATCATATTATTGAGTAGCATAGGGCAGTAAGGGGCAGCTGCCTGTTTAACCAAAACTTCTCTACTCATCGCTAAGCATAGCTTGGGCAAAACAATGATGGTTTTATAGTAACTGGACTAATCTGAGTTGGGATGGGAGATTTATTAGATATTTACTTGCTCTAAAGTGGATCAAAACCCTTCTGGGACACCCTGTGGCCCCTACCCACTCTCCGGGCTATGCTGCTTGCTCAGCAGTGGCCCGATTTGAAAAAAAAAGGTGGTTTCCACTGCACAGGCCACGCCTACTTGACACTTTTAAGGTTGCTAGTTGGCTGATCCCAAGATTGCCGGATGCCATAGGCCAGTCAGCTAGCCACATCCCCTGCTATTGATTCGAGTGTGCGCGCTCCCACCCCCCGTTACAATGTTTGGATAATCAGGAGTCAGGCATAGTGAGATTAGGCTTAAGATGAGAATTTAAGGCTAAGTAGAATGATTTATAATGAAAGTGACTGCTACAGATTTAGTAACCATGCATTAGGAAGGTTATTCATGCGTTGTTGCTTTATCAAGTGAGATTTTGTCACAGGGCCACTATTGTTTAAAATTTGCATATAACTGAGCTTTATACCTTGTAAAATGCTTTAGAATATGTTGCAGTTATGTTAATTTCAGAAATGATAATATTAAACCTACAAAAATGAGATTTTTCGTTGCTGTAGATTTTCTTTTAGGCTCCTGAGTAGTGAATATGGCACATGAACATGGATTTCTTGACCAGGAACAATCTCCTCCACCATACTTGGTTTCCATAAATCTAGCTAGAATTGAAAAATAGGTTTAAACTATCACAAAATCATTATGTTATCCTAGGAATGTTATAATCTATTACAGTACTACATACAGTAGTTCACTGCATTATACATTGTAAGCAGAATTTTATAAAGACTTAAATGCTGTAACCCTTTGACTCATTGGGGATGTAACAACCTCACACCATGCTCACTGTTAGTTTTGGAAGACTGGGACTGGGAAGATTCTAAGATCTAATTAATTCTGGCAAATGTGCCAAAAAAGATAAGTTTGCCTCCAAATGGATGCAATACAGGCCTTGGCAGACTTAGAAAATTGTTCAGAGGGGATTCTTGTACTGCTTCCTCGACAAAGGAGTCACATGCAGGATGCAGGCAATGGATTTTCTGCGCCACCTATTACATACCTATGACATACCTTTTAGCATCTTCCGGAAGTGTCTTTCGGGGGGGGGGGGGGGAGAAAATGTGTAATAGATTTCCCTCACTGTAGCATTAAGAAGAGACTGGGGGAACAGGAATGGATGGGTTCAGAAATGTTTTAGGACTTTTCTGGCCCCTGTCAGCCCATATAAGCCTGGCCCCAAGGTGCTTTAAAGTTGGTTAACAAGCGTTTGTCGGATGAAAATATAGCACTGAAGTTGCAACTCATGAGCAGGGGAGAAAAAAGTCTTAAAGTGATGGCACTGAAGCTTTGGTGTTGTAGGGGCAGATACTGTGACAAGGATTGATGTAACAGCCATAATGCTAGGTCTAAAAGCAAGGAAAAAGTTGAGCTGTAGTATCTTAAGAGGAGAGCATATTTCCATTTTATCTCTTTTTTTTTTATTTGTCTCTTTCTCTATTTTCTGCTATATTTTTTACTTGTATGCCTTATTAACAGCATTTTACTACAGAGTAACAAGGAGTAAAATATTCAATACTTTTCCCAAGAGTAAAAAAGTGCCATTGTCCTCCTAGCTGGTAATTCACTAAAAGTGAAATTCTCTGGCAATTTTCTCATGAATTGATGTTTTAACATGAGAATTCTTTCAACTCAGTACAATATTCTATGAATTACTTGAATTGTCAAATCATTTATTTGGCCAAGTCAGCCAAAAGTGTCCCCATTCTTGCAGGTCATACTGGATGTTAAAAAGGAGAAATGTGTGTTTAAACCCCCTAGACAGCTGAAAAAATAAGCACTAAATAAAAAATGTACCAACAACAAGGGAAAAGGGGGAAATGGAAGGAAACTGCACTGGCCACCATTTAATAATTAATATAACATGTGCAGTGTGCACACACAGGGGTAGTAACACAACGTGTATACTATCAATGACTGAGATAAACCTAAAGGGAGTCCCACAACTCCCTAACCTACCCCTATGAAGAATGTATGGCACCACTATATATTTTATTGAGAAAATATGTCTACACTTAATCTGACATGTTAAAAAACATATAACACATTAAGACAAAGCCTTAAAGGAAGGGGGGGGGGTTAGATGACAAACTGCTATTTCATGGTCATAAAAGATCAATATATGTATAATAAACTGAACCAGGCTGGCAATATAATCAAGATTATCCATTTCTAGTTCTACGCCCTAAGAAGAGAATATCAGCAGGGGCTATGGCCTAATGTATTTCACAAGTTTGGTGGGTTTTGGTCCGCTTTAATTTCATGTAAGCTAGCACCCCAGAACATCAAGGGATCTGTTCTTCTGCCTCTAGTAAGTTTCAGCTTACCAGAGACCAAATGGGCTGTATATATGAGGTTCATATACATTTATAGTTTTCATGCCTATACAAGGACTTTAATGGCATGCAGGTTAAGAGTATGATGTGACTGTTGCTGTCACGGTGCTCAGCCACCACATATAATAAGATAAAGAGGAAGTACACCTGGGATTTTTATGCTCCCGGGTGTTGTTTCTCTCCAGCGGGGCATTGCCAGGGATGAAGATATCGACCACCCTGGAGCCTTTTGGAGGGCTCTGGGGGCTCCAGGGAGGCCGTTGTTCATCTTTCCTGGGTTTTGATTCCTTTGGTGCACTGATTTGGGATGCCCTACTGTGTGAAACGTAATGCAGTCTTGTTCGCCCTGAGGAAGTGACGCGGTTGACATCACGCAACGCGTAGGCGAGTGGGGGGGGTGGCTGCTTGGTTCTGCGTTACATATAAGATTTGCTGATTATTGGATGTATGCTTTTTCCTGATGCTTACCTGGCGGGTCCTCATGTATGCACTTGATGACACTACAGCATAGGTTCATATATATTTTGTGGCACTTAAGCACTGACACTTTTTTTGTATATATCAATATCATATATATTATATATCATATATATTTTTTTAGCGCTAACATGTTAGATGTTAGCGCTTTAGCACTTTAATATTGCCAGCCTGGTTCAGTTTATTATACATATATTGATCTTTGATGACCATAAAATAGCAGTTTGTCATCTAACCCCCCCCCCCCCCCCCCCCATTTAAGGCTTTGTCTTAATGTGTTATATGATTTTAAACATGTCAGATGGGAAGTGTAGATATATTTTCTCAATAAAATATTTATTACTTTGATACATTAATAGTGGTGCCATACATTCTTCATAGGGGTAGGTTAGGGAGTTGTGGGACTCCCTTTAGGTTTATCTCAGTAAATTAAATATTTAGATTTGTCAGAAAAAAAGCAAGATATTATCTGTATATGCAGCTACTCTATGGTGGTAGTGATGGTGGTGTTGAATTAAAGGTCCAAAATTTCAGGAATATCCTTGATAACACAAATTTCATGAACTTGTTAACAATCAACCACTGAAGTGTTTGCAAATAGGGCACAATTCCAATCACGAATTTTCTCAGACAGTAAGCCACAGAATAGGGAGGGGCAAGACCCAAGGCAAATCCCATTGAACCAAATAGTACATGTATACTTTTAACTTTAATACTTTAATATTTTGCAACAGAGACAGCACCTCTTTTAGAAATGCACAGCTTCCGCTTATGTATTTTACCACTTTTTTTTTACTTACTTGTAATTCATTGCAGACATTTCTTATGTATTCAGCTTGGCTTAATGTCTCAGGGACAATACTTAAAACTTGATCCCTGCAGAAAAGGTAAAAATAATCACGGTATCATAAGATTATTCAGTTTTTTTCCATATTGTTCTGTAAACACCAGGTAATTGAAAAACTATTTTTTTCAGAGTAGAAGATGTTTTCTTTCAACTTTGTCCTTATATAAAATACCCCCATTTGTGTCTTTAGTGACAAATCAGAAAGTTGCACAGTCACAAATGCTTAATTAATGCTTAATGCAAATATTTAATTAATTATTTATTAATTAAACAAAGTATGGGAGTCCTGTACTCGTTTCTCAATTCAGAAATGTCAACCTTGGAGACCAATTTACAGGGTGATTGGCATGGAAGGGGTCTGGTCTGTGGATCAAATATTATGAACCACATGGAAATTTGTAAGAAATATGCTAAACATGGTGTAGGGCAGGCATATACTTAAAAGCTATTTACATTTTTGATTATACTTTGAAATTTTCCATTTTCGTGTGCCAAAATGATCAGTTTATCCGTTATCAAGCCGCAGCAGAGAAACAAAACAGATGGGAACTTCCTTGTCAGCGCAGCAACATTCAGACTCCACAGAGTTTCCTTTTGCGAAGGAGCATTTTCACCAACAAAACAAGATTGGACACCAGCATCAGAGGACTCCAATCTCCCTTTGGACTTTTATTGTGTAGTTTATAATAAAGCTTTGAAGAATTTATTAAGCGAACGGATCATCTTTAAAAAATCCAGTGCACACAGAAACTTCCAGGTGCACCACGAGAATCTACAGCGTAATCCATCAAGGGGCCCAGGCAGGGGCGGACTGTGGCTAAAAAACGGCCCGGGACTTTTTGGGGCACACCGGCCCTGCTGTACTGCTTCTGGCCCAGCATAGTATCTTAACGTCACATTACATAAACACCTTATTTTTTGTTCCACAACATGCACTCAGGGTTTAGAGGACAAAAAAAATTAAGAAAATATTCTGAACCAAATGGTGTGATAAAATCCCCTGTTACAGACAGCGTGCAGGATCACTCCATTACAGGCCGTGAGTGGCATCTCCCATTACAGCCACTGGGGGCATCACTCAGTACATCCACGGGGGGCATCCCTCAGTACATCCACTGGGGGCATCCCTCAGTACAGCCACTGGGGGCATCACTCAGCACAGCCACTGGGGGCATCCCTCAGTACATCCACTGGGGGCATCCCTCAGTACAGCCACTGGGGGCATCCTTCAGTACAGCCACTGGGGGCATCACTCAGCACAGCCACTGGGGGCATCCCTCAGTACATCCACGGGGGGCATCCCTCAGTACATCCACTGGGGGCATCCCTCAGTACAGCCACTGGGGGGCATCCCTCAGTACAGCCACTGGGGGCATCTCTCAGTACAGCCACTGGGGGCATCCCTCAGTACAGCCACTGGGGGCATCCCTCAGTACAGCCACTGGGGGCATCCCTCAGTACAGCCACTGGGGGCATCCCTCAGTACAGCCACTGGGGGCATCCCTCAGTACAGCCACTGGGGGCATCCCTCAGTACAGCCACTGGGGGCATCCCTCAGTACAGCCACTGGGGGCATCCCTCAGTACAGCCACTGGGGGCATCCCTCAGTACAGCCACTGGGGGCATCCCTCAGTACAGCCACTGGGGGCATCACTCAGTACAGCCACTGGGGGCATCCCTCAGTACAGCCACTGGGGGCATCCCTCAGTACAGCCACTGGGGGCATCCCTCAGTACAGCCACTGGGGGCATCCCTCAGTACAGCCACTGGGGGCATCCCTCAGTACAGCCACTGGGGGCATCCCTCAGTACAGCCACTGGGGGCATCACTCAGTATGGCCAGTGGGGGCATCCCTTAGTACAGCCAGTGGGTGAGGGCATCCCTCAGTACAGCCAGTGGGTGAGGGCATCCCTCAGTACAGCCAGTGGGTGGGGGCATCCCTCAGTACAGGTAAGTATTTTACCCCGAATCTCAAAATTGCTCAGGGTAATTGAGTGGGTGGGAAAGGGTTGTTAGGGAAGACTGGAGGCTCTTTTTAAAGTTAGAGTGGAGGCAATCTAAAAAGCACCAGGTCCTAAATAACACTTACCTACCCCATCCAGTTAACACGAAGAGTGACTAAAAGAAAAGGTAAGTATTTCTGCAAAGTCAGGCGCATAGGCGGCATGAGATGTACTTATGCAGTGTGTTTGGTGCTGCAGTGTGCAGTCAATTCTTGGTCCACAATGGTAGATTAGTATCCCTGCATCACAGCACCACAATGTCCCCACCAGGGACGTAACTATAGGGAGTCCAACGGCACCAGGGCCCAGAAGGTCAGAGGGGCCCCATCATTGTTGTGTCTCCTCCTTATTTATCATATTTGTGCTTATTAGGCATCATTTAGATAAAGGAAGCAGCATTTGTCTCTGCTGTTTCAGTCTTTAGTTTTTGTTTAGCTGTTTCCGATTAATTTAAAAGACAGAAAAACTCTATGAGCATTGACAGGGCCCCATTTAATGTCCACACCAGGGCCCTGCTATCCATGTGCCTTCCTGTGCTCTTAGAATATAAAATTAATAAACAGTGTGAGCATATTCCCTAAAAGAACCTAAAAGTAATGATCAGAGTTAAAACAGATTCCACCATCTTTGGTGTCCCTCTTCGTGTGGCATCCTGAGTTGGGATGCCCGCTTTGTGAAATTCCCCTGATTTGCCTGATACTCACCTTTTTATTGCTGCAGCTCCTGCCACCATGTCCGCTCCCGCTGGCAACCATTCGAGTCTGCCATGACCATGGATGCCACTGAGGGGATTGCGGGATCAAGGTATCAGGTGAACTGAGGGGCTTCACAAAGTGGGCACCCCAAATCAGTACGCCCCAAGAAAGTGGGACAAAACCCAGGGGAGCAAAATCCCAGGCAACATTTTAAAGAGGAAATAAAGTCAAAGAGGACTTTACTTCCTCTTACCTGTGCAGCATGGCGGCATCCTGATTTCAGATGCCCCGCTGCACATTCCCGTCTAGCAAGACAGACATTTCAGGTTCACCAGACAAGTAGACCTAAATGATTGCTGGCAAGCAGCCTGCAAGGGAAGCAGAATGGGGTCAGTATCAGCTGCTCAGTATATGGGGCATAGTGGAGCAGCCCAAATCAGGATGTTCTAATGCTGTGGAGAATTGTGGAAGTAAATTATGTTGTGACCTTACTTTCTCTTTAAAGCAGACCAAAAGGCACACATTATTATTACATAACTTAAATTGATCCCAAATCAGGATGCACCCCAAGAGTTAGGATATGTGGATCAGATGTCATTTGTGATTTCGGGCTGCCTTGACAACAAACAGCTAAACCATAACAATGCCTCAGAAGTCTCCCTTACCCTCTGCACCAAAAACACAATACCCCCTCCTCCCTCAAACAACAATGGACATTTTTTTTTGTTTTTTTTTTTTTACTCTCTTCAGTCTATAGCATATGTCGACCCCCCCCCCCCCCCCTTCCTGGAGTTTCAAGCAGCCTGATCTTTGATGGCTTTCTTCTTTCCTTCTGGATGGGATCTGCTCCTGGTCCAGAGTGAAGCAGCAACACACCTCCACGTTTCCTGTGTGACCCCTCCTCTCCCCTGTGCAGCCAGAGAGCCAGGGGAGGGGGCAGAGCACATAGGCAGGACAGGGATGCCGAAAATAAAGAAAAGCTCAGCAGGGGCAGACAGGGCGGCTGGGGGTGTCTCTGCTGCTCTTTTCATGGCAGCAGATTTCTCAGCACTGTCAGTCTGCTACAGACCTCCTCACTCTCCATAGCAGTGCTGTGCTTTGCGGTACCTTGCTGAAGAGGAAGTCTGAGCCTTGGGGGCGGGGTTTATGCTCGTCTCACAGGCTGAGCAAGTGCAGCCTCACAGCTCTCCCTCCGCCACTCCTCCCCCACGTGCCGATCAGCGGCTACTGCTTCCTCTCTCTGGGGGCGTCCCCAGCACCAACACCCGTGCCTGAGACACCCTCTTTTTGCGCCCCCCCCCCCCAGCGCCGCGGCCACATTCCCCGCCTGCCCCCCTTAGCTACGCCCCTGTGCACTCCTGTGTGTATGTGCTCATGTGTGAGAGCGGCCACAGCGGGGGGAACAGCTGCCTTTCCTGGTGCCGGCCTACCGGGATTTTGCCCGGTATGCCCTATGGCCAGCCCGCCCCTGGGCCCAGGGTAGGTTTAGTACGCCCGGGCCAGGTGGGTAAGTTTCTTTCTTTATTTATACTTATTCCGTGATATTACAGATACATGAAGAGTTGCTGCATGGTCATTCAATTAAATTGCAGCCAACATTAACAGTAATTAAAAGTCAATGAGTGACAGGAATTAACTTCATACCTAACTGATATGAAGTTCCCCTCTCATTCAAACACACAGCGCACCTGCAAGAGTTAGTGAGCAGAACACCAGAGATTTTAACCCTCTGTTGCCTGTCTCCCTATATCTCTCTCTCTCTTTACTATATCCACGTTATAAGCTTCAGGTTTGCCATCTGAACAGGTAGCTGCTGTTTTTCCATACCCAGCACCATTCTTATACACATACAAAACCTAATTGTCTTAACCCTTTAAGTGCCAGTCTATCTGGAGATTTTGTCACACTTTGTTGCCAGACCATTTTTCACTATTTTGCGCTCAACATGTTCAACTGTGATTTTTGAAGGGATTTCCCAGGGAAATTATATATTGTTTTTTTCAGCCTGGGCTTTAACATGAAGATGTCTTGTTTGTCATTTTTAGGTGTATTATCAATATTTTTGGGTGAAATATGCGCAAAGAAATTAAAAAAAGGTTTTTTTTGTAATAAAAATGTAAAATGTAATAAAAATGTAAAATCTTATTGTGTGTGAAATCCCAATTTCTCCAGATTACAGCGGTACCACATGTGTATTGGTAGAAACCATTTCCTGCCCAGGAGACTCCCCCAAACTGAAACAGCGCTTTTCAGATAAAATACAACTGTGCTAGGCGCAATATGCACATTGCAGTTTTGCAAGAAAAACAACCTTTTACATTTGGAATACCCCCCACAAACTATATATTATCTGGAAGTACACACCTCAAGCTTTCTAGGCGTACCAGGTTTGTTGACATGGGTGCAGTTTTCTGGAAGTAATCCCTCAATAAATTTTTTGGTTGCACAGGGTTTCCCTAAAAAAAAAAATAGAAAAGCAGAATCAAAGCCACAAACTACCATATATACTCAAGTATAGTTTGTCCCGAATATAAGCCGAGGCACCTAATTTTACCACAAAAACCTGGAAAAGTTATTGACTCGAGTATAAGCCTAGGGTGGGAAATGCAGGTTCTGGGGGGTTGAGAGTGTATAAGAGGTCACATATAGGCCATACTATGTGATCTAAGAGGCTCCTGCTGCATTCCTGGTAACTGGGATTAAATTCCTCCTTAAATAAAAGGGTATAAGGGAGGATACAGGAGGAGAAGAGCTTACAATCTATTAGGGTATAAGGGAGGATAAAGAGGGAGAAAAGCTTACAATCTATTAGGGTATAAGGGAGGATACAGGAGGAGAAGAGCTTACACTCTATTAGGGTATAAGGGAGGATACAGGAGGAGAAGAGCTTACACTCTATTAGGGTATAAGGGAGGATACAGGAGGAGAAGAGCTTACAATCTATTAGGGTATAAGGGAGGATACAGAAGGAGAAGAGCTTACACTCTATTAGGGTATAAGGGAGGATACAGGAGGAGAAGAGCTTACACTCTATTAGGGTATAAGGGAGGATACAGGAGGAGAAAAGATTACAATCTATTAGGGTATAAGGGAGGATACAGGAGGAGAAGAGCTTACAATCTATTAGGGTATAAGGGAGGATACAGAGGGAGAAAAGCTTACAATCTATTAGGGTATAAGGGAGGATACAGAGGGAGAAAAGCTTACAATCTATTAGGGTATAAGGGAGGATACAGGAGGAGAAGAGCTTACACTCTATTAGGGTATAAGGGAGGATACAGGAGGAGAAGAGCTTACAATCTATTAGGGTATAAGGGAGGATACAGAGGGAGAAGAGCTTACAATCTATTAGGGTATAAGGGAGGATACAGAAGGAGAAGAGCTTACACTCTATTAGGGTATAAGGGAGGATACAGGAGGAGAAGAGCTTACACTCTATTAGGGTATAAGGGGGCGGGTTGACAGGAGGGTTGGTTGGTGGGTATTTAGATGTGCGAGTGGGCAGGTGGTCAGGCAGGTAGGTAGGTGGGTGGGTGGCTGCCACCTCCACTTCAGAATCCGCTGATTCCGCCTGCACACCACTCCAGTCTGCTGCTGGTCCAGGGTCTGGGTAGGTAGGTAGGTGAGTGTCAGGTATATAGATAGGTGGGTGGATTAGGCAGTTGGATTAGTAGGTGGGTGAGTGAGCAGGTGGGTAGATGGGCAGGGTGGGTTAAGAGAAAAACATTGCGCCATTAATTAGTATTAGCATTTAGTTTGAGGTGTATTGGAACACAGTACAGCAACAGCATGGACTCACCTGGAGCCACTTCACTGCCAAGTTGAAGAATCTTTTCTGTTGTTGAGTTCTTCTCTCCTTCAATCAACATGGTGTCTGCAGGCTGCTAACTTGTCCTCGTGGGTGAGACACACACACATCTCTCTCTCTCCCTCCCCATTTCCTCTCCTCTATGGCTGCAGCCCACACACACACACACACACACACACACACACACACACACGCTCTCTCCCCTCCCCACTTTTCCCCCTCACCGACCTCTGCTCCAGCCATCAATCACACTTTCTCTCCATTTAATTACTCACGTCATCCTCTCCCCTCGCTGGCCGGCCAGCATGCCTGGAAGGGGAAGTGCTGGCTTCTCCTGTGCTCTGGGCTGGCCTCCGCAGTGAGGGGAAACAAGAGAGGAGTTTTTTTGTTCCGTCTTGTGAGCGCCTTAGCTGACAGCTGCACACTGCAAAAATTTCACTGACTCGAGTATAAGCCGAGGTGGCTTTTTTCAGCCCAAAAAGTGGGCTGAAAAACTCGCCTTACACTCGAGTATATACGGTATATGCAAACAAGAAAAAAACTATTTAAATCTGAAACAGCAACATCCCCCGAACAATACCCAACATGCATAGGTCCTGTCAAGGGAAGAGTTGCCAAACAGCCCAAAGTAAAGCATGCACGTAACAGTAATTTTACTTGAAAATTTCAGCTCTGCGTACCTTACGCTTTTTCTACCAAAACAACCCTTTACATTTGGAATACCCGCTACAAACCATATATTCCCTGAAAGTTTTCTAGGCATACCTAGCTTATTGTAGTGGGCTCATATTTCTGGAAGTAATCCCTTGAAGAATTCTTTGGTTGCACAGGGTTTCCCTAAAAGTGTATAAAAAAGCAGAATAAAAAACACCTTTCCCTAAAATATGAATATGCAAACAAGAAAAAACGACCTAAGTCTGAAAGTGCAAGGTCCCCCGAGCAGAACAATACTCAACATACATAGCTCATTTTAACCCTTTTAATTGCCACCCTACTTGAGATTTTGTCACCCTCTGTTGACAGGTCATTTTTCACCATTTTGTTCCATGTCTAACTGTGATTTTTGCAGGAATTTCCCGGAAAATTATGTATATATTTTTGCGGCAGAGTTTAGGCTTTAACATGAAATGTCTTGTTTGTAATTTTTCTACGGTTTTTTGAATATTTTTGAAAAAAATTAATAAATAAAAAATTATTATTTTTAAAAATTGTCTAATTTATTTTAAATAAACCTTTTATTTTATTAAAGAAAACAATATTCATGTGATAGCCCCATTTTTCACGATTACTGCGGTACCACATATGTATCAGTAGCCCCCCGTTCCTGTCCAGAAGACCCCCCCCAACTGAAAAGAGCACTTTATAACATTTACATATAAAAAACAATAAACTCCACACTATAAAGAAATAAATAAATAAAAAAAATTGGTATGAGGTCCCCCCTACCCAGCATAATCAGCCCGGAACCAGCTATGGGGGCTAGTAGAACAGGACGTAGGGGCCAGCTTTGGTGGCCCCGGGCCCTGCAGGCTACAAGCCGGCATAGCCTATGGCCACGGGCTCTTCTGCCCCCATCCAGGCATTGGGGAGACAGGTAATTGGGGGGTTTGGGGTTAATGGCAAGTCACCCACTAGCCACAGAGCCAGAGCCTTGTGAACTGGTACTGCTTTACTCACCTGCGATTGTGGGCTCCTGTGTCCCTCGCCGATCCGTTGACAGATGTCGGTGATCACCATCCAGAGGAGAGGGGAGGTAGGGGATCAGAGCATCCCCCACCCCTCTACTGCTCTGCTCAGTGATCTCTGGGCATCTGACAGCTGAGCTGAAGAGAGCCGGGATGACACCCGCATGGTGGCATAATCCGCCCTGCCCCCAAAGGGGCAGGGTTACTTGGCGAGATGGCGCCACCTGTCAGGAAGGCAGGGGGAGAGAGCCCGTTGGCCACCCTCCTGCAGACTTAAAAGCCAGGGGGGGTGATCAGATACGCCCCCCCCCCCCCCCCCCCCCGGAGAAGAGGAAAACCAGCAGGAGCGATCGGGCACCGAGGTGAGTAAATGTCATTTATTTTTTTTACATGTAGTACCGGCCAGCTGTGGAAGCGGGGGGGCACCTATTCCGGGCACTCCCCTGCAGCTGGGGGGGGGCCTGGGTGGGGGATCGAAGCCCCCCAGATGAAGAGGAGACCCGGCCGGTTCAATAGAGGGGTCAGGTGAGTCGCTTTTTTTTTTGCCTGCTAACAGGGGGGAAAGTCAGGTACGTAAAATTTACGTAGCTGGTGTTTAACGTCAGGAGAGGCAGCTACGTAACTTTCACGTAGTTGGCGCTAGAAGGGTTAAAGTAGAGCAATCACCCACAGCAGCTGTCCTGGAATCTAAAAGATTCTAGGACTGGCCACTAACCTGCCCCCAGCCATCCTATGCCTTATGGCCTGGTTATCTTAACAAATGTAAGGATGTCTGCGTTGCCTGTGGATAGGCGGATCAAACACCCAGTATTTACAATGCAGGTAATGGCCAGAGGTCAGTAGTAATACCCAGTATGTAGAATGCAGGTGGTGCCAACAAGTGAGTAGTTTTTTCTAACCCCCAGTAAGTAGAATGCAGGTGGTGCAAAGACGGGAGTAGCTTTTTCTAACCCACAGTAAGTAGAAAGCAGGTGGTGCCATCAAGTGAGTTGCTTTTTTTCTAAGCCCCCGTAAATAGAATGCAGGTCGTGCCAACAGGTGAGTGTTTTTTTTTCTAACCCCCCAATAAGTAGAATGCAGGTGGTGCCAACAAGTCAGTTGTTTTGTTCTAACCCGCAGTAAGTAGAATGCAGGTGGTGCCAACAAGTCAGTTGTTTTGTTCTAACCCACAGTAAGTAGAATGCAGGTGGTGCCCACAGGAGAGTAGTTTTTTCTAACCCCAAGTTAGTAGAATGCAAGGGGTACAACGAGTAAGTTGTTTTTTCAAACCCCCAATAGATAGAATGCAAGGGGTGCAAACAGGGGAGTCGTTTTTCAAACCCCACAGTAAGTTTTATGCAGATGGTGCCCATAGGTGAATAGTTTTGTCAAACCCTCAGTAGGTATCATGCAGGTGGTGCTCACAGGGGAGTATTTTTTTCAAACCCCCAGTAAGAAAAATGCAGAGGGTGCCCACAGATGTGCAGTATTAAATGCCCAGATGTGACCCACCATCTGCCCATCCTCAGGATGCAAAAAGAACAGGCAGATGTGCCTCTCTAGCTGCCCCTCTCCATAGTTAGGTGACCTGAAATGGACAGCTTGAGATGCAGCCTCCTCTCCCCTTATGTGTCCTAAAAAAAACGTATTTTTCTTTGTTTTCTCAGTCCTATCTATCCCTCACTCAGCAGCAGCAACCTTTTCCTATCTACTCAGAGCTGAAATGGCGATGCCGAGAGATGGCTGTGGTTTCTAGATGTTCTAGATGTTTCTAGATTTCTAGATTGGCTGCTGGCCAATCAACCAGCTTTCTGGGTTTGGTCGAACGCCGAATTTCAGCAGGTGTCTGTGTTCGGCTTAGTGAACCCCAGCCCACAAAGTTCGATATGAACCCGAACTTTGCAGCTCGGGTTCACTCATTACTACTTACAAATCAATAACAGTAAACTGACAAAACTGTAAAGACTGTATAAGACAGTGTTTTAATATATACCAGTACCAGTAGTGCTATGCAAGGGTAATCCCCAAAAATATGCTGCAATAAAAATGGGGTCAAGTTTGTTATGTTTAGGAACACTTTTTGCTATCTACTAAAAAGATTGTACAGTGATCAATGCTAGTGCTTATTTAAGAAAAATGAAAAACATATTAATATTTTTTAACCTGTGTCATTGTTTTCAACCTGGTTTAAAGTTTAAAACAGTTCACAGACAAAATGCTACTGCTTTGACTCTAAGTCCTAGAACATATGGTTGCTCCTTTATAGGTAGAGTATGTGTTAAGGTAACCCATGTATATTGGCCTCGGAGTCCTAGAACATATGTATGTATGTGTTAAGAAAAGCAGATTTTTAAGCAGTGACATACACCCACATAGATGACTGTCCCGGGAGTAACGGCTGCAATCTTGGACTTGGAAACTAAACTAAGCTAAGGTCCAAATCCAAATATTAAAATGCAATATTCCTCACATTAGGCATAAAATAAAGCATCTAAAAGCTTGGCTAATCTTTGCTAACATGTTTCAAACATCACCAGCTTTTTCCAGCTTCAAACATGTTACAGCTTTTTTGGGAATTTGTTTTTGGTTGATTTTAATATACTACACAAAAAACAGTACTGTATTATGTGGAACAGTGACGGATTTCTAAACTATCTCTTGGTAGACCTATTTCAGCCTCAAATGCTCTGCTGAAGGGGTCATATGCAATACTGCTTATTCCTTAAGAATAGGGATTGCTAGCCCACCGAGAGAGGAGTCTAGTACAGAGGAAAAAAGATTCTAAAAGCATTCTTTACACCATCTTGCAAAGGAAATCATACACATACTACAATGCTATGAAAGGACATGTACTCTACTCTTAATAAAAAAAGCTTGTTTCAGCCTTGGCATATCACATTAACTTACCCACTATACTGGACATTCACAGCCAACCCTCTCAGTACTATGAAGCCTAGAATACAGGTGAAATAATACACAATCTTCATCTTTGAGCCTCTTCTGTGGTTTCTCTGATCTTTTAAAACTAAATGAATTCTGTTGAGAGATTTCTGTCATTTTTATGATAACATTATCTATTGTCCAGCCCTGAGTATTGCAGTATATCATAAATAGCTCATTTGCCTATTCATTTACTAAAGGCTTTTATGATGGAATTTAGTTCTTAAGAAAATGATAATAAAACAAAGAAGGTTTCTGAAAACTACTATCATATTGCAAATAGTGATGAGCGGATCCAACCCGCAAAAATTTGGATCCGTGCCGAACTTTGCGGTTTGGGCCCCCGAACAGGGATTTCAAAATGAAATCTGTGCACAGATTTTGACCCAGAAGAAGCTTGATTGGTTGCTGGTCATGGCTGTGATTGGCCAGACGGGACATGTGACCCCGTATATAATACGGGGGCTGTGTCTTGCAGCACTGAGAGCGCAGTTGGTGTAGATAGGGGTTTGTGTACCCCTTGTATCACAACTAGCGCTAAGTATTGGGTGTGCCCCCTTATTTCACAACTAGCTCTAAGCACTGGGGTGTATCCCCTTTTACCTCAACTAGCTGTAAACACTGGGGTTTGTGTACCCCCTTATACCACAACTAGCTCTAAGCACTGGGATTTGGGTATGGATACTAGTCAGTATCTGACCTTAACCTTTGGGAGCTGTAGGCATCATAAAGCTGGTAGACAGCCTCTGGAACCTGGTGCTTCAACTTGACCTTGAAGCGCCACTCCACCCTCTCCTTTAGGTCCTCCACAATCTCCCACTTTTGGAACTGGGGGCAGGCATAATCATACTCATTTATGAGCATTGGGCATATTACAAGAAAGAAAAGAAGAAAAACCAAAAAATAATGAAAAAAGAATTGCCTAACATTCCCAAAATATAACAGCAGACCAAAAAACCCAACCTCCAAAAAATGAACCAACTGAAAGAAGTGCAAGAATCAATAACAAACACCGCGCCTAAAATGCACAGGAAAAAAACGCTAACAGTTTCCCTAAAGGCACTACGCAAAAAATGTAGGTACGCAAAGCAAAGATGCAAGTGCGCAATCTAAAAAACATACTATATAGGAAAATAGTAACAACTCTGCAAAGAGCGAAGGAGGTCAAAATACATAATGGAACAATGTACAAAAAGGCCAACACATTACAAAAAAAAAACAGATGAAATGACATGCCCACAGAAAACACACATTTGAAGAAAACACACAGGCACACTATTAAACATCCAGACAGGTGTGAACTTAAGGCTACATGCACACTTGTTCGGATAAGTTTGCATTTCTGCATTTTACAGATCAAGTGCTTTTTGTTTTTTTCAGTTGAACTTCGTTTTTCGAATGCATTTGTCTTTACAGTTGCAATTCCATAGAATAGATACAGAATACATCTCCATATGCAGTCTGGTTGGAAAGCAGGACTTTTTGGGCTAAGTTCGAACCGCACTCCATCAAAACGAAGAGGTGTGAAAGGGACCATAGAGGATACATGATATGACTTTTTCTGCAGATTTGCAAAACTCAGAAACACAAAAGCACCCAGACAGGTTTGACGGTAGCTTGACTGTAGCCCAAAAAAAAGACAGGAAATCATTAAAATGACTTGCATTTTCAGCCTGTGTTGGGGCATCCCAATTGCGATGTCTTCCCACGTGAATGCAGTGGCCAATCTTGGAGCTGGATTTCGCATAGAACAAAAAGCGTTGTTCTAGTTTCGAGACAGAAAAGATAAGAACATATACAGTACCTGTAGGTAAAGTCCCCTAACCCACTAACTTTCCTTATCCCCCTTAAAGTGGACCAAAACCAAGGATTTTGACTATCCTGGGTTTTGGTCTTTTCCCCCGGGCACCCTGATCAGGGGTCCCCTGAAGAAACTCACCTTTTCCCGGTCCTACAGGGCATGCACTGCCGCTCATCCAATCAGCGCGCCCGGAGCCGCTGATGTCACGCCATCTAAGATGGCATCTAAGTCCAGCAGATCAGAGCACAATGCCGGCCACATTCCCAGCTTCCCCCTAACAGGGAGCATGCCTGTGCTGGCCAGAGGGATAGCGGGGATGCACCGTGGCCCGCGTATGTGCCATTGGAGCTGGAACAAAGGTAAGTGAACGGTGTCACCTGGGGGGTTTCACACAGCAGGGCAACCTGATTCGCGGGCTGATGGAGCTGGGTTTTGAGCCACTTTAAGACCATTTCAAAGCATCTCAAAATCTCTAATTATAAGTAAATACCTTAAGTATTCTAACTGCTTGCTTTCATCTTTGGATGTGGTTGAGCTGGGGTGGGCATGTCATGATGCAGTTTTATGAGTCATGTGTGCAATGTGCTGTGGTCAGAGCCAGCAGCAGGACCGCTGTGGATTGCCATGCCCACTTGTGCTGAGAGCAGTAAGGGACAGAGTGGCTGTGGCTGGCCTTAGAAAAATGAATGGAAGGCAAGTTATGCTATGGTTTAAACTCAGCACTGCAGGAGATGAACGAGAGGCACATTGGACAGGCATCTGATAACAGTCTTATTATTGCTGTTGACTGAACAGTCTCTTAAAAGAAAAAAAAAACTTCTGACATCAGTGGACTTTAGATGTAACGTACTAGGTTTTCTCCTGCTGCCCTTTTGGAATTTCAGCTTTATGCCTTTATGGCTATGTTTTCCTACTCATCAAGATATGATAACTGATATAACTAGGGATGAGCGAATCGATCCGGACGAACCCGGATTAGTTCCGAATTTCATGGAAAATTCGATTCTGAACGAATCCGAATTTCCCTGTGATTCGATTGATCGAAGTTTTCCTTTAAACTCCATTTATTTCAATTACAGGCATTCTAAAATGGTGGATGAACATGTCCAGACATATCCCCTGGGGCAAGGTATCATGGGTAAGTCACATGCAGCCTATCAGCAGCCAGGAAGGCCGGTGACGTCTCCGTGCTATATAAAGCGACGGCCATCTTCCTTGTGCGCATTTCAGCGTTCTATTGCGGCCAGAGCACAGCTCGTTAGAGACAGGGACAGAGAGTTAGAGATAGGTAGGGAGAGTCAGAGAGGCAGACAGAGAGGTAGACAGAGCCAGGGAAAGATAGGGAAAAACCGGAACCATCCAGCCAGAGACAGCTTAGAAATGACAGTGACATTTTTTTTTTCATTAGCCAGATCAGTTTTCAATTCAATTTCAGTTCTTTGTGCTGTAAATCTGCCTTGCCACTGTGCATGCCATCTATGCAGTGGCTTATTTAACCCTATCTGTTACACACAAGCATTTATCATAATATAACTGGATTAGTTTAAATGCCTTTAACAAAAAAAACACCAGCCCACCTGGGTATCCCAAACCTGCACTTAGCAGCCTAGCTGTTATACTAAATATGCTTGTTGATCCTTCCTCAGCTTAATCAAAGTATTGCGTTTTGAATTGGTTTTTGGTCTGCCTTTAACAAAAAAAACACCAGCCCACCTGGGTATCCCAAACCTGCACTTAGTAGCCTATCTGTTATACTAAATACACTTGTTGATCCTCCTCAGCTTAATCAAAGTATTGCATTTTGAATAGTTTTTTGTCCTGCTGCCAAAACACTAGGCCGCAGGGCATCCCAAACCTGCACTTAGCAGCCTATCTGTTATACTAAATACGCGTGTTCATCCTTCCTCAGCCTAATCAAAGTATTGCAATTTGAATTGGTTTTTGGTCTGCTGCCAAAACACTAGGCCGCAGGGTATCTCATATTGCCAATTTTCATAGTATCTGGTGCAGAGAAGCAGTTCCTCACTTTATTTAGCTTCTTCTTTTTACCTATTGCGCATTTCAAATACATAAAAATGTCAGGCAGACAAGTGCAAGGATGTTCAAAGAGGAGTGGCAGAGGCCAAGATTCAGCAGGCAGAGGTTGCAGCAGACTAGGAGCGAGTGGCAGCAGGAGTCACGGTGAGAGACCTGATCGGCCAGTATCTGCTAGCGGTCGTGTCTCCACCAGTAACGCATCTGCCATGGTAGATTGGTTAACGCGCTCATCAACATCATCACAAGTTACATCTGAGACCCCCAGTCTAGGGTCGGTAGGTTCCTCTGACACAACCCTGAGTTGGCATGCCCCGAGAGCAGTCCCTGTCCTCCCATTGCCTCTGTCCTACGCTGTTCCCTCCCCCAGCGACGTATCCTATGCTTTGGGTTCAGCTCCACTCTTTAGTGAGGAGGACGATCAGATAGAGGAAAGTCAGCACATCAGTGACGTGCAGCCACAACTCGGTGATGATGATGATGATGAAGCCGATCGCACTTGGGAGCTGGGTGATGAAGGGGCTTCATCGTCATCATCAGGAGAAGAGGGGTGCAGGTTGCCCCGGAGTCAGCAGCTGAGGCAGCAAGGTGTTAGCAGCATGGTTGGCAGTCAGCATGGGGGAACAATTGTAAAGCCTGGAGCCAAACGGGGCCAGGGTAGAGAACCTGCTGCACGGCAGGCTACCTTATCGGGAGGTAGTGGAGCAGGAGTTTCTGGAGTTGGCGACAGTAGCAGTGAATCAGTGAGGCCTGTTGGTGGGAAAAGTAGCTACTCGGCAGTGTGGCAGTTTTTCCTGAAGCATCCGCAGGAGGGTAACATGGCCACATGCAAGATATGTAGGCAGAAGGTGAAGCGTGGCCAGGGCCCAAATGTTGGCACCACGGCCCTGCGTCAACATATGATGCGTCACCATAAAGCGGCCTGGGAGAACTGAGGCTCCGAAGAGGTGGTCCAGCCTGCTTCCTCACCAAGTGGCTCGGCGCTCCCAATTTCTGCCAGCCAAGGCTCCAGCACCTCAGCCAAAGGCAGCTGTGCATCATACCCATCCTCTGTCGCTCCTGCTCCTCCTCCCCCAAGTCATGCATCCCGCCAGCAATCCATCAGCGAAGCCATGTCCAAGAGACAGCAGTATGCGCCCACTCATCCTATGGCACAGAAGCTGAATGTGCTCCTGTCCAAGTTGCTGGTGCTGCAGTCGCTCCCTTTTCAGGTGGTGGACTCTGCACCTTTCAGAGAACTGATGGCTTGTGCTGAGCCGAGGTGGAGAGTCCCAAGCCGTCATTTCTTTGCCTAGAAGGCAGTGCCAGCGCTGCACACTTTTGTTGACCAGAAGGTGGGCCAGTCCTTGAGCCTGTCCGTGTGTAGCAAAGTGCATGGCAGCGCCGACGTCTGGAGCTGTAACTATGGTCAGGGACAGTACATGTCATTTACGGCCCACTGGGTGAATGTGGTCCCTTTGCAGCAGCAGCAGCAGCAACTTGGACAAGTCATGCCGCTTCGGCCTCCATGCTCCCTGCCAGTTGGGCCTGTGACACCTTGCGACTCGGTCTCCTCATCCTCCGCCATCTCCTCATAACTCCACTGTAGGCTCAAGTCTCAGTGCCCCTCCAGTCTCCCATGTGTGCAGGGCACGGAGGTGTCACACTGTGCTTCACATGGTTTGTCTTGGCAAACGGAGTCACACAGGGGAGGAACTGCTTAAATTTATTCATCAGGAAATCCAAACATGGCTTACTCCAAGAAAACTTAAAATGGGAATCATGGTTACCAACAATGGGAAGAACATTTTGTCTGTGCTGCGCTAAGGAAGCCTGACCCATGCCCCCTGCATGGCTCACGTCTTCAATCTGGTTGTCAAGCAGTTTTGTGAAGTGTTCCCCCCATCTGCAAGACATCCTAACAACTTCAAGGAAACTTTGCATGCACTTCAGCCACTCATACACCGCCAAACACACCCTTCTTGAGCTACAGCGTCAGAACGGTATCTCCCAACATAGTCTGATTTGCGATGTTTCCACCCGTTGGAATTCCACCCTTCACATGTTGGACCGATTATATGAACAGAGAAAAGCCATCACGGATTTCCTGATGATCCAAGCGGATAGGGAGACTCCCTTGTGTAACTTCAATGTCAACCAGTGGCAGCTCATACGTGACACCTGCCGTTTGCTCAGGCCCTTTGAGGAAGCCACTTTATTTGTCAGTCGGCAGGATTACGGGATGAACGACGTGATTCCACTGCTTCATGTACTACAGCACATGTTGGAAACCATGGCTGGTCAGGGCACTGGAGACATGGAATCTACATCTTACGGCCACATGGACCCCGTTGGAGCTGAACTGGAGGAGGAGGAGGAAGAGGAGGAGGAGTGGCCTAGTGAAGCACAGTTTAGGCTTGGCGAAATGGCTGGTTTATCTAGTCAGCGGACAGGAGAGGAGGAGCAGGAGCAGCCAGAGGAGCTAGAGGGTTTTGAGGAAGGCGAGACAGAGGACCCGGACACACGGTGGCAGTATGCAGTGGAGATGGAGACATGTAGTCCCTCCGAGTCACTTGCGCAAATGGCAGGAAGCATGCTCACGTGCTTGCGTAGTGACCCCAGAAATGTTTCCATTTGTCGGCGGGATGACTTCTGGCTGTCCACCTTATTGGACCCTCGCTTCCGGCACAAAATGGGGGCATTTTTAAACCCACCGAGAGGGAGGACAAACTGAACTACTACAAAGACATTCTACGTAGTCAGCTGGCCTATTTGCGCCATGGTCCATACTTTCGCAGGTCTGACTCAGGGGGACCTCTGCACTCACCTTCCACTGCCATGGCTGCTGGGGGGTTTGGCAGGAGCAGCAGCAGCAGCCTCAGTCTTCAGTCGCTAATGAGTAGCTTTCTACACCCGCATAGTGAGGCTACTCATGAGCAGCAGGAAGACCTGGAGCAGGACCTCAACCAGCAGGTCATGTCACACCTTGACATGACCATGCCAACACACCTTGATTATCCGCTGGACTTCTGGGCAGCCAAACTTGGCTTGTGGCAGCAACTAGCAGAGTTTGGCCTTGAAAAGCTGTCCTGCCTGGCAAGTAGCGTGCCATCTGAGCGGGTGTTTAGTGCGGCGGGGCCATAGTTACAGTGAGGAGAACTCGTCTGTCAACTAAAAATGTGGAGAGACTCACCTTTGTCAAAATGAATCAGGGATGGATCAGCCAGGATTTCCACCCACCAATGGCTGATGCATGCGACTAGATTCAGCATGGTGCCACGTTTTACACTTTCCAAATGGTGCAAAACATATTTATGTCTTTAGACCAATTTTTGGGCTCCTGCTGATGCCAACTTCAGGGTGTGCCTTTCAGCCAATTTTTGGGCTCCTGCTTATGCCAACTTCAGGGTGTGCCTTTCAGCCAATTTTTGGCCTCCTGCTTATGCCAACTTCAGGGTGTGCCTTTCAGCCAATTTTTGGCCTCCTGCTGCTGCCAACTCCAGGGTGTCTTTCAAGCAATGTTTGGGCTCCTGCTTATGCTGCTGCCAACTCCAGGGTGTGCCTTCCAGCTAATGTTTGTGCTCCTGCTGCTGCCAACTTCAGGGTGCCTTCCAGACAATTTCTGGGTTCCTGCTGCTGCTGCTAATTCCAGGGTGTGTTAGTCAATTTTCTGGCTCCTGCTGCGGCTGCTGCCAACTCCAGTGTCTCTTTAAAGCAATGTTTGGGCTCCTGCTGCTGCTTGCAACTCCAGGGTGTGATTCATCCAATTTTTGGGCTCCTGCAGCCATCTCCAGTGTCTCTTTCAAGCTATGTTTGGGCTCCTGCTGCTGCTGCTTGCAACTCCAGGGTGTGATTCATCCAATTTTGGGCTCCTGCAGCCAAATCCAGTGTCTCTTTAAAGCAATGTTTGGGCTCCTGCTGCTGCTCCTTGCAACTCCAGGGTGTGATTCATCCAATTTTTGGGCTCCTGCTGTCAAATCCAGTGTCTCTTTCAAGCAATGTTTGGGCTCCTGCTCCTGCTGCTGCTGCTTGCAACTGCAGTGTGTATTTAGTCAAATTTTTGGGCTCCTGCAGCCAACTCCAGTGTCTCTTTCAAGCAATGTTTGTGCTCCTGCTCCTGCTGCTTGCAACTCCAGGGTGTGATTCATCCAATTTTTGGGCTCCTGCAGCCAACTCCAGTGTCTCTTTAAAGCAATGTTTGGGCTCCTGCTGCTGCTGCTGCTTGCAACTCCAGGGTGTGATTCATCCAATTTTTGTTCTCCTGCAGCCAACTCCAGTGTCTCTTTAAAGCAATGTTTGGGTTCCTGCTCCTGCTGCTTGCAACTCCAGGGTGTGATTCATCCAATTTTTGGGCTCCTGCAGCCAACTCCAGTTTCTCTTTCAAACTATGTTTGGGCTCCTGCTGCTGCTGCTGCTGCTGCCAACTCCAGGGTGTGTCAGTCAATTTTTGGGCTCCTGCTGCGGCTGCTGCCAACTCCAGTGTCTCTTTAAAGCACTGTTTGGGCTCCTGCTGCTGCTTGCAACTCCAGGGTGTGATTCATCCAATTTTTGGGCTCCTGCAGCCAACTCCAGTGTCTCTTTAAAGCAATGTGTGTGCTCCTGCTCCTGCTGCTTGCAACTCCAGGGTGTGATTTATCCAATGTTGTGCTCCTGCAGCCAACTCCAGTGTCTCTTTCAAGCTATGTTTGGGCTCCTGCTGCTGCTGCTTGCAACTCCAGGGTGTGATTCATCCAATTTTTGGGCTCCTGCAGCCAAATCCAGTGTCTCTTTAAAGCAATGTTTGGGCTCCTGCTGCTGCTGCTTGCAACTCCAGGGTGTGATTCATCCAACTCCAGAAATTGGATGAATCACACCCTGGAGTTGCAAGCAGCAGGAGAAGGAGCACAAACATTGCTTTAAAGAGACACTGGAGTTGGCTGCAGGAGCCCAAAAATTGGACTAAAGACACACTGGAGTTGCAAGCAGCAGCAGGAGCAGGAGCCCAAACATTGCTTTAAAGAGACACTGGATTTGGCAGCAGGAGCCCAAAAATTGGATGAATCACACCCTGGAGTTGCAAGCAGCAGCAGCAGGAGCCCAAACATTGCTTTAAAGCGACACTGGATTTGGCTGCAGGAGCCCAAAAATTGGATGAATCACACCCTGGAGTTGCAAGCAGCAGGAGCCCAAACATAGCTTGAAAGAGACACTGGAGTTGGCAGCAGGAGCCCAAAAATTGGATAAATCACACCCTGGAGTTGCAAGCAGCAGGAGCAGGAGCACAAACATTGCTTTAAAGAGACACTGGAGTTGGCTGCAGGAGCCCAAAAATTGGATAAATCACACCCTGGAGTTGCAAGCAGCAGGAGCAGGAGCACAAACATTGCTTTAAAGAGACACTGGAGTTGGCTGCAGGAGCCCAAAAATTGGATGAATCACACCCTGGAGTTGCAAGCAGCAGGAGCAGGAGCACAAACATTGCTTGAAAGAGACACTGGAGTTGGCTGCAGCCAGGGGAGGACTGGGACTAAAAAACGGTCCGGGACTTTTTGGGGCACACCGACCCTGCTGTACTCTCTGTATATCTCCCAACTTTTGAAAACTGGAAAGACAGACACATTTTTTTGCACTTAAACCACGCCCCTGCCACACCCTTAAAAGGAAACACCACCTAATAATTACATATTATTATTATTACTATTAATAATAATTACAGGCAAGCCCCCCACACACATATACTATAGCCAGTGAGGGTCATCCCTCCACACACACACACACACACCTTCCACCTCACCCCTCACTACATTTTTCTTTCCTGCACATGAGCAGGACCCAAGTGATGTGAGCAGGCTCTTTCCTGTTGGAGTCCAGCCGTGTGCTCGGCTGCACACCTGGGGCCGGACACATGGAGACGGCACAGGACAATTGAACGTTGATGCGATCCTGGGACGATCCTGCCCAAATTTGGACGGTTGGGAGGTATGCATTCACACAACAATGGCAGATGGAAAGAAGTAGAAAGAAGATGGAAGGAAAGTAAATGAGAGGACAACTGAGAGATTGAGGGAATGCAGAAAATAGTAAATAAAGTGAGAGTGAGTGAGAAGGGTGATGCCCCCCGCCAGGTTCACCAAGAATTGTTACCTCAGCAGCGATCCCATGGCACATGTGCATTAACCAGCAATCCATTCTTAATGAGGAAAGACCCAGGTGTCCGCCTTTGCTTCACTGTAGCCGATGCCCACACCAGCTATTCATAAATGCCATTAGCTGGGGAAAGCCAGTGATGTGGCCATGACCAACACATGCGCTGTGGGATTGGCTGATTGGTCAGTACACTGGGTGACGGGGGGGTTTTATAGAGTGGGGAATTCTGATCTGGAAACAGGGAATCCTAGGTCCTGGGGCCATTTACACTCCAGTCTGTACTAAAGGGTTTAAACCTGCTTTAATAGTTGCAGATCCTATAGCAGAGTTGGCACCGGCTATTCAGAAATACCTGGGGGGGGGGGTACATTCCGGGCTGAAGGAAAAGCCTGCATGCAGCATGGCATTGGTGAGAGCACTGGACCATCCCTGGGGATACAGACAGTGAGGAATCCCAATTTGGGATGCCCCTTAAAGAGGCAGTATACCAGCCCTTTAGTATTATAGACACTAGGGAGTTGGTTGCTCCTCTTTAAAGCACACCTACAATAATTTGTCAGCCTATGGCATGGGTTTTCCTTTCCCCATTTCCCCTAGCTGAACAGTAAGCAGATGCAAGGTTGCCTCTAGTGGCGGACTGGTCACAGTTCACAATGCAGCAGCCAGTGCTTTATACTGAAGGAGGTGCTGGTCACTGCAGTGTGTGCTGCAACTTCCAGTCCTTAGACACATGGAGCCCACTGAGAAATGGGTTTCTCTTCACTTCGGGCTGGAGGGTGCAAATTAAGGTGGAACAAAACCTGGGGCTTTGCCTTACTTGGGTTTTGGTCATTGACCTTGGGGCATTCTGACTTGGGATGCCCCAGTTTGTGAAACCCCTGGATTGAGGCCATTTAGATAGGCCTAGTGCGGCAGCAGCGGGCCGGCATGGGATGGCCAGATGGGTAAGTCAACTCAGAGTTTCGGGGGCTTTTACACATAAAGGAAAGTGAGGAATTGGGCGTCATAGAGGCCGATTCATTAATTGCGCCAGGTAGCGACAGATGAGCGATAGTAGCGTTATTTTCACAGCGCCCGCTAGTATTCGCTGTGCTTGGCCGTTGTTCGGCTGTTGAGAGCGACTCAGTCGGTGTGCGGTAATGTTGAATACGGGGTTAGGAGTCGCTGTTTGACAGGTTCCGCGCTGTATGGGAGCGCATGACAGCGAACGGCCATAGCGAACGGCTCCCAGCATATTCATTAACAAATCATGCTCTAAAAATTCTCGCGCTGTAAAATGCTTGTTTAAACCCCAGAGCGCTGGCGGCGATGGGTTAAAAGTAGTTTTTTAAACCCCAAACAACCATATTTTTAGAAAAAAAAAAAAACATGTTTTTCAAAACATTTTGTAATATGAATACATTAATATCAGACCTGTAATATCAATTCTGCCCATTTTTTTTTTTTTTACATTAAAAAAAAAAAATCTAACATTGCAGAAGTGGTCACAGAATTTTTGACATTTAAAAAAAAAAAAAAAATTAATAGCAATTAATTATGAATATTTAAAGATTGCTCCATTGAAATGCATTGGAGAGCGCCAGGTAGCGAGAGGTCATACCTGTCGCTGTTCAAGGTCGCTCGCTGGCGCTGTGGGGTGAGGCTGGAATAATGATGAATGATTCGCTATCTGGCGCTCTGTCAGTCGCTAAGCAGGATCGACTTGATAAATGTGTGATTGCGGAGGGGAGCCGGCGTTCTCGTGGCGGTGAGCGTCATTACCGTTCGCTCACCATTCGCTACCTGGGGCTATCCCTTGTTAAATAAGGGCCTTAGTGTGCTGTTGGTCCACTCTAGATACCAAATACAGAAGACTGTGGAGTCAGGGCTGCTCCGAATTCAGTACAACTAACTGCCAGCAAGGGGTTAATGAGAGTCCAGCTCCCAGCCACTGCTGCTCTAATCATTAACCCATTCAGCTACAGAGGACCAGAACAGATCAAAGAAGGATGAAAGGTCCCTGACTTGTCAGTCAGGCCGGCCTTCTCCGTTCCTTGATGTGTGCAGCACGGAGTCTTGTCTCATGACACCCCTCCCCCAGCCCACTATCAACTCACAGTTATCAGTGTCTCTCCTTCCTTCTTCGGCATGAAAACCCGCTTGTTGCCTTTTAAATTCCTCTCTGAAGCATGGAGGACAGAGACTGCTCCTGATTGGCCAGGGCGGCTGCCTGTCACAGGCTTCTTCTCTCCTGCGTGTGACACATTGCAAGCAGCGCTTTTGATAGGCAGAACAAAGCACTGCTTGTAGTCTCCCAAATTTAGTGTGAGGGGTGGCCTCAGGTCGGTCCTGCATTACCACATTACTGTGTGTGTCAGAGCGGGGCCGGTGGCGGCGGGCAGAGCGGCCTCCACCCATTCCACTTCTCTCCGGTATGCCCTATGGCCAGCCCGCCACTGGCTGCAGCCACAGCAGGAGCCCAAAAATTGACTGACACACCCTGGAGTTGGCGGCAGCAGCAGGAGCCCAAACATAGCTTGAAAGAGACACTGGAGTTGGCTGCTGGAGCCCAGCAATTGGATGAATCACACCCTCGGCTCCTGCAGCCAACTCCAGTGTCTCTTTCAAGCTATGTTTGGGCTCCTGCTGCTGCTGCTGCTTGCAACTCCAGGGTGTGATTCATCCAATTTTTGGGCTCCTGCAGCCAACTCCAGTGTCTCTTTAAAGCAATGTTTGGGCTCCTCCTGCTGCTGCTGCTGCTTGCAACTCCAGGGTGTGATTCATCCAATTTTTGTTCTCCTGCAGCCAACTCCAGTGTCTCTTTAAAGCCATGTTTGGGCTCCTGCTGCTGCTGCTGCTTGCAACTCCAGGGTGTCATTTAGCCAATTTTTGGGCTCCAGCAGCCAACTCCAGTGTCTCTTTAAAGCAATGTTTGGGCTCCTGCTTCTGCTGCTGCTGCTCCTGCTGCTGCTTGCAACTCCAGAGTGTAATTCAGCTTATTTTTGGGCTCCTGCTGCCAACTCCAGTGTCTCTTTCAAGCTACATTTGGGCTCCTGCTGCTGCCAACTCCAGGGTGTGTCAGTCAATTTTTGGGCTCCTGCTGTGGCTGCAGCCAACTCCAGTGTCTCTTTCAAGCAATGTTTGTGCTCCTGCTCCTGCTGCTTGCAACTCCAGGGTGTGATTCATCCAATTTTTGGGCTCCTGCAGCCAACTCCAGTGTCTCTTTAAAGCAATGTTTGGGCTCCTGCTGCTGCTGCTTGCAACTCCAGGGTGTGATTCGTCCAATTTTTGTGCTCCTGCAGCCAACTCCAGTGTCTTTTTTAAGCAATGTTTGGGCTCCTGCTGCTGCTGCTTGCAGCTCCAGGGTGTCATTCAGCCAATTTTTGGGCTCCTGCAGCCAACTCCAGTGTCTCTATAAAGCAATGTTTGGGCTCCTGCAGCAGCTGCTGCTGCTGCTTGCAACTCCAGGGTTTAATCCAGCTTATTTTCGGGCTCCTGCTGCCAACTCCAGTGTCTCTTTCAAGCTATGTTTGGGCTCCTGCTGCTGCTTGCAACTCCAGGGTGTGATTCATCCAATTTTTGTGCTCCTGCGGCCAACTCCAGTGTCTCTTTAAAGCATTTTTTGGGCTCCTGCAGCTCCTGCAGCTGCTGCTGCTGCTTGCAACTCCAGGGTGTAATTCAGCTTATTTTTGTGCTCCTGCTGCCAACTCCAGTGTCTCTTTCAAGCTATGTTTGGGCTCCTGCTGCTGCCAACTCCAGGGTGTGTCAGTCAATTTTTGGGCTCCTGCTGTGGCTGCAGCCAACTCCAGTGTCTCTTTCAAGCAATGTTTGTGCTCCTGCTCCTGCTGCTTGCAACTCCAGGGTGTGATTCATCCAATTTTTGGGCTCCTGCAGCCAACTCCAGTGTCTCTTTAAAGCAATGTTTGCGCTCCTGCTGCTGCTGCTTGCAACTCCAGGTTGTGATTCATCCAATTTTTGTGCTCCTGCAGCCATTTCCAGTGTCTCTTTTAAGCAATGTTTGGGCTCCTGCTGCTGCTGCTTGCAACTCCAGGGTGTCATTCAGCCAATTTTTGGGCTCCTGCAGCCAACTCCAGTGTCTCTTTAAAGCAATGTTTGGGCTCCTGCAGCAGCTGCTGCTGCTGCTTGCAACTCCAGGGTTTAATTCAGCTTATTTTTGGGCTCCTGCTGCCAACTCCAGTGTCTCTTTCAAGCTATGTTTGGGCTCCTGCTGCTGCTTGCAACTCCAGGGTGTGATTCATCCAATTTTTGTGCTCCTGCAGCCCACTCCAGTGTCTCTTTAAAGCATTGTTTGGGCTCCTGCAGCTCCTGCAGCTGCTGCTGCTGCTTGCAACTCCAGGGTGTAATTCGGCTTATTTTTGTGCTCCTGCTGCCAACTCCAGTGTATCTTTCAAGCTATGTTTGGGCTCCTGCTGCTGCCAACTCCAGGGTGTGTCAGTCAATTTTTGGGCTCCTGCTGCGGCTGCTGCCAACTCCAGTATCTCTTTCACGCAATGTTTGGGCTCCTGCTGCTGCTGCTTGTACCTCCAGGGTGTGAATCATCCAATTTTTGGCCTCCTGCAGCCAACTCCAGTGTCTCTTTCAAACAATGTTTGTGCTCCTGCTGCTGCTGCCTACAACTCCAGGGTGTGATTCATCCAATTTTTGGGCTCCTGCAGCCAACTCCAGTGTCTCTTTAAAGTAATGTTTGGGCTCCTGAAGCTGCTGCTGTTGCTGCTGCTGCTGCTGCTTGCAACTCCAGGGTGTGATTCAGCTAATTTTTGGGCTCCTGCTGCTGCCAGCTCCAGGGTGTGTTTTTCAGACACTATAGGGGCCCCTCTTAGTGATGCCACTTCAACTCTCTGCAATTGTGCCACTCTGCGATTCTATTAGCGATGCCTCTGATCTGCATGTGATAATTATTTACAGTATTATTTCACCAACCCAGCACGCACCCTATGCGTGTTACAGCAAGGCAGAATGGTTTACAACCCTATTGAGGCTCTAGGAGGCTCAGAAATAGCCGTTTTTAATAGCGATTCATCGCGAATAAATTCGGGTCGAAACGATTTTTGACGGAAAATTCGGTGAATCAGTCGAATCGAATTTTTCAAAAGTCGCTCATCTCTAGATATAACTTTGAAGTATTTTAATACACTTTCTGATAGTAACTGGCTACTACATATTTTAACCTACCAACTTATTTATTATAATAGGATAAACTTACATTATCCAAAAGCAGGATGTGTTTGAACTGAAACTATCTTCTGACAGGACCAATTAGTAATTATAGAGGCAGTAGATCTGTACACAGAGGCATATATACTGAAGGCAAGGTCAGCAACAGAACTGAGCCAGATGCAGGCTGATTCCCTCCACCATTGCAGCATCAGGCCTGCATGCCCTGCCTCCATCCCTAAAATGCTTGAAGTCTGCTGTCTCAGCGAGCTCGACGCACCTCCCCCCATGCTGGTACTGGCATTTGCTGACTGGGTGAACCCATTAACCCTATGCCCCCCCTTGCCACTATCTGCCCTGTGACATGAGCGGGAAACAGCAGAGCAGACACGAACAGTAAGACCACTCAGCATTTTCCACTGTGCAAATCAAACACCACCATCCACCCACTGCCCCCGCCTTCACTTGCTTACCAACCTGTCTCTTTTTTCCTGCCTGGGCTTTTTGGGGGACATTTCTGGGGAAAATTAACAGGACTTCTTGTGGGGCCCACCATTATCACAAACCTACACTTGCCATGATTAAAGAGCACAGCACAGAGATTTTGTGGCAGCAATGAAGACCAGACCTGAGGACCCAGCAGAGGAGACAGCAGCTGAGGAGATCGGAAGTGAAGGTAGAGGTAAACGTCGTGCTGCAAGATCTGTTGGTAGCCATAATTAGGCATTGAGCTCCATATTAGTTTAATTCAGCACCTTAATTTTTTTTACAATTTTTTTTTTAGCAAAAACACTTTTTCTCATGATTTTTTCCTCTTAGCTGTGTGTTTTATTGAAATGTGCACAGCTAAATATGCTGCTGAATTGCACTGCGTTAAAAATCATGAGAAAAAGCGTTTTAGCGAAACAGAGTAAAAAAATACTCATGGGGTCGATTCAGAGCCTGGTGAAAAAGCTCACATATTTTTTTAGGAGAGAAAATTGCCTTTCCCTTTCAATAAGCCTGATTCCGAGCCTCGCTGTAATTGCTCGGTTTTGTGCAGAAGCAAACTCGCAGATCAGAAATTTGTACCTGTTTCCAGGCGTATGTTGTCACTTTGTTCTTTTGTTCTTTTGAGTCCTTTGTTCTTGCTGCATTGTATCGATCTTGCTTACATGATGCCATACGCATATGGGTGTAGTTGACTTTTTCCTTTTGGTGAACACTTTGGATGCCCCCAGGGAAGGCCAACAATTGTACCTGGAATCTTTTATATTTCAGCGCCAGTCATAGTGGGTTTTGTTCCACTTGAGTTATGTAGCTGATGTTTTCTTGGGGTTGGATGTTATAAAGGAACTTCTTCCTGCAAGCCCTGGCCACACATTCATTGATTGACCTCTAAAAGATGGCTATGAGGATAGGGACAAGTTGCTCCATGCATGAGGCATGCCAGGGTAATAACGTCCAGCCCTGGAGCTGCCTCTAGATGTGTGTTGGTATGTTTTATTCAATTCCTGAAGCAGGTTGTTCAGGTAGGACATATTGTGTTGTGTACTCGAATAAGCAGTTACAAGTTGTTGTCATTGCCACTGGTCTATAATTTTAAAACTATGTAGCTTATGATTTCTTGGAGATGGATGTGATGAAGGATCTCTTCCAGTAAGCTGGTACCGCACAATTTAATTGAATGTCCTCTAAAGATGGCTACGTAGATAGAGGCAAGTTGCTCCATGCAAGACCTTGGGCATGCAGGGAAAAAAACATCTGGCCCTGGATCCTTCCATAGATGTGTAACTGTGGATATGTCTAATAATTGCTGCCTTTTAAAAAATATAGGTAGGACAGTGGACATGTAGTACATGTGGTTGTGCTGTATTTGTACAATCAAATGAGCAGTTACCAGAATGTTCTCACAAAAAACTGATGTATTAGGTAGCAACTTCTGTCCACTCATCAATCTCACTTGACTGCCTAAATACCTTCCAGTCTGTCTTGCAGGCCTGCAAGTTCTGTGATGCCTCATATGTCCGTTAGTAAAACTGTCTAACCTCAAGTAGGCTGTACTTTAGCCTTTTTTTATAAGCTGGTACTACATGGATTAAGCAGTAATCAGAGAAACTAATGGCCACTTTAGATACAAACATTTCCTGTACTGAGTGTTAGTTGGTAGTGCAGTATCTTGGCTGTTTATCCCCTTGAGTTAGTTGGTTTCCATAGGAAAATGTATTGGTTTGGCATAGTTTATTTCAAATGTCTCAATTATTTCTTGTATTTTGTGCTTTTGATTCAGAAGAAAGCTGTCATCTGTCTCTCAATCTGAATGCCGAGGTAATTCTTTATGTTTCCAAGATCTTTGATCTCCAAGTGCTGATTCAGGGTTTGCAGTATTTCTACTTCATCCCCTTCTTGCTCAAAACAAATCAGGATATAGTCCACGTAAATGAGCACATAGATACATCTGTTTGCCAATTTCTTTGTCTATAAACAGGGGTCTGATTTACTCCTCATGTGTAAGCACTTCATTTATTTTCATATTCCATGCTTTGGCAGCTTGCTTGGACCGTATATACTCCTCTGAAGTTTGCATACTCGGTCTGGCCTTTGCTTATCTTTGAACCCTGGTGGTTGTTCCATGTAGATGTCTTCTGTTAACTTGCCATGTAGAAATGCTGTTTTCACTTTAAAGCGTTTCACTTGCATTTTCCTTGTGGTGGCAGCTGTCAACAAAGTCCTTATTGTAGCATGTTCAACTACTGGAGAAAAAGTCTCATCATAGTCCTAGCCATATTTTTGACAATATCCCTTGACTACGAGTCTTGCATTGTATTGCCCTACTGTGCCATCTGCATTGTGCTTCACTTTAAAAGTCCATTAACAACTTAGGGCTTTCCTTGCAGGTAGTAGTTCTATGTTTTAGTGCCATGCATGGATTTCATCTCTTACTTTGCGGCCTTTTTCCATTTGCAGGCTTTCCCTTCTGAAAGCTGAGATATGTCTTCCCAAGCTGCAGGTTCAGGTACTGGCAGTGTTTGCATTGTATGAAAGACGTACAGGTGGTTTTCTCATTGAGCATCTTTGTTCTCTGTCTGAGCTTGCTTGTGTCTGCTCTTCAGTGCTGGTTCTGCACTAATTTCACCTGTTTGTTCAGACGTTACAGATGCTGGTTGATCAGCGTCAGTTTTTTCTTCTGCTCTTACTTACTCTGTTGTCATCACATTGTCTCTCAGATGTTTCTAACGGTAACCTTGTCTGTTTTGGGATTTAGGATTCTGTAACCTTTAACATTATTACTGTATCCAACAAAGATTTAGTTAAATGCTCTGTTTTGGAGTTTGCTGTGTTTTTCCACTGGAATGTAGATGAATGCTTTGCATCCAAAAAGGTGGTCTACACTTGGCATCTCATTGTACCAAAATTCATATGGAGTTTTCTACACTGTTCTACACAACTTTTGTGTACAGAATTTTTGTGGTAGCCCGGAGTTCTGTTCTTTCTTTCAGCTACCTAATTTTTGCTCTGTATGGGACTGTCTTTCGATGCTCTATTATATTCATCCCTTGTACTTTGTGTCCTGTGAATTCACTTTTATTGTCTCCTTGAAGTATGAGAGGTTTCCTCTGAAATGTGTATCTTGCCTTTACTACATAGTCCTGTAATTAGTCAAGAACTTCACTCTTGTGTTGCATTAGGTAAGTGACTTAAGGGTCAGGAAGGCAGGAGGTTGGTTCTGGCAACAAGCAAAGGTTGGTTAGAAATAACAAGGGTCAGTAATGGGTAATCTAGGTCAGAAAAAGGGACAAAAATCACACCCACTCGGTGAATGCTGTCACGGCAGCGCAAGCCAGGGGAGATTCTTATTTAAAGGGGAGGCAACCAAAAGGGATGGGCCGTGTCAGGCATTGAGTAGGATGGCTGGCACTGATTGGCTCAAGCATGACTCAAGTTAGCCCAGGGGCTTATTGGCCCACCTGACGGCAGGGCTGTGGACCTCATATTTACATTAGGGCTCATTTGCCCAATTCCACACAGTGAACCCCCCAATTTAGGATGCCCCAGGGGAGCAAAACAAAACCCAGATAGGTCAAATTCCAGGGTTTTGTACTGCTTTAAGACTGAAACAGTAAAAACAAATAGTACATCCTTTCTCTTAGTGAATTAATGCCAGTGTGTGCGTTTGCCACTGAACCCCCCCCCCCCCCAGTAAATATGAGGCATAAAAAAAGACATTATATTTCCTTGCTGAGCGTGGAGTCTGCATAGCTGCTTCACATGCAGCCTCCTCCTCACATCTGAAGGGAGAGGAGGGTGGTCCATGGGGCCAGGCTTCTATGAGGCACCATGTACAGCAGCCATGGGGCCAGCTTGCTATGGCATCCTCTATGCAGGCTGTGGCCAGGCATCTATTGGTCCATTTCAGTAGCCAGATGCCAGGCTGCTATGGGACCCTTTTTCAGTAGCCATAAGCCAGGCTGCTATGAGACTCCCCATGTCTGTTGCACAGGGGGCCCAATAGCAGCCTGGCCCCATGGCTGCTGCACAAGGGGCCCCATAGTATCCTGGCCCATAGCAGCCTGGACCATGGCCATTCAGCAGGGGGCCCATTGCAGTAGATCCATGGCTACTGAAAAGGGGACCTCATAGCAGCCTGGCCCATGGCTACTGAACAGAGGAAACCATAGCAGCCTGGACCATGGTTACTGAACAGGGGACCCAAAGCAGCCTGGTCCCCTGTTAACAATGGCTGCCAATCTGCCCCCCCCCCCCCCCCATTGCAGGATGCATGCTGCGCTGGACGACTGGCCAGCAGGGTTGAGGAGGAGGTGTCGGGGCATTGATACTGGCAAGCTACATACTGGAACTTTTAATTTAGCTGGAAAAAAATGGTGCTGCTTCCCCTTCATTTTATCTCTATTAGGCCTCAGGTAGAAACAAGCAGCCAACCATTTGGTCCCACTCTGCACTTCCGCCTCTTGAATGGATGTTTTCCCCCAACAGGGCTGCCATCGGGCCACCTGGCTGGTGCCTGAGAGGGGCCCCCTTCAGCACTTGTGCCTTTGGGACCTAAGACCCTCCCTCCCCCATGTCAGCCCTGCAGTAAGCTAGCTTTCCCTTTGTGAAAACAACTCCATGAACACAGGTTCATGTCTCTTCATTCTACTCTGCATTTTAGATTTCAATTTGCTTTGTTTTATGTTTCACTAAATTAATTCGCTTGAATGACGGGCAATAGCTTAATCACTGTTAAACACATTTCGAGATGGTTCTCTCTCTGTTTAGGTGATGAATAATAAAAGTCAATGTGTGTGAGTTGTGAGCTTTAATAGAAAATCAGCGTACAGTCATACGGCACCACACAAAGAGTTTCTGTGTCATGCACTTTCATTGTGATCATTGAGATACATTTGTTTAGAATATGCTGATGAGTCCCACAGCTGCCATATATAGAAGAGCCATTGTCTTAACAATTAGAACAACTGGCTCATAATCATGGGAAAGGTAACATTACCTCTTAACTTTTGTATACATTTGCTAAGGCCAAATCTTATAATGAGTTCTCAGATTTTAAGATGTTATCTAATTGCAACCTTTATTTTTTTTCTTTTATATTTTTGCCACATAAATACACACACACACACACACACACACACACACACACACACACACACACACACACACACACACACACTCTACTGTATGTGTTACCTAAAAAAGAAAGGAACAAAACTCACTCACTTTTCACTCTACCAGGTTTCATTTTTTGTCCACAGAGGCACATGTGCGGGCTCTCCTTGAATCAGCAATCTATCCCAAATTTAGAATGCCCCACAAAGCAACAGTCTAGACAATATAGACTAGACTTGAAGACATTCAGTCCTTACCTCCCATGCAGCTGATCCACCTTGGTGTGCGGCTACATACTGTAAAGCTTTTATATCAGATTTCTTGACTTTTAGTAGAACCACATTTTCCTAGAACAAAAAGAGTGATTGAATCCCACCTTCACCACTCTTTAGGGAACATACCAATATCTACAGAGAGGCAGCAGTTTCTAAATTCAACTCAAAGTTCACTGACAGCAAACAAAAGCATGCAGAGAAAGAGCCCCCCCCCCTTCTTTCACAGACTACCTGTAACAATCACATTCACAAAGACACGCATAAAGCTGAAAGGTGCAGATGTAGACGAAAAGATGAGAAATCACCAAAAATAAGGCATTTTAATATTTGCTAGATAATTAATTATGGTACGAGCATAACTGTAAGAAGCATACCTGCCACAGACGACCCGTGGCGAGCGTCTTCAGGGCAATGCGATTCTCCCCGGCTAACTAGTGCAGGGCACTCACGCCGCTCTTGGAAGTCGGTGCACATGCCAAGCCGCCTTGCTCACATCCCTCCAGTTGTGCTGGTGCACCCCACTGTTAGAGGGATTTGCTTCAAGGAGGTGCTGCCTGCCACTGGCAGCGGGGCGCCTCCTTGGAGTGGATGCCTCTGCCAGCCTCCTCCGCACCTGGAATTGATCAGCCTTACTGACCAGAGCCGACCAGCCCCTTGGATAAGTGTAGCCAAACTAGCTAGGGATCCTAGTAGCACCAATCACTCCTCACCATTAGCCAGTCCACCCTGAGAAATTAGTCTTCCAAGAATGGAGACACTGGTTGGAGGGGGCCCAGTTCCTGGTCACGGTATACACTGAGCATAGAAATTTAGAATATATAGAGTTTGCAAAGAGATTAAGCCCTGTTGGTCTCTTTTTTGGTCTCTTTAATCTTGCCATGATGTACAAACTGGGAACGAAAAATGTTAAGGCAGATGCCTTGTCTCAAACTCCTGTGGAAGAGAGCCTGCCCATAATCCCACGGCATAGGGTGATAGCCATCATCCAGCCTGATCTCTCAATTGAGCTAAGCCAGTTTCAATCAGACTCTCCTCCAGGGAAACCTGATCCTAGTTGCACCAATCACTCCTAACCATTATCTAGGCCATCTGCAGCCTCCCATTGGCTATCCACCCCTCAAATAAGAATAGGAATCTAGCCTGGATCTCAATGCCCGCTTTTCTGTGCTAAGGGTGTGCTGAATTCCATGTGTTTATGTCTGTTGCTGGGGAGAGCTATCCACCCCTCAAATAAGAATAGGAATCTAGCCTGGATCTCAATGCCCGCTTTTCTGTGCTAAGGGTGTGCTGAATTCCATGTGTTTATGTCTGTTGCTGGGGAGAGCCTGCCCATACTCCAATGGCATAGGGTGATAGCTGTCATCCAGCCTGATCTATTGATTGTGCTAAGCCTCTTTCAATCAGACTCTCCTCCAGGGAAACCTGACCATCTCCTTTTTGTACCTCTGTCCCATCTTCTTGCAGTACTGCAGCAATTTCCCAACTCCAAGATAGTGGGGAATCCAGGGGTTAAAAGCACTCTTGCTCTTGCTCTCCTATCCTGTAATGTTTGGTGGTCATCCATTAGAAAGGATACCCAGGCTTTTGTTCGAAACTGTAGGACCTGTGCCTGTGGTAAAACTACTAGGTCTGCCCCTGCCAGCCCATTAGTACTCCTGTCTACTCCATCGCGGCCATGGACCCATCTAGCGATGGATTTCATTAACCACCTGCCACCATCCCAGGGCTCATCTGGGTCGTGGTTTAGCAAGATGACTCATTTTATCCTTTCAAGGAAGTTGCCCATCGCCCAAGAGCTAGCGCAACTCTTCTTGGATCATGTCTTCTGTCTCCATGGAATTCTGGAGGATGAGGGTGCAATTTGTGCCTCAGTTCTGGAGAGCTTTCTGCTCTTGACTGGGCTTCTCTGTCTCTATCCCCAACTTCTCACCCCCAGACCAACGGACAAACAGAGAGAACCAATCAGTCGTTAGAACAGTGTCTTCGCTGTTTCATTTCCAATATTCAGAGTGGTCACGGTACCTGCCCTCTGCTGAATTTGCCTTCAGTAATGCGGTTAATTCCCCTCCTGGGGTGTCCCCCGTTCCTATGTGTATTTGGGAAGAATCTTAAATTCTCTGCACTTTTGGGTCTGTCCTCTGGGTTGTAGTGTTTATCTCAGTGAGGTCTAGGGTCCAACATAATTTGCTTTGAGCCTCTGGCCAGAAGAAAACCTTTGCAGATCATCATTGGTCCATCGATCCTGACTGTAAAGTTAGGAACCTAATTTGGCTCTCTACCAAGAATTTGGCTTTCTGTTAAGTTGCTGTCACATTATATCACTCTTTGTTAAGTTGCTGCCACAATATATTCCTTCCCATCTTACAGAAGATTAATCAGATAATGTACAAACTCAAACTCCCTAGGTCCCTGAGGATTTGTAACTTCTTCCAAGTTTTCCTCCTCAAGTCAGCCCTTGGAGTAGAGTCTGATTTTTATCCTCCCGCCATCTTAGTCAATGGCCAGCAGGAGTTCGAGGTTGCCCGAATCTTAGATTCCCATTTTCTTCAGAACTCCCTTCAATATTTGGTAGACTTGGAAGGGTATGGTCCTGCTGAGAGGAGTTGGGTCGCGGCTAGGGGCATTCATGTGGAGAGAATAATCAAGAAGTCACATATGGATAATTCCCTTAAACCCATGTGGAGAGTCCTGGGGCCCCTCCTCAGGAGTAGGGTAATGTAATAAAACATACCTGTTCCGAGCAACCTGTGGCAAGCATCTTCAGGGCAACATGGCTCTCCCTGGCTGAATAGTGCAGGGCGTTTGCGCCGCTCCCGGAAGTCGGAGCGTGTGGCAAGCCACCCTGGCTACCTCCCTCACTCCCCTCCAGTTGTGCGGGTGTGTGCTCATGCGCATGCCCTGCTGTCAGAGGTGAAAGGCAGTGCCCTCTGCACCTGGAGCCTTACTGGACAGAGCCAACCAGCCCCTGGGATCAGTGTAGCCAATCCAGCCATGGATCCTAGTTGAATCAATCACTCCTCGCCACCAGCCAGTCCATCCGCAGCCTCCCATTGGCAAGCCACCTCTTAAATAGGAATCTAGCCTGGACCTCAATGACACGCTTTTGCGTTCTAAGGGTGCGCTGAATTCTGTGTGTTTATATCTGTTGCTGACTCTGCTCTGACTGACCATCCCTGCCTGCTGTCAACCCTTGCCAGTCTGACCACGATTCTGCCTGCTCCTTTGGATACCTTGCTACCTCTGACCCCCCGGCTTAGATCCATTCCTTGACCACCCTCCTGCTCCATTCCAGTGTTTTGACTCATTATCAGACTGATAACTTGTGTCTGACCCTGGCTCCCTGACTACCCTCTAGGTTCATCTGCCTTCACCGTAAGCTGACATCCCGTGCGCCATATAAAACCTGTGGCAACCGTGTCCGTTGAGTCGTGTCTCCCTCTCTGCGTCCTGGCAAACTAGGTCTTGGCTAAAGGCTGAAAAGGTTGCGGATTGGTGTTGTCAGCTCACAGAAGGTGGTGGGCAGGGCATAACAATAACAATCTGTTAATACCCCTGCTTTATGAATCACTGTTTTTAACCTGTTTTTGTTAATGGGTGGTTTGTTTTCAGTAGTATGGGATATGATTGTTGAAAGCATTTCTGTATATCACTCCTGTTCTGGCCGCTCATCTATGCACTTTTAGTATGCCATAGAGAAAAGCTCTGTCAGCTCTGTTAGATCTGTCTGATGATGACTTGATAAAAGGACCACACATGCACTAGCTGTACTAACTATGTATGCCCTCCCATATTCCACTTTTCATTGCCCTTGTCTGTATATTGTGTATTCCAACCTATCAAGCAAACAATAAAACTGTCACTTTGTCAATCCAGAATTTTTCCATTATGCAGCAGTGTTGTAAAGTGAGATTATAAATTCTAATATTGAGAATAATGAATTAAAAAGATCTTTTTGACAGTAGTGTTCATTTAATTATCAAAGTACTATTTATTTTTCCTGTAGATTATTTTTTATGAAGACAGGGACTTTCAGGGGAAGTCTCATGAATGTTCTGGTGACAGCGCTGATCTGCATTCTTACCTTGCCTGCTGCAACTCAATCCGCGTTGAAAATGGCTGCTGGGTGATTTATGAGCGCTCTAACTATATGGGCCATCAATATTATCTGAAGAAAGGAGACTATCCTGAATACCAGAGCTGGCTGGGTTTCAATGACTCTATTCGATCTTGCCATTCAATTCCTCATGTAAGTTGTCTTTAGCATAACTGTTTGAATATTATCCAAATACAATGAGGAAATCTAAAATGTTAAATGTAAAAATTTAAAATGGCAAAGCAGACCAAAACCAGTGATTTTTTTCTTACCCAGGTTTTGACCTGCTTTAAAAGGGCAGCCCAAGTTGGGTTTGAAACCCTCTGGGTCGCCCATTTAATCACCTTGATCTACACTACCACATGTGTAGGCTCTTGTCCAGTTAGAACTCACCATATTTATGCCCAACAATGAGCTCTAAAGGAATGGATTGCTGGCTCCTCCTCCTAGCAGCTTTCAGATGGAGAAGTGCTGTAGATGCCGCCAGGGACCCAGCTCATGCGCAGTGGGATAATGTAGATTTTGGAGCTGATTATAAGAGCTGATAATTTAGCAAACCATAAAATGATGAAAATTAAGACTGAAATGACCTATAAAGGCACACTGTGTTTTTTTATTATTATGCATTTACAGGAACATTAACTAATATATATTTTATGGTGCATTTCTAAAATGTATTTCTATGGCAAAAACATATTAAAGAGGAACACTGAGGTTCTGGGGAGTTAATAAAAACTCCCCAAATCTGGCTTGTCTGGCCCACCTGTCCCTCCCAGTGGGCATTTGACTTCTCCGGTCACATCACGCTCAGCAACCCTTTTCTCCCTTGCTGATTTCCGTAGGGCAGCGCCATCTTGGCAGCCTTTGGCTTCTGGACAGACGCTGTGCCGCCCTCAGATCTTGTGCATGGGCCCTGTCATTATATAGACTGCAATGACACTGGGCGTAAATGCATGCAAGATTGGAAGAGCAGTGTGCAGGATTTGAACAGCAGACAACGAAGAAGTGAGTATGCTCCATCACGTCTAAAGTGGGGAGGGGGTAGAAATGGGCCAGGAATTCAGCAGGATATCAGCGTTTAAGACAGTGAGGGCTATATTTTTTCTGCCATATTGGAGTTTGTCCCCATGTCTGTGTTTTACTAGTGGAGTTATTATATATAGTACACCACATACACTTCATCTAAGCAAACAAATTACCTTTTTTTTCTATTTTATAGCACCGTGGAGCCTATAGACTAAGACTGTATGACAAAGAAGAATTCCGAGGCCAAATGAAGGAATATCTTAATGACTGTTCCAATGTCAATGAAAGCTTTCATGGTCGTGATGTTCTGTCCTGCAATGTCCTTGAGGGCTACTGGATATTCTTCGAAGAAGCTGGCTTCAAGGGAAACCAGTACTTTCTGAGACCTGGAGAATACAGGAAATATAGTAGCTGGGGAGCCCAAAAGCCAAGAGTTGGATCTTTGAAAAAAATAGTGGACTTTTTTTGAGCATATGATTTAACTTAACTAGAAAACAGAAAATAAAGTCACTGCAATGTTTGCCAACAAAAGCCTGGTGTGAATGTAAATTTACTACAACAAGTAATATTATCATAATTATTAATAAAATTGTCAACATATCATTACATTGCATCATCAAATATCTGTAGAAAATTGTGGCCAAGGAGTCACAAGTACATCTGAGAGCTATAAAAAAAAGTTAAATGAAACAAAAGGAGAAGAAGGTGAGTCTCATTGGGGCTCACATTGGACACTACATGGGATCCCGCGAAAGGGATCAGGAGAGAGAAGGTAAGTCAGACTATGGGGATGCACACAAACATGGGATGCCCCAAAGGTGGAGTTCTGCAAGGGAAAAAAAACAACCCATGTGCACATGCCAGCATGCCAGCAACATGGCCAAGGACTTTGCAGCAACATATGGCTGGAAACATGTACAAACTTGGCTTACAAGGCTAGTTCACTGGCAAAATCCATAATAGCTGGGCTAAAACTTAAGCTTATGCAGAGCACATACACTCGCTTGGGACAAAGCTGAGAATAATACAAGCATTTGGATCTTTAAAAAAGATAATGGACTTTTTTGAGCATATGATTTAACTTAAGTATTACAGAAAACATAGTCACAAGCCAGTATGTGGAGAGACCCATGTTAGGCTTAATATAGGGGGGATAAAGAGACCAAACCAAAAAACCCTCTACTTAGGTAAAGGAAAAGAGTGGTATTACAGAAAATAAAGTCACTGCAATGTTTGCCAAAAAAAGCCTGGTGTGAATGTAAATTTACTACAACAACAAGTAATATTATCATAATTATTACTAAAATTGGCCACATATCATTACATTGCATCATCAAATATCTGTAGAAATTTGTGGCCAAGGAGAAAATACCATATTTTTCCCCAAAACTGGAGTGAATGTGGCCAGAAAAATAAGTGAAGCACTTAATAGCTGGCCAGCAGGGGAGCGCGATATGCAGGGCCGGGGGAGGGCCAAGTGAGGGGTGGGCAGTTATTTTTTTACTTGAATATATTGGGTTGGTGTTTATTTTGATGCAGAAGACTAAAAAATGGTTGGGCACATGAACGGCAGCCATGGCCCAGAATGTAGCATGGGTGCCAGACACTCTCAGGGAGCTTCCAGATTGCTGGAGCCCCCCCCCCCCCCCAGTGCATAGACCCCTGCAACACTTACCTGAACCTTGATCAGCCAGCGATAGGCGGCCCCGGCGATTGGCCAATGCTGTATTAAACATTTGGGGGCATTGGCCAGGGAGAACTGGCACACATGTGTTCAAGCAGATGTTGACATGCCTTGATTTTGTCTTTACAGTTGCCATGGAGCAGCGTGCGTGACCGAGGACCAGATGGGCCCTAAATGTTTAGAAATGTTTAAATGTTTCCAAGTTTTATACATTTTTAAAGATTTTAAACATTTGTTTAACATTTTTTAATTTTAGATAGACATTTTCTAATTTTAGACATTTTAGACAACCAAAACAATTTTACAAAGGAATCCCAAAGGACAAAAACAAATACAGTTTAAAAATAAAAGACAAGCGTTAAAAAAAGAAAATGATGCAGTAGGGTGCTTAATGCAGGGTGCAGAACGTAAAGCTGGGGATGGGGGAAGCAGGTAAGAACAAGGAAGAAGAAGGTGAGTCTCACTGGGGACACATACTATATAGGATGCCACAAAAAGAACCTGAAGGGAGAAGATAAGTCACACTGCCGGGATGCACACTACATGGGATGCCCAAAAAAGAACCAGGAGAAACAGGAAGAAGAAGGTGAGTCTCACTGGGGCACACACTACATGGGATGCCCCGAAAGGAACCAGAAGGGAGAAGGTAAGTCAGAAGGTGAGGATGAACACAAACATGGGATGCCCCAAAGTTGGAGTTCTGCAAGGGAAAAAAAACAACCCACATGCACATGCCGACATGTCAGCAAGATAGCCAGAAAGCACCGAGAACCAAGGACTTTGCAGCAACATATGGCTGGAAGCAGGTACAAATTTGGCTTACAAGGCTAGTTCACAGGCCAAATCCATAATAGCTGGGCTAAAACGTAAGCTTATGCGGGACACTTACACTCGCTCGGGACACAGCTGAGAATAATACAAGCATTTGCAACTTCCTGGTTTCCGACTTTGCTTACGCAAACAAATGAGCAATCACAGAGAGGCTGATTAATTACTAACGGCAGGTATCGGCAGATGAGCGTCTGTATGGCGGCACTTAGAATGACCGCTAGTAGATGCTGTAAGTGCGTTTCGCGCGCTCTAACAGATTGCCTCAGTCACTGTAGTAACCTGGCACACATTGATGAATGTGATGTATGTTGGGGGCTCTAACACCAGTACAGCGCTGCAGTGAGCGAAAGGTAGCGCCAGCTCAGTGCGACCGACTCTCGGCGCTCCACACCATACTTATCAAAAAACTACACACACACAGTGTCGGCGCTCTAAATCTGGGCGCTATAGCATAGAGCGCCAGACGCTGTGTGATTAATGTCTGTTTTTGAACACATATCCACCATTAACAAAGCGAAAACACATGGAATTACATTGTTTTAACACTGGGACAATAATACTTTAGTGCCAGACCTGTAATGACAATTCTGCATAAAAATATGTCAAAAAAGTCAAAAAACGTTTCTAAAAGTGTTTGCAGCCAGGAGAGTCGACACTATGATTTGAGCAAAAAAATTTCAAAAACGCTGTTTAAACACAAGCAAATGAACGTCCATTGAAATGTATGGGAGAGCGACAGTGAGCAAAAGGTAATACCTGGCACTAAGGAAGCTATAGCGCCTGCGCTATACGCTAAGCCGCCTGTAATGATACATTGGATGCTACATGGCGCTGGTACACCAGATTCTCTTTCATAAATGTGGTTTTGCGTACAGCCCCCAGTGTTCACCAGATGCTGCCTGCCGCTACAAGGCTCTACCTGGCGCAATCCCTTCTTAAATAACCCCCTTAGAATCAGGCTTAATGTGTCCATGCATAGCGCCCATGAAATGGGGAATAAAAAACACATATAACAACTCCACCCCATGCAAGTTTGAGCCTAATGCTATGTTTTTGTAGAGCATTACATTATTAACTTTGTTCTTTTTTTTTTTTTAATTAAACGTTTTTATTGAAGGAAGCAAGAATTACAGTGCCAAAAATTACATTGCTTGGCAACGCAGTGCCACAAATTTATACATAGAACACAGAGCACATAAACATATATCTAAACATGAACGGAGTCGCTTGATGACGATCATAGATGGTCGTAGAACCATACGAAAGAGGTGTAGGGCCCCAGCAGGCCCTGCTCCCTACGGCCCCGGGCAGCAGCCCCGTTCAATGGCACACTTTATCTGCTGCAACCCTCGCCTCCAACTTTCCTTTCAAAGGGTAAAACAAACAGGACAAAACCAAACCATTCTGAAGAAGCGGAGGGAGAGGAAAACTGCGTGGATACTAGAGGGAGAAGGGTGGGGCGGGAAGATTGCCCCCCCGATAGTCTACCCAGGCCATGCTACGTATAGAGGAGGAAATCTGACGAGAAGGTGAACTGATCCCACTCCTGCCAAAGCCGCCTGTGTTTTTCATGGGTCCCCCTGAGTGAAGCAGTGAGTTCTTCCATCCTACAAATCTCCTGGACAGCAGCCAGCCACTGCGCTGTAGTGGGGGGTTCTGTGGACTTCCATTTGGCTGGTATGCACGATCTGGCAGCACTTAGTAGTGGGGCAAGGAGGGATCTACGCCTTAGTCTCATAGAGGCCGGAGCCAAGTTAAGCAGGTAACATGCAGGGTCTTCGCCTAAATCAATCCCCGTCAGTTTCCTAACGACCTCCCTCACCCCCCTCCAGTAGCCGGCCAACTTCTCGCATTCCCCAAAGACGTGTAACATGGTCCCTCTATTTCGCAGGCACCTCCAACAGAGGGGGGAGGAGGAAGGGAACATGGACGCCAGGAGCGCTGGGACCCGGTACCATCGGGAAAGGATTTTGAAAGTGGTCTCCTGGTACTTACAGGAGATGGAGCTTCTATGCGCCAGTTGAATCATGGCGCACCTTTGCTCGTCCGTAAAGGTTCTGTTCAGTTCCTTCTCCCAGCCCCTCACGTAGGGTGGAACAAAGTCATCTGGAGGCTCCACCAGTAACGAGTACGAGTACGACAGGGCACCCCTAAAATGACCGACCCCCAGACAGATCTGCTCGAATTGCGTTAGCCGCCTCGATACGTCAGCCGCAGACCCGACCGACCGCTGGTAGTGCAGAAGCTGGAGGGTCTGTAACTGCGTGATGGGTCTGAGGGCGAGGTCCTCCAGGGCCTCCGGTCTCCTCCACTCGCCGTCAACCTGCATATGGAGCCTTCTAAAACAGTTCTGCTGAATCCAAGCTTTAAAAGGGCCCCCAGCTATCTCCACCGGAAAGTCAGGGTGGCCCAGGACCGGCGCCAAGGGGGATCGCCCGGGCGAGAGGCCCGGCCTTGGAAAAAATCTGTCCACCACTCTCCTGGACGGGCCAATTGTGGGGTGCGTGTTCAGCTGTGGGAGTTTATTCAATGGGACCCATGGTAGACCCGGGAGAGGGCAAGGAGAAGCAGCTTGTTCCAACTGGACCCACTGTTTCAAGGCAGAGTGTCGGCACCAATCAATAACTCGGCTCAAATGAGCCGCTGCGTGATAACATCTCCAATCCGGCAGGCCCAACCCCCCCTTAGATTTAGAGATTGTCAAGAGAGAAGCCGCCATGCGGTGAGCTCGGCCAGCCCATACAAACCTGGTGCACATTCCCGTGAGCTGTTTAAAGAAGGTAGAGGGGACATCTATTGGGAGGGTCTGGAATAAATACAGTACCCTGGGGAGGATGTTCATCTTGATGACACTAACCCTTCCGAACCAAGAAAAGACTCCCCTGTTCCACTTCAGGAGGTCCTCCTCCGTTTTAACAGTGGGGGGAAATTCAAGGCATATGTTTCTTGCAGTTTGGAAGGGATCAGTGTGCCCAAGTATGTAACTGCCTCCCGCTCCCAGTTAAAGTGAAAATTTTTCATGATTTGGCTCAGTCTCTCTGCGGGGACATTAATGTTCAAAGCGGAGGACTTTTGGAAGTTGATTTTATAATTGGCGACCTCTTGGAAGCTCCTAAGCTCTGCAAGCAGATTCGGCAGAGTGATCTCTGGCTTCGTAAGAAAGAACATCAGGTCATCGACGTACGCCGCCACCTTGTGCTCGGTCCCGCCCACCTTCACGCCCGCCACATGAACGTTTTGTCTAACTAGCCGAAGGAATGGTTCCAGCGAAATGATGAAAATAAGCAGGGACAATGGGCAACCCTGTCGCGTCCCGTTAAATAATTGAAAAGCCTGAGAGGGCAGGCCATTCACCACCACAGATGCCGAGGGGCAGGTGTATGAAGCTAGGACCCGGCGAAGCATCTTGTCGCCTAGCCCGATGTGCCTAAGGGTCTCTTCCAGGAAGGCCCAACTCACCCTATCAAAGGCCTTCTCGGCATCCGTGGAGAGAAGCAGCGCAGCCCCCCCCATCCGTCGCGCATGGTGGATCACCCCCATAACTCTGATCGTGTTGTCTCTTCCCTCGCGGTTCGGGACAAAGCAATGTATAAGGTCCGGGAGGAGGGGGGCTATTCTATCCGCCAGAATTTTATTATAGATCTTAAGGTCGCAATTTAGCAGGGATATGGGCCTATAACTGCCACACTGTGCTGGGTCCTTACCCGGTTTGGGGATGACTGCAATGCTAGCACGGAGGGTATCCCGCGGGGGGGGAGTTCCATTGCTCAGGGAGCCAAAGGACGAAATAAAATGGGGGCCCAAGATGCCCGTCAGTTCCTTATAATACTCCAATCTGAAGCCGTCCGGGCCAGGGGCCTTTCCAGGCTTCATGCCTCTAATGGCCCTCGTGAATTCCCCCATGTCGATCTCCTCCTCCAGAGCCTCTGCCATGCGTCGCTCGATTCGGGGAAGGCCCGCATTCCGGATATAGGCCCTAATTTTTTGTAGGTGAGCCTGAGACTTATTTTGCGGGAGATTGTACAGGTCAGCGTAAAAATCCCTAAAGGTCTTAGCAATGTCCCCTATGTTGTGGTGTCTGTTACCGCCTGAGTCAAGTATGCTGGGGATGAAATTTCTGGCCCGCTGCCCCCGCAGAGCTCTAGCTAAGGCTCTACCGCTTTTGTTACGGAATTCGTAAAAAAACCTACGGCATCTAGCTAGCTGGCCTCTAACCTTCACGAAGCTCACATCCCGGAGGGCCTCCCGAAGTTCAGCTAATTTTACACCTACAGTGGGGTCTAAGGATTGTTTGTGCCGAGTCTCCAGGCTCCGAATCTCCTGCAGCAAGTGAGCAGCCTGTTTCTCCCTCTCCTTTTTAAGGTAGGCACCCCTTCTAATCATCAGGCCACGGATCACGCACTTGTGGGCTTCCCATTGCGATAGGCGAGGAACATCGGGGGTGTCATTTACAGAAAAAAACTCAGTGATTGCCGTGCAAATTTCCGCCTTGAACTCAGGATCCTGGAGGAGGGAGCCATTAAGCCTCCAGTGTCCCGATGAGGGGGGCGAATCCGGGACTGATAGGATGATAGAAATGGGAGCGTGGTCAGAGACTGAAATTGAGCCTATGGACGGCCGCGATATGAGATGAACGTATCGGTGGGGGACCAGGAACCAGTCAATACGCGAATAAGTATTGTGGGGGGGGGGGAAGTAAGTATAGTCCCTTTCTCTGGGATTCATGATCCGCCAGACATCTAGAAGTTGATGTTTGAACAGGAGGGCTTTAATTCTCCTCAGCGCTGAATATGGGACACTAGAGTTCCCCCTAGAGGTGTCGAGCTGAGGGTCCAGAACACAGTTGAAATTGCCCCCCAGGAGGAGAATGCCAGTAGCGAACTCCGCCAACCTTTCCAGGGAAGACCTCAAGAACTTAGTTTGGTTCGAGCTCGGACCATAACAGGTCGCGAGCGTCACTTTCTGAGTATAAAGAGTGCCCCGCACGAAGAGGTATCTACCCTCAGGGTCATGGACCACCTCCTCCATTGTCCAGGGAAGGTGTCCTGCCAGGACGATGGCTACCCCCCTCGACTTGGAGTCAGGGGATAGGCCATGGTACTGGTGGCGGAAGTGACGGCTGGATAGATTGTGCACTCTCCCAGCCTTTAGGTGAGTCTCCTGGAGGAAGGCGATTCCCGCTCCCAACCGCCTCAGCTCAGTTAATACGGCGGACCGCTTAACGGGGGAGTTCAGGCCCTTAACGTTCAAGGACATACATTGGACTCTAGCCATTTTAAGCCAAGTGATGCCGCCCCTGATTCAACGGTTAATGACACCAGGGAGAAATGGACCCCAAGCCCGTAAGAGGAACAAATGGGGAAGAAAAAGAGGATGGGGAGGGGGGGAGGCAGAGGGAGGGAGGAGGGTAAATACACCAGGGACACACTAATTGACAGGCACACTAGACAAAGGGAATCACACTGAGGAAGGATAAACACCTAACTAAAACGTGAAGGGTGAAACTTACGCGTGAGGGGGAATCTAGGGGAATCTAAGAGCGGGAAGAAAACCTTCTTTCCCTAAGTCGGACCCGAGGCACCCAGGGCCACCAAAACGTCACCTCAGGGAGCCTCGGGGTCCTGGCCTATGGTGGGGGCGAAACGGGTCTGAGAGGTATAAGGAGGGTCCCCTGGCCGTCCCTTCTTCCAACCTACTGGGGGATCCCCCACCGACAGAACTGTCGGCGGAGGTCCTCACCGCAGGACAATACCCACAGAAGCTTTAAATCTTTAGTTGAGTACGAGGCCCGTAGATAAGTATATCCAGCCCCGCCGACCGATAGTCGGGGGCCCGGTGGCGGAAGCAAGAGACGTCCGGGCAGCCGACTAGCTAGCCACAACCAATCAGAGAATGGGCAACCAGAACCTCACATGTGCCTGGGAGTGACATAAGTGAGTATGGAGCTGACTCGTGGCTCGCCGGGTCTGCCCCCACATAAGGGACCTTGCCGAGTCAGGGAACGATGCCCAGCTCGGCAGGCCGACCATTAAGGGGGAGGTAGACACAGCACCCGGAGGCGCCTGCCCCGGCCCCGCACTCTGCAAGCCGCTGGAGTAGGCGGGGGAGCTGCCCAGCGAGCCCGAGCCGTCCAAAGCAAGCAAACACATTCTGAAAAATGTTGAAAGATGTCCCGCACGTCCAATCGCCGCGGGGAGAAGCATAGCTAAGAATATTGAGCACTGCTAACATTAAAGGGGCTGTTTCAGGCCCATTGAGACCGGCCCCATAAGGGGTGGCCCCCAGCTCATCCGAGGTAAGCCCCGCATGAGGGAGACCAGCCCACACGGGTGCAAGTAGGGCCCGGGCGCGGAAAGCCGCGCCGCCCGCCCGTCAGACCGGCTAAACAATGCCAGGAGCCGTCCAACGAGCCCGACGCGCAGCCCACAAAATCTTAAATAAGAGCAAGTTATATTCAGCAAGACAACATTCCATGCAAGGATATCGCCGATGGCGGCAAGGCGCGTCTAATCTTCATTGGCCACCCGGCGGGGGTCTCTTGATGGACCCACGGCAGGCCTGCCGCGAGCCGCCGCTCCGCCCCTCGGCCGCCGAATCCTCTGCGGCTGTCCCTCCGGAGGCTGCAAGGGGCCCAAAGGAAGCGAGATGTCCCTCCAATCCGGAACCTCTATCGGGGGGGAGTCCAGGAAGGAAAACAGGCCCGACAGGTCTGCATGGGTTTTCACGGTGAAGGAGCGTTGGTTTCGGCGGACCACCAAATGAAAGGGGTACCCCCAGCGGTAAGAACCCCCACAGTCCCGTATCTTGGAGAGCAAGGGCTTCAGGAATCGCCTCATCATTAGGGACCTTCGTGAGACATCCGGAAACAGCTGTAAGGGGGCTCCGTCGAAGCATATTCGGCCCTGCTCCCAAGCCTTTGCCAGAATGTCCTCTTTCACAGCGTAATAGTGCAAGCGGCATATGACATCGCGTGGACGAGATGGGTCTGTAGGCCTGGGACCAAGGGCCCGGTGAACGCCAATCACTATCTCGGTTTCTGGCGGGCGGTGGAGTATGTCGTTGAAAATGCCAATTATGGTAGGGCGAAGCTGATCTGGACCCGTCGCTTCAGGGAGACCTCTGACGCGGATGTTGTTGCGTCGGCTCCAGTTTTCAAGGTCGTCTAGGTGCAGAACCGCCGCCTGCGCAACTGCCTTCTGATGGGTCAGATCTCTCTCCAACGCCTCCAGTCTCTGGGTGGTTGCGGCCCGAAACTGCTCCAACGAGTCGACTCTGGTATCAAGATTGCCCACCGTCTGCTGCAGGTCTGAGATATCCTTTTTAAAAGCGCCTTCCACCCTCTGGATGAAGGATTCAAGGTCATCTCTGGTCGGTAAGGCTTTGAGCTCTGTCTTCAGGGCTGCAAGAACAGGGTTCAGAGAGGGGTGCCGCATCACCTGGGGATCACAGGCCACGTAAGGGGCATCGCTCCCGGGCTGGTGCGCAACTCTCGCCCCAGGGGGATCGCGCTGAAATGAACCCTGGGGGCATCCCAAGACTCCAGGCAGTGGAGGCCGGCCGAGTTGGTGCCAGCGGGAGCCCCTGCGCATGCATCGCCATATGGAGCTGGCACCGTTGCTCCCCCCCTCTCCGCCGGGAGCCGGCTGCAGGGCCAGGCGGGCCCCGGGGAGGCATTTCTCTGCTGCTGGGCCGGGAGAAGGGGCATCCCAAGCCAGGTCCCTCCCGCATGCCTCATGATCGAAGAGCCCGGGGGCGGAGGTACATCTGTCCCAGTTCCGTGGGTGTGAGGCGAAGCCAGTGCAGCCCGAGGGTGGGAATCCCCTGCTGGCTGGGGAAGATCAGGGCCAGGACTGAACCCCAGGTCCGCGGATTCCCGCCAGAATGATGGGGAAGGGGTAGCCGCCGAGGACCGGCAGGGGGACCCCATCACAGCCCCAGTCCCGCCAGAGTGCGCCCCGCAATGGGGAGAGGGAGGGTACAGGTCCGGGCTGGGGCAGCTCAGCTGGGACATACCTGGGCTCGCCGGTGGTTTCTCTCCCGCCTCAGTCCAGGCCCGCTCCTCCTGCATGCCTCCACGGGGGGGGGGCTTCTCCTCTCTCCCCTCTCCCCCGCACGTGTCTTCTCAGGGGCGGCCTCCTCGGCACCGCACTCGCTCCGGCGCCCCTGCTCGTGTCTCCTCGGGCACGCATCACAGGCGGGGGGGAGGCTCTCCCCCGTCCTCCGCTCAAGCTGCACGCCGGTCCCCGCGGCTCCGCCGCCTCGCGTCTCCGGCAGGACGAATAAGGGAGGGCAGCTCACCGCCCTAGCATCGCGGGTCGCGGTGGGGGTCCCCGATGGCGAGAGGGACCTCGTGTCCACGCGGTCTCGGCCTCCCCGATGGCCAGAGGAGGTCTCAGTAGCTCCGGTCAGGGCCGGCGCCATTTTGGATGGGGCACCCTCACGGCCTGGCATGGAGCCCCGGTCCATATAGGCGCTGATCTTGCGGCTCCGGTTGCTGGATGGCGTCTTAGCACCCCTCCGCTTCTTCACCATGGCTTGGCAGTTGCTTTTCAGGTGGGTGAACTCAAGTATTTTAAATTTGCCAGGACGGGCAGCGGGAGCCCAAGCTGAGCACGTCCTCACTCTCCCATAGCCGGCCACGCCCCCCCATTTAACTTTGTTCTGTAAGTTCTGTACCACACTTTAAAATGTGGTTATGTTCATGCATTGCTTTCCCTTAAGAAATATGAATTTTCAGAGGTTTGTTATCAAGATTCTATAGTGTGTAGATAAAGAATTGCACATAAATAAAGTAATCCAGACATTATTCTATGCCCAGAAATTTGTATGCAGAGTGATTATTGTCTCTCCTCTTTCAGTAGTTATGATGTTGAGTGACTAGTGGTCACCCCCTCCCCCAGCAATTATTATGCAGAGTGACTTATTGTTCCCCAGTAATTAATATGCAGAATGGTTAGTAGTCCCCTTCCTCATCCAAAAAGTAATATGTAGAGTGGTTATTACTCCCCCTCCCATGAGCAGGAAGTGGAGAGGGTTAAAAGGGAAGTCCAGTCTCTACCGTCCTGTATTGAGGAGGATTTTTGGACATTTAAGATAACAAATATAACAAATATAGCGTAGTTGCTATAAGCTGGCTGTGACTGGGTGTCTAGGCAGCCAATGAGTGTGCAGCAGCCCTAATGGAGTCATGGCTGGAGTGGTCAGAAGTCTCTCAGCAGCTGCCATCGATCGGTGCAGAAGTGGGCAGCCAGCACCAGTAAGGTAAGCTTTGTCTGTTTTATTGCCCCAATCCACCTCAGCAATGGGGCATCAGCAGTAAAGGCTGGACTTCCACTTTAAAGGAAAACTCAATTTTTGTCAGGTTTCTGGTGTTCTGCTTTATTATTTTCCCTTTTTCACATGTAAAATAAACGTATGTGTTAAGATTGTGCCCCCATAACTAGGATTTACTTATCAGCTTGCTGTTTCCATGTTTCCTTTATTCTTGTGGCTCTCTGTTGCTAGTGAAGGATTGGATTTCCTGGCCTTGACTAAAGCTGCTTAGTACAAATACCAGAATACTTCCACTGACAAGGGTGATCCCCCCCCCCCCCCCCCCAAAGAAGAACTTGCAAAATCAGGCAGAACTAATGACCCCAGGTCACCCTTTAGCTACTGGAACACAAACATGTGATCCTCTCACCTGAAGAAGCTGAATTGAAGCAGGAGGGGTTGAAATCTGTGAGACCAGGAGTGTGGTGTGTTGTCTTTCCTCAGCTAGTCAGGAAATCTCTGCTCTGTACACCACTGATGTGTGTTTTTAAAATAAACTGAGAAAAACTTGAGAAAACTGAGAAAAGAAAGTTGCAAACAAATAAATATGGAAGAAAAGAAGTGCTCAGCACATTAAGGACCTAATTTTTGTACACAATAATGGACATTTTTTAGAAATGGTTTAGTAGAATTACTCTTTAAATGCATAGTTCAGCATGCGAAAGTGTGTAACTCACCCAGTGTGGGGCTTCAGCTCTGCAGTCCTCATTCTCTGGCCTCCCTTGGTCTTCTATGTTGCACAAACATCACACAACAGCATGTGGTGGAGTGCTAGAGCTGGAAAGTAGTTTAGTTTCTACAACATGATGGCTGCATGCCAAACTCAGCCATCAAGCCCCCCTGACCTGCTTCCCCTGGACAGTCCCTGTGCAGAGACTTGGCAGCTCTCCCTGTTCTGCACAAGGTTGATCCAGACAGAACGGTAGGGGGTTTCATCTACTATAATCAACTTCAGGCAGAACTCTTAGTAACTAACAAAATATTTAATAAAACCTGGAACCCCTGAACAGTGGCGGCTGGGACCAAAAATCAGCCCTGGATTTTACCAGCCCCTGGCCGGCCCGGGACATCCCTGCTGAGGCCTCCTAACCATGATGCTGAGGCTATAGCATTGGGGGCTGGGGATCCTTGGCTTTTGGGTACAGAGAGAGAAGGAGACTAAGGGGGCAGGGACTGAATGTGGGTGTAAAAAGCAGCAGCCCAACTGTCCCCAAAACAGTGCGGCCCATCAGGTGTTGTCTCCCTGTGGCCAGTCCGCCCCTGCTCCTGACTAAAGTGCTTCCAGACTTACAGTTGTAGCCAGGCATTAGCTTATCTTCAAATTGGGTAAATTGAGGCCTTTGTTTTGATATGTATACCCTGATATAACTGGTTTGGTTATCGTATCTCATTTAATGTTTAGTAAATCCTGCATTTCACATTACAACCACTAAGGAGGAAGTGTACTGCAAATGTTTCCATCATTTGCAAATACTGTACCTAAACACTGGTCAATTCAGCAAATTACACACTTATTTTTTGAGAAAAATGCAATTCCCAAACCTTTTCCTGTTGCTTTCACATCAAAATTTTTCTGGCAGGAGCGATTTCTCATAAATCCATTCTAATGAGCAGTAATAAGCTCACCTTCACAGAGATACTTCACGCATCTCTAAGAAAGCCTTCAAAAAGCTTGCCCACCACTGATGTTAAACTTACCGGTCTGTAGTTCCCAGGTTCCCCTTTAGACTCCTTTTTAAATATTGGCACCATATTGGCTACTCACCAGTCCTTTGGAACAGTCCCCGACATTACGGAATCTTGAAATATTAAAAATAGTGGCTTGTCTATTACTGTATATAAACCCCTTAACAGACAGGGATGAATGCCATCTGGTTCCAGTAATTTGTCTATTTTAATCTGTTTAAGGCAATGCCACACTTCTTCCTTGGTCAGACCAGTGACATTTAATGGGGTGTTTGTGTTACTGCGCCGCAATTCACATGGCATGTCACATTCCGCTGTGAATATAGAAGCAAAGAGGAAGTTTAGTACATTGGCCTCTATAGTTGCCCCCTCCTTGCTTTTCAGGGGAGCCACACTTTCAGGGGTTTTCGTCCTTACCCCTGAGGTATAAGTATAGTTTATTTCATTTGGGCAGTTCTTGCATTTGAAAATGGAGCCTTGAAGAGGTGACAATGCATCAAGGATGGGCATTATTTTCAAAGATACATTGCATTTGGATGAGCACTGGAAAAAAGTACATATTTTAGGATCTGGCTGGCTTGAAACTCATCACAGTGGCTGTGTGATCACTGGATTTAACCTTATCTTACCTTGTTTAAATGAAAAAGGATAAAGCCAAAATTTTAGGAAGTATTTATGAAAATTGATGGCTGTTATTTGGATGGGAAAACCCCTGGGACTTACACTGCATGTTGCAGAATACTGGGCACATATTGAACATTGTAAACTCTCTGCAGCAAAGGACTTTAAAAAGGAACCAAAAGGTAGGTATTTAGAGGGTAATTTACTACACTCGCCTGTTTGCCAGTTGTGCACCGGGTGTGCCGCAAGTGTGGAATAACACGACGATGTTATTTTGCACCAGCGAATGCAGGGCTTTCTGGTGGTATTTTGCTGTGTCTTTGCTGTCCTTTGCAGTTCACTGGTCAGTGTGCTATTGACAGCGGCTAACTACAGCGGCACAGTTTGCTGTTATCAGAATGCATGTGTGGTGTCCTGAGAGTGTCTGGGGTGTTTAGGAAGCCTCCAAAAATAGTTATAAAAAAACTAGTTATCTATCTGACCTTCACGCTTGAGGCATTAGTTACATATGTAAAAATTACATAAACGGACATTCTCACCAACTGAAAATAACATTGATTCTTATGGGCTTCACCGCTAAAAGCTGGCCCACTGAAAAGCCGTTTCCCAGCATTTGCCCTGCAAAAACAACTGGACGTAATATGAGCAAACACGGCCTTCACCTGGCAAATAGGACGTTTTAAGCATAGCAAATGCAGGAAACTATCGAAAACACGGTAAACAGGCCAGCAAGTGGTGGCGAACACTGGGAGGCCGATTCATTAATAGTGGCAGGTAGCGACAGTTGAGCGACTGTAGCGGCATTTTCAGAGTGCCCGCTAGTAGTCGCTGTGCTTGGCCATTCGGTTGTTGATAGCGACTCAGTCGGTTTGCCGTAATGTTGAATATTGGGTGAGGAGTCGCTATTTGACAGGTTCCGCGATGTATGGGTGCGCATGATAGCGACTGGCCCTAGCGACCGGCTCCCACCATATTCATTAAAAAATCACGCTCAAAAAACTCTTGTGCTGTAAAATGCATGTTTAAACCCCAGAGCGCTGGCGGCGATGGGTTAAAAGTAGTTTTTTAACCCCCAAACAACCATATTTTTGGAAACTAAAAAAAACAAGTTTTTTAAATAATTTGGTAATATGAATACATTAATATCAGACCTGTAATATCAATTCTGTACAATTTTTTTTTTTTTTTTTTACCTTAAAAAAAATTATCTAAAATGGCAGAAGTGGTCACAGAATGTTTCACATTTAAAAAAAAAAAATTAATAACAATTAATTATGAATATTTAAAGATTGTTCCTGTCGCTGTTCAAGGTCGAACGCTGGCGCTGTGGGCTGAGGCTGGAATAATGATGAATGAGTGGCTATCTGGCGCTATCTCAGTCGCTAAGCAGGATCGGCTTGATAACTGTGTGATTGTGGTGGGGAGCCGGCGTTCTCGTGGCGGGGCCCGTCATTACCGGCCGCTCACCAGTCGCTACCTGTTGCTATTCCTTCATAAATAAGGGCCTTAGTAAATCACCTGCTTAATATATTCATACCCCCAAGAAATTAATTGATTTTGTTATGTCGCTAATTCGCCAATTTAAACTTGTTAACTCTGTAGTGAACAATCTGATTCTGGTGAGAACAAAATAGTTTTTACTGGGTATCTTGGCAAAACGTAAAATCCAAGCTGCCAATGCAATTTTGTGAGATTTACACTGCATTACACCATGTAGAGTACAATGTGAACAGATAACATTAAACCGGACCTTCAGCATCATTTAATGAAAAGCCCAAACCCTTAAAAAATTATTCCCCAGCATCTAAAATTTATATATTTAACGCTTTTAGTCAATTACTTTTTATTCTTTCCCCCACTGGCCTGCAACACTGTTCAGGACTAAGGAGCATCACATACCGAGGAGATGAGAGGGGTCAAAAGTGCAGGAGAGCAGAGATATAGCAGAGCAGAGCAGAGGTCAGTAAAAGGTCAATCCCAGAATGCAGAGCGGCACAGTCAGAGGACACTTCCTGTTTGCAGTCTGCCTGCACCACCATGGGCCACCATCTTGGATGTTTAAAGTCTCAGAAAATGCAATAGATGCAGGTAGGATGATTTTTAATGTGAGCAATCTGTATGTAAAGTGTGGGGGAAACATGTAAGATTCCACATTAGAAGCAGAAGTCAAGTCACAGCTGGACCCGTCCACCACCCCCTACCCAGTGCTGAGCTTGATTTGGGTGTTAATAATAATAATAATAATAATAATAATACAAGGATCACCTGAATGGGGGTGAAGCCCATTCCCTCACCGTTTGGAGCCATCTTTGGAGAGACTGAGTGCTGATTTATCCATTCAGTGTACAGCTGACTGAATTTGCAATCAGAAGTAAATTTGTAATAATAGACAACATAAATTCTTCCATTTCAAAAAACATTTTGTGGATGCCAAGACTACTGTCACCTTCTACTTAATACAATACTTTTTCCTAGTTGTAGAAGGAGTTTGTCTTCACAGAGAAACCACAGCACAAACCCTATCCGGAGTTTACTAGAGGCGAGATGTTGCAATGTTGAGGAGATCACATGACAGTTGCATTGTTAAACTCCAACAAGGTGACCTTTAAACTCTTGTATGGGAACACACTGGGGTTAATGCTAGCTGTTTCTTTTTGTTACTATTGTCAGATTTGTATGTGGCTGTATTGACTAACACAAATGTATATTGCTTTTTCAAGCAACTAAACAATTCATTCTCATGTCAGAAGTTAGATTGTAGGTGCATGTACATGGCTAGGCACAAAACGTACTCTGTTGTATAGTCTGCATAATCTATATAAAGGGTTCATACTACTCATTGATATTCTTTACCAGCATCAGCTCACTGCTTTGCAGAATTCACAGAGTTCTGTGCACTAAAGAGCATCACGCATAGCAAGGTAAAGTTATATTTCTCTCACTGTATTGCCTGGATTTCAAACTTAAGGGGAAATTCCACTTTTACTCATGTTAACAAATGTGTGTTTTATGGAAGCAGATTTCACTATCCACAATCATTTGCTATTGTCAACTGTATAAGTTCAGCACTAGAGATTAGCGAACCCACTGAAATTTGGATTCGACAAGTTGGACGAATTGGGTCCCTTTAACTGACTCGAACCCGGGACACATTGAGGTGAAGGGGGAACGAATTTGGGGGACTGCAAATGGCTATAAGATGAGTGTAGCAAGGACTAACAGGATGCAAATCGGTAGGAAAACCAGGGCAATTGCCCTTCACAAAACGGGCTGGGTAAAGTACTCCAAAAAAAAAAAACTGAAAACTAAAATATTAAAGAAATACATATTTAAATGAAAAAATAATATATATATATATATATTCCTATTTTCAATGGAGGCAAAACTGGGGATGGGGGCACCTGGGCGATTGCCCTGCAAAAAATGAGCTCCGGAAAGTAAATAATAGAAAAGTAAAATATTAAAGAAATACATACATACATAAATTCATCAATCAATATATGCATAAATGAGTAAATACATAAATAATTAATAACATCAATAAATATATACATACATTTTTAACAGGTGATTTGGGGGCGAGGTGTTGGAGGTGGAGGTGGCAGTGTAAGCAGAAAAGATGGAGGAGGTGAATGTGGAGAAGGAGGTAGCAAACACTTTAAGCAGCGGCTTAGCTAGGGGGGAGCAGGGGGGACACATGCCCCGGGTGCAGCAGGTCAGGGGGTTGCCAAAGGGGGGCCTGAGAACAGGTGGGGGCACCATTTCTAATCTTTGCCCCGGGTGCCAGAAAGCCTAGCTACTCCTCTAATTAAAGCACTCACTCAGGTACTGGCACAGCCAAGTCCCATGGGATCCTCACCTTGTTCATCTTAAGGAATGTAAGCATACCCACATTGCCTGTGGATAGGTGGATTCTTCTGTCGGTGATGACACTCCCTGTAATGCTAAACACACGGACATAGGACACTTGCTGCAAAGCAGGCCAGCAGGCCACCTCCAAGGCATAGAGGGCAAGCTCTTGCCATGTGTCCAATTTAGCAACCCAGAAACTGAATGGCAAGGACAGGCAGTCATCCACCATGCGAGTCAAGGTCTGCCTCCTGGTACTACTGGCCGTATCCGATGGTGGTGACCAGGTTGCCCTGAGTCAAGGAGAATCTGTCCTTGATTTCAGGTGTCTCCTCCTTCCACTTTTGCTACTCCCTCCAGCCACGCTCCATCGACACCTGTGAGCTGCATTCTCTCCAAAATCTGCGGGATGGAAAGCTGGGATAATGTGGTCTGGGTTGGTTGTGTTGCTGGAGGTGGTGGTGGTCACACATCCTCCCTTTGGGGAAAACAGGTGATCTTGTCATTTGGGAGGTTTGAATTAGTAGTAACAAACAGGTGCCTTCTACTACTACTCAGGATTTTGACTTACCCATTTATTTCCTAGGACCCCAGGGCATCCTGAATTGGGATGTCCCGCTGTGTGAAACCCTCCAGTTCGTCTAGTAAGATGCATCTCTCCTCGTCCAGTTAGAAACTTTTGCCTTGTTTACATGCTTCTGCAAAGGGCTCTGATTTCAATGGGTAGCAAGAGGGGCCGCATCCCCAGTGGCGCGCAATCCCATCCCAGCCTATCTGGATAACTGGTGTGGGAGCATACAGACATCCCAAAGATGCAGGGGATGTAATAGCTCCTGCTCCCCACTGAAAACAATCAGAGCTGTTTAACAAATGATTATCGCCATCTCAGAGGAACCCACATAGCGGGGCAACACAATTTGGGATTATGAGAAATTTAAAAATGGACAAAATGGGCATTCAGGCCACCTTTGCTTCACCAGGATCCAAGCATATGCAATCCAATCAGGAGCTCAGTAAAAAAATGTTTCCTTGAACATATTTATGCTACACGCAAATAATCCTACGTTCACATTTGTCACTAGAATTATATGGATACCCTCCAGGTCAAGATTATTGGAAATGTGAAACCTTGGACCTCGAGGAGGTTACTTCCACGCAAAAGCCAGATATAGCCAGAAAAACCAAGCAACCTCCTTCTGGCCAAAAAATAGGATTCACCTGTTATGCCAAACTACATATCGTTAATTTTCTACCCAGTATCCCTTATTTATATTTCTTGTTTTGGCTAAGTTATTAGGTTTTAAGTGTTTTCATGCGTTGGTCCACTATAAAAATATTTTTAGGCTATTAGTAATCTCTAGTACTTGGGACTAATTTACTAGTCACTTTGCCGTTATTCGCAGGTTTACGTGGGTTAATGATTTGCTACATTTATCAAACAAAATGTTTATTTATCAAACTACACCCCTTGTTTTCTGTAATCACTTCTAGTTCAGCATAGTTGGGCAAATGCTGGTAAATAGAGATGGAGGAATGCCCCAAAGTTCGAGCTTGGCAAGTTCAGACGAAATTTAAATAAATGTTCAGGTTCGGGGACACTAAAATTTGGAGGGGGCTGTGGTGGGGGTGCAGAGTGTGCAGCAGAAGCGTGCTGTTAAAACTCACCTGAGCTACGATCCTCTCTCTGCCTGCACTAGGAGTGTCCTCACTCATGGGAGCCTGTGGCCATCATTTAGTAGCCCCGGATGCAGCCTCAGCACCATCGTGCTGACAGAAAGAGGATCATGCCATCAACCAGCTTTTCTATGTTTTGGGATGGGTGCCGTTCAGTAATTCCAATAGGAATTGTTTTTTTTTTTTTTTGGCAAGATTGTCTGTTTAGGTCATTTTTGCATCTTTCCCTGATATTTGGAGCATGGACATCAGATAGTTATCTAGTATTCAAAAACAAGTAATAAAACTGTTTTAAATTCATTAAATAAATCTTTTCCAACCAAGACACTCCCAAGATGTCACACATATATTCTGAGACACATTTTTCAATAAATGAATATGTAAAAATTCATTCAGCCAGGTGAAGTACAGCAAAACCAAGTGTAATGGCAGCAAAATGTCAGTTGTCCCAATGTTCGCTGCTACAATTATAGATCGAAAACTAGAAAATGTTGTAAATCAGGCCCTTGGTAGTATATACAGTTTTAAAAGCAATAATTTAGCATTAACCAAATTACAAGTTGGATGTTATCACTATGGCTATTTTTGCAATACTAATCACCACCTCTTCTCTCCCTGGCTAGTAGGCCATACGTTGCGTTGACATTTCCTGGGATTACCCTTTATACGTCAATATTTCTTTCATGATATTTTATACTCACCTGATCCATTCCTCCCCTGCTCTGGCCTGTTTGCCCCCTGGTTGTGATTCCAGCCTTATTTTGTTTCAGGCACAGTTGGGGCATTACGGGTAAGGGATGTGTTTGTGGAGGATATGTTGGGCTAGGCTGGGTTCTTTATGGTGGTTTTGCACTATTGTTTGTACTGTACTGTTTTACCCACCTTTGCTTGTTGGGTCCTTCCTCCCTGCCCTTTAGTACGTGACTCACTAACCTGGCATGCAAAATCTGTAAGTAGATTGGCCGCTGTCCCAAACCTTTCTCTACTTTTGCCCACCCAGTTAGTTAGTGGCAGCTGGCCAGTCAATGTGACCTCACCGGCGTTCTCTTACCATTTCATGGTACAACTAGCTCACTGCATTCTGTCACTCACAAGGTAAGTACATTCTGCATGATAAAGGTACTTTACCTGGAAAAATATTGCCACACAGTTGGGGACCAGCATTAACTTTTACTTCTGATGGTTACATCTTTAAAAGCTAAGCGTTAACTGCACTTTGCCTATACCTAGAGGCACCAGTGCTGCAACTACATTCTTCTGTTGTTCAAATTGCGGGCTGGCAGCAGGACTGCCAGACATTGGACTTCGGATCCTTTTTGGGGTACAACCTTGGGAGCTGCATATAACCCACCTTCATGTATTTGTTGACAGCTTCCAGGTGTGTGAGCAGCTGAAATTACATTTAAAAGGAAAGTACTTGTGGAAACTGATGTGTAATATAAAAAAACTGCAAGAAGCCACTGTAATTACATTATGCAGTGGACTGATAAAATAATGTAAGTCTTGTATTTCTAGAAGCTATAGTTTGTGAGCTACAGTTGCTTAAAAAGAACTTCGGTGGCCCTAGTAGTGTCCTCACTCATGGGAGCCGGCGGCCATTTTTTTCGTAGCCCCGACTGGGGCCAGGTTCAGATAAGGTAAGTAAAAGTGGGCCGAGCTGTGATATACTGCCTGACCCCACCTCCTGCCGGGGACTGGTCCCACCCCTCCCTCTTTGTTGGTGACCCTGTGAATTTTAGGCAAAATTGATTTCTTTGCTTCAATATCTGGGTCATGGCTGAGCTGGAAAGTGTCCATTTGACACACAACTCAGTAAAAAAAAACATCACCTGTTCTTTGAAACCCTCCCTGTGCCATGTTTTCAGTGAAGCACTATATGCTGTACTTCCAGGTTTCCAGTGAGTTTAGGGTCTGGACCTTCACCCGGAACAAGAGTCTATCTCATATCTCATAGAGGGTGGCCCCTGGAGTCTCAGGCTGCCTGTAGACAGAAGGTGTCTTCTGACTGTGCCACTCTACATTCTGGGATTGCTGTCCTTTTCCTGACCCCAGCTCTGCTCTCTCTCTGTGCAAAGCACAGCTATAGCCCGCACCCTTGTGCTTTTCACCCCTGAAGGTGATGCTTCTAAGCCAAGATGGCGCTGCCCCATCCTAGAATCCTGAACAGAGTTGAAGCCAAGCGGGGGGAAAAATAATATGTAAGCGACTAAACTTAAAGACTAGACTGTAAACTTAGTACAGTACCTAGGGAATAGTTTTATAAGTGTTTCGGCTTTTCATTAAATGATGATGAAGGTCCGGTTTAAATGATACAGTACACCACTTTTATAATTGCTTTTACCTTGGAGCATAAATGTAAATATCAAATAAACAGCATACACACATCTATAAATAGTCATCATTTACAATCTCTTTGTTACGATTATGTTACACACACTTATTTTTACAGATGCTGATTATCTTCTATGAAAATAAAAATTTCCAAGGGCAATATTACAAGTGTACCAGTGACTGTCCCAGTTTCGGCTCTTACTTGAGACGATGCAACTCCATAAGGGTTTTATCTGGAAGCTGGATCATTTATGAGCGTGCCAACTACCAGGGCTATCAGTATTTTCTAAAGAGAGGAGAGTATCCAAATTTCCACCAGTGGATGGGTTTCAATGATTCCATTAAATCCTGCATGGCAGTTCCACCGGTAAGTACTTTATTTTAAATAGGGTTCAATAAAAGCATATATGCAATATTTATTTATGGACACCTATAAATGTTACATAAAAGTTAGTGAAAAAATACAGCAGAAGCCACACTTGATTGCCAAGCTTGTGTTTCAACGCACAATATGTCACAATATGGTAATAAGTTATTATAACAATAAGTTCTAAGTTCTCATTTCCAACTGATAGGCTTCACTATATAGCTGCCTATTAATCCTTTCCTGTTCTTCATCACCTCACAGGTGTTGTACCCCCAGACTACTTACTGACCTGTTAGGTCAGGGAGCCGAAAATCAGCCCAGGATTTTACCAGCCCCCATCCAGCCCAAGACTAGACATGACCATGACTGACTGGTCGAGGTTTAAGGCGGCAGGTTTAAGTTTGGCCCCCACAGCCATATTGCTGAGCCTATACATTGCAGAGCACTGGCTAGGAAGTCATGGCTGGGGGGGTACATGGGGGCTAGAAGGCAGTAGGAAGGTAGTATTTGGCGTTAAGCCTAGCGGGTGTTAATTTATATTGTTGCCTTAAAGTGGTCCAACCACCCAAATGGCTGGACTGCATTGTGACAGTTGTGAGGCAGCACCCAAACTGCAGGAGACTCCCACTAATACAGCAACACAAACCTCACTTACACTTACCTCCACGGTGACCCCCTGCCAAAATACTGGCCCCTTATTTGGCTGTCCATGGTCATGTGGTGCAGCGCTGCTTCCACTTTTCCTGACCACCGGCAGATACAAAGACCAACTGATCACTGAGCAATCATAGGGCGGATTTCACTGGTTGATCGCGGTAGAGGTAAGTGAAACTGGGGTTTGAGCTGGGTGTATGAGCAATCTGGATGTTCTGGCAACTGTCACAATGTACATAATGGGTGTTGGACTGCTTTAATGTAAATCTGTATTTTTTTTTTTTATGGCAAATTTGGTTACTTGACAAAAAGTGCAAACTTTCAAACAGGAAGGCTCTAATTAGCTCAACATTGAGACAATTTGTTACTCCAATGCACAGCTAAAATGTTTAATTTAAAATTAACTATACTCCCCTCTGGCATCTTCTTCCCTGTTTTGCGCTTGGCAGAAAACTCACTGCTGGGTTCAGCCATGAGTGCCGGCATTCCCCTTTGGCCTGGTGGTGGCTTTATAAGCTGCCCCGATGAAATCTGAAGTTCAGGGAGACGTAGGTTCCCTGCAGCCTGATACCATCCTGAGCATGCAAGCCACATTATTCTTACCTTCTCTTTGCACTCTTTCACTCTTTGAGTTTCACATAGGGGGGCATCCTACATCGGGATGCCCCCGGATAGTCAAAATTCTGGTGATTGGTCCATTTCTGCAATGGCTGAAGTTAAAAGTTGCATTTAGCTAAAATTTGCGGAAGCCACTTGTTATATTAGTTGTACTGATCTATTAACAATGTTCTTATGTGATATTGTGGGTTGAATAATTTGAATTGTTTGATCTACATTTAAAAAATACTAAAAATAATACATTCATGGTTTATTAAAGCATACTGAGAAATTGGGACTCCAACACTGGTTTGTCACATACAAATACAGCTCTTTATTCAAAACACCACCTAGAACACGAGAAATCCTGCAACTTTGTAGATGTTAAGGGCAGTCAGGCTCTTTCATTGCCAAGATACTTGGACAATAAGTCTGAAACAATTTGGATTCTAAACAATATCAAACTCAGATTTAGAAGAATCGGCAGAAAATGAATCTAGACAGAATTGCTTAGATTTTTATTAACTAGGGTAAGCATTTGTATTTATTCCATTGGTATGTAATACTGTACATTTTGCACACTTCCTTTGCATTTTGCAAGCATACAACGGCTTTTGTATTAAGACTGAATCTATACAAGCTAATAATACCATCATTTGGTTGTTTTTATTGTAGTACAATGGATCCTACAGACTTCGGCTATATGAAAGAAATTATTTTGGAGGTAAAATGTTGGAGGCCATGGATGACTGTCCCTCAGTGTCTGATTGCTTTAAACACAATGACATCCAGTCTTGCAATGTCTTTAATGGCTACTGGATTTTCTATGAGCTGCCAAATTACAAAGGACGTCAATTCTATGTAAGACCAGGAGAGTACAGAAGGTTTACTGACTGGGGTGCTCTGAATTCAAGAGTTGGATCCTTTAAACATATTGCTTGAATTTATAAATAAAATAGTCAATAGTTTTGGAAACATTTTTTTTTTTTTTTTTACAAAATAATGAATCCTGTCTTTTAATTTAATGTATTTGCAAGTGAGAATTTATGGCTCTGTAAGTATTAAGTTGAAACTGACTCATTTGTTTTGGATGCTGTGTTGGGTGTCCCTAACTCCAAGGACTGTCCAGCTGACTGTTTTGAAACAAATATTAAACCCATGGTTTCAGATTGCAAATATGAACATTTCGTAGAATATTCAGGCTTATCTAAGATTTGTAAAGCCTAATTATTCAGTAGTTTGGCCATTTGTATCATAGCAAATGCTGTAGACATTGAGACCTACAGTATATCAATCACTAGTACTATCTTCCTTATTTTAATTTGTATGTCCCTTAGGTTGTAGGCTTCTGCAATTGCCCCACAGATGTCTACAGACATGGTTATGACAGATGACTTTAATACTGTATAGCAGATACATCATGCTAGATTAGCTGTTTCTGTGTTTGTTTTTATATGTTTTTTTGTCCCTTGGCTGCCTTGGTTCCATAGTTGGTTCCCACCGTTAGCCAGGGTTTGCAGTGGGTGGGAGCTCCCACTGATTAGGCCTGTGACTTTTCTGGCCATTCAGTGGGCTCACTCTGGGAGGTGGGATTTTTAACAATATTGGGATGAAGTATTTATTGTTGATGTAAATATATTTGGTATTACTAGTATATTACACATGCATTTATTATTGTCCTGTACATTGAGTATTCTTTGGATCTATTTAATATGTATTTATTTATAAATATAATAGTAATCTTTGCAGAGTATGTGCATTTTACTGTTATGAGTTATGAGTTAAGGCACATGTTGCCTGAGACAAGTCACAAACTTGTGAAATATGCAGTACAGCTCACCATCCCAATGTTGATCGTATTGTACTCATTTGGTTCGGTCCGAACTAATTGGGGATGGATGGGCATGTGAAACAACAATGCCTGACCACCCTAAACGTCCTTTAGAATACTATGAAGTCACCCAAGGCTGTATAAAAACATGTTTAAGTGGACTAATTAGCATTTGAATTGGCCATGGCTAATTAGCATACACATCACCCACAAACTAATTAGTATGTCCATAGCCCCCTTCTGTCTTTGATCATTAAAGCAGCTAAAAAATGGGGAGAAGCAACAGGATTGACTTCATAGAAAGTGAAAAGAGGTCATGGCTTTTCACAACCATTGGAAAATTTACCCATTTTGCGCATCACTGGGGGTGGACCTACGGTTGTGTAACCTTGGCAGTAGTGGACAAGCCCCCCCAAAATTGTCCCATTTCTAATGTGGGGTAGTAGCGGAATTGGCACCCTTTAATTTTAGCTGAAGAAGATGCAATGGCTTATTACAAGTGCTATAAGATGTGCCCATTTTGGGCATCACATGGTTGACCTGTGTGTGTCTTGGCAGTAGCAGAGGGTGGCAGCGGAGGCGTGGTTGCTGGTTGTAGTGGCATGCTAAACAGTGGCATCAAGATTTAAAATCATCACCTATCCATGCCTGACTCATCTTTACAAAAGTTTGTTTTTCCACGCTTTGGCTGACAACCTTGTCTGCTTAGGGGTGACTACACCACCAGTCAAGCTGAAAACCCTTACCGACGCTACGCCTAAGGGTGGAAAAGACATGGCAAACTGTGCTAGCTCTGGTCACTGGTCCAATCTGCTCACGCAGAAGTTCAAGGTGTCTAAGCTCAGTGTATCTCCTGGAGAAAGGGCACAGTCGAGTTAGGAGTGCACCTGGCTGTTCAGGTGGTGGTGTTGCTGGTGATGAACAGCCCTTCCATGACGATGTCTGTCAGGTAGGCTTATGGGATGTAAAAACTTGTACATCATATTCTCAAGAGTGAGCTGTGTGCTGCTGCTGAGACCGTCTGTTGGAGAGGTAGCACATTGATTCGGCGAGGAGAGAACAGTGGACACCCGGTCAGATATGCTTGCAGCAGGTGTCTGCTGTTTGAAAGCCATGGCTAACTGGCTGCATGTCTTCTCTCGGTAATAAGCCATTTTTGCCTTCCTCTCGGAAGGTTTAATTCCCCCATTTTGGCTTCATACCTAGGGTATAAAAGTATAGCAATCCAGTACTTCTCTTTTTGCTTCATTCTAACAGTGTGGTTGTGGTTTGACAACCAGACTGATCCCGTGAGCCAGGCATGGGGCATGTGTCATGCGACCTAGAAGCAGAGTAGCCACAATGTTCATCCCATTATCTGCCACTGCATTGCCCAATCTAAGTTGATGCAGAGACAGCCAGCTGGAACAGTGTGGCTTTTCTCACCCAGGCTCAGCAGGTGTAATACGGCGTGGCAGTGTTGCACCTTGCAGTGATGAAAGGCTGGAGGAGGAGGGTAAGCTGTTAAGGAGCAGCAGGATAGGTGTCTGGTGTTCAATGCTGAAGCAGATTGGCACAAAAATGGAGGTTTTACTAATGCCTGAGATTGTTGCTGTCAAACCCCGTGGGACACCCACCTTCTGGGTAAGTTCACAACCCCCAATCTCTACTGCAAGCTTCACCTATAGCCAAGCCCCTGTCTGCCGGGGTGCTTTACACGCCTCACCAGACACAGGACTTCATAGCACAAAGGATGTGGACTTACAAGGGGGAAGGCGGATGAACCCGGGGCAAGACTGGGCGATATCGGGTAAGCCGGGGTCATACATGGATAATCTATCCAATATAGCGTAGCACCAAAGGGAAGAGACGGGAGAAGAGTCAAGATAGAGCCAGGGGTCAAGCCGGGAGGTCACAAAGGTACAAGTACAAAGAATGAGACGGATTCATAGTCAGGAAACTAGCAAGGGTTGGTCCAGGCAGCAATCATGGGAAGGTCAAGCAAGGCAAGGTCGGCAACAGAATGGAATCAAGAATCTAAGACAAAATCACACCCAGCGGAAAAGCGGATATGCACTGCCTATGATAATGGGGGTGCAGGCACTGGGATAGATAAGGCACTGTTCTGAACTAATGGGGCCCTAGAGCTGCCCCATATTGATCCCAGATGGATAGCTGCACACACTCAACCAATTTAAAATAAGACATTTTATTGGTTAGATTAAATTAGATTTCCTAATGCAAGATAAATACATACATTGCAAAAGAGAACCTACATAAAGGACAATTGATAAAAAACATATAACAATGACCCGAGTGAGGAAGGAGAAATATAAGGGGCTAATCAAAATGTTACAAATAAATGAATCAATGTCTTATGGTACCCAGAATGCGACATGAATGGCAAAACACAAGGAATATTGGTGCCCAATCAAATTGAGTATAAAGTGCAATGTGCTAAATGGTGCACAGGAGGCATGAAGATATGTAAAAGTAAGGTGCAACTAGAGAAGACAACAAAAGATCAACTATAATGTAATTAATTTAAAGTGCAATAACAGTGAACATTGAAAGTGCAAAGTGCAGAAGTATAACAGAGGCCCGGGGGAACCCAGACTAAATGAAAGTGCTGAGTGCAAAAGAAAGCGTTTGCCGCTAAGGTAACACACAGGGCAACCACAAAATGATTAATACATCACCAGAATGTCAAACGGGCCCCATCCACCCCACACTGATCACCGGCCCGTGCAGTCTTTGCAATGTGCCGTGCGTTTAAATAAAGACCAGCAGCTGCTGTGAACAGGGAAGGGGGGAAGTGTCGTGGCACGTGACGCGAGGCCAGGGAAACACACACCCAAGGAAAATCACAGGCAAAGGACAACTGTGGGGAACCAACCTTTATTTGAAGGGAACTGACGGGATTGGCTGGAGGAAAAGACTGTGATTGGTGCAACGTTTACTTTGGGATGATTGCCCCATTCAAACAAGAAAGGGTGTTTTCGCCCTGAACAACTCTGGGCTCATTGGCCCTTTAACACAGCCTCCGGCTAGCGCGCTGTACAGAGCCACCGGAGGTTATAAAAGAGATGTGCTCGCTCGCGCACGCGAGCATGTTCGGGGAAGCCGGGATGCTGCTGTGAAAAGAGGGAGACAGGCCAGCCTCCTGGAGCCAACGTGGGACCGATCGCGGGGTAAGTTGATCGTGACAGTTGCGTCAGAGCACCGTGCTGCACAAGGTTGACTCAATGGGTGACACACATGTATTGCTCCTGGTCACAGCTACTGCTTCAAGTATCTACTGTTGCACGCACTGCGCTGCAAACTGACAGTTGCATAAACAGCCCTACTTTATTTTCCATGTAACGTTCCAGGTGGGTATGGCCTTGTTGGAGAAGAAATGGTGACTGGGGACACACCACCTGAGCTGTGCACACCCCATTAGTTGCCTAAAGGTGGTGAACACAACTAGGTGGTATGGCAGCGACAACAACTTGGCCAGGTGTGCCATACGACAACAGTATGACTGGGCGCATATTGTTGTCTGGTGGATATAGATTCTACCATGGAAAACTGACGGGATGGAGGAGGAGCACGAGATAACGATGACAAGACTGAGACTGTACTGTTTGTGGATTAGGTTATAGGAGCAGCAAGAGCAATAAGGTTTCGATTTGGCATTTGCGAGGCATTTTGCTTGTCCCAGGCAGCCTTGTGATGCACTCCAAGTGCTTATGTAGAGCCGTAGTTCCTCGATTTGTGCACTGGCCACGGCTAATTTTCTGCTTGCAGATCCTGCACTGTGCCAAGTTCCTATGGGAAGGTACAAAAGAATTTCCACATGGCTGAGTGCCATACAGAGCTAGACTTTTCAACACCACCACCAGACTTTGCTCCTCCTCTGGAAGGCTTTTTTCTATAGTCCCCAAAAACAGCATCAGTGTTGCTTTACCTGCTCCTGAGTGGACCATACCAGCAGACCTAGCCCTGTGCCGTTTTGCAGATGATATGGCCCTACCTACTCTTTGTCACTGCCAGTGCCAGAAGTACCCTCCTGCTCTGGCGATGCCCCTTCCTTTTTCCCTGGTTCCCAGGTCATGTCCAAAAGTATATCATCATACTCCTCCTCCTGATCCCCGCCACTTCACTGTTTCATCATAATCTACTTGCCTTCCCACATCCACCTTCATAACTACCAGTATGTCCATGTCTAACACAACCCCCTCTGCCAAAGCTATGCATCTCGGACACCACTTCCACTTCCACCACCTCCACAACACACTCTAAAGGCTGACTGTCGTCAAACAAATTCTCCTCATTACTATCCATAGCCACTGGGCTGCTGAGATCCCACTAGGAGGGGGAAGTAAAGAGACAGATTATGGAAGAGAAAGGCTTCTTTTACTGTGACATGCAGCTGTAGTGAAATAAGAATCCACTGCAACCTGGCTCAAAGTCTTTGCATCAGAGTCTTCCTCCTCCTGAGATGAGCAAGAGTGAGTCAACCAGTCCACAATGGATGCATTGTCTGACATAAGCCCACTGGAGGAAATAGTCAATTCTGGCTTGCTGATGCTGCTACTACTACCACATACATTACTGCTACTGCCAGTGTGTACATTGCTGCTGCTGCTACTACTACTAGCAGTGGCGGCCCTGGGCAAATGGATGCTGCCACTATTATCGCTGGGCCTGGGCAAATGGCTGGTGCTACTTTTACTGGGTCTGGGCACATGGCTGCTGACCACAGTGTACTGGTACCAAAATCCTTATCCTTAGTGGCAGAAGGAATTGCAGGGATGTCTTTTTCTCTACCCTGTCCTTTGCCACCCCTTCCCTACCCAAACATTTACTTATTATTTCCTATATTCAACAAAGTGGCACCATGGACCCCAACTTAGAGAGAGTCAGGGTCTGCACACTTAAAACAGAGCTGTCCCCTTGTTTTTTCTAACCTGTATTTAACAAAGGGGCACAGTGGACCCCAACTTAGAAAGGAAATGGGGCCTGCATAAATTAATTAAAACAGAACTGCCCCCCTTGTTTATTTTTGAGTATTTAACAAAGAGGCACCATGGACCCCAACTTAGAGAGAGACAGGACCTGTGCAGCTGAAAATTCCCCCCAAAAATTCCTTGGCGGGTGAAAAAGATTGTTTTTTTAAATGTATTTAACAAAGAGGCACCGTGGACCCCAACTTAGAGAGAGAATGTGCGTGCACATTTAAAATAGCGCTGCCCCCTTTGTTTCTTTTTAAAACTGTATTTAACAGAGAGGCACCATGGACCCCAACTTAGAGAGAGACAGGGCCTGCACAACTAAAACAGAGCTGCCCCCTCAAAAAAATATTCCTTGGCAGGTAAAAAAGATCCTTTAACAGATTCAAAGATGCTGATGGTAACATAAGAGTTTTAACATAAGAGTTAAATGGTGTAATAGAATACTCCTGCCTTTTATGTGTTGTTTTACCCTTTAAATGGCAAGCATGTAGATTCTACAGGCTCGTTTCTTCTACCTTCTCAGCACCGGGGGTCTCCTCTTTCCTCAAGAGGGCATCTAATGCCCCGCGGGTCTTCAGTGGGGCAGAGAACACCCATTTGGCGGGAGTGTGCAGAGAGGCTGGAGAAATTGGCGAAAGCTGAGTGAGAGTGACATGTCATAATGCCTTGGCCCCATTACCTACATCCCTAAAGCCCGGGGGAGTGAGAAAGTGCTGGTAGTCTTCAGGGTCGGGTCACCAGCCAGCTCGGGCTAGTTTTACTGGAGAGGGGGAACCCTATGCTCTTTTCAGTTTGCAGTGTCTCCTGGGCAGAAAGAGGTGTCTCACACACACAATACAATATAATACACACAATAGATTTTCTTGAAAAACATACATTTTTTTATTTAAAAAAATAAAAAAAACTTTTTTCACATATTTCACCTCAAAATATTGTGAAAGTACTGAAAAACATATAAACAAGATGTTTCTTATTAAAGCCCAAACCCATAAAACAATATGCAATTTTCCCCAAATCCCTGGAAATTACAGCAAAAATCACAGTTAAATATATATATATATATATATATATATATATATATATATATATATATATAAAATAGCCTGGCAACAGAGGGTAACAAAATGTTAGATTTGACTTGTTTGTTCTTGTTTGCATATTGATATTTCAGGAAAATGTGGCTTGTATTCTGCTTTTTTATACGTTTTTAGGGAAACCCTGTGCAACCAGTGAATTCCTTGAGGGTTTGCATCCAGAAAACTGCTCCCATTACAAAAGTACAATGCTTAAAGTGTGTATTTTGAGAAAATATTTTGTTTATGTTGTATTTCAAATGTAAAGGGTTGCTTTAGAAAGGTTTTAGTTTGGGGTGTGTCCTGGGCAGGACAGGGTGCCTACCTATGAATATGTGATACTGTTGTAACTAGGGGCTTTTACAAACAATATGATTTTCTTGCAAAACTTACATTTTTTATTTAAAAATATTACAAAATGTAATAAATTGCACTTGAGACAATATATAACTTTGCCTTGAAATCCCTGGACAATCCTTTAAAAATCACAGTTAAACATGTATAGTGAAAATGGTGTGGCAACAGAGGGTGACAAAATCTCTAGGTAGGCTGGCCGGCAATTGGTTAAGAAACATTACATGTATTATTTCAAGTCGATTTTCCAACTTGCTATTTATCGACTACACATCACCAAAGAAAAAAATGCCCTTAGCTTGGCCTAGTTGTCAGAACTGATTCAGATCCAAAACAAATATCATGGCCAAATTCAGACAAATTGGCACAAAATTAATCATGGAAGACAAGCTTACTACTCTCTACATGAAACCCCTATTGTGAACCAATTCCCTATTTTACTGTGTTGTGCTATTTTTAGCAGATAGTAGGTACTATGTTACAAAAAGACATTTTTTTATTTAAACCAGACCTTCAGCATGATTTAATGAAAAGACCAAACCCTTAAAAACTATTGCCCAGCATCTAAAATTAATATATTTAAAGTTTTTGGTCACTTATTATTCTTTCTCCCACTGGGCTGCAACTCTGTTCAGGACTCTAGGATATGGGTGCCGCCATTTTGCCTCAGAAGCATCACATACTGCGGAGAGAAGAGAGCGAGATAAAGTACAGGGGTGGGGTTATAGCTGTGCTTTGCACAGACAGAGCAGAGCTGGGGTCAGAGAAGGGACAACAATCCCACAATGCAGAGCGACACAGTCAGAAGACACTTCCTGTTTGCAGGCTACCTAATGCTCCATGAGCCACCATCTTGAATGTTTAAAGGCTCATAACATGCAGTAGATGCAAGTGGGATGATTTTTAATGTGAGCAATCTGTGGGGGAAACATATAAGATATGCTTTTATTCAGGGAAAAGGTCCACTTTAAGGATATTGTTGTCAAATGAAGTTTGATGATTTTGATGACAAGTTTATTAAGCTGCATGTGAACATACAGCAATCTGTCTAGCAATTACTTCTCGATAAATCAGTTTTCCTAGTTATTTTAGTGTGCTATCAACAGTTTTCATTCAGCTAAAAACAGCATTGTCAGGTTAATAGCCGAGTCTGTTGTTGTATTATGTACAGTATAATGGTAATGAGCATGTGTTATCAAGTGATTACAGTGCTAGATCTTTCAGCCCTGTTACAGAATGATGACTGGTGTAAGCAGTTGCCTACTGTAATTTACAGAACAGTCACTTTACGTCTAAGGTGACCAAACTTTAATGCAATATGGAAAGCTACTGTATTGAAACAATAAAACAATTAACAAAAGACAACAACAAATACCATACTCATACTTTGTCTTCTCCCGTAGCTGATCATTCCTATTCCAGCTTAATGGGCTGGCCAGACATGATCTCTAGTCACCGGCGCTTCCGAAACTAACCCCCGCCTCCACCATCAATCACAGTGACTTAAGCATATCCACTCTATTCACTGCAATGGATGGGGTCTGCCCAGGCCTGACTGGGCACTCTACTAAAAATAGATGAGTATCATTCAAAGGTATATAAATATAAAAATAATCCCTCACTTTTCAGTGTAAATAGAACACCATTAATTACCTAAATACATGATACCAGAAGTGACTAAACAATCAAGACTTGGCTTTCGAACAGATCTCTTCCACCATTACAGCGACTGACAGTGGGGAAGATGGTGAGGCCACAGCTAGAATACCATGTGTAGTTCTGGAGACCTTACCTGCAAAAGGACATTATTCGAATAGAACGGGTCCAAAGGAGGGCAACAAAAATGGTGGAAGGATTTAAACTTAAAACTTCAAGAGAATTTTAAAGAACTTAATTTGTACAGTTTAGAGGAAAGAAGGGAGAGAGGGGACATGACTGAGACTTTTAAATATGTGAAAGGATTGAATAAGGTTCAGGAGGGAAGTGTTTTTAAGAAGAAACTTAATGATAGAACAAGGGGGCACAACCTGAAGCTAGTCGGGGGAAAGATCAGGAGCAATGTTAGAAAATATTATATTACAGAAAGAGTAGCAGATGCTTGGAACAAACTTCCAGCAGAGGTAGCTGAAAATCAACAGTAAGTGAATTTAAACATGCCTGGGATAATCATACATCTATCCTAAGATAGAGAGAACATACAGTATACACATAAGGGAAGACTAGATGGACCATATGGTCTCCTTCTGCCATCAACCTTCCATGTTCCTATGTTATCTCTGAAACAGAAGGAGTGCTGGAAGTGAGATGCCGCTCTAAGGGAACCTGACCTCCGGGGACACCCTGGGGATGTGTTCTAAATGCTTGGCACTACAGCATGTTTTTTGAGTAGATACATATACATATATGATACATATATGAAATAAAAAATGGGTATATTACAGTGCTACTTCATGCTGTGTTTTTAAATATTGTTATTTTATATATTTATATGATTGGCACATTGCAAACGATATAGGTCAGAATTTGTGAAGGGGGTGAAATATAAAAAACTGTTGCTGCTTTAGCTGTTCGTCTGGTGATTGTGTTGGTGAGTATGTTGACATTCGCTGGTAGATGGGAGCACATCCTGAGGATCATCATCTGCAAACCATCAAGAATTACACTATGCATGCATGTCTAGAAACTTGAGATAAGTTGATATGCTGCTTAAGTTACTTAAGTTTTTATACCATTTTCTAACACCTTAGCAGTAAAAGGGAGCTAGCCCCCTCTTACCAAATTTACTGACTGCACCCTAAGGGGGCCCTTGCTTTTCAGGGAGGAGTTGACCTCTGACCGTATGGGTAGAAATCAAATTTAATATAATAAACAGTGAGGTAACCCACTTTTACCTCACTAGTTAGATTAATGACCCCCTCAACCAGACATCACATCAGAAAGCTTTCAAATCAATTTTATTTTACTATGAAAAACGTCATTATATATAAAGCATAAAAAGTAATTAATAATAAAAAACGCGCTGCCTATAAAATAACATATAAACACAAGCTCAACGTGTTAGAAAAGGATCCCCAACCTTTAAAATAAAAACAGACAAGCTAAATAGTGAAACACAGAGCTACAAATATCTAGAAAATTAAGTCTCTCAATGTAAATTCAAAGTGAAAAAAAGTCTTTTGGACAAAGATTCTAGAGAAGCCCGTCACGTGATAATGTCCAGAAAAATAGTGTAATGAAAGATAATCCTCCACCTTCTGGATTGAACTCTTACCAGAAAATCTTCAAATTAAAGCCATAATAAACAACTCCTTCATCCTCCAAGTTGTCACATATAGAAATCCAATGCAGCCAGTGGAAATAAACTTGTGTAGATATATAAAGCTCCAAACTCTAGAGCTTATTTCTCCCAAAGGTAACCATATGTCTTGGTCCACAATTCATATGGATATAATATATCACTCCAAGTGAAAATCATGAAAAGAGAAAAAAAGAAAATCTAGTGCAGCACCCCTATAATTTGTTTAAAAAATTATTTACTAGAGCTTATGCACTCACAATATAAAAAAGCATAACAAACACTATATACAATCCAGCGCATCCATATATCAGCTCTCACCGCCAGATCCCCTGTCCTCGAAACACCCGTGATCTATGTAAAAAACAGGTGATGCCAACCGCGCGCTACCTACGCGTTTCGTCCCTCACAGGGACTTTAGCCAGGATGGCCGCGGTGAGGAATAAAGGGGATTAAATAGAGAACTTACCGGGGCGAACTCGTCCGCACGCCGCGTTCCTCTAACTACTTCCGGTTCACGGAGTGTCAGAAAGGGCGCAGATGCGCTCCATCTCTCTGAACACTTCCGGTTTGGCAAAAAGTACCAAGTGCGCTTGCGCCACCCAATAACTGAAGCGCGCATGCGCAGACAAAAATTCTAAAGATTACTACAGAGCTCGGAAGCGAGGCTTGGCTTTACACACAGGCTATGCGTTCCACAGACGCGCTCACGGCGCCTCACAAAAATACACCTATGTACCAATGCTTTATAAATATAAAAACCTATTTAGGCGGAATCAAAAAAACCTATTATGGCCGATACAAACTTTCTATTCAAATAGACAAATATATATGTTAAAATACATATACAAAACAGGGAAAAAATTCATAATGAAAAAACAGTTGGTTAAAAAATGTTTTTAATATTAAAAACAATAAAAAGGTTGGCAAAAATAGAAGACCAGAACAAGGCATCCAGAGGGAAGAGCTGATATTTACAGACAACATATGCATCTAACAATAGTTATGAACCCAACCCATAAAGTGCATAGCCAATGAAAAATGGAAAAAGGAACTTGATTAAACACAACACAATAATGATGAAAAATGTATATATAATTGAAAAAATCTAATATGACCTCAAATACAGATAATTAAATAAGAAAAACAAATAAATAAATGATAACATAAAATAAAAATGAAAAATAAAATTTAAAAAAAATGAAAAATAAATGAATAAAAATAAAAATAAATTGAAAGTAAAATAAAAATACAAATAAATGAAAATAAACATAAAAAATGAATGAAGAAATATATAAAGTGAAAAAAACAATAAGAATAAAAATAAGAATAGCAATGACAATAAAAATAAAAAGTATAATAATGATGAAGATGAAGATGAGAATGAGACTTCAAATGGCAAATAAAACCTACGAACTATCTATAAAGCAGTTCAGATCATAATCAACATTTAAACCTAATGGGGACAGTGTGTCTAATGTGTAAATCCACTGACCCTCACATTGTGAGAGCTCTCTAACCATATTGGTACCCCTCCAATATGTGGTGATCCTGTCAATACCTGCAAAAGAAAGAAGTCCAGGGTCTGAGGCGTGCACTCTTTTAAAGTGTGCTGATAAATTATGCGCCTCATATCCTCGCCTAATGTTATATATGTGTTCCTGTATGTGGATCTTCAGCTGCCGGGTGGTCCTCCCTATGTATATCAAATTGCACGGGCACCATATCGCATACACCACATATTTAGTACTGCAGGTAATGCACTTAGTAATTTTAATGGGTCTAGTCATCCCATCAATGTTAAGGGCCTTTATCGATTTGCCGATATTTTTCCCAGTTTTGCAACCATAACATGAGCCACATCGGAAAAAAATGATGGGCGGATCTTTAACCAGAGAAATGGGTTTGGGTGGATCTACATAACTGCGGACGAGACGGTCTCTTAAGCTAGGCGCCCGCCGGAAAATACATACCGGTTTGTCAGGCAGGGCCGGGCCCAAAACCAAGTCGTCCTTTAACAAATGCCAATGCTTACCCAATATGCCTTTCACCTTTCGGTGTTGCAAGCTAAACCCTGACAAAAAAGAAAAATCATTCCTATTTTCCACATTAGATCTCTTAACACAGGGTTGTAAAAGTGTAGTCCTGTCAATTTCCCTTACTGAATCATTCTGTGATTTAACAGTGTCATATGAGTAACCTTTCTCTAGGAACTTCTTTGTTAGCTCCTTTCATTAACTCCCGTGCAGTTCCTCCTTAATCTCATAATTGACCTCTGGGTATGGCCTGCAACCACGAAGGATGGTGACAGCTGTTACTTGGGACATACCCATTACGGTCTGTAGGTTTAAAGTAAGTAATTGTCATGAGTTTAGACCCCTCACGCCAAATCGTTAAATCTAAAAAATTCACCTTAAGTGAATCAATCTCAGCTGTGAATTCTAAGTTGTAGACATTCCTGTTCACTTCATTCATAAAATCTGTCAGGGAGGACCGAGAACCCTCCCACAAAATCAGGACGTCATCTATGTATCAACGCCATAATTTTAAAGGGGACCAAGTTCTATCGAATATAAAAAAGGCCTCCCAGTAGCCAACATATAAGTTGGCCATACTGGGAGCAAATTTCGCTCCCATGGCCACACCCCTGGTCTGGAGGTAAAATTTACCTCCATACCAGAAGTAGTTGTGGTCAAGGGCGAACACCAGACAGGTTATTATAAAATCTATCTGCTGCTGAGGTAAGCCAGATTGGTGTTCTAAGAAATACCGTACCGCTGAGATCCCCAAATCATGCGGGATCACAGTGTACAACGATGTAACATCCGCCGTGGCTAATAAACAATCATCAGACACGGTCAGAGTTTTCACCAGGGTCAAGATCTGTCCTGAATCCCTCAGGTATGCTGGTAAAGATACAACTAGAGGTTGCAGATACTTGTCCACATATTCACCCAGGCGGCAGGTGATAGAATTGACGCCACTTACTATTGGCCGCCCGGGGGGCTTGGTTTGATTCTTGTGAATTTTTGGGAGTTGGTAAATGGTAGGGATTCGGGGACAACTGATGTTTAAATAGTCAAATTCTTTATTATATATATTGTATAAAGCATAAAATTGCACTTTTCTCCATATAATACATTACACAAGTGTTCAGTTATACATTTTGGCTGGGTTAGGCTTTAAAATGTTCTTATCATGTAAGATTCCTGCCAACTGGTTTCCTCAGTGAGGATCATAATCCAGCTTTAATGCAATTCCTTTTGTGATTAATGTTTATCAAATTTCATGCCTCTCTATTATATACAGTCTCTCTGCAGAATCAGGGTGAATAGCTCTTGTGTATTCAGCTGAAGTTCTTTTTGTTGTCTTTTGTGACCAGAACTGCTGTCCATACATTTTTCCAAAGTAGTGCTGTTGTTATGAGGTGGTAGATTAAGTTAGTTTTGTGTCTCTGCAACACTAGGGTACATTGGTGAACTACCATGTGGGCTTGCTCATATCCTAGTACTATTACCAGCACCTATTCAGGAGCACAAAGGGCGTGGAAAGGCCCATTTTTGGGAAGGAATGGGCAATTCATTTGGCTGAATTTTATGCCCTATAGACTTCAATAGTGTTTTTGAAGTAGAAAAATGGGGGCGAAAAAAATCCAAACCAAACAGGCATTGTCACGGACTGGGTGTGGCAGCACAGGTGTGATAGTGAGTGCCGCATCAGGGGAGCGGAGTCTAAGAGGCCACCGGTATTCACCAGAGCCCGCCGCAAAGCAGGTTGGTCTTGCAGCGGCGAGTGACCCCCAGGTCGCTACCCCCCAACAGAGGCTCAGCAGGGTACTTCAGAAGACGTGGACAAAGGCAGTGGTGGAAGAGGATGACAACCGTACACCACAAAGAACGGGGATTTTCTTGTAGATTCAGAATCCTTAAAGTTATATGAGAAGGTCGACCCAATCATCTTGATGCGCGGAAACAAAATGGCGAAGATAATGGCTGAGGACTTGGTTTACTCTTTCCACTTGGCCATTTGACTGAGGATGATAAGCAGAGGAAAAGTCCAATTTAATCTTCATTTGCTTACAAAGAGCCCTCCAGAACTTAGAAACAAATTGCAGTCCTCTGTCAGACACGATGTGTGCAGGCAGCCCATGAAGTCGAAAGATATGCATAAGGAAGTGTTTCGCCAGCTGAGGAGCCGAAGGAAGACCAGGCAAAGTTGTAAAATGCGCCATCTTAGAGAACCTATCTACTACCACCCAAATAACAGTGTTGCCATGTGAAGGAGGGAGGTCAGAAATGAAGTCCATAGCAATGTGTGACCATGGAGTGTCTGGAATAGGTAGGGGAAGAAGTAAGCCTGCAGGTCTTTGGCGAGGAGTCTTGTCACGTGCACAGATGGTACAAGCCTGAATGAATTCCGTCACATCCTTCTCTAAGGAGGGCCACCAATAATATCTGGAAATGAGAGAACAAGATTTTCTGATACCTGCATGGCCAGCTACATGAGAAGAATGTCCCCATTATAATATTCTGCAACGCTGGCACGAAGGTCTTTCCAGGTGGTGCCTGTACCAGGGTTGCGGGAGCAGAGTGGACTATACATTCAGGATGGATAATATGCTGTGGAGTGGATTCCAACCCTGAGACGTCCGAAGAACGATGTTCTTGACGGCTGGACGGAAGTGGATTTGAAAGTAGAAACGGGCAAAAAATAACGACCATCGGGCTTGTCGAGGGTTTAACCGCTGGGCAGTTTCTAAGTAAGACAGATTCTTGTGGTCGGTAAAGATGGTAACAAGGTAGGCAGAACCTTCCAAGAGATGTCTCCACTCCTCCAATGCCAACTTGATGGTGAGTAATTCCAGATCTCCAATGGAGTAATTCCTCTCTGCCGGAGAAAACGTTTTCGAAAAGAAACCGCAAGTGAGAGTCCTGCCAGTAGCAGATTTTTGAGTAAGCACGGCTCCAGCTCCAATGGAGGAGGCATCTACCTCAAGGGCAAAGGGTCTAGCTGGATCTGGTCTTGAAAGCACCGAAGCAGAAGAGAAGGCATTTTTAAGAGTATTAAAGGCCTCTTCAGCCTGAGGAGGCCACGGCTTAGCATTAGCATTCTTCTTCGTGAGAGCCACAATAGACGCAACTCGAAAAGTGGGGATTAAACTAGCGATAATAATTAGCGAAGCCCAAAAAGCGTTGGATAGCCCGTAGGCCAGAAGGACGAGGCCAGTCCAACACTGCCTTTAACTTGCTGGGGTCCATCTGGAGACCACGACCAGAAACTATGTACCCAAGAAATGGTAGAGAGGTCTGATCAAATATGCACTTCTCCAACTTGGCGTATAAACGATGTAGGCGGAGGCGAGACAGGACTTGCCGGCCGTGGCGGTGATGTTCTTCTCGATTAGAAGAGAAGATGAGTATATCATCCAGATACACTACCACGCAGGAGTAAAGCAAGTCCCGGAATATGTCGCGTATTCCTGGAATACGGCGGGTGCATTGCAAAGTCCAAAGGGCATCACTAGGTATTAAAAGTGGCCATCGCGGGTGTTAAAGGCAGTCTTCCACTCATCACCCTCACGTATACGTATCAGATTATAGGCCTCTCTCAGGTCGAGTTTAGTGAAGATCCTGGCACCACGAAGTCGATCAAATAATTCAGAAATCAAAGGTAAAGGGTAACGATTTTTGATGGTAATCTTGTTGAGGCCATGGTAGTCAATGCAGGGGCGAAGAGAGCCATCTTTCTTGGCCACAAAGAAGAAGCCTGCGCCTGCAGGAGAGGAAGATTTCCGTATGAAGCCTCTTTGGAGATTCTCCTGTATATACTCTGACATAGCCTGAGTCTCAGGAGCCGAGAGAGGATAGATTGTGCCACGAGGTGGAGTAGTACCCGGCAAGAAGTCGATAGGACAATCATAAGATCGATGAGGCGGAAGTACCTCCGCTTGCTTTTTTCAGAAAACATCTGAGAAGACCTGATAAATCGCAGGCAGGCCGGGAAGTGGATCAGAGGCAGGAACAGGTCTGGCCGGTATGGACTTCAAACACCTCTTGTAGCAGCCTGCACCCCAACTCTTGATATCGCCTGTATTCCAGTCAAGAGTGGGGTCGTGACGTTGAAGCCAGGGTAGGCCGAGGAGAATCTGAGAGGTACAATGAGGGAGCACGTAGAACTCAATATTCTCTAGGTGAAAAAGTCCAATCTTTAAAAGGAGGGGTACTGTGCGATAACGCACGGTGCAATCAAGCCTGTCACCATTAACCAAAGCGATGAATAGAGGCGGGCAAATAGGACAGTCTTTCAGGAAGTGCTCCGAGCCAGCACAATACAAACAAAGATTCTCATTCCTCCTGCGAGTTCTCTCCAGCTGGGTTAAGCGGGATCGGTCCACCTGCATGGCCTCCTCACTGGAGGATGCATGTGTGGTCATAGGATGTTGAAACACAGGAGCCAAACGCAGACGAGGTCCGGGCTGGTTCCTCGAAGACCTGGCGAAACTCGGAGACAAAAGCAAGTTTATTGGAAGTGACTGGGTCCTCGCGATCCCATAATGGGGTAGCCCAGGCCAGAGCTTTTCCTGAGAGCAGACTAATAACAAAGGCCACCTTAGCACGTTCAGTGGGAAATTGGTCTGCCAACATTTCCAAATGCATAGAACACTGGGTAAGGAAGCCTCGGCATAACTTGGCATCCCCGTCAAACTTAGCCGGCAAGGAGAGACGGATTCTAGAAGTTGATGCTACTGGAGGCTGTGGCGGCAATACTGGGGCGGCTGGTGGCTGTTGCTGTTGCTGAATTGATAAGAGCTGCTGAACCATGCGGGAGAGCTGGTTAATTTGGCGAGACTGCATAGCCACTATTGCAGGTAATTCAGAGGCATCAGGCAGTGGCACCTCAGCAGGATCCATGGCTGGATCTTACTGTCACGGACCAGGTGTGGCGGCACAGGTGTGGATCCGCTGTGACCGTGTTACTGATAGCGAGTGCCGCGTCAGGGGAGCGGAGTCTAAGAGGCCACCGGTATTCACAAGAGTCCACCGCAAAGCAGGTTGGTCTTGCAGCGGCGAGTGACCCCCAGGTCGCTACCCCCCAACAGAGGCTCAGCCACACAGTCAGCCGAGGTAATGCAGGGGAAAAGGAGGCAGGCAAAAGGCGATGTAAAAGTTCAAGCAGAGGTCAGGGCTGGCAGCACAGGTTCAGAGTCGGGGACAGGCAAAGGTTGGTACAAGGGTGAGCAATACTGAAAACAACAGACTTTCTGCATACAAAGGAAGACCAAGATCTGGCACTGATGGAAAAGGAAGTGCCCCTTAAATAGGGGAAGTGGATGCAGGATTGGATGACCAGGCACCAATCAGTGGTGTACAGGCCCTTTAAATTTCAGGAATCCGGAACACGCGCGCCCTCTATGCAACCAAGCAGCACGAGGAGGAGGAAGACGGCTGGGAGCAGCCAGCGCAAGGCCAGCCACCGTGCCGGCAAAAGCGGGTAAGGAGAGGGACTGGGGAGCGCTGCGAGATGGTCGCACAGCGTTCACCAGGGCAGCAGGTGCAGCAACAGAGGTGAGAGGAGTGCTGCGAGATGGGCCCGCAGCGCTCACCCTAACAGGCATGTTTGGTTCATCGCTTGAAAGGCTGGGCTAACTTGTTCCAGAGAATATTTTTGCTGTAAAAAGAATGTAACAAACTAAATACCTAATGAAAAACTGTAGTATTGGCATAACCCCCAGTAATGGATATTGGACTTAATATGAGGTGGATGGATCCTTTAAAGTGCTGCAGGCTGAATCTGTCTGTTTTCAATGGCAGTTCTTATGCTGATAGCATAATCCCAATGCACTTTTGACTTCCACTGCTGATTAGCGTTCATGAGTTGCACCTACCGCTACCTTGAGACTGGAAGCAAAAACATACACCAAAGCCTGTCTGGGAGTGCCCTTTTAGCAACATGCCTGCATGGGGAGGAATGAGACAGATTTCACAAGCAGGAGATATCAATGTTGGACTGACCTGTTGTGCGGGCAGCAGTAGAACTGTCTCCTGGGGCCACCTTACAGTTTCATTTAGACATTACTGGCTTATTTTTAGGGCTTATTTTTAGGGCTTATTTTTAGGGCCTAACAGCCAGAATGCTAAAATCTATTGTGTGAGTGAATAGCTTGTATTTTCCTGCCATATAGCAGCCACATCCAGCATTATCTACTATTGCTAGCATCAAAAAATGTATGGCATAATAAATGTTATTACATAACACAGTACAATATCTTGTTTTGGGGATGGGGCCCTCTGAGAGGTAACCTAGTGGACCAATCTGGGAGGGATCAACGATCCAGGTGCTAAAGGGAATGTTGTCTTGCCTTTATAAACCCTTTAATATTAAAGTAGCCATTTCTCTAGAATGCCACATAAAAAGAAAAAAACAGTGGTTGGACTTTCGAAACTCATTAAGGTTTACGCTATGAAAATCTCTAAATTTAGAGCCCATTTCAAATGAAAGCTTTTGCCCCATTACAGCACAGTACGCCAGAGATAGCACAGTGGGGAGATTTTCCCTTACTGGACAAAAATGTGCTCTTTTGTTTGAATTCTGCAGATTGAGCATTGATTCTAATGTATATAAGAGTTACTGGACTCTGCACTAGCTACAGAGAAATTGTTTCCACTGTGCTGCTGAAATGGGAAAGGTAATGGTATTACAATTTAAAAACAATTTAAATGCAATTAGTAAACAATTAACAAACATGCTTCATAGTTTTTTGTGAAAGTACTAGCAGGTAGTTAGCCATATTTTTGTTCTAGTGCTATTCTTATAGTTACAATACTTTACAGGTTTACAATAGCCATTAATGTGATTTTTAAATTTTTATTTAGATAATCTTCTACGAGGATAGGAACTTTCAGGGCCGCTGCTATGAGTGCAGTGTTGACTGTGCTGACCTCCATTCTTACTTTAGCCGCTGTAACTCCATCAAGGTTGACAGTGGCTGCTGGATTCTGTATGAGCGTCCCAACTTCCTGGGCTACCAATATTTGCTAAAAAAAGGAGACTATGCTGACTATCAGCAATGGATGGGATTTAGTGATTCTGTTAGATCTTGCAGAGTTATCCCACAGGTAAGTTTCATGTCTTTTAGTAGGGAATAATAAAGCAATTCAATAGGATTCTATAACATTTAGCAAGTCTGTCCAAACAGAACCCTATAAGGCATTCATTAACATTTTGAGGGACTTTGCAATTTGCAAATCTTAGGACAGAAAGAGGATCTCACAGAATGTTTATGGCAAAGAATTATGCATTTTAACAACACAGTTACCGTAATATTGTTTATCTGACAGGACTGGGGGAGCATGTGTTTCTTATCATAGCCATACCTGCTCCATCTCTGTTTGCCAGCCACAAAATTCACAGCATCAAGACCAGTAACAATAATGATAATACATTGCTTATATAGTAACTAAAACCCTAGCTAATATATATGTTCATGTATGTTAGGGGGTCCATTATAAACCAAAGGTCCCAGGGGTCCGCATTGCTGGAATTCTTTACCTTTTGCATGCCTTGCGTCATGGGAGACCCACATACAACAGTACAAGCATTTGGGTGCCTCACCATCAGTCTGGCTGGTGGGGAAAATAAAGAGGTGGGTAGGGACTAGACTGCAGACTAGCACTCTTTATTTGGACAGATTTGCCAGAAAGGGTGTGGGTATATATATATTTTTTTTTTCATTTGTTTTCCTATGTTTATGTTCATTTTAGGCATAGGAAGGCGTGGGTTAATTCATTTTAACTCAACATACTAGTCCAAAAAAGCAAAAGGAACTTGAAGCCAACCTACAGACACGAAAGTCTTGTGGGCTCCTGTCCTCCGAAATGAGTCAAGATACAGCCCCTGCTGTCAATCAACAAGGGAGACTGCTCCCATGTGACTAGCAGTATATACACGCAGTAAGACTGAATCTCGAGGACAGGAGCCCACAGTACTTTGTGGGCTTGAATTTGCTTTTTTTTTGCAGTCTGGACAGGGTAGCTTTTGATGTGAAAATGTATTTCTTGACGCTTCTCAGGAGAGGTCACGTTTGAATTTCTGTTATTTAGCAAAGAGGATCTCACAAGTTGAAGATCTATGAAAAGGAAGACTTTAGAGGTCAAATGCTGGAAGTTGTGGAAGATTGCTCATCTGTCTTTGAGCTCTTTAAGTACCATGAAATAAACTCCTGCAATGTGCTTGAAGGTCACTGGATTTTTTATGAGCAGCCCAACTATCGTGGAAGGCAATATTTTCTGAAACCAGGAGAATACAGGAGATTTAGTGACTGGGGCTCACTTAATGCAAGAGTGAGCTCTTTTAGAAAAGTCCTGGACTCATGCTAAAATTCTCAGCAATGTTCATGAGATTGTCACCAATGACAAAATAAAATATATAAGTGAAAAATGCAATAAAATGTGTACTGTATTGTTTATTACTTGGATCAGTAATATTTAACAGCATACATTTATATGCATATAATGGGGGTTATTAAAGAAAGGCTTAGGCCACGTAGTGCCAGGTAGTGTCAGATGAGTATCAGGTGAATGTCAGGTCCCAGTCAAAAAGGTGTATTTATCAAGTCAAAAATCCATAGTGCCTGGGATAGTGCCAGATAGTGTCCCATCTATCAACAGCAATGGAGATGGGATGTTCCCTACAGTGCCAAATAAGCACTGTGTGGCCTAATCCCATACATTTCAATAGGCTGGGATAGTTACAATTACTTAAGCATTTAAGTAGAATTTTTTTTTGGGGGGGGGGGGCTTGTGCATGTGCCATGGATCCCTGCGCTGGTTGGGATTATTTTCTATATGCATTTATGTGCTGCAAACCATGATAAAGATATGTCATGTTAATCTAATGCCCCTAATGTAATTCCCATTTATATTTAAAAAAAAAAATGAAACCCTAAAAATAAAAAATAGGGAATCCAACAGGCGCTGTGTGCCTGAATTCCCTTTTTTGAGTGCCTCTTGGAGCGTTTTGTCAGCTTGCGGTGCTCTTGGCTGGCGCTAGGTGTCGCTATCGCATAGGCTTATATAAGCCATGCACTGCGAATGCTGCCTGGCCGGGAACGCTACAACTGACAGTGCCAGCAGACAGAAGCCGACGCTGTGGTGTGGGCGCTGCTGAGCGTCTCAGACGAGGTGCTCAAGTGGCGCCTGCACCATTAATAATAAATTAGCCTCCCAATCACATATTTACATACATATAGCCCAACATGACAAGGCTGTCTTCAGCATGCAAATGTGTGAAACACAGATCCACATACAGATGGTTGTCATTGTATTCCAAGTTCATTTGGCCACCCACACCTAATCATAATACTGGGCTCTTCTGCCCCAGATGTGGTGCTCCTTACACCAGGATGTTCTCCTCCAGCCTTCCAGTGGCTGCCACATCCCTAGACCTTGCCCTTCTGCAGGCCACACTAGCTCTCACGCTTTACTGGGGTTCTTCACTGTAGCTCTCTCCAGCGCTTAGGTGCAGGCGCCACATGCACCTCAGTCCATCCAACAGCCCTCACCTATGGTTCATCAGCCTCTTTAAAGGCCTTCTTGCCTGGAGTACTGGATTGAAAGGAGTGGCCAGTAGGACCCACCCAGCTTCCCATACTGGCCACACTTCAGGACCCTACAGAGTGCTTTTCTGCCCCTTAAAGAAACAGTAACTACAGAAACACTCTTTCCTGTGTTTCCTTTTCTACTTCAACCCGTTATTCCATCTCAAACACAGGCTGATCTGCACTATTTTTGCCACTCCTTTTGAACAACCTACTACATATTGCTCCCTCTGGTAACCCGTCGGGTAACACACATCTTTTACATTCAGGGCTCTGAGGAGAACACTAAAATTTGGGGTCGAGACAGGACCCCTTTCAAGATCTGATGCCTTATAAGGCAGAACCTTTTTAAACCTGGGCCACAAAAATTCAAGAGACCTTTTGTATAGGTTTCTTGGCAATGTGAGAACATTTGAGGCAAACCCTCTAACACTTTGTGTGGGGAAACATTGCTCACTCTAGGGACAAGAGAGACCTCTTAATTTCCATATCATTCTCTCAAATTTCTGTTGCCCTTACAACCTTTATGAAAGACATAACCCCTTCTGCAGTTTGCATAGCAGGTAGCTCAGAAGTGACCCGTTCACCTTCTCATCTCCTTTACTTGCAATGAGCAATCCATCACTGGCTGTAATTTCACAATACTCAAGCCCTGTGAATTAACACCCATCATCATTTGTATTGTGCCTGAAAAAACTGCACCACTTTTATCTGTACAATTTTCTGTTACACTTCTTGGTGGCACCATGGACTCACCAGGCGTTGCCCCTTGGCAACCAACACATTGACATCCCCATTGCTATTTAACAAAACCCTGTGACCCTGTTGTCTACAGCAGTCAACAACCATGTTACCTCTAATTGCTAGGCCCTTCTCTGGCCCAGATTCACACTTAGGGGCCAAGAGTGTAACCCCAGGGTTATCAATCACTTGGTTATCAGTTTCCACTATATACCTGCCAGCATAATATGATTAGTATCTACTGGTCATTCAGGGGTAATCCAAGTTACATTACCAATTTATTTTAGGTTTACTTTCCCATTCAACATCTGCCCATTTTCTGTAACTCCCATCCCATCTCGGGCTGAGATTAAACATCAATGAATCCTTACTGCTGCTGGTCACTTGAGTATTACTCAGCAGATTACTACTAGTGTTGGGCAAACCCGAAACTAGGAGTTCTCACTCATTGGAGAGCAGCGGACATATTTTTGTGGCTATGCTGGTAGACCATTTGCAAGCTGGCACGTCAGAAGCTGGGATAGGATTGTGGGGCTCAGGTAAGTTACAGCCTGCTTCCAGCGGCCCACTCTGTGCCCCCCACACCCATAACTACTACAATCAGGAGTACTACCCCTTAGCCCTTCATCTATAGGCTTCCCAACACTTTTATTCAAATACAAATCATTACACGTACCATTACACTGGACCAAATATTTTTGAGTATGTGTAATATCTTTTCCCATACATGCTGCAGGCACTGGAACATTGGACACCTGGAATTTCCACCGAGGTTTTACCATTAGGTTTACAAATAACCATTTCAGTAACAACTTCCATACCCGTGTACATGTGAAATACAGATAATGACAAAATGCAACCACATTTTGAGCTTTAGAACTCGCTCTAATGGCTTCAGAAAGGACCAATTCAAGTGCACCCAACCTTGTGTGGTAGTATCAAAAAAACCACACTCACACAGCTCATTTGGGCATTGTTAAACTTGTTGCAATAACAGACTTGTTTCAAGGATTCCAATGAGATAGCCATACCTGGATACATGTTGTACAGAAAAGACAGATTAGAAAAAAGGGCAGTGGAGTAGCCATTGATGTCAGGTATACCCTTTAACCCTTTAAGTGCCAGCCTACCTAGAGTTTATGTCACCCTCTGTTGCCAGACCATTTTTCACTATTTTGTGCTATACATGTATAACTGTGAATTTTGAAGGTGTTTCCAGGGATTTCCCCCCAATATTTCAATATTTGTTGGGTGAAATATGTGTAAAAAATTAAAATAATCTATTTTTTACAATTTGTAGTGTTTTTTTTTGTAATAAAAAATTACGTTTTTTAATATAGTTAAATCGGAAAAAGCACAGTCCCCCGAACAGAACAATATTGAACATGCATAAGTACTGTCAAGTGAAGAGTTGCCAAACACCCCAAAGTAAAGCATTTTATTTTATTTAACTTTATTTGAAAATTTTAACTCTACAGACAAAGTGCGCACCTTGCACCTTGTTGTTTTTCAACCAAAACAACCCTTTACATCTGGAATACCCCCACAAACTATACAAAAACTACATGAGGTAAGCTTTCTAGGCGTACCCACCAGCTTGTTGTAGTGGGCTCATCTTTCTTGAAGTAACACCTCCCAAACTCCCCCACACACCTGCCTTACTGCTGTTTCTTAAAAAAAAACATATACATGAATTCAATTTAACTTTGGGAAACAGTAAAGATGGTAATCAAGATGTTCATAACATTTGACAGTGACCTAACCAAGAACTGGACGTCCCCCAAAAAAGCAAAATGGTCTGGGAGGCTGCCAAGAGGCCTACTGTAGCTAAAATGGAGCTGCAGGAATTTATGGCAAGTATTGGTTGTGTATTGCATGCGATAACTCTTATATGTCTGTGCTGGGTGGGGGTGGGGGGTGAAGGACAGAAGCCCAACCATGTTTTGCCAAAATTAACATCAAACCTACCAAAAGCATGTGGGAAAATGTAATATGATCCTAAAGTTTGGCGCAAAGTAGACACTGCACATCACCAAAAGAACACAAACACACAGTGAAGTGTGGTGGGGGAGGAATTATGCTTTGGGGATGTTTTCCTGCAGAATGGTATTTTAGTCCAGGTGAAATAATTTTAAACAGTTCCAAATATCAGTAAGCTTTGGCACAACATTTGCAGGCCTCTTCTAAAAAGTTATAATTAAAGAGGGATTTCAGTGTTTAGCAACACATTAGGGTTTATTCAGAGCCCCTTTTTCATCATTTTTATGGAGGTCTTGCTACCAAACAAAAAATCATGCAAAAATCAAAACATTTCACACTAAAGTTCTCGCAGAAAAAAAGGCTTTGCTGAATCAGACGAGGGGAAAAAATGAACGAGAATGGAAATATTCACACAAAAAAAAGGTGAAAAAGGGGCTGTGAATCAACCCTAATGACCCAAAGCATACATTATTCAGTGAAACGCCTAATCAGAAGAAGATTGAATGGCCCAGCCATAGCCCAGACCTGAATCCAACTGGTGATGGTGACCATGGTAAACACAGCAAGAGAGATGTTCAGGATATAGGAAAATGGAAGATGTTAGCAAGGCTTGTCCCTTACAGGAGCCAGAGATAGAGAACTGTGGGAATGTTGCACAACGCAGAGGTTCAAGAGTGGGAAGTCTACTTGCATGCCCAGTTTTCACTGTAAGGAAGGACAGACAGTGCTACGAACAAGCCAGGATCCCACAAATTTCATCACATACAAGTGAGCCCAGAGTGTGGAGAATCCCAGTTGGGGATGCCTATAGACTTTAGGATAATTTTAAACAGTGACATAGAAAGGTATCCTAAAATATATACAATGCTTTTCAATCTCTCCAGTGACGTGGTTAACTTCATATAAGGTGAAAAAATCATACATTCTAGACTATTTTCTTTCACCCTAGGCAATATACATTTATAATGTATGTACATTGTAATTTTATATAATGTATTTTGTTGCTAAAATACTTTTTAAACAGATCATCTTCTATGAGGGTGGGAACTTTCAGGGTCAGTTCTATGAAGTTTATTCTGACTCCCGTGACCTGTTGCATTATTTTAATAGCTGTAACTCCATAGAAATTCCTGTAGGACATTGGATGTTATATGTACATCCTAACTTCAGGGGAATCCAATATTATCTTTGTATGGGAGACTATCCGGACTTTCATCAATGGATGGGATTCAATGACTCTTTCAGTCATGTGTTGAGCTGAAAAGTCTCTTAACACTTATGCCCTGTTTACACGGAGCAATTGTCGAACAAGAAATCAGTAAGTCGGCTTCAGTCAAGCAATTGCTCTGTGGAAATGGCAGCTGCAATCAAATGATGAACGAGAATTTGGCTGACCAAAAATGTATTGTTCATCGCTCGGCCATTGGAATGTGGAAACAGACAACAACGCCCTCAAAAAATGTGTTTTAGCTATGAGAATGAGCGACTGCATTAGCAACCAATCTAGCAACCGATTAACCAACAAATCTTGTGCATCTGAATGCAGTCGTTCCATCACAGAAGATTTGTATGGTACACAGAGCGGACAGTCACATTTATTTGCTTGTGCAAACGGGCCTTCGGCCGGTGCAACAATTGCAGAGGCCCTCAAGATCATTTTGTGTACCCTCTTCCCCAAATAATCAGTCTTTAGCAAGATCTTAAAGGACATGTTTAATCTCATCTCCTCTTTTAGACACCTCTGCTCCTCTCTTTCTCAGCAGAGAAAACACTGTACATTAGAGTTGATTCAAAGCCTTCTATAATATAACACGTAAGTGCATTCACTACACATATTTCTCGTTGATTGTACGTGCGTTCGCATGACTCAGAGCCTCCATCAGGAGTGCTTCGTACTGTTCCTGTTGTTGCATGAGCCATTGAGAGTGCTCTGCGTATGGCTCTCGCGGCTTAGGCGACGGACAGTTTCATTTACATAGAAGCAAAAGACCCGTCCTGCATCGTTCTTGGCAACTTTAAGTAGGCTGGCAGCATGGCGGAAAGACAATGATTAAATACCTTTTTCCAATGTGCCGGAGGTGTGAGCGCCGTGCACGAGGGCATGGCCTAGCCAATATCCCCTCAGCATTGGAAAAAGGTATTTAATCGTTGTCTTTCCGCCATGCTGCCAGCCTCGTTAAAGTTGCCAGGAGCAACAAAACACGGCGGCGGCAGGCGGTTGTCTATTTTTACACGTGATTTTATGGATTCTCTGGATCTGGCCAGGTCTAACGTTTTGGGTTTGGTGATAGCCACATATATTTCTTAAAGCTGTATACACTTGTTTTAATTGTAAGTGCAATTCTTTAGGATTAAAGCTCCATTTTCAATACAATATCACGCTAGGTGCGTTATTTCTCTTTCCCTTGTATATATGATTGCATTACTGTTGCAATTACCTCTGGGACAACATTTTTGAGGGATATTGCCCTGATGTTGGATCACCTGCTATACGAGAGTTTGGAGCCATTACAAGGAATTTTATCATTTGATTGACATGCCAATTTTACATTGAAGTCTGGTAAGAGTCCTAATTACTTGGTGGAGGATACACTGGTGCTTCTGATTCAAGTGCATGCGTTTTGGGATCAGTGTTCTTGGTTCACCAATATTACTTTACCACAGGGGAGCTCTGTTCCTGCATAATATTATTTTATCGGATACTCTCTGTATTGAGGAGTTTGCACGTTGAGCTCTTGTCCTGCTAATTTTATTAAGAACTCTTTAAAGAATTCTCATTTGCTTAAGTTTTATTGTATTTATTTATTGTATTGTTTATTCAAAAGATGTGTCAACTGTACGAGCTGAAGAGATCTAGGTCACCCCCCAGGGGAATGGGGCGTGGGGTGTACCTAGGGTAGAAGCACCACCGGCCCTTGGGGACTGGTTCTAATTGTGAGTAAAGAGGGCACACAGGTGGAGGAAGCTAGGCTCATTATGGGATGCCCCATAGTCCAGAAGAGGCTGGATGCAGGTAGTCCTGTGTATGAGATTGTGCAGGCTTTTTAAGTGATTCCCTCATTTTTTTCATGCAAAGTCATCTTTTCATCTTTTTTAAGGATTTCTGGTGGAAAACATCTTGTGGACGATGGTTTTGGTCACATAGCACTTGTATGTACTTCTGGTAGTAACTTCTGCTCTGTCAGCAGCATCACACATGGCTGTCACCTCTCCCAGAAGACTCAGCTCTGACCTCGTGTTCCCAAAATTGGATGGGGGCATTTTACATTCCGAGGCAAAGTAGGGGTCTCATCTGTTATCAGAAGCAATGGACACAAACATGTCCTGAGTGAGGGTGACAAACTCATTTTCTGATTGGCAGGCATAAGGAAAATAGTTCTTCAGGCAAATTACCCCATTAACCACTTTCCAGTAGCCTTGTAAGCTTGTCATGTAACCAAGCCAGGTGTGTTAAAAAAGTCTCCTCTATTGATTGGCATGGTTATTTCTCTGTTTGTTTTGTTGGGACCTAATTTTTGGTCCGCAAAAGTGTCAAAGGTACACACACACACACACACACACACACACACACACACACACACACTCTGATTGAATATCTCACAACACATGGACACTATGATACACATAGCAGACAGACAGACAGACAGACAGACACACACACACACACACACACACACACACACACACACACACACACACACCACACACACAGCAGCAGACATGCATTTACACACACTCAAGGGCCTGACACTGCATGAAATGTTAGGGAGGGAGATATACTGTACTATAAAGCAGCCACTTACTTACTTACTTTTAGGATTCCTTTCCATCTTCTCTTCATGGTGGACCACATTTACTGGTGATAGCACCATACTTTTGTTAGCCTTTTTCTTGTTTCCTTCCCCTCTGGTCCACTTACACTTTGTGATTTGTACAAAAAGTATCTTTTTTGGATAACTGTGGATTTGTTTCCTGCGTTGCCCACCTCTTTATGTGTTTGCGTGTTTTTTTCAAGTATTTTAAATGAACTTGTCTATGTTTTTGTCAGTGTGCTAAATATTAATAAATTGCCATGAGTATTTAGCTATATTCAGTGGTGTGTATTGATTATTGGCCATGTGAGGGTGTCTGGGCTGCCCTACTGTAAATTATTTTTCTTATGGTTGTATTGGGCCAGTTTACAGCATACTGTATCTATTTTGAGGGGTTTGTTATTTTAGCGCAGTGGGTTTCAGTGTATTTGAAATTTGTATTTAGTTTTTGTCCTTCTAGGTTCTGGCACAGGTTTGTGCTTTGGTATTGTGGTAACATTCTTGAGGGTGCTCAGTGCTCTTTAAATGTACTTCTGTTAAATGTAATTTTCGGGTAAACTGGGACTTGTGGGGGCTCAGCACATCCCAGACCTGTTAGGCGCACAGGATTCTGCGTCTAGTCCATTCCGACCTATTTGTCAAAAGCCAAAGACTTGCCATTTACATGTAATGGTGGCTTTCACAAGGGCATTGGAGGGTTGGGTCTCCAGACCAGCCCCATTGTATTCAGTTAATGAAGTCCCTCCTTTGGATGTTATAGCATCATTCAGTGTTGTGGTTGGTGGCTGTCCAATCCATTCTGCCTGTTAATGGACATGCTTGTACATCTCATTTTTTTTTGTACAGCCACGTCTTATTGTAGACTATTTGTAATAGGTCTGTCCTTATTGACAATGGCATGGGAAATCGAGACATTCCTACCACTTCTTCTGTGTCCCTAAAATCACATGAAATAAAAAATAGGATTAACTTTACTCACCATAAAATCTGCATCTCTCAATAATTTTTTACAGTGCTATTTAGGTTATTTGTTCTTAGACAGATTACTGTCCCCCCTAGATATTTTATACACTGTTTGCTATGCCTGGATTGATCTGGCAAAAGCAAAAGGGGGCTATAAAGACAGGAAGGAGATCTTAAAGGGATTGTTTAGGACTTCAACAAATACCATTTTTCTGATTATATCATGTATCACTGTCGTGCATGGGTGTTGTCAGTCACCAAATACCTTAATCAAAACACACAAAACAGCCATTTAAAGTGAATGAATCACACAAAAAATGGGGCAGTGTTTTTATTAATGTGCAAAAAATAAGTGCTGCTGGGAACCCCTGGTCTGGGATATAAAGGGGAAAAAACTATACTCACCTATTGTCCCCACAGCTCCTTTGTGTGGGTCTGGGGTGTCCTCGTAGCTCCTCAGACCAGTGCCAGCATCTACATACTTACCAAGAACAGGGTTCCAGCAACCCCATCTCCCATTGCTCGGAGTGTGCCCTGTATTAATTGCAATGGATGGGGCGTGCCTTCACTCATCACAGTCCCTCCATTGCAATTAATAGTGTAGATGTGATAGATGCTGCTGTGCTGGAGAACAGAATCTCCATTGCTGAAGCTCTGGTATCCATTGATCCAGAGAACCATTGCTGGTTCTCTGGTATCAGCAAGTATGAAGATGGTAGCACTGCATGGAGGAACTGCAGGGGACAAAATGTGGGTATAGACTTTTTTTTAAAGCCTTGAAAAGGGACTTTAAAGTCACTGACCGGGCAGGTAAATAAAAATGATATACTGACCTTTTGTTCCCTGCAGATGATCACTTCTAGTCCTAGTCTAGACTCTAAATCTTAAACAGCGACCATGTCACACCCCCTCCATTCACTGCAATAGATGGGGCATTTCAAGACCAGGCACGCCCACTTCATTGCAGTGAAAGAAGGGGGCATGCCATTGAAATTGTGATGGCGGGGGAGGGGCAGCCTATCATCGGGACTACAGCTATGACCAACCAATGGACCTGAGTGGTGTGGGTCTGCTGTTCAGGTTCGATTTAGAGGGCCAGACTAGGAGTGATCATCTGGGCTGGTAAAAAGGTGGTTACATTGAGACAATGACTATAACCCCATTTGTTCTTCTGTTTTTGCAAAATGAAAATTGAGAGAAACATATTTTACGGTGAGTAACTTAAGTCCTTTTTATTAGATTTTGCATATCATTAACATGTCTTTCAGTCCTGCGATTTCAATATTTCAAAGACTTTTCAATCTTGGTGTTGAAATGTTATTGTTAAGGGTTATAGTTAATCATTTAAATGTAATTATTTTTGCTTTGTAGAAACTCAAGCTATATAATCTCTGATCCAGAGCCTCTCTCGTGTGCATTACAGGAATGACATCAAAGTACAGTATTTGGCCGGGTACTTTTGTCCGAGTTTCATTTTTGCGTGATTTTACAGTTTGCCAAACCAAGTATTTGCTGTATTAATACAGTTTGAGGCAAGTTTTGGTTTTCTTGTGCATGTAACTTTACGGGTGTAGCCTGTACTTGCGTATGATTCCGAGCCCTGATTTGAGCCTTTTTGGCCCTATAAAAAACATAGGTTTCAGGCTCAAAATTACGCCCTCTTTTTGCGGGCAGGAACCAGCATACACACTAACAATGGAGCATCTTGACGAGTTCTTTGAAGAGTATGAGCCTCTGCAGCAGCAGGGGTTGTTAAATGTACCTTCCAGAGCTTAGGCATAGCCGCTGTCTCCTGGACATTGCTCAGATGTCAGCAGGTGTTCAAATTGACCCAACTGAGCTGCCTATCTCATAAGAAGCTTTACTTAGGAAATACATTTCTTTTCCTAACAGCATGGCAGCCTGGAATGCAGTCTGGGTCAACATTGCGAATATGCCAAGTGTCATAGGCGCCATTAATTGCATGTTATTTTTTTTTATTTCATTTTAGGTGATTCTGGCTATCCCCTGCTCCCCTGGCTGCTGACTCCCTTTTAAGGCCCCAGGCAGCTGGCCAGGAGGCCTATAATCAGCCCCACCGCCGCACATGGGCAGTTGTTGAGTGAGCCTCCGGTATGCCGAACAAAAAAGGTATGCCCGTTGGGCGAAAGACATTAGTTACTCCAACTCTACTGTTTGCCATTACTCCAGCAGTGCCAGCCTTCTTGCATTTTGCTGGCTCGCCTCCACCATTTGCCCGAGCAGCAACACCAACGTTTGCTTGTGGCACTTCTGCTCCCCCACCACTGTAGCTAGGTCCTTATGGATCAAATTGTCGGTCTGGTGCACCACTTTAAAATAGCTGGTGGAATTGCATGAAAGTGGTGCTATTGGGCCTTCAGTTTGCGTCCATGAGTTGGCACTGCCTTACTGAAGACAGGTGCTACCTGGCTGCAGGGCAGGTCTGACTTCCTTATGGGTGCATGGTGGCATGGTGGGGCTGCTGCTACTGTTGCTGATCCTGGTTCTGGGAGGTGGGGTTTTGCCCAGTGGCAGGTGTGGCAGCAGCTGGTGGAGCCGTCTGCAGGATATTTGACGTGCGTACAACAATTTCTTGGCTGGCCTCCTCCATCTCCTGTATATTAGCCAGCAGAGGTGCAGTCTGAAGAGAAAGGTAAACATTAGTGTTTGCTTTGATGAATGGTCCTACACAGCCAAAAAATTATTTCATTTACCTCAACCGCCTCCTCCACCCTGCCCCTTGCCATTTTTACATTAAGGGTACACCATTACCTAATTTGTGTCTGTGCTCCCCTCACTGAGTGGGTGACTGGTGCATAGTCCTGGCCTTGACGGTGTGCCCGGAGAAGCCATGCCAGACTGGTGCAGGGGTTGGCTCTGTGGCTTCTGGCTGGTTGGTTGCTGCAAAAGCAAGGGAAATCAATGTAAGCATCAAACTTTCCTTATCTGGCCTCCTTCCCATCCTTAACAAGGGTTAGACACTAGGCCCCACATCTATGTGGGGCTCAAACAACTTTGCTGCTATGTCAATGCACTGGCTTCCATTGAAATATTTTGTAAAATCATTGGTTTCTTAGGTTGCCCACCATGTGTGCCCCAGGCAAGATGTCCCAGTGTGGGCACTCCTGTTTGTAGTCGCCCTCCTTCCCCCCTGTGCCAAACTGAAGTTTTAAGCCCAATCTTACCACTGGTGGGCACATGCCAGAGATTAGTGTCAAAGTTCCCCAACACCCCCCGGTAGGTGTTGGGGTGCAGCATCCCCGCCACCCACTCCTCACACACAGCACACAGGTGGGGGTCAGCGAGCTTACCCATTAAAAAAAAAAACCTGGGCATAGGCCGGAAGCCCAGCAATGGACACAGAGCACGGAGATGGATGGACTCCATGGCAACCTTCGGTTGAAAACAACAGGTACAAACTCGGCTTCCGGCTAATGAGACAAGTTCGACTGCCAAAACTGTAAATGCTCGGCTAAAATGCATGTATACGCCATATACACGTGCATGGACGAGGTTCTAAAAACATGGCTGTGAATAATATGAGTGTTGCAAAATCTCAATTTCTGAGTTTACTCCCTCAAAAAATCGAGCGTTCACAGTGAGGCTTATTGTGTACAGCACGGTCTGCTGAGCATTAGGTTGCACTTTTTTTAATCTTTGTGTGACAATGTACTGTAACTTCTGGTACAAATAAACAACTGTATATTCAGAGTGCAAACAAAGGCTATACATTTCCTGAGTAGACAGAAATGCACTGCTGTACAGTATGAATGCAGTTCAGCAGTACAGAACTATATAAAGGTTCTCCTATTTGTAGTCTAAAAAGAACTTGAATTGACTCAGTACTAAATCAAAATGGGAAAGGTATGTAACTTGTTTTATATTGAGCGCATAACTATTTACAGTAAAGATTTATTCTTCATAGTTGTCTTGATTAATACAATGTGGGAGTTACATGATATGTGAATGTTTCTTTGCACAATACTTTACATTTTAAATGACAGCTTAGCTCTTAGATAACCTAAACCTTTATTTTGGCAGATATTTTTCTATGAGGACAGGAACTTTCAGGGTCGTTGTTATGAATGCAGCTCAGACTGTACTGATTTGTCCTCCTACTTTAATCGCTGTAACTCCATCCGTGTAGAGAGTGGAAACTGGATCCTCTATGAACATGCCAACTACAGAGGACACCAGTACTACCTCTGGAGAGGAGAGTATCCTGATTTCCAACAGTGGATGGGTTTCAATGACTCAATCAAATCCTGCTGCCTGACACCTCAAGTATGTATTTATATATTACATTGAAATTAAACTCCTAATGCATGCTTAGAAGGATGGGGGTAGTATGTTGAAAAGAAAAAAAAAGAATGTCATATACCAAAATACAAATATTTTTTATTGTATTCCTAACCTGTATTTTTTTTGCTTTTTCTGGTGAGAAGAAAATTTGTTAATGTGATACCCCCATAACATGTAATTATTGCCTAAAGGAGCTCTAAAATGATATTAGGGTCTCGGTTAGTACGCAAAAAAACCAAACCAAGTGCAAATAGTTAAGCCTGTAACTAGTCCCGATGGCCCCTTTCAGAAACAGTAAAAAAAGAAGAGAGAAAAATTTAGTTGTCGTTTATTTATAGGTGCTCATTTCTCCTGATTTTCAGGTGTCATGTTTTATTGGGGATATCCTCATTCCAGGTCATCTCCAGTGATGTTTTTACAAATGTTCTGTCCCAAATGTTCTCTTTACCACTCCCTCCCTGCCCTAGTTTGCGTATTAGTGCTTAACAATTGTGCTACTAATGTTTTGGGTTTTTGGGGCCCAATGTCTATCTTTTTGGTGTTTTTATAATTAAACATTTTTAACAATTTTAATGATTTTTTTTCTCACCAAAACCCCCAAAATAGGATTGCGCTTGCGGGTGATTTCAAGCGCAAGTTTTCACAGTGGCGCGCACTCATGCAAAGGTTTACACCGCACTTCAACTTTTGACTTCCATAAATCAGGAGGAAGTCAGAACGTGACCCTATTGTTTAATATTGAAAATTCCCATAAACATGCTAGATCGTGAGAGGAGGGGTTACTTATATAGTGGTGTTCTACTGGTAGGAACACAATCCAAGGGTGACAGGTTTTTGAGTGTTCCATTCCAGTTTTACAGGGAAGAACTTCCCACTTCTAACTGCATGTGCTCTGTTCTAGTCAGTAGGGAACAGGGAACAACCCCACACTTAGATGTAAGTTGGACTGGCTTATATTCAAGACCCACGCACAGAAACATTATACCAAACTGTATTGTCTGTGTGTGTACCACAGACAATACACAGATAAGCTATATATAGTTTACAGGTTTTGGTGATGAAGGCCCTCAAAGGGGCCCACATGGTCCAGAGACCCACCAGGGAATTCCCTGGAAACTCTGTGGCCAGCTCAAGCCTAAGGAACAGTACCTTTGACCACTTTAATATCTGCCTGAACCATTGCATGATGGATATAAGCATCTACACACATTAGAAGAATTGTAATATCATTATTATAGCAATGTTATTCCAGCACAAGTAGGCTCAATACACATGAATTTATGTTTTTTTTTTTTTAATGAACCATTTTTTTCACAAAATAGATTCTTTAACTTGTTGAAAATGTCATTGCCTCATAAAACAAAACCTGCCCCCACCTTTATTTTCTGTGAAAACTTGTACCAGATAAGACAGATGGGGTTTTCATGTTTTTGTGCATTATCCACAGTTAACTTATATTCCAGATGAAGAAAATATAAAAAGCAGGGGTAGTTATTCTTTTGCAGGGGTAGTTATTCTTTTAGTGATGCATAAGCTCTTTTTTATGTACATGTCCTTGGAAGTTTGGTTGGATCCATCAGAATAAGCATGGAATCTAGTTTTCTACACTTTTTTAAAAATGGGATTAGGGAAATGCCTAAACCATTGTAAAGATTTTGCTCTATTCTGTAACCAGTGGAGATATGCAGCTTTACTGTTTGGTCAATAGGGACAGTAATTAAATTTTCCAGAAAATACACTGCTCTCCCCGGGTCAACTGAGGGTAGTCAGCACAACTTTTTGTGTCCTTAAAGGTCCCTAAGAGCCCAGTGTACCTGTACTTCACCATCATCACCGAAAGAAAGGCACTTATGCTTCAACTTTAAGTCAGTAACACCACCAATCCCTGACACCCATAGCTTTTCTGGTAAATAACATTTGTTCACAACTGAGACATGAGCTTATCAATTGAGTCAGGCAGGTAATGTTATTTTTAGCTAAGATAGAGACAATGTTTGGCTGTAGCTAAATGTTATAATAAGTTCAAAATGTTAACCATTATGTAATTCTCTTGTAAGCACCAAGGCCCTTATAAATTGAGAATCTATGAGAAGGGAGACTTCAAAGGGCAGATGATGGATTTTGTTGAGGATTGCCCCCATGTCTATGACCGTTTCCGTTACCATGACATTAACTCTTGTCATGTACATGATGGCTACTGGATGTTTTATGAGGAACCCAACTACAGGGGACGTCAATACTATCTGAAACCTGGAGAGTACAAGAAATATTCTGACTGGGGAGCTCTCAATTCCCGAATTGGATCTTTTAGAAGAGTACATCATTTGTTTTAAAATTGAAATGCTTCTATGCTGCATTTGTTGTTTTCCAAACAATAAAACAAAAAAACAATATGATCTGAACAATATGAGCTGTCAGTTCTCCTTCTGTTCACAACATATTTGCAATACACAAATATCAAGTAATCCATAAAAAAAACATCAATTAGATGAGTATTATTTATAAAGCACCATCATCTTCTGTCGTTCTGTACAAGGTAAAAATTACAGGATAAACAATGTTTATTTATGCTACACAGGGCAGTCATTATGAGTCATATGTGACATGAATTAAAGTGTACCTCCAAAAATCAGAGCTTAGTAAATTGCTTCCCTAAAGCATCCCGCCCCCCCCCCCCCCCCCCAGTAATCAGTGGCGTAAGCTATTTGAGAGGGCTTACTCCCATGCAGATATTGTGGAATAACATGCATATAATATGCCCATGAGCTGCATGGGAGCTGCGATCTTGCCATAAAATCTCTGGACAATCATCCCTTTTTCTAGCAAGAATTAGTAGCAAGAACCCATCAGCTGTAATGACTTCGCATTCCCCTGCTCAGTGAAGAAATCTCCTAGGACCATTGTACTGTAGATTTATTACATTAACATTATACATTATTTCCACAGTCCAAATGCTCTGCCTTGGCCGCATGATTAAGATAACATAACATCTTCGCCTCATGTAATCAAAGGAAAAAAGTGCTGGCTCACCAACCGTTGAATAAAAAATCCTTTTATTTGGTTCCTTTAAAATCTTTAATGCATATCATCCATAAAAATAAAATAGCCCTTCAGACATCATTGATGGCACATTAACTGCTGGCTACGCATTTCAGGCACATACCGCGCCCTTAGTCATACCTGAATAAAATCACAAAGGCTTACCTTTTAATCTTACCACCCCGATAGCATAAGTGCTTGAACCCGCCCAGCCAAACCCAATCAGACTGATGCCCCGTCTGCCATGCATCCACAACCCACCCCTCTGTCATGCCTTCACCCACACTCACAGGTCAACAAATCCAAGAGACAGATGGGGCAATGTGCACCCCAACCCCAGGTGCCACGTCACCAGACTAGGCAGTCAACAGGATGAGGGTGCGCCAGATGGAATGCAGCACTGATGTCTCTGAGCCCCTCGGCATCTAACATATGACGTGGATGTGTTGGCGAAGCAGCAAGTGGAGGAGACGCAAAGGGGAGGCAACAGTGAGCACCAGAGTTAGGAGGAACTCCCCGCTATGAGAATCAGACCAGATCAGGCAGATCAAGCTCAATACGTTCACACCACCCCACTTTCAGGATGAATAAATATAGAACAATGCTGTTACACTTTGAAAACCATCACAGCCATTAAAGAGTACAATATTGTTAGTAGTATGCTGATCAGTCAAAATATAAATCAAATTAGTTGATATATAATATAAATAATCTTGCCTCAAAAGTATCAGCCCTAACCCAAGTGAATATTGCTTAATTTTTTTCTGCACACACTATTAAATCAAATCTAGAATTTAGGTCCCTAAGATGTCTGGTTCCTATAAGGAAAATCAATCTGAATTCTGTTATAGATGTAAGCTTGCTCGATTTGTATATTCCACATTTAAAGGCAATTTCAGCACTGGAATTTCACCTCAACAAATACTCACTGTACTCCCAAGATTCAGTTTCAGTTCATCCTCCTCGCCTCTGAATTTCTTTTGAGACATAACTATTTGCAGTTTTGGGTCTGCATTTTATCTCCAGAGACATGGAGCTTCTATGGCGTCACATTTTTCCCCATACCTTGCAAGTTTGTACATGGGATGGTGAGAAAAACTCCACGTCTTTGGAGATAATAATTCCTTCAAACATCAGATTTATTTTTACGTCAGGTATATAGATGACCTGCTGACCATTCGCAGGGTATGGGAGGATGACTCATTTCAAGGAGTACATGAATACAAATGAAGCTAAACTGAAGTTTTCGGGCAAACATAGTTCAATTGAAATTTCATATTTGGACTTTATTCTAAGGGTAGAGTCACGTAAAATTATCACCAAAGCCTATGGCAGGCAACTATCTGCTTCATGCCAAGAGCTCACATCCAACATTGTAAAAAAGCTAGTGGGGGAACTCCTCAGGGTAAAAATAAATTGTACCAAGATTACAAATGGCATCCCAAGTAGTTATCAATCGATTGCAGGGGATACCCTAATTGGATTTTGTCTATAGCTGAAAATATTGTAAATCAGAAAAAAGGGAAACTTTTTTTACTAGAAAAGCAAATAGTCTCTGACACTCTAGGTCTTGGATTACAACCACACTCCGGCTCTCAACCCCCTGATTGGATGATTACCTGTTTTGGCGATCTGAACTCCGGCACTGGATTATTGCTTTTCCTCTGGACTCTCTGGCTTCCCTGCATCAGCTTCCACAAAAACCCAGACTAGACTTTTCCCACATTTGGGCTCACTGGCCGCTGGCAACAGTAGTGGGACCCTGACTTTTCTGCCTCGAAGTCTGACCCTCCTTTCGGAAGGCTCCGGGTGGAAGGCTCCGGTGTAGACCAGATCTGTCTCCGGTGAAGACTCCCCATGCGGAAACCAGTGCATCGAGTAGCACTCTACCAGTTACTAGGCTAGCTTCCCTCAGTTTAGTCAGTTTTAAATCCCTATTGCTTTCCAGATCGCCCTCAGATTCTGCATCATCCACACATGAGACACTCTGGCCCTCCCCTCTGCTCAGTTTCCCCAGTCTCCACTATCTCAGCTGTCTGTATCTACATCGGCCTGGTCTCCAAAGAGGTACATGACAGACTTTTAGTGAAGAATATACTCAGGTGGTTGACATCATTTGCAGAAATCTACCTTAAGTGTGTGTGTTGTGATCCAACTTTAGAGAAAGTGGCTTCTAAGGGAGTAAGAATGGTAGCCAAACATCCCCCGAATCCAGGAAACTTATTGGCACCTAGGGAGGTGAAAATGGAATCACCATTGACCCACCTTTCAACTCAAGGAACATATAAGTGTGCTCATCCCAGATGTTCAGCCTGTAAATTTGTTAAACAGGAAAAGACAATAGAATCTTTCATTACAGGTAAACATGATAACATTAAATCATTTTGCATCTGTGAATCCAAGGGGGTGATTCACCTCATATCTTGTAATACCTGTAGATTACAATATGTGGGTTGCATCTCAAGAAAGATCAAAAAGGTTTCTGAAAATCTGGGGGATCTAAATAGGCTATACATGCTCCACAGGTCCCCAATAGCAAAACACTATAGAACACTATTACAATATAGAGAATCAAGATAGATTATAGGAATCAGATATCCCCAGGGCCTAAGCTTTAGATTTGATTTAATAATGTGTACAGACAATAATTAAGCAATATTCACTTGGGTCAGAGCTGATCTCATAATTCTCAGGCAATAGGTTGGTCTTACTTAACAACAAATAAGTTAAGTAATGGTGATTCATAATAGGTGTTTTTTTTACAAATGATAAAATACAGTATAAAATACAGTGATTCATTCACTATATTTTGGATTCTCACTATACAATATGATTATTAATGTAGTATTACATCTTAAGTTTATATATCAACTAATTAAATTTATATTTTAACCCTTCTAACGCCAGCTACGTAAAATGTACATGGCTTTCTCTCCTACCATTAACTGACAGCTACGCAAATATTACGTACTTGGCTATCCCCCTGCTACTGGTCCAAAAAAAGAAAGCCACTCACCTTACCCTCGATCGATCCGGCCAGATCTCCCCTTCACCCGGGGGGGCCTCTAACCCCCCGGCTCTTCCGCCAGAGGAGAGGGCGTGAAATAGGAATGCTTCCAGCCAGCAATTTGCACAGAACCGTGCTGTGCCAGCCCTAACTCTTGTAAAGCTAAGCACGTGAAATTTACGTTGCATCTACTTCTGTTAACTGACAGCCACGTCAATTTCATGTACCTAGCACTAACTTACATCTTGGTCATGGGGGGTCCTGTGGTAGCTCATTTTTAGGCTGGGGACATCCGGGGACATCAGTGGTCACGGGGAGATGACCTGCTGTCAACAGCGCACCACTATATAAGAGCAGTGCACATGTGATCTGCCTCTTGCTGTTGTCCAATCTGAGGTGAACTGGTCACAAACAGGTGCATCAGTGTATTTTTGAATGATTGCATTACTAAAATGAGATTTAGGTTTTTTTCTGTTTCCTTTTTATTGTCCTGGTACTGTGTGGTGAACTGTTATCACCCAGTAAACATCAGAGTACAAGCAGCAATAGAGGGGGGGATGGAGGTGACAGGGATGGGGGGATGTCAGACCGAGCGGTGGTACCTGGATGCTGGATATGATAGCTATGTGATGGGAGATTATGATCCATCTGCCATCTCCATCCATCCCTCAGGTGCCCTCCGTAATCAGATTAATTGATAAAACAGGAATATACCTGCTTGTGACCTCAAGTGTTTCAATAAGGAATGTTACCATCAAATTCATGGGACTGCCATGAGGGCGGCCTGTGCTCCATTGTATGCCTGCCTTCCCCTCGGACGGTGGGAGAGTCTGAATGTGTTCGGACGGGTGGACTTTGGAGCACATGTTGCCCTCAGCCTTCACTACATAGATGACGTCTTGGTGGTGTGGAGGGGCACTGTACAGGAGTTTGATGAATTTGTTGCCTCCCTGAACCAAAATAATTCAGAATATTCGGTTAACTCACAAGATCAACTCCTATTGTGGGGAGTTTTTGAATTTATCAATTTCCAACAAGGCAGGTAGGCTTGTCACTACCACCTTTCGCAAGCCCATGGTGGGGAACACCCTGCTCCACCACCCGGGTCCTCTGCTGTGCGGGATCCCTCTGCTCCAATTTCTGCGTATACGCAGGAATTGTAGCTCAGATGAGGATTACGCATGGGAGGCTCGGGAGTCGATGGCGAAATTTTGGGACAGGGTGTACCCCCACCGGTTGTTGCGAACCTGCTTCAAAAAGGCCCTGGACTCACAACTAGGGGATTTTCTGGGGAAACAAAAAGGACCCGAGAATGAATTGTCAGCCAGTACGTTTAATCACCCAGACCAGTGCTCACTGGGAGAAATTTCGGAATATTTTACAATCTCACTTGCACATATTGCAATTGGATCCCACTATAGCCAATGTGTGGGCCCAGACCATTCCTCACTCCCCAGCAAGCCACTAACATGCGTGATTGATTAGTACACAGTGAATTGATTAAAAAAACGGTAGAGGGGATTAGATTGGTTAATGGGCTTAATGGATCTTTCAAATGTGGGCATTGCTGTATTTGTGAATTTGTGGTGAGAACAACATCCTATAAGGGCTTAAGAAGTAGTACCCCTAGGCTTATCAGAGGATTTATTAACTATGTATCCACTTTTGTGGTATACTTACTTACCTGTCCATGCGGTAAGAAATTTGTGTGTAAGACAAAGCGAGAATGGGTAAACACATCCACAAATGAAAAAAGTCCAGTGGCTGAACATTTCAGGCACCAACATCAAAGTAACCCTTCAGGACTTACTATCTGTGGTATCGTTAGATTATCAATAGAGGGTAGTAGAGGATTGAGGAACCAGAGGCTCCTGCAGCAGAAGTCCCGCCTTATTTTTGAATTAAGAACAATGGCACCTTTGATCTATGAATCTCTTGATTTGAATTGGCCATGCAAAGTAGTACTACTACTACATTTCTCTATACTAATGATACAACAGCATCTGCATTTTGTGCACATTTAAATCCTTCTATGTGACAAAATACTGTATTCCAGTGTAATGCACGCAAACAAAAGCCAGAGGACTAAAATAGAATTACTAACAAGGCAGAAAAGACAAAAGTGCTATAGATGTTTTGTAGTTGGTGAAGCAGAGGTCAGCACTACACATTGCACTATGCATCAGCAAAAACATGTATATATAAAAGGGGTTTCTCGCTATGAAATGAAATCATTATCGTTGCGACTGTCTGGAAAAATGTTTAAGGTAAATTCTAGTATATAAACAGAGAAAAGGGTTAATTTCTGTTCTTTTGAGGGAGTTGTTTAAATATTACTTCCATAGTACATGGTATGTGGAAATCAATACAAATTACAGATGCAATTTAATCAAGTTATCTATTCCTTAAAATGTATTTTTTTTAAATGTCTGGCAGTATACTTCTAAATACCTGAAATCTGCTGCTTATGTGGATGACATTGAAATATTTTTTTTAATTCAGCTCTGCCATTTGCTGCTCAATGAGATTTAAAAGATAAATAAAAAGCCTATATATCCACAGATTCTTTTCTATGAAGACAGAAACTTTCAGGGTCGCTGCTATGAATGCAGCTCTGATTGCTCTGACTTGTCTTCATATTTCAACCGCTGTAACTCTATCCGAGTTGAGAATGGAAATTGGATTCTGTATGAATTCCCTAACTACAGGGGACATCAGTATTTCCTGAAAAAGGGAGAATATCCTGACTTCCAGCAGTGGATGGGATACAATGACTCTATCAAATCCTGTCGCATGACTCCACAGGTAAATATTTTAACTTTTATTTAGAAAAATTGTTGTCCTCCAATGACCTACTCTTTAGTTAATATATGTATTATAGAGGATTGTTTAAAGTTTTGTATAATGATTTAATACAGCACCGTGGACCATTCAAACTAAGAGTCTATGAGAAGGAAGATTTCAAAGGACATATGATGGAATTCACTGAAGATTGTCCCCATGTCTACGAACAGTTCCACTACAATGACATCAATTCCTGCCATGTGAATGATGGATACTGGGTGTTCTATGAAGAGCCTAACTACAAAGGGAGTCAATATTACCTAAGACCTGGAGAATACAAGAGATTTGGTGACTGGGGTGCTTCTAATCCAAGAATAGGTTCCTTCAGAAGAGTCCAGCATCTGTACTAAACTCACTAATTTCCATATTTTAGCATGTTGAATAAATATCGTACAGTGCTATAACTCTTGTTTGTTTATCATTTTATCGGCTTATGATACATATTACTCTAAGGGCTAATGATGGGTGTTTAGATAGCTTTATAGCTATTTTACTGGTGAAATACCTTAACTTAAAAACTTGAGGGTGCCTAAAAGAATTGTTTCATTTAAAGCTTTCACTGAGAGCAAAAAGAAGGGATTATGTATTTGGAGGTGTTTGGTTTTATCAGACAGCAGAAGGTCCACTAGATAATCATCCAATGAGCCTTGTTCCATAGATGTCCAAACCAGATGACAAGATAGTAATTATATACATTCAGTCCTCCCGCTGCTCTAGGGGCCTTCCCTCCTCAGCCCCATGATAAATTGCAACATTTCCTTCTGGATCACACTAAGAATATGGTAATCCCAATTGGTATAGCCCTAAAGGCAAAAAGAATGCTTGGGAGAAGGGTCATCTTTAGAGCCGAGTACCTCCCAAACCAAGATAATGACAACCCTTTTCAAACATGATTTTCCTTGATGTCCAGATGTATTCTAATCATATTAGCGAGTGGTTTTATAGCTAGAAGAAAAAGGGTAGGGAACAAGGGGCCCTGCCTCGTGCCCCTTTTGAGATCATTACAGAAACCTTAGGTAAAGAGTATAGGCCCCTGAGCACTGAGCAGAAACCAAGGATAACGTGAAGGTACTCCCATGAAATGGACTTGAAGGCCTTATGGAGGTCCACTGAGAGCAACATCACTTGACTTCTGCAAGAGGTGAGGCCTGCATCCCTAGTGTAATGAACCAGGTTTAAGGCTTGTCTAATCAAGTTGGGACCCCGTCTCCACTGTACAAACCCCCACCTGATCCAAATGGATAACACGGCCTACAAATGAATTAAGTCTACTGGCTAATATCTTCAGTTCAGTATTGATCAGGGATATCGGTCTATACTGTGCGCAGTCTGTGTGTTCTTTGCCAGGCCTAGGCGCAAATATTCACATACAATGCTTCTTCTGAGATTGAGCTTTGTTGTTTAATAAAATAGAACAATACTTTAATGAGGGGTATGAGATGGGATTTAAAGTTCTTGTAGTATAGTGTAGTGTACACATCCGGACCAGGAGCAAATGAGGGTTTCATTGTTTTATTTTTGTTTTAATGGTATCGCTGATTTCTCTATCGGTAAAGTGCCCATCTAATAGGTCCCTCTCATCATCTGTGAGCCTCACTATCCCAGAGTCCAAGATACACACTGCTCCGCCTGCATGTCCAACCATCTAGGGGGTCATATCATGTCATGGAATTTTGTGAAAGAGAGGTGTCAGGCTTCCTAAGCTTCGGCATATGGTTACATTTGACTCTAGTCTCCTAACAAGGAGACTAGAGAAGAAGTTGTTCCTTTTCCACCAGATATCTCATTCGGCCCTAGTGGTCAAAATCTCCACCTGCAGATGGTTAATCTGTGGTAAAATATTTATTTTTATCTGGGTCAGCTTTATGCTGTTTTAATAGATCATTAAGTTGGAAAGACTTCTTATTGATTTCTGGATTAGTACTTTTTTAACTTGTCTGGCCAGCTGTAAAATGTACCTTGTATGAACACTGTATGTGCTAACCAGTTTGTTGTAGACAAAGTCTCTGCAGCCTTGATTGAGCATTGATTCATTGATCCTCCAAACCCTATTGTTGGTTTAATGCATATATCATTGAGGATGTTGTAAACCAACGCATGGTCAGACCACCTAATTTCTCTAATTGCACATGTTGTGATGTTAGGAACTATAGCTAACGGAGTGAAGAAGTGATCAATTCTTGAGTATGTCTTATGTGTCTTGGAGAAGAATGTATAGTCTCTGTTGGTAGCGAGATATTAGTGAGATCCGTCTGGGCCAACAACTTAGCAAATTCATTAATCAGATTTGGAGGGACACTTAAGGGTTGATTCAGAGCCCCTTTTCATGGAAGTCTTGCTACCAAACAAAAAGTCACAGAAAAATTAAAACATTTCACACAAATATTCAAGCAGAAAAGAGGCTCTGCTGAATAAGACGAGGAGGAAAAATGAACGAGAATGGAAATTTTCACGTAAAAAAATGGCGAGAAAGGGGCTCTGAATCAATCCTTTAGTGTGCTCTTATTTGCTGATGATTTGTCTAGAATAAAATCCGGTGCCAGATTGGAATCGCCACCCAAGATTACCCCTCCTTCTCTTTCCTTTCCAGACCTTAGAAGGGGTAAAGGGGGCTCTCTTGGAAAAGAGTATTGCCACACCCATTAGCAGTGAAATGTGTCTCCTGGAGCAGTAGTATATCGTCGTGTAGAGTTGTACTCTAAAGGCCTTTGAGCTTTTCAGAGGAGAATTTAAACCTTACACATTGTGAGCATTAATCTTGTGTAGATATATTAGACCCAATTATTATTTAATATCAAGAGGTTATAAATATGACCTAAATGATGAGTAGTCCTATATCATCATCATGAACGGGGGAGGGATTTTACAGGAAACAAAAAAGAACAGATTAGAAATGATAAGGCATAAAACAACAGAGATAATAAACACCATAGACATTCTTAAGTCAAAAAATCGCTATCTTTACTAGAGGATATTGAGTAAAGTCTCTACTCTTGTTAAGGATTGTGTGCCTCCCCAGAGGGAAGGTGCCCAAAGAAACCCAAATGGGTCAGAAACAAGTTTGAGATCCCAAGGTGAGGTACTCGGCACAAAAATCTATATTTAAATTTAAACTGAACTCAGTAGGAATCACACACCCTCTGTGTTAGTTTAACCTCCAAACTGTGATAGACTGAATTTGAATCTATGCACCCCTTGAGTTATACCAGATCACCCTTGGGAGGAGGTCCCAGAGGACAAAGGCTCTAGAACCATAACCTTAATAAACCGTAAAAGTGAAACACCCTATAGTCCATAAACTCTATCTCAAAACCAAACCATTGTCATACAGCCATAACCTGAAAGCTTGGAAGCATGCCAAGTTTCCCATGGAACCCCCACAATACCAATATAACCCCCCAGGCAAGCCTCCAAGCACCCAACAATATATAACCAGAAAAAGATAATGTCAGCTTATTTATACATAACTGTAGATATGGGGAACACAGAGGACACAATAAACACGGTGGAATTTTGTATCAAAAAGTGCAAAACAATCCCCTTATGGACTAGAACCATCAACCTAAGAGCCAACACGAAGGACCTGGAGTCCCAGAAAAAATTTAAAGGTATGACCCTAAAGTCTCCCATAGGCTTCATATATCTGCTTCCAGTGGTCTGGAGTGTTTGCTATAATTCCTTTTAGAGCAGATAGGCAAAATTGGGCATGAGGTTGCAACACAGGCCCCTGAGGATTATCCTGAGTTTCAGTAACAGATCCTCCCCTTCATGTAATGGTGGTGAAAGAGTAATGATAATTACTCAGGCACAAGTTGTCTCTTGAGGGTCTCTTACCGTTTCAGCTCCGTAGTAGAGACTCTGTTGGATGTTCTATTAGTTAAGTGAATAGTGGCATCTATCTTCCCCTCAAAGCCATCAATTCTGCCAGCTAGAACATTGATCTGGGAGCCCAGTTTCTTTGTGATAGCACCAGTAAGTTTCTCTGATTTGTCATCCAGCATGTGAGATAACGTTTTTAACATCCCCTGTGGTAGCATAGGCTCATTGGTGACTAAGGACGCAGATGGATTAGAAGATCCCTCCAGGGCCTGGTTCAGAGGCATGGTGGCCATGATGCCGTCCATAGATAAGGAAGGGGATGCTCTATGGCTGCACTGCAAGGTATCTGGTTCCAGGGGGGTCCATGAGTCCTGCAAGGAAGGGGGAGAGCAGATCACCCCCTGGGTATGATCCTGCTTGTAGGGATCGCTGTCTCAAGGGTCACCTCCATCTTGTAATCTGGTGTCCTTGTGGAAACACGGTTGCTGCGGCTCCCTTGGGTCTTTCTACTCAACAGTTTTAGCATGGGGGACTAAGCAGCACCTTCCCTAAGCCCCTAAACAAATTTTGGGAGAATCTGCACCGGTCACTGCGCACTCGGTTTCTATGGGCGCTGGGGCAGAGCGGAGCCTGCTGATCACGCGCCCAGGGTGTATAGCCTGCACATGCACACTCCATGATAAAGAATTTAAAAGTGAACAACTGCAGAACCGGATGGACTTCACCCAAGAGTCTAAGAACTTATTACCCCTGTTCTTGATCTTTAAATACTCACTAACAACTGGTATAGTGTCAAAGGATTGGTGCAAGGCAAATGTGGTTCCCAATTTCAAAAAGGGCTCTAGGTCTTCCTCAGGTAATTACAGACCTGTAACCTTAAAATCCATTGTGGAAAGATTGCTTTAAGGGCTCCTAAAGTGATATAGCAAGCAAGATAATTGTTACACCATTGTATTGTATTGGGCTACATTTGGGACTGTCTTAAACTGTTTTCCATGTTTTAATGGCCATATAAAGTAAGGTCTAGAAGTTGGAGTTTCAGGTCTCCTGTTAGACCTCAGCAAGTGGAGGAAGTTGTTTGAGATGCAGACTGTGGTTGTACAGGGGGTATCCAAGGAGAGTGGAAGCAGCTTTCCTGTTTAGGCTCCTCTGTTGTCACATTGTGTGGCCTCCTGCACGTGGCTTGCCTGTGCCCCTGCTGCAGCACAATTCCCAGCTACCGTGTCCACACACACGATTCTCCCGTGTTTATTTATCTCCCCTTCCTCCACTGTCACTTCCTGCGTCCGGAGCAAGCAAGCCAACTGTGGGAGACCACAAAATATGACAACAGAGGAGCCTAAGAGTTGAAGGAAATGACTAACGAGTGAGGTTGGTGCAGGGTGTATAAGGTTTACTACTGCAGTGAGTGTTGCATTAAAGAAAATGGGAACCAATTCAGCTTTAGGGCAGCTGATAAAGGCTCCTCATGCAATAGCAACCACGATTTTCAAGTAATGTTACAGGGGTAATAAAGTAAGGGATGGAAGGCTAATTATACTTCTATATTCATTTTAAAGACTTAATGAATCCAGCAAATAGCAAAAAAAAGAAATATATATGCATTTTCAGATATTGGCACCAACATAATGCCCATCATGGAAAAGCCTTTGCAACCTTTACACTTTCATACTGGGTGGCTGTCTACCACTACTTCCTACTCATAGTGAAATGGGAGGCGCTACCGGCATGTAGGACCATGTAGCTGCAGGTGATTTTCTGGCACTCCACAAGAAAGTCATATTTATGACTCCAAAAATGGTTAGCATCACTCATAGTGTCAGTTAATGTTCCATGTATCAATAATGCTGGGTGTTTGCAGAGCGCCGGCACTGTGTGTCCTTCAGACGCTAAGTGTCGTTCTCCCATACACTCCCATTGATCTTTCTAGGGATGTTATTTTTACTACTTCTGGTTAGGGTTTTTCCATTTTTTTGCCACAATCAACTGACAGGGGATCCCTGGCCTGCTCGGGGTGTATTTTACCTTCATTATAGTACTTTGATGTTTTGCTGCCAAATTGTGTTTTTGTGTCCCACATTCAAGTGTCAGGGCTTCTGCATTTCATTCCATGTGTTTTCGTTGTGTCTCTGTTTCTTCCAGCTATTTTACATTCTTTTTTCATACTGCAACAGGCACTGTGCGCCTTACGTACAAGTTTTACAGCACCCACGCTGGCGTTGTGGTTTTTGTTGTTAAATCTTTGAATGAGCGCCAGGTTTCAGGCATTCATTCTGTGCTGCGTTCTTTTTGTGTTAAATGTGGTGACCACTTTCTTGCATTCACTGATAGCGCTACCTAGCGTTATTGTCAATCAATCCAAATTGATGCGCTGTGATTAGAAGAGAAAAGAGGGTTTTAGCTCCACAATTACTGTTCTGTATTCGTTTTCACTTTGTGCACTTCCAGTTTGCGTCTGTGGTGTCAAGATGGCCCCCACAACTTCCCCAGCATCTCATCCACCAGCTCATATGGTGTTTGCCCCCACCCCGCAAGGCCATCCGTCAATGGGTAAACCTCTGTGTGGCCAGATCATTAAGGTAGCTGTTTTGTGTGTGTTTTATGCACATGTTGTTTTTGTGTGGGTGGGTCTTTCCTTCTGCTCCCTTCTTCTTCTTTACTTTTGTCTGAGGCCTCTTTCAGTCAGTTTTGTGTGTGTTTTCAGCATATGTAATCTTTCCGTGGGTGTGTATTTTCGTGTGGCTTCTTCTACTTTATTATAGCCTCAGGGAGCCATTGATTGTGGATGAGATTAAAGCCACCGTGGCCCAGAGCTTTGATGTCATGCTCCGTCCTAAGTCCATCTGCCAATGGTGGTTGGACTTCAAGTGCTAGGACCCGGAGTCTGTGTACCGGCATTATGAAGCCTATGCTTCTGGTAAGTTAAGAATGCAGGAGAACCTAGGTTAGATTCTAACTACAGCAAGGACTTGTGGCCTTAAGCCATGGTGAGGTGGAGGACCCAGGGGAGGAAGAGGATGAGGAGGATGATGTCCCAGAGGAGTCATCCAGTGAGGTGGGGGCTGTGGTGGTAATCAACACAAACACACGCATAAAACTAGCTAATGTGTTGCCTCTGTACCTATTAAATGGTTAATTTTTCTGGCTAATGTTTGCTGCTTTGTTTCCTTTTACTTCTCACAGATCTTCTTGCTCCTGCTGGCACTTCCCTTGGCTCCCTGCCTCACCCCGACAAGCATCTAGTTGGGTCCAGCAACATTGGCCAAAGCCAGAGCTCTAATAGTGAGGAACTTAGACCCAGGGTGCAAACAATTGCTACCTTGCAAATATTTTTTTTTTTAAATGCAATTTTTAGTTGGCACAACAGCAGTTTGTGTTTTTGGGTGTTGGTGGTTGAATCATCCTTCTATCTGTCCTATGGAATTTAATAGGGTTAGTGTTTTTGGATCAATGGTCATTCAAATTTCAAAAAGCAAGAGTCCCCCTTAGTAGTTGATTACATATACTCCCCACATTTTACACCTGGCCCTGTGTGGAGTCCGTCACTGTGTGTGGTTTGCTCAACCCACATTAGTGTTATTGGTTATTGTATATTGAGATGAGCTTCAACTTGTACTGACCCTGCTGCTATCTGTTGTCAGGTTGGGCTACACATTGGGGGGTCATACTAAATATACGTTGAAGCCACTGTTACTTGCAGTGTGCATTGTGTTGTGGATTACAACCTGCATCACGGTGAGCTTTGTAGTGTTTAGACAAAAAAGGGCCCAAAAAATGTATTTTCTTCCTTTTACCCACCAAAGTTAACAGTAACTGTGATGGGTCATTTTTTGCAGATGAGGTACATCATTGTACAATGAGGTAAGGCTATTTGTTTTCAAGTTTGGAAACAACAGAACACTATGTGCTATACAGCACACATTTGTGAAATATTTAGCATAGCCTTTTAGTTCTTTTAGTTCCAAACTTAAAAAAAGATATCCTTACGTCACTGCACGATTCACCTCGTTGATCCCTCATACCTCCCGTGGGAACATGGAGAATGAATGACTCCATTTTATCATATACATACTCTTGCCAGAAAATTGAGCAACACCTCAAAAATGATTTCACTGATAATCTGGGGTCAGTCTCCTCACCTGCCTTCCCATGCGAAGCTCACAAACCTACCCTAAGGGGTCACATTATTCAATTGGCCTCATCAATTAAAAGGAACCACAATTAGAGGATCGCATTATTAAATGACAGGGCAGAGAAATGATGGATAAAGCAAACACAGGGAAAACAAACCTGGGCCCCTTCTGGTTAAAAAATTAAACTCTCCTAAGATGCAATATACCAAAGTTAGACAACCCAATGGTACCCTTACTGCTAATCCTGAGAAGATTACTGCCATATTCCATAGGTTCTTAGCTAACCTGCACAAAGCCCCTGCAGCACCCTCACCCCCTGCCACCAATGACATTCTCACAGCCCTGACTATTTCCTCACTCACTGACAGGAACAAAAAACTCATGACTGATGATATTTCAGTGGAGGAGGTCCTCAAGGCCATTAAGCAAACTGCAAAACCCCCTGGGCCAGATGGGTTCTCAACACTATACTATAAAATATTCAGCAGCATTCTAGCCCCATACCTGGTCAACCTTTTCAACTGCCTCAAATTAGGTTCTCTTAGCAAAGAATCAGTTACTGTCCATATTGTAATGGCCCCTATGCCAGAGAATGATGCCTCTGAGATCCAGAACTTTAGACCAATATCTCTGCTCACTATTGACCTTAAGGTTTTGGAAAAGGTACTGGCTGTGAGGGTTAACACATTACTGAGCTCTCTAATTCACTGAGATCAGGTGTCTTCCCTCCTTGGTGTAAGTGATGCTGCTTACAGGGCTTACAAAGCCATTTAGTATCACTTGATAATAATAAAGTGTTTAATTTGCTTTCCTGGGACTATAGGGTCGATTCTAAATCCAAAAGTTAATTGATTTCGTATCGGGATTCGGAAGTTTGGGTGGGTGTTAGTCATTTTTTCCTTTTTTTTTGGCCATTTCGGATTTGCACGAACGTTCGGGAATAGACGTATATGTTCATTCGATTTTCGGGCGTCAATTGTATTATTTGAGTTAGTTCGGGTTTTTTTTCCCGTCCAAATCGTATTTTTTTCGTTCGTTCCTAATTTTTCCGTTATTGACATGGGCTTGCGAGCAATTCAGAGAGCTGATTGCTAAGTGTTTCGAAGCACATTTAATTGTTGAGTTGGGAAATCTTTTCCGGCACCTTTTTGGCCTCGGGATTAGGATGGAGAGGAGTGAGTTCGAGGAACATCAAGGCCTAATGCTGTTTGGCATTGATTTGATCCGGATGTCTGAGGGCAGGTTACTTGGTAAGTGACCAACATTTTTTTGGGGTGTTTTTTGCCCGATTTTTTTTTTAATTGATTGTTGGACTTTTTCTGATTTGTGGTTAACCTTAAACAACATTTTGCAACTGTTGCAACATAATAGTTAAAGTTTTGTCAAACAAACAAGCGGTGGACTCACTTTGTCCTTCATCATTTGTTAGATTTTTGGCCGACGTCTGTTACTTCCATTTCTCAAACTCCCTCGTATAGCAGATTGACCAGAAGTAGCTGCTAGTTTATGGCCCTTTTTTTGTATTTGACTGTAACTGACAAACTAGAGTAGAACTGCATACAGTGCATTTTTTTTTGGGGAATGTTTGGGGCCACTCAGCAGCATCATAAATCGTACATTTCTGAACCCTACAATACAAACATCTTTCCCGGCACACTTGTCATAGCAGATGTGTTATCAGTCTGTTTTTCCCTTATGCTGCATTTTTCTTTATGGCACACATCTGTTACATTAGTCATTTATATCATTGGCCCTGGGTGAAATGTTTGTTTCTTTAGCTGACATAATTGTGCTATCTACTAATTATTTTTTTGGGATGCCTTTCCTTGCTTAATTGTGTTTTTAATTGGTTTTGTTAAGGGGACTCTGGTTACCCACTGCTTCCGTGGCTCATGGCGCCTGTGCTCCGGCCCCAGGATGCCTCTCAGGAAGCATACAACCAGGGCTGTGGTTGAGAGGGCCTTTGGACTTTTGAAGACCCGTTTGAATGAAGAAGAAATGCAACCGGAAAGGGGTTTGGGTAAGTTTTAGGGTCTGGAAAACGAAGAAGAATGGAACCGGAAAGGGGTTTGGGTAAGTTTTAGGGTTAATAAAGGTAAGTGTTAGACTGGCGCAAAGTAGTTGGGGTGAGCTTGGTAGTGTAAGATATGGGGCACATTTGTTTGATGAGTGTAGCTTGTATTGCGCATGCACAAGATCTTCTACACTTCCGAACGAACGAATATTAGAGGTTAAAAACCATTCTAACCCATCGGGAAACGCCAGGAATTCGTAGAGGTGGACGATGGAAGAAGGGAAAAAACACATGCTGCCATCGCTACAATAGATCAATCAACCTATAATTTACGATGGAAAATGACTGAGCCAAGGTCGGAAGATAGCATACGAACGGACGGGCATTTTACGATAGGAAACGGATTAGTGTATAGAATCGCTCGCAAGTTCATACGAGTGCACAAGCGTTCGGAAAAAATACCATGATCAGCAACAAAAACAGAGCTTTTAGATGTTTCTCTGAATCGACCCTTATATGTACCAACCCCTCTCTAGTTTTGGATTCCCGGAAAACTTTTGTGCTATATTCCTCACCAAGAGAAAAAGTGTGATACTCAGGCTTTACATCGAAATACAGAGAGGTAATAGTCAGGGCTGCCTGATCTCTCCCATTCTGCTTAGCCTGGCCTTTGAACCTTTGGCTGTTGCCAAAAGACAATATCAACATAAAGAGAATGGACATTAGTCTGTTGGCAGATGACATTCTTCTCACTATCACACAACCCCTAATTAGCCTACCTAATCTTCTAAAAACCCTATATGCCTTTGCCTCGGTATCTAAATTAATGATTAATCATGGTGAATTACCTTGCTGCCGGAGGCACTGCTCGTCTGCCTACAATCACATATTCCTTTTGTGTGGAAAACAAACCACATACAGTATTTGGCCATTAAGATGGCACCTTGTCTAGCCTCACTTTACAGGGCAAACTGGTCTGGTCTGATTTTAACATATCCTGACTGGGTAGATTTACGGTAAAGATTATAGTTCTTCCAAGCTTGCTTTAACTTTTTCAGAACTTTACCTGTGAAGGTCCCTCCTTATGCCCTACGTGCATTTCAAAGAATGGTATCCAGATTTTTCTGGAGATCCAGCAGTCCACGATGCCACCAGACTCTTGCCTCTCCCCTCCTAGTCTGCTGATGCAGCATAGCCTGAGGATATGGCACAACTATAAGTATTCCAGTAAACTCATATCACCCCACCTACCTCTGATGACTGTATTTCATAATCCTTTATTCCCACCAAGCAGGGACTTTCCTGGGTCCTTTGCAAGGCAGCAAGATCACGAGTTCCATAAAATTTATGACCTTTTGGTCAATAACTCTTTAATTAGCTGGAACACTTTTAGAGATTATCACCAGATTCCAGGGGCTGAATGATTCAGGTATAGTCAGTTGAAGCACTGGCTGTCCCTGTTCCTCAGGCTTGCTCCTGCATCTAACTCCCTTTTCCCTTTTGAACGCACTTGTCTCCAGTCCCCATTAGGTCCTGGTCTAATATCCTTAGTATACATGGTAATCAATGCACAAAGGGACAACAAAAAACATTCATATTTACAAAAATGGGAAGACAATCTGGGAACCTCTAGATCAAGGGAGGAATGGGTTAAAATTTGGAATACAGTAGTCAAGTGCTCTATCAATATAACTACCCTTGAGACAGCATATAACTCAGGTGGTACCTGGTCACCTCAAGAATTGCTAGAGCTTTTCTATATAAGGCTGTGATGCAGAGGCAGCAGTGCTCCACAATTGGTGGTCCTGTCCAAGAGTGCTCCATTTCTGGTCCAGGGTATTCTTCACCTTATTTGAACTAAACATTACCAGAGACCCTTGGAAAATGTTACTGATTCAAAGAATATATAGACTTAGCATGAACCAACGAAAACTCGCTACTTTTGTTATATTAGCAGCCCAACAGTTCATAGTGGCAGCTTGGAAGGAATACTCCAACTTTTCTGAATTTCAAGCCCAGATCGATGAATTTATGGTTAATGAGAAACAGCAATACTGCAAGGCTCACACCAAAATTTCCCCAAAAATCTAGGACCCGTGGCTAAAATGCAGCCATCCCACCATTCAGCCAAGTAATGTGACATCTCTACAACTGTTTGTGGCTAGTTGGGAGTCTCTCCCCCCCCCTACTCATGCCACCTCCACACCTTTTCTTTCTCTCTTTATTTCCCCTCCTCTCTTAGGAGGCCCCCATCTTACTTCGATGGGCTGCTGATTTTCCACAATTTGTACCCAAACTCTTAACCCTTTAAGTGCCAGACTACGTTTCATATATGTATAGGTAGAAACACACCTTGCCGTTTTTCCAGAAAAACAACCCTTTACATTTAGAATACCCCCCACAAACTATATATTCTCTGGAAGTACACACCTCAAGCTTTCTAGGCGTACCAGGCTTGTTGATGTTGGCGTAGCGTAGCCTTCTGGAAGTAATCCCTCACTGAATTCTTTGGTTGCACAGAGTTTCCCTAAAACAGAATAAAAAGGAAGAATCAAAGCCACATTTTCCTAAAAAAAACTATATGCAAACAAGAAAAAACAAGTAAAATCTGAAAAAGCAACATCCCTCGAACAGAACAATACCCAACATGCATAGCTACTGTCAAGGGAAGAGTTGGCAAACACCCCAAAGTAAAGCATGTGCGTAACGGTAATTTTACTTGAAAATTTCAGCTCTGCAGACAAAGCGCACACCTTGCAATTTTTCAACCAACAACCCTTTACATTTGGAATATCCCCCCATAAACCATATATTCCCTGAAGGTACACATGTTAAGCTTTCTAAGCTTACCCAGCTTGTTGTAGTGGGCTCAGGTGGTAGTGGTTAATTTAAAAAAAAAATGACATAGGGTCCCCCCCCCATTTTTTAAGGGTTAAAACCCCTTAAAAATCCCCCCAAAAATGACGTGGGGTCCCCCTTACCCATCATAACCAGTCCGGGACCAGCTATGGGGGCTTGTTGGAACAGGGCGAAGGGGCCAGTTTTGGTGCCCCCCCCCCACCCTGCCGGCTACAAGCTCCATGGGCCAGGCTCTTCTGCCCCCCCTGGGATTTGGGGAGGCAGGTAATTGGGGGTGCCGGGGGTTAATGGCAAGTCACCCGCTAGCCGCAGGTGACTTGCCAGCCCCCAGCCTTGTGAACTGGTATATGAGTCTCATGGATCCATTAACAGTTCAAAAGGGGTTAAGTGTAAAAAAAAACACACAGACACATGGAGAAATCTCCCATCCATCCCTGGGCACTGTGTCCCACGCTGATCACTCTGGCTTCTGCTGGAAGCCTTTTATAGCTGCTGGGTGACAGAGCATAAGGGGTTAATTTAAAAAAAAACAACATAAGGTCCCCCCTCCCAGGGTGGGACCCCATTTTTTGGGGAATTTTAAGTGTTAGGGTTAGGCTATCCCTAACCCTTAAAAATCCCCCAAAAAATGACGTAGGGTCCACCCTACCCAACATAACCAGCCCGAGACCAGCTATGGGGGCTTGTAGGAACAGAGTGGAGGGGCCAGCTTTTGTGGCCCCCCACCCTGCAGCCTACAAGCCCACATACCCTGTGTGGGCCCGGGCTCTTCTGCCCCCCCCCCCCCTGGGCTTTGGGGAGACAGGTAATTGGGGTGCCGGGGGTTAATGGCAAGTCACCCGCTAGTTGCAGGTGACTTGCCAGCCCCCAGCCTTGTGAACTGGTATAGGGATCTCATGGATCCCTTACCTGTTCACAAGGGGTTAACAGTAAAAAATAAAACACACACACAAAAAAATGACATTTATTTATTTATTTTTTACTTTACTCGCCTCCGATCCTTGCTGTTCCCCGGTGATCATGTGCCACGAAGCTCCGATGACAGATGCAGGTGATCAGTGGAGTTGGGCTGGGGCTGGGGCTGGGGGGGACAGATGATCAGAGCCATCTGTGCCCTCCAAACACCTCCTCTGATCACCTGCATCTACTGAGCTTGTCGGCTCAGATGCGGGTGTTGATTGACAGGTGACGTCACAATGATGAACAGCCGCAAACCAGAAAGTAAGTGAGAGGGTAATTTCTCTCCTCACTACGGAAGAGCCCGGGGGGGGGGGCGGGCGATCGGAGCACCCCCCCTCCCCCGGTGCAGAGGAGACCCTGCGGGAGGGATCGCTGCTACAGCTTGCATATATGAGCATCACAGACTCAGGCAATAGTCCCGGAGTCCAGAGCAATGCTCCTGGACACGTGAAGAAGATGTTTGGTGGGGGCAAAAAATAGTTTAGCTGCTGTGCAGCTGACAGTTTTTTTTATTTGGCAATGTTGGCCTTTTTTTTGGTAAAATAGATTAAAAATGTGATTTTATTATAGTTTCATGTGACTCTGTTTTCTGCTGTGACTTTGGTTACTGTAAAATTCACATTTCTCACATAAACTACAAACACAACATTCACAGTTCCATTGGGCATAAACATATTCAAATGTATTTCTTGCGATAACTTAAAATGTATTGGCAACGATCTGCCCACAAAGGTAAACTACAAAAATGCATACAATTACCATGCCACATCATGGACTTATGGTGAGGGACCATCATGGTGTTGAGCATCCAGGAGTTGGCAGCCAGAAGGAAACGGTGGAATTTGTGTTGGTGTTGTTTGGCCATTGTGCACAGGAGGGTTGTTTGAAGGCACTGCCCCAGCTCCAAATAGGGCCTGGAAAAAGATGTTTTTGCTGCTGCACCTGCTGGTTGAGGACCTGCAGCAACTCAGCAATGTTCCTCTAACTCTCCTGGATTGCTGCAATAATGGCCACATGTTGTTCCTGTGCAAACATTTAAATGAACACAAACACTATGTTGCAGTGTGTTAGTTATGCCAATGGACCTGTGTTGCTGGTTGGCCAAAGGGGCTGTTGTCTTGAATTATATGTAACCATATAACTTACCAAGGTGGACCCAGATGGCTGGGTTGCCAGAACACCTAAATCATCTGATGCTTTCCTTTCAGATGGGGTTTGCCGAAGCGGTAGACACAATGAGTTGTGCTGTAAATAAACACAGGTAAAATTAAAAATGTGTGTGGCAAAGTAGGTCAGCAACATGCACACATTTGAGCATGAATGTGTTGCTTTGGCCAAGATGCATAATCACTGCTCAAATACCCGTGTAACCTCATCCCCATCTGTGGCGGTGGGGACTGCTGGTCTTCCTCATATAAGGGTCGGCAATTATAACACGCTGGAGGAGGGTCACAAAAGGAGATTGTTGACACCTTGCAAGTTACAAGAAGATTATTTCAAGTATCGAAACATGCCCATGCCCCAGAGAGGAGACATCATAGACAATGTGGAACAAACATCAAAATACCAATGTGCAATACAGGTGTGGCTACTCACATACCAGCTATCTCCTTCATACTCTGCAGCAGAACTAGAGTTCCCGAGGGGAGGCCTAACAATAAATGAGCAAAACAGATCACATGACATGACTGAGTAAAGGAGCAATAACCAGCATGTCAAAATTGGGCAGTATAAGACACCTGCCAAAGTAGCACTTACAGACAAGGGGTCGCATGTTAAGCTGGGCTGGAGTTTTCCAAACAGATATAAAGAAATATAAAAGGTCTGGAAGTCCCCACTTAATGCACAGGTCCCATGCACTGCCCCCACTAGGACCAAATGAGGTAATGGAGGGCTCCTCACTAACCTATAAGTAACTGTAAACCCCACACAAAACACTACAATGGTTAAGTTGTGAGGCTGGCACAGAGGACAAAAAGGCCAAATTGCCAAGAAACATGAATTTATTAAAGAAATATGTATGGCACAAAAACATACGTCACCAAGGCCGAATAAGTGTGGTGGAGGCCCCTGGGCACAAAATCTGGTGGAGGCCCCAGATACAGTATTTTTTTTCCTTTAAAATAATAGCCCAGCCAAGTAACTGATTGGTGGTTGTCTGGCACCTGCCCACTTACTGAAACATCAGATCAAGTCCCTTGTGCCACCCTTGTGCGGGTGCGTGTTGCTCGGGAACCCCTGATTTGCCATTCTGGGTGAGGGTGTAGTGGCCCAGCTGGTCTAGCAGAAAACAGTTCCCTGCATTGAGCTGCCATTGGCTGTGCTTGGTGGCTTATGTGCAGTTAGCAGCTGCTGATTGAACGCTCTGCACACACCCATCACTGTAGCTTTGCTGCTCTAGACTCTCCTGCCTGTGGTGGCTTTGTCTGCAGATTTGCAAAAACAAAAAAGAAAAAGGCTTGCCCAGGCCTGGGGGGGGGGGGGTGCCGATAGCTTTGTTGTTGGACCAAGAAAAGTCTCCTGGACCAGGAGAACCTCAAGGTTGGTGGAGGCCCCCTTTGCAGGGAAAGTGGTGGAGGCAGGCCCCGGGGCTAGAGCCCCTTGCGCCCCCCTCATAATTTGGCCCTGTACGTCACATAAGAATACACCAAAAGGATTAAAAAGGCATTGCCATTTTTTAAAATGCGGGTGCCCCCCGCACACCTGATATCCATGCTCCCCTCCATTCACTATCATGCACCCCTGCTGGCCAGCATTAATCGGGGGGGCTATAATATAAGTCCTCCTCACATAATCGCACAAAGTCCCGGCAGGAGATTAAAGTAAATAGCAGTGAGTGTCATCAGTGGCCGTTAGGCAGACAGGCTGCGCAACAGCGAAGGTTACAGTGTATGGCTTCACATTCAAGAGGCGGCTTGCGTTATACCTGTCCCGAGGTCAGTTGCTTGATATAAGCCCCTTCATGGGCCAAACACATGCAGAGTTTAAGCAGCATATAAACTGTCCAGGCAGCTGTGTTATTCAGCAGACCGCACGGAGAGACACAATGGAGGGGGCGTGACTGGGCAGCCCGTAACAAACTATCGTTTTGCCCCACCCACCGGAGCTTTGTCAGGGTGGGGGGCGGCCGCACTTGCCTGCACTTAAATTTACATTGTCACGCCTTTTCCTTTTTGCCCGTGACCAATCCGCATTCAGCCTCATTGTGTCTCATTTCAGCAGCATCACTGATTGGTAATTACACAGATCCACATATCACTTCTACTCTGGGAGTGACAGCAGGCTTTTCTGTGTCATTGTGCTGGCAAGACCAGGTATACAAAGGGGAAACCCGCATAAAACAAGCAGCAGCAGCGGCAACAAGTGGTGTAGTTAGATTCATGGTCATTTGGTATCTCCTATGTGTCATCTCATCATCGGCTAACATAGTCCTTACACCTTCTCAATCTGTTCCTCATATTCTAGCTTTCGAGCTCCACATGCTGTATCTCCATCAATATAGACACGGACACTTAACCACAGATGCCAATACTCATAACGGCATTCACCATAGATGACCAAGCAGGGGCATCCCATGCCCATTCCTTCTCACAGTTTTTACTGACCGTTAAGCTCTGTAATTTCACTCAAACCTTCACCCATCATAAAAATAGTGAATACCAGGGAGGAGAAACAGGGAGAAAATGCTAGGAGGATAAGTGAGAGCAATAGGGACACATGAACAAGGGGAAGGGGAAAAGCGATAAGGACAAATTCCAATTTGGGCTCTGGCTTAGCACCAGCACTAGTGTCTACGGGGCTTTTTGTCCTTCATGTCGTCCTACACATTAAAAACCACCGGCCATAAGAGATGCCCCTACCTATATCTAGGTGGCACCTCTAATAATACCTGAAATAAAGCAGACCCAAACAGCAAATCACGATCCCTCCTCAGTAATAGGGACTCTATTAGAGGGGAAACCAAATCAATCCCCGGTCCATACCTGGGATTAGACAGGGGGGGGGGGGAGTTTTTTTGGAAAACAAACAACTGAAAGGGTATGCTCATAGGAAGGCTTTCAGGCCCATATCCGTGTTGAGGCCACACGGTATCATTGTGCACAGCTCGAAGATGAGTCGCGCTTCCTGTTGTAGTAACCTCAAATCATGGAAAACCCTTCCCCCCTCCACCTGTAGTTTATAAATCACGCATACAGTTAACCCCTTGGGATCACTACGATGGTAAATTCTAAAGTGTTCCACTAACGGGCTTTTTTTGCTACTTTTACGGATATCTCGGACGTGTTCGCCCACATGTATCCTCAATTCTCTTTTTGTCTTCCCCACATATTTTTTTTTTGCAACAGGGGCAAGTAAGCAAGTAGACCTTTTTGAGCAATTAATGAATCCTTTTATAGGCACCGGGGTCCTGCTTCTTGGTCCCACAAATGAGGTTGCCTTTACCATAAAGTTACACATACGGAAATGCCCGCATTTGTGAGACCCATTCAGTTTATTCACATTCTTGAAAAACTCCTCCAGGGTTGGGCTTGTATTCTGTGGACCAATCGGTCCAATATTCATTGCCCTTTTGGCCGTGAGTAGGGGTCTAGGGCCTACACTTCTCGCTACTGCTGGGTCCAACAGCAGTACATGCCAATGTGTCTGTAGAATATTACGGAATTTTTCCAAGTGCGCGCTGAATTGCGTAATTAGGCAGACATGCTGAGTACCCATCCTGTTCTTGGAATTTGACAGAAGGTCCCCTCTAGGGGAATCCAAGGACTTTTTGAAATAAGTACGCAAAAGCCTGTGTGGGTACCCCCTATCTCTAAATCTCTGGTGATCAGCCGGGCCTCCTGCACGTAATCCCCCACGGTACAACAATTCCTGCGTATGCGCAAGAATTGTCCAAGGGGGATCCTGCACTTGAGTTGGTCCAGGTGATGACTGGAGAAATGGAGCAGGGTGTTGCCAGCGGTGGGTTTGCGATAAGTAGTGGTGATCAGCCTGCCCACCTCCTTGCCAATCAGCAGGTCCAGGAACTCAGTACACTCCAAACTAGTTTTGTAGGTAAGTTTTATGTTACGTTCATTCTGGTTGCGTGAGGCAACAAACTCCTCAAACTCCTGCACCATACCCATCCACACCACAGGACGTCATCTATATAACGTAGCCAGCCCAAACACCTCCAGACTCTCCCACCGCCCGAGGTGAAGGCAGGCGTGCGATGGGGCGCAGGCCGCCCCCATGGCTGTCCCCCGGATCTGATGATAAAATTTGCCATTGAAACGAAAATAATTGTTGGTCATTACAAATTCGAGAAGCTCAACCACAAACTCATTGTACGTGGCATCACAGAGGCCTATTTCATCCAGGCAGTCTCTAATTGCCTGGAGGCTCTCTACGTCAATACTCACTAGGAGCCAGTCTTCTCCCACCTCTACATTAGTCAGCTTCCGTAACAAATCGCTACTCTCTAAAACAAACGATGGTAGTACTCTAACTAGAGGCTTTAAATTCTCATCCAGCCCTCCCCTCTAGGGGGCCTCCGTTCCCTGACATGATATGGGTCACGGGCAAAAAACAAAAGGCGTGACAATGTAAATTTAAGTGCAGGCAAGTGCGTCCGCCCCCCACCCTGATGAAGCTCCGGTGGGCAGGGTGAAACTATCATTGGTGATGGGCTGCCCGGCCACGCCCCCTTTGTTGTGTCTCTCCGTGCGGCCTGCTGAATAACACAGCTCCATGGACTAGTTAAATGCTGCTTAAACTCTGCATGTGTTTGGCCCATGACGTGGCTTATATCAAGCAACTGACCTTGGGACAGGTATAACGCGATTGAGCGAGCCGCTGCGCGGTGAGGGTGGGTGCCGTTCCCAGTAGAGCCCCATCCGCTGCAGCCTGCTGCTCCTGCCTCTTGAATGTGAAGCCACACACTGTAACCTTCGCTGTTGCGCAGCCTGTCTGCCTAACGGCCACTGATGACACTTGCTGCTATTTACTTTTATCTCCAGCCGGGACATATATGTGAGTATATGTGAGGAGGACTTATATTATAGTCCCCCTGATTAATGCTGGCCAGCAGGGGTGCATGAGAGTGAATGGAGCGGAGCATGGATATCAGGTGTGTTTGGGGATTTTAAACAATGACAATGCCTTTTTAATCCTTTTGGTGTATTCTTATGTGATGTATGTTTTTGTGCCATACATATTTCTTTAATAAATTCATGTTTCTTGGCAATTTTGCCTTTTTGTCCTCTGTGCCAGCCTCACAAAAGCCATTGTGGTGTTTTGTGTGTGGTTTAAGGTTTCCAAACAGCCATAGGTGTTGCGCCCATCAATACTGCCTACAAACACAGGGACAAGCCATTTGGACAGCAAATATCCTGAATGTGCAATTGGCAAATAAATCCACAAAGAGCAACATTAACACAATAAGGCAATCACAAACAAGCTCAGGCTGGGTGAACCAGAGGCTGGGTCCGGGTGTGTAGCATGGAACAGTGTGAACTGAAATCAGAACGCCAAAGCATCACTATTAGGAGTAACAACTGAAGCATTCAGCAGGCATGGTACCAGGCAAAAGGTGCATACACATTTACTTTAGCCAATGAAGAGGGCACTTACAGATAGGCTTCGGTTGGCTGGATAAATAGTTGGCATTGAGTGTGGAACACTGTGGCCTACAAACAAGGGTAGAGGAAAACAATGCAAACACAAATACATGGCAACAGATAAAAGCATGAATCAAGGCAACTGGAACAAACACACTGAGAATAATGAATTTTGAAGAGGGCACTTACAGACAAGCTCCAGTTGCCCGGAGGAAGAGCTGGCTGTGGATGTGTCGACTTGCTGATAAGGGCTGGCTCCCATATTGACTTCAGCTTTTGACTGTTGTCAGGTTGTGAATCTGGATTGTCTGCACCCTCCAATTCAGATCCTGCATCTGCAGCTGGGCTGGACACCAAGGAAACAGTTTTAGCAGCAACATTAACAAATGATTGAGACTTGCGAAACACAAACAATTACCTTCAACCAAGGCTGTGTCATCCTGCACATCAACACCCTGAAGCCGACATAAAGGGATCTTGGGGTTCAACATGACCTCATATTCACAGAATCTATTCATGGGGCCTTCCTGTTTGCCATGCTCGATGCAGCATGCAGCGTGAATTGCTTTTTGGTTGCTGCAGTGGTCCACTGATGTGCAGCAGTGCAAGTGAAGGTCTCAGCAATCCCATCCTAGATTTTGAACCACTCGTCTTGCTGAGGCCATGACTTTGTGGCCCATAAAAGAGTGACCATTTGGCAAGGGTGAGCTCGACCAGCTTGATGCTTGGCAGACGTTCTTTTGCTCCCATCAAACACACCTGTGGCAACATCAGGGGTGGCAGATATATGTGGCTCATGCTCAGCAACTGTGTGGTGCAGGGCATGCCTGGTACCAACACTAGGTTGTCCAGTAGCAGTTGGAGATACATCCCCAGCAACGGGATGGAATAAAGCCCTTTTGTGCGTCCACCTACTGCAGCCCACACGCTTTTGGACCGCATAAGCATGAGTAATAGCAAGGTCATGTCCATAAGCCAAAACTCTGGGGCTGTGCCCCACAGGAGAATGGCCAAGCGGACATGTGGGATGCTTAGTAGGTGACATTCTTGCTTTAAGTTGCTGACCAACAAGTAGATGTGCGCTCACTATAAGCCACAGCAGCAAGATGGTCATGATTTGGCTACAAAATCAGCTATAGGCACTGACCTCTTCCCACACAAATCATCTGAGTATCTAAACATAAAGAAATGCTGTGTGGAATAAAAAAATATTAGCTCGCTATTGTGTTTGCAGTGGTGGTGTGTGTGTATGGGGAGTGACCTCTACTGTTGGGCCCCAGGCAGAGCCAGTCTGTGTTCGGTGTACAGTGTCTGCAGACAAATCTGTGCTTTGTGATATCATTTGTGTTTCCTTGTGCTCTTCCATCTGCTGGGGTAAGCAGAGATCGTCCATTGGGCGTGTGTGTGCACGCTTGTGATTGAGTTTGTGCATTTGTGGTTAAAGTGGCAATGCAGTGCAGTGCAAAGACAGATTTTGGACAAGAAGATTGAGGAAGCCTCAGTGGTGCAACTCCATGCTGACAAGGTCTTTAACACCCAGTTGGCTGTGGCAGGTTTGAGAAATGAACAAATTCGCAGCTGCTTCTGGCTGAATTGAGCTGCGCTTTTGTAACTGTACCACTAAATCTGCCACAAAATTGAGACCCACTGGCTGCAGCCAGGCCATACCTAGCATAGTCTGCTTGTGTGCAGCCTTGAATATACTTGCGAGGGGCACATTTCATGCCACTGCAGCTATATTAAGTGGCATTAGCCAGCATACTACGAGCTGCATCTTTCATGAGGTCGCTATCTGTGACCTCATCCCAACCTACATATGATTTCTGGACGATGATGAAGAGGTGCAATACACCAAGCTGGTTTTCTATCATATGGCAGGAATCCCAAATGTGCTTAGTTGCACTGATGGGGCCCATATTCTCTTCTGCCCCCCTCCAAGCACAAAAGCTTCACTACTGCAACCAGAAAATCTTCCATTCCATTAATGTGGAGGTTGTGTGTAACAAACCAGGTTGGGGTCTGCATATTTGGTGTCAACAACATTAAACTATGTGTTTGTATTCAGCTGATAAGGGATACGGCCAAAAGACGTGGCTCATGATCCCTGTGCGGAACCCATAAACTGCAGCTGAAGTCCAGATGCATTGTTGAAAGAACCATCGGCCTGCTGAAAGCACTCTTCATATGTTTGGCCAGCACAAGAGGGGAGATGCTCTAAAGCCCAGAAGAGGTCTCCAAGATAATCCTCACTTGCTGTGTGCTACACAATATCTGCATACTCCATTAAATGGAAGAGCCGAGAAAAAGCAACTGGTGCCTAAAGACCCAGACAAGCCCGCAGGCACTGCCGAAGCCAGCCTGGTGGACACAAATGATTAATTCCTTTTTTCAGGTAAGTGACACAAACTGGGATAGGATTGCTGCAGCAGGAACAGTAGGGAAATATGGGGACCCAGCTAAAGTATACCTAAACAGTTGTATAAAACATTTGTCAAAAAACCTACTAACCCCAATAAATAGCTGTCCAACAGCAAATAAAAAATGACCAAAATATAATGACAAAACCCATAGACAGGAAAACAGAGCAAATGGGAAACTGGATACAAAAACTGACATTCTCCTTTCTTCTCCCTTCAAGGCACGTAAAGAGGACTAAAAACATTATAACTCATTTTCGGATTATCGTTAAAATAAAAAAATAAAAATTGTTATCTTGAGCTGTATTGTGTGGTTGTACTACAGGACGCTGCCTAGAAACAACTAGCAGCATTCAAAAGGAGAGGCACAGTGGTACACAGGGAGCCCACTTCATTAGCGCCACTTGGCCAGCAATGCTGGGGCGCTGTCAGCGCTTCTCCTTAGTGGCCCAAGTGGCACTCAGTGGTGCTATCAATTAGCCTCCATGCAGGGCCGGATTATGAGTGGGGTGCAAGGGACGCGAGCCCCGGAGCCCCCACCACTTACCTTGCAAAGGGGGCCTTCACCAACTTTGGGTTATGGTCTGGTCCAGGAGGCTTTTCAGTCTTTGGTCTGATGGGCCACGGGGCCAGCAACAAAGCTATCGGTGGCAGTGGGGGCGTGCCTTGGCAAGGCTTTTTTTGTTTTTGCAACCCTGCAGCCAAAGCCCCCACAGGGTGGGACGGAGCAGCAAAGCCGCCGTCAGCAACGCTACAGTGATGGGTGCGTGCAGAGTGGCTGCTCACTGTACATAAGTCACCAAGCACAGCTGCTGGCAGTTCAATGCAGAGAACTGTTTTCTGCTGGACCAGCTGGGTGTCTATACCCCCCCCCCCCCCACCTAAAATGGCAAAGCAGGAGTTGTTGAACAGCACGCACCTGTACAAGGGTGGCACAAGGGACTCGATCTGACATTCCAGTGAGTAGGCGGGTGCCAGACAACCACCAAATTACTTGGCTGGGCTATTATTTTAAAGGAAAAACATACTGTATATAATACAGATTTAGTGCCCAGGGGCCTCCACCACACTTAATCTGACCCTGCCTCCATGTGCAAGCTCCCAAAAAATCCTCCAACAACCTTCATAAATATAAATATACAACCTGCCTTAATAACTTATGTACTGTGATTAAAAAATCGCTTAAATACCTGCACAATTCACACAACTGCAAGGGGCAGCAAAGACAACTTGATTTAACACAGTAGGTAGGAGTAAACAGTACTTATTGAGCTATATTTTATATTAAGCACATTTGCCTTATGGTTTTTATTGTGGTTGAAAACCAGTTAAAGCATAGAATCAGTTAGTGCAAACAACAAGTATTCAGCTCACCCTCACAGTTGTGATCCTGTATGTAAAGGAGATATCTGTTAGATATTAATCAAGGGGGGGATCAGTTAGATATCAATCACGTGTTCAGTAAACAAAATATGCACAAGTTTAACTCTTCTACACCTGGGTTTAAGTGTGTCTTCCAATAGCATCCTAATTTGGAATGCCCCAAAACCTACAGACCTACACTCAACTTTTTCCCACAAACAGCAGTTGGTGCCATGTCTTGTCTGTCATGTCACATCCTATGGATGTGCTTAAATGCCCCTGCTGTCCGTCCGTATCATGGCAGTACCTCACTTTCCCCCTCCGTTACAGTAATTGCACTCCATTTACTGTGACAGGAATAGAGGGGAGTCAACCTGTTGGTTGCAAGTAGTGGAAAAACTCCAGAAAAATAGTGGTGACATGTAGATGAGCACAATGTCCAATATCGGTACGTTTGGAAACGCCAGCCACTTTGCCAGCCGCTACAGTGGAGGGAAGGAAGCAGAAGCGGACTGACACCACTCAGGGCCCCCGGACCAAAAAAAGCAAGGGCCCCCAGCGAGACCCCACCCCTGGTCCCGCCTCTGTCCCGTCCTTGTTCCCGCCCAAACCACTCCATATGCCCCACCCCTACATATCAGAGTACAAATTCCATTTTCTGAAAACTGTTTAATAACAGAAGAACAAAAAAGAACCAGTGGAATAACACAATCAGTATGTATAAGAATAGTTGCCATAGAAAGGAAGAGGGGGGTGCAGTGCATTTAAGGCTATGGTGTACTTCAAGGGGTGGCAATGCCAACCCGTCTAACTACACCAAAAGCTTCAACACACTGAACTATCCTGCTCCTTTTTATGCCAACTTGGATCTCTGTCTGTGATACCCAGTCCAGCTTGGCTTCAGCCACCACTCACCTCAATTACTGAAGCTGGCTGCTAAGGCAAACGGGCTGCTTTGGCTGGCAGGATACTGTGGCTGGCTGGCAGATTGCTAAGGCTGGCTGGCAGACAGGAAGGCTGTTATGGAATAACACAGTCAGTATGTTTAAGAATAGTTGCCATAGAAAGGAAGAGGGGGTCCAGTGAAGAGGGGTTTAGTGACAGGAATAGACTGGAAATAGTTGTGGGTAGAGGGATGACTGGGTGACAGGGGCAGGCTGGGGATGAGTGTGGATGGAGGGATGAGTGGGTGACAGGGGCAGGCTGGGGATGAGTGTGGATGGAGGGATGAGTGTGGATGGAGGGATGAGTGGGTGACAGGGGCAGGCTGGGGATAAGTGTGGATAGAGGGATGAGTGTGGATGGAGGGATGAGTGGGTGACAGGGGCAGGCTGGGGATGAGTGTGGATGGAGGGATGAGTGGGTGACAGGGGCAGGCTGGGGATAAGTGTGGATGGAGGGATGAGTGTGGATGGAGGGATGAGTGGGTGACAGGGGCAGGCTGGAGATGAGTGTGGATGGAGGGATGAGTGGGTGACAGGGGCAGGCTGGGGATAAGTGTGGATGGAGGGATGAGTGTGGATGGAGGGATGAGTGGGTGACAGGGGCAGGCTGGGGATGAGTGTGGATGGAGGGATGAGTAGGTGACAGCAGGGGCAGCTTATGAATGAGGTACAGAGGGGAGACATAACATATTACAGCATAAGGAGGTGAACTTATACAATAATTTAAGCTGACTGCAGCAGCATTACTTCTATCACTGGTAACAGCTGTAGCCGGCGTCTGTCTCACCTCACTGAGCAAAGGAATCTGACACAGAGCCAGAGGTCACGTGTCAGGCAGGCAGGAGATCCGGCGAGCGGGGCATCACCACCATAATGCCGGTATCAGGAGCTTTGAGCTGCTCGCACCTTGCCTGGCCCTCCCTCCTTTCACAGTGCAGCGGGCCCAGGTGCCTCAATGCTGGGCAGCTGCATGATATATGCGATGGACAGGGCCCATGACATAAATCTTAAAGATTTTCCCCCCTCTCACCTCTGATGTCGGCCTTGATCTGGGACTGCATTTCCAGCCTCGCTGGGGACCAGAGAGAAGCCCCGCTTCTCTGGAGGGAGCCCGTCCGCTGCGCTGCACAGCCAATCATTCATTGGCGGTGACAGTTGTCAGTAGACCCTCCGACTGCCCTATCATACAGCTCAGCGTTGCCACCCGGATGTCATGTGCTGCAGCACAGTGCGCCGGGTGACCATGGCATCTCCTTGTTGCCAGCCAGCTGTGGCCGCAGCGGCCCAACATTACAAACTATGGGGCAGGGGGGAGGCGGCCTAGAGGGATTTGTCCCGGTACGCCCTATGGCCAGTCCGCTCCTGTGGTGGAGGCCCCTGGGCACAAAATTGGTGGAGGCCCCAGTTTTATTTCCTGGGTGAGGGAATCGACTGGCCCTGGATCAGTGGCCAAGAAGGAGGCACCCCCCCCCCTGCATCAGCGGCCAAGAAGGAGGCACCGCTGCATGAAAGAAGATTTCTTTTTTTTTTTATTAAATGGTTGCTGTGCCTAGTGGCAAATACGGCCCTGGCCGCAGTCACAGTAGGGTCGATTCAAAGAAACATGTAACAGCTTTGATTTTGGTGCCGATCATCCTATTTTTCCCGAACGCTCGTGCGCTCGTATGAACTTGCGAGTGATTCTATAAGCTAATACGTTTCTATCCTAAAATGTACGTCCGTTCGTATGGCAGTTCGGGAATCAGACCTATGTCAGTTTCCATCCTAAATTTTCCGTTTCATTTCTCAGGTTGCAACATTGGTTTTGCCCTTTTTCCTTTTTTGTCTGGACGTAAATCCTTCTGATCTTGCGGCTGCGCACTACAAACTTACCTCATTAAAGTGCATTCTAAATATTTGGTCTTTTATTTTTCTTTAGTTCATTCATTTTGTAGTAACCAACCATTAATGAATGCATTTGCATAAGTAAATCTTACTTTGATTAATTTTTAGTTAACTTGCATTTTTTACTTGTGGATTTAATTTTAATATTTTGGCTTCAAATAGTACAACTTTAAATTTTTTGTGTGGTTACCCACACCCTCTACATACAGATTGCTCTCAAAAATTAACAAACACCCAGCAACTTCTGCATGTTATGAGCCTAGAAACAGCCAAGATGGCGGGTCAGGTATTATCGGGCAGCCTGCAAACAGAAAGGGCCTTGTGACTGTGTTGCTCTGCATTCTTTGATTTCTGACCTTTCCGTGCCCCCAGCTCTGCTGTGTTTGTGCAAAATACAGCAGTAACCCACATCCTGCACTTTATCCCGCTCTCCTCTCCTCAGTAAGTGTGATGCATCTGACCAAAGATGAGCTTAAATAATTAAACAAAGCAAAGGTAAACAACTACACCAATAAATTCAAACTAAAAATATTATTCTAGTACATCAATTTAAAAATAAATAACAAAGGACATAAGTTTGTTTAATTAACGCAAATATATGGATGTATTGCAAAATAAAGGTTTACATGCAAAGGACTAATTAAGGTCCACATTAAAATGCTTTTATAAGGCATACATGAATCAGGTATGCATTGCCATACAATTTATGGCCTCGGCCATGCTGATACATGCAGTTCATTGGAGCTCAAGACGCGCAGACTCCTCCACATAGCCAAAAAACCTGTTCAAGAACAGCAATCCGACTGCTAAAAGGTGTCGGCAGTGGCTTTCTTTTAAAACGTATTTAGAGGTTGGAAAACTGCTCTCTGAATTACACGTAAACACATCCGATTATCCTAAGTTTTACGTTTTGATCTTAAGTTTTAAGTTTTGAACCTAAGTTTTAAGTTTTGAACCTACAATTTAGGAACGAACTTCCGATGATCGTAAGAGCATATACGAAATCGTACGTAGGCTCGTGCGAGTCGGAAATGGCCAAAAAAACAGGAAAAAATGACTAACACCCACCCAAACTTACGATTCTCGATCCGAAATCAATTAACTTTTGCTCTTTGAATCGAGGGGAATGTTCCTGCCCGCTGCTGCCGCCCACCTCCGCCGCCAAATATGTTCCCTAGGACTGGGAATAAAAAACGGCCCTGGACTTTTTGGGGCGCACCGGCCCTGCTGCACTTTTCCTGGCCCAGTATAGTATCTTAATGTCACATTATATATACACCCAATTTTTCGTTCCACAACACACATCCGGGGTTTATAGGACAAAAATAAGAAAGAAAATATTCTGAACCAAATGGTGTGCTAAAATCCCCCCATTACAGACAGTGTGCAGAATCATTCCATTACAACCATTAAGTAGCATCCATCTGGACAGCCACTGGGGGCATTCCTCTGGACAGCCACTGGGGGCATCCCTTAGTACAGCTCACACACAGTGGGGGCATCCCTCAATACAGCTCACACAGGGTGGGGGCATCCCTCAATACAGCTCACACAGGGTGGGGGCATCCCTCACTACAGCTCACACAGGGTGGGGGCATCCATCAATACAGCCCACACACAGTGGGGGTATCCCTCAATACAGCTCACACAGGGTGGGGGCATCCCTCAATACAGCTCACACACAGTGGGGGCATCCCTCAGTACAGCCCACACACACTGGGGGCATACCTCAATACAGCTCACACACAGTGGGGGCATCCCTCAATACAGCTCACACACAGTGGGGGCATCCCTCAATACAGCTCACACACAGTGGGGGCATCCCTCAATACAGCTCACACACAGTGGGGCATCCCTCAATACTGCTCACACACAGTGGGGGCCTCCCTCAATACAGATCACACACAGTGGGGGCATCCCTCAATACAGATCACACACAGTGGGGGCATCCCTCAATACAGATCACACACAGTGGAGGCATCGCTCAGTACAGCTCACCACAGTGGGGGCATCCCTCAGTACAGCTCACACACAGTGGGGGCATCCCTCAGTACAGCTCACACACAGTGGGGGCATCCCTCAGTACAGCTCACACACAGTGGGGGCCTCCCTCAATACAGATCACACACAGTGGGGGCATCCCTCAGTACAGATCACACACAGTGGGGGCATCCCTCAGGACAGCTCACACACAGTGGGGGCATCCCTCAGTACAGCTCACACACAGTGGGGGCATCCCTCAGTACAGCTCACACACAGTGGGGGCATCCCTCAGTACAGCTCACACACAGTGGGGGCATCCCTCAGGACAGCTCACACACAGTGGGGGCATCCCTCAGTACAACTCACCACAGTGGGGGCATCCCTCAGTACAGCTCACACACAGTGGGGGCATCCCTCAGTACAGCTCACACACAGTGGGGGCATCCCTCAGTACAGCTCACACACAGTGGGGGCATCCCTCAGGACAGCTCACACACAGTGGGGGCATCCCTCAGTACAACTCACACACAGTGGGGGCATCCCTCAGTACAGCTCGCACACAGTGGGGGCATCCCTCAGTACAGCTCACACACAGTGGGGGCATCCCTCAGGACAGCTCACACACAGTGGGGGCATCCCTCAGTACAACTCACACACAGTGGGGGCATCCCTCAGTACAGCTCGCACACAGTGGGGGCATCCCTCAGCAGGGGCGGACTGACAGGCAGGTCCAATTGGACGTCGTCCTAAGGCCCGGGCCTGGAAAAAGGCCTTCTTTTCCAGGCCCGGGCTGTCCACTAAAAGCAGATGAGAGTGACACAATGCTTGGAGCCGGAGGGAGGGAGGGAGCAGGGCCGGCCTTACCATGGGTCCCGGTGGGTCCATGGTCCCAGGCGGCACTTTATGGGGGGCGGCACTTTGCTGGCCATAGGGCAGGGGCGGGCTGGCCATAGGGCATACCGGGCAGAATCCCAGTAGGCCGGCAGCAGGCAGCACAACACTGCCAACTAGAATCCAGACATCAGCAGCAAGACCAGGTACAATGTACACAGCCCCCCCCCGCCTGACACATGGCCCAATTCACCTATAACCCCCAGTCTGACCAAAGGCCCCATTCATCTCTGCCTCCCAATCTGATCCACACACACACACACTCTGGACACCATGTACTGATGGATGCTGCATATGGCTGTACTGAGGGATGCCCCCACTGTGTGTGAGCTGTCCTGAGGGATGCCCCCACTGTGTGTGAGCTGTCCTGAGGGATGCCCCCACTGTGTGTGAGCTGTCCTGAGGGATCCTCCACTGTGTGTGAGCTGTACTGAGGGATGCTCCCACTGTGTGTGAGCTGTACTGAGGGATGCCCCCACTGTGTGAGCTGTACTGAGGGATGCCCCCACTGTGTGTGAGCTGTACTGAGGGATGCCCCCACTGTGTGTGATCTGTATTGAGGGATGCCCCCACTGTGTGTGAGCTGTATTGAGGGATGCCCCCACTGTGTGTGAGCTGTACTGAGGGATGCCCCCACTGTGTGTGAGCTGTACTGAGGGATCCCCCACTGTGTGTGAGCTGTACTGAGGGATGCCCCCACTGTGTGTGAGCTGTACTGAGGGATGCCCCCACTGTGTGTGAGCTGTACTGAGGGATCCCCCACTGTGTGTGAGCTGTACTGAGGGATGCCCCCACTGTGTGTGAGCTGTACTGAGGGATGCCCCCACTGTGTGTGAGCTGTATTGAGGGATGCCCCCACTGTGTGTGAGCTGTACTGAGGGATGCCCCCACCGTGTGTGAGCTGTATTGAGGGATGCCCCCACCCTGTGTGAGCTGTATTGAGGGATGCCCACACCCTGTGTGAGCTGTATTGAGGGATGCCCCCACCCTGTGTGAGCTGTATTGAGGGATGCCCCCACCCTGTGTGAGCTGTATTGAGGGATGCCCCCACCCTGTGTGAGCTGTATTGAGGGATGCCCCCACCCTGTGTGAGCTGTATTGAGGGATGCCCCCACCCTGTGTGAGCTGTATTGAGGGATGCCCCCACCCTGTGTGAGCTGTATTGAGGGGTTCCCCGACCCTGTGTGAGCTGTCCAGAGGGATGCCCCCACCCTGTGTGAGCTGTCCAGAGGGATGCCCCCACCCTGTGTGAGCTGTCCAGAGGGATGCCCCCACCCTGTGTGAGCTGTCCAGAGGGATGCCCCCACCCTGTGTGAGCTGTCCAGAGGGATGCCCCCACCCTGTGTGAGCTTTCCAGAGGGATGCCCCCACCCTGTGTTGGCTGTCCAGAGGGATGCCCCCACCCTGTGTGAGCTGTCCAGAGGGATGCCCCCACCCTGTGTGAGCTGTCCAGAGGGATGCCCCCACCCTGTGTGAGCTGTCCAGAGGGATGCCCCCACCCTGTGTGAGCTGTCCAGAGGGATGCCCCCACCCTGTGTGAGCTGTCCAGAGGGATGCCCCCACCCTGTGTGAGCTGTCCAGAGGGATGCCCCCACCCTGTGTGAGCTGTCCAGAGGGATGCCCCCACCCTGTGTGAGCTGTCCAGAGGGATGCCCCCACCCTGTGTGAGCTGTCCAGAGGGATGCCCCCACCCTGTGTGAGCTGTCCAGAGGGATGCCCCCACCCTGTGTGAGCTGTCCAGAGGGATGCCCCCACCGGCTGTCCAGAGGGATGCTACTTAATGGTTGTAATGGAGTGATTCTGCACACTGTCTGTAATGGGGGGATTTTAGCACACCATTTAGTTCAGAATATTTTCTTTCTTATTTTTGTCCTGTTAACCCCGGATGTGTGTTGTGGAACGAAAAATTAGGTGTATATATAATGTGACATTAAGATACTATACTGGGCCAGGAAAAGTGCAGCAGGGCTGGTGCACCCCAAAAAGTCCAGGGCCGTTTTTTATTCCCAGTCCTAGGGAACATATTTGGCGGCGGAGGTGGGCGGCAGCAGCGGGCAGGAACATTGTGACTGCGTCCAGGGCCATATTTGCCACTAGGCACAGCAACTATTTAATAAAAAAAAAAAGAAATCTTCTTGCATGCAGCGGTGCTTCCTTCTTGGCTGCCGATGCAGGGGGGGCGGCAATCCCTCTATTACTCCCCCCAATTTCTGCTGTTTGCCTCTACGCAACTGTGCGCGCAATCCCCAGCCCAGCTCAGCTCCGCCTCCCCCAGCCTGCTAGATCCGATCCCTCCCCACGGGGCATCTAAAATCCCAATTTGTGATTCCCCAGGGACTGGAATAAAACCTGGGTAAGCCAAATTTCCTGGGTTTTGTTTCACTGTAAAGAGGCACATTTTGCCTGTCCTGGAGTCTAAGAGACTCCAGGGCCAGTCGATTCCCTCACCCAGGAAAAAAAACTGGGGCCTCCACCAATTTTGTGCCCAGGGGCCTCCACCACAGGGGCGGACTGGCCATAGGGCGTATCGGGACAAATCCCTCTAGGCCGCCTCCCCCCTGCCCCATAGTTTGTAATGTTGGGCCGCTGCGGCCACAGCTGGCTGGCAACAAGGAGCTGCCATGGTCACCCGGCGCACTGTGCTGCAGCACATGACATCCGGGTGGCAACGCTGAGCTGTATGATAGGGCAGTCGGAGGGTCTACTGACAACTGTCACAGCCAATGAATGATTGGCTGTGCAGCGCAGCAGACGGGCTCCCTCCAGAGTGGGCGGGGCTTCTCTCTGGTCCCCAGCGAGGCTGGAAATGCAAGGAATCCCAGATCAAGGCCGACATCAGAGGTGAGAGGGGGGAAAATCTTTAAGATTTATGTCATGGGCCCTGTCCATCGCATATATCATGCAGCTGCCCAGCATTGAGGCTCCTGGACCCGCTGCACTGTGAAAGGAGGGAGGGCCAGGCAAGGTGCGAGCAGCTCAAAGCGCCTGATACCAGCATTATGGTGGTGATGCCCCGCGCGCCGGATCTCCAGCCTGCCTGACACGTGACCTCTGGCTCTGTGTCAGATTCCTTTGCTCAGTGAGGTGAGACAGACGCCGGCTACAGCTGTTACCAGTGATAGAAGTAATGCTGCTGCAGTCAGCTTAAATTATTGTATAAATTCACCTCCTTATGCTGTAATATGTTATGTCTCCCCTCTGTACCTCATTCATAAGCTGTCCCTGCTGTCACCCACTCATCCCTCCATCCACACATCCCTAGCCTGCCCCTGTCACTCACTCATCCCTCCATCCACACTCATCCCCAGCTTGCCCCTGTCACCCACTCATCCCTCCATCCACACTCATCCCCAGCCTGCCCCTGTCACCCACTCATCCCTCCATCCACACTCATCCCTCCATCCACACTCATCCCTCCATCCACACTCATCCCTCCATTCACACTCATGCCCAGCCTGCCCCTGTCACCCACTCATCCCTCCATCCACACTCATCCCTCCATCCACACTCATCCCTCCATCCACACTCATCCCTCCATCCACACTCATCCCTTCATCCACACTCATCCCTTCATCCACACTCATCCCTCCATCCACACTCATCCCCAGCCTGCCCCTGTCACCCACTTATCCCTCCATCCACACTCATCCCTCCATCCACACTCATCCCTCCATCCACACTCATCCCCAGCCTGCCTCTGTCACCCACTCATCCCTCCATCCACACTCATCCCTCCATCCACACTCATCCCTCCATCCACACTCATCCCCAGCCTGCCCCTGTCACCCACTCATCCCTCCATCCACACTCATCCCTCCATCCACACTCATGCCCAGCCTGCCCCTGTCACCCACTCATTTCTCCATCCACACTCATCCCCAGCCGGCCCCTGTCGCCCACTCATCCCTCCATCCACACTCATCCCCAGCTTGCCCCTGTCACCCACTCATGCCTCCATCCACACTCATCCCCAGCCTGCCCCTGTCACCCACTCATCCCTCCATCCACACTCATCCCCAGCCTGCCCCTGTCACCCACTCATCCCTCCATCCACACTCATCCCTCCATCCACACTCATCCCCAGCCTGCCCCTGTCACCCACTCATCCCTCCATCCACACTCATCCCTCCATCCACACTCATCCCTCCATCCACACTCATCCTCAGCCTGCCCCTGTCACCCACTCATCCCTCCATCCATACTCATCCCCAGCCGGCCCCTGTCACCCACTCATCCCTCCATCCACACTTATCCCCAGCCTGCCCCTGTCACCCACTCATCCCTCCATCCACACTTATCCCTCCATCCACACTCATCCCCAGCCTGCCCCTGTCACCCACTCATCCCTCCATCCACACTCTCCCCTCCATCCACACTCTCCCCTCCATCCACACTCTTCCCTCCATCCACACTCTTCCCTCCATCCACACTCATCCCTCCATCCACACTCATCCCTCCATCCAAACTCATCCCCAGCCTGCCCCTGTCACCCACTCATCCCTCCATCCACACTCATCCCTCCATCCACACTTATCCCCAGCCTGCCCCTGTCACCCACTCATCCCTCCATCCACACTCATCCCTCCATCCACACTTATCCCCAGCCTGCCCCTGTCACCCACTCATCCCTCCATCCACACTCATCCCCAGCCTGCCCCTTTCACCCACTCATCCCTCTACCCACAACTATTTCCCCTCTTCCTTTCTATGGCAACTATTCTTAAACATACTGACTGTGTTATTCTATAACAGCCTTCCTGTCTGCCAGCCAGCCTTAGCAATCTGCCAGCCAGCCACAGTATCCTGCCAGCCAAAGCAGCCTGTTTGCCTTAGCAGCCAGCTTCAGTAATTGAGGTGAGCGGTGGCTGAAGCCAAGTTGGACTGGGTATCACAGACAGAGATCCAAGTTGGCATAAAAAGGAGCAGGATAGTTCAGTGTGTTGAAACTTTTGGTGTAGTTAGGCGGGTTGGCATTGCCACCCCTTGAAGTACACCATAGCCTTAAATGCACTGCACCCCCCTCTTCCTTTCTATGGCAACTATTCTTATACATACTGATTGTGTTATTCCACTGGTTCTTTTTCGTTCTTTTGTGTGTACAAATTCTGTTATTAAACAGTTTTCAGAAAATGGAATTTGTACTCTGATGTGTAGGGGTGGGGCATATGGAGTGGTTTGGGCGGGAACAGGGACGGGACAGAGTCGGGACCAGGGGTGGGGTCTCGCTGGGGGCCTTGCTTTTTTTGGTCTGGGGGCCCTGAGTGGTGTCAGTCCGCTTCTGTCCCTCAGTACAGCTCACACACAGTGGGGGATTCCTCAGTACATGGTGTCCAGAGTGTGTGTGTGGATCAGATTGGGAGGCAGAGATGAATGGGGGCCTTTGGTCAGACTGGGGGTTATAGGTGAATTGGGCCATGTGTCAGGCGGGGGGGGCTGTGTACATTGTACCTGGTCTTGCTGCTGATGTCTGGATTCCAGTTGGCAGTGTTGTGCTGCGCAGAGGAGGGGACAGGAGAGGAAAGCCTGAGCTGCTGCAGATTGAGCTGGGGAGAGAGGGGGCAGGCTGCCGCCATCTACCATGCAGCTTTGCTCACCTCCAACATCTCCTCCTGGCCCCGCCCCCTCCTTGGGCTGCGTGGCAGACGATTGGCTGCTAGGCTTTCTTTTCTTCCTCTGGGAGCAAATCTTTAGGTTGTCCAGCGCCGCCAGGTTGCTATTTTTGAGGAGCTATTATAGCCCAGTAAAGCAGGGAGGGCAAAAGAAAAAAAAAACGGAACCTGTAAAGCAGCCGTTCAGCTCTGGACAACTAGAGATTTGCTGACAGGTGAAATACGCACACAATAATACACATTTTGCAGCCTTCCCTGCTGCCGGCCTACTGGGATTCTGCCCGGTATGCCCTGTGGCCAGCCCGCCCCTGCCCGCCGCTGCCAGCAAAGTGCCGCCCCCCATAAAGTGCCGCCTGGGACCATGGACCCTCCGGGACCCATGGTAAGGCCGGCCCTGCTCCCTCCGGCTCCGAGCAATGTGTCACTCTCGTCTGCTTTTAGTGGACAGCCCGGGCCTGGAAAAGGGCCTTAGGACGACGTCCGATTGGACCTGCCTGTCAGTCCGCCCCTGGAAGGAAGATGAGTATGGGTCTTTTTTTACAGCCCTTTAAATATGCACAATAGGCTCGATTCAAAATCCCAAATGTCATTATGTTCGTATTTGCAATCGAAAGTTTTGTTGGGTGTTTGTCATTTTTTCCTTTTTTTTTTGGGCATTTTCGACTCGCACGAACGTTCGAACATAGACGTATATGTTCGTTCGTCCATCGAACTTAAATTTGTGGTTTTACGCTACTTCGGGACTTTTTTCCTTCGAAATCGTAAATGTTTCGATCGGTCAAATCATTTACGTCATTGCAATGGGCTGGCGATTAATTCAGAGAGCTGATTGCCAAGTATTCCGACGCCCATATAGTCATTTCCTTGTCGAGCATCTTACGGCACCTTTTTGACCTCGGGACTAGGCAGCCAAGCGTGATGGAGAGTGACTTTGAAGAGCATCAAGCTCTTCTTCTGTTTGGCATTGATGTGATCCTGAGGTCAGAGGCCAGATTGCACCGGCGGCGACGCATGAACATCAATGGCATGCATGACGTTGAGCTGTTCGAGCTGACCAGGCTTAATCGCGCTTCCCTCCATAAATTGTATAGTGAGCTGCGGCCATGGTTAGCCCGCACCACAAGGAAGGGGCAAGCAATTTCAGGTATGACCAAGATGCTTGGCTGCCTGCAATTTTTGGCGAACGGCTCGTTCCAGAGGCTGGGTGCCCTCTCCGTGGGGATCTCACAGCCTACGCTGAGCCGCGCACTATCACATTTTTTGGAAGGCATGGCTACCCTAACACCCAAATATATTTTTTCCCAGATGATATGGTAGCCAGAAACGCCATTAAGCTTGGTTTTTATAATATCGCCGACATGCCCAACGTCATTGGTGCCATTGACTGTACCCACGTCGCCCTGGTGCCTCCGGCTGCCGACGAGTACATATACAGGTAAGTCTTTAAATTTTGAAGATTTTTTCAATTTTTGGTTAACCCTCCTTGTAATGGTCCCTCCTTGTAATGGTCCCTCCTTGTAATGGTCCCTCCTTGAAATGGTCCCTCCTTGAAATGGTCCCTCCTTGTAATGGTCCCTCCTTGTAAGGGTCCCTCCTTGTAAGGGTCCCTCCTTGTAATGGTCCCACCTTGTAATGGTCCCACCTTGTAATGGTCCCTCCTTGTAATGGTCCCTCCTTGTAAGGGTCCCACCTTGTAATGCTCCCACCTTGTAATGGTCCCACCTTGTAATGGTCCCTCCTTGTAATGGTCCCTCCTTGTAATGGTCCCTCCTGATCGAAATGTGTGTGTTATTTTTACAAAATGCCTTCCTAATGTTTTATTGTGTTCCTTTTTTACCAGGAACCGCAAAATGGGCCACTCCTTGAATGTGCAGGCAGTGGTGGCCCCGGACATGCGGTTCCTTAGCGTCCTCGCCGGCTACCCAGGCTCAGCCCATGATGCGTACATCCTTAGACGATCAGGATTGTACCGACGGTTTGAGTCTGGGGAATTTTCCGGTGCATGGCTCCTTGGTAAGTTAACATAAACCACATAATGTAGTTGTGGATGTTTGTTTTTAATTAGCATTTTGCAGTAATGTCTGCAAAACTTACACCTTAAACAACCTTCTGGCCATGTTAAACCACACTTGAATGTTAGTTATTAACCAACCAAGCGTTTGGCCAAGTTTGGCCTGCATTAGCCACATTATAAATTATCTGTTTGTCTAATTTAATAATCCCTCTTACACCACCCTCGTGTGGAATCGTGCACTTAACTTTAGCATAGTTTAGGACCCATCTTTGCTTAGCTGGTTTGCACTTCCACACGAGAGTAGAGCGGGATAAAGTGCATGTGGCGTGTTTCTGCTGTTTTGGTCTCACACAAAGCATATAAGGGGTCATCCAAACCTACATCCTAAGCACACTTGGAAACTCAGAGCTGGGATCCTTATGTATGATTGTCCATCATCCTCACTCTTTGTATGTTGTCCTTTTGTAAACCTCTAGGACATATGTTTAGTTTGGGACTGGGACAGTGGCAAATGTTGCCTCATGTTGATCACACAATTGACAAATAGCCTCCTATTGATGTTGCTGGTGCCTTGATGGTCTTACATGTTTTTTTTGCTAATCTTATGTATAAGGTGATTCAGGATACCCGCTGCTGCCGTGGCTCTTGACGCCAGTACTCCGGCCCCAGGATGCCTCCCAGGATGCCTACAACTGTGCACACCGCAAGACCAGGGCTGTGGTAGAAAGGGCCTTTGGTCTTTTGAAGACTAGGTTTCGTTGTTTGGATCATACCGGGGGCGCCCTGCAATATGATCCGAAAAAGGTCATAGACATAATAATGGCCTGTGCTGTTCTGCACAATTTTGCAATTTCACAACGGGTCCCCCGGTATGTAGATTTGGCTCCCTCTCCACCCAGCAAAGACCAGGAGGACTCATTTCTGGACACACACAGTAGTGTGTCCGGCCAAAGTGTGCGGACTAATTTGATCGCGACCCATTTTGCTTAATTTAACCTGTATTGGCCTTTGTTTAACATTGTGTTGTTGATTTAGTTTTCTTTCCCTTTGTGTATGTTTCGTTATGTTTGTTGTGTTCAACTAAGTAATGAAGTAATTACTCACCACAGGCCTAATGCTTTCCAACTCTCTTTTTTGGATGTGTGAACTGTGTGAATGTCCAAGTATATATTTCTCTGTGACACCAAAAAAAGAGACAATAAAATTCATGAGCCACAGGTGTCTTTAACTGTTTATTTCTTAAAAATAATAGCACAAACTTGGAGTTGCTGCTCACTCCAATTTGCAAACAAAATATATGTAACAACAAAGTAGAAATGGTTAGATCAACCATGCCAATAATTAAATAAAAAAAAAAATCCTGCTTGCCCACATTTGCCACTGCCACAGGTGTAAACCTGGTACAGGTGTAGAAGCTTGAGTGGCACGTTCAGTGAGGATTCAGATATGGCCTTGGCTAGTGGCCTACCTCACCACTCTAAGGAGCTATATGGGCGCAAATCAAAAACACACAACCCAAGGCATACACCAAGGGTATCTTGGTTTGCCTCACCAGACAAGTCAATACAGGGGGGATTTAGAGCAAAGATGTTGTACAGATTCATGGTGTGGAGACATTAATATGGGTGATGGCCATAGTACCCAGGTGGTGGCCCTTGCTGATTGGACCTAACGTGGGCCTGTGTGGCATTCTGAATCTGCAACTGGTCCAAAATGTTGCGCATGATAGTTACCATTTCACCCCTGTAGGCACGGTTGTCATTGTTGGCAGTCTCCATGTGGCTGTTGAGGGTCCGCAATTCTGTCTGCACAGCCTGTAATGTAGTATTTAGGGTCTCGATCCGGCCATGCAGTGCCTCTCGGTTCCTTTGGTTTTGGTGCTGGAAGGTAACCCTCTCGTGGTGCCATGCGTCCAAAATTGCCATGCCCCTCCCCTGGTTGCGCCGTAGCGGATTCCGCCTCCCCAATCCCCTGGTTCGGGGTCGTGCCGATGATGTTGGTCTGGGCCCCTCAACAGACACAGGCATGCTTTCACTATCCTCAACAGCAGAGAGAACACTGGGGACTTGACTGTCAGTCTGTGCATGCTGGCCATCATGTGCAGCCACCATGCAGCCAGCTTCCCTCTGCTGCTGCGGAGTTGGTGTTGAAACATTTTGGACCAGTTGCAGATTCTGGCCCAGGGGTAGATCTTCTGAAGGGCACATAAAGGATCCATCCTCCTCCAGCTCCTGGATTTCATCCATGAGTGTGTGGGTCTGTATGGACAGAGACAAATTATATGTTAGCTTGCCCACTACATATGTCAATCTGTTAGTAGTAACATGCAAAGTAACATGGCTAACCGACATTTGCTCCCTAAACTTACCGAATATATCGGTTCCTCCCTCCTAGGCTGCACGGAAGTTGACGGCATGTCCAAACTGGCAGTGGATTCCACAGTAGCTGAGCGATGATGGTGGCCTGCATGAGAAGCAAAGACACTATGTAAACACACACCTATGCATTGTTGACGGGTCAAAAGACATATGCCGAATTAGTTAACGGGTCAAAGCTGTCATGGGCACTACAACAACGGTGACAAATAAGCTTCAATTTCCATGCCATTATCTTTAATATTTTTTTGGCTATAACTACTTCCACATTGTTCACCTCAACTAAGCCAAACATTCAAGTTCAGCTTGTTCTGTGGCTGACCACATCCCTTATAGGCCATTAAAGCGGACCTTCACTCTGATTAAGAGTCTAGCTTATATGTTTCCCACACCCTGTACATACAGATTGACCACATTACAAATCTTCCTACCTGCATCTACTGCATGTTATGAGCCTTTAAACATCCAAGATGGCGGCTTATGGAAGCCGCCATCTTATCAGGCAGCCTGCAAACAGGAAGTGCCTCCTGACTGTGCTGCTCTGCATTCTTGGACTGGTGACCGTTATCTGACCCCAGCTCTGCTCTGTTTGAGCAAAGAACAGCTATAACCCGCCCCCCTGTACCTTATCCCACTCTTCTCTCCTCAGTAAGTGTGATGCTTCTGAGTCAAGATGGCGGCGCACGTATCCTAAATTCCTGGACAGAGTTGCAGGCCAGTGTGGGAAAGAATAATAAGTTAGTGACTAAAACTGAAAAAAATAGTAATTTTACATGCTGGGGAACTGTTTTTTCAGACTTTGGCCTTTTCATTAAATCACACTGAAGGTCCGGTTTAAGTGTACACACTCAGCCTGGACATAGCAGGGACCTGGTTTTTGGGAGGCCTAGCAATGTATGTTTTCCTAATTCAAACCAAGCCTGTTTGTTGATTTTTTACCAACCCCAGCTCACACACAAGTAGACAACAGATCAAGATTGAAGTGTGTGATGTCATGGAGTGTAAAGACATAACTGCCAGGTTAATGGGAACCAACAAACTTTTACACTCGGGTTCAATGTACATTCACGTCTTGTATGTGGCCAAAAAATCAGAAGTTAAGTGGCCACACACATGCCACACCCTGGCCCAACACAGAAATCCCCTACAAGCCACAGCCTAGGTGCCTGGCTTCCCAGATGTGTTACTGTCTAATTGTGCATGCTCACTAATTGTAAAGGTCACATAAAGCTTACTCACCTGCAGGACGGGTCGGTGAATCTGTGTCCCTTAGGGCCGCGTGGCCCTCGACGGCGACTGGATGCATCAATCCCAAAATCATCTCCTCAGCCGGGGTCAACTTGAGTTTGGAGGGAAAACCTCCTCCAGTTTTCATGCTGCAAAACATAGTTAGGCGAATTTAGAACCAGGTGGCCAATACAACATCCAGTCTAATCCTAAAGCTAACATTTTTACCTGTAAATCCGCCTTTGATTTTCTTTCTTCCGCGCAGCATATTTGAGGTCCGATATCTTGCGCTGAATCTGTACAACATCCTTTAACTCTTCCCCCGCTGCATTCACTTGTCTGGTTAGGTCGGCCAAGATGTTTGCTCTGCGCTGTTTGGTGGTGTTTTTTGATCTGCGCCCATATAGCTCATCATAAACTAAGGTCAGGCCACTAGCCAAGGCCATAATTTGGCCCTCACCAAAACGCCCACTCAACTGCCCTCTTCGCAATGTGCGCCCTGTTGTTTTGGGTTGTGGGTCCTCCATGGTGTCATCCAAATGGGGTGACATCCTTGCCTGGGTTTGTGGGGGATAATGCAGGGAATGGTGGCTGCCTGGGGATTGGCCAGGACTGGGCAAGGGACTGGGTGTTCTGGCCTGGCTGGCCACAGAAGTCCCAGGTGTTGATGTGGCATAGTAACCTTGCCTTTCCACCTGTGCCGGTGCCAAATGTGGGCGAGCAGGAGAGTTTCGTTCTGAGGCTGAAGTAGTGCTGCCCTTGGAGGTAGTAGGGCGGACCAAGGGTGAGGGCGATCTTGCAGGGCCGGCCCTCTTCTGTTTTTTTTTTTGGCCCACTCTTGGGGGGCTGCGGGACCTGGTTCTGGCTCTTGGGGGGCTACGTGGCCTGCTGCGGCGTCTAGGGGGGCTGCCTGGGGACCTGGTTCTGCCTCTAGGGGGGCTGCGTGCCCTGCTTCGGCGTCTAGGGGGGCTGCCTGGGGACCTGGTTCTGCCTCTTTGTGGGCTGCGTGGCCTGCTGCGGCGTCTAGGGGGGCTGCCTGGGGACCTGGTTCTGCCTCTTTGTGGGCTGCGTGGCCTGCTGCGGCGTCTAGGGGGGCTGCGGGACCTGGTTCTGCCTCTTTGTGGGCTGCGTGGCCTGCTGCGGCGTCTAGGGGGGCTGCGGGACCTGGTTCTGCCTCTAGGGGGGCTGCGTGGCCTGCTGCGGCGTCTAGGGGGGCTGCGGGACCTGGTTCTGCCTCTAGGGGGGCTGCGTGGCCTGCTGCGGCGTCTAGGGGGGCTGCGGGACCTGGTTCTGCCTCTAGGGGGGCTGCGGGACCTGGTTCTGCCTCTTGGGGGGCTGCGGGACCTACTGCGGACTATTGTGGGTGTTGTAGTGGGGCAGGGTGGGGTGGGTCTTCGGACCCTCTTACCCGTTTTCGGCCCAGTAGCCATACTAGCCTTTGTGGCCTGTGTCTTTGCTTTGCCTGGCTGCTCCTTTTTTTGCCCATAGCTGGTAGTTGGCTGGGCCGGCGTTTTGGTACTAGGCCGTAATTTTGCTTTGGGCTGCTGCGACCTGGTTTTGGGCCCTTCGGAAGGCTCCTGCCGCTTGGCTGCCTTCTTCCCCGTTTGCTCCTTTCCAGTTTTGCCAGGAGTTTTTTTGGGTGCCATTTTGATTTTTGAAAATAATCAGCTGTGTGTGCAGGGACCTTTAAGTAAGCTAGCCAGCGTGTGACGTACGTTCGCACGGCCGTGCGGAACCCGCTGAGGCATTGCGTACGTTCGCACGGCCGTGCGGAACGCGCTGGGGCATTACTTATCTGCTGCCGAGAACAAGAAGCAAGATGGCACCCACTATCTTCACCCGCCAACAAGAAGAGATCATCATGCTCGTAAGTGTATTTGATGGACTTTTCTTAGATTTGGAAATGCTGCTCTACATGTGAAGGAAGCGCAGGAATAAATGGCTTTTGGTAAAAATGTGATAAACTACATGCACAACCAAAGGCACGCCACACACGTGCCAAACAACATTTAGGCCAGATTGTGAAATTACTGAACCCTAGAAATGTGTGTGTGTTAATGTAATTACACAAAAAAATGTATTGCTGACACATATTGATAGGTATTTAGAAGTAAATTCGATGTTTTTTTTCTGTTTTGTAGACCATGCTGGAGCGCAGGTACGACTACCTGCCCAACACATTTGAAAAACGCAACGTCGCCCTGGAGATAATCTCAACCATACATCAGCAGACCAACACCACCTTCACCCACACGCAGATCATGCAGCATTGGTCGGACCTCAAACGGCTGCACATGCCCCGGGTGCGGAGGTTCTTCGGAATCCATTTTCCAAGTAAGTACATTGCGATTGCATGCAATATGTAACTAAGACAGAAGGTAGGCCTTTACTTAGAATGCCTTTTCTTTTCTAGTGTTGGAAATGGATTACCGAATTCGCCGCACCCGGAGGCGCAGAGGCCGACCAGTGCTGCATGATTCTGCAGCTGGGAGTGAAGGTGGTGGATCTCCAGGGCGACGGTCCGACCCCTCCTCTGTGGCCTCCTCAGACCAGCCCCTGGACCTTACCACAGAGGAGGGGCGGCACAGCGTGGGCAGGGAGTCGTACCCTGCCACGCATGCGGGATCCTCTGGTATGTCACTCTTCATTTCTACACCAAAACATATAATTGCTAGCTCCTGATATCACCAAACTGAATCCTTTATTCTGTATTTGTAGATGTTTCGGTTGCGGGTGAAGTAGTGGGTGAGGAGGCAGCAGATAGGAGCCCACAAGACCCTGGAGAAGGTGAGTGATGTGACCCAGACTTAGCTAAAAACATTTGAGGACTGCGGAATCAGACATCCAAACTAACCATTTGGCCCATGTTTCTACAGGCACTTCTTCACAGCAGAGCCAGGAACCAGGACCTCAGGGTGTTGTCCCCAACGAGCCATCTCTCGGCCACCAACCAAGTAAGTAGTCATGGCATTATAGAGATTTCTGTCTAAATTCCCATGAACACCAAAACACATAATGCCCTAGTCAATGCCAATATAAGAGGGACCTGTGTCCACTGAATTAGCTTAATTAGTTGCCCAACTGTCCTGTGGCCACTGAATTAGCTTAATTAGTTGCCCAACTGTCCTGTGGCCACTGAATTAGCTTAATTAGTTGCCCAACTGTCCTGTGGCCACTGAATTAGCTTAATTAGTTGCCCAACTGTCCTGTGGCCACTGAATTAGCTTAATTAGTTGCCCAACTGTCCTGTGGCCATTTAATTAGCTTAATGACCTGTGGCCACTTCCTAACCTTAATTCCTGTCATTAATGACATATGTGCATTATAGTTAATTTGTTTATTAAAATACATTAAATCCACAGGTGATAAACATGTATTGTTCTCCGAATAATTTGTTTTTCTGATTTTTTGGCAGGGACCACAAGACAGCGACTTGCTGATATGAGTCGGAGGGTCCTTGAGTTGGTGGCCGATCTGCAGGCGATGCGGGACACGTTGGGGACAACAGAAGAGGAAGACTAGTGTCCTGGTTCCTGGCCCTGTAGATTTGTAAATAGTTTTATTTGTACATAGTTTTATTGGTTAAACACCAAAGTTTTTTGTATATAGTTTTATTGTTTTTAAACATTTTTTTATTGTATATAGTTTTTAAAGTTTTTAAAAAAAACTTAGTGTATATATTTTTAGTAACCACCAAACAATTTGTATATAGTTTTTAATTTTTTAGGGCCAAAGTTGCCAAAAATATTTTTAGAACAAATGGCAATTGAGCAATAAAAAACAAAAAAAAAAAAAAACATGTTGTCCCATTTATTTGCACACATACATTTAAAAAAAACAAGGGGACAATGACATATTTGAAAATCAAGATTGTGATGTCCGTGAAGTGATTTGGGTAAGTTTTAGGGACCTAAAATGGAAGAAGAAACAAGGCGCTAAGTGATTTGGGTAAGTTTTAGGGTGTGAAAATGGAAGAAGAAACAAGGCGCTAAGTGATTTGGGTAAGTTTTAGGGTGTGAAAATGGAAGAAGAAACAAGGCGCTAAGTGATTTGGGTAAGTTTTAGGGACCTAAAATGGAAGAAGAAACAAGGCGCTAAGTGATTTGGGTAAGTTTTAGGGACCTAAAATGGAAGAAGAAACAAGGCGCTAAGTGATTTGGGTAAGTTTTAGGGTGTGAAAATGGAAGAAGAAACAAGGCGCTAAGTGATTTGGGTAAGTTTTGGGGTGTGAAAATGGAAGAAGAAACAAGGCGCTAAGTGATTTGGGTAAGTTTTAGGGACCTAAAATGTAAGAAGAAACAAGGCGCTAAGTGATTTGGGTAAGTTTTAGGGTGTGAAAATGGAAGAAGAAACAAGGCGCTAAGTGATTTGGGTAAGTTTTAGGGACCTAAAATGGAAGAAGAAACAAGGCGCTAAGTGATTTGGGTAAGTTTAAGGGTGTGAAAATGGAAGAAGAAACAAGGCGCTAAGTGATTTGGGTAAGTTTTAGGGTGTGAAAATGGAAGAAGAAACAAGGCGCTAAGTGATTTGGGTAAGTTTTAGGGTGTGAAAATGGAAGAAGAAACAAGGCGCTAAGTGATTTGGGTAAGTTTTAGGGTGTGAAAATGGAAGAAGAACCAAAGCGCTAAGTAGTTAGGGTGAGCTTTAAGGGAGCTCAAGGGAAAAGGCAGGATAGCGCTAAGTGGTTAGGGTGAGCTTTAAGGGAGCTCAAGGGAAAAGGCAGGATAGCGCTAAGTGGTTAGGGTGAGCTTTAAGGGAGCTCAAGGGAAAAGGCAGGATAGCGCTAAGTGGTTAGGGTGAGTTTAGTGATGGAAGTGAAATTATGTAGGCGAGCACTTTAATGAGAGAAGTTTGTAGTGCGCAGGCGCAATATCGTAAGAATTTCGTCTGGACAGATACTTTAGGAAAAAATGAAGCAGGATGTAGCGGGAAAATGATAGGATTCGTGTGAGGATACGATGGGAAAAGGGCAAAAACGAAAGGCTACGTTGGTAGTTGTGAAAAATGAATCTGAACATTTTCGATGGAAAATGACATCCTCGTCTGCGTACTCTGGCATACGAGCACACGGACGCGCTACGGAAGGTTTACGAAGCATGCATAGAATCACTCGAACGTTCATGCGAGAGCGGGAAATTTTGAAAATCTTACGAGTTTTTGGGTGTCTCTCTGAATCGAGCCTTATGTGTCACAGATCTTGAATGTTGAATTCCTTTTCAATTGTTTCTAATGAGGTAAGTTATTTCATCAAGTTAAATTTCATCTACATATACCGTAAATTTGCTTAATAATTTAAAGAGCATCGCATTGCCCTTATGTTGTGAGAGCGAGGAGTGATCTTTATTCTTGCTATGGATGAGCATATGAACTGCCACTTACGTCTATCTTTCAAGCTGACTGCATATAGGACAAATAATTATATTTATATTATTCAAAGGCTGAATCACTCTTTTTTTTGTTTTTTTTCATAACAGCAATTCATCTATTTTTATTATTCGGCATTGTTTAACCATTAATCCCATGATATAAAGTAATCTGCAACGGCATAAATCTGGGAATAAAAAGCTTTGGGCCATGTGATACAAAGAAAGAGCAATCTGGATAAAAGGATTAAATAAACTGACCGATACACATGCCAGGAACAGGAAATCCCTTTGTGTTCTATCTGCTGAGAAAGCAAGGAAAAGCGTTATAAGGGAGCTGCTGTATTGCAGATTGCAGATCACTGAGCCTTTCATACAGTCATTATGGGAAGGGTAAGCATAACATAACTGACTTACACCGAATTAGGTTTATTACTGTTATATTAGGGAATCTATGGATAAGTAACAGAAAATCAACAATTAGCTTGCTTTCAGGGATCGTCTTGTGTGACCCTGTGAGGGGGCAAAAAAAACGCATACTCACTTTCACTCCTAACTATAGGGGTGCAGAGGTTGTGACCGCACCTGGTCCATATGGTCAGGGGGTCCCATTACTGTTTCTCGGCCTTATTTCTGATATTTGTGCTCTAATTGCATCATGTGCAGAAAAAAGAAGCGTTGTTTCTGCTGTTTGGGGCTTTAGTTGTCTAGTTGTAATAAATATAGATAAAATTACAGTAAAAATGTTACTGTATGAGCCATGATACCATGGACCATGGCACATACACATTTAATTATGCAACAGGGTCACTTGTATTCCGCCCAGCAGCTTCCTCAGGATCTGCTGCTCTGAAACTGCAACTGCACACCACAGGAGCAAATCTCAGCCCACTATAGTTAAATAGGGCAGCTATGTAGGACAGAAGGTACAGCTCATCTGATGCCTGCCCCATGCTCCTCTCCTGCAGCACTGAGTAGATGGCATAGCAGATCTCCAAATTTTGCCCTCCTATTAAAAAGGTCCAGCCCTGGAGTCTAAAAGACTAAAGAGCTGGCCAATAAGATACCCCTTAGGCATTACCCTGCATTCACTCACCCTTTTCTGGGCTCCCACACCGCTTTTGTGGGCCACATCCCAACCAGAGCCTGGCCTCCCAGTGGCTGGGCAAGCTCCATTGCCCAGCTATTCAAATGTAAAGAGAATGGGGATGCAGCCCCTCCCTATTCTGTATGCTGAGCTCTCTTACAAACATCATTTTATGACATGCAAAAAGCATTGCATACTGTAATAATCATAGCTAAACATAACTTACGTTTTAACTGTGATTATTTTGGACTATATACTGTATATTGTTCATGCTTCAACCAAATGATATGGATTTGTATTTAAATGTCAAGGAAATCTGTCCTTACTCAGATCAAAATCCCCTGCATATGTGATGGAGCAGTTATACAGGTAAGGGGGAAATTATCCCTAATGATGTTTAGCATGTTAATAATAAATTATTTTAGATGCTGTAAAATAAAGTCAGCATATGAGGAATCCCAACACATTGAACATAAGCCCCTCCAAATGTGTTTGGATATCCCATAGACTGTGATTTTCTAAACTTCTAAAATAAAATATCTGCATAGTTAAATGTATATTGCTCCCTACTTATACAACTGCATCATTGCATGTGCAGGGTTTTTTTTTTCACTTTTTTGTGTGCTGTCTGAGAAAACCTCTCAGTTCAGCCCCTCTAGACCTCTCTAACCAAATGTATTTGGATAACCCACTTTTGTCCTGGTAATTAGGCCATAGCTAGCAAATTACCTTATTTATCAGGTGGGTGTAATGTGTATCTGCATCAGTTACTATACAGTGTAACTATACAGTGTAACTGTCAAGGGCATACATACCATAGAGGCAGGGGAGGCCACTGCGACCAGGCCCATGGCAGTAGCGGGCCCTGGCCAAGCAGCCTCTTTCCATCTTGCAGGACATGATCCTTGAGTGAGTCACTGGCAGTGGCAGATTGGTACTGCCCAGACTGACTGGATCAGGATTGGTGATGGCAGGCCCCAGGAGTCATTGGTGGTCCTAGGTTGGCAGTAGCAGGGTTTGATATGCCAGGTACTTCATGCTGCCTCTTCAACCTCATCACAAAACAGTAAAGGCCAAAAATGCTGGCTCCACAGGGCAGGGCATTTGTTTCCCCTAACACTCTGACTATAGAGCACTGAGAAACAAGCTGGCACTTGTCAAACAGACATACAGAATAAAATCAAAATATATTTTATTATTGTATAATGTTATTACATATCTTATAACAAATATCTTCTCTTTTTTGGGAGGGGGCTATGGCCTTGTATGCCCCAGGTAACTGTTATTAATAAATGACAATTTATTGTACCATAATAACCAAAGGGTTATTTTTGTCATTATAGCAATTTAATTTGACAAACATTTAATGCAGAGTGTACAAATAACACAACAGATTAGATTAGAAGGAGCACAAAATCGTAAAAAAATTATGGTCCAATGATAAAAATCCATATAAATATGCTGGATGGCAGGAGAAGTCACTTATGTACCCTACATCATGATATATTCAAGCAGACTTGTTTTTTTTATTTTAATGGAAGGAAGAGGAATTTTTTATGTGGGGGGGGGCTAAATTTCAAAATGTATTCCCTTCAAAAAAATTTTTAAAAAATGCATGGGGTTCCCCTCATAAGCATTACCAACCCTTTACAAGTCGTTATGCCCTATAGCACAGGTGCGGTGCCCAGGGGCTGCCAGGCTCACCTGCACCACCCTACCTATTGGGGGTGCAGGAAATGGGGTATGATCTGGTATAGGGGTTAATGGGACCCCTTACCAGTGAAAGTGAAAAAAACAGCAGTTTAAAAAAAAGAATTGTATTAGTCTTAATTAACTTATACTTTCCTCCCCCAGGTGGGCTCACCATGCCGGTGGGGTTTCTGGGGTTTGTATACAGGTTCCCCTCCTACTATGCCAGCTCCTGTGATGTCATACGTGACATAGGGGAGATTCCAAGGAGGCCACACCTCCAAGTATAAAAGCCAGCTCCCCTGGGTCAAACTTCAGTCCCTTGCTGGGTAGAGAGGACGAAATAAGGGGGAACCTACGTTCCCCCTTCATCCAAATAGTGGCGCAGTCATAAGCTTAGGATGGCTGGTGCCACCACCAGAAGATAGCGGAGGGGGCCCAGAAGAGCTCCGAAGACCAGAGGAGACCTGCTGAGGAACACAAGAAGACCGGCCGGACTCGAGAAAGATAGCACCCAGCAGGGGACAGAAAAGGAAGACGATGACTCATGAGTAGTGACATTTAATAAAGATGTTTGTGTTGTGTTTTTTTGCTACACTTGGACCACTATACCAATTCACCAAGGTCAGGAGCTGCACTCAGTGGGTACAAACTGATAAAATGAAATATTTAAATTCACATATTACCCGCACCCCCATTTGGGGCATCGAGAATGCAGAAGAGACTGGTTCCCATTAGTGTTGTCACTGGGTTCTTCCTGGGGCCTAAGCCCTGAGCTCAAAACAAAGGGCATAAGGGCTTGTAACTTTTCAGAGAGAATGTGAAGTGGATTGGAAATCCTTAGACTCCTCTAAATAGGTAGGTTTGGAGACTACTTTGGGGAGCAGAACATTGCATGCGTTGAGTGATGCATGTGAAGTCCTAAGGACTAAAGACAGGGGTTGTGGGCAAAGTTGAAGCTGGATCTGGGCTGGGATTTTTTATTTATGTAATGAAATATAGTGAAGGATTCAGCTGGAAATAGCTTTATAAGGTAAGCTCTAAATTAAATTATATACTGGCAGCTATTGAGAGAAGAGTTGGATGAGGTGAAGAGCATATTTAAGTTAGATTGGAGGGGGGCAGTCTGTTTGCTTTTAGACCACAGAGAAGAGTGCTGAACTAGTCTAGCTGGGATATGATCAGGGCATGCACCTGAATTTTAGTGGGGGCAGATGCAGGTGTTATTTTTTGAGTTGAAGATGACAGGGTTGGCTTTTGACTGAATGCGACGTGGGAATGGGAAAGGGGAGTCCAGCATAAGAGAGTGGAAACCTCAACTCTGTTTTGTCCATGGTAATTTTGAGGGAGGGAAATAACATGAATGTGGAGATTAATATAAGTTGGTCTGAAACATTACATAAAAAGCAGTGGAGATTTTGGACCTGAGATATATTTGAATGTTGTCTTCATGAACATAGTGTTGGAAGCCAAATCAGTTTATATCTATCCAAGACCATATTATAGCTGTAGACCGAGAAGAGTTATGGGTCTAAGGACAGAACCTGTTGGTATACCAACAGACAAATGGTGAGGAGGGAAAATCATTGTGGATCTTGGATCTACAATAAACCATTTATTGAAATAAAGGAGATTAAATATGTTATATTATTCTTGTAAGTAGCTTGATCTAAACCACTTTAGAAAAAAAAATGTTTTATGATCTCATTTTCCAATGTACAGATTACCTTTTACGAGGACAAGAACTTCAAAGGCCGCTCATTTGAGTGCAGCAGTGACAATAATGACCTACACTCTCATGTAAGCCGCTGCAACTCTATCAGAGTAGACAATGGCTCTTGGATTATTTATGAGCAGGCTAACAACAAGGGTCGTCAATATTTTCTTAAAAGAGGAGACTATCCTGACTATCAACACTGGATGGGATTCAATGATACCATCAGCTCCTGTCACATGATTCCACTGGTAAGTAATTTATTGATTTTAATATTTATTTAACATCTCTGTTCAGGCCCCCTCAAAAAGCAACCTTGAGTCTCTCCAAAAGTCTTTCCATAAGCTGCTGTCGTTTTAAACTTCCAAAATGCGATTTTAAGAATCTCCCCATTACAAATAATTTGCACCTCTCCTGTAGAAATTACCAATCACATTTGAATTTATTGCTGAGTGAGAAAGCCACTCCAAAGTTTCTGGAATTATTCAAAATCCAAAATAACCAATCACATGTGAGGGGTTTTGAAAATGACTTCGGCACTGGCAAATTCTATATGTCTGGGGCATCCGGGTTTTGGGATACATCGCTACAATCCCCCAGAATGCCTAGTATACTCACCTCGGCAGCAATCCCAAAGCACATGCACGCATGTAAAACTTAATAGAGAGCGCTAGACGCTCATTGGAGGGAAGTCCACGCATGATGTGATGTGTAATTATCTTTGAGGTGAGTAAATGAAGTGATCTAGTGGGGGGGTCACACAGCAGGGCATCCCGATTTGGGATGCCACACTGGAATCACCAAAATGAAGTAACATTTCCAGTGATTTGTTCCTTTTGGAGTTTCTACTTATTCATTATTTTCTTATTAAATTCAAAAGACTCTAAACCCAATAATAAGACAGCAAGCAGTTCATCTGATGCCTGTCCTATGTGCCTCTACTCCATTTCATGCAGCGTAGGTTAAAAGCCACAGCAGAGCTCTGAATTTGCCCTAATTTCAGTTTTATTTCTACAGGACCATGCAAAACTAATCTAGACACAGTCCACAGCTGTCTCTGACCACAACAGAGAATGTTCATGACGGGCTAGATATTTATGTAAAGAAAGCATGTTGTTAACAATATATAAGATATTTACATATAATCAGATTTTGGGATTCTTTAAAATGGCTCATTTGACACTGTTCCCATGGGGGAAAAAGTGGGAGAAAATTATTGTGTGCCTGGACAGGGACTTTAATTTTGTGAATGGCATCCAGTTTATATTTATATTAAATCACAATTATTGTCTCTCAAAATAACCCTACAGCATACAGGATCGTTTGTGATCAGATTGTATGAAAAGGAAGACTTCAAGGGTCAAATGGTGGAATTTACTCAAGACTGCCCACACATCTTCCAAGATTTCAGCCGTCATGACATTCACTCCTGTAATGTTATTGAAGGCCATTGGCTTTTCTATGAGGAGTCCAACTACAAAGGACGGCAATATTATTTGAGACCTGGAGAATACAAAAGATTTAGTGATTGGGGGGCACAAAATTCAAGAGTTGGCTCTCTAAGAAGAGTGAAAGATTTTTATTAAAAAAATGTAGCTCTAAATTTGTTGGAAGAACCTGATAAAGTGATTACAGTCATTAAATTGCCTGTGTATGTTGTTTTCTTAAGACAAATGTACTGGTAAAATGATCAAACGCGTCACTGTTAAAGCTGGCAAAGCCTTGGCTGGGGTTCACTCGGAGAAGTAGCTAGGCTTTCTGGCCCCCAGGGCAAAGATTCGAAATGGCGCCCCCCAACTGTTTTCAGGCCCCCCCTTTGGTGCCCCTCTGTCCTGTGGCACCCGGGGAAAGTGCCCCCCCTGCTCCCCCCTAGCTACGCCCCTGGGTTCACTGTACCCTACTGAGTTGTGGGATGCATCTACCCTTCCCAGATGCAGAAAGATGGCAGTGTGGGATAAAGATTTTCAAGAGCCAGTTGCCAGGTAAGGTGAGTATATAGGTCATCGATAAGCATGCAGCGGTTTGCATGCCTGTCCACGAGAGAGGGATGTACAAGTCTCTCCTGGTCTATAATCCTCATTTAACTGGATCTGATCAGAATTCCCAAATAGGCTCAATGTCACAGTTACATAGATGGTTTCAGAGAAGATAGGTCTTCTACTTACAGAACATAGAAATGCATCCTATGGTTGTGTACTGGTTGTGTAATTCTCTACAAAATGGGCTTCCTAGGGAAGTAACTAAATGACTTGGGGATGAGCGGACTCGTAGAAGTTCATCCGAACTTCTTGTCAAAGTTCGGTTCGGGTCCCCCGACTTGACCTGAACCCGAACCCCATTGAGATCAGTGGGGCCTGAAAATGGCTATAAAATGGGGGTTGCAAGCACTAGAAGTACTATGGCTGCAATCGAGGGGAACACCAGGATGATTGCCCTGAACAAAATGGGGTAGGAAAAGCCTCAAAATAATAGAAGAATAAATACATAAACAAATGTTAAAAACTAAAATATTAATTTTCTTACAGGTGCTGGAGGCCAAATCAAGGGGAACACCAATTGCTCTGCACAAACAGGGTAGGAAAGGTGCTCAAAATAATCCCACAAAATGAAAAAAATAAATAAATACACAAATAAATAAATTAAAAATTAAAATATTAATTAAGGGGTTTAAGAGGGAAAATCAGAGGGGTAACACCAGGGAGATTGGCCTGGGGTAGAGACAGTACAAATATTATGTATCCTTTATTAAAAAAATAATAAGAACCCTCCATAACCCTATTACAGGCTGTGTGAAAGAATTCCCCCATTACCCCATAGCAGACTGTAGGACAGAGCTCCCATTTTCTCCACTTCCATCTTCTCCTCTGGCAGACTGTGTTGCAGAACACCTCGTCATCCCATAGCAGAATGTGACAAAGCCCATATCATCCTCTGTAGCAGGTGGAGCCCTACATGCACCTTGCTGCTTGCTGGAACTCTCTTCCCAGCTTGAGGCCATCCCCCCGTGGAGGATGCCTATTCTTCTTCCTGATTGGTTCAGGGGATGGGCATGGGCGCATGGGGGTCAGCGAGATGGTTGGCCTGCTGGCCTATCTGATCAGCTACAGGGTGGGCTAGAACCTGATTGATGGGCTGCGCAAAAACAAAGTATTGACGCATGAACTGCTGCTCTCAACTTTTTTTTTTTAAACTTCTCTTTTCTGTATGTGGAAGCTTATCTTAGAATCTGTATTTCACAAATAAAGCAAATAGTTGAAAAATATTTGCCAAATTATGCCCCTTTTCTGACTGGACCATCAGCTCTCTATATGGGGAGGACGGCATATAAAAGAGACAACCGGGAAATCTACAAGGCACAATTCAACCTCAGAGGCCCTGGGTAGGTTTAGGAACCCCACCCCTAGGCTGCAGGGGTGAGTAACCAAACTAAACTTTTATATTTACTTTCATAGATATTGCTGTTAGTTAAGGGTGTACTATTTAACATTTAATTAACAACTGTGGCTGAGAAGGAGTTTTAGATATATGGTACATCTCTACTTGGCAAACATTGCCCACGCTTACTCCTCAGCTCTGTCAGATTGTGAGGTTATCTCCTGTGCACAGTCCTCTTCAGGACGTCAACCCATGGATTTTCAATTGAATTCAGGTCTGGGTTCTAGCTGGGCCATTTCAAAACTTTCATCTTCTGGCAAAGTCATTCTTTTGTTGATGTGCCAGTATGCTTTGGGTCATTTTCTTGAAAGGTGAAATTCCTCTTTATCTTCAGCCATTTAGCAAATGTCTGATATTTGAAACTGTTCATATCTCCTTCCACCTTGACTAAAGCCCAGTTCCAGCTGCAAAAATCAGCCACAAAACAGTTATTTTTGTATTATGGTTAAAAATGTAACATTGATCTCATCAGACCATAAAACGTAATGATAACGTTTTTCAGCAAAACATAGCCTAAATTGAACGTTTTCATAATAAGAAAGGGCTCCTGTCTTGTCACCTCACTCCACAGCCCTGAAATAATAATAATATTGGAGATTTTTCCCACACGTAGTACTCAACCATTGTGTGCCTGCAATTTCTGCACCTCCTTTAATTTTGCTGTTGGCCTCTTGCCATCCTCCCAGACCAATTTTATTCCTGTTCTTGGTAATGTCACTGTTGTGCTAAAATATTATCTACTTATTGATGACCACCTTCACTGTCTTCCATGGTATATCAAATGTTTTGGAAATGTTTTGGACCCCTCTCCTGACTGATTCTTTTCAGCAATGAGATCACGTTGACAAGTTGTAAGCTGTTTATGGGCCATGTTTTTTTTTTGTAAAATGCAGCTAAGAATATATCAGGAAAATCTTACTAGAATAGATGAACTTTATATGGGCAGGGATGCACCTATAAGGAGGCCATGTGAAGCAGCCTCAGGCAGCAATGCAGTCGGGGCAGCAATTAACCTGATTTTGATGTGTACTGATGACTATTTAACATGAGTTTAAACATGACTGGCTAATTGTGAACACCACCACATCCCAAGGGTGTTCACACTTATGCAACCATAATATTTGAGGGTTTTTTTAATTTCCTCTTATAAATTATTTCAGTTCATTTGTCAATGGCATAGTAAACTTTCCTTAACCCGTTAAATGCCAAGCCCGTAGATTCTATGTGCGTGCCTTTCCTACTGTAAACTGCCAAGCACGTAGAATCTACATTCCTGGCATTTTCCACCACTAGGGACAAACCTTCGGCCAGGGCTGTATTTAGGGTTCGGGCTGTTCTAGGCATCCATTAATGATGACACCGCCCTTTGTGGCATCCTAGTGCATACTGACACATACACACCTGGCAAAATCCATTGCCTGGTAGCGGAGAAGGGAACAATTAGCTTGCAGTCACCACACTTCAGAAATATGAAATGGGGAGTAAATTTGCCCAGTCTTTTTTTTATGGTTCACTTTAAAGTGGTCATCAATGGTTAAAAAAGTCTTGGGAGGAGTGCGCATGCGCGCGGCGCGATGATGGCGGCGGCCTGACAGAGCTCCGTGCCCGACGGCAGTGAAGAGGGGCTGTGAGCCAGGTCAGGTGCCCGGACCGGTGTTTGGTCGCAGTTTGACAGCAGCGGAGCTGCTAGCGGAGGTGTCTGAGGAGAGAGACGGCGGTCAGAGGCGGCTGCGGGGAGCGGTGGGGAACGGAGGCAGCGTCATTGCTGAGCTGCGCAGGACGGCCCCTAATACAGTTCTAATACAGTTCTCCTGCGATCAAAGCTAACCTGCTGAAGCAGGAGGTGGCTGCAGTAGAGTGGAGTGTGCCTCTAAAAGTGCCCCTGGAACGCGACCTGTCAACCTATGAGAGGATCTGGAAAGCTGACATTGAAGGTCTGTGTGTGAATAGTCGGCCTGGAGAAAGGAGGCAAGATGGCGGAGGACCTCACGCCTGAAGATATAGAAGTCATTGATAACACTGAGGCTTCTTTCCTGGAGGAGGAAAAGGAGAAATCAGTTATGACCCCCTCGGTGCCCCAGCTGGATGTGAGTCCATCTTTATTATACAGCTTAGAATCTATGCTGCAGAATGCCTTATCATCTACTACTAAGCTGATAAAGGAACATGTCTCTAGTGAGATGGAAAAAGTTGCTTCCAGTCTCAATGCGTTAGAGGCCAAAATAAGTGATATAAAGGTCGCTCAGAATGTTCTAGATGCTGAGGTTACTCAATTGAAATCTGAAAATTGTTCACTTGTCGCCAAGATGGAAGACTTGGAAAACAGGGAACGTCGCTCTAATCTGAGATTTAGAGGTCTTCCTGAGCACTTAGAAGACGCCAGAGGGGTAATAACAGTTTTATGTCAAGAATTGGTCCCAGGGTTGTCGGCAGAGAGACTTGAAATGGATAGGGTCCATAGAACCTTGGGTCCTCGGAGACAACCTGCTGACCCACCCCGAGATATAATTGCCAAATTTCATTTTTATAGCTCCAAGGAGATGGTCCAGAAGGCAGCGAGGCAACTTCCCGAGCTTTATTTTCAGGGACACAAATATCAAATCTTCTCAGATCTCTCAGCGGTCACCATGGCCAAGAGGCGGGACATGAAACCTTTATTGGCTATCTTACAGGAGCATGGGATAAAATACCGATGGGGTTTCCCCTTTCGCATCACTTTCTCACATAATGATGTCAACTTCATTGCGGTTTCGGTGGAGGAATTGCGGGCCCACATGGCTTCTGTCGGTCTGTCCAGATCAGCTTCAACAAAAACCCTTAGAATCTCTGAGGACTCTCCCAAATCCCAGCGGGCTGGGAAACGTCAAAGGCGAGGAGGAAGACAAACAAGTTGTAGCTCATCATTAACTTATGGAGATACCTGAGTTTTCTATCGTTATCATGGGTTAAAGTTTAATTGTTTGCAATGCTGCTTTTACTGCAAAGAGTATTTGTGCTCTTTAATGGGTAACAGTAAGTTTGGTATGTTTTGTTTTGGTTCTGGATCTCGGGGAGATTCTCTTAGAGACGGGACCAAAGCATGACATTGGAGTTAAATTAAGTTTAAGGTTCACTGTTCCGGGCCAAGACCCTTTCTATTTTTATTTGTTCGGTTTGTTGATACAGCCCCAGCTGCTTGTCGGCTTATGTATGTTGCACTCCGGTTTAATCAGAGGGATTATTCCCTGTGGTTATCAGTATTTTTATATCTGATTGTTATTAACACTGAGTTCACGATTAAAGTTTTAAAAACCTGGTGAATCCAGGCTGTCCGGTAGTCACTCTTTGCCCTCCTAACCGAGTGTGAAGAGGCGACCGGTCAGAAGGTGGGATTCAGCCAGAGAGACTCCCTATTGGTTGCAAAGCTATTGAAGGAAGTGGGATCCCTTTCTGGCTGACTTCTAAGTTTATACCCTTATTTCCGTACCTGTCTTTCCTTTCCCATTTCCCTTTTTTTTTTTTTTTTTTTTTTATTTTATTATTTACATATATATAGGAATTATTATTACTGCATCATGGTAACTGTGTTGTCTGTAAACGTACAGGGCTTTAATTCGCCAAATAAACGGTCTACTGCGTTTAGGAGGATTAAGGCCCTGCACCCTGAGGTCATCTGCCTACAAGAGACCCATTTTTCAAGATCTTCCCAGCCGCGGTATTTGGATCCTGCGTTTCCCCAGGTATTTACAGCTAATGCATACACCAAACAGAGAGGTGTGCTGATCGGGTTCAAAAGAGGGGTAACCTTTCATTGTAACAAGGAAATAAAAGACATAGAGGGGCGTTACTTGATCCTAGTAGGATTGTTGCGAGATGTAGAAGTAACTATTGTTAGCTATTATGCTCCTAACACCGGTCAGGTAGCGTTTCTCAAACAGCTTTTCATTAGAGTTACGGAAGTGGCGCAGGGTAGTGTAATCATCTGTGGGGATTCGAATCTCACTCTAAACCCCTACTTAGACAGGCAATCAGTAGCAGGTCTAGCGGTTAGTGCACAGTATGCGGCTTCCTCCAGGCAATTTCGGGGACTGCTTGATGAATATTCTTTGTCAGACAGCTGGAGGGAATTACATCCGGGCACTCAGGATTATACTCATTTTTCACACCCCCATAATGTTTGGACCAGGATAGACCATATATTTCTGTCTCAGAGGGCTGTAGCGGCTGCTAGATCGGCTAAGATTTACCCGATTTCATGGTCAGACCATGACTGTGTAATTTTGAAATTAGATTTGATGTACTATGGCCGTCCTGGGACTTCTTGGTCCCTAGATACTTCTATTTTATCCAACCCTGGAGTAGTTAAGGAGGTTTCTGACGCCTTAGTGGAGTATTTTAAAATTAATGAATCCCCGGAAGTTTCACCTGTTCTTACTTGGGAGGCGCATAAGCCCACTTTGAGAGGTAGATTGATAACAATAGTCTCAAAAAAAAAAAAGAGAGCGTAATTCCCGTATCGAAGAGTTAGAAAAGGAATATTTGGAGTTAGTTGAAAAAGCTAAACGGGGCTCATCCTCTGGGGTCCGCTCTAGACTTTATGAGGTCACACAGGAACTTAATTTGGCCCTTGCGGGCAGGGCTGAGAGGGCATTAAAATGGGTGAAACACCGGTATTATTGCAAGGCTAATAAGCCGGACTCTTTATTAGCCAAGAAACTAAAAATCCCGGAACAAGGGTACAAACCGATTAGATTAAAGAACCAAAGGGGGGAACTTACAAGTAATCCAGAGAAAATTGTGGAGGTGTTTAGGGACCAATTGTTGAAGCTATATTCTTCCCATGCTACACTAGACCCCGAGACGGTGGGGGATTATTTATCTAATGTTGTGCTTCCTAGTCTGCCCGAGCGGTTGCGGGACTCTCTGGAGGAAGGCTTCGATGTGGCGGAAATAAAGATGGTAATAGATAAGTTGCAGCTTAATAAGAGGCCGGGACCTGATGGCTTCCCGGTGGCTTATTATAGAACTTTCAAAGAGATTCTTGCACCTAAATTAGCTGCTAACTTCAATGGTGTGCGTTCGGGCTGCCCTTTCTCCAGGGAGTCTCTCACAGCATCCATTAGTGTGATCCCGAAACCTGAATCTGACCATACAGTATGGTCCAACTATAGACCCATTTCGCTTATAAATGTCGATATGAAAATATTGACAAAAATACTAGCGGATAGGCTTTCTGAGTATCTACCAAACTTAGTACACAAGGATCAGGTGGGCTTTATTCCTGGTAGACAGGCCGGTGATAATATCAGAAAAGTATTGCAGTTGACCCATGTGGCCAGAACTACTCAAACTCCAACAATGCTCCTTTCATTAGACATCAGGAAGGCATTTGATACAGTGTCGTGGGAGTATTTATTCGCTCTACTTTCCCACTGGGGATTCGGACCTAACTTTATAGGAATTATAAAACTGATATATTCTTCCCCGAGGGCTTTTATTAAATACAACGGCTTTAAATCTGGGGAGTTCCCACTACAACGGGGCACCAGGCAGGGTTGCCCACTGTCGCCTCTCCTGTTTGCATTAGCAATGGAACCCTTGGCACAAATGATTCGGCTATCCCCGGACATTTCAGGTCTGAAAGTTGGCCCTATTCACCATAAATTGAGTTTATTCGCGGACGATGTATTAATGGTGATCTCTAATCCAAGTATATCACTTCCTGTGGTCATACGGACGCTGAAGGAGTTTGAGTCGATTTCTGGCTTACAGGTTAATACGGCCAAGTCAAAGGCCTTAAATATTAATATCCACCAGGAACTAGGTGCTCGATTGAAAGCTTCTTTTGACTTTCAATGGGAAACCATAGGATTAAAATATTTAGGCATCAATTTAACGGGTGACTACTCTACACTCTTTGCTGCTAATTACACCCCTCTGAGACAGAATCTTCTTGGTCTCTTAGATAAGTGGAAGGGGTATGGTCTATCTTGGTTGGGGAAAATTGTGGCGATTAAAATGTCTGTGCTGCCCAAATTTTTATATTTAGTGAGAACATTACCAGTTGCCATTCCCCGTAGTTATTTATGTGAAATACAAAAGAAAATATTTGAGTTTATTTGGGGTGCCAAGAAGCCGAGGGTAGCAAGGAATATTATGCTACGCCCTAGGGAGCAAGGGGGACTAGGAGTGCCTAACTTGGTTAAGTACTACCAATCCGCCCAATTAGCTCAGATCATGTCGTATTATGCCACTGTCGATGTCCCTTTATGGGTACAAATAGAGTCGGAACTGAGTAGTCCGTTAACTTGCACCGCTATTTTATGGGTCCCCCGCAAGATCAGGGGAAAAGTTAGTAATCCGATTATGTCACATACACTTGAACTGTGGGATAGCCTTAAAGATGCTTGTGGCTTGGCAGCCCCTCACTTGCCTTTAATGTGCCTATGGGGAAATCCATTGTTCCCTCCGGCACTTATAGACTCGATTAGATTTGAAAATTGGAAAAAAGCGGGGGTAATGTGTCTATTAGATTGTATTGACGGACACAAAGTAGCTGATTTTGGAGATTTGCAGCGGAAGTTTCAGTTGCAGCCTAGAGATCTTTTTAGCTATTTTCAAATAAGACATTTTTTGAGTTCTATGATGAGGGGGAATGAGTCGGAATCTCACCTTACCTTCTTCGAGAAGAGGTGTAGATTTGATCCTAGGGGGAGAGGTTTGATTTCTGAATTGTATGGAGCGCTGCTTGGTGCTGATCAAGGGGTAGCCTTACCATATAGGCAGAAATGGGAGAGGGACTTAGGTGAGGTTAGGAATGTCAAAGATTGGCGTAAGATGTGGCTGACCTCATTTGGCCCAGCGGCCTCGGTGTGGGCGATCGAGGTTAATATTAAGGTGGCCATGCGATGGTATTTGGTCCCCAAGCAACTGGGGAGGTATGGCAGGGGGGCATCTAGTCTATGTTTTAGAGGTTGTAATGAGGAGGGAACGTATTATCATACCTGGTGGAATTGTTCCAGGGTTAGGAGTTTTTGGAGGAAAGTCTTTGCGGCTTTAAATAGGGTTTTAGGCAAGCATATTAGTATAAGTCCTTGGATAGCGCTATTAAATGCCCCCTTGGGTTTTACCTCAAGGAATCAGAAACGCTTGGCATACCACATCCTGACGGCTGCTAAGCTGACTATTGCAGGAGCATGGAAAACCCCAGCTCTTCCTTTTAGAGAATTCAAAACTCGAGTAAATTATATAATGTCTATGGAAAAAATGTCAGCGATTCAAGATGGGGAACTGGACAGATTTCGGGAGATGTGGTCTCTGTGGACACGTGAATTTATGCACTCTAATTTTAATGATGATTTATTGATTTTGTAGTCTTTTGTTTTTTTTTGTTTTTTTTTTTTCCTTTTTCTCTTCCCTCAACCCTTCTTTCCCTTCCCCCTTCCTATTTGGAAACTCTAGATGTGTACATTAATATAAGGGCTTTCGTTTAAGTAGATTTCTATATAAGATAGTTGTGCCCCTTTCAAATGTTGATAATTTTATATTAGACCATGATACGACCATATGTGGCCAATCATGGCGCTGTGGCCGATTAGGCCTTTTTTTTTCTTTTTCTTCTCGTATTATTCTATATATAACATTTATGATATTAGAGTTGTTAAGCCATCTAGATTTCAAGATGTCATCTATGATTCATTGTATGCGATTGTCAAGGTGATGTTTCTTTGAACAACTGTCATGACAAAATAAAAATTTTTATGGCAAAAAAAAAGTCTTGGGAGGCGCTATATGCATTTAAGCTTGCACAAATACAGAGGGGCGCCCAGCTAACCCAAGGAATTAAGCCAAAAACATGTACATAGAACAAAGGTTAAATGCTGGGCTGGCAAAAATTATGCCAAAAGGACACTGTTTAATTACAAAGAGGTGGCACCATGCACATTAGACTGGCCAGCCTTGTTAAGAGGGACAATGGTCCACCACAAAGTTAAATGTCAGCAGGATGCAGAATTTTTCCAATACAGCCCCATCCAAGGGTTAAGACTGCCAGGTAAGGTGTGAGAAACATGAAGTATATCATACAAACGCCATGTTTCAAAAACACTCCACTTCAGACCAGCTCCAAAGCAAAAACATATGTTTGGCAAGTCCAGGCTTCACAGGGTTAACACGGGAGCAACAAGCGCGGCTGAGTATGACAGTGAGGGCACGGCGGCCCCCCGCCGCTGCAAGTGCTACCACCGTGACTGATTATCTCGCCACCGTCATTGTTGAAGTAGTAACTGCGCTGCTCACGTGGTTGACTCAGACCGTGGCCATGGTGTGTGGACCTGTGTCGGAGGGGCCGTGGTCAGGGACCCGGACCAACGATCGTTTCGCTCCTCCTCTGGAGCTTCGTCAGGGTGGGAGGGGCTACGTGAGAGACCAACTTATATACTGAAGCCACCACGCCCCTTATCCAAGCATATACCAGGCACTTCTAGGCGCTTGCGCAGCAACTTAACTCTTGCCTTGCCGATCCAAGTCCCGGACCTGTTTGCAAAGCATCGCTATCTAATACATTCAGATTGGCTGACATGATGGTTGATAAGATTTCCCGGTCTGCAAGCTGGATTCTTCTTATGGTTGTACACGGCCTTTTTACCTAAATTGGATCTTGCTGATGGCCGGACTTGGCTTGCTGGTTTCTAATCAAGAATGTGAAATGGGACCCGGGGGCATGCCTGCTATGGGGGTCTGCACCATACATGCATTGGTCGACAAGATCGCCTGATTTGCATGCTGGATGCAGGATGCTGCATGCTGGAACTTCCCCTATGGGTTCACATGGTCTTTCCATCCCATTCGGAATGGGTTAATGATTTGACATGATCCGCTGGTTCTAAATCAAGAATGTGAAATGGTACCTGGGTGCATGCCCGACATGGGGGCTTTGCACCACATATGTAATAGAAATAATAGAGGCCGACACAGGAGTCACCATAGACTGTGGACTGCACCTTTAGTCCGGAAGGGACATGTGATGACATACAGCAGTGCCTAAAGATGGGACTGTATACAAGCGCTTGAAGATGGGCCCCATTCATGGGCCATGTACTAACAACAATATGAAGTTTAATGTTTGATTTATTACTGAGAGATTATTATTGCATCGGTTGACCTATAGACTTGATTTGGCATGTATATGCAATATGCGATACAGGCTTTCCCCGTCTGTGCTCAGTAGTGGCTGGGCCCCACAGGCGCGTCCCCACTCCCCTCCCCCTCCCCTCCCCCCCACTTGCACCGATGACGGCGGCCAGGTCATCGTGGGGGGCGTGACCAGCCGGGGGTGTGTGGATGGTGACCTCTCACCTGGATTTCCGGTGATGAGAGGGAGTGGCGCGCTGTGCGGCCCGCGCGCCTGAGTACAAAGGAGCTGCTCACAGCTGATTTGGCACCCCTATCAGAAGCCGTGCGTCTGACGGCGAAGCGCGCGGGGTAGCTTCGGTCTCCTGTTGTTTACTTCCACGTTTGGGCGGTATCTATTTCACTTTGTTTAGGATCAATGTTGATATTGAGTTACATTGCGCTTTGCAACACTTGCACTGCTCATCATCAATGAGCTGGGCTCTGTCCCGGGAGTAGATATTTTTCTACTGCTGTCTGCAGTACTATTTTTCAGCACGAGGTTTTCCTCACTTTGTATATATAGATTTGATTCACTTATTGTATAGATTTGTTAATAGATGGTAGATACATTTTTTTCAATATTGTTTTGTGTACTAGTGTTGGTGATCCCGTCTCTAATCATTTTAGGCTCATAGTCCTACTATATATATATAAAAACTTTTTACCGCTCTTACCTGGCATTATGAATTATGCATCATGTGTGTATAGATTGTAATTAGGAATTAGAGATCAACTCATTGGTATAACAGGGATACAGTCCAGCACAAAAGTAATTTTCTGTAAGCAGTGCTGGTGCTTATAATAGTATTACCAGGAGACCATGTGTGTTTTTATCTTGTCTTGTCTTTTGTATGTTTTTAACTTTATATGCCACTAATAAATAATACCATTATTCTTATATATCTGCTGGTGTGCCCACTTTTATGAATTCCATTTTCTTTTTTCTTTTTTGGGTTTAATAAACGTATGTTGTGGAATTCAGGGAGCACCCAAGCAAGATTTGATTGAGGCTTTATATATAAGTAGGGCCCCTTACCAGTAATTTTGACTATCTAATACATGTGCGCATATTCCGGTATACATATCACGCATAGTCTCTGGTACCTCTCACTGCCCCTTCCCCGGGGACTTTTGAATATACTTGATTATAATTGCAGTGGTGGAAGTAATAGGGTAAATGCACACTTTCCATTGGGTGGGGGGAGAGGGGGGAAAGGTGGAGAGAGCAGAGGGGAGGGGGGGGGAAAGAGAGGAGAGAAGAGCAAAACCAAGAGGACCCGAAGAGGGACAGAACAAACCCAAACTAGGGAAAATATATAGTGGCTGACAGGCCTTATAAAAGCCATTACTCACAGAAAGGCTTTCAAGCCCATATCGGTGTTCAGGCCTACTGGGACCATAGTGCCTAATTCATATATCAATCTCGCTTCATGTTGCATCAATCTAACGTCCCAGGATCCCCCTCTACTATTGCATTTCAGTTTAAAGATCCCACATACAGCCAGACCCCTAGGCTCACTGTTGTGGCAGTTTTTAAAGTGCTCTGCCACAGGGCTTTTCTCGCAGTTTTTCTTGATGTCCCTCAGGTGTTCGCCTATACGGACCAGCAGCTCCCTCTTGGTCTTTCCAACGTATTTTTTCCCACACGGACATGTGAGCAAATACACCACATACCTTGAAGCGCAGTTGATAAATTCAGTTATGGCTCTAGGATTTTGATTCCTCAATCCTACAAAACTGGTGGTTTTTAGCATATAAGGGCATATTTTACAATGCCCACAACAGAATGAGCCTACTACTTTGTCTTTCACCCCCACTTGATGGGGCTTGTACTCACTGCGAACTAGCAAATCGCGGATATTGCATGCACGTTTCGCGGTTAGTAGAGGTCTGGGTCCCACATGTTTGGCTACAATCGGTTCCAGCAAAAGGACATGCCAATGGGATTGCAATATATCACGGAACTTCTCCCAATGTGCACTAAACTTCAAAATGAGCCGGACTGGCTGATCAACTCCAACTTGCCTAAACCGCGATTTGCGGAGCAAGGACTCCCTGGGGACATCCAGCGCCTTATGGAAGCATGTTCGCAGAAGGCGATGGGGATAACCCCTCTCTCTAAACCTTCCAGCCAGCTCCCGAGCCTCCAGGGCGTAGTCCCCCTCAGAACTGCAGTTTCTTCTGATATGCAGAAACTGTCCCAGGGGGATACCACGCCGCAGGGGGCCCAGGTGGTGACTGGAAAAGTGAAGCAGAGTATTCCCCACCGTGGGTTTACGGTAAGTGGTGGTGATCAGCCTACCATCCCCCTTCGAAATCTTTAGATCCAAGAACTCTATGCTATCGAAGCTGATTTTGTATGTAAGTCTGATGTTTCTTTGGTTTCGGGTAAGGGTGCTGATAAAGTCTTCCAGTTGATCCGCTGTGCCCTTCCAAATCAGTACATCGTCTATATATCGCAGCCATAGGGCGACACGTGCCCCAAACGACTCCCGCCCAAAAACCTCGAGGCTCTCCCACCGCCCCAGGTGTAGGCAGGCGTAGGATGGGGCACATGCCGCCCCCATGGCTGTCCCGCGGATCTGATGATAAAACGCACCATTAAAACGGAAATAATTATTAAAAAGCACAAATTCCAACAGCTCGATTAGAAATTCATTGTACGCTGCATCACCAGGGCCTAGTAGTTGTAGAATCTCTTCCACAGCTCGGGGGCCCACTAAGTGGGGAATGGAGGTGTAGAGGCTCTCAACATCGACGCTAGCTAATAGCCAGTCATCCTCAATGTTTACGTTCTGTAGTTCTGTAGCAAGTCACTACTGTCTAGCACAAACGATGGCAACAGTCGGATTAAAGGTTTCAGATTCTCATCGATAAAGCAAGCTATGCCTTCTAAAGGACCACCATTCCCCGACACAATGGACCTCCCTGGTGGAGCCAATGGGTTCTTGTGTATTTTTGGAATTGTGTAGAGAACAGGAATATTATAATCTTGGACTTGTAGGTAATTGAACACTTTATGTGTCACCAGGTTCTCTTCCTTTGCCAAATATAGTTTCTCATTTATTCTATGCACTGATTCTGGGAATGGGTTCTCTTTAATTAATCGAGATTGATATAATTATGCACTATGGTCCCAGTAGGCCTGAACACCTATATGGGCTTGAAAGCCTTTCTGTGAGTAATGGCTTTTATAAGGCCTGTCAGCCGCTATATATTTTCCTTAGTTTGGGTTTGTTCTGTCCCTCTTCGGGGCCTCTTGGTTTTGCTCTTCTCTCCTCTCTCCCCCCCCCCCCTCTGCTCTCTCCCCCTTTCTCCCCCCCCCCTTTCTTTTTTCCTCTTCTCTTCTTTTCACCTTGTCCCCTCCTCCACTTTGTCTCCTTTGTCCTTCTTTCCCTTTTTGGGTAGTGAATCATGCTTTTATTTCCTCTTATAAATTATTTCAGTTCATTTGTCAATGGCATAGTAAACTTTCCTTAACCCGCTAAATGCCAAGCCCGTACATTCTATGTGCGTGCCTTTCCTACGGGGGGCCGCCGTGCTCTCGCTGTCATACTCAGCCGTGCTTGTTGCTCCTGTGTTAACCCTGTGAAGCCTGGACTTGCCAAACATATGTTTTTGCTATGGAGCTGGTCTGAAGTGGAGCGTTTTTGAAACATGGCGTTTGTATGATATACTTCATATTTCTCACACCTTACCTGGCAGTCTTAACCCTTGGATGAGGCTGTATTGGAAAAACGCTGCATCCTGCTGACATTTAACTTTGTGATGGACCATTGTCTCTCTTAACAAGGCTGGCCAGTCTGTATGTGTGTGTTGATTGCGAGTGGAGGGATGCGTGGAGCCCAGGTGAGCCTGGCGGCGCTCCTCTTTTTGTAGTTGTATTTTAACCTTGCAATTGCATTTTAATGGCTCTACAAGTCGTGTGTTTTTCATGTATTAATGTGCATTGTGCCACCTCTTTGTAATTAAACAGTGTGTCCTTTTGGCATAATTTTTGCCTGCTGAAAGTCATTTGCCAGCCCAGTATTTAACTATTCTGTGTACATGTTTTTGTTTTTTCACTTTAAAGTGGACCTATCAGCAGTATTTTCGCCTCCTGATTTCGTATGCCCCACTATGTGAAACCCCCAGTTCCCCCACACAACTCACCTTTTGGCCATACATGCAGGGGCTCTCATCCAATCAGAGCTTTATGCCATGCATACTGATGTATGGTATAAAGTGTTGTTTAGAACTGAGCACCGGCATAGGGAGCGTCTGCATCCCCAGTTTCCCTACGACAGGAGTGTTCCAGTAAAATTATATATTGATTTTTTCAGCAGGGCTGAGCCTGGCTTTAACATGAAATGTTGTGTTTTTCATTTTTTTGTATATTCTCAATATTTTTTTACAATTTTTTAGTGTTTTTTGCAACCCGATGCACCAAATGGAGATGCAGGTAATGTTGGTTTACTGGCATGTCACCCGCCAAGTCCGGCAGGTACCATGCTGGCTCCCAACCCTAGTGAACCGGTACAGGGATCCCCTGACCCCCTTACCAGTTCACCCCAAGTGTAAGAAAAGAAGACACCACACCAAATACACTTTAATGCTCCTATTTTCACTACTCTTTCGTCTTCAATCTTCCCTCTAGCCTTGGATGGCATCCTCCATCTCCGCTGTAGCCCCATGGTGGGTTTTCACTGCACCACCACTTGGAGGAAGGGGGAACATAGGTTCGTCCTTCTTTCATGCTCACTAACCAGCGAGGAACTGAGGTGATGGCCAGGGGATGGCGGCTTTTATACTAGTAGATGGGGCCTCCATTGAATCTCCCCCACATCACTAATAATATTACAGGAGGGGAGGGGCATAGAGATGGATTTTCCAAAGAAACTCCCTCTAGGCCCCTCCTCTCCTGCAATGTCATTAGTGACATGTTGATTCCATAGAGGCCCTGCCTCTTAGTATAAAAGCCACTCCCCAGCGGCTCTTTATGGATTCCTCAGCCAGGAGCTGGGATGAAAGGAAAGGAACCTGTGTTCCCCACTTCTAAATGCCAACAGAGCATCATCAGGCACCCCGCTGGCATTAATTAAAGGGATACTGTGCTGGATGACCGACGGGAAAGGTAAGTATCAGTTAAAGTGGACCAAAACCCACCCTGGAGTCTATGAGAAAACCCAGGATAGTCAAAATCCTGGGTTTTGGTCCACTTTAATTGAGGCCATTAAACTTAGTATCAATTAAGTATCAGGTAATCATTAGTTAATTGAGGTCAATAAACTATTTTTAATCAAACTTGTGTGTGTTCTGGACACATGTGTGCAGCGGGGCTAATTTTCTAAAATGTACTCTCCCAAAAAATTTAAAAAACAAATGCGCGGGCCCGACCCCCCCTTAAAGCATTAGCAGCCTGGCAAACCAAGTATAGCATTGAACAAAAATAAAAACTAAAAAGAAAATAATAAAAAAAACAGCCCTGCTGTCAGTTTCATTGATAAAATGAATGCTGATGAAAGCTGCATTAATTTTATCACTAAAAACTAGTACAGCTCACTGACAGCTATTCATTCAACTGTCATGCGAGTTGTAAAATCACAGATAGAATTCTCACCATGAATTCTCGCTTCAGTCCGCAGCTCTTCTGCAGAAATTCTTAGAATCAGGCGAGTAGCTGAAAAATCTCACTAGCGAGTCGCATTGAGAGCCCCGGCGAGATTTTTGGCAATGGAACTGAATAAACCCGATACTGTCGTTTTTAATGACCCTAAGTAAAGTAATCTCTCTTAAAGTGGACCAACACCCGATGCTGATCGGCCCGGGAATCTATAAGATGCCCCGCTGTGTGAAACCCCCCAGAAAGCCCCGAAATCCCTACGCCGCCGCTCGCGCATCCCTCTAGCAGGACATGCACCCGCGCCGGTCGTTTGTGAATGGCGGCCTCGTTTGTCCGTCGGCGGGGATTGGCTGCAGCGGTCACGTGGGAGCGGGGACAGGTGAGTTTTTGGGGCTTTCGGGGGGGTTTCACACAGATCGGGGTGCCCCACCAAAGTGGACCAAAACCAAGGATAGTCAAAATCCTGGGTGTTGGTCCACTTTAAGCGATTGCAGTCCCCTACTGCTTTACTCTAATAATGGATAATAAAATAGCTTCCTAGGTAGTATTTGATCATTTGGGGATCCATAAAAGTGCTATTATAAAATAATAAATGGGCACAAATTCTGAATAAACCGGGGTATGTAAAAACTGTAAAGGGAAAAAAAAAGTATTCATTTTTATTGTGACCACCCTTACGCTGAATTTTGAGGTTTTCATGTCATCCATTTAACACTATTGTGATCCATTTAATATTGTGATAAGTTAAATAATTCACCAAAAGACATCACTTACAAAAGGATTCCCAATAGGCACTCCCAGTAGCGTTCATGATAGAGAACATTAGATGTCCACCTTGTTTTACAAAAAACACATATCACAACATATCAAGTAAAGAAAGGTTAGGAATGAATAATCAATGTGAGCAGATTCCAAGACTAGAGGGAAGGAGAATGTGGGGAGACCCCTCGGGCTCAATGCATAATAATGAGAACACCAGGATCCCAAAAGCTACTGTAATTATCAGAGTATCTGCAGACCCACCCAGATAAAGGGTATCAGAGCAGCCTGCAAAATTTGAATGGGGCGTGTTCAGCTGGCTATACCCCCTGCACCTCTGCGGACCTGTGCCAGCAACTCAGAAATGCTTGGTGAGGGTATGTTCCCACCTTTCCTAACTGGGATGCTCCACAAAGAGGGAGACAGCAGAAATTAGTATAAGCACATCAGAAAAGTATACAATGTCCACTTATAGAGGCAATAAAGTGAAGGTAAAAATAAAACTGACCTTAAATTTGATTTGACAGAGGCAGCTTAAAAAAGTATAAAGTTGAAGCCTTTTTTGACCCCTGATAAAACTTTATCAACACGCTAATCCTGAAAATCAAAAACAAATAATGTAATAATTGCATTAAATGACACTGCTTGTCAGGATAGTGGCAGGATCCTTGAGTAGCAGTTGGGAGTGGGGAGCTATCACAGATTACATACAATACCTGTTTTAAAAAAACATTTAAAGAAGTCTTGTCGTTACAGATATATTTAACAAAATGTATACCTCTATGTATTTAAAAGTAAGAATTACTGGTTCTTTCTTTGGAAGCTATTTACTCTATACATGGTATGTGTTATGAGGACCCCAAGAAGAAAGGAGGAACAACTAATGACTGTATTACGTATCAGCTTCTGCTGCATGAAAAAGAAAAACCTCAATAAAAAATTAAGAAAAAAAAAATAAAATGTTTTAGGGCGACTGGGGTGATTCTACACACTGCCTGTTATAGTGGATTTGGGGGGATTCTGAAAACTGCCTGTTATGGGGTGATTGGATGGGATTCTGCACACTGTTTGTTATGGGGTGATTGGATGGGATTCAGCACACTGCCTGTTATGGGGTGATTGGATGGGATTCAGCACACTGCCTGTTATGGGGTGAATGGGAAGGGTGCTGCCACATGTTATTAGGTTTAATTCCGAATATTTTTTTTTTATTTTTCTTCTCTAAACCCTGTGTGTCTTAAGGTCAGATATGTCTTATGGTGTGAAAAATACAGTACCTCATTTTAAGCTGCCACCTGTTATTGCATTGTGTGTATGTTCGATTCATGTTTTTTATGTAGTTTTTAGAGACCCTTTTTTTTTGCACAGTTCGTGGGTCTTGTGTTATGTTAAACAAGCCAAGGGCTACATCCCTTAACATAGTTGCCACATCGTTTCCTGATTGAATAGATCTAATTTAAGGCCTTATTAAAGAAGCATCAGCCGCGCAAATGACTTGCCCACTGAATCACCCTACGTCTAATTCAAGTCATGTGTGACAGTAAGCACCAAGTAGATAAACTATAGCAACATATTTATAACTCTCACCTTCTCTGCAGTGTAGTGTGAAGCTATTGTAAATGCTATACCAGTTTTAAGTTGTGCTGAAGCATGAGCTACAGGGATGCGATTCAGGCCATTCACACAAGTTCATGCAATCCACTAGTTAATGTGTCAGGCGGATAAGCTTTTGTAAATCACATGCTAATGTGCATGCTGTGTCTTTAACCGTGCAGCCGTGGACCACCCAATCCTGCGTTGCTCGTGGAAAGGTATTTGTCACTAGATTGGCTTCAGGCTTATGGCAGGAAAATTAGACAACAAAATAAAGTGCCTGGGCATCGATCTCTGTTGGTTGGTGAGGCCTTCTTTTTTCCCCCTACTCTTGTGCTCTGCTTTCTCTACCTCCCAGGCATGGTACTGGTGGGGAAGAACCTGGCTGCTTAGGAGGAAGTAGTCAGCATGTGCAGGCTGGCCGCCACCCCCCATTCATACCCAAAGTCTGTGAGTGGCAACACAGACAGGAGGAAAGGCATACCTGTCAGTTTTGCAGTGGTGGAGTGGCAGAGAGTGCCCCTGACTGTGGGGTATGGTTCCTCCTGCCTGGGGCATTCCGATTTGGGATGCCCCACTGTGTATATTCCCCAGTAATGCCTGAAAACGTAACTTCTTTTTGTTCCCAAGGCACATGTGAAGGCTGCTCAGCTTCTATTTCTTTGCTGCTCTGAGCTCTGAGTGACAAAAAAAGCTGAATGGTGCTTGCACATCCCCCTAGCTGCGGGTACACACCTAGCTATAGCAGGTATGTGAGCATGCCCCCCCACTCTAAGCCGAAGCTCATTTTAAAACAATGGTATTAGTATGTACAGCATAAAGCACTAATTTGAAGAGAGCCCGCACATGCGCCATGGGAAATGCAATCTGGGGCATTTCACACAGCAAAAATCCATTTCACACAGCAAAAATCCTTAAAAATCCCCCAAAAATGGTGTGAGGGGGGGCGTGGCCTGGCGCTCGAATGGAGGGGCTGCACTAGTGTGAGCTTCTGACCACATCTGGGCTTTTTTGTCATACACGAGGCAAGTGGGCAACCAAAATACCCTGAAATATGCCATGGAAGAAGAGCAAGAGGAGATAAGGAGACAGAGGCGCGTCTCGGGCTGGTGGCGGCAAGAGCAAGGGACCGGCGGCCGGCTTACCTGGATCTGCTGGCAAGAAGCGCGGGGAGATGCTGGCATCACCGCCCTCGTCGTCGGCCTCCTCGGCGGGGGCATCGGCCGGTGAGGAGGATTTTCGGCGGGCGGAGGCTCGCGGCGCCGACTGGGGAGCTGAGGAGCGGTCTGCGGGAGGCGAGAGGACTGTCCCCGCCGCGTCCCGCGGAGTGAAGGCGGTGGTCCTGCCAATCATGATGGCGTCCGGAGTCGGGGAGAAGAGGACATCCCCCGCCCCTTCCAGCATGCATGCTGCGGCGGCGAGAGACCCCGCAGCCTCCGACGTGAGTGACACTGACGTGGGCCCCCACCGCTGCGGTGCTGGGGGCGGCCGTGCTGCTGATCCTCCACTCCCCAGCAGCGGGGAGATAGCTCTGCAGGAGCCCGGGAAAGATGGCGGCCGCCACAGGGAGATGACCGGCGCCTGGCAGCAGCGGAGGTATGGGGGGGGGGCACTATGACCCCAGAGCGGGGGGAGGAGGATGGCCAGTCACCCACCAGCATGGGTGAGGATGGAGGGATGAAAACACCCACAAACGAGCCCCAGCCACTACAAGCAGCTAAATGGCGGGAGACTGCCATTAACAGACTGGGGAGATTTGCTTTTCTCCCTGACATGAGGGATCCAGAGAGATAGTTATCCCCTAATGATCCACGGGGGCCGCCTTGCACCTTCCGTCCGTTGCAGGGGGATGCCCTCCCACAGAGAACCCCAAGGTCCAGAAGCCGCTCCAGGGCGGGGAGGGAAAGGGGTCCCAGCCATGGCCAAGCGACAGCTGCACGTGCGGCGAGAACATCCAGCCCGCTGCTATCACAACCCCAACATGATCTCTCTGGGGCATGGTCAATTCAGGGGGATACAGCCACCCTCAGCTCCCCGACCATGTTGTCCTTCACGCAGGAGGAGCCCTACCATGCTATTGAGGAGTTTTCTATGACAGAGGAGATCGCGTTCCCACCCCCAGGTGCCTCATTTACGCGGTTCCCACCACGGGTTTCAAGAGAAGTTGTTGAAGCTACGACGCACGCCGGTAATATACACAAAGAAACCCTCTCATTTTTAAGGTCCATCCCCACCAGAGCGGATTTTGAGGCGCTCATAACTAAATACGAGACGGCATGCAAAAAAGACATCGCGGAGGTGAAGGGTCACCTCCAGGCTCTCGACTCCAAGGTCACATCCCATCAATCAGCTAATGAAGCGGCTATTGCAGACCTGGCGAAATGCATAGAGGCACAGAATACGCAGATTCTTCAGCTCCAATTACAACACGATGACTTGGAGAATAGGCACCGGAGAAATAACCTGCGACTCCGGGGCATACCGGAAGCCTCCACGGGAGAAGACGTAAAGCAGATTATCACCACCATATTTAACAAGCTACTTGACAGAGACATCGATACCCCGATTGAGATCGACAGAGCCCACAGGGCCCTGGGTCCACGCAACCCGGACCCGGCGCGCCCGAGAGATGTGGTATGCAGGGTCCACTTCTACAAAATTAAGGAGGAAATATCTCGGAGGGCCTGGAGGCATGGGCCGGTGGACTTGGGGCTAGCATACAAATCCTCCCTGACCTCTCTAGACGTACACTACAAATGAGCAGAATGTTGCGGCCAGTGCTGGACGTTATCAGGGGCGCAGGAGCCTCATACCGCTGGGGCTTCCCCTTTCACCTAATAGTGTCTAGGAACCGTGAAACGCTCTTCCTCAAAACGCACCACAATTTGGATGGACTTTTCTCCTTCTTGGGTTGTGATCCGATCCAGGCTCCAAACTGGCTCCTTCCAAATGCAGAGCCAATCCCGCAGAGGTCACGAGGGTACCCCCGCTCAGATCTAGAGCGTCCAGACCCTGAATGAGACATGAGGGACGCGCCGGACCCACAGACAGCGAGCCTTGATCTTCTACCGCATGGTTACGCAGGAACTGTTGTGATAATTAAGTTCGCTTTAGAGTTGTAGTTCCGTGTTTGTTTTCCTGGTTTTTGGAACCAATTGCTCAGGTGATATCCTTTTTTTTTCTTGTGCCCAGTAGGTCTGGGTGACAGCTACTCCAGACTCGTAGCTAGACACAAACCCCCATTTAGCACGGTATCAACTCCCCTCCGATAGGGGAAGAGCTGATCCCTAGAGCAGTTGCTTAAAGTGGACCAACACCCAGGATTTTGACTATCCTGGGTTTTGGTCCACTTCGGCGGGGCACCCCGATCGGGGGTGCCCCACTGTGTGAAACCCCCCAGAAAGCCCCAAAATCTTACCTGTCCCCGCTCCCACGTGACTGGACGGTCCAATCCCCGCCAACGTCCAGACGGGGATCAGGAACGTCCAAGCGGCTGCCGCCGCCGCCGCCTCCCTCGCGTCACTTTCGGCGCGCGCGCGCCCCCGCCGGCCATTCGCAGACGGCCGGCGCGGGCGCGAGCACGCCTACAGGGGCGCGAGGGAGGCGGCGGCGGCCGGCCGCCGCCGAAGATCAGGTAAGGTGTTTGGGGGTTTTTTGGGGGGTTTCACCCCGCGGGACATCCCGATCTCGGATGTCCCGCGGGGTGGGAGGTGATCGGCCCGGGAATCTTATAGATTTCCGGGCCGATCACCTCTCGGTGTTGGTCCACTTTAATAGTATATACCCCCCTGCCCGGTTTGGGCATTCGCACCGTTTAAATTTGTTTCTTTGTCACCCTTCCCCCCCCCCATAACCCTTCCCGCAAACCCCAACCTTCAATTGCTAAGACCCTCCTTTGGCCCCGAACCGTTCCACCCCTCCCCCTCCTACCTGTACCTCCCTCCACATACCTTCCCGGTGAGGGCCGTTGGCTGGCCTCGGGCAACTTAAACTACCTCATAATGGGGGAGGTGGTGATTAGCTCTTTCAACGTGAAGGGCCTTAATATTCCCGAGAAAAGAACAAAAATTTTGTATGACCTTCACAAACAGAAAGCTAAAATAGTTCTTTTCCAGGAAACCCACTTCAAGACGGACCACATCCCTAATATCCGTGACAGATACTACACAACATGGCATCATTGCTCCATTCCGGAAGGGAAAACAAAGGGTGTATCGATAGCACTCCACAAATCGCTCCCCCATGAGACCTTAGATGTAAAGGTCGACCCTCAGGGCAGATTTCTTTTACTTAAAGTTAGATTGTTCAATAAGATTTACACTATTGCAAATTTGTATGCCCCCAATACAGACCAGATTAAATTTTCTATACAGACCCTCAAATTATTGGAAGAATTCGCAGAGGGAGTGATTATTGTTGGGGGGGACTTGAATGTCCCTCTTAACCCCTCGATTGATACATCCTCCGGGAGGGCGTCCGTGTCGTTGGGCAGAATCAACAGCCTGAGGAAAGCGCTAGTTAACCTTCAACTAATTGACACTTGGAGGGTTCTCAATGGCCCGAGAAGGGATTACTCTTTTTTCTCGCATGCAGCTGGATCTTATAGCAGGATTGACTACCTGTTCATAAGCCATCATGCACTTGATTGGGATCCCAAAGCGTGGATAGGACCCATTTTGTGGTCCGATCACGCCCTGATCTTCATCTCTTTAACCCTACCCGGCCTCTCCCCCTCCTGTTGGTCGTGGAGACTTAATGACAATCTGCTCGACGACGCGGTCTGCTCCTCTGCGGTGGAACGGACAATAGAGCACTTTCTTGAAGACCACAAAACTGATTCAACCCCTTTGCCCATCCAATGGGAAGCCCTGAAATGTGTTCTCAGGGGGGAGCTCATTAAGCAGGGATCCAGAATTAAAAGGGAAAAATGGCACTTATCAAAAAAACCTTGAATGATATTTACGCCCTGGAGGTAGAACACAAGACCAAGCCCACCAATCTTAAACTTTTGGAACTTCAGGAAGCAAGGGAGAAATTGCAAAAATTGTATAACCAATCTTATCTGGGTTATAGGGACAGGGGCAGGGCCCAGCTATACAGACTGGCAAATAAATGTGGCCATATGTTAGCCAGAACCCTCCACCCACGGCCTACAGCTTCGTACATACCTGTTCTAAAGAAGCCTGACGGGTCATTGGCACAGGCCCCCTCAGACATAGCAGCCACTTTCAGGGAATTTTACAATTCCCTCTACAATATTCATAACCCCTCCAATTCCCTCTTAGGTCAAGGGGCCTCCTCTTCAGCGATAGACCAATATATATCTATCACCCCACTGCCTGCAATTTCCTTAGAGGAAGCTGAATCCCTGGAGTTGCCGTTCTCTGACCAAGAGGTAGCCCGTGCAATAAAAGACTCACCAGCCGGCAAGAGCCCGGGTCCAGATGGATATTCCCCCAAATTCTACAAACACTTCGGGACCCAGTTGACTCCCTTCTTAACGAGGGTTTTCAACTCCATAGGTGGGAACTGCCCTTTTCCTAAACAATCCTTAGAGGCCACAATTTCGGTCATCCCCAAACCGGGGAAGGACACCTCGATCTGTGGTAACTACAGACCGATTTCAATTATTAACATTGACCTTAAACTATATGCAAAAATCATAGCCTTAAGGCTGCAACCGCTGCTCCCGGACAGGATTCATTTGGACCAGGTGGGTTTTGTGCCGGGGAGGGAGGCCAGGGACAACACTAATAAACTGTTCACCATGATTTCACACATTTCCTCCACCAAGACTCCGGCTTGCCTTCTCGCATGTGATGCGCCATTTCCCATAAGCAACGGCACGAGACAGGGGTGCCCCCTTTCCCCCCTTCTTTACGTTCTGACGATGGAGCACTTAGCCATAGCCATACGTAACAACCCGGATATCAAAGGCATACAAATCGCGGATAACCATTATAAAACATCTGTTTGCAGACGACTTAATGCTACACGTAACATCCCCACATATTTCATTCCCAGTTCTCCTAAAGGAATTTGAACGCTTCAGCGTGGTAAGCAATTTCAAAATTAATTTCTCCAAAACTGAAGCGCTCAACCTCTCCCTCCCTCGCCAGGAGGTATGCCAATTAGAAGCAAACTTCCCATTCAAATGGAAATCACAGGCCATCAAGTACCTAGGCATTCAAATACCGGCAGACCTCTCTAAGATATACGAATTGAACTACTCCCCTCTCCTAACTAAAATAGGACTGGAACTAGAAGCATATACGAAACGACCAATTTCCTGGTTTGGTAGGGTCAATAGCTTAAAGATGGATATACTCCCAAAGCTTTGCAGAGGTTGGTAGACTGGACTCGTAGAGGGAAAGAGAAACTCTGGGTCCAAATGGAGAAATCGCTCTCCCAGTTCAATCCCACCTCAATAGCATGGGCTGCCCCTTTAACTAAGTCTCAAAAGGGGGCTCTACCCTTCCTCATGCAACAATTCCTAGAAATCTGGGACCCCCTACAAAACAAATATAACCTAGTCCGCAGACCCGGCCCACTTACACCAATCTTCGACAACCCAGCATTTGAACCGGGAATATTATCAAGGAGCTTCCTCATTTGGGAGGCTTCCGAGGTAACCACAGTGGGCCAGGTGATGCAAAATGGGGCTATTCCCTCTCTAGATGACCTGAAGGCCAGAGCTGGGGACAAACGCATCTCATGGCTATTGCATAGACAGCTACATACCTTCTTAACCTCTAATAACATGGCTGAAAGGGCCAGGATGCCCCCCACAGAGCTGGAGTCACTGATTATGCAGGATACCCCCCCTACCCACACGATTTCCGGGCTCTATACTCTCCTCACTAAATCATACCACTCGGGCCGCCCAAATACATAGAAAGAGGGGAAAGACAATTAGGTCTTACGTTTTCAGAGGTTGACTTGACTAAAATATATGCCTGCACCCTCAGCTCATCAATAGCCACCTCCATTAATGAGCGTAATTATAAAATCCTAACCCGCTGGTATAGGTGCCCAGCAGATGTTCACACATTCGCCGAATCAACCCCTAATACATGTTGGAGATGTCCGAAGGAGGTGGGGAATATGACCCACATTTGGTGGGGCTGTCCAAGCATAAAATCCTAGTGGGACGAAATCTTCTTTATTTACGGACAGGTATCGGGTAGCTCCATCACCAACACGCCCCAACTGGCACTTTTGTCACTGTCCCCTAACTCTGTAGCTAATGCTAAAAAAGATGTACTGCGCTATTTTTTGGCGGCCATGAGAGCAATTGTCCCAAGGCATTGGAAGAAAACAGACCCCCCCACATTGGCAGAGTGGGTGCAGGAGCTGGAGTCTATTCGCCACTTAGAGAGCTTAATTACTAGCGACACGAAATCCACCAATAGGTACTTGATGACTTGGGCGAGTTGGTTGGATTACCGGGACACGCGCCTGCCAGCCCTATTGCAAGCAAACGAGCAGACACTGGACGACCACCCTACTGTGGCCCAACTGCCATCCACCCAACTCTCCTGGATCATCCAAACTGGTCAGTGCTGGTCCGAATGACTCACGTTATAAGTGTATAAGATGCCAGATTCACCCGTCAACCAACAGTTAGCACTGGTCCCACGGGTCGGTTACCGGACCTCACCCACCCCCGTCCGGCCTCTCACCCCCCCCTTCCCCATAAGTGGAGAGTTCTCTTATCCCAACCCCTGGAACAACCGGGTTGCACGTTAGCGCCCTACAAATTGCTTTCACGTGTCCTTACGAGTAGCAGAGGTACGGCTCTGATAAAGTACCCGCTAATCAAAAGTTACTTTGAATGGGCTAAACAGCGCTGTAAGCGAGTTACTCCTTATGCCATATTGTCGAGCTGTGAATTGTGTATAACGTTCCCTATTCCCCCCCTCCCTTGCCTTCTGTATCCCCCCCTCCCCCCCACGTTGTATTGTACCTTGAAAATCAATAAATTCTGATTATACTAAAAATGGTGTGAGGTCCCCTCTACCCAGCATAACCAGCCCTGGGACCAGCTGTGGGGGCTTGTAGGACAGGGCACAGGGGCCATCTGCTATAAGCCTTCCCAGCCTAAATGGCCCTGGGCTCTTCCCCCCCCCCCCCCCCGGGCTTTGGTGGGGCAGGTAATGGAGAGGCTGGGGGTTAATGGGGGTTAATGCCAAGTCACCCACTAGCCACAGGTGACTTTGAAGCCCACTAAGCCTTAGGAACTTAACTGGTATAGGAGTCTCATAGATCGGGGTGCCCCGCGGAAGTAGTCCAAAACCCAGGATAGTTAAAATCCTGGGTGTTGGTCCACTTTAAGTAATGGGGTTTGGCTGCCCTCTTAACCCACATTTTCATTTAAGCACCCGGGTTTGTGGCCGGCCTTAAACCACCTTTTCATTTAAGCACTGGGGTTTGTGTGCCCCTTAACTCACATCTTCCGTTAAGCACTGGGGTTTGTGTGCAGCCTTAACCCACCTTTTCATTTAAGCACTAGAGTTTGGGTGCGCAAATAACCAACAATTTCATTTAAGCACTGGGGTTTAGGTGCCTCCTTAACCCACCTTTTAATTTAAGCACTGGGGGTTGTGTGCCCCCTTAACCCACATCTTCCATTAAGTACTGGGATGTATCCCATTATCCCACAAGAAGCTCTGGGGTTTGTGTGCTCTAAGCATTATGGTGAACTGTACTTTAATACCAATTGCTCGCTAGTGCTCTTTAATAACCATTGTTAGTGGAGTAGCCACTCTTTCAGAGTACTTAAGACTCTCTTGAGAAAAATGATGACACACCTGGCTGGGATACCATGGGCCATCTCTCTGCCCCAGTTGCATACCTAGGGCTCACAGATTCCCAAGAGCTTCTGTGGGAGGATGAGAACGTAGCCAGCGTACCATCATAGGACCCCCTGGATGATCATGAGATCTAAGTGCTGACTGCTGTAGTTTTCTGCAATGTTAAGGCTGAGAGGGAGGCTAGCAGGGAGGAGTGGGTGGAAGAGGATGCCAGGGGTGATGAAGAGACCCTAGACCCAACATCAACTTAAGACCATCAGAGTTCGGAGAAAGAGGTGGTGGTCACACAGCCCAACAGGAGAAGGAGAATGGTGCAAACCCTCAACAGTCAGCCAGTTGCTGCCACTGCCCACCACACCCAGGGACTGAGCACACCAAGACAGGCTCACAAGATCCCACCAGCGTGGCATTTTTTTGAAGCTGTCCACAGCGGATAAGTCATTTGCAAGCTGTGCCAACAGTTCCTGATGCAGAGGGAAACCTGCTAATCATCTCAGGCATCTGCAAGCAAATCAAGAGCAGCAGAACTACCAGAAAAACCAGAGTCTCCCTCTTTCTCAGCCTCTAGCTCCACCTCCTCAACAGGCCACCTGAGAATGTTTGAACCCCACCACCTCCAGCAACAACAGCAGAAGCAGCACCACCACCAAGCCAGTCCACATTGCAAACTTTGGAGAAAAAGCGGAAGCTGGGCCCATCTCACCTATGAGCCCTGACCCTGAATGCGAGCATTTGAAAATTGCTGGCCTTTGAAATGCTCCCATTATGCCTTGTGAAGACAGACAGTTTTAAAGAGCTGATGGCGTAGGCTGTTCCACAATACTCCATTCCCAGCCGCCACTACTTTTCTCGCCAGGCCACCCCTGCCCTACACCAAAAGGTTGTGAAAAAAATTAAAATGTGCACTGGGCAATTCCTTTGGTTCCAGTGTCCACCTCACCACAGACACATGGAAAAGTAAGCATAGGCATGAAATTTACCTCTCTCTAACTGCCCAATGGGTCAATGCTGTGGCAGCTGGGACTGAGGAAGGAAGCACTGCGGTGCAGATCCTTACACCACCCAGAATTGTGGGACATCAGTTGGTGCCTCCTGTAGCCTCCTTCTCATACTCTGCTTCCTCCGCTGCTTCCTCCTCAGGCAGTCCACACAGCCCTTGCACCACCAATTTGAGCACTGCCATGGGGAAATGGCAGCATGTGGTGCTAAAACTCATCTGTCTGGATGAAAGAGCCCCAAACTGCCCAGGAGCTGTGGACCAGCACCTAGGACCAGACAGATGAGTGGCTGCTGCCATTGCACCTGAAGCCTGGCAAGGTGGTGTGCGAGGTGGGTTGATGCACATCCCTTGCCTGGTGCATGTGCTCAACTTGGTGGTGTGGAGCTTCATGGCCCATTTTTCAGAAATGTTGGAGCTGCTTTATAACTTCCATGGCATGTGCTCGCACATTTGGCATTCCCACCCTTCTGCTACTCACCTGTTAGCATTGCAGAGGAATTTCAGCCTTCCCATCCACCGCCTCATATGTGACTTGCTCACAAGGTGGAATTTTCCAGCTCCAAAATTCCCGAATGAGTCGAAATGCAGACCAACACCAGTAAGTGGGCCTCCATGAGGGACATCTGCACAGTGCTGCAGTGCTTTCAGTACACCACCCATATGGTCAGCACTGATAATGCCATCATTAGTTCTACCATCCCCATCCTCTGCCTGCCTGACTGAGGAGGAAGCAGAGGAGGAGGAAGGCCCGTTTTCTCGGCTGTCAGGGCAGTGCAGGCTGGGTTGCTGGGCTGAAAGTGGCCAGATTCGCCAATGACCAGCCAAAGGACACTTTTGGAGCAATCGGAGGAGTGGGAGGAGGAGAAGAACTACTTTCTTTCACAGCAGGGTGACACCCAGTCAGTGTGGCTGGAGAGAGAAGCAGGAGGAGGAGCAGGAGACACCTGACACTGACAGCATCTTCTTGACTCAGCGAAGCTTTCACTACATGCTGCAGTGCCTGCGAAACAACTGCAGAATTGCCTGCATAATCACCAGTGCTGATGACTGGGTGACCACCCTGTTTGGTACCCACTATAAGGACAACATTGCCTCCTTGATTCTATCACTGGAACGGGATCGAAACGTGAGAGAGTACAAAGTGCCAGCCGCTGACTGGGTGCATAAAGTGTTTGCCTCCTCCTCCGCCTCTTACGTTTAAGCAGCCACATCCACCTTCAACCCCCCACCCCCACCCCCTGGACCCCTGACACCTGTAAAAAATGCAATATTTTAATTTATTTATATATGTTTATTTATTGATGTAAATATTTATTGATGTATATATGTATAGATTTATGTATATATGTATTAATGTAAACATGTATTTATTGATGTATATATGTATAGATTTATGTACAGATGTATTTATTTATATATATATATATATATATATATATATATATATATATATTTTGATTGATGTATATATATTTTGTGGGTCTCTGTTATTGTTTTGAGCACTTTTTGTAGCCCATTCGGTGTACCCAGGGTGTTACCCCCTAATTCAGCTTCCAACACCTCTAAAAATGTCTCTTTTTATTTTTTATTTGTGTATTTCTTGAATTTTTTTAGTTTTCTGTTATTGTTTTGAGTACTTTCCCTAGCTCATTTTGTGTCGGGCAATCGCCCTGGTTTCCCCTTGATTTGCAGCCCTCTAGCCCTTGCTACCCCATTTTACAGACATTTTCGGGCCCCCGGCCCACTCATCACTAATTATGACACTGATACACTATGATGAAAAAGAATCATTGATCTAGGGAAAACTGATTAATGTTGTCACTTGAAGGATGTCTTTTTTGTACTTCTGATGTACGTCAGTCTCACTTTTTGGGTTTAGGCCACTTTTATGTTTGGTTTAAGGGTTTTTTTTGTTTTTGTTTATCTTTTATATGTTTCTCTTTTCCTATACAGTAGTTGGGTTTTCTTGTGGGTCTAATTTCCATGCCCTTCCTGATCAGTGGGGAAGTGGGAAAGAGAGTGGCCTGGTTAATATACCTGACTTCAGAATGGAATTAAAAAATGTGTCATTATGCTAGGAAAAGTAAAAAAGAACATATTATAGATGTTTAAACTAGACCTTCAGCATCATTTAATGAAAAGCCCAAACCTATAAAAAACTATTCCCCAGCATCTAAGATTAATACATTTTAAGTTTTTAGTCACTTTTTATTCTTTCCTCTGCTGGGCTGTAAATCTGAGACTGCTAATGTGAGGGCACCACTATTCAATAAGCAATCCCATGGGTGCTCCCAGAATTCCACTATTTAACCAGTTACAAAGAAAAACCCAAAAACAAAATTCCAAAGATTGGGCACTCCACCGGATAAAAAAATCCAAGGTAAGTTTATTAATTAGCGCAATCATTAAAACCACATACAACACATAGACATAACAAGGATAAAACAAAAACACCACTGGACAAATATAAAGTGCTAATAAGATGACAATTAATATTGCTAGAGTTCATCAAAAAAGAGTTTCACCTGCGGGAATAAATTGCTCACAGAATTGCTATGTCTGTTCCCATGAAGACAATATATGGGAATGTTGCTGCCCCCAGCTGGTAATGAATAGAACTGCTCCCAAAAGCTTTTCAATGTACCAATTAGGCTACTTTAGCAGAGCAGTATTATAAAGTAACCCTCTACTGCCCCTGAAAAAGTGCTACAAATACAGCTACCCCAAAAAACATATACCCAAAAAAATAAATAAATGTTGCTTCCTAATTATGTGCAAAACTATCAATAAACATCATAAGAATAAAGTGCATGGTGCATGGTGCTAATTAACTTTACTCTAAGACAATAAAATTCATAGATGTGCAACTAACAATCAATAATGACCTTATATAGAAAGTGCTAAGTTCCAAATTGAAACTACCTATTACAAAGTTATACTTAAGAAATATATGGGAGCAAGGTATGCAAAAGAAAGTATATGTCAACACATCATAGCAAAAGAGCAATCAAATACCGCCAATAAGCTACATCCAGTGGTCTATAAAGCTGTTCCCGCGCGCTCCGCCAAGCGCCCAAGGCTTCTCAAGGGCTGTAAATCTGTTCAGGACTCTAGGATACGGGCGCCGTCATCTTACCTCAGAAGCATCACACATACTGAGGAGAGGAGAGCAGGGAAAAGTGCAGGGAGCAGGTTATAGCTGTGCTTTGCATAGGCAGTTTGGGATCAGAAAAAGGACAGCAATCCCAGAATGCAGAGCAGGACAGTCACAAGACACCTCCTGTGTGCAGGCTGCCTGATGCTCCATGAGCAACCATCTTGGATGTTTAAAGGCTCAGAATAAGCACTAGGTGCAGTTATGATGATTTTTAATGTGGGCAATCTGTATGTACAGGGTGGGGAAAACTTTCAAGATAGACTCTTATTCAGGGTGAAGGTCCTTTTTAAGTGACTATAACTAGTACTGAATAATCAAGAACTAACATGTGTAGCCAGTTTTAAATAGAGGAAGAACTGCTTTCTTTTTCTGCATTAATAGGGATTTTTTGCCCTAGCAAAGATGGGTAGAATTTAATAATTTGGTAGGGTGGGGCAGTGAAGGACTTCCCCCTCTTTTTGCTCCCTCTTGGTTCTCACTTGCGTTCCTATATTACATTTCCTAGAATGTCGGGGGAGTTTACACTTATAACACAGAATGTAAGGGGATTAAACTCCCTGAAAAAAGGAATTGCTTTAACACAGGAACTGGACAGCTTACCGTATATACTCGAGTATAAGCCGAGTTTTTCAGCCCACTTTTTGGGCTGAAAAAAGCCGCCTCGGCTTATACTCGAGTCCACTAGTAAACTGTAAAGCCCCCATCTCCTTACCTCGCTGTTGATTGAAGACAGGGAAGCCTATGTCGTCATAGTGCCGGCGACGCAGGCTCCAGTGCCACCTACAGGAGACACACGCACAGCGCAGCCATGATCAATCGAAGCCCACTAAGTGGATGAGAACGCTGACCTCAGACCCGATCAATCGACTGCCACTGGTCCACGTGTCATAACGGCGGCGGCTGGCAGCTGAATGGAGCGACCGGCGGCAGGAGGAGGAGGGGAGGGGGACCCCTCTGCAGGGTAACCTCGGCCAAACCCTGACCCCCGACACCTGCGCATCTGAGAGCGGCGGCAGCAGCAGCAGCAGCAGGTACCCACAGTGTGTGTGTGTGTCTTTTTCTGTGTGTGTGTCTCTTTCTGTGTGTGTGTCCCTGTGTGTGTGTGTGTCCCTGTGTGTGTGTCTCTCTCTTTCTGTGTGTGTGTCCCTTTCTGTGTGTGTATGTCTCTCTCTTTCTGTGTGTCAACTCCAATTCCAATTGAAAAAAGCCGCCTCGGCTTATACTCGAGTCAATAACTTGTTCCATTTTTTTGTAGTAAAATTAGGTGCCTCGGCTTATAGTCGGGTCGGCCTATACTCGAGTATATACGGTAGGTACATCACATTTTATTTAAGAAATGCATTTAAAGCTGGTAGATGCCTGGAGAAAACAATCTAAAAGATATCCAGAGGTTTTCTCTATTTGCACGTGGAAAAAAAAACAAAGGTATAGCATCATGTTATCCAGACAAATGCTATTTGCAGAAAAAGGAACCCTCTCGGATGACGAGGGAAGACTTAAAATGGCAAATGGCATCTTATATAACCAGATATAACCAGTAAATGCCCCTAACAAGGGGCAGATGGAGTTCTTGTTAAAGGTATTGGAGAACTTTGCATCCTTCCTGGAAGGTGAGGTTATACTTGGTGGAGATTTAGAACCATTAGATTCCACGACGGGTAAATCAAATATTTAGTATAGGGAGCTGAGAAAGGTGAGAAAACTCCTACAGGAATTACAGCTTTGTGATGTTTGGAGGACCTTAAATCAAAAAGAGAAGGACTATACTTTTTTCTCTCAAGCTCATGGATCGTATACCCAAACAGATTTCATCATTGTCTCCCATAAAAAAGGTTGAAATAGGACATACACACTTAGGCCCTTATTGTTTGGGGGTTAAAAAACTACTTTTAACCCATCGCCGCCAGCGCTCTGGGGTTTAAACAAGCATTTTACAGCGCGAGAATTTTTTGAGCGTGATTTTTTAATGAATATGGTGGGAGCCGGTCGCTAGGGCCAGTCGCTATCATGCGCTCCCATACAGCGCGGAACCTGTCAAATAGCGTCCAAGCACAGCGACTACTAGCGGGCGCTCTGAAAATGCCGCTACAGTCGCTCAACTGTCGCTACCTGCCGCTATTAATGAATATCAGACCTGTAATATCAATTCTGTACAATTTTTTTTTATATTTTTTTCCCTTAAAAAATTATCTAAAATGGCAGAAGTGGTCACAGAATTTTTCACATTTAAAAAAAAAAATAAAAAATCATAACAATTAATTATTAATATTTAAAGATTGTTCCATTGAAATGCATTGGAGAGCGCCAGGTAGCGAGAGGTCATACTGTTCAAGGTCGGACGCTGGCGCTGTGGGCTGAGGCTGGAATAATGATGAATGAGTCGCTATATGGCGCTATCTCAGTCGCTAAGCAGGATTGGCTTGATAAATGTGTGATTGTGGTGGGGAGCTGGCGTTCTCATGGCGGGGCATTACCGGCCGCTCACCAGTCGCTACATAAATAAGGGCCTAAGTGTATTTGTCCTATTTCAACCTTTTGACAGTAACAGTAATAATTAAAAATGGAAAGGCAAAAATAAGTACCTGGAGATTGAAAGATTCTTTATTGAAGGATAAGGAAGTAGTTCAAAAAGTACAACTAGCTATAAAAGAATTTTTCAATTTGAACAAATGTGAGAATATGTCACCAATAACTCTATGATACACACACAAAACTGTAATAAGAGGGATATTAATCCAACAGGCATCCAGAATTTAAAAAAAGAGAAAGCAAAAAGCTGAGAATAAGCTCCTGGGAGCAATAAAAAAATTAGAACTTGTGCATGATAAAACTCAGGCAGAGAAGGCACTTAAGCAGCTTACAGAGCTTAAGTGAGAAGTTAAAAACACCATCCCTACAGATGGGAAAATATATGCTAAAAAGATGTAAGAGATCCTATCATGAATGGGGTAAAAAAATAGTGCCCTACTGGCAAAAATGTTAAGAAAACAAAAAGCAACTTATTTTATTCCAGCAATAACAGTTCTGAAAGGCCAGAAAAAGAATACATCAGAAGAAATGTTCAGACAGTATTATCAGCACAGGCGTATAATGAGGGGGTGCAACTGCACCGGGGCTCAGAAGGTCAGGGGGCCCATCATTGTTGCTTTTCTACCTTTTTCATATTTGTGCTCATCTCTGCTGTTTCAGTCGTTAGTTCTAGCAGCTAGTTTTGGTCTAGCTGCATCCAACTGAGTCAAAAGACAGAAAAGATTTACCATATGAGCCGTGAAAGGGCCCCATTTAATGTTCGCACCATGGTCTGTCATATTTAATTGCACCACTGATTATTAGGACCTCAATAATGTAAAAAAAAGCGATTGTGAAAAAGTAGCCCAGTATAGCCCAGTATATAAAAATATCAGGAATGCCGAGATTACAGGAGAAATTAAGATTAAGATTAAGAATTAAGATTAAGATTAGAATTAGAACAAGCTGTCCCTACTAGGAAATCAGTGGGGCCAGATGGCTATGATTTGGAATACTACAACCTGTTCCTACCTGATCTGAAAAATCACTTTCTAGATATGATGAACTCCTTAAGAGATGGTAATGAGCTGTAGAGGCTTATTTATTATTATTGGTGCGGGCGCCACTTGAGAGCCTCGTCCGAGACCCTCAGCAGCACCTGCACCACAGCGTCTGGCTGGCGGCACTGTCAGCTGTAGCGTTCCCGGCCAGGCAGCATTCACAGCGCTCGGCTTATATAAGTCTATGTGCTATCGACACCTAGTGCCAGCCGAGAGCGCCACAAGCTGACAAAATGTATCAAAAAAATACCAGGCGCTCCAAGAGGCACTCAAAAAAGGGAATTCAGGCACACAGCACCTGTTAGATTCACAATGTTTTATTTTTTAGTCCCGTCCTTCATGCTTACCTAAACACACTCGCGGTTCCCTGTTTTCACCTTCTCCCATGCATAATGCATAATGCTTACCTAAACACACTCGTGGTTCCATTTTAGATGTTTTCCCGTCCTTCATGCTTACCTAAACACACTCGCGGTTCCCTGTTTTCATCTTCTCCCATGCATAGTGCTTGCCTGAGCACACTCGCGGTTCCACTTTAGCTGTTCTCCCATCCTTCATGCTTACCTAAACACACTCGGGTTCCGTTTTCATCTTCTCCCATGCATAATGCTTAACTAAACACACTCGCGGTTCCACTTTAGCTGTTCTCCTGTCTTTCATGCTTACCTAAACACACTTGTGGTTCCCAGTTTTCATCTTCTCCCATGCATAATGCTTACCTAAACACACTCGCGGTTCCACTTTAGCTGTTCTCCCGTCATTCATGCTTGCCTTAACACACTCACGGTTTCCTGTTTTCATCTTTTCCCGTCCTTCATGCTTACCTAAACACACTTGCTTGCGGTTCCACTTTAGATGTTCTCCCGTCCAAAAACAACGGGATATTCCATTTATCGCTGTCCGTGAGCATGAGCCTGGCAAGGCTCGAAACGCGTTGGTCGCAGCCTGGGGGGGCGAGCCCATTTCATCCATTAGTAAGCACTTTTATTATGTTTGGCACTATTGCACTTTAATCTTGTATTGAGGCCTCTGATATTTTTCACCAGCAATATTGATTATGTCTTGATGTTGTCTTCTTGAGATGGATGCACTTAGAGAAGCACTGTTATTTTAGGTCATGTGTGCATGTATATGTTATATAGAGGTAGTATAGTCATATGGATAAATAGCATTAGAGACCTGTTAGGTATTTAATAGGAGTGGGGCTCCCCCTGGTGGCGCAATTTCTTATGGCACAGTTATCATGTGTGTTTTTAAGTATGTACAATAAAATGTATTATATCCTGATTATTTGAGTGCAAGAGTAAGTCTCTGTGGGGTTGAGATTTGGGAGTGGGTGGAGGCCACTCCATAGTAAATTGTGTTTTATTTTTTAGGGTTATGGGAATTGCTATAGGGATATTAGACAAACATGACAGCTTTCTCACGGCAGCACAAAAAAAATGCATATAAAAATAATCCCAACCAGGCCTCATGGTACATGCACCAGCCCAAAAAAAATTAAAAAAATTCTACTAAAATGTTTAAATAATTGCAACCATCCCAGCCCATTGAAATGCATGGGATAAGGTCACACAGTGCAGGGTGAGCGCCTGGTCCTATCTGGTACTGTGGGAAACACAGTGCTGGCACTCATCACATCGCCGGTGCTGTTGATAGATGGGACACTATCTGACACTATCACAGGTGCTTTGGATTTTTGACTTGATACATACACCTTTTTGACTGGAACCTGACACTCATCTGGCACTACGTGGCAGTACGTGGTTAGCCACCCTAAAACCCTAAAAAGATTCCAGGTGAAGCGTTATTAGCATACAACAGTAGAGGTAAAGTTATACTGCAGACAAAGGTAATTGTTACACATTTGGTGCTGTCCTAAACTGTTTTCTGTTTTTAAATTGAAGCAGAAAAGGCCGCAATATAGGGTTTTATATGTTCAAGCAATGACATTCTCTTTTTCATCCTGTCCCCCAATCAGTTCAGCAGAGCGGAACAGGATTGCTGGTCCTTCCTCCTCCAGATTCATTACCAGCCAGCGCAGAGTCCACCCATTATGCTAATTCTTATGCAGCATCACAGTGCCACGCCCACTTTTTTCAAAAGATATATCATGAGGTGAAATGGTAAACCTCAAGATATCGGCCATTTCTTCTTCAATTTAAAGTGGACCAACACCCAGGATTTTGACTATACTGGGTCTTGGTCCACTTCGGTGGGGCACCCCCGATCGGGGTGCCCCGCTGTGTGACACCCCCCCCCCCCGATCACCCGGAAAACTCACCTCTCCCCGCTCCCACGTGGCCGCGGACAAGCGATCTGACAGCAACGGACAAGCGGCTCCTCCGCCGCCGCCTCCCGCGCGTCACTCTTGCCGCCGCCGAAGACAAGGTAAGGGGATTTGGGGGGGTTTCACCCCGCGGGACATCCCGATCTCGGATGTCCCGCGGGGAGGGAGGTGATCGGCCCGGGAATCTTATAGACTCCCGGGCCGATCACGGGAGGGTGATGGTCCACTTTAAAAATGGAAAACAGTTTAGATCTGGCATGGATGGGGTCTTGAACAGGCAATCCACCACGGCCCCTAGTCCACTACTCTAGCCATTGTGCTATCTGCTGTGGTGTTATTGCTGTGTATCTGCTGGAGTGGTGGGGCTCTCCCCTGGGTCCTAGAGCCTCATTGTTTAACCTCACCTGGTTTTAATCATGCTGTTAGGTTTCCTATAAATGCATGTGTTTGTCCCAGCCCCTGTGTTGGATCATTGCATTGTCTTTCCAATCCCCCTGCTTACCTCCTTGTCTTTGAGGAGCCTACGGGCCTTCCTGTTTCTTGTGATTGGGCTTATAGCCTCCTCGTCCTTGCTGGCCTCACAGTCCTTCTTAGGTCATGACTTTGTCTGCGCTTGGACTTATTGCCCTTCATAGTTTGTGTTTGTGTCTGTGCTGGGGGCTTACAGCCTTTCTTATCTTGTGTCTTTGTCTGTGCTGGGCCTTGCGGTCCTCTTTATGTTTTTGTCTGTATTGGACCCACAGCCCTTCCAGTGTCTTAGCCATTGTGTGTTTTGGGCCCAGGGTCCTTCAGTGTCTGTCTTATAGTCTGCTCTGCCATAGCCTACACTGGGGCCCAGCTCTGCCATAGTCTGCTCTCAGGATAGTTTCACTACAGGACTGCACTGGGACCCAGCTCCACCATAGTCTGCACAGGGGCCCAGATCCCATTTGTGTCTTGTGTATATTTGCCCTGTGTTTCCCCTTTCCAGTCTGCGACCACCAAGGGACCACCTGGGGCCTGGGCATTCCATCCTTCAGGGGCACTGCTGAAAGACTCCCATGACTATCTGACCACCCAAGCTGCGGATGATCGGCAGCTTGCCTCTTTGGTGGCGCAGATGGGTTGTCTGTCTTTTGTCCTTCTGTTCCCAGTCAGCTACCTAGCTACCTTTGTCCCCAGACTGTGACCTCTGACTATGGCCTTAAGGGAGGAATTCACTGCCTGGCTGAGGGCTGCCTCCTTGTCCCAGGTTTTGATCCCTAAACCATGAACTTCCCAACATACCTTGAATGCCCAGTGATGTTATACGCCAGCGTGTGGCAACAACAATGCTGAATGTAGCCCGACGCCATAGCCTTTGCCTGCATTATACTTCATGATCTCAAATATGGGGGGCTGGTTTAGTTTGAACTTTTGCCCAAAGTTTGATAAAGGTGATAAAAATGACAATAGTCCTTAGTAGGATACCATTAAAAGATATGATCTGGTTGAAAAAAAAGAGGATTGATAAAGAGTGGAGCACCCCATCAGTAGAACACACATTGAAAGCCTTCCAGAAGGTCAAAAATCTAGTGACAATGACACCTTGACCCTTTACTATGATGACAGTAACAGATAACCTGATTTTAGGATTCAAAGTAAAGATGGGAGCATTAAAGGAATGGGGCAAATTAGGATATAACAGAGCTAAAGATTTGCTGAAACAAATGGGTTTAATTGGATCAGCACAAAAAGAAGTGGAAAAATGAAAAACTAGACCACTGTAATCTGTGGGTCTTTCAATATTTTTAACAAGGTTATCTCTGAGGCATATATGGGCAAGGGATTTGAACCAGTTTGAAAAACTGATGGAGGGGGAAAAGGCACACAGAAAGATGATATCTCTTATTTATACCCTGATGCTGTCAGCAAATGAGAATAAACCAGAAAGAGAAGTAGCTGTAATCATTTTCTCTTTTTTTTCTTTATTTTTAACTATCAATGTGTTGGGGGGATATAACAGGGGTGGAGTCTGTGTGTTGGATAAAAGTTTGTGTTAGAAATAGCAGTAATAAGAGTAATAAATAAAGATCTCCCTGTGATACATACACTTTAGGAAATATAAAAGGGGACTGGGAAAGCTGTGCAGTGAAATTCCAAGTCATTTTATGAATTATAATTGTCAGCAGAAAATCTTTGATTAATTGTGTACATACATTTTGAATATGGGATGATACTTGTAATTTATAAGTGTCTATATATTTATTATGTTAAAAATTAAAAAATAAAGAATGAAATAAAAAGTTCTCTGTGAGGTCACAATAGCCCCGTCGCACTAATTACCTTCTCGGATGCCACACTGCTGGTTGGGTATACCAGCTACGGCCATAAGTTAATTTTCCCTGCCCAGAACTCCATGGTGTCCATGTTATCATGGGAAGAGGGCATTGAAGATATGTCACCACTTGGAGGTTTAGCTGCTGCTGGGTGGTAGCCTTGGTATAGTGTTGGCCACATTGCTCGGTGCATGGCTGCATAAAACTACCCCCCCCCCCCAGCAATTGTGGAAGTAGAGATTGAGCGCACAGTGTTTCCCTGATAACCATTGATAACGACAATTCCAGATGTCGCTGTGCAAGCAGGCATGCGGCTATTCACGCAAGCGACTCCACTCACTCCTTCCGACTCCACTGAATACTGCCAGGGGTGGCTGGATTCCTCTTCATCCACCACCTGATGCTCCTCTCCGCCAGATAAGCCAGCCAGTGTTGTGAACAATGCCTTTTCCACTTCCATTGCTCAAGCAATTATTTTCAGTCAGTACCCAAGAACTGCCGATTGGCTCTCCCATGCAATGGAGAAGGATGGGCACTAGGTGTTACTCCTCCTGAATGTAGAGCATTTTCTTGCTTTTGCTATGTCCCAAAAAAAGAAACATTATACGATTTCTATTCCAAACAAAAAAAAAATCCTACTATAAAAAAATGATGCCAAAGATATTGACTCCATAGGGTTGATTCATTGTCAGTGTGCAAAAAAACTCCAAACCAAGCGCCAATGGTTCTGCATTCGCCTCGGCGCCTGATTCATGGCTTTGTGCGCATGCGGGGTGCACATGTGGATCGCACCAAATGGCATGTACTCGCAGCAAGAGCAAAACTCCTCTTCAGGCCCCTTCTGTCTGAAACTGAAGTTCTGTCCCAATAGCATTTGACTGGCTGAGCCCTTAGCTAGTCCCCATGTTTCTCCCCTTTCTTTAATGTTTTCTAATTGAGATTTTGTCTCTCGAGTTTCTGTGTTTTAGGCAAATCTCTATTCTCCATTTCGAACTGTATTCCCAATCAGATGACTATGTCAGGTGACAGGGAATACACTCCGAAATAGAGATTGGCTTAAAATACAGAATCTGGAGAGACAAAATCGCAAATGAGAAACAGTAAAGAAAGAGGAGAAATATTTAGTTGTCATTTAACCCTTTAAGTGCCAGCCTACCTTGAGATTTTGTCACCCTTTGTTGCCAGACCATTTTGCACTATTTTGCGCTCCCCATGTTCAAATGTGATTTTTGAAGGGATTTTCCAGGAAAATGATATATTGCTTTTTTTCAGCATAGTCTGGGCTTTAACATGAAGGGCTCGATTCAACAAAGGTAGAAATAAATTCGTGTAACCTGAAAAATTAGATTGCATGCACTCGAAAATGCAATCATAAAATTTTCTAATCACTCGTAAAATTTTCAAAATGCTCGTAAAAAGGCTGTCGCAAGCGAAAATTATTGGACAATGTACTCGAATTTTTTTTCTATTGTTTAGTATTGTTTTCTGACTGTTGCATGGTGTTGTAAGGCTTTTTAATGGGTAAATGCATAATTTTTTTTTCAACTTTTTAAGTTACCTGTGTAGCTGTATGTACATGGCTAACATTGTGGATACATGTAATAAAGAGGCAAGGTATGCTGTAGTGGAAGTACTAATTAAACAGTAATATTTGTAAGAGGCATATATGTATTTTTTTTTGGGGGGGGGGGGGGGTTGGTTGGATTGCCAGGGACCTGTATTAAAAATGTTTCCTTTAATGCAGAAATGTGGCCATTGTTTTCTATACAAAGCTTGCTCACATAGCACCACATGTCCCTGGGTGCAGGGAGCAGCTCTTTGCTAGCTTTAACCTCATGTTACACCATTCTTATGCTTACACTATAACGTGGACCAAAAGCCAGGATTTTGACTATTCTGGGTTTTGGTGCCCCGCAATGTAAAAACCCAAAGGTCTTCTACCAGTTAATGGTGCCAAATATGGATTCCAAAGCTGCACGATTTAGGTTAGTAAGCTGGAAAAGGGCTTGATATGGCAGCTGATCCACTTCCAAACGTGTCCGAAAATATGGGAATGGGTAGAGTGCGCCTTCTCTGCGTCACATCATCTGTAATATGTTCGAAGTCAATGGCCTCGATTCACAAATCATTGAAAAAATTCTCATGGTAGTAAAAAATTTAATTCATGAGAAAAAAGCCTGAGAATTTCACTGTTACAAAATCACCAGCTAAGAAGACACTGAAAGTCAAAGGAACTTTTTACTACTAGTAAAAAAGGGTAAAAAGTTCAGTATTTTTTTCAGGAGTAAAAAAGTGCCATTGACTTTCATTGTCTTCCTAACTAGTGATTCACAAACAGTGGAATTCTCAGGCTTTTTTCTTATGAATTTTTACTACCATTAGAGTTTACTACCATTGCAAAGAAAGTAGAAGGGCTCCATTGTGAGAGAGCAAAAGTTGCGATTTTGCTATATTTTTTTTTACGAGTGATTCAGCTACCTGGAACCATTGTAAAACACGAGTCACTTGAATTAAATTCGAGTGCGATTGTAAAAGTGCGAATTAAATTAGTGGATCAAAAAATTTACTACTGCATTTTACAATTCAAAAATTTTACTACTGATTCAGGTGGACTTGATGAGCCACACACATGATATAAATTAGAGTGTTTCACACTAGTTTTTTGATGCAGCTTTCAGCAGGAGAAAACTAATTTTTCAGCACAAAACACACGAAAAATCCATTTTCGACCTTTGTTGAATCGAGCCCGAAATGTTTTGTTTGTCATTTTTTAGGTGTATTCTCAATATTTTTGGGTGAAATATATGCAAAAAAATAAAACATTTTTTTATTTACAATTTGTAGTGTTTTTTTGTAATAAAAAAACTGAAACAGCGCTTAAGGCGATTTTCAGATAAAATACAACTATGCTATGCGCCAGGCGCACCTTGCAGTTTTTCCAGAAAAACAATCCTTTACATTTGAAATACCCCCAACAAACTATATATTCTCTGGAAGTACACACCTCAAGCTTTCTAGGCGTACCAGGCTTGTTGATGTGGCCACAGTTTTCTGGAAGTAATCCCTCAATGTATTCTTAGGTTGCAGTTTCCCTAAAAAAAAAAAAAAGGATAAAAAATCAGAATCAAAGCCACATTTTCCTAAAAAAACTATATACAAACGAGAAAAACAAGTTTAATCTGAAAAAGCAACATCCCCCGAACAGAACGATAGCCAACATGCATAGCCACTGTCAAGGGAAGAGTTGCCAAACACCCCAAAGTAAAGCGTGTGCGTAATGGTAATTTTACTTGAAAATTTCAGCTCTGCAGACAAAGTGCGCACCTTGCGATTTTTCAACCAAAACAACCCTTTACATTTGGAATATCCCCCATAAACCATATATTCCCTGAAAGTACACCCCTAAGCTTTCTCAGCATACCCAGCTTGTTGTAGTGGGCTCAGCTTTCTGGAAGTAATCCCTCAAATAATTCTTCAGTTGCCCAGGGTTTTCCTAAAAAAATGTATAAAAAAGCAGAATAAAAAACACCTTTTCCTAAAATATAAATATGCAAACAAGAAAAACAAGCTAAGTCTGAAAGCGCAAGGTCCCCCGAACAGAACAATACCCAACATGCATAGGTACTATTAACCCTTTTAATTGCCAGCCTACTAGAGATTTTGTCACCCTCTGTTGACAGGTCATTTTTCCCCATTTTGCGCCATTTTTGCTGGAATTTTCAGGAAAATTTTATATATATATTTTTTTTTGCAGCAGAGTTTAGGCTTTAACATGAAATGTCTTGTTTGTAAATTGTATTCTGTTTTTTATTAAGTAAAAAAAATTAATAAATAATTTTTTTTTTAGAAAATTGTCTCCTTTATTTTAAATAAAAAATGTATTTTATTAAAGAAAACCTCCCAGGGGGGACCCCATTTTTTTTTTGAATTTTAAGGGTTAAAAACCCTTAAAAATCCCCCCCAAAAATGACATGGGGTCCCCCTTACCCGAAGTAACCAGCCCGGGACCAGCTATGCAGGGCTTGTAGGGACAGGGGGCCCTGCAGGCTACAAGTCCGCATAGCCCATGGCCACGGGCTCTTCTGCCCCCCCGGGCTTTGGGGAGGCAGGTAATGGGGGTGCTGGGGGTTAATGGCAAGTCACCCGCTAGCCGCAGGTGACTTGCCAGCCCCCAGCCTTGTGAACCGGTATAGGGGTCTCATGAACCCCTTACCAGTTCACAAAGGGTTAAATGTAAAAAATAAAGACACTGACACACAGATAGAAAAAAAAATGTTGTTTATTTATTTTTTTTTCACTTTACTCACCTCCGATCCTGCGTCCCTCGCCGCTGTCCCGCTCCGCTGTCACTGACAGATGCCTATAGTGATCGGAGCAGGGTGGGTGAGAGGAGAGAAGGCCCTTCTCGAGTTGGGTGAGGGTATAGGAGGAGTGGGATGATGCCATCCCGCTCCTCCCACAAAAGGCAGGGCTAGGGGCGGCTGCCATTAGAGGAGGTGAGGACCCAGAAGAGGGTCCTCACCTGAAGCCTGCGGAGCCCAGGGGGGGGATCGGACCCCCCCCCCTGGTGAAGAGAAGACGCGGTGGAGGGATCGGGCGAGGAGGTGAGTGACTGTAATGATTTTTTTTTTTTTTACAGATTACTGTCAGCAGCGGAAATGGGGGGGGCGGTTTAGTGCCCCCTCCTGAAGACGGAGGACGATGGGGGAGGGATCGGATGCCCCCCCCCCAGGAAGAGGAGACCCCCAGCTTTCCATCAATACCAGAGGTAAGTTTTTTTTCTTTTAGATTTTTACAGTAGCAGGGGGAAATGCCAGGGCACGTAGTTTCTACGTGCTTGGCACTTAGCTGTAGGAGAAGCAACCACGTAGAAACTAACTGCTTGGCATTTAAAGGGTTAATTAAAGGTGCTTATTTCTCCTTATTTTCATGTTTTATTGGGGATATCCTGATTCCAGGTCACCTCCAGTGTTATTTTAACAAATGTTTAGTCCCAGATGTTCTTTTTTACCCTTTCCTCCCTGCCCTGTTTTTCATTTTAGTATGTAATAATTGTGCTACTAATGTTTTTTTTTTTTAAACTTTAGTTTTTGGGGACCAATGCCCATCTTTTGGTGCTTTTATCATTAAACATTTTGAGATTTGTCAACTTTCACAGCTTTAAACAATTTTTTTCTCCCCAAAAAAGAGAAAAAATACTAAAATAAACTTGTGGCTGATACTTTCATTGCTAAAAAACATGCCGGATGCTGCCAGCTTTTTGCTGGAGTAAATTTACTCCAGAAACTGACACATTTGCACACGCCTTTCTGCCGCCTAAACACCCCATAAATCAGTCACAGGTGTCAGTTTGGGGCACCAAATTTGCATTTGCAGAAAATTTAAGGTGCAGTTTCCGAATTGGCGCATGCTCGTGTGCAAATTTCCACCTTAAACAGTACTCTTCAAATTTTGATGACCATAGATCAGGAAGCCTGAACATGATTTGGCACTCGAGAAAAATGCCCATAAATTGACCCTTATGTCTGTACATGGCATTGCACAAATTCTGGTGATTAAGAATCTTAGAGGGGCCCCTGAGTCCTGGGCCCCCTCAACAGGGATTCCCACTCCAAGCCTGCACACCACCTTAAAACTGTCAGAAGGCTCTTGGAAAAACTGGCACACTTGGGAATAATGATGTTTCCCACAAGCACCTTGTATTGGCTGTTCAGGATGCACGTTTCCTGACAGTATGTCTTTGCAAGCTAGTCTGCTGACTAGTAGATGGTGTAGCCCTCCCACATTTTTTGACAGGTGTCCTTATGCTGAATGGGTGGCATGCAGCCACCATGCTGGGACCCCACTGCCACCCTTGTCCCCTGATGATGATGGTGCCACGTCATGAACCGGCTGCCGCATGTGGTTGGTGGCATCATTATTTATGCAGGTTTCACTGCCACTCTCTCTCTCTCACCTGCCTGGCACAGTGTTCCTTTGGCTCCACCTGAATGTTCCATTTGCTGGTGCTATGAAACTGGAACATGATTATGCTCTGTCCAAAAAATAAAATAAATTAAAAATAATGTTTAAAGGCAGTCATGGCCTAATGGTAAGGAAGTGATACTGTGAATGTAGGGTTGCAGGTAACCCCATCTGTGCCTCTCCCTGGCTCATATGAAAAGTGCTTTGAGGACTAGCGGTCCCCACATAATCACTGGTGGTCTACCACTGCTGACTATTTTCCCAACCTTCTTTGTCACTTCTTTGTCACTATTTGTTGAGAGTAAGAGGAGAGGCCTGCCAATATCTTCCAGGCAATAGTGCAGAAAAGGAGAGAGGCAAATTGAGGATTGGAGAGGATCCAGAGGAATGTGGAAGCCCTTTGCCACAGAATGGTGCTGTCTGGGGGACCACCCGATGCCTGGCTGTGTGATTGGCTTATGTCCACCGTGTCCGAGGTCTGTGTCAACCAGTCCAAGACTGTTGGCTGGTTAGTGAACATATGACCACTGGATGTTAAAGGGAGCTTCACCCTGTTGCCATGATGGCTGCCAACAACACCAGTCCTTCTGCTGCTGCTTCTCCCCCTTCCACTGGTAGCCACTGCCACAAGATGTATGGCCAGATTCAGTGGTGTAACTAATGGGGCTAATATTAAATGGGGCCCTGTCAAGGCAGTTTTTTTACCTCAGTAGGGTGCAGCAAGACAACTAAAGACAGAAACAGAAGAGGCAATGGTGCTTACTTTCTTTAAATGATTCTAAATGACCACAAATAAGATAAATAAGGTGAAGAAGCAACAATTATGGGGCGCTCCTGACTTTCTGGGCCCCGTTGAGCCTTACCCCTGTACTCTTTATCATTACGTAACTAAATGTGATGGGGCCCTGGTGCACACATTAAATTCAAGGCTTGTACGGTAAACTTTTTGTCTTTTAACAAGCAGCTAGACAACTTAAGATACAGCAGAAACTAATGGTACATCCTTTCTCTAAGTATTGCCAAGTGAGTACAAATATGATAAACAACGTAGAAGACCAGACCTGATCCTGACCTTCTGAGCCCCCATGCAGTCACACTTCCTGCTAATGTACGGTTTGGCATTGTACGTTCCTTTTAGGAAACTGAGGAAACACATAGTGTTCTCTACAAATGTGTGTTTTATTACACCAGAGTGTTATTCACACTTTAAGAATACTTACCCAGCTACACTATCTGTCACAGTCCTTAGGGGCTCAGGGAAAATGATGGCCCTGCTACCCACGTCCATTGACTGCTACGGGCCTTTAGGGCTCAATAATACTCCTGCTGCTGCTACCCACCGGCTGTCACAGGCCTTAGGTCCCTAGACTGATGCCCATGCTACCCGCCTCCAGTGGCTGCCACAGGAGTTAGGGGCTCATTAAGACTGCTGCTGATGTTATCCACCCTAGTCTAGCTTTCACAGCCCTTATGGACTCAGAGAGACTGGTAATACACCTGTTAGCCCCTGTACTGGCTACCACAGGCCTTTAGGGACTCTTGATGCCCCTGCCACCCACTTCCACTGGCTGTCACAGGCCTTAAAAGGCTCAGAGAGACTGATGCACCTGCTACCCATCTCCACTGGCTGTCACATACTTTAGGGGTCTGTAAAACTGCTGCTGCTATTGCCCACCCTCCTCTGGCTTTTACAGGCCTTAAGAACTCTATGAGGCCACTGCTACCCCCTTGCATTGGCTTTTACACACCTTTTGGGACTCAGAGACACTGCTGATGCAACTGCTACCCACCTCCACTGGATGTCACAGGACTTTCAGGATTCAAAGAGACTGTTGAAACTGGGTTGCTGTATCTCCATCTGATCCTTGCGACCCAATTTCTCCCCAGCCTGTACTCCCTCTGGCCAAGACACCCTCACACATGTAGTACCCTTCCAGTGCTATAGCCTCAGCATTATGGTTGTGGGCAGTCATACCCACCCTTGCCACAGTATCTGCCCCCACATTACTAGAACTTCAACACCATTCAGCCAAACCTCCACATGATCTGTCCCGGTAATACCATAGACCCCGCCTTGGAGCACACTGACTGAAAGCACACCACGTCACCCATTCCCCCCATCACAGATCTGTTTCTGCTTGCTTCAGGAATTGAAAAAATGTCCCAGAGTGCACCTTTATTCATTTGGCTGTTCAGTTCTGTTCCCTTCAGAAATGGAATTCCCGAAATGAGCTTCAGAAAAAAATTTGGTGAATTGCCAAACCAAATTTTCAAAAAAGTTTCCTCATCTCTACATTTTTTCTTCTGATTTCACACCAATGCACGCGAGCTGGCCTTGAGGGATAAACCTAGTGCGCTAATGGAAGCTGATTATTTAAGAACAGACATTGTGACTTGCTGCATCATTCAATGCATGCAAAGGAAAGATAATACGTCACAAAAAAGCAGAAGCGCCAAGGCTGACACGTGTATCAAACTGTTGCAAAATGGCACAAAATGGCGCACTTTATTGGGTTCTGAATTTTATATAACAGCAACACCTATCTACCAGCCTACAGCCTACTGCCCTTAGGAATGTTCTTTCATCTTCGCTGTTGTAAAAGTTTTTCATAGCATTAGAATTCTTTGGAACCCCCCAAAAAAATCCACAGTCTAGTAATCTAATTAATATTATTAAGAAGATTTATGAAAATAATTGGTTGTATTTTAAAAGTAAATTTAACAGCAGCACTGTTTTTAATCTTATACTAGAACATTTTTTAAAGAAATTGTAAATTTACTAAGCACTTTCAGTCTTTTGAAAAGAACAGAGATAATATTGTGTTCAGCTGTGCTAATTCTTTTTTTAATGACATTACCGAACAGACTTGTGATAATCAAAGCTGGCAAGAGAGGTAAAAAAGACCAAACATTCTCGAAATAGTGTAGAATCAAATGAGTAATACTATAGATTCCTCGTACTAAGCAAGTTCTCTATTGTGTTAGTAATGCAGATCCAGCAAGGGTAATCGTATTTAATGAAAGCTCTGGCTGTGACTCCACTGTACTGAGGCCTCATCGCTGAAACCCCAGGCAAAATGGGAAAGGTAAGGTAATTTATTTAATTCAGCATAATTTTAATCCTTTCCATGTACAATTCTGCTTTAATGATCACCAACAAATTATGAATGATGTCATGTGCTAGTTGTGTCAATAACTAGTTCATTTACATATGTTACACTTTAGAAATTACTAAAAGCTGTCATCCCAAAATAATTTAAAACATGTTTGGTTGCTGCATTATGTTGGTATATTTCTATTCAATTACTACATTATTTTTTATGCTGTAACCCCTTTACAATCACATTTTTCTATTTCTATTTACAGTCATATATTAAAAAAAAATGTTTTAGATGCATTTTGCCCTAAAGTAATACCATTGAATGTATTATCCTCTTGACCAACAGTACAGTTAAAGAGAACCAAAAGCCCTGTAGATGCTTGGGCCTCTTGCCACACCCCCACTCATTATTTGGAAATCTTTCAATATTCAATTAAATATAAAATGTGTTTTTTTCATGTACAGTTTGTATTTGTAGCTATACTTTTACCATCTCTTTTGCATTATTTAGATCATCTTTTATGAGGAAAGGAACTTTCAGGGTCGCTCCTATGAGTGCAGCTCTGACTGTTCAGACCTCCACTCCTACTTCAGCCGCTGCAATTCCATCCGTGTGGAAAATGGAAACTGGATGCTTTATGAACGTCCTAACTACACTGGACACCAGTATTTTCTGAGGAGGGGTGAATATCCTGACTTCCAGCAGTGGATGGGATTTAATGACTCCATTAGGTCTTGTCGTATTATCCCTCAGGTATAAAACAAATGGAGAGATCTAAGAGATCTACATAAACAAGATCATACATTTTAAAATATAAGAATAAATATTGTATTAGAAATGTATTATTTATTACTAGGATTGCCTGTTTTATCGGTTAATTTAAAATGGCATGATACATTAAGGCCAACCTCCCAATTTTTTTGCCTCTCCTTCCTCAAGCTTATCCAGCCTTTGCCTCCTTTCCTATGGGGAACCTGGGCCTGCTGCATATGGCGCTCATGTCACCAACATCCCTTCAATAGTGTGTACAGCACCTTTTGGTGCCCCCATAAAAGTAGACCCAAAGCTGGATGATATGAGGGCAGGGGTTCACAACATTTTTTCATAAAGTCTCACTTTCCATTTTCTGATTAAATAAAGTACCACCTGGGTGGAGTGTGAGTGTTGTTAGTCACCTAAAACCTTAATCTAGACACCTTTTTGAAGTGAATGGTGCAAATCATGATTATGTAGCAGATAGCAGCATATTAGGTTGGGGTACAGATGTAGGACAAGTCTGCAGCTTTGTCAAGTACCACCTGTGAGCACCTCAAGTACCACCAGTGGTACTAGTAGGGTGGCAAGTTCAAATCCTGGTCCTGGGACATGACTGAAGTGCTCTTGAGCAAGGTACCTAACCCCCCAACTGCTCCCCGGGCCCCGTAATTAGGGCAGCCCACCACTCCGGGCATGTGTACACTGCACGGATGGGTTAAATGCGGAGGACGAATCCCTATGTGTACGCAAGCATACAATGGCCATCTATGCATTCATTATTATTATTATTATTAATTATTATTAGTACCACCGGAATGCCTGAGATAGGGGAATGAGTGGAATGGAGTAGCATAAGAAGGTTTTGCAGTAGCAAATGGAAACAAGTTATTTACTTTAAGGGTGATTTTCACCCAGATTTTTCTTTTTAAATGCAAAATAAAAGCAACCCCCCTTGCTGGTTATCTGCACCACTCCTTCCTGGCACATATTTTGTTTTATTGTCACAATATACCATACAGGCATATGGTAAACTAATTTTATGGAATACTAAAAATTCAGATTACTTATAGATTTTAATTTGTTAACATTTTTTTTCTTCCAGTATCGTGGATCCTTTAGGCTCCGAATCTATGAAAGGGAAGAATTTAGAGGTCAGATGATGGAGTTTATTGAAGATTGTCCTCAGGTTCATGAAGAATTCAACTACCATGACATACATTCCTGTAATGTCCTTGAGGGACACTGGATCTTCTATGAGTTGCCCAATTACAGAGGACGTCAGTACTACCTGAGACCTGGAGAGTACAGGAGATACAATGAATGGGGGGCAGTGACTGCCAGAGTTGGCTCTTTACGGAGGGTCCAAGAATTAGTTTGAATAATTTATTGAGTACCCTACATAGAATTAAAAGTCTACTAATGTGTAGCAAATTTTGTGAAACATAACTCAATATACCAATAAAAAGCTAATATTAAATGATGTTAATTTATTTGGCCAGTACTTTTGAGACGGGGTTATTCTGTGGAATACTACCTGAGAACTGAGCGAGGAGACTAGGGATGAGCGAATCGATCCGGACGAACCCGGATTCGTTCTGAATTTCATGGAAAATTCGATTCTGAACGAATCCGAATTTCCCCGCTATTCGATCAATCGAAGTTTTCCTTTAAATTCCATTTATTTCAATGACAGGCATTCTAAAATGGTGGATGAACATGTCCAGACATATCCCCTGGGGCAAGGTATCATGGGTAAGTCACATGCAGCCTATCAGCAGCCAGGAAGCCTGGTGACGTCACCGTGCTATATAAAGCGGCAGCCATCTTGCTTGTGCGCATTTCAGCCTTGCATTGCAGCCAGAGCACAGCTCGTTAGAGACATGGACAGAGAGTTAAAGATAGGTAGGGAGAGTCAGAGAGGCAGACAGAGCCAGGGAAAGATAGGGAAAAACCGGAACCATCCAGTCAGGGAAAGCTTAGAAGTGACAGGGAAATTTTTTTTTCCATTAGCCAGATCAGTTTTCAATTCAATTTCAGTTCTTTGTGCTGTAAATCTGCCTTGCCACTGTGCATGCCATCTATGCAGTGGCTTATTTAACCCTATCTGTTACACACAAGCATTTATCATAATATAAATGGATTAGTTTAAATCTTTTTTGGTCTGCCTTTAACAAAAAAAAACCAGCCCACCTGAGTATCCCAAACCTGCACTTAGCAGCCTATCTGTTATACTAAATACGCTTGTTCATCCTTCCTCAGCTTAATCAAAGAATTGCATTTTGAATTGATTTTGGTCTGCCTTTAACAAAAAAAAACACCAGGCCGCAGGGCATCCCAAACCTGCACTTAGCAGCCTGTTATACTAAATACGCTTGTTGATCCTCCTCAGTTTAATCAAAGTATTGTATTTTGAATTGGTTTTTGGTCTGCCTTTAACAAAAAAAAAAACACCAGGCCACGGGGCATCCCAAACCTGCACTTAGCAGCCTGTTATACTAAATACGCTTGTTCATCCTTCCTCAGCTTAATCAAAGTATTTCATTTTGAATTGGTTTTTGGTCTGCCTTAAACAAAAAAAAACACCAGGCTGCAGGGCATCCCAAACCTGCACTTAGCAGCCTATATGTTATACTAAATAAGCTTGCTCATCCTTCCTCAGCTTAATCAAAGTATTTCATTTTGAATTGGCTTTTGGTCTGCCTTTAACAAAAAAAAAAACACCAGGCCACGGGGCATCCCAAACCTGCACTTAGCAGCCTGTTATACTAAATACGCTTGTTCATCCTTCCTCAGCTTAATCAAAGTATTTCATTTTGAATTGGTTTTTGGTCTGCCTTAAACAAAAACAAACACCAGGCTGCAGGGCATCCCAAACCTGCACTTAGCAGCCTATATGTTATACTAAATAAGCTTGCTCATCCTTCCTCAGCTTAATCAAAGTATTTCATTTTGAATTGGCTTTTGGTCTGCCTTTAACAAAAAAAACACGAGGCCGCTGGGCACCCCAAACCTGCACTTAGCAGCCTATCTGTTATACTAATTAGGCTTGTTCATCCTTCCTCAGCTTAATCAAAGTATTGCATTTTGAATTGGTTTTTGGTCTGCCTTTAACAAAAAAAAACACCAGGCCGCAGGGCATCCCAAACCTGCACTTAGCAGCCTGTTATACTAAATATGCTTGTTCATCCTTCCTCAGCTTAATCAAAGTATTTCATTTTGAATTGGTTTTTGGTCTGCCTTTAACAAAAAAAACACCAGGCCGCAGGGCATCTCAAACCTGCACTTAGCAGCCTGTTATACTAAATACGCTTGTTCATCCTTCTCAGCTTAATCAAAATATTGTATTTTGAATTGTTTTTTTGTCTGCCTTTAACAAAAAAAACACGAGGCCGCAGGGCATCCCAAACCTGCACTTAGCAGCCTATCTGTTATACTAAATACGCTTGTTCATCCTTCCTCAGCTTAATCAAAGTATTGCATTTTGAATTGGTTTTTGTCCTGCTGCCAAAACACTAGGCCGCAGGGCATCCCAAACCTGCACTTAGCAGCCTATCTGTTATACTAAACATGCTTGTTCATCCTTCCTCAGCTTAATCAAAGTATTGCATTTTGAATTGGTTTTTGGTCTGCCTTTAACAAAAAAACACCAGGCCACAGGGCATCCCAAACCTGCACTTAGCAGCCTGTTATACTAAATATGCTTGTTCATCCTCAGTTTAATCAAAGTGTTGTATTTTGAATTGGTTTTTGGTCTGCCTTTAACAAAAAAACACCAGGCGCAGGGCATCCCAAACCTGCACTTAGCAACCTATCTGTTATACGAAATAACACAATTCTGTGAGGAACTCACCTGTAGAATTGGTTTTTCTGGGAATCCATTCCATACACTCCTTACTCTTGGGTTTCCTCCTCCTTGCTGATCACGTGACTGCAAGAAAGAAACAGGCGCGGCCCTCCCGGCCCATAAGTAGCAGCTGCCCCTAATCAGATCAGTTTACTTAAAAAGCAGTAAATAATTTAGAGGCAGGCCGGGAGGCCGCAATAAGAGTCCATGTTAGTACACATCAAACTCAACCAAAAAATGCTCTCAAAATTAAGTCATATTACTTATATTCTCTTTTTTATTTATTTATTTTTTTTTTTTCATAAATCTCTATACATATATATAATCTTATATATAACTTCTCTCTTTAAATGCTCTGAATTAATAATCAAAAATGATTAAACATACCATCAGAAAAGCATCGGAAGATAACATGACCCACAAAAAACGGGTGGGCTGGAGTGTATGGAATGGATTCCCAGAAAAACCAATTCTACAGGTGAGTTCCTCACAGAATTGTGTTTTTTCTTCCAATCCATTCCATACACTCCTTACTCTTGGGATCTCCAAAAGCAGTGCCATCTATGGGCGGGATCCTCTAATGCAGAACGGCAGAACGGCAGGAAGTTCACTTCACTACTGCCTGTAGAATCTTCCGACCAACAACAGCGTCAGCTGAGGCTCTAACATCCACCTTTGTAAAACTTGGTGAAAGTATGAACAGAAGACCAGGTGGCCGCTTTGCAAACCTGTTCCACCGAAGCCTGATGCTGAAAAGCCCAGGAAGCCCCAATGGCCCTAGTGGAATGGGCCGTGACCTGAAAAGGGGGTTCTTTTCCCTTGGCCGAGTAAGCTCTAGCTACTGCCTGCTTAATCCACTTACTGACAGCGGCCTTGGCTGGCGGAAGCCCCCTTTTTTGGTCCTTCTGAAATGACAAAAAGAAAAACCGTCTCGCGGAAGGCATCTGTAGCTGCCAAATAATACCTGATGGCTCTAATCACATCTAAAGAATGAAGCGCCCTTTCCTTAGCCGGAACTGGGCATAGTACCTCCTGATCAAGGAGAAAAGGAGAGATGACCTTAGGTAAAAAATCAGGCTTAAAACGAAAAACTACCTTGACTCTGTGTAACTCAAAATAAGGAGACTTCATGCATAAAGCGGCTAACTCTGAAACACTCCGCACAGAGGAGATTGCCACTAAAAATATTCCCTTAAGCGTCAAAATGCTTATTGGAGAATCAATCATAGGTTCAAAGGGAGCACCCTGAAGAGCCGTCAACACCAAATTCAAGTCCCACACCGGTAGAATAGACTTGCGTGGTGGACGAACATGAGTGACTCCCTGAAAAAAAGTCTTAATGAGTCTATTACTAGCGATAGACTTCTGGAAAAAAAAATGGATAAGGCAGATACCTGTCCCTTTAGAGTGCTTAATTGTAGACCCATTTCTAAGCCATTCTGAAGGAATTCTAGAATTCTGGAAATTGAATACAATCTGCATGAGACATTCCTAGCCTCATACCAGGATATGAATGACCGCCAGACCCTGTAATAAATCATGGAAGACTACTTCTTCCGGGCCTGAATCATGGTATGAATGACCTTAGCCGATAATCCCTTCTCAGCTAGGATCGTGGTCTCAATAGCCAAGCCGTCAAAGCCAGCATCTGTAAATTCGGGTGCCGAAGCGCCCCGAGTGAGAAGATCTGGCTCGATCGGTAGGCGCCATTGGTCTACCGCCATCCTTGTTATGTCTGAGACCCAACTTCTTCTTGGCCAATGAGGAGCTACTAGAATGGTAGGTACTCCTTCCTGAATTATCCTTCTTAGTACTCGACTCAGAAGCGGAAACAGGGGAAAAATGTACAGGAGCTTGAACCTTGTCCAAGGGACCGAAAGGGTGTCTGTGGCTATAGCCAAAGGATCTCTTGACAGGGACGTGAATCTCGGCTGCTTGTGATTGTGTCTGGATGCAAAGGGATCCACTTCCGGACGTCCCCAGCGAAGACAAATGGCTTGAAAAAACCTTCCAACTGAGGGACCATTCTCCCCGATGCAGAATCTTCCTGCTCAGAGCGTCGGCCTCCTGATTTTCTACCCCCGGGATGTAAACTGCCGAGATGCAGGGAACATTCTCCTCTGCCCAGATCAGAATCCGGCTTACCTCCCGAAGAGCACCCTTGTTCCGGGTACCCCCCTGATGATTGATAGAAGCAACCGCCGTCCGGTTGTCCGACTGGCCTTGGACTGCCTGTCCCTTCAAGCTGGGGGTCAGATACTGAAGAACTAGCCCGATGGCTCTTAATTCCAATACATTTATGGGAAGCTGATTTTCTCTCGGTCCCCATTGGCCCTGGACTTTCTGAGTCTGCCAAATGCCGCCCCATCCTGTGAGACTGGCATCCGTGGCAATGAACTGCCACTGTGGAGTCAAGAAGGACCTGCCTACAGACAGATGAAGAGGGTCCATCCACCACAGAAAGGAATGTCTTGCCAAGGGCGTTAGTACAAAGATCTGATCCAGCGACTGTGGGACTCGATCCCAGCTCGATTCCATTGAAGGGGCCTCATGTGAAACTGAGCAAAGGGCACCGCCTCAAAGCAGGCCACCATCAGGCCCATCAACTTCATACCCAGCCGAATAGTCGGCTGTCGGCAAGCCAGAAAGCACTATCTGATCTTGGATTAGTCGAGTCTTCTGTTCTGGAAGATACACCTTGACTTGGACGGTGTCCAGAATCAAACCTAAGAAGTTCCTTACTGGTGCCGGAGTGATATGAGACTTCAGGTAATTGATCACCCAGCTGAATTCATCCAGAGCCGATCGGATCATATGTGTGTCCTTCAGGATCTGCTGCTGCAATCCGGCTGATATTAGAAGATCATCCAGATAGGGGACAATACAAATCCCCTGGCTCCTGAAAATTGCCATGAGACCTGCCAAAACCTTAGTGAAAACTCTTGGAGCCGAGGATATCCCCAACGGGAGTGCCACAAACTGGAAATGCTCGTCTTCCAGGGCAAACCTCAGGAATCTTAGATGTCCCGGAAAAATTGGCACATGCAGATATGCGTCCCTTATGTCTATGGTAGTATAAGATCCCCGGGTCGAACTACTGTTAAAGCTGACCTCACCGTTTCCATGCGGAAGTGTCTCACGCGGATATACTTGTTCAGATCCTTCAGGTCTAAAATGGGACGAGTTGACCCATCCTTCTTGGGGATTGTAAACAGGTTGGAGTAAAACCCCTGACCTTCCTGAAAGGGTACTCGAGCAATTACCCCTTTCTGAAGAAGATGCTGAATTGCGGACTTCAGGGCATCTAGCTTTGACTGGTTCTGGGATGCCCCTGACCGAAGGAACCTTGCGGGCGGTCTGGCTGCAAACTCGATCTTGTAACCTGAGGACACTACCTCTTGGATCCACTGATCCCTTACGAGGCGCCTCCAGATATGAGCAAACTGCAAAAGCCGTCCCCCCACCCGCTCGGGTGAGGGCGCCCTCTCATGCTGAAGTGGACTTGGCTGGAGGTTTAGGCCTACTTCTCCAGGATCCTCCTGCCCTATTACGCGCTCTTCCTCTACCCCAAAAATTCTTGCGGGAGGAAGGCCGAAAGGCCCCTCTGCCCCTCCGAAGGGCCGAAAAGATGATGACCTCTGAAAAGGCCTAGTCGATTTTTTCCTCTGAGGCATTTTGCCGTCCTTAACCATACCGTCCAGCTTTTCCCCAAAAAGTCTGCTCCCTAAAAAGGGTAAATCCGTCAGTGCCTTTTTAGCGGCGGCGTCCGCTCACCATTGTCTAAGCCATAATGAACGGCGTAATGCCACAAGGAGCGCAGAAGTTCTGGCTGCCAACCTGACTGCATCCTCCATTGCAGTAATGGCAAATGCATTAAAGTCCAAACAGTCCTTAAAGTCCTTGGATTCTTGGGACAGCCTGCGCGACCTGGCCTTGGCTAGTTTCTTCTTCATCTTCATTCCCGACGCCAGGGATACAATGGCCGTGGCACAAACCGGGCGGAGAAGGGAGCCTATCATGGCGAAGACATGGCAGGCCAACTGATCCATATGTTTCTCTGTGGGATCTCTAAGGGACCCCATAGTAGCGGATGGCATCACTGAAGTGTTAGATAACCCTGCCACAGGGGAGTCCGCATCAGGCGGATAAGACCAAATTTTGATTATGTCTGCCAGGAAAGGATATCTGACATCTAGAATCTTAGGAATGGCCTGTAATTTATTAGGGTTTTCCCACTCCTTAAGAAACATCCTAGAAAAGTGTGGTTGTTCAAGGAACACCTGCTTTGCCTGACAGGCTTAAACAGATCATCCTTCTTTCTTTTCACAACCTCAGGAGGGGAGATATTCCAGGTAACAAAAACTACAGAAAGTAGACCTTCAGTCTCATTCACAAGGAGAGGATCCTCATCGGATGAAAACAAAATGGAGTTACTATCCTCTTCCGATTGCAGCTTGCCCTCAGAGGCCTGCTCGTCCATATAATCCTCATCCTCTTCTTCACCGAAGGAGGCAACTACTGCCACAGGCTCTAAATGTCTTTTCTTATAGGTGGCCCGTTTGGCAAAACCAAAGACAACTGCCTCTCCAGATTATTCAGCCTGTAAGCAAAACCTGTTAGTCCATCACTGCTTTCACCCCCTTGAGGGGAAACAGGGGATGGATGAGCCGCCGTGCTCCCTCCAGCATTCGCTGTGCTAGATACTCGATCAGCCGCTCTGTTGTGATCTAGGCCGATCATAACGGCGCAGGCGGAACATACTGTGCCAAAAGCTGCCTAGAGGATGCAGTTTTGCACAAAGGGCAGATCTTTTCCTGCTCCAGAGGGATGCCGTATCGCTATCCCCAATGCCTCCCACATGGTGTTTATTATATATATCTTTTTTATTTTTTTTTTTTTTTTTTTTTTTTTTTTTTAATATATATATATATATATATATATATATATATATATATATATATATATATATTTATTATATATGCCAACCGACCCAAGAGGGCCTGAGCCTGAACCAATCCCCTAAAAAAGGGACCGGGAGGAACCGCAACCCTGTTTTTTTGTTCTTCTTCCAAATCTAAAAATAAAAGAGGAGGCAAATGGATTAATAACTGATCTTTTTCCCTCTTTTCTTTTCTTCCTTCTTTAAAAGCATTCTTTCAAGAAATGAACTGCCTTTAATCGCTTATATATAAGAGTATTATAGTAATATCTTAAAGATATTATGACATTGTAATGATATTATAATAAATAAAAGCAATAAAAGCGATAAAATAATTATCTTATGAGTAAATACAAAATAATTAAATTGATAACAACAGAACACTAATTATTATTAAAGAGAAAAAAACTAATACTGAAAAAAATAAATATAATGATCATTAGTATAAAAGACACTTGGAAAAAAGTTTAAAAATATTTAAAATTGTTTAATAAAGGATTGATATAAAGAATCCAAACCAAAGTCAAATCCTTATATTCTATAATAATATAACCACTCACCTTGCTGCAAGTTTTCAACCTGAAAGGGAGATGGCAGAATCAAACTACACAGGCACTTATTAATGAATCAGGCCTCACCTGCAACTCACAAAACCTCCACTCACCTTGCGGCTAGTTTTCAACCTGAAAGGGAGATGGCAGAATCAAACTACACAGGCACTTATTAATGAATCAGGCCTCACCTGCAACTCACAAAACCTCCACTCACCTTGCGGCTAGTTTTCAACCTGAAAGGGAGATGGCAGAATCAAACTACACAGGCACTTATTAATGAATCAGGCCTCACCTGCAACTCACAAAACCTCCACTCACCTTGCTGCTAGTTTTCAACCTGAAAGGGAGATGGCAGACTCAAACTGCACATTACTAAATCAGGCCTCACATGCAACTCACAAAACCTCCTACACGCATGTCCCCCTGGCCATAGAATGGCCGCTTGAAATCTTGAAGAGGGGAGGTCTGGGGGAGAGGCGCCCCGCGCGCATATCAGGGTTTGGGGGGGGGGGGTAGGAGGCCCCGGCTACAACATAGGCTGCGCTGCTAAGGAGAGGAAAAAAGAGCGCACAGCCGTCCTTAATGCACACCCGAAGATAAGTGCGAGGGGAGGGGGGCATAGCACAGGTCACAGACGTAGCTTCTTACCTGCTAAACAGCACATCCACCTCCTTCCAGCAGGGAGAGTGAGTGAACAGCCAGGTGGTTCTGGTATACTCCACCTCCACCTGTGTGACCTCAGTCAAGCTCTTAAAGGCATATACCAAAGAAAAAAATCTTTCCTTTCCTAAATAAAGCCTACCTAAACTGGAAGAAGGAAGGGTTGGGTAAAAATAAAAATATCCTCAGCAGGTACACCAGAGAGAAACCTGCGGCTGACTTGCTTTCTGAGAAGCCTGCAGCCCAGAGCATATACACTCTGCAAGCGCCCCAAGACCCCGGCGCTTCACCATACCTTCACGGCCCCAAAAACAGCCAATGCTGTGGAGGCATAACAAGGGTCTTGAGGGGCCGTGGGAGTAAGGTCCGTAGCGAGCCGACAGGGTTCAGTCCCCCGCTTACCGCTAAAATCCTTGAGAGCACCTAATCTTCCACAGTCATCTTGCCACTGCAAGAAAGAAAACTGATCTGATTGGGGGCAGCTGCTACTTATGGGCCGGGAGGGCCGCGCCTGTTTCTTTCTTGCAGTCACGTGATCAGCAAGGAGGAGGAAACCCAAGAGTAAGGAGTGTATGGAATGGATTGGAAGAAAAACGCTTGTTCATCCTTCCTCAGCTAAATCAAAGTATTGCATTTTGAATTGGTTTTTGGTCTGCCTTTAACAAAAAAAACACCAGGCCGCAGGGCATCCCAAACCTGCACTTAGCAGCCTATCTGTTATACTAAATACCCTTGTTCATCCTTCCTCAGCTTAATCAATGTATTGCATTTTGAATTGGTTTTTGGTCTGCCTTTAACAAAAAAAACACCAGGCCGCAAAGCATCCCAAACCTGCACTTAGCAGCCTATCTGTTATACTAAATACGCTTGTTGATCCTTCTCAGCTTAATCAAAGTATTGTATTTTGAATTGTTTTTTGGTCTGCCTTTAACAAAAAAAACACCAGGCCGCAGGGCATCCCAAATCTGCACTTAGCAGCCTATCTGTTATACTAAATACGCTTGTTCATCCTTCCTCAGCTTAATCAAAGTATTGCATTTTGAATTGTTTTTTTTCCTGCTGCCAAAACACTAGGCCGCAGGGCATCCCAAACCTGCACTTAGCAGCCTATCTGTTATACTAAATATGCTTGTTCATCCTTCCTCAGCTTAATCAAAGTATTGTATTTTGAATTGGTTTTTGGTCTGCCTTTAACAAAAAAAACACCAGGCCGCAGGGCAGGGGCGGACTGGGAATAAAAAACGGCCCTGGACTTTTTGGGGAGCACCGGCCCTGCTGCACTTTTCCTGGCCCAGTATAGTATCTTAATGTCACATTATATATACACCTAATTTTTCGTTCCACGACACACATCCAGGGTTTATAGGACAAAAATAAGAAAGAAAATATTCTGAACCAAATGGTGTGCTAAAATCCCCCCATTACAGTGTGCAGAATCACTCCATTACAACCATTAAGTAGCATCCCTCTGGACAGCCACTGGGGCATTCCTCTGGACAGCCACTGGGGGCATGCCTCAGTACAGCTCACACAGGGTAGGGGCATCCCTCAATACAGCTCACACAGGGTGGGGGCATCCCTCAATACAGCTCACACACAGTGGGGGCATCCCTCAATACAGCTCACACAGGGTGGGGGCATCCCTTAATACAGCTCACACACAGTGGGGGGATCCCTCAATACAGCTCACACACAGGGGGGGCATCCTTTAATACAGCTCACACACAGTGGGGGCATCCCTCAATACAGCTCACACACAGTGGGGGCATCCCTCAATACAGCTCACACACAGTGGGGGCATCCCTCAATACAGCTCACACACAGTGGGGGCATCCCTCAATACAGCTCACACACAGTGGGGGCATCCCTCACTACAGATCACACAAAGTGGGGGCATCCCTCAGTACAGATCACACAAAGTGGGGGCATCCCTCAGTACAGCTCACACACAGTGGGGGCCTCCCTCAGTACAGCTCACACACAGTGGGGGATCCCTCAGTACAGCTCACACACAGTGGGGGATCCCTCAGTACAGCTCACACACAGTGGGGGATCCCTCAGTACAGCTCACACACAGTGGGGGACCCCTCAGTACAGCTCACACACAGTGGGGTCATCCCTCAGTACAGCTCACACACAGTGGGGGTCATTCCTCAGTACAGCTCACACACAGTGGGGGCATCCCTCAGTACAGCCATGTGCAGCATCCATCAGTACATGATGTCCAGAGTGTGTGTGTGTGTGGATCAGATTGGGAGGCAGAGATGAATGGGGGCCTTTGGTCAGACTGGGGGTCATAGGTGAATTGGGCCATGTGTCAGGCGGGGGGGGCTGTGTACATTGTACCTGGTCTTGCTGCTGATGTCTGGATTCCAGTTGGCAGTGTTGTGCTGCGCAGAGGAGGGGACAGGAGAGGAAAGCCTGAGCTGCTGCAGGATGAGCTGGGGAGAGAGGGGGCGGGCTGCCGCCATCTACCATGCAGCATTGCTCACCTCCAACATCTCCTCCTGGCCCCGCCGCCTCCTCGGGCTGCGTGGCAGACGATTGGCTGCTAGGCTTTCTTCCTCTGAGAGCAAATCTTTAGGTTGTCCAGCGCCGCCTGGTTGCTTTTTATGAGGAGCTATTATAGCCCATTAAAGCAGGGAGGGCAAAAGAAAAAAAAAAACGGAACCTGATAAGCAGCCACTCGGCCCTGGACGACTAAAGATTTTCTGACATGTGAAATACGCACACAATACTACACATTTTGCAGCCTTCTCTGCTGCTGGCCTACCGGTTTATAGCCTACCGGTTTCCTACCGATTCTGCCCGGTATGCCCTATGGCCCCTGCCCGCCGCTGCCAGCAAAGTGCCGCCCCCCCCTTAAAGTGCCGCCTGGGACCATGGACCCACCGGGACCCATGGTAAGGCCGGCCCTGCTCCCTCCCTCCCTCCGGCTCCAAACAATGTGTCACTCTCGTCTACTTTTAGTGGACAGCCCGGGCCTGTCAGTCCGCCCCTGTTTCCGACAGATTTCCGTCTGGACATATATTTTGAGAAAGATGAATGCTGAATCTAGCGGAACACTGAAAATCTTCCTTGGCTGCTACGTTGGAAAACGCTGAAAAAAGGTAGTATACGAGGTTTACTAGGTCATGTAAACAGAAACCTCGTCCTCTCGAGGACACAACGTTGACGTACGCAGATATGAACAGTAAACAGAAGGCTCCTGATGAAGGCTCTGAATCATGCGTACGCACCTAGGCATACAAAAAAAAGTGAAAAGTACACATAACGAGACAAATACAACATGGTTTTGAGGAGGCTCTGAATCAGCCCAAATATACTATTATGTAATAGTTCAGTGACAACAATAAACAAAAATAAAAGAGGTGACTTTTTCTTTCAGTTTAATCTCACTGAATATGTGGAAATAGAGTTTGAAGCATACAAAACAAACCTTAAATGCAAGTCTTGCCTCAAATACAAAAGACATAATAGACATAGATACACCACAAAAATGACACTGGGGAAAAAAAACAGACAAAAGGTGGTTCCGCACAGATTGGCATGAAAAACTTTGTGTGCCCCTATACAGCTTGGCAAGCACATCCATCCTGACTGCAGAGGGGGCCACATCCACATAATTGGGGACCTGCTCCTGGATGGCATATTTGTGGAGAACCATACTGGCCACTATTATTTTGATCACCTTCTGTGGATGGTACTTTAGGGCCTCTGTATGGTCCAGGTACCGAAACTGGGTCTTCAGCAAACCAAATTTCCTCTCGACCACTACCCTGGTCTTGGCATGAGCCCGGTTTGTTGCTGAGTTTGAGGCAGCAAAATAAGAGTCTTCTTTAGGTAAGTAAGGAAATGGGACTTTGAAGATAGTGTTAGGTGGGAGCTCATAACTTGAAAATGGAAAATGAACATTAACATTGGCTTATTTTTAGAGTGAGGCATCTAGAGGGAACAAAGGGCAACTAGTTGAAATTAAAGATTGATGTCTATTTTACAGAAGGCAATACAATGCTAGGGACAACACACACTAAAGATGGGGAAGCTAGACAAAAAGTAACTATGGTGCATGGAATGAAGGCGGCAAAGGAAAAACAAAGACATACCAGTAGAGATACTCATCAGCGACTGGAGGCACCGGCAACACGTACATGCAATTGATCGCACTAATTTCGTTGGATATATCAGCCAGCTCATAAAATTCCAACATAACGGCATTCCAGGCTACCATGGGGTCAGAGAAATGATGTATTTGTCCACCAAGGTAGCTATGCCATCAAGAAACTTGTTGAGTGTGTGGCTAAGCGTAGACAGTGCCCAGCTTCTGTAATGAGCTGTTCACTAGAAATTGAAGGTCATCAAATTTGGTTATACCTGTAATTCCATGCCCCTTGCTTGTTGTGGAGGGCAACCATGGCCACAACTCACTATACAGTCTCTCAAGGGAAACGCGGTTAAGTCGGGTCAGCTTAAATAGCTCAGCGGCATGCATACGATCAACATCCACACGTTGCTAATGCAGTCAAAAGTCCGAGAGGCACATACACAAAATGCCACGATGCTGCAGAAGCTTATACTCTGCAAGGTATTCTTCAGAGGACTCCATTACTCTTTCTCACACACCACAACACGCTACCACCATAGAGCCCATAGGTGGAAGATGAAAAAACCCATTTTATTGGCCCCTTTCAAAGGCCAAATCCTGCCTAATCAAGGCTCTGAATCATGTGCAAGCCCAGTGGCAGATGTTTGAGCAGCTGCTGCTGCAGTGGCTGCTGTTGAGACAGATATTATGTGTGAGGGTGGTGGGGAGGCAACCGGTGCAGCTGAGTGTGATAATGCTGCTGTTGTTGTAGAACCTGATGCAGTGGATCATCCTCCTGTAGATCCTGTATGACAGGGGGTATCTGTTAGATATACACATAGTACACCAGAAATAGAGCTGGATGGGGTTCCAGGGGTCACCACTATGGGCACATTACACTTGCTAGATCCAATTATTCGGTTAATGTAGTCCTTGAATACGCAGTCCTTGATGAAGTTGCCACAGTATTTCTTTGTTGGTATGTTTGTTTGGGCATGTTTATTTGCTGTTTATTTCCTGCAATGTAAAATCAAGCCCCATTCCTTATATGGCTAAGCAATGGCTAACCCATCTGCTCCCATGTTTTACAAATCATAAAGGTTTGGCACAGACACATGCATAAAACGATCATTAATTAGCTGTGAGATGGCATGTTTAATTTTTCATATCTTGGCCTTTCACGGTCTAGCAACAACATTTAGTCCCTGATGGCATCATAAACTAGGCATACAGAAATTAGGCATACATCTTTTGAAACTAAACAACCCAAAATATTGAACAACTTACCTACTACAGCAGTAGCAGCCCACATGTCTGAATCGATGGACCCCAGCAAGCCCTGGAGTGTAGCTGGGTTCAACAGGCCATTTAGTATTTCTTGGGCAGTGGAGTTATGGACCATCTCCCTGACCTGTGGGGGTTATTGTGGGGCTCACCACAGCAGAACCGACCTCGCCTTAATGTACAAAATACTTCATGCTTTTAATATGTCAAAATTTTATTGTAACTCAGACCATTAAAATTTAAAATTTACATCAATCTAATCACAAAGTGACTGGAAAAAATCTAAAATGTTGCCGTGACTCCACATATTAACTGCAAATACATGCCAGTAGTTTCAAGGTCCTGCGGGGCAGACTAGTTTCGCCTTTATCAAGCCTCCTCAGTGCTCGCTGGGACTTAAAAAGTCTTCTATACATTAAGGAAAGAAAATATACGTTATCATTTTAGCAGGGAAGTTAGATAAATCTAAAGCAACAGATTTGATCTTATAGAAATTACCTGGGTATGAAAAGCAGCTGCTTCCCGTTCGGGAGGTCCAGATTGATCCTAATGGGTAGGCTGGCTCAATGGCTCAGATTGTCATTGCGTGCAAAGTAATAGGATTGACGAATATTGAAATGCCCGTTTCACTAGGAGTGTCAATTGGTGAGGAAAAGAACAGTTTTTTTCCCCTTTGCATTATTGGGATACAGGAATCCGCAACAAAGACTCTGCCACACCTTGTGCCTCTGAGCATGCCTTGCACTGGGGCTTGGTACCGGTGAAAGGAAAAGGTTATATAGTGCTCATGAAGGTAAATACTGTACCAATCCTTATTTTAGATAGCGCCCTGTGCATAGCTAACTGTAATTAAGTGAAGCAGTGTATATGACTGCATAATGGTATTAATACCAAAAAGGCTACAATATATGCTGTAGTGCGGGCAGGGTAGAAAAAGGGAAAGGTACACCTTCATTAGATTCATACCTGGGTAGAGGGATCTTTTAGGTTGGCGATGTGGTCCTTATGTCACTGGTTTTGGGTGCCTAATGATGCAGTCTGGCAAGCAGGGGCCAGAAATAGCCGGGTATACCGGCTCTTAGAGCGCTGAGTCGACACACCTCCGTGAGGCGAGCCTCTCCCTCAGCCGCTTGTTATATGTGGATGGGTGAGCCTGAAAGAGGAAAGAAGGCGCTTACGTCACCTCCGTGACGGGTGGCTGGAGCACATTCCCGCTCCGGGAGAAAGTCCCGGAACGCAAGTGTGCTCCAGGCGGCCGGCGGAAGTGACGCAGCACCCGGCTGCTCATCTGTTCCCGGAATCACACAGGCTCCATTTAAGTGGAGATCTCTGTGGCGACATCATATGGCAAAGAAAGATCACTATGCGGGCAAGGATGTGTCAGCGGATAAAATGTGACCAAATAAAGTTGTTTTAAAAACTTTACATTTATATTTTTTATATTCTCTATGTGTTTTAACATTAAGCCTGCATGGATGTTATCCTTAATTGGAGAGAAGCCCGCATTATGTGATATAGGGGAAGTTTAAAGGATCATTGGGGTTCAGTAATAATCAGTATCTGTTCTCATAAGATTATCACCACATGTCGATCCACTGGGGTGAGCAGCTACCATAACCCCATATGACATGCAGGCATATTCTAAGGCGTGGCTAAGCCTTTGATCGAAGTTTATGCATTAGTTTCTTTATGGGGGGGGATAATCTAGGTAATAATAAATCACCAATGTGTTACAGTGGATGGTCCTAAGCAGATTGGTGGGGTGCCCTAGGGGGGCACAAGCCTAGTTAATTATGGCATTTAGTGGGAAACCCTACGGGAGCAAGTGCCAGGGTCAGGACCCATCCCATTAAACCAGATCTGATTAGATTAAAATGACTTAGCAACTGATTAAGCAGTTATGTTGGGTTAAGGTTCAATGTCACAAAGGGGTATATAGTCAGACTCAATCAAGCCGGTTCCAACCCAGATGAGTCATGTTGAATCACATTGTGTTATATATATATCACACTACACTGCAAGAAAAGAGGGACACCCACAGTACCCTCTAAAAAGTGCCAAGGATCAAACAGTTGCACCACTTTAAGGGTCTAGATTCAAATTTATTGACTAATTACATATATTTACAATCACAATGAACATTAAGACTATACAATAACAACTACATGACATAAACATTTAAAACCACAAGGGGGCGCTGGAGGTCTGTCTCAGTGCAAAAAGTAAAATACTTTCCATTAAAAGTATGTATCAAAATCCTATATACTATAACTAGTATGCTCTCAGATGCAAAAGTGCAACAATACAACAAAAAATGTGTAAACCCACCTATTAATCAATTCAGATCCACATGAGTGTACAAAAATAAAGCAGAATAACATACCATTGAGCAGGAAAACACGCCGTGGTGATGGAAGTGAAGGAGAAAGAAATGAACAAAAGTGCATACAGACCAACCAGACGTGGACCCCCCACAGGTAACAACGCCGAGCGCGTTCGTAGTGTCTCCTGCACTACTTCAAGGGCGAGTGAGTGCAGACACCTACCCCACCTGCAATAAATGTGCATGCAGAGCACCTCCCAGGTCCCACCGCTCCAATCAATGTTAACAAACTATCCCACATGGTCCTCCCAGCCCTCCCACACCCTGCCCAACACACCTGTAGCCAACTCAGAATCAGAGGGATGTGGTGGGCCGGCCCCACGTCATCGTACTCCGGCCGGAAGTACGTCACGTGGTAAGCCGGCCCCCGTTGCTAAGTGACAATAAACAAAAGCAGATCACACCACAGCACGTAGTGTGATCAGACAGCAGCAGATGACAGCAGCGCTGCCCAGTCACATAGCCCAAATCACGGCCGGCAGAGACATGCGCCCAGCCGTGATTAAAGCCACCAATGATGAGGATAAAAGAAGGCTATACCCGGTGCGCATAAGAGCGGGTGGGAGAGGGAGGAGAGAAAAATAAGGGAGGAATCACAGAGAGGGCGTTTGGAAGCCCACATGCTTAGGGAGCGAGGGCTGCTATGGGGCCCAAGCTATACAGCAGATAAAAAGGGATTAATAAATCCACTAATATGCAGAGCAAGTGGGACCCTGGGAGGCACATATGCACCACACACACAGTGCGGTGGTGTCAAAATGAGCCTAATAAAATACATGCAAATACACATAACAGACAACCTATACAAGATAATATAAAAAATATATAACAGTATAAATTCATTTCTATGTTGATATACCTACATACATATATTCACAATTATAATTAGATCCAAATAAGGTAATGTATATTGTGTCAATTCGCAGATACCCAATCTTAGGGGAATGTAATAGGCCAAAGGTTTCATAGATCACTCTTTACACACATAATAAAAAGGATGCCAAAACCCCTAAACAAGGAAAGAGGGGGGGGGGCATAGCCCAAATAGGCCTTATCAGAATGGAAAAGGTTCCTAAATTGAGACATCATGGTACTGCTCCAACTGTGGCACACACAGCTAGCCACATCAGAGCTGTATGTCACACGCTGTAATATGGTCAAGGGGAGGCAACCGCAAATTCAAACGGGTGTAAAGCAGGCAATATTGTGGGCTCCTAGGTAGGCTAAAGTCCAACAAGAATGACAGGGAGACGAATTAGTGAGAATTAGTTGGGTTGTGTTCGTTTTTGTCACTGTTTGGTTAGGTATAGTTCACTGTGTTAGAGCTGATTGTATATATTTTCTTTCAGCACACTGTAGATAATGCTGTGTGTTTTCTCTTTTTGGCACTTGTTGATATTGTTGGATACTCACTTTTTGTATTTAGTTTTCAGATATATTTGGCACGATGCACGGACACGGGGTGGATAGATGGAGACACGTAATCCCGGTTATGCTGCGTAGAGGATGAACCAGCCACAGACGTGAACAGTGTGCATCCTTATATGGTCGTACCTCTAACAGCTGTGAAACATCTGGACAGTCTGAGGATGCCAGTGAAAAGGAGTTTCCACCATTGCAGCTGAGACCGACCCCCACCTGGGATCCCACGTCTCCCTGTCATTCTTGTTGGACTTTAGCCTACCTAGGAGCCCACAATATTGCCTGCTTTACACCCGTTTGAATTTGCGGTTGCCTCCCCTTGACCATATTACAGCGTGTGACATACAGCTCTGATGTGGCTAGCTGTGTGTGCCACAGTTGGAGCAGTACCATGATGTCTCAATTTAGGAACCTTTTCCATTCTGATAAGGCCTATTTGGGCTATGCCCCCCCCCCCCCCCCCTCTTTCCTTGTTTAGGGGTTTTGGCATCCTTTTTATTATGTGTGTAAAGAGTGATCTATGAAACCTTTGGCCTATTACATTCCCCTAAGATTGGGTATCTGCGAATTGACACAATATACATTACCTTATTTGGATCTAATTATAATTGTGAATATATGTATATAGGTATATCAACATAGAAATGAATTTATACTGTTTATATATTTTTTATATTATCTTGTATAGGTTGTCTGTTATGTGTACTTGCATGTATTTTATTAGGCTCATTTTGACACCACGGCACTGTGTGTGTGGTGCATATGTGCCTCCCAGGGTCCCACTTGCTCTGCATATTAGTGGATTTATTAATCCCCTTTTATCTGCTGTATAGCTTGGGCCCCATAGCAGCCCTCACTCCCTAAGCATGTGGGCTACTGTTTATATATTTTTTATATTATCTTGTATAGGTTGTCTGTTATGTGTATTTGCATGTATTTTATTAGGCTCATTTTGACACCACCGCACTGTGTGTGTGGTGCATATGTGCCTCCCAGGGTCCCACTTGCTCTGCATATTAGTGGATTTATTAATCCCTTTTTATCTGCTGTATAGCTTGAGCCCCATAGCAGCCCTCGCTCCCTAAGCATGTGGGCTTCCAAACGCCCTCTCTGTGATTCCTCCCTTATTTTTCTCTCCTCCCTCTCCCACCCGCTCTTATGCGCACCGGGTATAGCCTTCTTTTAATCACGGCTGGGCGCATGTCTCTGCCGGCCGTGATTTGGGCTATGTGACTGGGCAGCGCTGCTGTCATCTGCTGCTGTCTGATCACACTACGTGCTGTGGTGTGATCTGCTTTTGTTTATTGTCACTTAGCAACGGGGGCCGGCTTACCACGTGACGTACTTCCGGCCGGAGTACGATGACATGGGGCCGGCCCACCACATCCCTCTGATTCTGAGTTGGCTACAGGTGCGTTGGGCAGGGTGTGGGAGGGCTGGGAGGACCATGTGGGATTGTTTGTTAACATTGATTGGAGCGGTGGGACCTGGGAGGTGCTCTGCATGCACATTTATTGCAGGTGGGGTAGGTGTCTGCACTCACTCGCCCTTGAAGTAGTGCAGGAGACACTACGAACGCGCTCGGTGTTGTTACCTGTGGGGGGTCCACGTCTGGTTGGTCTGTATGCACTTTTGTTCATTTCTTTCTCCTTCACTTCCATCACCACGGCGTGTTTTCCTGCTCAATGGTATGTTATTCTGCTTTATTTTTGTACACTCATGTGGATCTGAATTGATTAATAGGTGGGTTTAGCACATTTTTTGTTGCATTTTTGCACTTTTGCATCTGAGAGCATACTAGTTATAGTATATAGGATTTTGATACATACTTTTAATGGAGAGTATTTTACTTTTTGCACTGAGACAGACCTCCAGCGCCCCCTTGTGGTTTTAAATGTTTATGTCATGTAGTTGTTATTGTATAGTCTTAATGTTCATTGTGATTGTAAATATATGTAATTAGTCAATAAATTTGAATATTTTCTAGACCCTTAAAGTGGTGCAACTGTTTCATCCTTGGCACTTTTTAGAGGGTACTGTGGGTGTCCCTCTTTTCTTGCAGTGTATTGAGTTTTGAGTGCTGGGATTAGTGTGCACACTATTATTGGCTTTATTGTTGACTTACCATTTGGCTTATAGACTGGTGCAACTTTTCTAGCTTGTCTAAAACTTATATATCACACTAGGTCATAACGCATCCTATCATATCACATTGTATCGCATCATATCATACCATATCACAATACATCATGTCATATCATATCTTGTTCAACTTGACCCTCTTAGACAAAAACGAAGAAAAAAGAAAAAAAGGGGAAAAAGACAGAGAGAGATGGGAAGATAGAAATATCATCATTGTAAGATGTATAGTATCAGAAAACCACCTGACTAAATGCAGTTATAAAAATGGAGCGAAACTAATAGGCTCGTTTAAGCCCGGGGTGGTGGGCTGTTAAGTGGTTGATCCACCTTGTTTCTTTTTGGAGGGTGAGTCTCTCTATATCACCTCCTCTAAAGTTATGTATGCAATCTAGCCCGACTATCTTCATTCCTTCCAGATTATTTTTATGATATTTGAAGAAATGTCTTCCTATATGAGTTTTTTCATTTCCCGTGCAAATGACATATGTATGTTCGTAAATTAGTTTCTTCAAATGTCTATTTGTTTTTGCTATATAGTATCTGTCGCACGGGCAGGTCAACACATAAATGATGTTACTAGATTTACAATTTACAAAGTGTTTGAGATTGATGGGTGGTTTATCCCCAAGAGTTAGTATCTTGGTTTTATGAATATACCTGCACACGTTAAAACTTTGACATTGATATGTACCTGGGGTGGTACAACAGGATCGTTGCTGTGCGTAATGGGGTGATCGGCGGCTTGACTGGCTCCTACCTCGAGGTCCCGTACCCGATAATACCAACTTTCTATGCACTACTCAAGGTGCACAAATCCATTCTAGCACCACCGGGTAGGCCAATAGTGTCGGGCATGGGCCTGCAACCACTAGTCCATCAATTGCCCTCGTACCTTAAGGATACAGGGCACCTGTTGCGGATCCTTGATGGAATGTATGTGGTCCCGGGGTCCTTCCTGGTAACCATGGACATGGAGGCTTTTTATTCCAGTATCCCCCACATCAAGGGACTCAAAACCATTCGTACCTTTCTTAATGAACTAGACATTGAAAAACATGATCATAACATCTTTCTTTTAAAACTGCTACATTTCGTCCTCACCCACAACCTCTTCATTTTCGACAACCAACTATACCACCAGATACAGGGAACAGCAATGGGGACCACATATGCTAGCCTGTATCTGGCTGGCTGTGAAAGGGGCTTGTGGGGTGAGGATGGCCCTTCTAGGTACCTGTGCCACGTTGCCAGGTGGCACAGGTACGTAGATGATATTTTCATCATCTGGACGGGCCCAGAACAAGAACTGATTCAATTTGTGACTGAACTAAATACAAATACCCTAAATTTGAGGTTCACTCTGGAATACAGTTTGACCGAAGTGAACTTTCTAGACCTCATTATTACGCTTGATCATTCTGGGCAAGTTCTGACCAATTTCTATAGAAAGAAAACAGTGGCCAATACAATTCTACGGGCCTCAAGTGCCCACCCAGACCACCTACTCTCCAGTATACCCTACTAAGAGTATATCCGGGCCTGACGAAATTGTTCGCTGGACCAGGACTTCCAGAAGGAACAGGAAAATATACGGACCTGTCTAGCTAATTGGGGTTACAAGTCACTGACCTTATGAAAAGCATTTAAAAAAGCAAAACAGAGATCACGCCAAGAACTGTTATATAAATCCAAACACAAATCATCAGACTACCCATTACCATGATTCTTACGTATACCGAGCACGATCAGGAAATCAAGCAAATATTCAACCGACATTGGCATGTCCTAACCAGTGACACAGAGCTTTCAAAGTTTATTCCCAAAAAGCCGAAATTTACCTACAGGAGGCCAAGAAATTTGAAGGACCGTTTGGTCCATAGTCATTTTTCTGGGGAACCCAAACAATCTTGTTGTACCACCCCAGGCACATATCAATGTCAAAGTTGTAACATGTGCAGGCACATTCATAAAACCAAGATACTAACTCTTGGGGATCAATCTCAAACACTTTGTAAATTGTAAATCTAGTGACATCATTTATGTGTTGACCTGCCTGTGCGACAGATACAATATAGGAAAAACAAATAGACAATTATAGAAACAAATTTACAAACATACATATGACATTCGCACGGGAAATGAAAAAACCCCTATAGGAAGACATTTCCTCAAATATCATAAAAATAATCCGGAAGGAATGAAGATAGTCGGGCTAGATCGCATACATGCTAACATTAGAGGAGGTGATATAGAGAGACTCACCCTCCAAAAAGAAACAAGGTGGATCAACCACTTTAAAGCTCACCACCCCCCGGGCTTAAACGAGCCTATTAGTTTTGCTCCATTTTTCCATGTGTTTAGTCAGGTGGTTTTCTGACACTATACATCTTACAATGATGATATTTCTATCTTTCCATCTCTCTGTGTCTTTTTCCCCTTTTTTCCTTTTTTTCTTTTTTTTTTGTCTAAGAGGGTCAAGTTGAACAAGATATGATATGACATGATGTATTGTGATATGGTATGATATGATGCAATACAATGTGAAATGATAGGATGCGTTATGACCTAGTGTGATATATATAACACAATGTGATTCAACATGACTCATCTGGATTGGATCCGGCTGATTGAGTCTGACTATATACCCCTTTGTGACATTGAACCTTAACCCAACATAACTGCTTAATCAGTTACTAAGCCATTTTAATCTAATCAGATCTGGTTTAATGGGATGGGTCCTGACTCTGTCAAGCTTGATCTAATCTACTTAAATGTAATCTATTTTGACCCGTTGTATCCTTTTGTGAGTTCTGTTAGCTTACAGTTTGTTGCTTAATATGACTGACACTTGTTCCTGTAGGGTTTCCCACTAAATGCCATAATTAACTAGGCTTGTGCTCCCTTAGGGCACCCTACCAATCAGCTTAGGACTATCCACTGTAACACATTGGTGATTTATTATTACCTAGATTATCCCCCCCATAAGGAAACTAACGCATAAACTTCTATCAAAGGCTTAGCCACGCCTTAGAATATGTCTGCATGTCATATGGGGTTATGGTAGCTGCTCGTCCCAGTGGATCGACATGTGGTGATAATCTTATGAGAACAGATACTGATTATTACTGAACCCCAATGATCCCTTAAACTTCCCCTACATCACGTAATGCGGGCTTCTCTCCAATTAAGGATAACATCCATGCGGGCTTAATGTTAAAACACATAGAGAATATAAAAAATATAAATGTAACATTTTTAAAACAACTTTATTTGGTCACATTTTATCCTCTGACACATCCTTGCCCGCATAGTGATCTTTCTTTGCCATATGATGTCACCACAGAGATCTCCATTTAAATGGAGCCCGCGTGATTCTGGGAACAGACGAGCGGCCGGGTGCCGCGTCACTTCCACCGGCCGCCTGGGGCGCACCTGCGTTCCGGGACTTTCTCCCGGAGCGCGGATGTGCTCCAGCCGCCCATCACGGAGGTGACGTAAGTGCCCTCATTCCCCTTTCCGGCTCACCCAGCGGCTGTGGGAGAGGCGGCCACACGGAGGTGTACCGACGCAGTGCGCCACCTCACTGCTCTAAGAGCCAGTATACCCGGCTATTTCTGGCCCTTGCTTGCCAGACTGCATCGTTAGGCACCCAAAACCGGTGACATAAGGACCACATTGCCAACCTAAAAGATCCCTCTACCCAGGTATGAATCTAATGAAGGTGTACCTTTCCCTTTTTCTACCCTGCCCGCACTACAGCATATATTGTAGCCTTTTTGGTATTAATACCATTATGCAGTCATATACACTGCTTCACTATGGGGTTCCATTTTAATTACAGTTAGCTATGCACAGGGCGCTATCTAAAATAAGGATTGGTACAGTATTTACCTTCATGAGCACTATATAACCTTTTCCTTTCACCGGTACCAAGCCCCAGTGCAAGGCATGCTCAGAGGCACAAGGTGTGGCAGAGTCTTTGTTGCGGATTCCTGTATCCCAATAATGCAAAGGGGAAAAAAACTGTTCTTTTCCTCACCAATTGACACTCCTAGTGAAACGGGCATTTCAATATTCGTCAATCCTATTACTTTGCACGCAATGACAATCTGAGCCATTGAGCCAGCCTACCCATTGGGATCAATCTGGACCTCCCGAACGGGAAGCAGCTGCCTTTCATACCCAGGTAATATCTATAAGATCAAATCTGTTGCTTTAGATTTATCTAACTTCCATGCTAAAATGATAATGTATATTTTCTTTGTTTAATGTATAGAAGACTTTTTAAGTCCCAGTGGGCACTGAGGAGGCTTGATAAAGGCAAAACTAGTCTGCCCTGCAGGACCTTGAAACTACTGGCATGTATTTGCAGTTAATATGTGGAGTCACTGCAACATTTTAGATTTTTTTCCAGTCACTTTGTGATTAGATTGATGTAAATTTTAAATTTTAATGGTTTAGGTTACAATAAAATTTTGACATTTTTAAAGCATGAAGTATTTTGTACATTAACCCTTTAAGTGCCAGCCTACCTGGAGTTTTTGTCACACTCTGTTGCCAGACCATTTTGCACTATTTTGCGCTCCCCATGTTCAAATGTGATTTTTGAAGGGATTTCCAGGGATTTCCCAGGAAAATGATATATTGTTTTTTTCAGCAGAGTCTGGGCTTTAACATGAAATGTCTTGTTTGTCATTTTTTAGGTGTATTCTCAATATTTTTGGTTAAATATTTGCAAAAAAAAAAAAAAAAAAAAAATTTTTACATATTGTAGTTTTTTTTGTAATAAAAAATGTAAGTTTGTCAATGAAATCTTATTGCGTGTGAAATCCCAATTTCTCCCGGTTACAGCGGTACCACATATGTATAGGTAGACACCCTTTCCTGCCCAGGAGACTCCCCCAAACTGAAACAACGCTTTAGGGGATTTTCAGATAAAATACAACTGTGATATGCGCTATGCGCACCTTGCAGTTTTTCCAGAAAAACAACCCTTTACATTTGAAATACCCCCAACAAACTATATATTCTCTGGAAGTACACACCTCAGGCTTTCTAGGCGTACCAGGCTTGTTGATGTGGCCATAGTTTTCTGGAAGTAATCCCTCAATGGATTCTTTGGTTGCAAAGAGTTTCCCTAAAAAAAGGATAAAAAAGCAGAATCAAAGCCACATTTTCCTAAAAAAACTATATACAAACAAGAAAAAACAAGTTTAATCTGGAAACGCAACATCCCCCGAACAGAACAATACCCAACATGCATAGGTTCTGTCAAGGGAAGAGTTGCCAAACACCCCAAAGTAAAGGATGTGCGTAACGGTAATTTTACTTGAAAATTTCAGCTCTGCAGACAAAGTGCGCACCTTGCGATTTTTCAACCAAAACAACCCTTGACATTTGGAATATCCCCCATAAACCATATATTCCCTGAAAGTACACACGTTAAGCTTTCTAAGGGTACCCAGCTTGTTGTAGTGGGCTCATCTTTCTGGAAGTAATCCCTCAAAGAATTCTTTGTTTGCGCAGGGTTTCCTTAAAAAATTTATAAAAAAGCCGAATAAAAAACACCTTTTCCTAAAATATAAATATGCAAACCAGAAAAAACAAGCTAAGTCTGAAAGCGCAAGGTCCCCCGAACAGAACAATACCCAACATGCATAGGTACTATTAACCCTTTTAATTGCCAGCCTACTTGAGATTTTGTCACCCTCTGTTGACAGGCCATTTTTCCCCATTTTGCGTCATGTTTTGCGCCATTTTTGCTGGAACTTTCAGGAAAATTATATATATATTTTTTTGCAGCAGAGTTTAGGCTTTATCATGAAATGTCTTGTTTGTAAATTTTTTTTTTTTTTTTTTACAATATTATTAAGTAAAAATAATAAATAAATAAATAAAAAATGTTTTAAAAAAATTGACTCCTTTATTTTAAATAAAAAATGTATTTTATTAAGGAAAATCATATTGCATGTGAAAGCCCCATTTCTACCGATTAGAGCGGTACCACATATTTATCGGTAGCCCCCCCATTCTTGCCCAGGAGACCCCCCTAACTGAAACAAGTATTTTATAACATTCACAAAAAAAATACAACTACCATCCACACTACAAAGGGTTAAATCGAGAAAAAAAATGACATAGGGTCCCCCCTCCCAGGGGAGGGAGACCCCATTTTTTTTTTGATTTTTAAGGGTTAAAAACCCTTAAAAATCAAAAAAAAATTGACGTGGGGTCCCCCTTACCCAAAGTAACCAGCCCGGGACCAGCTATGGGGGCTTGTAGGCACAGAGTGGGGGGGCCAGCTTTTGTGGCCCCCCCACCCTGCAGCCTACGAGCCCACATAGCCCATGTGGGCCCGGGCTCTTCTGCCCCCCCCCTGGCCTTTGGGGAGGCAGGTAATGGGGGTGCCGGGGGTTAATGGCAAGCCACCCGCTAGCGCAGGTGGCTTGCCATCCCCCCAGCCTTGTGAACTGGTATAGGGGTCATGGACCCCTTACCAGTTCACAAGGGGTTAAATGTAAATAATGACACAGACACAAGCATAGAAAAAATATTTTATTATTTTTTTTTTTTTTTTTTTTTTACACTGTACTCACCTCCCATCCATCCTGGAGCCCTCTGTCCCTCGGCGATCACTGGCTTCTGCTCACTTGCTAGAAGCCTTTTATAGCTGCTGGATGACAGAACACAAAGGGTTAATCAAAAAAAAAAATGACATAGGGTCCCCCCTCCCAGGGGGGGGGACCCCATTTTTTTTTTGATTTTTAAGGGTTAAAAACCCTTAAAAATCAAAAAAAAAATTGACGTGGGGTCCCCCTTACCCACAGTAACCAGCCCGGGACCAGCTATGGGGGCTTGTAGGCACAGAGTGGGGGGGCCAGCTTATGTGGCCCCCCCACCCTGCAGCCTACGAGCCCACATAGCCCATGTGGGCCCGGGCTCTTCTGCCCCCCCCTGGCCTTTGGGGAGGCAGGTAATGGGGGTGCCAGGGGTTAATGGCAAGCCACCCGCTAGCGCAGGTGGCTTGCCATCTCCCCAGCCTTGTGAACTGGTATAGGGGTCATGGACCCCTTACCAGTTCACAAGGGGTTAATAGTAAAAAATCACACAGACACAGAGAAAAAAAAAACTTTATTTTTCTTTTTTTTACACTGTACTCACCTCCGATCCGACGTCCCTCACCGCTGTCTGTCCCGCGCCGCTGTCACTGACAGATGCCGGTGGTGATCGGCGCAGGGCGGGTGACAGGTGAGGGGGCTCCGATCGGAGCCTCCTCACCTGACATCCGCCCTGCTCCGATCACCACCGGCATCTGACAGATGCCGGAGCTCGGAGGGGGTATAGGAGGAGCGGGATGACGTCATCCCGCTCCTCCCACAATGGGCGGAGCTAAGCGGCGGCGGCCATCGCCGCCATTACAAGAGGTGAGGACCCGGAAGAGGGTCCTCACCTGAAGACTGCGCAGCCCAGGGGGGGGATCGGACCCCCCCCTGGTGAAGAGGAGACCCGGACAGAAGGCTCGGGCGCGGAGGTGAGTAAATGACAGTTTTTTTTTTTTTTTTTTTTACAGCGCCGATGTCAGCGCTGGAAACGGGGGGGGGGCGGCTGGTTTCGGGCCCCCCCCTGAAGACGGAGGACGACGGGGGGGCGATCGGATGCCCCCCGCGGGAAGAGGGGACCCCAAGCTTCAAGGGGATACCGGAGGTAAGTGTTTTTTTTTTCTATCTTTTTAACTGTTTGTGGGAAATGCCAGGCACGTAGTTTCTACGTGCTTGGCACTTAACGGTAGGAGAGGCAACCACGTAGAAACTACGTGCTTGGCATTTAAAGGGTTAAGGCGAGGTCGGTTATGCTGTGGTGAGCCCCACAATAACCCCCACAGGCCAGGGAGATGGTCCATAACTCCCCTGCCCAAGAAAAACTATTTACACATAAGGGGCCACTTGCCCAACCAGCCTTTTTCCCTTTATAAAGGGACCCATTTTCCAACTTTTGACAATAGTACCTTACTGGTTAGGATGGTGGGTCGAGCAAGCTATGACTTAACCCCAGTCTTGAGGTAATCTCTTACAACATCGATAAATTCAACAGACTATACACTATTTCTTCTGCTGCATGGAAGTGCAGTTTGTGTGGTATTCCACCTACAGTTAGCAAGCTTGAACAAATACACCAAGGATGTAGTCATGCAAAGATCATGGTCAACATCAACAAAAGCACAGACCACCTTATCCTTGTTGTTTTCGCTTGTTAACTTTTTGCATTACAGCATATTTCATGTCAGCAAACTTCCTTTGCACTTGATACACCTTCTTTCGCTCTTGCCTGGCACTATTAACCTGCCTGGTGATGGTCTAGTATAGCTGGGTTCAACAGGCCATACACCATTTCTTCTCCTGCATTGAAGTGCAGTTTGTGTGGTATTCCACCTCCAGTTTGCAAGCTTAAACAAATACACCAAGGATGTAGTCATGCAAAGGTCATGGCCAACATCAACAACAGCATAAACCACCTTACCATTTTTTGCATTACATCATATTTCATGTCAGCAAACTTCCTTTGCACTTGATACACATTCTTTCGCTCTGGTCTGGCACTATTAACCTGCCTGGTGATGGCCTCCCACAGCATAAACCACCTTACCCTTGTTGTTTTTGCTTGTTAATCTTTTGCATTATAGCATATTTCATGTCAGCAAACTTCCTTTGCACTTGATACACATTCTTTTGCTCTTGTTTGGCGCTATTAACCTGCCTGGTGATGGCCTCCCACAGGACCCCAGCAAGCCCTGGAGTGTAGCTGGGTTCAACAGGCCATACATCATTTCTTCTGCTGCATTGAAGGGCAGTTTGTGTGATATTCCACCTCCAGTTTGCAAGCTTAAACAAATACACCAAGGATGTAGTCATGCAAAGTTCATGACCAACATCGACATCAACAACAGCATAAACCACCTTACCCTTGTTGGTTTTGCTAGTTAATTTTTTGCATTTCAGCACATTTCTTGTCAGCAAACTTCCTTTGCACTTGATACACATTCTTCTTCGCTCTTGTCCAGCACTATTAACCTGCCTGGTGATGGCCTCCCACAGGTGGAACTTGACAGATTTTGGTGTAACTCTTGAACTGCATCCATACAGCTGATCAAAATGGCCAGACAGACCAGCTGCTAAAGTCATACATTGGACATCATTAAACCTGCCAGTCAGGGTATCCCACCACTGGTGTTGGCCAACATAGGATTGCCCATCATCTCCTGTGGTGGAATAGGGGACATTTGCGCTATGGGTGTTGAGGAAGATCTGGAGGGGATAGATTGGTTACTGAATGGTGACCGGACAGGGGTGCCTGGGGTGCTGGTGTCATGCCAGGGGGTTGGCCATGATGGGCTGGAATGGATGCTGATGGGGAGAGGGGGATATCCAGATTGCAGCAGCCCTGCTGCTGCCTTAGACCTCTGCTGCATCTGACATGTTAAGAAGTAGGGTTGCAAGCTCTATTGGGAGAGGGGGCTGTTGGGGGGCTGCTATGTCTTGCTAGTACTAGTACTTTGCCTGCCACTGCACTGCTTAGCCTTACACTTTTGAAGGAAGTCTAGCTTGCCTTAGCACTATGGGTGGGACTGTTCTGGCTTGGTCTAGCACTTTGCCTGCCTCTGCTCTGCTTATCCTTAGCACTTTTGCTGGAAGTGCTTTGGCTTGCCCTAGTACTTTGCCGTCACTGCTCTGCTTAGCCTTAGCTCTTTTGCTGGAAGTGCTCTTGCTCTGGCTTGCCTTAGCACTTTGCCTGCCAGTGCTCTAACTTTGGCTGAGGTGATACTGGCTTTGGCTGAGTGTGTACTGGCATAGGCTTGAAGGAGGACTGTGGCGCTGTAGTCCTTGGCGATCAGGTTCAGCTGTCCGACTTTTGTGTGTAGGCTTTTTTCCTGCCATTCTGACCTATCTCACAGTGAAGACTACAGTAGTGGAGTGTTGCCTTCTCCACATACATTTGTATAAGACTAAAGCCGCACCAACCCCCACAATCCAACACACTTGCTGGTGTGCCTGGGCAGGCTATATATTATCCACTCAAAAAGATTGTGGGATCCCACATATCCCACACCATGCAACCTGCTCTAAATTATGGCACCACCACATTTATTTATAATACAAATATATAAATTTTATTTGTTATTTGTCCAATCCAAAAAATATTAAAAGCAATTAAAAGCAATGTACATACGGGGGCGCTATGGTTAGAGGGTGGTCTCCTACAGATTATATATACACCATAAATCGTGACAATTAATTACATAGCATGTGCTCTTATATTCACATTATATACACATATAAACAATTAATCCTAAGTGTTCTATATATAAGCTATCGCTCAATTACATAAGACAGTGACAATTACTCCTAAGGACACTCCAAGGAGGAAACAAGTAACCCAATAATCAAAAAAATAAATGTGCTATATACATCACCATGGGAACACCCAGTAGCCATTGATTATTGGGTTACTTGTTTCCTCCTTGGAGTGTCCTTAGGAGTAATTGTCACTGTCTTATGTAATTGAGCGATAGCTTATATATAGAACACTTAGGATTAATTGTTTATATGTGTATATAATGTGAATATAAGAGCACATGCTATGTAATTAATTGTCACGATTTATGGTGTATATATAATCTGTAGGAGACCACCCTCTAACCATAGCGCCCCCGTATGTACATTGCTTTTAATTGCTTTTAATATTTTTTGTATTGGACAAATAACAAATAAAATTTATATATCTGTATTATAAATAAATGTGGTGGTGCCATAATTTAGAGCAGGTTGCATGGTGTGGGATATGTGGGATCCCACAATCTTTTTGAGTTCTCCACATACATTGATCAAAAAATACATTTTTATTAATTACATATTTATAATCACATACATACAATACACTCAACATATTAAAATCCCTTAAAAAACACATAAATCGGACTATAACACACAGGACGAACCAACATAAAGATGTGTAGGCGATGGGGAGAGTCTCACCACACTAATTGATATCAAATGCCTAAATATATGTGCTAAATCATTCAACAAAGTGTTCCAACAGTGCAACTAAACATGTGCAAATCCTGCCTATGTTCCCCTTTGGGATGCCTAATAATATATACAGGTGATTATATTTTCATTGGTGAATAGAGTAGATTGATATGTTTATGAGTTGTTATGGTTGGGAATATTAATTCTTAATTGATTGTTTGACTAGTAGCACTTGCACTTTATAAATATATAGATTTTATAGTGATCCGGATCATAGGCAGGATTTGCACATGTTTAGTTGCACTGTTGGGACACTGTTGAATTATTTAGCACATATATTTAGGCATTTGATATCAATTAGTGTGGTGAGACTCTCTCCATCGCCTACACACCTTAATGTTGGTTCGTCCTGTGTGTTATAGTCCGATTTATATGTTTTTTAAGGGATTTTAATATGTTGAGTGTATTGTATGTAGTGATTATAAATATGTAATTAATAAAAATGTATTTTTGTTCCTGGTTTGAGCGCTTTTGCAGCTTTGGGAGTGGCACCTCTACAGATTAAATAGGGTATAGTGCAAGTCCCCATTTTTCCTTCTTGTTGCCTGTCTTTAACCATTTATACTTCCCTAATATGTTCTTGCGTATACCTATGCATGCTGGGGTGCATCAGATGACGCAGAGACTCCTATCATAAATGGCACCCTCGCTAGGCCCGCAGGAGATGATCATGTGCGTAAGTACACAAAATGCCTGAATTTGCACGCAATTACGCCTAGGTTCAGTTAATCAGGGACGCAAGTGCATAGGCAGTCAGGACGATCAGACATAGCAATTCAGGGGCCCACGTGTCTAGGAAGACAGGGTGGAAAGAATTTTCATACTAACACAGGTGAAAGCTGATGCGCATATGAGCACCATGCAGGGACTGTTTGGGGCAAGGTGGATCTATTGATGCATAGCTGGGTGTGGAAGACAGATACCAGGAGGCAGCCCAGGTGGTAATAACACTGGCCACTATGATCTGTAAAACAAGGATGCAAAAATACATTAATGCAGACCTAAAGTGTTGTAGACGGCTGGTAACAACCAGCTAGGCCTTTTTTAATATGTATTTGCTCTATATTTTAGCTGATGATGACATACTGCTACGACTTCCTGCCTAGCATACATGCCAAGAGAACGTTGGCACTTGATATAGTAGCAATGCCAGAGGAGGAGACTGACGCCACCTATACTTTCACACAAATCTTCCAGCATTGGTCAAACCATGAAAAGGAAGAAGAAGCCCGAGGTGAGGAGGTTTTTCAAAAAACTCTTCTCAAGTAGTGACAATTTTTGCTTAAACATTCACTACTACAATCAGGTTAGGCAGGCCTGTGTTTAACCCTTTTATTGCCAGTCATGTAAAATTTACATGGCTGCCTCTCTGACCGTTAAACACCAGCCACAACGTGCTGGTTATGCTGGGTAGTGGAGACCCCACGCCATTCTTTATATTTTTAAGGGGTTTTAACCATTAGAAATCCCCAAGTAATGGGTGCCCCCTCTCCTGGAGGGGAACCCTATGTCATTTTTTTATTACCAGAAACCAAAGTCATTGGCATGGGGCACAGTGCTCTGGTATGGATGGGAGGTAAGTATTAAAACAAATAATAATAAAATATTTTTTATCTGTGTCTGTGTGTTTTTGTTGACATACAATGCTTTGTGAACTGATAATGGATCTACGAGACCCCTATACCAGTTCACAAATCTAAGAGGGCTTGCAAGTCAGCTGCAGCTAGTGAGTGATTTGCCATTAACCCCCCCCGGCCCCCCAATGTCCTGCCTCCCCAAAGCCTGGGAACAGAAGAGCCCAGAACCATTTAGGCTGTGTGAGCTTGTAGCGAGTTTATAGCCTGCAGGGCAGGGGGGCCACCAAGGCTGGCCCCTGTGCCATGCTCTACAAACCCCCACAGCTGGTCCCGGGGCTGGTTATGCTGGGTAGGGGGGACCTCTTGGTAAGCATTAGGAAGAATAGAAAAACACTGCATGCCAAGCATGAAAGTGGTAAAGGTAAGCATTAGGAAGAATAGTGCACTGCATGGGGTATCCTAAACTAAGACCAAGCAAGGAGAAGGAGCAATGCTGGGATGAAGGAGGGGTAGAGCTAAGCACTTTGGAGCAGAAGAGAAGAGCACAGCAATAAGTAATGAGTAATTGAATACCAAGGCCAGGGACTGAAGAATGGAAAACACTAAAAATGAGAGGCTCGCATATGCGTACAAGCCTGTGTATGCGTACACATTAAAGCGGACCTTCACTCTGAATAAGAGTCTATCTTATATGTTTCCCACACCCTGTACATACAGATTGCTCACATTAAAAATCATCCTACCTGCATCTACTGCATGTTATGAGCCTTTAAATATCCAAGATGGCGGCTTATGGGAGCCGCCATCTTATCAGGCAGCCTGCAAACAGGAAGTGCCTCCTGACTGTACTGCTCTGCATTCTGGGACTGCTGACCATTACCTGACCCCAGCTCTGCTCTGTCTGAGCAAAGCACAGCTATAACCCGCCCCCCTGTACCTTATCCGACTCTCCTCTCCTCAGTAAGTGTGATGCTTCTGAGTCAAGATGGCGGCGCCCATATCCTAAATTCCTGAACAGAGTTGCAGCCCAGTGGGGGAAAGAATAATAAGTTAGTGGCTAAAAACGTAAAATATATTAATTTTAGATGCTGGGGAACCATTTTTTAAGAGTTTGGGCTTTTCATTAAATCACGCTGAAGGTCCGGTTTAAGTAACGCAAGTAACGCAAAAAAACGTATTTCACACATAGTAGGACCTCTCTGGACACTGAAACTTTACGCAGTAAGGTATGTTGAAGAACGCCCCAAAAACACCGGAGGAAGGGTTGTTCACTCCACGTAAATGTAACTTTTTTCTATCGCCTAAGCCGCGGAAGCCATATGCACAGCGCTTTCGCCAGCATATGCAACAATGGGGACAAGACGAAGTACTCCCGATGAAGACTCTGAAACATGCAAATGCACTTACAAATGTAACTTATGTGCTGTGAACGCTCTTATACTTGAAAACAAATATAGAAGGCTCTGAATCAACCCAATAGGTTTTGATTAACTAAAGGCAGAAAAAAAAATGTAAGGCTTGGAAAATTGGATCGCATGGAAGAATTTTTAACACGTAGGAGCGATTCAGAAAGGCAGCTGAATTTATTATGTGTGCTCGAATTTGTGTACAGATTTTTTTTGAGTGTAGTTAAAAATCACTTTACAACTGGTAAACGCAGTGAAAGTGCACACATTTTCCATAACAAAATGCTGTGTATGCAATTTTTATTCTACTGCTTACTATTTTGTAGCAGAGCTCTATAATCCATTTGTTTGCTCTTTGTTCTCTGTATTTTTTTTCGTTTGTTCCTCCTGACATTAGAATTAATGTGGAAAAGTACATGTCATTGTTCATCTTAAATTATTTTTATCCTTGCACTTTTCATTTGATATGTGTGTAATTTTTGGGTGTTTTTTGTGTAATGTTGCTTTGTATCACTTTACTGTACGTCTCTTGGTATTCAACGCACTTATTTGGGAGGTATGTTGTGGCTTGGATCATTAGCATGCAGATAGCTCATTCAATGCAGATCTATTTAAATGTGTGCATTCATAAAGGGCATCCAGACAGGGGTAGCCAGCACAGCCAAAGATATTAAAACATCTAGAATTTGTTCCAGTTATTTAAAATCAGCATATGGCCACCAAGGCCAAAATGACATAAAATCAGAGCACAACCTGGACCTGAGCAGATAAGGCAAGATGATATATCTTACCCACCTTGATTATTTGTCATAGATGGAGTTTTTAGGACTATGAGAACTAGTGATGAGCAGGTCCATTGAAGTTCAGGTTCACTGAGTGCAGCCAAGCTTGCCAGAAAATTCAGGTTCGGCCCCCGAACATGACTTGCACCCATTGAAGTCAATGGGGACCTGAACTTTGTGGCCCAGAAATGGCTGTAAAGTAGGGGTAGCAAGAGCTAGAGGGCTGAAAATTTGGGGGTAACACCAGAACGATTGTCCTACATAAAATGGACTATGGAATGTATTATTATTATTATTGTTTATTTATATAGCGCCATCAACTTCCGTAGCGCTTTACAAGTTAAGAATACAGACAAGGTAAAACATATAGCACAGAGAACAATACAAAATTAGATGCCACAGGTTAAAACCAAGTGTTGTGAGCACAGGAGACAATAGGGAGGAGTGCCCTGCCCTTGCGAGCTTACAGTCTAAAGGATGGGGGTGGAGACAAAGGGGGTGGGGTCACAAGTGGTAGAGCTTGAGTATGGCTGCATGTGCCATTGAAGGTTATAGTAGTTGCTTAAGCCAGGTCATATGCTTGTCTGAAGAAGTGAGTTTTGAGGGCGCTTTTAAAGGCTTGGAGTGATGGAGAGTGGCGGATCGAGCGGGGGAGTGCATTCCAGAGAAGTGGGGAGGCACGGGAGAAGTCTTGAAGGCGGGAGTGCGAGGAAGTAACCAAGGAAGAGGACAGGAAAATGTCAGAGGCGGAGCGGAGGTTGCGCTTTGGTTGGTAATGCTGGATCAGAGATGAAATGTAGGAAGGGGCCTGGTTAGAGAGAGCTTTGTAGGTTAGCACTAGCAGTTTGAACTGAACTCTATGGGAGACAGGTAACCAGTGGAGGGATTGACAGAGGGGAGTAGCACTGGAGAAGCGAGAGGAGAGATGTATGAGGCGAGCAGCAGAGTTTAGGATAGATTGGAGGGGAGCCAGTCTGTTTGTTGGCAAACCACAGAGGAGGGTGTTGCAGTAGTCCAGTCGGGATATGACCAGGGCATGTACTAGCATTTTAGTGGTGACAGGTGAGAGGAAGGGACGGATGCGAGATATATTTTTGAGTTGGAGGCGACAGGAGGTGGCCAGGGAGTGAATGTGAGGTCTGAAGGAGAGAGAGGAGTCCAGAATGACACCCAGGCATCGAGCTTGAGGAGTTGCAGTTATTGTAAGATTATTTACAGAGATTGTGGTGTTAGAGAGGGGAGGGGAGTGAGATGGCGGGAAAATGACCAGTTCAGTTTTGTCCATGTTCAGTTTAAGAGAGCGAGATGTCATGAAGGAAGAGATGGCTGTTAGACAGTCAGGAAGGCGAGAGAGGAGAGAAGAGAGATTCGGGCCAGAGAGGTAGATCTGAGTGTCGTCTGCATAAAAGTGATATTGGAAGCCTAGCGAGGTTATTAGTCGTCCTAGACCAGAAGTGTATATTGAAAAAAGTAGGGGTCCTAGGACTGAGCCTTGTGGTACCCCTACAGACAGAGGCCGGGGAGAGGAAATGGTGTTTGAGTAGGATACCCTAAGTGTGCGGTGAGAGAGATAGGAGGAGAGCCAAGAGAGTGCGAGACCTTGGATTCCAAGAGAAGAAAGAATATTGAGAAGCAGAGCATGGTCGACAGTGTCAAAAGCAGATGATAAGTCGAGAAGAATGAGAGCAGAGTAGTGACCTTTGGATTTGGCCGTTTCTGTAGAGTGACACGAGCGGAAACCAGATTGGAGGGGATCTAGGAGGGAGTTTGTAGACAGATAGTTTGTAAGTTCTGTATTCAAAATAATCCCACAAAACAAAAAAAATAAAGAAATACACAAATAAAGAAGAATTAATTCATCAATCAATCATCAATGTATACATGAATAAATAAATATGTTCATCAATAAATATATACCAAAATATATACATAAATATATATATACATAAAACTATACATAGGTCAGAGGTCCGGAGGGGGAGGAAGATGTGATGGTCAGTGAATGTGGCCGTTTAAGTGTAAGATGTGGAGGAGTAGGAGGTAGCAAACACTTTAACCAGTCACTCAGGTGCTGGCACATCCAACTCCCGTGGGATCCATGCCTGGTTCACCTTAAGGAATGGAAAGATGTCCACATTGGTTGTGGATAGGAAGATCCACTTGTAAGTAATGACATTCCCTGCCATGCTGAACACACGTTCTGATAGGACACTTGCTAGAGGGCAAGCCAGAACCTCCAAGACATAAGGGTTGATTCAGAGACACAATCACATACATTTTCGCATGTGTCTGTGTATCTTTTTTGAATTTTTGCCTTGTTTTTTGTTTTTTACGTTACTTTTTCCATGCGTAAATGCGTTGACGTTAACGCATATATGCGCATTTGATGGACGGATCAAATTCAGATAATTTGCGTTAGTTCTGATAAGTTACGTTATTGGGATGGGCTTGCGTCTGATTCTGAGACCTGATTGCCGATGGACCTCCGCCCTATAAAACGGTTTCATTTCCGCTCCACATTTTGGACTTGGCATTCTTGTTGAACATGTTTTGCGGCTATGTGGAGGAGTACGAGCGCCTTCAGCTCAATGGCATTACCTGCATCAGCATGGCCGAGGTCAGATTGCACATTGAGACGCATGAATATCGATCGCATGCATGACGTTGAGCTGTTCGAGCTGACCCGAATCGCGTTTCCCTCCATAAATTGTATAGCGAGCTGTGACCATGGTTAGAAATATATACAGGGAAACACCGCGCTATTCACAAGAAAGAATTAATGCAGCGACCTAAAGCATGCTACAACGTGCTGGACCAATTATTCCCCTAGTCCACAGACAAATGTTATAAAAGAGCACAGAGCAAAAAAGTCAGTCTTTCCACGGGTAGATGATCCCGAATCCAACAGAAAAAATGCAACGGTCCCACTGTGCATGCACAAGACCCACGCTGCGCCCGTCACCTTTAAGAAATACTCTTACCAGATTGATGAAAAAAACAAGCAGACCTCCTCCAGGATATTTGTCATCAAAATCAAAAGCTGAATCCAATCCAACGCTACAAGAGCGATGAACTCAATGCAGACCAGGTGATTGTAGGATGTAAAAGAAAAAACAGAAACCTTTAGTGCAACTCAGACTAAAAAAGCTAGTTTAATGAAAAATAGATGCATTTACAAACGGAACTTTTTCAAAGGCCGTTCTTTGCCTGCAGAATGCGGCCCAGGAGTCCTATAATTGGGCCCACCGGAAGACCCGGGCAGTAGTGGAGAGGGCCTTCGGCCTGTTGAAGTCCCGATTTCGTTGTTTGGACCATACAGGGGGGGCACTGCAGTATGACCCCAACAAGGTTATGCAAATAATCTTAGCAGCGTGTCCCCTGTTACATGGATATGCCCCCCTCTCCACCCAGGCAGGAGCCTGATGAGATATATGATGGCACCCCGAGTGCCTCTAGGCAATCTGTCCGTGCCCATATTATTGATTCTTATTTTTCTTAAGATTAGTTTAGTCTGTTTATGTTTTTGTCTGATTGTTATATTTCTTGCCTAGTGAAGGCCTTTTTTTTTGTTTAAAAATGTTGTAATGCCTTAATTACAAAACATTTTACACCTGATTTGAGCGTAATGCAGTTTATTTTCTCATGTTTGTGATTACAAACCTTCATTAATGTAAAAACAACACAAACATGAATGCATCAACTTAGGCAAGAACAGCTAAAGTCCAATTCCATACATTTTCTGGAAATATGAGATATTTTTTGGGAAGGGCACTCGCAGACTCCATGGACATCCATTTTTAAACATAAGTATACATTGGCCCAGACTCCTGGCCGAAGTTTACCCGTCCACCAACATCAAGATCCATAGGGAGCACGAATTTCAAGGAGAATAGTCGGCCAGGAATACATAGGGCCACATACACACCCTCTCCTGCTTGTAATTTTTCCAGCCTATGACAGCCAGACCCCATGCCAGTCCAGTTCAATCTTTTCCATTGCCAAATGTTGATGTTTTTCAGCCAAGAATGTCCCCCAATATTGACAACAAACAGGATGAGGCAGCCAGCATTTCCTTAGGCCCAAGCCTGCTACGTGGGAGCTTGAGCGGCTGCTTCACTGAGGCTTAAGCTCAGCCATTGGCTAGTGGGGTATGTGAGCACTCTAATGAGCTTTATGGGTGAATTCCAAAACAAACCAGCAAAGGCATAAACCACCCAATCTTGGTTGCGCTCACCACGCAGGTAAATAGAGTTGGGATGTAGAGGAAAGATGTTTAGCAGATCCAGGTCAAATTATTAATATTATATTATAAATGTTGCCCATAATAAGGTTATGGTGGGCCTTGGAGGTGGCCCAACACCTGGGCATGTGTGGCATTCATAATCTGCCACTGTACCAGCATCTGTCTGTTGCTAGTTCTAAATTCATCTAGCATGGCAGTGAAGTTTGTATTTAAGGTGGCCATTTGTTCTGCCATCTGTCTGTTTAAGGTGGCCATTTGTTCTGCCAGCTGGCTGTTGCTCGTCCTAAATTCAGTCAGCATGGTGGTGAAGGTGGTATTGAAGTTCTCTAATTGATGCGATCTTAGCCCTATGTATGGTGGACTTGGACTCCTGATATTTACGGTGATATAAACTTTATACTTTACCTTGTCCCATCCAACCTATATTGGTCTATTAGCATGATTGTATTGTATTGATTTTGAGGCTGTACTGGTTTGCACATATTTAAGCACTTTTTGCACTTTATATATATATATATATATATATAGTAGCACATGTTGCACAGCATATTAGATTAGGCTTGTTAAGTTTTTTTGTGATTTTACTTATTGTGTGTATCCAAATTTGTGATTAGCACTTACACTGTATTAATTATGTAACAATCAATCATGTAACATTATATTAGTCTTCATTTTGGGCATAGTGCAATATTGATTTATGGAGAGTCATTTAGGTCAGACTTTTAGGGAAGTGTCATTCATGTTTTTTAATTAGTCTTGGTGTCATGTATGTTCATTGTTTGTCTGTGTCACTTTGAAGTGGTACATTGTTTGAAATTAAAGATATAACTATTTATTCATTTGGTTTGTGCGGCCTTTCTGTTTTATGTGGGGCCCATCTGGAGCTGATACTGGCAGCTCATTGTGTATATTGTGCAGTAATCTGCTCTGTGGTCCTTTGAGTCACCTGCCTAAAGTAACAGCTGTCATGGCGCCATGCTGACTCCAGGATCGGCACGTGCCTCCCCTGGGAAACTGGTCGACATTGCTGACTGCGTCTTCCAATTCCCGGGTTTGAGCGCCTGCAGATGCTGGAGGTCCAGGGCGAGCAACAGTACCAGATGTACTAGCCAAAACCTCTGCAGCAGAGCTAGCACTGGGGACTGTAGGCTCAGTCTCAGCCTGCTGCCCACGATGGGCTGGCAGCATGTGCCCAGCTTCACTCTGCTGCAGAGGATTTGGTGCAGTAGGATGCTGGGGCAGTGGCATGTCCAATCCGGCTGGCATCCTCCTCCTCCATATGCTGGATAACATCCATTAGTGGGGGAGTCTGTTGGGACATGTGAAAAAGTGTGTCAGATTTTTGCCTAAATATCTTTGGGACCAATTAGTCATGTGCATTCACATGCATTACCACTTTAAGCAAAGTAAACTTACCCTATATATCTGGTCCTGTGTCCTAAGCAGCAGAAAAGTAGATGGCGTGCTCAAACTGTAGGAGGCTTCCACACTTCCAGAGGCATGATGCTGTGCTGGGGTAAAAAGTAAAAGGCACGTAAACACACAAACATCCCTTGATGAGCCTGATGAGTAGATATGCTTTAGAAGACACGTGGCCAAGCAGGAATGACAACTCCCCCAACAGTTAAAATTGACCTTCCCATTGAATCTGTGTCTATATTATATGTATGACTCACCCTGTACCTACAGATTGGTCACCTTAAAGAATAAAAATATGCATGTAGTGCATGTTAGGAGGCTTTACACATCCAAAATGGCGCCTTAGGGGCTAACAGTCAGCTTGCAAATAGCATTTGGCTTCTGAGTATGCTGCTGTGCATTCTTGCAATGTTGACCTTCCCCTGACCCCAGGTCAAGTTTGTCTGACCAAAGCACAGCTAGAACCCCATTGGTAGAATTTTTGACTATATTCACTATATTCACATCACACGCAGTGCTTTGGTAAGATAAATTGTTTTATATTTGCCAGAAATAATGTTAAAGGTCGTGTATCGACTGAAAACCTTTCTAAGGACCATTAACTACTGCACCCTGGGAGAGTGTGCATCATTAACCCCATTCCTCAGCCATTAAACACCCGCCTACAACAGTAACCTCCCCTCAAAGCCACTCCCTAGGGGCCTGTGTTCATATCTACCTGTGAGCCTAACTGCCAAAGTTTCCAATAGCTCACATTAAAACAATCATTACTAACCTGCAGAAATGTCCTGGGTGTCCGTGTCATGTCTGCCAGAGAGGCCCTGTAATGCTACGGGGTGGATCAAAGCCAGGACCATTTCTTCAGCTCTGCTGTATTGCAATTTTGTGGGCAAGCCTCCGCCTGTTTGCAACCTGAAAATAAGAGTAAAAAAATTATTTGGCATTGTGGTCACTACAACAAGCTGCAAAATGCAAACATCAAATATGTACCCGTGAGTGCGCCATTTATTCTGCTTCTTCCTTACTGCATATTTGAGGTCAGATATTTTTCTCTGGACCTGCTCCACATCTTTTCTCTCGTCCCCCGCTGCATTCACCTGTCTGGTGAGCTCTTCCCAGATTTGTTTTTTTCGCACTTTGCTGGTAACTTTGGAATTGCGCCCAAATCGCTCATCAAAATGCCACTAGCCAAGGCTAGGGTTTGTGCCTCACCAAGTGGCCTCGCCGCAAGGTTCGGCCTAATGGTTGTTCTTCTGGCTCTTCTCTGGTTGGTACCAATTCAGGGGACATTCTTGGCTGGGTGTGTGGTGAAGAATAAGCCGTCACATCACTTGAAAAATAATGGACTGGGCTGGCATTAGGACTGGGGGTCATTGGCTGGGTGGCCACAGAACTTGCAGCCATGGATGTGGCATAGGACTTGCTTGTTTCCACGTGTTTCAGTGGCAAACGTGGGCGAGCAGGAGAGGGTGTGCTTGGGGGGCTAGGGCTTCTCGCCCTCTGCTTCCTTTTCCCCTTGGAAGTCGTGCTCCCTTTCTCTTTGGATATGGTAGGGCGGGGAGCAGGAGAGGGTGTGCTTGGGGGGCTAGGGCTTCTCACCCTCTGCTAACTTTGCCCCTTGGAAGTTGTGCTCCCTTTCTCTTTGGATGTGGTTGTGCAGGGAGTCTTCTTCTTGGAGGAAGTTTCTGTAATCTTCCTGGTGGTGGTAGATTTGGTAGGAATGTCCATTAGCCTTTAAATCCTAATGACTGGGTATGACGCTTACGCATACGTGTGTGTCCGGCTGTGCGCATCCCGGAAACCGCTGGGGCACTACCTATCTGCTGCGGACGAGAAGAAAGATGGCGCCCACGATCTTCACCCGCCAACAACAGGATCTTATTATGCTCGTAAGTGTATTGTAAGGACGTTGATTTGACATCTAAATGCATGCATAGGCCTTAAGGAAGCGCAGGAAGAAATAGTTGTTTTTAAAAGTGATTTAAACTCCATGCCAAACAGAAGTTAGTGCGCACATGTGCGAACCAACTCACTTGCATCTACAAGGATAGGTTAAGGCTAGAAATGTGATGGGGAATGTCATTTAGTCAACTGATCTGATTGTGAATGGTATTTGTATGCTGTTTAATCTACTATTTTTTTTTTTTGTGTTTTTTAGACAATGATGGAGCGCAGGTACAACTACCTGCCCAACGATTTTGAGAAGAGGAAGCTGGCCCTGGAGATCGTGGCCAGGATTGACCAGGACACGGACACCATCTTCACTTTTACGCAGATCATTCAGCACTGGTCAGACCTCAAGCGATGGCACAAGCCCCGGGTGCAGCGATTTTTTCCCAAGTAAGTATATATTGATTGCATGCTAGATGTAACAAACACAGAAGGTAGGCCTTTATTTTGAAATGTTTTTCCTTTCTAGTGTATGAAATGGAGTATCGCATACGATCCACCCGGAGGCGCGCAGTCCGGCCAGTGCACCATGAATCTGCACCACCAAGTGAAGGTGGTGCATCTCCAGGGCCAACTTCCTACCCCTCCTCTGTAGCTGTGTCAGACCAGCCCCTCAACCTATCAACAGAGAAGGGGCCTCACCGCATGGGCAGGCAGTCGTACCAAACAACTCACGCAATACCCTCCGGTATGTGATTTTACCACACACAGGTACATGCAATTTAAACAAAAACTGATTCCCTTATTCTCTTTTTATAGATGAATATGTAGCGGGTGAAAGATCGGGAGCTGAGAGTGCAGCAGATCAAGCCCAGGAGGAACATGGAGAAGGTGGGTGATGTCACACACACATTCTAAGTGTCATTTGGTTACTGTACAATCAGACATTAAAAGTGAGTCTATTTTAAATGTCTCTACAGCCTCACATTCCCAGCAGCGACAGGCCCCAGAGCGTAGGGTGGTCCCCGAAGCTGAAGTCGCCACATATGTAGTCACCACATATGTAGTGCTCAACACCCTTTCCTGACCAGGAGACACCACAAACTTAATAGAGCACTTGAGGAGGTTTTCAAAGAAAATACTATTATTTTGCGCTCATTGCAGTTTCTTAACATAAACACCACTTTACATTTGAAATACCCCCCCAGAACCATATATACACTTAAAGTACACACCTCAAGCTATCTAGGAGTATCAGGCTTGAGGTTGCGGCTACATATCTCCAGGTGGAGTCAATCAAAGAATTCCGTCCTTTTTCCAAGGTTTTTTGAAAAAAATAATAAAAAACAGAATTAAAGCCAAATGTTTCCTTAAAAAAAAATATACTAACAAGAAAAAAACATACCTAATGTGAAACGGCAAGGTCCCCTGAACAGAACAATACCCAACATGCATTGCTAACTCCAAGCATAGGGTTGCCATTCACCCTAAAGGAAAGCATATGCATATTGGGCTACTCTGCAGACAAAGTGCGCACCTTGTGCTTTTTCAACCAAAACAGCCCTTTTGCCAATTAAATAGCCCCCACAAACCATATATCCACAGAAAGTACACACCTCAAGCGTTCCAGGCGTACCAGGCTTGTTGTCGTGGCAGGAGCTTTCTGGAAGCAATCCTTTGAGGAATTCACTGGTGCCACCGCATTTCCCTACAAAAATTGAAAATATGCACAATAAAAACCACATTTTCCTAAAGAAAATATATGCTAACAAGGAAAAACATACCTAATGTGAAACAGCAATGTCCCCTGAACAGAACAATACCTGACATGCATTGCTAACTCCAAGCGTAGGGTTACCATTTACCCTAAAGGAAAGCATATGCATATTGGGCATTTCACTTGATAATTCCTACTCTGCAGACAAAGCGCGCACCTTGTGCTTTTTCAACCAAAACAGCCCTTTGCAAATTAAATAGCCCTAACAAACCATATATCCACAGAAAGTACACACCTCAAGAGTTCTAGGCGTACCAGGCTTGTTGTCATGGCAGGAGATTTCTGGACGCAATCCTTTGAGGAATTCACTGGTGCCCTAAAAAAAAATCATAAAAATTCATAATCAAAACCACATTTTCCTATAAAAAAATACACTAACCACAAAAAACATGCCCAGTGTGAATCGGCAAGGTCCCCTGAACAGAACAATACCCAACATGCATTGCTAACTCCAAGGGTAGGGTTTCCATTCACCCTAAAGGAAAGCATATGCATATTGGCCATTTCACTTGAAAATTCCTACTCTGCATACAAAGCGCGCACCTTGTGCTTTTTCAACCAAAACAGCCCTTTGCCAATTAAATAAACCCCACAAACCATATATCCACAGAAAGTACACACCTCAAGCATTCTAGGCGTACCAGGCTTGTTGTCATGGCAGGAGCTTTCTGGACGCAATCCTTTGAGGAATTCACTGGTGCCACCACATTTCCCTACAAAAATTGAAAATATGCACAATAAAAACCAAATTTTCCTAAAGAAAATATATGCTAACAAGGAAAAACATACCCGATATGAAATGGCAACGTCCCCTGAACAGAACAATACCCAACATGCATAGGTACTGTTGTCAAACACCCCAAAGTTAAGTATGTGCATACGAATAGTTATATTTAAAGTTTAAGCTCTGCAAACAAATCACACACCTTTCAGATTTTCCACAAAAACAACCCTTTTCATTTGAAATACCCCACCCAAACCATATATATACTTAAAGTACACACCTTATGCTTTCTAGTTCTATCCCATTTATTCCAGTGGGCAAAGTTTTCTGTTAAAATTCTGAACGCATACACAGGTTTTACACAGTTTCCATATAAAATGTTATAAAAAACAGACTCAACAATATTTTTCTAAAAACTTCTGAAACAGCAGGGTCCCCCAACCAGAATACCCAACAAGCATAGCTCAACACCTCACTATAAAAGTGCACAAAACAGCCTTTACATTTCTTAATGATACTAACAGGTGCAATAAGGATTGGACTTGTGAGGTACAGATAGGGTACAGTAGCTGTGGCATCAGATTATATGATCAGGTACAGGTATTACGATCCTGAAAAGGGGCCCACTTTTTAATCATCATGTGCCACAAGTAACCTGCTGCTCCTCCTCTACCACTTCCTATTGCATCTGTAAATATGAAAAAAATGAAAAGAAAACACAGACCACACCCAACTACCTATCCCAGCAAACAAAATGGGTTCACCTACCATCTAAACTGAATATAAAATGAAAGCAATACCAATCAGTAATCTACCTGGATATGGTATGCTTCAAAGCAGTGTTAAAAGCACAAACCAGGTTGGCTGGGGCCCTTCGGGCAATAGTACCGCACGTCCTTCCTGATGCCATGCTTTCTACATACTCTGCAAGCTTTTTGGGGATACCTCTTTCCACCGATGTCGGGAATGCACTTTATAAAGTGCTTCCCCACTAACCTAGCCTCATTGTCACTAGCTGTCACATGTGGTGCCTCCTCGGTATCCCCAAACAACAGAGCAGGGAGTAGCTGCTGTTGATACTTTATGAAAGACAAATTGGAGCCTGGTACTGCTGCATTGAAGACAACAAAGGAGTTGTAAGTTGCCAGTTGGACCAAATGAATTGCAACTTTTTTGTACCAGGCTCTGGATTTTCGGGTGGCATTGTAATATGTTAGTATTTGGTCCGTCTTATCAACGCCACCCATGAATTTATTATAATCCTTTATACAATGTGGCTTTTGGGAAGGGGATCGGGGACCACGTTGTCGTACATTCATGACTGACTCATCGTGGATTGTTGTCAGCATGATTACATTTTTTTATCCATATATTTCATGGCCAGGAGCTCACCACTTCTTAAAGCATACAACTTTCCACGATTCAGTTTCTTTTGCAGCATTGACCTGGGCAACCCTTTTCGATTACGCTTGATGGTGCCACAGGCCGGTGTGTCCAATGAATAAAGGGCTCTAAATAAGGGGATGCTGCTGTAGAAGTTGTCCACATATAAGTGGTAACCTCTCCCCAGTAGAGGAGTCATGAGCTCCCACACGATTTTTCCACTGATGCTTAAATCAAGGGGACAACCAGGGGGGTCCAGATGTGTGTCCCTTCCTTCATAAATTCGGAAAAATTTGGTATAGCCGGTCGAACTCTCACATAATTTGTAAAATTTAATCCCATAGCGGGCACGCTTGCTAGGGATATACTGACGAAATATAATGCACCCTTTAAACAGCAGAAGTGACTCGTCAATACTAAAATTTTGGGAGGGGTGTACACTTCCGCAAAGCGCTCCGACATGCTATTAATCAGGGGTCTTAATTTATGCAGCCTGTTGTGACCGGGCTCACCGCGGGGTAGAGCAGTGGAATTATCGTTAAAGTGCAGAAACCGCAGTAAGATTTTGTAACGATTTCTGGACATTACGGCCGGAAACAATGGGGTTGCCAATAAGGATTGGCTTTCCCAGTAGGAGGTGATACTAAATTTTTTGCAGATACCCATTGTTAAAGTGAGCCCCCCAAATTTTTTCATCTCACTTATATCTGTTGGGTGCCATGCATGAGTGCGGGCGTGCCTTTGTGGGGGGTTTTGGGTGAGGACCTGCTCAGCATAGAGATTTGTGTAAAAGACCATATCCAGTAGGATGGCCTCTGAAAGGAATAAATTTAGGAAGTCAATGACACCGAAGTTTGTGGTGTCGACATTGACCCCGGGGACCGAATCAAATGGGGGAATTTCGGGGGAATAATTATTAGGAGGCCTCCACGCAGGCGCTCCTCCAACTGCAGCACTCCCCTGGCCTACACTTTCCTCCAGCATGGCCTCTTTCTGTGCGGTACCATCCCTTCTAGGATGCCTAGCACTACCACTAGTACCACTGCGCGGCTGTGTCTCCTCAATAGAGGAGTCACTGTCGGACTCACTACCTGGCATATATTCTGACCCTGCCTCGCTAAACTCTTCAGAGTCCGACTCCATCATATAAGCCGCTGCTTCCTGTGCACTGTGTGTACTTTCGCCCAGCCATTTCTATATCTAATAACCAAGAGTAACACAATCAAAACACTATAGGGATGACTGAACTTAAAGCCTAGACCCTAGACCCTAGATCCTAAACCCTAGACCCTAAACCCTAGACCCTAAACCCTAGACCCTAAACCCTAAACCTTAGACCCTGTGCAAATTAACAAAAATAAAACCACACAATAAACAGTCAAAGTTAAATATATTAAAAAAAATTATATCTACGATCCGACGAGAAGTGATGAACTCAGCAGGTGCGAAGGGCTGTAACAAAGGTCCCAAAAGGGAGGGATGATGGTCCAGCGAAGGTCCAGCAAAGGTCCAACTGTATGACACTTCGGGAAAAAAACAACCGACAAGCCAAAAGTAAGTTTTGTTAACAGAAGTATAGAAGGGTGGGTGAAATCCCTGGTAATAAATACCTTATCCCCAATGCAACAACGCATGTGCTGGCCACAGCGGCACTAAGCTATAGCTTTAGCCAGTATGCACCATTGCATTGACGGTAAGGTAAGTTTTACTGGAAATCAGGGGTATTCACATCAAGGGATTTCACACTGCATCAGGCCAAAAATACATTTAGAAATCCACAAAACCAAAAACAGCTTTGATCACATAGTGGGGTGGGACAAAAGTAGCAGGTGCACGCAAGGCCTGGCTCACCCAGTAAATGCCGGCACCAGAGTAGCTCTTGAACACCCATCACATGGCAACCAGCCAGCGCTGACATCAGCCAGTGCACCATCTGACACCCCCCATCCCTGCCACCTCAGATCCTCCCTTTCATCACTGCCTGCACCCTGGGGGTGAGCCGGGCCTGACAGGCACCTGTCAGCCATCCCTCACACATCAGGCTTAAAACACATCAAACAGGTGGCAGGTGCGCGCCGGGCCTAGCTCACCAAGTTAACACCCGTGTGCAGTCGGCGATGAAGGAGGGGTGGAAGCAGCGATGGGAGGGCAGGGTGGAGGCGGCAAATGGCACATGATCACCAACCACATGGCGACCAGAAATCAGCCAGCGCTCTGCCTGTCACTCCGCTCCCCCTATCCCAGCAAACAAAATGGGTTCACCTACCATCTAAACTGAACATAAAATGAAAGCAATACCAATCAGTAATCTACCTGGATATGGTATGCTTCAAAGCAGTGTTCAAAGCACAAACCAGGCTGGCTGGGGCCCTTCGGGCAATAATACCGCACGTCCTTCCTGATGCCATGCTTTCTACATACTCTGCAAGCTTTTTGGGGATACCTCTTTCCACCGATGTCGGGAATGCACTTTATAAAGTGCTTCCCCACTAACCTAGCCTCATTGTCACTAGCTGTCACATGTGGTGCCTCCTCGGTATCCCCAAACAACAGAGCAGGGAGTAGCTGCTGTTGATACTTTATGAAAGACAAATTGGAGCCTGGTATTGCTGCATTGAAGACAACAAAGGAGTTGTAAGTTGCCAGTTGGACCAAATGAATTGCAACTTTTTTGTACCAGGCTCTGGATTTTCGGGTGGCATTGTAATATGTTAGTATTTGGTCCGTCTTATCAACGCCACCCATGAATTTATTATAATCCTTTATACAATGTGGCTTTTGGGAAGGGGATCGGGGACCACGTTGTCGTACATTCATGACTGACTCATCGTGGATTGTTGTCAGCATGATTACATTTTTTTATCCATATATTTCACGGCCAGAAGCTCACCGCTTCTTAAAGCATACAACTTTCCACGATTCAGTTTCTTTTGCGGCATTGACCTGGGCAACCCTTTTTGATTACGGTTGATGGTGCCACAGGCCGGTGTGTCCAATGAATAAAGGGCTCTAAATAAGGGGATGCTGCTGTAGAAGTTGTCCACATATAAGTGGTAACCTCTCCCCAGTAGAGGAGTCATGAGCTCCCACACGATTTTTCCACTGATGCTTAAATCAAGGGGACAACCAGGGGGGTCCAGATGTGTGTCCCTTCCTTCATAAATTCGGAAAAATTTGGTATAGCCAGTCGAACTCTCACATAATTTGTAAAATTTAATCTCATAGCGGGCACGCTTGCTAGGGATATACTGACGAAATATAATGCGCCCTTTAAACAGCAGAAGTGACTCATCAATACTAAAATTTTGGGAGGGGTGTACACTTCCGCAAAGCGCTCCGACAGGCTATTAATCAGGGGTCTTAATTTATGCAGCCTGTCGTGACCGGGCTCACCGCGGGGTAGAGCAGTGGAATTATCGTTAAAGTGCAGAAACCGCAGTAAGATTTTGTAACGATTTCTGGACATTACAGCCGGAAACAATGGGGTTGCCAATAAGGATTGGGTTTCCCAGTAGGAGGCGATACTAAATTTTTTGCAGATACCCATTGTTAAAGTGAGCCCCCCAAATTTTTTCATCTCACTTGTATCTGTTGGGTGCCATGCATGAGTGCGGGCGTGCCTTTGTGGGGGGTTTTGGGTGAGGACGTGCTCAGCATAGAGATTTGTGTAAAAGACCATATCCAGTAGGATGGCCTCTGAAAGGAATAAATTTAGGAAGTCAATGACACCGAAGTTTGTGGTGTCGACATTGACCCCGGGGACCGAATCAAATGGGGGAATTTCGGGGGAATAATTATTAGGAGGCCTCCACGCAGGCGCTCCTCCAACTGCAGCACTCCCCTGGCCTACACTTTCCTCCTGCATGGCCTCTTCTTGTGCGGTACCATCCCTTCTAGGATGCCTAGCACTACCACTAGTACCACTGCGCGGCTGTGTCTCCTCAATAGTGGAGTCACTGTCGGACTCACTACCTGGCATATATTCTGACCCTGACTCGCTAAACTCTTCAGAGTCCGACTCCATCATATAAGCCGCTGCTTCCTGTGCACTGTGTGTACTTTTGCCCAGCCATTTCTATATCTAATAACCAAGAGTAACACAATCAAAACACTATAGGGATGACTGAACTAAAAGCCTAGACCCTAGACCCTAGATCCTAAACCCTAGACCCTAAACCCTAGACCCTAAACCCTAAACCTTAGACCCTGTGCAAATTAACAAAAATAAAACCACACAATAAACAGTCAAAGTTAAATATATTAAAAAAAAATTATATCTACGATCCGACGAGAAGTGATGAACTCAGCAGGTGCGAAGGGCTGTAACAAAGGTCCCAAAAGGGAGGGATGATGGTCCAGCGAAGGTTCAGCAAAGGTCCAACTGTATGACACTTCGGGAAAAAAACAACCGACAAGCCAAAAGTAAGTTTTGTTAACAGAAGTATAGAAGGGTGGGTGAAATCCCTGGTAATAAATACCTTATCCCCAATGCAACAACGCATGTGCTGGCCACAGCGGCACTAAGCTATAGCTTTAGCCAGTATGCACCATTGCATTGACGGTAAGGTAAGTTTTACTGGAAATCAGGGGTATTCACATCAAGGGATTTCACACTGCATCAGGCCAAAAATACATTTAGAAATCCACAAAACCAAAAATAGCTTTGATCACATAGTGGGGGTGGGACATGAATAGCAGGTGCACGCAAGGCCTGGCTCACCCAGTAAATGCCGGCACCAGAGTAGCTCTTGAACACCCATCACATGGCAACCAGCCAGCGCTGAAATCAGCCAGTGCACCATCTGACACCCCCCATCCCTGCCATCTCAGATCCTCCCTTTCATCACTGCCTGCACCCTGGGGGTGAGCCGGGCCTGACAGGCACCTGTCAGCCATCCCTCACATATCAGGCTTAAAACACATCAAACAGGTGGCAGGTGCGCGCCGGGCCTAGCTCACCAAGTTAACACCCGTGTGCAGTCGGCGATGAAGGAGGGGTGGAAGCAGCGATGGGAGGGCAGGGTGGAGGCGGCAAATGGCACATGATCACCAAGCACATGGCGACCAGAAATCAGCCAGCGCTCTGCCTGTCACTCCGCTCCCCCATCCCTGCCACCTCACCCTCCCCCCTCTGTTGCCGGCTGCACCCAATAGTGAGCCGGGCCCGGCACGCACCTACCAGCCACCCTTCATCCCTCTAACCAGATTAGCATACACATCAGTGCAAAACACATTTTAAAAAAAATGCACAAAACCAGAATCAAACACATAAAACAAAACAATAGCTTAGATCGCATAGTGGGGGGTGGGGAATGGGTGGCAGGTGCGTGCTGGGCCTAGCTCACCAAGTAAACACCCGGGTGCAGTCGGCGATGAAGGAGGGGTGGAAGCAGCGATGGGGGGGCAGGGTGGAGGCGGGAAATGGCACATGATCACCAACCACATGGCGATCAGAAATCAGCCAGCGCTCTGCCTGTCACTCTGCTCCCCCATCCCTGCCACCTCACCCCCCCCCTCTTTTGCCGGCAAAACCCAATAGTGAGCCGGGCCCGGCGCGCACCTACCAGCCACCCCTCATCCCTCTAACCAGATTAGCATACACATCAGTGCAAAACACATTTTTAAAAAAGTGCACAAAACCAGAATCAACCACAAAAAAGAAAAACAATAGCTTAGATCGCATAGTGGGGGGTGGGGAATGGGTGGCAGGTGCGTGCTGGGCCTAGCTCACCAAGTAAACACCCGTGTGCAGTCGGTGATGAAGGAGGGGTGGAAGCAGCGATGGGGGGGCAGGGTGGAGGCGGCAAATGGCACATGATCACCAACCACATGGCGACCAGAAATCAGCCAGTGCTCTGCCTGTCACTCCGCTCCCCCTTTCCTGCCACCTCACCCCCCCCCCCTCTGTTGCTGGCTGCACCCAATACTGAGCCGGGCCCGGCGCGCACCTACCAGCCACCCCTCATCCCTCTAACCAGATTAGCATTCACCAAGTAAACACCCGGGTGCAGTTGGTGATGACGGAGGGGTGGAAGCAGCGATGGGGGGGCAGGGTGGAGGCGGCAAATCGCCACATGGCGACCAGAAATCAGCCAGTGCATCACCAACATCCAACCACCCCACCCATCGCTGACACCTTCTCCAGTCGCCATCTGCACCCAGGAATAAACTGGGACTGGCGCGCACCCATCACCCACCAGCTAAATGAATGAATCTGATTTCATCTTACACCTTTACTACTACTGTTATATATAATACTTACAGTTAAAAAATATATATATTTTTTGTAAGTATTATATATAACAGTAGTAGTTAAGGTGTAAGATGAATTCAGATTCATTCATTTAGCTGGTGGGTGATGTGTGTGCGCCAGTCCCATAAATATATCCCATATAGGTAGTGTGGCATTCATCCCCCCTCCCCATCCCATATAGGTAGTGTGGCATTCATCCCCACCTCCCCATCCCATATAGGTGGTGTGGCATTCATCCCCCCCTCCCCATCCCATATAGGTAGTGTAGCATTCATCCCCCTTCCCCATCCCATATAGGTAATGTGGCATTCATCCCCCCTCCACATCCCACATAGGTAGTGTGGCATTCATCCCCCCTTCCCATCCCATATAGGTAGTGTGGCATTCATCCCCCCTCCCATATAGGGAGTGTGGCATTCATCCCCCCCTCCCCATCCCACATAGGTAGTGTGGCATTCATCCCCCCTCCCCATCCCACATAGGTAGTGTGGCATTCATCCCCCCCTCCCCATCCCATATAGGTAGTGTGGCATTCATCCCCCATTCCATATAGGTAGTGTGGCATTCATCCCCCCCTCCCCATCCCATATAGGTAGTGTGGCATTCATCCCCCCTCCCATATAGGTAGTGTGGCATTCATCCCCCCCTCCCCATCCCACATAGGTAGTGTGGCATTCATCCCCCCCTCCCCATTCCACATAGGTAGTGTGGCATTCATCCCCCCCCTCCCCATTCCATATAGGTAGTGTGGCATTCATCCCCCCTCCCCATCCTATATAGGTAGTGTGGCATTCATCCCCCCCTCCCCATCCCATATAGGTAGTGTGACATTCATCCCCCCTCCCCATCCCACATAGTTAGTGTAGCATTCATCCCCCCTCCCCATCCCATGTAGGTAATGTGGCATTCATCCCCACCTCCCCATCCCATATAGGTAGTGTGGCATTCATCCCCCCTCCCCATCCCATAAAGGTAGTGTGGCATTCATCCCCCCCCCTCCCCATCCCATATAGGTAGTGTGGCATTCATCCCCCCCTCCCCATCCGATATAGGTAGTGTGGCATTCATCCCCCCATCCCATAAAGGTAGTGTGGCATTCATACCCCCTCCCCATCCCATATAGCTAGTGTGGCATTCATCCCCCCCTCCCCATCCCATATAGGTAGTGTGGCATTCATCCCCCCTCCCCAACCCATATAGGTAGTGTGGCATTCATCCCCCCCTCCCCATCCAATATAGGTAGTGTGGCATTCATCCCCCTCCTCCCCATCCCATATAGGTAGTGTGGCATTTCCATCCCCCCTCCCCATCCCATATAGGTAGTGTGGCATTTCCATCCCCCCTCCCATTCCCCCATAGGCAAAAGTAGTAGTAGATCTCAGAAATGAGATCCATTCAAAAAAATGTCGATCTCTGCTAGATAGACGTTCTTTTGAATGGATCTCATTACTATGAGATCCAAACTGCCATTACACTAAAAAAAAACATTTCCTATGGCCACCCACCCCCAGCGGAGCAAGGAATGACATCTACTCACCTGATCTCCACGCAGAAAGAGGCCGGTGCCCGCCCTGTCCTCTTAAGCCGGCGGGCGCCGGCCAATGACAGCGATGTTGCGCCTGCTCCTGATTGGCCGCAGGAGCGATCAGGTGACCAAAGTCACCCAGAAGTCACCTGGCCTCACCCCCCGGACCCCCTTCTAGAAGAATCTGACGATCCTGACCGGCAGATGACCCCACGATGGCCCTAAGGTAAGGAGATGCCAGCCACGTAAAATTTATGTAGCTGGTGTTTAACTGTTGGAGAGGCAGCCACGTAAATTTTACGTGGCTGGCAATAGAAGGGTTAAAGGCGCAAAGGGAAGAATATAGAAACCGCGAGGGAATTGAGGTAAGCATTAAGGGCGCACAGTGAAGAATATAGAAACCACAATGGAATTGAGGTAAGCATTAAGGGCACAAAGGGAAGAGTATAGAAACCGCAATGGAATTGAGGTAAGCATTAAGGGCGCAAAGGGAAGAATGTAGAAACTGCGATGGAATTGAGGTAAGCATTAAGGGTGCAAAGGGAAGAATATAGAAACCGCGATGGAATTGAGGTAAGCATTAAGGGCGCAAAGGGAAGAATATAGAAACCACAAGGGAATTGAGGTAAGCATTAAGGGCGCAAAGTGAAGAATATAGAAACCGCGATGGAATTTAGGTAAGCATTAAGGGCGCAAAGGGAAGACTATAGGAACCGCGATGGAATTGAGGTAAGCATTAAGGGCGCAAAGGGAAGAATATAGAAACCGCGATGGAATTGAGGTAAGCATTAAGGGTGCAAAGGGAAGAATATAGAAACCGCGATGGAATTGAGGTAAGCATTAAGGGTGCAAAGGGAAGAATATAGAAACCGCAAGGGAATTGAGGTAAGCATTGTAGCAGAAGTGAGTGAGAAAAAAGTTGAGATGGGCACATTAATGAGTTAATTTTGGTGTGCCCATGCGTAAGGTCGGACAGATTTCCGTCTGGACATTTATTTATAGAAAACGGAATTCAGAATCTAACGGGAAACGTAAATATTTCGTTAGAGGCGACGTTGGAAAAAGCAAAAAAACTGAAGCATACACTATTTCCTAAGTAACGTAAACGAAAATGAAAGCTGAAAAATGACATTCTCATTGGCGTAAGCAGCAACGAACACTTTACAGAAGGCTCCCGATGCATGCTTAGAATCACTCGTACACACATACGCAAGCGGAAACAAAACGAAAAAAAACAGATCGACACAAAAACGAAAAACATTTTATGTCTCTATGAATCAACCCTATAGAGGGCAAGCTCTGGCCACATGGTCCAATTTACCGACTCAGAAATTGAATAGGGAGGACCCATCACTCAGTACCAGGAGACGCATGGACAGGTTGTCATCCACCATGCAAGTCAAAGTCTGTCTCTTGGTACTACATGCCGTAGTATCCAATAGTGGTGAATGACAATGGCAATGTGGCAACAATGAAATAAGTGGCCATGCTCACCCTCCTCTGTGTTGCCCCTGCTGCATTGGTGACTTGCTCCTCCAACTCTTCCTTGTGCCACCACTGAGCTGGGAACTCTGTCAGGGGACCTCTGCCAGTAGTGCATCCACCAGCGTGCATTTGTACTCTCATTACACTCACTTATTAGGAGGTGGGTGGGAAGGCCTAGATTCCTCTGCAATGCACACAGGCAAGCGGCAGCAGTGTGGGAACGACAAAGGTGCGAGCACACACTAGGCCCTTTATGGAGCAGGTCCGGCATTTCTGGATAATGTGCCAGGAAGCTCTGCACCACCAAGCTGAGCACAAGCGCCAGTCAAGGGATGTGCGGCCGAAGGTTGCTTAAAGGAAGATGTGGGTTATGGGGTGCACACAAAACACATTCTTTTAAGGGTAAGACTACTTTTGGTGGAATTTTTGAACATGTATATTTTTTTGTGCCAAAACGATGTACTCAGGGTGCTGAGTTGATCTACTATTTTTTTTCACTAGTTGCAATCTGTTGCTACTGGCAACATACACCAAGAAGAAAGGAGTGAGTCCTGTACTCATAGAACACTGCTGCTATGGTAAGGGAGCTCACCCACACTTACACATGCCCAGCAGCACTGTTATGTGCAATAATCTACAATCTGCTGCTATTGACAACGTACACCAAGTCACATACATTTGCTAAAATCTCCTCTGTGTTGCCCCTGCTGCATTGGTGACTTGCTCCTCCAACTCTTCCTTGTGCCACCACTGAGCTGGGAACACTGTCAGGGGACCTCTGCCAGTAGTGCATCCACCAGCGTGCATTTGTACTCTCATTTTTCGTTCCTGCTCCAGTGCTGTAATCAAGGAGGTGATGTTGTCCTCAGCAGGTGACCACACAGCAATCGGCATGGTGACTGCTGTTGTTGCGTAGGTACTAGAGCATGTAGTGGCTCACGTGAGCCAGGCTGCGCTGAGTCAAGGAAAAGCTGCCCTCAGTGTCAGATGTCTCCTCCTCCTGCTCCTCCAGCCACGCTCCAGTGACACCTGCGGGCTGCACTGGGTGCAACCCTGCTGTGAGAGAAAGTAGTCCTCCTCCTGCTCTTATACTCTTTACTCAAGCGGGCATTTTGGAGCTGGAACTGCACTACTGCTCACACACCCTTTCCAGCATGTACAAATTGGAATTCCACCTGGTGAGCAAGTCACATATTAGGAGGTGGGTGGGAAGGCCTAGATTCCTCTGCAATGCACACAGGCAAGCGGCAGCAGTGTGGGAACGACAAAGGTGCGAGCACACACTAGGCCCTTTATGGAGCAGGTCCGGCATTTCTGGATAATGTGCCAGGAAGCTCTGCACCACCAAGCTGAGCACAAGCGCCAGTCAAGGGATGTGCGGCCGAAGGTTGCTACAAGGTCCGGCACATTGTTGCACACCACCTTGCCAGGCTTCAGGTGTAACTGCAGCAGCCACTGATCTGGCGGTGTGGGGCCTTTTGCCCAGAAAATGAGTTTTAGCACCGCATTTCCCCATGGCAGTGCCCAAATTGGAGGTACAGAATCTGCGCTGACTGCTTGAGGAGGAAGCTGCTGCTAGTGCTGGAGGTGGTGGGGATCCAACATTTTCCCTTTGGGGGGGAAACAGGTGGCCTTGTTGTTGGACAGGTGGAGCTGGAGACTGAGAGAGATTGAAACTGTGTTTGCAGGTTTTTTCTGGTAGTTCTGCTACTGCAGCTCGTGTTTTTCTTTGCAGATGCCTGGTCATGCACGAGGTACAGAGATGATTAGCAATTTTACCCCGCTTCTGTGATTGTTGGCACATGGCGCAGTTGTCCTCTATGCTCTGCTTGAAAAAATCCCATGCCGGTGAGATCCTTTGAGGCAGCTTTGGCAAGCTTAGTCCCTGGGCTTGGTGGCCAGTAGTCGCAACGGCCTGACCACTCATGGTTTGCACCCGCTTCCTTCTTCTTCTGGCTTCCTGGGGCTGTGTGACCACCACTTCTTCTGAACTCTGATGGCCACATTGGGTCTAGGACCTTGTCATCACCCCTGGCATACTCTTCCACCCATTCCTCCATGCTATCCTCCATCTCAGCCTCAACATTGCAGAAAGCTGTAGCCCTGTGATAGCACGCTAGCCACATCCTCATCCTCCCACAGAAGCTCTTGGGTATCCATGAGCCCTAGAACTGCAAGTGGAGCATGGCCCATGGTATCCCAGCCAAGCCTATCATCATAGAGCATTAGTGAATCTGCAACCTCTGGCTGGTGTGGCCTTGCAGATTTTATGGGGAGTGAGGTGGAGGGCTCTGCAATCTTGGCTGCAGTGGAGTGGGTGGAAGAAAATCCTACGGAACTGGTATATAATCTACGATTGCCTCAATATGTTCTGGCCTCACCACTCTGTCAGCAGTAGGGGTGTACAAAAATGAGCTCCAAACCCTGGTGCCTGCTTGCACCAGAGGAAGGTGTAGCAGGCAAGGATGAAAGACGTTCTCTCCCTGCAGAACCAGTGACTCCCTTTCCAGCAGCAGCAGAAGCACCACAGCCATGTCCCTGTCCCTTATTTGCTGCTTTCTGCATTGTTAACACCTGCAGTTACAGCGGCCCAAAATAGACATATCGCAGGAAAATGCACACTGAACCGAAACGAGCACTAACGCACAGGTGCCTTGAACTATAAGTATTGCAGAGCACTTAAACTATAGGTAATACAGAGCACTAATACTAATCTTTTTTTTAATTTCCCAAGAGGGTCTTAAGACCCAGAACAGGTGAATACTATAGGTATTGAAGAGCACTAACATACAAGTGCCCTGAACAATTGGTATTAAGGTGCGGTTCACCCTAGTGCTTAGAGGTTGTTGTGGGATAACAGTACACACAAACCCCAGTGCTTATAGCTTCATGTAGGATAAGATGGATACACTCCTGTGCCTAAAGGAATATGTAGGTTAAGGGGGCACACAAAACCAAGTGCTTATAGCTTCTTATAGGATAAGGGGATACACCTCAGTGCATAAAGGAAAAGTTGGATTAAAGGGGGACACAAACATCAGTGCTTACAGCTTCTTGTGTTATAATGGGATACACCCCAGTGCTTAAAGGAAGATGTGGGTTAAGGGGTGTTTTGCTTGGGTGTAATTTTGCTAAAATTCACAAGTATATTGTAGCCCTTAAATGTATAAGGTAATTTAAAAATGCAATTACATGTATTTCTTTAAAATTACACCACATTTGTCTAATATGTTTTTTTTTATTCAGTGAGTTCTGAGGACAAAATGCACTAAAAAGGGTTAATTTAGCACGCCACAAGCAAGCAGGCAAGACCCATGACTAGTTTGCAAGAACAGTTGTAGGGTTACTTTATAAGGTGAGAAAGGAAAAGATGCAATAAAGCCAAGTAAATATAAATTTACAAAAATACAGTTCTCAGTAGTTCGTAAGAAATGCAAGGAACAAACTTATCTTAGTAAAGTGGTCCTGGTTCCACGATCATCCAGGTCCTTCAAGTTTCCGCAGCAAGGCAAAAAGTCCATGAAGTATTTCCGGGTTGAGGGAAAAATAAAGTGTCTCCACAAAGAAGCGTGGAATGATTTTTCCCAACATGATTGCTTTGTATGAAACTTGTTAACCTTTATTCTATTATCCAATCCCAGGTCGACACAAGGAAACAAGCCACATGGTTTTAGCCATCTTGGAACAAAGTCTTCAGCTATTTTGTAAATTTCCAACTCGTTTAAACAATTGTATACATATTTTTTGTAATAGATCAAACCAATAAAACAAATATGAAAAAATGTATCTGTAGCACTACAAGGGGCACACAAAACCCAGTGTTTATAGCTTCTTGTAGGATAAAGGGATACACCTTAGTGCTTAAAGGAAGATGTGGGTTATGGGGTGCACACAAAACACATTCTTTTAAGGGTAAGACTACTTTTGGTGGAATTTTTGAACATGTATATTTTTTTGTGCCAAAACGATGTACTCAGGGTGCTGAGTTGATCTACTATTTTTTTTCACTAGTTGCAATCTGTTGCTACTGGCAACATACACCAAGAAGAAAGGAGTGAGTCCTGTACTCATAGAACACTGCTGCTATGGTAAGGGAGCTCACCCACACTTACACATGCCCAGCAGCACTGTTATGTGCAATAATCTACAATCTGTTGCTATTGGCAACGTACACCAAGTCACATACATTTGCTAACATGAAAACATAAAAATGCTAGATCGGCTCAGCACCTTTAGGACCTTATTTGCCACACAAAGAAATGCACTTTCAAAAATCCTGTCAAAAGTGCACTTACCATTTAAATGAAAAGGTGGGTTAAGGGGGCACCAAAACCCCAGTGCTTAGATGAAAAGGTGGGTTAAGGGGGCACCAAAACCCCAGTGCTTAGATGAAAAGGTGGGTTAAGCGGGCACCAAAACCCCATTGCTTAAACGAAAAGGTGTATTAAGGGGGTCCCCAAACTCCAGTGCTTAAAGAAAGATGTGGAATAAGGAGGCACTCAGACCCCAGTAGTGACAAGCCAGTGGCATTAGTGCAGTAGTAGTTACTAGTGAGTTCAACCCTACTCTAGCCCTCATTCCAGCCACTATCCCTGACTATAGTTTACCCAGAAAAGGGCAGTTTTTTTAACAATAGAGCCTATTTGTCCCTAAAACACTGGCAGTAGGAACCTCTAAATCAGTGCTACAAGGGCACTGGGACAAGCAACCCTACCTTTTATATGGCGGGTCACGTGTCCTGCCTGGTCAATCACAGCCATGCCTAGAATGGGCAAGGCTGTGGTTGCTAGGGAAGGAAGAAGGCTGATTAGCTGCTGTGCAGCCAATCAGCCTTCTCCCGGGTCTGGGCTGAACACCAAACCCATACACAGATTTTGATTCGAGATCCAAGTTTTGTGGGTTCAGCCCGCTCAACGCTAATGAGGATTAAGGCGGATGCAAAATGTGTAAGATCTGATTTTATGTCATTTTGGGCATGGTGGCCCTATTCTGATTTTAAATAACTGGAATAAATGTTGGGTGTTTTAATAACTTTGTCTATGCCAGCTACCCCTTACTATCTTGATGCTTTCTGGGGACACAAGAAATCCCAGCCTGGCACCCACAACCAAGAGGTACAGTGCTTAGCGGCCTAATTTTCTTTTGGTTTAGTTAACAGAGGACACCAGGTAATTGTTCAACATCGATGCGCTCTCTAAAGACTTGAATTTAATTATAAGAAGCTATAAAAAACAGCCTTTAGAGTTGATGAATCATGCATAGAAACTGCACACAAAAAACACATCTTTTCAAGAAAAAAACACATTTCATTTTCGACCTTTAATGAATGAAGTTTATAGTCTCACAATATACAGCCCATTGAGAGCAGATGGGGTTGTTAGTGTGTTTTTTGTTTCTATTAAAAATTTCAGTTCATGCTTGTGTTGTGCTAGCTCAAATCCCTTGCCGTGCCTGCTTCATTTGTTTCTAAATGCAACGTAATGCCACTATTGTACTGGGATCAAATCACTAACAATATGCATAGTCCTCACTATTGCTGGGTCACCAAACTTAGCAATACCAATATGAAGTATAATCTTAGTATACAGTTGCATACACTTAAAGAGATTGCCCAGGCCATTTGTTAAAAAAATCATTGTTTGCTTAGCTGGTACACAGCCTGGTAAGCTACTGATAAAAAGTATGTATTGCTAAGATCCAGCTAAATTTCTGTAACCTAGCCCCAGAGGGTTTTAGCATTAAAAGGTGGAGAAGTAAGAAAAAGACAGCCAAGCTACCAACCCCCCCCCCCCGCATCAAGCATTGGTGTGTCCCACACAGTCTGATGCAGGATGGATGGAGGTAGGTCTCTCAATGCTAAAAAGGTGGTCAAACATAAACTCCAGGAGCTGGGCGACAAGAAAGGAGGTATAGGAAAGGGTTTGAAACTCAGCCCAGGCCAAAGCCAGCTTCTTTCATCAGAATACAGAAATAATCAGAACAAAGGAACCAGTCATGTTGGCTTTGTGCAGGCATTTCGGCCTCCACACACATAACGTGTTCTTATACATAGCAATTTTGATTGCATGAGATTTTTTACAATTTCTTTGAAACAGAAAATTATCATAGCATTAAAACCACATTGTGGAGGAAATGCACATGTGCAGCACAGCGCTGTTCACTTTTGTGTATCGCCATGTACCTCTATTAGAGCAGTGGAGGCAGTGGCGGGACCGGTGATAGATCAAAAGTTGGGTGTGGGTATCTAACTGCACAGGAATACACACGCAGATAAAGCATTTATATTACCTGCACTGACTTAGACATCCACGGGCTGTGTTGCAAAAACTGCAGTCAGGGTTTCGCATACATATGAAAGATTTTGTCACTTTTGTGATACAATTGAGAAGGTGTGACTTTTTAATTTGCATAATATTACTAAAAGATTTGACTGTTTTCCCAATTTGTAGGTAGCTTTAGTTATAGTATAGATCTTTCACAGACCAGAACATTCTACAAAAATGTCACCTTATAGACCTAAATGGTATTCAGATTTGTTTGCTTCTTCAAACCACCAAATAAAAAAAATGGTTGACCTGCACAGAATAGAACAGGTAATACTTTAAATTGTCTGTGGTATAATTTGTATAATGTGTAGGAATACAAAGAATATATATATATATATATATATATATATATATATGTATATTGGATCATGCAGGGTGTGTTCATATTGTGGGCCACACAATGCCTCCCAGCGGCTGTCCTTTTTCTGCTGCGTCATCTCAATGCCAAATCTTGAGTGCTCCTAAGAATGCCATGTAGCTTACAATTTATCACTCACGCCTGTTCTGTTTGGAGTGCCGGAACTGTGAAACCTTCAGCGCCATTTCACAGTGGTTTTTGAAATTTTGTGAAATTTGGTGTTTTTTTTTAAATAATCTAATGCTTATTTACCTGACACTTTTGAGTTTAGATGTTCTCAATGTTGTTTGTGTACTTTAGGAATCATGTTGCATTTTCAGTCTTGCCACTAGTGTCTCAAGCCATTTGTGTGCCACTAATGTCATCCTAGGTATTCTCACATTGTCACTGTGCTCTTAGCATTTTTACAGGCTTTTATGCTGTGTGCCTGCCACTCCGTACCTTAGTTCCTTAGCACTGATACAGACTCACATCATAAATGTGGCACGGAGCGCCAACATTTTAGTGGTTAGAAACAGTGCAGCTTATCATTGTCTTGTGCGCTATGCCTGTCAGCGCTGTGGTTATAGTGGTCGCTGTAATACTGTATGTGCCGTTTTGCTGATTATCCTTTTTTATTTTATATAGACGACATTGGGCACATTCTACATGTGACCTAGCAAGTGTTTCTGTGTTTGTATGACTGTGTTTTTGCAAAGTTTTATGGTTTGTGATGTGTGCTGTTTGTTGTGGACGTGTTTTGCACTTTCGTCCATTTATGGTCACTCATTTTTACTAGTTGTGTTTTGCATTTTTCTTGCATTGTTCAATGCTTGTGTTGTGTTCTTTGCAGCTGCGTTTTTCTGCTTCGAAACAATCTTTGGGTCATGTGATTGGTTTTGATGCGCATTTTTGACCTCAGTAGTTCGCAGCAGATATGACCCCTACCCGCTGAACGGCCAGATAGTCAAGGTATGTTAGTTGTTTTTTTGGTGTCCTTTGTAGTCTGCTTTTCTACTTTGTTTTGTTTGCTTGGTGTGTCTGTGCTGTTTCTCCATGTGTGTTTCCTGTGGGTGTGTTCACCACTGTTTGTTTCCCGTAGTTTTTCTTTTATTCTGATGTATTAAGCGTTGTTTTGTAATTAGATATTTACAGTTTGTGTAGTGGTCACTTATGTTTGATTTTTTTCATTTTGGATTTGCTCTCATCTATTTTTGTTTTATGCTTGCATTTTTACACTTCTCTCGTTTGTCAGTGTCTTTCTTGCATTGTTGTTTTTTTTTTTTTTTTTGCGTTATTATATTAGCATTTTTGACTTTGGGTTTCCATGTTTTTTTCTTGTAATAGCTGTGGGTATAGGTGAAGGCTTTTGCCTTGGTTCTGGTGTTGTATTGTTTGGCCAATGGACTTGTAGGTTTAGAATCTTCTTATCTGGGTTTTTAAATCAATGTATTTCTTGTTCTTGTGGCTGTGTTTGCTACCACCATCTGTATTTTGCCTGTTTGGCTGACTAGTTCCATTTTTTGTCTTTTATCTTCATATAGATGATTCTCCAGCCAGAGTATGATTATGCCCGGCCCCAGTTCTGGAAGGGGTTGATTGTCAGAGACATCGAGGAGATGGAGGAGACAGTCGATTGGGCAGTTCAGGGTCAGGCTGAAGCTCAAAGCCATTTGCCAGCGATTGTCTGACCTGAAGCATCGTGCTCTGATGGATGTCTACCGCATGTATGATGCCTACTGCTCCAGTAAGTTAATTAGCTTTGTAGAGCTAGTGAAAACCATCAACCATAAAATGACTGCCCAATCATGTTTTAGTAATGTATTTTTTATCCACAGATAAGCATCCCCCTTCTGCAACTATGGTAAAGAAGTCCTTCCCCGCTCACTAAGCAGTGACACAGACAGCCGGGGGAGTGCCACTCTGGCCATGCAGAGATAGAGGGCCCAGGGTCAGAAGTGGGTGAAGTAGTGGATGACCCAGAGGAGTTGGCCAGGGAGGGAGGAGGAGGTGATGGAGACTTCTCCCAAGGAGGTGGGGGATAAGTGTGGCTGCTCTAGGTGGGGGAGTCTGGAGGAAGAGGCAGTAGACTCTCTACCACTCCAGGTTGTTGTTGGTGCTGGCATAGAGGAGGCTGGTCCCACGGATTTAGACTCCAACACACTAAGTCAGGCTGCAGCTGCACTGCACTCCTCCTCTCGCAGGAGATAATAAACAACTTGGACATTCCTAAGTCAACGATCGCTAGCTTTGGCAGAAGATATTGAGTAGAGTCTCTACTCATGTTAAGGACTGTGTCCCTCCCTGGGGGGAAGGCACACAAAGAAACCCAAATGGATCAGAAACAAATTTGAGATCCCAAGCCAAGATACTCGACTGAGGATGACAAAGGTGAGAATCGCATAGCGCCTGCCCCGGCGTACAAATCTATATTAAGGATGTTTAAAGTGAAACCAGAATGAATCCCGCCCCCTCTTCAGAGAGGGTTTAGGAATTTTTGTCACAAGATGTCTCCCGAAACAGGTTAGGTTTCAAATCTAAAAGAGCTAACTAGCTTAGTCAAAACAGGTTGAACCTAAGAAGAACCTAAAAGTGGGCAAACAAACAAACCCCCCAAAATTGTCAATGGGTATACAGAGTCGCAATTGGCTTCGGCCCCTCACGTAGGCGGGGCTTTTCGGCGGCCAGAACACTACTATCCACGTGAGTGCTGGGCAGCCATTTGTGCTGGTTTATATCCCCGGCGAGGATCAATGCTAAGGATGAATGGATATTTATCCTTTCCAGCCTCTCCCACCCCGTCTTCAACAAGATCTTTGTTGAATTTATTCTATTGAGATTTTATGTGATACGGCAACACAAAATAAAAGTATTTGTGAAGTGTAAATAAAATTAAATTATTAAATTAAATACATATTTACAAACAAAAAACTAAAGCAAGGAGCTCACCTGAAGCCTGTACTACGTGCCTCTACTCCACTTCCTGCAGCTGCCTGTAGATGCTGTACCTGAAGCCTGTACTACTGGCCTCTACTCCACTTCCTACAGCTACACTTTCCACATTTCCATGACCATGCTCCAAATGTGGTTGCAAAGCTGCCCCTGTGCATAAATGCTCACAGTATGAGCAAGCCTGGCATGCTTGACCACTGTGGCAAGGTGGGTCCCCCTTCTACTCCCCCCGTATCATTTACAAAGCCCATTTGTCTTTCCTATGTTCCTCTTTACACGTGTATTTTTACTCCTTTAGTTTAAACACACCTTGCATTGAGAAGCTGCATTAGTTCTCCAAAGACCTCTTGGTACTACTAGTACTTCTGAGAATATTACAGTTCTCGCCTTAAGCTTATGACCTACTGTAATTCTCTGAAATAATCTTTAAGGATCTTCCACCTACTTCCTACTATGTCACTGGTGCCAATATACACCATGACTGTACGCTGTCACCCATCCCTCCCAATAATCTTTGATCCGCGATATGCAAAATTTAAGCTTCACAAAGGCAAAACATTGTTCAATGATCCCAGTCTTTGTGACAGATTCCTCTGTCTTTCCTTTAATAACTGAGTGACCCACTAGCAGCAACTGTCTTGTCTGCCCTGTGCTCCAATTTACTTTCCCCTCCGTACTGGGGCAGACAGAGCTGTTGTCTTGCTGCTTCTGCCCCCCCCCCCCCCCAGCTGACACCCCCTCATCTTCCAACCTTGCAAACTTGTTGGAGGGATCAGGGCTATACTCCCTGTTATGCCTATGCCAGCAGTCTCTGGGAGCTTGGGTAATAGCATTCTCAAAATACTTATTTGTCTTACTGCCAGGTAAATAAATGTAAATTGTTCAACTAGAAATTATATTTTTATTGTCTCTCATTATCTAATGTTCTTACTTTTCTTAAACCAACATTTTGAATTGTTAGTAGGGAGATTACACTTTATTTTACCTGGTTATCCACAGAAACCCAGTTAATAGTTTGTATAGAGCAAGTCTGCTGCTGACATGACTTACAGACAGTGGTTCTAGAATTTCTTGTCAATAAAAAGTTAATACAAAACAGCTGTGGCAATTTTTATTATGTGACATTTAAAGTGGACCAAAATCCACATTTTAAACTAGCATCCCCTGAATGTTTTCTCACTTAAAAAGTGCATTTTGGCAATGTTTTGCTGCTTTAGTTTGCTCTTCACTAATCACTACTGCCACCTGCTTCAGCCCGAAGTCTCCTTCAGCCTCCTTGAGTCTTTGAGGGTCATGCTAAATTTTTGGTGAAGCCAGTATGCTTGCAGTGTGGACTGCAACCAGCTTTTTAGCAATAACACACAAAAAACTGCATCTACAACATTCACATATGTATCCAGGCAATGTATGTGTATCTATAATTTTAATAAAAATGATTGAAAAGAAAATTACAATTGATTTGTCCGCTTTAAAAGAAACTCTAGTATCTTCCCGCTGTATTCTGGCACATATAGAATGCTGCAGTTTTATTTGTCGCAACAATAATTTAAATCCCTGTGCTTTCAAATGACAGCTGTCCCTGATAGAAAACAAAGAACTTTCAACCACAATGAAAATAAAACATAAAACATGAAACGAATTAATTGGAGCAAATAAAACACACAGCTTATTGTGTTACATTCACATTGGAACAAAAAGTATATAAACCACTGTGATTACTAAGAGCTCTGCATAGACCAGTCAAAATGGGAAACAATATTAAAGACTTTTGGCAATATATTATGTTCCTGCATAATTGTGTTGCATACTATACCTTACATTTAGTAAATTATGTTTTTGAAGGAAAGCTTTGTACTAAATCAAATACCTAGATAGTTCAAATAAATTGCTCAGCCCAAAAACAGCAACAACAATGAACCATTGGGGGAGGCAACATGGGAATCTACATTGTCTTATTTACCAAGCTGTATTGACATATGCCAGACCCCTTCACACACTGATGGAAAACCAAAAGAAAAGTGTAACAATGCACTTACAAAGCCAGTACTGGGCCTGTGGCAGAAGGGGGGCCCAGGACAAGCTGCCTCTCCTGCTTTGCAGCACCTGGTGTTGCTGCGACATCCAGCCTCAATGAAAAAAAAAAGAATGTTGGTCAGACAGTCAATGTCCATCAGTGAAGAATAGCACTGCAATCTGCCTATCGGGGCTGATTTTTGTATATCAGCCGGTAGCAGCAAATTGTGCTCTGGCTATCAATTTAGCACAAAGCATACACAGGGAAGAGAGTTTCATGCTTTGCTACTGCTGACTGATGTACAAGAAAAAGGTTGGCGGGCTATATGCAGTGATACTTGCTAACAGGTTGCTCAAGAAACTGATAAGTAAGGAAGTATTTATGGGAGAATATATATTCTATGTTGTTTTGTGTGTGGCATTAGACTTTAATATTAGAAGGAAATATTCAACATATCATATTTTTTGCTCAATAAGATGCACCTGACCATAAGACGGACCTATGTTTTGGAGGAGGAAAAGATGAAAAAAAGCATTCTGAAGTAAATGGTGTGCCCCCCCCCCCAAGAACCTAATAACAGGACATGGCGGAATCAACCCTAATCACCCCAGAATATGTAGTGTGAAGAATCCATCCAATCCCTTGTGGTAGATCCCCCAATCCCTATAACAGACAGTGTGATAGAACCAAGAAATGATACCCCCAGTGCTAAGAAAGAGATAGCTTACATAACAGTACGACCACCAGCCCACTGCCCCTGCGTCTATGCGTTGCGTGACGTCACTCACGTCACTTCCTCAGGACATGACGTGAGTGACATCACGCAACGCGTAGACGCAGGGGCAGTGGGCTGGTGGTCGTACTGTTATGTAAGCTATCTCTTTCTTAGCACTGGGGGTATCATTTCTTGGTTCGTCCCGGCTGGTCCTCACTTGTGTGTATTTATTATTAGACATAGGTTTCAGGCCCCATTAGGGTTGCATTTATTGTTTGGGATTGGTGTTGAATGTTTATCAACATAGTGTTTATATATTTTAAATGTGATTGTGAATTAGCACCTTATATCATAGCACTTTATATTTATTGGACCTGCCAGGTAGTACTAATTATGTTTAGTGAGGGGGGGAGGGGTTATTTGGGAGGTCAGGAAAGGTAAGTTTGTATAGTGTTGTTGTCTCAGTGGTGTAGAGGCATGGCCTATACGGCCCTATGAGATACGTTTGAGGGGGGGGCCCCCTGCAGTCTGCTGTCAGGAGGTATTACCTGGTTCTCATCCGCAGCCAACTATCCCGTTGGTCCTGCCGGTGTGAGCCCTGGTAGTATCCCTTGGGCAGACAGAGGGGGGGACAGTTACCTCTGAATCACCTACTGAAGATTAAAATTCCATTAGACATATGCAATGTACCAATACAGAAACACTCATTTATTGTCCTCTCATTTGTTCAAGCAGTATTCCTTCATACTTTTCCAGAAAGGATTTAAATCTTAGTAGTCTCTATTTTTAAAAAAGAGTCCTTATGTATAGTACTTGGTGTGGTGATACCCTGGATTGGGTTCTAGTCACCGGGGTTATTCTGGGGTCCTGTGCGCCCTCAGATTGTAGCAAGATGCATTCCGTTTGGTTGGTGCGGACCTCTTTCACAAACGCGTTTCGCTTTTCGCTTCCTCAGTGTGTGGGTCCTTATAATCTGGTATTTGTGCATTAATGCAGGATGGGATTAGTCACAGTAACCATTGTTAATACACCTTGTTCAGATATGCATAAAACTGAATACAGAGTAAAAACTTACATTTTTCACAGGTGGTCTTTTTGGGAGTAACAGTAGTCCCTTCAGCGTGTGGGCAATTGGTTGCAGCGGTTATCTCAGCACCATTGTTGGATAAGTGTATCACCTTAAGAGTGATTTAAATGAAATAGTGAGTAAATTTAGTTTCTGTTCCCCGGGGCTAACCATAGTTATGGGTCTTATAACTCCTATATATATGTTGGGGGATTAAGTGTGTAGCGTCATGTTAAGTAGACATTGCCTCAGGCGCTGCTTACCTTAATGATTGTAATGTTCTTTATAGCCGGTACGCCGGCTAACTCTGTGTAGCCAATCGCCGGCACCCCCTGCGTGCTTGGGGGGCGTATCCGCAATATTGTTGTAATGTTGTCCGATGGCGGTGTTTGTGCTGTGTTTCTCCTCGGCGCTTCCCGTAAGTGCGCTGCTGGGTTCTGCTCATGTGAGTGTCCCGGGTTTCTATTGCGGATATACGGGGCCGTGACCTCAGGGTGGGCGGGCTTGGCGTTGCCCGCGCTCCCTGTGGTATGCCTGATTGGATGGAGAGACCAGGGCCGGAAATGCGTGGACGCGCTGTTTCCGGTGTGGCCCCGTCCGGTTATTGGCTGCTGGATAGTGTCAATCACATAGTCAATTGCGTGGTGGGGGCGGTTTCTAGAGCTGCCGGGTTGTCATGGTACCCAGACGCTTTGTATTGCATCAACGTTACTGGTACGGCTCTGGTGCTGTGTCTGTGTGTGTGGGGAGAGAACCGCTGCTTCATGGCCCAACCTGCGCTGCGGGTCTGGCACTGTTAGTTCCATGTAAAACCGTATGCAACATATATTTGGAGGCTTCAACAGCAAACTGGTTGAAAAAAGAATAGAATAATAATAAAGTATACATGATAACCTTACTATAATCATGATCATTCGTTTAGGGCGGCTGACAGCCTCGGTATGATTACTAGTTTATAAGGCATGGTGACTTCGTGTGGAGTAAAGGGGTATTAATATTTAACTCACTGTTATATGTGTGTATGTGCTGTGTACTCTGATGTTATTCACCTTAGGTGCCAACTTGGTATGTACTGGTCAAATTTTCATGTTATACGTTTTGGTCATGTGTTGGTGAAAGTGGGTCTTTATGGCCTAAGGGGCCTTGCTGATTGGTACTCAGCTAGTTCATTGGGTGGGTTTTAATGAAGTCACTCTATGTGTCACTGTCAGTTCCTGTTGAGCGGGTACTGGGGGGTAGTATTACGTTTTGGGGGCAGTCTTAGTTGTTTTTATACTTTTTTGCGGTTTTGGGTTTTGGAGATCCATGTTATTTTAAAAAGGGAGAGAAACTGCATGTTTCGTTTAGCCCAGGTGGGTGTGTGGCCTTCAGTTTGACTATCCACTTGGTTTCCTTTTGCAGGGTTATCTTTTGAATGTCTCCACCCCTTTTGTGCATGTGTAATCTTTCTAGTGCTTGGAAGTACGTTCCCTTCGGGTTGGCAGCATGTGCCCTAGCGAAATGACGGCCTATGGGTGTAGCTAGGTTCTTATTCCGGATATCTCTTAAATGTTCAAGAATTCTTAATCTGAACTTCCTGTTGGTTTTGCCGACATAGAATCTCCCACATGGGCATGTCATTAAGTATATAATGTGTGGGGAATTACAATTCACAAAATGTTTTATGCTGTGTGTCTGTTTGTTAGGGAGTGTGAGGGTGGTTCCTTGTTTCAAAAATTGGCATGTACTACAGCCCCCGCAGTTGTATAGTCCCTGTGTTCTGCAATATTTAACTTCTGATTGTTCAGAATAGTGACTTTTTACAAGTGCATCCTTGATGGATTTGGTTCTTCTGAAGACCAAGTGTGGTCTCTTTGGGACCAGTGGTGCTAGGTCTGGATCGTGTGTTAGGATATGCCAGTGCTTCTGGAGGATGTTCCTGATCTCAACGTGTTGTTTTGTGTACGTTAGGATGAATGGTGCTGATGGAGGTGACTGCGTCTCTATCTTTCTATCTGGAAAAAGTAGTTTTTGTCTGTTCTGTTCCCTTGCCTTATGATATGCTCTCTTGAGTACTTTTTTACTGTAGCCTCTTTGGAGTAATCTATCCCTGATGCCATTTGCTGCATCTTGGAATGCTTCCTGGGTTGAGCAATTTCTTCTGGCCCTCAAATATTCCCCGTAGGGGATGCTCTGTTTTAATGAGGTAGGGTGGGAACTTGAGGCTCTTAAGATGTTGTTTGCCGCAGTGGGTTTCCTGTAGAACTTGGTGTTAATGTTCCCGTCCTCGTCTATACTGATTTTTAGATCAAGGAATGTTATTTCTTTTGTACTGAAGTCTAGTGTGAGTTTCAGGTTCAGTGTATTTTGATTCAGGAGGTGGTGAAATTCCCTAAGTTCTTCTTCCGTACCTTCCCAGAGGACAAGTATGTCATCTATATATCTATACCAGGTGGCGGCTTTCTCTAGGTAGGGAAGTATGTCCTTATTCTGCCACAGGGTGTGTTCCCACCAGCCCAAGTAGAGGTTGGCATAGGTAGGGGCACATGTCGTGCCCATCGCTGTGCCTTGTATTTGTTGGTATAGTTGGTTTTGGAATAGGAAGGTATTGTGTGTTAAGATGAAGTGTAATAGTTGAATGAGGAACGAACTATGTTCATACTGATTGATATCTAGTTGGTCTAGAAAGGATTTGACCGCTTGTAGACCCGCTTGATGTGGTATGCTGGAATAAAGTGCTTCTACATCGAAGCTTGCCAGTATTGTGCCCTTTGTTATTGTCATGTCATTCAGTGTTTGTAATAGGTGCGGTGTGTCCTTAATGAAGGATGGTAGGGATTGTACATATGGCTGGAGGTGTTGATCTATGTACCTGCTTGCTGTACTCGTGAGTGATCCTATTCCCGAGACTATAGGTCTGCCTGGTGGGTCCGTGCTGGATTTGTGGATTTTTGGGAGTGCATAAAATGTCTGTGTGACTGGCTTTTCTACTTTGAGGAAGTCTGCTGTTTTTTTGTCAATAATTTTATGTGCTTGAGCGTGTTCTATGAGTATATGGTATTCATCTTTGTCCCTCTGCAGTCTTGTCATGGGGACTTTCTGGTACCAGTTTTTGTTGTTTAGAATCCTCTGACATATTCTCTCGTATTGGGGTCTGGTCATTATTACAATGTTTCCCCCCTTATCCGCCGGTTTGATTACAATGTCTGGATTCGATTCCAGTTCTTGTAATGCCTTCTTGAGTTCAGGGGTGATGTTGTTGGGTCTCTGTCCCTTCGTCGATAGTCTTTCTATGTCATATGTGACTAGATTAACAAATGTTTTAATGCTGGATTGTAGATGTAGGGGAGGAAAGTAGGTGGATGGTTTCTTGAGTGGTCTCTTCTGGTCTGGTTCCCTTGTCACCTGTGTCTGCTGGGTCGGTAATGGTAGTGGGGTTGTGTGTGTTGGCGGGCTCTGTTCAGCTAATAAGGCCTGTAAGTTCTCTAGTGCTGTTTGGTCGGCTTCAGTGAGGGTCTCGTTCGAGAGATGGTCTGTGGTATCTCGGTATAGGTATTTGAGCAGAATCTTTCTAGCGAACAGGTGAGTGTCTGTTGTTAACTCGAATTTGTCATGGTTGGATTGTGGGCAGAAATTTAGGCCTAATTCCAATACCTTCTGTTGGTTTGTGGTTAGGGGTATGGCGGCCAGATTGACCAGGTGGTTCGTTATTGTCATTTCTGTTGTGGTTTTGTCTGGCTTCTTTTGTTTGCAGGGCCTCTTTTTGGTGGTTGTGCTGGTTGTTGTGAATGTGTGGGGTGGGTTGCCTCCAGATCTAAAAAACTTTCCTCTGAGGAGGTTTCACTTAATTGGTATTCAGGGGGTGGATATGTGCTTCTTTCACCCCAGTATCTGCCCCTCTGTCCTCTTGTGTCTGGGGCTTGTTCCCTCCCTGGGCCCAGATCAGGTCTGTATTGTCCCCTGCGGTTGTGGTATGTTGTGCTTCGCTGGTGGGGATGTCCTCTTAGTGTCTGGTTCCTATTGTGGTTTGTGCCCCACCTATATGCTCTTCCTTCCTTGTAGGCCAGTAGATCTCTTTCGAATTTTCTTGTTTTATTCTCCCAGACCTCTTTATTTAGTTTGGATATGTCTCTTGTTATGTGTGTGTTCTTTGCCTCAAACTGTGGCCAGTCTGTATGTTGGTTGAGATCCGTGCAAATGTCCTTATAGGTCTTTTCAATCTCTCTTAGTTGTTTTTCTTGTTGGGCGATCAGTAATTCTATCATAGTAGTGGAACATTTCTGTAGATTGTTTTCCCACTCAGTTTTGAAGCTGGGATCTATGTTGAAAATTTGGGGGAAGATTCTAATTCGTAGTCCCAGTGGTATGATGTTGTTCTCTAAGTATTTCTTTAGGAACTCTAAATTCCAAAACAGTTTTGTTTTCTTCTGAAGGGTGCGTTCTAACTGGTTAAATTTATCGGGTACTGTGGTTTGTGTACTGCCCCCAGGAGTTGTGTCTTGTGTTATCCTTGCAAGGTTTTGTACCATCTGGTCCCAGTTTGTACCGCTCAGTTGTGTCATATCTTAATATTGTAGATTTATTGATCTCCTGTTTTCCCTTAAAAGGGCCTTCGCCCATAGAATCAGGTGATTCTATGTAATAGTTTAGTGAGGGGGGGAGGGGTTATTTGGGAGGTCAGGAAAGGTAAGTTTGTATAGTGTTGTTGTCTCAGTGGTGTAGAGGCATGGCCTATACGGCCCTATGAGATACGTTTGAGGGGGGGGGCCCCTGCAGTCTGCTGTCAGGAGGTATTACCTGGTTCTCATCCGCAGCCAACTATCCCGTTGGTCCTGCCGGTGTGAGCCCTGGTAGTATCCCTTGGGCAGACAGAGGGGGGGACAGTTACCTCTGAATCACCTACTGAAGATTAAAATTCCATTAGACATATGCAATGTACCAATACAGAAACACTCATTTATTGTCCTCTCATTCGTTCAAGCAGTATTCCTTCATACTTTTCCAGAAAGGATTTAAATCTTAGTAGTCTCTATTTTTAAAAAAGAGTCCTTATGTATAGTACTTGGTGTGGTGATACCCTGGATTGGGTTCTAGTCACCGGGGTTATTCTGGGGTCCTGTGCGTCCTCAGATTGTAGCAAGATGCATTCCGTTTGGTTGGTGCGGACCTCTTTCACAAACGCGTTTCGCTTTTCGCTTCCTCAGTGTGTGGGACCTTATAATCTGGTATTTGTGCATTAATGCAGGATGGGATTAGTCACAGTAACCATTGTTAATACACCTTGTTCAGATATGCATAAAACTGAATACAGAGTAAAAACTTACATTTTTCACAGGTGGTCTTTTTGGGAGTAACAGTAGTCCCTTCAGCGTGTGGGCAATTGGTTGCAGCGGTTATCTCAGCACCATTGTTGGATAAGTGTATCACCTTAAGAGTGATTTAAATGAAATAGTGAGTAAATTTAGTTTCTGTTCCCCGGGGCTAACCATAGTTATGGGTCTTATAACTCCTATATATATGTTGGGGGATTAAGTGTGTAGCGTCATGTTAAGTAGACATTGCCTCAGGCGCTGCTTACCTTAATGATTGTAATGTTCTTTATAGCCGGTGCGCCGGCTAACTCTGTGTAGCCAATCGCCGGCACCCCCTGCGTGCTTGGGGGGCGTATCCGCAATATTGTTGTAATGTTGTCCGATGGCGGTGTTTGTGCTGTGTTTCTCCTCGGCGCTTCCCATAAGTGCGCTGCTGGATTCTGCTCATGTGAGTGTCCCGGGTTTCTATTGCGGATATACGGGGCCGTGACCTCAGGGTGGGCGGGCTTGGCGTCTACTTAACATGACGCTACACACTTAATCCCCCAACATATATATAGGAGTTATAAGACCCATAACTATGGTTAGCCCCGGGGAACAGAAACTAAATTTACTCACTATTTCATTTAAATCACTCTTAAGGTGATACACTTATCCAACAATGGTGCTGAGATAACCGCTGCAACCAATTGCCCACACGCTGAAGGGACTACTGTTACTCCCAAAAAGACCACCTGTGAAAAATGTAAGTTTTTACTCTGTATTCAGTTTTATGCATATCTGAACAAGGTGTATTAACAATGGTTACTGTGACTAATCCCATCCTGCATTAATGCACAAATACCAGATTATAAGGACCCACACACTGAGGAAGCGAAAAGCGAAACGCGTTTGTGAAAGAGGTCCGCACCAACCAAACGGAATGCATCTTGCTACAATCTGAGGGCGCACAGGACCCCAGAATAACCCCGGTGACTAGAACCCAATCCAGGGTATCACCACACCAAGTACTATACATAAGGACTCTTTTTTAAAAATAGAGACTACTAAGATTTAAATCCTTTCTGGAAAAGTATAAAGGAATACTGCTTGAACAAATGAGAGGACAATAAATGAGTGTTTCTGTATTGGTACATTGCATATGTCTAATGGAATTTTAATCTTCAGTAGGTGATTCAGAGGTAACTGTCCCCCCCTCTGTCTGCCCAAGGGATACTACCAGGGCTCACACCGGCAGGACCAACGGGATAGTTGGCTGCGGATGAGAACCAGGTAATACCTCCTGACAGCAGACTGCAGGGGCCCCCCCCCCTCAAACGTATCTCATAGGGCCGTATAGGCCATGCCTCTACACCACTGAGACAACAACACTATACAAACTTACCTTTCCTGACCTCCCAAATAACCCCTCCCCCCCTCACTAAACTATTACATAGAATCACCTGATTCTATGGGCGAAGGCCCTTTTAAGGGAAAACAGGAGATCAATAAATCTACAATATTAAGATATGACACAACTGAGCGGTACAAACTGGGACCAGATGGTACAAAACCTTGCAAGGATAACACAAGACACAACTCCTGGGGGCAGTACACAAACCACAGTACCCGATAAATTTAACCAGTTAGAACGCACCCTTCAGAAGAAAACAAAACTGTTTTGGAATTTAGAGTTCCTAAAGAAATACTTAGAGAACAACATCATACCACTGGGACTACGAATTAGAATCTTCCCCCAAATTTTCAACATAGATCCCAGCTTCAAAACTGAGTGGGAAAACAATCTACAGAAATGTTCCACTACTATGATAGAATTACTGATCGCCCAACAAGAAAAACAACTAAGAGAGATTGAAAATTTGCACGGATCTCAACCAACATACAGACTGGCCACAGTTTGAGGCAAAGAACACACACATAACAAGAGACATATCCAAACTAAATAAAGAGGTCTGGGAGAATAAAACAAGAAAATTCGAAAGAGATCTACTGGCCTACAAGGAAGGAAGAGCATATAGGTGGGGCACAAACCACAATAGGAACCAGACACTAAGAGGACATCCCCACCAGCGAAGCACAACATACCACAACCGCAGGGGACAATACAGACCTGATCTGGGCCCAGGGAGGGAACAAGCCCCAGACACAAGAGGACAGAGGGGCAGATACTGGGGTGAAAGAAGCACATATCCACCCCCTGAATACCAATTAAGTGAAACCTCCTCAGAGGAAAGTTTTTTAGATCTGGAGGCAACCCACCCCACACATTCACAACAACCAGCACAACCACCAAAAAGAGGCCCTGCAAACACAAGAAGCCAGACAAAACCACAACAGAAATGACAATAACGAACCACCTGGTCAATCTGGCCGCCATACCCCTAACCACAAACCAACAGAAGGTATTGGAATTAGGCCTAAATTTCTGCCCACAATCCAACCATGACAAATTCGAGTTAACAACAGACACTCACCTGTTCGCTAGAAAGATTCTGCTCAAATACCTATACCGAGATACCACAGACCATCTCTCGAACGAGACCCTCACTGAAGCCGACCAAACAGCACTAGAGAACTTACAGGCCTTATTAGCTGAACAGAGCCTGCCAACACACACAACCCCACTACCATTACCGACCCAGCAGACACAGGTGACAAGGGAACCAGACCAGAAGAGACCACTCAAGAAACCATCCACCTACTTTCCTCCCCTACATCTACAATCCAGCATTAAAACATTTGTTAATCTAGTCACATATGACATAGAAAGACTATCGACGAAGGGACAGAGACCCAACAACATCACCCCTGAACTCAAGAAGGCATTACAAGAACTGGAATCGAATCCAGACATTGTAATCAAACCGGCGGATAAGGGGGGAAACATTGTAATAATGACCAGACCCCAATACGAGAGAATATGTCAGAGGATTCTAAACAACAAAAACTGGTACCAGAAAGTCCCCATGACAAGACTGCAGAGGGACAAAGATGAATACCATATACTCATAGAACACGCTCAAGCACATAAAATTATTGACAAAAAAACAGCAGACTTCCTCAAAGTAGAAAAGCCAGTCACACAGACATTTTATGCACTCCCAAAAATCCACAAATCCAGCACGGACCCACCAGGCAGACCTATAGTCTCGGGAATAGGATCACTCACGAGTACAGCAAGCAGGTACATAGATCAACACCTCCAGCCATATGTACAATCCCTACCATCCTTCATTAAGGACACACCGCACCTATTACAAACACTGAATGACATGACAATAACAAAGGGCACAATACTGGCAAGCTTCGATGTAGAAGCACTTTATTCCAGCATACCACATCAAGCGGGTCTACAAGCGGTCAAATCCTTTCTAGACCAACTAGATATCAATCAGTATGAACATAGTTCGTTCCTCATTCAACTATTACACTTCATCTTAACACACAATACCTTCCTATTCCAAAACCAACTATACCAACAAATACAAGGCACAGCGATGGGCACGACATGTGCCCCTACCTATGCCAACCTCTACTTGGGCTGGTGGGAACACACCCTGTGGCAGAATAAGGACATACTTCCCTACCTAGAGAAAGCCGCCACCTGGTATAGATATATAGATGACATACTTGTCCTCTGGGAAGGTACGGAAGAAGAACTTAGGGAATTTCACCACCTCCTGAATCAAAATACACTGAACCTGAAACTCACACTAGACTTCAGTACAAAAGAAATAACATTCCTTGATCTAAAAATCAGTATAGACGAGGACGGGAACATTAACACCAAGTTCTACAGGAAACCCACTGCGGCAAACAACATCTTAAGAGCCTCAAGTTCCCACCCTACCTCATTAAAACAGAGCATCCCCTACGGGGAATATTTGAGGGCCAGAAGAAATTGCTCAACCCAGGAAGCATTCCAGGATGCAGCAAATGGCATCAGGGATAGATTACTCCAAAGAGGCTACAGTAAAAAAGTACTCAAGAGAGCATATCATAAGGCAAAGGAACAGAACAGACAAAAACTACTTTTTCCAGATAGAAAGATAGAGACGCAGTCACCTCCATCAGCACCATTCATCCTAACGTACACAAAACAACACGTTGAGATCAGGAACATCCTCCAGAAGCACTGGCATATCCTAACACACGATCCAGACCTAGCACCACTGGTCCCAAAGAGACCACACTTGGTCTTCAGAAGAACCAAATCCATCAAGGATGCACTTGTAAAAAGTCACTATTCTGAACAATCAGAAGTTAAATGTTGCAGAACACAGGGACTATACAACTGCGGGGGCTGTAGTACATGCCAATTTTTGAAACAAGGAACCACCCTCACACTCCCTAACAAACAGACACACAGCATAAAACATTTTGTGAATTGTAATTCCCCACACATTATATACTTAATGACATGCCCATGTGGGAGATTCTATGTCGGCAAAACCAACAGGAAGTTCAGATTAAGAATTCTTGAACATTTAAGAGATATCCGGAATAAGAACCTAGCTACACCCATAGGCCGTCATTTCGCTAGGGCACATGCTGCCAACCCGAAGGGAACGTACTTCCAAGCACTAGAAAGATTACACATGCACAAAAGGGGTGGAGACATTCAAAAGATAACCCTGCAAAAGGAAACCAAGTGGATAGTCAAACTGAAGGCCACACACCCACCTGGGCTAAACGAAACATGCAGTTTCTCTCCCTTTTTAAAATAACATGGATCTCCAAAACCCAAAACCGCAAAAAAGTATAAAAACAACTAAGACTGCCCCCAAAACGTAATACTACCCCCCAGTACCCGCTCAACACGAACTGACAGTGACACATAGAGTGACTTCATTAAAACCCACCCAATGAACTAGCTGAGTACCAATCAGCAAGGCCCCTTAGGCCATAAAGACCCACTTTCACCAACACATGACCAAAACGTATAACATGAAAATTTGACCAGTACATACCAAGTTGGCACCTAAGGTGAATAACATCAGAGTACACAGCACATACACACATATAACAGTGAGTTAAATATTAATACCCCTTTACTCCACACGAAGTCACCATGCCTTATAAACTAGTAATCATACCGAGGCTGTCAGCCGCCCTAAACGAATGATCATGATTATAGTAAGGTTATCATGTATACTTTATTATTATTCTATTCTTTTTTCAACCAGTTTGCTGTTGAAGCCTCCAAATATATGTTGCATACGGTTTTACATGGAACTAACAGTGCCAGACCCGCAGCGCAGGTTGGGCCATGAAGCAGCGGTTCTCTCCCCACACACACAGACACAGCACCAGAGCCGTACCAGTAACGTTGATGCAATACAAAGCGTCTGGGTACCATGACAACCCGGCAGCTCTAGAAACCGCCCCCACCACGCAATTGACTATGTGATTGACACTATCCAGCAGCCAATAACCGGACGGGGCCACACCGGAAACAGCGCGTCCACGCATTTCCGGCCCTGGTCTCTCCATCCAATCAGGCATACCACAGGGAGCGCGGGCAACGCCAAGCCCGCCCACCCTGAGGTCACGGCCCCGTATATCCGCAATAGAAACCCGGGACACTCACATGAGCAGAACCCAGCAGCGCACTTACGGGAAGCGCCGAGGAGAAACACAGCACAAACACCGCCATCGGACAACATTACAACAATATTGCGGATACGCCCCCCAAGCACGCAGGGGGTGCCGGCGATTGGCTACACAGAGTTAGCCGGCGCACCGGCTATAAAGAACATTACAATCATTAAGGTAAGCAGCGCCTGAGGCAATGTCTACTTAACATGACGCTACACACTTAATCCCCCAACATATATATAGGAGTTATAAGACCCATAACTATGGTTAGCCCCGGGGAACAGAAACTAAATTTACTCACTATTTCATTTAAATCACTCTTAAGGTGATACACTTATCCAACAATGGTGCTGAGATAACCGCTGCAACCAATTGCCCACACGCTGAAGGGACTACTGTTACTCCCAAAAAGACCACCTGTGAAAAATGTAAGTTTTTACTCTGTATTCAGTTTTATGCATATCTGAACAAGATGTATTAACAATGGTTACTGTGACTAATCCCATCCTGCATTAATGCACAAATACCAGATTATAAGGACCCACACACTGAGGAAGCGAAAAGCGAAACGCGTTTGTGAAAGAGGTCCGCACCAACCAAACGGAATGCATCTTGCTACAATCTGAGGGCGCACAGGACCCCAGAATAACCCCGGTGACTAGAACCCAATCCAGGGTATCACCACACCAAGTACTATACATAAGGACTCTTTTTTAAAAATAGAGACTACTAAGATTTAAATCCTTTCTGGAAAAGTATGAAGGAATACTGCTTGAACAAATGAGAGGACAATAAATGAGTGTTTCTGTATTGGTACATTGAATATGTCTAATGGAATTTTAATCTTCAGTAGGTGATTCAGAGGTAACTGTCCCCCCCTCTGTCTGCCCAAGGGATACTACCAGGGCTCACACCGGCAGGACCAACGGGATAGTTGGCTGCGGATGAGAACCAGGTAATACCTCCTGACAGCAGACTGCAGGGCCCCCCCCCCTCAAAAGTACTAATTATGTAATGTTAATTTATTTATCAATTGTATTTGCCATCTCCCTGTCTGCCCCTTCAAGTGGTGTTTTTCTTCCTTCCTTATTGACCACATTTTATCTTTAGTGTTTTTTAATCAGTATGTAGAGTGTGTAGTTAATGTGACTTTGTTACTAATAAACATATAATTTTTATTACATCAGAAGTAGTGGTGCCATAATTTAGTGGGAGTCTTGGAAGGAGTGGGACCTTCCTGTCTTTTGTATATATAGAGCTTTCATATTAGGTTACCAATAAAAAATTACTAGCAACAAAGGAGCACACGCCAATCATTGTGTACAGACAGCAGTGTCACAGGAAGAAGCTTCTGAAGCTTCCCTCTCATAGTTTCTTTATTTAAGCATCACATGCTTTATATGTTGCTAAATGGTTCTGCCTTAGTGAACATGCATCTCCTGTCAGGCGCGTCAGAGATAAGCAAGGAAAATATGGGGGCCAAACACAATATACCAAACACAAATTAGAAAGATTGCAATCACAAGAATAGCCATAGCAATTTAAGACAAAATTCATCTCCATCCAGCAAAGAATTTAGTAAAATATTCGTCCCAGGGGTCATCTATCCCCGCATTCCTATTCATTTCCACAGCCAGACTATCTAAATTTTGTATGGCTATGGCGGTCTTTCCATTTGGGTCTAGATTGTCTGGAACGTAAGTGTAGCAACTTTCACATATCATCTTTTGTTAGTACTACATTGTCCCCTTCCACCATAGGAATAATAACTATTTATTATTTGTCATAATTCTTAATTGAAGTCTTCTTGCAGTGAGAGGCATGAATCCGTGATCCCCTCCCTTCCAGCTTGACAGATGTGGGCATCACCTGGAATGGCCCCTCAAATCTGGGTTCCAATGTCTTTCTTACCAACTTCTTTACAAACACCCAGTCACCAGGCTGTAAGTCATGGGTACTGTCTTCCTGGTTTGGGTCTGGAATGGATGAGAAAACTCGAAAATGTATTTCAGACAAGCGTTTTGTAAGTGCAACAACAAAGCTAGATAGGTTATCATATTTCATGCTCAGTCACTGTGGAAAGTACAGTCCCAACCTTGGGCTAGACCCAAACAAAATCTCATATGGTAACAACTTTCCCACCCCACCAGTGTGTCAAATGCTAATCAAGGCTAATGGTAACAATTCTATCCAGGGTTTCTCTGTCTCTTGTTATTTTCAACACTCTATTCGTTATTGTTCCATTTGATTTCTCTACCTTTCCACTGCTCTGAGGATGGAAAGGGTTGTATAGGGCCATGTGGGATTTCTTTAGTTAGATTTGCTGTGAAGGCAGGGCCATTGTCCTACATTTCCCCTAGTAGCTCCTTGGCTGTCGATTTGGCTGACTGGTTTCTTACTGGGTAGTCTTTAGGCCACCGTGAGAACATATCCATGACCACTAGCACATGTTCAAAACCCAAGCAGGGAGACATCTGCATGTGGTCAACTTGAAAAGGATAAGGGGGTTTTGCTAGGGGTTTCTGCTGTGTCCTCTTGGTTCCTCCAGGGTTGCACTGTCCACAAATTAGACAACTCGCTGCATATCTTGGTGTAGGTACAGTGATGCTTGGTGTGAACCAGTAGGCTTCAATCAGATGATTCATTTTCATTTTTGACCTGTCATCTTCTCCATGTGCCCATTGTACTATTTCAGGTAAAACGTATCTTGTCAAGCAAGGTTTTCCAGAGGGTCCTTGCCAGATTTCATCTGGGCCTTGGGCTGCCCTCCTCTCTCTTCAGATTCTGATGTCTTTGCTTGTAGCAAATGTCTGTTCCTTTCCGAGTTCTTCACCAAGGGAGGACGCACAAGGTGAGTTCTGTGTCAATGTCTGGGCCTGGCCTTCCTCGACAGGTTGTTTCTCAGGCACTCCTGCATCCATCATCAACCTCACCATGCCCTCGTCTTTCACTTTCACCTGTCCCATAGCTGCACTTTTCACCACCTCATCTGCCAGGTGTTTAAATTGGTCTTCTGCTGTCTCAAGTTTTCCGTGAGCTTTCACTTTCAATATGGCTACTTTGGTGGGCAATGTTAGGATGTCTAACAATTCTTTAATAAGGTAATGGTGTTTGACCAGATGCAGTGATACATTTCATCAGACAAAGGTTTGTTCACAGCTGACAGTGTCCCTGCTGTCTCCTCAGCCATCATCTTGATGAATCATGTGAATTGGACCTCAGTGGATCCCAGGGTGTGGTGGATAGCATGAAAAACTCCTCATCTTCGGTATCATACTCCCCCCTTGAATTGAAAGAAGAGTGGCAGGGTTTATAACCCAACATTTTATGGCGGGGTGACATTGTGACAATGAGAAACAGCTTGAATGGCTTCATGTAGTCAGGGTACCCCAATACAGGGGCAGAGGTAATGTCTTCCTTCAATTGTCCAAATGACTCCAGTGCTTCTTAAGTGAGGTAAAAAGGATCATTGGAGAGACAGTCATACAAGTTTCGCATCAGCAGGGAAGCATGTGTTATCCAAATCCTGCAATAAGACACTAGTCTCAGGGAAGCCTGTAGGGTTTTGGAGTTAGGTACTGTGGGTGTTTCCATAACAGTGGCTTCATTAATGGCCCTTAAGTCTTTGACCATCCAGTTTTTAAAACTTGGAATCACCTGTGGTTCTCTTCTTCACAGGGAAAAGGGTCGTGTACATGGGGAAACACATGGGGCAAGTACACCAGCTTCCTGGTAGGCCTTGATTTTCTCAGGAACAGCCTCCAGTTGTTGCATGGACACATGCCTCCTTGGTGGACTCACACCTGGTTTGAGTCTAACTCTGACAGGCTCTACGTTAAGTTTTCCCACATCCTGTTTTCCCTTTGTTCCATGTACTTCTAACCTTTATTCCCCTTCCGTCTAGGAATACCTACCCACCACTACCACCCTGAAGAGGCACCTGATGCAGGCCTGCTGCTCTGTCATTTGCTTTCTGCCAATTCTCCTGCTTACTGCTCTCTCCGTGGTGGCTGACAGGAGTTGTATCTTTCATCGATCAGCATTTCTTAATAATTCTCAGCGAACTCCCTCCCTTCTGCAGGGTCTCCCCAACATCATATGATGACTCCATACATGCATGTCTCAATGTGAGGGTCCCCTCAGGAGTAGATTAATTTTGCAGAAAGTCAGCAGAAAGGAGCCAGTTATATAGGACAGGTAGTGACTGGTGAGCGGCCGGTAATGACGGGCCCCGCCACGAGGACGCCGGCTCCCCACCACAATCACACATTTATCAAGCCAATCCTGCTTAGCGACTGAGATAGCGCCATATAGCCACTCATTCATCATTATTCCAGCCTCAGCCCACAGCGCCAGCGTCCGACCTTGAACAGCGACAGGTATGACCTCTCGCTACCTGGCGCTCTCCAATGCATTTCAATGGAACAATCTTTAAATATTAATAATTAATTGTTATAAATTTTTTTTTTTTTTTTTTTTTAAATGTGAAAAATTCTGTAACCACTTCTGCCATTTTAGATTTTTTTTAAGGTAAAAAAAAAATTGGACAGAATTGATATTACTGAACTGAACATTTTTCTAATGTTTGGCTAAACATCCACAGGTCCATTCATCTCTACTTGTAAGTCTTTACCAAATCATTTCAATGCTTTTTTATCATTTAAAATACTTAAACAGTAGCAAGCCAGATGTTTTTATGAGCAGCATTAACAATCAAATTCTGTCCATAATCTTGAAGTGCCTTATGTTGTGCAACAGTGCCATCTTGTGGTGTTTCATTATATAGCATATAGTGTTGGGATTTGTGTATACTGTGAATCAGCGTTATTATAGATAGGATAAGATATGGTAGGGATCCTTCCATTCCCAGCCCAGTGCCCCAAACCAGCCTGTGTTTATTTTTTTTTACTAAAGCCCAATATTCATAACCATATGAACTGGATGCAGTCAACCATATTGCTCCCAAGCTGAGCAGTACTGCCCCCAGTGAAAATACATTCAGTTACAGTACACACAGTTCAGCAATGGGGAGGACTTCAATCTAAGTTGTTTAGTTGTAACTGAACTAATTAGCAAATGGCAGCCATTCACCGTAATACAACTTCATGTTAAGCTTTTTATCAATATTGGGCTTTAGTTAAAAAAAAAGAAACACAGGCTGGTTTGGGGCACTGGGCTGGGGATGGAAGGTTACCACATAAGGTTTCCTCTGAGTATACGTGCACTTTAATCTCTAAGGTTTCTGAGGGGCAGACCAACCAGAACCTGCTGTGCAGGAAAGAAGGTGAGTGCCGGTTTGATTTTTAATTTTGTGTCTAGTAACCCTTTAATGTCAACAGCTAAAATTTTTCATTATGGTGCTGTTTTATTTATCTTTGCCGCTATTCGCCATGTTTGCTGCATTTACCAAGCTGAATAGGCCATGTTCGCCCAACTACACCTATGTTTTATTTATTTCTAGTGGACTTGGGTAAATGCTAGCAAACACGTGTCCAATTCTCCATCTTTTAGCAGCAAATCTTATAGGAATCAATAGTTATTTTGCCAAAATCTTTACCTGATATTTTAAACTTAAACATCAGATAGTTAGCTAGTATTTTAAAAAATAACTAATACATTTCACATTATCTTAACTTTTTCAAAACTTATTATATAAATCTTTCACACAACCAGAACACTCCTGAGACACCACACATCTATATTGAGACCCACACCATGCTGACATAAGTTTTTTAAAGTGTGTTTTAGGCAAGATATCTTAAATTTTTCTAAGCCATTTTTCACAGTAAATACCCCACACCCAGCCAGGCTAAATGCAGCAAATCCCATCAAAATGCCAGCAAAGAGTCAGTTGTCTCTATATTCACCACTACAATTATAGAACTGTTTTCTCGAATAAGAATTACTGAAACCCCACGAACGGCATACATCAGGAACTATATTATTATTTTTCAGCATTACAGCAGGTATTTAATGATCAAATGTTACATTTTTGGTTACTAGCTTAAAAGGTAACACAGCAATATTAATATGAGACCCTCAGGTGAACATCTCAGGTTTTACCATGAAATGATAATATTTGAAACAAGACCACACGTTACTCGATATGTACAGGCATTGATTGGGCAGCTCAGCAGCTGTATCACCCAGATATAATTCATAACCTCCCCTAATTCTCATCAGGACTCAAGATTCAACCAGAATGGGCTAAATCAAGGATATACACTTCAACCAAATCATTGTTGTACATGTTGAAGTTATGGACACCATAATGATTGACATTAACATACCCTACCCAGATCAATCCAGATTTTTTGGCGGGCAATGGCTGGAGTTGTACTGCTTGAGGAGGATCCTGCATACTATGCAGGAAACACCAAGAGTTTAATATGATTCTGGACCAAGCTTGGTGTCTGGGGTCTGACCAAGCCCCCAGAGTGGGAGGAGTCTTGTGGACTACCTGAAGAGTGGATGTGGTAACATATAGATATAAGGTCATTTTCTTCTTCTCTCAACTCACCTAGCAGAGTTGGCAAAGCTGGCCATGCTACACTAATGGTTGTCCTGACTGCAAAATAAGAACACATCTATTATTTTTAAGGGATCTCTGAGAGGGGAGAGATCCATGCGCATCCCTCTCGTAGAATCAGCACGCTGGGATCTGCTCTCACCCCTTCATCTAGTAGCTTGTCTAAGGCAAGTGGATCCCAGTGCGCTGGCTGCTGAATCTCCTGCTACCTTCTAACAGAGAGAATGCCTGCTCTAGCCATTCACAAATGCCTGGTGCAGACATGCATCCTGCTAAAGGGATATTTGGGATGCAGCCCTATAAGTTCCATGACATGGCCCTATTTGGTGAATTGCCAGGGTAACTAGTGGAAAAACAAGAAATGCTGAGCCGGTCCAGTCCAAAACTAGAGATATTTTTCTCTAGGAGAAAAAATGATAAATCATAAAAGCATGCAGAGAATTCAGGATGAACTGGTGTGTTTTCCTTTTGTGTTTTTTGGAGTTTTCCCACCCCACCCCTGTAGAATAATGAAGATTCACTTTACCACAACAAAATGCCTGGTACTATACACACAAAACATTTGAATACTGGTACACATGTGAGCACTATGGTGGTCAGAGTAGAGTCCCATAAAGGGTACACTAGTCTGTCCGCAGGGCGACCCTCCTGTCGTGAACAAAAAGGGGGTCTGGAGAAGGCTGGTCCACTTAAAGTCTATCAATTACGATTCCAGGACTAGGCCCAGTCCCGGTAGTGATATCAAGGACCCAGCTCCCCCACCACACCTTTACTCGAAAAGAGTTCTCACTTTTCTTTATTACAAATATTAAAATGATTGCTATATACAATGATAAATAAAGAATTGTTAATTCCATATATCTTTAAGAAAAAATGCCTTAATCACTTAGACAGTTAACTGACTCCCATGTAGTTGATTAATCTTACTGATCTGACGTTTACAGTCAGGGCAAACATGTTTCGCCACCTCGGCTTCTTCAGTGCCCTAATATAAAAGTCAGAAAAAATATATAGATATTTACATTTGTTACAATCATCGTCATATATTTCCAATAAATCACATAGTATATCACAATAGGTTCTTAAGTAGTCCGCACTGACTTCATTAGAACCATAATTCCAGTAACATTGTGAATTGTATTATAGAACAGCACATAACAGAAATCATACTGATAGACATAGTATCACCTATACACATCTACAATTATGATAATGAACATAGGGTCTCCACAGATATAAGATCATCATTAAATGAATTTTACATAAGGGGAACATAAGGCATCCTCACCTGTGATTTTAATGCTATATGCCATAGTATCAGACCCTGGAGGGAGTAAGAGGTCACCCAGTCAGCGCCCACCACCTGTTATTTCAATAATGTTAGCCTGGACCAGGACCGCAGCTATATATCAATATATCCTGGTGGCATAACAGAAGAGGAATTGGAGTTGGTCACAGAAGAATTCAACTGGAATAGGAAAAGGGGGGAGGCACAGAAATCATGCTTTTTAGTATTAAAACAGCCCGTTACCTTAAAATCCAACTGGACTTGGCTACCATTCAAGAGGTCCTCCTATATATATTGCTGATTGTTGGGGACAATATGTCTCACTATAAAATGGAATAAACATGTTTTAAGATCAAATGGAGGATAAACCTATTGGTGGATAGCAGGCTAATAAGACTCTTAGTGATTGTGCGCTATAAAGATCATTCCTTACCTCTATATAAGGCAACCTTTGTGTATGGATGGGGAGCTGCAGCAGGGTCAGCGCGTCCCAACACCTGTAAAGGTCTCAGAATTCTGGCGGGAAAACTGCCCGCTCTCTTTGTGTAAGTGTTATGGCTGTTTGTGAGCCCAGTTTAGTATAGGGGGCTTTCCCCCTCCGGTCGCGCTGACCCACGGCGCGCGTCTCTCAGCAACTGTGTTATAACAGTGCTGGGTATCTAACTCCGGTCCGTAAACCGGAAGTGACCTCGCGCGCCGTCCCTCCCCGCGATTATGTCTGTCAAATCCTCCATTTTGTTGTAGTCCGAGCTGCCAGGCACTGCCTGACAGCTCAGGACATATTGTGATAGATTAAATGTGTACCAAATGTATTGTGCATGGCGTGTAACATCTATATTGGGGTATATTATAGACTGTCCTAGGTAGGGCGTGGTACTATAGGGTGTTGTATTTAAGTGGCGCTCTCCTATTACATGGAGAGGGGGTCAATCATTTTATCTCCACTATCTCCCTATCTAAATAGGACAGGTATCTTAGTGTTATTTTACTGGATGCATTTATAATGTTGATGTATACTAAGTCACACTTATCAATAAGAATACCATGATACAAAACTAGTGATATGTATTACAGGCTGTCATTTTTATCATCCTGGATAGACATTATCTGGGGAGGGGCACTGCAAAATAACCCCATCCATCTACCTTCTATTACCTTATGATATAGGGCCCACACGTCCATTTCCTCCCCTCTTGCCATATGTTCCATGGGTGACCATCATCTCCTCCAGGGTATGTTCAGATCTTATAATATAATACCATATATATATATGTAGTATAATTGTATAGTATAGAAAAGGTGGGATGCCTTAATTTGACACAATGATACAATGCATAAAAACATGTAGGGTCAATGTGTATAATCTCACAGCCCACATAATCTAACTGTGAGGGGAATATTTCACCCAATGGGTGGGCATCCCATATGCCAAAACCATTGTTTATGGGTGGATCCCACCCTGGGGTATACTCTTCCCTATACTTCTCAGAGTTCTGGGAAGCTCTTTGTAACACTACACTGACCAATTTGTGTTATCACAGGAATGGGGCGAATGTCAGAGTTTCATTTAGCCCCGGGGGTTTATGAGCCCTTAGCCGGAGGATCCAGCGAGTCTCTATTTTTAAAGTAGCTTTCTCCAGATTACCCCCTCTTATAGAGGGGTGTATCCGGTCTAGCCCTTGAAACTGTAGGGTGGCCGGGTTGCTGTTATGGTATCTTTTAAAATGACGTCCTATCGGGGTTTTTTCATATACTATACAATTATACTACATATATATATATATGGTATTATATTATAAGATCTGAACATACCCTGGAGGAGATGATGGTCACCCATGGAACATATGGCAAGAGGGGAGGAAATGGACGTATGGGCCCTATATCATAAGGTAATAGAAGGTAGATGGATGGGGTTATTTTGCAGTGCCCCTCCCCAGATAATGTCTATCCAGGATGATAAAAATGACAGCCTGTAATACATATCACTAGTTTTGTATCATGGTATTCTTATTGATAAGTGTGACTTAGTATACATCAACATTATAAATGCATCCAGTAAAATAACACTAAGATACCTGTCCTATTTAGATAGGGAGATAGTGGAGATAAAATGATTGACCCCCTCTCCATGTAATAGGAGAGCGCCACTTAAATACAACACCCTATAGTACCACGCTCTACCTAGGACAGTCTATAATATACCCCAATATAGATGTTACACGCCATGCACAATACATTTGGTACACATTTAATCTATCACAATATGTCCTGAGCTGTCAGGCAGTGCCTGGCAGCTCGGACTACAACAAAATGGAGGATTTAACAGACATAATCGCGGGGAGGGACGGCGCGCGAGGTCACTTCCGGTTTACGGACCGGAGTTAGATACCCAGCACTGTTATAACACAGTTGCTGAGAGACGCGCGCCGTGGGTCAGCGCGACCGGAGGGGGAAAGCCCCCTATACTAAACTGGGCTCACAAACAGCCATAACACTTACACAAAGAGAGCGGGCAGTTTTCCCGCCAGAATTCTGAGACCTTTACAGGTGTTGGGACGCGCTGACCCTGCTGCAGCTCCCCATCCATACACAAAGGTTGCCTTATATAGAGGTAAGGAATGATCTTTATAGCGCACAATCACTAAGAGTCTTATTAGCCTGCTATCCACCAATAGGTTTATCCTCCATTTGATCTTAAAACATGTTTATTCCATTTTATAGTGAGACATATTGTCCCCAACAATCAGCAATATATATAGGAGGACCTCTTGAATGGTAGCCAAGTCCAGTTGGATTTTAAGGTAACGGGCTGTTTTAATACTAAAAAGCATGATTTCTGTGCCTCCCCCCTTTTCCTATTCCAGTTGAATTCTTCTGTGACCAACTCCAATTCCTCTTCTGTTATGCCACCAGGATATATTGATATATAGCTGCGGTCCTGGTCCAGGCTAACATTATTGAAATAACAGGCGGTGGGCGCTGACTGGGTGACCTCTTACTCCCTCCAGGGTCTGATACTATGGCATATAGCATTAAAATCACAGGTGAGGATGCCTTATGTTCCCCTTATGTAAAATTCATTTAATGATGATCTTATATCTGTGGAGACCCTATGTTCATTATCATAATTGTAGATGTGTATAGGTGATACTATGTCTATCAGTATGATTTCTGTTATGTGCTGTTCTATAATACAATTCACAATGTTACAGGAATTATGGTTCTAATGAAGTCAGTGCGGACTACTTAAGAACCTATTGTGATATACTATGTGATTTATTGGAAATATATGACGATGATTGTAACAAATGTAAATATCTATATATTTTTTCTGACTTCTATATTAGAGCACTGAAGAAGCCGAGGTGGCGAAACATGTTTGCCCTGACTGTAAACGTCAGATCAGTAAGATTAATCAACTACATGGGAGTCAGTTAACTGTCTAAGTGATTAAGGCATTTTTTCTTAAAGATATATGGAATTAACAATTCTTTATTTATCATTGTATATAGCAATCATTTTAATATTTGTAATAAAGAAAAGTGAGAACTCTTTTCGAGTAAAGGTGTGGTGGGGGAGCTGGGTCCTTGATATCACTACCGGGACTGGGCCTAGTCCTGGAATCGCAATTGATACACATGTGAGCACCTAAGATATGCCCAGCTTAGGGCACTGTGCTTCATTGCTATGCTTCATTTATGCTGGGTATAAAGTTTTCCTCACTATGGACCGGATTCAACAAAGGTTGTAACAAGAAATTAGAAAATTAGAAAAAAATACTACAATTTTAGCTTTTTCAAATTCTTGTGATTCAGAAAAACACATGCTTCATTTTCTACACCAAGTTTATCACTTGTCTTCTCTCATTAAGTGAAAAAAAATGGTCTATAATGAAAAAAAAATACAACTGAAACTTAAAATAGTAAAAAATAGTGTGATTCAGCAATGTTTTTACTATTCTTTTGAAAAAATTGTTTTCAGCTACCCTAAGCAGGTGTAAAAAACATTCTCAGTACATTTTCTTATGTTTTGTTTTTACCCCAAAAAGCCAGGACAGCAACTGCCAGCATTTTTTTTATCAGTGTAAAATACATGCAGAATTAACTTTATATTTTTATGACTGTTTTAATTTAAAACTGCCGACACCCAAGGCAGAGCACCAATTCTGGGCCAAAGTCTAAAGAGGCTAATGAGTTGCCAGGACCAGACAAATGCAGTAGCCGGATAATTTAGAGGGAGGGGCCATGATTTCTTTTCATTTTTATTGAAACAGTAACAATAAATAAATATATAAAAAGTTAACACCAGTAGGTTTGCAGGAATAAATCTAGGCAATTGCAAAAGCTGTTTTTGCTTTGATACTCTTCATAAGCCATCCAGCCACCATTTCAAATAGGCAATGTTGAATTCACACCTACATCCAGTGGAATAAATAACAAAACATGTGGCGTAAAAGAAAACAGCAAGCCCAGCCTTGATCTATTACAAAATACATTTCTTTATTAGTTCATTTAATATTTCTTAATTACTGTTTTCATAAAATATTAAAGCCGACACCCCAGGAAAATAGATAAACCATGGGGCTGGAAAGTTGCCAGGGCCAGGGGCAGGCTGTTCCTGGGCTTGTTATGCCTGGTGCACAAGTCTCGTAATCTGGAGGGAGGGCCATGATTCTTTTTTCATTTTGTTTTAAACAGCTACAAAATAAATAAATAAATAACTGCATATCCTGCATATTAATCCATGCAACTGCAATAGCATTTTTTTTTTACTTCAACACATTTCACAAGTCATTCAGCACCCTTTCCTAATAGTGGGATGAATAACAAAACACAGTGAAGCAAAACAGCATGTCCAGTTGTCTTGATCTGTTATTAAGGCCCTTATTCATGAAGGGACAGCGTCAGGTAGTGGCTGGTTAATGAGAGGTAGCGACATGTAGCGACTGGTGTACGCCGGACACGGCACGCAATTACACATTTATCAAGCAGAATCTGTTTAGCGACTGGGATAACGCCATTTAGTTTCTGATTCATCATTTTCCCAGCCTCAGCGAACAGCGCCGGCGTTCAGCCTTGCACAGCGCCAGGTATGACCTCTCGCTACCTGTCGCTCTCCCATACATTTCAATGGACGATCCTTTCCTTCTCTTTAAACTGTGTTTTTGTTTTTTTTTTGTTTTGTTTTTAAATCTCAAATAATTCTGTGACCTCTCCTGGCATTGAATTAGCAGTTTTTTCACATTTTTTTTTTTTTTATATATTTCTTCAGAAATGAGATTACAGGTCTGCCATTAAAGTGTTCATGTTACAATGTTGTTACAATGTAATTCCGTATGTTTTCGCTTTGTTACTAGCGGATAGATGCTGGAAAACAGACTTTAAACACACCGCCTCCTGCGCTCTGGGCTTCAAACAAGCATTTTTCAGCGCCAGAGATTTGTGAGGCTGATTTTTTGCTGAATAAGGTGTGAGTCGGTCGCTATGAGCAGTCGCTAACATGCGCTCCCATACAGCGCTGTACTGGTCAAATAGCGACTCCTCACAATGTATTCAACATTACTGAACAACGACTGAGTCGCTATAAACTAGTGACTCACGGCCGAGCACTGCGACTACTAGTGCTCTGAAAATGCCTGCTACAGACGCTCATCTGTCGCTACCTGCCGCTAATGATGAATCAGCCTGCCCATGCATATCTAGCATTTCATGGATGAATGTGAGCCTTCATAACAAAAAGACTAGTTGCATTAAGGAACAATTGTCACAAAATCACAGAGATTACATGTGGATGTCATCTGATAATTTGAAGCTGTGTGAAATGTAGAAAAAAATGCATCATTTGGGGTAAAGACCCCAAGCTAACACCAGGAATTTCATTGGAGACAATTGAATGTTCAAGTTTGCAGTGCAACCCAATAGTGCAAAAAAATGCATACAAATACAATTCCAAACAGCCCAGGGATCCCATGGCACATGCACCAGCTCAAATATTAATAATAAAGGGCAACAAAATATATAACCAACCCAGCCCATTGAAATCTATGGGATAAGGCCACACACAGTGCATAGTGAACGCCTGGTTTTATGTGGCACTGTAGGGAACACAGCACTGGCACACATATACTCGCCAGTACTGATAGATGGGACACTACAGAGGCGCTATGGATTTTGACCTTCATACATACACCTTTTGTACTGGGACCTGACATTCACTTGAAGTTCATCTAGCACTACCTGATACCTGAAACTAGGGCTCCTTAAATAAACCCCTCAGAAATGTAGATAGAGGGACAGGAACTATGTTTCTGTGGATGATCTTAATAATGGTTATAGAGTATATGATGTGTGCTCTTGTTTTGCTATACTTTGGTTTTTCATTGGAGAGAGGGTGCTGGCATGACCCCTACTACAGCAAATGTCCACCAAGTGCGAATAGACACAAGGCATTACGTTATTCCTTTAGCAAACCACTCCTTTATATGTATATCCATGGAACCATGGAATGTGCTGACAATATTACATTCCATGAGCTAGATTAACAAGCTTCAGTAGGAGAAAAGCAGATTTAGCAATTGAAGACTTTTAACTGTAATTACAGAAACCTTCCAGTAAGAAGCACAACATTTATTTTTCTAGTGCTTACAATAAAACAGAAATAAAGGGACTCTCTTTTTCAGGGACTCCTGAAGGGTTTTAAAAGTCATGGGGCGGTGACAGTATGCTACTTTTTATTAAGGCAGATAATAATAATGATGATAATAATAATTTTTTACAATTTTTGATTTACAATCTCCCAGAAAAGCGCCAAAAAGTAGCCATCAAACTCGCCCTTCTGAGTTCCAGCAACACTCTGAGTATGGCAACTGTAATAGCTGGTTACATGATCACTGGTGGTTATATGAGCCAAGAGCGAGGAAAATCTGAGCTTAAATTCCCAAATTTGGGGAAAATTCAGGAACATTTAGGTCCCCTTCACACTGGGGCTATAGTGGAGAAATTGCAATTAACTCACCAGTGAACTGCAGGCCATAGGATTCCATGGGTCCTTGGAATGTATGTACTCAAGGTGTTGAGCTGATATAGTATTTTTTAATTATTTTTATGGAAGCAGTTTTCACTACCTGCAAACACTGCTGCTATGGCCACTGCATAGGTAAGGAAGCTATCTCAACCTCAGCAGTTTTTTGTGCAACTACCATATTTTTAACAACAAGGGTAGGTGCTAAGGTGCGCGGGAAAAGGTGAATAAATGCTGCAGCCTAATAATAAAGGGTCACTTTAAAGATACTTAGCAGAATCGTATATTGGTGATTCCTTCCTTGGACACCTAGCTGGTAAAGGTGATCAATTAGAGGGAAATCGGGTTTTAGGCGCGCTTTGTGTCCGAAGTGTACCTAGCCCAGATATAATATACAAATCATAGCTGGTAAGTTTCACTTTTTTCAAGTATTTAAATAGTTTTTGACTCTTTCTGAAACAGCTAACTATAGTTCAAAATATTAAATCATTACGTGAACTGGTATAGAACATGAAAGATAAGGGCACTCACCGCCGCAGCCCAGGGGTTCTTGACCTACCCAGGGCCTCTGAGATTCCGAATTGTACAGGTTGACCCGTATGGAACTGGTTTCCCCAGGTAGGTTGGTTGCAAGTTGGATCTGCTTCAAGTACAGGTTATCTGGAAAGCCTCTCATGAATTTGGTTGCCGTTTGAATGATTGGCAAGGTTTAAAAGTTAAAATAATGTATTAGAAGGTTAGGCAAAAAATGTGTGAACAAAATAAGATGATTAATAAAATAAAATACGAGAGGAGCGCGTCATGTTTCCGGCCTTGAGGTGAATTTCTGTGTAACGTCTAGATAGACATCATGGAGTATCTATTCGGTATCCAGGGAGCGGACTTTGTGCTGGTGGCCGCCGATACCATCTACGCCAACAGCATCATCCAGATGAAGCACGATATGGATAAGATGTTCAAGATTAGTGAGAAGATCCTTCTGCTGTGTGTGAGAGAGGCTGGAGACACTGTGCAGTTTGCAGAATACATTCAGAAGAATGTACAGCTGTATAAAATGAGAAATGGATATGAACTGTCCCCCACTGCAGCTGCAAACTTCACTCGCAGAAATTTGGCAGGCTATCTTAGAAGCAGGACTCCCTATCATGTAAACTTGCTGCTGGCTGGTTATGATGACCATGATGGGCCTTCATTGTATTACATGGATTACCTAGCTGCTCTGGCCAAAGCACTGTTTGCTGTGCGCGGTTATGGAGCCTAACTGACCCTTAGCATTTTGGATCGCTACTACAAACCAGATCTCACACGAGAAGAGGCAGTAGAACTTCTAAAGAAATGTATAACAGAGCTTCAAAAGGGGTTTATCTTGAGCCTTCCATCATTCAGTGTTCGGATCATTGATAAGGAGGGACTATAAGGAGACTATTCCTGCATCAAATGTCTAATTCCCCCTGTCTTACCTGACTTTCCTTATTTTTTACAGCAATTTCTACTGCTTGGCTTCAATAAATATTCCCATGAATCATGGGATAAATTTAAAAAAAATAAATAAATAAATAAAATCCATAAATTGGAGTCTGTCCGTTCTTTCGGGAGTACTGCGGATAGTGTGCTGGAAACTTCTTAGTGTAAGTTGTCCACCACCGCAAGCGAGTCTCCTGTGTGATCAAGGAGTTTATTCATCAAGGGATAGCGACAGGTAGCGCCTTGTAGCAGCAGGCAGCGTCTGGTGAACGATGGGAGCTGTACACAATACCACATTTATGAAGCCAATTCTGGTGAGCGACTCTAACAGCACAATGTAGCGTACGATTCATCATTACAGGTGGCTCAGTGTATAGTGCCAGCGCTCTAGCTTCCAGAGCGCCAGGTATTACCTGTTGCTACCTGTCGCTCTCCCATACATTTTAATAGACGTTCCTTTTCTTCTGTTTTAACTGGGTTTTTTTAATGTATTTATTTTTTTTACTCTCAAATAATTGTGTCACCTCTCCTGGCCTACAAAGAGTCATTTTTGAAACGTTTTTGATTTTTAATATTTGTACGCAGAATTGTCATTACAGATCTGCCATTAAGCCTTTAAGTGCCAGCCTACCTGGAGCATTCTCCATTCTCTGTTGCCAGACCATTTTTCACAATTTTCCGCTCCACATGTTCAACTGTGATTTTTGAAGGGATTTCCCAGGAAAATTATATATTGCTTTTTTTTAGCAAAGTCTGGCCTTTAACATGAAATGTCTTGTTTGTAATTTTTTTAGGGTTATTCTAAATATTTTGGGGTGAAATATGTGCAAAAAAATAATATTTAGAAAAAAAAAGGAAACATATGAAATCCTCATTTTTCCCAGTTACAGCAGTACCACATATGTATTGTTAGACACCCTTTCCTGCCCAGGAGACTCCCCCAAACTGAAACAGCACTTTAGGAGATTTTCAGATAAAATACAACTATGCTATGCGCTGTGTGCACCTTGCAGTTTTGCAAGAACAACCCTTTACATTTGAAATCCCCCCAACAAAATATATATTCTCTGGAAGTACACACCTTAAGCTTTCTAGGCATACAAGGCTTGTTAACATGGGTGCAGTTTTCTGGAACTAATTCCTCAATTAATTATTTGGTTGCACTAAAAAATAATAAAAAAGCAGAATCAAACTCATATTTACCTAAAAAAATATGCAAACAAGAAAAACCAAGTAAGGTCTCCCGAACAGAACAATGTCCAAAATGCATAGCTACTGTCAAGGGAAGAGTTGTCAAACACCCCAAAGTAAAGCATGGGCATAAGGGTAATTTTACTTGAAAATTTCAGCTCTGCAGACAAAGTGCACACCTTGCACTTTTTCTACCAAAACAGTCCAAAACAAATAAGAAAAATCAAGCTAATTGAAAGCGCATGGTCCCCCGCGCAGAACAATACCCCACATGCATAGGTACTATTAACTCTTTTAATTGCCCGCCTACTTGTAATTTTGTCACCCTCTGTTGACAGGTCATTTTTCACCATGTTTAACCGTGATTTTGGAGGAATTTCCAGGAAAACATTTAGAAATATTTAGGCTGTGTGCCATCTTCAGGGTGCACTACTAGGCATGCGCACCATCTCTGCTCCTTATAGATGATGGATGGTGACGAAGTTTTGCTTCACAGCATGCTGGGAAATGTAGTTTTGTAAAGTGCCAGTATGCTGGATGAATTGTCAGCTGTTTTCTTTTCTCTCTCGCGGAGTGTGAAGTCAGTTTTTTCTTCTGTGTTAGTTTCCAATAACGTTCTTATTCATATTGTTGTCTTATTATTAATATCCTCGGGAGAAACAAGGACAAAACAAATAGTGATGACAAAGATATATACAATGAAAAAATATTCCACATTAGTAACATGTTTTTTTTTAAGTGATTATGCATATTAGTGTGCAATTAGGTGTTGTTCAGGAACTTACAACAGAGTTGCAAATAGATTGCAATTAAAGGTCTAGATATGTGTCAGAGTATCTACCGTATATACTCGAGTATAAGCCGAGTTTTTCAGCCCACTTTTTGGGCTGAAAAAAGCCACCTCGGCTTATACTCGAGTCAGGACTCAGCTGTCTTTTTTTTTTTAAGTACCTAGCGGAATCTTTGCGATTCCAGGGCTGTGAAATCCCCCAGGTCATCCATAATCACTTACCTCTCCGGTCCAATGGCGCATGCACAGGCTCTGGTCCAGTGAGAGCCACCCACCAACAATATGTACCTAATTCAGTAGACGGCTCTCAATTACATGAATGGCATTCCTGCCTGCCAAATTATGAAGTAATGGCCTGTGGCTTTCATTGGATCAGAGCCCGCGCATGCTCCGTTGGAGCCAGGGAAGGTAAATGTTTACTGGCCTTTCTGGGATGCCCCAGGACAAAGCCAGCAGCCAGCCTTGGAATCTTTCAGATTCCAAGCCAGACTCCGCTGGGTTTTGTTCTGCTTTAATTGTGTCTGTGCAGGCCAGGCGGCGGCAGCTGGTGTATTGGGGTGTATGTGTGCTGCATTTCCCACCCTAGGCTTATACTCGAGTCAATTAACTTTTCCAGTTTTTTGTGGTAAAATTAGGTGCCTCGGCTTATATTCGGGTCGGCCTATACTCGAGTATATACGGGTAGTTCAAAGATTCAATAGGTCTCCCGCTGTGCCAATTTGTTTTCTAGATTGGTACCCCTCCAATTCGGTTGGCACAACGGGAGACCTATTGAATCTTTGAACTAGATTCTATGACATAGAGATTGATCTAAATTGTTTTCTGGAAAATAAATAAAGAAGTCAGTTCAAAGATCCAATTTCCTATCTCCTTTTGCAGATCAAAAAGATCTTTCCAAATGTTGTGTTTTTTGAGCCTTTTAACATGGAGTCTGCAACAGGAAGTGTCTTCTGACTATGCCACTCAGCATTCTGGGATTGCTGTCCTTTTCCTGACACCAGCTCTGCTCCGTCTGTGCAAAGCACAGCTATAACCCGCCCCCCTGCACTTTTCACCCCTCTCCTCTCCTCAATATGTGATGTATTGAGGCAAGATGGTGGCGCCTGTATCCTGAACAGAGTTAAAGTCCAGCAGCAGCAACAATAATAATTAAGCAACTAAAAACATAAATATAAAAGTTTTAGATGCCGGGGAATTGTTTTTTAAGGGTTTGGGCTTTTCATTAAATGATGCTGAAGGCCCGGTTTAAGTATCTCTACAGGTATTTCTTTGTTTTCCCTTTGCCTCCTTCATTTCATGCAATGTACTAATTTTTTTTGGAGTCTAGCTTCCCCATATTTAGTGTGTTTTGGCCCTTGTATTGTATTGGCTTCTGTAAAGTGGAACTCAATCTCCCCTTTTAACTAGTAGTCCCTTGTTTCCTGTAGCTGCTTCACTCTGAAGTAAGGCAATAATGTTTATGAGCACTTCCTTGTCCTTTTACTCAAACAAGTTATGGCCCCCCACCTTACACAATCAGCCATTTTATTACTCGGCCAAAGAATGCAGTCTTAAGAGTGGTTGTTCCTTTCTGCTTAGCATCTGTTCTGTCAGTGTAGGTGTGCTTGAATGTAGCTTTGCTCTTGACCGGTGTTCTTTGTGTCTTTTGCGCAGGAACTGTAAGATGGGATATTCCATCAATGTCCAATGTTGCAGCTCCTGACCTAAGGTTTATGAGTGCGATGGCTGGTGTTCCGGGCTCCACCCATGATGCATATATTCTTCGGAATTCAAGCCTCTATGGCCTCTTGAGTCTGGCAAGTTGTCTGGCGGGTGGCTCCTTGGTAAGTCTTATAATTAGTCCTTTATTGTGGTTGTTTTTGCCTCATGCATAACTAGTGTATTTGTGTGTGCATCCCCTGCCTCCCCCCTTTTTCAGGTGATAACATTTGTATGATGTATGTGGCTCATTATTTAATTTTTTTGTAGGTGATTCTGGCTACTCCCTGCTTCCATGGCTCGTGACCCCTATTCAGCGGCCTCACACTCAGCCGCATGCCGCCTACATCAGGACACATAGGAAGATCAGGGTGTTGTGGAGCGTGCATTTGGATTACTGAAGATCCGGTTCCGTTGTTTGGATCACACACATCAACACAGGGGGTGTCCTCCAGTACCAGCCACATAAAGTTATTAAAATTATTGTGGCATGGTACTACATACCTTTGCCCTCCTGCAGAAGGTACCCTAATATCCGGATGTCTCCTCTTCTCCACCAATGTTGAATATGCCACAAATTGTTTATCAGGGCACACAGAGTGCCTCTGGTCTGTCCGAAATCACCTTGTCTCGTCTCATTTTAGTTAATTTGTGTCTATTTTTTTGTTTCCCAGTGTCATTTTTGTGGTGTTCCTAAGTTTATATGTCTATGTGAATTTGGATTTGATGCAAGGCTTGGCCTTTAAGGTTTGTTCTATATGCTTCAAATCCTCTTTTCATGTATTCAGCGAGATTAAACTGAAAAAGTCATTTAAAAAAAAAGGTTGTAACTAAACTATCATATAATAGTATATTGTGTACACTGTGGCCCACTAATCTCTGGAAACTGAGAATTTTAATTAAATCAAACTGTTTTTACATCCAATATAAGGTTTCATCATTGGTAGGGTGGGTGGTCTGCAAAGTATGGCGGTTGCCTTGCTTGTTGGATTGCCACCAGCTGTGATCATTTAGCAACTGCCACTATCCTAGTATTGCCTCCCTCTGACGGTAGCTGTTATGTATTTCTTCCACCATTGAATGGAGCTCATGATGGATCTGCCTTATATTTCTCCCCATGGTTTGGTGGATCCAGGCACTGTTTTGCCTGATGGCTCGGCTATCTACTTGCCAATCTGCCTCCATCAACTGCACCTGCCTCATCAGGGGAAGCCATCACCCTCTTTCCTGGGTAGAGACACTTGCAGCTGGAGCTGTACTTGGCCTTTCATCATTTGTTGTGCTTGATATGGGTGAAGGCAAATCCTCTGCAGGAGAGCTGGCCCATGGAGGTGATGGATGCAGCTGCTCCTCACGCTCCAGCTGCTGAGCTGTGGACGATGGACCCTGGCAAGCCCTGGAGTGTAACTGGGTTCAACAGGTCATGCACCATTTCGTAGGGAATGTACGTTTTAGGGGGTGAATAGGGGGGTCACACAGCAGTAAGAACCAAAACTCAGAATAGTGAAAATCCTGCAACTTAACACACTTTGAGCCTCTACTCCACTTAACAACTGGAGAGAAAGGGTGTGGCTTACTAAATGGATTTTATATGACCAAGTATTTTCTATTAACTGTGATCAGCATTAATAAAGCTATACTATTGAACACTGATAAATATAAAAGCACCACATCACCAGCTAAACATCCACCAAACACATTAACCAAAGAAAATGGGATCCATGGCCTTAAGTTCAATTGAAAATTAACAAGCCAGCAGTTGCATCTGCAGTTAGGCTATGAGCAGCTGAGAAACCGGCTAACTAACTAATACACTCCATGAATCACACAAGCTTACACTTTGAGAGATTTCTCCCCCAAAAAAACTCACACGGAATAGGGCCTCGATTCACAAAGAGTTGAAAAAAAACTCTCATGGTAGTAAAAAATTCAATTCATGAGAAAAAAAAACAGAGAATATCACTGTTAGTGAATCACCAGATAGCAAGACAATGAAAGTCAATGGCATTTTTTACTACAGGTAAAAAGGGGTAAAAGGTGCAATACTTTTTTCAGGACTAAAAAAGTGCCATTGACTTTCATTGTCTTTTTATCTGGTGATTCACTAACAGTGAAATTCTCAGGCTTTTTTCTCATGAATTGAATTTTTTACTACCATGAGATTTTTTTTTCAACTCTTAGTGAATCAAGACCTGAGTCTCTGCTGAATCAGGAAAGAGGGTCAAAAATTTGTTTTCTCAGATAAAATCTTGACCCTTCTATGTGGCACTGACACTTTTTCTGACTGTTGCTCACTACGTCCAATCATATGTCCAAATAAGTATGTTATATATGTGTCTGCTTTTATCTCCCTATGGCTGTCCTTATGATAGATGTGTGTAGGTCGTTTTGACACATGGTACATAGCACTTTATGTATATAAAATATATAGTTTTTGCACTTTTTTTATATTAATAATTAATTGGTTTTATGAATTAGTCACTTGTGGATAGGCAGTATTGGGATTTAGAGCAGTAGCAGATTGATAGATACAATTGATTTATTAGTATAGCCATAAAGCATTTTCCATCTGGACACTCTAGTTAGTGTTGTCCTGCCCCCCGTCAGTTCATTCTGTTCCTCCCCCCCCCCCCCCTGGGGAATTGTGTGTAAATATATGTATTTTAATTAACTTTTTAAAATGTATGTACATAGCAAAAAATGTTTTGAATAAAGAAGTAATAATTTGCAATCATAATTTGAGTGGTGCCATTCACTATAAGGGGTGGATTTAGGGAGGTTGGGACTTTCAGTTTTGGTTTTGGTATATGTCCAAATAACAAAAACAACACCGCAGCACTTTGAATGTGCTGTTCCTGCTGCAGTCGCAAAGGGTAATAGCCGCAGCCCCTCACAAAGTCAATATATTAGATGTTTATAATTATAAACATTTATTACCCAGCATTGTAACTTGCTGCCCCCCCTAACCTTTAAACTAGTATAAGGATGCCCTAATCGCTGCCCACCGATGGGAGGAGTATTTCTTCCCCTGGGCCTGGATTCACATGATTCCTTGCCATGCTAGGGGGTTGAAATACCCCTCCCAGCACCATGGAGCGGTCAAAATTAGCCCAAATGTAGCCTGACACAATGGTGCCTGCATTGGCACTTTAAGTTTTGAAACAACAGAACCCTACGGGCTATGCAGAAACAAGGGTGCTGCTATTGCCAGACTTTAAATATATAATTTTAAATTTGAATATATCCTTATGTCACTGGAAAAATAATTTATCTAAACCATAAAAATGTGACATCACATGTGCAGGTGATTTTGAGGGTGAAAATGTAGGCCAAAGAATTTTCTTTTGCACTTTTTTGTGTAATGACTAAAAAGCTTACCAGGATGCAGGTTGCAATCCACACTGAAAAGCACACTGGAATTCGCACTGGCTTCACCAAATATTTAGCATGACCCCTAATGGTAGGAACTGACATTGTGGGTCCCCTGCAATAAAAATTTACAATAAAAACTGTACTAATGTTTTAAGTATATTCCATAATCCCCTTTTACACAGGAGAGACAGGCATGAGCTGGTTAGACACAAGTTACTAGCTAGAAACTGAAAATATTAGGGAGCAAGGTGAAGATGAAAGAAAGGTTTGTAGAAAATAGCACCTGTGATGTACAAAGGCTTTTGTAATGCTGATATGTAAAAATGGCAGAACAGAGAAAAAGCATCAATGAAAGGGAAGACTCTTTTAATCAACCACTAATTTAGTAATCAGAAGAATTAAGGTAATCTTAGAGGCTCAGAACTGTGGAAATGCAACAAAGAGCAACACAAATTGCAGCCTACCAGGTGTCATTTTCAGACTGTCTAAATGCATCCTATACATCTGAGTACTGCTTTTAGTGCCTTTCCGACTTTGATATTTTGTGGTTGTGATTCCTATAACAATATGTGCTCACTGAAATGAGGTACCCAAGCACAACAAAATACTTTTAAAGTAAGTTGTTTTTATGAAATGTTGCCTGTGTGTCAAATGTTACTTCCCATTAGAATCAGTAAATGGTGTTACAGGGGGTTAATTTACTAGAGATTGAGGTTTTAAGTCTTGAAAAGGTTTGTAATAGAAAGTGTGCAAGAGGATTATAAATAATACCTGCACAGATGGAGGGGGGATATCTAAATGATTTCAATTTTTTCTGGGGAGGCTGAGTTTCTCAGTGCACAATAAAGTTAAATATTTTAATATTGTACCTGCAATGGTGCAGTTCTACAGGTGAGATGCAATTTTTAATGGTGTAGATATTTCTATTTTAGAAGGTGCAGCACAAACATATTTGAAGAGGCTCATTTTTAATATGTTTGGATTTCCCATAGGCTGATGTGGGAAAATAATTTGTCTCTCGTCTTTAGAACTGTACCATCACATGTGCAGGAGATTCCGATTTTTAGGTAGAAGAGAACAATTTCGAATAACTGAAAGTTTACCCAATGGACTAAATGAAGAACAGAAGGAAAAGAGAAAAAAATTAGGCGAGAAACGGAATATGTGCCTGCGCCACACAGCTACTCACAGCCCATTATAAACATTATGGGACTTATTTAACAAACATTAACCCCAAGTAGCGACACCACCAGCAAGTCATATTTATGATGCAGAAAAAGTTTAGTTCCTCTCCTAGCGCCATGTAGCGATCTATGTATTAAGAGCGCCGGATGAGTTATTAGCACACTTGCTTAGGTTACCTGCAGATAACTTGCGTTTTCATACCTGGCGATATTGTGACAAGTCATTTGTATGTTCCCAATGTCGTTCCATAAGTTCTCGCTTGGTCACTGTGCAGCCATTTTTTTGGATTGCACCTAGCCCTGTATGCCTGAGTGTCATGGTTTCAGAACACCCACACTGACGCTGTTCATTTACATATTAAATACAAATAATTTCTGGCCCTCCCCACCAGCTACCTGTCACTAGCTCCATTGGAAATAAAGACAAACAAGACACAGAGCCACGAGTAGCGTACAGTAACGAACACTAGCAGCGCCATCTGCCTGTGGCCTGTGTTGCAGCTGAGACGATATTAACTACGAGGTGCTAGTGATCAACTGGCCTCCCCATATTCATGCAGTTTCGTTTGTATTTATATTAGGGGTAGAGTACTGTAGCCAGGGTTCCCAGCTAAGAAGGAACTTGTGAGTGGCCTAAGATGCAGAATCACTACACGTGGAAACGTATTTTTGGTTATATGGAATTATATAGAACACTAGGTGGATCAGGTTTAAAACCTTGCTTCAATACAAAAAAAGAGTTTGCCCACAACAATGCCCACCAGTATAACAGTTTTAGGGTAAAAAAGGAGGCATGTCACAAAAAGGCACAGGACTAACTTTTAGGAGGCCTCCTACTTCACATGTATGGAGCAGGTCGGGCCGGTGACCATTCCTCCTCCCAGGTTTTAGGGGATCTGAAAAGTATTAAAAGATTTAGACAAATATGCATGCAATAAAAGTGCAGATAACTGACTCAGTTGTGCATAGATTGTAGAGATCAGTTAAGGTACTTTAAAGCAGATCAAAACCCCTCTGGAGCACCACCGAGGCTATGCCCACTTGGCACTTTTGATATCACTGATTAGCTGATCTCAGGCATGCTGCCGTATGCCAGTCGGCTGGCCACATCCCAGGGAAGCCAGGGATGCTGCATCCGGTGATTGTATCATTGCAGGAGCCACTGATAAAAGGGGAGTTTTAGATGCGGCGCATCAATGCAAATTTTGTTTCAGGTCAGGTGCCAGTTCAAGTTTCCTGTCTCTCAGTTTCACAATTATTTGTTACTGGTGGTTTCCTGAGTCTCATGTACATATTTGCATTTGATTTGACATGCTTTTTTTATTCACCTGTACCATGTTCCCTTGTGTGTGCCACAGTTTTGTCACCATTCAGTCTGCGTCAGTTTCCCTATCGTCTTTGTTGTCCAGTGTATGCCCCCCCCCCCCCAGGCATGGTGGTCCCAGGAATGGTTTTTACATCACTCAGGGGTCTTCCGTCTTTTGCTTCCCTCCCTTCATCTATATAGGCACCAGGGGATGGGGCCAGGCCACTGTGGCCAGCCTTCCTGTTACTGACATGGCTTTGAGGAAGGTCCCAGAAAATTGTCTGGTTGTTTTCTTCCCTGCCACAAAGAGATAAGCGGGGAGAGAGGCACCGACTGGGTGCCAGGTATCAATACTGCCGTTTCAGGCCTGCATGCTAGCAGGGCAGGTGCAACAATACAGGTGTTGCAATTTCAGGAACACCAAGGTCACTATTTGGAGGTAAGACTATAGGGATGTAGTTCTCAAAATGGGTCACAGCATAGCACTTGTCACCGTGGAATCTTCTGGTATGTACATGCTTTTAATACATTATTGAAAGTAAAGTTTTAAGGATTTTCAGTTTCCAGCTTGACAGTCTTTTTCTTGTGGCATATTCGGATGGCTAATGCCTGTTTCCTTGTTTCTTATAGTTATGTTTCTATATAGGTATGCAGTGGTTGAGTAGAAGTATAAACTTTTCAGTTAACTAATTGTTTTGCCTGGGCAGGGACTTTTCAGATGAAGGGTGTCAAAAGATATGGCTACCGGAAGTTCTGAGGAGGTGGTGTTGATGTGCCAGGATGGCACTGTCTCCATGTAAAGTGTGTGTTCATGTACATAGTGATGCTACTTGTATCTAAATATATGACAGTAGTTTTGAGATGACTCCTCTTAACACCACAGTTGGCCCTCCTTTGTTGTGGAATTTTGCTATTATACAGTGGTGGAGAATGTAATAGGAGACTTGTCTAATTTAACTGAAATTATTTACTGTGCTCTATTTTTGAACAACAAAACCTACCCTCTGTCAAAGCGGACCTCCAGTCAAAAAAAGAAAGTTTAGTAGATTGCTTCCTTTCTTATGAACAGTGGCATAAAGAATATTCGCTCTTGAATTACATGGTCGCGGACATCTTGCCACACACCTGATAGTCTTGCTTACTCATGAGAATCAGCAGCAATTCACACTAAATTGAGAGAAATATATGCCTCAGAAAGAAGAAGCTTGTCTGTCATTTTTCATACATGCAGACACTGATTAAACAGCTGTCAGTCAGGGAATACACCGCTCCCCATCCCTCCGACAGATGGGGAAACCACCGCTCGCTGACACTGCTGACGGGTGTAGGTAAGTAGTCTCTGCACTACTTTTATTATTTTAATTATTTTGACACTTGTATATTGTACAGAATACCCGCTAACATCACTATGTTGTCAGGCGGGAATTTTTTGAAATGTACCACTATTTAGGTAATGGGACTCTAGAAGCAGAGCTTGTCAGTCTACCTTGAGAAAGGGGGCTCTTTGACCCCCGAAACATTGGTACTTAGAGACACTTTTTTCACATAATGCAATGGAGTACTCCTGTACTTAATACAGTATATTGCATCATTATTTGGAGTGCCGGTCCTTCTTATCTAATGGGATTTAAAGCGGCGCCACCGCGGTCCTGTCACCTGACGAAAACGGATTTGTAAGAGTGCACCAGCTACCCTGAGCAGTTGTTCTAAAGTATACAATGTATTTTATTCAATGATGAGTCATTACAGCTGAAGACTTACTACTTCAGGAAAGAAATAAAAAATGATTGCACAGAGCTATGAGGCAATTTTGACTGAGAGAATTGTTTTTTCAGAATCTGCTGTTCATGTGTGTGGCAAGGTGGCTGCTGCCATGCATGTTTAAGAGTGCAGAATCTGCCTCTATTCCAAACATCTGCATGGTGTTAATCCATCTCAATAAGCTTATGTCACTGATTGCCACAGAGGGGCTTTAGGTGAGCAAATTACTAAGCTTTGATTTTTTGACTGGTGGTCCGTTTAAGGGTGGTAAGCTATTCCAATTACTCCAGGAGTAATCTACACATTCAGCTCATGCCCATTCTTTCCCCCGCCTTCTACAGAATGAATCATAACTGTTGTTCATTCAGGTGCCACTAGAGGGGGTATAAGGATTAGTGTTATGTTAGCATTTAAACTGGAACAGTTACGTTTTTTTTTCCAAAATCCTGTTTATATTGAAACAGTATTCTTGTTTGGAGCTATTAGTGCACCTTATCTCACACAGATGCCATTATCAGAACCTTGTTAACAAAAGGACACAAAGAGCAAAGATGCCCTTTTTAATATCACATCCAAGATAATTACTGAGCATGGCTGCCTCTTCATGGACCCTGAAAAGCCTTTGAATAATGTTTCTTTTAAGGATCTTGGAGACAATTGTCTAGCAGGCTGCTTTGAACAGAGCCAATCCCATTAGGGGAATAAAAGCATGGATTTCGATGTATGTGCTTGTATTTCCATATTTATAGACATAAGTATTCATGGGAACAGAACCTGGAAACTCCATGCCTGTTCGCATCTCTAATTTACAATGCCATTATTTTAATAAAGATGTTTGTAACAAATATATGTGATAGTTTGAAACGGTTGATGAATTCTCTGTCAAGATAGAGCAGTGTGTATACCTAATTGAGAGGTTAAGATAGGGTTTATACAGTGAATGTGTTTAGAGAATATAAAATCCCAAACCAAATTGTGTTTTCTGTGCAATGGATTAAAGTGATCCTATACCCAGAAAGAAAGTTTATGTAGTCACCTTCCATCCTCAGCCCAGTGCCCCAAAACCGCCAGAGTTTCTTCTTTTACTAAAGCCTTTGCTCAATTAAAAAAAAAAACTCTTACTGGATGCAGTCTGGTGTTTGAATGGGATCCCTGGCCATGCAGCAGTACCCCCTGGCAGTTCACCTTCTAGTGCTTCCAGATTTATTGCAGTTATTATAACTGAAAAGGCTGACCACCCTTCCTCCCCTCGCCAGTCTGTCAGTTACAGCTGTGTGTAAACGAATGAGTAACTGGAGAACACCTTGCCTCCTGGTGTTCCCCAGCAATTATGCATATGGCAGCCATTCGGACATCATACTGCTTCCTGTTATAGTTGTAATGAATACTGAGCTTTAGAAAAGAAAAACACAGCCTGTTTTGGAGCATTGGGCAGGGGATAGAAGGTGACGACATAATCATCCTTTCTAGGTATAGGATCACAGTTTACAGACTGTGTGATATAAAACTGACATAAAAGTCTAGTACTATAAAACTATCTGCTGAGCAAGTGTTGGCTAACCACAAATCCTTATATAACCCCCCCCCCCCCCCCCAGCAGTGAGCTGGTTTGCTTTTTGGGCAAATGTATATAAAAAAAAATCCTCTGTTTTTACCCCAGGAGTCCTTTATTCGACCAAAACTCAGGCTTAGACTGACACTACCACAACCTAAAGCTACACACAATTTTTACCGCACCCTAATCCTCAGCCCATCTGTACAGCACCCTGATCTGTAGACCATGACCCTCAGGCTATCTGTACCTTGGCTTTTAGCCTTTAAGTAGGGCACCCTTACTTTCAACCCATCTATACCATACCCTGACTTCTGGGCTATCTATATTACACTCTGAAATTTGAACAGTAGGGGATGAGCTGGTTACAAGGAGTCAAAATACAGCTGCTAGGCTCAAACATGCATTTGGGCTAGGCTTTTTCTTTAAATTGTTATACAATTACCCGTGTTTAGCTCACATCGACCTCAAGCCTACTGCCTATTCCCTCTTGCTCTGGGAATTCCTGATCGAGATGCAGATTAAGGAACATTGAAGGCTCAACCCTTGAATACCAACCACTAAACTATTCTAACTCATCCCTTTACTTCGTCAGTGAGCCCGGCAGTAGAGAGATATTTGCCATTTTCTGCTAGAGCTTCATGCAAGGGGACAAAATAATTGTGTGGGGCATTGCAGTGAGAGCTCTGTGAAGAAAGGAGAATATATCTTGGATTTGTAGCTTTAACTCCAAGCCTAGCTAGAGATGTTGTCACCCTCTGTTGCCAGAGCACTATTTTGCACTATACATGTTCAACTGTGTTTTTTAAATATATTTCCACGAACATTATAGGGTTGATTCAGAGCCCCTTTCTCACCTTTTTTTTGCGTGAATATTTCCATTCTCGTTCATTTATTTCCCCTTGTCTAAATCAGCAAAGCCTTTTTTATGTGAGTACTTTAGTGTGAAATGTTTTCATTTTTGCATGATTTTTCGTTTGGTAGCAAGACCTCCATAATTTTTCTTTATTTTGCGCTCATAATGCTTGCCTCAATTCCATCGTGGGTTCATGTTTCATTATTTTGTGCCCTTAATGCTTACCTCAATTCCATTGCGGTTTCAATTTTTTTATATTGCGCCCTTAATGCTTTCCTTTAATTCCCTCGCGGTTTCATTTTTCATTATTTTGCGCCCTTAATGCTTACCTCAATTCCATCGCGGTTTCAATTTATTTATTTTGCGCCCTTAATGCTTACCTCAATCCCCTCGCGGTTTCATTTTTCATTATTTTGCGCCCTTAACCCTTTAACCGCCAGCCTACCTTAAGATTTTGTCACCCTTTGTTGCCAGATTATTTTGCACTATTTTGCGCTCCCCATGTTCAACTGTGATTTTTGAAGGGATTTCCAGGGATTTCCCAGGAAAGTGATATATTGTTTTTTTCAGCAGAGCCTGGGCTTTAACATGAAATATTTTGTTTGTCATTTTATAAGTGTATTCTCAATATTTTGGGGTGAAAATTGTGCAAAAAAATAAAAAAAAAAACTATTTTTTACAATTTGTAGTTTTTTTTGTAATAAAAAATGTCTGTTGTTTGTCAATAAAATCTTATTGCGTGTGAAACCCCAATTTCTCCCGGTTACAGCAGTACCACATATGTATAGGTAGACACCCTTTCCTGCCCAGGAGACTCCCCCAAACTGAAACAGCGCTTTAGGAGATTTTCAGATAAATACAACTATGCAATGCAATATGCGCACCTTGCAGTTTTTCCAGAAAAACAACCCTTTACATTTGAAATACCCTCCACAAACTATATATTCCCTAGAAGTATACACCTAAAGCTTTCTAGGCGTACCAGGCTTGTTGACATGGGTGCAGTTTTCTGGAAGTAATCCCTCAATGTATTCTTTGGTTGCACAGGGTTTCCCTAAAAATGAATAAAAAAGCAGAATCAAAACCACATTTTCCTAAAAAAAACTATATGCAAACTAGACAAAAAAAGGAAAATCTGAAAAAGCAACATCTCCCAAACAGAATGATACCCAACATGCATAGGTTCTGTCAAGGAAAGAGTTGCCAAACACACCAAAGTAAAGCATGCGCATAACGGTAATTTTACTTCAAAATTTCAGCTCTGCAGACAAAGTGCGTACCTTGTGCTTTTTCTACCAAACCAACCCTTTACATTTGGAATATCCCCCATAAACCATATATTACCTGAAAGTACACAAGTTAAGCTTTCTAAGCATACCCAACTTGTTGTAGTGGGCTCATCTTTCTGGAAGTAATATCTCGAAGAATTCTTAGGTTGCACAGGGTTTCACAAAAAATGTATAAAAAAGCAGAATAAAAAACACCTTTTCCTAAAATATCAATATGCAAATAAATCTGAAAGCGCAAGGTCCCCCAAGCAGAACAATACCCAACATGCATAGGTATCTGTAACCTTTTGACTGCCAGTCTACTTGAGATTTTGTCACCCTCTGCTGACAGGATATTTTTCATTTTGCGTGATGTTTAACTGTGATTTTTGCAGGAATTTCCAAGAAAATGGCATATTTTCTTTTTGTGGCAGAGTTTAGGCTTTAACATGAAATGTCTTGTTTGTATTTCTTCTACTTTTTTCAATATTTTTAAATAAATAAGTAAAAAAAAAAATAAAAATATTATAAATATAAATATAAATATATATTTTTTAAATTGTCTCCTTTATTTTAACAAAAACATTTATTTTATGAAAGAAAACCATATTGCATGTGAAAGCCCCATTTCTCCCATCCCAATTACAATGATACCACATATGTATCAGTAGCCCCCCGTTCCTGTCCAGGTGATCCCCTAAACTGAAAAGAGCACTTTATAACATTTACAAATAAAATACAACTACTATCCACATAATAAAGGGTTAAATAAAAAAAATTGGTGTGGGGTCCCCCTTCACAGGGGGGGGGGACACCATTTCTTGGGGGAATTTTAAGGTTTTTTTGGGGAGGCAGGTAAAGGGGGGTCTCGGGGTTAATGGCAAGTCACCCACTAGCCGCAGGTGACTTGCCAGACCCAGAGCCTTGTGAACTGGTATAAGGGGTCTCATAGATCCCTTACCAGTTCACAAAGGGTTAAAAGTAAAAAAAAAAAAAAAAAAAACACACACACACACAGAGACACACTTTAAAAATAACTTTATTAAATTATTTTTTTTTTAATACTTACCTCCCATCCATCCCTGTGTCCCACGCTGATCACTTAGGCTTCTGCTCTCCTGCTGCTGCTGGAAGCCTTTTATACCTACTGGGTTACAGGTAACATAGGGTTAATAATAATCCCAGGGAGGGGGACCCCATTTTTTTTTTGATTTTTAAGGGTTAAAGTGGACCAACACCCAGGATTTTGACTATCCTGGGTCTTGGCCCACTTCGGTGGGGCACCCCCGATCGGGGTGCCCCGCTGTGTGAAACCCCCCCGATCACCCAAAAAACTCACCTCTCCCCGCTCCCAGCGCCGACGGACAAGCGGTTTGACAGCCGCGGACAAGCAGTTCCTCCGCCGCCGCCTCCCGCACGTCACTCTTGACGCGCGCCCGCGACGGCCATTCACAGACGGCAAGGTAAGGGGATTTGGGGTGTTTGGGGGGGTTTCACCCCGCGGGACATCCCGATCTCGGAAGTCCCGCGGGGAGGGAGGTGATCGGCCAGGGAATCTTATAGATTCCCGGGCCGATCACTGGAGGGCGACGGTCCACTTTAAAACCCTTAAAAATCAAAAAAAAAATTGGCGTGAGGTCCCCCCTACCCAGCGTAACCAGCCTGTGACCAGCTATGGGGGCTTGTAGAACAGGGCGCAGGGGCCAGCTTTAGTGGCCCCTGGCCCTGCCGGCTACAAGCCGTCATAGCCTAGGGCCATGGCTCTTCTGCCCCCCCTGGGCTTTGGGGAGGCAGGTAATTTGGGGGGCCAGGGGTTAATGCCAAGTCAGCCGCTAGCCGCAGGTGACTTGCCAGACCCCAGAGCCTTGTGAACTGGTATAGGGGTCACATGGACCCCTTACCAGTTCACAAAGGGTTAAATGTAAAAAAAAAGACACACACACTTTTTAAAATAACTTTATTAAAAAAATATATATATATATTTTACTTTACTCACCTCCGATCTTCATTTCCTGTGTCCCGCGGCGATCTGATGTCAGTGACGGCTGGCCAGAGGAGGGGGGAGGCAGGCGATCGAAGGAGCGGGGCCAGAATCCAAGATGGCGGCCGCCATCGAAAGCTGTGGAGGGAGGAGGGCTGTTATGCCCCCTCCAAAAGACGGAAGAGCGGGGGGGATGATCAGAGCCCCCCCCCCATGAAGAGGAGAGCCTGCGGGAGCCAGCGGGGACAAAGGTAGGTAACTGTCATTTTTTTTTTTTCAGGAAACCGGCGGCTGCTGAAACGGGGGGGGGGGGCCCTATTTTGGGCACTCCCCTGCAGCCGGAGGAGCCCCGATGGGCAATCGGAGCCCCTCTGGCTGAAGAGGAGCCCCGGCCGGATCGAACGAGGGGTCAGGTAAGTGTCTTTTTTTTTTACTTTTTTTGTTATTACTGGTGAAAGTCAGGCACGTAATTTTTGCTCCCAAAGATGCGCTAGGTCTTATTTTCAGGGGATGTCTTACATTTTTCCATGAAGAAGAATTCACATGCATTCACAAAAAAGGAAATTTATTAACTGTTAAACAGTAGTAGTTGCCGTCACAAACCAGCATAACCAGACAAAATGTGACTCCTGTCAAAATTTCATGCTACCTCCCCCCCCTGATCCTCCTGTCCCAATTTACCCCCCTTCTCCTGTACTACCGGTAGTGGCATATGTGTGGAATCCAAAACATACAACCCCCCCTCCTCATCATCAGTGGGTGAAGGTGGGGGAGGTGGGGGTAGAGTCTAGAGAATCCAGGGAATTCTCTAGTTTCCATCCCCCCCTCCCCTCACTTCACCTGGCATTTCCCCCATAGAAATTCTTTTTTTTTTTCTTCTTCACAGTCTGCTGCCACTACTCACTAACTTACTGTCAGAGAGCGAGCAGCAGACAGCAGCTTTCACTTTGGTGGCGGCCGCTTTGATGACGAGTGACGTCCCCCAGTGACGTCCCCCTATGCGCAACGTCAGGGGCGTCACTCGTCATCAGAGAGAGCCGGCCGCAGCTGACTGAGGACTCTTGCTGCGGGGGGAGGTCTTATTTTCGGGGGAGGTCTTATTTTCAGGGGAGCTCGTATATTTAGCCTTCATGCTAAAAGCACAGTAGGCCTTATTTTCGGAGTAGGTCTTATTTTCGGGGAAACACGGTATTTTGGCATTTTGTTTTTGGTTTTGATGCATGTTTTTATTTAACAATACATTTTTTTTTTCCTTTGGAAAAATTTAAAATTTTTATAAAAACATTTTAAAATGATAACATTTTAACAATTTTTAAAACTATTTACAAAGGCATGGCAGGCCCCAGAGAATTATTCTTCATCTGTGGTCCCCATCAAAGCTCTGAGCTCCTGTATATCGCCCACCAGCCGAAACACCGTCGCAGTGAGTTGGTCTAATCTCGCCTGTGTGGTGTCTGTAAAAAAAAGAGAAGAAAATTATTGTTCTGCAAATACATGTTTCACAGCTGTGGATGGAATGATTATTATGTTTTAATCTAACTCATGAAGCCATATGTCATTATGCTAAGGAATTCATTAATGAATGAGGCCATATGTCATTATGCTAAGGAATTAATTAATGGATGAGGCCATATGTCATTATGCTAATTACATTGGCAAGGGATTTAGGTTTATTGCTGATGATGTCATTTTCCACATACTCCAAATATTTACATTACAACTTACTTCGGTGGTGGGCGACCTTAGCTTCGGGGACCACCCTACGCTCTGGGGCCTGCCACTGCTGGGAATGTGAGGCTGTAGAGACATTTAAAATAGGCTCACTTCTAATGTCTGATTGTACAGTAACCAAATGACACTTAGAATGTGTGTGTGACATCACGCACCTTCTCCATGTTCCTCCTGGGCTTGATCTGCTGCACTCTCAGCTCCTGATCTTTCACCCGCAACATATTCATCTATAAAAAGAGATTAAGGTAATCAGTTTTTGTTTAAAGTCACATCTAAAGTCACATCCTGGAGGGTATTGCCTGAGTCATTTGGTACGACTCCCTGCCCATGCGTTGAGGCCCCTCCTCTGTTGAGAGGTCGAGAGGCTGGTCTGACACAGCTACAGAGGAGGGGTAGGAAGTTGGCCCTGGAGATGCACCACCTTCACTTGGTAGTGCAGATTCATGCCGCACTGGCCGGACTGCGTGCCTCCGGGTGGGTCTTATGCGATACTCCATTTCAGACACTAGAAAAGAAAAGCATTTGTAAATAAAGGCCTACCTTCTGTGTTTGTTACATCTAGCATGCAATCGGTATGTACTTACTTGGGAAATGGGTCGCAAAAAATAGCTGCACACAGGGCTTGTGCCGTCACTTGAGGTCCGACCAGTGCTGCATGATCTGCGTAAAAGTAAAGGTGGTGTCCGTGTCCTGGTCAATCCTTGCCATGATCTCCAGGGCCAGCTTCCTCTTCTCAAAATCGTTGGGCAGGTAGTCGTACCTGCGCTCCATCATTGTCTAAAAAACACAAAACTCTAAATAGCTGTTAGCTCAAACAGCATACAAATATCATTCACAATTAGATCAGTTGACTAAATGGCATTCCCTATCACATTTCTAGCCTTAACCTATCCTTCTAGATGCAAGTAAGTTGGTTCGCACATGTGAGCACTAACTTATGTTTAAATTACTTTTAAAAACTGTTTTTTCCAGCACTTCCTTAAAGTGGACCAACACCCACAGGTGATCGGCCCGGGAATCTATAAGATTCCCGGGCCGATCACCTCCCTCCCCGCGGGACATCCGAGATTGGGATGTCCCGCTGGGTGAAACCCCCCCAAACCCCCCAAACTCCTCACCTTAGTTTCGGCGGCGGCCGGCCGCCGCCGCCTCCCTCGCGCCCCTGTAGTCGTGCGCGCGCCCGCGCCGGCCGTCTGTGAATGGCCGGCGCGGGCACGCGCGCGTCAACAGGGACGCGCGGGAGGCGGCGGCGGAGGAGCCGCTTGTCCGCGGCTTGTCCGTCGCCGCGGACAGAGGTGAGTTCGGGGGGGTTTCACACAGCGGGGCACCCCGATCGGGGGTGCCCCACCGAAGTGGACCAAGACCCAGGATAGTCAAAATCCTGGGTGTTGGTCCACTTTAAGGCATATGCATGCATTTAGATGTCAAATCAACGTCCTTACAATACACTTACGAACATAATAAGATCCTGTTGTTGGCGGGTGAAGATCGTGGATGCCATCTTTCTTCTAGTCCGCAGCAGATAGGTAGTGCCCCAGCGGTTTCCAGGATGCGCACAGCCAACCCAGTCATTAGGATTTAAAGGGTAATGGACATACAGCTCATTCTCTTTGTGAATGTCATCATGGTACCAAAGAAAAGTAGCGGTAAGCAACCAGCAGCCACGGAGCGCAAGACAAAAAGGCCGGAGCGGCATGAGGACACATCCTCAAGACCGACCACTCAGTCCCACAAATCTAGTTCAAAGGTGCCAGAAACGCGGAGCAAAAGTGGGCACCCCAAGCCTACATTGGCCACAACTCCAGGCCCCTCCAAATCTTCCACCAACAGGAAAAGTAAAGAAACTTCCTCCAAGAAGAAGGCTCCCCGCCCAACCACATCCAAAGAGAAAGGGAGCACGACTTCCAAGGGGAAAAGGAAGCAGAGGGCGAGAAGTCTTATCCCCCCAAGCACACCCACTCCTGCTCGTCCACATTTGCCACCGGAAAACGTGGAAACAAGCGAGACCTATGCCACATCCACGGCTGCAAGCTCTGTGGCCACCCAGCCAATGACCCCTAGTCCAAATGCTAGCCCAGTCTATTCTTTTTCAGCGACGTGATGGCCTATTCTTCCCCACACACTCAGCCAAGAATGTCCCCTAAATTCGCACCAACCAGAGAAGAGCCAGAAGAACAACCATTAGGCCGAACCTTGCGGCGAGGCCACTTGAGCGGGCGGTTTGGTGAGGCACAAACCCTAGCCTTGGCAAGTGGGCTAACAGTGCATTTTGATGAGCTATTTGGGCGCAATTCCAAAGCTAATAGCAAAGTGCAAAAAAAAAACAAATCTGGGAAGAGCTCACCAGACAGGTGAATTCCATCGGGGGACGAGAGAAAAGATGTTGAGCAGATCCAGAGAAAAATATCTGACCTCAAATATGCAGTAAGGAAGAAGCAGAATAAACGTCGCACTCACGGGTACATATTTGATGTTTGCATTTTGCAGCTTGTTGTAGTGACCACAATGCAAAATGGTTTTGATACTCTTATAAGGCTGCAAACAGGCGGAGGCTTCCCCACAAAATTGCAATACACCAGAGCTAAAGAAATGGTCCTGGCTTTGATCCACCCCACAGCATTACAGGGCCTCTCTGGCACACACGACACGGACACCCAGGACATTTCTGCAGGTTAGTAATGATTGTTTTAATGTGAGCTATTGGAAACATTTGAAATTAGGCTCACAGGCAGATATGAACACAGACCCTGGGGAGTGGCTTTGAGGGGAGGTTACTTTTGGAGGCGGGTGTTGAATGGCTGAGGAATGTGGTTAATGATGGACACTCTCCCAGGGTGCAGTAGTTAATGGTCCTTAGAAAGGTTTTCAGTCGATACACAACCTTTAACATTATTTCTGGCAAATAAAAAACAATTTATCTTACCAAAGCACTGCATCTGATGTGAATATAGTGAAAAATTGTGAACACTTACTTCTTAGTCTTTCTACCACTGGGGTTCTAGCTGTGCTTTGGTCAGACAAACTTGAGCTGGGGTCAGTGAAAGGTCAACATTGCAAGAATGCACAGCAGCATACTTAGAAGCCAAATGCTATTTGCAAGCTGACTGTTGGCCCCTAAGGCACCATTTTGGATGTGTAAAGCCTCCTAACATGCAGTACATGCATGTTTTTATTCTTTAAGGTGACCAATCTGTAGGTACAGGGTGAGTCATACATATAAGATAGACTCAGATTCATTGGGAAGGTCAAATTTAACCGTTGGGGAGTTGTCATTCCTGCTTGACCACGTGTGTTTTAAAGCATATCTACTCATCAGGCTCATCAAGGGATGTTTGTGTGTTTACGTGCCTTTTACTTTTTACCCCAGCACAGCATCATGCCTCTGGAAGTGTAGAAGCCTCCTACAGTTTGAGCACGCCATCTACTTCCCTGCTGCCTAGGACACAGGACCAGATATATAGGGTAAGTGTACTTTGCTGAAACTGGTGATGCATGTGAATGCACATGACTAATTGGTCCCAAAGATATGTAGGCAAAAATCTGACATACTTTTTCACATGTCCCAACAGACTCCCCCACTAATGGATGTAATCCAGCATATGGAGGAGGAGGGTGCCAGCCGGATTCGACCTTCTGAAATTAACCCCCTGGAACCTAATCTGCCACTGCCCCAGCATCCTACTGCACCAAATCCTCTGCAGCAGAGTGAAGCTGGACGCATGCTGCCAGCCCATCGTGGGCAGCAGGCTGACACTACAGTCCCCAGAGGTAGCTATACTGCAGAGGTTTTGCCTAGTACATCTGGTACTGTTGCTCGCCCTAGACCTCCAGAATCTGCAGGCGCTCAACCCCGGCGGAATTGGAAGACGGAGCCAGCAACGTCGACCAGTTTCCCAGGGGAGGCGCGTGCCGATCCTGGAGTCAGCATGGCGCCATGACAGCCGTTACTTTAGGAAGGTGACTCAAAGAACCACAGAGCAGATTACTGCACAATTAAAGAACTTCAATACTAACTTCACCACCATGCTGACTGAATTTGGGACGAGCAACAGCCAGATGGTAGAACAAATGGCCACCTTAAACAGACAGATGGCAGAACAAATGGCCACCTTAATTACAAACTTCACTGCCATGCTAGATGAATTTAGAACTAGCAACAGACAGATGCTGGAGCAGTGGCAGATTATGAATGCCACACATGCCCAGGTTTTGGGCCACCTCCAAGGCCCACCACAACCTTATTATAGGCAACATCAATATTAATAATTTGACCAGGATCTGCTAAACATCTTTCCTCTACATCCCAACTCTATTTACCTCTGTAGTGAGCGCAGCCAATATTGGGTGGTTTATGCCTTTGCTGGTTTGTTTTGGAATTCGCCCATAAAGCTCATTAGAGTGCTCACATGCCCCACTAGCCAATGGCTGAGCTTAAGCCTCAGTCCAGCGGCCGCTCAAGCTCCCACGCAGCAGGCTTGGGCCTAAGGAAATGCTGGCTGCCTCATCCTGTTTGTTGGCAATATTGGGGGACATTCTTGGCTGGAGAACCTCACCATTTGGCCATGGAAAAGACTGGACTGGACTGGCATGGGGTCTGGCTGTTATAGGCTGGAAAAATTACAAGCAGGAGATTGTATGTATGTGGCCCTATGTATTCCTGGCCGACTATTCCCCTTGAAACTCAGGCTCCCTATGGATCTTGATGTTGGTGGGCGGGCAAACTTCGCCCTGGAGTCAGTTGGACAAGTCATGTGGACAATTGCTAGGGGCCTGGAGTCTGGCCCAATGTATACTTATTTTGTTTGTATGATTAAGAGCCCGCAGTGGCTTGAAACGCGTCACACAGGATTTTTATCTGCTGTATTTAGCCATTAGGAGCGGATTATCACGTATCTACTACATATGGGCTGTTTACATTTCTTAAACTTCATCATTAAAAGTTAATTTTTATACCACGTTTGGCTGGACAACATACTGGACTGTATCTATTGCTGCTAGGAGTTCTGCCCGGGATCTCCTTGGTCCGTGCCGTTCTGGATGGTGGGTGAGCTGGCAATTTAGTTTTTTGCATGCCAATGTATACTTATGTTTGAAAATGGATGTCCATGGAGTCTGCGAGTGCCCTTCCCAAAAAATTTGTCATATTTCCAGAAAATGTATGGAATGGGACTTTAGCTGTTCTTGCCTAAGTTGATGCAACTATATTCATAGCCATACAGGGAAAAGGGAATGATGGAATTTGAACAAACTTACCCAGGAGCAATCCACCAGATAATTCTCCAGACTCAAAACGATGAAATAAGCCGGAGCTCCTCAATATATAGGCATCATGGGACGACCTTGGATACCCTGCAAGGACACTGAGGAATAGCATGTCCGGACCAACCACTGCTTGTATGTTTAGCGAGTGGCCCATCTTGCGGTTCCTGAAACAAAAAAAAAAATTACACCAAGCCAAGGTAACCAACAAAAACTAACTCCAACAACAAAAAAAGATTCGAGTTCTACAATCCCCCAAAAAATTACAAAGGACATAAGTCTAAAAAAATAAAAAAATATATGGATGTGTTTGAAAATAAAGGTGAACATGCTAAGGACTAATTAAGGTCAGCATTAAAATGCTTTTATAAGACCTACATTAAAAGTATTGATGAAGGTATGCATTCTAAACTGGTTCAAATGGACACTTGAGAAGGAGGGATTAAGGTATGCATTCTAAACTGGTTCAAAGGGACACTTGAGAAGGAGGGATTAAGGTATGCATTCTAAACTGGCTCAAAGGAACACTTGAAAAGGAGGGATTAAGGTATGCATTCTAAACTGGTAAAAGGGACACTTGAGAAGGAGGGATTAATAGATAGTTAAAATTAAGTTTAGCTAAACAATTTTAAAAAATGACACAATTAACTTACCCGGCTGCGGGAGGGACCAATGCAACGTGGGTGCAATCGATTGCACCCATGACATTGGGCATGTCGGCGATATTATAAAATCCCAACTTAATCACGTTCCAGGCTACCATGTAGTCCAGAAAGGAAATATATTTGGGACAAACGGTAGCCATGCCATCCAGAAACTTGAATAGTGCGTGGCTCAGCGTAGGCTGGGACATCCCCACGGAGAGGGCACCCAGCCTCGAGCCGTTCGCCAAAAATTGCAGGCAGCCAAGCATCTTGGTCATACCTGAAATTGCTTGCCCCTTCCTCGCTGTGCGGGCTAACCATGGCCGCAGCTCGATATACAATTTATGGAGGGAAACGCGATTGAGTTGGGTCAGCTCGAACAGCTCAACGTCATGCATGCAATCAATATTCATGCGTCTCCGGTGTAATCTGGCCTTGGCCATGCTGATGCAGGTTATGCCATTGAGCTGAAGGCACTCATACTCCTCCACATAGCCGCAAAACATTTTCTACAGGAATGCCGAGTCCAAAATGGTCCCGTAAGTGGAGCAGAAATGAAACCGTTTTATAGGGCGGAGGTTCATCGGCAATCAGGTCTCAGAATCAGACGCAAGCCCATCCCAATAACGTAACTTATGAGAACTAACGCAAATTATCCGATTTTGATCCGTCCGCATATACGCGTTAACGTAAACGCATTTACGCATGGAAAAAGTTACGTAAAAACCAAAAAACAAGGCAAAAATTCAAAAAAAATACACAGACACATGCGAAAGTGCATGCAAATGTCTCTCTGAATCAACCCTATAGATAATGCCATGCAGACGGACCCAGTGGTAATCCTCCCCACCCAATCTTGCCAGCACCAGGCTCCCGGAGGCTCCAGCAGCATGGGCCAAGGCCACAGCTGTGCTGGTGAGTGATATGATTTGTGACAATAAGCTGGTAGAAATGCATATGTATGTGTCCATGACCAGGTACCCATGTTTGTGCCAGTCTAGAGTTGACACTCATACCTGTAGAGCCTCATAGCATGCATGTTTCCTGCCTCTGCTAATGTAAATTGACACTAACTGATAAAGGCAGCTGTTGCTTAGGTCCTTTACATGCTGCTTTGAAATTCCTGCTACATTTTGAATTCTGCATTTCCTATGGTTTAGATTTTAAACAATATTTCTACTAAAAGCTCACTCGACATATATTTGGCTTCATTTGCCTCAGGTGTTATTGGCCACTATATTAACTCAATTCTTCCTGTGGTGAAGTGAGCCGTTATTGGTTAGGTTATTTGCTTTGTGATGTTAGACTATGGTGGGTATGTAGAATGGCTCCAAAGGTTCAATAACATTAACCATCATAAATTATGAAAGGTTGGCCTGTTGTGTATGTTTAAAAATATTTTTAGTTACTTTATGGGAAACATCAATGTTGAACAAAGATCATAGGTATATGTAGTACTTAATTGTGTCTTTTCTTCCCTACAGCTTGCATTGAAGAGCATCACAGGCTGTGGCAATTTGCAATGGAGTCACAGAATATGCATTTGAAGCTGCAGAACAAGATACGGGGTGGGGGGATTAAAGTTGCTGGGTGGAAAATAACACTGCTGCTGATTTTCAAAAACAATGGGGGTTTATAGCAGCATTAAAACGTTCAGGCACTGCAGTGAATGAGGGAGAGCGCTTCTACAGCGCCACACACACATCACATTTATCAATGCGAAACTCATTACTACAACGTCGCGTCAGCGACCAAGACACTAGATTACAATGCCCGATACCCGCTTACAGCATCTACTAGCGGAGGCTCTAAACGCCGCTATACAGACGCTCACATGCTGATACCTGGCGCTAGTAGTGAATCAGCCTCTAAATATTCTAAACAATCAGAGTAATTTTTACATTGTATCCATGTGGGCATCCCATATATTCAACTAGGAAGAAGTAGAGAAGAATGCATGGCAAGCATTAAAGTGTTTTAAGGTATGCTTTAGGAATTAAAATAATGCATTAAAGTGGTTAAGGTATGCTTTAGGAATTATAAAACAAATGCATTAAAGTGGTTAAGGTATGCTTTAGGAAGAAGAAGAATGCATGGTAAGCATGGCATGCTAAGTACTTTGGCACAGGAGAGACTTGGCACAGCAATAAGTAAGTAATGGGATAGAAGGGCCAGGGAATGGGAAACAGTTAAAAAAAGAGGTTTGCATATGTGAGCAAAAAAGCCAGAGTATGTGTATAAATCTCACAAAAAACAAAAGATGACAGGATGACAGAATTTAGGGGCTAAATGAAGGTAAAAACAGGAAAATACGTTTCCAAACGCTCTAAAAAACGCTACAAGTGAGAATTTGACATCAACATATACGAGAACTTCATCTGTGAAATTGGCTTTGAGAGAGATTCTCACAGAGTTCTTAAAGTGGACCAACACCCAGGATTTTGACTATCCTGGGTTTTGGTCCACTTCGGCGGGGCGCCCCGATCGGGGGTGCCCCACTGTGTGAAACCCCCCAGAAACCCCCAAAAACTCACCTCTCCCCGCTCCCACGTGAACGCCGCAGCCAATCCCCGCCAAACGTCCAGGCGGGGGACAGGAACGTCCAAGCCGCTTCCGCCGCCGCCGCCTCCCGCGCGTCACTCTCGGCGCGCGCGCCCCCGCCGGCCATTCACGGAGGGCCGGCGCGGGCACGTCTGGAGGGGCGCGCGGGAGGCGGCGGATCAGGTAAGATCTTTTTGGGGTTTCTAGGGGGTTTCACCCCGCGGGACATCCCGATCTCGGATGTCCCGCGGGGTGGGAGGTGATCGGCCCGGGAATCTTATAGATTTCCGGGCCGATCACCCCTGGGTGTTGGTCCACTTTAATGTCTCTCACATCTACGGGAACAATACGAGACGCTCCCGATGGAGGCTCTGAATCATGTGAACGCTCCAATACTGAAGAAAGTCATGTGTAATGTTCACACTGAGAGAGTAAAATGGCAAGGAATATAGAAGGCTGTGAATCGACCCTATAGTGCCCGAAAATGTGGTAGGAAATTTCCCATTGTGAAGCCTTCTCTCACACACTAAATCTGGGCTCTGAATCATGTGGAAGCCCTCACTCATCTCCACTTTTACACATGAATGTGAAAAAAATACAACGCAAATTACACTAACGGAAAAGACTTTCACACACAATGAAAACACTAATACGATAGAAAAGCTAAAAACTCACAAATGGCCCAAACCCAACAGAAAAAATACAAATACACAGGCTTTTTGATGTGAAAGTTCAGGTTAAAGAGGCTGTGAATCGACACCATTGTCTTTCATGAACAAAGAAGAAGTGAAGCTATTTCTACTCATCTACTAGAAAAGAATATTGCAGCATCCTGCCTCACACTATAACAGTGGAGTTAGTCACACACAGCTACACACCTACCAACTGTTCAGGGGGTCAAAGAGGGACATTTACTAAATTAGGCCACGCCCCCTCATTGAGGGATGATAGGAGATAACAGTTACAATAGAAACACATTGAATAGGCAAATGAATCATTTATTGCTGCAGATCAGCATGTTACACCTCAAAGAGGGACAAATGACAACAATGAGGGACAGGGACAGTCCCTCCACTTGGGAGGTATGCAGATGTAGTCTTTATATTCTCAACCTTCATTACCTCATAACTTCAAAGCACAAGCACTTCTGCCAGTGTGAATATCGTCACACACATTGCACAGTGACATTGCCGGCAATAAGCGGCCCCGCCACACGTCTCCCTGGCTCAGGCGGCGACGATGCTTCAGGCTGGAACTATTTTTAGCTTCCTTGTTGCACAGGGGACAGAGAAGAGTGACGGACTGAGGCTGGCTGACTGTAACAGGGAAGCAGTGCACAGGCTCATTCAGAGCATCCTTAGCAGTGTCATGGGGGAATGATATGAGCGCAGCACCCGATCACAGCAGGGCAATGCTGGCGTGTGGAGCTGCCCATCCATATATTTCATGGTAAGTACATCTCCTGCTGCAGGATTGCAGTGTGTGTGTGTGTGTGTGTGTGTGTGTGTGTGTGTGTGTGTGTGTGTGTGTGTGTGTGTGTGTGTGTGTGTGTGTGTGTGTGTGTGTGTGTGTGTGTGTGTCACTGTGTGTGTGTGTGTGTGTGTGTGTGTCACTGTGTGGCTTCCTCTTTGTCATCACATTACCTTTTCTTATTACAAAGGTTTTTTTATTTACATTCTGTGTATTGCTATCAGGTGGATAAATGATGAGTGTGTTGCTGCAATCAGTACAACATGTCAGAGGTTGTCCTTTCCAGGCTGTCAGTTTGCCATGGTCCAGTTTTCGCCAGGCGTGTTGCCATACAGAGCGAGTGGCATGACACAACAGCTATTCCCTTTGTCATTGCAGTGTGGAGCATTGTCAAGGCCACTTAGGGGTTAACTGTCTGAGGATGATCTCATCTCAAGGAAAAATGTGCAGCTTCACAGCAGAAGCCTTCATATGAAAAGGGCATTTTTATCCTCTTGGGGTGTGACAGGCTTGTCATGTCACCCGGGATTTCCCCAGAGTCATCCTATTTTTACCCCTCACCCTGTCATTGGTTCCATGCATCCTGTAAAAACCTACAATATCCAACCCCCTCCCCAGTGACGCACAACACAAACCGAGGGACGATGGAGAGAACAAACTGTTAATGATAATTCTGCAGAGGGGATTTGTCATGTGGAGGCTCTAAGTTCTGTTATTTTGTGATGATGGGAGCAGCGAGTTATGCTGGGTGTTGCAGTTCTACAGCAGAGAAAGCACAGCTTATCTATTCATGGTAGAGGAGGCTTCTGCTTTGTTTCTTTGTATTGTCAGATAATGTGATAAAGGAGAATTGGGGAGGAGATGAGGGTAGTTTGTTTAAAGTAGACCAAAACTCACGACCCAACATATAGATCCAGAGCCGCTAGATTCCATCCCCTGGGGCATCCAAAATCATGATGCTCCTCTGTGTGAAATGCTCCCGGGGTCGCCCGGAAACTCACCTTCTTTCCCAGGCCAACGTCGCATGAGCGACCACCGACCGCAAACCCGCTATTCCTGTAGCAGGCATTTGTGAATGGCCGCCACAGGCATAAGCCCTGTTACAGGGTAGCAGCAGATGCGGCCGCCAGCGCTGCTGATTGGATGAGAGGCTGCGCATGCACTGTAGGGGACCTGACTGGGGAAGATGAGCGTTCTTGCCCCCAGCCTAACTAAATAGCTGTGCGTGGGAGCGTGTCACAGGTACAGTGAAGTTGGGAATGCGTCCGCCCTTGAGGCGTTCCTGGAGTCTTTACATTTTAGGGACTGCCGGCGCGCCTTTGAGATGCTTTAAAGAAAAACATCATTAAAAAGGATCAACACCTGGTGTTTTCACTATAATCGTTTTTTTTACTCTTGCCTGAGGCAACCAGCTTTGGGATGCCCTGCTGTGTGTATCCTACTAGATCACCCAAAATCTGATCTTTTTTTGGTTCCGATGGTGCATGTGCAGATAGCTGGCACCACCCCCTCCTCAGAACCTACCCAGGCCAAGCTTTTGTGAATAGCTGGTGCAGGTACTCACAGATAGAGGTAATCAGGGATGCAGCTGCACATGCACCTTGAGATCATTGGAAAGGTGGGTTTTTCAAGCAATCCCAGGGGTTTCACACATCGGGGCATCCCAAGTCAGGATTCCCCCCAAAAAGGGACACCACCGGCCTGGAGTCATATATACTTTAGGCTGGCCGGTTACCTCTCTTTAAAGAGGAAGAACTCACTCTGCCAGGTACTGTTTCTCTCCAGCGGGACATCCTGATTTGGGATGCCCGCTGTATGTTTCCCAGGGGATCACTGTAAAAACTCACATTTTCAGCAATCCCGCTGAATTGAGTGTGTAGCTGGGATAGAAATGCCTACTAACTTTAATATGACTACTGTAGATTCAAACACAGCTGCTGGAATCATACGTCATATGTGACACTTTTGGCACCCAATTGCTGTAGCAGCTGGTTCATGTATTGGGTGATGGAAGCGTCACCCATGATCCCCTGAGTCCGATGGGCTTGGTATTAAGCGATTGGTCAGTACTTTTTTAAAAACCAAAATCCTGGTTGGCGATGGGGCGTTGTGATGGGTGGAGGGATACATTTTCTCCTCTATTACTGTACCCAGGCCCCAAGAAGTTGAGGTAATGGTGCTGGATCCTGGTCTTCACTTTAACCTGCTCTGTAATTTCGACCATGTATAGCAGCCAAGAAGATAACCGTTTTAGACAGCTTTTCACAAAAACACACACCACTAACATACAGAATGCTGCAATGATTATACACATTGGCACATAAAACACACTCACATCAGCTTTTGTCACTTACCGTATATACTCGAGTATAAGCCGAGTTTTTCAGCCCACTTTTTGGGCTGAAAAAAGGCGCCTCGGCTTATACTCGAGTCAGTGAAAAATGGAGGAGGAAAAGGGGCGGGGCCGGATTACCTTAGGGGCGGATGGAGCTGCCGCCAGCGTTCCCTCTAACACAGCGGTTCTCAACCTGTGGGTCGCGACCCCAGCGGGGGTCGAACGACCAAATCATGGGGGTCGCGCAACCCACAGGCTGAGAACTCTCTTCAGGCTGCAGGGAGACGCAGGCGGAGGTGCGAGGCCGAGGCTGCAAGCGCGCGCACACCACAGAATCTAAGGTGCACGCGCACGGTTGTGCAGCCCCATCTGCCGTCTGATGGTGTGCGGAGCCTGTGAGTGCGAGGAGCGACCCCCCCCCCCCTCCCTGAAAACCTCTTCCGGGTCCGGACACAGCAGCAGGTCAGGAGCACTCGTGGGGATTTCCAGCTGCAGTCGTGGTGTCCAGCATCCAGGAGGTATTTGTCCATGTTAAACGTGTATGCAAATGGGATAGGTGGGTATGCATAGCACCAGTGATCAGCAAAAAGTCAGGTGCTGGCCACAGGGTACTGACATTAAAAGGCTGCACTGAACTGACACCAAAGTAGGGATAAGATAAAAAAAAATTATTATAAATCCTTGTTTCTGCGTAAAAATACTGACATTAAATTTTAAGGATTTATAATAATATATATATATTTTTTTTATCCCTACTTTGTTGTCAGTTCAGTGCAGCCTTTGGGTTATTTAGTGGGGCAGCTTCAGAGCCCCACCATTCCTTCTTATTAGTGTATTGATCTGGTATTTTCTTATGCAGTGAGGGGGTATTTGCAGGACTCCTATGGAGTGAGGGGGTAATTACAGGACTCTTATGGAGGGAGGGTATTTTCAGGGCTCTCCATCTTTTTCTATTTTCCACATTCCCTCCATCTTTTTCTCTTTCCCACATTCCCTCCATCTTTCTCTCTTTTCCACATTCCCTCCATCTTTCTCTCCTTCCCAGATTCCCTCCATATTTCTCTCTTTCCCAGATTCCCTCCATCTTTTTCTCTTTTTGAAATTTACCGGTAGCTGCTGCATTTCCCACCCTAGGCTTATACTCGAGTCAATAACTTTTTCCAGTTTTTTGTGGTAAAATTAGGTGCCTCGGCTTATATTCGGGTCGACCTATACTCGAGTATATACGGTAATCAGGCAGAGCAACTTCTGGTGAGTCTTCTGCAACTTAGTGTAAGTCTCACATCTTAAGTTCGAAACACCTCCTACCTACTGATGGAGTCTTTTTCTTTCACTGTAGGATGGGTGTCTGAGGTAGAGGACACACAGACAATTACCCCACCTGAATGGCTATTGACAATTTCAACATTGTATTGCTAAACCATGTCAGATTAGAGGTAAACCACCACCACTGTAATTAAAAATGTACTAATCAAAAGTTAGAGACATTTGGCTTCAGTCATGTTAAAGGTTTGGAATTTTAAGTAGGAGCATGCAGTGATGAGTTCCTCATTTCAAATTATTCATTGAAACAAAAGCCAATGACAATGGTGGGTATGACCCTTCCACCCAAAAAAGGCATGGCCTTCAGGTCATTGAGGTTCTGGGGTTACGAGCCTCTTCATGCTGATCCGAAGGGGTATATATGCGCTTCAGGTCTAGAGAATGTGCACGCCACTCTATTTGAACGTGCACGCCACTCCATTTGAGATACTCCAGGCTCGAGCAGCTCCATGCTCCAGCAGTTGTTTCCTAATGATGCGACCATAATGAGCTGTAGCATTGTCAGCCGTAAAGAGGAAATTAGGCATGTTATTCAAGTAGTATGGTCTTGTTGCTGTACAGTACCAGGTCACAAAGTGCTGGCCAGTTCTGTATTGACTAGACACACCTGCCCACACTGTAACACTACCACTATGAAAGGCTCTGCTGGTGTTGGCTGATGAATAGCGCGCTCCTTGATGTTGGCCTTTCCCCGGATCATCCCAAATGTGATGTCTCACTGTATAAACCCCCTAAATCGTTCATACAAACTCCCCTTTCTTCAGTCCTACGACGCATGTGCGGGCTCCTGTCCAATCAGGGCTGTTTGCCATGCATAACTCATTCAGCAAATGGCTGTGCCCTCCTGCAATGGGGAGCGCAAGTGGGCACATCCCCAGCAGCACATTCAGAAAGGCTGGGCAAGGGGTAGGCGCTCATGCTTAGCCCAAAGATGCAGAGATGTGGCCACTTACGCTCTCCATTGCAGAAGGGCAGAAAATTGCTAGAGAACAGCAAGTTTTACAAAATATACTGAAACAGTTGCACATGTGCATTCAAAAGTGAAATAGGTGTTAAATAGGTAAGAGTGCGTTTTAGGTTCATCCTGAAATTTCACCAGATAGCCCTAACTTTTTGTGAGTAGTGTTTATATCGGAATTGAAGAGAGAGCTTTATTAAAATATTAAACAATACAAATAATCGAAACAAGTCTATCTTATATGTTTCCACAACCTGTACATACAGATTGCTCACATTAAAAACCATCCTACCTGCATCTACTGCATGTTATGAGCCTTTAAACATCCAAGATGCTCATGGAACATCAGGCAGCCTGCAAACAGGAAGTGCCTTCTGACTGTGCTGCTCTGCATTCTGGGATTGCTGACCTTCTTCTGACCCCAGCTCTGCTCTGTCTGAGCAAAGCACAGCTATAACCCACCCTCCTGTACTTTATCCCACTCTCCTCTCCTCAGTAAGTGTGATGCTTCTGAGTCAAGATGGCGGCGCTCGTATCCTGAAGTCCTGAACAGAGTTGCAGCCCAGTGGGGGAAAGAATAATAAGTAAGTGACTAAAAACTTAAAATATATTAACTTTAGATGCTGGAGAATCGTTTTTTAAGGGTTTGGGCTTTATAAATAAATCATGGCGAAGGTCCGGTTTAAGCTGATACAACAGCAAGACGAAAAGTAACTCGTGGTATAGAAATAAGTTCATGCTGTAGCTGCATCCTCTATGATTGAAGATGGGAAGCACCACTGACTTGGGTAACTGTCATGTCTGCTTTGGGCAGTTTGCTTGCCTTGGCTTTTGTTTTCCAGGTGTTTGATGCCCCACTGTGTGAACCTTCTTGGCTCATGGGGTCTTCTTACGCAATTCCATGGCATTAATATGAATGCTTATTAATGAGAGGCATAGACAGGTGAATGGAAGGATGTGGAAGGCACCCCTTGTGGTGTAGCAGCTAGAGGGATGCAGGGCATGTCACTGTGGCCTGTGTATACGCTGTGGCATTGCAGTACAGGTAAGATTTATTTATTAGTCTTATAGACTTTAACTGGACCAACAGCCTTACAAGAAACAGTGCTCATATGCATCCCTATCCAGGGCAATTAAGATTGCTGCAGCAAATAACAAAAAATAGTTTTACCTTTGTCAACCCCCCCCCCCCCCCCATGTTGTCCTATGGATCTACCAGTGGCCTGTAAATAGGAAGTGCTGCTGGCTTTCCTGATGCTTTGCATTGTGGGTTTTATCCGGTAAGAACAGGCGGCAGCTTGGCAGGGTCACTGGGATGGTAAGCCTCACAGGTGCTCCAACCAGGAAAAAATCAGCGATTTCAGTTTTGAGTGGATGCAGAAGCAAATGTAAGTGCTGACACTGATTCAGTAGCTTGCAAAAGAGTCATCTGGGCCTAAAAACCTAACTTCTTGCTTGTCTGTAACTGTCTGTTCGACTGCATGCTTCATGCAGTTGCCTGCTGTGCTCTTGGCTTGGTCGGTCAGGTGATCTGGTCAGGTAGCTTGTTTCCTTATAACTGAATGCAGTGGCTCACCCTGGGTCTGACCACAGAGTGCAGTGGTAGCATTTCGCGCGACAGCTGAAAAGATACAACTTTTCAGCCTTAACTGAATGGCTGGTGTGGCCGCAGCATGCAGGGGGTGCCGCTAGTGGGGATTGGATTCAATTCAGCTTCTCCAGCTTCCTATTAATATGCGCACCTGGAGACGGTGATTGGTTGAGAGCTGCAGATGCGCCGTGGGCTTGTTGAAGTGGTAAGTTATATAGGCCACAAGCGCGGTTTCACACAGCGGGGCATCCCAAATTGGGGTTACCCAGCTGGATGGTCCACAACCCGAGATAGTGAAAAGCCCAGGTTTTGGTCCACTTTTGGGGTGGGGTGCCTCAAAATGTGAAACCCTCCAGTAGACCCAGAATTCCACAGCACATGCACGCATCTGCGCTAAATCTGAATACCTGCCACATAGATCGCTGGTTGGAGAACACTACGCTCATGCGCTGTGAGATTGCTGGAAGAGGTAAGTAGAGCGTAGGTTAACACAGCAAAGCGAATTGCAAATTCGCAAATTGGGATGCCACTGGGGTGATGGACAAAACCTGGGATAGTTTTGTTCCTATTTAAAGTGGCTCAAAACTCTCTGCGTCAGGCCCTGGAATCTAAAGGACTCTTTTGTGTTCTCCAACGCCTGCATCCCTGGCTTCCCCGCAGCTGGGTGTGCTACCTCACACAGCCATTCAGATAGGCCGGGCACACTGAAGCGTGCACTCCACAGGAAAACCAGGGGTGCAGCCAGATGTCTGGTGCAGCCTTAAGATCAGCCAATAACAATCTCAAAACTGCCTGAGGACGTCGCTTTGGCAGTGGAAAACCCCTTTTTTTTTTCTTCTAAACTGGGCCACTGCCGAGCCTACAGCATCTTCCGAGGTTTTCTGGTGGGGAATGGGCGGGGAGACAAAAAAAAAGGGTTTTGTTCCCCATTGAAAACAAGTTTCTTCTGATTGCAATACCACTGTTGCCTGTCCTGGTGCGTAAGTGGTCTCAAATGCCAGCTAGAAGTCTGGACCTAATTTATATGGTAAATGTATAAAATATGTATGGTAAAACAAGTTGAAATAATTCAGGAGTCTAACAAATCTAGCGCTGTATCCTCAGGACACTGGTGGCAGGGCATTTGCAGAGCACTTTGAGTGCTCCACAAACGTCCAAAGAACATGTGAAAGTGTCCATAGATTACTATGGGCAGCTTTTCACAAGTGGCTGCAGGGCGCTCACCCAAAAACACAAGTGCTCCGCATCCACACTGGTGTGAAACAAGTCTTAGTGAATGCTGGTGCCTCACAAATTAATATAAATAAGTGGTGCTGGCAACTGGTGAGCGCACTTCACGTTAACTGTAGAAATAAATACATTAAAGAGGAAGAGCACACAGGAATTTCACTTTCCTGTGTGTTGTTCCTCTCTGCTTCGGCGGCGAATTGGGTTACCCCACTGCGTGTACTGTTTTACTCACCTTCCGTTCTCTCCCACAGCGCAGACTCGGGTGAGAGAGCGAGTGCGCTGATTGGCTGAGCGGCACACTTGCTGTCACTTGGCTTCCTTTGGTGCCAGCTGCCTACCTCGCAGCTGTTGTGCGCCTATGCACCCATTCAGAAACGGTCAGCGCGCGCATGGCTAGGGGTGAGCGGGGATGCGGCTGGAGCACACAGACATGGCAATGGCTCCAGGAGAAGATGAAACTGGCGATTGGGAGGGTTTCACACAGCAGGGGAATCCCAATTCGGGACGCCCTAAGGAGTGGAACTCGGAAGGCCCTGGAGTCTAAAAGGATACAGGGCCTCCAATGTTCCTCATATATTATGCAAAATGTGTCTGCTTTTAAGGGTAACTTTAATCAGGGCTAAAGTTAATTTTTGACCGGACTTCCACTTGTACAGCAGGAAAAGTGCCTCTCTTCTCTGTCTTGCCCAAACATAGAAGCTGTACTGCACTGGTTTAAAGTGACTGTGAACCCAACAGCAATAATAAGGCAGCAAGCTGCTCACCTGATGCATGTCCCATACTACTCTCCTCCATTTCCTGAAAGACTGGGTAGAAGCCTTAGCAGGGTTCCAAAGTTTCCTCTTTTCAGTTTTATTCCTCCTGGACCATGCAAAAAAGTGGTCCAACAGCCACTCTGCCCTTTGTCTCAGTGTTGGCGACACAGTAAGCCACAGTGGTCACATAGCTGTCTCTGAACACAGTAGAGCATGCTCAACACTCCTAAATCTGTTTCATGATGCATCCTTCCCAGCTCAGCCACTACCCAGAAATTGAAGCGAATTAAGTGCTTTACATAGAATATATCAGGTATTTATAGATTATCAGATATTTTGAGAGGACTTAAAATGGCTGATTTTACACTGTTCAAAAAGGGGATAAGTTGGAAGGAATTTTAGTGTGTGTCTGGACAGGGACTTTAACCCTTTAAATGCCAGGCACATAGAATCTTCATGATCACTTCTACTGTTAAGTGCCACGTAGATGCGACATGTCTAGCATTTTCCCCCCCCCGCAAGCGAAAAAAAAAAGCTGCTCACCTCCGTCCAGGATCCAGCATATCCTCTCCCCCGGGGGGGGGGGGGGGGGAGCTCTAATTGCTGCCCCTGGGGGCCTTCAGCAGCGCATAGAATTTCCGTTCCTGCCCCGTGCGGCAGCTCAACAAGGCCGCTCTCGGCATTGGTAGCAAGTGTCAGAATCCGGGAGTGATCAGTGGAAGCTGAGTGCGGGGCAGGCGACGCCGGCGATGGAATCAAGGAAAGTAGGTAAAAATATAAAATACTTTTTTCTATGTGCTTTATTAAATTAAACCTTTTGTGACCTGGTAAAGGGGTCCTTGAAACCCCTATAGCAAATGACAGTGCAGGAGGGGCTGGCAAGTCACCTACCAGCAAGTGAGTAATGCCCAGCCCCATTACCTGCATCCCCAAAGCCCAGGGGGGTGCAGAAGAGCCCGCAGCCCGTGAGGATAAGCGGTCTGATAGCTTTCAGGGAGAGGGCATCTACCAGTCCCTCACCCCCCACCATAGCTGGTGCCCATGCTGGTTTTGCTTGGATAGGGGTGACCCCATTTTTTAAGCAATTTTTAAGTGTTTAACCCTTGATAGTGTATTTCATTTGAAAATGTCATAAAGCGCTCTATTCCGTTTGGGGAATCTCCTGGGCAGGAACAGATGTCTCCCAATACATACGTGGTACCATTGTAATCAGAAGGAATGGGGCTTTTACACTCAAAATGGTTTTCCTGAACAACTTACATTTTTTTTATTTAGGAAAACATGACAAAGTTTTAAAAATATAATTTTTTTACCCAAAAATATTAAACACTGAAAAAAAATTGCAAACAAGACATTTCATGTTAAAGCCCGAACTCTGCAAAGAACAATATATACTTTTCCCGGGAAATCCCTGAAAAAATCAGTTAAACTTGGTGCAGAATGGTGAAAATGATCTGGCAACAGAGGGTGACAATATCTCTAGGTAGACTGGCACTGAAAGGGTTAATATAGAGTCTTTCATTTTTGCAGCATTTTGCATTTATTGATATGTCCTATTGAACTAGATAGCTTCTGCTGAGCATGTCATGAATTACACTTGCTGAAGACTTCAAAGCTGCAGAGGGATGATGCCTGAACTACACAGTCACCAGAAGGTAGAGAGTTCACTAAAGTTTGTTTGGGAAATGAAAAGCAAGACTCAATAAAAGACATAAAGGAGGGGTAGCAGCCGCTCAGACCATTTTATAACTAACCTGGGAGGTGCACGTTAGCAGGGCAATTAGGATACAAAAGTCTTAAAGTGGACCAACACTCAGGATTTTCACTATACTGGGTGTTTGTCCACTTCCGCGGGGCACCCCGATCGGCCAAAAGCCCCAAAAAACTCACCTCACCCCGCTCCTACGGCGCATGCGCGAGCGCTCCGCCAATCAGCGCGGACGGACAAGCTGGAATATGGACCGAACAAGAAGAGCGCGCCCGCCGCTGCTTCTCGTGCTTCCCTCTAACAGGGAGCGCACCCGCGTCGGCCATTCACAAACGGCCGGCACGGGTGTGCGCCCTGCTAGAGGGAAGCGCGAGAGGCGGCGGCGGGCCGCGTATGCGCCGTTGGAACGAGGAAAAGGTAGGATATTTGGGGGTCCTGGGGGGTTTCACACAGCGGGGCACCCCCGATCGGGGTGCCCCGCGGGCAGGGAGCTGATCGGAAGATTCCCGGGCCGATCAGCAGTGGGTGTTGGTCCACTTTAACCCTTTCGCTGCCAGCCTACCTGCAGCTTTTGTCACTCTCTGTTGCCAGACCATGTTTCACTATTTTGCGCTACACATGTTCAACTGTGATTTTTGAAAGGATTTCTAGGGATTTCCCAGGAAAATGATATATTGTTTCTTTCAGCAGAGTCTGGGCTTTAACATGTCTTGTTTGTAATTTTTTGGTGTATTCTCAATATTTTTGGGTGAAATATGTGAAAAAAATAAAAAAAAAATATTTTTTTACAATTTGTAGTGTTTTTTGTAATAAAAAATGTAAGTTTGTCAATAAAATCTTATTGCGTGTGAAACCCCAATTTCTGCCGGTTACAGCGGTACCACATATGTATAGGTAGACACCCTTTCCTGACCAGGAGACTCCCCCAAACTGAAATAGCGCTTTAGGGGATTTTCAGATAAACTACAACTATGCAATGCAATATGCGCACCTTGCAGTTACCAGAAAAACAACCCTTTACATTTGAAATACCCCCAACAAACTATATATTCTCTGGAAGTATACACCGCAAGCTTTCTAGGTGTACCAGGCGTGTTGATGTGCCCATAGTTTTCTGGAAGTAATTCCTCAATGTATTCTTTGGTTGCAAAGAGTTTCCCAAAAAAAAAAGGATAAAAAAGCAGAATCAAAGCCACATTTTCCGAAAAAAAAACTATATACAAACAAGAAAAAACAAGTTTAATCTGAAAAAGCTGAATAAAAAACACCTTTTCCTAAAATATAAATATGCAAACCAGAAAAAAAAAGCTAAGTCTGAAAGCGCAAGGTCCCCCGAACAGAACAATACCCAACATGCATAGCTACTTTTAACCCTTTAAATTGCCAGCCTACTTGAGATTTTGTCACCCTCTGTTGACAGGTCATTTTTCCCCATTTTGCGCCATCTTTGCTGGAATTTTCAGGAAAATTATATTTATATTTTTTGTTCCAGCAGAGTTTAGGATGAAATGTCTTGTTTGTAAATTTTATTTTGTTTTTTACAATAATATTAAGTAAAAAAAAAAAAATAAATAAATAAAAACATTTTTAGAAAATTGACTCCTTTATTTTAAATAAAAAATGTATTTTATTAAGGAAAAGCATATTGCATGTGAAAGCCCCATTTCTACCGATTAGAACGGTACCACATATTTATCGGTAGCCCCCTGTTCCTGCCCAGGAGACCGCTCTAACTGAAACAAGTACTTTATAACATTTACAAATAAAATACAACTACCATCCACACTACAAAGGGTTAAATCGAGAAAAAAAAATGACAAAGGGTCCCCCCTCCCGGGAATTTTGGGGGGGATTTTTAAGGGTTAAAAACCCTTAAAAATCCAAAAAAAAAAATTGACATGGGGTCCCCCTTACCCAAAGTAACCAGCCCGGGACCAGCAATGCAGGGCTTGTAGAAACAGGGCACAGGGGCCAACTTTTGTGGCCCCTGGCCCTGCAGGCTACAAGCCCGTGGGCCCAGGCTCTTCTGCCCCCCCCCCCGGGCTTTGGGGAGGCAGGTAATGGGGGTGCCAGGGGTTAATGGCAAGTCGCCCGCTAGTCACAGGTGACTTGCCACCCCCCCCCCAGCCTTGTGAACTGGTATAAGGTGTCTCATGGACCCCTTACCAGTTCACAAGGGGTTAAATGTTGAAAAAAAAAAGACACATAAATAAAAAAAAATGATCTTTATTATTTTTTTTTTTTAAACTTTACTCACCTCTGATCCTGTGTCCCCCGGCGATCTCCGCTGACAGTCTGCTCGCATGTTTGGAAGAGAGAGCCTGGGGAGGGGGGGGGGCGATCACAGCCCTCTCCTCCTCCTCTGCTCCAAGCACCGAGCAGACTGATTCAGAATCTCAGGTGCTGGAGTTAAACCGGACCTTCACCCTGATTTAATGAAAAGCCCAAACTCTTAAAAAACAATTCCTCAGCATCTAAAATTAATATATTTTACATGTTTAGTCACTAATTTATTATACTTTCCCCCACTGGGCTGCAACTCTGTTCGGGAATTTAGGATACGGGCGCCGCCATCTTGACTCAGAAGCATCACACTTACTGAGGAGAGGAGAGTGGGATAAGGTACAGGGGGGCGGGTTATAGCTGTGCTTTGCTCAGACAGAGCAGAGCTGGGGTCAGGGAAAGGTCAGCAGTCCCAGAATGCAGAGCAGCACAGTCACTTCCTGTTTGCAGGCACTTCCTGTTTGCAGGCTGCCTGCAAAAATGGCAGCTTCCATAAGCCGCCATCTTGGATGTTTAAAGGCTTATAAAATGCAGTAGATGCAGGTAGGATGATTTTTAATGTGAGCAATCTGTATGTACAGGGTGTGGGAAACATATAAGATAGACTCTTATTTAGAGTGAAGGTCCGCTTTAAGATGCCGGCTGCTGGTGACATCACAATGATGCAGTCGTGATCCAGGAAGTGGGGGGAGAGGGCATTTTCTGCCCTCTCCTCGCCACGGAAGAGGCTGGGGGGGCGATCGGAGGCCCCCCCAGTGAAGAGAAGACCCGGCGGGAGGCAGCGCGACTGCAGGTAAGTAAATGTCATTTTTATTTTATTCGCTGCCGAAGCGGGGGGGGGGGGGGCGGCCTATTCCGGGGGCTCTCCTGGAGCCATCTGAGCCCCCACGGGGAAACGGATGGCACCAAATTAAAGAGGAGACCCGGCCGGATCCAACGATGGGTCAGGTGAGTATTTTTTATTTTTTAAACTAGCAGCGGGGAAATTCGAGCCCGTAACACCTACGTGCTTGGCACTTGAGGTCCAGCCAAGCCAGCACGTAGGTGTTACATGCTTGGCAACAAAAGGGTTAAAGGAGCCACAGCACTCAAACCAGTTAGCTTGCTGACCAACCTCAGGTAAGCCTGCTCCCAATTTATCTATTGCATTGTATGTCCCAAATGGGGCTCTCAGAGATTAGAGTTAGGACTGCACCTCACAGGGGCACCTTGGCGCTGGTGGTGCAGCTTAAGCATACTTCTGCAGATGTGTGTGACCGAGCCCTTTTAACCAAGTTTAAAAACAGATTGTAGGTTGGTCAGCAAGCTAACTGGTTTGAGTGCTGTGGCTCCTTTAATAAAGGACATGTCCCCTGACTTCCAGCATCTAGTCAGCAAATTTAACGGTTAATTTAATTATTTGCATGGACTGTCCTTTAACCTTTTAATAAGTGCTTCAGCAACCTTGAAAAATATAATTTATTTTTAAAAATGATGAAAATAATATTCTATCTTCAGAAAAGTCATGTTTTGTGCATTGCAGCTCAGTTGCCTCTCCTCTTGGCCAGTCGTATACCATACTGTGGACTTGATTGTGATGGTGACAGTTGGCTTTATCAAGGCTTAGTAATTAGACTAACACAAAATACATAGCACATTCTTTAAGCAATCAGTCAGATGTTTCCTTGTGTTTGCAAATCTGCACTACAAATGTCAGGGTAAACTTGATCTTCTGCTGACTGATAGGCATAGTAAGAAACACACACATTTTTCAGCCACATACCCCAAGGTGTCCCCTTTAAAACTCTCCACTGAGGCCCTAACGCTCTGGCAGCGCTGCTTGTTTCCTACCATGCTGAGTCTTGTTAATACCTGTTCCACATCTGTTATGCGCAGGAAAACCCTGCCCACTGTTTCTAATTCTTCATGCATCAACAAGCAGCAATGAAGGGTGTCTAAACCCCTGCCGGGATGGGGAGGGCGACCATACAAAGCGTGGCTTCCTGGCAGGTGCTGTCATATGTAATTGAGTAGAAAGAAGCTGGGATCTGCAGCAGGAAACTTACCTATTCTGGCTGACATTTGTCTTTCAGTTCTGCTTGTCTAGAGAGCTATTATTTATTTATCTTCTGTACAGACATTCTGCCCAGGTATTATGCAGCAGGAACATTTTCGGTAAGTGACTTCATTTCCAGCCCCTCAGCATCTAAGCAAACATGATCTAGGACACACCAAGTAAGAATGTGTGTTTAAAGCAGACTTGCAAGGTATAGATCCTCTGTGGCTCTAAAAACCCACTGGCTGACACTCTTGGACAGCAGCGCTGTGGATTCGGTTAACCAAATCCCCCACTCCAACTCGCACGCCTTCATAAATGGCCAATAACTAATAATAATTGGTGGTAAGATGGTATCACATACATTGTTCTCACCACTTTATAAGCAATCAGGCTACTTCGATAGAACATAAATCATATGATTCAAATCGAAAAGCTGTCATTCGGCAGGAGCCTCCCATTGTTTTGAATAAGGAGCGCGCACTGTTGCAGCAGCATGCTATCCCCCTTTAAGTCCATGTTAGCCATCTGTCTAATTACATAGTCACAGCAGACGGATCTCATTTTTATCGAGAGCTCGACGATGTGCCACTGGAGCGTGGAAAGGTGAGTTTTTATGGGTAAACTGGGCATTTCACACAATTCTGTATGCGCCCGGGCACGAAACAAAACCAATTCCTGGTCTCCTGTCCTGACAGTAACATAAAAAGTCAATACTCCTCTATTCTTAGTATACAGCACGTCCTGTTCCAGAAGATATTCCTTACACTTGAGTTATACCTCCAGTAGATGGCGCTGGACTGCAGATACAGAAAAGTGGCTCCTCCTGGCCCCATATATACCAGGGACCTCCCACAAAATCCCCAGTTCTTCTCTGCAGTCCTGGCTGCGATGACTAGAAGATGGCTCTCTCTACTCGCAGGTGAGCGGGGCTATTAGCCTGCGGCCCTGTAGGACTATTCCCACCCATTTCCTTTTACTGCCTCCCAGCTTAGGCTGCACTGGTTCGGGTGAAGGTAGGCAGCACCGCTGTCAGGTGCTAAGGAGCGCTGCTCCAGCCGCAGTCTCCCACCAAAGGGTAGGTGGTATAGGCCCATGGTGAGCCTTATGGGATGCCCCTCCCGCATTTTATGCCCCTCGCCCCCTGTCCCCGCAGTTGGCTCCCTTTGCCCTTCGCTCTCCCTTGTAGATCTCGGTGGGGGGGGCATGTCTTTACTATATGTTGTGTGCTGTGTTTTGATCCCTTATGAATTGATTGCATTGGTTTCTTTTGCCACCACCGCATGCTTGTACTATGCTCTGCGGTCGGCGGCGACATCACCTCAGGCGCTGCTGCGCCATCATTGGCTGGCCTTGTCAGTTGGGCGAGTTTTCGTGCACTTCGGGGGGCGGGTCTTGCGGTTGACGCATTCTGCATCACTGTCTCCGCGGCCTCCCCTCGAGGTATATGCGGGCGCCATTTTAGTTCTCTGCTGCTTGTGCCTGGTGTCTCCCTATCGCGGTCTGTAAGTGCCCCTGCGGGCTGATTTATTTTATATATTTCTCTGTATTGCATATTGCTTATGGGGTCTTTTGCTTATGTCTTGCAGGCGGGTCAAACTTTGTGGTTTCTCCCGGTCCTATCCACTCTATTTAGTGTTAACTCTTATTGGAGGGCTATTATATTTCATGACTCCCACTACCCTAGCGGGTTATTGGGGCATCCTGGGTTGCTATTATTAGCGCCAATCCCTATTGGCTCGTTGTGCTGTGATAATCACCATATGGAGGCTTCTCAGGATAATGTGCTCGGGGTTTCTTCGGGACAAGCCTGGCTGTGTGTGGCGTATCCCCAATAAGTGATGATGTCAGGGTGTGTGTACCCTGCACCCAGCAGCTACTTGCGCTGCAGTCTGGGTTACCTGCGGCTGGGCCTAGTGCTGAGCCCCCTCTTGCTTCGCCTACCCCCCATGCTTACATCTGACTCCCAGTGAGGTGCATACCAGTGGGGAGTCTCAACCTGATTTGGCTGCCCGGGTAGCCAGTATTGAAAGGCATATTGCTGGGTCTGGTCCGCGTAAGGCTCCTGCTAAGCGGCGGCATCTGGCACCCGGTGTTACTCTCTTTCCTGTGGAAGCTGAGGAGTTTTTTTATATTACTGGATATACCCCCCTGGAAGAAGGGGAATTATTCTCTGATTCAGAATCATCTGAAGATCAGCCTAGGGGTTATGCTGAGTCTGGGTCTGGCCCATGGGCTTCAGATGATACTGACAGACTTTTGGCTCACATTTTTGAAGTGCTCTGTATCTCCCCTCCTGCCGTGGCCCCGCGGCAGCAGGGGGAGCTGTTTCATACTGTTAAAGTGGACCAACACCCAGGATTTTCACTATCCTGGGTGTTGGTCCACTTCCGCGGGACACCCCGATCGGGGGTGCCCCGCTGTGTGAAACCCCCCAGAAAGCCCCAAAAACTCACCTGACCCCGCTCCCACGTGACTCGCTCCACCAATCACCGCCGACGGACAAGCGAGGTCCGTCGACGGACAAGGTGAGAGCGCCCGCCACCGCCTCTCGCGCGTCCCTCTTACAAGGAGCGCACCCTCGGGTGTGCGCCCTGCTAGAGGGATTTCTCGAGAGGTGGCGACGGCCCGCGCATGCGCCGTTGGAACGGGGATAAGGTAGGATTTGCGGGCGTCCTGATCGGGGTGCCCCGCAGGCAGGGAGCCGATCAGCTGTGGGTGTTGGTCCACTTTAAGCCACGTTTGGAGTTTCCTGAACAAACTCACTTTAATAATCTGATTCTCAAGGAGTGGGAACGGCCTAGCCAGCTTCCCGGGGTACCAAAGAGTTGGGATAAGAGGTATCCCTTTCCTGCTGAGATGGTTAAACGTTGGTCATTATAGCGATAACCCTTATCGCCGAAGGGCTTCCCCGCCAGAGACGTCCTTTTCCCAATGGTGAGAGGTGCTGCTGGAATTCCAGAGTCATCCGTGAGGAAACAGGAACAGCCCTTACAAGGGCTAGTGAATTGTAATATAGCATTTCCCCCAATAAGAGACAGAACTCAGTATTGGGGGTGAAGGTGAAGTCTCTTTATTAGTGCCACTCTAGGCCTTATATACACAAGTCTCCATGCAAGGTGGACCTGATGGAGAACTGCATGACACACACACCGACCAATAGCAGCAGGGCACACCATCCCTCAACTCTGCCGGTAACACAATCGGTATAACAATAGCAGTCTGTAATACAATCAATCAGAACAATGCCATTGTCTGTGACGTAATCAATCAACACAATGGCAGTCTGTAACACAATCAATCAGAACAATGAATAACGTAATCAATCAACACAATGGCAGTCTGTAACATGCTTAAGAAAAGGAAAGTAATGAACCTGTGTAAAGTCCAAAGGGCAGAGAGTCTGTCACAGTCATGTCCTCCAAAGGTGGATGCACCAGTTCTGGGGTTGTCTAACACATCTGTCATGCATTACCCTGACTCTACTACACTGAGGGATGGGGAGGACAGGCGCATGGATCAGCTGGCTTGCCATGCCTTTGCCTGTGTTGGGACCGCGCTCCGTCCGGTCTGTGCCTCTGCTATTACGGCTGTTGCTATTAAAAGCCTGCTCAGGGGTCTCTTAGATGGGGCTCCTGATGATGCTGGTAGTGAAGAGTATAGAGCTCTTCTGCATTGTGAGGAATTTGTTGCATATATTCTCTCTGCCCTGGATGATACCATTAGAATGTGTGGCAGGGCATCTGCCTTGTTGGTGGCAATACGCCGCTCGGTCTGGCTGCGCCAGTGGGCGCCTGACAATGCTGCCAAAAAGGCTCTCACTGGGTTTCCCTTCAAGGGGCTACGCCTCTTTGGGGAACGTTTGGACTTGTTTGCTAAAGGTGGCAAGTTACCTCAGCGTAGAAGGCAGCCCTAGTCCTTTCGGGGTTCAGGTGCCTTTTCTCCTTCCTTTAGGGGCTCCAGAATTGGACGGGGAGCTTCCTTTGCTGGAGCCTGTGGAGATTTTTGGGGCAGGGGCAGAGTACGTGGGCCGCCCTGGCCCCATCTGGGGTCCCAAGACTAAGTCCTCCCCCAAGCCCCCTCAGGCATGAAGGGGCGCCCTCACCCATCCGGGTGGGGGGACGGCTTCGGCTCTTGGCTTACGTCTGGAGGCGTCATGTCTCAGACCGGTGGATTGAGGAGGTAGTATCCTCTGGTTACAAGATGTTACAAGAGTTTGCAGCCTGGCCGCCCCCAAGATTCATCAAATCTCTGTTAGCTCAAAACCCCTTGTCAGCTCAGTGTCTCTCCCTGGCTGTCCAAGGCCTTCTAGACCTAGGTGTCATCTGCCGGGTGGCCTTGAAGGAAAGGGGCAAAGGCTATTATTCCAATTTTTTCATTGTGCCCAAAAAGGATGGGTCCATCAGACCTATCCTGGATTTAAAGCTTCTCAAGAAGTTTGTCAGATTCAGACACTTTTGCATGGAGACTCTGCGTTCAGCTGTGACCTTCCTACGCCCAGGGGACTTCATGACCTCTGTAGACATCAAAGATGCTTACCTTCATGTACCTATCTTTCCAGGTCATCAGAGATTCCTCAGGTTTGCTCTGGAGGATCAGCACTACCAATTTGTGGCCTTGCCCTTCGGCCTCACCTCGGCCCCCAGGGTATTCACCAAGGTGCTGGCAGGAGTGATGGCCCTGCTGAGATCTCAGGGCATTCGCATTCTTCCCTACCTGGACGACATGCTTATCGCTTCTCAGTCCTTCCATCAGGCAGTGCTGGACACTCAGAGGGTGGTGTCCACACTGGAATCATTCGGCTGGGTGATCAATCACCCCATATCTTCCCTGTCTCCTTCCATGGTGAAGTCTTTGCTGGGCATGATTCTGGATTCAGCTCAGGTCAAGATCTTTCTTCCTCAGCAGAAGGTGGAGGTCCTTCAGGAGAAAGCTCCTGCTGTCTTGTCCTCATCCATCCATCAGGCAGGGAATGCAGCTGGTGGGCCTGATGGTGTCCTGCTTTGAGGCGGTTCCATATGCTCAGTTCCACATGAGGCCTCTTCAGCTTCACCTCTTGTCGTTATGGGATCGGGACACTGTGTCCCTGGATCAGGTGTTTGTCTTGTCCCCTCAGGTCAAGCGGTCTCTAGTGTGGTGGCTGAACTCAAGGAACCTGCTGGGGGGCAGGTCCTTTCTGGCCCCCTGCTGGGAGACTGTCACCACGGATGCCAGTCTGACAGGTTGGGGGGGATTCTGGAAGTCCCTGAAATTCCAGGGTCAGTGGGGCCCTCAGGAGGCCCATGCCCCTATCAATATTCTGGAATTGAGGGCAATCAGGTTGGTTCTCGCCCACTTAACCTCACACCTGAGGGGTCGGGCGGTTCAGGTCCGCTCGGACAACAAGACGGCAGTTGCCTACATCAATCATCAGGGAGGGACCCGGAGCAAGAGGGCCCTCAAGGAAGTGTCCCTGATACTGTCCTGGGCGGAGGAAAATGTTCCCTGAATCTCAGCTGTGTACATCCCGGGGGTGGAGAATCTGGAGGCAGACTCTCTGAGCAGGGGGACCTCTCGTCTGGGAGAGTGGTCCCTCAGCAGCAGGGTGTTTCGCTCCCTGTGCCACCGCTGGGGTCAGCCGGATGTGGATCTGTTTGCGTCCCGTCACAATCACAAGCTTCCAGTCTTTGTCTCTCTGTCCCAGGATCCTCTGGCCTTGGCCACGGATGCCCTGGCGATGTCTTGGACGAGGTTCCAGCTCGAAGGGTGCTGCGCAAGATAGTTCAGGAAGGGTGGTCCTGGTGGCCCCCTGTTGTCCAAGAAGAGTGTGGTTCGCAGACATCGTGCAGTTGGCGGTAGATCAGTACGCCCTGCCACTGGTTCCAGATCTGCTCACTCAGGGTCATCTACGCCACCTCAATTTACAAACGCTGGCTTTGACGGCCTGGCTGTTGAAACCTCCATCTTGATGGAAGGAGAGCTGCCTGCCTCGGTGGTGAATACCATGATCAGGGCTAGGAAAAGGTCCTCTTCTTTCATCTACTACAGGGTTTGGCGTACTTACATTGACTATTCCTAGGATTTTGGCGTTTCTACAACATGGTTTGGATTTGGGTCTTCAGATCAGTACTCTGAAAGGCCATGTGTCTGCTTTGGCTATTTTTTTCCAAAGATCCTTTGCTCAGCATCCCCTGGTCAAGACCTTTTTCCAGGGGGTTACTCATGTGCATCCCCCATGTAAGCCTATGTTACCAGTCTGGGACTTGAACTTGGTCTTATCTGCCCTGCAGGGGTCTCCCTTTGAGCCCTTGCAGGGGGGCCCCTTGTCCATTCTTACGCTTAAGGTAGTCTTTTTGGTGGCTATCACTTCTGTTAGGCGTGTTTCTAAATTGGCGGCGCTTTCCATCAAGCCTCCTTATTTTGAGAGACACCAGGACAAGGTGGTGTTTCGTTTTAAGCCAGATTTTCTGCCAAAGGTTGTTTCTGCCTTTCATCTCAATCAGACATTGCTTTTCCTTCTCTGTGTCCTAATCCCAGTAACCCTAAAGAAAGGGTTTTGCATTCTTTGGACGTAGTCAGAACTCTGAAGTTCTATTTGGGGGCTACTGAGTCCTTCAGGAAGACTGATGCTCTTTTTGTGCTTCCGTCTGGACCTAAGAAAGGTCTGGCTCTGGCTAAGGCCACTATCAGCAAATGTATACATCAGGCTGTGATACAGGCCTAATCTGCTAAGGGGAAGGAGCCTCCCTTCCCTGTTACTGCTCATTCTACTCGTGCTATTGATGCCTCTTGGGCTTTTCAGCACCAAGCTTCTGTTGAACAAGTTTGCAAGGCCGCTTGTCTTCTGTTCATACTTTTTCAAAGTTTTACAAGGTTGATGTTAGGGCCTCAGCTGATGCTGCTTTTGGCCGCAAGGTTCTGCAGGCGGCAGTGGTTTAAACTGTCTGCTTTTACTTTTGGGGATCCCACCCTACCTTACGGACACTGCTATTGGATGTGTAAGGAATATCTTCTGGAACAGGACGTGCTGTATACTTAGAATAATACAATTCTGTGATTACTCACCTGTAGAATTGGTATTATATGTATACATTATATGTTCCACCCCACCCTTGTTATCATTATCTTTAGTTACCTCTTTATGGTGATTGTTCTTATGTTCAAATTTTCATATAATGGTGTTAGTTCTCCCGGTCCTTTTTTAACTACTTTTCAATACTGGGGATTTTGTGGGAGATCCCTGGTATATATGGGGCCAGGAGGAGCCACTTTTCTGTCTCTGCAGTCCAGCGCCATCTACTGGATGTATAACCCAAGTGTAAGGAATATCTTCTGGAACAGGACGTGCTGTATACATATAATACCAATTCTACATGTGAGTAATCACAGAATTGTATTTTTGTCCCCACAGCTTCGGCATCTTCATATTTACAAATGTGAGAGAACGAGTGATTCCATTCTCCATGACAGAGGCATCCAACAATATGGTTTTACGCCCCTCAGGGTTGAGCTGTGGCATGCTGAAACACCCTTGGCACGTTTCCTCCATTGCAATTAATGAAGTAGGCGTAAACAAGGCTCCATGGACTCCGCCATGACAGGCTGCTGGCGCTTGAAGATGGACTTGCTTGTCCCCACCATTAGTAAAATGTTACATTAATTGTACAATAGTTTTGGAGTCCAGCCAAATCATGCTCTAACTTCACCATTCTGAATCAGAAGCAGCTCCTGGTGCCCTTGTGCTCCCGGGCCATCCCGAATAGGGATGCCCCGCTGTGTGAAACCCCCCCAGTTCACCCAAAAAAAGTGACCTCTCCTCCAATGGAACATTTGCGGGCTCTCGTCCAATCAGAGCCCTGTGCCTTGTTTACATCCTTCAGCAAAAGGCTCTTATTGTCCTCAATGGGAAGTGTGCGCTGCTGCATCCCCAGCGGCATCCACGCTCCCATCCCAGCCAGTCTGCATAGCTGGGATGGGATAGTGCACATGCTGCCGGGGATGCGGCAGGGCTTGCTCCACATTGTAAACGACTCTGACTGGAAGAGAGCCCGTGCATGTGCCATTGGAGCGTGGAAACGGGACTTATTATCGGCGCCCTGGGGGGGTTTCACACCGTGGGGCATCCCAATTCGGAAAGACAGCAACCGGCCATGGAATCTTTTACATGGTGGGTTTTGTTCCGCTTTAAAGAGAAGGAACCAGCTCCCTAGAGTCTATATAAGGTTAGTGGTCCCCTCTGATGGGATGCCCCACTGTTTGCATCCTCAGGGATTGCCCAGTACACTCACTTGCTCACACGGACTGCAATTCCACACCGCATCCCTACTGTGCCTTTAGCCTAGTTGTGTACATGCGCCAGGCATTTCTGAATGGCTGGTGAGGGCACTCCCTATAGCTAGAGATGAACAGAGATGCGGTCGGCGGAACACACTTATGTGAGCTGCAGATTGGATGAGCGGCCAGTACCTGCGCAGTGGAAACAAAAGAAAGGTGAGTTTTCAGGTGATCTCAGCCTCTACACAAATTAGGGCATCCCAAATTGGTATTCCCAGGCAGGTGGAACGAAACCCAAGATAGTGTTTTGTTCCTTTTTAAATACAGTCTGTGGCTGCTACAATGATTGGGCAATGAAAGTGGTACTCATTATCCCCTGCACCACCAACTCCTGTGGACATGGTGTGTAATTTATAGAATGTCCAAGCCCTTGTTTGGCATTAAAAAAAAATACAGGCACTTATCCTGGTTTTACACACCCGCTTATTGAGGTAAATACATTGGCATTGCTAGCCCCTGTGATTGACTTGGAGGGAATGGAAAGGAGGCCCGTTTCACACCATGGTTGCTGGTCAGTGAAATTAAGGGGCTGCTTGCCGGGGAACTCGTTCTCGGAGATAGAGATCATACTGTGGCAGCATGCGTCTCAGTTATTTGTATGAGAAGTCTGATTTGGCATGAACAAGCTAGATGATAGCTCAGTTGGTAAAGTGATAGAGGGAATCAGAGTCGAAGGTTCTAATCCCTGCTTGGGTCAGTTGAATTTTATTTTTTCCCCCATTGTTTTTTTTTCTGTTTTCATCCCCCCCCCCCTTTTTTTTGCTCTCCTCATTTATTATTTTTACAGTTTTTCTTTCAGGTTACCTCTGCTGCTGTCTGCAGTATCTTTCGGTTTCCCATTTTCTCTTGGGAAGCGGGAGCAGTTGCCCCTTTAGTCACTAACTTATTATTCTTTCCCCCACTGGGCTGCAACTCTGTTCAGGAATTTAGGATACAGGCGCCGCCATCTTGACTCAGAAGCATCACACTTACTGAGGAGAGGAGAGTGGGATAAGGTACAGGGGGGCGGGTTATAGCTGTGCTTTGCTCAGACAGAGCAGAGCTGGGGTCAGGTAAAGGTCAGCAGTCCCAGAATGCAGAGCAGCACAGTTAGGAGGCACTTCTGTTTGCAGGCTGCCTGATAAGATGGCGGCATCCATAAGCCGCCATCTTGGATGTTTAAAGGCTCATAACATGCAATAGATGCAGGTAGGATGATTTTTTTTTTTTTTTAATTCTTTATTTATTAAAGATTTTCAAAAAAGAAAACATTTTTACAATTCCAGAATGCAACAAATGTAGCACACAGTGTCAAATATGCATACAACAATGCAAGTCAATAAAGACCGTTGTAAACCGCCAATTTCCCCGAAGGGATGCTCATGTAGAGTCAGACTTTATTTCCTGCCAATCGGCTGTCAACGCTGTGTAAGCAGCAAACCTTATTGAGGTATAGGCAGACGGAAATGGAATTGAACAGAAAACACTACGGAGGAAAGGGGGAAGGGAGGGGGAAAGGAAAGGGCAGGGGTAAGGAAGGGGAAGGGTGAGCAAGGGTGAGTCTTTATTGTGGACCAAGTAATTCTTTTCCTTCCGGAGATTCCGTGAAGGCCATCCAGCCGTACCACGTCACCACAAACCTTTCATAGGTGCCATCCCGCAAGGACATGAGGTTTTCAAACCTCATGATGTCGTTCACCTGTCGGCACCACCCGCTTATGGACGGGGGCTCCTTACTCTTCCACACCTGCGGGATGCAGGTGCGACATGTTATGGAATTTTGGTAACGTTTCAAAGGGATCTCTGACACGTGGAGGAGGCAAAGAGCAGGGTCCTCCGGGACCACCGCTCCAGAAATCTGCCCCGTAACCCGTCTGACCACGCTCCAATATTCTTTTAGTTTGGGGCAGGACCAGAAGAGGTGTAGGTAGGATGATTTTTAATGTGGACAATCTGTATGTACAGGGTGTGGGAAACATATAAGATAGACTCTTATTCAGAGTGAAGGTCCGCTTTAACCACACCCATACCACGCCAATCACCCACAAACTGTATATTCTTGTACCTAGGTGTAACCAACACTTTAAAGTTTAACCTTTTGATAATCTTTAAAGTATCTCGTTGCTTCTGGCTTGCATTGGCCCCTCCTTTTTGGAGGGAAGGGAAAGGAGGAAGGCATTTAGTGCTAGTAAAAATGGTATACAATTTGCAAGCATTATCGCTTCAAAAACATGACATAGGAGACAATATTGGGGGGTAATTGCGATTGTCCTTTAAAGCGGTCCTTCACTCTGAATAAAAGTCTTATATGTTTCCCACACCCTGTACATACAGATTGCTTACATTAAAAATCATCCTACCTGTATCTACTGCATGTTTTGAGCCTTTAAACATTCAAGATGGCGGCTCATGGGACATCAGGCAGCCTGCATTGCTGACCTTTTCCTGACCCCAGCTTTGGTCTGTCTGAGCAAAGCACATCTATAACCTGCCCCTCTATACTTTATCCCACTCTCCTCTCAGTAAGTGTGATGCTTCTGAGTCAAGATGGCGGCACCCGTATCCTGAACAGAGTTGCAGCCCATTGGGGGAAAGAATAATAAGTAAGGGACTAAAAACATAAAATATATTTATTTGATATGCTGGGGAATCGTTTTTTAAGGTTTTGGGCTTTTCAATAAATCACGGTGAAGGTCCGGTTTAAGTGTAAAACAGTCCACCATTTCCTATGGACAGCGATTGCGGGGCAATGGCATGCAGATTCTGATTACCCAGCAACTTCCCTTGTGTGATCTTTAGCCATGTCCTGGCACTTACTCCTATCCTTTTGTATTAAAAGACAACAGGAGGCTTCATTAAAAGACAACAGGAGGCAAAATTTAGAAACTTTAGTTTCTATAGCTTTGTTTTTTTCTGATAATCCCTGCTAATCGTCCCCCTAGTGGGCGAAAGCAGGTCATGACTTAAAGTGGACCAAGACTCCATGGCCTGCTGTGTTCGCCAAGTACTCCAACAGCATAATAAACCACATAGCCCTAAAGCTCCTAATGTTTTTTGTTTTGTTTTTTTGTTTTTTCAAAATGACCCCCCCCCCCCATGAAGAAAACGCATTTTACAATTTTGTTCATTTTTGAAATTTCCATCCAGCGGGCATGGTGACTTTCCAGTGCAAAAGCAGACAGCGTGTTTATATCCGCATACTTTAACACCTATCACAATGCTGCAATATACAGGGGACAGGGGGAAGAGGGCAGAGTCATAGACCACCAGTCGAACCCTATGATTGGAGGTCTACTGCTAGGGAAATCAGCGGATGCGCCAGAGGTGGAAGCCTGTTGCTGATACTTATCTATCCTAGTTTCACCCTGCTAATTGTGGCCTCATAAGACTGCCTGACCATTGACATTCGCCACACACCCCCGATCGGGGGTTCCCTCTGCGTGAAACCCCCAGTTGGCTGAAGCCAACTCACTTCTTCCCAATCCTACGGCGCATGTGCGGCCGCTCGTCCAATCAGTGCACTCAGAGCTGCTGACGTCACGTCGTCTAAGCCTTTGTCTAAGGCCAGCGGCTCCGAGCGTGCTACCCTCTAACAGGGAGAATGCCCGCGTTGGGCATTCACAAATGCCTGGTGCGGGCTCGCGTGTGCACCGTTGGACCGGGAAACAAGGTAAGTGTATGGGGCTACCTGGGGGGTTTCATACAGCGGGGCATCCCGATTTTGGATGCCCCAGGGAAAGGGAATCGATCGACCATTCCCGAACCAATCGCCATGGGTTTTGGTCCACTTTAAAGGGTGAAAAATATGGGTAATTCCTCATGTTTTTCATACCGATTGTATTATAATCATTTCATTTTTGTGATTAATCAGAGAGCAGGTCCTCCAATGCATGGTCCTACACACACAAAATCATATGGTACTTTACAGCTTTCCCACGCCATCGCTGCTGGAGCTCCTACTGCCGACGGGGCATGGCCTATGCAGCCCGGCGTTCATGAGTGAATAGGCCATGCCCACCCACTGTAGCCAGGAACCTGAGCAGTGGCAGCATGGGAGTGCTGTAAGGCACTGTATGTGTCTGTGTGTGGGGAGTGCCATGCATTTGAGGACTGGCAGGCAAGTTAACTGCTTCCTACCTGCAAGTCTTTCATTGCGCGGCCCTCTCCCACACGCATTCACCCTATAGGACGCACCCATATCTTCCCCTCAATTTAGTGGGGAGGGGGTGCGTCGTATAGGGCGAAACATATGGTATATTACAACTAAATATCCTACTCACTATCTAGTGTAAAGAATAGCTATATAGAATGGACAGATCACAGCTATGTTATTTAGTCATAGAAAAAGGCCAATCTAGGTAGGATAGTTTACGATACTTTTTCAATATCAACTTATATAATTGTAACAAATAACTACTGGACAGCAGAGTAAATCAGTGGGCCCTTATATAATATTCTCATGCAACTATTCTGCTCCTTCATGGCATTGTGGTGTCTGTTTTTGCACCTTTCTATAAAGCTTGTTGCTGTGTCCCCAGCAAGGTGCGCATACTTTTGCGGACCCATGTGTTGTGTTGGTGGTTGGTACTGGCCAAGGCCACCCACTGTGGAAGAAAAGTCTCGGGCCACGAAGTCGTATGTGGAGGTGTCACATGGCCTGGTGATGTGGGAGTTTATTTAAAAGTGTGCTCTGGCTCTATCCTTTACAACTTAGCTGTCACAGCAGCCATTGCTATTCGTTCAGACAGAGGGGTAATAACCCCAAAATGGTTATGGTGTCAAAGCCAGTGACCAGAATTGGGGGGGCCCTAGAGTACTCTGGGACAGGTCTGACAGTGGTAGGCAACAAGATTTATTTATTACATCAGAGTACATTTGTCATGACCAGTGCATCAGAGAAAATCGATGGAAGGTGAATACTAGGATGAAGTCACTCTCAGGCATGACAAGCATGACAGAGGTGTCTGTGCTTACGGCCTTCCTAGAAAGGCCTTGATCTTTCTCTTATGTCTGAACACAAACCCCCAGCATCAACAATGAAAGTTAATCTAATCCAGCTCCCATTCCCCTTGGCAGATCTGCTGCCTGTTGTGAAATCCCACCATTATTTGGTTTGCTAGCCCCATGGCGGTGCCCTAGTAATTAAGCAAAAATTACAGCTTCTACTGATGCTATCATAGCACCCTTGTGCACTTTGGAAATGTAGAGCATCTTGAACTGTTGTCTTTGGCTTCTGAGACAAAGACATTTTCCTCCAGCAGAAATACCTTCGCTACTTCCGTGTCAATGTTTATCCCTAGGAAGGACAGACCAGAAATTGATTCAAAGATATAACCTTTATTATCCACCTGAACTTCTTTAGTGTGGCTAAGGCTTTAACTCATGTCATGAATTGCTTCCTTGAAGCTCTCATGACCGTAGCCCTGATATTAGCAAGCATTTTCCCTATATCCAGTCCAGGTCATCCCAAAAGTGATGACGTGGGTATTCCGCCTCCAGGGGGCGCTCGACTGCAAAACCTGTCGCTCCTCCCGGCCCCCTATAAAAGCAGGTGTCTCACTATGATTTCCCTGTGTTCATCTTGCAGTCTGGCTGCTGAAGATCGTTGTATACTCCTGCATATTGCAGCTGAGCGGGGCCTCCTAGCCCGTCAGCCACTGCGGACCCTAATACCACTGATCCCGTGGACCCACTATTGCCTCCCAGCCACGGCTGTCGGGACTGTGATGGTAGGGAGAACGCCGGGGGCAGGTGTTTTCGGCAGAGCTAGGCTCTGGGCCGCAGACCCTGTCTAAAGGGTAGCCGGCCAAAGGCTGATGGTGAGCCTATGGGGGGGGGGGGAGGAACCACCTACTGCCCGCTGACTTATTACCTCTTGCCCCACAAGCTTTATTGCAGTGTATCTGTGGTGATTTGTCACTGTGTTTTACTTGCGCATGTTATACATACCTCACTCGCTCCCTCGAGTTGTCTCCTTCCTGCTCCCCTCCATCTTGGGTTGTTAGCTGTGGGGGTCGGGCACTGCTCGGCTCTCCTGAGACCGCAGGCTCCCTTGTGTTCTGGTGCGGTGTGCAGCTGTGTGCATGCGCTGCACGTTTTTGTCGGGGGCCCTGCTGTGGGCCGCCCAGTGGCAGACTTGTGTGGGCTCTTTAAAGGAAGGCCGCCATCTTGAGCTGTGAGGAGGCAGGAGGCGGGTGCTCCTGTTCGCGCCGTCGGGGGGGCGGGGCCGCACTATGGCGCTTTTCGATTCACTGCTGTGCGGCCGCCCCTCGAGGAACACGCAGAGCTGCTGGCTCTGTGCCATCTTGCTGCTGCCACGCTGACTGGGTCCCCTCCGGTGTTGGTTACGCTGGTCCCTATTACTAATATAGATTGTGTTATACTTAATGCGCATGTGCTGTGGGATGCTTATGGCCTTCTTTGCTTGTGTTTTTCTGGTTGGGCCCATTGATAGATTGTGGGTTGTGGTTTCTCCCGGTCCCCCACCCCCTCTCCCTTTTTATTAAGAGGGATCACAAATAGAGGGACGATATAGGAGGGCTAAATAGGTTTGGGCCGTTAGTGCCTTGTAACCTGCATACAAATTTTTTGCTTCTTATCACCATAATGGAGGCTTCTGGGGATAGTGAGCTAGGGGCCCCATTTGGGCGGGTGAAGCTCTGCCCCATGTGCAGTGCAAGCCCTTTGGGCGGATTCAGCACTGTTTGTACCACTTGTGCCAGGAGCGTCATTTTGGAGCATGATCGGGAGGGCGTATCTGCCCCTAGCCCTTTATTGCCTGCAGCCTTTCCAGAACACCCACTGCTGCACTCAGCCCCCAGTGAGGGGGAAGCCAGCAGGGGGTCCCAAGTTGATTTGGCATACCGGGTGGCCAGCCTCGAGAGACAGATCTTGCGAACGGCTCCTAAGAAGGCCACGAGTTAAGAAGCGGCATCTCGAGCTCGTTTACTCGGATAATGATGATGATGATGATCTTTTTGGAGGTCTGGGCTCCGTGGAGGAAGGCGAGTTGCAAGAGGACTCTATTTCCAAAGTGGATTATTCTGCTGGCTATGACAGCGGGTCTGGTTCTGCCTCGGATGAGGATACGTGGCTCCCTGATGATATGGAGAAGTTACTTGCCTCAGTTTTTGAGACGTTGCACATTGTCCCTCCTAGAGCGGCTAAGAGGAAGCAGGGTGATTTGTTTCGGCCTGAGAGACAGAGGCGAGTCTTTCCTGAGCAGGCCCATTTTTCTAATATGATTTTCAAGGAATGGGAAAGGCCTAACAAGCTACTGTCGGTGCCTAAGGGCCTGGACAGACGGTATCCTGAGGAGCTGGTCCGGTTATGGTCCCGTCCCCCCCGAAGTGGATTCCCCTGTTTCAGGGTTATCTAACACTACGGTTATGCCGTCACCCGATACTGCTTCCATGCGTGATCCAGCTGACAGGCATATGGATCAGCTAGTTTGTCATGCCTTCACCTTTGCTGGAGCTGGTTTTCGCCCTGTGTGTGCCGCGGCTATTGTCTCCTTAGCCATCAGAAAGAAGGTGAGACGTCTACTGGATATTGCTAAGTCTCGCAAGCGGGCGGAGGAGTATAAGGAACACAAAGCTTGCATGGATTTTATTGCCTTTGTTGCCTCTATCATGGATGATGGTGTCCGGCTTGGTGCTAGGGTTTCGGCCCGCTTGTTGCGCTCTGTCGCTCGCTCTGGTTGCGGCAATGGTCGGCTGATGCCGCAGCCAAGAAGTCGCTCACTAGTATCCCCTTCGTGGGGCACAGGTTGTTCGGGGAGCGTCTGGACCTCCTGATCAAGGATGGTAGACTCCCTCAGTGGCGGAGGCCTGCGCGGCCCTTTCGGGGTTCTTCTGCCTATCGCTCCTTTCAAGGAGGAAGAGGCTGTTCATTTTCAGGTGGCCGCAGAGAGTTTTGGGGACGAGGTAGGTCCCGCGGTTGACCCAATCCCTCCTGGGAATCCAAGTCCAGGCCCCCTGCCAAGGCCCCTCATGCATGAGGAGGCGCCCTCACCCATCCGGGTGAGGGGACGGCTTCTGCTATTTGCTCACGTCTGGAGACAGCACGTCTCGGAACCTCCTGCGGTTAGGGGTGATTTGCCCTGTGCCTCGTCAGGAACAGGGCCAAGGCTTCTACTCCAATCTCTTTACAGTTCCCAAGAAGGACGGTTCATTAGGCCCTATCCTGGACCTGAAGGGTCTCAACAGATTTGTAAGAGTCAGACATTTCTGCATGGAAACATTACGGTCAGCGGTGAGCTCGCTTCGGCCCGGTGACTTCATAACCATGGTGGACATCAGGGATGCCTATTTGCACATCCCGATTTTTCAAGGACATCAGAATTTCCTGAGATTTCTCTGGAGGACCAGCATTACCAGTTTGTGGCTCTGCCATTCGGGATATCCTCAGCCCCCCGGGTGTTCACCAAGGTGCTGGTGGGCATCATGGCTGGTCTGAGGAATCAGGGCATTCGTGTGCTGCCTTATCTGGACGATTTACTGATTGCGGCGCAGTCCCTTCAGCAGGCCGAGAGCGACACCGAACGGTGTTATCCACTCTCAAGGGTTTCGGATGGGTAGTCCCCCAAGTCGTCTATCACTCCCTCGATGGTGAGGTCCTTCCTGGGCATGACGTTGTACACCTCTCAGGTCAAGGTATTCCTGCCACAGCAGAAGGTGGTGGGCATCCAGACGCAGGTGCAGGCCTTGCTGTCTTGTCAGCGGTCGTCGATCCGTCTGGGGATGAAACTGGTGGGCCTAATGGTGTCATGCTTCGAGGCTGTGCCCTTCGCCCAATTTCACATGAGACCTCTTCAGTTGAACCTGTTGACTGGCTGGGACCGGATGCAGGAGTCGTTGGAACAGGAATTTTCACTGTCCCCCCCTGGCCAGGCAGTCCCTCTTGTGGTGGTTGGACTCCAGAAACCTGTTGGTGGGCAAGTCCTTTCTGACTCCCCATTGGGAGATACCACGGATGCCAGTCTGACTGGCTGGGGAGGCGCTTGGCAGATGCAGAAGATCCAGGGTCAGTGGAGTCCACAGGAGAACCACTTGCCCATAAATCTCCTGGAGCTGAGAGCGATCCGGTTGGTGCTTCTTTGCTTGACTCCCCATGTAAGGGGTCGTGCGATCCAGGTTCGCTCGGACAGTCAGAAGGCTGTCGCCTACATCAATCACCAGGGCGGGACTCGGAGCAAGCGAGCCCTCAGGGAGGTGACTCAGATTCTGACTTGGGCAGAGGAGAATGTTCCTTGCATCTCGGTGGTTTACATCCCCGGGGTAGAAAACCAGGAGGCAGACTCCCTGAGCAGGAGTGCCTCACCTCTGGGGAATGGTCTCTCAGCAACAAGATCTTTCACACTCCACTGGGTTCAACCGGACCTGTTTACGTCTAGACACAATCACAAGCTTCCAAGGTTCATCTCCCTGTCAAGAGATCCTCTGGCCTTTGCTACAGACGCTCTGGCATTTCCTTGGACGGAGTTCAGACTCCTTTATGCATTCCCTCCGTTTCCACTCCTGGGCCGAGTGCTGCACAAGATAGCCCAGGAAGGGGTACCAACCATCCTGGTGGCTCCTCGCTGGCCGAGAAGGAGTTGGTTTGTGGACATAGTTCAGATGTCGGTGGATCGCTACATCATGCCCGACGACCCAGGGCTTCTCACGCAGGGGTCGCTGCGGCACCCCAATTTACAGGCTTTGACGGCCTGGCTATTGAAACCTCAATCCTGACGGAAAAGGGACTGTCAGCCACGGTTGTGCATATTGGTTCTTTCTGCTCTACCGGGTCCTCCCTTTGAGCCTTTGTGCGATGCTGCATTGCCTATTTTGAATCTCAAGTTGGTCTTTTTGGTAGCGATCACATCGGTGCGTCACGTGTCAGAGCTGGCCGCGCTTTGTGTGAAAGTCCAGCACCGACTAATTCTAAGGAAAGGACCCTCCATGCCTTGGATGTGGTCAGAGCCATTAAGTATTACCTGGTTGCGACGGAATCCTTCAGTAAATCGGATTTGCTTTTTGTCCTAACAGAAGGTTCTAGGAAGGGCTTGCCACCAGCCAAGTCTACTCTTAGTAAGTGGATCAGACAGGCGGTGGTGCAAGCATATTCTGCCAAGGGGAAGGAACCCCCTTTTCGGATCACAGCTCATTCTACCAGAGCTATTGGCGCCTCTTGGGATTTTAAGCACCAGGCATCTGTTGAACAAGTTTGTAAGGCCGCCACTTGGTCTTCAGTTCATACCTTTACCAAGTTTTCCAAGGTTGATGTTAGGGCCTCAGCTGATGCTGTCTTTGGCCGAAAGGTGCTTCAGGCAGTAGTGAAATGAACTACATGCTGTTCCGCACTGGGGATCCCGCCCTAATGGACACTGCTTTTGGATGTCCCACATGTCATCACTTTTGGGACGACCTAGACTGGATATAGGGAAAAATACAATTCTGTGAAACTCACCTGTAGAATTGTTTTTGAATATATCCAGTCCAGGTCGTCCCACCCCGCCCTTGTTTCATTATCTCTTGTTTGCCTGTGGTGATTACCATTTTTATATTGGACCGTTGTCCTTACGTTTTTTGCTGGAGAGAGTACATGCTGAAGCTATGTGAAGTAACATGGTTTTTTGGCCTCCCGGCCTGTCTCTTTTTTCTTACTGCTTTTTAACCACTGGGAAACCATAGTGAGACACCTGCTTTTATAGGGGGCCGGGAGGAGCGACAGCTTTTGATCTTGCAGTCGAACGCCCCCTGGGGGCGGAATACCTACATGTCATTACTTTTGGGACGACCTGGACTGGATATATTCAAAAACAATTCTACAGGTGAGTTTCACAGAATTGTATTTTTGGGAACTGTGTCTAGTCCGAGCTGCAGACCTCAGGAACTTGGTTGTGTCCCAAAAGTGTTTCCAAAACCAAACTGCGATTCCACCACCAGTAATTAAAACTGCATACCAGTTTATTTCTTTTTTTACCTTAATATCTGCATATACCAATCAATTGATTTCAAAGAGGATCTTATCCAATGCAGGTCTTTATCCAATTCTTTTAGGATCACTGTTAAATGCTCTACACTCATATGGAGACAAAAAAAAGAAAGTAAACAGCATAGTGTAGTCTGTTTTATTAAAAACTTTTATTGAAAAACACCTACCAGAAGTAAACAACAATGATGTAATTAACTGAACACTTTGCATAGGCCTCAATGCAATGTTATAGCTATAGAAAGCCAGTGCAAATTTACATTACAAAATGTCTCAAGGAATGAAAATTGTTTTATACCATTTTATGTTTAATCTTATTTTTATTGAGTTTTCAAGCACAATACAACATATCAAAAAATTACAAGACACATAACAAATGCAGTACACCTGTCACATTCAGCCTTCAGGGATTTACAACAGCCACCTGTATTATCGGGAAGAACACAATTCACTCATCCTCGTTTCCTTTTCCTGGCCAATCCGACCACTTCTGTAGTGACCGTCAAATTGCTCGATCCCCCCCTATCCCTCTCTTCCATTTCCGAAGAGGCGTGAGAGGTCATCCAGCTGGAACAACATATCCCGTGGGGAGGACCGTGACACAGAGCCAAGCCCTGAGGTGGACCCAGCACTTAATCCCACAAATTAGCTCCCTGATAATCAATCCCTTGATGCCCAAGCCTACGATTCTCTCGGAGCTCGTCCGGAGCGACAGACCAACTCGCTACTGGTGAGGCACTGACAAACTCGCATAACACACACACACTTTGGACACTAGGACCGGGGGGGCAGGGGCGGGGAAAAGGAGGACGAACAAGCACTCGAGCGCAGAGGAGCTGAGAGGAAGAAGAAGGAATCCCCCAGCAGCCCGAAAGGTCCTACCGCTACCAAATCCCCCCCACTCTCCCTACCTTGCCCACTGTTGCCTCGCCTCCTACTGTAGTTCTAGTATCCTTTTTTGGCCAGCATCCGAGTCTTTAAACACAATCCAGCCTACCCACGTATGCATAAACTTCTCACTTTCCCCCCCCAGATCTGCAGTAAGGTCCTCCATCCTCATGATATTGTTCAGCTCCTCATACCATTCTAGTAAAGAGGGGGATGTCGCACTCTTCCAGTGCCTTGGGATCACCATTCTCGCGGCAGTCAAGAAATGCCTCAGGGCCCCTTTCTTCCCTGCCTCCCTACTTCCCGGGAGCATGGATAGCAATGTTATCTCGGGAATATTTGGAGTCACGGTACCAAAAACCTCATCGCGTAGTAGTAGAACCCTCTCCCATAGTCTATTTATACTGGGACACTCCCACCAAACATGTAGAAGTGTCCCCTTTTCCCTGTTACATCTCCAGCATGTATGGAGCCGCGGGGAAAATCTGATGTACACGGCCTGGGCTCCTATACCACCTGGAGATTGACTTGAAATTTTTTTTTTCTGGGCTGTGCATGGTTTTCGCCATTTTGTGGGTAAGATAGAACGCCTTATCCCAATCCTCCTCCTCAAACGTCTTCCCGATTTCCCTCTCCCATTCTGCTACAAAATCCAGCTTCCTAGGTTTCCATTCCTCCATCATGATACCATACAGGATAGAAATTTCCCCTTTAGGTCGTTCGGCTACCTCAAGCAGGTCTTCGAACTGGGTTTGATTCCTAGTTATCCCCCCCAGATCTGTTTTATACCATTTTAAATGTAAAGCTGATGTGCTTTTGGGGCTATTGCAACTTTGAGCAAATGACTATGGCTGCTGAGATGGCTAAGCTGTAAACAACGGTCAACAAAACCCAGGGCCAGGAGTATGTGATTGCGGGGGAAATCCTTGTCATGGATAATTGATTGTAGTTCTTTTCTAAAATGAAAAATAGGCAAACTGTAACTATGTAAACTGTATAAACATGATTTTCATATAAGGGCCTATTGATTTAATCTGCCATCTAGTGGTTATTTGCAGCAATTGCACATTTTGGCTTTACAAAAGTATTTATCAAGAATTGAACTATGTAAAATTGTAAATATTCATTCCCTAGGGCCCCTTTTTTGTACCTGGGTGTACTCCATCCATCCTCCGGTCAGGAACTCTGCTCCAGTAGCAAGGACTACTGGAAGGCCCCCAAGAGGTGGCTGCAGAAGTGCCTGACTGGAGATGCCAGTCCCATCGCCACTTGCTGCTTCCGGGTTTCGCTGCTGCCCCCCCACTGCCTCCGCCACTCCTTCCACTTCCATGTATCGGTATCCATGGCTATTTGGTGGACAAGAAACAACGGGGCAGTGCAGGATGGCATGTACCACGCTGCACTGGAGGCTCAGCACAAGATTGTGTGCAGAGCTAAGTCTATGCTTCTCTAACACAATATCAGTTGAGACGCATAGTGTGATTCCACATACAGTACAACTGATATTTCCTATTGCATGGCACAGCCTGCTTCAAGAAGTCCTTACGTATGGGGATATTTTGCCACAAGGTGGCGCAGTGTACTGCAGAAGAGTTGTGCCTCCTCCCGGTACCATATAAAAACAGGATCACCAATAGACCAGTGTTTCCTCTGCAGTGATTCTGCGAAGATAGAAGTTGGCTCTTTATATTGCGCAGATGAGCGGGGCAACCAAGCCTGTGGCCCTGCATGTCTATTCCCACCTGTTTCCAGACCCTCTGTGCCTCCCAGCCTCGTCTGAAGGATCGGTGAAGGTAGAGGAGCACTAAGGTCAGGTGCTCAAGGAGCGCTACTCCAGGCCGCAGACCCTGTCCCACAAAGGGTAGCTGGCCATAGGCTTTATGGTGAGCCTACTGAGGGATGTGGAGTTCGTGTCCCAGCTTCTGAGAGTGTTTTGGGGACTGTGTGCCTTGTTTCTCTGGGGTCCCCCCCCCATCCCTGGCCTGGCTCTCGCCGCTGCCTGCTCGCTCTCCCCCCCCCCTCTCCCCGACGTGTGTTTGGGGGCGGCGGGTGGTAGCGGCGAGTGTATTCTAAGCATACAGCACGTCCTGCTCCAGTAGTAGTAATAACATGTGGGTAATCCTCCGCCTCCGGCGCAGTGCACTGCAGACATGTAGAAAACAAGCTCCTCCCGGCCCTTCATATACCAAGGGACCTCCCACAAATCCCCAGATTTCTCTGCAGTGCTGGAACTGCGAAGACATGAAGTATCACACTCTCGCGGGCGAGCGGGGCTTGACAGCCCGAGGACCTGCGGGACTATTTCCACCCGTCCTTCTTGTTAAGAATATGCCTCCCAGCCTGGGCTGAGTTGGTCCGGTGAAGGTAGGCAGCACCTAGCGTGCTTACGGAGCTAGTCTCCACCGCAATCCCCCTCCATAGGGTAGGCGGTTAAGGCGAATGGTGAGCCTTCAGTGGATGCCCCTCCCGCACTAGTGCCCCCATGCCCCATCTAACGGTGAACCCTCTATTCGGGTCACCTTCCTTCCCAGATTCCCCCGTGGGGGAAAAAAGAGGGGGGGGCTGTGTGTTGATGGCCTACTCCTTGCCCTAAGTACACTTTAGACTCTTACCGCTACTGGGTGTCGGAGCGCGGTTCACTTGCTTAATTTTAAACTGACCGCAGCCTTTTTACTGTGCCTTATGCGCACACAGCAGCACTGTTTGGGGAAGCTACGGCGTTTTTCAATTTCCCTCGCTTACTTCGTCAGACCTCTTCTCTGAAGTGATACTGACGTAGCTACATTCTCTCCGGATTGGCTGCGCGCCTTCTAGCTTCGCGCGCTCCGGGGGGGAGGCGTGGTTCGGCCTGGCGCGCTCCGCGTCATCGACTGCTATTGTCTGCCCTTCGAGTTTCGCTGGGCGCCATTTTCTTCTCGTATGCGCGTGGTGAAGACGGTCCTCCCCTCGCAGACCTGTAAGTGCCCTCATGGGCGATCTTTTTTTCTAGACTGTTTCCTCGCGCTCTGCTCTGACATCCCTGTTCCCCTTGTGTCTTTCAGACAGCGGTCATCGGTGGCTTTCCCTGGCCCAACGTAGTGCCCGGTCCAGTCCATTTTTCAGATTTTACTCCCACTTCCCAGCGGGTTATAGGGGCATCCAGGGTTGCTTAAAGCGTCAATCCCTACTGGCTCATTGAATTTAATAATCACCATATGGAGGCATCCCAGGACATCACGAACGGGGTCGCCCTGGGACAAGCCCGTCTGTGTGCAGCTTGTGGGGTCTTACCTAGCAGCAGTGACCACTCACGGGTCTGCGTACCTTGTGCTCAACAGGCGCTAGCCAGTCTTCCCACCTCGTCTGAGGCTGGGCCCGCACCTCGCCTTATTTCCCCTACTCCCCCAAGCTTGAGCATAACCCCCAATACTAGTGGGGATTCTCACGCTGATTTGGCCTCTAGATTGGCCAGTGTGGAAAGCTTTATTGCAAGGCTACTGCCAAGAAGCGTCATTTGAACCCTGAAGCTACTATTCTACCTGTAGAATCTGATGATTTGCTGCTTTCCTATGCTCAGTCCCCATCAGAGGAGGGGGAACTGCTCTCTGACTCAGGATCCTACGAGGACGAGTCCAGGAGTCAGGAGGAGTCTGGCTCTGATCTTTGGTCCCAGGACGACATTGACAGACTGTTGTCTCAGATCTTTGATGTTTTATCCCTCTCTCCCCCTCCCGTGGCACCTCGGCAGAGGGGCGATCTATTTCATACCGCTAGGGTGCGGTTGGAGTTTCCCGAGCAAACCCACTTTAATAACCTAGTGCTGAAAGAATGGGAACATCCCAGTAAACTCCAGGGGATTCCTAAAGCTGTGGATAAGAAGTATGCATTTCCTGCCGATCTGGTTAAGTGTTGGACATCGCCGCCTGAGGTCGATGCCCCGATTCTGAGTCTGTCCAATACCTCTATTATGCACTCCCCTGACACTACTACGCTGCGGGACTTAGAGGATCGGCGAGTTGACCAATTGGCATGTCATGCCTTTGCATTTGGGGGAGCGTCGCTCCGCCCGGTTTGCGCCTTAGCCATCACGGCGGTGGCGCTCAGGACTGTGGATAAGACTGCTCTGGAAGGGGCGGATGACTTGCCCTCTGATGCCACCAATGCTCTGGCCACCTGTGAGACCTTTGTGAATTATATCCTATCTACATCGGACGATGCTATTAATCTGAGCGCTAGATCCTCTGCTCTGGTGGTGGCCATACGCCATGCGGTCTGGTTACGCCAGTGGGCTGCTGACAATGTCGCCAAGAAGGCCCTTACGGGGCTCCCGTTTAAAGGACTGCACCTGTTTGGAGAAAGATTAGATATCTTTGCCAAAGGGGGCAAGCTGCCCCAGCGCAAGCGTCAGATTCGGCCCTTTCGTGGTCCAAGCTCCCATTCTACCCCCTACCGGGGGACCAAGCAAGGTAGAGGGATGTCCTTCTCTGGGTTGCGCTCAGAACCCTGGAACAAGAACAGAGGATGCCGTCCCGGCTCCTCCTGGGGGCCCAAGCCCAAAGCCCCCCCCAAGACCCCCCAAGCATGAAGGGGCGCCCTCGCCCGTCAGGGTGGGGGGACGTCTACAGCACTTCGAGCATGTCTGGAGACGCCTCGTCCCAGACCGGTGGATTCAGGAGGTAGTCTCCTCCGGTTACAAAATTCGCTGTGCTGCCCCCTACCAGGTTCGTTGGGTCTCGGATCCCGCAGGATCCTGCCTCAGCTCGGGTCTTGAGGCTGGCTGTGCAGGACCTTCTGGAGCTCGGGGTCATCTGCGAGGTCCCCTTAAGAGACAGGGGGATGGGGTTTTATTCCAACCTGTTCACGGTGCCCAAAAAAGACGGGTCAGTCAGACCCATTCTGGATTTGAAAATCCTAAACAAGTTTGTCAGAAGCAGGCATTTTCGTATGGAAACTCTGCGCTCGGCCATTGCCTCGCTGCGTCCAGGGGACTTCATGACATCTGTGGACATCAAGGACGCTTACCTGCACGTGCCGGTGTTCTCAGGGCACCAAAGGTTCCTCAGATTTGCGCTGTTGGATCAGCACTATCAGTTCGTGGCCCTCCCATTCGGCCTCACGTCGGCCCCCAGGGTCTTCACCAAGGTGCTGGCAGGGGTGATGTCTCTCTTAAGACTAAAGGGCATACGCGTGTTGCCCTACCTGGACGATATTCTCATCACCTCTCGGTCTCTGTGGCAGGCAGAGCTGGACACTCGATTGGTGGTGTCCACCCTGGAGTCCTTCGGCTGGGTGATCAATTACCCATAGTCCTCTCTGTCCCTCTCCTCAGTGACCCCCTTTCTGGGGATGATTCTGGACTCGGTTCAGTCAAGGATATTCCTTCCTCCGCAGAAGGTGGAAGCTCTGACAACCCAGGTGAGATCCCTGCTCGCGAACCCTCATCCCTCCATCCGGCAGGGAATGCAGTTGGTGGGCTCGATGGTGGCAAGCTTCGAGGCGGTGCCCTTTGCCCAGTTCCATCTGAGAACTTTGCAGATTCACCTTCTGTCAGTATGGAACAAGGACCCAGCGTCTCTGGTCGACAGCTGGGTGATTCCCCCCTCGGTCAGACAATCCCTTGCTTGGTGGTTGGACCACAGCTATTTGACAAGGGGCAGATCCTTCCTGGCTCCCTCCTGGGAGACGGTCACGACGGATGCCAGTCTTTCGGGCTGGGGGGGTTTCTGGAAGTCCCTGCGCTTCCAGGGGAGGTGGGGCCCTCAGGAGGCCCATCTTCCCATCAATATCCTGGAACTCAGGGCGGTCAGGTTGGTGCTGGAACGATTCACCCAGCACCTGAAGGGTCTGGCGGTTCAGGTACGCTCAGACAACAGGACGGCCGTAGCCTACATCAATCATCAGGGAGGAACCCGGAGCAAGGGTGCTCTCCAGGAGGTGTCTCTGATTCTATCTTGGGCAGAGACCAATGTACAATGCATATCGGCTGTCTACATTCCGGGGACGGAGAATCTGCTAGCAGATGCTCTGAGCAGGGGGTCGTCCCATCAGGGGGAATGGTCCCTCTGCGACAGGGTTTTTCAGTCACTTTGTCACCGTTGGGGTGTGCCGGACGTGGATCTCTTTGCGTCACGTCACAATCACAAGCTCCCGAGCTTTGTATCCCTGTCTCAGGATCCTCTGGCCCCGGCCACGGATGCCCTGTCAATGTCTTGGAAGGAGTTTCGGCTCCTGTATGTGTTTCCACCAATTCCCCTTCTGGACAGAGTGCTGCGCAAGATCGCTCTGGAAGGGGTACCCGCGATTCTGGTGGCCCCAAGGTGGCCAAGAAGAGTGTGGTTCGCGGACGTGGTTCAAATGGCAGTAGATCAGTGCGATCTGCCAAGGTTACCAGACCTTCTGACCCAAGGGTCTCTACGCCATCCCAATTTACTAACGCTGGCTTTGACGGCCTGGCTATTGAAACCTCCATCTTGATGGAAAAGGGTTTATCTGCGTCTGTTGTGGCTACCATGGTGCAGGCCAGGAAGAAGACTTCTGCTGCCATATACTATAGAGTGTGGCAGGCTTACATTGACTGGTGTGAATCCAGGTCTTTTCCCTGCCGGGAATTCTTAGTATCCAGGGTGCTGGAATTCTTACAACATGGCCTAGACTTAGGTCTCAAGCTCAGTACCTTGAAGGGCCCTGTCCATCTTCTTTCAGAAGACCTTTGCCCATCACTCTCTTATCAAGACCTTCTTTCAGGGGGTCACTCATGTGCGCCCCCCTCGGAAACCTATGGTCCTGGTTTGGGATCTGAACTTGGTGTTGTCGGCCCTGCAGGGGGCTCCTTTTGAGCCTATCCATGAGGCCGCCCTAGCCGTGCTCACGCTCAAGGTTGTCTTCCTAGTAGCCATTACTTCGGTCAGACGTGTGTCTGAGCTGGCTGCTTTGTCTATTCAGCCTCCCTACTTTGAGAGACACCGGGACAAGGTGGTGTTTCGCTTCAAGCCAGACTTCCTGCCTAAGGTTGTGTCTGCATTTCATTTGAATCAAGATATCGTACTTCCTTCCTTGTGCCCCAATCCTAGTAACCCTAAGGAAAGGGTTTTGCATTCCTTGGATGTGGTTAGGTGTGTCAAGTCTTACTTGGTTACCACGCAGGCCTTTAGGAAGACGGATGCTCTCTTCGTTGTGCCTCATGGGCCTAGGAAGGGTTTGGCTCCTGCCAAGTCTACCATCAGTAAATGGATTCGTCAGGCTGTTGTTCAAGCCTATACTACTAAGGGGAAGACTCCCCCCTTTCGTCTTACTGCTCATTCTACTAGAGCTGTTGGGGCTTCTTGGGCTTTTCAGCACCAGGCCTCTGTTGAACAAGTCTGCAAGGCCGCTACTTGGTCTTCTGTACATACCTTTACTAAGCTTTACAAGGTTGATGTTCGGGCCTCAGCTGATGCTGTGTTTGGCCGCAAGGTTCTGCAGGCGGCAGTAGTTTAGACTGCTTGCTGCTACCTTCTGTTGGGGATCCCACCCTTCTTTATGGACACTGCTATTGGATGTCCCACATGTTATTACTACTACTGGAGCAGGACGTGCTGTATGCTTAGAATAATACAACTCTGTGAAGTACTCACCTGTAGAGTTGGTATTATATGCATACAGCACGTCCTGCTCCACCCCACCCTGTTTCACCTTGTTCTGGATCCCCTGTTGGTGATTGTTATTTTTGTATATTTTGCCAGTTTTGGGTGGTTGCTTCTCCTGGTCTCTATTTCTCACTGCTTTTCAATGCTGGGGACTTGCGGGAGGTCCCTCGGTATATGAAGGGCCGGGAGGAGCTTGTTTTCTACATGTCTGCAGTGCACGGCACTGGAGGCAGAGGATTACCCACATGTTATTACTACTACTGGAGCAGGACGTGCTGTATGCATATAATACCAACTCTATAGGTGAGTACTTCACAGAGTTGTATTTTTTAACTGTGTTTTTTCGCCGCCGTTGCCGCGTTGTACTCCGCTCGCGGCGGGCGCCGCTATAACTTGAGTGCGTTTGCTGTATTGCGATGGCGCGGTCACGTTAGCACCGTTTTTGCACTCTTCTGGGGGGGCGGGGCCGGGGGATGATGCGTATCGCGTCGTCCCCCTGCGCCCCGCCCCTCGAGGTTCTTCTGCCAGCACCATCTTGAGTCTGCTGCGCATCCGGGGCCCCTCTTCCTCCCTGGGCTGTGGTGGTGATTTTCCTGTGTCGCTTCCTCCTGTGGCCTGGCGGGTTGGTGATCCTTGGGTCTACTTGGTCCGTGAGTCCCCTTTGGGGGTTTTGTTTCCTTGGGGCATGGACTGCGGGATGTTTATGTGCTTTCTACTTATGTCTTTCAGGCGGGACAACTGGGGGTTGTGGTTTCTCCCGGTTTTGCTCCTTACCCCCTTCATGTCCCCCTTAATGGCTCTGGGGGCATCCCTTGGGGGGGCATCCCGGGTGGCTTTCTTATTAGCCCTTACCCTGTGCTGGCCTATTGCGCCTGTGTTAATCACCATATGGAGGCTTCTGGGGATAGCATGCTCGGGGGTCCTTCGGGGCTATCCCGGCTGTGTGCCATGTGCGGGGTAGCCCCTTTGAGTAACAGTGCCGCGGTGTGCGTGCCGTGCGCCCAAGGTATCATTGCGGCTCAGGCTGGGCTGCCCACTTCTCTTCACAGTTCTGCGCCCCTTTCAGCATCGCCTACCCCCCCGCACCTGCATTTAGCCCCCAGTGAGGGGGATACTAGCAGGGGGTCACAATCTGATCTGGCACTTCGTGTGGCCAGCATTGAAAGCCAGCTTGCCAGTCCTGGTCCAGGTAAGGCCTCTGGCAAGAAGCGGCACCTGGCTTCCACGGCCTCCCTCTTTCCTGAGGAGGATGATGGACTTGATGCCTTTGGTGGCTGTTACTCCCTAGAGGAGGGGGAGCTTTTCCAGGACTCTGACTCCTCTGGGACCAGCAGGAGGGGTACGACAGTGACCCTGGGTCTGCGTCCGGGGAGGACTCATGGTTCCCTGATGACACTGATAGACATTTTTGAAATCTTGCACATTGTCCCCCCTGAGGTGGCTAAGAGAAAGCAGGGTGAGCTATTTCGTCCTGATAAACAGCGTCTGGAGTTCCCTGAGCAGGGCCATTTCTCTAATATGGTGCTCAAGGAGTGGGAACGTCCTAATAGATTGCCTGCGGTGCCCAAAGGGTTGGATAAGAGGTATCCCTTCCCTGCTGACCTGGTCAAGCAATGGCCGTGTCCCCCTGAGGTGGACGCTCCCGTTCTAGGGCTGTCCAACACCTCGGTCATGCCTTCCCCTGACACTACTCCACTGCGGGACAGCGAGGACTGGCGTATGGATCAGCTGGCCTGCCATGCTTTTACATTTGTGGGGGTAGGGCTGCGTCCGGTCTGTGCCGCTGCCATTACAGCTATTGCCCTTAAGAAAAAGCTCAAGCGTCTCACTGATGGCGCTATGGCTGGTAGGAGGAGGGAGGATTATAGGGCCCTCTTGCTTTGCTCTGATTTCGTTGCCTTTGTCCTTATTGCCATGGATGATGCGGTACGGCTGGGTGGTAGGCCCTCTTGGTGGCTATGCGCCGCTCTGTTTGTTTGCGTCAGTGGGCAGCTGACGCTGCTGCTAAGGAGGCTGTCACTGGGCTCACCTTTGCGGGGCTGCGGCTCTTTGGTGAGCGTCTGGATGTCCTAGCCAAGGATGGTAGGCTACCTCAGCGTAGGAAGCAGCCTCGGCCTTTTCGGGGGCCCTCCGCTTCCCTCCCCTCCTTTCGTGCTGCCAGAGGAGGTCGGGGTAGCCGCAGAGATTCTTGGGGCCGAGGCAGATCCTGTGGTCGTCACGGTCTCTCCTGGGGGTCCAAGCCCAAACCCCCTCCCAAGCCCCCTCAGGCATGAGGAGGCGACCTCGCCCATCCAGGTGGGGGGAAGGCTTTGGCTCTTTGCTCACGTCTGGAGGCTACGCGTCTCAGACCGGTGGATTCAGGAGGTGGTGTCCTCCGGTTACAAGATAGAGTTTGCAGCCTGGCCGCCCCCAAGATTCCTCAGATCCCGGATGTCTCAAAACCCTCTGTCAGCTCAGGGTTTGTGTCTTGCAGTTCAACGTCTGTTGGAGTCAGGAGTCATTTGCCTGGTGCCTTCCCAGGAACGGGGTCAGGGGTTCTACTCCAATCTTTTAACGGTTCCCAAAAAGGACGGTTCTTTGAGGCCCATCCTGAACTTGAAGGGTTTGTCAGGTTCAAGCACTTTTGCATGGAGACGCTACGATCGGCTGTCAGTACCCTTCGCCTGGGCGACTTCATGACCTCCGTGGACATCAAGGATGACTATCGTCAAGTGCCAATCTTTCCGGGTCATCAAAGATTCCTGAGGTTCGCTCTAGAGGATCAGCATTACCAGTTTGTGGCTTTACCATTCGGTATCACCTCGGCGCCTCGGGTGTTCACCAAGGTGCTGGCGGGAGTGATGGCTTTGCTGCGGAATCGGGGCATTCACATCCTCCCTTACCTGGACGACATTCTGATTGTGGCTCAGTCTCTTCATCAGGCCGAGAAGGACACTCAGGTGGTGACCTCCACTCTCGAGTCCTTCGGCTGGGTGATCAACTTTCTCAAGTCTTCACTGTCTCCGTCTTTGGTGAGGTCCTTTCTGGGCATGACTCTGGATACCTCTCAGGTCAAGGTGTTCCTGCCTCAGCAGAAAGTGGGGGGCCTTCAGAAGCAGGCACGGGCTCTGCTCTTGTGTTAGTGGGCCTGATGGTGTCCTGCTTCGAGGCGGTCCCCTTTGCTCAGTTTCACATGAGACCTCTTCAGTTGCACCTCTTGTCAGTTTGGGATCGGGACCCTGTGTCCCTGGATCAGGAATTTGCTCTGTCCCCACTGGCCAGACGGTCCCTCTCGTGGTGGCTAGACTCAGGGAACCTTTTAGTGGGCAGGACCTTTCTGCCTCCGTGCTGGGAGACTGTCACCACAGATGCCAGTCTGACTGGTTGGGGGGGCTTTTGGAAGTCTCTGAAGTTCCAGGGTCGGTGGGGCCCCCAGGAGGTCCATGCTCCCATCAATGTCCTGGAACTGAGGGCGATCAGGTTGGTTCTTTCTCAGCTGACCACACACCTTGCATCTCGGCGGTCTACATTCCGGGGGTGGAGAACCTGGAGGCAGACTCCCTGAGCAGGGGGACGTCTCGGCTGGAGGAATGATCCCTCAGCACTCCCTGTATCACCGCTGGGGTCAGCCGGATGTGGACCTGTTTGGGTCCCGCCACAATCACAAGCTTCCCAGATTTGTCTCCCTGTCACAGGATCCTCTGGCCTTCGCCACGGATGTGCTAGCAATGCCTTGGACAGAGTTTCGGCTTCTCTATGTGTTCCCTCCTTTTCCCCTGCTGGGCAGGGTGCTGCACAAGATAGCCCAGGAGGGGGTACCAGCCATCCTGGTGGCCCCCTGTTGGCCAAGGAGGGTGTGATTCGCAGACGTCGTGCAGTTGGCAGTAGATTGGTACGTCTTGCCCAAGGACCCAGATCTTCTCACTCAACTGCGCCATCCCAATTTACAAACCCTGGCTTTAACGGCTTGGCTGCCGAAACCTCCATCTTGATGGATAAGGGGTTGCCGGCTTCTGTTGTTGATACTATGATTCGGGCTAGGAAGAAGTCCTCGTCCTTTATCTAAAACAGGGTCTGGCATTCTTACATTGCCTGGTGTGAGTCCAAGTCTCTTCCTTGTCAGGTGTTTTCTATCCCCAGGATTCTGGAATTTTGGTTTGGATTCGGGCCTTCAATTTAGTACCCTCAAGGGACAGGTGTCAGATCTGGCAATTTTTTTTTTCCAAAGATCCTTTGGCAATCACCGGTTGGTTAAGACTTTTTTCCAGGGAGTTACCCATGTGCGTCCGCCACGTAAGCCTCTGCTACCGGTTTGGGACTTGAATCTGGTGTTGTCTGCTCTGCAGGGTCCTTCCTTTGAGCCTATCCGTGGTGCTGCTTTGCCCATTCTAACTCTTAAGGTGGCCTTTTTGGTGGCTATTACTTCTGTCAGGCGAGTTTCTGAGCACACGTGGTGTTTCGGCTTAAGCCGGATTTCTTGCCTAAGGTTGTGTCTGCTTTTGATCTCAATCAGGACATTGTTTTGCCTTCTTTGTGTCCTAACCCTGCTAATTCCAAGGAGCGGACGCTTCATTCTCTGGATGTTGTCAGGGCTCTGAAGTTTTATTTGGTTGCTACTGAGTCTTTCAGGAAATCTGAGGCTCTTTTTGTTCTTCCTGCTGGACCTAGGAAGGGTTTGCCTCCGGCTAAATCCACTATCAGTAAGTGGATCCGTCAGGGGGTGGAGCAGGCCTATTCTGCTAGGGGGAAGGTTCCTCCTTTTAGGGTTACTGCTCATTCCACTCGTGCTATTGGTGCTTCGTGGGCTTTTCAGCACCAAGCTTCTGTTGAACAAGTTTGTAAGGCCGCGACTTGGTCCATTGTTCATACCTTTTACAAGGTGGTGGTTTGAACTGCTACTCTTTTTTTTTTTTTTTGGGTTCCCACCCTACCTTACGGACACTTCTGTTGGACGTCCCATACGTAAGGATTTCTTGAAGCAGGCCGTGCCATGCAATAGGAAATAGACAATTCTGTGAGTACTCACCTGTAGAATTGCTTTTACTATGCATGGCACGGCCTGCTTCACCCCACCCTTGTTATCGTTATTCTTGGTTGCCTCTTTATGGTGATTGTTCCAAGTTAGTTGGGGTTTGTTACCTTTTTTACCTTTATTATCTCCCTGCTTCTTGTATAACTGCTTGTCCACGCTGGAGAGGTCTATTGGTGATCCTGTTTTTATATGTACCGGGAGGAGCCACAACTCTTCTGCAGTACACTGCACCACCTTGTGGCGGAATATCCCTATATGTAAGGACTTCTTGAAGCAGGCCATGCCATGCATAGTAAAAGCAATTCTACAGGTGAGTACTCACAGAATTGTCTTATTACAGCTACACACCCTACCCGCTAACTAGTATAAAGAATAGCTATATAAGACAGAATAGCTATATATGGACAGATCACAGCTACGATCAGCTTGTGTAATTGTTAAAAATAACTTCTCGACAGTAAATCAATGGACTCCTATACACAGTCCCCCTGCAATCAAAAACTAAATCTGCTCCCTTACACGCCATTAGTTTCTGATTTCTCACCTTACAATTAAGCTTGTTGCTGTATTACATCCCTCTCTGTAAACCCACTTGGTGTCTGGTAAAGGCTCCAATTATATTATCCCCAGTGTTGTAAGCTGTGCAAGGCTCTTGGCCTCCTGGGTTGGGATTAGGCAGTTTGTCAGGACTGGGTCTGTTTCAGTTCTGCACGAGGTACCATAGGTTCACTTTGGAGTAAAAATATGGAAAATATTTAATTGTGAAATATTTAAACTGTGACTGATGTCAAGGGCAGGCACCGTGGGGACTAACAATCGAGCGATTAGCTGAGCGGCAGACTAGTAGCGATTTGCTCTGGGGGGGACAAAAGTTTTTTTTTTGTTTTTTTCTTAGTATAGACAGTCCCTTTCATCCTATATAGTGTACCAACCATGTACCTATTTGTGCAACGTTAAAGATAATGTCACCTAATTAACGTTTTTTCTTTTTTAGTATTGCTAAACCTTCATCTCGTTTAATGCATGCTTAGGGATGTATTGCAGTAAAGATGTATCAGTTTACATTTATAAGTATTTAAAGAAATACTTAAGAGCTTGTCCAATGATTATTTTTCATTACATTAACTTTTTTCTGTGTCTGTATCTTTTTGAACAGAGTTTTCCTAATCCGCTAACAAATGGTATCAGCCATGATGCAAAGTGAAAACTAGGTAACAATGGAAGCACTAGAGGTGGATGACATCAGTCCTGCACTAGAGGTTACAGAAGATTTCTTCAACTCGTTTGAAAAACTGGAACATGACAACCATCATTCCGAGGTCTTTGGAATTCATGAAGTTCCTGAACTCTTGGGAAATGAGATATCTAATAAAATCAAACAGGAAGCCGATGGACAAAATGCAAACACCTCAAAACGAAGTATTATTTGGGAGAGATGTAAGAGCAGCCTTTTTGATGCCAAAGCAAAGAATGGGATTCATGCCAAAGAGCATTTTTCATTTACTAAAAGAACATTTCCTGACATACCTTTGATAGCAGGGCAGGACAAGGACCCCTCCACTTTTCACATTTTTAGCACATGTCATCGACGACATGACAGACCTCAGTCACTTAATGACACAGTAGCTCTTACTGAAAACGCTCCAAAATTTAGGCCAGGACACAACAGGTCACGCTCCGATGTCAGTCATATAGACTGGACGAATGTACGCAAGCCAGCACCTTTGCAGCGTTCATCAAGCCAAGGGATTCACTTTACGAGAGACATAGAAGGAAATACTGGTATGCCCCATATCAAATGCTTTTCTAAATGTCTGCAGCATGCATTTTATGCACTTTTACTTTTTGTGCAGCCTAAAGAAGAGAATGATTTAATATTATTGATTATTTAAATGAAAGAAGCTATTTATGATATGCAAGGTAAAAGCAAGTCACATAGTGAAATATAGGAAATACAGCTGAGGGAGGATAATAATTACACAAATGTTTATTTGCTGTCTCTGCCTCCATAGAAGTGCATTATTTCCAGTTTTATCTGCTTAACCCTTTAACTGCAAACCCACCTAGAGAAGTTGCCCCCCTCTGTTGCGAGACTATTTTTTAGCATGTTATGCTATATATGTTCAACTGTGATTTTTGCAGGAATGTCCAGGCAAATTTTATGGCATTTTTTTTTCAGAAGAGTTTGGGCTTTAACAAGCAGACCCGATTTATCAAGCATATCTGCCAGACTATGCCACATTGGTAAAAATAGTGCAAAATCTAATTTTGAATTTTCTCAGCATGTTGCTGCACTGCTAATGTTTTAACACATGTGTGTGTTTCCAGTGCAGCAACATGCACCAGTGTAAATAATAAAATATAAACAATATTTTGCAGTACTCAAATTTATACCGATGTGGCACAGTCTGGCAGAAGTGCTTGATAAATCAGGCCCAAAATGTCTTGTTTGTATTTTTTTCAGTGCTTTCTCAACAATTAGGGGTGAAATTGGTTAAAATAAATTAAAAATGATATTTTTAAAATTTTGTAGTGTTTTTTTTAAATAAAAATTGTAATTTTTTCATATTGTGTGTAAAAGCCCTATTCCTCCTGCTCACAAGGATACTACATATGTATCTGTAGACACCCATTCCTGCCCAGGACTGAAAAGAGCGTTTTATGCCAATCACTCCAGGCTTCTGCTTGCTCCTGTTATGCTGGCAGAGTGAGATGACGCCATCTCACTCGTCGTATTAAAGGGCCCTCCTGGCGTCAGTCAGTTAGCCACCCAAAGCCGCTGTGTGGTGCAGGGAATAGGTGTTCTCTGCCCTGCTGAAGACCAGGGGGGAGGGTCACAAGCCCTCCAGGTGAAGAGAAGACCCCCAGCGCTGGATCTCGGACGGAGGTGAGCTGTTTGTTTTTTTTCTATTGCGACAAACTTGCAAAGGCACATAGATTTTACAGCTTGCCAGTTAATGGTAGGAGAAGCAACACCTCAGAATCTATTTGCTTGGCATTTAAAAGGTTAAGCCATTCTGTTCTGCCTGGTGCAGGGAGCGTACAGGCACAGGATGCCGCTGGAGACCCATGTATGCAGCATGGGATGGTGAGCATATGGTGATTTTGGGGGTTTCGCATAGCGGGACATCCCACATAAGATTGTACTGTGGCCAAGCTTTCACCTGTTGCTAGATTCTTCTAGACTTTAGGGTTGGGAAATCTGGGTTTTTGCTCTGCTTTAATACTTTTAATTTGTGAAGCATTCTGGGACTTCTATTTAGCCAGTGTAACAGCTGGTGTTGCCTCTAGGTCCTGACTAGAATAGATGTATTCCCTGTTACACTGTGTGATTATCTTTTCAGCTATTTTATAAGCGTCTGTATAAATTGAAGATATCTTTTACATTTTTAAACTTGACCAAGGATTTTCACTATCCCGAGTTTTGGTCCGTAACCTTGGGGCATCTTGATTTAAGATGCACTTTATGTGAAACGGTCAAATCGTGCACAGATAGCACTATAGTATTGAACCCAGGATTACCAGCCACCTGAATGGTAGTGGGGTTCATAATAATTTGACTAGAAATTTGCTTCAAAGCAGACCTGCAACCTTATAAAAGTTAAAGAGGAGCAAACACAGGTCTATAACTGTCACTGTATAAGACTAAAACTGTTAAACCCTGGCTCGCTAGGAGTCCAACTGTGCAGGCCATAGTATGCATGAATACCAGGCCTACTGTAAGCAACATGTGGGGGTGGTGCATGTGCTTGTGGATGCCCCACTGGTCGGGGCTGCAGGCTTCAAAATAGGGCCCAGGGGGTTGGTCAGGGACAGTGGCAATGTACTTTCTCAGTCCTTGGGTTGGTGACAGAGACATTAAAGCAGTCCTCTCTCGGGATTCCCGTGCCCAATGGAACTCCACTTCAGCTGTCCCTTTTATAGTCTATCCCTCTGCTGTGCTCCCATGGCCAACCCAGGGAACTGCACTAAACTACTTTTTCAATTTCTTATCCTATCTAGTGGCTTCTCAAGTAACTACATCTACACTATCCACCCTAAATAAATCTCCAACCATCCCACCTAAGTTATCCCAGGAAATCATCACCACTCCAGAGACCCCCTCCCAGGTGCACCCCTAGCCAAGGTACCATCCTATTACACTACCTCAATGGCTGGCATGGGTACGCACAGCCAGATGGGAGCAGCCGCTCCCATTAATTTGGTGTTCTTTGCACCTTATTAAAATGGATAGGATAGAATGATATTTGGAGGAGGTTCCACACAGCGGGACATCCCAAATCAAAAGTTAAAATCCCAGGTATTCCTAGTATGTCACACACCCCACTTCCAAATATTCATGACACTTGGGAACCCGGCCTGTAGAGGGCGATCTTGCAGAGATGACATGGAAAAAGGAGCCCCTCCTGGTCCATAAGTACTGGGTTCCTGCCACTATTCCTCAGTCTTTTCGTCTCTGCAGTCGGCGAAGCATTCAGAAGATGACTCTTCTTCAAGCTGCAGGTAGCCGGGTTTGCTCCCGGCCCCTTTTTTTCTCTATTTCTGTCTGATACTCTTTAAACCTGTTTGGTTATATTGTATGCCTCCCAGCCCTGGCTGTATGGTTCAGGCAAAGGTAGATACATACACCTTCTGGTGTATACAGGAGTTTTACTCCTCCGTGAGACCCAAATGTGGGTAGGCGGTTTCCGGGTTGGTGTTCTCGGCATGGGATGCCCCTGTCCCATTATAATCCCCTTGTGCCTTATGGGTGCATTTCTATCCTCTCCCCTTTAGTCCTCCTTTAGTGCTACCCCGCTGGGGTAAAAAGGAGGGGGGGGGGGGCGTTCTCTGGGCTTATTTGTCACCATGCACACAAATAATTAAAAAAAAAAAAAAAAAAAGATATATAAAATAAATCTTTATTATATTATTATGTATGTTTACTACACCATTTACTAGTATATGTTTTATTTAGATTTTCCTATTTCTGTCTAGGCAGCATTCTTTTGCTTACCTTTTAAAGCTCTTTGTTTTCTGGCTATGTTCAGATTTGAATTTCCCTCCATTCTTGGTCATGTAATTCTGGGGGTGGGCGGGGCTTAGGCACACAGCAATCATTTCATTCTCAAGAGCACCTGGGTGCTCTCTTTGTCTGCCTGGCTCCTGTTGCTTCCCTATGGTCTTCCCTCATTCTGCTTGCTTTGGCAGCACATATACTAAGATTGGAACAATACAGAGAGGATTAGCATAGCCCCTGCGCAAGGATGACACGCAAATTCGTGAAGCGTTCCATATTTAAAGGTGCTGTGAGTACCCCTCAGTTTGCTGAAGGGAGTTTCTGCCATTTTTTTCATGCTTTGTCATTTATTGTATTGTGTGCATTGGTGACTGTTTGTTTTCTTTGTAGGTGGAAACTCTTTATTTTAAAGGGGTTTCTCCTGGTCTTTAACCCTTAAAGCCTTATTTGGGGGTATATACTTGGTGACTATAATCAATTATAGTATAATACTAAACACCATATGGAGGCATCTCAGGACAACGGGCATGCAGTTCCCTCTGCACAGACTCGGCAATGTTTTGGATGTGGGGCATCCCTTGTTGGGGATAACGCAATTCTTTGCGTCCCTTGTGCTCAATTAACTATTATGCAGCAAACTGGGGCCCAGGCTTCGGCATCTGCGGCTTCTGCCTTATCTCCTACTTCGCCATGTCTTGTCCGTACCCCCAGTGATATTGTCATGGGTGGTGAGTCGCATTCTGATTTATGTGCCAGATTGGCTCATCTTGAAAAATTAATGCCTACCTCTGTGGCCATGAAGGCCTCAGCTAAAAGGAAACATTTGACTTACGGTAAGTGAGTTGGATAATTGTGAAATGCTTTATTGGTCTGATCCCTCTCAGTTAGAAGAAGGAGAATTATATGAGGATTCAGATGTTTCTGATCAACAGCAATTTGTTGGTACTGTGATTGAGCAGGGTGAAGCTAGTGTTGTGGATACCCCTAAGGCTCTTGCTCAGTTATTTGAGGTTTTGATTATCACTTTTCCGGAAGTAGTCTCTTCCGGTTACAAACTGGAATTCGAGTTCCGGCCTCCTCCCAGATTTTTCATGTCCCGCATGCCGTCAGATCTGGCAATTGCGCAGGGACTGCAGTAGCGAATCTGTTAAACATGGCTGTCATCTGCCTAGTGCCTCCAGCGGAAAGGGGTTTGGGGTTTTACTCCAACCTATTCACGGTACCCAAAAAGGACGGCTCTGTTCAGCCTATCCTAGATCTAAGGAGACTCAATCAATTTATCAGTTTCAGAAGATTCCGCTTGGAGTCTCTGCGATCAACAATCAATGCTCCCCGTCAGGGGGACTTCATGACATCCATAGACATCAAGGATGCTTATTTGCACATTCCTATTTTTCCGGGTCACCAGAGATTTCTCAGGTTCTCGATAGAAGACAAGCATTATCAATTTGTGGCCCTGCCATTCTGCCTTACCTCGGCCCCAAGAGTCTTTACCAAGATGCTGGCAGGAGTGATGGCTATATTCAGGGTCCAGGGCATCCGCATTGTGCCTTTTCTGGACGATCTTCTTATCGCGGCCTCCTCCCTCGAACAATCAGAGTTGGACACCAGGACGGTGGTCTCTACGCTAGAGAGGTTCGGATGGGTAATAAGTTACCCCAAATCCTCTCTCCGTCCGTCCAGGGAAATTCCCTTCCTGGGCCTGATTCTGGATACATTTCAGGCCAGGGTTTTTCTTCCTCAGTCTAAAATGGTTCTGATTCAGGACTTGATTCGTCTATTCTTATCCAACCCTCGTCAGTCTATCCGTCTAGGGATGAGACTAGTGGGATTGATGGTAGCTGCATTCGAGGCAGTCCCGTTTGCCCAGTTTCACATAAGGACGCTTCAGCTCTTCCTCTTGGCAAAGTGGGACAGGTGCCCACTATCATTGAATCTGACTTGCCTATTGTCTCCCCACGTTTTGCAGTCCCTTCAGTGGTGGTTAATATCGCTCAACCTCCAGTAGGGCAAGTCATTTCTGACTCTGCGTTGGGAACTGGTTACCACGGATGCCAGCCTGGTGGGCTGGGGGGGCTTCTGGAAGAAGCATCAGTTCCAAGGATTGTGGGGGCCTCAGGAGGCTCATTCTCCAATCAATGTATTAGAGCTTCGGGCCATACGTCTTGTTCTACTTCGACTGACCCATTTCTTACAGGGTCTGCCAGTTCAGATTCGGTCAGACAACTGAACAGCTGTTGCATACATCAATCACCAGGGAGGGACTCGCAGTTGGGGTGCCCTCCGGGAAGTGTCTCTGATCCTTCAGTGGGCAGAGATCAATGTTCCCTGCATATCAGCAGTTTACATTCCGGGGATAGAGAATGTGGAGGCAGACTCCCTGAGCAGGGGATGTTCTCGCCAGGGAGAATGGTCTCTCAATCCAAGGGTCTTTCAGTTCCTCTGTCACAAGTGGGGGACTCCACGGTTGGACCTGTTTGCTTCTCGTTACAATCACAAGCTGTCTGCTTTTGTGTCTCTATCCCAGGATCCTCTGGCAGTGGCAGCGGATGCCATGTCTCTGGCCTGGAAGGATCTGGGGTTCCTGTATCTGTTTCCCCCATTCTCCATGATCAGCAAGGTGGTGCGCAAGTTAGCACTGGAGGAGGCACCAGCAATTCTGGTGGAGCCAAGGTGGCCAAGTCGTCTGTGGTACGCAGACGTCGTAAGGCTGGCAGTGGATCGGTTCCATCTGCCTCTTCTTCCAGATCTCATCACTCAGGGTCAACTTTGTTACCCCAATTTACAAACGCTGGCTTTGACGGCATGGCTGCTGAAGTCTTCATCTTGAAAGAAGAAGGTCTTTCTGATGTGGTTATTCAGACTCTTATTAGAGCTCTGTCATTTATTACAGGACTTGGAGGTCCTATATTGATTGGTGTGAATCCAGGGCTTTGCCCTGTAGAGTATTTTCTATTCCTAGAATTCTGGAATATCTACAACGAGGTCTGGATATGGGATTCCAGATTAGTACTTTGAAAGGGCAAGTCTCTGCCTTGGCTATTTTGTTTCAAGGGTCGTTTGCTCTTCATCCTTTGGTTAAGACTTTTTTCCTAGGAGTCGCGCATGTGCGGCCTCCCAGAAAGCCTACTTCCTGTTTGGGACCTTAACCTAGTGCTTTCAGCTATGCATCCCGCTCCCTTTGAGCCTTTGCAGGATATTCCTCTTCCTATTCTTACTCAGAAGGTTGCCTTTTTGGTTGCTATTACTTCTGTCCGCCGAATTTCTGAACTGGCGGCTTTGTCTATTCTAGCCCCTTATTTTGAGAGGCATCAAGATAAGGTTGTTTTCCGTTTTAAACCGAATTTCCTTCCTAAGGTGGTGTCTGTTTTCCACCTAAATCAGGATATAGTTCTTCCTTCCTTTGTGTCCTAACCTAGTAACGACAAGGAAAGGGTCTTACATTCTTTGGATGTAGTTCGTTGTGTTATATGTATTATTTAGTTACTACTTCTGCCTTCTGCAAGACGGATGCCTTTTTTGTTGTGCCTTCTGGGCCCAAGAAGGGTTTTGCTCCTGCCAAATCTTCCCTTAGTAAGTGGATACGTCAGGCCATCATTGGGGCCTATATGGCTAAGGGGAAGGTCCCCCCTTTTCGTGTCACCACTCATTATATTCGTGCTATTGGAGCTTCCTGGGCTTTTCAGCACCAGGCTTCTGTTGAACAGGTTTGCAAGGCTGCGACTTGGTCTTCTGTGCATACATAGGTTTACAAGATTGATGTGCGGGCCTCAGCGGATGCTGCTTTTGTCCGCAAAATTCTGCAAGCTGCAGCAATTTAAGTTATGCATTATTCCTTGGGGATCCCCACCCATTATAGACACTGCTATTGGATGTCCCAAGTGTCATGAATATTTGGAAGTGGGGTGTGTGACATACTAGGAATAATACCATTTTGTGAGTACTCACCTGTAAAATGGTTATTACGAGTATGTCACACACCCCACTTCCCCTGCCCTTTTTTGTTCTAAGGGATCCTTTATATGGTGATTATTATTTTCAAACTATTTTTCAATTACCGTATATACTCGAGTATAGGTCGACCCGAATATAGGCCAAGGCACCTAATTTTACCACAAAAAACTGGAAAAGTTATTGACTCGAGTATAAGCCTAGGGTGGGAAATGCAGGTTCTGGGGGCTTGAGAGTGTATAAGAGGTCACATATAGGCCATACTATGTGATCTAAGAGGCTCCTGCTGCATTCCTGGTAACTGGGATTAAATTCCTCCTTAAATAAAAGGGTATAAGGGAGGATACAGGAGGAGAAGAGCTTACAATCTATTAGGGTATAAGGGAGGATACAGAGGGAGAAAAGCTTACAATCTATTAGGGTATAAGGGAGGATACAGGAGGAGAAGAGCTTACACTCTATTAGGGTATAAGGGAGGATACAGGAGGAGAAGAGCTTACACTCTATTAGGGTATAAGGGAGGATACAGGAGGAGAAGAGCTTACAATCTATTAGGGTATAAGGGAGGATACAGGAGGAGAAGAGCTTACAATCTATTAGGGTATAAGGGAGGATACAGGAGGAGAAGAGCTTACAATCTATTAGGGTATAAGGGAGGATACAGAGGGAGAAAAGCTTACAATCTATTAGGGTATAAGGGAGGATACAGAGGGAGAAAGGCTTACAATCTATTAGGGTATAAGGGAGGATACAGGAGGAGAAGAGCTTACACTCTATTAGGGTATAAGGGGGCGGGTTGACAGGAGGGTTGGTTGGTGGGTATTTAGATGTGCGAGTGGGCAGGTGGTCAGGCAGGTAGGTAGGTGGGTGGGTGGCTGCCACCTCCACTTCAGAATCCGCTGATTCCGCCTGCACACCACTCCAGTCTGCTGCTGGTCCAGGGTCTGGGTAGGTAGGTAGGTGAGTGGCAGGTATATAGATAGGTGGGTGGATTAGGCAGTTGGATTAGTAGGTGGGTGAGTGAGCAGGTGGGTAGATGGGCAGGGCAGGGTGGGTTAAGAGAAAAACATTGCACCATTAATTAGTATTAGCATTTAGTTTGAGGTGTATTGGAACACAGTACAGCAACAGCATGGACTCACCTGGAGCCACTTCACTGCCAAGTTGGAGAATCTTTTCTGTTGTTGAGTTCTTCTCTCCTTCAATCAACATGGTGTCTGCAGGCTGCTAACTTGTCCTCGTGGGTGAGACACACACACATCTCTCTCTCTCTCCCTCCCCCCTTCCTCTCCTCTTTGGCTGCTGCCCTCACACACACACACAAACGCTCTCTCCCCTCCCCACTTTTCCCCCTCACCGACCTCTGCTCCAACCATCAATCACACTTTCTCTCCGTTTAATTACTCATGTCATCCTCTCCCCACGCTGGCCGGCCAGCATGCCTGGAAGGGGAAGTGCTGGCTTCTCCTGTGCTCTGGGCTGGCCTCCGCAGTGGGGGAAACAAGAGAGGAGTTTTTTGTTCCGTCTTGTGAGCACCTTAGCTGACAGCTGCACACTGCAAAAATTTCACTGACTCGAGTATAAGCCGAGGTGGCTTTTTTCAGCCCAAAAAGTGGGCTGAAAAACTCGGCTTATACTCGAGTATATACGGTATTGAATATAATTTGCTCTTCCTGGTTCTTCACTGCTTTTTAAAAAAACTGAGGAATAGTGGGAGGAACCCAGTAGTTATGGACCAGGAGGGGCTTCTTTTTCCATGTCATCTCTGCAAGATCGCCCTCTACAGGCCGGGTTCCCAAGTGTCATGAATATTTGGAAGTGGGGTGTGTGACATAATCGTAATAACCATTTTACAGGTGAGTACTCACAAAATGGTATTTTTGTTCCCCTTTAAAGGGAAAGTCCTCTCTCATGGATTTTCCCTCTAAACATGAAGTTTCTTGTGTATGGAGGCACCAACTGAAGCCAATAGGAGCTCTCCTTACTGAGGCCATGGCCATTTACCAGGCCAGCTTCTCATACTGCTCTGTGGGCGAGAGATGTGCAGTATGGGTGGCAGATAAGAGGTGTGTCTTGGTCTTCACTCTGAATTTCCCCAAGGCATTCCAAAGAGATTCCTGTCTGTATTTAACCTTTTAGACATGTAAGAATTCATGTACTTTTATTCACCCCTGCATGCTCCTATAGCGCTTCTGCAGCACATTTGCTGAAGACAAATGGAGATTATTGGCTGTGCCTGCAAAAGGCAGTGCATGTTGTTCATGGTCACGGCAGTCCCTGTTACGCTGCACAGAAAAAGCTTGGAGTGATTTAGGTCCACTTGAAAAGTAAAGGGCTTTTCAGTGGTTTGGAATGTGCAGTATTTGTGGGGGCACAGGGTTGTTAAGGAGACCCTTAGTTCTAACGTCGCTCTGTTTTACAAGGGCCCTGGGATTAATGGTAGGACCTCAAGATGGTAGAGATTGCCACAGTGCATTTTTAGGGCTTTGAGAGGATATGGTCAGGCCACACAGAATAGTGGTTTCTGGGATTGTAATTGTACAGTAGCTGCAATATAGTTAGCTTTATGCGTGACTCCTAATATTTATGTTGTATGAGTCTGAAACATTTCAGCTGACAACCATGTTTTTTGCTATTTGTACAATCCCTCGCCTACCAATGCCAACCACTACATGGTGTCCAGTTGTGGACCCCTGGCAGTGGTGGCAACCTGGTAATGCATGTGGAAATATGCAGTTTGGTACGGAAAATGTGGGTGCCACCACTGTGCGAAGTAGAAGGGGCGTTTCAGTGCATTTGGTCTTGGGCTTGAGATCCACTTGTCATACAGTGATATGTGCCCCTCAGAACATTTCAAGGGGACCTGCACCCTATTACATAAATTCTGCACCCCAAAAACCTCACCCACAGCACCCAGTAAATGATGCATTTTACATGACAGGAAACACTACAGCAGCCACCACCTCCAACTGCTGGAGTGTTCCCTGCAACCTCTGCTCTGCCTATGGATAAAGGGTTATCATTCACTGGGGACAGTATGAGAGGTGTTTAGGTGCATAGGTGCACTTAACTGGAGGTCTCCTTTAAAGCCTCCCCATGCTGTGGGATCGTCTTTCCAAGCAATATTGCCACTATGATGCCCCCCACCCCAGCACAGATTCACTGTGTTCAGTGTTTATGCAAGACTATGTGGACTTTCCCATCAGACCCCAGATCAGGGGTACCCTCGGACAGGGAACACCCAACTTACCTTCCCCCTCCCACACCACACATCTCTCACCCGGAGGATAGTATGAAATGCCGGCACAGTGGAAAGGCGTGGCCCCAGTAAAATGCTCTCCCATTGAAATCAATGGGTGCTGTTGTACACTTACCTTCCACCTGCTTCTGCGTTGCACATCTCTCACCTGCAGCGAAAGTATAAAAAGCCAGGACAGAGGGTGGGCGTGGCCTCAGTATAGGAGTATAGGATCTGCTGCGCTGGATTTTTTTTACCATCGCTGTAGGTGAGGGATGTGCGACACGGGAGCTGGTGGAAGGTGCCCAAGGACACCTCTGATTTGAGGTCTTTAGGGTAAGTCCACAAACGTTGACTTTCCCTTTAAGTTTGTTTACATTTGAAAAGGTTCAGCGTTATATCTACTGAGATAGAAAAATGTCAAGAGGAACTTCGAATTGGGATGCCCTGCTGTGGAACCCCCTCCCAGAACCCCTGATACACTCCCCTTCTCCCGGAGCCCTCGCCACGTCTCTGCTCCATGTCCGAATCCCCACTCAACTTTAGCCGTGCACACACCCGTGCCCAGCCTTTCTGAATATGCTTGGTTATCCAGACGGCTTAAAGTGGACCAACACCCAGGGGTGATCTTATAGATTCCCGGGCCGATCACCTCACTCACCGCGGGGTGAAACCCCCCAGAAAACCCCCAAACTCCTTACCTGATCCGCCGCCGCCTCCCGCGCGCCCCTCTAGACGTGCCCGCGCCGGTCGTCCGTGAATGGCCGGCGCGGGCGCGTGCGCGTGCATGCCGAAAGTGACGCGCTGTCCTGGACACCGCTGACACCTGCTTGGACGTCGGCGGGGATTGGACGGCGCGGTCACGTGGGAGCGGGGAGAGGTGAGTTTTTTGGGGTTTCTGGGGGGTTTCAGAGAGCGGGACACCCACGATCGGGGTGCCCCGCCGAAGTGGACCAAAACCCAGGATAGTCAAAATCCTGAGTGTTGGTCCACTTTAACCGCCAGCGGAGCCGAATGAAAGCTAGTGCGCTGCCCAGCCATTCAGCATGCTCCTTCTCGCACAAGTCTGCGCTGTGGGCGCGACAGGAAGGTGAGTGTGTGGGGCAACCTGGGAGGGGATACACATGACGGGGCATCCTGTTTCGGGATTCTGCTGGATAGAGGAACAACATTCAACAAAGTCAAAGTTGGATATGTTCTTCCTTAATTGTAGACATTTTTTAAATAAATATTAAGGGCTGGCCTACAACTTTGTCCAAGTTTTTAATGTTGGCCCACTGGCCCATTTGAGTTTGACACCTCTGTCTTGGGTCAAGGGACATCAGCTACCTGGCAAGAACAGGGTACTTGATACCCTAAAGCTTTTCAATGAAGTTGAATTTTGTGTTTGCTTTTTGCCTCCATTATTAAAGAGGAAGTCTAGCCAAAAAATAGATTATGAGAAGGGTGTATGAAAATAATTGTGCTTTAGTTGTATGGGGTAAGTCCTGTTTGTTTGTACAGTAAATGAACTCCTTAGTAGATGAAAACAGTTTAGTGGATCATGCCATATCTTTTCAAGCTTCATTAGATTAGTACAAAAGCAGAGCATGTGCAGAAAGTCTTTGTCTGCTTCATGTTTATGTGGCCACAGTTACACAGCGCAGCAGGCAGCCTGTCTCAGGGAAAGCAGCTTCCTTTTCAGAAGTGATGTTAAAATGGCAGCTACATTGGCCTTTATTGCATTAATGGCAGATAAAATATGACATTTGTAAATCATTTACTGGGTGATAAAATCAGGATAATGCCATTATAATGAACAGTAATAACATATAATTTGTGTCTGCAAAGAGCTCCATATAAAGAATTACGTGACCTATTATAATTGCAAATCTGTTCATTTTAAATGATCTTTACACAGACAAGGCTCTATGTAGTGTATTGCTGTTTTGCTTATGGCGGTTCTCCCTATTTGATGTTCTAATGAGTCTGTTTTCTTGTGGGTAATATTTGCACACCATATTGAGGAACAGTTATATAACCTCTATAACACATGGTTATTTGGTGTGTGCATTTATAAAGCGCTATCATCTTCCGTGGTGTTGTAACAAGTAGTAAAACATACATAGACACACACAGACTATAACAAACAATAGCATTGAAGGTGAATATTTTAAATTCAACATACAATAGGAGAAGGTTCTGCCTATACAAGATTATAGTCTAAAGTTTAAGGGGCGGAGACAAGTCGGTAGTATCAAAAGTGGTCTATACTGAGTTTTTCTGCATGTTCCATGTGGAGCATTATTAAGGTCAAGTTATATGCTTGTCTATGTGGGTTTTAAGGTTTCTAGGCTCTTGCGTAGAATTGCATGTTTGTGTGCTGGAGGGTAGCGAGAAGAGAAGAGAGTCAGTGTTAGTAGGTTATGGTCAAAAAAGATGAGTGGAGCTGAAGAAAGGTTAGTTATAGAGCATTAGTGAAGCGGAGGTTAAGAGTATGGCTGCCCTTATGGATAGAGGCGGTGGACCCTTGTTAGAGCTTGAAGGAGGTGCTTGTGGCAGCAGGGTTGTTGTGTCATCAAGTATGTCGAAGTCACCTATGATGATTGCTGGAATGTTAGAGGTCAGAAACTGGATGAACCAGTTTCTACTGGTTGTACTGGAGTTGTAGTTCCAGAAGGGTGATGGAGGAAGCAGTTTTAGGCGACAAGGGAAGTATGCACGTACACAGTGATCTTAAAAATGAGAGGGATTAGGAGGGTACAGTAGGCATCATGTTTAAGGAGCAGGGGTCAGAAGTTTGATGCTAGTGCTTGTAGTTGGCAGTGTGCGAGGCTGTGTATGCTAGGTTTCTTTAAAGCCCATAAAAGTGAAGACGTTGGTAATAAACAAACCTGTATATAGTTGAAGTTGTTGTCACTGGGGATGCAGGCTCCATGTACAGCTAAGTGCCGGGGGAGTTAAAATATCCTGTAGAGTCTCCTTAATGCTGGGAAAGTCATAAAAGATGGATGGGGTGAGGGAGATTGGCCTGATATAGGTGAAATATTACCAGCTGTAGGTAAGTAATCAGAGTGCAGATAGTTGTAGGTTTTGTGCGTTTGGCACAGGGGAGAGTGATTTGACCATCAAGATGAATTTTTAAAAGGAGAGGTACTGTATGGGAATGAAAGCAGGGAGGAGAGATGTAAATGGGCTTACCGGGAACAGGGGGGTATGGTGAGCTAAAGGTTTGAGGGTGAGAGGAAGCTGTAAGTCAGAAGTGGGTGAATCCTTAGAGGCTCTTCCTCTGAGGTATAAAAGCTTTGCTCGGCTGAAAATGGCAGACTCCAGGCTGGAAGCCAGGAGGGAAGGAGGCGGACCTGTGTCCCCCTTCCCTCCAGATGTCAGGGGGGGTTTCTATCAGATGGCATGAAGTGTGTCTTTAGTGGACAAACTGCTGAGCACCACGTGACATTCTTCTGACATGTGAACATTTTCTAAAAAGGGTGCAACAGTGGACCAACATGCTACAGCAGAGCAACACACTGATAAAATGAACCAAGGGGCTACCAGACATGCGTCATATCCTAATGCATATGGGCCTTTGAAGCAGTAACTGTAACCACAAGCCAAGGAATCCCAGCCCCCAATACTATAGCCCTGGCATCAGGCTTGGGGGGGCCCCAGCATGGATGTCTCAGGCTAGACAGGGGGCTGGTGATATCCAGAGCTGATTTTTGGCCCAGTCCGCCACTACTAAACAGAAGGCATGAGCTCTTTGTGTGGTGGCCATTCATGCTTTGATCACTGGTTCTGCATTTATATCATTCTTTCTGCAATCCCTTGCTGCTTTTAGTGAGTCAGCAGAAGCACTCAACAAGCTGCAGTGATATTCTGTAGTAAACAGACAGGCAGATGGAAAGGCATCCCTTTCACAAAGTAAATGGAGCTGCTCACAAAATGTGATGCAGGAAGGGGCTAGTAAGAAATTGGGAGAGGCGTGGTTAAGGAAGGAACAGGAACTAGAATTCAGCAAAATATTCCTTTACTAGAAGATCAGGAGGATTGGCTGAGCCTTCATATGTCTTGTTAACCTAAATGAAACTACTTGAACAAATACATTAACAATGTATGTATAAACTGATTTTTAAACAACATCATTTTTTTTTTAGAACACATGTTGCCAAATCTTCTCAAGAAGGGATTTTTAGAGACCCGGAAAAGACATGAAAGCTTTTGGAAGAGTTGTTATGCTGAGATATCTCAATACAAATTGAACATTTACAGTACTGACTGCAGTGGTAATGACAATGCAATCACTACTTATCCTCTTGCTAATATTGAAAGCATCACCATTACTGGAAGCCATGAGACCAAATTAGTTGAAGTATTAATGTCTGATAACAGTCAGCTGCAACTGAAGGCAGATTCTGCATGGGAGGCACTTGACTGGGGACAAAAGTTATGGGAAGGAGTACGTGCCTTGACATTAGTTCCAGATTATTTAAGCAGTCAGCATGATGTCATAACAAGGTCTAAAAATCTAGCTGACATGAATTGTGAATATTTGGAAAATAATACAACGTTGAATAAGTCTAATGAGCTTTCAACTTCAATGAACTTGGCTAACGGGTATCATAAAAACATCTTAAAAACAGGGACTCTTTATCGATTAACCGTTCAAAATAATTGGAAGGCATTCACTTTCGTTCTTACCAGCTCGCACCTTACAGCATACAAATCTACATTTCTGGATGAGGATCCATTACTATACTTTAACATTAATGTTTGTGGATCTGTCCAAATGGACACTCTGGATGGGTATGATTCTTGCTTTCAAGTCATTTTTCCTCAAGAAATTCTTAGGCTTCGAACTGAAACTCGTCAGAAAGCCCAAGAATGGATGGATGCCATAATATCTGCTGCTAATGCTGCTCGACAGCAAGATGAAAGCATGGTAGTGCTGCTTAGGAACACACCCAAAGAACAGCTGTCGAGAAGAGAATTGCAGAGAAGCAAACGTCAGTCTGTAACCTCAAGTTTTCTTGGCATTTTGACTACGTTGGCTTTGGAGAGAGGTCTTACTGCTCAAAGTTTCAAATGTGCAGGTAAAATAACTTTAAAAAGTTGTGAGTATAGACAAACCTAGAGATTCACTAGCTGAGCGCTGTGCTTTCTAACATTCCTTTTAATGTTTCTCTTAAACTGTAACGTTTTGTCCTTTGACTACCAAGCTACATTTTGAAAGAGAGCATTATTATCACAAGTGATAGTGTAATGTTTGCTAATGTGCAGAAACATTAAACTTGAAAACAGAAGCACTACCTGGGGAGACTCCCCTCCCTGATACCCCGGATAGGCTTGACAGTTGCAGGGATATCTGCTAATAAAATGTAACTCTTAACACTCTGTGATATTAATGCCATTTGCAGTAACAAGTGTAATACACCAACTGTGTGCAAGACATGTGAAAACACACCTGGTCCATTTAATAGTGTGGCACACTGAGTACATCCTGAGAAAGCATGAGATTGGGTTCAGTCAGAGGTCCCCAACCTGTAGCTTGGGAGCCATGTGTGGTCCACGGACTGTCTGGGGTTACTGAGTCGGGCATGAGGAGAAGTATGCCAGCTTAACCCGTCTCTGCATTTTCCAGCTTTACACTTGCAGCTTGGGAAACTGAGCGTGGTTTGAGTATCTTCAGAGATACATTCCTCTGACTGCCTAAGATTCCCAGGCCGATCAGATCCCTCTCCACGGGGCATCCAAAATCGCGATGCCCCGCTGTGTGAAACTCCCCAGGACGCCCCATTCACCTTACCTTACCCCCGGGTCCAACGGCGCATGCGCAGGCCGTGGCCGCACCTCGCGCTTCTCACTAGCAGGGCGCGTGCCCGCGCCAGCCATTTGTGAATGGCGGGCGCGCTCCCTATTAGAGGGAAGTGCGAGATGCGGCTGCGGCCCGCGCATGCGCCGTTGGACCCGGGAGTAAGGTAAGGTGAATGGGGCGTCCTGGGGAGTTTCACACAGCGGGGCATCCCAATTTTGGAGGAAACTGCAAGATGTGGCCTCCAGCGTGCTCGGAGCCGCTTCCCTTGGACGCGCATACCATAGCTGCTCCGAGCACGCTGATTGGACGAGCCAATCGGGGTGTCCCGCGGAGGTGGACCAAAACCCAGGATAGTGAAAATCCTGGGTGTTGGTCCACTTTAAAGAGGAAAATAATTTTATAGGATCGGGGTTTCGGGGGCTCTGTCATTTATATGTACATGACTGAACAGGCATTATAGTCACTGATAATTTAAGGTAGAATCTCTCAAGGGAAGAAAGTTTAGGCTACACAATTTTGGGTATTCCATAGCAGTCAAATGGGTCAGACAACAAAGCGAGCTGTAGAGAAGCAGCATTCCCATTCCCTATTCTCTGCCCGCCCTGGTGACCTGATGTCTGCTGACCAACCTTGATTTTGTCACAGCTTCAAATTAGACTTCATCATTGAATATTTATAACTTGGCATAAGATGTTATCTGTAAAGCACAAGTATAATTTCCTGCTTGTGAAAAAAAAAACATACTCCCATTATTAAAATGAGCCCAACAGTATTGGTGGAGCATTGGTTCTTAAACCACCTGTTTATCCCCTGTCATTGTGCTGGAATGACAGGGGCTATCTGCATTGTCCAGATGTGATACGTTCCATTGCGGCAGGAAGCATCATCCGCATTCAGTAAAATTGTGGCCCTGGGCGGTATTACATGAACGTGCACAGTTCTGACCAGGAGTGCTGCTGGCTGTTGTACTGTGCTGTGGCATGTTCGAGAACAGGAAAGGGATGTTACTGCATGCGAACGATTGCCACATCTGGACAACGCAGTAAGACTCTGTCCCCCAGTGCTGCGACCAGGGTTAGACAGGTGAATACTGCGACAAGGGATAGACAGGTGAATGGAAAATCCATAGTTTGGGGTTTCCACTGATCCACCAATGCTTTTAGGCCTTTACTAAGGGGGGTATGATTTTTAAAACTCGAAATGATACCTGTCCTTTAAGTTTATCTGATCTTTTCAGCAGTAATTCAAGGTGAAGTTGGCTGAATGTGAGTTGCTAGAGGTTCTGTGCATACATTTTGTATTACATTCCTGTGTAATTAAAAACTCTTTATCCTTTGCTACCAGTGGACATGCTTAGCCCCTACATGTCTAAAATGTTATTATTTTCAGGGACTAGCGTACATAGCATGTGGTAAAAACAATCCAATATAGTCTCACAGCATAAGAGAGAAATTCATTTGGCCAGTAGTGGAATCTGTGCTGTGCTGGTCGTGGAAGTGCCTGTTGGACAAGTGGAAACCATTTTACTACAGATAATACATACATGCAACTTTCAGAGAAACAAAAAAAGAGAAGAGAAACATTGTTTTATTAATGTACTGCAGGAGGCCCAATTCCTCTATTCTAAGCATACAGCACGTCCTGCTCCCGAATAGTAATAACATGTGGGTAATCCTCCGTCTCAGGCGCCGTGCACTGCAGACATGTAGAAAACAAGCTCCTCCCAGCCCTACATATACCGAGGGACCTCCCACAAATCCCCAGATTTCTCTGCAGTGCTGGAACTGCGAAGACATGAAGTATCACGCTCTCGCAGGCGAGCGGGCCTTACGGCCCAAGGTCCTGTGGGACTATTTCCACCCGTCCTCTTCAGAAGAAATATGCTTCCCAGCCTAGGCTGCGCGGGTCGGGTGAAGGTAGGCAGCACCTGGTGTGCTGAACGGAGCCATGCTCCACCGCAATTCCCCTCCATAGGGTAGGCAGTCAGGCTGATGGTGAGCCTCTAGGGGATTCCCCTCCCGCAATCTTGCCCGTGCCCCTCACAGACTTAGTCCATGGACGCCGAAAAGAAGGGGGGGGGGGTAATGTGTGGCAGCCCTAGTGCTAACTTCACTTTTAGACCTTGGTCTTTTATTCTTGGGGTCAGTGTCGCGCCTTGCTATACAGTGCGAGCCGTCTTTTTCATTAACAATCTGCCTAGTCGGCAGCATTATTCCAGCGTGTCAGCATTTAGAAGTAGGCTTATTCTCCGCTGTTCTACGTTTTGCCGTTGCTTAGAGCTTCGCGCTCTTTGGGGGAGGAGGAGACTCGGCATGACGTGCTCACAGCCCCGCCTGGCCCACCCCTCGAGGTTCGCTGGCGCCATTTTCTCTATCTTCGCGCGCGTGGTGTGGTTCGCCTCCTCCCTTGGTCATGTAAGTGCCCTCCGGGGCGGCATGGTTCTATGTTTTTCAGGCTGCGCATGGCACTGACTCCACCCCTCTTGTCCCATTATGTCTTTCAGACGCCAAGACTTCGTTGCCTTTCCCCGGCCTAACATATATTACAGCGGGTCCACCTTACAAATTCTCCCACATTACGAGCGGGTTTTGGGGCATCCAGGGTTGCCTATTGCATAAATCCCTTCGTTCATACTGCTTAATAATCACCATATGGAGGCATTTCAGAATTATGTAACCGGGGTCCCCCCGGGACGTGACCGGCTGTGTGCAGGCTGAGAACAGGCAGGTTTGCTAACAGAGGAACCTCCCTTCCTTACTCCCGTCTCCCCGCTCCCAAATATCACTCATGACGAGTCCCACTTGAGCGGGGATGACCTGCAATCAGTGCCGCGCGCGTTGCCCACGGCGGAGCAGGTGCTTTCTGGATTGGCGGAGCGTATGGGCCCTGGTAAAAAGCGGTCCCTGACGCCTCCTGGCTCCCCGGTTCCTGACGATACCGATGACTCTGCTGATATGCAGGACCCTGACCCTTCCGAGGAAGGTGAGCTATTCTCAGATTCGGGCTCCTCGCATGGGATGCCCGGGGGCTGTGATGATTCTGAGCCCGGTTCCTGGGGTCTGTGTGACACAGATGAGATCCTTATTAAGATTTTTGAGGTTTTGTCAATCTCCCCACCTGGGGAGATCCCCAAGCCTAAGAGGGAGAGTTTCCACACAGCGCCGCCGCGCTTGGAGTTCCTAGAACAGGAACATTTCCAGAATCTTATATCCCAAGAATGGGAATCGCCTTGTAAGCTTAAGGGGGTTCCAGGGGTCTGGGAATGGAAGTACCCTTTCCCTCTTGATGTGGTTAATTTATGGTCAGCTCCCCTGGTGGTGGACGCACCGGTTATAGGGGTCACAAACCCCCCTTTCATGACTGCTCCTTTTTACCGTACCCTTCAGGATGCCGAGGACCGGCGCATTGACAGACTGGCTTCCCACGCTTTCTCGTGTGCTGGGACGGCCCTGCGCCCGGTTTGTGCCGCGGCCATCACTGCGGTGGCCGCCAGGACTCTTGTCAGAAAAATACTAGATCACCGCCCTGAGGACCTCCCTTGGGGGGTGTTTAATGCGCTTTAATCAGACTGTGAAGCGTTTGTGAAGTTTATTCTATCAGCACTAGATGACACCATTAAGATGTGTGCTAGAACCTCAGCCCTTGCGGTAGCTATTCGCCGCCTGGTCTGGCTGCGACAGTGGGGTGCTGACGATGCTACGAAAAAGGCTCTCACTTGCCTTCCCTTCAGGGGACGGCGGTTATTTGGGGCCCGCTTGGACCTTTTTGGTAAAAAGGGTAAAGCACCCTTGCGCAGAAGGCCGCTCCGGCCTCCACGAGGCAGAGTCACCCCTCCACCTCCCTATGTTAGTGTCAAACGCGAATCTGAGGTGTGCTTCCAACTGTTCGGTGTGGATTTCCACCATGGGGTGGGCAGGCAGCGCCCTGGGCCTTCCGGCAGGACTAAGTCCAAATCTGCCAAGACCTCTCAAGCATGAAGGGGCGCCCTCGCCCGTCTGGGCGAGGGGACTGCTGCAGCAGCTGTCTCACACTCAGGAATATACCTTCTCCTTCTGTTGGTTCCGGGATGTAACCCCCCTGGACACAGGATGTTTTTTTTGCTGGGCGGTCCCCCTCAGTTATTGTCAGGGTGCTTCTAGTCCCTGCTTTTCCTTCTGAAATTGGTGCAGGCCGGACTGGGCCTACAGTGTTTGGGCTTACTTACAGATTGCTCTTAACAGTATGGGGCTATGGCCTCTATATTATCCTTCCTCCCCCCTCAACAGTATGAGGTAGTCTGGGCCGCTTTGGCCTATGGCAGGCTTGGCAATTCTACCTTCACAGGTAGTCCCTATATGACACCTCTGTCTTGGGTCACGGGCCCCCTGCGCGGGGGGGGGGGGGCTTTCGGCCTCTTGTGAAGTACTAGATCTTCTTAGTTTCCCTTGGGTCTGCTGGACTCCAAGACTATTTCTAGATAGTGTCGCAGGACCAACCCTGCGGATTTAGGCATTATTTGGGGCCTCTCTTTCGTTCCCAGGCTACTCGCCATGGCACGACTGGGGGTGATGTTTCTGACACGCCTGAGGGGGGGGGCGTCTGCGTTAGGACCTACCGGGTCGTCTTCCTTACTCCCCAGCCTCTGCATCAGGCCGAGTGAATTGGTCGGCCGGCAGTGTCCCCTGGGAGCTAATGGATGGTTGCTCAGTCACCTCAATCCCTCATGGTCCCTTGTCCGCTATCCCCCATTCCTGGGATTCGGTTCAGGCTTGAAGCCTTCTCCTCTGGCAATAAGGGGACTCCTGGTTACGGGGGCTTTGCTCCCCTTTTCTGGCACCTTACCTTCACCAGGTGGGATGGCAACTGGTAGACCTGTTGGCGGCGCATCAAGGTGATGTCACTTACATACCGAGCCCTTGGGCTCTTTGGTGCAGTAGGTTATTGAGCTTACATATGTCCCAGCACCCTGGTGCTTGGTCTGTGCTCATGACCCCTTGGTAAGGTGCTTCCTCTTGAGCTGCCCATATTTAAGGGCCCCGTCAGGGGGTACCCCCCCCCCCCTTTCCTTACTAGCATCTTCCAGTGTATGGTCACCCTGGGTACCAAGTCTCGCAGGTTTGGCGGGGGAAGGGAAAATTCTTCCACGATCCCCGTGGTTTCTAGGTAGAGTCCCCTAGAGGGTCCATCTTACCTGCTGGTTTTGTTGAAACGGTGTGCCCCCCGTTGACTCTATATGGCTGGACTTCTCCCCCTTTAGAATCGGTCGGTTGGTTGGGGGACTCCTGGTCTATTGAATGACAATGGCCTGTTTTACTACTGGTCTACAGATTGTGGCAGGATGCTCCCTCTGGAGGGTCCCTGATCCTACCTTGGGCGGGGGTCTACTCCCCCTGCTTCTCAGCGGTATTCGCTTCAATGGAGGCCCTTAGCGGCAGGTTATGCTATCCTGGTGTCGCCCGGGTAGCCTAGCGTGGCTCTGTGGGTTCTATCTCCTAACACAGGGGCTCTGCCCTTGTTTTCTACTGTCCCAGGATATTCTAACTCTGGTGGTGGGGGCTGAGTATTTTAGGCATAGACTTGTTATTTCATATGCCTTCCCCTCATCACCCTACTTGTGGATTCTGCGCACGGTTGGCCTGATAGAGAGTCCCGTGAGTTTTATGGCCTGGGTGGCCTTGGGACCTGTGGTTCGCAGATGCCTCTGCTGAAGTCTGCTGACCTGTGCGCTCTCTTTCAGGAGTGCGGTTCTGCCCTTGTCAGGCCCCTTCCTTGTCCCAATATAAGGTCTCCTGTCTGGGGATTGACAGCTGATTCATTCACCCCTGGGTGACGGGCCTTATCTTCTGGGTGACTTAGTATGATGGGGGCTGGGAGCTAGCTCCCCAGCTTCCCCTTCCTCCGCCTATGGTTTTTTTTTTGTGGTAACCCATATTGATTGGCATGAGCCTTGGTCTCTTCCCTGTTAGACGCTCTCGGTTCCCAGGACCTTTAAAGTCATATCAACGTACGTTTGGGGTTGGCTCCCCATCTGGGGACTCTGAAGGTGCAGGTTCTGTCCTGGCCTTTCCTGCCTGTCTGGTTCTGTCGCCATCGTAGGAAATTCTTTTGGGGATTGCTTAGCTGCATCTCCCAAGTGGTTCCATGGTTCCTGAGGGGATCAATTTTCATTTTTTACCCGGCAGGACTTCCTAGGGATTTTTGCTGGATGCTGTCTGAGCTGCCCTGTAGTCCAGCTCGCTTCTCTGGGGCCTCCTGACTCCGTCAGGCATGTGCCTGTGACGATGGATCTGGTTACTTAACCCTGGTTCGATATATATATATATATATATATATATATATATATATATATATATATACAGGTATACACGGCTACAGGCACCCCTATGCCTGGGGGTGTTCCTCTTTCGCTGGGCCTCCGGTCCAGGTGATCTGTAGGATCATTGCTTTAGTCCTTTAGTCTAGCTATGGACTTTATTCTTAATAATACTAATATGAGGGCCTACATTCCCTCTACAGGTGTTACAATTCTCCCCATGTGGGCCTTCATGGTCCTTAGGGGGACTGATGCTCTTGGAGTCTACGGGCGCCTCCTTAAGTATGCGCCTGATATCTACTTCCAGCGCCATTGCGCCCTTTGGATTTATCCTTCTGGATGTCCCCTGATTCTGAATGAAGCCTTAGCTTCCTGATAATTAGGGGTCTGTATTCCCGCCTTGGTCAGGTGATCTGTTCTGTTTCCCTTAGGGGGTGTTACAAGTTTTGCCACAAGGCTTCCTTGCCTGGGAGCTGGTTGGGTCATTACACTGACCTATGTTCCCTTTCAGGGGAAAGAATCTTCCCTTTTGCTGTTTACTTTTTTTCTGTTGATTCAGTTGCTAGACTTATGGCCTGTCTCTGTTCATTCCTTCATGGCCTTGTTATGAGACTGACGTTAGAGCCTTTGCTCATGTCATGCCTGTTGCAAGTTTTGCAGGTGACAGCGCCTTTACTGTCCGCTGTGCCTTGTTTTTTCCTGGGGATCCCACCCTGCTTATGGACACTGCTATTGGATGTGCCACATGTTATTACTATTCGGGAGCAGGACGTGCTGTATGCTTAGAATAATGCAACTCTGTGAAGTACTCACCTGTAGAGTTGGTATTATACGCATACAGCACGTCCTGCTCCACCCCACCCTGGTTTCACTTGTTCTGGATCCCCTGTATGGTGATTGTTATCATTAGATATTATTACCAGTTCTTCTGGGTGGTTTGTTCCTTCCGGCTTCTCTTCTCACTGCTTTTCAATGCTGGGGATTTGTGGGAGGTCCCTCGGTATATGTAGGGCCGGGAGGAGCTTGTTTTCTACATGTCTGCAGTGCACGGCGCCTGAGGCGGAGGATTACCCACATGTTATTACTATTCGGGAGTAGGACGTGCTGTATGCGTATAATACCAACTCTACAGGTGAGTACTTCACAGAGTTGTATTATTGCACTTTGTATCTTTGGGAAGCTCCTACCAGGAGGAAGACCTCTCAGGACCCACCCCCCCCCCCCCCAGCTCACAACCAGGATGAGGACAGGATACGTCTCAGCTTGAGCTGACCCTGCTTATGCATTTAACTGGTATTACTCTTTGATATTTTTGTTCTACCTGCCCACTCCTGTTTAAGACATATTCCTGAGTCTGAGGACCATGGACTGGGTTGACCATATGGGTGACTTGCTAATACAGCTTCTTTGCCTTTTTGTCTGTCTTCCTGTGAAATGATGCTTTGTTCTTATTCTTAATCTCGCTGCCCCTAGCATCCCTCCTGTGAGCCCTTCAGTATGCAGTTCTAGGCTCTGGATTCGACAGGTGTTGACTCACAGCATTGCTACTATTGTCCAATTTTGGCGAGAGGCTTAACAACTCTCAGTTCACACTGTTAGGCAGGAGTACAGGTTAATTCCTTCCCCTCTTGTTGGATGGAGGCCATCTTGTGACCACCTAGTGGAGTTCTCTACTTGTATTTGCCAGGTCTGTCCAAAAAGGTCCTCTTTTATGCTCGCTTGTTAATCGCCAGGGGTCTGCATGCCTATGGTCTTTCCCTTAGGATACAAATAGTGGAGTGGGGAGCGCAAGGAGGTTTAGCAGGGTTTTAGGTTTTTGAGTTCCTTTGGTGCTTTGGAAAAGGGAAGGGTGGGATATTCGCCTCACCAGTTGCAAAGTTACACCTTCTGGGGCTCTGCCCATATGAGGCCCTAGGGCATTTTTCTTAACATAGTTGGAGTTTTAGGAAGGAACATTGCATGCATTTAGCTTTGTGTTTGTCTGGGTGTTTGGAAGGAGTCCCTATGGCAGAGAATATAAGAATTAGCACTTGTATCTATATTCTTTGTGTACATCCCGTCCCGTTCCGGAAGATATCCTTACTCATGGGTTATTCATCTTCAGATGTCACGTGACTGCAGAGCAGAAAAAGTGCCCCTCCCGGCCTATATATATACAGAGGCTCCTCCCACAAGACCCCAGTTATTCTTAGTATACAGTACGTCCTGCTCCAGATAGATTACTTACACTCGGGTATTACTCCGCCAGATGGCACTGGACTGCAGAGACATCGAAAATAGGCTCCTCCCGGCCCCTCAAATACCCAGGGACCTCCCACAATCCCCAGATTTTCTCTGCAGTCTGGACTGCGAGGGACAAGAAGATGGCTCTCTCTCTACTCGCAGGTGAGCGGGGCTATTAGTCTGCGGCCCTGTAGGACTATTCCCACCCGTTCCATTAGTAATTGCCTCCCAGCCTTGGCTGCGCTGGTCGGGTGATGGTAGGCAGCACCGCTGTTAGGTGCTTAGGAGTGCTGCTCCACCGCAATCCCCCACCAAAAGGTAGGCGGTACAGGCATATGGTGAGCCTCTATGGGATGCCCCTCCCGCACTATTCCAAGTATGTCACACACCCCGCTTCCACTATTCATGACATATGGGTTATGGTCCAGTAGAGGGCAAACTTCTGCAGAGATGAAAGCAAAAAACCCTCCCGGTCCATAAATACCTGGGACCTCCCACACATTCCCCAGTTCCTTCTCTGCAGGGCGGCGAGCAAGTCAGAAGATGTATGCTGCTCTTCCTTGCAGGTAAGCCGGGTTTGCACCCGGCCATTTTTTTCCCCTATTTCTGCCCGGACCTTTAGATTGTAAGCCCTATACTAGCCTCCCAGCTTCGGCTGCAGGTCCGGGTGAGGGTAGGAATCACCTTAATAGGTGCTTAGGGAGCCATGCTCCCCCGTGAGACCCCATACAAGGGGGTAGGCGGTATCCGGGTTGGTGATCCCGGTTTGGGATGCCCTGTCCCCATTTACTTCCCTTACACCTTACGGTGAAGGGCTCTCCCCCTTCCGGTTCCCCTCCACTAACCCTCCGGGGGGGGTGACTTCATTCTGCTATTCTTTTCACTTGACGTGTGTGTGTGTGTGAGTGTGTGCTTATGTACTTTGCGCTCTGCACGCAGTCTGGGGAGCTTCTCCCCCTCAGGCTGCGTTCTGTTTTGGCGCCATTGCAGGCCCATCTTCTGGCTGGGAACCGCATTGCTGGATCGGAGGGAAGGGGGCGGTGCCAGGGACGGCGCGCGATCCGCGTTGGCCCGCCCCTTCTTCTCCCTCCCTCTGTCTCTTTCAGGAGCTGCTGGATAGCTGGACACCATTTTCAGTGTGTGTGTGCCCTGCCGGGCTTCCCCTCGTTTTTACTATATTTAATGCCCCAGTAGCGCTTGGGGCAGCACTGGCCCCCTCTGCTTTTACATGTTTTTTATTATGCAGTTGTGTGTGTGCATGTGCTTATGGACATCTCTTGTGTCTTTCAGGAGGACTCCCCGTGCCAATTGCTTAAAAGGGGGTTCTCCCGGTCCTAGGGTCCCTAGCAGAAATTTGGGGCAATTGTAAATCCTCCCACTTCGGACTTAAAGGGGCATCCCGGGTTGCTTACCAGCGTAATTCCCTTGGGTCATTGCGACTACCTTAAAATCACCATATGGAGGCTCCACAGGATACCCCGCTCAGGCTCCCTTCAGGACAATCCCGGCTGTGTGGGGGTTGTGGGGTATCCCTTACGAGGGATAATGTACATATTTGCATACCATGTGCGCAACAGGCCATAACGCGGCAGTCGGGACCCCAGGTGTCTGGGTCGGTGCCGCCCGCCTCACCTACCCCACCCGCATCATCCGTACCCCAAGTGACACTGTCATTTGTGGGGAGTCGCACTCGGATATATGTGCCAGGCTGACCAACCTCGAGAAAATTATTTCTAGCTCAGTGGGCAGAAAGGCCGCTGCTAAGAAAAGGCATCTGTCACCGGCTACGCCGGTAATTGATTTTGATGATTATGACCCCCCTGACTGGGCTGATTATTCCCCGCTTGAGGACGGGGGAATTGTTTGAGGAATCTGAGACTGAGAAATTGCAGTTCTTTGATTCTGATGCCGGGCAGGTGCTGGGGGATGCTGTGGATACCCCCAAGGTACTGACCCATCTGTTAGAGGTTCTGGATATTTCCCCACCAGTGGAGGCCCCTCCGAAGAAGGGGGAATTCTTTGGGTTTTCTAAGCCCCGCTTGGAGTTTCATAATCGGGATCATTTTGACAGCATGATTCTTAGAGAATGGTAGAAGCCGAGTCGCCTTCACGGTGTTCCTCAGGGATGGGATAGGAAGTATCCCTTTCCGGTGGACGCGGTGAAGCGCTGGTCTTCCCCTCCCGAGGTTGACTCACCCATTTTAGGATTGTCAGACACCTCCGTTGTACATACTCCTGACGCCACTACCCTTAAGGATGGCAAGGACAAGCACATTGATCAGATGGCATGTCATGCCTTCGCCAGTGTGGGTTCTGCCTTGCGACCTGTCTGTGCATCGGCACTCGTGGCTGTGGCCACCAGGTTTGAGATCAGGGACTTGTTAAATGGGTCCCAGCTCAACCCGGACAGTGTTGAATTCACAACCCTTAAGAGGTGTGAATTGTTCATGAATTTTGTTTTGTTGGCTATGGACGACACTATTACCATGTGTAGTAGAACTTCGGCCCTGTTGGTGGCCATGCGCCGATCGGTCTGGCTGTGCCAGTGGGCGGCGGACATTGCTGCCAAGAAGTCACTTACAGCTTTGCCCTTTTTGGGAACGCGGCTGTTTGGAGACAAATTGGATTCTGTGGCGAAGGGTGGGAAGCTACCTCAGCGTAAGAAGCTGCGTCGCTCCTTTCGCGGGGCAAGCTCCTTTAATCCTTCCTTTCGCGGTGCCAGAGGGGGCAGAGGTCTTGCCTACTCTGGCTTTAGAGGTGATTCCTGGAACAGAGGTAGAGGACGTGCCCGTACCGCCTCTACCTGGGATTCCAGGCCCAAGCCCGCTGCCAAGCCAGCTCAACAATGAGGAGGCGCCCTCACCCTTGCGGGTGGGGGGACGGCTGCGGCTCTTCTTCCAGGTCTGGGCCCAGGAGGTCACAGACAAGTGGATATTGGAAGTGGTCTCGTCTGGTTACAAACTGGAGTTCGAGTCCCGGCCTCCTCCCAGATTCCTAAGGTCTCGGGTGCCATCGGATCCTCGGGTGGCGCAGGGGCTCCGGTTGGCTGTTAAGAATCTTCTGGACATGGCGGTCATATGCCCGGTGCCTCTTTCAGAGAGAGGCCGAGGCTATTATTCCAACCTCTTCACGGTTCCCAAAAAGGATGGCTCCATAAGACCCATCCTAGATTTGAAGCTTCTCAACAGGTTCATCAGAACCAAGAAGTTCCGCATGGAGACTCTGCGTTCAGCCATCGTTTCCCTTCGTCAAGGGGATTTCATGACGTCCATAGACATCAAGGATGCTTACCTTCATGTACCAATTTTCCCAGCGCACCAGAGATTTCTCAGGTTCGTGGTGGGAGATCAGCATTTTCAATTTGTGGCCCTCCCGTTCGGGCTGACCTCAGCACCGAGGGTGTTTACCAAGGTTCTGGCGGGCATTATGGCCCTGCTCAGAGCCCAGGGCATTCGCATTGTGCCATATTTGGACGTACTCATTACAGCTTCTTCCCTCTGCCAGGCGGAGTTGGACACCAGGACGGTGGTGGCGACGCTGGAAAGGTTCAGATGGGTGATAAACCACCCCAAGTCTTCTCTCTCCCCATCAAGGGAGGTCTCCTTTCTGGGCATGAATCTGGATACCATTCAGGCCAGAGTGTTCCTACCTCAGCCAAAGGTGCAGAGGGTTCATGATCTGATACGTGTTTTCCTTACCAACCCTCGCCCGTCCATTCGGCTAGGGATGACTCTGGTGGGTTTGATGGTGGCCTCCTTCGAGGCAGTCCCCTCTGCTCAATTCCACATGAGATCGCTACAACTCCATCTATTGTTGAAATGGGACAGATGTCCACAGTCCTTGGATCAGTCATTTCTGATGTCTCCCAGGGTTCGGCAGTCCCTTCAGTGGTGGCTGGAATCGAGCTATCTGATGAGGGGCAGATCGTTCCTGGCCCTTCGTTGGGAGACGGTTACCATGGATGCCAGCCTGTCGGGCTGGGGAGGTTTCTGGAAAGATCATCAGTTCCAGGGGTTGTGGGGTCCTCAGGAGGCTCACAACCCCATCAATGTCTTGGAGCTCAGAGATAACCGCCTGGTTCTGTCGCGTCTGACACTTCACCCACAGGGTTTACCGGTTCAGGTTCGATCAGACAATCGTACTGCGGTAGCTTACATCAATCACCAAGGAGGGACTCGCAGCAGGAGTGCCCTCATGGAAGTCTCTCTGATTCTGACATGGGCGGAGAGCAATGTTCCTTGCATCTCAGCAGTATACATTCCGGGAGTGGAGAACACGGAGGCGGACTCTCTGAGCAGGGGATTCTGTCGCCGAGGGGAATGGTCTCTCAACCACTAGGTGTTTCGGGCCCTGTGTCACAAGTGGGGGACTCCGGAGATGGATCTCACAAGCTCCCAACCTTTGTATCTCTGTCTCAGGATCCTCTGGCCCTGGCAGTGGATTCCTTGTCCCTTGCCTGGAGGGATCTGGGGATTCTGTACCTGTTTCCCCCCTTCTCCATGGTGGGCAAGGTGGTGCGCAAGGTGGTGCGCAAGCTGGCGCTAGAGGGGGTACCAGCAATTCTGGTGGCCCCAAGGTGGCCAAGACAGGTTTGGTTCGCAGACGTCGTAAGGATGGCGGTAGATCAGTACAGGCTGCCCCTGTCTCCAGATCTGATCTCTCAGGGTCAACTACGTTACCCCAATTTACAAACGCTTGCTTTGACGGCGTGGCTGCTGAAACCTTCATCCTGAGGGAGGAAGTTTTGTCTGAGGCGGTTCTTCAAACCTTGATTAGAGCTAGAAGGAGGTCTTCCTCTACCATTTACTATAGGAATTGGCGGTCCTATATTGACTGGTGTGAGGCTAGGGCCTTACCTTGCAGGGTGTTTTCGATTCCTAGGATTTTGTAGTTTTTTCAACACGGTCTGGATCTAGGGTTCCAGCTCAGTACTTTGAAGGGTCAGGTTTCTGCCCTGGCTGCCTTTTTTCAAAGGTCGTTTGCTTTGCATCATCTGGTCAAGACTTTTTTTCAAGGGGTCCCTCATGTTCGGCCCCCTAGAAAGCCTTTGGTTCCCGTTTGGGACCTAAATTTGGTTCTTTCGGCCCTCCAGGGGCCTCCCTTTGAACCGATGCAGGATGTTTGTGCTCACTCAAAAGGTTGCCTTTTTGGTGGCTATTACTTCTGTTCGGCGTGTCTCTGGGTTGGCGGCTCTGTCTTTTCAGGCCCCTTACTTTGAGAGACACCAGGATAAGGTGGTTTTTCGCTTTAAAACAGTTTTCCTTCCTAAGGTGGTTTCTGCTTTCCATCTCAATCAGGATGTAGTTCTCCCTTCCTTGTGTCCTAGGCCTAGCAATGACAAGGAGAGGGTTTTGCACTCTTTGGATGTGGTTCGTTGTGTGAAGTACTATTTGGTTGCTACTTCTCCTTTTCGTAAGACGGATGCCTTGTTCCAGCTGCTGCGTGACGGGCTTCTACCTACCGCTGTCCGTGAGTGCCCTCGCGGGCGGCTTTATTACCGCTGTTATTTATTGTATACTTACGGCTCCCCTTTGATTATGTCTTTCAGACGGGCTGAACCCTCTTGGCTTCTCCCGGCCCTACTCCCTCTATTTAGTTGATTAACTTGTGAGGCCTAGTGTTAATTACTCCCACTTCCCTAGCGAGTTATCGGCCTATTGTGCAGCTATAATCACCATTTGGAGGAAGGGGAGCTATTCTCCGACTCAGGGTCATCTGATGAGAGGCCCAGGGGTCATGACGATTCTGGCTATGACCCCTGGGCCCCGGATGATACTGATAGACTGTTCGGCGTGTCTCTGGGTTGGCGGCTCTGTCTTTTCAGGCCCCTTACTTTGAGAGACACCAGGACAAGGTGGTTTTTCACTTTAAAACAGATTTCCTTCCTAAGGTGGTTTCTGCTTTCCATCTCAATCAGGATGTAGTTCTCCCTTCCTTGTGTCCTAGGTCTAGCAATGACAAGGAGAGGGTTTTGCACTCTTTGGATGTGGTTCGTTGTGTGAAGTACTATTTGGTTGCTACTTCTCCTTTTCGTAAGACGGACGCCTTGTTCGTGGTGCCTTCTGGGCCCAGAAAAGGTTTGGCGCCCGCCAAGTCTACCATTATTAAATGGATACGTCAGGCCATTGTTGGGGCCTATTCCGCTAAGGGGAGGCTTCCTCCTTTTAAGATCACTGCTCATTCTACTCGTGCTGTTGGGGCTTCCTGGGCCTTTCAGCACCAGGCTTCTGTTGAACAAGTTTGTAAGGCTGCTACTTGGTCTTCCGTTCATACTTTTTCAAAGTTTTATAAGGTTGATGTGCGGGCCTCAGCGGATGCTGTTTTTGGCCGCAAGGTTCTGCAAGCTGCAGTGGTTTAAATTGGTGCATTTTTGCTGTATTTGTATCCCCACCCATGACGGACACTGCTATTGGATGTCCCATATGTCATGAATAATGGAAGCGGGGTGTGTGACATACTTGAAATAATACCATTTTGTGATTACTCACCTTTAAAATGGGTATTATAAGTATGTCACACACCCCACTTCATCCCGCCCTTTTTGTATTCTGGATCCTTTATATGGTGAACCTTTTTATGGTTAAGAATGTTTTATTAGCTGTTCCTGGTCCCCTTACTGCTGTCATATACTGGGGAATGTGTGGGAGGCCCCAGGTATTTATGGACCTGGAGGGGCTTCTTTTTTGCTTTTATCTCTGCAGAAGTTCGCCCTCTACTGGACCATAACCCATATGTCATGAATAGTGGAAGCGGGGTGTGTGACATACTTATAATACCCATTTTAAAGGTGAGTAATCACAAAATGGTAATATTGCCCCTTGCCCCTGTCTATCGGTGGGCCCTGTTAAGTGGCTCTGTTCTTCCTCACTCTCCTTGTAGACTTCGGGGGAGGGAGGGGCTGTGTGTGTATATGTGTATTGGCTTTTTATGCTTCACTACATTATGCTTGGTGTCAGCCGCCGCGCTGACTGGTTTTCACTTATTGTGCCTTGAAATTGCCGCCGCTGCGCGCTCTTTCCTGTGTTCCGCGCTTGGCGGCGGCGTTACTTCAGGCACCGGTGCGCCGTCATTGGCTGCTTGTCACATGTATGGCTTTGTGCTCTTCGGGGGGGGCGGAGCCTGTCTTTGGCGCGTTCCGCGTCACTGTTCATGCGGGCCCGCCCCTCGAGGTATACCGATGACATTTTTTTGCTTGATTCCAGCTGCTGCGTGATGGCCTTCTACCTACCGCTGTCCGTGAGTGCCCTCGCGGGCGGCTTTATTACCGCTGTTATTTATTGTATACTTACGGCTCCCCTTTGATTATGTCTTTCAGACGGGCCGAACCCTCTTGGCTTCTCCCGGCCCTACTCCCTCTATTTAGTTGATTAACTTGTGAGGCCTAGTGTTAATTACTCCCACTTCCCTAGCGGGTTATCTGCCTATTGTGCAGCTATAATCACCATTTGGAGGAAGGGGAGCTATTCTCCGACTCAGGGTCATCTGATGAGAGGCCCAGGGGTCATGACGATTCTGGCTCTGACCTGGGCCCCGGATGATACTGATAGACTGTTGGCTCAGATTTTTGAGGTTCTGTCTATCTCTCCCCCTGTTGCAGGCCCCAGGCAACGGGAGGAACTTTTTCATACTGCTAAGTCACGCTTGGAATTTCCTGAGCAAGCACATTTTAATAACCTTGGGCTCAAGGAATGGGAGCATCCCAGTAGACTTCCCGGTGTACCTAAGAGTTGGGATAGGAAGTATCCCTTTCCTGCTGATGTGGTGAAGTGTTGGTCATCCCCTCCCGAAGTGGATGCCCCGGTCCTAGGGTTATCTAACACCTCTGTCATGCACTCCCCTGACTCAGCTGATCAGCTGGCGTCCCATGCCTTTGCATGTGTGGGGACGGCGCTGCGCCCGGTCTGTGTCTCTGCCATTATGGCTGTGGCTATTAGGACCCTGCTCAGAAGTATCCTTGATGGTGCCCCTGATGATGTGTCTAGTGAGGAGTTTAATGCACTCTCTCGTTGTGATGTTTTTGTGACTTATGTCCTCTCTGCCTTGGATGACACCATTAGAATGTGTGGCAGAACCTCTGCCCTTGTGGTGGCTATACGCCGTTCGGTTTGGCTGCGCCAGTGGGCTGCTGACAACGCTGCCAAGAAAGCCCTCACTGGTTTTCCCTTCAAAGGACTACGCCTGTTTGGGGACCGCCTGGACCTATTTGCTAAGGGAGGCAGGTTACCCCAGCGCAGGCGGCAGTCTCGGCCCTTTCGGGGTCAGGGCTCCTTTTCCTCCCCCTACCGTGGTGCTGGACAAGGGAGGGGGGTTTCCTTTACTGGGGCCTGAGGAGACCTCTGGGGTAGGGGCAGAGGACGGGGACGCCCTGGCTCCGCCTGGGCTCCAAGCTTAAGTCCTCTCCCAAGCCCCCTCAGGCATAATGGGGCGCCTTCACCCATCTGGGTGGGGGGACGGCTTCAGCGCTTTGCTCACGTCTGGAGGCTTCATGTCTCAGACTGGTGGATTCAGGAGGTAGTGTCCTCCTGTCAGGTTGGGGGGGTTTCTGGAAGTCCCTGCAGTTCCAGGGGAGGTGGGGCCCTCAGGAGCTGCGGGCGATCAGGTTGGTTCTGGCTCAGTTGACTCATCACCCATCTGGGTGGGGGGACGGCTTCAGCACTTTGCTCACGTCTGGAGGCTTCATGTCTCAGACCGGTGGATTCAGGAGGTAGTGTCCTCCGGTTACAAGATAGAGTTTGCTGTCTGCCCCCCCCCCCCCCCCCCCCAAGGTTCATCAGATCCCGGATTCCTCAGGTCTCTGTGTCAACTCAGGATCTAGTGCAGGCAGTGCAAAGCCTTCTGGAGCCTGGGGGGTCATCTGCAAGGTCCCTTTAAGAGATAAGGGCAAGGGCTTCTATTCCAACCTCTTCACAGTGCCCAAAAAAGATGGGTCAGTCAGCCCATCCTGGACTTGAAGATCCTCAACAAATTTGTCAGGTGCAGGCGCTTTCGCATGGAAACTCTGCGCTCTGCCATCAGTTCCCTGCGCCCAAGAGATTTCATGACGTCTGTGGACATCAAAGATGCTTACCTTCATATTCCTGTATTTCCAGTTCATCAAAGGTTCCTCAGGTTCGCTCTGGAGGATCAACTCTACCAATTTGTGGCATTGCCTATTGGTCTCACTTCAGCTCCCAGGGTGTTCACCAAGGTGCTGGCAGGAGTGATGTCTCTGCTCTGGTTTCATGGCATCCGCGTGCTGCCCTACCTGGACGACATTCTCATCACTTCTCAGTCTCAACATCAGGCAGAGTTGGATACTCAGCTGGTGGTGTCCACCCTGAAGTCATTTAGCTGGGTGATCAACCACCCCAAGTCTTCTCTGTCTCCCTCCTTGGTGACTTCATTCCTGGGAATGAATCTGGATACAGTTCAGGCAAGGATTTTTCTTCCTCAGCAGAAGGTGGACAGTCTAATTGCGCAGGTCCAGTTCCTGCTATCTTGTCATCATCCCTCCATCAGGCAGGGAATGCAGCTGGTGGGCCTGATGGTGGCGTGCTTCGAGGCGGTCCCTTATGCTCAGTTCCACTTGAGGCCTCTGCAACTCCACCTCTTGTCAGTATGGGACAAGGACCCTGCGTCCCTGGACCGGGTCTTTGCGCTTTCCCCCCTGGTCAGGCGGTCCCTCTCGTGGTGGCTGGACTCCAGGAACCTGTTGGGGGGCAGATCCTTTCTGACCCCCTCCTGGGAGACGGTCACCACGGATGCCAGTCTGTCAGGTTGGGGGGGGGTTTCTGGAAGTCCTTGCAGTTCCAGGGGAGGTGGGGCCCTCAGGAGCTGCGGGCGATCAGGTTGGTTCTGGCTCAGTTGACTCATCACCTTCGGGGCCTGCCTGTTCAGGTTCGCTCGGACAACCAGACGGCAGTTGCCTACATCAATCATCAGGGAGGGACCCGGAGCAAGAGGGCCCTCCAGGAAGTGTCTCTGATCCTGTCCTGGGCAGAGGCCAATGTTCCCTGAATATCAGCTGTGTACATTCCGGGGGTGGAAAATCTGCTGGCAGACTCTCTGAGCAGGGGGACCTCTCGCCAGGGAGAATGGTCCCTCTGCAACAGGGTGTTCCAATCTCTGTGTCACCATTGGGGCCAATCAGATGTGGATCTGTTTGCGTCCCGTCACAATCACAAGCTCCCGGGTTTTGTCTCCCTGTCCCAGGATCCTCTGGCCTTGACCATGGATGCCCTAGAAATGTCATGGCAGGACTTTCAGTTCCTGTATGTCTTTCCTCCATTCCCCCTGCTGGGCAGGGTTCTGTGCAAGATTGCTCTGGAGGGGTGCCAGCAATTCTGGTGGCCCCCAGGTGGCCAAGAAGAGTGTAGTTCGCAGACGTGGTGCAGTTTGCAGTAGATAAGTACGTTCTGCCCAGGGTGCCAGACCTGCTCACTCAGGGTCCCTTACGCCATCCCAATTTACAAACTCTGGCTTTGACGGCCTGGCTGCTGAAACCTCCATCTTGATGGAGAAGGGGCTGTCTACCTCGGTTGTTGATACCATGATAAAGGCTAGGAAGAAGTCTTCTTCTTCCGTTTATTACAGGGTTTGGCGTGCCTACATTGACTGGTGTGAGTCCAAGTCTCTTCCCTGTCGTGTGTTTTCTATTCCCAGGATTCTGGAGTTCCTGCAGCATGGGTTGGAGCTGGGGCTCCAACTTAGTACTCTGAAGGGTCAGGTTTCTGCCCTGTCTGTTTTCTTCCAGAAGTCCTTTGCTCAGCATTCTCTGATCAGGACTTTTTTCCAGGGGGTTACCCATGTGCGTCCCCCACGTAAGCCTATGATGCCTGTTTGGGATTTGAACTTGGTTTTGTCAGCCTTGCAGGGTGCTCCCTTTGAACATGTGCAGGATGCTGCCCTGGCCATTCTTACTCTCAAAGTTGTCTTTTTGGTGGCTATCACCTCTGTTAGACGTGTATCTGAGTTGGCGGCGCTCTCCATCCAGCCCCCCTACTATGAGAGACACCAGGACAAGGTGGTGTTCCGCTTCAAGCCGGACTTTCTGCCTAAGGTTGTCTCTGCTTTTCATTTGAATCAGGACATTGTTCTTCCATCATTGTGCCCTAATCCTAGTAATGCTAAGAAGAGGGTCTTGCATTTTTTGGATGTGGTTAGGTGTCTGAAGTATTATCTGGTGGCTACTACACCTTTCAGAAAAACTGATGCTCTTTTTGTGGTCCCTTCTGGTCCTAGGAGGGGTTTGGCTCCTGCCAAGTCTACTATCAGCAAATGGATTCGTCAGGCTGTGATTCAGGCCTACTCTGCTAAAGGGGAAGAATCCCCCCTTCCGCCTTAATGCTCATTCTACTCGTGCTATTGGTGCCTCTTGGGCTTTTCAGCACCAGGCTTCTGTTGAACAAGTTTGCAAGGCCGCTACTTGGTCTTCTGTTCATACCTTTTCAAAGTTTTGCAAGGTTGATGTTAGGGCCTCAGCTGACTTCACCAGGCTTCTGTTGAACAAGTTTGCAAGGCCGCTACTTGGTCTTCTGTTCATACCTTTTCAAAGTTTTGCAAGGTTGATGTTAGGGCCTCAGCTGATGCTGTTTTTGGCCACAAGGTTTTGCAGGTGGCAGTGGTTTAAACTGTCTGCTTTTACCTTTGGGGATCCCACCCTACTTTATGGACACTGCTATTGGATGTCCCGAGTGTAAGTAATCTATCTGGAGCAGGACGTACTGTATACTAAGAATAATACTTCTAGTAATTCTGTGATTACTCACCTGTAGAATTGGTATTATGAGTATACAGTATGTCCTGCTCCACCCCACCCTTGGTTTTGCATTATCTTACTGCATTATTCCCTGTATGGTGATTGTTATCATTGTTATAGTTACCAGTTTGGGTTGTTTTAATTCTCCCGGCTTCTCGTTTACTGCTTTTCAATGCTGGGGATTGTGGGAGGTCCCTGGGTATTTGAGGAGCCTATTTTCGATGTCTCTGCAGTCCAGCGCCATCAGGCGGAGTAATTCCCGAGTGTAAGTAATCTATCTGGAGCAGGACGTACTGTATACTCATAATACCAATTCTACAGGTGAGTAATCACAGAATTTTTTTCTCTGCAGTCTCGGACTGCCAGGACGAGAAAGTGGCTCTTTCTTTTCAGGCAGGTGAGCGGGGTCGTTGGCCCTATGGATTTGTTGAGCTATTCCCCACCCGTTCTGTATTACTATAATGCCTCCCAGCCTTGGCTGTAGCGTTTGGGTGGTGGTAGACAGCACCATTTTATGTGCCAAGGAGCTATGCTCCGCCGCAACTCCCCCACCAAAGGGTAGACGGTTTGGCTATGGTGAGCCTTATGGGATGCCCTGCCCGCTTTTGTGTACCTGTCCCCCTTTCCATCTATAGTGGTTCCATTACCACTACATGCAATATTGTGTGGCACCTTTGGGTTTTATGTTCTGTTTTTATTTGGAGCACATAGGCAGTGTTCCGTGTTTAATTTGATAGAACTGTATCTATTTTTGTGCTTCTGTACACCGCCGGGGCCGAGGGCGGCGACATTTGCCTCAGAATTCTAACGGCGCAGCTATTGGCTGTCTAAGTCATGTGATCGCGTTCCTTCGCACTCTTCGGAGGGAGGTGGGCGGGGCGAGTGACGCATTTTGTGGTGCTGCGTGAATGACGCTCCCGTGTGCAGTCTGTAAGTGCCCTGGCGGGCTGTTTATTCCAAGTATGTCTCACACCCTGCTTCGGAAATATTAATTACACGTGGGTTATGTCCAGTAGAGGGCGAAGTTCTGCAGAGATGACTAGAAAAAAAGAAGCCCCTCCCGGGCCATAAATACCTGGGACCTTCCTTACATTCCCAGTCTTCGTCTCTGCAGACAGCGAGCAAGTCAGGAGATGGCTGTCTCCTTCCTTTGCAGGTAAGCCGGGTTTACACCCGGCCAATTTATCCCTATTTCTGGCCGGACCTTGTTTTAAATAGATTACTATGCCTCCCAGCCTCGGCTGTAGGTCCGAGCTTACACCTTAGTGGTTTACTAACTAGGAGCCATGCTCCTACGTGAGACCCCCAACAAGGGGTAGGCGGATACCAGGTTCGGGATCCTGGTTTGGGATGCCCTGTCCGTTTGGTCCCTGCACCGCATTAGGCGGCTTGGGGGCCCCCAGCTTGGGGGCTGTCCCTCCCTTTTATTTCAGCTTGTCCTGGTCGGATATTTTTGATTGTATGTGTGTGAGTGAGTGTATGTGGGTGTTTCACATTGCCAGGCTGCGTCTGGTGGACGGCGGCCTGGAGTCCAGCCCGTCCCCCTCTCCTCGGCGCCCACGGATGTTCCCAGCCAATGGCCGCGGTTCCTCCTCCTTACAGGAGGGGGCGGGGCCACGCGTGGCGCAATCTTCTTTCAATTGGCATTGCTGCTGCTGCTGCTGCCGCTGTGTGGTCCGGTCGCCATTTTGCTTGGTCCTAACTGTGAGTGCCCTGCGGGGCTTGTATGCTTATCCTTTTGTCTGATTGTACATAGGAATGTGTATGGGGTATATTTGTGTGTCTGTGTTAATGGCCCTTTTTGCTTATGGTACCCCCTTTTTATTATGTCTTTCAGGGGGATTACCTTCCTTGTTAGTTAAAAGGGGGTTCTGTCCCGGTCCTTAGGTCCCTCATTCAAAATTGGGGCTTTACAAATCCTCCCACTAACGGACGTTAAGGGGCATCCCGGGTGGCTTACTTGCGTAATTCCCACTGGTCATTGCGACTACCATAAAAAATCACCGTATGGAGGCTTCCTAGGATACCGGGCTCGGGATCCCTTCGGGGCAATCCCGGCAGTGTGTGGTTTGTGGGGTATCCCTTGCGGGGGATAATGTGCTTATTTGCATTCCATGTGCTCAGCAGGCCATTACGCGGCAGTCCGGGTCCCAGGCATCTGGGTCAGCACCACCGGCCTCATCACCTACACCCCCACGCCTGGCTTTGACCCCAAGTGATGTGATCATTAGCTGGGAGTCGCAATCTGATGTCTGTGCTAGACTGACCAACTTTAAAAAAAAAAAAATTGATTGCTAGCTCTGTGCCCCGGAAGGCCCAGCTATGAGAAGGCATTTGGCACCGGCTGTGCCGGGTTTTGATTATGAGGAATATGACTCCTTTGACTGGTCTGATTATTCCCCGCTTGAAGAAGGGGAATTGTTTTCAGGCTCTGAAGGCTCTGATGATCAGCAGTTCTTTGATGCTGATGCTGGGCAGGAACGTGGGGATACTGTGGATACCCCCAGACTTCTGGCCCATATTCTTGAGGTTCTTGCTATTTCCCCTCCTGCGGAGGCCCCTCCGTAGAAAGGGGGAATTTTTGGGGGGCCACTAAAGCTCGCCTGATCAGAAGCATTTTGACAAATTGATTCTTAAGGAATGGGAAAGGCCCAACCGGCTTCCCGGGGTCCCTCAGGGGTGGGATAGGAAGTATCCCTTTCCGGTGGACACGGTGAAGTGCTGGTCGCCCCCACAAGTCAACGCTCCGATTCTGGGGTTGTCCAACACATCGGTTGTGCATTCACCAGACTCCACCATGCTGGTGAGGATGGTGAGGACCGTCGTCTTGATCAAATGGCGTCACACTCCTTTGCCAGTGTGGGTTCGGCCCTGCGCCCCGTTTGTGCTTCAGCTCTCACGGCCGTGGCTACCAGATCTTTAATTAGGGGCCTGTTGAATGGTCCCCATCTTAACCCTGCTAGTGATGAGTTTGCAGCGCTTACGAGGTGTGATTTGTTCATGACCTTTGTTTTATCAGCTTTGGACGATACAATATGCATGTGTAGTAGAACCTCGGCTTTGCTTGTGGCTATACGCCGATCGGTTTGGTTGCGCCAATGGGCGGCTGATATGGCGGCTAAGAAGGCTCGCCTGTTTGGAGATTAATTGGACTCGGTGGCGAAAGGAGGAAAGCTGCCACAACGCAAAATGCAACGCCGCTCCTTTCGGGGTGCAGGCCCCTTTAACCCTTCCTTTCGTGGCTCTCGAGCAAGCAGGGGAGTTACTTACTCTGCGTTCAGAGGTGACTCCTGGGGTAGGGGCAGAGGACGTGCCCGCCCCGTAACTGCCTGGGGTGTCAAACCCAAGGCTGCTGCCAAGCTCTCTCAGCAATGAGGGGATGCCCTCACCCTCGCGGGTGGGGGGACGGCTACGGCACTTCGCCCAGGTCTGGACCCGGGAGGTCACAGACAAATGGATCCTGGAAGTGGTCTCTTCCGGGTACAAGCTGGAGTTCGAATTCCGGCCTCCTCCCAGATTCTTCAGGTCTCGGGTTCCTTCGGACCCCCGGGCCGCGCAGGAGCTGTTGTTGGCAGTACAAAATCTTCTGGAGTTGGAAGTCATTTGCCTGGTGCCCTTCTCAGAGAGACGCCGGGGCTATTATCCAACCTTTTTACAGTGCCCAAAAAGTATGGTTCCTTAAGACCCATTCTGGATTTAAAGATTCTCAACAGGTTCATCAGGACCAAGAAATTTTGCATGGAGTCTCTGCGCTCGGCCATCAATCCTCTTCCTCCAGGGGACTTTATGGCGTCCATAGACATCAAGGACACTTACCTTCATGTGCCGATCTTCCCAGGTCATCAGCGGTTTCTCAGGTTTGTGGTGGGAGATCAGCACTATCAGTTTGTGGCTCACCCGTTCGGGCTGCCCTCGGCACCAAGGGTATTCACCAAGGTGTTGGCGGGTATAATGGCTTTTCTCAGGGCCCAGGGCATTCGCATTGTGTCGTATCTGGACGACCTTCTCATCATGGCATCCTCTCTCAGCCAGGCAGAGCTGGACACCAGGACGGTGGTGACATCGCTGGAGAGGTTCGGTTGGGTAATCAACTACCCCAAGTCTTCTCTCTCCCTGTCAAGGGAGGTTTCCTTTCTGGGCATGAATCTGGATACCATTCAGACCAGAGTGTTCCTGCCTCAGTCGAAGGTGCAGATGGTTCAAGATCTGATACGTCTTCTTCTGTCCAACCCTCGCCTGTCCGTCCGGCAAGGGATGAGGCTGGTGGGGTTGATGGTGGCCTCCTTCGAGGCAGTTCCCTTTGCTCAGTTTCACATGAGGCCTCTTCAACTTCATCTGTTAGCGGCTTGGGACGGATGCCCTCTGTCTTTGGATCAGTCATTTGTGATGTCTCCCCTGGTTCGGCGGTCTCTTTAGTGGTGGCTGGAACCGAGGAATCTTCTGAGGGGCAGATCTTTTCTGGCCCCTTGTTGGGAGAAGGTCACCACAGATGCCAGCCTGTCGGGCTGGGGGGGTTTCTGGAAGGAACATCAGTTCCAGGGGCTGGGCGGTCCTCAAGAGGCTCACACCCCCATCAACGTCTTGGAGCTGAGGGCTATCCGGTTGGTGCTGTTGCACTTGACGCATCACCTCCAAGGCTTACAGGGTCAGGTTCGATCAGACTATCGGACGGCGGTCGCTTACATCAATCACCAAGGAGGGACTCGCAGCAGGAGTGCCCTCAGGGAAGTTTCTCTGATTCTTGCATGGGTCGAGAGCAATGTTCCATGCATCTCGGCGGCGTACATTCCAGGTGTGGAGAACATGGAAGCGGACTCCCTCAGCAGGGGGTCCTCTCGTCGAGGGGAATGGTCCCTCAATCAACAACAAGGTATTTCTTTCCATTTTGTCACAAGTGGGGGTTCCCGGAGGTGGATCTCTTTGCCTCCCGTCACAACCATAAGCTCCCTGTTTTTTTGTCTCTGTCTCAGGATCCTCTGGGTCTGGCAGTGGATGCCATGTCCCTTGCCCGGAGGGATCTGGGTCTCCTGTACATGTTTCCTCCCTTCTCCATGGTAGGCAGGGTGGTGCGCAAGCTGGTTCAAGAGGATGTGCCAGCAATTCTGGTGGCTTCAAGGAGGCCAAGACAGGTGTGGTTCGCAGACGTCGTGCGGCTGGCGGTCAATCCGTTCAGGTTGCCCCTGTTTCTGAATCTGGTCACTCGGGGTCAGCTTTGTTATCCCAATTTACAAATGCTGGCTTTGACGGCGTGGCTGCTGAAACCTCTATTCTAAAAGTTGAAAGTTTGTCTGATGCCGTGATCCAGACACTTGTTAGGGCTAGGAAGAAGTCTTCCTGTAACATCTACTCCAGGACTTGGTGGTCCTATATTGATTGGTGCGAGGCTAGGGCCTTGCCTTGTAGGGTGTTTTCGATTCCCAGGATTTTGGAGTTTCTTCAACGCGGTTGGACCTGGGTTTTCAGCTTTGTACCTCGAAAGGGCAGGTTTCCGCCCTGGCGGTTTTCTTTCAAAGGTCTTTTGCTCTCCACCCTTTGGTTAAGACTTTTATCCAGGGGGTCACTCATGTGCGGCCCCCTCGAAAGCCTTTGTTGCCTGTTTGGGACTTGAATTTGGTTCTGTCGGCTCTCCAGGGGCCTCCTTTTGAGCCGATGCAGGATGTTGCACTTTCCTTTCTCACGCAAAAGGTTGCCTTTTTGGTGGCTATTACCTCTGTTCGATGTGTTTCTGAGTTGGCGGCTCTGCCTATTCAGGCCCCTTGCTTTGAAAGACATCAGGACAAGGTGGTCTTCCGTTTTAAGCCAGATTTCCTACCTAAAGTGGTCGCTCCCTTCCATCTCAATCAGGATGTGGTTCTCCCTTCCTTGTGTCCTAAGCCTAGCAATGACAAGGAGAGGGTCCTGCACTTTTTGGATGTTGTTCGTTGTGTGACGTATACTATTTGGTGGCTACTTCTCCTTTCTGTAGGATGGACGCCTTGTTTGTGGTGCCCTCTGGGCCCAAGAAGGGTTTGGCGCCCGTCAAGTCTACCATTAGTAAATGGATATGTCTGGCCATTGTTGGGGCCTATACTGCCAAGGGGAGGGATCCCCCTTTTCAGATCACTGCTCATTCTACTCGTGCTGTTGGGGCTTCCTGGGCTTTTCAGCACCAGGCTTCTGTTGAACAAGTTTGTACAGCTGCTACTTGGTCTTCTGTTCATACAATTTCCAAGTTTTATAAGGTTGATGTGCGGGCCTCAGCGAATGCTGTTTTTGGCCGCAAAGTTCTGCAAGCTGCAGTGGTTTAATTTGTGCCATTTTGCCTGTTGGGATCCCCACCCTTTTTGGACACTGCTATTGGATGTCCCACGTGTAATTAATATTTCCGAAGCAGGGTGTGAGACATACTTGGAATAATACCATTTTGTGATACCTCACCTGTAAAATGGGTATTATAAGTATGTCTCACACCCTGCTTCATCCCACCCTGAGTTGTATCTTGGATCCTCTATATGGTGATACTTTTTTCTCATAGATTTTATTTGCTCTTCCTGGTCCCCTTACTGCTTTCTTATACTGGGGAATGTGTGGGAGGGGTTAGAACCCTAGAGGGGTTTTTTTTCTAACCCTGTTGGAGCAGTTTCTGGGACTAGGTTAGCAAGGTTATTAGTACAATAAAGTCTATTACAATCAACAATATCTTTGAGTGCATTTATTCAACACAGTGTATCTTTGTTACTGTACATTGGTGTTTAACACATATTTTACCATCACATATTTTAACCAAACACATATTTTACCATCACATATTTTAACCAAGTCGTTCCAATTTTCAATATATTACAAACTTTATCTCGTGTTGTCACGTATTTGAAGTGATATGGCGCAACAGTTTCAGTTTGTAGCAATTGTGCTCTGCACAGGTTTGTAGCAAGACCTGTTGCGCCGTTGCTTATTGATTATTCAGTTTTGGTGCATCTGTTTCTATCATCTAGTTATGCAAACGTTTCGCTGGTTATCCAGCTTCTTCAGTGCACTAGTTTTCCTGGTTCAAACATATGAGATCATATATCATTAATTATACATAAAATGTGTGTAATATAATGATCTACTTTGTAACTGGGTGTACTTACTTCCCAGATGCCCAGGTTATTGAGGGCTTGGCAGCCTCTCATAATGTGGCCCCTGTAAGAAATTAAATAAATTTTACACTCTGTATGTCCCCCGCATGTTATTTGTCTCTGCTGTCTTAATAATTGTTATGTACCTTTAGTGATGGTGGGGCTTCGTGTTCCTTTATTTGGTGTAGTAATTTTGGGGCGAGGTATGCTTCCTCTTTATGGTGCCGTTGTGCCCATATCGGAATAAATATAAATATAGATGCAGGGGTTTTAAATGCCCGTTTGGCTATAAGTTAGTGCAAAGTTTGCCCCTATTACCGGGCGCTTACCTGGGGCGGGTGTCTGTATGCTGAGCGGATCCCCTCAGTGTCTCAGGTCTGGGGTCCGTGGTGCGCCAGTCTCGTGGGGCGTAAAAACGTATTGTGTCCCCGTTTTTGTGCTCTGTTCTCTCTTGGCTCCTATCCGGAGTCCAGTGTGTGTGCTGGCTGCGGTGTGTGAGCCGTCTGTTCCGGGTTTATGGCGGTCGTCCCGCCCTCCGCCCGTTCTCCGCCTTTGATAGGCAGAACGGGAGATGACGTCACACGTGCTGTACGCGCAGGCGCTTCTCCCTCTAGGCGGCCCTCTCAGCCAAGCCCTCAATAACCTGGGCATCTGGGAAGTAAGTACACCCAGTTACAAAGTAGATCATTATATTACACACATTTTATGTATAATTAATGATATATGATCTCATATGTTTGAACCAGGAAAACTAGTGCACTGAAGAAGCTGGATAACCAGCGAAACCGTTTGCATAACTAGATGATAGAAACAGATGCACCAAAACTGAATAATCGATAAGCAACGGCGCAACAGGTCTTGCTACAAACCTGTGCAGAGCACAATTGCTACAAACTGAAACTGTTGCGCCATATCACTTCAAATACGTGACAACACGAGATAAAGTTTGTAATATATTGAAAATTGGAACGACTTGGTTAAAATATGTGATGGTAAAATATGTGTTTGGTTAAAATATGTGATGGTAAAATATGTGTTAAACACCAATGTACAGTAACAAAGATACACTGTGTTGAATAAATGCACTCAAAGATATCGTTGATTGTAATAGACTTTATTGTACTAATAACCTTGCTAACCTAGTCCCAGAAACTGCTCCAACAGGGTTAGAAAACCCCCCCTCTAGGGTTTTAACCCCTCCCCCCAAAAAAACTCTTGATTGTATAAAGGAGCAGGGACACCCATTACCTAAAAGAATCCAGGCCTAATTTTCTAGTGGAGCCAACACACTCCACTTTTCCCCCCCCAACATAGTTTCAGTAAACTGGGTTAAGCCCAAAGACCTGGATTACAGGAAATACAAAGACAGTCCACAAAGGATTTATAAATACAAAAAGAGGAGAAATAGAGACGGTTGAAGGGATAGGGACATGACCCAGCTCACAGGCCTAGAGTGGGATCAACTCTTTAGAGACTTTTCACAAACGGTCACTTTAGACCAACCGGAAAATACAGATAGCACCAACATACTAGGGAAGTTCAGTGCCTTAGAAAGAATTTTGAGGAAAAAAACAAAAATACACTGGAACATAGTATATCTGAGAAGATATCTAACAGAAGGAATAATCCCCTTAGGACTAAGGATTAAGATATTCCCACAAATTGGGGAGATAGACCCAGACTTCAAAAGAAAATGGGAGAGTAATTTACAAACTTGCTCCTTGAATATGTTACCACTGCTGATAGAACAAGAAGAGGAGTCACTGAAGCGGGTAGAACAACAATACCAGACACTCTGTACAGAACTCAACCAACATAGCACTTGGAGTAAATTTGAGGAAAACAATCTAAAGATCAAGAAAAAGATAGAAGCACTAATTAAGGAGGTTTGGGAGTATAAAAATAACAAATTAGCAAGAGATAAAAAAGCATATCAGGAACAGAGAGCCTATAGGTGGAAAACAGGGATACAGAGAAATCAGGAGGACAGGCTGGACCCATATTCCTCACAGACACCCGACCCAGGTAAGCGCCCGGTAATAGGGGCAAACTTTGCACTAACTTATAGCCAAACGGGCATTTAAAACCCCTGCATCTATATTTATATTTATTCCGATATGGGCACAACGGCACCATAAAGAGGAAGCATACCTCGCCCCAAAATTACTAGAGAGCAGCACCAAATAAAGGAACATGAAGCCCCACCATCACTAAAAGTACATAACAATTATTAAGACAGCAGAGACAAATAACATGCGGGGGACATACAGAGTGTAAAATTTATTTAATTTCTTACAGGGGCCACATTATGAGAGGCTGCCAAGCCCTCAATAACCTGGGCATCTGGGAAGTAAGTACACCCAGTTACAAAGTAGATCATTATATTACACACATTTTATGTATAATTAATGATATATGATCTCATATGTTTGAACCAGGAAAACTAGTGCACTGAAGAAGCTGGATAACCAGCGAAACGTTTGCATAACTAGATGATAGAAACAGATGCACCAAAACTGAATAATCAATAAGCAACGGCGCAACAGGTCTTGCTACAAACCTGTGCAGAGCACAATTGCTACAAACTGAAACTGTTGCGCCATATCACTTCAAATACGTGACAACACGAGATAAAGTTTGTAATATATTGAAAATTGGAACGACTTGGTTAAAATATGTGATGGTAAAATATGTGTTTGGTTAAAATATGTGATGGTAAAATATGTGTTAAACACCAATGTACAGTAACAAAGATACACTGTGTTGAATAAATGCACTCAAAGATATCGTTGATTGTAATAGACTTTATTGTACTAATAACCTTGCTAACCTAGTCCCAGAAACTGCTCCAACAGGGTTAGAAAAAAAACCCCTCTAGGGTTCTAACCCCTCCCCCCCAAAAAACTCTTGATTGTATAAAGGAGCAGGGACACCCATTACCTAAAAGAATCCAGGTCTAATTTTCTAGTGGAGCCAACACACTCCACTTTTCCCCCCCCAACAATGTGTGGGAGGTCCCAGGTATTTATGGACCGGGAGGGGCTTCTTTTTCTCTAGTCATCTCTGCAGAAGTTCGCCCTCTACTGGACATAACCCACGTGTAATTAATATTTCCAAAGCAGGGTGTGAGACATTATAATACCCATTTTACAGGTGAGTAATCACAAAATGGTATTTTTATCTTTTAATGTTACATTCTTGTGCTTACGGGATTTTATCTTGTCTTTTAGGCCTATAGAACTAGTGGTTTCTCCCGGCCTTTAGTTTTCATTAAGGGAATTTGTCTTATATTCTAAATCCTCCCACTTCCCTGGCGGTGCATAGCGGCATCCCGGGTTTGCATTGGCATTACTCCCATTTGGCCTTGCGAGCCATAATAATCACCATATGGAGGCTTCTCAAGACAACGAGTCCGGGGTTCCTTCGGGACAAGGCCGGTTCTGTACTGATTGTGGGATTTCCCCTGTACCTGGCGACTTCAAGGTCTGTCTCTCCTGCGCCCAGCAGACTGTTGCGCGGTGGTCTGGGATGCCCCTGGTGAGGGCAGCTTTCCCCGAGACCTTGCCTGCTCCCTCTCTCTTCCATTGGCTCCGGTTGTGGCTCATGCTTCTGGGGATGCCCAGTCTGAATTCGCTACTAGATTGGCTGATCTGGAGAGGCGTATGGGTAGTTATGAGCCGTGCAAAGCTATTGGCATGACACGGCATTTGATGGATAATTCCTATGTTTGCCCTATGACTTCTGAATCGCTGGAAGACATTGCTGGTTTTTCCTCGGAGGGGGAATTATTCTCTGAGTCTGAATCTGAGGATCACAATAGGTCTTTTGATGAACCTAGGACTGGGTCCAAGCCTTGGGATGCAGCTGATACTGACAGGCTTCTTGCCCATTTGTTTGAAGTGCTTGAAATATCTCCCCCTGTTGCCCCCCCCCCCCCCCCGCAGCAGCAGGGAGAATTATTTTGTGCTGCTAAACCGCGCTGGGAATTCCCTGCTCAGGCTCATTTTAACAATCTTGTTTTGCATGAATGGGAAAAGCCCAGCAGACTTCCAGGTGTACCTAAGAGCTGGGACAAGAGGTATCCCTTTCCCCTGGATACCTCTAAATTATGGTGTTCCCCTCCTGAGGTAGAGGCACCAATTCTGGGATTATCCCACACCTCTGTGGTGCACTCACCTGACACTACCACCTTAAAAGATGTGGAAGACCAGCTGGCCACACATGGTTTTGCCTGTGCGGGGTCCACTCTGCGCCCTGTGTGTGCATCTGCTATTACTACTGTGGCAATTAGAAGACTGATCAGAAGTGCCTTTGAGGGTGGTTCTGCGGCATTAGGCAGAGATGTATTTAACTGGCTTATGTATTGTGACGAATTTACTTCTTATGTTCTTGCTGCCCTAGAAGATGCCATTAGAATGTGTGCCAGGATCTCTGCCTTGCTGGTTGCCTTACGCCGTTCTGTTTGGCTGCGCCAATGGATGGCTGATATTGCTGCTAAGAAGGCTCTTAGCAGGGCCCCTTTTTAAGGGCTGCGCCTTTTTGGAGAACGACTGGATCTGTTTGCCAAGGAAGGTAAGCTGCCTCAATGCAAGAAGCCACTCAGGCCCTTTCGGGGGGCCAGAGTTGCTCTCTCCCCCTTTTATTCCCCCATTAGAGAAAGGGGAGCTCCCCCCGCGGGAGGCCGTGGTGAGTCATGGGGCAGAGGCAGAGGACGTGGCAGGCCCGGTCTTTCCTGGGGTTCTAAGCCAAAATCCTCTCCCAAACCACCGCAGGCATGAAGGGGCGCCCTCACCCATCCGGGTGGGGGGACGGCTTTGGTTTTTTGCTCACATCTGGAGATGTCTTATCTCAGACCGGTGGATTCAGGAGGTAGTCTCCTCCGGTTACAAGATAGGGTTTATCACCTGGCCGCCCCCAAGATTCACAAAATCACGGATGGCTCAGGACCCCCTGTCAGCTCAGTGTCTGTGCTTGGCTGTCCAAAATATACTGGATTTGGGGGTCATTTGCCCTGTGGGAAAGGGGCATGGGCTATTATTCCAATCTTTTCATTGTTCCAAAAAAGGACGGATCAGTCAGGCCTATCCTGGATTTAAAGCTCCTCAACAAATTTGTCAGGTTCAGGCTCTTTCGCATGGAGACTCTGCATTCTGCCATAAATTCTCTTCGCCCAGGGGACTTCTTGGCCTCTATAGACATCAAGGATGCTTACCTTCACGTGATCAGCATTACTAGTTTGTGGCTCTGCCATTCGGCCTTACTTCGGCTCCCAGGGTGTTCACCAAGGTGTTGGCAGGAGTAATGGCTCTGCTGAGGTCTCAGGGCATTCGCATTCTTCCTTATCTGGACGACATTCTTGTAGCTTCCCAGACTTTACAACAAGCAGAGTTGGATGTTTGGACGGTCATCTCCACTCTGGAAAAGTTTGGATGGGTGATCAATCTTCCCAAATCTTCCCTGTCTCCTTCCAGGATAAAGACTTTTTAGGGAATGAGTCTGGATACCTCTCAAGTCAAGGTATTTCTCCCTCAGCTGAAGATAGAGGGTCTTCAGGCGCGAACACAGCTTCTTCTGTCTTGTCCTCATCCGTCCATCAGACAGGCTATGCAGCTGGTGGGTCTGATGATGTCCAGCTTCGAGGCTGTCCCATACGCTCAGTTTCACATGAGGCCTCTCCAGGTTCATCTCTTGTCTGTGTGGGATCGGGACCCAGGATCTTTGGACCAGGTTTTTGTTCTGCCCCCTCTGGTCAGACAGCCTCTGTCATGGTGGCGGGACCCAAGGAATCTGCTTCTGGGCAGATCTTTTCTGACTCCCTGCTGGGAGGTGGTCACCACGGATGCCAGCCTGACAGGTTGGGGGGGTTTGGAGGTCCCTGAAATTCCAGGGGCAGTGGGGTCCTCAAGAGGCCCATGCCCCAATCAACATTCTGGAAATGAGGGTAGTATGATTAGTGCTTTACCAGCTGACCTTGCACCTTCGGGGTCTGGCAGTTCAGATTCGCTCAGACAACAAGACAGCAGTGGCTTACATCAATCATCAGGGAGAAACCAGGAGCAAGAGGGCTCTCAAGGAAGTATCCCTGATTCTGTCCTGGGCGGAGGACAATGTTCCCTGTATCTCGGCGGTGTACATTCCAGGAGTGGAGAATCTGGAAGCAGACTCTCTGAGCAGGGGGGCCTCCCACATGGGAGAATGGTCCCTCAGCAACAGGGTGTTTCATTCTCTGTGTCTCCGCTGGGGTCAGCCGGATGTGGATCTCTTTGCTTCACGTCACAATCACAAGCTCCCAATTTTTGTATCCCTGTCACAGGATCCCCTGGCCCTGTCAGTGGATGCTCTGACAATGTCTTGGAAGAGCTTTCAGCTCCTTTATGTTTTTCCTCAGTTTCCTCTGCTGGGCAAGGTACTGTGCAAAATAGCCCAGGAGGGAGTGCCAGCCATTCTGGTGGCCCCGTGTTGGCCAAGAAGAATTTGGTTCGCAGAAATCGTACAGTTGGCGGTAGATCAGTTCGTACTGCCGCTGGTGCCAGACCTGCTCACTCAAGGGCGGCTCCGCCACCCCAATTTACAAACGCTGGCTTTGACGGCCTGGCTGCTGAAACCTCCATCTTGATGGATAAGCGGTTGCCGGCCTCTGTAGTTAAGTCCATGATCAGAGCTAGGAAAAAGTCTTCTTCCACCACTTACTACCGGGTTTGGCGTGCTTACATTGACTGGTGTGAGTCCACATCACTTCCATGTCGGGTGTTCTCAATTCCCAGGATTTTGGAGTTCTTACAAAATGGTTTGGATATGGGTTTTCCATCTTAGTATGCTGAAGGGCCATGTCTCTGCTCTTGCTGTGTTTTTCCAAAGGTCTTTTGCTCAGTATCATCTGGTTAAGACCTTCTTTCAAGGTTTTACTCATGTGCGTCCTCCACGCAAGCCCATGTTACCTGTTTGGGATTTGAACTTGGTTCCTTCAAGCCTCCTTATTTTGAAAGACACCAGGACAAGGTGGTGTTTCGCTTTAAAAATGACTTTTTGTCTTCTTTGTGCCCTAATCCTAGTAACCCCAAGGAAAGGGTTTTACATTCTCTTGATGTTGTTAGGGGTGTGAAGATTTATTTGGTGGCTACTGAACCCTTCAGGAAGACTGATGCTCTCTTTGTGGTTCCGTCTGGTCTTAAGAAGGGGCAGGCTCCTGCTAAATCCACTATCAGTAAGTGGATCCGTCAGGCTGTTATTCAGGCTTATTCTGCTAAGGGAAAGAAACCTCCTTTCCGCCTTACTGCTCATTCTACTCGTGCTATTGGTGCCTCTTGGGCTTTTCAGCACCAAGCCTCTGTTGAACAAGTTTGTAAGGCTGCAACTTGGTCTTCTGTTCATGCTTTTTCAAAGTTTTACAAGGTTGATGTTAGGGCCTCAGCTGTTGCTGCTTTTGGCCGCAAAGTTCTTCAGGCAGCAGTGGTTTAGACTGTTTGTTGCTGCCTTTGGGGATCCCACCCTACCTTACGGACACTGCTATTGGATGTCCCATGAGTAAGGATATCTTCCGGAACGGGACGGGATGTACAGAAAGAATAATACAATTCTGTGATCACTCACCTGTAGAATTGATATTATTGGTGTACATCCCGTCCCGTTCCGCCCCACCCTTGTTGTTCTTGTTACCTCTTTATGGTGATTGTTGATTATTTCAAAAAGAAAATTTCTGTCAGTGATGGACAAGGCTTTAGAATAGGGTAATGATTGAGTAGAGGTGGGTGAAATTTACTTTCAAATGTTGCCTGGCAGGGCAGCGTTGGTTCACCCTTGGCTCTGGACATGGATTGTCTCTTGGTCAAGGATGAGGCACTGAAGGCTCTGCACATAGTAGCTGTGGTCATGTCTTGCATGTTATGCATGTGAGTTTCAGTTATGCACTTTTCACCTGGACTTTTTTCCATCCTCACTTTTTTTCCAGGTTTTCAGAGCAGGGTACAGTAATCTGAGTGCCACCAGGTGTGGAATGGTAGCTGAGGCACTCCAGTATATTGCAGAAGAGAAGAGGTCATAGGCAATGATATGTTGTTGTATGAGTCAACAGGAGTAAGGCTGAAGTTCCTTCTCCTGGGTGCATATGGACTGCAGTGGTGAAGGAAAGTGAGCAGCGAAGGTAGTGTGCCACTGCAATGATTACTGTTGTGCAGAGTATCCCGCGGACCCTGAACCCCTTACCAATTCACCCCAAGTAAAGTAAGAAAACATCAAACCAAAAATATTTTAATATGTTACTACTTACTGGTCCGCTTATTTTTTCCCCAGTAGGGCGTCTTCATCCTCCAGTCCAGGGGGAGTGTTCAGTGTCCTGTTCCAGTTCTCCTCTTCCGGTGGCCCGCGGCTGTCTTTCATTAGGCGGCAGGGTGTCCTCTTTTATTTATTTAAACTCTTTATTTAGTTATTTTTCATTACGGACAGTACAGAAACGAATAACCAAGTGACATTGCAGGTTAGAACAAGAAGCACAATACAGCAAAGCCGGCTCCCCTGCCCTTCTCTTCCTCCACCTCTATTATCACAAGCCCGGCAGATTCCGCCGGGTAATGATGTCACTGATTATCCGGACAGGGCCCGAAGAGCACCCCCCCCCGCCCCGAGGTTGGCTCCTGTTCGCTGTGTCCGAAGCGTGAGAGGGGCGGAATGAGAGGAGGGGGCACCCCAGGGGGCCCCGGTCACTCCTTAATGAAGATGAGGTCCGTGTGGCTAGTTTTAGCCCCAGGTGGTCATTCTAAGCCCGTGTTGCAGTACGGGTCCATCAGGAGCTCCGTCTCTCGCTTGTCACTGGGCTGAGGTTGCCACTCCACTGCATCGTTACGAAGTAAACAGAAAGAAAGAAAAGAGAGAAATAGAGGGGGAGAGACTGCAGAACGATTGGTTAGGGTAAAAAAAAAAAAAAAAAGAAAAGTGGGGGAAGGAAGGCTACCCCACTCGCGTCCAGGGTCAGGGGGGGGGGGGCAGATGGGAGGGGCCCGGCGCCAAACTCCGAACAAAGATCGCCGAATCCCGAAAGAGATACCAGGGTGTCCAAACCGCCCTGGACTGTTCTCCCCTGTCATAGGAAGCCGCTGTCAGTTCCTCCATTTCCCTGACTCTGTTAACCTCTTGAATTTGTAGGGGTGTGTTCCGACTTCCAAAATCTGGGGATCAGTGCCCTCGTTGCATTAATCAGGTGCATCAGTATTGACTTCTTGTAGCTGGTGACGCTACACGTGCTGTAATGCAGAAGCATGAGAGCTGGGCAACACGGAACTTGAGAGCCAGTGACTTCTGTCATAAGTGGAATGACTTCAGTCCAAAAGGGTTTTATTCTCGGGCATGTCCAGAAAATATGGAAGAAAGACCCATCTTCTTCCCCACACCTCCAGCACCTAGGCGAGGTTCCGGGGAAACATGCTGCCAAATATTTTGGGGTATAATACCACCTGGAGAGGTATTTGTAATTTGTCTCCTGGGTTTGTACCGCTATTGAAGATTTGTGGGCAAGAGTGAAAATCTTTTCCCACTCCTCTTCCGTGAACTCTCTCCCCAGGTCGTGTCCTCTTTTAATCTGGTTTACTGGGGGCAGTTCCTCCTCCTTCTATCCCAGCTGCAACCTGGGAGCAATGATTGGCAGGCTGGTGGAAGGCTTTTATACATATATGTATAGTTGTATAGCACAGAGCGGTTATGAAGACTATTCCAGACAACAATGATTATTCCAGACAGCAATGTCCTGATATTTAAAAGGTCCAAATATTTAAAGACGTTCCAGCATTATCCCATAAGCGCATGCACAATTCCTTAGTGACTATGATCCATCCACTGTGACTATGGTCAATCCAACTGAAAACGCCACTTGCCCGTCACCTTATAAATTGAACGCTTACCAGAAAACATTCAATTAAACGCCTTGTATATATCTCCAAAGGTCTTCTCATATGTTATAATATAATTCTCCTTCCAATCTTAGAATGACATATGGAGCTTGTGCCTAGAACTCAGCTCAATCCCATGTTCAACATAAAGGCAGGAAAGAAGAAAAGGGGAGGATCTAGCGTAATAAGGTCTTTTAATTTAAAAAACTTTTTTTTTAAAAAGTGCCAAATGCACACTTACAATAAAAGTAAATGTATAAAAGCAAGCTGTACAAGAGCGGTTCTCACCCAACCTTTAGTTCACCTCGGCCGCTGGTGGGGGGAAGGATGAGTGCTCTGCTCACTTAAACTCCTGAAGGCATTGTAAAACGATATCACCGCCGCCGTCCGCCGTAACGCGTTTCGATGCCGTTGGCAACTTCTTCTAGACTTCTTCTTCTAGACTTTTATACATATATAGTGGAGCCTCTGAGGATCCCCCCCTAGCACGTGACCAACTACGTCACTGGAGTGTGTCTTTTTTGGGGATATGGACAGGGTGCTGTGGATGAGCTTGTTCTGTAGAGGATGAGGGACCTTCACTAGAACCGGTGGCCAGCAGTTTGGCCCCTGAGCCCTGGGATTACCACTAGCCCTTATGCTTGGTTTGTTACCTTTGGGGGAAGGGGTGGCCTGCTTTTTTCTTGACTTTTTTATTTTGAAGGAGAGGCTAATATTTTAAAAATATCCCAACATAAAAATAAAGCATGTCCTCGCTTTTCTCAGCTTGTGTCTATAGGGCTGATTCAGCACCGTATTTGTTTACTTAATTTTTTTCTTTAGAGAAAATGCTTTTTCTAATAATTTTCCCTCAGTTTAATTTACCACCATATTTAGCTGTGCGTGTTTTCTATAAAATAACATTGCACAGCTAAATATGATACTGAATTGTACCGAAGATAATAAGCGTTTTCTGAAAAAAGTACGTTGCTAATATGTTGTACCGTAGGGGCAAAGGTCAGGGTGCTTTTTCCTCCCAATGCTTTTACTGGGAAGTGGTTAATATGGTTGAAAAAAGATATATGTCCATCAAGTTCAACCAAAGGTATCTGGGTGTACCAAAATGGAATTTTAGAGAAATACATTTTACTGGTGACCAGTGGCATAATTAAATTTGATGGTGCAACAATGATGGGGCCTCTCTGAACTTCTGGGCTCCGATTCGGTCACATCCCCTATAGTTACACCCCTGCAGGTGAGTACCACAAATTTTACATTTACTTCTCTTTCTCGTCCCCCTGGACATAAAAGAGTAAGAAGGAGGACCTTTTGACATGCCTCAAACCCTCACCCTCACAGGCAGCCAATAAGTGTACAGCATACCGGCTCAGTCACGGTTGGGGCTTTGAGTCTCCCTGCGGTGGGGTGGGGAGAATGGGCAGTCAGCAACAGTAAGCTACGTCAAGTGTGACTTAGCTTATGCTTTAACCACCAGATGTGGCTTTAGCTCAAGTGTTTCTTATTCATTACCTGTGTTTTCTTTGGGACTCCCAAGAAAAATTTTAGGATGAGTACTAAAATTTAAAATATTCTAAGTGTGCCATACACTCCACTTCGTTCTTCATGACATCTGGGTAATCTCCAGTAGAGGGCGAACTTCTGCAGAGATGAATATGCAAAAAAGAAAGCCCCTCCCGGTCCATATATACCTGGGACCTCCCACCAATTCCCCAGTTTCTTCTCTGCAGAGAAGGCGACAAGACAGAAGATGAGGACTTCTTTGCTTACAGGTAAGCCGGGCTCGCGCCCGGCCTTCTATTATCCCTATTACTGCCAGGACCCTTCTAAATTACCCTGTATTGAGCCTCCCAGCTTAGGCTGCGGGTTCTGGTGAAGGTAGGAGCACCCTATGGGTGCAGCAGGAGCACTGCTCCACCGTGAGACCTCACTATGGGGTAGGCGGTTTCCAGGTTTCTTGGTGATCCTGGTGTGGCATGCCCCGTCCCGTTAGGCTTATGGCCGGCTCCTGGCTGGATTTCCCCCCTTCCGGGTCCCTTATTCCCCTCCGGGGGGGGGGGGGGGCTGGCCTGTATTTCGTTTTGGCCGATATTTCGTTTTACCCACCCCTTGTCACTGTGTGAGTGTTTCACTTGTGTGTGGGTGTGTGTGTGAGTGCTTGATGTTTACTGCCCAACACGGTCTGACTACAGCCTGGGGGAGCTTCTCCCCCTCAGGCTGCGTTCGGGAAGGGGGCGGGGCCGGGCTCTCGGCACGGCCGTGGTAGCCCCGCCCCCTTATTTGGCGCAATTACAGTGCTCATTGTCTAGGGTCCGCGTTGCTGGGAGGGGGGCGTGGCCTCGGAAAACGCACGTTCTGCGCTGGCCCATCCAAGGGGCATCCCGTGTTGCTTAGGTTCCAGCTCCCTGCTTCCTTCACACGTGACCGCTAGTCACGTGATCTCTTCGCACTGAATTCTGGGGCGGGTTGCAATCTCGCTCTCCTCTAATGTTCCGCCTTTCCGCTCTCCACCAGCCTTGTTAAAGTCGCCCTTTGGTGACGAAACACGTCGGCGGTGGCGGAACTCTGACAGTCGTACCTCGCTTCCTTTGGATTACATTCTCCGTTTCGGTGCAGCTGTTTCATCCCAGGGCTGGGCCAGTGAGATCTGGATTGTATTGAGTACATTGAATGCTGTTTTTACTTTACAATTCATTTGTGAGTGCATTTTTAACCTTCCTATTAAAACTTCAGTCAAGACGGTATTACACTAGATTTGTCCTCTGCTGTTTCTTTTTCATGCATTTTTATCTATATCTGGATTACTCCTGCCAATAATATGAGCGAGCGCTGTGCTTATTAATTGAATCTATGTTTACCCTTTCTTGGATATGTTTGATGCCTTTCTAACCGCATACAGCTGGTGAGAATCTGTACTACTGGTGGTGGATTCACTTTGGAACCTTTCACACTGTGAAGTGCATGCACTGTGGGATAAAGACTTCAGCATAATCATATTGCATTGTGTTTGTTGGTTGCTCTGTGCTTTCTACTTGTGATATTTGCTAACCTCCTTTTGGAATAAGGACAAATACATGTTGAGCACCTGAATGTAGATTCAAAATTGTTGGATATTATTAATTGTTATTATTTCCTTAGCGCGGTGTTATGTAATAAGATTCCGTGTATATGTGAATGTTTTACATCTCTTTTCATATCATTATTTATTATTATTGTTTATTTATATAGCAGCAGCGTCTTCCGTAGTGCTTTACAAGGTATGATTACAGACTAGGTAAAACATATAGTACAGGGAACAATACAAAATTAGATGCCACGAGGTTCAAACCAGGTGTTGTGAGCACAGGAGACAATAGGAAGGAGGGCCGTGCCCTTGCGAGGTTACAGTCTAAAGGTTTTGAGACATAAACTAAGTATAAAATAAGTAATTATGTTCCCACACACCAGCAATTAATTTAGAAAATGCTGATCTTGTGTTCTTGTGAAAGGCATCATGTAAGTGCTGAAAGTTTGGCCCATCCTCAGAGCCTGAAGTTCAAGTTTTGCTTAATTATTGTACTACCGTTTAACCCAAACCCCACAAACTGGCAATTATAAATTGTAGTAACTCAAGACTTTAATTCTCACCACTCTGGTTAAGAGGAATAAGACGTTATTGGGGAGAGAAGGGCTTTGCTGCAAATTCTTCTGCCATTTAGTGCAAATTCCAGTAATTATAGTCATTGTGTCCTGCCTGAATGGTGCATAATGAAGACGAAGCCATTTCTAATTGAGGCCATACAGGAGGTACAAATCCTTTCTTTGTTTAGCTTGACAAATTAGTGCCAGAAAGTGGCAAGGTCCGAATGGTAATCAAAGACAAGGAACACAAAGATGGAACTTAAAGCTACAGTAATAACCCTCTCTTGTCCTGCCAAAGGGGTACAAGTAAAGGCCAAGGCTTGTTGAAGTTTTCTTTTTGTTCGAAATTCCCTTGACATGTCCAAAGCTCAGGACTGCCTTATTTATTTAGCTAAAGTCATTAAATTGTAATAGCTTGAGACAGATCATTGTCTTTCCATCTAATCCTTGTTCCACAGACTCCAGCTGTCTCTATTAATTGATTAACAATAGTCCACCAATAAGGCAACATGTTGGTAGGACCAAATTTTTGCCCATGCAAGTTGAATTAGGCTGTACTTTTTTTCGATTTGTTTAAATGTACTTTGTGACAGAGGCTGAGAAATGCAAACAAGTCAGATGACAATGGGGATATATGTGAATAGAATTAGAGATGCTGGGTCTTGTTGAAGGTTTTAGAAAACAATTTGAAGTGTGTCTGGATTTCTGGATGACAGGTCTGTTTTGTTAGCATTTTATCTACTGCATATACTGCGTGTGGGTTCATAGTGTTTTTGGATGTAAAATGTGTCTAGCTATCAACCATTTGTTTGTATGTCAAACATGCAAGGCATAGAGCAGTCTAGGGCAAATATATGTATTATAGAAACTAAAACATTTTAGGTTAGTTAGTATGTATGCTCAGCTCCTGAAAAGTTAACAAATAATGTATACATAGTTTCCTCTCAGAATACCAAGATTTTCATTAAAGTGAACCAATCACCAAGATATTGACTATCCTGGTGACTGTTCCCAACCTGGGGGCATTCCAATGTAGGATGCTTCAATATGTGAAAACCCCCCAGATTACCCAAGTTTCACTCACCGTTTGCCGTTCCCACAGCACAGCTGCCGGCGCTCGTCCAATCAGCGCTTTATGCGGTGCATACTAATTGCGGCATAATGCCACAGATTTGAACTGAGCGTCGGCTCCCCTGTGGAGTGCGCTATCTGAATGACTGGGTGCAGGGACTGCGCACACCTGCACAGAAGTTTGGGATGCGGCTGCCAGCAAAGACAGCCACCAGGATTAGGTAAGATTACCGGTGCCTCGGGGGTTTCACACAGCGGGGCATCGGCCAGTCCCGGAATCTTTTAGATTCCAGGCCAGCCACTGGGGGTGATTGGTCCACTTTAAGCTTACATTTTTCTTTTATTCTACGTATACAGCACGTCCTGTTCCAGAAGATATTCCTTACTCTTGGGTTATACATCCAGTAGATGGCGCTGGACTGCAGAGACAGAAAAGTGGCTCCTCCCGGCCCCATATATACCAGGGACCTCCCACAAAATTGCCAGTTCTTCTCTGCAGTCTGGGCTGCAATGACTAGAAGATGGCTTTTTCTAAGCGGGGCTTATTAGCCTGCGGCCCTGTAGGACTGTTCCCAGCCGTTCCTTTTCACTGCCTCCCAGCTTAGGCTGCGCTGGTCGGGTGATGGTAGGCAGCACTGCTGCTAGGTGCTAAGGAGCGCTGCTCCTACCGCAGTCCCCCACCAAAGGGTAGGCGGTACAGGCCCGTGGTGAGCCTTATGGGATGCTACTCCCGCGGCCGTTGGACCCTCGCCCCCTGTCCCCTCAGTTAGGCTCCTCTTAGGTCTGCTGCTTCCCCTTCGCTCCCCCTGGGTAGATCTCCGGGGGGGGGGTGTATATATTACTATGTGTTTCTTTTTGTATTGGTTGCACTGGATTGCTATTGCCGCCGCCGTTGCACACTTGTACTCTGCTCCGCGGACATCATTGGCTGGCCTTGTCACGGGGGCGCCCCTCGAGGTATATGCAGGCGCCATTTTGGAGCTCCTGTGCTGCGTGTCTGGCGTCCCCCTATGGCGGTCCGTAAGTGCCCCTGCGGGCTGGCTTTTCTTTACTTTTCTTTGTATTATGCTTACGGGTTCTTTGCTTTATGTCAGGCGGGTCAAACTTTTTTGTGGTTTCTCCCGGTCCTATCCCCTCTATTTAGCGTTAACTACTTATTGGAGGGATATTGTATTGTATATCTCCCACTTCCCTAGCGGGCTATTGGGGCATCCCGGGTAGTCTTATTGGCGTCAATCCCAATTGGCCTATTGTGCCACAATAATCACCATATGGATGCTTCTCAGGATAATGTGCTCGGGGTTCCTTCGGGACAAGCCCTGCTGTGTGTGGCGTGTGGGGTATCCCCTATAAGTGATGATGTCAGGGTGTGTACCCTACGCCCAGCAGACGCTTGTGCTGCAGTCTGGGTTACCGGCGGCTGGGCCTGCTTTCCCTCTGGCTTCACCTACCCCCCACGCTTACATCTGACTCCTAGTGAGGTGCATACCAGTGGGGAGTCTCAACCTGATTTGGCTGCACGGGTGGCCAGCATTGAGAGACATATTGCTGGCTCTGGCCCGCGTAAGGCCTCTGCTAAGAAGCGGCATTTATCACCTGGTGTTTCCCTCTTTCCTATGGAGGCTGAGGAATTTTTCAACGTTACCGGTTATACCCCCCTGGAAGAGGGGGAATTATTTTCTGATTCAGAATCATCTGAGGAACAATCTAGGGTGTATGGTGCCGATTTTGGGTCTGACCCATGGGCTTCAGATGATACTGACAGGCTTTTAGCTCACATTTTTTAAGTACTCTGTATCTCTCCTCCTGCCATGGCTCCGCGGCAGCAGGGGGAGCTGTTTCATACTGTTAAACCACGCTTGGAGTTTCCTGAACAAACTCACTTTAATAATCTGGTGCTCAAAGAGTGGGAACAGCCTAGCCGGCTCCCCGGGGTGCCAAAGAGTTGGGATAAGCGGTATCCCTTTCCTGCTGAAATGGTTAAACGGTGGTCATGTCCTCCCGAGGTGGATGCTCCAGTTCTGGGGTTGTCCAACACATCCGTCATGCATTCCCCTGACTCTACTACACTGAGGGATGGGGAGGACAGGCGCATAGATCAGCTGGCTTGCCATGCCTTTGCCTGTGTGGGGACCGCGCTGTGTCCTGTCTGTGCCTCTGCCATTACGGCTGTTGCTAATAAAAGCCTGCTCAGGGGTCTCTTAGATGGGGCCCCTGATGATGCAGGTAGTGAAGAGTATAGAGCTCTTCTGCGTTGTGAGGAATTTGTTGTATATGTTCTCTCTGCCTTGGATGATACCATTAGAATGTGTTGCAGGTCATCTGCCTTGTTGGTGGCGATACGCCACTCGGTCTGGCTGCGCCAGTGGGCGCTGCTAACGCTGCTAACGCTGCTAAGAAGTCTCTCACTGGTTTTCCCTTCAAGGGGCTGCGCCTCTTTGGGGAACGTCTGGACTTGTTTGCTAAGGGAGGCAAGTTACCTCAGCGTAGAAGGCAGCCCCGGTCCTTTCGGGTTTCAGGTGCCTTTTCTCCTTCCTTCAGGGGCTCCAGAATTGGACGGGGAGCTTCCTTTGCTGGAGCCCGTGGAGTTTTCGGGGGCAGGGGCAGAGGACGTGGCCGCTCTGGCCCCTCCTGGGGTCCCAAGCCTAAGTCCTCCCCCAAGCCCCCTCAGGCATGAAGGGGCGCCCTCACCCATCCGGGTGGGGGGACGGCTTCGACTCTTGGCTCATGTCTGGAGGCGTCATGTCTCAGACCGGTGGATTCAGGAGGTAGTATCCTCCGGTTACAAGATAGTTTGCAGCCTGGCCGCCCCCAAGATTCATCAAATCCCGGTTAGCTCAAAACCCCCTGTCAGCTCAGGGTCTATCCCTGGCTGTCCAAGGCATTCTGGAACAGGGTGTCATCTGCCGGGTGCCCCTGAGGGAAAGGGTCAAAGGCTATTATTCCAATCTTTTCATTGTTCCCAAAAAAGATGGGTCCATCAGACCCATCCTGGATTTGAAGCACCTCAACAAATTTGTCAGATTCAGACACTTTCGCATGGAGACTCTGCGCTCCGCTGTGACTTTCCTATGCCCAGGGGACTTCATGACCTCTGTAGACATCAAGGATGCTTACCTTCACGTACCTATCTTTCCAGTTCATCAGAGATTCCTCAGGTTCGCTCTGGAGGATCAGAACTACCAATTTGTGGCCTTGCCCTTCGGTCTTACCTCGGCATCCAGGGTATTCACCAAGGTGCTGGCAGGTGTGATGGCTCTGCTCATTCTTCCCTACTTGGACGACATGCTTATCGCTTCTCGGTCCTTCCATCAGGCAGAGCTGGACACTCAGCAGGTGGTGTCCACACTGGAGTTATTCGGCTGGGTGATCAACCACCCCAAATCTTCCCTGTCTCCTTCCATGGTGAAGTCCTTTCTGGGCATGATTCTGGATTCATCTCAGGTCAAGATCTTTCTTCCTCAGCAGAAGGTGGAGAGTCTTCAAGAGAAAGCTCAGCTCCTTCTTACTTGTCCTCATCCATCCATCAGGCAGGGAATGCAGCTGGTGGGCCTGATGGTGTCCTGCGTTGAGGCGGTTCCATATGCTCAGTTCCACATGAGACCTCTTCAGCTTCACCTCTTGTCAGTGTGGGATCGGGCCCCAGTGTCCTTGGATCAGGTGTTTGTCCTGTCCCCTCTGGCCAGGCGGTCTCTGTTGTGGTGGCTGGACTCCAGGAACCTTCTGGGGGGCAGATCCTTTCTGGCCCCTTGTTGGGAGACTGTCACCACAGATGCCAGTCTGACAGGTTGGGGGGGGCTTTTGGAAGTCCCTGAAATTCCAGGGTCAGTGGGGCCCTCAGGAGGCCCATACCCCTATCAACATTCTGGAGTTGAGGGCGATTAGGTTGGTTCTCGCCCACTTAACCCCACACCTGCAGGGTCGGGCTGTTCAGGTCCGCTCGGACAACCAGACGGCGGTTGCCTACATCAATCATCAGGGAGGGACCCGGAGCAAGAGGGCCCTCAAGAAAGTGTCCCTGATACTGTCCTGGGCGGAGGTGAATGTTCCCTGCATCTCAGCTGTGCACATTCCGGGGGTGGAGAATCTGGAGGCAGACTCCCTGAGCAGGGGGACTTCTCGTCTGGGAGAATTGTCCCTCAGCAGCAGGGTGTTTCGCTCCCTGTGCCACCGCTGGGGTCAGCCGGATGTGGATCTGTTTGCGTCCCGTCACAATCACAAGCTTCCAGTCTTTGTCTCTCTGTCCCACCGTCCTCTGGCCTAGGCCATGGATGCCTTGGCAATGTCTTGGATGAGTTTTCAGCTCCTGTACGTGTTTCCCCCGTTTCCCCTGCTGGGCAGGGTGCTGCGCAAGATAGCTCAGGAAGGGGTGCCAGCCATACTGGTGGCCCCGTGTTGGCTAAGAAGAGTGTGGTTCGCAGACATCATGCAGCTGGCAGTGGATCAGTACGCTTTGCCCCGGGTTCCAGATCTGCTCACTCAGGGGCACCTACGCCACCCCAATTTACAAACGCTGGCTTTGACGGCCTGGCTGCTGAAACCTCCATCTTGATGGAAAAGGGGCTGCCTGCCTCGGTGGTGAATACCATGATCAGGGCTGGGAAAAGGTCCTCTTCTTCTTTCTACTATAGGGTTTGGCGTACTTACATTGACTGGTGTGAGTCTAGCTCGCTTCCCTGTCGTGTGTTTTCTATTCCTAGGATTCTGGAGTTTCTGCAACATGGTTTGGATCTGGGACTTCAGCTCAGTACTCTGAAAGGTCATGTTTCTGCCTTGGCCATTTTTTTCCAAAGATCCTTTGCTCAGCATCCCCTGGTCAAGACCTTCTTCCCGGGGGTTACTCACGTGCATCCCCCACGTAAGTCTATGTTACCATTCTGGGACTTGAACTTGGTCTTATCTGCCCTGCAGGGGTCTCCCTTCGAGCCCTTGCAGGGGGCCCCCTTGTCCATTCTTACGCTTAAGGTAGTCTTTTTGGTGGATATCACTTCTGTTAGGCGTGTTTCTGAGTTGGCTGCGCTTTCCATCAAACCTCCTTATTTTGAGAGACACCAGAACAAGGTGGTGTTTCGTTTAAAGACGTATTTTCTGCCTAAGGTTGTTTCTGCCTTTCATCTCAATCAGGACATTGTTTTGCCTTCTCTGTGTCCTAATCCTAGCAACTCTAAGGAGAGGGTTTTACACTCTCTGGATGTGGTTAGGACTTTGAAGTTCTATCTGGTGGCTACTGAACCCTTCAGGAAGACTGATGCTCTTTTTGTGCTCCCGTCTGGACCTAAGAAGGGTCTGGCTCCAGCTAAGTCCACTATCAGTAAGTGGATCCATCAGGCTGTGATACAGGCCTACTCAGCTAAGGGGAAGGAGCCTCCCTTCCTCCTTACTGCTCATTCTACTCATGCTATTGGTGCCTCTTGGGCCTTTCAGTACCAAGCTTCTGTTGAACAAGTTTGAAAGGCTGCCACTTGATCCTCTGTTCATACTTTTTCTAAGTTTTACAAGGTTGATGTTAGGGCCTCAGCTGATGCTGCTTTTGGTCGCAAAGTTCTGCAGGCGGCAGTGGTTTAAACTGTCTGCTGTTACTTTTGGGGGTCCCACCCAACTTACGGACACTGCTATTGGATGTCCCAAGAGTAAGGAATATCTTCTGGAACAGGACGTGCTGTATACTTAGAATAATACAATTCTGTGATTACTCCCCTGTAGAATTGGTATTATACGTATACAGCACGTCCTGTTCCACCCCACCCTTGTTATCATTATTTTTAGTTACCTCTTTATGGTGATTGTTCTTATGTTCAATTTTTATATAGTGGTTATAGTTCTCCCGGTCTCATTTTAACTGCTTTTCAATACTGGGGATTTTGTGGGAGGTCCCTGGTATATATGGAGCCGCGAAGAGCCACTTTTTTGTCTCTGCAGTCCAGTGCCATCTACTGGATGTATAACCCAAGAGTAAGGAATATTTTCTGGAACAGGATGTGCTGTATACATATACTACCAAATCTACAGGTGAGTAATCACAGAATTGTATTTTTTTTTCCTTTGTAAAATGTCCTGGTCTCATATTTTTATATACTCAAATGAGCTCAATCGATTTACAAAAATGAGTCAACAGATTGTAAACCACACATTTTATGATTATATATATATATATATTTATATGAGATCAAGTATAACGCAGGGACTAGGTAATGATTGGATTATTTAATTGGAATAGCTACAGCAGGCTTGAAGGGTCTGTCTACTTAGCTGTACTGTCCTACTCTGGTTAAACAAATCTGATGCGGTGTTGAAACATTTAGGTCTACTATCCACCTTCAGAGCAAACTGCCACCTACTTGCATCAGTCACATTGTCTAGTGCGAGCCCATTCCATTCATTGCAATAGAGGGGCTGTCAGGCCCCGACACTGCCCCCCTCAAATGAAATAAATAGAATGGGCTCCCCACAGACACTGTGACTGATGCAAGAAGTTTATCCTGAAGGTCACAAGTGAATGGAAAAATGGGCCAGCATGCCATGTGATGTGATCATGTGATGTGAAATTCGTTAAAGATTTGCTTAGTCACATCCCAATTTGGGATCCACTCAATATAAATTTCCCTGGTTTTCCCATAAACTTACCTCAACCACTTGGCTGGGGCTAAGCCTTGCTACTCTCCATAGCACACACCATGCCCACTTCCTCCAGCCAGAGGCCCGTGCTTACCTTGTGGAATTAAGGATCGAGGTGAGTAAACGGAGAAGGCGGGGCATCCCAAACCAGAATAGCCTCTAGAGAAAGATTTAAGCTGGACTAGATTCTTTTAGACTTCAGTTTGGGTTTTGGTTGACTTTAATAAAAGTAGGACGGAAAAGTTGAGGGGGACAAAAAGCTAGAATGGCTTTTTTTATTTTCTGGACATCCTCTTTGATCCAACATCTATTAGCCATGTTTTGGCTGACACTTACAAAATGATATGCATTTGAAATGCACAAGTTTAAATGTCTTTGTTGCTGAAGTAGGATGCCAGAACTTGTTCATAAACTATCCCCTTTATGTTTTGCATGTTTCACACATACAGAAGGCAAAGCAGTTCAAAGGATTTCCATCAGCTTTCTGTAACATCTATATTTTAATGGAACCAAGAAATGAAACAATGAATATGCAGCTGCACATCAAAGGCTTCTATATCAATGGCTTGCACAGTTAAAAGGCACGATGCGCTGACATTAAATGCAAGTCACTGTTGACCACTTTATTCCAAGTGTGACATACACTCCGCTTCAACTCTTCATGACATTTGGGTAATCTCCAGTAGAGGGCGAACTTCTGCAGAGATGAATATGCAAAAAAGAAAGCCCCTCCCGGTCCATATATACCTGGGACCTCCCACCAATTTCCCCGTTCCTTCTCTGCAGGGAAGGCGACAAGACAGAAGATGAAGACTTCTTTACGTACAGGTAAGCCGGGCCCGCGCCCGGCCGTTTATTGTCCCTATTGCTGCCAGGACCCTTTCTAAATTGCCCCTATTTGAGCCTCCCAGCTTAGGCTGCGGGTCCTGGTGAAGGTAGGCAGCACCCTATGGGTGCGGAAGGAGCACTGCTCCACCGTGAGACCTCACTATGGGGTAGGCGGTTATCCAGGTTTTGGTGATCCTGGTGTGGGATGCCCCGTCCCGCTATGCTTATGGCCGGATTCTGGCAGGGTTCCCCCCCTTCTGGGTCCCTTACTCCCCTCCTGGGGGGGGGGGTCCTGGCTGGCTGGCCTTTATACTCGGTCTTATGTGTGTGTGACTGATTTTTACTTATTGCACGCTGACTACTGCCAGCGCGTGTTTGTGTGTGTGCGTGTGGTTGATGCTGTACTTTGGCCCGCACGCACGCTCTCGTGCGGCGGCAGGCCGGTTCTTCATGGTCGGCTCCCCGGCCATATTGGCCAGGGAGCGCGACCCTCTTGCTTGTCTTAGTGAAGGGGGGCGGGGCCTGGCGCTCTCCGTGCCGGTATCTGCCCGCCCCTCCTTGGCTTCGTCGGCTGGCTTCCAGCCCTATCGGCTGGGAGCGCGGCTTGGTGTGTTTTTCCTGCGTCGGGAGGGGGCGGGGCCATGTGCCTGGCGCGCTCCGCGTTGGCCCGCCTCCTTTCTGCCTAGATGCCACCATCTTCATCACAGCGGCCCGGGGCTTCTTTATACTGGGTGTATTTGGTTTATATATAGTACACTTGTTATCTCATGCTGCCGGGCGTTATTGTATTGGTGTCCGTGGGCGATATACATCTTGGGGATGGGTGTCTATACATAGTGTATGTGTATATGTAGGTATATCTCTTTATATGTTTATATATATTTATATACATATATAGTTTCTTATGCCGGGATGAAGTTTATATGCCTTTTATTGCACTGTATGCATGTTGTTTACTGGGGCCCCCCTTTTTTTTTGTGTTTTCCAGGTGGGACAACCAAGGCAATTAGGGGTTTTCTCCTGGTCCTAGGTCCCTGGTTCAAATTGGGGTCCCTTATTATTATTATTATTATTATTATTCTTACTAAAATCCTCCCACTAACGGACATTAAGGGGCATCCCGGGTAGCTTATAGCGTAATTCCCATTGGTCATTGCGACTACCTTAAAATCACCATATGGAGGCTTCCCAGGATACTGGGCTCGGGATCCCTTCGGGGCAACCCCGGCAGTGTGTGGTATGTGGGATATACCTTGTGGGTGACAATGTACAGATTTGTGTACCATGTGCACAGCAGGCGATTGCGCGGAAATCCGGGCCCCGTGCGGCCGAGTCGGCCCCGCTGGCCTCATCACCTACACCCCCACGCCTGGTCATTGGCCTAAGTGACTTTGTCACTAGCAGGGAGTCGCAATCCGATGTCTGTGCCAGACTGGCCAACATTGAGAAAATGATTGCTAGCTCTGCGGCCAGGAAGGCCCCAGCTAAGAGACGGCACTTGGCGCCCGCGGCGCCGGCCCTTGACTATGATGATTATGATCCTTTTGAATGGTCTGATTATTCCCCGCTTGAGGAAGGGGAATTGTTTTCAGACTCTGATTTATCCGATGATCAGCAGGGCCTTGGCACTGATGCTGGTACAGAGCGTGGGGATACTGTTGATACCCATAGGCTCCTTACTCAGTTTTTTGAGGTACTTGATTGGTACCGCCAAACCTCGTTTGGGGTTCCTGGATCAGAAGCACTTTAACAATCTGATCCCTAAGGAATTGGAAGAGCCTAGCCGGCTTCCTGGTTTTCCTCAAGGGTGGGATAGGAAGTATCCCTTCCCTGTTGATGTGGTTATATGTTGGTCTACACCCCCAGAGGTCGACGCTCCCGTTCTGGGGTTGTCCAATACATCGGTTGTGCATTCCCCTGATTCCACTACCTTGACAGATAGTGAGGACCGTCGTCTCGACCAACTGGCTTCATCCGGTTTGTGCTTCCGCACTCACGGCCGTGGCTTTTAGAACTTTAATCGGAGGCCTCTTGGATGGATCCCAATTGAATCCCTCTTGTGAGGAGTTTAGTGCTCTTAAGCAATGTGAGTTGTTCATCACCTTTGTGTTATCAGCTCTAGATGATACTATCCGTATGTGTAGCAGGACCTCGGCATTGGTGGTTGCTGTACGCCGTTCGGTCTGGTTGCGCCAGTGGGCGGCCGACAATGCTGCAAAGAAGGCGCTCGCAGGGCTTCCCTTCTCGGGACGGCGCCTGTTTGGTGATCGCCTAGATTCTGTGGCTAAGGGAGGTAAGTTACCTCAGCGCAAATGGCAGCGTCGGCCATTTCGGGGCTCAGGTTCCTTCAACCCTGCCTTTCGTGGTCCTCGGACGGGCAAGGGGGTATCTGGCGCCGCACCCAGAGGAAATTCCTGGGGTAGGGGCAGAGGTTGTGCCCGACCTGGGTCCTCCTGGGGTGCCAAATCCAAATCCGCTGCTAAGCCCGCTCAGCATTGGGGGGCGCCCTCACCCTTGCGGGTGGGGGGAAGGCTGCGGCTCTTCACTCAGGTCTGGGCTCAACATGTTACAGACAAATAGATCCTGGAGGTGGTGGAGAGACCATCGCTCCTCAGGGTACAAGCTGGAGTTCGCAGGATGGCCTACTTACAGATTCCTCAGGTCCCTGGTTCCTACGGACCCACGGGTAGCGCAGGGGCTGTTTCTGGCGGTACAAAGTCTTTGGGATATGGGGGTCTTTTGTCTGGTCCCCCCCATAGAGAGAGGTCGGTGCTACTATTCCAACCTCTTTACGGTGCCCAAGTAGGACGGCTCCATAAGACCCATTTTAGACTTAAAGGTTCTCAACTGGTTCATCAATACCAGAAAGCACCTGACACATCACCTCCAGGGCCTACCGGTTCAGGTTCGCTCCGACAATCGGACTGCGGTCGCTTACATCAATCACCAAGGAGGGACTCGCAGCCGGAGTGCCCTCCGGGAGGTGTCTCTGATTCTTGCATGGCCGAGAGCAATGTTCCGTGCATCTCGGCAGTTTACATTCCAGGTGTGGAAAACCTGGAAGCGGACTCCCTGAGCAGGGGGGCCTCCCGCCGGGGGGAATGGTCCCTCAGCAACGAGGTCTTTCTTTCTTTCTTTCCCTCTGTCGCAGGTGGGGGATGCCGGAGGTGGATCTGTTTGGCTCTCGTCATAATCACAAGCTTCCTGCATTTGTGTCTCTGTCACAGGACTCTCTGGCTCTGGCAGTGGATGCCATGTCTATGTCCTGGCGGGAGCTCGGTCTCCTGTATCTGTTTCCTCCTTTTCCCATGGTGGGCAAGGTGGTACGCAAGCTGGTTCACGAGGGTGTGCCAGCAATCCTGGTCCCCCCAAGGTGGCCAAGACAGGTGTGGTTCACGGACGTCGTGCGGTTGGCGGTCGATCAGTACAGGCTGCCTCTGGTTCCGGATCTGATCATGCAAGGTCAGCTTTGTTACCCCAATTTACAAACGCTGGCTTTGACGGCGTGGCTGCTGAAACCTCCATTCTAAGAGAAAAGGTTTGTCTGAAGCGATTGTCCAGACGCTTGTCAGGCTAGGAAGAAATCTTCCTCTATTATCTACTACAGGACCTGGCGGACCTACATTTCTTGGTGTGTGGCTAGGGCCTTTCCTTGTCGGGTCTTTTCCATCCCTCGCATTCTGGAATTCCTTCAGCATGGACTAGCCATGGGGTTTCAGCTTAGTATTCTCAAGGGGCAGGTTTCCGCTCTGGCGGTTTTCTTTCAGAGGTCTTTCGCTCTTCATCCTTTGGTTAAGACTTTTTTCCAGGGGGTCACTCATGTGCATCTTCCTCGCAAACCCATGTTGCCGGTTTGGGATTTAAATTTGGTGTTGTCTGCCCTTCAGGGTCCTCCTTTTGAACCAGTGCAGGATGTTGCACTATCCATTTTCACCTTAAAGGTTGCCATTTTTGGTGGCCATAACCTCTGTTCGACGTGTTTCTGAGATGGCGGCTCTGTCCATTCAGGCCCCCTACTTTGAGAGACACCAGGACAAGGTGGTTTTCCGCTTTAATCCAGACTTTCTGCCAAAGGTTGTCTCTGCTTTTCACCTCAATCAGGACATTGTGCTTCCTTCCTTGTGTCCTAAGCCTAGCAACGACAAGGAGAGGACCTTGCACTCTCTGGATGTCGTTAGATGTGTAAAGTACTATCTGGTGGCTACTTCACCATTCCGGAAGACGGACGCCTTTTTTTGTGGTACCCTCCGGGCCCAAGAAGGGTTTGGCGCCCGTCAAGTCTACCATTAGTAAATGGATTCGTCAGGCCGTTATTAGGGCCTATGCTGCCAAGGGGAGGGATCCCCCTTTTCAGATCACTGCTCATTCTACTCGTGCTGTTGGTGCATGCTGGGTTTTTCAGCACCAGGCTTCGGTTGAACAAGTTTGTAAGGCTGCTACTTGGTCTTCCGTTCATACTTTTTCCAAGTTTTACAAGGTTGATGTGCGGGCTTCAGCGGATGCCTTTTTTGGCCGCAAGGTTCTGCAAGCTGCAGTGGTTTAAGTTGGTGCATTCTTTACTGTTTATGGTTCCCACCCATGACGGACACTGCTATTGGATGTCCCAGATGTCATGAAGAGTTGAAGCGGAGTGTATGTCACACTTGGAATAATACAGTTTTGTGAGTACTCACCTTTAAAACGGATATTATAAGTGTGACATACACTCCGCTTCACCCCACCCTTTTTGGTATTCCGGATCCTTTATATGGTGAACCATTGTTTATGTTGTTAGTATGGTTATATTTGGTTCTTCCTGGTCCCCTTACTGCTTTTTTACACTGGGAAATTGGTGGGAGGTCCCAGGTATATATGGACCGGGAGGGGCTTTCTTTTTTGCATATTCATCTCTGCAGAAGTTCGCCCTCTACTGGAGATTACCCAAATGTCATGAAGAGTTGAAGTGGAGTGTATGTCACACTTATAATATCCGTTTTAAAGGTGAGTACTCACAAAACGGTATTTTTTGTCATCAATATGGGATAGGAAGAAGTTGTATTTACCAAAATCTTAGGCATTATCTCATGAATGAAATAAAGTGCAGAATAAAATGGGGGGAGGGGGGTGGTTGTTTCGTACATAGGTAATACAATTGTAAAAAGACATATATCTATGAAGTTCAACCAAGGGAAGGGTTGGGGAAAGTCATTTTTTATTATTTACAGACAACCGCTTATAGCATCTATTAATGTTATTTTCTTCTAAAATAGCATCTAATCCTTTTTGAAGCTATCAGCTGCTGATGCTGTAACAAACTTCTCTGGGAAGCTAATAGTAAAAAGTGATTGTCACCTTAAATAGTTTTCCCCCGTATGTTTGGTATTGGCCATTTATATATGTATACAAGTCAGTCATGCTCCCCCCTTAGACTTCTCCTCTCAAGACTAAATAGATTTAATGGCTGGAGGAAGTGGGCATGGTGTGTGCTGTGGAGAGTAGCTAGGCTTAGCCCCAGCCAAGTGGTTGAGGTAAGTTTATGGGAAAACCAGGGAAATGTATATTGAGTTAATCCCAAATTGGGACATGACTAAGGAAATAATCCAATAATCTTTTTTTATAACTAAGATTCTTCATTCCTCTTATGAGTTTGGTTGCTCTCCTCTGCACTCCTTCCATAATCACAATTCTTTCAATGAACTGGTGCTCACCAGTGCCTTGTAAAGAGGCATAATTACATCCCTATCCTGTGATTCAATGCATCTTTAAATGCATGATGATATCTTGGTGGCTTCGGTAGCAGCTGCTTGACATTGCATGCTGTTATTTAGCTTGTGGTCTGTCAGTACCCCCAGATCCTTCTCAACCATAAACACTCCCAGATTTCCTTCCCTGAGGACACGTGTGGTCTGCAGATTATTACACCCCAAGTGCATTACTTTACATTTATCTACATTGAACCTAATTTGCCAGGTGAATGCCCAGACACTCAGTATTATAACCGACCTGAAGGTTGTGAGCATCTTTAATAGACTGAACTGTGCTACATATCTTGGTGTCATCTGCAAAAATGGAGACAATGCCATTCATTTCATCTTCAGTATCATTTATAAACAATTTGAGTAGTAGTGGGCCCAGCACTGAACACTGGGGAACACCACTTACACCCAGGATTTACAGGAACCATTTACCTCTGTACACTGTAAAGCAGTTTTCAATCCAGTTACAAACTGTATTTTCTAACTCAGAAAAATGAGGAAAGGTGTCAAATACTTTTGTAGAAGCCCCTCTGTCCGGGCTTCTACTTACTTCTTCTTAGAACCCAATCAGGTTAGTCTGGCAGCTTCTGTCCTTAGTAAAACCATTCTGGTTGTCACATATAATGCATAGTCACACAATCCTGTATGTAGGCCCTTAAGAACCCTTCAAGCTATCTTTCCACAACAGATGTTAAGCTTACAGGTCTTTAATTACCTGGAGAAGACCTAGACCATTTTTAAAAATGGGCACCACATTTGCCTTGCTCCAACCCCTTGGCACTATACCAGTTGTTAGTGAGTCTTTAAAGATCAAGAAAAGGGGTGATGAGGTAACTGAGCTGAGTTCTTTAAAGTGGACCAAAACCCAGGATTTTGACTATTCTGGGTTTTGGACTTTCCCCCCGGAGCTGCTCCTTGCTCCTCTTCTGTGTACACAGAGCTAAAGAACCAATTTAGCAGCTCCGCTTTCTTTTGATCCCCAGTGATGAATTCCCCATTACCATTAGTTACTTCTGTAATGTTGGTACTTACAATTGATTTAAAACACTGCCATTGCTCCCAGTTTATGTCCCGGAATGCAGCCTTGAACCTGCGGAAGTTGGTCTTTACTAAAATGTAGTGTTTTTGCCCTCCTAGACAGAAAATCTTATTTATAGTTTAAGTTTAATGCAACTATATTGTGGTCACTGTTTACATAATTTGATATTATCAGATCCAATAGAGCATCACCCCTCTTAGTAGCCTCCACAAACCGAGACGAGGAATGTTCTCCCCCTTCTGGCTGAAGAACTATGGGCCTGATGCAGAGCCTCTTCTGAACTGCCCTTAAAACCCTCCGATTGTCCGGGGCTTCCGTTTGAATCGTGGCTCAAATGTGATGCAGAGCCTCCGTCGGAATGGCTCCCTAACTGATGCGTCAATTTCACTTTACTCGGAAAGCTTTTTTTGCTCTCTCGGGTGCCTTCAATTTGATCGGGGCTCCCGTTCACGTTCACACGGGCGGCCCGTTTTTCCCTGATTTTTCCTGGCTTTTTGAACGTACCTGCTTGGTTTCCGTCGTATTTGACCTTCCATTTTGGTGGTTTTAGCAAGTATACTTACATCTCCATGGCTCTTCAGTTGCCAATCTGGCTACACGCAAGCGCACATCCCTAAACCTCCATTGGAATATGCATATGGCACCAACTGCCAATTTGACACACATATATATATATATTTCTGTTCTGTTCTCCTTGCCATTAATGCATACCTTAATCTCCTTTGTGTTCCTTTTTCCTTGCCATTAATGCATACCTTAATCTCCTTTGTGTTCCTTTTTCCTTGCCATTAATGCATACCTTAATTCTTTCTGATTGTTTTTGATTTATTGTCCCATATCTAAACCTTTTGTGTCATGTAAATGTGTGATGATGTTGTGTGATTGTACATTTGCAGGAAAGACAACACACCAAATCTTTTTATTTGTTTTTAATTCAAACGTTGTTTTTATTTTTTTTTTTTTATTAGGATTTTTCATATTATTTGTTTTTTTTGCCAAAACTAAAAAACAATTAAAATTTTAATGCAAAATAAAAAACATTAGGCCTCGGGGTCTTGTGCCTGTGGTTTTCTAGTATCTGTGAATGATAAACAACATTAGTTTAGCATTGTTTTTATGGTTTGGTTGGGCGTGTTTTTTTTGGGGCACTTTTTAAACCGGACCTTCAGCGTGATTTAATGAAAAGCCCAAACTCTTAAAAAACGATTCCGCAGCATCATCTGTTAAAAAAAGATACAAGGACCCACCATTAATCCACAAAATACATTAACAAGTTTCCTGGCCTAACTAAAGTCACTTTATTAACCTCTTGCTGCCTCACATTGCCCTAGTTCTTCTATCTGCATGTAGGCTAGTTTGTAGCTGCGTACATGGGTTAAACTAAGGTGGGCTGGTATGTAACGTGACAAACTAAGTTGTTTCAGACTATTCTTGCACTTTGTTTTTTTTTTATTATAAGGAATGTGTGCGCGCACATAAACGCACGCTCGCATACTCACATCCATGATGATGTCGTCCTGCTCCTGTGTAAAGATGGCAAAGCTCCTGGTATAGCTCTGACGTTCCCCCGCAGTGACGTGCAGGACATCCCAAATTGGAATGCCCCAGAGACATGATGCCTGTAACCCAACCCTGGATTTCTTCACACTCCAAAGGGCTGGGTTACATGGGTTTTGGCCTGCTTTAAAACATCATGACCAAATCAGGTTAGGATGGAATAACCCACCTCCTTTACATTATTATTAAAGTAACACAGGTTCCCTCACATAAAGCAGAACAAAACCCAGAGCGGCCACTGGACTTCCCCCTGGAAATCCCAGATCGGGATGCCCCACTGTGTGAAACCCTTTTTACTGAGACTTTACTCAGAAATGGCAGACTCCCTCTCTTAAAGCGGAACAAGCCATGATTAGTTTAATGACCTTAGCAGGCGTATATTGTAGTGCCCCCCCAGTCTGATCAAGACAACGGAACCTCATCTTCAAGAGACCAAAGGCTCGCTCCACCACAGAGCGAGTCCTCCTGGGGGCAGTATTGTAGGGCTCCTCTGCCTGTGAAGATGGGTGCAGGAATGGGGTCAGCAGCCAGGGGAGCAAAGGATAGCCAGAGTCCCCCCCCCCCCCCCCCCCAAAAAACCAAAAAAAAACAAAACAAAAAAAAAAATAAAAAAAGGTGTGCATTGCAACAATAGAAAAGAGGGACAAATAGGTGAGCGGGGTAGGGTTGGAGTAAAGGACATTTGTAATGAGCCTACATGCACATCCAACCTGTACACTCATTAAAAAAGTCTGGGGAATACTACTTACATAAGAGGGCAAGAACATGACGCAATAGGGTTCGATCACTTAACCCATTTAATTTAAAGTTAAAAAATTTGGCTAAAAATATACTAACAAAAAATTACCAAATAGTGTGTTAAGGGAAAAAAAAATAAAAGACCGGGTGGGCAACCAATACAAGTTTCATACACATACCCAGTAAGGCGGGTGAGCTCAAATAGGTGCAGCCTGGTTTCTGCCATACTCAGCAGGACAAGACCGCGGAGCTGGCGCCGCTGATGTGCTCCAACAGAGGACTGCATATTATTGCCCGAGTGCAAATACGGCTGCTCTGACTTGCCGTAAGTGAAGGCTCGGCGGCCCCGTTTCATTAGGCTGATTTCAATCGGAAAACAAGGCTCTGCATCACTGAAAAAAACGGAACAATGAACGAGGCGTCCGTTTTGCCGGGAAACAGCCTTGTGCGAGCCGACAATCGGAAAGGCGGCTGAGCGCACACCTGAGCGCATAAACGCACACTAAAATCAACGTAGCACCCTTTCCTGACCCGATCAAAGCCCAAAACCAACGGGAAAACGCACGGGAGAGCTGAACGGGGAGGCTCTGCATCAAGCCATATGGCTTCAGTCAATACCTGGGTAGTTGATTTGAAATGCAAAAATATCCATTTCTCGTTCTACACCCACCCAAGTAGGGAGTATCAGCAGGGGTTTTGTCCAAATTTATTTCACAAGTTCGGTGGGTTTCGCTTAACTTCTGCCTTGTGTAACACTATGGATCGCCTTTTCCATCATGGCAGGACATTTAAAATTGTTTAGGGCAGTTTATGAAACTTAACTCCGATTTATTTCATTCTGCCATGAAATCTCTGTTTTAATTCAGAGTAGGATGGTCTCTTCTGCATGCTCTGATGATGCCGTTCTATACACTATGCTCGCTCTGAAGTTGTGCACTATTTTTCTGACAGCTGCAGCAAATGGAAATTATTCCACAGCTGCAGCAAATGGTGTTTCGAAGATGGCTGTTTCTAGGGGAGGACGATCAGGGTGAAAGCTCTGGTCACAAAGGCCGCTGGGGTTGCTTTTTCCCAGCCATCATGATTTCTGTAGATGTTAGTGGTGCAGGCCATAATATAAGACCTCTCATCCCCCCATATTGGGCTCACTCACGGCAGGTGGGGGGGCACTGCCTGCTGCTAAGGAAGATGCACAGCATGGCATATACCTGTATGGGACAGCATCAGCACCCAAGGATGGCTTAAGGGGATAACATTCTATTCCTTTTTGTACTGAGTGGTCTTAGTTGTATAGTTTGATACTGCCCTGTTTAGAAATGTTACTAAAATGTCCAAACGCTAGTGCACACCAAAAGTTTATGAAAAGTAGTAGTTACAGTTGTCACAAAACTGATAAACCTAAACTGTTACAATTAACTTCAAACTACTACATTTGTATGAACACTAATAAGAAACATCAAAAGCAACCAACATGCCACGTGTGCATGTGTAATAAATGTGCCCCTCTGTGTGGCAGAATTGATCCCTGATACAGATTGATTAATATAGCGCTAATCATCGGGTGATTCCAGCGCTGGCCGCCGCCTATTTGCTTCGGTCCTATCTGCCACCCAGAGCGCGTTTCCGGATCTGTGCATGCTCCCGTCCAACTATTCAAGGAAATGGGCGGGCTGCACTGCAGAGACATGCAAAACAGGCTCTTGCCGCCCCTCAAATACCCAGGAACCTCCCACAAATCCCCAGATTTCTCTGCAGTGCCGACTGCGAAGACATGAAGTATCACTCTCTCGCAGGTGAGCGGGGCTATTAAAGCCTGCGGCCCTGTTGGACTATTCCCACCCGTCCTCCTCGTGATGTGCCGCCCAGCCTGGGCTGCGCTGGTCGGGTGAAGGTAGGCAGCACCATGCGTGCTTATGGAGCCATGCTCCACCGCAGTCCCCCACCAAAGGGTAGGCGGTTTAGGCTGATGGTGAGCCTCTAGGGGATGCCCCTCCTGCATTATTGTCCATGCCCCGTGTAGCGGTGGGCCCTGTACAAAGGGTCGCCATCCTCCCTCGTTCCCCCCGTAGTTCAGGGGGGAAGAAAGGGGGGTGCCTGTAGTGTCTGTGTATGATATTCACATATATGGCACTTAGTCTGTCTTTTGACTTTTATATATATGGTGTCAGCCGCCTCGCCTTTTTGTGTTTTACTCGTATAACTGCCACCGCCACGCGCGTATTTTCCTTTGTTGGATGTTCCGCGCCGGGCGGCGGCGTTACCTCAGACACCTCTGTGTCCTCATTGGCCGAAGTTGGACTTTGCGCTCTTCGGGAGGGTGGGGCCTGTTCTGGCGTGCTTCGCGTCATGGCTCGCTCTGGCCCGCCCTTCGAGGTACATGGCGCCATATTGTCTGTTCGCGTGCGACGCGTGGGACGTTCATGCTTGCCGTGGGCCGTAAGTACCCTCTCGGGCGGCTTATACTCATTGTAGTGTTTCGGTTCTGACACCATTCTCTTCTCATTGTGTCTTTCAGACTGGTGAACACCAGTGGCTTCTCCCGGCCCGGTGTATTTGATAGCGGGCCTTGTAAAATTCTCCCACTAAAATCCCTAGCGGGTCTTTGGGGCATCCAGGGTTGCTTATAGCGTCAATCCCTGCTGGCATATTGAGCCTAAATAATGACCATATGGAGGCATCTCAGAATTAGGTGACTGGGATCCCCCTGGGACAAGACCGGCTGTGTATAGCGTGTGGACAACCCCATGCTGATGCTGACAGGGCACGGGTCTGCGTACCCTGTGCCGAGCAAGCACTGGCTCTGCAATCAGGCCTGCCAGTGGCTGCACCTCGTTTCAATTCGCCTATCTCCCCATGCTTAAATCTCACTCCTGCTGAGTCGCATACAAGTGGGGATTCGCAGCCTGTTGTGTCTTCTAGACGGCCTACGGCTGAACAGATTATTGCAAGGTTGTCAGAGCGCAAGGGCCCTGGTAAGAAGCTGCACTTGACGCCTCATGTTACTGTTTTCCCTATGGGAACTGAGGACTTTACTACTCGGCGTGGTTATACCCCTTCTGAGGAAGGAGAGCTCTTCTCTGACTCAGGCTCATCTGATGGGCCGGGGAGTCATGACGATTCTGTCCATGAATACTGGGCCCAGAGTGACACTGATGATCTGTTGATTAAGGTCTTTGAGGTTCTGGCTATCTCTCTCCCTGGTGAGGCTCCCAAGCAGAGAGGGGAGCGTTTCCATACAGCAACAGCACGTTTGGAATTCCTGGAGCAGGCACATTTCCAGACTCTTGTGCTCAAGGAATGGGAGTGCCCCAGTAAACTGCCAGGGGTCCCTGGGGACTGGGATAGGAAGTACCCTTTCCCCCCTGAGGTGGTTAATTGTTGGTCATCCCCCCCTGTGGTGGATGCCCCGATCATAGGGGTTCCTAACCCCCCCTTTATTGCAGCCCCTGCTTATACTACCCTTCGGGATGATGTGGACCGGTGCATTGATCTGCTGGCCTCCCACGCCTTTTCTTGTGCAGGGACGGCGCTGCGCCCGGTCTGTGCCGCAGCTATTACTGCCGCGGCCGCTAGAACTCTAATTAGCAAGATGCTTGCTCGTTGCCCCGATGATCTCCCCTGGGATGTGTTTAATGCACTCTCCAGTTGTGATATGTTTGTAAAATGTATCCTATTAGCGTTGGATGACACCTTTAAAATGTGTGCAAGAACTGGCCGCCTTACTTTAGAAGTCTTTTGTTCAGTTTTCCTTGGTTAAGACTTCTTTCGGGGGTATTCAGGTGCATCCCCCATGTAATCCTATAGTCCCTGTTGGGATTTGTATTTGATTCTGTCTGCCTTGCAGGGTTTTTCCCTTTGGTCCTATTCAGGATACTATCTGGCTGTTTTTACCCTCAAGGTTGCCCTTCTGGTGGCTGTTACTTCGGTCAGACGTGTGTCTGGCGGGCGGCTCTGTCTATCTAGCCCCCTTTCTTTGAGATCACCAGGATGGGTGGTGTTCCGCCTGAAGCCGGATTTTCTACCTAAGGTGGTGTCTTATGTTCATTGTTTCAAGATGTTGTTCTTCCTTCCTGCCTTATTCCTAGCAACCCTGAGGAAAGGGTTCTGCATTCCTTGAACAGGTGTTGGAAGTTTTTTCCTTGGTAGTCACTGTGTCCTTAGGAGAACTGATGTTCCTTTGGGCCTACGGCCACTCCATCCTGAATGTGCCCGATCTTGTCTGGATCGGGAGTTAGGCGGCTTTGGCCCTGGTCATTACTTGGATGGGATGGTCCCTTCTGGTCCTAGGAAAGGGTTTTTGGCTTCTGTCAAGTCTACTGTTAGCGATTGGATTCGTCAGGCTGTTACTCAGGCCCATTCCTCCAAGGGGAAGAATCTTCCTTTTGCTTACTTCTTACTCTACTTGTGCTTTGGTGCCTCTTGGGCTTTTCAGCCCCAGGCTTCTGTTGAACTGGTTTGCTAGGCCGCTACCTTGGCCTTCTGTTCATACCTTTGCAGAGTTTTACAAGGTTGTTGTTAGGGCCTCAGCTCATGCTGTCTTGGCCGCATGGTTGTGCAGGTGCCAGTGGTTTTAAACTGTCTGCTGTTGTTTTTGTTGGGGATCCCACCCTACTTTATGGACACTGCTATTGGATGTCCCAAGTGTAAGTACTATATCTGGAGAAGGACGTACTGCATACATGAATAATACAATTCTGTGAAATACTCACCTGTAGAATTGATATTATTTGTATACAGTACGTCCTGCTCCACCCCACCCTGTTTTTTGCATTATTCTGGATCCCCTGTATGGTGATTGTTACCATTGTTATAGTTACCAGTTTCGGTGGTTTATTCTCCCGGCTTCTTATTCACTGTTTTTTTGTTTTTTTTTGCTTGTGGGAGGTTCCCGGGTATTTGAGGGGCCGGGAGGAGCCTGTTTTGCATGTCTCTGCAGTGCAGCGCCATCTGGCGGAGGATAACCCAAGTGTAAGTACTATATCTGGAGCAGGACGTACTGTATACAAATAATATCAATTCTACAGGTGAGTATTTCACAGAATTGTATTTTCCTGCCCAGAAGACTCCCCCAAACTGAAACAGCGCTTTAGGGGATTTTCAGATAAAATACAACTATGCTATGCAATATGCGCACCTTGCAGTTTTTCAAGAAAAACAACCCTTTACATTTGAAATACCCCCAACAAACTATATATTCTCTGGAAGTATACACCTCAGGCTTTATAGGCGTACCAGGCTTGTTGACATGGGTGCAGTTTTCTGGAAGTAATCACTCAATGTATTCTTTGGTTGCACAGGGTTTCCCTAAAAAAAGAATAAAAAAGCAGAATCAAAACCACATTTTCCTAAAAAAAACTATATCTGAAAATCTGAAAAAGCAACATGCCCCGAACAGAACAATACCCAGCATGCATAACTACTGTCAAGGGAAGAGTTGCCAAACACACCATAGTAAAGCATGTGCGTAACGTTAATTTTACTTCAAAATTTCAGCTCTGCAGACAAAGTGCACACCTTGTGCTTTTTCTACCAAAATATTATTTTATTTATTTTTTTGTTTTTTTACACAAAAATATTTTAAAAAAACTGTAGAAAAATTACAAACAAGACATTTCATGTTAAAGCCTAAACTCTGCTGCAAAAATATATATATATATTTTCCTGGAAATCCCAGCAAAAATCATGGTTAAACATGGTGCAAAATGGGGAAAATGACCTGTCAACAGAGGGTGACAAAATTTCAAGTAGGCTGGCAATTAAAGTGGACCGTCACCCAGTGGTGATCGGCCCGGGAATCTATAAGATTCCCGGACCGATCACCTCCCTCACCGCGGGACATCCGAGATCGGGATGTCCCGCGGTGAGGGACCCCCCCCAAAACCCCCGAAAAACTCACCTAATCGGCGGCAGAGGCCGCCGCCGCCTCCCGCGCGCCCCTCTAGGCACTGTCAGAGGGGCGCGCGGGAGGCGGCGGCGGACGCGCTGTGTTGTCCGCAGCTGTCACCCGCTGGTCCGTTGCCGCTGATTGGTCAGCGCGGCCACGTGGGAGCGTGGTGAGGTGAGTTTTGGGGGCTTTCTGGGGGGTTTCACATAGCGGGGCACCCTTAATCGGGGTGCCCCCCTGAAGTGGACCAAAACCCAGGATAGTCAAAATCCTGGGTGTTGGTCCACTTTAAAAGGGTTAATAGTAGCTATGCATTTTGGGTATTGTTCTGCTCGGGGGACCTTGCGCTTTCAGATTTAGCTTGTTTTTTTCTTATTTGCATGTTGATATTTTAGGAAAAGGTGTTTTTTATTCTGCTTTTTTATACATTTTTTTGTGAAACCCTGTGCCACCTAAGAATTCTTCCAGGGATTATGCCCAGAAAGATGAGCCCGCTACAACAAGCTGAGTATGCATAGAAAGCTTAAAATGTGTACTTTCAGGGAATATATGGTTTATGGGGGATATTCCAAATGTAAAGGCTTGTTTTTTAGACAATTGTCTCCTTTATTTTAAATAAAACATTTGTTTTATTAATGAAAACCATATTGCATTTCACATGCAGCCCCATTTCTCCCGATTACAACGGTACCACATATGTATCGATAGCCCCCCATTCGTGCCCAGGAGACCCCCCAAACTGAAAAGAGCACTTTATAACATTTACAAATAAAATACTACTATCCACATTTAAAAAGAAAATGACATAGGGTCCCCCCTCCCAGGGGGGGGGGGGGGGGGGGACACCATTTTTTGGGGGGAATTTTAAGGGTTAGGGTTAGGCTAACCCTAACCCTTAAAATTAAAAAAAATGATGTAGGGTCCCCCTCCCAGGAGGGGGGAACCCTATTTTTGGGGGGAATTTTAAGGGTTAGGGTTAGGCTAACCCTAACCCTTAAAGTGGACCAACACCCACCCCTGATCGGCCCGGGAATCTATCAGATTCCCGAGCCGATCAGCTCCCTCCCCGCTGGCCATCCAAAATCGGGATGCCCCACTGTGTGAAACCCCCCAGAAAGCCCCTAAAATCTTACCTTATCAGCAACGGGGGGGGGGGGGGGCAATATATATATATATTTACGGTGGGGGCAATATATATATATATATATATATATATATATATATATATATATATCATGCTGATGCCACCTCAAGGCTCTGTAATTGTGCCCCCGGGGGGGGGCCCTAATTTTTTTTTTATTTTAAGGGTTAGGGTTAGGCTAACCTTAACCCTTAAAATTAAAAAAAGAAATGAAGTAGGGTCCCCCCTACCCGTCATAACCAGCCCGGGACCAGCTATGGGGGCTTGTAGGAACAGAGTGGAGGGGCCCCCCACCCTGCAGCCTACAAGCCCACATAGCCTATGTGGGCCCGGGCTCTTCTGCCCCCCCCTGGGCTTTGGGCAGGCAGGTAATTGGGGGTGCGGGGGTTAATGGCAAGTCACCCGCTAGTTGCAGGTGACTTGCCAGCCCCCAGCCTTGTGAACTGGTACAGGGGTCTCATGGACCCCTTACCAGTTCACAAAGGGTTAACAGTAAAATAAACACACAAACACAGAGTAAAATAATTTTATTTAAAAAAAAAATTGTTTTTTTTCTTTACTCACCTCCGATCGTCAGCTCCTCTGTCCCTCGCTGATCTGATGACAGATGCCGGTGATCGGCAGCCAGAGGAGGAGGGGAGGCAGGAGATCAGAGGATCTCCTGTCCCCTCCTTCTCTCACCATCGATCACCGGCATGTCATGATGCCGGCCGAGTGACGTCATAAGCCCAGCCCCCAAAATGCCCCGTCCCCTTCGCGGCAAGATGGCGGCGCCCGTCGGAGGAAGAGGGGAGAGAGCCTGAAGATAGAGAGCCCTGGGGGGGGGGGATCGGAGTGAAGAGGAGGGCCGGCGAGATCGAGCGCACATGGAGGTGAGTAAATGTCATTTTTATTTTTTTTAATTTTTACAGGAAAAGCCAGTGGCCGCAAAAACGGGGGGGAGGGGGCTACTCCAGGCTCTCCCCTTCCTCCGGAGGAGCCCCGACGGGGGATCGGAAAGCCCCCCAGGGTGAAGAGGAGACCCGGCCGGTTCGAATGAGGGGTCCGGTAAGTGTTTTTTTTTTTTAAATTTTGCAGGCGCTAGCAGGGGGCAAACCAGGCACGTAAATTTTACGTGGCTGGCGTTTAACGGTTGGAGAGGCAGCCACGTAAAATTGAAGGGTTAAGGCAATATATATATATATATATATATATATATATATATATATATATCATGCTGATGCCACCTCAAGGCTCTGTAATTGTGCCGCTCTGCGACAGCGAATCTAATAGTGACGCCTCTGATCTGCATGTCATACTTCTTTACAATAGTATTTCACTAACCCAGCATGCATCCTATGCATGTTACAGCCAAGCAAAATGTTCTGCAACCCTATGGAGGCTCTTGGACGCCCAGAAATAGCCGTTTTTAATAGTGATTCATCACAAATAAATTCGGACCGAATCGATTTTCCCGGAAAATTCGGCGAATCGGCCGAATCGAATTTTTCAAAAGTTCGCTCATCTCTAGTCACCTCCTCTTATGCCCGCTTCCAAGACTTCTCACGTGCCCTCCCCCACCCAATCCGCCACTCCTCAACACTCAAAACCTTCAAAGGCGCCCTCAAAACTCACTTATTCAGACAAGAATATAATCTGGCTTAACCAATCTTCTAAAGGGCATATGCCACAAAGCTCAATACTGACTGTTTGTGATCCTTCCCCCTTGTCTTCACCCCTCTTCCTTCAGACTGTAAGCTCGCAAGGGCAGGGCTCTCTCCCCTATTGTATCTTGTACTCAGAATATCCACTGTCAAATCTGTAAAACTGCCTTTGAAATAGTATATGTACCATATGTTTCTACCCTGTCTGTAATTACTACTCTGTAAAGCGCTAGGAAGATGATGGCGCTATATAAATAAACAATAATAATAATAATATAGTGACAAAAAACAAAAAAATACATATTCCTATGCTATAGTAAGGGTAAATAAGTTAAGTATCAAACAGGATATCTAGTAAACCTATATGAGTATATAAATAACGTTCACTGTGAAAGTTCAAATATCTAAGTGAGCTGTACATTGGAGCAAACACACCACATGCAAAATACAAAAGCATTATCTCACCCAGACTACTGATCCAAAAAGGCAGGTGCCATAGTTGCTCCCTCAGGCCTTGGGGTTTATGCACATGTGCTAATTCTTGTACCTATACCTTATGTACTGTCCCCAGAGTAGATAGCACCAACCATGAGTGAGACCATCGCTGGCCACATGGCGCTTTGAGATAACACAGGCAGCCCACTGAATGTTGGCAAAAGAGAGACACACCACCAAATTTGGGCCAAACAAGAAGATGGCGGCGGTACATGCGCAGTACAGCTAGTGGCTGTGACTGTGACCACCCACAGTAAACACTGGGTATTCAGGGAGGGTGGAAATACTTCAAAGAAACTGGTAGGAGTGTCATCTTTTTTTTTTTTTGGCCCTGAGAGCATAATGGGCTGTAACTGTTGTACTAGTAGGTCAGAGTGCTGTGAGCAAGGGAGAAGGGTATGATGTAAAATTAGTGGTAACAGTTTGTATTGGCAGGAATGACTTTTCATAAGGGAGGATGTGAGTAAATATTGGTAGGTATATCCAGAATTTGTAAAGCAGGGATATTTCTGTGTAGGTTACCAAGTTGGGAGTTACAATGATCATGGCACCATCTCCTAACATGCAGGTTCAGCTTTAAATATACAAGGAGCTCATTCTTGATACATTGTTGTAACATATCCATTTAATATGTGAATACAGCATTTTCGTATATTGGAATGTCTGAATACAGCATATCAATTTTGAATATATGAATGTTTGTATATCAAGGTGTAATTAGGCTCACCATATTTTCACTCAATGGAATGATACCCCACACTTTTGGATTATACACTTAATGTGGGAACAAAACCCGCCTGGCCCCTGGGGCATCTCAGATTGGGAGCGCCGGTAATCACTCACCTTTCCCTGATCCAACGATGCTTGCATGGTGTCTCGTCCAATCGGAGCTGCCCGCTAAACCAACGTAATTCGGCATGGTGGCTCTGATTGTTCTGAAAGGGGAGTGAGATCTCCGCATCCTCGGGATATGTGTGCTCCCATCCCAGCCATTCAGATAGCCCTCTCTCGCTCCCCATTCACGTTAATTAGAGCTGAATTACGTCACTTCATCGGGCAGCTCTGATTGGACGAGAGCCTGCACAGGCACTGTTGGACAAGGAAGAGGTGAGTCTGCATACGCCCATCTTGGAGGTTTAACACAGCCGGGTATCCCAAATCAAGATGCCCTGGGGGAGTGGAACAAAACCCAGGAAAGTGAATATCCCGGGTTTTATTCCACTTTAGGTGATGCCACTTCCAAAAACGATTTTTGCTCCAAAGGAATAATTGGAGGAAAATTAAGGGACAATGATATCTTCTTTTGGCTCTTATCTTCCTTCTAGCACTATTTTCAATAGGCTAATTGCTCCCAGCATGTGATTTCGAGGAGGGCAGCTAAACAGCTAGTTTAGATCAATGGTATCTTGTCAAAAAAATAAAATCACTATACTGTAAAGGGAATACCAAGCACCATTGAGGACAGGAAACATTCAATCATTAATGTAATTGGGGTGGAGGAGCAAAATAGATTGAGTTGTTTTGGTCCATTTTAAGATTAAAACTCAACATTTTGACACTGAATTGGTTAACCTTGCCATTCATATGGGATCAGATAGTTAATTCCCAAAACAGTTGCACAACCGATGACAAAGAGGGTAATCAACGGGTTTTTCAACAGCTCATGTCACTATTCTACTCCATACTGTTTGAGAGGAGTATGCGGTACTGACCCAGTACTATTTCACTTTGCATTTTTTTAAGTTTTGGCATCAGCGATGCTTTTTCACCAGTAGTATAGTCTTGTAATATATGTTTCACTTTAGGTTAAAATATAGGTTGTCTTTTATTAGATTTATTAATATTTATTTATTTTTGGTTGGAAATAATGTACTGACCTTGTATCAGGCACAGTCCTTTTCAGTCCTATACCAAGAAAAAATGGAATAGGAAGAATTTCTATCACTCAGCTCAATATCACTCAATTTTTATTAACAGCAATTCTATGGATCACAAGGGAGGGTGAAGCTAAGTGGAGGGAGGCTGGTTATTTTAACCCAGGGGCCTTCTGCAGCAGAGTTTAGTTGATGATGATTCATTGAAGACAAGAGGCCCGCAGATGGTTAAGCGCAAGAGCGGAGCACTTATGTAGCACTTAATCTGAGCGATAAATTGCAAATCTCATCTGGAGAAATACACCACTAATTCACTCAATTTACTATGATGTCATTTTTCAATTCAGCTTTTATCTGGCAGTCAGTGATAAACATGATTCCAAATAATCACATCATGAGAGTGTTTTAAAACCATGTTTGTTGGGACTTGTTTATTTCACTAACGCAGACATGGAGTGCAGTTACATTTCATATAAAACTGAACAAGGAAACCCACAATAATCTCTTCAAATAGAACAGGTTCTATTTCTGATTTTAAGTAGTGGGATAAGTCAATGTGAAAAGTTCATTTCTTGAATTGAAGGGGGGATAAAACAGTTTTTTTCCCCTTGCCGTTCTAGAAATGAACTTTTCACATTGACTTAGCCAAATACTTGTCTTCTCCACCATTTTATAGATCCAATGTTGTTTCCTTAGTATTATTGCATGTAGATAGAAAATTGCAGTCCAATCAACTAAAATGTTCTAGATGCTTCCCATTACTCCCAAAATCTCTTCCTGTAAAAATAGTAAAAAGTAAATTAGTAAAAAAAAAGCATAGCAGCAAATAGACTGATTTTGATTTATTAGCTTGCACAGTTTGCCCAGTGTCAAGCTTGCCAGGCTACACTGCACAGTAGGAATTGCATACCGGAATGGCCCCAGGCTAGCAGTGCTTAGTAAAAATAGAAAGAATAAAGTCTTTATATGATTTAATTCCTCTTTAGAATGGACCGTCAATTTTTTAAGGTAGGCCAAAACCCTTTGCGCCTGCATTCCTGACATCACATAGGCTGGCACGGGAGTGCACACATCAGCTAGAGGGGAACCTGGGGATGTGGCCGCTCTCTATGCCAGGCTCCGCCTATAAATCGAACAGTATGCGGTGCATTACCATGCGCAGCATGGATCTCTGTTTGGATGGAGCCCATGTACCAGGGAATGCTGGAAAGGTTTTCATTGCAAATCAGGCCAAGGTCAAGATTATCTTTATAATTATTTAGTTATAAATAACTATTCCAGCTGCTGTAGCTGCTCCATGAGCTTGACAGCAGAAGAGGTCCCCTTATTCTGTTACACTCCTCCAGAATTATATGTGGGCCAGGCCAGAGCTGGGGGGATGGGGTGCGAGTTAAGAGATGGGCAGTTTAATCCATGATAATAGTGCAATAGTGGCCATTGTCTGATGGCCTGAATGTTGGAACTGAATGCCTTGCTCTAAACATGGGAGTTGGGGGGGGCTTCAGTCTCCTGGAGACTGCTCAGAATTTCAGAAGGGCCAGTGACCATTTGCTTTTAGTTTTAGTAGTCTGCCCTTATAAAAATTTCATCTGGGGGGGAGGGGGGTGGGACAGATTTCTGGATCATGGACCAGATAATTGTTATTCTTATCCTAGCAATGAAAGTCTTAACCCTTTTACTGGCAGCCTGGAGATTGTGTCACCCTCTGTTGCCAGACCATTGTTTTACAATATATTGTGTTGTACATATTCAACTGTGATTTTTGAAGAGATATTCAGAGATTTTCTAGGAAAATTATATATTGGTTTTTCAGCTGTGCTTTAACATGAAATGTCTTGTTTGGCATTATTTGAGTGTATTCTCAATATTTTCGGGTTAAATATGTGCAAAAAATAATCTATTTTTCTAGAATTTTTGTAATAAAAAATGTTAGTTTTTCAATAAAATCATGTTGCATGTAAAAGCCCCATTTCTTCCAGTTACAATGATACCACATATATATTGGCAGACGCCCTTTCCTGCCCATGAGACTCCCCGGAAATGAAACAGGACACTAGAAGATTTTCAGATAAAATATAACTGCTGGGTGTCCTCTTCACCAGGCCCCCCTAATGAAGAGGCCACCCGGCGGGAGGAATCGCACATGGAGGTGAGTAAATGTCATTTTTATTTTTTTACAGGAGATGCTGGTGGCGACTGAAGCACGGGCCCCCTCTCCAGGCCCTCTCCTGAAGCCAAAGGAGCCCGGGGAAGGGATTGGTGGCCCCCCGGGTGAAGAGACCCTGGCGGATTGATAGAGGGGTCAATAGAATGGCTAGCGGGGGGGGGGGGGAAGGCATGTAAAATTTACCGGATTGGCAATAGAAGGCATAAAGACACACCATTATAAGGTCCCTCAGTCCCACCTTGTTAATAGAGGGGGGAGTTTGCAAATGCAGCGGCAAATGCCTTTGCCCTGAAAGCAGATGGAAACCCTGTTGGGTTGTTGCTGTTGGCTTGGCGGCTTTTCTGTGCTGAAGTCCCTCCTGCACTTATTGAGAGAGACATTTCTCTCTCTCAAAAGTGCCGCTGTGATGAGGGTTTAGCCAGCTGCCCGCATCTCCGGCATGCTGTACGGGCACGCTCGCGCCATTCAGAAAGGCTGGATATGGGAGTGTGCATGGTCCCACAGAAGCCGGGGATGCGGCCACTGGCAGAACTGTGTTGCGGGACCCGCCGGGATCAGGTAAGATCACTGGTGCCCCAGGGGGTTTCACACAGCGAGGTATACGGTGTAGAATACTCCAAAGGTAGGCTACCAGGGCTAGATTCTGGCGCCTGGACACGCGGGGGCTTTGACCCACTTGAAGGGTCGATGGGGTTTGTATTGGGGAAAAAATATATTCAAGCGTACATCAGTTCAAGGGTAAATACAATATTCAAACTTAGTGTAGTATGTGTAAGGCTCGGTGGGACGCCTGGCTTCAGGTCAGTCAGCAACCCCCATTCTCTCTGATGCTTCTTTCCAGGGAGATTCCACGTCTAGATGTATGCTGGGGATGCGCAGGGAAACAGACAGCCAAAGCATAGCAAAGGTGCTTAGCCAGCATGTGGAGGATCTGAAAGCCTGACAGTATGCTTGCAAAGGAGGTCTGCCACTCTGGACCTTTGAAGAAGGTTGAATTATAGGCTTAAACAACCCTTCCAATCCCTGAACAACAAAGATTGCCCAATTACTACTGAGGAGATAGGTCTCTTTATGCAGTGTCTGTCTCCTGATAAGAGCTACCGCAGGATAATGCAATACTATTGGCATAGATTTGAAAAACTTACTATTTCTACTTTTTTGAGTTCTCTCATTTGATTTGTTCATCTGGAAAGATGTTATTAAACCTGCCTTAATGAATCTGCTGCATTCTGAGCAAGACACTAATTAAGTGTTCTTGCATGGCAAGATCCCTTATTCTCTCACATATATATTATTCTTATCATAGCCATATTTTGCACTGTAACTCCTCCCACAGTTTTTACACTACGTAGACCATAATATACCAAAACGCGCGGATCGTTCCCGAATGGTGTGCTATTACTTTGTGGAACGTTTCGCCAAACGGTTTCCCGAAATATTGGCGTTTTTCTGGCGCAATTTTCCCATAGGAATGAATGAGAGGAATGTTCAAAACTAGACTGGGAGATGAGTGTGAAGTGAAAAATCAGGACATGATTTCTAAACTGCGACCTCTCCCTCATTTTTAAGCCCACCTACACAAATCTTATATCAAAAGGTTCAGCTATCCCTGCTGCCTCTAAAAAGGTCAAAGGCTAAGCCATAGCCCTAACAGTTTTCACAATATGACCTTTTGTTTGCAACTCACACCTCCCATTGACATTCATTTAAACTCCACTCTAGACACCACAAATTTGAATGGCAATTTCGAAACTGCGACTGTGCCTTCATTTTTAATATTTCAGAGACATGCTATATAACACATTGTAGGCCTGTTGTGATTCTTACAGTATAAAGCTCTTTGCTGTAGGATGTATACTTTTGAAGCTACAGCCATTTGAATATGGCAACCACCAGTGAATTAGAAATGTGTTTTAAACTGCATTTTCTGGTTACCTCAGAGTGAGTTGCCATAGAAACACACCTGCAGCCAGGCTTGTTACATTCATTTTACAGCTGCTCCGCCCACACAGCCAGTCTCAGGAAAACTCCCCATGGAAACATGTTATGGAAAACAGGTTAGACAAATGACATAGCCAGTCATTTAGCAAGATATAAATACTTCATCATTTAATGCCTACTATCTTTACTCACTCCAAACAATCCATATAGTTACTCTGCCCAGTCAAACCTTTCTACAGTTACTCCAGCCACTCCAACCACACAACAGTTACTCAAGTCACTCCACCCAGTTACTCTGCCCACTCCAGTTGTAGAGAACTGGTGGAGGCAAGAACACTTCACGCAATTTCCCCAGAAATTGCACTTTGTCTAGTTGTAATTGTAATTTTTGATACATAAAGTGGCACAAAACCATTTCCCCAACCCCCCCACTCCACATCCACCATCCCCATCTGAGCACCTCTTTTTTCAAGAATGCTGTCTGACGTGACCCTGCCCACTGGCCACCCACAGTTTCCCTATAGATAAGGGGGCATTCCCCCCCCCCCCAGTGCTCCGCAACTACAGGGTAGTGTCGGGTCAGGTCAATCAGGTCTCGCCTGTTTTACTTCCATATCAGGTGTTGGGGTGCTGTTAGATAGCCACTACTGTCTGGGCGCAGCCCAGATGTGCTCGCTTGGGTGTTTGTACTTGATTTGGGTCGTCATCCATTGCACTGCTCAACAGCGCCATTTGGTTTTCTGCTCACTGCAGTGCACGACGCCTAGAGCGTAAGCTCTTGGGCTTGCTTTATACTTCTGGGTTTTTACATGGCCAGTGAACAGGAAGTGACTTCACTTGCTCTGAGACATCCCTCCCAGCTTTATTGACAGCACTTTAAATGGACAGCTGGCCTTTATTAATTGCTGTGTTATCAGCTCAGTTACCGGAAACTGTGATTCCTGTTTCCTGCATTTGCTGACTGTCTTTCAGGATTGACCTGGCCTGCTTTCGGATCAGTACTCGAGTACGAATTACAGATGGATTACACAGTCAGAGCTTTGGATTGTTTATTGAACTTTGCTTGTTTGCTGCGAAGCCACTGAACTCGGATTGTTTAATGGACTTTGCTTGTTTGCTGACAGCCCCTTAACCCGGATTGTTTGTTAGACTTTGCCTGTTTGCCGCCAGCCCTGGAATTCGTATTTGTTTATCGGACTTTGCCAGTTCCTGAACTTTGTTTTGCCTTATTGAACTCTATTTCCTCTATTTCACCTTGAGCCCCGCCCAGCCCTCGCTACTTGCCAGAAGTCTACCTTTTCCGTGGTCGTAGCCAGGAGGCCTGACAGGTAGCCAGGGATACAGCCGTCCATAAGGACAGCATTGCGGGAGCTGCCTCGGGGGAAGGCTAGCAACCAGCCCTGGATTCTTCAAGACTCCTGTACCAACCTGCATGGCTTTTGAGCTGCATTAAGGGCAATGTAAATAATAAAAAAACTCTAGGTGTAAATGTGGTTAAAGTTGGACCCTTGAATCCTAAAAATAGTCAAATTTCAACATTGTTCACCAAAATACAGTAGTAGGTCATGAAGATTGGTGATCAGTATACACAAATTTAATTATAAAATTGGATGAATTTTATTACTTGAAACTGTATTTTCATTTTGTATCAAAGGAAGTAATTTTTTTAAAGATGGAAAACATTTCTATAAAAACTCCCACTTTCTATGATTCTAACTGCCTCCCTTGTCTCATTTGGAGTGCAGGGTGGACTCAGAGCCATTTTAAATATGCTACTAAAAAAGGACTTTATTTAAAAAAAAAAATCAGACAGACTCAAAAAGTTTAGGGTACTTTTGATTTTTAAATGTTTTTATCAACAAAACACTGTTGTGCCTATAAAAGCAAAAATACGGGTTTCATTTAGTTAGATTTTGTATTTTTCTTTTGTAGTGCATTCTGTATAGAAGAGTTGCCATAGTAACAGACAATAGACCACTTCACCAGCATTTTGCAGAAGAAACAAGAGTTCAAAAAGGCATGCATTTTTTTTCCTGTAAAAGAATCTTTGATTTATTAAGGCTCAAACGGTGTACTGACTCTATATACTGTAGATGAATGAGTATAATTAGCATGAAGACTGTTGTTTGAAAATTCGTAATTCAAATATGTAGTCTAAATATTAAAGCTCAAATTTAGCAAGAACTTTGTTATAGTTTAGGATAGCATTTTCAAGCTGTAAAGCATTTTTTATTTGCTATAGAGGAGGCCAAATATATATATATATATATATATATATATATATATATATATATATATATATACATATATATATATTAAAGTTCCTGGGTGTCATTAGGACAGAAGGATTTCTTTAATGGGGAGTTGAGGACCAGGGCTGGAATCTGCAAGATGAAGCACCAGACAAGGAATGATGAGCTGCAAGGAAGGTGGGGTGATAATCCATTAGTCCTTTCCCATTCTCTCCCTCTGTTATACATATTTAACCTATTTTTCCTGGAAATGTATTTCATTGGGTTTTAAAAGATTTTTCCAAACGTTCTGCTCCCTTGGCACCTGCACTGTAACCTAAAATTCTTATTTAAATTACTGGGAAACTAAGGACAGAAGGTAAGCGTACTACCATACTACAGTCATATTTTACATGATATAGGCCTTGATTCAAGGTGTGAAAAAACTTCTCATGATAGTAAAAAAAATCCCTAGAAAAGCAATAAAAATGGCACGTTTAAAATTGGATGAAGGTTTTAGGAGTTTCAGCTTAACATGTGTTACCATGTTCAGAATGTTCCTGGGATTAGTTTAAACCATAGATTTACAGAACATGTGTCAAACTCAAGAACCATATGCATTCCTTAACCCTTTAAATGCCAAGCACGTAGTTTCTACGTGGTTGCTTCTCCTACCGTTAAGTGCCAAGCACAAAGAAACTATGTGCTTGGTATTTCCCCCTGCTAGTGTAAAAATAGAAAAAAATAAAAACTCACCTCTGGTGTGGATGGAAAGCTGGGGGTCTCCTCTTCCTCTGGGGGGCATCCGATCCCCCCCTCTGGGTCTCTGGGCTTCAGGAGGGGGCCCGAAACCGGCTGCCCCCCCCCCGTTTCCGCCACTGGCCCTTGCGGCTGTAAAAAAAATTCACTCACCTCTTCTGACGGCACTGGCCATCCCTCTTAGCCCCGCCTTTTGTGGGAGGAGCGGGATGACATCATCCCGCTCCTTGTAATCTCTCACCCGCACCTGGCTCTGACAGATGCGAGGGGAGGAGGCTCCGATCTTCTGCCCCTCACCCGCCCTGCTCCGATCACTAGCGGCAGCTGTCAGCGTCATTGGCGAGGGACACAGGATCGGAGGTGAGTAGAGTAAAAAACAAAATAAATAAATGTAATTTTTTTCTGTCTGTGTGTTTATTTTTTACATTTAACCCTTTAGTGAACTGGTAAGGGGTCCATGAGACCCCTATTCCAGTTCACAAGGCTGGGGACTGCGGCTAGCTGGTGACTTGCCATTAACCCCCGGCACCCACAATTACCTGCATCCCCAAAGCCCGGGGGGGGGCAGAAGAGCCCGGGCCCACGGAGGCTATGCGGGTTTGTAGCCTGCAGGGCCAGGGGCCACCAAAGCTGGCTCCTGCGCCCTGTTCCTACAAGCCTTTCATAGCTGGTCCCGGGCTGGTTACTTCGGGTAGGGGGGACCCCATTTCATTTTTTTTAAGGGTTTTTAACCCAGGGGGGACTTTTTTAAATTAACCCCTTATGTTCTGTCACCCAGCAGCTATAAAAGGCTTCAAGCAGGCAAGCAGAAGCCAGTGATTGCCGAGAGACACAGTGCTCCAGGATGGATGGGAGGTAAGTATTAAAAAAAAAAAGAATAAAATATTTTTTTCTGTGTGTGTGTCTGTGTTTTTTTTTTACATTTAACCCATTGTGAACTGGTAAGGGGTCTATGAGACCACTATACCAGTTCACAAGGCTGGGGGCTGGCAAGTCACCTGCGGCTAGCACCCTGTTCCTACAAGCCCTGCAAAGCTGGTCCCGGGCTGGTTACTTCGGGTAGGGGGCCCCCATGTCATTTTTTAACCCTTAAAATTAAAAAAAATGAGGTTTCCTCCCCTTATGTTCTGTCACCCCACGCCATTTTTTTTTCTTGATTTAACCCTTTATAATGTGGATAGTAGTTGTATTTTATTTGTAAATGCTATAAAGTACTCGTTTCAGTTTGAGGGGTCTCCTGGGCAGGAACGGGGGGCTACCCATACATATGTGGTACCGTTGTAATTGGGAGAAATGGGGCTTTCACATGCAATATGGTTTTCATTAATAAAACAAATGTTTTATTTAAAATAAAGAAGACAATTGTCTAAAAAATATTTTTTTTGTTTTTTTTTCTTAATATTTTAATAAACAGTAGAAAAAGTACAAACAAGACATTTCATGTTAAAGCCTAAACTCTGCTGCAAAAATATATAATATATATATAATTTTCCTGAAAATTCCAGCAAAAATGGCGCAAAATGGGGAAAAATGACCTGTCAACATAGGGTGACAAAATCTCAAGTAGGCTGGCATTCAAAAGGGTTAAAAGTAGCTATGCATGTTGGGTATTGTTCTGCTCGGGGGACCTTGTTCTTTCTGATTTAGCTTGTTTGTTCTTGTCTGCATATTGATATTTTAGGAAAATTTGTTTTTTATTCTGCTTTTTTATACATTTTTTAGGGAAACCCTGTGCAACCAAAGAATTCTTCGAGGGATTACTTACAGAAAGATGAGCCCACTACAACAAGCTGGGTACACTTAGAAAGCTTAACATGTGTTTGTGGGGGGTATTCCAAGTGTAAAAGGTTGTTTTGGTTGAAAAATCGCAAGGTGTGCAGTTTGTCTGCAGAGCTGAAATTTTCAAGGAAAATTACCATTAGGCACATGCTTTACTTTGGGGTGCTTGGCAACTCTTCCTTTGACAGGACCTATGTTGGGTATTGTTCTGTTCGGGTGATGTTGCTTTTTCAGATTTAACTTGTTTTTTCTTTTTTATATATAGTTTTTTTTAGGAAAATGTGGCTTTGATTCTGCTTTTGTATCCTTTTTTAGGGAAACTCTTTGTGACTAAAGAATACATTAAGGGATTACTTCCAGAAAATTGTAGCCACATCAACAAGCCTGGTACGCCTAGAAAAGCTTGAGGTGTGTACTTCCAGAGAATATATAGTTTGTTGGGGGTATTTAAAATGTAAAGGGTTGTTTTCATTGAAAAACTGCAAGGTGCGCATAGTGCATAACATAGTTATATTTTATCTGAAATTCCCCTAAAGCGCTGTTTCAGTTTGGGGGCGTGAAAGGGTGTCTACCAACACATGTGTGGTATCGCTGTAACTGAGAGAAATTGGGATTTTACACGCAATAAGATTTTATTGACAAACTTACGTTTTTTTATTAAAAAAAAACACTACAAATTGTAAAAAATAGATTTTTTTTTTATTTTTTTGCTCATATTTCACCCATATTGAAAATACACCTAAAAATGACAAACAAGACATTTCATGTTGAAGAGTCTGCTGAGAAAAGCAATACATAATTTTCCTGGGAACTTCCTGGAAATCCCTTCAAAAATCACATTTGAACATGCGTAGTGCAAAATAGTGATAAATGGTCTGGCAACAAAGGGTGACAAAAACTCCAGGTAGGCTGGCACTTAAAGGGTTAAAGACGTTTAATGTGGGCCTCTTTCAGATACAAGAGGGTGGTAGTTTGGTGGCACCACTTCTAGCCTGCCCAGTTAACTCCAAGACTTCTGACACCAGCAGTACATTTTTCGTGCCTGTGTGTGGCGCTGTTGAGTGATGCACTGGTATGCTTTACTCCACTGTGGAGTGTGCCTTTTTAATATTCTGGGGAGGAAAAGAGTACTGTGCGCAACTGCTCTGTGTCTTTTTGCAACCAGCTCTCAACACAGGGGGGCCCACCTAACTCGCCTAACTTACTGCCACAGCAGACAGTGCTGTATTTGCTGCAGGCATTATTGCGACCTATTGACAGGCAGGGTGGGAAAAATTATATTCTTAGTATACAGTACGTCCTGCTCCAGATAAGATTCATTACATTTGGGTATTACTCCGCCAGACGGCGCTGGACTGCAGAGACCGCGAAATTGGCTCCTCCCGGCCCCTCAAATACCCGGGACCTCCCACGAATCCCCAGAATTTTTCTGCAGTCTGGACTGCGAAGGACAAGAAGATGTCTCTCTCTTCTCTCAGGTGAGCGGGGCTATTAGCCTGCGGCCCTGTAGGACTATTCCCACCCATTCCATTTTTAATGTGGCTCCCAGCCTTAGCTGCGCTGGTCCGGATGATGGTAGGCAGCACCGCTGTCAGGTGCTTAGGAGCGCTGCTCCACCGCAGTCCCCCACCAAAGGGTAGGCAGTATAGGCATATGGTGAGCCTCTATGGGATGCCCCTCCCGCCCTATTGCCCCTGTCTATCGGTGGGCCCTATGCTAAGTGGCTGCTGCCCTCCCTCGCTCTCTCCTGTTAGCTCTCGGGGCGCTCAGACGCTAATGCGCTGTTATTGCCTGCTTGTCACGCGTGCTGCTTCGCGCTCTTCAGGGGGTGGGGCCCACGGATGTCACTGTCTCCGCGGCCCGCCCCTCGAGGTATACCCGGCGCCATTTTTCTCTGGATTCGGCTGCTGCGTGGCTGGCATCTACCTACCGTGGTCCGTGAGAGCCCTCGCAGGCGGCTTTATTTACCCTATGTCATTATAAATGGCACTTATGGGGTTCTCTTCGCTTATGTCTTTCAGGCGGGTCGAACTCTATTGGTTTCTCCCGGCCCTACTCCCCCTATTTAGTTATTAAACTTATGAGGCCTAATGTGTAAATTACTCCCACTTCCCTAGCGGGCTATTGAGGCATCCCTGGTTGCTTTTATAGCGTGAATCCCTATCGGCCTATTGTGCCGCTATAATCACCATATGGATGCGTCTCAGGATAATGTGCTCAGGGTTCCTTCGGGACAAGCCCGGCTGTGTGTAGCTTGTGGGGTGTCCCCTACTAGTGCTGACAATGTGCGGGTTTGTATACCTTGTGCCCAGCAGGTGCTTGCGCTGCAGCCTGGTTTACCAGTAGCTGGGCCTGCGCCACGTATGGCTTCACCTACTCCCCCAAGCTTAAATTTGACTCCCATTGAGTTGCATACCAGTGGGGATTCTCAGCCTGATGTGTCTTCCAGACGGGCTAGTGTTGAGAAGTTGCTTGCTAATACCTTGGCGCGTAAGACCTCTGCTAAGAAGCGGCACTTGACGCCTGATGTCACTCTTTTCCCTATGGAGGCTGATGAGTTCTTGGAACTGTCTGGTTATACACCCTTGGAAGAAGGGGGGTTATTCTCTGACTTGGAGTCATCTGATGAGAGGCCCAGGGGTCATGATGATTCTGGCTCTGACCCCTGGGCCCCAGATGATACTGATAGGCTGTTGGCTCAGATTTTTGAGGTGCTGTCTATCTCTCCCCCGGTTGCGGCCCCCAGGCAGCAGGGGGAATTGTTTCATACTGCTAAGCCACGTTTAGAGTTTCCTGAGCAAGCCCATTTTAATAATCTTGTGCTCAAGGAATGGGAGCGTCCCAGCAGGCTCCCCGGAGTCCTTAAGAGTTGGAATAAGAGGTATACTTTTCCTGCTGATGTGGTGAAGCGTTGGTCATCCCCTCCAGAGGTAGATGCCCCGGTCCTAGGGTTATCTAACACCTCTGTCATGCATTCCCCTGACTCTACTACGCTGCGGGATAGTGAGGACCGGCGTATTGATCAGCTGGCGTCCCATGCCTTTGCCTGTGTGGGGACGGCGCTGCGCCCGGTCTGTGCCTCTGCCATTACAGCTGAGGCTATTAGGACCCTGCTTAGAAGTGTCTTAGAGGGTGCTCCTGATGATGTGTCTAGTGAGGAGTTTCATGCTCTCTCTCGTTGTGAGGTTTTTGTGACTTATGTCCTCTCTGCCTTGGATGATACCATTAGGATGTGTGGCAGAGCCTCTGCCCTAGTGGTGGCTATACGCCGCTCGGTTTGGCTGCGCCAGTGGGCTGCTGACAACGCTGCCAAGAAAGCTCTCACTGGGTTTTCCCTTCAAAGGACTACGCCTGTTTGGGGACCGCCTGGACCTGTTTTCTAAGGGAGGCAGGTTACCCCAGCGCAGGCGGCAGTCTCGGCCCTTTCGGGGCCAGGGCTCCTTTTCTTCCCCCTACCGTGGAGCCAGACAGGGGAGGGGGGTCTCCCTTACCGGGCCCGAGGAGATTTCTGGGGTAGGGGCAGAGGACGTGGACGCCCTGGCTCATCCTGGGGCTCCAAGCCTAAGTCTTCTCCCAAGCCCCCTCAGGCATGAAGGGGCGCCCTCACCCATCCGGGTGGGGGGACGGCTTCAGCATTTTGCTCACGTCTGGAGGCTTCATGTCTCAGACCGGTGGATTCAGGAGGTAATGGCCTCCGGTTATACAAGATAGAGTTTGCTGCCCCCCCCCCCCCCCCCCAAGATTCATCAGATCCCGGATGTCTCAGGACCCTATGTCAGCTCAGGCTCAAATTCTGGCGGTGCAAAGCCTTCTGGAGCTGGGGGTCATCTGTCAGGTCCCCTTACGAGAAAGGGGCGATGGTTTCTATTCCAACCTTTTCACTGTGCCCAAAAGAGATGGGTCAGTCAGGCCCATCCTGGACTTGAAGATCCTCAACAAATTTGTCAGGTGCAGGCGCTTTTGCATGGAAACCTTGCGCTCTGCCATCAGTTCCCTGCATCCAGGGGACTTCATGACCTCTGTGGACATCAAGGATGCTTACCTTCATATTCCTGTTTTTCCAGGTTATCAAAGATTCCTCAGGTTCGCCCTGGAGGATCAGCACTACCAATTTGTGGCATTGTCCTTCGGTCTCACTTCAGCTCCCAGAGTGTTCACCAAGGTGCTGGCAGGAGTGATGTCTCTGCTCAGGTCTCAGGGCATTCACGTGCTGCCCTATTTGGATGACATTCTCATCACTTCTCAGTCCCTCCAACAGGCAGAGCTGGATACTCAGCTAGTAGTGTCCACTCTGGAGTCATTTGGCTGGGTGATCAACCATCCCAAGTCTTCCCTGTCTCCCTCCTTGGTGACACCCTTCCTGGGAATGATTCTGAATACAGTTCAGGCAAGGATTTTTCTTCCTCAGCATAAGGTGGACAGTCTACTAGCGTAGGTTCAGTCCCTGCTCTCATCCCTCCATCAGGCAGGGAATGCAGCTGGTGGGCCTGATGGTGTCGTGCTTCGAGCCGGTCCCTTATGCCTAGTTTCACATGAGGCCTCTGCAACTCCACCTCTTGTCAGTATGGGACAAGGATCCTGCGTCCCTGGACCAGGTCCTTGTTCTGTCCCCCCTAGTCAGGCGGTCCCTCTTGTGGTGGCTGGACTCCAGGAACCTGTTGGTGGGCAGATCCTTTCTGGTCCCCTGCTGGGAGACGGTCACCACGGATGCCAGTCTGACAGGTTGGGGGGGCTTCTGGAAGTCCCTGCAGTTCCAAGGGCGGTGGGGCCCTCAGGAGGCCCACACACCTATCAGCATTCTGGAACTGAGGGCGATCAGGTTGGTTCTGGCTCACTTGACCCCACACCTTCGGGGCCGGCAGGTACGCTCGGACAACCAGACGGCGGTTGCCTACATCAATCATCAGGGAGGGACCCGGAGCAAGGGGGCCCTCAAGGAAGTGTCTCTGATCCTGACCTGGGCAGAGGACAATGTTCCCTGCATATCAGCTGTGTACATTCCGGGGGTGGAGAATCTGCAGGCAGACTCTCTGAGCAGGGGGACCTCTCGCCTGGGAGAATGGTCCCTCTGCGACAGGGTGTTTCAATCTCTGTGTCTCCGTTGGGGCCAACCAGATGTGGATCTGTTTGCGTCCCGTCACAATCACAAGCTCCCGGCCTTTGTCTCCCTGTCCCAGGATCCTCTGGCCTTGGCCACAGATGCCCTAGCAATGTCATGGCAGGACTTTCAGCTCCTGTATGTCTTTCCCCCTGTTGGGCAGGGTTCTGCGCAAGATAGCTCAGGAGGGGGTGCCAGCAATCCTGGTGGCCCCTAGGTGACCAAGAAGAGTGTGGTTCACAGACGTGGTGCAGCTGGCAGTAGATCAGTTCGCTCTGCTCAGGGTTCCAGACCTGCAGGGTTATTTACGCCATCCCAATTTACAAACTCTGGCTTTGACGGCCTGGCTGCTGAAACCTCCATCTTGATGGAAAAGGGGCTGTCTGCCTCTGTTGTTGATACCATGATAAAGGCTAGGAAGAAGTCTTCTTCTATTTACTATAGGGTTTGGCGTGCCTACATTGACTGGTGTGAGGATAGGTCTCTTCCCTGTCGTGTGTTCTCTATTCCCAGGATCCTGGAGTTCCTGCAGCATGGATTGGAGCTGGGGCTCCAACTCAGTACTCTGAAGGGTCATGTCTCTGCCCTGGCTGTTTTCTTCCAGAAGTCCTTTGCTCAGTATTCTCTGATCAGGACTTTTTTCCAGGGGGTTACTCATGTGCGTCCCCCACGTAAGCCTATGCTGCCTGTTTGGGATTTGAACTTGGTCTTGTGTGCCTTGCAGGGTGCTCCCTTTGAACCTGTGCATGATGTTGCCCTGACCATTCTTACTCTCAAGGTTGTCTTTTTGGTGGCTATCACTTCTGTTAGGCGTGTTTCTGAGTTGGCGGCACTTTCCATCCAGCCCCCCTACTTTGAGAGACACCAGGACAAGGTGGTGTTTCGCTTCAAGACAGATTTTCTGCCTAAGGTCGTGTCTGCCTTTCATCTGAATCAGGACATTGTTCTTCCTTCCTTGTGCCCTAATCCTAGTAATGCTAAGGAGAGGGTTTTGCATTCCTTGGATGTGGTTAGGTGCCTGAAGTACTATCTGGTGGCTACTGCACCTTTCAGAAAAACTGATGCTCTTTTTGTGGTCCCTTCTGGTCCTAGGAAGGGTTTGGCGCCTGCCAAATCTAATATCAGCAAATGGATCCGTCAGGCTGTGATTCATGCCTATTCTGCTAAGGGGAAGAATCCTCCCTTCCACCTTACTGCTCATTCTACTCGTGCTATTGGTGCCTCTTGGACTTTTCAGCACCAGGCTTCTGTTGAACAAGTTTGCAAGGCCGCTACTTGGTCTTCTGTTCATACCTTTTCAAAGTTTTACAAGGTTGATGTTAGGGCCTCAGCTGATGCTGTTTTTGGCCGCAAGGTTTTGCAGGCGGCAGTGATTTAAACTGTCTGCTGTTACCTTTGGGGATCCCACCCTACTTTATGGACACTGCTATTGAATGTCCCGAGTGTAAGTATTCTCTCTCGAGCAGGACGTACTGTATACTAAGAATAATACAATTCTGTGATTACTCAACTGTAGAATTGGTATTATGAGTATACAGTACGTCCTGCTCCACCCCACCCTTGATTTTTGCATTATCTTGGATCCCCTGTATGGTGATTGTTATCATTGTTAAAGTTACTAGTTTGGGTTGTTTAATTCTCCCGGCTTCTCGTTAACTGCTTTTCAATGCTGGGCATTGTGGGAGGTCCCTGGGTATTTGAGGGGCCGGGAGGAGCCTATTTTCGCTGTCTCTGCAGTCCAGTGCCATCTGGCGGAGTAGTACCCGAGTGTAAGTATTCTCTCTGGAGCAGGACGTACTGTATACTCATAATACCAATTCTACAGGTGAGTAATCATAGAATTGTATTTTTTCTGCCGTTTAGTCCGCTGTTTAGAGGTCACGTTTTTCTAATCACATTTACACATGTCCTCTGGGAGCCCTGGGATCAGTGTGTCCTTAGCTTAGATGAGCTTGTAGATCACTTTGGGCCACCACAGGTCAGGCTTTACTCCAGCCAGTTAGTGTTCCGAGATTAAATCCTTGGCGTCCTTGTAGAACCATGGTAGGTCCTAGGTGTATGCCATGGAGCTGTCCCATTTTGCCAAGCAGAGCTTCCTCCAGACCCGGAGTAGGAAGAAACGGGACATAGCTTGACCTGATGTGGCTGGTTCCTTGTCCATCATGGTTCGGTAAACACAGATATACGTGAAGGCGGCCATCAGCATGGTTAAAATGTCCGGCAGCCTTTTCCCGCCCTTGTGATGCTCCTTGTACATCCTTGTTCACCTTACTCTATCTCTTACCAGAGCAAGACTGTCTGCGATTTTGTGACCCGGAATGCCACAGGCCTAGCCCCGGTGATCTGCCAGACAGTTAGTCAGTACTTTAGTGAGGCTGCTGGGTGTACAGTGCTTAGAAATAGATAATAGTAATTCACAGACATACACTCTACTTGTTGACCTATGATTCTGGGTATTCCCCCCTCATCTGCACAAGGCCAGTGATAGATGACTGTGAAAAATTAGATTTGGGAGTGCCAGAACATCAATTTACTTTAGACAGAGACACATGTTAAGCTAAATATAGTGATTCTGAATAGACCTAAATGCCCCCCCATTAAAGCGGTCTTCCGGTCAAGCCATAACCCTCCCGCACTGCCACCCTACCCTGGCGCTGTGGCAGGACAGGGGAGGGTGGTTATTACAAAGAAAAAAAGAATTACCTTATCCAAGAGCCATCGCCGCTCCTCAGTGCTCCAGATCTTGGGTGCCACCATCTTGGCTGAAAGCACAAAGCGACATCATCCGGGTCTATGCTTTTTTTTTCTTTGTCTCAGCAAACAGCTCTGTTTATGGCAATGAGAAGCGCATAGCCAGAAGAGGGTGCAGGAGTTAATGAACAACCCAAAGATGAGTTTTGCAGCGCCCTGGGGGGGTTCCCACAGTGGAGTATCCTTTTAATTCCAGGGCCAGCCTTCTTGGGTTTTGTTCTGCTTTAATTTCCTTTCCTGAAAGGTCAAACATATTTCCCATTGCAGGAAACAGGCATATTAAATAAAAGGCAATGAAATATCATCAAATATTAAAAACAATACCCAGTTTCTTTGCATACCTGCATTTATGGTGACCAACTGGCGAATGAGAACTGAAATGTTTGTTTTGCTTGTCTGTTTTTTTTTTAATAAACGTTTTATTATTAAATGTTTATTTCTTGATATGACAATGCATATCTTTTATTCTTATTGTTATAGCTTGCCAGAGATCTATCGGACTTTCCCATGGAAAAGCCAAAGTATGCAGTTATAGCGGGTGGTATTACTGCAACATCTGCCACGTGGACGATAGCTTGATTATACCTGCTCGACTTGTACATAACTGGGACACATCAAAACACAAGGTACAGTATAGTAATCATTTTTTGTTCACTTTCAATAGCTATATACTCTATAAGCTGGTTGTACAGGAATTACCAAGAAAAAGTCAGATCTCCTTATTTTGTCCTGTAGAAGATGTGGCTGACCTGTTGGATACAGTTGTGTTACAGGCATGCACACTGGAAGTTGGACACCTTCAGACACATATACATCAGTCTCTCTAAGAATCCATGTTAGAAGGTTATGTAGAAAACCTCTAGCCGGGGAAAAGAGGGTTTACTCTAGGTACACAGGTTAAAATAGGTCAGCACTCGGGAGTCTCTTTCATTTTATGCTGGGGTCCACTTTTTATTGTCTGCAGCTGGTATACTACAAAGAAATCCAACAAATCAAACAGGGTTTGCATGTTGTGCTATTATAATAGAAATAGCCTCTATACTAGCAGCACTCAACAGTCCGACCATGGCCTCCAGTTGTGTGGACCACAAAGGAGACACCACAGTAGCTGTGTGGCTCAGCCTTTGGGTCCCTGTTGGTGCTGCCGACCTGCACAGAAATTTGTGCAACTTTATATTGTGCCTGGGCAACAACATGCAGAGGGATTTGTTTGTTCCACCTATTGGAACAAATGTTTTATTCTCTAAGGCGCCACGCTGCATGCAGTGCAGAACTAGTACACTGCTCTGCGTGTTTCTGGCTAGTCACAGTAAAATGGAGCACAAAGGGCCAGACAGACCGCAGGTGCCAGCAGAAACCTTAAACAGCCAGCATCGGTTGCAGTGGGGGCATCGGCATGGACTGTATGCAGGAGCTATAAGGTAAGAGGGAAGATAGACGAGGGAGGTGTTTAGGTTAAAGAGGAACAAAACCCAGGCTTTTCAGAATCTTGGTTTTGGCGCCGTAGGATCGCCGGTCAGGTAAGATTTACCGCTGAACCCGGGGTTTTCACATAGCAGGCCATTCCAAATTGGGATACCCCCAAAGAGGAACAGTCATCCCTCTCCACCTAGCTTTGCCCTCAGCCATCCCTCTCCTCCCAGCTCTGTCCCCAGCCATCCCTCTTCTCCTAGCTTTGCCCAAGCCATCCCTCTCCTTCCAGCTCTGCCCCTGTCATCCTTTTATTCCCAGGTCTGCCCCCATCCATCAGTGTCCTCCCAGTGCTGCCTCATTCTTCGCCTCCCAATTCTTCCCCCATTCCTCCCTCCCCTTCCAGTTCTGCCCCACCCATCCCTCTCCTCCCAACTCTGCTCCCACCCACCCCTCTACTACCCCTCTAGCTCTATCCCTAGCCATCCCTCTCCTCTCGGCTCTGCCCACAGCCATCCCTCTCCTCCTAGGTCTGCCCCCATCCATCCCCTGTTCTCCCAACTTTGCCCCATCCATCCCTCTCCTCCCAGCTCTACATGAGCCATTCCTCTCCTCCAAGCTCTGCCCCATCAACCCCTCTCCTCCTAGCTCTGCCCAATCCACCCCTTTCCTCCTAGCTCTGTTTAGCTCTGTTTCCATCCATCTTTCTCCTCCCAGCTCTTCCCCCAGTTGTTCATCTTCCCCACGCTCTGCCTGAACCATTCCTCTCCCCCAGCTTTTTCCTCATTCACCCCCTGTTCTCCCAGCTTTGCCCTCATCCTTCCCCTGTTTTCCCAGCTTTGCCCTCATCCACCCCCTACTCTCCCAGCTTTGCCCTCATCCATCCCCTTTTCTCCCAGCTTTGCCCTCATCCATCCCCTTTTCTCCCAGCTTTGCCCTCATCCATCCCCTGTTCTCCCAGCTTTGTCCTCATCCATCCCCTGTCCTTTCCCCACAGGTCTGCCACAGCCATCCCTGTTACCAGCCAGCATAGTCATGAAAATTTCAGGCCAATTTCTGGCCCAATTACACCCCTGTATATGGCCTGCACAGAATACATTTGGGGGAGGGGGGTTTAAAATCAGTGCCCCATGGGACAGACCTGTAGGTTTCACTGGGCCAAAAAAAGCTGTTTGTTTTCCTTCCAATAGATATAATGCTTGAGGGGGGGACAAGCAGCCTCTATTTAGCTGTGCTATGTGTAGCTATGTGTGTTGGGGAAATGTTAAAGCTTTTTTATTTGTATTTTATCTTCATGGAGTGGAGGTATATTGGTAGAGAGGCCAGTATTGTTATATGTCCTCCAATTGGCAGACTTGGGGAGCTGTTCTGGGGGAAACATTTACTTTAGCCCCTTATCATCATATGGTCTACTTTGTTGCCTCTGCAACCCCATTAAGGGTGGAGAGGGCTCAACAGGTGGGATCTGCATATATATATATATATATATATATATATTTGTATAATCACATAGCCCTAAAGCTTCTCTTTATTTTTTTTTTTTCAAAACAAACCCCCACAGTAGAGAAAATGTAACCTTTTATATTTTTAGTTCATTTTTAAAATTTCCAACCAGTGGAAGCCTTAGAGTTCAGAGGTCACTTCCTTGACGAGTGGGGGGGGACTATTCTGGTTGTTACTTTCAGTAATGTGTATGTAAATTCTGCCTTGAAAACTTGGTCCCCTGCAGGAAAATTGCATTTTTTGAAGACTTTCTGGTGACTCAGTTTCCCACCCAAACGAGGCAGCCCCCTTTTTGGCAGGGAGAGGTGGCAATAATTAGTAGGAGTGTCCTCCATTTCTGGTACTGCATGCTACAAGCTGAGGATCATCTTGTCCAAGGAATTAGGTCTTGTATGGCTGTTAAAGTTGCCATTGATGAGGACAAGAGTGGACTTGCCAGGAGGTACCTGGGATACTTAAAGTGAACCAAAACCCGACATCTGCGGCCCCGGGAATCTTTAAGACTACAGGGCTGTCTGATTCCTTGGACCTTGATTCGAGATGCCTAACTGTGTAAAAACCCCCATATCCCCTGTAAACACTTACCTTCTCTTTGTTCCAATGGTGCATATAAAGCTATACCTTTAGCCAGGCGAGCACCAGGCATTTGTGTTCGAGGTTAGCTAGGATGAGCCTGCCAGCATGCTCGGCTCCACTCTGCCTTTTTGACAAGCACAGCTGAGCGAGTAAAAAAAAAAACACCACACCACAGTGGTTTTCAGTCTGTACAGAATTGTGGACCTTTAGTGTAGATCTTAACATCTGCAAAACACAACCACATCTTAATTAAAGCAAACCTGAAACCTCCCTGGTAACTCCGTGTTTGATAGAGCCAAGATTCTTAGGGACCCTAACCCACCGACTCCCAGAGTCATTTGACAGGGAACAACTGCAGACAGTGCTGGGCCCCTCCAACATACATGCATGTGTTCTGTCCCCCATCAAATGGAGCTCCACTAGGAAAAGTTGAGTATCTATAGTAAAGCAAATCTCACTGATGTTAGATTAGTTTAGTGTTCTGTGGACCAGGACCCTCATTGGTACAGAGCTGCAATTGAGGTTTAGGTCCAATAAAAGTGCCAGGTTAAGTGGCAGCTGGAGATTTCGGTACATGATTCCACATGTAGGATCCTCTTAGTATCAATATGCTGGTCTGACTTTTTCAAGAAAAAAAAGGGACATTTATGTAAATTGAAATAAAAGCCGAAATATTAATTGTGCACCATGGGACCCTAACTCTGTTTGTAATAAGAATTAGAATCTATGAATCTATGTGTTTTTTCAATAACAGGAGGGAAGAGAGACTTCAGGCAATTGACTGGACTTATTTCCAGACCTGTTCAGTCACTTCAACAGCCAACTGGTTTCTACCAGTATGTACTTAGGCTGAAGGTTGTCATTTTATCCAGTTGTTTTTTTCTCTTTCCTTTTGTATTTTTTTGATGTTTTTATTGTATTTTATAACTTTTAATTACAATATGCTTTTATAAAGTAAGAGAAAAGATTGAAACAGCTTTTACTCTTTCAATTATATCTACTCATAACACTTGATTTCTTTTTCCGCAATCTAACCTATTTATCTTTTTACATTAAAACCTACAGATAATTTAACCACTAATGAATAGCTCTTTACTTTCAAGCCTAGATTCTTACATTTCCTGTTCCAGCTCAATTTACACAATGAATATCTTTGTAATTAAATTTAGACAACAATTAAAGAAGAAATAATAAAAAACAGGAATAAAAAAAGAAAATAAAAATTCGGTTAAGGGGTCATCTTAGATGGTATAAATCTCCCTCCCCTATTATATTATCTCACCTCCTTTCATTCCCCATTCTATATTCCAACCATGGGCCCAAAGTATCTTGAAATATTTTCTGTTGCTCCACAATTTAACATTAATGATTATCCAGTCAACTTTCCAACAATGATTCAATATATATTTCCCTGTACGGGAAGACCGAGCCACTAAAGAAGGAAGGGATGCAGGTAGGTGTCCCAATTCTGCTCTAATCCTCATTGGGAAAGGATGTCAGATAAGTATTTTTCCTTTTTCTGTGTTCCCGGGGTCGACCTGTTTAGGCACAACAGATGGGGGGATTTGTGAATATCTCCCGAGACTCACCCTGGCGAAGTGGCATAAGGCCACGCAACGCGTCGGCGGATAGTTGCGGTCCTGGGGGTCCTGAGCTCTGAAGATGTGAACACAGATTTTATACCATTAGAGGAACGGGAACGACAAGCCTTGGAGGATCTGACTGGACTCTTGGAAGAACAGGAATCATTGGATTTGGGAACAACTATTTTGAAAAAACCTTCTATTTTAACACCACCTTGGACACATATGCCGGCCATCCAAATTTTCTTCAATACGGTAGAATTTCCACGGGTCCCAACATTTTATATCTTGCCCAAGATACATAAGAGCTTGAAGAATCCACCTGGATGCCCCATCGTATCGGGAGTTGGGAGCCTTACAGAACATGCGTAAAACCCACGGCCACCAACAGCATCCTCCATTACGATAGTTCCCATCCGAGGCGGTTGAAGGAGGGCATCCCAACTGGACAATTCTTGAGGGCGAGACGGAATTGCTCCAAAAATGAAACATTCCTGAAGGAAGCAGCATTAATGAAGAAAAGATTTCAACAAAGAGGTTACCCCCGACCAGTTATCAACAAGGCGTGGCAACGAGCAGTTACAACACCAAGGGAAGATTTGTTGAGCTACAAACACAGGACAAAGGAAGAAAACAATGAGATCGCTATTGGACTTCCCCCCCCCCCCCTCTTCTACCTTCCTTCAAAGTCTCATGGATGGATGGATCTGCTCGACACATGCCCCTGGTGGGACTCCATGTGGAAGAACCAATGGATAGTAAACAGTAACCCTCTGGATCGTCATCTGACTTCTCTTCCCCTCTACCTTTCCTTAAAGTTTTGTGGATGGATGAATACATCAGACAACATATATCCTTGATGGGACTTCACGTGCGAACACTCACGGATCGTGAACAGTAACCTTTCAAATTGCCATTGGACCTTCCTCCCCCCCCTTTCCCTCCCCCCCCCTCTCCTCCCTCTACCTCTCTTTAAAGTTTTGTGGATGAATTTACGTGATATGTATACCCGACGGGACTTCTTGTGCAAGCATCTATTGATCATGAATAGTAACTCCCTAGTTAGTTATTTGATCTCCCTCCCCTTCTACCTCTCCTTAAAGTGGACCAACACCCAGGATTTTGACTATCCTGGGTCTTGGTCCACTTCGGTGGGGCACCCCCGATCGGGGTGCCCCGCTGTGTGAAACCCCCCCCCCCCCCCGATCACCCGCAAAACTCACCTCTCCCAGCGCCGACGGACAAGAGATTTGACAGGCGCGGACAAGCTGCTCCCCCGCCGCCGCCTCCCGCGCGTCACTCTTGATGCGCGCACGCCCGCGCCGGCCATTCACAGACGGCCGGCGCAGGCGCGCACACATCTAGAGGGGCGCGAGGGAGGCGGTAAGGGGGTTTGGGGGGGTTTCACCCCGCGGGACATCCCGATCTCGGATGGAGGTGATCTTATAGATTCCCGGGCGGATCACCGGAGGGTGATGGTCCACTTTAAAGTCCTGTGGATGCATGAATTCTTCAGATAGTATACATTCCCGATGGGTTTTTCTGCACAAGCACCTATGGATATTTAATAGCAATCCTCCAGGTGCCTTAACAAGTCCATGGGGAATCCTATGATCGGCTATAACACCACACATAATAACTCTCGACAAAAAGTAATATGATACCTTTTATGACCATTCGGCTTTGTGGATCCTTTTTCATTTACACCCACCAATGGTTCCTTTATACAGGCTATTTGATATTAGTATGAATATATTGTTTTCTATTCTGGTCTCATAACCATACCAAAATAACTTTTGAGACTAGTACAATGATAAACTTCTTATGTATTTGTTCACTGATAGTTCCAGCACTATCATATATTCTTTCATATCATGTATAGCCTTAACACTGCCTGATTATGGTGGTGGGCTATATCGATAATTATATGATGTACTGGATATACAATAATAGTGCTAAATTTGATTGATGTGTTACGTCCTGTAGCTTCATCCTAAACATGTCACTCATACTGAATTTAGGCTGTGATAAATAAGCCACGCATAATTGGACCACGTGGACTCAGGTCAGTTTAAAGGGGGCGATGGGACAGATGGCAACTTACTCACCCTGGCGAAGTGGCATAAGGCCACGCAACGCGTCGGTGGATAGTTGCGGTCCTGGGGGTCCTGAGCGCTGAAGATGTGGTGATGCTATTTGTTTCTTAAAGAATCCCTTTTGGTTTTAGATATATTGGTCTGTATGCTGGCGTGTGTACTTTTTGCACAATACTAGGCTGGTCATCATATTATTTTATGCACACACTTCTCATGTGCATTATACACTGCAGCACCTTCCTCACTTGGCACTTTTTGCACTGATTTCACTCCATGCACTTTGCACTTTTTTACTTACCTCATTTTATTATAATTATTTTTATCTTATTTTGAGCACTTTTATGCACTTGTATCTTAACACTTTTCATTTCAACCACGCCACCATACAGCCATAGCAAGATATTAATTAATTAATTAATGATTATTTATGCATTTACTTATTTATTCATACATGGTAAATATTAATTATAGCTCATAATAGGACAGTTTTCCCCAGCATCTTTCAATTGTGTATATGTTTTTTAATTGAGTCTTTGATGTTGTTTGTTAATGTCTTAAGAATGATTCAATAAATGTATTTATACATTTATTCATACAAGTGTGGTGTGCAGTAGCATTATATAGGGACATTTTTGGGGCTTATCTAGGGCCCAGTATCTTTGACAGTATATAGGTATCTTTGTCCCTATTTTACTAGCACCCGATATTGAGCATTACTCTGGTGGTGATTTAGCTGTGCATACCCACTCCTCCTTTATCTTATATCTCCTGAGACCATCTAGGATTCGTGGTGGCTGCTCTGGTGCCTTTGTGGTCCCTTTGACTTCCGGACACACAAGATCTGCTGTCTCATTTGTTTCTCTTCAGACAAGATCTACTATCAAACGTGGTGGACCTACTTTACTTGGGTTGAGTCAAATCTTAGATTTGCTGCAGAAAGGTCTGGATGATGGGTTGCAGCTAAGCACCAAATTTTAGCTTTATCCATTCTGTTTCAGCAGGCACTATTGTAGAATTGTTTGGTACACAGGTTGATGCTGGGGACTGCCCATGTTCTTCCTCGCTACAAGGTTCTGGTTCCCACTTGGGATCTCAACTTGTCTGTGGGGGGATTTCTTGCCAAAAGTTGTTTTTGTCTTTTCAAATTAATAAGGACATTGCCCTACCTTCCTACTGCATGAATCCTTTCCATCTACATGCATTAAAGTATTATTCAGCAGCTACAGCATCTGTGCTTAAAACATATGTGCTATTTATGGTTGCGACCAACCCAAAAAAAGGGGTTGGCAGCTGTCAAACCCACTATTAGCTATTGAATAGGCTTTTTCTCAAGCTTATTCTGCTAGAGGTAAGGGACAGCTCACTCTACTAAAACTGTGGGTGCATCCTGAGCCTTCAAGCACCAGGCTTCAGTGAAACTAGTGTTCATGGTGTTCGGAAAAAAGGTACTTCAGGTTGAAGTTCAGTCGATGACAGGACCCGATTCTCTGCCAAAACTTTGCCAGACTGAATATGGCACACTTTGCGCAGTTACCCTCTTTTTGTTTATTTTTTGCAGTGGTGGGGTTGCTTCCCACCCTTTTGGGGGCTGCTTTGAACATCTCAATTGTAACAGATCGGTGTCCTTGTACGGACAACCTGAAAGAGAAAATTTTATTTTTTTTTGTACTTGCATCCTCTAAAAAAAGTAGATAGACTATCAGCAAACATTTTGGTGATTCTGGAGGGAACAAGGTGCCATCTCATTAATATTTTCAGACTGGATTATTTATCAAGGCCATCCACCAGTCTATTGAAAAATCCAATGATGACATTTTTAAAAGTGTTCATTATTGTTTGCCAAAATGTTGCATTCAAGCTTCTGAGCTTATCTGTTAAAGTGATTGCCCAGGCAAAGCCAAGTGTTAGCATATTATATAGGGCTACATTTGGCAATTTTCTGAACTTTTTTCCGTTTTAAAGTGGACCAACACCCAGGATTTTCACAATCCTGGGAGTTGGTCCACTTCCGATCGGGGGTGCCCCGCTGTGTGAAACCCCCCAGAAAGCCCCAAAAACTCACCTGACCCCGCTCCCACGTGACTCGCTCCACCAATCACCGCCGACGGACAAGCGAGGTCCGTCGACGGACAAGGTGAGAGAGCCCGCCGCCGCCGCCTCTCGCGTGTCCCTCTTACAGGCGCCCTGCTAGAGGGATGCGCGAGAGGCGGCGGCGACCCGCGCCGTTGGAACGAGGAACAGGTAGGATTTGCGGGCGTCCTGGGGGATTTCACACACCCGATCGGGGTGCCCCGCAGGCAGGGAGCTGATCAGCGGTGGGTGTTGGTCCACTTTAAAATTGACAAAGAAATGGTGGCCAAGCTATTGAGGTTTGAAGTTAACTTATTAATTATTTTCTAAAGCATGTGAACATGTCCTGGGTGCTGTGATGCAAGCATGTTTTGTGCTTAGAATCAGTATAATGAGCAGTCTGTAAATAAGCACCTCTGTCCATTTGGCTCCTCTTCTGCTGGCAGAACTAAATCACAGGTATTGGGGCACAATCCTAGCACAAATGTTTGTTTTACATTCCAGAACAGGAAAGCAATATAGCAGAACACCAAAAACCTGACAATAATTGTCTCCTTTGGTGCACAGTTTGTGCAGATGCAGCAGTATTGTTGGCCATCAAAGAGTTAAGGTGTGATCTTTCAGTCATAGTAAATTACCCTACTTCTGCTCCACACTCATGGAGAGCACTTAGAACTCAGCTACACCACAGATTACTGTGTATATTATGTGTCTTTTATAGTATAGTAATGAGGGTTAATTAATGTGTGTGTGAAAATTGTTCAATACCCATCATTAAATACTGTGAAGAGCAATTATTGACAAAACCCCAACATCTTTTTGTGAGCTATCCAATTTGCATAAAAGCAGCAGGAGGTGACATGGTGCACTGCAATATTGTGTCTAATTGGTGTTAGCATATGATCAGCTTTTTTCTGTCTAAATTCCTACTAAAATGTATGTGGCCCGGTGTGGTGTATTGTTCCTAAAAATATATAAATAAATGGAAGGCAAAAATGTACAGCAAATGAAGATACGCTACACTGCAACAGATATTGCCCGTCAGAATAAATAAAATATAATATGCCCCCCTTTTTTGAGAATCCCTCTTAGAATGTAAGAACAAATGAGCCCCTAAATTTTAAGATGATGGTCCAGGAATCTAAAAGTCACAAAAAGAGAAAATCAACAGCTCATTCAGAATGTAGGAGGTTGGTGGTGCTCGGAAAAGGCGTCTGGACCCTTGGTATAGACAAATGGTTGATAGTAGATCCAGCACTGCAGTCATCTAGTAGTATAACTAAGGGCGTCACCTGGCTCATGAAAACCTACCTGGGAGGCATCCTTAGAATTATTTTAACACTAAAGTCTTGATTCAGTGCCATCTGGGCTCCATGCGAAATCCAACTTACAAGCTGGAATTATCGCTCTCTCGTCTGATTCAGGGACGCATGCAAGATCAATCCGCATGTGCGAGAAATCTGTGAGAGAATTCTTATATTCTAAGTCACACACCCCGCTTCAAACATTAATCATTAGACTTGGGTTACTCCACCAGCAGGTGGCGACGTTGCAGAAAAGTCTTGAAAAACGAGCCCCTCCTGATCTATAATACCTGGGACCTCCCACTTATCTCCCAGTGTTCTTCTCTGCAAGATGGCGACTAGACAGAAGAAAGAAGTCTCCTGCTTGCACCCCGGCACCCCCCCATGGTCTATTTCTACCCAGTCATTTTTTGTTTGTTTGTTAGTTAAAGATGGAAGCCTCCCAGCCTAGGCTGCTGGCTGGGTAATGGTAGATGGCACCTTGTGGTGCCTAGGAGCTTATCTCCTCCGCTAGACCCCACGCGTGGGGCAACGCGGTTATCCGGCTGGTGATCCGGATTTGGGATGCCCCGTCCCGATGTGCCCCCCTTAGCCTCCCTGTCCCCTGCTTGGTAGTTCCCTTCTCCCTTCGCTATTGGGGGGGGGGCTGGGTTGGCATTGTGGTGCTTTATCCGTGTGGTAATTCCAGTGGATGGTGTTCTGGCTGTTCTGGGTCGGCGCTTTGTCCGGGCGTTTGTCTTGAGCAGCTGGACCCCGTGCGCAAGTGTGTGTGCATCATTCATTGTGTGCGTGTTTCACTTGCAGTTTTTTATTGGGCACCTGTTTCCTGTTAAGTGTCGGCGGCAGCGCCGCCATTGTGCGGCTTGAGGGGATCGGGGAAGGGGGGGCGGGGCCGCGCTCCATCGCGGCCCGCGCTGTGCGGTCTATGGCGTGGGCGGGGCCGGAGCGCTTCGCGTACGTTCTGCCGGCCCGCCCTTCGTCTCCCTCCGTCTCAGCTCCTGTGCCTTCCCGCCCCGGGTCCTTGCTTCGCCGTCTCAGGTGCCGTGTGGTGTTTATGCGGTTTCGTTTTAGTTGCACGTAGACTATTCATGGGCATAAGCAATTCATGGGACAGGCCAGGTGCAGTTGTCCTTAATTTTAGATAGTGGTGAGCCTAACGGCTCTTCCCTTAGCAACCTTGCTTGATTCTTTTATTCTTGGCCTGGCTTGGCTTATTTATCAGATGAGGCCCTGGCTGTCCCATGAGTGTTATGTTTCACAGAATTGTATTTTTATATATATATATATATATATATATATATATATATATATATATATATATATTATGAGACCTAACAGTTCTCCTCTGTTAACAATTGTATTCAGATTCTGATACTTATACTGATACTTATCTTATGCCTGACTGGTTGGCATGTATTATTAGAATCGGTCCTGGCTGCCCTATGATTTGTCTTTCAGGTCATTCACCTTGGTGTGTGTGCACATTATGGCCTTTTTTTTCATTGTTTTGTTCCTTGTGACTTTATTCTCTGAAGACTGATTGTGGTCTTTTTCTGTTACAGATCCTGGGATACCCTTGCTGCTTGGGTCTCCCGTTCTGATATACCTGGCTAGTCTTATTACAAATTGGGTTTTTTCCCTAGGTTTAAAATCCTCCCACTCCCGGGACTTTAATTATAAAGGGGCATCCCGGGTTGCATACTGCGTAAATCCCTGGGTTATTGCGAATACCACAATTTCACCATATGGAGGCTTCCGACATTAACGGACACGGCTCTTCGGGGCAATCCAGGCTGTGTGGGGGTTGTGGGGCTCCGCTCCCAGGCGATGATGTCATATTATGTATTCCATGTGCACAGCGGAATATTGCGCGCCAGCCCGGCACTCCGGCTTCTGGCTCCTCGCAACCTCCGTCATCTCCTACACCCCCCGCCTATTCCGGACCCCGTGTGACGTTGTCATAGGTGGGGATTCGCAATCCGAGGTGTGCGCACGGTTGGCCAGCCTCGAGAAGATGTTTTCCGCCGCGGTGGCTCAGAAGGCTACTGCTAAGCGGAAACACTTGTCCCCGCCTCCGCCGGACTCAGACGTGGATGTTATTGAGGCATTGGATTGGTCAGATTGCCCCCCGACTGAGAGGGGGAGATTCTAGAGGAACTGGCTGACCCTGAGGTCCAGCAGTTGTTTGGCGCTGAGGGTGACCAGGCGGCGGGGACGGTATTTAACACCCTTTCCATATTGACTCAATTGTTTGAAGTTTTGGATTTGAACCCTCCCGAGCCGGTTCCTCCGCCTAAGGGTGAGTTGTTTGATGTGGCCAAGCCGCGTTTGGAGTTTCCCAGTCAACGACATTTTGAGAATGTCGTCCTTAAGGAATGGAAACAGCCTACGCGTCTCGTTGGTGTTCCGCCGAGTTGGGATAAGAAGTATCTTTTTCCGGCGGACTTGGTGAAGCGTTGGCTTTTCCTCCCGAGGTTGATGGTTTTGGGGCAATCTAACATAGCGGTGTTGCATTCTCCTGACACGACTATCCTTAAGGCTGGAGAAGATCGCCGGATTGACCAGCTGGCTCGCCACAGTTTTAGCTGTGCGGGTTCGGCTTTGAGGCCTGTTTGTGTTTCGGCACTTTTGGTGTTGGCGGTTAGGTCCTTTGTCAGGGATTTATGTGCGGTCCTTGATCCTACTTAGGATAAGTTCCTTGCTCTCAAAAGTTGTGAGTCCTTTGTTTCGTCTATCCTAGCCGCTCAGGATGACGCCATGGTGATGTGTGGCAGGATCACGGCTTTGTCGGTGACTATCCGACGGTTGGCGTGGTGGCGCCAATGGACTGCTGACTGGCTCTTCCCTTTCTGGGTTTGCGCCTGTTTGGTGAGAAATTGGATTTGGTTGCCAAGGGGGGTAAGTTAGCTCAGCGCAAGAAATTTCGTTGTTCCTTTCGGGGGGCGGCCCTTTTTTAATCCCTCCTTTCGGGGAGCCAGAGCTGGCAGAGGTGCGGGCTTTTCGGCCTCCAGGGGTGCAAGCTGGATCAGGGGTAGAGACCGTGGCCGTCCCGGTCACTCCTGGGGTGCCAAACCCAAGCCCGCTGCCAAGGCCGCTCAGCAATGAAGGGGCGCCTTCACCCTTGCCGGTGGGGGGACGGTGGCGACACTTCTCCCGGGTGTTGGACCAGACGGTCTCGGACAGGTAGATCCGGGAGGTGGTGTCAGCCGGTTACAAGCTGGAGTTCGAGTCCCGTCCTCCTCTAAGATTTTTCAGGTCCTGTGATTTCCTCAGATCCTTTGGCCGTGCAGGGGCTCCTGGCGGCGGTGAGGAATCTTCTGGAGATGGCAGTCATCTGCCCGGTCCCTCCCTCGGAGGTGGGCCGCGGGTATTATTACAATCTCTTCACAGTACCCAAGAAGGACGGGTCGGTTCGTCCCATTCTGGATCTGAAGTTTCTCAATGTGTTTATTCGTCCCCGGAAGTTTCGCATGGAAACTCTGCGCTCTGCCATCAATTCTCTTCGGCAGGGGGACTTCATGACGTCCATAGACATCAAGGATGCCTACCTTCATATTCCTATCTTTCCGGCTCACCAAAGGTTTCTTTGCTTCATGGTGGAAGATCGGCATAGTCAATTTGTGGCTTTTCCGTTCGGCCTTACCTCGGCTCCGAGAGTGTTCACCAAGGTGTTGGCGGGCGTGATGGCCCTTCCCGGAGCTCAGGGTATTCGCATTGTGCCTTATCTGGACGATTTTCTCATCATGGCTCCTTTCTTCAGTCAAGCGGAGATGGACACCAGGACGGTGGTATCCACTCTGGAGAGTTTCGGCTGGGTGATCAACTATCCCAAGTCCTCTCTTGTTCCGGCCAGGGTGGTGCCTTTCCTGGGGATGTCCTTGGATTCTTGCCAACACAGAGTGGTTCTGCCTCAGGCCAAAGTTCTCTTGATTCAGGTCTTGGCGCAGTTTCTTCCTTCCAATCCTTGCCCGTCCATCCGGCTAGGGATGAGACTGGTGGGGTTGATGGTAGCTTCCTTCGGCGCAGTTCTCTTTGCTCAGTTTCACACGAGGACGTTTCAGCTTCATCTGTTGGCATCTTGGGTCCGGCGACCGCGGTCGTTGGATCGGTCCTTCCAGATGTCCTCCCGGGTTCGGCAGTCTCTACAGTGGTGGATGGTCTCGGACAATCTCTTGAGGGGCAGGTCCTTTCTGACGCCTCTTTGGGGAGCTGTCACCACGGACGCCAGTTTGTCAGGATGGGGAGGTTTCTGGAAGGACCTTCAGTTCCGGGGGTGGTGGGGTCCTCTGGAGGCCCACTTGCCCATCAACGTTCTGGAGTTGAGAGCCATCAGGTTGGTTCTGTCTCACTTGACACAGCATTTACAGGGTTTGCCGGTTAAGGTTCGGTCGGACAATCGGACGGCGGTTGCTTACATCAATCGCCAGGGAGGGACTCGCAGTCTGAGTGCCCTCAGAGAGGTGTCTCTGATTCTAGCCTGGGCGGAGACTCATGTCCCTAGCATCTCGGCAGTGTACATTCCAGGAGTGGAAAACACGGAGGCGGACTTCCTGAGCAGGTGCTCTTCCCGCCGGGGGGGATTGGTCTCTCCACCCCCAGGTTTTTTCGGTCGCTTTGTCTCTGTTTGCCTCTCGTCACAGTTACAAGCTTCCGACATTCGTGTCGCTTTCTCAGGATCCTCTGGCTCTGGCGGTGGATGCCATGTCCCTGAGCTGGGGGGACCTGGGGTTCCTTTATCTGTTTCCTCCGATCCCCATGCTAGGCAAGGTGTTGTGAACGCTTGCCCTGGAAGGGGTTCCCGCCATTCTCGTGGCTACAAGGTGGCCAAGGAGGGTGTGGTTCGCAGACATCGTTCGTCTGGCGGTGGATCAGTTCGATCTGCCTCTTCGGCCGGATCTTCTCACACAGGGTCAACTGCGTTACCCAAATTTACCAACGCTGGCTTTGGCGGCCTGGCTGCTAAAACCTCCATCTTAGGGGAGGAAGGTCTTTCGGATTCTGTTCTTTAGACTCTTATTAGTGCCAGGAAGAGGTCCTCTTCTACCTTCTACTATAGGACTTGGAGATCTTATATTGATTGGTGTGAGGCTAGATCTTTGCCCTGTTGGGTCTTTTCTGTTTCTAGGATTTGGGAATTCTTCAATCGGGGCTGAGTACTTTGAAGGGGCAGGTTTCTGCCTTGTCTGTCTTTTTTCAAAAGTCATTTGCGTTTCATCCTTTGGTCAAGACTTTCTTCCAGGGGGTCTCGCATCTGCGGCCTCCTAGGAAGCCTTTGATCCCTGTTTGGGATTTGAATTTGGTTCTCTCTGCTCTTCAGGCTCCTCCTTTTGAGCCTTTGCAGGATATTGCTCTTTCTACTCTGACTCAGAAGGTTGCCTTTTAGGTGGCCATCACTTCGGTTCGGCGCGTTTCGGAGTTGGCAGCCTTGTCGATTCAGGCTCCTCACTTTGAGAGACATCAGGACAGGTGGTTTTCCGCTTCAAAACAGACTTTCTTCCTAAGGTGGTCTCTGCTTTTCATCTTAACCAGGACATTGTTCTTCCGTCCTTGTGTCCTAAGCCTAGAAATGACAAGAAGAGGGTTTGCACTGTTTGGCCGTGGCACGCCGGTTGAAGTACTGTTTGTTTACTACATCTCCTTTTTCATAAGACTGATGTCTTTTTCGTGGTGCCCTGTGGGCCTAGGAAAGGTTTTGGCTCCCGCTAAGTCTTCCATTAGCAAATGGATTCGTCAGGCTGTTGTTGGGGCGTATTCTGCCAAGGGGAAGGCTCCCCCTTTTCGTATCACTGCTCATTCTACTCGTGCTGTTGGGGCGTCTTGGGCTTTTCAGCACTAGGTTTCTGTTGAACAAGTTTGTAAGGCTGCTACTTGGTCTTCTGTTCACACTTTTCCAAGTTTTATAAGGTTGACATGCGGGCTTCAGCGGATGCTGTGTTTGGCCGCAAGGTTCTGCAGGCTGCAGTGGTTTGAGTTTTGCATTATGGCCTTGTTGGATACCCGCCCTTTCTGGACACTGCTTTTGGATGTCCCAAGTCTAATGATTAATGTTTGAAGCGGGGTGTGTGACATACTTAGAATAATACCATTTTGTGAATACTCACCTGTAAAATGGGTATTATAAGTATGTCACACACCCCGCTTCACCCGCCCTTTTTGGTATCCTGGATTCTTTATAGGGTGAAGCTTCGTTTACAGTTGAGGGTTACCAATGTTTTTTTTCCTGGTACCTTGTCTTTACTGCTGTTTGAAAACTGGGAGATAAGTGGGAGGTCCCAGGTATTATAGATCAGGAGGGGCTCGTTTTTCAAGACTTCTCTGCAATGTCGCCACCTGCTGGTGGAGTAACCCAAGTCTAATGATTAATGTTTGAAGCGGGGTGTGTGACAACAGTTTACTGAATCACAGTCATTGTGTTGTAAAAGTTTTAATTGGCGGGAGGACATACTTCTTTTAATTTCATACTATAATAATAAAAACAAAATTAAAACCATGCCAATGAAAAAAAAAGCATGTCAGCTAGTGAAGTGTGCATTTCTCGGCAGCTTTGAGTTGGTGAGAAATACCCACACACAAAATCCTGATCTCACCCAAAAGTCCCTGTAAAACACACTCTCTGAATCACACGAGTTTACACTTTTGTAGATAATTTTTGCAATGAATGAAAGTTCTCTCCTAAAAAACCTTGATCCAGAAAAAAAGTCTGCTTAATTTGGAGAGAGGGGAAGAGGTGTGAGAACAGTTTTTTCGCAGGAAAAACAAGGCAAAATTACAATCTCTCACTGAGTCAAGCCTTATGATGCAAAAGTTATATTTTATTCTCTAAATGGCTGCAGGGCTGCAGAGCTTGTGATTAGTGAGATTTGTGAGCTGGTGCAATTTTTTTTTGGAGTTGGTGACTCCCTGTGCTGCCATTGCATGGACTCATGTTTGGGCTCTGTATCATGGTGGTGAACCCATATTTAATCACCCATAACAATTTGAGAATAGAATAGAATCTAAATTCTTTTGACTAAATTGTTGGTGACATTTTTTTGTTCAGACGTCAACATTTGTGGAACCAACTGGGAACTGACATCATCAAAACATAATCATAAATGATCTTGGAAACCATGCCAATTGATATGCCTAATTCATGAGATTTAACACTGACTTTGACCCAACGGTCCTACGAAAACACTGCCTCTAATATACAGCTCCACTGAGTTACAGAGTGTGACAAGAAAGAAGAGCATGCCCAACAGTAAAACAAGCCAGTAAGCTATTGAGGCAGGAAAAGCTCTAGAGGGACTGCAGAAACCAGCCTGCTGGAAAGGCTCTAGAGGGATTACAGGAACTAGCCAGTGAGTGGAGTTTTATTTAGTGCTCAAGAGAGGCGCCAAGTTGGTAAACGCAAGTTTATACCTCAGAATGATTCGTATAAAGGAGTGGATTCCTATATTTTTTATTTAGTTTATATGTTTTTAAATTGTAAGTGCATTCTTTTGAAATGTTAAACATTTGTGGAATCTTTGTATGTGCATGTTTCTTATGTTCACATGTTTGAGGAATTATACCAGCTGAGTTAGCCATGTCTCAAGCTGCACATACAAACATTGCTCTTTACCACTGACAGAAGATTCTGGGATAGATGCACTGCGGAGGGTAAATGTTGGCAGTCCTCCCATTACTAGCTCCTGTGTCTTATTTATTTCAGCACTGTGGCACTTTTAACTGGTATCAGGTCATTTGACAGCGGTGCTTAGTCTGTTACAGCAGACTCTTGATTAACTTTGAGTAGGTGAGTAACAATATCTTTCTGAGAACATGTCAGACTCATAAGACTCTCTCTGAAGTGTCAGACACTAGACCCTGGGCTTTTTAAGCTGGCAGTCACAGTTTTCCCAAGGTAATGGAGGTAACGTCGTGGCTGCATAGTGGCGGTCTGTTCAATTTACTAGGCAGCAACAGGTTGGGTATTCATTGTAATCATATCCTTGTGTGTAGAAACTGTGGTACTATGGCTTGGCCTGAGGGTTTTTTCTCTTTTGTCTCTGTTTTTCAGGGACTGGTAGGTGATTCTTCCATGTTTTTGCACACATGAGATTACCATTGCCATGGTAGGGTGCACTTTCTAGACTAAAAGGTTACAGTTCTGGAGTCTCCTGTCCCAGATTATATGTTTTTGTTTTAGACAGCAGGATGCCAAGAATCTACTGATCTAGGGAGCCAAGGGTTTGGGGGTCTGTTGTGTTCCATATTAGAATGCTTAGGATTCCGGTTAAAGTGCACCAATCACCCCAGATGCTGGCCCTGGAGTCTAAAAGACCCCAGATTCATCTGACTAGATCCCAGTTGGCATGCCCCACTGTGTGAGCCCCCAAAATCCTTACCTTTCACCAGGCCCTTGCTGTGTGCACGGCATAAAGCATGATTGGACGAGTGTTCGCGTGTGTGGTGTGGAAATGGCGAGAATGTGAGTGGAGTGGCCGATCTGGGGGATTTCACACAATGGGGCATCCCAATAGTCAAAATCCTACTGATTGGTCCACTTCAAGGGAAAGGAAAAGATGGCTACCCAGCTGGCTGTCAGCACATGTGTCATTGTTGAGGATTGATCATTTTGAAATGGGCATCGACTGATACAGCAATGGCACAGCTGAACGCATTTCTCCTTTGGTCTTCAATTAAAGGAAGTTAATAGCCAATTTGTATCAGATCAGATGACTGTGTTTCTACAAAACCAATACAGAGGGACAAAGTCATGCTGGTCAGAGCTCATTCAGAGCTGCAGCTACCAGTCATGTGGCCTGCCCCTTGGCTAATTCAAAAAGGGGGTGGGGCCAGCCATGCCTGTGATTCTGTGGGGGTGTGGCTTCATCCTGCCCAGGCCTTACAGTGGAGTATGGGAGAAGGGGGGCGTGGCTACTGCATTTGCAAGGTCCATGGCCCCTTCCCCTTCTGCTCACTAACAGCACAATGCACCGCCACCTTCTGTGGTGCCTGAGGTACCTGCTACATTCTGAGATTGTTGATTGTCAGCTCCTGCACTGCCTTTTCCCCATGGTTTCCCTGGTCAGGTAGGGCTCCCTCTGGAGGGGGGGGGGGGGGGGGGAAATCTTTTCTACTTGTATTGATTCCTTCGGAATTAGGCATTTGCTGATGTTGTTGCAGGTTGGGGGTCCGGAAGCTGCTGCATCCTCGGCCGGTGGGTTGATCTCAGCTGCAGGGAGGTTGCTTTTCCAGTAGTGTTACCAGTAGTCATCAGGCAGGAGGGTGTGGGGACTGACGCTCTGCTGTATTGCTTAGCAGTTAGAGCAGCTGAGGTTTCATATTTTAACAGAGAGTGGTGCCGCGTCCCGAATTCCGAATCTGTCTCTGTCCGCTCAGATGGGAAGGCTACAGCCAAGCATAGGCATATTCAGACAGTCCTCAGATGGTTCTAGCTCCTACGCCGAGGACCTATTTAGCGGTTCAGGATCTATTTCTGGCCGGTTAGAGGGGGAAGTGTTGTCTTGCAGCAGAAAGGAACCTGGAAGCCATGCATGCATCGGGAAACGTTCCAGGTCACTCGACGGATCAGATTTTATTGCGGCAATATTGGAGGTTCTGCACCTCCTCGGCCAAAGCGGCAGATGAAGAGGGATGAAACTTACAAGTGCCAGAAGGTCAAGTAGATTTTTCCCAGGCTTGCCCAGTTCAACAGGCTGATGGCAAAGGAGTGGGAGAAACCGGATAAGCTTCCAACCATTCCTAAGCTCCTGGGTGAGGCTAAGGAGGTCAAGGTTTGGTCTTCGCCACCGGAGGTAGGCAAACCGGTGTCAGGTCTGGCTCGGCATACCCTTATCTCTACTTCGGATAGTGCGTCCTTGAGAAACCTGACAGATAGGAGGTTTGACCAGCTGGCCAGGCATGCATTCTCCATGGTGAGGTCATGACGGCTACAGCAGGTAAGGTCTGGATGAAGCACCATGAAGGGGCATTTGCGACATGAAGGTTTGCGTTCAAGCGTTTCGCTTGAACTTCTTTGCAATGGAAGTCTTAAGATACATTGTGCCGGCTATGGACGACTTGGAGCGTCTGGTGGCTAGGGGGCTGACCTTGCTGGTCACCTTGCGACGCACGGTCTGGCTGAAACAGTGGTCGGCCGACACTGCTTCGAAGAAGACATTTTTGATGAGCCTCTGGATGACCTGGTCTGGAAGGCCACGGGTAGGAAGTCGACTAGGCAGACTCCAGACGCCGTGAGGATTTTTCGGGTAAGCTAAAGCCACGGGAGAAAGCTAGACCCCAATGGGCCAGCCCGCTCAAGCCCCCATCGGGTGCCCCTCCCGATCGAGTGAGGTGTGACGGGAACGGATATCTGATGCCTAAATCCAGGAGGTTGTTTTGGACCAGGCCTCCGCACAGGTTTGTGGCATCCAAGCCTTCCCGCATCGCGGAGTTTTAGTACCGGTGCCCCCCTTAGAGCAAGGATTCTACTCAACACTGTTCATTATACGGGTCTGTTCAGCCGATCCTGGATCTCCGGAGTCTGAACAGTTACGTTCAGGTACGGAAGTACTGCATGGAATCTCTAAGGTCGGTCATGACGTCACTGCAACAGGACGATTTTCTGGCCTTGGTGAAAATAAAGGATGCTTATCTGCATATCCTAATCTTCCCTGGTCACCAACAATACCTGTGCTTTGTGGTGGGTGCTCGACATTTGCAATTTGTGGCACTGCCATTCAGACTGTTCATTGCCTCGTGAGTGTTCTCGAAAGTATTGGCGGGGGGTGCACATCACCTAATACCTGGACGAAACCAAGTCCCAGGTGGTTCCCTCCATGGTGGCGACCTATCTAGGTATGACATTGGATACCATTGAGGCAGTCCCATATGCCCAGTTCCACTCCAGGCCTCTACAATGCTCCTTTTGAAATGGTGCAGGATTGTACAGATGCTTAAAGTGGACCAACACCCAGGGGGGATCGGCCCAGGAATCTATAAGATTCCTGGGCCGATCAGATCCCTCCCCGCGGGGCATCCGAAATCGGGATGTCCCGCGGGGTGCAACTCCCCAGGAAGCCCACAATCCTACCTTTACCACGTTCCAGCGGCTCATGCGCGTCCGCCGCCGCCGCCTCCCGCGCGTCCCTCTAGCAGGGCGTGCTCCAGCGCCGGCCGTTTGTGAATGGCCGGCGCGGGTGCCCTCCCTATAAGAGGGACGCGCGGGAAGCGGCTGCGGACGTGCTCTGCTTGTCCGGCGCTGCCTCTCGCTTGTCCGGTGGCGGGGATTGGCTGCAGCGGTCACGTGGGAGCGGGGTGAGGTGAGTTTTCGGGTCTTTCTGGGGGGGGCCCCACCGAAGTGGACCAAAACCCAGGATAGTCAAAATCGTGGGTGTTGGTCCACTTTAACCGTTGCCTCATATAAGACAGAACGATCGGGCTGCCAGTGCAGACCCAAAAAGAAAGACCCCTAACAATGAGCCACACTCAGTAAAATTGTAAAAATCTATAACATGCCTTTATTTGAACACCAACATTACAACATTGAAGACAGGGACACAGAGCTGTAGCTAGCTTCTTTTGCACCCGAGGCAAGCCCAGAAAATCGCGCCCCCCCCCCCCCCCCCCCCGCAAAAAAAAAGAAAATGTTAAATAAAAAAAAAATATATATATATATATATATATATATCCTTTTTGTTTCTTGTTTACTGGATTATTTTGAGAGGCATTAAGGAAAATAGGCATAAAGAATGTAGAATAGAACTGTTTAATTTACATTTTACATGAGAATCAAGAAGATATGTAACTTAACATGTTAATATGCAATTAAGGTAATATAATATGCAACTTTTCCTTTGCACACGTTTTGATAAATCTCCCTCATTTTTCTGTGAAACGGGGCTTCTGGGGGGTTTTACACAGCGGGGCATCCTAGTTTGGGATGCCCCAAGGAGTGAAAGTCGGATGACCCTAGAGTCTTTTCGACTCCAGGATATTCGCGGAATACCCCGCTGTGTATAACCCCCCAGAAAGTCCTGTAACCACTTACCTTCCCTGGCTCCAACGATGCATGTGCGGGCTCTGGTCCAATGAGTGCTGCATGTGGTCACTACGTAATTCGTAGATCTCCATTGATTTTAATGAGAGCCACCTGCTGAATTACCTAGTTACAGCTGGCGGCTCTCTTTGCACCATAGCCTGCACATGCGCCATTGGACCGGGAAGAGGTGAGTGTCTATGGGTGATCTGGGGGATCCCCCCCCCAGGGCATTCCAAATGGAGATCTATTTTTTCCAAAAATATATTAAAAAAAAAAAAAAAAAAAATACTACAAACACAAAGCAATCGTGACAGGTCCACAAATCCCTGCCCACTCCTCCAGTACCTTTCACTTGTCTGAGGGAGTGATGAACCCAGCCGCCCCTAGTCACGTGGTAGACGGTGACCAGGTGGGCCCGCGCCGGCCCTGCAGCAAAACCAACGGCCGGAGGCTGGCCGCCCAGACGGCAGGGCGGGGCTGGTACGGTCGGGGCAGGTTCGGGGGGAAGGCGGGACACAAAACCAATGGCTGGAGGCAGGCCGCCAGAAAGCGGGGAGGGGATGGGCGGGCTATGAAAGCAGGACAAGCCACGCCCCCGGTCACACCCCCAACCACGCCATATTTCCGAACCATTGACACAAATGCACATCTGAGCCTGAGGAGCTCCTTTCCTTAGAAAAAAATTATAAAAATAAATAAAACAATAAAGTATTTACTAGACATTTCTAAACATATATTTAACTTTAATTGACAGACTGTACACTTTTAAAAAGGAGCAACCCCCAGTTATTTTACTATCCTGTTGATGGTTCCTCCCCAGTATGGTATCCTGATTCGGGATGCCCCGCTGTGTGTAACCCCCCTGGAATGACAATTATTACTTCACCTGGAAATCCCACAGCATATGTGTGGGCTCTCCCAATCAGCAGCTCAAACGCCATTGATCTTATTTTAAAGTGGACCAAAACCCAGGATTTTGACTATCCTGGGTTTTGGTTCTTTCCCCCAGGGCACCGCACAGCAGTGCCAAACTTATTGTTAAAGATGTGGTATCTGCAAGTGTGCAGCCAGTGCCAGGGCACCTTTATGTATCATAACAGTGGTCCACCCTAAATGCATTTTGGATTGGGATGCCCCCACTGTGAGAAACTCCTTGGACCACCCCTATATTCCCCTTGAATTGATCCCTTTATAATCCCCAGGTATGCATTGCTGATGTGTGAGCGAGGAGAGCAGCCAGTGGATGGCACTCAGCCATCTGTTTATTCAGAATAGATTGCCAGCCAATATGCACTGCACTCTCTTCTGAATGGATGAGAGTCTGTGCATGTGCTGTGTGTGCTGTGGTAGTGGGGATCAAGGTAGGTAAAGGGAATCCAAAAGTGGGACACCTCTGTAATGCAGACTAATGCAACCTGGGATTTGGTCTGCTATAAGGTCAGAAGTCAGTCAGACGGGAGGCATGACCACCTGTTAATAGCCTCTTCTGGCATAAATGTCAGGACTTGGAGCTAACTGTAAAAGGAGAGACTAGGTGGTGCTACCAAACTGCAATCTAAACTTCAACTCAATGGAACTACTATAACGAGTTTACACTAGGCACTACTACAGACACAAACGTTTTTTTGTTTGCTCAGCCTGACCTTTCATCCCTGGAGTCAGGAAATTCTGCTGTGTCTGGCTGGCAGGGGCTGTCTCTCTATATCTTCTCCACACGAGCTGTCTGCAGAATGAAGAGCCATTCTCTGGTCTGTCTCCCTGCAATGCTGTGCTGTATCTGGCCCCGCCCCTCCCCTTCATGATCTTATTAGACAGGCAGGGGAGAGCTCTGAGGCTACTAAAGAGAACAGATCAATGCGCCCGAAACACAAGAAAAAGTCCCTGGCTGGCATCTGGCTAGAAATGCTGTTTGCTAATGCCAGACTTCCACAAATAATGCCTCTGTGCAAGTTGCTGACTGATCTTCATCTCACTCCTGGCAGGGATATTCAGAGCAATATCACAACCCAAGATCAGTCTCAACCCGGCTGCTTCTGCTGCGCTGCGCGGGTTAAGCTATGATGTGACAGGAGGCTGTGCGCGTCCGTGCAGGCTGACTAAGTGACTGGCCACGGCGCAGAGCGTCCCGGGAAGGTAATGAACTTTCCGTGACCGCGGGATCACTGGGGAAAATCAGGGCAATCCCGGAGGAATCGGGACAGTTGGGAGGCATGGGGATCTGTTGGCCGTGGGGGTGCGGGCACTCCCGCGGGCACGGGCGCCCCCAGCTGAACTGGGAAGGAAAAAAAAAATGTAGCGCGGCTGCTCCCCCTTGCATGAAGCTGTAGCTGTGCCCGAGGCCAGTGCCTCATTCGCCTCATGGCTGCTACGGCTCTGCAGGGACAATTAAAAATGCTACGGCTCTGTAGGGACAATTAAAAAAAAAATTGCTTGGACCTTTGGGTTATATGTCTCTAATACAATAATAATTAAGAGACCAGTGAAAAAGAAAAAAAGAAAAAAAAATCTTATTGTAGAGAAAATATGTGCATGTTTAAAGTGCCAATTGTGCTGCCATGACAATAAGACTAACAGATAAAAGGACTAGCGCAATGTATAAAGTGCCATATAAATGTGCAAAAGACTGCATAAAAATTGAGAAAAAATATCACCAGGTTAGTATATATATGGAACTGGGTCCCCTCATCATTCACTCTTCACACCAACGATGCGTTGCGTGGCCTCAGGATGTAATGCTTGCTTCATATAGTCGGACAATGCCCGGTGATCCCTGCATTGGTGGCGGGACCAGCAGTCGCTTGCAGTGGGTCGGTCCTTCCTGCCAGTTCGGTGGGTCATCCTGACCACAGACGCCAGTCTGACAGGTTGGGGTGGCGTTCTGGACAACCAGACAGCTCAGGGTCTCTGGGACCAGCGGGAGTGCAGTCCAATCAATGTGTTGGAACTGAGGGTGACCGGGGCCTTACGGTCAGGGTACAGTCGGACAATTCCACATAAACCATCAGGGGTGTACCAGCAGTTGGCAGACCTTCCAGGAAATGAGTCACGTCATGAGGTGGACAGAACTTCACATTCCATGCATCTCGGCGGTTCACATTCTGAGGGTGGAGAAACTGCAGGCCGATTATTTGAGCAGAGAGACAGTAGACCATGGGGAATAGTCCCTTCACCAGGACATGTTTCAAGCCCTCTGCGACTGGTGGGGAGTGCCGGAGGTGGACCTCTTCCCGTCTCGACACAATCGGAAGGTCTAGAGGTTCGAGCTCAGGGTGCAAGACCCCCTGCTGTACGCATTTCTGCCACTGTTAAATAATGTCAACTGCAAGAAGATTCCAATCATCCTGATTACCCCACACTGACTCAGAATGGTGTGGGTCGCGAATCTGGTCATCCTGGCAGTGGAGCCCCTGTGGCGACTCCCCAATCACCCAGAACTTCTGCTACAGGGTCCTCTGCGTCATCCTCCGTGGTAATTCAGACCTTGGTTCGAACACCAAAAAAAAAGTTGTCTTCTAGAATTTACTATTGAACTTGGGGGCCTTCATGTCTTGGTGCAAATCTAAGCGCCACTCCTGTAGGAGGTTCTTGATACCCCAAATTTTGGAGTTCCTCCAGCAAGGCCTGGACACTGGCCTGCAGCCCAGCCCTTGCCTATTATTCTCGGTGTGCCACACACCCCGCTTCCCTTTTAATACTCACGATCGGGTTACTCCACCAGCAGGTGGCGACGTGCAGGGAGAAGTCTTGAAAACGAGCCCCTTCCGACATATATATACCTGGGACCTCCCACTGAATCACCAGTTTTTTCTCTCTGCATGAAGCGACAAGACAGAAGAATGAAGTCTCCTGCTTGCAGGTAGCCGGGGTAAAATCCGGCATCCCCTTTTGGTCTATTTCTGCCCAGTTCTTGTGTGTTTATTATGCTTAGTTAAATGGAAGCCTCCCAGCCTAGGCTGCGGGCTGGGCAAAGGAAGATGGCACTTTAGGTGCCTAGGAGCTTATCTCCTCCGCTCGACCCCACTTGTGGGGCAATGCGGCTATCCGGCTGGTGATCCGGATTTGGGATGCCCCTGTCCCGATGTCCCTTTAGGTCACCTTCTCCCGCTTGGCCTTCTCCCTTCGCTAAGGGGGGGGGGGGTGTGTAATGTGCTTTACTTTACTGTGAAAAGGTCTTAGTGTCAGCGCATGGACAGGGCTGCTGGGGCCTGTTTTTCATTGTTTGTTTTTCCCTCCCTTTGCTGGCCGGGACGTGCTGTCTCCGGGCCCGCCCCTCGCTTCCCTGGTCTCATTAGAGACCTAGACGCTGCAGCCGGTGGGGGAAGAGCTTCCTTGCTGCTGAAAACTACACAGGTAAAACGGCCCCACCATTGCGCCCGTGGGGCCGTTCTTATGCTATGGCTGCTTGTGCAGCATTTTTTTCCCTGGGGCATTTCTACTTATGGGGAATGTTGTTGTTTCACATAGGGGGATATGTGCTCCAGTGGCTGCGATTGTTCACTTTACCTTTGTGATTCGCATATATATATATATATATATATATATATATATATATATATATATATATATAATGTGTAGTGTGTAGGTATGTGTATGTGTATATATATATATGTATATTTATATATATGTATTTATATATGTATGTGTATGTATGTACAGGTATGTTTATATATATGTATGTGTATGGGCATGTATTTATACACAGTATGTGCTCTGATTTTTTGCACTCTGCTTCGCCTTGAAATTACATGTGTCATGTATATTTATTCAAGATGTTTAAGCTAGCCATATATGTTTGCCTTATTGGTTATGTATGATTGTAGCTGGGGGACTGACTGTGGTCTCTTTTCCCCCACAGATTCTGGGATCCCCTCACTGCAGTGGCTCTCCCGGTCTGTTATACCTGGCTAGTCTTAGTCTCTAAATTGGGATTTTCCTAGGTTTAAAAAAAAAAAAAAATCCTCCCACTTCCGGGACTTTAATTAGAAAGGGGCATCCCGGGTTGCTTATTGCGTAAAACCCTGGGTTGTTGCGAATACCATAAATTCACCATATGGAGGCTTCCAATGTTACAGGAAATGGCTCCTCGGGGCCATCCAGGTTGTGTGGGGGCTGTGGGGTTCCGCTCCCAGGCGATGATGTCATATTATGTGTTCCATGTGCTCAGCAGAACATTGAACGCCAGTCCGTTGCTCCGGCTTCTGGCTCCTCGCAATTTCCGTCATCTCCTATCCCCCCCCAACCTAGTCCGGACCCTGTGTGACACTGTCAAAAATGGGGATTCGCATTCCGAGGTGCATGCGCGGTTGGCCAACCTCGAGAAAATTATCTCCGCTTCAGTGGCTCAGAAGGCTACGGCAAAGCGGAAGCACCTTGCTCCGGCAGTACCTGCCCCGGAGGATGAGGTATCTGAATTTTTGGATTATTCCGATTGTCCCCCTGATGAGGAGGGGGAACTTCTTGAGGAATCGGATGAGCCTGCAGACCAGCTATTGTTTGATACTGCTGGTGATCAGGCTGTGGGGGTGTCCCTTGACACTCCTATTTTGGCTCAGATGTTTAAAGTTTTGGCCTTGGATCCGCCTGCGGTGGTCCCTCTGCCAAAAGGTGAGTTGTTTGATGTACCCCAGCCGCGTTTGGTGTTTCCCAGGCAACAGCACTTTGAGAAGCTTGTCCTTAAGGAATGGGAACAACCCACGCGCCTGGCTGGAACTCCTCCTAATTGGGATAAGCATTATCCCTTTCCAGAGGACTTGGTGAAGCTTTGGTCAGTGCCCCCCGAAGTCGACACCCCGGCTGCATTGCACCTTTCTGGCACCACTACCATTAAGGATGGTGAGGATCGTCAGATTGACCAATTGGCTCGCCATGGTTTTATCAGTGCCGGCTCGACACTACGGCCAATTTGTGCTTCGGCGCTTCTGTTGCTGGCTGTTAGATCCATGATTAGGGATCTGCTTGCAGATCTTGATCCCGCTTGTGATATGATTAGCTCTCTCAAGCAGTGTGAGTCGTTTGTTTCTTTTGCCCTGACTGCTCAGGACGATGCTCTTGCGACGAGTAGCAGGACAGCGGCATTGCTGGTGGCTATTCGTCGGTCTATATGGCTGCGCCAGTGGACGGCGGACCTTAATTCTAAAAAGGCGCTTACAGCGCTACCCTTCGTAGGTTTACGCCTTTTTGGCGAGAAATTGGATGCTGTTACCAAGGATGGTAAGTTGCCTCAATTCAAGAAACCTCGTCGCTCCTTCAGGGGTGCGAGTTCCTTTAGTCCCTCCTTTCGAGTAGCCAGAGCGGGCAGAGGGGCTTCCCTTCCCGTTACCAGGACTGTAGGTTGGTCCAGAGGAAGAGTTCGTAGCCGTCCCGGTCAGTCCTGGGGCGCCAAGCCCAAACCTACTGCTAAGCCCGCTCAGCAATGAGGGGCTGCCCTCACCCGTGCGGGTGGGGGGACAATTGCGACATTCCTCCCTGGTTTAAGGCCGGGAGTCTCCGGACACATAGATCTGGGAGGTAGTGACGCCCGGTTACAGACCGGAGTTTGAGTCTCGCCCTCCCTCACGGGTTTTCCTGGAAATGGCGGTCATCCGGCCGGTGCCGCACTTAGAGGTGGGCCTCGATTTTTACACCATTCTCTTCGCAGTCCCCTAGAAGGACGGGTCAGCTTGCCCCGTCCTGCATCTGAAGTTTTTCAAACTTCCCAGGTTCCCCCTTGCTCTAGCCAGGGTGGTGTCCTTTCAGGGAATACGGTCGGATTTCGGTCAACACAGGGTGTTGCTCACTCAGTCCAAGGTCTGTCTGATTCAGGAGTTGGTTTGGATCCTTCTTTCCAATCCTCGGCCCTCTGTTCTGGAGCTGAGAGCCTTCCGTCTGGTTCTTGCTCTTTTGTCCCATCATGGTCTGGGCCTTCTGGTTCGGCTACGCTCGGAAAGTCAAGCAGCGGTTGCTTACTTCAATCATCAGGGAGGGACTTCCAGTCTGGGTGCTCTCAGAGTGGAGTCCCTGATCCTGACCTGGGCGAAGACACATGTTCCTTGTCTCTCGGCAGTCTGCAGTCCGCTCCGGTGGGGGACACCGGAGGTGGTCCTGTTTTCCTTTCGCCACAATTGCAGGCTCCCGATCTTTGTGTCACCCTCCCAGGATCCTCGGGCGGCGGAAGCCATATCCCTGAGCCGGGGGAACCCGGGTTTTCTGTACCTGTTTCCTCCGATACTCATGCTAGGCTGAGTGGTACGGAAGCTGGTTCTGGAAAGGGTGTCTGCCATTCTCGTGGCCCCAAGAGGACCAAGACGAGTGTGGTGCGCAGACATCGTTTGGATGAAAGCGAATCAGCTCGTTCTGCCTCTTCGGCCCGATCTGCTCACTCAGGGTCGGCTGTCTTACCCCAGTTTACCAACGCTGGTTTTGATGGCTTGGCTGCTGAGACCTCCATCTTGAAGGAGGAGGGTCTTTCTGACTCGGTTATTAAGACTCTGATCGCTGCCCGAAAGAGGTCTTCTTCTATCACCTACTATAGGACTTGGAAAGCCTATATCGCTTGGTGTGAGGTTAGGTCTTTGCCTTGTAGGGTCTTTTCGGTCTCCAGGATTCTGGAGTTTTTACAATCAGGGCTGGACTCTGGTCTTCAGCTGAGTACTTTGAAAGGGCAGGTTTCTGCCTTATCTATCTTTTTTCAGAAGCGTTTCGTGCTTCTTCCTTTAGTTAAAACTTTTTTTCCAGGGGGTTACGCATGTGCGGCCTCCCAGGAAACCATTACTCCCTGTTTGGGACTTGAATTTGGTTCTTTCTGCTCTTCAGGCTCCTCCCTTTGAGCCTTTGCAAGATATTGCTTTGTCTACCCTGACTCAGAAGATTGTCTTCTTGGTAGCTATCACTTCGGTTCGGAGTTGGCGGCCTTGTCTATTCAGGCGCCCTACTTTGAGAGGCATCAGGACAAAGTGGTCTTTCGGTTCAAACCAGACTTTCTTCCTAAGGTTGTTTCTGCTTTTCATTTGAATCAGGATATTGTTCTTCCCTCCCTGTGTCCTAAGCCTAAGAATGACAAGGAGAGGGTTTTGCATTGTTTGGATGTAGTACGCTGTGTTAAGTACTATTTGATTATTACTTCTCCTTTCCGTAAGACTGATGCCTTTTTTGTTATGCCCTGTGGGCCTAGGAAGGGTTTGGCGCCGGCCAAATCTTCCATTAGCAAATGGATACGTCAGGCCATTATTGCGGCCTATTCTGCTAAGGGGAAAGTTCCTCCTTTTCGTATCACTGCTCATTCTACTCGCGCCGTTGGAGCGTCTTGGGCTTTTCAGCACCAAGCTTCTGTTGAACAAGTTTGTAAGGCCGCTACTTGGTCTTCTGTTCATACTTTTTCTAAGTTTTACAAGGTTGATGTGCGGGCCTCAGCGGATGCTGTTTTTGGCCGCAAAGTTCTGCAGACTGCAGTCATTTAAGTTATGCTTCACCTTGCCTTTGGATACCCATCCCTTGTGGACACTGCTTTTGGATGTTCCGATCGTAAGTATTAAAAGGGAAGCGGGGTGTGTGGCACACCGAGAATAATACCATTTTGTAAGAACTCACCTGAAAAATGGATATTATCGGTGTGCCACACACCCCGCTTCACCCGCCCTTTTCAGTATCCCGAATCCTTTATATGGTGAAGCTTTTCTTTATTTTGAGGTTACCGTTGTATTTCCTGGTACCTTGTCTTTCTTCTTTTTAAATAACTAGTGATTCAGTGGGAGGTCCCAGGTATATATAGGCCGGAAGGGGCTCGTTTTCAAGACTTCTCCCTGCACGTCGCCACCTGCTGGTGGAGTAACCCGATCGTAAGTATTAAAAGGGAAGCGGGGTGTGTGGCACACCGATAATATCCATTTTTCAGGTGAGTACTCACAAAATGGTATTTTTTTTGGAGGAGCATAGGTTAGTCCGTAGCGCAAGTTCAGTCTCCACGGAGGTCGATAGTCTGACCCTGGGTTCCTAATCTGGTCCTATCAGCGCTTCAGGGGCCCCCCTTTGAACCCATGGCGGCAGCTTCCCTCATGACGCTCATGTTGAAGGTGGCCTTTCTAGTGGTGATCACCTCCATCTGGAAGGTTTAGGAGCTGGCAGCGCTCTCTATCAGATCAAGCATTAATTTTTGCCCAAGGTGGTCTCTCCATTCCATCTTAATCAGGGGATAATGCTATCCTCCTTGTGCCCTCACCCCACTCACCATAACGGTGACTCCTGTATCCCCTCAATGTGGTCAGGGCATTAAAGTATTGCTTTTATGTAAGACGGCCATCTTGTTCGTGATCCCAGAGGGACCAAGGAGGGGCCTGCAGGCTGCCAGGTCCGCTCTTAGCAGATGGATCAGACAGGCGGTCATACATGCCTACATCTGCAAGGCGGGTCACCGCTCACTCCACCAGGGTGAATACTGCGTCTTGGGCTTTCCAACACCAGGGGTTGGCGAAACAGGTCTGCAAGGCGGCAATTTGGTCTTCTCACCACACCTTCACCAAATTTTACAAACTTGATGTCAGGGCATCTGCCGATGCCGCCCTGAGACGCAAGGTGTTGCAGATGGTGGTGAACCCCTCTCCGGGGGTTTAAGCTTAAGGTGGCATTTCCATGGTTCTTCCGCTGTTCTGGCACGGTCCCACCCTTAATGAGGATTCTGCTTTGGGATGTGCCACGTGTTGCTGCTAGTGGTGCAGAATGGAAGAGATGAGAAAAAGGAAATTTGTGTACTCACCAGTAAATTTCTTTTCTCTTCAGCTTCCATTCCGGGACTGCGTCTGTGGCGGCTGATGCCTTTTACATGGTTTAAGCTTTATTGCACTGTTTTTGGTTGTGCACATTATGCACAGGTTAGTGTTCTCCCCTCCTGGGGCTGTGGCTGCACTGCTTTTTAATTAACTGAGGATATCCTGCTACATCCTGCCCTATATACGCGGGGAGGAGCTAGTTTTTTTCTGTCTTGTCATTAACCCACACGTTGCTGCTAGGGTTAACCTGGACTGGAAGCAGAAGAGAAAAGAAATTTTATATTACCAGAAATACTGGACAAATTTATTTTATCTTAAATGATCAGAAAGCACTGAAGGCAGAGAATAAAAAACAGGCACTCACCTTTACTCCCGCACAGCTCATCTGGGCCGCTTCAATGCTCTGAAACATCCTGGTTTCCGAGAACGCTGCAACTGGTGCCACGCATGCCATCCCACCCCTCCCGTTGTTCAAACAGAGCTGTCCATTTATTGCAGTAGAGGGGTGGGTAAGCCCCCCCCCCCCCCCATTGCAATGAATAGAGAGCATGGCTCGATATGGTGGAAGTGTGTGGCTCAGACCAAACAGCAGTGAGCGCTGCTTGCTGTTGGTCGGGAAGCGGGCGTTAGACTCTTTATCCACTTCCACCAGCTCGTGGAACATATCCAATACTGAAACCCTGGACTGTATGTCTATTAAGACTAGACTGTACTAACCCTAGACTGTATGTCCATTAAGAGCATAGTGCAAACATCCTGAAAAGAAAAATCCTGATATTGATTTTGGGATACCCCCCTCTCCAGTGATTAATCTGAAGAGTCATTCTGATTTGCAAAAATACTAGTCCTCATATGTCCTTCTAAACTTGTATCTCTCTGAGGTAAGAAATGTTTTCACAATGTAAGATTGGGTACAAAGCAATTCAATTCCAGAATAGTTGAAAACAAATCAAAATGAAAAGTGGGAGAAAATGAAAGCCCCCTTAGCCAGTAGCTTCTCTTCCTCAGTTGTAAGTTCATAGGAGGAAGGGTTTATGACATTATTATCTTTCAAAACCTCCTCGGTCTCAGTGTGTACCGACTGATTTATGTTTGCTTCCTGCTCCGTGTGTCCGCTTTTTTTCTTCATTTTGGATTTGGAATATTCTTGAAAATGTTGTTGATCCTATTCCATATCTGAATGATCACTATTTGAGGACCAATCCAAAGATTCTGAGGTATAAAAGAAAACAGACTTCTTGCCAATACTATTCTTTAAAATAGGACTTGGATATGGTTGCCTGTTATAGCTTAGTTTCCATGTGTATACTTTATCATGCTGATAATCTTCTATATCATGTTGATATATCACGTTGATATTTATTACGTTTGATCGACATGATCTGAGTTTCTCTCATAACTTTTTAAAGAGCTCTCCATATCAGAAATCTGTTGCTGAATTACCTTCAACTTATCTTCCTCATATTTCACAATGAGGTGCATCAAATCAAGGGATGCCTGCTTTAAAATTGCATTCCACTCCACTTTAACATTTTCTCTGGTGGTGGCTATATTTCGAATCCTAAGCCCTCTGAGAATCATGGAATTTCCAATATATTTGTTTAGAAAACTGAAATGCCACCAAGTTTTAAGTTATTTTGCCATAGTGTCCTCATGTTGTTTCAGCAAGCTCTTTAACCCTTTAAATGCCAGCCACGTAAAATTTACTTGGTTGCCTCTCCGTCAGTTAAGTGCCAGCCACGTAAATTTCACGTGCCTGGCATTTACCACTAACAGTTAAAAAATAGAAAAAAAAAACACTTACCTCTGGTATCCCCGTGAAGCTTGGGGTCCCCTCTTCCTGCGGGGGGCATCTGATCGCCCCCCCGTCATCCTCCGTCTTCAGGAGGGGGCCCGAAACCAGCCGCCCCCCGTTTCCAGCGCTGACATCGGCGCTGTGAAAAAAAATAAATAAATAACAAACTGTCATTTACTCACCTCCGCGCCCGAGCCTTCTGTCGGGTCTCCTCTTCACCAGGGGGGGGTCCGATCCCCCCCCTCTTCCGGGTCCTCACCTCTAGTAATGGCGGCGATGGCCGCCGCCTCCTAGCCCCGCCCATTGTGGGAGGAGCGGGATGACGTCATCCCGCTCCTCCTATACCCCCTCCGAGCTCCGGCATCTGTCAGATGCCGGTGGTGATCGGAGCAGGGCGGGTGTCAGGCGAGGAGGCTCCGATCGGAGCCCCCTCGCCTGTCACCCGCCCTGCGCCGATCACCACCGGCATCTGTCAGTGAAGTGACAGCGGCGCGGGACAGCAGCGAGGGACGCCGGATCGGAGGTGAGTACAGTAAAAAAAAAAAAAATAAAGATTTTTTTTCTTATGTGTCTGTGTGATTATTTACTTTTAACCCCTTGTAAACTGGTAAGGGGTCCATGACCCCTATACCAGTTCACAAGGCTGGGGGGATGGCAAGTCACCTGCGCTAGCGGGTGACTTGCCATTAACCCCCGGCACCCCCATTACCTGCCTCCCCAAAGGCCAGGGGGGGGCAGAAGAGCCCGGGCCCACGGGCTATGCGGGCTTGTAGCCTGCGGGGCCAGGGGCCACAAAAGCTGGCCCCTGCGCCCTGTTCCTACAAGCCCTGCATAGCTGGTCCCGGGCTGGTTACTTTGGGTAAGGGGGACCCCATGTCAATTTTTTTTTTGATTTTTAAGGGTTTTTAACCCTTAAAAATAAAAAATGGGGTTCCCCTCCCCTAGGAGGCGGGACCCTATGTCATTTTTTTTTTTTGATTAACCCTTTGTGTTCTGTCATCCAGCGGCTATAAAAGGCTTCTAGCAAGTGAGCAGAAGCCAGTGATCGCCGAGGGACAGTGTGCTCCAGGATGGATGGGAGGTAAGTATAAAAAAAAATAAAAATTAATAAAATATTTTTTTCTCTGTGTGTTTCTGTGTTTTTTTTACATTTAACCCCTTGTGAACTGGTAAGGGGTCCATGACCCCTATACCAGTTCACAAGGCTGGGGGGATGGCAAGTCACCTGCACTAGCGGGTGACTTGCCATTAACCCCCGGCACCCCCATTACCTGCCTCCCCAAAGGCCAGGGGGGGCAGAAGAGCCTGGGCCCACGGGCTATGCGGGCTTGTAGCCTGCAGGGCCAGGGGCCACAAAAGCTGGCCCCTGCGCCCTGTTCCTACAAGCCCTGCATAGCTGCTCCCGGGCTGGTTACTTTGGGTAAGGGGGACCCCACGTCAATTTTTTTTTTTTTTTTTTTTTAAGGGTTTTTAACCCTTAAAAATCAAAAAAAAAATGGGGTCCCCCTCCCCTGGGAGGGGGGACCCTATGTCATTTTTTTTCTCGATTTAACCCTTTGTAGTGTGGATGGTATTTGTATTTTATTTGTGAATGTTATAAAGTACTTTAGGTTCCCGGGAAGCTCCGCTGCTCAGTCTACCTCATGTGAGAGCGGCAGCGGGTCCTGTGACCGGAGATATCTTACCACTTCCCACCCGAGTCTGCGCCCGCCATGGCATAACCCACCCTGTGCCGCCTCGCAACACAACTTCTCCGCAGCGCCGGGCATGTAACGACTACCGAGTGCCGGAGGGGCGAGCATTGCTCTGCACTGGAAAGCGGGACTCACCCCCGAGGAGCGGACACCCCCCCCACACACCAGCATTGTAACTGTGGCCTTAGGTGACAGTGAAACGCGTTGACGGCGAGCGGTATACAGATTACAAGAGGATACATTTGCGATAGCCAACCCGATTCCTTAAAGAGCAACACCAACGGCCGTGGTGATAGGAACAGGGTGAGAGCCTCGCCTATCTTAAAAACAAGCGATTTGTGAATTATTTTAAATGCGAGTGCGCATTTTTTAAGGTTGTACTTCATACTTTTATAATTAAAAAAGCGGGATTACACTAGATTCTTTCCCCTTCTCTTTTATTATATACCTCTACTATTTTGGGGAGCTGAAATCCATTGCAACCAGTACCCACAGCTTTTAATTGGACATCTATATAAAGGGGAGACCCCAGAGGAATTAAAACAAAAGCTTCATATTATCTACCAGCTGGTAAGAGTACCCAGTATTGGTGATGGGCACGGTGGTGATGGCACAAGTCTATGCTTATTGAAGATACTGCACTAAGTCATAGCTGTGATAGCAGAACAAGAAAGTGCCATATTTTAATGCCACTTTGAATGGAAGTGGAAGAATTGTAGTCCTACTACTATAAACAAGGACGATTTAAAGGGCCAGTGTCACCCGACAAGAGAACTGATAACCATATCTCTTTTGCTCTGTGTTTAAATATTTGCAGTTATAAAGTACTTGTTTCAGTTAGAGGGGTCTCCTGGGCAGGAACAGGGGGCTACCGATAAATATGTGGTACCGTTCTAATCGGTAGAAATGGGGCTTTCACATGCAATATGCTTTTCCTTAATAAAATACATTTTTTATTTAAAATAAAGGAGTCAATTTTCTAAAAAAAAAATTTTATTTATTTATTTATTTATTTGTTTTTACTTAATAATATTGTAAAAAAAAAAAATAAAATTTACAAACAAGACATTTCATGTTAAAGCCTAAACTCTGCTGCAAATAAATATATATATAATTTTCCTGAAAGTTCCAGCAAAAATGGAGCAAAACATGGCGCAAAACATGACGCAAAATGGGGAAAAATGACCTGTCAACAGAGGGTGACAAAATCTCAAGTAGGCTGGCAATTAAAAGGGTTAATAGTACCTATGCATGTTGGGTATTGTTCTGTTCGGGGGACCTTGCGCTTTCAGACTTAGCTTGTTTTTTCTGGTTTGCATATTTATATTTTAGGAAAAGGTGTTTTTTATTCAGCTTTTTTATAAATTTTTTAGGGAAACCCTGCGCAAACAAAGAATTCTTTGAGGTAATAATTCCAGAAAGATGAGCCCACTAGAACAAGCTGGGTACCCTTAGAAAGCTTAACGTGTGTACTTTCAGGGAATATATGGTTTATGGGGGATATTCCAAATGTCAAGGGTTGTTTTGGTTGAAAAATCGCAAGGTGCGCACTTTGTCTGCAGAGCTGAAATTTTCAAGTAAAATTACCGTTACGCACATGCTTTACTTTCCCTTGACAGAACCTATGCATGTTGGGTGTTGTTCTGTTCGGGGGATGTTGTGTTTTCAGATTAAACTTGTTTTTACTTGTTTGTATATAGTTTTTTTAGGAAAATGTGGCTTTGATTCTGCTTTTTTATCCTTTTTTTAGGGAAACTCTTTGCAACCAAAGAATTCATTGAGGGATTACTTCCAGAAAACTATGGCCACATCAACAAGCCTAGTACGCCTAGAAAGCCTGAGGTGTGTACTTCCAGAGAATCTATAGTTTGTTGGGGGTATTTCAAATGTAAAGGGTTGTTTTTCTGGTAAAACTGCAAGGTGCGCATATTGCGTAGCATAGTTGTATTTTATCTGAAAATCCCCTAAAGCGCTGTTTCAGTTTGGGGGAGTCTCCTGGGCAGGAAAGGGTGTCTATCTATACATATGTGGTACCGCTGTAACTGGGAGAAATTGGGATTTCACACGCAATAAGATTTTATTGACAAACTTACATTTTTTATTACAAAAAAAAATACAAATTGTAAAAAATATTATTTTTTTTTTTTGCACATATTTCACCCAAAAATATTGAGAATACACCTAAAAAATGACAAACAAGACATTTCATGTTAAAGCCCAGACTCTGCTGAAAAAAACAATATATCATTTTCCTGGGAAATCCATTCAAAAATCACATTTGAACATGGGGAGCGCAAAATAGTGCAAAATGGTCTGGCAACAGGGAGTGACAAAAACTCCAGGTAGGCTGGCACTTAAAGGGTTAAATCTGCCGATGAAGTAGTTGAGGAAGCCGCCTCTAAAAAAACAGAATCAAATTTATTCCTGCTGTGGTTAGTATTCCCATATTATAACTTAACTCTCTCTATATCATATGACAGTCCAAGATATACAAATTATTTCTCAATGAGATTACCTTGTAAACCACCACAGTATGCTTGTAACAAATTGCAGGATATCAAGACATATAGTAAATACAAAGTTCATCCTTTTTAGACCACAAGCAGAGCACGACAGAGCATGATATAACCGTCAATATAGGAAAAAAATCAGCTCTACTATTTATCACAAGTCTTGATCCAAAAATAGAAATATATCCCAACCTCAGCTAAGAGAGCTCCACTCCACGTCCAAAATAGAAAAAAGTTTGCCAGTCAAAAAAAAAACCCAAATTTATCCAATTCTTTAATGTAGATATCCTTAAAATTCTGTGGTTAACAGGTAAATCTCATGCATGTAATCCTTGAAAAGTCTATGTTTTTCGGACCAGCTCATGGCATAAATTTAAACATAACAAATCTATTAAATATGTTCAAGGACTGGTTTCCTGTCTTATAATAGTAAAACTTATTGGACAGTGAACACCTGCCCTTTAATTAACAAACAAACTCAGGCGAATCACAATTTGGAGGCTTACCTCATGGGTAATGAATGCTGCATGGCCAAAATCCCCCTCGGAAGTGCTATGCTAATTTTGATCCTTCCCCGTTTCGGTCAACATTAGGTACACATTGCATGCCCCTGCCCCTTTAATGACTTTTCTGTTACATTCCAAACAGTAAAGGCTATGCTAATGTCTATGCACTTCTATGCTTTGAATGCGCTGGAGCTGGCCTGTTAAATAAACACAGTTGAGGGCTAATTAACCACCCACTTATGTATAAAAGTACACAGCTGACCATCAGACTTTCATGGCAGTGAAACTTTAGGCGCTCACTATGCCACAACATAGGCGCCACCACAGCCGCCAGAGCACAGAATACAGGCATGACCAAGGAAACTGCAGCATCCAATCCAGGTACCGCACCCCAGCACCAGGCCCCACCGTTCATCCCGCAGGCACTCCCCTGCTGATACCCACACTACCCACTCTGAGTGGGTCATCTGCAGCAGTGTGAGGCATCAGCAAGGGGAGTCACACAACCAGGGCTCCCGCCTAAACCCACCACTGCCCAATCTACGGACCTCAGGACCCCGAAGCCCTGTGCATACCCCAGTGCAGGCCCCACTGAGGAGTCCGCAGCCAAAGGCGTTCCGGGCCTGAAAGTGGGCATAGTGGCTCCCCCTTCATCCAAGACACCACCCAGCAGACACCAGCATCAGCCACTCACACTGGGTGCAAAATAACCAGGGGCAAGTTGAGTGTCCGATTCAATGATGCCTAGCTAGAGGTTCTCCTGGATGGTGTTGCCCAAAATTATGACCAGCTGGCTAGGTCTCAGTCCCGCTTTACCCACAAAGTGTTGCAGGAGGAGCTATGGGAGGAGATTGCCCGATGGGGGTGGGTCCAGAACACAAGATGGTGCCCAGTCCAAAAAAAAGTGGGACAACCTGAAGGTGGTGATGGAAACTTAGTGCCAGACGGGCTGAGGGGTAAGTGGTGATGGTCCAGAGAGGATGTTTGGAGCTTACACATTGGACAACTCTCTCTAGAGCTGGTCTGCCTGTTTGATCCATGAGGCGCTGCTTGGGGCTATGGTGGAGGGCAACCAGCTCACTGCTCAAAGGATGAACAGGCTCGAGGCACTACAACCAGCCAACACCGAAAGCCGAGCAACATCCCCCTAACCCGGCATGCTGGACTTTGGAGTGTTGGGGGCAAACACTTGAAATTTGCCAGGCAGCCACATTAATTTAGTTGTTCAGCTCAATTGCATTGAGCTGTGGCAGACCAAAACAACTTGGGTAAATTATCACATATAGCAGGAACAGAAGTAAAAAACAAAAATTAAAGTGAATTTTAAGAAAAAGATTCCAGGAGTCCACCAAATGCTGCCTAATTGGCCAGCACAGCTCAGAGTCCCAGAATCTCTGGAGCTGCAGCAGGGGTTGCCTTCTCCACATGTGCCGCCACCTTCTTCATCAAGGCAAAATTGTGGAGGGCAACGCAGACCAAGATTATTTGGACTACCCTATGGGGATTATATTGAAGTGCACCCCCTGTGTGGTGAAGGCATTTAAATCTGGCGTTAAAAAGCCTGAAGGCACGCTCCACAACTGCCCGTGTGCAGCGGTGGGCCCGAATATATGCCTCCTGGCCAGCTGGCCATCCTCCAAGCCTTAAAAATGGAGTGAGGAGCCAGGGAAGCAGGGGGGATAACCTGAATCGCCTAAAAAAATCAATACAAACATAACAAAACATCAGAACATCCAAGACCAAACAGTAAGTATAAATACAGTAGGCACATAAAGCTAAAGGTAAGGCAAGATGCTAGGGCAAAGGCTTGTTACTAGCAACAGGGAGAAGGGTACATTAAAAGAGGGACATGAGCAAATTAGAAGTGATGGAGGTCAGGGAGACGAATCGCCAAACACAATAAACTTGCACAATACACTAGTTTAGTGTCAAACAATAGACAAGCAGTTCAACTGCATCAAATAGACACACTTACCCAGAAGCCAACCCACCACTCAGCTTGCCACTCTCAAAATGGGTGCAAAAACTTGAACCGCTCAAGCTAAATTCGTCATGGGACGAGCCAGGGAAGCCGGCCAAAATAGGTAGGGTAGGTAAAGCAGGGTAGATAAACGGGTAGGGTAGGTAAAGCAAGGCTGGCATAAAGACAGGAGAGTTGGCAAGAAGGATGAGCAATGTGAACATTAACATACTGAAACCTATACTCCTGAGCAGTCGGGGGAACATGCGTGCAATCAATGGTGCCCATGACACTTGGCATATTCGTAATTCGAGCTCAACCACTGCGGCTTGCCGGCCTTTGCTAATGCTGGGATTGCTGATGGACAGGGCTGATCATGCAACCACATTTGGACCTTGGATGGAATTTAACTCTTCTAATGCCAGTTACATAAAATGGCAAAAAAATAAATAAATAAAAGTCATTTTTTCTCTGTGTGTTTTTTTACACAATTTTTTTTGAGGGTTTTTCACCCTTAAAACTCACCCCAAAAGACCCCCCCCCTAAAAGGGGGGACCCTATGTCATTTTTTCATTTAACCCTTTATTACCTGTCACTCAGCAGGTATAAAAGGCTTCCAGCAACAGCAGGAGAGCAGAAGTTTGTGTGTTTTTTTTTACATTTAACCCTTTGTGAACTGGTAAGGGATCTATGAAACCTCTATATCAGTTCACAAGGCTTAGGGGGCTTGCAAGTCACCTGCAGCTAGCGGGTGACCTGCCATTAACCCCTGGCCCCCATTACCTTCCTCCCCAAAGCCCAGGGGGGACAGAGGAGCCCGGGGGCTATTTAGGCTGTGTAAGCTTGTAGCCTGCAGAGCGAGGGGGGCACCAAGGCTGGCCCCTGTCCCGGTCCCCTGGGAGGGGGGCCCTATGTCATTTTATTATTCATCCCTTTATAGTGTGGATAGTAGTTGTGTTTTATTTGTAAATGTTATAAAGTGCTCTTTTCAGTTTGGGGATCTGGTCAGGAACAGGGGGCTGCTGATACATATGTGGTACCGTTAAAATTGGGAGAAATGGGCCTTTCACGTGCAATATGGTTTTCTTTAATAAAATAAATAAAACATTTTTTTTTTACTCAAAATATATTCCAAATGGTGAAAATGATGTGTCAACAGAGGGTGACTAGATATGAAGTAGGCTGGGAGTTAAAAGAACCTATGCATGTTGGGTAGTGTTCTGCTTGGGGGACCTTGTGCTTTCAGATTCAGCTTGTTTTTTCTTGTTTGGATATTAATATTTTAGGAAAATGTGTTTTTTAATCTGCTTTTTTATACATTTTTTAGGGGAAACCCTATGTAACCAAAGAATTCTTCAAAGTATTACTTCCAGAAAGATGAGTCCACTACAATAAGCTGGGTATGCCTAGAAAGCTTAACATGTTTACTTTCAGGGAATATATGGTGTGGGGGTTATTCCAAATGTAATGGGATGTTTTGGCTGAAAAATGGCAAGGTGCGCACTTTATCTGCAGAGCAGATGTTTTCTAGTAAAATTACTGTTCTGCACATGCTTTACTTCATGCATGTTGGATATTGTTCTGTTTGGGGGACCTTGCTTTTTTTTAGATCTAACTAGTTTTTTTTTGTTTGCATATTTTTTTAAGGAGAATGTGGCTTTGATTCTGCTTTTTTTTCTTTTTTTAGGGAAACCCTGTTCAACCAAATTATTAATTGAGGGATTACTTCCAGAAAACTGTGCCCACATCAACATACCTGGTACCCCTAGAAAGCTTGAAGTGTGTACTTCCAGAGAATATATAGTTTGTGGGTGGGGAGGTTTGATTTTAAATGTAAAGAGTTGTTTTTCTTGAAAAACTGCAAGGTGCGTCTAGCAGTTGTATTTTATCTGAAAATCTATTAAAGTGCTGTTTCAGTTTGGGGGAGTCTCCTGGGCAGGAAAGGGTATTTACCTAGAATACACTAAAACAAGGCCAAACAAGTTAAATCCCAAACTGAAAAAATGTCATATAAAATTTCAAAATATTGAAAAATGGTCTGGCAACAAAGGGTGATAAAATCTCCAGGTAGGCTGGCAGTTAAAGAATATTCAAACTCTGCTATCCTCACCATCTACTATCATTGTGTGTTATTTTCATAAATTTTTTAATATAAATTCTTATTTTTAAAATGCCTCTGTAGTTCATTCTGATATAAGAGAGTCATAAACCACTGAAAGTACATTGTCATTCTTGGTGATTTTTTGTTTCGTTCCAAGCTTTTTTAATGCACTTTGCAGTCTAAATTAAGGGTTATTTATTATTAAGCCAAGCCTGACTTGGTACAACATGAGAAGATGGCATTTAAAATCTAAAAGAAATGCTTTCTGCCACAATTTACCTTCCTGAAATAGCACAATTTAGCTGTGTCTCAGTGTAAACACAGACTTAAGGGCCTGGAAGCCTAATGGCATTGCTCAATATATCATTTTCCATCACTCTACTCTCAAGTGTCATACACAAAATGTTCTCCTGCTTAAGAATGGAATACATTAGCAAGAGCCATTTCATCTTTTGTCCTGATCTGTTTGAGTGAATGCATAATAGCAAAAAAAAAAATAGTTCTGTGAATTCTGGTAAGTAATCTGCCCCTAGCACAGTTATCCTGTGTTAGGTATAGTGTCTGTACCTGCTTTAATATTTAACTACGTTGTATCTAAAACTGTATCCCCTCCCAAGGAAATATATATGTTTTAAGATTTAAATATTCAAATAATTCAAGTCAATTCTTGAAAATTCTTCTTTAATCCTTATATTGCCTATAAAGCTTTAGTAATACAACTTTGTGATTGGAGGCAGACGTGTCTGGTGCCCATCCAAAATCTGTAGATCAGCACTGTTTGAGGATCAAGTCATGGCAGGTAAGTATAGTTAGTTGTTTTTTTTAGTTTGCCCATATATTGGCTTATATATATATTGGCTATAAGTTCACAAAGACAGGAAAAAGGGCAGTATAACCAGGGCAGTATAACCATAGGTTATAAGTATAACCAATAAGTCATAAATGTTTAAATGTGTATTTCAATGTATTTTTACACCATCTGTAATAAAATACTTTGACAGTTCATTGGTTTGTTGTCTTTTTTCCAAGACAATCCATCCACCTCACAGTTGTGGTATATCAAGATCCTGATTGAGCATGATTATTGCACAGGTGTGCCTTAGGCTGTCACAATAAAAGGTCATGCAAAAATGTGCAGTTTTACTGTATGAGGGAGGGCAGAAAACCAGTATCAGTATCTGGTGTGACCACCTTTGGCGCAGTGCAGAACATCTTTTTGCATAGAGTTGATCAGATTGTTGATTGTGGTCTTTGAAATGTTAGTTCAGGAACTGGAACGCTCAAAGGATGATATATCTGGTGAGTATGCTGGCAAAGCAAGAATGCTGGGGTGTTGTAAAGAGGACCTAAACCCATAGAATTTAATTACACACACTATAAAGATTGCTGCACATAAAATGCCTCACATCTTTCGCATGTTGTTGATAATGGGCGCAGCCAGCAAAAGTGAGCGGCACACTACTGTGCCTTGCAGCGCTTGCTTCACTTGCAAGGATGGGGGGGGGGGATGTTATAATGCTTGTGCCCACTCCTCACGACAGTTTGAGAGCGCACTGCGCATGCTTCTAGTTTATACCAGCAGCCGAGGGGGGAATCTGGAAGTCAAGGTTTCACAAGAATCCAATATGGCTACGCTTAGCTGCAAGTACAAGATGTGGCTTTAAAAGGTAGCTATATGCAAGGATGACAGCAGATGGGGAAAACAAGGTATTTAGTCTTGATGCAGCATGTGGGAATTATTTATAGTTAAAAAAAGTACAATTATTGTGGACGTTTGTCCAGTTTAAGCTTCAAGGATTGTGTACAGATCCGGACCACGCATTATCATACTGTAACATGAGGTCTCTGTGCATTCAACATGGCATCAATAAAATGCACCTGTGTCCGTTGTCCATAACAAACACTTGCTCATACCATGACCCCACCGCCACCTTGGGCCACTCGATTCACAACATTGATATCAGCAAACCACTCACCCACATGACGCCCTACACACACAGTCTTTCATCTGCCCTGCACAATGAAGGACGTGATTCATTCGTGAAGAAAACACCTCTCTAATGTGACAGACGGCATTAAATGTGAGCATTTGCCCACTCAAGTTGGTTATGCCGAGGAACTGCAGTGAGGTGGAGATGCTGAGGAGCTGGTCTCAGGCTATCTTGGAGGTGAACTTGCTGGATGTGGAGGTCCTGGGCTGGTGTGGTTACATGTGGTCTGAGGCCAGATGAATGTACTGACACAATCTCTAAAAGGCCTTTGGGGATGGCTTATGGTAGAGAAATGAACATTCAATTTGTGGGCAACAGCTCTGGTGGATATTCCTTCAGTCAGCTTGTCAATTGCACGTTCCCTCAAAACTTCTGTTTTTTCTTCTGTGGCATTGTGATGTGTGATAGATCTGCACATCTTAGAGTGACCTTTTATTGTGACCAGCCTAAGAAACACCTGTGCAAAGGAATAAACAATCAATCAGAAGGGGGGGGGGGGGGGGTAATTGTGCCGGAAGATAGGGTGCTCATGATTCACAAACCTAAATCTTGGAGCTTTATCATTCAAGGTCACCAAAATCATTAATAAAATGTTTGGTGAGACTCAATTCATCAGCTGTAGTAGTATAGTTGTCCGCTTAGTAGTTACACTGTTTATAAATGAGTCATTAGTCAAAAGTCAAGCCTGTAGGTGCAGGTTTCTTGTTCAGTAAAGCTACATATGGATGATTTTGTTATTTAATCATGAGAACAGAAAGTAGTTGTTTCACTGGGACTGTGGTTTCACTCAACATTTTTTTTTTAAATATATGTAGCCTGTTTATAATCCACAGTCCAACAATAATTTGAAAATCTTCTGACAATGGAAAGAAGAAAATATCTTTTTTATAAAGCACTCAGTGTCATGAGACAGGTGCACGCACCAGTTAACACAAAAATCAGCACAAAGGACTTGCTATGCAACTCAAACTAGGGTAAAAATTGATTATGTATTATTTTTTTCAGGTATCCAAGCAGGCTAAAGAGTTCTTGGAATATGTGTATGAGGAACCATTGATTGATGTACAGCAGGAGAACCCTTTGCTCTACAGACATGTTGATGCATTGGCACAAGTTGTGCGTTTGAGGCAGCAGTTGAAGTCACTCCGGGCCTACCTATTTAGTTGCCGGGCAGTAGTGGCTGAAGACCTTCGTAGGAGGTGAGTGTTGTGGACTGTCATCAAAACAAGTTTACTTTTATATATATACGTGATATTTTCCAATATTTATATGCAATTACATAATTTGCAATCAAAGTGCAGTGCTCATAGACTAAAAAGCACTTGTGCTAAATGTGTTTATTTCTGTTGGATAGATGAAAATCTGTGTTTTTTTATTGTGTGTGTGTTACATATTTTGTTATTTTTTTTCTAAAGTGTACCTATAACTATGCATTATATTAAACCTCCACCTACCTGCAGTGGCAGACTGAAGCCAAAAATCAGCCTGGGTTTTTCCGGCCCTGGCCAGCCTGGGACTAACCTGCGTCATCTCCAGGTATCTCCAAGGCTAAGGATATAGCACTTAAAGGACAGATCATGGACAGGGATGAATATGGTGGCTCTTGAAACGTTTTATTATTGTGGGAGCAAATGCTTTACAGGGGTCGGTATTTCCCCCCCTCCACCAAAACCGTAATGCTGAGCCACAGCATTGCAGGGGGGGAACATGGGCTGGAGTGTTTTGTCTAGGGGAGTACAGGGGGGCTGGCTACAGGAGGTGCTGAGGGGGATCTAGACAGTGAGGGATTGGGGATTGGATATGTGTGTTATAAGCATCAGCCCTGCCGGTCCCAAAGCACTTCGGGCCATCGGGAATGCTCCAGGATCTGGCCTACCGGTTTTCAAAATCTTATGATTCAGAGACACATGCACCACAATTCCACATGTTCGTGAAACATGCGCCAAAGCCATGTGTAGATTCTCTCTTAAAGCCCCATTTTACAACTCACATGACAGATTACTGAATCACTGTATGCAAGTTGTAAAAAATTTCATTGGTAAAAGTCATGCTGCAATTGCCGGCAGGGTTTTTTCAATGAAAATAACTGCTGACACTTGTCTGTGTTTTCTTTAATATGTTACAGAACCAAACAAAAAAAAAATTTTTACTCTGCCCCCAAGAGACAACTAGCTAGGCACAAGAGCTGGTAAGACTTTAAGGATATCATCCAGTTGGCAGTGACAGCGCCTTCTTTTGATGCTGCTGCTGCCTAAAATGCCTGAAGGAGGGGCACGGAAGATCCAGACGAGGTCCGGCGCAGGGCATAGACCAACCCACCACCAGAGAAGAGGAAGAAGGTGCCCAGTAAGGGGCAGAAAAAAGATGCATGATGATAAGTAGTTACATTTTGAATAATAATTTGTATTTTGTGTTATTTTTTAGGGGATGGGGCTGCCATGTCACCTTCTGGCATTGGTGGGTGACATGGGGGTACCCCGCCCGACTACCACACTCCCATTTAGGATGCTGTATACAAATAATACCAATTCTACAGGTGAGTAATCACAGAATTGTATTATTCTAAGTATACAGCACATCCTGTTCCACAATATTCCTTACCCATGGGACATCCAATAGCAGTGTCCGTAAGGTAGGGTGGGATCCCCAAAAAGCAACAGCGGGCAATTTAAACCACTGTTGCCTGCAGAACTTTGAGACCAAAAGCAGCATCAGCTGAGGCCTTAACATCAACCTTGTAAAACTTTGAAAAGGTATGAACAGAAGACCAAGTAGCGGCCTTGCAAACTTGTTCAACAGAAGCTTGGTGCCGAAAGGCCCAAGAGGCACCAATAGCACGAGTAGAATGAGCAGTAAGGCGGAAGGGAGGCTCCTTCCCCTTAACAGAATAGGCCTGAATCACAGCCTGGCGAATCCACTTGCTGATAATGGACTTAGCTGGAGCCAGACCCTTCTTAGGTCAGACGGGAGCACAAAAAGAGCATCAGTCTTCCTGAAAGATTCAGTAGCCACCAAATAGAACTTCAGAGTCCTGACCACATCCAGATAGTGTAAAACCTGTTCCTTAGGATTACTAGGATTAGGGCATAGAGAAGGCAAAACAATGTCCTGATTTAGATGAAAGGCAGACACAACCTTAGGCAGAATATCTGGCTTAAAACGAAACACCACCTTGTCCTGGTGTCTCTCAAAGTAAGGGGGTTTGATGGAAAGCGCGGCCAACTCAGAAACACGGCTAACAGAAGTGATAGCCACCAAAAAGACTACTTTAAAATGGACAAAGGGGCCTCACGCAGAGGCTCAAAGGGAGAACCCTGCAAGGCAGATAATACCAAGTTCAAGTCCCATACTGGTAACATAGGCTTATGTGGAGGACGCACGTGAGAAACCCCTTGGAAGAAACTCTTGACCATACGATGGTGAGCAAAGGATCTTTGGAAGAAAATGGCCAGAGCAGAAACATGATCTTTGAGGGTACTAAGCTGAAGACCCAAATCCAAACCATGTTGCCGGAATTCCAGAATCCTAGGGAAAGAAAACACCCTACAGGGAAGTGACTTAGACTTACACCAGTCAATGTAAGCATGCCAGACCCTATAGTAGATGGATGATGAAGACTTCTTCCTAGCCTGAATCATGGTATTAACAACAGAGGCAGGCAGCCCCTTCTCCATCAAGATGGGGGTTTCAGCAGCCAGGCCGTCAAAGCCAGCGTTTGTAAATTGGGATGGCGTAGCTGACCCTGAGTGAGCAGGTCTGGATCCTTGGGCAGAATATACTGATCTACTGCCAACTGCACGACGTCTGCGAACCACACCCTTCTTGGCCAACAGGGGGCCACCAGAATGGTTGGCACACCTTCCTGAGCAATCTTGCGTAGCACCTTGCCCAACAGAGGAAAAGGAGGGAACACAAAGAGAAGCTGAAAGCTCTTCCAAGACATTGCTAGTGCATCCATGGCCAAGGCCAGAGGGTCCTGGGACAGAGAGACAAAGACTGGAAGCTTGTGATTGTGATGGGACGCAAACAGATTCACATCTGGCTGACCCCAGCGGTGGCACAGGGAGCGAAACACCCTGCTGCTGAGGGACCATTCTCCCAAATGAGAGGTTCCCCTGCTGAGGGAATGTCAGGGACTTCCAGTGCCCCTTCATGTCTGAGGGGGCTTGGGTGAGGATTTTGGCTTGAGACCCCAGGAGAGGCCAGGACAGCCACGTCCTCTGCCCCTTCCTCAGTGATCTTCGCGGGCTCCAGTAAAGGAGCCTCCTCGACCAGGTCTGGAACCACGGAAGGATGGGAGAAGGGCACCCATCCCTCGAAAGGACCGAGACGGCCTCCTTCTTTGAGGTAACCTACCGCCCTTGGCAAACAAATCCAAGCTTTCACCAAAAAGACGCAGGCCCTTGAAAGGGAAACCAGTGAGAACCTTCTTAGCAGCATTATCAGCTACCCACTGACGTAGCCAGACAGAGCAACGTATAGCTATCAACAGGGCAGAAGTTCTACCACACATTCTAAATGGCATCATCCATAGCAGACAGGACATATGCAACAAATTCATAGCAAAGCAGGAGAGATCTATACTCTTCTCCTCCCGCTTCATCAGAGGCCCCTTCTAAGAGGCTGTTAAGCAAACCCTTAATAGCAATATCTGTAATGACAGAGGCACAAACCGGGCGTAGCGTGGCCCCCACACAAGCAAAGGCATGGCAAGCCAGTTGGTGTATACGCCGGTCCTCACCATCCCTCAGGGTAGTAGTGTCAGGGGAATGCATGACAGATGTATTGGACAGCCCCAGAATGGGCGCATCCACCTCAGGAGGACATGACCAACGCTTAATCACATCAGCAGGAAATGGATACCTTTTGTCCCAACTTTTAGGCACCCCTGGCAGCTTGCTAGGCCACTCCCATTCTTTGAGCACCAGATTATTAAGGTGCGACTGCTCAGGGAATTCCAAACGTGGTTTAATCATATGAAAGATCTCACCCTGCTGCTGCGGAACCACGGCAGGAGGGGAGATACAGAGCACTTCAAAAATATGAGCCAAGAGCCTGTCAGTGTCATCTGAGGACCATGGATCTTCCCCAAAGGGAGACCCTGTACCACAATAAACCCTGGGTTGCTCCTCAGATGATTCTGAATCAGAGAACAATTCCCCCTCCTCCAGGGGGGAATAACCAGTAGTGTCAAAAACTTCCTCAGTTTCCACAGGAAAGAGGGAGACGGTGGGAGACAAATGCCGCTTCTTAGCAGAAGCCTTACGCGATGCAGACCCAGCAATATGTTTCTCAATGCTGGCTACCTGTGCAGCCAAATCAGGCTGAGACTCCCCGCTGGTATGCTCCTCATAGGGGGTCAGATGCAGGCGTGGGGGGTAGGCGAAGCCCGAGGGGGTGCAGGCCCAGCAACAGGTAACCTAGACTGCAGTGCAAGTACCTGCTGGGCGCAGGATACACATACCATGACATCATCACCGATTGGGGACACCCCACACGCAACACATAGCCGGGCTTGTCCCGAAGGAACCCCAGGCTCATTATCCCCAGAAGCCTCCATATGGTGATTTGAACAGGCACAGTAGGCCAGTAAGGTTTAATGCTAAAGAGCTACCCGGGATGCCCCAATAGACCACTAGGGAAGTGGGAGATAATGAGGGGAGAGGGCCGGGAGAAACCACAGGATGGAAGCTTTATCCTGCCTGAAAGACACAACAATATATTCCCATAAGAATAAAGCATAAGAACAAATAGAGAAAAATTCACCCCACCGGGGTTACTCACAGACCGCAAGTAGCCAGCAGCGCAGGAGGAAGACAAAATGGCGTCCACAACCTCGAGGGGCGGGCCGTGGAGATATGAGGTAAATTGCATCATCCACAGAGCCCGCCCCCCCGAAGAGCGCGAAGCGCGCCCACGTGATCTGGCCGGCCAGACCTCATTCACCTCAGAGCGGCTCGGCAGCTCTGAGGTGAATGGGGCTGCCAGCCGTGCAACGACGTGTTTTAATAAAGTAAATGGCACACATATGTCTAAAGTCCCCCCCCCCCCGAAGGGAGAGTGAGGGAGGATAACAACGGAATACCCTGGGGGAAATGGCGCCCGGGGCCAATATGAAGAGAGGAGGTGGATCGGGAATGGGAATAGGGTTTACCACACAGGATAACCTGGTCAAACCCATGAGGCAGTGGGGGCATCCCAAAAAGGCTCACCATTAGCCTAAACCACCTACCCTGTTAGAGCAGGGACTGCGGTAGGAGCCTAGCCTACCTTCACCTGAACCTTAGCAGCCAAGGCTGGGAGGCAGTCAATGGAACGGAACGGGTGGGAATAGTCCTGCAGGGCCGCAGGCAATAAGCCCCGCTCACCTGCGCCACGAGAGAGCTGTCTTCTATCTTCTCAGCGCAGACTGCAGAAATAAACTGGGGATTTTGTGGGAGGTCTCTGACTTATATAGGGCCGGGAGAGGCCACAAGCAGTTTTTTCTGCAGTCCAGCGGCATCTTGTGGATGTATTATCCATGGGTAAGGAATATTCTGGAACAGGACATGCTGTATACTTAGAATAAGATGCCAGCTGTCATTTTCATTAAAAAAAACATGCCGGCAACTGCAGCATTGCTCTTTTTAATAGATTAAGCATGTAAGTTAGTGAAGTCAGCATTTTACTCAAAAAGCCAGCTTATAAAAACCACACATGAGCCACACTTTCACCTGGGAAAACACTCCCTGAATCACACACAATTACAGTTTATGAGGGAATTTACATGTGAAAGCTTGCACCTTGTGCAAATTTACTCCAAAAAAATGTGCACCAAAAATGTTTGCTGTGAGTAAATGCGTTCTTCTCATGACAAATCATGTGCAAATGAATCGGTGTGCATTGCTGAATCAACTGCTATGTGAGCCGATCACATTTATTATAGTATGCACGTTCTCGCATCGGGCCAGCACAGGAATGACTTTATGTAGGGGGCCCTGTAGTGAGCCTAAAAAATACAATTCTGTGAATACTCACCTGTAGAATTGGTATTATACGTATACAGTACGTCCTGCTCCAGATATAATACACTTGGGTTATCCTCAGCCAGAGGGAGCCGTGCAATGCAGACATGCAAAAAACAGGCTCCTCCCGGCCCTTCATATACCCAAGGACCTCCCACAAATCCCCAGCATTGGAAAGCAGTGAACCAGAAGCCGGGAGAAACCAACCACCAAAACAACTGGTAATGATAACAATAACAACAATCACCATACAAGGGATCCAGAATAATGCAAAAACCAGGGTGGGGTGGAGCAGGACGTACTGTATACGTATAATACCAATTCTACAGGTGAGTATTTCACAGAATTGTATTATTCTAAGTATACAGTACTTCCTGCTCCAGATATAATACTTACGCTTGGGACATCCAATAGCAGTGTCCATAAAAGTAGGGTGAGATCCCCAACAAAAAAGGCAATGGCACGTAGTTTAAACTACAACCGCCTGCAAAACCTTGCGGCCAAAAGCAGCATCAGCTGAGGCCCGAACATCAACCTTGTAAAACTTTGAAAAGGTTTGAACAGAAGACCAAGTAGCGGCCTTGCAAATTTGCTCCACAGAAGCCTGGTGCTGGAAGGCCCAGGAGGCCCCAATAGCACGAGTAGAATGAGCAGTAAGACGGAAGGGAGGACTCTTCCCTTTAGCAGAATAGGCTTGAACCACATCCTGACGGATCCACTTGCTGATAGTAGACTTGGCAGGAGCCAAACCCTTCCTAGGCCCAGAAGGCACAAGGAAGAGAGCATCAGTTTTCCTGAAAGCCGCAGTGACAACCAGGTAATACTTCAAACACCTGACCACATCCAGGTAATGCAGAACCCTTTCCTTGTCATTACTAGGATTGGGACACAAGGAAGGAAGAACAATGTCCTGATTCAAATGAAAAGCAGACACAACCTTAGGCAGAAAATCTGGCTTGAAGCGGAACACCACCTTGTCCTGGTGTCTCTCATAGTAGGGAGACTGAATGGATAGAGCAGCCAGCTCAGACACACGCCTAACCGAAGTTATGGCCACCAAAAAGACAACCTTGAGTAAGAACAACCAGAGCAGCATCTTGAATAGGCTCAAAAGGAGCACCCTGCAAGGCAGATAAAACCAAGTTTAAATCCCAAACGGGAACCACCGGTTTACGAGGGGGACGCGCATGAGTGTCCCCCTGAAAGAAGGTCTTAACCAAATGATGATGAGCAAAGGTCTTCTGAAAGAAGACGGACAGGGCAGAAACCTGACCCTTCAGAGTACTGAGTTTTAGACCTAACTCCAAACCATGCTGTAAGAACTCCAGAACCCTGGGGACAGAGAACTCCCTACAGGGAAGAGACCTAGACTCACACCAGTCAATGTAGGTACGCCATACTCTATAATAGATAGCAGCAGAAGTCTTCTTCCTAGCCTGCACCATAGTGCCCACCACGGAGGCAGACAAACCCTTCTCCATCAAGATGGAGGTCTCAGCAGCCAGGCCGTCAAAGCCAGCGTTTGTAAATTGGGATGGCGTAGGGATCCCTGAGTTAGCAGATCTGGCACCCCTGGCAGATCGTACCGGTCTACTGCCATTTGAACCACGTCTGCGAACCACACTCTTCTTGGCCACCGGTGGGCCACTAGGATCACAGGCACCCCTTCCAGAGCAATCTTGCGCAGAACCCTGCTCAGCAGGGGGAATGGTGGAAATACATACAGGAGCCGAAACTCCTTCCATGACATGGACAGGGCATCCGTGGCCAAGGCCAGAGGGTCCTGAGACAGGGACACGAAGGCCGGGAGCTTGTGGTTGTGGCGGGACGCAAACAGGTCCACATCCGGTAGGCCCCAACGGTGACACAGGGACTGGAATACCCTGTTGCAGCAGGGACCACTCTCCGCCCCCGGAATGTAAACAGCCGAAATGCATTGTACATTGGCCTCCGCCCATGTCAGAATCTGAGACACCTCCCGGAGGGCACCCTTGCTCCGAGTCCCTCCCTGATGGTTGATGTATGCCACCGCCGTCTTGTTGTCTGAGCGTACCTGGACCGACAGCCCCCTCAGGTTGTGGGTCAACCGCTCCAGTACCAACCGGACAGCCCGCAGTTCCAGAATGTTGATGGGTAAATGGGCCTCCTGAGGACCCCACGTCCCCTGGAAGCGCAGGGACTTCCAGAATCCCCCCAACCTGACAGACTGGCATCCGTTATGACCGTCTCCCAGGAAGGGGCCAGAAAGGACCTGCCCCCTGTCAAGTTCTCGAGGTCCAACCACCACGCAAGGGACTGTCTGACCGAGGGGGGAAGCACTCAGACCCCGTCCAAGGACGCTGGGTTCTTGTCCCATCCTGACAGAAGGTGAAGCTGCAGAGGTCTCAAATGGAACTGAGCAAAGGGCACCGCCTCGAAGCTCGCCACCATCAGGCCCACCAGCTGCATTCCCTGCCTGATGGAGGGCTGTAGGCACGAGAGCAGGAACCTGGCCTGCGCAGTCAAAGCTTCCACCTTCTGTTGAGGAAGGAATATCCGTGACTGAACCGTATCCAGAATCATTCCCAGGAAAGGGGTCACCGAGGATGGGGACAGAGAGGACTTGGGGTAATTGATCACCCAACCGAAGGACTCCAGGGTGGACACTACCAGTTGGGTGTCCAACTCTGCCTGCCGCAGAGACCGAGAGGTGATGAGGATGTCGTCTAGGTAAGGCAGCACGCGTATGCCCCTTAGCCTTATCAGGGACATCACCCCTGCCAGCACTTTGGTGAACACCTTGGGGGGCCGAAGTGAGGCCGAATGGGAGGGCCACAAATTGGTAATGCTGATCTTTCAGTGCAAATCTGAGAAACCTTTGGTGTCCTGTAAACACCGGGACGTGAAGGTAAGCATCCTTGATGTCTACTGACGTCATGAAGTCCCCGGGCGCAATGAGCCAATGGCCGAGCGCAGGGTTTCCATGCGGAAATGCCTGTTCTTGACAAATTTGTTGAGGATTTTTAAGTCCAGAATGGGCCTGACTGACCCATCCTTCTTTGGTACTGTGAAGAGGTTGGAGTAGAACCTCGTGCCCCTGTCTCCTAAGGGGACGTTGCAAATGACACCTAGATCCAGGAGACCCTGCACGGCCAGCAACAAGACCTGAGCTGAGGCAGGGTCCTGAGGGTTCCGGGACCCAATGAATCTGGTGGGGGGCCGTACAGCAAATTCTATCTTGTAGCCGAGGACACTACCTCCTGAATCCACCGGTCTGAGACGTGGCGCCGCCAGACGTGCTCGAAGTGCTGTAGACGTCCCCCCACCCTGACGGGTGAGGGCGCCCCCTCATGCCTGAGGGGTCTTGGGAGGGGCTTTGGGCTTGGGCCCCCAGGAGGAACCGGGACGGCGTCCTCTATTCCTGTGCCAGGAATCTGCACGGGGCCCCGCGAAGGACACCCCTTTTCCCTGTTTTGCCCCGCGGTAGGGGATTGAAAGGGTGCCCTGGCCTCGAAAAGGCCGAAACTGCCGCCTGAGCTGGGGCAACTTGCCTCCTTTGGCAAAGAGGTCTAGACGGTCTCCAAACAGACGTAGCCCTTTAAATGGAAGCCCAGTAAGGGCTTTCTTAGCGGCATTGTCAGCCACCCACTGTCGCAACCAAACCGTGCGGCGAATAGCTACCGCCAGGGCAGAAGATCTGGCACACATCTTTATAGCATCATCCGATGCAGACAGGATAAAGTTTATGAACACATCACAGTTAGACAGAGTATTGACAGTATCAGAGGGAAACTCATCTGTGCCATCAAGTGCATTCCTGACCATGGCCCTGAGCGCTACTGCCGTAATGGCTAAGGCGCAAACCGGGCGCAAGGTCGCTCCCCCAAATGCAAAGGCATGGCATGCCAATTGATTAAGACGCCGGTCCTCAGAGTCCCGTAGCGTAGTAGTGTCAGGGGAGTGCATAATAGAGGTGTTAGACAGCCCTAGAATAGGAGCATCGACCTCGGGAGGCGATGACCAGCACTTAACCAAGTCAGCCGGGAAGGGATACTTTCTATCCACACTCTTAGGGATCCAAGGCAGTCTGCTGGGATGTTCCCATTCCTTAAGCACGAGGCTATTGAAATGAGTCTGCTCAGGAAATTCAAGACGAGCCTTAGCAGTATGAAAAAGCTCACCCCTTTGTCTGGGAGCAGCGACAGGGGGAGAGATGGACAAAACCTCGAATATCTGAGCCAGCAGTCTGTCAATATCATCCGAGGTCCAGTGCTCGGAACCAGATTCGTCATGACCCATGAGTCAGAGAACAGCTCCCCTTCGTCCGAGGGGGGTTGGCCGTAAGGCTGCAACAAGTCATCAGATTCCATAGGGAAAAGGGCAGAGTAATGTGTTAAATGCTGCCTCTTAGCGGTGGCCTTACGCGCTAGCGAGCTAGCGAGCAATCTTTCAACACTGGCCAGTCTAGTAGCCATATCAGGATGAGAATCCCCGCTTGTATTGGGGGTTAGACTCAGGCTTGGGGGAGTAGGTGAAGTGAGGCGAGGTGCAGGCCCAGCCACGGAAGAGGCGGGAAGAACCGATAACGCCTGCTGTGCACAAGGAACACAGACCCGTGCATTGTCACCGCTGCTAGGTAGGACCCCACAAGCTACACACAGCCGGGCTTGTCCCGAAGGAACCCCGTTCACAATATCCTGAGACGCCTCCGTATGGTGATTGTATCGGCACGATAGGCCCGTAGGGATTGACGCTATAAGCTACCCTGGAAGTGGGAGTGGGAGTAAATAGTCTCAACCGGGGGATACACCGGGCCGGGAGAAGCCACCGGGATACACGGTCTGAAAGACATAAGAGGGACAGCAGTGTCAGAGCCAAGCGCAAGGTGTAAACTAGGTAAGATACAGGTAATTATAAAGATAAAATATGGTAGCCTAAGAGGGCACTTACAGACAGCAGGGGGAGGGCGGTCTTCACCACGCGAAGAATAGCGCCAAACGATCCAGAGCTGAAGGTGACGCGGAGTGTGCCAAATCGTGACGCAGGGCGCATCAAGTCAGGACCCCCCCCCCCCCCCGGAGAGCGCGAAGCTCCGAAAGCGCGATGCAAATAGAGAAGAAGAAGACAGGGCAGTGACGCCTGAAAAGTTGATCGAGTGGGTTACCGCAGCAGAGCCGCTGCGGATTAAGACAAAAGACGCCGCAGCATCAACAAAACCACCGCCGTTCTTGCAATGTAGAAAGGGCGCGGCGCGGCTACCAATAAAAGTAAAGTACATAACGCGGCTCTGACATCCATTCCCAGTCAAACACGACACCGAGGCCATAAGCGTGTAATAGGGTACACTGAGGCCGCCATACTCACAACCCCTCCCCCCCTTTCTTTCCCCCCTGGCTAGGGGGGGGAACGAGGGAGGATGGCGACCCTTTACACAGGGCCCACCGCTACACGGGGCATGGGACAATTAAGCGGGAGGGGCATCCCCAAAGGCTCACCATCAGCCTAAACCACCTACCCTATGGTGGTGGACTGCGGTGGAGCATGGCTCCTTCAAGCACGCATGGTGCTGCCTACCTTCACCCGACCAGCGCAGCCCAGGCTGGGAGACACATCACAAAAAGGACGGGTGGTAATAGTCCCACAGGGCCGCAGGCTGTAATAGCCCCGCTCACCTGCGAGAGAGTGATACTTCATGTCTTCGTAGTCAGCACTGCAGAGAAATCTGGGGATTTGTGGGAGGTCCCTGGGTATATGAATTTTTGCAGGTATGCAGTGCACGGCGCCCTCTGGCGGAGGATAACCCAAGTGTAAGTATTATATCTGGAGCAGGACATACTGTATACTTAGAATAGCAGCCATGCAGGCACACCCTGTGCATCTAAATTATCATGCAGAATGGTGCTGCACTGCTGCATTCGGACACATGCACATTCTGGCACATACAGATAATATGTTTTGTAAAATGGGCATTGGCATCCTTTAACATAAATCCTTGACTAAACCCTAAAATGAAACATAATACCTTTTATCTACCATTAACCTCCAACCATTTACATTACATTAATAGCAAAGTCATTGTAAGGTTAACAATGCCTTGTAAACCTGATCGCATCGGAGGAGCCATGTATCTATTATAATATAATAATAGCCTGCCAATAACTGCAAAGGAATGATATCCATCCTTATATCTGCCGGTTCTAATATTTTGTCTTCATTTAAGCTACAGCTAAGATTTTGAAAACCGGTAGAGAAGATCCAGTGTGTTGTCCAGCCAAGCGTGAATTTAAAAATTAGCTTTTAATAATTTTGCTTAAAAAGTCATAATCAGCCCATGTAGAAAAAACACATGCCACCCTGCACCTAGTAGCTCAATTGGTGCAGATAGGGGACCATACGTGACGCGTTTTGAGCCACTACGGGCTCTTAATCATAAAAGTCATAATCAGCCCATGTAGAAAAAACACATGACATCCTGCACCTAGTAGCTCAATTGGTGCAGATAGGGGACCATACGTGCCGCGTTTCGAGCCACTACGGGCTCTTAATCATACGATATGGTATGATTAAGAGCCCGTAGTGGCTCGAAACGCGTCACGTATGGTCCCCTATCTGCACCAATTGAGCTACTAGGTGCAGGGTGTCATGTGTTTTTTCTACATGGGCTGATTATGACTTTTTAAGCAAAATTATTAAAAGCTAATTTTTAAAATCACGCTTGGCTGGACAACACACTGGATCTTGTTCACCGCTGCTAGGAGTATTGCCTGGGATCTCCTTGGTCTGTGCCGAGTAGGATGTTGGGTGAGCTGGCAGACTTGCTGTTTGTTTACGCATGTGTCTCTGAATCATGCGCCCACGCATAAATTTGCTCCTTGCGTCATGGTTCGCGAACTGGCTTTGGCGCACGGTGCACTGACCTTTATAGTGGCCGATTTAGCACCATAGGCTTGATTCAGAGAGACAAAAAAAAAGTCTGTTTTAGTTCCGATCCGTTTTTTTTTGGAAATGTTTCCGTTCTCGTATGAGCGTACGAGCGATTCTATGCATGCATTGAAAACCTTCTGTAAAGTTTCCGTCCGTTCGTACGGCAGATTACGAATACGAGAATGTCATTTTCCATCCAGACTTTTCCGTTTAATTTTCACATGTTACAACGTAGGCTTTCGTTTTTGCCCTTTTCCCACCGTATCCTCCAACGAATCCTTTACGTTTCCCGTTAGTTTCTGTTTCCCTTTTTCAATAAATAATCGTCCAGACGGAAATCCTTACGATCTTGCGCCTGCGCAGTACAAACTTAACTCATTAAAGTGCTCGCCTATATATTTGCCACCCTCACTTCTACTACAATGTTTAGCTAAATCACTTATCACTGTCCTCCATCTTCCCTTTTGGACCCTTAAAGCTCACCCAAATCACTTAGCACTATCCTCCATCTTCCCTTTTGGACCCTTAAAGCTCACCCAAACCACTTCTCGGTTAGGTTCTTCTTCCATTTTAGCCCCCTAAAACTTACCCAAATCACTTCTCGGTCATGTGAATATTCATCTTTAAATATTTATGGGCCCATTAGTTTTGTGTTAATGTATTTTGTAAATGAAATGACAATGTAACATTTTTTTTTATTCCATCATAAAATATAAAATTTTTTTAAATTTTGAAAATTTCAAATTTTTACAACTATAAAAAACAAAATACATAGCAATGGCAGGCCACAGACCACAGAACATTATTCTTCATCTGTGGTCCCCAATGAGTTGCGCAGCTCCTGCATCTCGCCCACCAACTGAAGGACCCTGACACTCTGTTGTGCCACTCTGGCACGTGTGGTCCCTGTTAAAAAAAGGTACATTAAAATATTGGTATAACCTTGTTGGGGTCATACTGCAGTGCCCCCCCCCCCCCCCACCCTGTATGGTCCAAACACCTAAATCTGGACTTCAAAAGCCAGAGGGCCCTCGCCACCACGGCCCGGGTTTGGCATAGTGCCCGATTAGAGAACCCCTGGCCCGCATTCTGCAGGCAAAGAACGGGCATCAGGAGCAAGGGCGAGTGGCACATCTTGCAGTTCCTGCAACCAAATATAAAATGATTACACAAAGCAAAGGTAACCAACTAAAACAATAACTCCTACAACAAATTAAGATTCAAGTTCAACAATCCAAATATAATTCACAAAGGACATAAGTCTAAAAAAATATAGCAATTATATGGATGTGTGGGAAAATAAAGGTTTACATGCTAAGGACTAATTTAGGTCAGCATTAAAATACATCTATAAGGCATACATGAAATGTATTGATTCAGGTATGCATTGCTATACAATTTATGGCCTCGGCCATGCTGATACATGCAATGCCCTGGTGCTAAAGGCGCGCAGACTCCCCCACATAGCCGCAAAACATGTTCAACAAAGCAATCCGAGCCCTCAAAGGTCCCGTAAGTGGATCGGAAATGAAATGGATTTATAGGGTGGTGATCCGTCGGAAATCAGCTCTCTGAATCAGACGGGAAACCCATCCCAACAACGGAAGTTATCTGAACGAACGGAAAATTTCCGCTTTTGTTTGGAAAATGATCCGAAGTAACGGAAATGTTCCGATTTGCTTCCGTTCATCGAAAGCGCATTCCCGAACGTTCGTACGAATGAAAAATGAACGAAAAAAAGCAAAAAAATGACAAACACCCACCAAAACTTTCACAGACAGCTACGGAAGTCCGGACGAATGTGTCTCTGAATCGAGGCTCATGTGTGAGAAAAAGTGCGCAAAGAGAAAGCACGTTATACCATGACAATAAATGGCAGTTTTTTTGTTTTTTTTTTATTAGCTCCAGGTATAAAAAACTACTATTTTTGTAAAAAGTGGCCATAAGGCCTGGTTTTATACTAAATTAGAAAGCAATGTGGCTACATGTCAATACAATTTGCAAATACATCATTAATTATGAATTTCTGATTCTAGGTCTGCGTCTTCTCATATCTGATAAAAGCCTAGGAATAACATTTGTTAATTTATTATACTCCTTTGAACATAATAGGAAATAAACTCATCCTGTACTTCTACATGAACTGTAATGAATATTGTTGTCATATATATAGTATATCGGGGTTGCACCCGGATTGCAAACATCAGGTAGAATTGCAGACAATCCCAATCCTGGCCATCTTTTTCTACGACCTTCTTTAACATATGCTTCAGGGTCTTATTGAAGTACCCTAGTAAGCCATCCCTGGGTGGTTGCTGAAGTGTGTATTTGGGAGACTTAAAGAAGCTTACACAGCTCCTTCATAACCTTTGATATCAAAGGGGGTCCCCTGGTCTGTGAGGATTTCAGATGGGATTCCTGTATGGGAAAACATGAAAAACAATTCTCTTGCAATATTTTTAGACATGGTTAGCGGGTGGGGTAGTTCATTTCAACTAAAATGTATTTGTGCTCTCAGCTGAGTTTACCACTGGCCCCACGAAATCCATCACAACTCTCTCAAATGGCACCTCAGTAATTGGAAGTGGAACCAAAGAGCTGTGGGGCACTTATTTGGCAGGTGAGGCATGACTCACAATAGTTTTTTTTTTTACGTCCAGACATACATCGGGCCAAAAAAATCCTTGTAGAATTTGAGTTTTATCAATTCTCAAATGCCGAGCAGGGCAACAAGGGGATTGCTATGGGCCAACTCAAGTACCATACGTCTGTAGGGTTTGGGCACCAGAAGCTGCTCCACAATTTCACCTTTATTCTTGATAACGAGATATAAGAAATCATTATTCATGGCAACATGTGGAAATTGTTGGTCAGCTTCTGGGTCCTGGGGAACCCCATTAAAAACCTTAATGGCCTCTCGAGCATTGACCAGGTTTGGATCCCTCAGTTGGGCAGAATCAACATTTTCCCTGGAAACATTTAAAGTGATTGACAAGTCAAAAGATAAAAAAAATGATCAGTAACTTACCTTTCATAGAGTGGCTTCAGCGATGTCCTTCCTCTCCAGTCCCTCTCCTTCCCAATGAAAATCACTTCTTTTTAGCAGGTAAGCCTGTAGTATAGCGATCCATGACTACCTTTTTCACAATCTGTGCTGGTGTCGTCAGTTGAAACAAATCTGGCTAACAAACACCTGGGATCTGGTGGGCTAATGCACATCAAAGCACCATTTATGCACCCTTCAGGCACAGACAGCAGGTATGGGACGAAATTTCTGCCTTTAATTTTTTGTAATCTTTAATATAATTTTCAATGAGGACAAAGTACACTTTTTGGAACCCAGCTGAAAGATAGGGCACAAGGACAGGCTTCGGGAGCTTCTCTCACATTACAGTGCTCTCAAAAACAGTGAGGTAGGCCTCCACGTCATCTGCCAGCTTTTGCAAAGCCAGTCGTACAGCTTTCTTTGGGCTCTCAGTCGTAGTGGGAGTTTGCTGGGTTTCCCCAGTGTGTTGGGCCCCAGCAGGCCTCAGTGCTAGGCCATAGCCTGTTACCGCTGTGCTTTGGCCTGCTGTTGCTGCATCTGTGACAGAACCAACTGCTTGATCAGCTCCTCCATTTGAGACTAGGGAGACATCTTTGTTGCTGCTTTCACCCAAGCCATCCACGGTTAGACTTCACTAATATATATATATATATATATATATATTCCTTACACAGCACACGCACCTTTCCACATACAATTTCCCTAATAAGACTGAGAGCAGGCATATTAAAGGCAGAAGTATCTTAACATCATACATCAAAAAGCCTTTTAGCTCTCAGACTGCAGAATTGACATTGAGTTCCACTTCGTTTTTAAAGACTGCCATAGCACTTCCGTAATTGCTTGCTGGCTTTTTTATTACGAAACTTTCAGAGATAAGAATTATGAACTGCAGACATGTTTTCTTTACTCATTTGTATCTTGGGGCTTGGCGCAATCCCTAGAGGGTTAAGTGGGTGGGATGCCTCGCTACAGATTTTGTTTTATATTGGTTTTATAGAAGTCTCAGCAGTTATTGATGGGTATTTTCGGTACTGTCGCTCTTGCTCCATCAGCATGGTGCATTCTCTGTTCATTGTGTAGCTTCCATAACAGTGGGGGGGGGTAGATATCTGTGGGTTAGGATGCACAGGCAAGGAAGTGTTGTTATTAGAAGCATTTGTGTACTGAGGTCCCAAGTCAGAAATTGCGTATCAGGATTACTCTGCACTGTAATATTATGTCTATCTTCAATATTAAATCTACCAGCTATCCCTTGGAGATTTAGTCTGGTAACCATCCTTTTCCACAATCCCCTAGCTTTGGCGCATTTTGTGCCCCTATAAAGCACTTTAGCTAGTCTTAAGTGCTTTATGGGTGTACAAAACGTGCCAACGCTAGGGGATTGTGCACTCTTGGAGATTTGCATCCAAACCATTTGAATCCTCACGGCTGCAGGGGGATACGTTGGTAGAGGCTGACCTGTGTATATTTGGAGACATTGTTTTTGAAGCCTGAAATAACTGGACAGTTTGAGGATAGTGGAGGATCTTCAGCTTGATTTTAGGATATTTCTGTGGATGTGTCAGCTGATGTTCCTGTGAAAACAGATGTTCGGGCTAAATAACCAAGAAACTGTTTGGTGAGTGATTTATTACCTCACCTGGTTGACGGGAACCACATTGGAAAGAGAACCTGTATACATTGGGAAGTAGTAGAGATTCTCCTTTAATTCAGACTTTCCATGGGACGGTTTTAAATTGTAAATTTTTTTAAACCATTGTTTTCTTGTTTTATTTACTTTGATTATTGTGATTCAGAAATGATAGCAATCCGTGAAAGCAATGGGTGAAAGCAATGAGTGAAAATTGAAAAAATGCAACCAAAATTTACAGGTGTAAAAAGATTGTGATTCAGCACTGTTTTGACACTACTTTTTTTCAATAAACGTTGTACACCTGCCCTGAGCAGGTGTAAAAAAATACTTTCCTGCATGTTTTTTAACTAAAAGACACACATGTTAACTTAATATTATTTTTTACGGTTTTCATTTTAAAAACTTTGGCCCCACTCCCTTCATATTACTTGGTGTCAGAACCTGGTGCCCATCCACAGGTGTCCAGTGTTCATCCAGGGGAGCCACAAGCACCCCTAAAAGAGTGCCAAACCTGTGCCTAAGAACATGGGGTTGGAGAGTGGCCAGTGCTAGGTACATACGGCTCACTTTTTTGGCATTGGCCTTGCTATGTCTGGTGCACAGGTCTGTAGGCACAGATCTAGGCTATAGCAATAGCTGTTTCAGTAAATTCATTAGCCGTACATTTGACAAGTCATCCAACTGCCTTTCCCATTAGGCAATGTTAAATTTACACATCCAGTGGGATGAATAAAACACGTAGAGCAAAAGAAAACAAAAAAGTCAAGTTTCCCAAAGATATATTAAATTCTAGGACAACTGGAGTACATAGTACATAGGGACATCATTTGATCAATATGAAACTATGCAAATTGTATAAAACAAAATGTTGGGTAAAGGCTTCTTAATAGAGATGAGCGAGTAGTGAAATATTCGAAATTTCGAATTTCGTTTCGAATAGACCGCGTTACTCGACTACTCGACCGAATATCGAATCCCATTATAGTCTATGGGAAAAAAATGCTCGACACTTGGAAATCTCAATTCGACCACTTGGAGGTCACCAAGTCCACCCTGAAACATCAGAAAATGATGCTAACACTGCTGGAATGCAACTGGGACAGCAGGGGAAGCATGTCTGGGTGCATATAACGCGCCCAAGTCGCACTATTACGCCACTATCACAGCCACTCAACAATACACTCCAAACACAATATAACTTCTACGTAAAGTGAGACAAGACAAGGAAACCTTCTTTCCTCTACATTGCCATGGACCCCAAGCCAAACTGTACAAAAAAGAAGAACAAAATTCTGCACCCCTTAAAATCACGTTGCCTAATGACAACCACAGATGACATAGGCAAGGGGGAAAATAAATAGACCCCACCCCTAATTGTCATTGTGTGTGTGTGTGTGTGTGAGATGTGGTCAGACATGTCCTCTTGTGTCATTGTGTCACCCCAGCAGTAAGGGAAGCTTAAAGGAGGAGGTTTGTTACAGTGTGTTACCCCAGCAGTAAGGGAAGCTTACAGGAGGAGGTTTGTTACAGTGTGTCACCCCAGCAGTCAGGGAAGCTTACAGGAGGAGGTTTGTTACAGTGTGTTACCCCAGCAGTCAGGGAAGCTTACAGGAGGAGGTTTGTTACAGTGTGTCACCCCAGCAGTCAGGGAAGCTTAAAGGAGGAGGTTTGTTACAGTGTGTTACCCCAGCAGTAAGGGAAGCTTACAGGAGGAGGTTTGTTACAGTGTGTCACCCCAGCAGTCAGGGAAGCTTAAAGGAGGAGGTTTGTTACATTGTGTCACCCCAGCAGTAAGGGAAGCTTAAAGGAGGAGGTTTGTTACAGTGTGTCACCCCAGCAGTAAGGGAAGCTTAGAGCTGAGACCTCTTAAAAATTGTGTGGAGGCCCAAGAGCTGAGACCTTTTAAAAATTGTGTGGAGGCCCAAGAGCTGAGACCTTTTAAAAATTGTGTGGAGGCCCAAGAGCTGAGACCTTTTAAAAATTGTGTGGAGGCCCAAGAGCTGAGCACTTATTAGTGCTGCAGCTACGGCTGCTTTAGTGAGGGGTAGCTGCTGCTGCTGGAATAGGGACAGAAAGACTTCAGTGGTGTATTACCACCTATATACAAAACTATATACACTCTGCTCAAAACGGCTGCTTTAGTGAGGGGTAGCTGCTGATGCTGGAATAGGGACAGAAAGACTTCAGTGGTGTATTAGCACCTATATACAAAACTATATTTTGCACTACTGTTTTGTGTCCTCTGTGCCAACAAAACACTGTTTTATACACGGTGCGTATAGGCACCATTTCACCTTCTGGCAGTATACGGCTGTATAGCCAGGTGTTCTTCCTAAAAATATATTTATATTTTGCACTACTGTTTTGTGTCCTCTGTGCCAACAAAACACTGTTTTATACACGGTGCGTATAGGCACCATTTCACCTTCTGGCAGTATACGGCTGTATAGCCAGGTGTTTTTCTTAAAAATATTTTTATATTTGGCACTACTGTTTTGTGTCCTCTTTACCAACAAAACCTTGTTATATACACGGTGCGTATAGGCACCATTTCACCTTCTGGCAGTATACGGCTGTATAGCCAGGTGTTCTTCTTAAAAATATTTTTATATTTTGCACTACTGTTTTGTGTCCTCTGTGCCAACAAAACACTGTTTTATACACGGTGCGTATAGGCACCATTTCACCTTCTGGCAGTATACGGCTGTATAGCCAGGTGTTTTTCTTAAAAATATTTTTATATTTGGCACTACTGTTTTGTGTCCTCTTTACCAACAAAACCTTGTTATATACACGGTGCGTATAGGCACCATTTCACCTTCTGGCAGTATACGGCTGTATAGCCAGGTGTTCTTCTTAAAAAAATTTTTATATTTGGCACTACTGTTTTGTGTCCTCTTTACCAACAAAACACTGTTTTATACCCGGTGCGTATAGGCACCATTTCACCTTCTGGCAGTATACGGCTGTATAGCCAGGTGTTCTTCTTAAAAATATATTTATATTTGGCACTACTGTTTTGTGTCCTCTGTGCCAACAAAACACTGTTTTATACACGGTGCGTATAGGCACCATTTCACCTTCTGGCAGTATACGGCTGTATAGCCAGGTGTTCTTCTTAAAAATATTTTTATATTTGGCATAACGCGTGGCCAAAAAAGTAAAACGTCTGAAATGCGGAGGGCTAGCGCAAAGGGACGTGGACGAGGACGGGGGCGCGGAAATGCTGGTGGGGGCACAAACCGCGTTGAAGCCAGTGGGGATACAATGCGTGCTGATGAGGGGCAGCCAGCATTACGCTCATCCAGCTTCCCTGCCTTTATGGGACAGTTATGCGGGGGGCGGGGTACACCTCTGTTAAAGCCTGAGCAGCGTGAACAGGTGGTGCAATGGATGGCCGATAACGCTTCCAGTCACTTGTCCACCACCCAGTCATCCACACAGTGTCACTCTGACCCTCCTTCCTCCCAACCTGGCCAACAGAGTCAGCCCACCCTTGACCCCTCCCAGGACCTCTTTTCGGGTCCTTTTCCAGATGTGCTGCAAGAATCCCAGGAGCTAGCAGAGGAATTTGTTTGTAGTGATGCCCAAACACTTGAGTATCCGCCATCTGCTAGTGATGTGGACCCGGAACCAGCATCTGCTATCATGAGCGATGATGATGAGACGCAGTTGCCATCAAGGGAGGCTGTTGGAATGTCCAGTGGGCAGGAGGAGGAGCAGAGAGAGGAAGTGGAAGAGGAGGTGGTGGACGACGAAATGACCGACCCCACTTGGACAGGGGTGATGTCCAGCAGGGAAAGCAGTGGAGATGCGGTCTGCGCATCACCGAATAAGGCAGCAAGAGGCAGAGGACAGTCCAGAGGCAGAGGACAGTCCAGACAGAGAAGGCAGGCCACAGCCAGCAGGGCCGAAGCTCTTCCCGGCAGCAGGCAGTCGCGCGAAGCTCCCCCATCGAGGCCTCGTACTTCTGTGGTGTGGAGATTTTTTAATGTTTGCGCGGATGACAAACTGAGCGCGGTTTGCGCAATCTGCCACTCAAAACTGAGTAGGGGCTCTGAGAAGAGCAATCTGACCACCTCAGGCATGCGCCGTCACTTGGAATTCAAGCACTGGGCTGAGTGGGAGAGAGCAAACGCAATACAACCTGCGCCCCGTCTTGCTGCCACTGCCTCTTCCCCTTTGTTGTGTGCTGCCACTGCGGTCCAGACCTCCAGCCAGGACACCTCCACATCTGCCTCTGCCTCGGCTACTTTGGGGCCTTCTCCTTCAGCCCCCCCTTCCCCCGCATCTTCGTCTGCACCTTCCATCTCCTCGTCCCATCAACTGTCCATCTCGCAGGCGTTCAACCGCAGGCGGAAGTACGCCTCCAGTCACCCCCAAGCCCAAGCCTTAACCTGCCTCATCTCCAAACTGCTGGCCCTGGAGATGTTGCCGTTTAGGCTTGTGGAGACGCAGGCCTTCCGCGACCTGATGGCGGCTGCCGCACCTCGCTATTCCGTCCCTAGCCGCCACTATTTTTCCCGGTGTGGCGTCCCCGCCCTGCACCAGCACGTGTCGCGTAACATCAGGCGGGCCCTGAGGTACGCAGTCAGCGCAAAGGTCCACTTGACCACCGACTCGTGGACAAGCGCTTGCGGCCAAGGACGCTACATCTCTTTGACGGCACACTGGGTGAATGTTGTGGAAGCGGGGACGGGGTCGCAAACAGGGACGGCCTACATACCACCCCCGCCCAAGATTGCCAGCACGGGTTCTGATAGACCCCCCTCCTCTTCCTCCTCCTCCTCCTCCTCCTCTGCCTTAACATCGCCCTCAGCCCCTAGCTGGAAGCGTTGCAGCACTGGCGCGGGGAGACGTCAGCAGGCGGTGCTTAAGCTCATCAGCTTGGGCGACAGGAAGCACAGCGCCGCAGAGGTGAGGCACGCCATATTGCAGCAGACAGAGATGTGGCTGTCGCCGCTGCAGCTAGGACCAGGCATGGTCGTGTGCGATAACGGCCGTAACCTGGTGGCGGCTCTGGAGCTTGCAGAACTCAATCACGTACCATGCCTGGCCCACGTTTTTAATTTGGTAGTACAAAAGTTTCTAAAGACTTACCCCAACCTGGCAGAGCTACTGGTCAAAGTGCGGCGCTTGTGCGCTCACTTTCGGAAGTCAACTGTAGCTGCTGCTAGCTTAAAAAAAATCCAGCAACGCCTCCATTTGCCTCAACATCGGCTGTTGTGCGACCTGCCCACTCGCTGGAATTCCACCTATTGCATGTTGGCCAGGGTGTGTGAGCAGCAGAAAGCATTGATGGAGTACCAGATGATGCATCCACGCGTGCCTCCAACTCAGCTCCCTCAGTTTGCCAACCACGACTGGCCATGGATGGCAGACATATGCGATGTATTGCGTATCTTTGAGGAGTCCACTAAGCAGGTCAGCAGCGAGGACGCTATAGTGAGCGTAACCATCCCGCTCCTAGGCGTCCTTAAAGAATCGCTCATCGCAATAAGGGAGAACGCATTGCACACAGAGGAGACGGGGGTAGGAGGAGACGCAACGCAGGTAGACAGTCAGACCACACTTTTGTCTGCTGCTCGGTGGCAGTTGCAGGAGGAGGAGGATGAGGAGGAGGAGGACAACGTGGAGGTGGCTGTGGAAGAGGATGCTGGCGGCGAGGGTAGCAGTCAGGCTGTGTGCGTCCCATTGGTTCAGCGCGGATGGGGCGGAGAGGAGGAGGAAGAGGAGGAAATGGAAAATGATCCTTCTGGTGGGGGCAGTGAGGTCATGCCTACTCAGAGTCTGGCACACATGGCTGACTTCATGCTGGGCTGCTTTTCCCGGGACATACGTGTTGTCCGGATATTGGAGAACAAACTATACTGGGTCTTCGCACTCCTGGACCCCCGGTATAAAGATAACTTCTCCTCTTTTATTCCGGTAGAGGAGAAGACGAATCGATTACTGGAATACCAGAGGGAACTCTTGCAGAACATGATGCAGATTTTCCCACCCAGCATCGCTGGCGGCAGAGAGGAGAGTGTCTCCCAGAGTCTGACAAAATCGATCAGGCCCACAGCCACCAGGGGAACACTCTCCAAGGTGTGGGACACGTTCATGTCACCCCCTCGTGCAACTTCCATCACTGCGGGGCCCGCTATCAGCAGGAGGGACAAGTATCGGCGGATGTTGCGGGACTACCTGGCAGACCACACCCCTGTCCTCCCCGATCCCTCGGCGACCTACACTTACTGGGTCTCCAAGTTGGACACGTGGCTGGAACTGTCCCTGTACACCTTGGAGGTGCTTGCCTGCCCTGCCGCCAGCGTGCTATCAGAAAGGGTGTTCAGCGCAGCCGGGGGCATTATAACCGATAAGCGCAGCCGCCTGTCAACCGACAGTGCCGACAGGCTGACGCTAATCAAAATGAACAGCAAGTGGATTGACCCGGACTTTGCTTGTACAACAGTGGAAAGCAGCCAAGAGTGAAGTGCCATCTGTATGAAGTGCCATTTCCTCCTCCTCCTCCTCCTCCTCCTCCTCCTTAACCGCCGTAGAATTGCTGTATTAATGAAAAAAATTATGGCTCACCTCTTGGGCTTAATACAATCAATTTTTAAGAGGTCTCAGCTCTTGGGCCTCCACACAATTTTTAAGAGGTCTCAGCTCTTGGGACTCCACACAATTTTTAAGAGGTCTCAGCTCTTGGGACTCCACACAATGTTTGAGAGGTCTCAGCTCTTGGGCCTCCACACAATTTTTAAAAGGTCTCAGCTCTTGGGCCTCCACACAATTTTTAAAAGGTCTCAGCTCTTGGGCCTCCACACAATTTTTAAAAGGTCTCAGCTCTTGGCCTCCACACAATTTTTAAAACATAGCAGCACTAATAAGGGATTAAGGACTCTCTTGTCTTCTGGTAGCTGGTATATATGGTGGTAAATGCGAGATTCTGAGCTTCTAGGGCCCTGCCTGACTACATAGGATATGAGCTATATACTGTTCAACATAGCAGCACTAATAAGGGATTAAGGACTCTCTTGTCTTCTGGTAGCTGGTATATATGGTGGTAAATGCGAGATTCTGAGCTTCTGGGGCCCTGCCTGCCTACATATGAGCTAAATACTGTTCAGCATAGTAGCCCTAATAAGGGCTCTCAATGACTCTCTTGTCTTCTGGTAGCTGGTATATATGGTGGTAAATGCGAGATTCTGAGCTTCTAGGGCCCTGCCTGACTACATAGGATATGAGCTATATACTGTTCAACATAGCAGTACTAATAAGGGATTAAGGACTCTCTTGTCTTCTGGTAGCTGGTATATATGGTGGTAAATGCGAGATTCTGAGCTTCTGGGGCCCTGCCTGCCTACATAGGATATGAGCTATATACTGTTCAGCATAGCAGCACTAATAAGGGATTAAGGACTCTCTTGTCTTCTGGTAGCTGGTATATATGGTGGTAAATGCGACATTCTGAGCTTCTAGGGCCCTGCCTGACTACATAGGATATGAGCTATATACTGTTCAACATAGCAGCACTAATAAGGGATTAAGGACTCTCTTGTCTTCTGGTAGCTGGTATATATGGTGGTAAATGCGAGATTCTGAGCTTCTGGGGCCCTGCCTGACTACATAGGATATGAGCTATATACTGTTCAACATAGCAGCACTAATAAGGGATTAAGGACTCTCTTGTCTTCTGGTAGCTGGTATATATGGTGGTAAATGCGAGATTCTGAGCTTCTGGGGCCCTGCCTGCCTACATAGGATATGAGCTATATACTGTTCAGCATAGCAGCACTAATAAGGGATTAAGGACTCTCTTGTCTTCTGGTAGCTGGTATATATGGTGGTAAATGCGAGATTCTGAGCTTCTAGGGCCCTGCCTGACTACATAGGATATGAGCTATATACTGTTCAACATAGCAGCACTAATAAGGGATTAAGGACTCTCTTGTCTTCTGGTAGCTGGTATATATGGTGGTAAATGCGAGATTCTGAGCTTCTGGGGCCCTGCCTGCCTACATATGAGCTAAATACTGTTCAGCATAGTAGCCCTAATAAGGGCTCTCAATGACTCTCTTGTCTTCTGGTAGCTGGTATATATGGTGGTAAATGCGAGATTCTGAGCTTCTAGGGCCCTGCCTGACTACATAGGATATGAGCTATATACTGTTCAACATAGCAGTACTAATAAGGGATTAAGGACTCTCTTGTCTTCTGGTAGCTGGTATATATGGTGGTAAATGCGAGATTCTGAGCTTCTGGGGCCCTGCCTGCCTACATAGGATATGAGCTATATACTGTTCAGCATAGCAGCACTAATAAGGGATTAAGGACTCTCTTGTCTTCTGGTAGCTGGTATATATGGTGGTAAATGCGAGATTCTGAGCTTCTAGGGCCCTGCCTGACTACATAGGATATGAGCTATATACTGTTCAACATAGCAGCACTAATAAGGGATTAAGGACTCTCTTGTCTTCTGGTAGCTGGTATATATGGTGGTAAATGCGAGATTCTGAGCTTCTGGGGCCCTGCCTGACTACATAGGATATGAGCTATAAACTGTTCAACATAGCAGCACTAATAAGGGATTAAGGACTCTCTTGTCTTCTGGTAGCTGGTATATATGGTGGTAAATGCGAGATTCTGAGCTTCTGGGGCCCTGCCTGACTACATAGGATATGAGCTATATACTGTTCAACATAGCAGCACTAATAAGGGATTAAGGACTCTCTTGTCTTCTGGTAGCTGGTATATATGGTGGTAAATGCGAGATTCTGAGCTTCTAGGGCCCTGCCTGCCTACATAGGATATGAGCTATATACTGTTCAACATAGCAGCACTAATAAGGGATTAAGGACTCTCTTGTCTTCTGGTAGCTGGTATATATGGTGGTAAATGCGAGATTCTGAGCTTCTGGGGCCCTGCCTGACTACATAGGATATGAGCTATATACTGTTCAACATAGCAGCACTAATAAGGGATTAAGGACTCTCTTGTCTTCTGGTAGCTGGTATATATGGTGGTAAATGCGAGATTCTGAGCTTCTAGGGCCCTGCCTGCCTACATAGGATATGAGCTATATACTGTTCAACATAGCAGCACTAATAAGGGATTAAGGACTCTCTTGTCTTCTGGTAGCTGGTATATATGGTGGTAAATGCGAGATTCTGAGCTTCTGGGGCCCTGCCTGCCTACATAGGATATGAGCTATATACTGTTCAGCATAGCAGCACTAATAAGGGATTAAGGACTCTCTTGTCTTCTGGTAGCTGGTATATATGGTGGTAAATGCGAGATTCTGAGCTTCTAGGGCCCTGCCTGACTACATAGGATATGAGCTATATACTGTTCAACATAGCAGCACTAATAAGGGATTAAGGACTCTCTTGTCTTCTGGTAGCTGGTATATATGGTGGTAAATGCGAGATTCTGAGCTTCTGGGGCCCTGCCTGCCTACATATGAGCTAAATACTGTTCAGCATAGTAGCCCTAATAAGGGCTCTCAATGACTCTCTTGTCTTCTGGTAGCTGGTATATATGGTGGTAAATGCGAGATTCTGAGCTTCTAGGGCCCTGCCTGACTACATAGGATATGAGCTATATACTGTTCAACATAGCAGCACTAATAAGGGATTAAGGACTCTCTTGTCTTCTGGTAGCTGGTATATATGGTGGTAAATGCGAGATTCTGAGCTTCTGGGGCCCTGCCTGCCTACATAGGATATGAGCTATATACTGTTCAGCATAGCAGCACTAATAAGGGATTAAGGACTCTCTTGTCTTCTGGTAGCTGGTATATATGGTGGTAAATGTGAGATTCTGAGCTTCTAGGGCCCTGCCTGACTACATAGGATATGAGCTATATACTGTTCAACATAGCAGCACTAATAAGGGATTAAGGACTCTCTTGTCTTCTGGTAGCTGGTATATATGGTGGTAAATGCGAGATTCTGAGCTTCTAGGGCCCTGCCTGACTACATAGGATATGAGCTATATACTGTTCAACATAGCAGCACTAATAAGGGATTAAGGACTCTCTTGTCTTCTGGTAGCTGGTATATATGGTGGTAAATGCGAGATTCTGAGCTTCTGGGGCCCTGCCTGCCTACATATGAGCTAAATACTGTTCAGCATAGTAGCCCTAATAAGGGCTCTCAATGACTCTCTTGTCTTCTGGTAGCTGGTATATATGGTGGTAAATGCGAGATTCTGAGCTTCTAGGGCCCTGCCTGACTACATAGGATATGAGCTATATACTGTTCAACATAGCAGCACTAATAAGGGATTAAGGACTCTCTTGTCTTCTGGTAGCTGGTATATATGGTGGTAAATGCGAGATTCTGAGCTTCTAGGGCCCTGCCTGACTACATAGGATATGAGCTATATACTGTTCAACATAGCAGCACTAATAAGGGATTAAGGACTCTCTTGTCTTCTGGTAGCTGGTATATATGGTGGTAAATGCGAGATTCTGAGCTTCTAGGGCCCTGCCTGACTACATAGGATATGAGCTATATACTGTTCAACATAGCAGCACTAATAAGGGATTAAGGACTCTCTTGTCTTCTGGTAGCTGGTATATATGGTGGTAAATGCGAGATTCTGAGCTTCTGGGGCCCTGCCTGCCTACATATGAGCTATATACTGTTCAGCGTAGTAGCCCTAATAAGGGCTCTTAATGACTCTCTTGTCTTCTGGTAGCTGGTATATATGGTGGTAAATGCGAGATTCTGAGCTTCTGGGGCCCTGCCTGCCTACATATGAGCTATATACTGTTCAGCGTAGTAGCCCTAATAAGGGCTCTTAATGACTCTCTTGTCTTCTGGTAGCTGGTATATATGGTGGTAAATGCGAGATTCTGAGCTTCTGGGGCCCTGCCTGCCTACATATGAGCCATATACCGTTCAGCATAGTAGCCCTAATAAGGGCTCTTAATGACTCTCTTGTCTTCTGGTAGCTGGTATAGATGGTGGTAAATGCGAGATTCCGAGCTTCTGGGGCCCTGCCAGCGACAGCCTGTCTTTCCCTGCTGTGAGCGTCTGTCCCTCACTAAGTTCAAGCTGCTAATGCTGACGAAGAGGAAGTGCTGAGTTTTGTATATTCGAGGTCACATGGTTTTTCCAGCCAATGCGTGTAGACGCCGTTCTCGCGATGCCAGCGTCCTCCCAGGACCTGTCCCACCCCCCCTGCATGGTGATTGGTGTAAAAAACGCGCCAGGGAAGGTGGGAGGGGAAACGAATTGTGAGTGCGCCATCGCCGCTGTACTCGATCGAAATCGAGTATGACGAACAGCGTAGTATTCGATCGAATACCGGCTCGGTCGAATACTACTCGCTCATCTCTACTTCTTAACACAATAGATTCTTGCAGAGATTTTGGAATGTTTCTAGGAAAATTCAATCCAATTTTACTGCACTTCTCCACAATTTGTGCATGCAAATGTAACTTTCTCACACACATGTAAAAAATGTAAATTTGACTAGACTCATTTAACTCAGCTGTGCTGAATCTGTTAAAGCTACTTACGTTTTTTTCATGCAGTTTTCCTGCACAAAATGATTTTTTTTCTATGTGTGCTGAATAAAACCCTGGATCTGCCTTCTAGGGAAAATACATCACGATAGTCCAGGACATTCTGTTCTCTGCCAAACAGCCTAGAGGTATAGACCCTGCATCCATTTTTGCAGCAGTTTCGCAAAAACCAGTGCTGGTAACACAGTTCTCACCCATCAAAGCATTTACAAAGTACATCATTGATCACATGGAGGCCCTAATGAAGGCTTACTGTTGTTTTCTCTTCAAGGGCTCTGGTCAAATGGTGCCCAGGATCTTGGCTCTTCATGTGCTCTCTAGACGCACCCCTTGGCCAAAAACCTTTTATTGGGATGCAGGGGAAAAAGGACAATGGCCTCACTCCCCAAGAAATCGAAATATTTTGGTAAAGTTCCCATGGTCAGATACAGACCAAGTTTAAGAATGTCTCGTATGTCCTCCTCAGCTTGATAAAACACCCGTACCTATTTGGGTTGGGTGGGTGGTGCCTGCTTTCCTTTGCCCAGGTCTCAAAGGCTAACTTCAGGGTGCTATTTTTCCCTGAATTGTTTTTTTTTCCATCACTAATCTGCTTGTGCCAGTGCAAAAACATAGCATGCCTTGTTACCGGAGGGTTGCAGTTTCAATTCCTGGCCATGGGACATGACTGAAGTGCTCTTGAGCAATGTACCTAACCCCCCAACTGCTACCTGGGTGCCATAATTAGGACATGTGTGCACAAGCATACAATGGCCATCTTTGGGCAAAAAAACTGCTTTCTAGAAGGCCGCCAACCATGTAATCTCTGGCACATCGGTGACCTTGGTGTCACCGGTTACTAGCAATTGTAGACTCCAGCAGGCTCAGCGTGCATCCTTTTCCAGCCTGCCCTGCAAGGTTTGCCTGCTTACCACGCCCACTACCAAGGTTAAGATTTTAAAACAACTTACCTGATCCTTCCTTGATGCCAGCAGTGGGTGAGGCTCTGCACAGCAGTCATAGACTTGAGTGCAGTGCAAATATTAAAGTGCCCATTTCTGCAGCTGCCTAAAGTTTTAATATGTCCTATTCTACCATAGCAGCTTTGTTATTTTTGTAATTTCCGAAACTAATGTTTCAGTTTCCAGTAGCTTCTGGCTTGTGTCTGCACAGAGCTTAGTGCAGTGTTCTTTAAATTTATCAAAGTGAACCAAAAATCAAAAAGATGCCCGGCAGAGTAAATCTCTAAACATGGTGGAAGCCATGGAACCTTTTTCTGGATTCCTGCAGAGCTAAACTGCAGAACAGCAGGTGACACTGCAGAACAGCCAAATCTATGCTTCCACTCTGCTCTGTGAATCACTGCTGGCATTCTAAGGGGAGAGAGCAGAGATGTTGCATTTCCACATTTTATTGCAGTGGGAACCAGCTAGAATGTGAGTATGTTGTACAGCACCCTGTACCTGTTTAGAGATTTACACTGTGGGGCATCCCACAAGGGAATGCCCCAAGGGCAGGGTTCTCCCTAGTTCTTCCACACCAAGAGAACTGGCACAAATAACATTAGGTAGTCCAATCTATTAATATTGTTTTTACACATTCTATTTTACAATTCTGTGTTGGTTAGATTGTATGCAAATATTCATAAATATAAATTTCTGTAACATGAGCTGCACCTTTTTATCAATAATGGGTATAGGCCAGGGATGGGCAACTATTTTTTCCATGGGGCCACATGAGAAACTAAAAATATTGTGGAGGGCTGGGCCAAAAGACTGAACTCAATTCTGCATAATATTAATTGAATTTCTTTATAAAAAGCAGTATATAGCATTGTTTTGACAAGCTGGTACGTGTATATGTTATAGTTAAACCATGAAAAAGTGAGGTTGCCTTACAAAAAAATGTAACTTATTAAATAAACCATTATTATTATTATTGGTACCCTTCCAGGGTGGGGAACCCCATTTTTTTGGGAATAACCCCCCCCCCCAAAAAATGGTATGAGGTCCCCCTTCCCAGCATTGCCAGCCCGGGGACCAGCTATGGGGCTTGTGGAACAGATCGCAGGGGCTAGTTTTGCTTAATGGCAAGTCACCCACTAGCCGCAGGTGACTTGCCAGCCCCCTAAGCCTTGTGAACTGGTATAAGGGTATCATGAACCCCTTACCACTTCACAAAGGGATAAATGTAAAAAAAAAAAAAATAATAATACATTTTTATTAACATTATTTTCTTTTTGCATGGCACGGCCCGCTTCGGTAGTCATAACAGTTGGGTTATTCCGCCACGAGGTGGCGCAGTGGTAATGCAGAAAAGCTGTGGCTTGTCCCGGCTCCCTATAAAAACGGGCTTAACCATAGATTTCCCCCAGTGTTCTCTCTGCAGGGGACTGCAAAGTTAGCAGATGGCACTCTCTCTTGCACAGGTGAGCGGTGCAACCAAGCCTGCGGCCCTGCAAGTCTATTTCCATCCGTTTCTGGACCCTCCCAGCCGTGGCTGACAGATCGGGTGAAGGTAGAAGAGCACTAGGGTCAAGTGCTCCTGGAGCGCAGCTCCAAGCCGCAGACCCTGTAACACAAAGGGTATCCGGTCATAGGCATTATGGTGAGCCTATTAGGGATGCAGAGTTTCTGTCCTAGCTTCTGAGGGGGTAAGTAGTTTGGGGACTGTGTCCCCTCTTTTTCCTTTGGGTACCCCCTCCACCCCCTCCTTCCCTGACCATGGCTGCTCACCGCTGCTTCTCTCTCTCTTCCCCCCCCCCCAACTTGGTTGGGGGGGAAAAAGGGGGGGGGGGACGGGTGGTGGCGGTGAGTAGTCATATCTGTGGTGTTTTTACATTTTTTGGTGTGTTTTCTGGTGTTTTTAGCTGCTGCGCCGCTTTGTACTGCGTTCCGCGGCTGTGGGTGCTATAACCTGGGGTGATTTTGCTTTGTCATGGCGCCGGGCGGGTCACGTGAGTGCAGTTTTTCGCGCTCTTCGGGGGGCGGGGCCGGGTGATGACGCGTATCGCGTCGTTCACCTTGCGGCCCAACCCTCAAGGTGCCTCTGCCGGCGCCATTTTGGACGAGCTGCGCCGCTGGATTTCTCCCTTCCTGGCTGACCCCTGTGTGACCCCGCAGTGTCTTTGGTCCTTGGTTTTTAATTGAATTGGGGTATTTTGCTGCGGGATGCTTATGTGTGATTTTACTTATGTCTTTCAGGCGGGATACCATTGGGTTGTGGTTTCTCCCGGCTCCACTCCTTTTCTCCCCCTCATCCCCCTTTTTTTAACTTCTGAGGGCATCTTGTGGGAGGGCATCCCGGGTGGCTTCTGTATTAAGCCTGTACCCACTGCTGGCCTATTGCGCCTGTGCTAATCACCATATGGAGGCTTCTGGGGATAGCGCGCTTGGGGGCCCTTCGGGGCAAGCACGGCTGTGTTCCATGTGTGGGGTATCCCCTGTGAGTAACAGTGTCACGGTGTGCGTGCCGTGCGCTGAAAGTGTCCTTGTGCTTCAAGCTGGTTTGCCTGCTTCGCTTCCCAGTTCTGCGCCTCACTCGGCTTCACCTACTCCCCTGCTCCTGCAATTGGGCCCCAGTGAGGGGAATGTTGGCAGGGAGTCACATTCTGATTTGGCTCTGCGGGTGGCTAACATTGAAAAGCTGCTTGCCAGGAATGCTCCTATGAAGGCCTCTGGCAAGAAGAGACACCTGGACCCCAGGCCTGCTCCCCTTACTGAGATGTATGTGGGGATTGATGACTGTCACCCCCTTGAGATGGGGGAGCTCTCCCAGGACTCTGACTCCTCTGGGAACCAGCAGGAGGGTTGCGATAGTGACCCTGGGTCTGCGTCCGGAGAGGAATCATGGTACCCTGAGGACACTGATAATCTGTTGTCACATGTTTTTGAAATTTTGCACATTGCTCCCCCTGAGGTAGCTAAAAGAAAGCAGGGGGAACTTTTTCGCCCTGGTAAACAGCATCTAGAGTTCCCTGAGCAGGAACATTTTACCACCTTGGTGTTTAAAGAATGGGAACGTCCTAACAAGTTGCCTGCGGTGCCCAAGGGTTTGGATAAAAGGTATCCCTTTCCCGTTGATCTTGTTAAGAGGTGGTCATTTCCCCCTGAAGTTGACACTACCACTCTGAGGGATGGAGAGGACCAGCGCATGGTCAAGTGGCCTGCCATGATTTTACCTGTGTGGGGGCTGGCTTGCGTCCCTGTATGTGCTGCCGCCATTACTGCTATTGCCCTTAAGAAGCTGCTTAAGCGTCTCCTTGATGGAACAACAGCTGGTGGTGTGGGGGAGGAATATAGGACTCTCTTACTTTGCACTGATTTTGTGGCCTTTATCCTTACTGCTATGGATGATGCTGTGTGGAAGGACCTCTGCGATCTTGGTGGCTATGTGCCGCTCTCTCTGGTTGCGCCAGTGGGCAGCTGACGCTGCGGCTAAGAAAGCTCTCACTGGCCTCCCCTCGTGGGGCTGCGGCTGTTTGGAGAACTTATTGATGTTCTAGCCAAGGATGGAAGGCTGCCTCAGCGTAGGAGGCAGTCTCTGCCCTTTCGGGGCTCCTCTGCCCCCCTCCCTTCCTTTCACATTCCCAGAGGGGGCTGTGGCTCCCTCCTCTCCGGTGGTCGCAGAGATTCTTGGGGCCGTGGCAGAACCAGTGGTCGTCCCGGTCTCTCCTGGAATCTTAGTTCCAAACCCTCTCCGAAGCCCCCTCAGGCATGAAGGGACGCCCTCACCCATCCGGGTGGGGGATCGGCTTTGGCTCTTTGCTCACGTCTGGAGGCTTCATGTCTCAGACCGGTGGATTCAGGAGGTAGTGTCCTCCGGTTACAAGATAGAGTTTGCAGCCTGCCCCCCCACCCCAAGATTCATAAACCCCCTGTCCGCTCAGGGATTTCTTCTGGCTGTTCATTGCCTGTTAGAGTCCAGAGTCATTTGTTTGGTGCCTCATCAAGAAAGAGGTCAGGGATACTATTCTTAGTATATAGTACGTCCTGCTCCAGAAGATTCATTACGTCTGGATATTACTCCGCCAGATGGCGCTGGACTGCAGAGACAGAGAAATTGACTCCTCCCGGCCCCTCAAATATCCGGGACCTCCCACAAATTCCCAGATTTTCTCTGCAGTCTGGACTGTGAAGGACAAGAAGATGGCTCTCTCTTCTCACAGGTGAGTGGGGCTATTAGCCTGCGGCCCTGTAGGACTATTCCCACCCGTTCCATTGTTCATTTTGCCTCCCAGCCTTGGCTGCGCTGGTTCGGGTGATGGTAGACAGCACCGCTGTCAGGTGCTTAGGAGCGCTGCTCCACCGCAATCCCCCACCAAAGGGTAGGCGGCATAGGCACATGGTGAGCCTTTTTGGGATGCCCCTCCCGCACTATTGCCCCTTGCCCCTGTTTATTGTGTGCCCTACGTTAGGTGGCCGCTGCCCTCCCTCGCTCTCCCTTGTAGTTCTCAGGGGGGGCGTGAGTTGTACATTCTCCTTGTGCAGGGTGTGCTTGGTTATGCATTCCTGATATCACCGTACGGCTTGGTGGCACTGGTTGCCTTTTTGAATATGCCGCCGCCGCACGTGCTTGTACGGCGTTCCGCCACCGTCGGCAGCATTACCTCTGGCGCTGCTGCGCCATCATTGGTTCTTTTTGTCAGGTGTGCGGCTCCGCGCTCTTTGGGGGGGGGCCTTGCGGATGGCGCGTTCCGCATCACTGTCTCCGCGCCTACCTACCGCGGTCCGTGAGTTCCCCTGCGGGCTGTTTGCTTATTTTTTTCTGTTATGTATGCATGTCGCTTACAGTGCCCTTGCTTATGTCTTACAGGCGGGTCAAACTCAGTTGGTTTCTCCCGGCCCTGCCCCCTCTATTAGTTTTTAAACTTATTGAGGCCTAGTGTGCTATTTCCTCCCACTTCCCTTGCGGACTTTTGGGGCATCCCGGGTTGCTTTTATAGCGAGAATCCCTATCGGCCGATCGTGCCGCTATAATCACCATATGGAGGCTTCTCAGGATAATGTGCTCGGGGTTCCTTCGGGACAAGCCCGGCTGTGTGTGGCGTGTGGGGTGTCCCCTACAAGTGTTGACAATGTGCGGGTTTGTGTACCTTGTGCCCAGCAGGTGCTTGCGCTGCAGCCTGGTTTACCGGCAGCCTTGCCTGAACCTCGTATGGCTTCGCCTACTCCCCCACGCTTACATCTGACTCATACCAGTGGGGGTCTCAACCCGATGTGTCTACTAGACTGGCTAGTGTTGAAAAGTTGCTTGCTAATACTATGGGGCGTACGGCCTCTGCTAAGAAGTGGCATTTGGCGCCTGATGTCGCTCTTTTCCCTATGGAGGCTGAAGAGTTCTTTGATCTGTCTGGTTATACCCCCCTGGAAGAAGGGGAATTGTTCTTGGACTCAGAATCATCTGATGAGCGGCCCAGGGGTTATGCTGTTTCTGGCTCTGATCCCTGGGCCCCGGATGATACTGATAGGCTTTTGGCTCAGATTTTTGAAGTGCTTTCTATCTCTCCCCCGGCGCGGCTCCTAAGCAGCAGGGGGAATTTTTTCATGTTGCTAAGCCACGTTTAGAGTTCCCTGAACAATCTCACTTTAATAATCTCGTGCTCAATGAATGGGAGCTTCCTATCAAGCTCCCCGGAGTCCCTAAGAGTTGGGATAAGAGATATCCCTTTCCTGCTGATGTGGTTAAACGTTGGTCATCCCCTCCCGAAGTGGATGCCCCAATTCTCGGTTTGTCTAACACCTCTGTCATGCATTCCCCTGACTCTACTACCCTGAAGGATAGTGAAGACCGGCGTATTGATCAGCTGGCTTCCCATGCCTTTGCCTGTGTGGGGACGGCACTGCGCCCGGTTTGTGCCTCTGCCATTACAGCTGTGGCTATTAGGACTCTGCTTAAACGTGTCCTAGATGGAGCTCCTGATGATGTTTCTAGTGAAGAGTATAATGCACTCTCGCCTTGTGAGGTATTTGTGGCTTATGTCCTCTCTGGCTTGGATGATACCATTAGGATGTGTGGCAGAGCCTCTGCCTTGGTGGTGGTTATACGCCGTTCGGTTTGACTGCGCCAGTGGGCAGCTGACAACACTGCCAAGAAGGCTCTCACTGGTCTTCCCTTCAAAGGACTATACCTATTTGGGGACCGCCTAGACCTGTTTGCTAAGGGAGGTAGGTTACCCCAGCGCAGAAGACAGTCTCGGCCCTTTCGGGGCCCGGGCTCCTTTCCTTCCCCTACCGTGGATCCAGAATGGGGAGAGGGGCCTCCTTTACTGGGGCCCAAGGAGATTTCTGGGGCTCCAAACCTAAGCCTTCCCCCAAGCCCCCTCAGGCATGAAGGGGCGCCCTCACCAATCCGGGTGGGGGGACGGCTTCTGCTCTTTGCTCACATCTGGAGGCATCATGTCTCAGACGGGTGGATTTAGGAGGTAGTGTCCTCTGGTTACAAGATAGAGTTTGCTGCTGGCCGCCCCCAAGATTCATGAGATCCCGGATGTCTCAGGACCCCATGTCAGCTCAGGCTCTGGTTCTGGCGGTGCAAGCCTTCTAGAACTGGGGGTCGTCTGTCAGGTCCCCTTACGAGAAAGGGGCAAGGGGTTTTAATCCAATCTTTTCACCGTACCCAAGAGAGACAGGTCCATCCTGGATTTGAAGATCCTCAACAAATTTGTGAGATGCAGGTGCTTTCGCATGGAAACTCTGTGCTCTGCTATCAGTTCCCTGCGTCCAGGGGACTTCATGACCTCTGTGGACATCAAGGATGCTTACCTTCATATTCCCATCTTGCCTGGTCATCAAAGATTCCTCAGGTTCGCTCTGGGGGATCAGCACTACCAATTTGTGGCATTGCCCTTCGGTCCCACTTCGGCTCCCAGAGTGTTTACCAAGGTGTTGGCAGGGTTGCTGACTCTGCTCAGGTCTCAGGGCATCCGCATTCTGCCCTATTTGGACTACATTCTCATCACTTCTCAGTCTCTCCAACAGGCAGAGCTGGATACTCAACGAGTAGTGTCCACCCTGGAGTCATTCGGCTGGGTGATCAATCACCCCAAATCTTCCCTGTCTCCCTCCTTGGTGACGCCATTTCTGGGAATGAATCTGAATACAGTTCAGCCAAGGATCTTTCTTCCTCAGCAGAAGGTGGACAGTCTGCTGCCGCAGGTTCAGTTCCTTCTATCTTGCCCTCATCCCTCCATCAGGCAGGGAATGCAGCTGGTGGGCCTGATGGTGTCCGAGGCGGTTCCTTCTGCCCAGTTTCAAATGAGGCCTCTGCAACTCCACCTATTGTCAGTATGGGACAAGGATCCTGCGTCCCTGGACCAGGTCCTTGTTCTTTCCCCCCCAGCCAGGCAGTCCCTCTCATGGTGGCTGGATTCCAGGAACCTGCTGGCGGGCAGATCCTTTCTGGCCCCCTGCTGGGAGACGGTCACCACGGATGCCAGTCTGACAGGTTGGGGGGGCTTCTGGAGGTCCCTACATTTCCCAGGGCGGTGGGGCCCTCGGGAGGCCCACACCCCTATCAACATTCTGGAACTGAGGGCGATCAGGTTGGTTCTGGCTCACTTGACCCTCCACCTTCGGGGCTAGCCTGTTCAGGTCCGCTCGGACAACCAGACGGCGGTTGCCTACATCAATCATCAGGGAGGGACCCAGAGCAAGGGGGCCCTCAAGGAAGTGTCTCTGATCCTGTCCTGGGCGGAGGAAAATGTTCCCTGCATCTCAGATGTGTACATTCCGGGGGTAGAACTCTCTGAGCAGAGGGACCTCTCGCCTGGGAGAATGGTCCCTCAGCGACAGGATGTTTCACTCTCTGTGTCACCGTTGGGGTCAGCCAGATGTGGATCTGTTTGCGTCCCGTCACAATCACAAGCTCCCAGTCTTTGTCTCCCTGTCCCAGGATCCTCTGACCTTGGCCACAGATGCTCTAGCAATGTCATGGCAGGACTTTCAGCTTCTGTATGTCTTTCCCCCATTCCCCCTGTTGGGCAGGGTTCTGCACAAGATAACTCAGGAAGGGATCCCGGCAATTCTGGTGGCTCCCTGTTGGCCAAGAAGGGTGTGGTTCGCAGACATAGTGCAGCTGGCGGTAGATCAGTACGTTCTGCCCAGGGTTCCAGACCTACTCACTCAGGGACATTTACGCCATCCCAATTTACAAATGCTGGCTTTGACGGCCTGGCTGCTGAAACCTCCATCCTGATGGGAAAGGGGCTTTCTGCCTGACACCCTGATTTGGGCTAGGAAGAAGTCTTCTTCTGCCATTTACTGCAGGGTTTGGCGTGCCTACATTGACTGGTGTGAGTCTAGGTCTCTCCCGTCGTGTGTTCTCTATCCCCAGGATTCTCTGAAGGGCCATGTCTCTGCCCTTGCTGTTTTCTTCCAAAGACCTTTTGCTCAGCATTCTCTGGTTAAGACCTTTTTCCAGGGGGTTACTCATGTGCGTCCTCCACGTAAGCCTTTGTTACCTGTTTGGGACTTGAACTTGGTCCTTTCTGCTCTGCAGGGCGCTCCCTTTGAGCCTGTGCAGGAGGCTGCATTGGCCATTCTTACTCTCAAGGTTGTCTTTTTGGTGGCTAGCACTTCTGTTAGGCTTGTTTCTGAGTCGGCGGCGCTTTCCATCCAGCCCCCCTACTTTGAGAGGCACCAGGACAAGATGGTTTAAGCCAGATTTTCTGCCTAAGGTTGTGTCTGCCTTTCATCTTAATCAGGACATTGTGTTACCTTCCTTGTGCCCTAATCCTAGTAACGCTAAGGAAAGGGTTTTGTATTCCTTGGATGTGGTCAGGAATCTGAAGTTCTATCTGGTGGCTACTGCACCTTTTAGGGAAACTGATGCCCTTTTTGTGGCCCCTTCTGGTCCTAGAAAGGGTTTGGCTCCTGCTAAATCTACTATCAGCAAATGGATCCGTCAGGCTGTGATTCAGGCCTACACTGCTAAGGGGAAGAATCCTCCCTTTCGCCTTTACTGCTCATTCCACTCGTGCTATTGGTACCTCTTGGGCTTTTCAGCACCAGGCTTCTGTTGAAAAAGTTTGCAAGGCTGCTACTTGGTCTTCTGTTCATACCTTTTCCAAGTTTTACAAGGTTGATGTTCGGGCCTCAGCTGATGCTGTTTTTGGCCGCAAGGTTCTGCAGGCGGCAGTGATCTGACCTGCCGTTGTTGCCTTTTGGGGATCCCACCCTACTTTATGGACACTGCTATTGGATGTCCCAGACTTAATGAATCTTCTGGAGCAGGACACACTATATACTTAGAATAATACAATTCTGTGATTACTCACCTGTAGAATTGGTATTATGAGTATACAGTACGTCCTGCTCCACCCCACTCTTGGTTTTCATTGTTCTTGGATCCCCTGTATGGTGATTGTTATCATTGTTGGTTAGTTATTGGTTGGTTCTGTTATCATTCTCCCGGCTTCTTGTTAACTGCTTTTCAATTCTGGGAATTTGTGGGAGGTCTCGGGTATTTGAGGGACCGGGAGGAGCCAATTTCGCTGTCTCTGCAGTCCAGCACCATCTGACGGAGTAATACCCAGACGTAATGATTCTTCTGGAGCAGGACGTACTGTATACTCATAATACCAGTTCTAAAGGTGAGTAATCACAGAATTGTATTATTCCAATCTCTTCACGGTCCCCAAAAAGGACAGCTCTCTGAGGCCCATTCTTGATCTGAAGGGCCTCAACAAATTTGTCAGATTCAAGCATTTTTGCATGGAGACGCTGCGCTCTGCTGTCAATACCCTTCGCCCGGGCGACTTTATGACCACTGTGGACACCAAGGATGCTTATCTTCATGTGCCTATATTCCCAGGTCATCAGAGATTTCTAAGGTTCGAGCTGTAGGATCAGCATTACCAGTTTATGGCTCTACCCTTCGGTATCACCTTGGCACCTCGGGTGTTCACCAAGGTGCTGGCGGGCGTGATGGCTCTGCTAAGAAACCAGGGCATCCGCATCATTCCTTACCTGGACGACATCCTGATTGTGGCCGAGTCTTTTCCTCAGGCCCAGCGGGACACTCAAATGGTGACATCCACTCTGGAGTCTTTCGGCTGGGTGATCAACTATTCCAAGTCTTCTCTGTCCCTGTCATTGGTGAGGACCTTTCTGGGCATGACGCTGGATACCTCTTAGCAGAAGGTGGAAGGTCTTCAGCTGCAGGCTTGGGCTCTGCTGTCGTGTCCTCATCCCCTCCATCCGTCAGGGGATGCAGTTGGTGGGCCTGATGGTGTCCTGCTTCAAGGCAGTCCCCTTTGCTCAGTTTCACATGAGACCTCTTCAGTTGCACCTCTTGTCAGTTTGGGATCGGGACCCTGTGTCCCTGGATCAGGAATTTGTTCTGTCTCCCCTGGCCAGACAGTCTCTCTCGTGGTGGCTGGACTCAAGGAACCTTCTGGGGGGCTGGTCCTTCCTGCCCCCGTGCTGGGAAACGGTCACCACAGATGCCAGTCTGACCGGCTGGGGAGGCTTCTGGAAGTCCCTGAGTTTCCAGGGTCGGTGGGGCCTACAGGAGGCCCATGCTTCCATCAACTTCCTGGAACTGAGGGCGATCAGGTTTGTTCTTTCTCGCCTATCCACTCACCTCCGGGGTCGGGCTGTTCAGATTCACTCAGACAACCAGACGGTGGTTGCCTACATCAACCATCAGGGAGGGACTCGGAGCAAGCGAGCCTTCAAGGAAGAGTCCCTGATTCTGTCTTGGGCGGAACAGCATGTTCCCTGCATCTCAGCGGTCTACATCCCAGGGGTGGAGAACCAGGGGGCGGACTCCCTGAGCAGGGGGATGTCTCGTCTGGGAGAGTGGTCTCTCAACAACCGGGTGTTTCTCTCCCTCTGTCACCGCTGGGGTCAGCTGGACATGGACCTGTTTGCGTCCCGTCACAGTCACAAACTTCCAAGATTTGTCTCTCTGTCTCAGGATCCTCTGGCTTTCGCCACGGATGATTTGGCAATACCTTGGATGGAGTTTCAGCTTCTCTATGTGTTCCCTCCGTTTCCTCTCCTGGGCAGGGTCATGCGCAAGATAGCACAGGAGCGGGTACCAGCCATACTAGTGGCCCCTTGTTGGCCAAGAAGAGTTTGGTTCGCAGACATCATGCGGTTGGCAGTAGACCGGCTAGCCGCAGGTGACTTTTCAGCCCCCTAAGCCTTGTGAACTGGTATAGGGGTCTCATGGACCCCTTACCAAATCACAAAGGGTTAAGTGTAAGAAAAAAGGACACTGACACAGAGAAAAAAAAAATATTTATTTTTTTTAACACTCACCTCCGATCCTGTGTCCCGCGACGATTCAGCTCTAGCTGACAGCTGTCGGGGCTGATCACTGGAGGGGGGCTGGGGAGGCAGGGGACCACATTAGACCCCGCATCTGAAAGTCCAGAGCCTGCAATGGGATGATCTCACGCTTAATGTCATAAGTCCCACCCACAAGGTGCGGGGCCAGTGGCGAGAATGTCGGAGGGGGCATGTTTTAAGCCCCCTGCTCACCGCGAAGAGCCGGGGGGGGCGATCGGAGGCCCCGGTGAAGAGGAGACCCGGTCCGAGGGATCGGCCACGGTGGTAAATGAATCTCATTTTTTTTTTCTACTTAGCAGCAGCGGCTGCCGAAGCGGGGGGTGCAGGTATTTTTTGCCCCCTCCTGAAGCCAGAAGAGCCCCTGGGGGTAATCAGATACCCACAGGGTGAAGAGAAGACCCGGCCGGTTCGAACGAGGGGTCGGTTGAGTGGTAATTTACTTTATTTTTTACACTAGCAGGGGGGAAAGCAAGCCCGTAGGTACTACGTGCTTGGCACTTAACGGTTAGAGAGGCAACCCTTTAACACCTACGGGCTTAGCAAGCTGCGGGTGCAGCCAGCATGAGTGGAGGGACTCCGCCAGCCAGCTCAGCATGGGCCGGTAAGAGGCAATCAAAGGGCCGTATGCGGCCCGCGGGCCGTACAATGCCAGGTCTGGTATAGGCTGTTGTTAAAAATGTAAATCCTACCCCTGGGATGCCCCTTAGGGTTTCTGATTGGTACACATATAACTTAGAAGCATAGAAGACTGACCGCAGAATAAGACCATATGGTCCAAATAGTCTGCCCTTATGTGTCTATGTGATCCTGGGTCAAAATGGTGAAGGAGTTCACAGGTATGGTGTGAATGGAAGCAAGAAATGGGTGAAACCCTGTTCCTAAATGTAACACAAGGAGGTAAAGTTTATTCCTTGAAAAGGCAGCATTATCCACCATTAGACAAATGAGACACAAGACAGATACTGCTGACATCTGGGAGATGGATGGGGTTTTATACACTTCTGTCCACTGTATCCCATTGTCATTCAAGTATAGCTTTGAGTGCACTGGCAAAGGTGATACCTCCACCACAGTATAGTGGTTTTAATAAGTCTACTTTAAGCACAGTTAAGTAAACTTTGCAACAACTATTTTAGGCATATTATTTTACCGGGACTCTAAAAACTTCAGTGTCTTCAGTGCCTCACATCACTGTCTAACTCCTGAAATATTCCAGATGTCTGGGGATCTCTTTGGTAAAAACGCAGGAATCTATATAATGGAACTTATATTTACAATATATTCCTAGACAGGCATATTGGGGAAATGTGCTGTAAACAGTTTAAACCACCAGTGTTTCAACAAGTAAACTGTTAGGACTACAGCTTATTAGGGCGGCGAGACAGCTCCCCGTGCGCTGACTCCTGTAGGGATAATGTGTTAGATTTTCTGCTTAAATGTGTTGTATCTCAAGTATGAAGAAAACTAACTTAACTTGGATGATTAATATGTGTTCCTTTAAAGGTTTCTAAATATTTATATATATGATTTAATGAATAGGGATAGATAATTGTGAGTGTTTATAATGAGTTTACAATGGTCATTTTGTTTATAATAATTTTCACATTTTTAAAATCATTTTTTTAAACAGTGTGGTATTGATAGACATAAACAGTACAAAAGCAAAAGGAGTGAATGCTGGAGTATCACTGTACGTACATGAACAAAACAAGTACAGTTATAAAAGATTTTAAAAGTATTTTAAGAATAAAGATAGAACAATATATTTATAGTAAAGCCAAAGTATTTTTTCTTTTCATACTGTCTACGTCTCTTCATTGCTTACATTTGATTCTTAGGAAGTTCACACCAGGAGACAGACAACTCAAAAAAGACCCACCTTCTGGGCACATATTCAGTAAAGTATTTGTTTTAGGTGGTGCCACATAGGAGACATGTTGTATGCAGCTTGCTTTGACCTATGTTTTTTCTTATGCTTTTAATACTTAGATGTTCCAGACAATGACACATTGATAGGTTAAATCACACTCCACCAAGGAGCTGACTATCAGAGTATCTGGCTGAGATGTTGGATTTCAGGTTCAAGTTCAAGATGAATTTTGCCAAATATATATGAGCATACATACATTCTTATCTGAGTGATTTTAGGAAGTAAGGTCCAATTAACATACATCGCAAAAAAATGCAATAGAAAATTTTAGTAGGCGATTACAATCATCTATACCAGATTACCAACCTTATCCAACATGTACCACATTCCATTTTCTAATTTTCTCAAATACTATCAGGGATGTCAGTCATCGAAAACGATGTAAAAAAGCACAAAACAACCATTGAAAGCCAATCAAAACCTATGGGGACCTGCCCTGGAATCTAAAAGACTCCAGGACCAGTCACTAGCCGGCACCTAGGGCATCCTATAGTGGGATGCCATGCTGTGTGAAGCCCCCCAGGTAGTTAGTAAACCCTGCCATGACCAGCGGCTCCCACAACACTGCAATCACTGGCCACTACATCCTGGCTTCCTCGTAGCTGTGCGCACTTCTGCACTTGGCCATGCTCGAGAATGTGGGCGTGGCTTTGGCCGTGCTAAAACCTGGTTTTCTTTTAAAAACCCGGCCACTGCTGCGCCAGAAGCTCTTGATCTGATTCTCCATGTAAAGAGGTCATCCAGATTTGGAAGTGGGACTCCAATAATATGATCTGCTGTTGAAATGATGATAATGAGGCTTTCCTTATTTCTGTCCCCCCATACCAGAGCAAACATTAGATGATAGATAAGAGATAGAACATAGTTACCAGCTTGTGGATAGTCCATACTTCCTAAGCTGCCCCAGGAGGTACAGTCTCTGTTTTCTACAACCCTGTCTGTGTACATTTCCCATTTCAAGTCCCCAGGACCTTTGTGCTACCCACTCTTTCCCCCTCCACTTTATCAATGTGGATGCAACTTCCACTGTTATTTCCTAAAGTCTATAACAATCTTCAATTTTCTTTCTGCATTGAGGGACAGGTGTTTCTGTGTACATCACTGTTCTCTTCACTGTCCCTCACAAGGCTTGGAGGTCATTAGGGGTGTAACTATAGGGGGTGCAACCGCATCAGAGCTCACCTGGCATCATTTAGTTGTCTAGCTGGATCCAAATTAGTTAAAAAACTGTATGAGCCTTGACAGTGCCCTATTTGAAACAGGGCCCCATTACATTTAGTTATGCCACTGGTGGTAATCCTTTCATTGATGGAAATACAATCTTTTGCTTAGAGAGAGAAAAAGAGCAGGAACAGCACACATCCCTGTGGAGTTCCAATTCTGGTGTGTCTGATAGTAAATACCAAATGTTATGCATTGTGTCCTATCAAGCAGAATGCTCTGGATCCAAGCACAGGTGCTTAGGGGAACATCCATCATCATCCAACATGCCAGCGGCAGGTATATGTTTTCTTTATATTACCCCCCCCCCCCCCCACCGTGCTTCAGTGCTAGGGGAGGGTGGCAGAGCAGGGGGTTTTGAAGAATTGGCAATCCTGGGCTGGCATGGCCCTTTAACTTATAACAGCGGGTTCCAGGATCTATAGTGCTTCATCTCTTTCCTGTCTCCCCTGCCTGCCTCTTTCCTTTGGGGGTGATTCAGGTGACACATGCAAGACAATCTTGCACGTTCCTCACATTGTCAGAAAGCCTTCTTTTGAGATCTCTCAAACCAAGCCCTATTTGAATGAAACATGTCAGCCCGCAGCCCTATTTGAGAGAGAAATGAAAGCACTCCTGCATGAGCTTTCTCATTAGAGAGCATTCACGTTAATTCTTTACACCTAGAATCCCTACCTTCTTCTTTTGTTTACATCACTAAACATAGTACAAAATTGATTTTTTTATTTTCTTATAAATACTTACTTGATAGTATTTCTGCTGTAAATAATATAATGTTAAAAAGCCTTTGTGACTTTACCGAACACTATTTTCTTAAAAAGGTGCATGACAAAATACAATCTAGTCTATAAGGCACAAAAAAATGATGGCTAGATCAGGACATGTAAGCCAGAACGGGCAGGGTTCTCTTTTCTATTGTCAAATGTTTTATAACATTTGCTTTGAACTTTGCAACATCTAGTTTGTAATAGACTCTGTACTGTATGTTTTACCTTGTCTATAATTATACCTTGTACAGTGCTACAGAAGGAGATGGCACTATATAAACAAACAACAATATTAATAATCTCATGCCTGTATGAACTTTTGCCAAGCTTGCTTAGGCTCCATTCACAAATATATACAAAAAGGGAAGAATGAACACCAAAATGGTTAAGCAAAAAAGCTGATGTTTTTAATGCGCATAAGATAGTGATACAGGCAAAGTGTTAAAGGCTATATACAGTGCATACGTGGATTCTATATACATAATCCAACCGGATTCAAGCATATAAATATGCAGCATAGGGTGACATGTACAGGCTTAGTATATCTAGACAAGCAGAGCAAGTTCAGTAAAGCAGAATAGTAATATTCGCCAATGTATGTCCCTCTAAACAAAAGCATAGTGCTTCCATAACAGAATTTTACATAGACAATGCTAAAGGTATAAAGAACAAGGCTTACAGGCTGACCGCAAGTGAAAAAAACCTCAACGTTTCGGTCTGGAGCAACCTTTCTCAAGAGGATGCATATATTTGTGGTTCAGTACTCTCTTGAGCAGGGGTACTAGTAAGTTTTTTTGAACCCACACCTTCCAGATACTGCATGCTTACCCTTTGCTATTATTCTTCATATAACAAAAATCAGTGTGCTACAACCTTTTCTAATAACTTAGGCTCCATTCACACCATGGCCATTCACTGTGATCCTGATAACCCTGCAATTACCATCAAAACACTGCCCATAGTTACCTATGCGTTTGGCGATGCATGCAGCGTTTTGGGAGCAATCGCTCAAAAGCAAGTAGCAATCACAAGCGTGATTCTCTTAAAACTCTGGCAAATCCCGGGGACAGAGGCCATCGCTACCACAAAGCGATCATCATTGGTTGCCATAAGGAACTAATGTTTCCTTACTTTGTTTCTGTGTTTGTGTGTATATGTCTGTGTGTGTGTGTGTGTGTGGAGCGCTGGGCATGGGAGGACCGGCAAGCAACAAGTGTAAGTTTATCTGCTTCCTGCCTGCTGGTCCTCCATTGCTCTCCCTCCTCACATACGTGAATGGAGAGGGGAAGCTGCACACTGACTGTAATTAGGGATGCCACACACTGCCTGTAATGGGGAATGCCAAACACTGGCTGTAATGAGGGATGCCGCATGCTGTCTGTAATAGGGGATGCCGCACACTGCCTGTAATGGGGGATGCCGCACACTGCCTGTAATGAGGGATGCTGCTCACTGGCTGTAATGAGGGATGGCATTCATTGGCTGAGTGATGAGGGATGATGCTCACTGCCTATAATGGGGAATGCCCCACCCTGGCTGTAATGCGGGATGCCGCACACTGCCTGTAATGAAGGATGCCGCTCACTGGCTGTAATGAGGGATGGCGTTCATTGGCTGTGATGAGGGATGATGCTCACTGCCGGTAATGAGGGATACTGCATACTGCCTGTAATAGGGGATGCCACATACTGCCTGTAATAGGGATGCCGCTCACTGTTTGTAATGAGGTGATTGGGAGAGATTTTGCACACTGCCTGGTATATGGTTATTGGTAGGGAGATTTGAGAAAACCCTTTAGTTCAGAATTTTTTTTTCTCCTCTAAATCCTGGGTGCATCTTATGGTCATGGGAGTCCTATTGAGCAAAAAAAAATATTGCTTTATTACTGCTTTTTGAACTATTTTCTTTTCAATAATATTTAAAACATAATAATTTACAGTTGTTTAAAAAGACTTAAACCGTGACATACAACACTACCGCGACTGTAAAAATCTCGAGGAAACAATTGCATCACAAAGTCAGGTTAGTTATTGAAAATATGCAGTTAAATGTAATTACTAAATCTCCAGATGTAGCATAATCAAAATGGAGCAAATAAGCTGTTTCTCCAATGCTGCTCTCCAAATGAATCGTCTAGGCCTGGACCATTGATATATTTATTGTAATATAGTTACTGATCTTACTTCTTACAAATGCATTGAGCAATATAGGCTGCCTAAAGCTCTGCCTAACCACTTAAAAAATGTAATTAGGCTTAGACAAAAATCTAGCAGAGGTTTGAAGAGCATTAGACCCCATGAAGTACTGCCAATACTATTCTGCCTCTCTCTTTCCATATTTATATATACATACACTTCTGCAATATGTTTATTAGATTTTGGGCATTGTTTATAAGAAGAGCCTTTTAACATATCTCTGTATGTATTACTGTTATACAGCTTTCCGCTTAAAGCGGTCCTTCACTCTGAATAAGAGTCTATCTTATATGTTTCCCACACCCTGTACATACAGATTTTCACATTAAAAATCATCCTACCTGCATCTACTGCATGTTATGAGCCTTTAAACATCCAAGATGGCGGCTCATGGAACATCAGGCAGCCTGCAAACAGGGAGTGACTTCTGACTGTGCTGCTCTGCATTCTGGGATAGATGACCTTTTCCTGACCCCAGCTCTGCTCTGTCTGAGCAAAGCACAGCTATAACCCGCCCCCTGTACTTTATCCCACTCTCCTCTCCTCAGTAAGTGTGATGCTTCTGAGTCAAGATGGCGGCGCCCCCGTATCCTAAAGTCCTGAACAGAGTTGCAGCCCAGTGGGGGAAAGAATAAAAAGTGACTAAAAACTTAAAATATATTAATTTTAGATACTAGGGAATCGTTTTATAAGGGTTTGAGCTTTTCATTAAATCATGGTGAAGGTTCGGTTTAAATATTTACAGCATATCCTCCAATGCAATACTGACATATTTTAACTATTTAAACTTGATCTTGCAATTTGTAAATCTAGATAAAATTACTGAATCAGTCTCCACAGTCTGATGATTAGTGAATACATGTATTTCTGTTCATAATTATGTTTCTATTAACTATTTCTTAGAAAAACTTTTTGCACCTATGGTAACAAGTAATACATTTCCTCACCACCCCCTATAGAGTATGATGGTTTTCATAGTGCTACCATTACCTTCAATGTTTACTAAATTATAAACTAGCCACAACAAGCACTGAATCTGAAAGACATTACAAAAACACAATAGGTTTACATTTATAAAGTTGCCCTACATATACGTTCTCTATTCTGGTCAAAAGCGGCTGACCTCAAACTGATGTTAAACAATTGAGTTATAACACAGCTCAGACTATGTTAAGCATGACCTGTAGGTCAGCTACCATTGTCTAGATGTGAATTAAGAGTAAGCAGTTTAAAGTGCACTGATGCTGGTCATTGTTTATATTTTTTACCACTTCTGCCTACTGATTTTCTCGTCTTCTGTCATTTCAGAATATTTCCCCGGGAATATCTTTTTCAACAGATTCACCTTTACTCTCTTGCAGACCTTCAACAGGTATCATGTTATTTAAAAATGCTATAGTATAATTTGCTATTGACATTGACCTTGGGGGGCTACGACACTGGTGTCTCTAACGCTAGCTCTGGAATAATTAATTTGTTTATCAATTTATATTTATTATTATAAATATATATTTATATTTGTTGATTTCGTCCAGTATCAAGTTGTTGTTACAAAAAGTTATATGAATATTTCACTAGTGGCACACACAGATTAATGTTGCCCTATAGAATATTTAGGAGGATTTGTTTCTAAAATGCAAGGTGCAAACTGAGAACCCTACCCTTGAAATTTGTTTAAAGCTTCTCTTTATGTTCAAAGAAATAATGAAAGAAAGCTAACATAAAGCCCTCAGCGAATGATGGGTAACTTTGTATCACCCAATCTGCAGCAAACGTTCTGCAGATGCTGGATAACTTTGAAATGCACTAACAAGGCAAAATTACAAAGATAATAGTAATTATAATAAAGATGCGCTTGTGTTAATGCAAACTAATTACACCTCAAATAAGGGTCCCAGCAACAACATGATCATGACACAATTCACAAGGCACTGCTCTAAAGAAAATTACCACATCAAAGTGTCAAATCTTAAAACCATAGGTTTTATTATTTAAAATCACATAGACAAACAACAGTGATGTCCATAATCAGACCAAAAAATATGTGCCAGTACAAAGTGCTAATATATACAATCCTCCCAATAGGTACAGTGCTGTAAAAACCACCGTTAGACTTACCAGATTTTTCAGGAATCATTCAGCATGCCCACCTATCCGTTTGGTCATTCTGATGGATGACTTGGAAAAGTACTATTTAAATACATAAAAAAGTTAATTGATTAACCCAAATGAAGGAATAGATGCTGCACAGTGTCCACAACAATACTAGAGAAGGAGGAAATAATGCAGTGAAAGATTAGTAAAGATAATCACAACATCACCAATATTGAGCACCTGAAGCAGGGCATCCTAGAGTGTCCTTGAGGCGGCTCTATGTATATTTTGGCCTCATAGCCGCTTCCTCAGGATTCACTTATGGTGGCAGCTGCATCAGCCTAAGAGTAAGCACTGGCCAAAAGTAAGCACTCTTTGTTTCTAACTCTCAAATCTGAGTTAACAGAGGGGATGTGAGGAGGTGAGATGCAGATTGATTATACATCTGATATAAACTGTATATTCTAAGTATACAGCACGTCCTGTTCCAGAATATTCCTTACACATGGGTAATACATCCACAAGATGGGATCCTCCCGGCCCTATATAAGTCAGGGACCTCCCACAAATTCCCCAGTTCGTTTCTGCAGTCTGGGCTGCGAAGATAGCTCTTTATGTGGCGTAGGTGAGTGGGGCTTATATGCCTGCGGCCCTGCAGGACTATTCCCACCCGTTCCGTACCATATACTGCTTCCCAGCCTCGGCTGACGAGGTTCGGGTAAAGGTAGTTCAGTAAGCACCAGTTAGGTGCTGAAAAGCTATGCTCCTACCGCAGTCTCTGCTCTGACAGGGTAGGTGGTTTAGGCTGATGGTGAGCCTTTTGGGATGCCCCCCCCGCTCCATGGGGTTTTGCCAGGCTCAACCTGTGCAGTTAAAGTGGACCAACACCCAGGATTTTGACTATCCTGGGTCTTGGTCCACTTCGGTGGGGCACCCCCGATCGGGGTGCCCCGCTGTGTGAAACCCCCCCGATCACCCCGAACTCACCTCTGTCAGCGGCGACGGACAAGCCGCGGACAAGCGGCTCCTCCGCCGCCGCCTCCCGCGCGTCCCTGTTGACGCGCGCGTGCCCGCGCCGGCCATTCACAGACGGCCGGCGCGGCGCGCGCGCACGACTAGAGGGGCGCGAGGGAAACGAAGGTAAGGAGTTTGGGGGGTTTGGGGGGGTTTCACCCCGCGGGACATCCCGATCTCGGATGTCCCGCGGGGCTGGAGGTGATCGGTCCGGGAATCTTATAGATTCCCGGGCCGATCACGGGTGGGTGTTGGTCCACTTTAACGCTTGTACAGTGCTCCGTGGACGGCGGCGTCATTTACCTAAGAGCTGCCGGGCCGCTATTGGCCGGCCGGATCACGTGGGAGCATTTCGCGCTCTTCGGGGGGGGGGGCTAGGGTTTCTGTGGATGCCGATTTTCACCTCACATCTCCACGGCCCGCCCCTCGAGGTCTGCGGACGCCTTTTTGCCTGTCCTTAGCTGCATGTGCTGCTGGCTCCCTGCGGTCCGTGAGTAACCCCGTTTTTTTCAGGATATTCCTTTCTGCTGTATTCTTATGGGAATGTTTTGTTATGTCTTTCAGGCGGGTTAAAACTTCGGCACTGTGGTTTCTCCCGGCCATCTCCCCTCACTATCTCCCACTCCCCTAGCGGGTTCTTGAGGCATCCCGGGTAGCTCTTTAGCGTTAACCCTTACTGGCCTGTCTCGGATGTCCCGCGGGGAGGGAGGTGATCGGTCCGGGAATCTTATAGATTCCCGGGCCGATCACGGGTGGGTGTTGGTCCACTTTAACGCTTGTACAGTGCTCCGTGGACGGCGGCGTCATTTACCTAAGAGCTGCCGGGCCGCTATTGGCCGGCCGGATCACGTGGGAGCATTTCGCGCTCTTCGGGGGGGGGGGGCTAGGGTTTCTGTGGATGCCAATTTTCACCTCACATCTCCACGGCCCGCCCCTCGAGGTCTGCGGACGCCTTTTTGCCTGTCCTTAGCTGCATGTGCTGCTGGCTCCCTGCGGTCCGTGAGTAACCCCGTTTTTTTCAGGATATTCCTTTCTGCTGTATTCTTATGGGAATGTTTTGTTATGTCTTTCAGGCGGGTTAAAACTTCGGCACTGTGGTTTCTCCCGGCCATCTCCCCTCACTATCTCCCACTCCCCTAGCGGGTTCTTGAGGCATCCCGGGTAGCTCTTTAGCGTTAACCCTTACTGGCCTGTTGTGCCATTCAAATCACCATATGGAGGCTTCTGGGGATAATGGGCCTGGGGTTCCTTCGGGACAAGCTCGGCTATGTGTTGCGTGTGACGTATCCCCCCATAAGTGATGATGTCAGGGTATGTGTATACTGTGCCCAGCAGGTACTTGCGCTGCAGTCTTGGCTGTCTGTTACTGGGCCTGGTGGTGCGCCCGCTCTGGCCTCACCTACCCCCCCCCCCCCACGCTTACATCTGACCCCCACAGAGGGGCATACTAGTGGGGAGTCTCAACCTGATTTAGCTGCACGGGTGGCCAGCATTGAAAAACATCTTGCTGGGTCTGCCCAGCGTAAGGCTTCTGCTAAGAAGCGGCATTTATCACCCGCGGTTTCCCTCTTCCCTGTAGAAGATGAGAGCGCTTACTCACTCTCAGGTCCCTACCCCCTTGAGGAGGGGGAATTATTTTCTGATTCTGAATCCTCTGAGGAACAACCTAAAATTTACGGTGGTACTGGGACTCCCTTTGGGGAAGACCTGTGGTCCCTTGATGACAATGACAGATTGCTGAGTCACATTTTTGAAGTGCTTTGTATTTCTCCCCTGGCAGTGGCTCTGCAGCAGCAGGGTGAGCTTTTTCATATGGTTAAGCCACGCTGGGAGTTCCCTGAGCAGTCTCACTTTAATAATCTAGTGCTCAAGGAATGGGAACGGCCTAGCAAGCTGCCAGGGGTGCCTAAGAGTTGGGACAAGAGGTATCCCTTTCCTGCTGATGTTGTTAAGCGTTGGTCATGTCCTCCCGAGGTGGATGCGCCCGTTCTCGGGTTGTCCAATACTTCTGTCATGCATTCTCCTGATACTACTACCCTGCGGGATGGTGAGGACCGGCGCTTGAACCAACTGGCCCGTCACGCCTTTGCCTGTGTGGGGACGGCGCTGCGCCCAGTTTGTGCCTCTGCTATTACGGCTATTGCCATTAAAGGGGTGCTTAAGCGTCTCCTGGACGGGGCATCTGAGGATGCGGGTAGAGAAGAGTATAGATCTCTCCTGCTTTGTGAGGAATTTATTGCATATATTCTTTCTGCCATGGATGATGCCATTAGAATGTGTGGTAGGACTTCTGTCCTGTTGGTGGCTATACGCCGCTCTGTCTGGCTACGTCAGTGGGTAGCTGATAATGCTGCTAAGAAGGCTCTCACTGGTTTCCCTTTCAAGTGCCTGCACCTCTTTGGTGAGTGCTTGGATTTGTTTGCCAGGGGCGGTAGGTTACCTCAACGTAGGAGGCCGTCCCGGTCTTTTCGGGGGATGGGTGCCTTTCTCCCTTCCTTTCGTGGTTCCAGCACTGGCCGAGGAGTCTCCTTTACTGGGGCCCGCGGAGACCATTGGAGAAAGGGCAGAGGACGTGGCCGTCCTGGCCTCTCCTGGGGTACCAAGCCAAAATCCTCACCCAAGCCGCCTCAGGCATGAAGGGGTGCTCTCAACCATCCGGGTGGGGGGACGGCTTCAGCTCTTTGCTCACGTCTGGAGGCTTCACGTCTCAGACCGGTGGATTCAGGAGGTAGTGTCCTCCGGTTACAAGATAGAGTTTGCAGCCTGGCCGCCCCCAAGATTCATCAAAACCCGGATGGCTCAAAACCCCCTGTCAGCTCAGCGTCTGTGCCTCGCTGTCCAAAACCTTCTGGAGTTGGGGGTCATCTGCCAGGTGCCTTTGAGGGTGAGAGGCTACTATTCCAATCTTTTCACTGTTTCCAAAAAAGACGGGTCCATCAGACCCATCCTGGATTTAAAGCGCCTCAACAAATTTGTCAGATTCAAAACACTTTTGCATGGAGACTCTGCGCTCAGCTGTCAATTCACTATGCCCGGGCGACTTCATGACCTCTGTAGACATCAAGGACGCTTACCTTTACGTGCCAATCTTTCCAGGTCATCAGAGATTCCTCAGGTTTGCTCTGAAGGATCAGCACTACCAATTTGTGGCCTTGCCTTTCGGTATCACCTCGGCTCCCAGGGTATTCACCAAGGTGCTGGCGGGCATAATAGCTCTGCTGAGATCTCAGGGCATTCGCATCCTTCCTTACTTGGACGCAATTCTCATCACGTCTCAGTCCTTCCAGCAGGCCGAGCTGGATACCCAGCTGGTTGTGTCCACACTGGAGTCCTTCGGCTGGGTGATCAACCACCCCAAGTCTTCCCTGTCACCCTCAATGGTGAGGTCCTTTCTGGGCATGACTCTGGATACATCTCAGGTCAAGATTTTTCTCCCTCAGCAGAAGGTGGAGTGTCTTCAAGGCCAAGCCAGGCTTCTTATGTCTTGCTCTCATCCCTCCATCCGGCAGGGGATGCAGCTGGTGGGCCTGATGGTGTCTTGCTTCGAGGCGGTTCCATACGCTTAGTTTCACATGAGACCCCTTCAACTTCAACTCTTGTTGGTATGGGATCGGGACCCTCGGTCCCTAGATCAGGTGTTTGTTCTGTCCCCTCTGGCCAGACGGTCCCTCTCGTGGTGGCTGGACTCAAGGAACCTCTTGGTGGGCAGATCCTTTCTGGCCCCGTGCTGGGAGACAGTCACCACAGATGCCAGTCTGACAGGTTGGGGGGGGCTTCTGGAAATCCCTGAAATTCCAGGGTCAGTGGGGCCCTTGAGAGGCCCACACCCCTATCAACATTCTGGAACTGAGGGTGATAAGGTTGGTTCTCGCCCAATTGACTCCACACCTTCGGGGTCGGGCTGTTCAGATCCGCTTGGACAACCAGACGGCGGTTGCCTACATCAATCATCAGGGAGGGACCCGGAGCAAGAGGGCCCTCAAGGAAGTGTCCCTGATACTGTCTTGGGCGGAGGAGAATGTTCCCTGCATCTCAGCTGTGTACATCCCGGGGGTGGAAAATCTGGAGGCAGACTCCCTCAGCAGGGGGACTTCTCATCTGGGAGAATGGTCCCTCAGCAGCAGGGTGTTTCGCTCCCTGTGCCACCGCTGGGGTCAGCCAGATGTGGATCTGTTTGCGTCTCGTCTCAATAACAAGCTTCCAGTCTTTGTCTCTCTGTCCCAGGACCCTCTGGCCTTGGCCATGGATGCACTAGTAATGTCTTGGAAGAGCTTTCAGCTCCTCTATGTGTTCCCTCCTTTTCCTCTGCTAGAAAAGGGTGCTGCGCAAGATAGCCCAGGAAGGGGTGCCGACCATTCTGGTGGCCCCCTGTTGGCCATGAAGAGTGTGGTTCGCAGACATCGTGCAGTTGGCAGTAGATCAGTACGCCCTGCCCAAGGTTCCAGACCTGCTCACTCAGGGGCAGCTACGCCATCCCAATTTAAAAACGCTGGCTTTAACGGCCTGGCTGCTGAAACCTCCATCTTGATGGAAAAGCGGCTGCCTGCATCTGTTGTTAATACCATGATTTGGGCTAGGAAGAAGTCCTCGTCATGCATCTACTATAGGGTCTGGCATGCTTACATTGACTGGTGTGAGGATTCTGGAATTTCTACTACATGGTTTGGATTTTCAACTTAGTACCCTCAAAGGTCATGTTTCTGCTTTGGCCATTTTCTTCCAAAGATCCTTTGCTCAACATCGTCTGGTTGAGACTTTCTTCCAGGGGGGTTGCTCGCGTGCGTCCTCCACGTAAGCCTATGTTACCAGTCTGGGATTTCAACTTGGTTTTATCTGCCTTGCAGGGGTCTCCCTTTGAGCCTTTGCGTGAGGCCCCTTTGTCCATTTTGACTCTTAAGGTAGTCTTTTTGGTGGCTATCACTTCTGTTTGGCGTATTTCTGAGTTGGCGGCGCTTTCCATCAAACCCCCTTACTTTGAGAGACACCAGGACAAGGTGGTGTTTCGTTTTAAGCCAGATTTTCTGCCTAAGGTTGTGTCTGCTTTCTCAATCAGGACATTGTTTTGCCTTCTCTGTCCCCTAATCCTAGTAACCCTAAAGAGCGGGTTTTACACTTTCTGGATGTGGTCAGGACTCTGAAGTTCTATTTGGTGGCTACTGAATCCTTCAGGAAAACTGATGCTCTTTTAGTGCTCCCGTCTGGACCTAAGAAGGGTCTGGCTCCAGCTAAGTCCACTATCAGCAAGTGGATCCGTCAGGCTGTGGTACAGGCCTATTCTGCTAAGGAGAAGGAGCCTCCCCTCCGCCTTACTGCTCATTCTACTCGTGCTATTGGTGCCTCTTGGGCTTTTCAGCACCAAGCTTCTGTTGAACAAGTTTTCAAGGCCGCTACTTGGTCTTCTGTTCATACTTTTTCTAAGTTTTACAAGGTTGATGTTAGGGCCTCAGCTGATGCTGCTTTTGGTCGCAAAGTTCTGCAGGCGGCAGTGGTTTAAACTGCCCACTGTTACTTTTTGGGGATCCCACCCTACCTTACAGACACTGCTATTGGATGTCCCATGTGTAGGGAATATTCTGGAACAGGACGTGCTGTATACTTAGAATAATACAATTCTGTGATTACTCACCTGTAGAATTGGTATTATATGTATACAGCACGTCCTGTTCCATCCCACCCTTGTTATCATTATTCTTAGTTACCTCTGTATGGTGATTGTTCATATGTTCATTTTTGAATTCCTGTTGTTATTGTTCTCCCGGCTTCTTGTTAACTGCTTGTCAATACTGGGGAATTTGTGGGAGGTCCCTGACTTATATAGGGCCGGGAGGAGCCACAAGCTGTTTTCTGCAGTCCAGCGCCATCTTGTGGATGTATTACCCATGTGTAAGGAATATTCTGGAACAGGACGTGCTGTATACTTATAATACCAATTCTACAGGTGAGTAATCACAGAATTGTATTTTTTTTGCCTGGGATTTTTCTTTACGACTAATGTGCTTGCATAACAAACAGGCTAAGTCTAGTCTGTTGGTGTTAATATAGCTTATATAGTGGTAATACAGGTTACCATTTTAAGCGATATAGGAGCTTTTAAAATCTTTAAGATCATATTAGATGCCAACTAATATCATAGCTTGTACTTAGGGCTTTTCTGGAGTAAACAATAAGAATGCTTTGAACCATTTGCATTGTGCAGCAGGAGCATTAGACAATAGGTCTGCAGATGTAGACACACTGGGAAACACAGCTGCACTTTAACCAGTAGAGCTGTTTATCAGCTTTACTGGACTCCCAGCAGGACTGTCTTTCCCCAGAAGACGGTTTAGACTGTTCTAAAATGGGACCATGCTCACTCACGCTGCATCAGAAGAGTGACTCGGGTTCACAGCTTCTGGCCAAGCCAAAGATGCTTTGGCAGTTTATTATAATGGCCCCCATTACCACCACCCACTCTCTTTTCCCTATTGTTCCTTGCCCCTAGCAGACATAACTAATTAGACATTTTCAGATTTAACAAGCAGAAAGACAAAATGTGACAGTTCCTATATACTGCATCACTAGTCATAATTGTTTTACTCTTCTCAAACCTTTCTGATTTTACAATCTCCCGATGGTTTTGGACTGAAAAGCAACAGTGTAGAGACAGCACTAGATCTGCTGATCTTAGCAAAATAAGTAGGATATTAATTTGTTGTTTAATGCACATTAACAACCATTAGGAAGATATTGTCATAGCTAATATTTACTTTCCTCAGCTTCTCAAAACATGACCAACTCTGTAAGAAAGTAAATATGTCTTACATGCACTTACAGCTGGCTTATAGCCTGCTGGGATACTAGTGGCTGCCATGCATAGTTTTTTATGCCAGGATCATAAAAGGACGCCTGTCAACAAATGGTGATTGCCACTGTCTACTCTATTCAGGTTGTGGGTAGCATAGCTAACGTTTCATTTCTGGAGTTTTTTTTCTTTAGCTTTTTTCCTGCATATATGTTGGCTAGATAACACAAAATCCAACAACAATAACTAAGCACATTTGCTATTTTTTTGTAATCTCCTCTACATTCCCCATTGGTGAACCAAGACTTTAATGTCTGTCGGTGGACAATACCTGGATCAAACTTTTGCTTACCTTTTCCCTTTGACCATACTCTCCTCTAAGCTTTCTTCAGCAACCTCAAGAGGTTGAAGCAAGTGAGGGAAGGTCCTGCTTATCACCGATGAATCTGTAAGTGGGAGAAACCACTTATTGCTGCTTTTATAAAAATTATAAATAATGATTGACTTTCACCTACAGAAGGATGTTGCTTGTAGGTGTTTAACAGAGACTTTCCATCTCTGGGCAAGCAATATATATATATATATATATATATATATATATATATATATACACACATACATTTTATTCTTTTTACCAAAATCAATGCCTGTGTTGTGTTCCACTAGCCAGATGCTTTAACCTTAAACTGAAGCCTTACATTAGACCTGAACACCAGATTACTAGCCAGTGGTGTTCTCTGTGGAGGTCATTTACACCTGCCCCCTTCAACTTCACATCCTGGTGATGTCACTGGATGGGTTATGCAGATTGTCTCCTTAAAGGGAGTGTAAACCCAATAGCAATACTAAGGCAGCAAGCAGCTTACCTAATGCATGACCTGTGTGCCTCTCCTCCATTTACTGTGCAAAGGAAAATTTGCCAGCCAGGAAAAAATATAAAATGTATCCATTCGTTCTTGAAGAAATCTTTAAAAAAAAAAAACTGTGGTGTACATGTTAAACTCACATAAATAATCCTTGAAACATCGATGTCTTTCGGACCAGCCAGTCCTTACTCATGACATCAATTGAAGTATTACATATCCATTAAATCCACACATGAGGTAATTAAATACAGTTTGCTATGGCAAAAAATTATAATAAAAATGTCTTATTTACCACAAGGCTCCTACTCAATTATCATTAGTATATCTAAATAGATAATATCCACAATAATAACTTAATGGATATATAAAGAAATTCAGAAACATAGGTCAACATCCCAACCGTGTTTCATCCCATTAGGGGTATGGGTATCCATCTAAAAAATCCAGGAGGTTTCACAATGTAACAATTTACCCTGGTGGTCACCACCCCTTGGTCAGATAACACTCAGATCACCTACTGACAGTTCTGTCAGTAGTTCACATTCTGGGAGTAGACAATTGGACAGCAGGCACCCTGAGCCCAAGCATTGTTACACAGGGGGGTGTTACACTACATTTGAAACATACTTCGTCATATTTGCATTCAGGAACAAAAAGGAGCTATAAGTCTTAGTAAGCCAGATAAAGGATATTCTAGCATTTTGGGACATATGTCCCGCTCAAGCCCGGATATAGCAGGTGCTTTGCAAGCTAAAGCAGACCAACCACCCCCCCCCCCCCAAACAACTCAATCTATTTGGCTCCCCCACCCTAGGTACAGTGATTTGAATTTTAGTTTTCCCCAGGTATGCCATTGGTTTCTGTCAGGATACCATTGTTATAAGCTAGCTGCTTAAGCCCCCAGCCCTCCAAACAATCACATGCTGGGCGCAATTAGCATCTATTGAAAATAGTGCTAGATGGAAGATAAGAACCACAAGAAGATTTAACTTTTTCCTTGATTTTACCCCAACTTTTCCTTTGAAGCCAAAATTGTTTGTAATGAATTGTATCCAATTCATTACCAGGACACTAAGGGGCGTTAATACAGGTTTTTTTTTATTTAACCTTCCATAAAATGTGGTTGGTCTGCCTTAAGTTTGGAGGCAGTTCCAGCCATTCTGGTGGCCTCAGACTGGCCCCAGAATGTGGTCTGTCTGGCAGTGCACAGACCTTGGAGGCTTCCTGTTCAGTATCCTGACCTGCTGTCTCGGGGCGGCCTAAAGCATCCCAATGTACAGTCACTGCATCTGACAGCATGGATGTTCATTACATGCACCCTCTTTCCTGGTTGCAAAGCTTTTTCCTCTAAGGCCTTCTATAGCAGAGCTTTATTCTGGTCAACCTCTTCCAGAAGCATCTGGCCCCCAAATCCTTTGTCTAGATCCCTGAAACACTGGGATCTGAATCTAGCACTCTCAGCCCTACAGTTTTATGATGGCCTCTGTGCAATTGATTCTCAGAGATGGTGTTTGTCTCAACTCTATAACATGGAGAGTTAATTTTTCAATTAAAACCAAGCTTCCTCCTGAATGTGGTCTCAGCCTTCCAGGTCACTTAGGACTTTGTACTTCCTGCATCCTGTCCAATCTACTTGTACACCACAGAAAGGCATTTATACTTTTTGGATATAGTAAAGTTCTGTTTGGCCAGGACCTTCTGTTTTGCTTAGGAAGGCAGGATGGAGAGGTACTGTAAGGCAACCAATCTTTAGCTCTTGTAACTCCAGAGATAAAGCTTCATTTATAATGGACCAGCCCAACAGTTTTGGTTGCCCTGGAGTCTAAAAGACTCCAGGGACAGCCGATCAAGTAAGCTTGGGGCATCCTGATTTGAGATGCCCTGCTGGTTGAGCCCCCCAAATAGGAACAAAACCCAGGCTAGTGAAAAGCCCGGTTTTGGTCCACTTTTTAATGGTAGGCAAGCAATGGGACCTACCCTAAAGGATGTATCCACATGATGATGCTCCCTCCTGCTTTTTCACGTGTTCAATTCCTCCTGGAAGGAGGGTATAACCTAGCAATATCTGTTTGGCTACTGTGTTTCCCATGATGCTTCATAGAAAGTATTTTATTGTGAGTACAGTAGAAAAGTGAAAGCAAGTCATATAAGAAAGTGCTGCAAGTAGCACAGCTAGTCATGGTGTAAGACTGCTTTAAGTCTGTTGTAGAAGCTTGTAGTTTGAAAATGACTTTTAGTTTATTGCTGTCTTTGGCGCCATACCCAACATTTTAAGAATCTCTGCACTTTCCACACTTCTGGGTTTACCATAAAGACCACGTTTGAAAATTACAGCTTACCCTGTCCTTGGCATTGTGTCTTGTATACCGTATTTTAAGGAATTCTAGCTTAATCGCCTATTTCTATCAGTAGGGTTTATTATAGAGAATTTTATTTTTGGAATCACAGTCTTCTCATGCCACAGTCCAAAACCTCAGCAAGATTATCACTTGGGGACTTTGTTATAAAAGGCATATGAGAGCCATAAATTGCATTAACATCATTTAATATGTAAGTGATGTTATGACCAGACTTTGTACTAGCAGACATTGATTAGACTGAAAACATACCAGATTTAAACAAATATTACATAAAATACGAAAATTAGACTATTGCATGCATTTTAGGTGGTTTGGAGGGTGGGCTCCCGCATTCTGGATGCCCCCTCCCCAGTCTTGTTGTGGCGGTGCCAGCACCCTCACCCACTTGGTTGTTGGTCCACTTTGATCTTTGTATTGAGATTTCATTGCACATTGTTATATAAGTCTTACAAGAATATACAAGCAACCACAAGATGGAGATGTTTCAGAAGTATGAAAGAATTATGTAAATTATAATTGTATGTTTAAAGGGACTGTAAACCCAACATCCGTTATTAGGCAGCAAGCAGCTCGGCTGATGCCTGCTACATGTGCGTCTCCTCTGTTTCCTCTAGTACCGAGTAGAAGCCGTGGGGCGGGGCGGCAGCGTTTGTCCCTTTTTCAAATTAATTCCTCCAGGACTATGTGAGAAAAATTCTATGTGAGTGTTGTCAGAAACATTTAGAAACTGTCTGCTTCATAAGAGTCACCTACATTGCCAAGTATAATATGTCTTGTCTCATGCTTGCCACCTCTCGAGTTATTGCTTATTTCACCTAAAATTAATCTTTGCTCAGTCATAGGCCACAGGGCATGCACCACTATGCAGGTTTGCTTTGGGATAATAACTCTCACTACAGGAGAGTAAGAGTTCAACTACTTGGGACATTTCCCACAATATACCTGCCCAGGCCACCATTCCAAGCCACCACTGGAAGAAGTCCTGGTCCTCGTAAGTGAATAGAAGCGCCAGTTGTTGCCCCACATAGGTTAAGCTTGATGTCCCTTTCACTGCTCAAGCAGTCATTCCAAGGCACAACTTGAAGGATTCATGTTCCCCAGGCCAAATGGGGGCACAGTATGAGGTTAGATGTTAAGAGATTGTAAAGTCAAATCCTGATTGAGGGTCCAGTAGGACCGGAAACACGTGCAATGTTGATTTGTGCCTGATGTTTTTTGGATATAAGGCTCGATTCAGAGACACATTCGTCTGGACTTCCGTAGCTGTCTGTGAAAGTTTTAGTGGGTGTTTGTCATTTTTTTGCTTTTTTTCGTTCATTTTTCATTCATACGAACGTTCGGAAATGCGCTTTCAATGAACGGAAGCAATCGGATCATTTGCGTTAGTTCGGATCATTTTCCAAACAAAATCTGATATTTTTCGTTCGTTCAGATAACTTCCGTTGTTGGGATTGGCTTGCGTCTGATTCAGAGAGCTGATTTCCGACAGAACACCGCCCTATAAATCCGTTTCATTTCCGATCCACTTACGGGACCTTTGAGGGCTCGGATTGCTATTGTTGAACATGTTTTGCGGCTATGTGGAGGAGTCTGCGCGCCTTTAGCACCAAGGCATTGCATGTATCAGCATGGCCGAGGCCATAAATTGTATAGCAATGCATACCTGAATCAATACATTTCATGTATGCCTTATAGAAGCATTTTAATGCTGACCTCAATTAGTCCTTAGCATGTAAACATTTATTTTCCCACACATCCATATAATTGCTATATTTTTTTAGACTTATGTCCTTTGTGAATTATATTTGGATTGTTGAACTTGAATCTTAATTTGTTGTAGGAGTTCTTGTTTTAGTCGGTTACCTTTGCTTTGTGTAATTATTTTATATTTGGTTGCAGGAACCGCAAGATGTGCCACTCGCACAACATACAAGCAGTGTTTGGTCCAGCTATGCGATTCCTCAGTTTTCTTGCAGGGCATCCAGGGTCGTCCCATGATGCTTATATATTGCAGAACTCCGGCTTATTTCGTCAGTTTGAGTCAGGAGAATTATCTGGTGGATGGCTCCTGGGTAAATTTGCTCGCATTCCATCAATCCATTTTCACTGTATGGCAATGAATATAGTTGATGACTCATGTCTTAACCTATGGCTGTTTTTAGCCCTTGATGACATGTTAAACAATATTGTAGCTTAGAATGTGTATTTTATGTTAGTATTTTTAAATTCTTTCAGGGGATTCTGGATATCCACTCCTGCCCTTGCTCCTGATGCCCGTTCTTTGCCTGCAGAATGCGGGCCAGGGGTTCTCTAATCGAGCACTATTCAAAACCTGGGCCGTGGTGGCAAGGGCCCTCTGGCTTTTGAAGTCCAGATATAGGTGTTTGGACCATACAGGGAGGGGGGGGCACTGCAGTATGACCCCAACAAGGTTATAACAATATTTTAATTTACGTTTTTCAACAGGGACCACACGTGCCAGAGTGGCACAACTGAGTGTCAGGGTCCTTCAGTTGGTGGGCGAGATGCAGGAGCTGCGCGACTCGTTGGGGACCACAGATGAAGAATAATGTTCTGTGGCCTGCCATTGCTATGTATTTTGTTTTTTATAGCTGTAAAAATTTGAAATTTTCAAATTTTTTTAAGATTTGATATTTTATGATGGAATAAAAAAAAAATGTTTCAGTGTCATTTCATTTACAAAATACATTAACACAAAACTAATGGGCCCAGAAATATTTAAAGATGAATATTCACATGACTGAGAAGGGATTTGGGTATGTTTTAGGGGGCTAAAATGGAAGAAGAACCTAACCGCGAAGTGGTTTGGGTGAGCTTTAAGGGTCCAAAAGTGAAGATGGAGGATAGTGCTAAGTGATTTAGCTAAAAATTGTAGTAGAAGTGAGGGTGGCAAATATGTAGGCGAGCTTTTTAATGAGTTAAGTTTGTAGTGCGCAGGCGCAAGATCGTAAGGATTTCCGTCTGGACGATTATTTATTGAAAAAGGGAAACAGAAACTTACGGGAAATGTAAAGGATTCATGGGAGGATATGATGGGAAAAGGGCAAAAACTAAAGCCTACGTTGTAACAATGAAACGGAAAAGTCACGCTGGAAAATGACATCCTCGTATTCGTAATCTGCCGTACGAACGGACGGAAACTTTACAGAAGGATTACAATGCATGCATAGAATCGCTCACACACTCATACGAGAACGGAAACATTAAAAAAAAAAAAAACAGATCGGCACTAAAACAAAAGTATTTTTTTGTCTCTCTGAATCGAGCCTATAGTTTGATGGCTAAATAATATTGGATTTCATTGAAGAATTCGTTTTTATGGGCATTCCTGCTGGAATTTTTTCCTTATCCATTTTTTTGGGGGGAGGACTGAGCTGCCTTTGCCGTGTAGGACCCACAGGATTGGTAAGCTAGCTTTCACATAAACTTTATCATATGATGAGCCACATGAGGGCATCCTGTTCCACAGACTGAAATCTGATATTGTGGGTTTTTAAAGGTGACCTAAAAAGACCCTCCTCCCCAGATTTGGCATGGGAACCCCAGTCACATCACATCTTTTACAGTTATTAGTTGATGAAGGTGTCTCCCATGGTCTCTTTAACATCAAATCAAAGGTGTCTACAGGCTTCTGTTTGGTACTAGCTTAGTACTTTTGCTTAGTAAAGGCAATTCTGGGGGTGGGGTGCATTCATTTAAACTGCAGAATTTTAACAGTAAACTCTACCATATATATTTTGTATTGTTTGTAGCCCAGGCTTAAACCGGACCTTTAGCATCATTTAATGAAAAGCCCAAATCCTTAAATAACTATTCCTCACCATTTAAAATAATAATATATTTAAAGTTTTAAGTCACTTATTATTTTTTCCTCCACTGGCCTGAAATTCTGTTCAGGACTCCAGGATACGGTCGCAGCCATCTTGTCTCAGAAGTATCAGCATGTGTAGGGGGCGGGTTATAGCTGTGGTTTGCACAGACAGAGCAAAGCTGGGGTCAGGAAAAGGACAGCAATCTCAGAATGCAGAATGCAGAGCGTCATAGTCAGAAGACACTTACTGTCTTCAGGCAGCCTGAGACAGCATGGACCGCCATCTTGAAGCTCAGAAAAGGAAGTAGATGCAGGGGATGTTTTTTAATAAGAGCAATCTGTATGTACAGAGTGGGGGAGACATACAAGATAGTCTCTTATTTAAAGTGAAGGTCCAGTTTAAGAAAATGGGAAGATGTGCAAAGGAGTGCCCTACAAGGCTGTGAAAGTGCTCTCTGGGTGTAAAGAATGCTCGGCTCATCAGATGATAACTACGCTTTAGGATCAGTAGAACTGTGTCTTTAAAGTAGTTCTAACAACAAATACAGTGCACCTTAAAGAAGCTTCCTATGGTAAAATGCACGCAACTATTGTTTTAGGAGACAAGATATATTTAAAATGAATAGAATCTTCACCCTGGTGCTTGATTTCCAAGAAGGAACACTTCAGATGTTTTTGGCAATCAGTCTCATCAGTCAGCGTGCCACATAAAAGAAGGAGCTTTGTTATCATGTCCCTTTAATTCTTTTTAATGCCTCATATTGGTTTGTTGTTGTTGTGATAGCAAATCGCTAAAGTGTTGTTGGGGTTAAGCTGTTGCTATATACGTGTAACCAACCAAGGCACTGCAGCTGTATAGATGCACTTTGATGCGTTTTGTGATGCTTATTGCCACTTGTGTTGGGTTCCCGCTATTGTAAACCTTGGGAACCGGAGTGAAGCTGGCACCTGAATCACTGCACAATAGATAAAAGAGGCTGTCATTATTAGCATGTGTCTATACAGTCTATTGATCTCGTCTGATCTAAACCTTTTTCAGAGCACATGAATAGGAAACATTTTACACATATCGTCATATTAGAGGACTGGATATCTAGCGTTCTCAGATGTGTATGCAGTGGGTTTTGACACTAGACAGTACTTCAGCAGTTTAGCTAATTTATATGTTTTCCTATTAACAGTTGTGTTATAGCTTGCTGTTCCTATCTCTTATTAGCCTGGTGTTTTGATGTCTACAGAAACAACTTACTAACTGCAGCATATTTACTTATATTAGACTGCTGTGTATGATTCCAGTTTCCTGGGTCAAAATAATCAAAATCACTTTCCAGGGAACTGATTATATTTCAACTGGATCAACAACCTGGCAGAATTGGAAAAGAAAGGTAGCGGCCATTTTGGAGCTTCCTCTCCCAGCATCTCAGCCATGCTGCTGCCTGGATTCGACTGACATAACTGACAGTGCATAGTAAAAGGAAGTCTAGCAGCACTTCCTGTTTGCAGGTGACCTACAAATGCAAGAGCTGCCATTTTGTTTCTAAAATTCACTACCACAGGAGTGAGGAAAAAAGTAAATGAATTTGCGTATGAGCACTGTTTGTTGTGTTGGTCTGGTGTAAGTCATTTTTGACTGTTGGTCCACTTGACCACTTGTCCACTTGAAGGATATCTGTGGGTAATGTGTTTAAATTAACTCCACTGCAGATCATTCCAGCTCATCTATTGTGAAATAAGTGGTTGCTAATTACTTAGGCCACATACGATATCTGTCTTCTATGCTCTACACATGTCTTACACATTTCAATGCAAAAGCGGCCCTCAGCACTTCCCCTGCACCCTCCTCACCTGTAACACAGTAGGGTTGATTCAGCACTGTATTTTTTAACTCCTTTTGGATGCAATTCATCACCATACTGTGTCATGTACATTTTTTTAAAAATTGGTATAACGTTGCCCAGAAATGATGTTTGATGTACCTCAAGACTATAGGGTTCATTCAGCATGGTTGGCAAAACTTCTTATGCTGCAACTCTATATATACACATGGATTAGGTTCAGCAAGTTTGGCCAAACTTTAAACATAAGTTCGGTTTGGGTACCCGAACTTGACCCAAATCAGGTCTCCGTTGAAATCAATGGGGACCCGAACTTTGGGAGGTGATTTTGCCTCTGGCGACTCCTTGGCCCACCCTTCTCCCTCAACCGAGCGGAGGGGGGCCCGTCTGTCACGGGGCTCCCAGAGGCAAAATCTCGACAGGTTCTGTGAAAAAAAAATTGTGGTGGTGGGTGTGGCGGCAACAGGTGTGTGCACTAGGAAGCCCCACAATCCCCTCTGCGTTCTTTACGCTGTCAAATGGGCTATGGCTGGGGCTTTTGAAATATGGCCGCAGCTTCAATAAGTGAGGACACTGGCAGAAGCTAGCAGCACATCTAGTGCCAGCTATCATTGTCCTCACTCATGGGAGCAGCGGCCATCTTCTGGAAGCCCTGGCCATAGCCTATTTGACTGCGGAAATAACAACTTCCTGTTGCTGTGTGCTTTAGGTTAAGCTGGTTGATGGGCTGCTCAGCAGCGCATCAACTTGCTTTTCCGGATGCAGGCCGAGTGGGAACAGACTTCTGGCCAAAGTTTGGGTTTGTGAACACCCAACACTACTTGTTTGTGATTTTTCAGTGCTTTCTCAATATTTGTGGGTGAAATATGTGGAAAAAAAATATTTTGAGAATAAGAAAATCATATTGCACGTAAAACCCCATTCCTCCACATTGCAACGGTGCTGCATATATGCCACATTCCTGCACAGGAGACATCAGAAAACTGAAAAGAGTACTTTATGAGATTTTTAAAATACAATACAACTACTACTCACACTATCAGGGGTTAAACCCTTAAAAATTCAAAAATAAACAGCTCGGGCACCAGCTATGGGGCTTGGTAGACCAGGGTATGGAGCCCGACCCTGAAGGCTACCCACCCACATAGTCCACACAGGCACCGGACTCTCACTTTGGGGCTTTGGGGATGCTGGTAATGGGGGAGTTGGCAAGTCACCTGCTTGCTGGCAGATGACTTGCTAGCCCCTCCTGCCCTTTGAACAGGTATACCCCTTGCCAGTTTACAAAGGGTTAATAGAAAAAAAAAAACATGCACAGTAGTAAAAGTTCTTTTTTATTTTATTTTTTTTACTACTAATCTCCTTCCCTCGCTGGGTGCTGTCCCAAACCAACATCACTGCTGTCTGACAGCCAGAAGTGAATGGCAGAAGCCGGGAGTGACACCGATCCTCTGCCCCGCTAAGCTGATTGTGCATCAAGGCCCGGTCTACCTGGTATCCTTTTCCCCAAGAATTTGGCTAGGTGCTGGATCAATGCATTGTAGTGCTGTCCAGGGGATCCTCCCTTTCTTCATTTTGGGAGCCAATGAATAGTCACCTGGAACCCTTTGATTCATCTATTAGCAAACCATTTAAGAGGTCATGGCAATGGCATTTTGGTGGCTGGAAATTGGTATAGCCCTCAATAAAGAAAACGCCACCCCCTTAGGTTAGAAGGTCATCCATTCCCTTTTAAAAGTAGGGCAGAACCAACAGAACATATTTTTATTTCTATAAGATATACAGTGAAATTACTGGTACTGTAAGCAATTAAGTTGAAAACTGAATGTTCCAAAGGGTATGAATTTCCCATTTTCAAAAATGCCATTGAAACAGTACTTGGCCAGCTAAAGTAATAATACTGAGGGGGGAAACAACAGCATGGGATGTCTGCAGCAGCTGCAGGTCCCTCATAGCACAGGGAGTGCCTTGTGCCTCAGTGGAAGCTTTTCCATTAGCCGATTCAATTACAGGCCCCAGAAGAGAGTCATTCTGTGAATGTAGAGCAGATCCCCTCATTCGCTGAGCAGGATGTGTGTTCTGCTGCCATAGGTAAGGAGTGTTCTGCTCTGGTGTCTATAATCAACCAGGATGTAAAATATACAAATAGGAGATCCTAGCATCATCCCCAAAACCCTTAGAAAAGGCTGCACACTAAATATAAATATAAAAATATATATGGTTTTAATAGATATTATGTACATAGAAAAGACACTAATCTGGACACATACAAATTTAAAAAACACAAAAACACAAGCGAAGGGATCCCAGTCAGTGGTGACTAACATATATGAAGTTTAAATGATGCCGCCATTTATATGTAATATAAAACACAAAATATAAATACTGATGATGGACCCAGATAAAAAAGCAATTAAATAGTAAATTTATACCAATAAAACAGTGGTGAAATAAATACGCTAATAAGGTAAATTGATCACTATAATGTGTAAAGAGAAAGGCAAGAAAGTGCTAAGTGCATGTACTATATACAAATGAATCCCAAACATGTGGTATGTGCAAAATAACAATATAACCTGAGCTGTGTGTGTAGCCCAAAGACACTAAACAACAGTGGATGCCATGTAATGAGCAAAGTATATAAAAGAAACAGGCTTGCATTGAATTAAGCCCGGCTGGGCCACCAAACAATTAATAATGAGTAACATCATGTAGCAGCATACAAAAATAAATAAACACTTGATTACATCACCATGTCACCAGGGATCCCCCGCCGCAGCCGCCACCGACGCGTTGCGTGTCGCCAAGACACTTCGCCAGGGTGTGTCGGCTGCCGTCCTCACCCCTCCTTAAATACCCCGATGATAAAGACGCTGGCCAATGCGCCGCCGCCACGTCACCGTCCGCACGTGTGCCCCGCCCGGCCAATGAAAATGGCCATAAGGGCAACACGTCAGACGCCACGCAGCCGGCGCCAACACCAGTCGCAAGTCAGGAAGCGTGCGGCCGGGCGCGCGGCGGGACGGGCGCACTCCCCTGCAGTAGGAGGCGCCCGCCGCGCGCCCGGCCACACGCACCGCGCGTGAGCACTCCCCGTCCACCCAGCTGCCAGGGGAATACCCGGAGCGGAACCGTGGAAGGTAAGTATTCTGTAAGTAAGTAAGACTGCCCATGTTAAGTATGTCAGTTATAACACGCTGAAGATGTTATACACAGTAATAAATATGAACAGGCATGAAAAATCATAGCAGGCCAGAAGCAGCTATTGCCCAAAGCTGACCTAAACTGTACAGAGTAATACCGGAGATAGTGTGCATGGTGCCAGAGTGGCATGGGGCATATAAAAGACGCCCGGTAGGGCCGTCCTATTTACTAAGGTGCAAGGCATTATCGTGAAAGGATGTAGGGAAAAGTACCCAATAAATCTCAGGCCCATATTAAAACGAAATAAAAGGAAAAGAAAGTCACACGGTCCCATGCCCATATAATGGGCTGGGCTCCCAAAGTGGGGCCTCAGGACCAATTTAAAGGACAGAATGCTGTAATTGAGGGCCAGAAAAAAAAAGTGAAAAAGATGCAAATCACATGCCAGGGGGTAGAGGCATGTATTTACATATGCTGGTCAGGGGGCATATAGGCAATTGCACCCAATGCATATTAAACTATGATTTGTTATCAAATATATTAAGAGTCCAACAGTGATGTCCAGTTAGGCAAGATAATATACAGATGGGCCCAAAGACGTGTGGCCCATCATGTGTGGCCCAGTCAGGAGTTAATGCCACAAAGGTCGATCCAAGGCTGGTTATATGATGCTGGTGTGTTCAAATATTAATGGTATACTTAGTTCTTCGAAGTTAATAACCAGCTTTCAAATGTAGTTCCCTCTGGATAGATCCATTGGTGGAATACATCCCCGAAGCAAGGCCGTACAACAACAGGAGCCCTCGGAATAAGAGTATCCAAATGTTAGGGTCATTCCAATTTCTCCTCGATGTATCGTCATAAAGTCCGCCAGGGGGTATGGTTGTCGTTATCCACTTGTCAGTGATGGTGTTCCAGTATGGGACCCCGCCTCCTTCAAGGAACCCACAGCGACCGAGACACATGTATGGGACGTAGGATCGTACATCAGGAGACTGTGATGTGCTGATTAATAAGCAAAAGGAGAAATCAGGTTAATGACCTGCAATAGGGCATATGCTGCGGAGAGCACAGACATCCTCGATAGAGGGTGACAATCCCCAATCAAAAGTGACGCTTGTACACAAAAACTAATAAAGACTCAATAGTGCGTGGAACGCCATGTGAAAAGTGAAGGTGTTGAAAAAATAATAATATAAGAAGTGACAAAAATAATAACCGGGTGAAGAAAGCAACTGTTGGAAAAAAGTGTGACCTCTTTTGCTTGAAAAGAAAAAAAGGAAAATAAGACAAAAGGAAAATAGAAACAACAATTCTATGCTTAATCACGACCCAAAAAAGATGAGAACCCAAAATCCTCGTTGATGCCATAAGGCGCCTGTGTTCTCAAGGTGTGTATCCACCGAGACTCCTGTTGCTCCAATCTCCTTTTTAAATTTCCACCCCTAATTCCCAGACGGACCTGATCAACAAAGAAAATCTGGATCCCTGACACATTACTCTGATGAAGATGAAGGAAGTGTGACGCTACGGGGGTCAACCTCTGTCCATTCTCCTCATCTCGTGCTGCCAATCTAATGGTAGATAGGTGTTTCTGTATTCTTACCTTGACGGCATTGGCGGTTTCCCCCACATAGTATTTAGGGCATGGGCACCTAATCACATACACCACTCCCTGTGATCTACAATTTAGATATTTCTTAAGTTTTATGTCCCTTTGTGTATGCAGGTCAAATATAACATTGGTCTTCTTCACAAGCAGACATATAGAACAATTGCCACAGGGCCTACTTTTGGCTCCTGGTTGGTCCCGTAACCAAGTAGAGGGAGCAGTGTAATGACTGCTACAGAGTCTGTCTCTCAAATTAGGAGCCCTCCTCGCAGTCAATAAGGGGCCCCTCTTAGTCCAGGTTTCCAACCTTGGATCTGAGCGAAGTACTGACCAATGGGCATTTAAAATATTCCTGATTCTGTTCCAATCGTTGTTATAATTGGTGATGAACCTTACCTCGTTATCATTTTTCTTCCTTTTGTAGGTTAGCAGCTGGTCCCTGGGTGTCTGTATGGCCCTCCTGGCTGCCCGATCGATAACTGGCTTTGGGTATCCCCTTCTTTGGAAGCGACCTGTCATATCCTTAATTTCTTCTTGGAAGCGGACATCATCCGAGCAATTTCTCCTCAGTCGTAACATTTGTCCGACGGGGATGCCTTCCTTGAGTTTTTTCTGGTGAAAGCTAGAAAAGTGCAGAAATCCATTGGTGGAAGTGGGTTTTCTGTGTAAGTGGGTGGATATACATCCATCGGCTCCAACCTGCAAATCAACCTGCTAATCAACCAGGATGATCACTTCCCTGTTTAGTGGAAGGTCTTCACAAACATCGCCAACCCAATGGGCTGGGTCCTAGAGTATCTAACAGTTGAGGGACAATAGTCCTCTGGAAAGTTGGCTTTCTATCAGTGTCTTCGACTTGAGAGTAGTGCCACAGTTGCTTCATCCTTGGTCCAGAGCTCAGAAGTTATCCCTAGTGAGTATTCAGTGAATCACCCAGCAGGGCAGAAGCTGAAGCAGGGCAGCCCCGGAGAAAGCAAGACACATTCTGCAACGGATGGTTTACATTCATAGAGTTAAGAATATGATGGTGTATTTTCTTAGCACGCAGCACATCTGCTTTTCACGGCGTGGCTGTTGACAGCAACATCCTAGAGGAGAGGGGGTCCTCTAGGAGGAGATGCAGCAAGTTGTTGCTGCATTATTTCAAGTCTTTCATGTCTAAGATTTGGCACAGATACTGGAAATCTTTTTCAAATGGTTGGAGGAAATTAATATTCATAATATTACTGCATCAAGTCATGTCATCAAGTCAAGTATGCTGTCTAGTGGGTCCAGATTATGTTTGATTTCTTATAAGGAATCCGTTGTATTTCCTGTATTTTACTAAAAAAAAAAAAAAAAAGCAGCGGAACTGACCTTCTAAAATAACAAAGTCCATTGTGGGTTGATGAAGCCCGGCTTCCATCTAGATAAGTATAAATGCCACAGTTGAATAGTTCCTCGTCTGCTGCCTTTTAGATGCATTGGTTCCTCAGTAGTTGTGAGAACGTTCACATTCTACTTTTTTGTTCACACAGGTTGTTGATGGCAAACTGGCACCATTTCTCACAAAAGTGATCAAGTTTGCCACATCTCATGTCTACAGCTGCAGCCTCTGCAGTCAGAAGGGGTTCATCTGCGAAATCTGTAACAATGGAGAGATTCTCTATCCCTTTGAAGAAAATTCTACAAGCAGGTAACTTGTTTTGTAATCTTTAATGTTATATGTAGCATGTGGCATTTCAGATAAGGTTTTGTTCAATAATATCTAGCTGTAAACTTAGTTTTCTTATTTTTCCTAATATTTCAATATGTAATAATAATATTTGAATGATGTCTTGGCGGTCTATAGACTAGTTTAGCCTCACTTGTCTTTGTCGAACAAATAGGAAAGTCCTATACCAGAAGCCGCAAGAACCACTTATTTTGTGCTGTTTACCACATTCTGGTTCACTTGGTCAGCTTATAATGTTGTTCCCCAGCAGGGTCGACCTTTGGCTTGTGCAAGGTGTGCCATGGCCAAGGGGGCTCAATGCAGCTGCACCTGCCTGCCTGATGCCCTAAACCGTACACCAGCTTGATCGCCTCCCACCTGCTCAGTTTACTGTTTGGTCACCCAATTGCCTGATTACTCAGTTTACGGGTACATTTGGGGTGAGGGTGATAAGTAGACCATCAATCGAGGGTGGTTTATACAGTGGGGCATTCATCTGGCTCCAGAGTCTTTTAGAATTCAGGGCCAGCAAATACAGGTTTTAGTCCACTTTACATCTGACCGTCAGTCAAAAAACACTGCTGGTCCACTCACCCCTGATACTCGAGGAACTCCCCCACTTTTGCATGGCCTACCCACCGTCTGCCAGTTCACCACCCCACATAGGGGGCACATGGGGCAGTGAACTGTCAGCCAATGGCTAGAGAATGCTTCTGCGAGTGGTTATCTCTGCCTGGCATCAGGCTTTATGCTAGGTTATGTGGAGGGAGCTAGTAGGCCAGTCATGAGGAAGCTCAAAAATTTGTTGGGGGGCAACAACCTGTAGTGTCACACAGGGCACCTTCCATTCTAAGGCTGGCCTGTTCCCTAGCCATCGAAAGGCAAGGGTACTGGGGCTGTTGGCAACATGCGAACCAGGTTTTCCCCTAGGAAATGAGGGTCCCAAATGGAGCCCAAGTTCATGGACCCCCCAGTGGATTTGTTTGTTCCCTTGTGGGCCAGTCTAAGTCTGTATTTCTTTCTTAGCTGTTTTGGGGATTTTTTATGGCTCATCTGTTCTCCAACCCTGTCTTGAGATGCTGGTTGCCATAACATCAGCAAGTGAGGGCAAAACTTCCCAACAATAAACCACTAGCAAATCTAGTCCTTTTGCTACTCTACCCATAACTAGATAAAACAATTTACTAGTTAATAGTGCAACCGCTTCTGTATGTTTCTGTTGGATTTAACAAATTATGTGGAAGTGAGGAAGTTAAATATCTCTATTGTCTGCACTTAGAATAACTACCCCTGAGTAATACAATTCCCTTTATTAGGAATGCTGCTTTTAAAGTAAGCCTAATCCATCTGTTCTACCTTATGATTACAAATGTCAGGCTGTAATGTAAACATGATATACAACTGCACCATAAAAAGGATGATAAAAAAGGTGCACATGTGCAGCTGAGCATCTGTTATTGTTTCAGACACATATAATAATTGTGCATGGAATATAACTAAAGTTGTAGCTCTTACTTTATGTAAATACTGTACTTTGTCTTGGGCAGAGAGCATCAGGCTGCACATGGTGTTTAACAGCATTGGAAACCATAAACATTGCAGCTACCTAAAGGAGCTCCATCACAAAATACTCTGTACTAAATCAGTGTAAATGTTCTAAATAGCAAAGGGATGGGTTATTTGTATACCTTGCATAGAAAAATCCAGTTTCCTTTACTGCAAAGGAGAACAACCAAGAGTGACAAGGTTGTAAATGTACCATCCTAATTTTACAGGACTACTAAAAATGAAAAGCCTGAATCGTTGGCAACTCTGTTTTAACTGATGTGTGTAAATGCTTTCACCCATCATGCAATGCTTTTGCATGGTTAAAGCTACTATTTTCCCAATTCCGGTAAAGGCAGTTAGAAGTGAGCAGATCACCCCTGTAAAAGTAGAATTGCACATTCGACTAACTGTCACCCCTGTTTCCTCTCCTGGTCCTTCAGGATGACCTACAGAGAGAGTGCCCCATCCCGGGAGGAAACACAACAGAAGTTAAAACCCCTTCCCTGTTTGACATTTATGCTAATACCGGGGGTATGTATACATAACTTATAACTTTGGTATTGTATTCTATCCCACCAAAATAAAGGATAAGGAGAGAGACAAGGACCCCCAAAAAATAAGCCCAAGGATCTTAAACCCATTAGACACTGTGAATCCTGTGGCGTTACACTTCCAGATACCTGGCAGAAGTCTGTCTGTCAGACATGCCTACAGTTAAGAATGGGAGAGGAGACTTCGGCTATGTATATAGAGATGTTAGTCACGAGAATAAAAATGGCCTTAATGTTCGAGTTCTATAAATCTTCACCCAGGGCCACTGCCTGCACACTCGTTCCTCAGCCAGTGCAGTTAACATAGGATCCTAGACCAATAGTATCCCTAACTGTTTCTATTCCTTCTGCAAAAACCCAGGGTCCTAGGCCAGTTCACTTTGAAACAGGATCGGAGGTAGCGGGGGAGCATGAGGGTGAACGCTCATCCAAGGACTCTCTTAAAGTGGACCAAAACCCAGGATTTTGACTATCCTGGGTTTTGGTCCTTCCCCCCAGATCTCCCACATCAACTCACCTCACCGCGGTCCTATGGCGCATGCGCGGCCGCTCGTCCAATCAGCACGCTCGGAGCCGCTGAGCTATGGACAACGGCTCTGAGCGCGCTGGCGGCCGCATCACATGCTTCCCTCTAACAGGGAGCGTGTCCTGCTAGAGGGATAGCGGGGATGCGCCCGCGGCCCATGCATATGTCGTTGAACCGGGAAGCAAGGTAAGTGTAGCAGGCGACCTGGGGGGTTTGACACAGCGGGGCATCCTGATTTTGCATACCCCAGGGGGAGGGAATGGATCAGCCTCGGTTTCAGTCCACTTTAATGAGGGTATACAGTTGGATAAGGGGGTGAGGGGGCCTCCGTTTTTTTCTGAAGCCTTGCCAAAGGACCTGGCAGGCTTTATTAGACGACATTTATGATACATGGAGAAAAAAATCCAAAACATTTCCAGTCCATTCGGCACTTAAGAAAATTATTAAGTCTGAATGGAAGCCCAAAAAGAGTTTTTTCATGCTGCGCTCACTCAGGAACAGGATATTGAACCTTGGACCAAATGCCCAAAATTAGATATGCCACTGGGTCAGATCTTCATAGTGGACTTAAGCATAAGCAGATAAAGCGTGTTCCACAGAGGGCATCCTGAAAAGAGCTTGCATCCTCCACATTCTTGGCAGCTGATGGTGTCATCAGAAGTATAAAAACATGGCTCAACAATCTGAAGGGCTATTTAGAGAACAACACTCCTAAGAGGAGACCATAAGGGCCACAGCTAAGTCAACCACTCTAGTTGCCTACACCAGCAGGACACTTTGCTTCAGAAACCAGGTCTCTTGACCATGTTTTAAGCCAAAGTTTTTATTCCATTTCATGGTAGTCCCCTGTTCGGAGATACTATTCTGACTTGTTATAGTGAAGCAGGTAAGAAATGTCCAAATAGAAAAAGGAAGTTTTAAGGCCACACTAATACTAAGGCCAAAACCTTAGGGCAAACAGAGTGAGCAGAAGAAGAATGGAGAAAGGATAGGTTGCTCTGCAAACCTCCAGAGGGCCCTAAGTCTTAGTCCTGGAGAGCAGTCTCTCAAAATCAATGTGTGCTACAGAAATTGGAAAGGGGATAACGCTTAGAATTTTTATCCATCCCTCAATGTTTCTTCCTGCTGACCAAATTACAGAGGGACACCAGAAAAAAGGGAAGCATTTCTGCTAGTCTTACAAGAATGACTGCATTCCAAAACAATATGATAGAAGTAGTTTTGCCCCATTCTGAGGGGCAGGGATTCTATACTCACACTTTCCTGGTGCAAAAGTCTCATTGGGAAAATTGCCCAGACTTATTAGATCAGAAAGTGCAAACAAAGGAGAATGTACATGAAGCCTTCATTGGTGGACAGACGTGGAGATATTAAAAAGGGAAAGAATCCTTTAGTGATTACAACAGATGCCAGCTCCTGGGGTTGGGGAGCTCTCCTGGATAATCTGAATGTCCAGGGAAGTGGCCGTCATGCATAGCTAGGAGATCCTTCAATTTCAGGAAACTAAAGGCGGTAAAGCTGGCATTGGATCATTTTTTGCCAATAATCTCAGGCAGAGATGTCCGACAATGCTTCCACAGTAGGGTGGGACCAGGTCATTGTCCCTGATAAATCTCTCAGATTCCATGCTGTTTCCCCTACAGGAACAGCGCCGGTCAATTTCGGCAGTTCATCTAAACGGTACCGGGTATCCTGAGCGCAGTTGCAGATTTTCAACGTTGGGTCAGGGTAAAACAGACCGAATGCTGTCTAAACCAGGAAGTTTTCCTCCAGATTGTAGCCCCTTGGGGCCTTCCTCAGATAGACCTCTTTGCCGAGCCCAACAATTCAAAATGCAGTCGAAGTCCTGGCTCATCCCCGGAATTTTCACTTAGCTTATGCCTTCCCTTCTTTCAGATTACTGCCGCAGGTGATGTGGAAGAGGCCAACATTATTGTCATAGTCCTTTTTGGCCTAGAAGATCCTAGTTTTCAGAACTGAAAAGGATGGTGAAGAAGGGGCCATGGCATCTACCAAATATTGTGAATTTGCTTAATCAGGGTCCCATTCTGCATGCAGAGCCAGCAAAACTTTAACTGACGGCATGGGTCTGGAAGCCATCTTAGAGAAGAAGGGCTATTTGGGCAGAGTAATTAAAGCTCTATTGGACAGTCATAAATTGACCACCAGATGCATCTATGCAAAGGTTTGGAAGTGTTTCTCTTCATTTTGTGAGACTAACAAACTGAAGAAAAGGGATGTACCTGCAGTCCTCGATTTCCTGCAGGAAGGGCTTGTACAGGGGCTAACAGTCAGCACGTTAAAGGCTCAAACTTCAACGTTATCCGTGTTTCTATACTACCAGTTGAGACAGGAACAACTTGTTAATTATTTCTTTAAGGCGATTACCCATCAAAGGCCAGCACCCTCTAAAGGTTTCCTGATGTGGGACTTAAAAGTGCTACTGGAACCTCCATTTGAGCCACTGGAGGAAGTACCAGAAAGTGGTTGTGTCTGAAATGTTGTTTTCTGTTGGCAATTACATCAGTCAGGTGGGTAAGTGAGCTGCGAGCTCTATCTATGAAGGAACCCTACTGCATTCTTCCTGATAAGGCCATAATTAGACCCGATCCTTTGTTTTTGCCAAAGATTGCTACTTCTCCCAATAGGTCAATTTTTGGAGAGATCTAGAGAGTGGCGAATAGCAGAACAGCCTTTGATAATTTTCAGAGGCAAGAGAAGAGGCCTAGCTGCTCCTAAATCCACAATTTCCTGGTGGATAAAACAGACTTTTGTGGAAGCAGGACTTAGCACATTTAACAAGAGCTATGTCAGCTTCCTGGGCAGAGAGGACAGTTGTCTCTAAGAGATCTCTGAAAGAGGTCTTTATCCCACACCTTCCTCAAGCACTATAGCCTGGCACATGGAAACAGAAATTGACCTCAACGATATGAACAATCTAAAGTCTGTACTGCCCCAAGTTTCTGGCATGAAAGATCTAAATAACAATCACAAACAATTATTCAACAAATCGTCCACTTCCCAAAGCATGTTACCCTATGGCACGATTGCTCCCTTTAGCGATTTTTTATTTCGGAAATTGTACTATGGAAATGAAGCACTGCACTCATCTGTAATGTAATTATTCTTGAAAGTACAACTTGCCTACCTTTTTAAAATATAATTTATGCAGGTTGCTGAACTTGGTGCCATGACATAGGTGAATGTGGAAGGAAAAAAAAATGTATACTGCTTTAGTCCCTGACCTTCTCTAGGGGCAGATACCATCTGTCTGGTGCTGTAATTGGGATTACATGAAAACTATAGTGAGTGTTATTCTGCTTTCATAATGCTCATAGATTTATTCCAAGTATGTCACACACCCCGCTTCCAATATTCATGACATATGGGTTATGTCCAGTAGAGGGCGAACTTCTGCAGAGATGACAGGAAAAATAGAAGCGCCTCCCAGTCCATAAATACCTGGGACCTCCCACACATTCCCCAGTAATCGTCTCTGCAGACGGCGAGCAAATCAGAAGATGGCTGTGTTCTTCCTTGCAGGTAAGCCGGGTTTACACCCCGCCAATTTGTCCCTATTTCTGCCCGGACCTTGTTTATTTAAATCCCTATGCCTCCCAGCCTTGGCTGTAGGTCCGGGCGAGGGTAGGCTGCACCTCCACTGGTGTACTTATAGGGAGCCATGCTCCCCCGTGAGAACCCATATCAAGGGGTAGGCGGTTTCCAGGTTGGTGATCCTGGTTCGGGATATGCCCCGTCCCTGTTATCTCTTTACTACTCTGTAGCATGGGATTCCCCCCTTCCGTGTCTCCCTGTTCCCCTCCAGTGGGGGGGGGGGGGGCACTTTCACCTTTATTATGCTGATTTTTTCTTTATGTGAATGTGTGTGTTTGGTGCATCTTGTACACTGTGTGCGTGACTTGTTCTCTGGCCGCATGTTGGAGGCCATTGCGTCGAGAGAGAGCTTCTCCACCTCAGATCGCTAGGGCAGGGGGCGGGCCGGGCGCTCGCCACGGTCCGCCCCCTCCCCTGTCTCCGGCGCGCCCGTGCGGCGTGCTGGGATGCGCGCCCTTCTCTGCTTGTTGGAAGGGGGCGGGGCCAGCCGCGGCACGCGTTCCGCACTGGCCCGCCCTTCTTCTCTCTCCTGTCTCTGCTGCTGCCTGGCCGGACGCCATTACAGAAGCTGTGAGTGCCCTGCGGGGCCCCCCTTTCTTTATATTATGCTGCCGCGTGCCCCCTTTTCTTGTGCGGTGGGGCAGCTTTGGCCCACAGTTATATATTCATTTATATATTACATGTTTGCTATTATTATTGCACTTGGTTGTATGGCCTTGCTGATATGTGCCTTTTCTTATCTTCACATTGTGTCTTTCAGGAGGACTCCCTATCAATATAAAAAAGGGAGTTCTCCCGGTCCTAGGGCACCTTGGTTATTAAATGGGGGACTTAAAAATCCTCCCACTAGGGACTTAAAGGGGCATCCCGGGTAGCTTAATCAGCGTAATTCCCTCTGGTCATTGCGACTACCTTAAAATCACCATATGGAGGCTCCCCAGGATACTGGCCTCGGGCTCCCTTCGGGACAATCCCGACAGTGCGTGGGTTGTGGGGTACCCCTTACGGGGGAGAATGTACTAATTTGCATACCATGTGCTCAACAGGCCATAACACGGCAGTCGGGGTCCCAGGCGTCTGGGTCCGTGCCACCCGTCTCATCTCCTACTCCACCCCGCCTTATCTGTACCCCAAGTGACACTGTCATTAGCGGGGAGTCGCATTCTGATGTTTGTGCTAGGCAGGCCAACATCGAAAAATTGATTTCTAGCTCTGCGGCCAGAAAGGCCCCAGCTAAGAGAAGGCATCTGTCACCGGCCGCGCCGGTACTGGATTTTGATGACTATGATTCCCTTGGTCTGATTATTCCCCACTTGAGGAGGGGGAATTGTTTGAGGAATCTGATGCTGAGGATCAGCAGTTTTTTTATGCTGATACTGGGCAGGCACAGGGGGATGCCGTGGACACCCCCAAAGTCCTGGCCCATTTATTTGAGGTGCTGGATATTTCTCCTCCAGCGGAGTCCCCTCCGCAGAAAGGGGAATTCTTTGGAACTTCTAAGCCTCGCTTGGAGTTCCCAAATCAGAATCATTTTGAAAGCATGATTCTTAAGGAATGGGAGAGACCTAGCCGGCTCCCCGGTGTTCCTCAGGGATGGAATAGGAAGTATCCCTTTCCGGTGGACGCGGTGAAGCGCTGGTCGTCCCCTCCCGAGGTCGATGCGCCCGTTCTGGGATTGTCCAACACCTCTGTTGTACATTCTCCAGACGCCACCACTCTTAAAGATGGTGAGGACAAGCACATTGACCAAATGGCCTGCCATGCCTTCGCTAGTGTGGGTTCAGTCTTGCGGCCTGTTTGTGCGTCTGCGCTCACAGCTGTGAAACAAAGGGGGGGTGGCAGCCGCTCAGACCATTTTATAACATTTTTATAACAAAGCCCACAGACTGACACAATGGGAAACTCAGACTCCAGAAAACCATTTAGGAAACCTTCAAACTACTTCCCCTCACTAAACCTACAATCCAGCATCAAGACCTTCGTTAACTTAGTAACATATGATGTAGAAAGATTACCTTTGAAGGGACAGAGACCAAACAACATCACCCCCCAACTCAAGAGAGCACTGCAGGAACTTGAATCCAACCCTGAGATCATAATCAAGCCAGCTGATAAAGGGGGTAACATTGTAATCATGACCAGATCACAGTATGAAAAAATGTGTCTGAAAATACTGAATAATAAGGAATGGTACCAGAAAGTCCCCTTGACAAAACTTAACAGGGACAAAGAAGAATATCACACACTCATAGAACAGGCCCAAACCCATAACATTATAGACAAAAAAACAGCTGACTTCCTGAGAATAGAGAAACCGGTAACACAGACCTTTTACGCCCTCCCAAAAATCCATAAATCCAGCACGGACCCACCGGGTCGCCCCATAGTCTCAGGGATAGGGTCACTGACGAGCGCTGCAAGTAAATACATCGACAGACACCTCCAACCATACGTACAATCTCTACCATCATTCATTAAGGATACACCGCATCTACTTCAAACACTACACGACATCACATTACCAGGGGGTGCGATCCTGGCAAGCTTTGATGTGGAAGCATTGTATTCCAGCATACCACATCAAGCAGGTCTACAAGCAGTCAAAACTTACCTAGATCAACTGGACATCAGTCAATACGACCACAGTGCCTTCCTCATAAAACTACTACGCTTCATTCTTACCCATAATACTTTCTTGTTCCAAAACCAACTATACCAACAAATACAAGGCACCGCAATGGGCACTACATGTGCTCCCACTTACGCAAATCTCTACTTGGGTTGGTGGGAACACACCATCTGGCAAGACACAAACATGCTTCCCTACCTGGAGAAAGCCACCACCTGGTATAGATATATAGATGACATACTCATCCTCTGGGAAGGCACAGAACAAGAACTTAGAGATTTTCACCACCTCCTCAATCAGAATACACTTAATCTAAAACTCACACTAGACTTTAGCACCAGGCAACTGGCATTCTTGGACCTGATAATCAACATTGACGAGGGAGGGAACATTACCACGAACTTCTACAGAAAACCCACGGCAGCAAACAACATTCTACGCGCCACAAGCTCCCACCCAACCCCACTCAAACAGAGCATCCCCTATGGTGAATACCTGAGGGCAAGGAGAAACTGCTCAACCCAAGAAGCATTCCAGAATGCAGCGAATGGTATCAGGGACAGACTACTCCAAAGAGGATACAGTAGAAAAACTCTTAAACGGGCCTATCACAGAGCAGCAGGGAGGGACAGACAGGAAATACTTTTCCCAAACAGAAAAACGGATATCAAAACTCCACCAAATCTACCCTTCATTCTCACATACACAAAACAGCACCAAGATATAAGACACATACTACAGAGACACTGGCATGTTTTAACTCATGATCCGGACCTAGCACCTTTGGTCCCTAAAAAACCCCAATTGGTCTTCAGGAGAACCAAATCCATCAAAGACACACTGGTCAAGAGTCATTACTCACAACCCTCAGACGAGAAATGCTGCAAAACCGTAGGCCTTTACAGCTGCGGGGGATGCAACACGTGCCAGTTCCTAAAACAAGGAACCACTCTAGAATTACCCAACAAACAGACACATAACATGAAACATTTCGTGAACTGCAACTCCCCACACATCATATACCTGATGACATGCCCATGCAAGAGGTTTTATGTGGGCAAAACAAACCGTAAATTCAGGGTAAGGATCCTGGAACATCTGAGAGACATCATAAATAGGAACCACACCACACCGATAGGCCGACATTTTTCAACAAACCACAATGCAGACCCAAAGGGGACCACTTTTCAGGCACTTGACAGACTGCATATACATAAAAGGGGCGGAGACATCCAAAAAAAGACCTTACAAAAAGAGACTAAGTGGATAGTCAAACTCAAGGCAACACATCCACCGGGACTGAATGAGACGTGCAGCTTCGCCCCTTTTCTAAAATGACCCAGACTACCAAACAAATATAAACCGTTAAAATTACCAGGACCGAATAAAAGATCCCCGTGACGTACCCAAATAAGGGACACTGAAAACTCTTTAGTCCTGACCTTTTACCCCAGATGGAGATACCTCAAAAATATGCGACAACCCACTCAATTGAGTCCAATGAAAGAAACCAGTAAGCACATAAATGGAGAGTTACTAAAAACATAGGAGCAAGCAACATGGGAAGGGACAAGCAAGCAGGCAAACAGAGTACATCAATTCACTCCACTATATCTTATTTGGTTTTACCTTAAAAATTAATGCATGGTGCCGTAAAGCCACTTTCCGGTGCACAAAGGGACATAATGAGTAATTTCTAAATATTATATGGTTTACAATGTGTACAATGCCTTGACATAGCTCAAGTCATTGAGGGTAGAATATGTGAACTAAAATTCATTATTTAAAATTATTACCTAATCACGGTTCTAACATTGCTCAAATCTTTGATTGTGAAACACGTGGACTATGTTACATTGTTAATCTCATTGCTCCAATATAATCTGTGGAATATGTGAATAAACCTATGTAATTACCTCTTAGAGCATTGGAACTGGGAAACAGCGCTTCCTCCCAGCCAAAACAATCACAACAAAAACGACAGCCACCAACAAAATGGCTGCCGCCAGAACTGCGGACAGGAGCCCATAGTAACACAGAACATATAGACACTAACAACAGCATACATAAGAACAGCAGTCACTAACAAAATGGCCGCCTCCAGGCCAGGAGACAGAAGCCTAAACAACTGGGAAACAGCGCTTCCTCCCAGCCAAAACAATCACAACAATAACGACAGCCACCAACAAAATGGCCGCCGCCAGACCTGCGGACAGGAGCCCATAGTAACACAGAACATATAGATACTAACAACAGCATACATAAGAACAGCAGCCACTAACAAAATGGCCGCCGCCAGGCCAGGAGACAGAAGCCTAAACAACATTGAACAAGACGGACACAGAAACCAGCCAATAGCCAGGCGGGGCCGGCGAGAGGAGAGTGCATGTGACGCACCTCCGCCCCTGGGGGAACAACCAACCAGGGGACTAGCAGGAAGTGCGGGAAACGAAACCCCGCCCACCCTGCAGCACACGGCCCCGTATATCTGCAGACAGCACAGAGCCCTACACACACGGCTACAGCAACAGAAATAGACACACCGCTCACAGAGCAGGAAAGCAGACCCAGCGGGACACCAGCGCATAGACACAGCGATTACATACTGCAGAATTGCCCCCTGATGTGATACAGAAGGGGGTACTGGCTTTATGGCGAAAGTGACCAAAGGCAACTGATAAAAAGGTAAGCAACAATTCTTAAGGGGGCCTTCCACCCCTCACACGGAACCCGCCCAAACCAACAGGGCAATTACTTCTTAAGGGGGCACGGGAGACGCATAGCATAATAAGACATACCTTCGGTGGCACACACATATATACACACCCCACCCCTTCTCCAATATAGACCAAAAATACCATTGCACAGCAAATGACATCTGTACTCCCTATCTTATACCTATTTCAAAGGCAACACCTTGGGAGTCCGCATATACAAAAAAGCTGGGAGGAACCGCTGCAACCAAAGCTCTAAAGCCGCGACAACAGCCGTTTTTAGCTGCAAAAAAATTCAGCATCCATGTAGAAACAAAGATAAGGAATTGTAAGTGCTTTTTTATATATTGACCAATGCATTTATCTCCATGTTGCTATATACAACAAATATACATGACTGTTTAATACAAACTAACCATGTACTGATGCATCATAACTAGAACACAAGGACCCTCACACTGAAGAAGCAAAAGAGCGAAACGCGTCTGTGAAAGAGGTCCACATCAACAGACCACAATAAGCCTTGCTACAGGCTGAGGGCAAATACAAGCCCCTAATACATTTAAGGACTTTGTTTTCTAAACAAATGAACCTGCAGAAACAAGTATGAATATAATACTGTTTTTTTGTATCACACAAATGGAATGAGCATTAAACTAAGGTTTTACTACTGGCATATACTGAGCCTTTGCAATAATTGTTTGTGTGCTACGCTTAACCTAACTTTCCCAGGGAGTGACTTAGAGGGCCCCCCCTTTCTTCCTCCCGAGACCTGGAGGTTTCCAACAGACTCCTCTTCCACTCCAATACCTTGATTGGTTGTGAAGGTGGCCTGGAGGAATCCTTCTGGACCACGGGAAAGGAGGAAAACAACCCAAATTTTGTCTACAGTGCCCAAGAGGCCAACCTCTACACCCCTGGGACACTACAAGAAGAGAGGCACCCAATCCACCAGTTCCCTCCCCTCACCTTTCCCCCCCCCCCCCTCAATTACATTTTATAACTAACCTGGGAGGTGCACGTTAGCAGGGCAATCAGGATACAAAAGTTTTAAAGGAGCCACAGCACTCAACCCTGTTAGCTTGCAGGCCAGCCTATAATCTGTCTCTAAACTTAGTTAAAAACAGAGGACACGGTCACACACATCTGCAGAAGTATGCTTAAGCTGCACCACTACGCCAAAGTGCCTCTGTGGGGTGCAGTCCTAACTCTAATCTCTGAGAGCCCATTTGGGACATACAGTGCAATAGATAAATTGGGAGCAGGCTTACCTGAGGTTGCCCTAAACCTCTCAAGTGCAAGCCATGGGGTGGAAGGGTCAAAGACCTTGCAATACAGCCTAGACCCCACACACCATGTGCTTGCACAAATTCAAAAGAAACAAAGGGGGGGGTGGCAGCCGCTCAGACCATTTTATAACTAACCTGGGAGGTGCACGTTAGCAGGGCAATTAGGATACAAAAGTCTTAAAGGAGCCACAGCACTCAACCCTGTTAGCTTGCAGGCCAGCCTATAATCTGTCTCTAAACTTGGTTAAAAACAGAGGACTCGGTCACACACATCTGCAGAAGTATGCTTAAGCTGCAGGACTACGCCAAAGTGCCTCTGTGGGGTACAGTCCTAACTCTAATCTCTGAGAGCCCATTTGGGACATACAGTGCAATAGATAAATTGGGATCAGGCTTACCTGAGGTTGCCCTAAACCTCTCAAGTGCAAGCCATGGGGTGGAAGGGTCAAAGACCTTGCAATACAGCCTAGACCCCACACACCATGTGCTTGCACAAATTCAAAAGAAACAAAGGGGGGGTGGCAGCCGCTCAGACCATTTTATAACTAACCTGGGAGGTGCACGTTAGCAGGGCAATTAGGATACAAAAGTCTTAAAGGAACCACAGCACTCAACCCTGTTAACTTGCAGGCCAGCCTATAATCTGTCTCTAAACTTGGTTAAAAACAGAGGACTCGGTCACACACATCTGCAGAAGTATGCTTAAGCTGCACCACTACGCCAAAGTGCCTCTGTGGGGTGCAGTCCTAACTCTAATCTCTGAGAGCCCATTTGGGACATACAGTGCAATAGATAAATTGGGAGCAGGCACACCTGAGGTTGCCCTAAACCTCTCAAGTGCAAGCCATGGGGTGGAAGGGTCAAAGACCTTGCAATACAGCCTAGACCCCACACACCATGTGCTTGCACAAATTCAAAAGAAACAAAGGGTGGGTGGCAGCCGCTCAGACCATTTTATAACTAACCTGGGAGGTGCACGTTAGCAGGGCAATTAGGATACAAAAGTCTTAAAGGAGCCACAGCACTCAACCCTGTTAGCTTGCAGGCCAGACTATAATCTGTCTCTAAACTTGGTTAAAAACAGAGGACTCGGTCACACACATCTGCAGAAGTATGCTTAAGCTGCAGGACTACGCCAAAGTGCCTCTGTGGGGTGCAGTCCTAACTCTAATCTCTGAGAGCCCATTTGGGACATACAGTGCAATAGATAAATTGGGAGCAGCGTTGCTAGTGGCTATTCGCTGATCAGTCTGGTTGCGCCAATGGGCGGCTGAAATTGCGGCTAATAAATCACTTACAGGGCTACCCTTCCTGGGTATGCGGTTGTTTGGAGATAAGTTGGATTCGGTGGCAAAAGGGGGAAAGTTACCACAACGCGTCGCTCCTTTCGGGGGGCAGGCTCCTTTAATCCTTCCTTTCATGGTGCCAGAGCAGGCAGAGGTTTTGCCTACTCTACCTTCAGAGGGGATTCCTGGAACAGAGGCAGAGGACATGCTCGTCCTGGACCTGCCTGGGGTTCCAAGCCCAAACCCGCTGCCAAGCCAGCTCAGCAATGAGGGGGCGCCCTCACCCTTGCGGGTGGGGGGACGGCTGCGACAGTTCTTCCAGGTTTGGGCCCGAGAGGTCACAGACAAATGGATCTTGGAAGTGGTCTCTTCCGGGTACAAACTGGAGTTCGAGTACCGGCTTCCTCACAGATTCCTCAGATCTCGGGTGCCCTCGGATCCCGGGGCTGCGCAGGGGCTCCTGTGGGCAGTAAAAAATCTTCTGGACATGGAGGTCATATGCCCGGTGCTTTTCTTGGAGAGAGGCCGGGGCTATTATTCCAACCTCTTCACAGTTCCCAAAAAGGATGGATCCATAAGACCCATTCTGGATCTGAAGCTCCTCAACAGGTTCATTCAAACCAAGAAGTTCCTCATGGAGACGTTGCGCTCAGCCATCCTTTCTCTTCTTCAGGGGGACTTCATGACGTCCATAGACATCAAGGATGCTTATCTTCATGTATCAATCTTCCCAGCACACCAGAGATTTCTCAGGTTTGTGGTGGGAGATCAGCATTTTCAGTTTGTTGCCCTCCCTTTCGGGCTGACCTCGGCACCAAGGGTGTTCACCAAGGTGCTGGCGGGCATAATCGCCCTCCTCAGAGCCCAGGGCATTCGCATTGTGCCGTATCTGGACGACCTCCTCATTACGGCATCCCCTCTCAGACAGGCAGAGCTAGACACCAGGATGGTGGTGATGACGCTGGAGAGGTTCGGCTGGGTGATCAACCATCCCAAGTCTTCTCTATCCCCGTCAAGGGGGATTTCATTTCTGGGCATGAATCTGGATACCGTTCAGTCCAGGGTATTCCTACCTCAGTCGAAGGTGCAGATGGTTCAAGATCTGATACGTCTTCTCCTGTCCAACCCTCGCCCGTCTATCCAGCTAGGGATAAGACTGGTGGGATTGATGGTGGCTTCCTTCGAGGTAGTTCCCTTTGCTCAGTTCCACATGAGGTCGCTTCAGCTCCATTTACTGTTGGCTTGGGACAGATGTCCGCTGTCATTGGATCAGTCATTTCTGATGTCTCCCCGGGTCCAGCAGTCTCTTTAGTGGTGGCTGAAACCAAGGAATCTTCTGAGGGGCAGGTCTTTTCTGACCCCTTGTTGGGAGACGGTCACCACGGATGCCAGCCTGTCAGGCTGGGGGGGGTCTGGAAGGAACATCAGTTCCAGGGGCTGTGGGGTCCTCGGGAGGCCCACACCCCCATCAATGTCTTGGAGCTGAGAGCTATTCGGTTGGTGCTGTCACGTTTGACGCATCACCTGCAGGGTCTACCGGTTCAGGTTCGATCAGACAATCGGACTGCGGTCGCTTACATCAATCACCAAGGAGGGACTCGCAGCAGGAGTGCCCTCAGGGAAGTTTCTCTGATTCTTGCATGGGTGGAGAGCAATGTCCCATGCATCTCAGCAGTGTACATTCCGGATGTGGAGAACACGGAGGCGGACTCCCTGAGCAGGGGATTCTCTCGCCGAATGGTCGCTCAACCACAATGTGTTCTGGTCCCTCTGTCACAAGTGGGGGATTCCGGAGGTGGATCTTTTTGCCTCACGTCACAATCACAAGCTTCCGGCATTTGTGTCTCTGTCTCAGAATCCTCTGGCCCTGGCAGTGGATGCCTTGTCTCTTGCCAGGAGGGATCTGGGGTTTCTGTACCTGTTTCCCCCCTGGTGGGCAAAGTGGTGCGCAAGCTGGCTCTAGAGGGTGCGCCAGCAATTCTGGTGGCTCCAAGGTGGCCAAGGCAGGTTTGGTTCGCAGACGTCGTGCGGCTGGCGGTAGATCAGTACAGGTTGCCCCTGTTTCCGGATCTGATCACTCAAGGTCAACTTCGTTACCCCAATTTACAAACGCTGGCTTTGACGGTGTGGCTGCTGAAACCTCCATCTTAAAGGAGGAAGGTTTGTCTGATGCTGTGATTCAGACACTTGTTAGAGCTAGGAAGAGATCTTCCTCTAACATCTACTACAGGACTTGGAGGTCCTATATTGACTGGTGTGAGGCTAGGACTTTGCCTTGCAGGGTGTTTTCGATTCCTAGGATTTTGGATTTTCTTCAACACGGTCTGGACCTGGGGCTCCAGCTTAGTACCTTGAAAGGGCAGGTTTCTGCCCTGGCGGTCTTCTTTCAAAGGTCCTTTGCTCTGCATCCCTTAGTTAGGACTTTTTTCCAGGGGGTCACTCATGTGCGGCCCCCTAGAAAGCCCTTGTTGCCCGTTTGGGATTTGAATTTGGTTCTGTCGGCCCTCCAGGGGCCTCCCTTTGAGCCAATGCAGGATGTTGCACTTTCTATGCTTACACAAAAGATTGCCTTTTTGGTGGCTATTACCTCTGTTCGACGTGTCTCTGAGTTGGCAGCTCTTTCCATTCAAGGCCCTTACTTTGAGAGACACCAGGACAAGGTGTTTTTTTTTTGTTTTAAGCCAGATTTCCTTCCTAAGGTGGTTTCTGCCTTCCATCTCAATCAGGATGTGGTTCTCCCTTCCTTGTGTCCTAGCCTAGCAATGACAAGGAGAGGGTCCTGCATTCTTTGGATGTGGTTCGTTGTGTGAAGTACTATTTGGTGGCTACTTCTTCCTTTCAAAGACGGACTCCTTGTTCGTGGTGCCCTCCGGGCCCCGGAAAGGTTTGGCGCCTGCCAAGTCTACCATTAGTAAATGGATACGTCAGGCCATTGTTGGGGCCTATACTGCCAAGGGGAGGGTTCCCCCTTTTCAGATCACTGCTCACTCTACTCGTGCTGTTGGGGCTTCCTGGGCTTTTCAGCATCAGGCCTCTGTTGAACAAGTTTGTAAGGCTGCTCCTCGTCTTCTGTTCATACTTTTTCCAAGTTTTATAAGGTTGATATGCGGGCCTCAGCGGATGCTGTTTTTGGCCGCAAGGTTCTGCAAGCTGCAGTGGTTTAAATTTGTGCATTATTGCCTTTTTTGGGATCCCCACCCATGTTGGACACTGCTATTGGATGTCCCATATGTCATGAATATTGGAAGCGGGGTGTGTGACTTGGAATAATACCATTTTGTGATTACTCACCTGTAAAATGGGTATTATAAGTATGTCACACACCCCGCTTCATCCCGCCCTTATTGTATTCTGGATCCTTTATATGGTGAACCTTTTATTGTTACATTTTTTTTATTTGACTCTTCCTGGTCCCCTTACTGCTTTCCTATACTGGGGAATGTGTGGGAGGTCCCAGGTATTTATGGACCGGGAGGGGCTTCTTTTTTCCTGTCATCTCTGCAGAAGTTCGCCCTCTACTGGACATAACCCATATGTCATGAATATTGGAAGCGGGGTGTGTGACATACTTATAATACCCATTTTACAGGTGAGTAATCACAAAATGGTATTTTTTCAGACATTTTCTGTTTCTGCTGATCATCAATGAACAAAGGAAGTAAGAAGTAATGAACAAAGGAAGTAAGACAGTCTTCTCAATGATGACCTTGTCAGCAAAACAGAATGAAAGGGGTGACAATTATGCTCCAATATATTATAAATTAACAATAAAAACGTCACAATTTTTACATTTATGCATACGTCCCTCAGCCTCCACCAATAATCTCATTTCATGGAATACTGATCTTGAGTAGAAGCTTTTCTAGGTAAGTTTAACTTATTGCTGGAGTGACAAGGTGTTTTATTTAATGCTATAGCTATAGTTGAGTCAACTCTCAGACCACCCATTAGAATATATACGTTTAGATTTGTAGCAACAGAGTAGACATTGCATAAAATGCAGTTTAGGAGTATTTCCACTTGAGAAACAATTAGTGTAGCTGAGGAATTCTAAACCGGTAAACACTGAAGTTCATTCAACTTCTAAAACATTTGGTTCATCCATTAATTTCTAGGCTGCTCAAGAAGAAGATACGGTCCTGGTTTGTCCAAATCCACGGTTACTCAAAATGTTGATTCTCTATATCTTTGGGTTTTTCGTTATCAATATCATTTAGATTTTCTGTATCTGAAGCATTTAATAATGAGTGAAATAATTTATTTTTTAGAGCTTACCTAAGTTAACAACTGATTTTAGCAACTTATAATTTGAAACATAAAAGTTCTGATTTAAATTATAATTTACAAAAAACTATAAATCATCTTCCATTAGCCAAGTACAGAATAGAATAACTTAATTTGCAGTACAGATTGTGCACTGTGGGTGGGCACAAGCACAGAGTATATTCAGGGCTAAAATGCTGGGGTATTGGGGTTCAAGGTAAGATGTTTTTTTTAACCCACCCGTCCTGCCTCAGCGCCAGGGCTGGGGGGTTAAGCCAGACAGGACTTTTACTTTAAGCAGTGTAGGAAACCAGATAATATAAACTGAGTGTTTATTTATGATCTTGATATAAACATATAAATCACACATGCCCAACCTGCAGCCCGGGGGCACATGTGGCCCTCAGAGCCATCTGATATGGCCCCTGACCTGCTGTTGGGAAAATGGGAAGGATAAATAGAACTGACATGTAAAGGTAGTTAAATAGAGGTACAGTAAGGATAGGCGATTGTACAGAGGGTGATAAAGAAGGGGGCGCATTGGCAAATAGAGGCGACAGAGCTGGCTTGGAGGAACATGGTGACATTGATGGTACAACACCACCCCTGGGTGAAATCTTTGGCGAAATAGTTTGGTCACATTCACTCACAAACCTTACTGATAAATGGCTTTAGCATGCATTAACAGTTCTGGCTGTTGTGGGCCCAAGAATATATATGAGGTCCCTAATATTTTGGAGTTTATAGTGGGTATTTGAGATTAGGGAGGGGGTATAAAACAGCTCTATATGACGTTGGCTTTGCTTTAAAAAGAAAGGGAAAAGGTCCATTTTGTCCTGTTGACATTTATATCGTAGCTCTGAGAGTAACCTCCATATTTGCTACAGTATGTAGTATATAGACATTTTTAAAGCAGCTTATATGCAATCATCTCATAGCTGTTCCCAATAATTATGTGTGTGTATACTTGGATTTCTCAGCATATTTATTCAAAATTCTTCTAAAGTAAACATAAAGATCCATTTCACTAGCCATATTTCTGCTTTGTCTCAGCTGCCCAACACAGAAATAACATAAAGGGTGACATTTTTCCTCAGGAGCTCAACCAAACAAATGCAAGCCTAGTCAGAAATCTAATATTTGATCTGTGCTGACAGAAGTTATAGATGAAATGCATTACAGGCTTGACACACACAAAGGGCACGTAGCACTATACTAAGCAAGGAGATTATGCAGCCACCCAGAAAAGTTTAGATGTTGTTGGTTTCTGGAGGGTCTGGAAATAAAAAGACTACATTGTCTAGTGTTGATTAGAAATTCTTATTATGTTTACTTTGTTAAAAATGGTTTGTTAAGATAGTACATAATGGGCTGCTAAGTTAATATTACTGTATATTAACCATTTCCAGACTCTGGGCTTGGGTGCACAGAGAAAAGGTTGCAGTGTTGCCTACATTAATCTTCTAAGCAAAAGTTCTAAAGCATGTGCTCTATCTAAATGTCATTTGTGTTTTTCTGAACTTTATTACCATTTAGTTTGGTTCTATTAGCAGCTGCTTGCTAGCTTATTTGAGCTTACAATTTTTAAAGCGATCCCATGCAGTGGGAGCACTTAAGACGCCACCAGCCTGGATACCAATCCCAGGTGCATTGGACACGCACCACCCTACAGGGTGTGAAACCACTTTAAGGCCCCCTTCCCTTGTACCTTGGGTGATGCGATCGGCTTAGGGGTGGCCTGGCAGCGGTGCCTCTGAAGTCCCAGGAACCTCAAGGTGTAGGATCCTCCAGAGACTTGCAGTTGTACATAAACCTACTATTTTGTCACCTATAACCAGTGTTCACTTGCACGGTTGCAGTGGGCCCAGACATACATGAAGCCTAACAGTCTTGTTTACTGTTGAATGCAATGCTCTCTGGATGTTGGTTGGTTGGGGAATAGCCACCATGTCCCACAATGGCTGCGACATCAGCAAGAGGGTGACAGATTTTAAGGTCAATCAAGGTGTGAAAATGTTTTCGGCAAAGTATGTCATGTTTCTGACTGACCACTTTCTTCATGGTACAAAATATGGAAGAAAGTAAAGTCATTTTCATGCATGGCAATGCAACATCTCATGCTGCAAAGCATACTGTACCCTCTGAGTCATTGGCTGCTATGGGCATAAAAGGAGAGAAACTCATGATGATCAACATAGTAGTAAATAATAGTCAACCAAAAAGTTCAGATATACAGCTCTCACTTTACTTTTATACAATCAGCAAAGAAACTGAGACATTCCCTGGCATGACTGATGCATGGTAGACATTCCCTGGCATGACTGATGCATGGTATTAAGATGAATCAGAATTCGCTCTGTATTTTGGGTAAAATTTAATATCCAAGGTTCTTGGGATTCGTGCCAATTAAAGTTGGTTGGCGGCAGGCTAGCTTTTCCCGCTCCCCTGCTGCTTTGTCTCTTGCACAGCAGAGGGGTTCTGTGGGAAGCTGGCCACGCTTTGTCAGCACCCGCTGTCAGACCAAAGCCAGGGGAGCCGCAGTGCAGGTATGTTACTGATACTCACCTCTTTCCCCAAGATCCTCAGTGCGGTGAGTATCCCACACCGCTATGCATGCCGACACTCCCCGCAGAGCTTTCCCCCATTCCCCTCCTGCTATGCTGTACACACAGGAGCCGGCTGTGCTGTCAGTGCCCACTGCCAACCACTCATCTCTAATGGTATCATATGCTCACATGACTACAGGCCTGTTCTCAGTGGTTTGTGGCTGCCGTAATTAGGGTGATGTGTAATCAAATAAATTAATGTAATTTGGGTAAATGGCCCAGTCCAAAGTCCTAGTCAGCTGGACCCTTTATTCAAATATTAACACAACATGATAATAAAACTATGCACACACTCATTCTGCTTTCATCGGGGAGCACTGCTGAGCTCTATCTGCCTGTGTCCTGAGCCAAACAGTTATTTTATGAGCTTATGTGTGTTGTGTTTATCGCTCCGCGGTGGTTGGCGCTTTGTATTAGGTGTTTTTTTGCTTTCTGTCATGGCGCTGGCGCGTCATGTGGTCACTGTTTCGCGCTCTTCGGGGGGGGGGGGGCGGGAACCTCTAGGTATTGCTGCCGGCGCCATTTTGTGCCCCTCGTCCTTGCGGTGCTGCGACATGGTCCCGCTGTGGTCTGCTTTCCTGTGCAATCTGTCCACTTGGTCCGTGAGTCCCTTACGGGGTTTCTCTTGCTGTTATATGTATGCGCTGGGGATGCTTATTTGTGCCTTATTGTGTCTTGCAGGCTGGTCACCTCTGACTGTGTTTCTCCCGGCCCCGCCCCTTACTAATCTCCCACCTTCCCTAGCGGACTTCGAGGGGGCATCCCGGGTGGCTATTACTAGCCGTGTCCCTGTACTGGCCGTTGCGCCTGTATCAATCACCATATGGAGGCTTCTGGGGATAATTTGCTTGGGTTTCCTTCGAGACAAGCCCAGCTGTGTGTTGTGTGTGGGGTATCCCCAGTTAGTGACTTGGCTTCACGGGTGGCCACATCGAAAAGCATATTGCTGGCTCGGCCCCGCGTAAGGCTTCTGCCAAGAAGCGGCATTTATCTTCCGCTGCTTCCCTTTTTCCTTTAGAGGATGAGGCACTTTACTCTTTTTCTGGCCTTTACCCCCTTGAGGAGGGGGAATTGTTCTCTGATTCAGAATCCTCTGAGGAGTAGGCTAAGTTATATGGTGGTACTGGGTCTCCCTTTGGTGAAGATCCATGGTCTTTAGAGGACACTGACAGGTTATTGTCTCACATTTTTGAAGTGCTCAGTATTTCCCCTCCTGCAGTGGCTCCGCAGCAGCAGGGTGAGCTTTTCCATACTGTTAAACCACGCTTGGAGTTCCCTGAGCAGAATCACTTTAATAATCTGGTGCTCAAGGAGTGGGAACGGCCTAGTAAGATGCCTGAGGTGCCCCTACCCTGAGGGATGGTGAGGACCGGCGCATGGACCAGTTGTCCTGTCATGCCTTTGCCTGTGTGGGGACTGCCGTGCGCCCGGTTTGTGCCTCTGCCATTACGGCTATTGCTATTAAAGGGCTGCTCAAGTGTCTCTTGGATGGAGCCTCGGATGACGCGGGAGGAGAGGATTATAGATCTCTCCTGCTTTGCTATGAATTTGTTGCATATATTTTTTCTGCTATGGATGATGCCATAAGGATGTGTGGTAGGACTTCTGCCCTTTTGGTGGCTATACGACGCTCTGTCTGGCTGCGTCAGTGGGTGGCTGATAATGCTGCTAAGAAGGCCCTCACTGGATTTCCTTTTAAGGGTCTGCTGCTCTTTGGTGAGCGCTTGGACCTGTTTGCCAGGGGCAGTAGGCTGCCTCAACGCAGGAGGCTGCCACGGCCTTTTCGGGGGATCAGTGCTTCCTTCCCCTCCTTCCGTGCTTCCAGCGCAGGTCGAGGTGTTTCATTTGGTGGGGCACGTGGAGACTATTGGGGCAGGGGTAGAGGACGTGGCCATCCCGGTCTCTCATGGGGTCCCAAGCCCCCATCCGGGTGAGGGGATGGCTTCGGCTCTTTGCTCACGTCTGGAGGCTATGTGTAGCAGACAGGTGGATACAGGAGGTGGTTTCCTCCGTTTACAAGATAGAGTTTGCAGCCTGGCCGCCCCCAAGATTCATCAAATCCCGGATGGCTCAAAACCCCCTGTCAGCTCAGGGTTTGCGTCATGCGGTCCAAAATCTTCTGGAGTTGGGTGTCATCTGCCCGGTGCCTCTCAGGGAAATGGGCAGAGGTTTCTACTCCAATCTATTCACGGTCCCCAAAAAGGATGGGTCCCTCAGGCCCATCCTGGATTTGAAGTGCCTCAACAAGTTTGTCAAATTCAAGCATTTTCGCATGGAGACCCTACGCTCGGCGGTCAGTACCCTGCGCCAGGGCGACTTCATGACTTCTGTAGACATCAAGGATGCTTACCTTCATGTTCCTATCTTCCCAGGTCATCAGAGATTTCTCAGGTTCGCTCTGGAGGATCAGCATTACCAATTTGTGGCCTTACCGTTCGGTCTCACCTCAGCTCCCAGGGTTTTCACCAAGGTGCTGGCGGGAGTGATGGCTCTGTTGAGATCTCAGGGCATACGCATCCTTCCTTATCTGGGTGACATTCTGATCACGTCACAGTCCTTCCATCAGGCCGAGCTGGATACCCAGATGGTGGTGTCCACACTCGAGTCCTTCGGATGGGTGATCAACCATCCTAAGTCTTCTCTGTCCCCGTTCTGGGCATGACTCTGGATACATCTCAAGTCAGGGTTTTTCTCCCTCAGCAGAAGGTGGAGAGTCTTCAAGCCCAGGCCCAGCTTCTTCTTTCTTGTCCTCATCCCTCCATCCAGCAGGGGATGCAGCTGGTAGGTCTGATGGTGTCTTGCTTCGAAGCAGTACCCTATGCTCAGTTTCACATGAGACCCCTTCAGCTTCACCTCTTATCAGTGTGGGATCGGGACCCTGTGTCCCTGAATCAGGAGTTTGCTCTGTGCCCCCTGGCCAGACGGTCCCTCTTGTGGTGACTGGACTCCAGGAACCTCTTGGTCGGCAGAACCTTTCTGTCCCCTTGCTGGGAGACTGTCACCACAGATGCCAGTCTGACAGGTTGGGGGGGCTTCTGGAAGTCATTGAAATTCCAGGGTCAGTGGGGCCCCCAGGAGGCCCATACTCCTATCAACATTCTGGAACTGAGGGCGGTAAGGTTGGTTCTCGCCCAATTGACCCCACACCTTCGGGGTCGGGCTGTTCAGATCCGATCGGACAACCAGACGGCGGTTGCCTACATCAATCATCAGGGAGGGACCCGGAGCAAGAGGGCCCTCAAGGAAGTGTCTCTGATACTGTCCTGGGCGGAGGAGAATGTTCCCTGCATCTCGGCAGTGTACACCTCGGGGGTGGAAAACCTGGAGGCGGACTCCTTGAGCCTGGGGACTTCTCCTCTGGGAGAATGGTCCCTCAGCAGTGCCATCGCTGGGGTGGATCTGTTTGCGTCCCGTCACAATCACAAGCTTCCAGTCTTTGTCTCTCTGTCCCAGGACCCTCTGGCTTTCGCCATGGATGCACTAGCAATGTCTTGAAGGAGTTTTTGGCTCCTCTATGTCTTCCCTCCATTTCCTCTGCTGGGTAGGGTGCTGCACAAGATAGCCCAGGAAGGGGTGCCAACCATTCTGGTGTCCCCCTGCTGGCCAAGAAGGGTGTGGTTCGCAAACATCGTGCAGTTGGCAGTAGATCAATGCGCTCTGCCCAAGGATCTAGACCTGTTCACTCAGGGACAGCTACACCCTCCCAATTTACAAACGCTGGCTTTAACAGCCTGGCTGCTGAAACCTCCATCTTGATGGAAAAGGGGCTGCTTGCCTCTGTTGTTGATACCATGATTCGGGCTAGGAAGAAATTCTCGTCCTTTATCTACTATAGGGTATGGCATGCTTACATTGCCTGGTATGAGTCTAAGTCTCTTCCCTATTGGGTGTTTTCTATTCCCAGGATCCTGGAATTCTTGTAACTTGGTTTGGATTTGGGCCTTCAACTTAGTACTCTCAAAGGACATGTTTCAGCTCTGGCAATTTTCTTCCAAAGATCCTTTGCCAACCACCGTTTGGTTAAGACTTTTTTCCAGGGGGTTACTTACGTGTGCCCTCCACATAAGCCTATGTTACCGGTCTGGGATTTTAATTTGGTTTTATCTGCCATGCAGGATCCTCCTTTTGAGCCTCTACGTGAGGCTGCCTTGCCTATTTTGACTCTGAAGGTAGCCTTTTTGTTGGCTTTCACTTCTGTTAGGCGTCTTTCTGAGTTGGCAGCACTTTCCATTAAACCTCCTTACTTTGAGCGACATCAGGACAAGGTGGTCTTTTGGTTTAAGCCAGATTTCCTGCCTAAGGTTGTGTCTGCACTTCATCTCAACCAGGACATTGTTTTGCCTTCTCTGTGTCCTAATCCTAGTAACCCTAAGGAGCGGGTCTTACATTTTCTTGATGTGGTCAGGACCTTGAAGTTCTATTTGGTGGCTACTGAGTCTTTCAGGAAGACTGATGCTCCTTTTGTTCTCCCTTCTGGACCTAGGAAGGGTTTGCCTCTGGCTAAATCCACCATCAGTAAGTGGATCAGTCAGGCAAGCCTATTCTGCTAAGGGGAAGGATCCTCCTCTCCGCCTTTCTGCTCATTCCACTTGTGCTATTGGTACTTCTTGGGCTCTTCAGCATCAAGCTTCTGTTGAACAAGTTTGCAAGGCCGCTACTTGGTCTTCTGTTCATACTTTTTCCAAGTTTTACAAGTTTGATGTTAGGGCCTCAGCTGACGCTGCTTTTGGCCGCAAAGTTCTGCAGGCGGCATGTATTACCAAGTGCATAAATGCCTCATTGGGCTACTTACTACGCTCACTAATATTCGAATTAGGAAATCAAATGGTAATCATTGAATCTTTGGAATATTTATTGTATAGTTATGATTTACATTAACATGATTATCATTAGGCTATCATCATTTTTATAATTGGTAGTAAGCATCAATACATTACCGGATATTGTAGCATCACTCCCGTATTGGGGGTCGTCTGGTGAGCTTGAAATATGCAGGGACATGTAGAATCATACCTTATCATATGAAAACCATCCATCATTCATGGCACACTCGTATCACACGGCAGTGGTTTAAACTGCCTGCTGTTGCTTTTTGGGGATCCCACCCTACCTTACGGACACTGCTTTTGGATGTCCCAGGAATAAAGTGGAACAGGACGTGCTGTATACTTGGAAAAATACAATTCTGTGAGTACTCACCTGTAGAATTGATTTTATAGTATACAGCACGTCCTGTTCCATCCCTCCCTTGTTATCATTGTTCTTGGTTAACTCTGTATGGTGATTGTTCAAATGTTTTTTGGGGGGGATCTTATCCATTATTGATTCTCCTGGCTTCTTGTATAACTGCTTTTCAACACTGGGAATTTGTGGGAGGGTCCTGGCTATTTATGGGGCCGGGAGTGGCCAAAAGTCTTTCTGCATTCCACTGCACCACCTTCTGGCGGATAACCCAGGAGTAAGGAATAAGGTAGAACAGGACGTGCTGTATACTATAAAATCAATTCTACAGGTGAGTACTCACAGAATTGTATTTTCACCCGCTTCCAGTCACAATGCAACAGGCTCCTTTATTAATTGGCAGCAATGGGGAGGTCCACCAATGAGCGTCCTCCCATGATATGCTCTAAGCGGTGGATGCTAAAATGAATGCTTTGGCATTCTGTAACTTTTAAAGCTGATATGGCAGAAACCTGACAACTTCTGCCCACAACAATCCATGGCATCAAGTCTGGAGAGGTGTCACCGACAAATTGTCAATTGTCACCCCTGTTTTTTCTTTTTTAAGTAGAAGATAAAGAAACAGCACAATTTGGTGTATAGCTTAGCTCTCCCTTGCCCATGGAGTATAGTAGTAGTATAGTAAGTAGACCTCTTTGGCAATAGACCTACCTTAAACACCTTCAGCTGCAATGATCCCAACAGAAAGAAATTTTTCTATACCAACCACAGTGAGAATTGGGGAAGGCTTGGCTCATAGGGAATAATGACTAAGACTGTAGAAAAAGCACCGCTAGATCTACCCTCTACTGGTAAAGAACCCCCACACACCCTGCAGCATCTTCTACTACAAGCAGTAAAAAGTTGACACTTGCCACAAGTATGCATACATGCATACAACATAGATTTTCCCCACGCAACCATGAGAACATGCAGCACTTGAATTTACGTGTACTGTTTGGTGTGATCAGGCTATTGTGCCCTGCTGGGGATCACCGTCATGAAACAACGATACCTAACAAGAGCATAATGCGGCTTTGTCATGGGAAGCTGTCTCCCTCTGCTTTTTAAAGTCAAGAAGCAGAAAGAGAAAAGAGGTTATGCTGTGCCAAAGCACTTGGTAAATAAGGGTGGAACTGTTATCAGTACACTAGTTCCAGCAGTTCTTCAGCACTTTTCTCTAATGGATTATTGATAACATATATGTTAAGTCTGTTCTATGCTCTAAATGTTTTGTAAAATGGTACAGAGGTTGTACAGATAAGACTGTGAGGTGTGTAGCCAGCATTAGTCCTGCTGTTTTTAGACATATAGGATAATGATGTCATGTCATTTCGGTCGCCACATGAATCGGACCAGGCAGTTCTTCCAGGTCCCTGCAGCCTGAGACCCACTGAATTGGCTATAGACTCATCTTCTTCCTGGCCCTTATGGTACTTTTAGTTTAGCCACCCACCCAGCAACTTCGCCTGCTACCTTTGCCATGCATGCTTGCACCTACTGTCTTTCTAGTCTACCTATTGCGGTGAGCACTCAAAGCAAAGATACTGAGGCCGAGCCATGCATGCATCGCGGGAGGCAGAAGGTGGTCCCTGGGTTGGAATACCCTCCTGCGTGATATTCAGATGCTTGGGTTGACCAGCGATGCAACGACACTTGTGCAGCCTGCCGCCAGCATCTCTAGTGTGTGTGCTCACTGCACCAGGCAGACTTGAATGACTGTTAAATTGAGACCACTGAGGTCTGTGGCCATTTTCAAGGTAACATTTTCCCCAACTTTGTCAATGTGGTACCAAAAAAAAAATTATATTTTGTTTCATAAAATTGGTACAATAAGGGGGCGATTTACTATGTTTGCGACTTTGCACGACTTTCCCCTTCCCTGCATCCGCTGTGTGTGCTGAGAGGGGAAAACTGGTGGCGCATGGAGCCCAAATTGAAGTGGCAAACAGCATTTTGGCAGACATTTTGCTATGTTTGCACGGCAATTTACTGTTGAACAGTTAGCAGTGTGATGATGAATAGTGCTCCAAATGTTAATTAATTTAGTTACAACTAAACTGTCACATAATGGTGCTGTAGTTGTGATGAAATGCTCCCCAGTGCTGAGCTGTGTGTATTGCAAGTGAATGTATCATCTCCGGAAAGCATCAGGAAGCAGTGCTGCTCGGCCAGGGAGCAATATGGCCAACTGAATCCAGTTAGTGCTGTTATGAATATTGAGCAAAGGCTTTGGTAAAAAAAAAAAACTCAGTCTATTTTGGGGCACCGGGCTGGGGATAGTAAGTATGACATATACTTCTTTTCTGGTTATAGAATCACTTTAAGCCTGTGTGTTGAATATCCAACACAGGTATATGTGTATACATTATTACTGAATCCTTCAAAAGAAAGGAATACCTTTTACCTTTTGAAGGCTTTCCTACTATATATTGACTTGAATGACTGCCAGCGAGTACACGTGTGCCAAGGGGAGTAAGGAACATGCTTACAATGGAGATACTGCCAGCAATCCACACAAGTATCGAATGCCCTGCACAGTGGGGCATCTCAAATCTGAAGGCCCAAAGGGCAGGCTGTAACACCACTGTAGATTTCTTTAGGCCCCCAGAAGCATTTTATTCGGGTTTTGGTCCACTTTAAAATAAAAAAGCAGTTTTGAAGTTCAGGACTAGATCTCCGTACTGAATAGCTTGACCTGGAGTGATGTGCTCCAAGAGGAAGTGAAGTGAGTATCCTGCATTGTTTTATTTAGCGTACAAACACCTGTTAAAGTAAGAATAAGTATATAAACATTCCTGTATTTTTATATAGTTCACACCCCCAAGTTAATAAAAATGCCAAATGATGGCTGAGAAATAAATATGTGCATTTTATTGAAATTTAAAGAGGAACAACAGACCTCTAAATGACCAGGTCCTATTACACGCCTCACCTGGTTATACTTACCTTTTGGATGTCCGTGTCCTCTGGATCGCCTACATTCTGCTGCTTTTTGAAGGCCCTGTTGTCTTAGCCGTCCTGACTGACACCGCAGGGCTTAGCCGTCTTCACTGGATCCCCAAGACCCCACCACCCCAACCCCCGTCCTCGCAAGCTGGTCTTCAAATTTCACAGATTTTCACTACAGTCGTCCTGGGCTGGGAAAAGTGACGCAGGCAACTCGGTGCACAGACGCGAGATCCTGGGGGGAGCCCAATGCATCTTGGGAAGGCAACATGGCTCTGCCCTGCACTGACACCCAGAGGAGAACGGACTAACGCAGAAGGAAGGGGAGAAGTATTATTATTTATTTGTGCGATTGGAGGTCTAAAGGGAACAGAGGGCGACATTTGAGGAGTTTTTGAGAATTTTCCAGACTGTCCACTGCTCCTTTTTAAACAACTTCTACCGAAGTCAAGCCTAGATATGTAAATATCTGTAAAACATCTCTGATTAGAAGCTGGGGTGTGGAGTTCACACCCAATAAGAGGGTTTGGTAAGCCAAAGGTAGCATTTCTTTTTTCAGATATCATTAAGATAATACAGCATTCTTAGTTTTAATCAACTGCCTCCAACTTAAAAACATCTCCCGCATCCGTCCTTTCCTCTCACCTGACACCACTAAAATGCTAGTGCATGCCCTGGTCATATCCCGACTGGATTACTGCAACATCCTTCTTTGTGGCTTACCAACTAACAGACTGGCACCCCTCCAATCTATCCTGAACTCTGCTGCTCGCCTCATCCATCTCTCCTCTCGCTACTCTAATTCTGCACCTCTCTGCCAATCCCTACACTGGCTGCCAGTCCCTCAGCGAATCCTGTTCAAAACTCTAACTCTTGCATACAAAGCTCTCTCCAACCAGGCCCCTCCCTACATCTCATCTCTAATCCAACAGTATCAACCTAGACGCAGCCTCCGCTCCTCTGCCGACCTACTCCTGTCCTCCACCCTGGTCACCTCCTCTCACGCCCGCCTCCAGGACTTCTCACGTGCAACTTCAATCTTCTGGAATGCCCTCCCGCACCCAATCCGCCACTCCACAACCCTCAAAACCTTCAAAGGCGCCCTTAAAACTCACTTATTCAGACAAGCATATAATCTGGCCTAACCAATCTTCTCAAGGGTGCATGCCACAAAGCTCAATACTGACTGTTTGTGATCCTTCCCCGTCGTCTTCACCCCTCTTCCTTTAGACTGTAAGCTCGCAAGGGCAGGGCTCTCTCCCCTATTGTATCTTGTATTCAGAATATCCATTGTCAACTCTGTAAAACTGCATTTGAATTATTATATGTACCGTATGTTTCTACCCTGTCTGTAATTACTACTTTGTAAAGCGCTACGGAAGATGATGGCGCTATATAAATAAACAATAATAATAATAATAATAAAAGGGTATGAGTAATCATACTCCCTGGTTTCCCAATACCCGGAAAGCCTTGGTTGGACTGAGTGCCAGTTGTTCAAACATCATATTTTCCTTAGACACATCTTCCTGTCAAGGAGAGAAAAGGTTTCAGGCTTATCTGTTTGCAGTTGTTCTTGGAGCTGAGAGATGTTCCAGGCTCAGACAGCTCATTTTTCATGTCTTTTCTTCTTGATTGGATAGAGGACGGAAGATGAGCTGCAAACACATTACCCCTGTAGTCTGTGTGAATAGAGCAGTGTATTACCTGGCCACTTGTTTGCAGTGTGCTTATTTGTGTCAGCACTTATGCAAACAGAATAGCTAGCTCATGCACTCACCTGGGGCTCAGCACACACACATGACATACCACCCCCCCCCCCTGCTCCCTTAATCAGAATGACACATTCCTTTGTTACTTAATGGTTCCAAACCAAACAGAATCGGCACAGTTAATTAGCAGCTTTTAGAAACTCTTGCTTGGTTATCCTGTCACATCCTGCCCAGCTATAAAACATGAAAATGTGATTGCTTGTCTAAGCTATAAATGCCAGTCAGATGGCTGTAAACATGACTTCACCTAGTCATGGGAGGAGTAAGTACTTGAATGCAAGCCAGTGAATTAGGAAATGCAGCAAGTCTACAGACTTCTCCAGATTATGCACCTTTATTCGTTATAGTCTTACAAATGTCTATGTCCCTATAGGTTTAAAAAAAAGTGTCATAGTGTGTTTCAGATTGCCACAAAACACAAGCTGACATTCAGGGGTGGGAGGAATTTGGTATTGTGACTTACAGTTAAAGTTTAAAGTTTGTAAACCCTTCAGATATATTTCAATATTCTGCATACATTTGACTTCAAAATACCTCAGATTTTCACTAATGTCTTAAAGGTATATTGAAAGAGCCAAAATAAACAAATAAATCAAACATGTTAGGCATGTTCGTTCAATCGCTTTCAAATCGCCTTCCAACTGCCCTTAAAGAGGACTGAAAAAGGGGAAAATATGATTTATATTAATATTCGCTGCACATTAATCTCCAATATTTCTACTAGAGATAAATATGATAAATATCGCAAATACTAACAATCATTTCAGCCCAATGGCCACTAAACTGATTCAAAACTATGGCCGCTAAGGCTCTCCCTACACAACCAGTGAAATGTCCTAAGAAGAAATATATTATTTACCTTAAATACTTTGCAACTACAATCTATTGTGTGAGAAATTATCCACCACACACAGTAAGATGTATAAAACAGGTTTAATTACCAGCTAATATTAATGCTCCTCAGCTAATAATATTTATATATACACCATCAGTAGAACACTGAGCAATAATTATGTGGATGGCAGTACTGAAAGGTGAAATATAACAGTGCTCCAAGCTGTAGTTTGCTAAAGATCAGCTGGACGAACCAGAAGCCTATTGGAACAATGTTTTGTGGATGGATACGGCCAGAATGGAACCTTATGGTTGATATGTTAAAGTGGACCAACACCCAGGATTTTCACTATTTGGTCCACTTTTGGTCCAGTTTTGGTCCACTTCCGCGGGGCACCCCCCAATCGGGGGTGCCCCGCTGCGTGAAACCCCCCAGAATGGCAGAGAAAACTCACCTCACCCCGCTCCTGCGGCGCATGTGCAGGCCTCGTCCAATCAGCGCGCTCAGAGCCGCTGTGGTGTGCACTTACAAGGGACGGACAACCACAGCGGCTCCGAGCACGCTGGCGGCCGCATCTCGCGCTTCCCTCTAACAGGGAGCGCGCCGGCCATTCACAAACGGCCGGCACAGGCGCGCGCCCTGCTAGAGAGAAGCGCGAGATGCAGCCCACGAATGCGCCGTTGGAACGCGGGTAAGGTAAGGTGAATGGGGCGTCCTGGGGGGTTTCACACAGCGGGCATCCCGATTTCGGATGCCCCGCGGGGAGGGATCTGATCGCCCCGGGAATCTATAAGATTGGGTGTTGGTCCACTTTAAGTGTTATATTTGTAGTAGGAAAAACATGCATTCCAGTGCAAAACTGCAAATTCTATAGGAAAATGTTGGGATATGTGTCCAATAGTGCACAGGTCATACAGTAAGACAACAATTCTAAGCTCACGTGCCAATTACAGATGCTTTATAAGGAGGAACAGACTAAATACCCTTCAAAACAATGTGCAGGAATAATAAAAATTACTGAAAACTGTAGAAAATCCTGAAGGGCTTCACAGATTTCAGTACTGTATATAAGGCAAAATACAGCAAGAAGGTCAGATTAGCCTTTTTAAAAACGTTAAACCTCTTCTCCTTCTGTCTGGCTCAATTGTGAGCATGCATATGCTAAAACACATACACCTGTAGAAGAGACCATTGGTTCTTGCATTCAGACCCTTGCGAGTGTACATGTGTGCAAAGTTTAAAAGCTATGTCTCAATGTTGTGCAAATCAACTCATGGTATCTGCATTCTTTGAGTCCTGATTCCTTGTTCCTGCTCATTTGACTATGCTTGTTCTTACTGCTCCTTGTGACCTTTGGCTTGATCTCAATCTTTGAACCTTTTTAGGCTGCCTCTGACCTTGGCTTGCCTATCGCTTTTGAGCCTCCCCTGCCAGCCCTTGACCTCAGCCTGACAATCGACTCTGAACCACCACTACCTGACTCAATCTGTCTCAAAAGTCTCTGCTCAGCAACTTCTTGTTCTTGTTTTAAGTCAGCTCCTTAGTCTCCTCACGGCTTTCCTATACTCCTAACCTACTTTTCTGCCTCTTTATTTGAAATCTCCTTTGTCACATTTAACAACCTGGATAATGTGTCAGTCTCGAGGATGCTCCCACATGATTGCAAGCAGCCTATCAGTGTCCGAGCCTATTAGTGCTGGCTGTCGCTGGCCCTGGTGGCTGATAGGCTGGCGCAGAAGAGACCCAGAAGCAATGAGTATCCAGGTGCCTGGTTTCTTGTTGTAATGGCAACGATGCGCATTGGGGCAGCCTGGGTCACGCTTCCCCCACTGCTATATAGTACAGCGAAACTATGGTAATTTTTGACCATAGTTCCACTTTAAAAATCAACAAGGTAACTAAACTATATGTAAAGCAAACAATAAAGAAGCAATTTTTGTTTACTAGGAAAATTGGTATTATAGTAAAAGAAAAAAGTCTGTCTAAACGAGGTTTCAGTAAAAAAGAAGTGTATATTGGTATAAGATAAATTGGTTACAAAAAGAAACTAAACTGTATAATTTCAAAAATAGCTATATTAATGGCGAATAGGCTATTGACTAAAAATTTAGAATCAATATATTGCAGAGGCTACGCTAGATTAAAATATAAATTAGCAACAAACAATTATTCAATTTCATAGCATGTCCACTCGCTGAAGTAAGAAGCCGTAGTCACTTTAATCATCAAAACTTAAAAATAGTATATAATCAATGTCTGTATATACACTTCGCGGGACAGATAAAAGTGCTTTTAAGCCACCCAGTGCTTTTAAATCTTCTCTCTTTTGTGCAATCACTCCATCACCCAGTAGCACAAACTACGTACCAGATAACAAAGAAGATAGGGCCTTTAGCTCCAACACTCAATTTAGTTCTTCTTTAATCTCTTAGGTTGTTAGGAGTATTCAAGATACAATCAATCCAAAAAAGTTTAATCCAGAGAACTTTATAGGGAAGAATAGCTCCAATTTAATGATATTTCAGCATGTGAAAACAATTAAAACACAACCATAGCGTGATACTGTTAAAACAAATAACCAGCTTGCATCCTGCTTAGTGCCACTTACCAGATAAGATCTACACTCAGGCATGCAAAAAAGTTTCTAAGAGGTGAAGTGAAGCCTGAAGGTCCTCCAATCTCTTCCCTTATAGTCTCAGAATCAATACGGTTACTTTTACTCCCTCCGGATGGCAGTCGAATGAGCTAGTGCTGACCATTCAAATATCTACTTTTAGTTAGTATTTTTAGACGGTGCCTTTCATAAACTTAGCTGCAAAGATTTCAGAGACTGCTTTCATGTTTAAAAGTAAACAAGGCAACTGATCCCAAGTAGATCCTACAGAAGAGAAATTATAAAAAAAAAGTTACTTACCTTTTATCCTACACCGCTGGTCACTGAAGGGCCGGTGCTCCACAACTCACCCAAACACTCTATCTGGACCCCTGCGCCGTTGGGGGCCTGAAACTCGATCCTCTGGCACTTCCGTGCCAGACCACACTTCTGCCATCAGCCACAGGGGGTGTGGTCACGCCCCTCCATTCACTACAATGGAGAGGGGGTGCATAAGGCTTCACCCACTACTTCCATTACAATGAATGGAGAGGGTGTGGACACACCCATCCTACCATCAATCTCATCCCTTGGGTCTGGCCGTGGACAACGCGAGAGGCAGCGGCTGCGCGGGAGCCCCGATAGAGCGATCGGGTGAGTTGTTGACTACCAGACCTCCAGTGACCAGCATCACAGGACAAAAGGTAAATAACCTTTGTTTTTTTAGTTCCCTGCTGAATCACTTTAAGGAACTCTAATTTGTGACTGCTGTATCTCTAACTGATTTGTTTAATCATTCCCTTTAACAGGGGAAATTTCTGATGATTGGAGAATGGCAAGTATTGTACCCGCCCATTAGCCCTATTGGGGCCCAAAACGCACAGCGTTACTGAGGGCTGAACATGTCATTCTAATCTTATTTATTTCTCTTTTGTGTCACTAAAGTGTTTGATGAAGGCAGTGGCATGGATATCGCCTATCTGGAGTTCAGCAAAGTCTTTGGCACAGTGCTACATAAGCGCTTATAGATGAGTTATTATAACTTGGATTAAATCCCTGGATAGCTGAGTAGATTTCCAGCTGGCAGTTCCCCTGTTAACCAGGACTTCAGAAGAGGAGGATTTAGGTATACTGATTTCTGACCGCTTCTAGATGATGTGAAGAAAGCAGTGAAGAAATCAGAAAGGAGGTTGTAATGCTGATACTGTGTATATGCTCAGGTGAGACTTTTGGATTACTACCATATGTACAGATATGGAGACCTTTCCTACAAAAAGGAAATTGCTACCAGGAAACTCCCATGCTGGTATCTGAGTGTGGGGGGCTTGGATTCAGCTGATTATGTGTTTAACAGGACCAAAAGCCTGGCACAGTTGGAAAATAAAGGTAGCGGCCATTTTGGAGCTTTCTCTCCCAGCATTACAGCCATGCTGCTGTCTGGATTCAACTGACATAAATGACAAGCACAGTAACAGGAAACCTAGCAGCACTTCCTGTTTGCAGTGGGCCTACAAATGCATGAGCAGCCATTTTGTTTCTAAAATTTACTACAGCAGGAGTTAGAAAAAGGTAAATTAATTTTTATGTTCAGCAATCTAAATTCCCCCGGGGAGGGGTGTATATGAGCACTGTTTGTTGTGTTTGTGGGTCTGGTTTAAGTCATCTTTGACTGTTGGTCTGCTTTAGAGAGCTATGTCTCAAGTACAGCGGTCTACATTCCAGGGGCAGGGAATGTTAGAGATGATTTTCTGACCAGGGACAACTTATTGTCCAGACAAACAAACAAAAAAATATACAACTCTTTTGCAGCTGATCACTTCTACTCTGGCTGCTGAGATTGAGTCCCCTCTGTCCAGGCCGATCTCATGTCACAGACACTGCTTTAGGGACTCTATTGCAGTAAATAGAAAGGGCGTGCTGCAGGCATTGTGGACGATTACGGGCAGGGGGCATTCATCGCAGACTCCGTCTGTAGCCGAGGACCAGGCCTGGGGTAACCAACTTTTCCAGTAGGTGTGATGAGCTGCAGAGGACTAAAGTTCCCTTTTTGTTTTTTTTATTTTCCTGGACAATCACTTTTAAGGAGGAGGATTTCAACACCGGGGCAACAGTGTGAATTTAAAGTTAGATCCAATGCAGTGGATGCACTAGTTATCCCTTGGATAGCGTGAAGCCTATTCTGTACATTGCCACCTCTGATGCTGATGCAGGCATAGTCGCCAATGCAGTGGGTCCAATCTTCTGGCCCTGGGACTGACAGCCTGGCTGTTGATACCAGTGTCCTATAGAAGAAAGATCTAGTGAATGGGATCATATTACTGTAGCTGACTTTGACAACCTGGCTGTTGATACCAGGGTCCTATAGAAGAAAGATCTAGTGCATGGGATCATATTACTGTAGCTGACTTTGACAGCCTGGCTGTTGATACTAGGGTCCTATAGAAGAAAGATCTAGTGCATGGGATCATATTACTGTAGCTGACTTTGACAACCTGGCTGTTGATACCAGGGTCCTATAGAAGAAAGATCTAGTGCATGGGGTCATATTACTGTAGCTGACTTTGACAGCCTAGCTGTTGATACCAGGGTCCTGCAGAAGAAAGTTCTAGTGCATGGGATCATATTACTGTAGCTGACTTTGACAGCCTAGCTGTTGATACCAGGGTCCTATAGAAGAAAGATCTAGTGCATGGGATCATATTACTGTAGCTGACTTTGACAACCTGGCTGTTGATACCAGGGTCCTATAGAAGAAAGATCTAGTGCATGCGGTCATTTTACTGTAGCTGACTTTGACAGCCTGGCTGTTGATACCAGGGTCCTATAGAAGAAAGATCTAGTGCATGGGGTCATATTACTGTAGCTGACTTTGACAGCCTGGCTGTTGATACTAGGGTCCTATAGAAGAAAGATCTAGTGCATGGGATCATATTACTGTAGCTTACTTTGACAGCCTAGCTGTTGTGCCCAGGGTCCTATAGAAGAAAGATCCAGTGCATGGGATCATATTACTGTAGCTGACTTTGACAACCTGGCTGTTGATACCAGGGTCCTATAGAAGAAAGATCTAGTGCATGGGATCATATTACTGTAGATGACTATGACAGCCTAGCTGTTGATACCAGGGTCCTATAGAAGAAAGATCTAGTGAATGGGATCATATTACTGTCGCTGACTTTGACAACCTAGCTGTTGTGCCCAGGGTCCTATAGAAGAAAGTTCTAGTGCATGGGGTCATATTTCTGTAGCTGACTTTGACAGCCTGGCTGTTGATACCAGGGTCCTATAGAAGAAAGATCTAGTGCATGGGATCATATTACTGTAGCTGACTTTGACAGCCTGGCTGTTGATACCAGGGTCCTATAGAAGAAAGATCTAGTGCATGGGATCATATTACTGTAGCTGACTTTGACAGCCTAGCTGTTGTGCCCAGGGTCCTATAGAAGAAAGATCTAATGCATGGGATCATATTACTGTAGCTGACTTTGACAACCTGGCTGTTGATACCAGGGTCCTATAGAAGAAAGATGTGCATGGGATCCTATTGCTGTAGCTGACTATGACAGCCTAGCTGTTGATACCTGGGTCCTATAGAAGAAAGATCTAGTGCATGGGATCATATTACTGTAGCTGACTTTGACAGCCTGGCTGTTGATACCGGGGTCCTATAGAAGAAGGATCTAGTGCATGGGATCATATTACTGTAGCTGACTTTGACAGCCTAGCTGTTGATACCAGGGTCCTATAGAAGAAAGATCTAGCGCTAGTGTAAATGACTGGGCACTTCATCTCAAGCTTTATTCATAGCCAAGGTGTTATATTTTCTTCTAGTAGGCTCAGAATCAGGGTTGTGCCTGGTCACCTTAAAAAACATAGAAGGTTGACGGCAGATGGAGACCATACGGTCCATCTAGTCTGCCCTTATGTTACTATATGTACTCTTTATCTTAGGATAGATGTGTGCTTATCCCAGGCATGTTTACATTCAGTGACTGTTGATTTTTCAACTACCTCTGCTGGAAGTTTGTTCCAAGCATCTACTACTCTTTATGAAAAATAATATTTTCTAACATTGCTCCTGATCTTCCCCCCGACTAGCTTCAGGTTGTGCCCCCTTGTTCTATCCTTAGGTTTCTTCTTAAAAACACTTCCCTCCTGAACCTCATTCAATCCTTTCACATATTTAAAGTTCTCAATCATGTCCCCCCTCTCCCTTCTTTCCTCCAGACTGTACAAATTAAGTTCTCTCCTGATAAGTTTTAAGTTTAAGTCCTTTCACCATTTTTGTTGCACGCCTTTGGACATGTTCTATTTGAATAATGTCTTTTTGCAGGTAAGGTCTCCAGAACTGCACACAGTATTCTAGCTGTGGCCTCACCAGGGCTCTATACAGCGGCAACACAACCTCCCTCTTCATACTGGTGATGCCTCGAGCTATGCAGCCAAGCATCCTGCTTGCTTTTCCCACTGCCCACCCTATTACTAACCTTTGTATCATCAGCAAACAGACAAACTTTCCTACCAGGCCTTCTCCTATGTCACTTACAAATATATTAAAAAGAATGGAGCCCAGGACAGAGCCTTGCGGCACACCACTTGTAACTCGCCTTTGATCAGATTGCACACCATTTACAACAACACTCTGATACCGATCCCTCAGCAAACTGGAAATCCACTGAACTATCCAGGGATTGAGTCCTACCTTCAATAACTTATCTATGAGCTCTTTATGTGGTACAGTGTCAAAGGCTTTGCTAAAATCCAGATAGTCGATATCCACAGCACCACCTTCATCTAACACGTTAGTGACATTGTCAAAGAAATCAGTAAGATTGGTCTGACATGATCTGCCCTCAGTAAAGCCGTGCTGTTTTGGGTCCAACAGGTCAATCATTTTTAGATGGGAAATTATCTGTTTTTTAAGAGTGTTTCCATTCATTTGACCACTACAGATGTTAAACGAACTGGCCTGTAATTACTGGCTTCTTCTCTACTCCCCTTCTTATGGATTGGTACGGCATTGGCCATTCTTCAGTCATCTGGAACCTCACCAGTTGAAAGGGAATGGGTAAGTAAATCAGTCAGAGGGGCTGCAATCACAAATCTAAGTTCCCTTAGAACTCTGGGGTGGATTCCATCTGGACCCATCGCCTTACTTACCTTTAGATGTGCCAGCTCGGCTAAGACATCAGCCTCCAGAAACTCTGGAGCTGTACCCTCCCAGCTGGATGCTGTGCTATGGCCATGCCTGCTACTATCTGAAAATACCGAACAAAAGTAGCTATTCAGATGGTCAGCCACAGCCTTATCTCCGTCAATATAATTATTTTCCCTATTTCTAATTTTTCAGACTGCATTGTTTTTCTTCTTTCTGTCACCAATATATCGGAAAAAGGTTTTATCTCCCCTCTTCATAGATTTGGCCATTTCTTCCTCCTTTTGCCCTTTAGCAGTCCTTATAATCAGTTTTTCTTCCCTCTGTTTAATTTTATATGCCTCTCTGTCAGCTACACTTACACTTTCATTATACTTATTATTGGCAGACATCTTTTCTTTTATGATCATGCTGACTTCCCTAGTAAACCATAGTGGTTTCTTCTTCCTTTTATTCTTGCTAGTTTGTTTCACATATTGCTTAGTTGCCTTTAAGATGGCCATTTTTAATAGTGACCACTGGGCACTCACTTCTGCTACTCTGTTCCACTCACCTAATTCCTTTTCTACATAGTCCGCCATTTCCTTGAAGTTTGTCTTTCTAAAGTCTAGCACTTTGGTTCTGGTGTGAGATTGCACAATGTTTGTTTTTATTCTGAACCATAAGCATTGATGGTCACTGGAACCCAGATTTTCCTCAACCCTGACCTCGGACACCAGATCCCCATTGGTCAGTACTAAATCCAGAATGTTATCTCCTCTAGTTGGCAATGTCACAAGTTGTTTTAGAGACACTCCATTAAGGGCCTCTAATATATTCCTGCTCTTGCATGTCGATGCACTTGGGATATTCCAGTCCACATCAGGCATGTTGAAGTCACCTGTAATTACAATGTCCCCCTTCTCTGCCATTCCACTGATTTCATCTATTAACAGGTTATCTAGATCCTCAGATTGTCCAGGGGGCCTATATATCACACCAATTCTGACCACAGCTCCCCCCTTAGTCTGCATGGTAACCCAGAGAGTTTCTAGTTCATTATGTGTATGCGGAATTATTGTTGATTGAAGGGTAGTCTTGACATAAATGGCTACTGCACCGCCCTTTCTATCCAATCTGTCTTTTCTGTACAATGTGTAACCAGGTATGGCTATCTCCCAGTCATTGTGATCCTTGAACCAAGTCTGTTATTGCAATAAGATCGAATTCATCTCTGGATAGGATAGCCATTAATTCACAGAGCTTGTTGCCCAAGCTGCGAGCATTGGTAAACATCATGTGGATGTTGTTGGTATTGTATTCTAGTGTGTCCTTGATCTTTTCCACCTTTACACTCTACACAGGTGTCTAGTCTACACTTCATTTCTATTTCAGCAGCAGCCGTTATCCAAGAATACTTTGATAAAGGCTTTTATAAACGTATTTCAGGCCTCTGGTTCGCTGAGAACCTAGTTTTGTCTGCCCCGCTGAAGGTTCTGCTTGAGTCAGTGGCAGAGTAAAAAGGTCAAATAAAAAAAATGCCAGCAACTGGACTTTAAACTCAAATATTCTCAAGTTGTTAATCTGTAATACGGAATTGTTTCGAAAAAGGCGGTAGGGCTTATTTTCATCGGATGTCTAATTTTTTTTACATAAGCAATAAATAGATATACTGAAGGCTTTATAGGAAGAGGGCTAGATAGATAGATAGCTGCCCCCATCCCTCCACAGCAAGTGTCCGCCACAGATGAGGGGAGCACAGTTGCCCCTGTCCCTCTGTAACTAGGACTTATTTTTGGGGGTAGACTTTATTTTTAGAGGGAGGGGTTATATTTTAAAGCATTAGCTTATATATATATTATAATAAATAATAGTATATTATGTATATTTTAGCTATTTTTACAGAATGTCACTGCAAGTTATGTTGGGGCACCCAGGTTCGGGATGCCCCGCTGTGTGAAACCCCGCTGTATGTTCAGTTAACTCACCTCTCCATGGTCCAACAGCCATTCAGTTACGGCGGGCGTGGTCTGCGCACTGCCGGAAAAGGGATGCTGACGCCGACCATGCGCCATGGGCTCATTTAAAAGGTAAGAACTGCGGGCAATGAGGTGGTTCACAGAAGGGGTATTCCAGTTCAGGAAGCCCTGGGGAGAGGGCCAGGGCCAGTTTTGGTCCACTTTAAGTGGCCTGCAATCATCAAAAGTTTGAGCACCCCTGGTTTAGGCTGTGTTTTAGTGGTTGTGCTTGTGTGGTACACACTGGTGAGAAAAATACGCCTCGAAAAGCCATTTTACAAGAAAATTATAAAATGTCATTTTGCGACCTCTTATTCTGTGTTTTCATATTGACAATGCAAGTTCTGTACGAATAATTATGTTTACAATAAATTCTAAGCAAGAAATAATTCAGTACATTTCTGCCCATTGTGGTCTATGGGATCCAACCCTACAGTGCCACTGGTGCAGCTTTGATAAGAGCACTGGTCACCACGGACTATATGGTGCCGATAATAAATTAGGTGCAGGCTGGCGGACACATTGGCGCGGACTGTTTTTTGTTTGTTAAATTGGCACTGAGTGGCGCTGAGGCTAATATATTGGTGAGTGCCATTGACTGGCACTGACGCTTGATAAAAGAGGCTCATAAACTACTGCAGATCGTGTCCCCCTGCCCATCCCTCATTTCTACTATGCACACTGCAGGAGCTACTATAAGTGCTGTAAGTGTCAAGCTACTGCAGAGGTTGCGAGTGACTTGTGGTGCTGCTACTGCAATAACTAAATGTCACTCATCAGGGCAGGTGTCAGCACTGGGCATACCCAGAAAGGTGCTGGGGCCCTGGCACCTACCCTGGGCAGCCCCTGTGCAGAACACAGGGCTGTGCAGTAACTAGGAACAAGATTTGTCAGCCAGGGGCAGATTGGCCATTGGGAGAGCATTGCTTTCTTTCTGTCAGTCCTTCTATTCTTCGTTTCTCTCTTATTTTTGATTTTTTTCTTTCGTCCTTCTATTCTTTCTTTCAATCTCTTATTATCTATCCATTCCTTTTCTCTTTCTTACCTTTTTTTGTCATTTCTTGTTTTCCTTGTATTCTTTCTCTTTTCGTTCTACACCTTTTCCTCTGTTTATTCTCCAATTTCTCTTTTTTGTTCTTTCCTTCTATCATATTTTTCTGTTATTTCTTATATTCTTTCTTTCTTTCCTTCCATCTCTTTTTTTCTACAATTCCATCTCTCTCCCTTTACTACTTTTTTTCTGTCATTCTCTTTATTATTTATTTCTTTCCATCTAGTCTTTATTTTTCTGTAATTCATTTTCTCTCTTTCTTTCCTGCTTTCTCTTTATTTCTTTATTTGTGTCATTATTTCTATACTTTGTCATTCCGTCTATTATTTTTTATGTCTATTCTTTGGCCGTATATACCATACATGCAACTCTATGACCATGTATAGAATATCATACCACACCACAAGGGGCCACGGAGCTTCTATCGCCCAAGGGCCCGCATAAACCTGGAGCCGGCCCTGTCACTCGTAAAGGTAAGTTATTTTTTTTTACACCCCCAAATGAGTCTTGTCGGGGAGGTGTTGTTGTTTTAGACTGGAGGGCCACTTTGTGGTAGTTGTGCATGCTTTCTAAAACAAGTTTTCACTAGCTAAATACTGTTCAGTGGATTTTATTAACATTTTTATTTCAGAAGCTGACATCGAGCTTATCTGAACCTGGAAGACACTTGTACTTTTTCCTCATAGTAAAATCCTATAAACCTGCAGCAAACCTGTAATCATAGTTATTTATTGGTTGTGGTTACTGTGTAACTTAAATGGTATGCAACATTTGCTTTTTACCATGCTCATTTGTGTGACCCAAAGTGATCTGTTTGGCCTTGAGCAGACATTTCCACTATCTTGATAAAACTTGATCTTCAGCTAAAGAGTTTATTGTTCGGGCTTTAGTCTTGCTATGTTTACAAGCTGTAATAAAGTAAGTATTGCATAATCATGGATTTAATAGAAACCACAGTACTACAACTGCTTGTGTCATTTAGTATTACACCTGTCAACAATTAAACAAGAGTTATCCATGGGCATCGTATCTCAAATTGGGTTTCACATCCTTTTTTCATGGAGTACCACTTCCTATTTCCCAATTAATTCAAGAACCACATTAACACCATCAATGCACAGGAGGATGGGTGTCTGCTTTAACCCTTTTAACACCTGTTCCCTGCCCTGCATGCACAGATTCTGGTCCCCTCCCCCGCAACCGTCTCCTACCGATCACTTCTGGCTGTCAGAAGCAGCAGCACTGGCACAGGACAGTGATCAGCCATGGTTTGAAGGTAAGTAGACAGAAAAATATAAAATACTTTGTGTGTGTGTGTTTTTTATACATTTAACCCTTTGTGAACAAGTAAAGGGGCCTTGAGACTCCATACCTATTCCCAGGGCAGGAGGGGCTGGCAAGTCGCCGGTAAGCATGTGACTTGGCATTACCCCCACCCCATTACCTGCATCCCCACAGCCCAGGGTGGTTATGTTGGTTGCCACCGAGCCCTGATCTACAAGCTCCACCCAAAAATATTTGAAAAAACTTTAAATAGACTTACAAACAAGACATCTGAAGTTAAAGCCCAAACCCAAACTAATGTATATATATATATTTTTTTTTTTTTCTTTTTTGCCACCCGCTATAGAGAGATTTCCAGGACAATTATATATATATATATATATATATATATATATTCTAAGTGTGCCATACACTCCACTTCAATCTTCATGACATGTGGGTAATCTCCAGTAGAGGGCGAACTTCTGCAGCGATGAATATGCAAAAAAAAAAGCCCCTCCCAGTCCATATATACCTGGGACCTCCCACCAATTTCCCAGTTCCTTCTCTGCAGGGAAGGCGACAAGACAGAAGATGAAGACTTCTTTACTTACAGGTAAGCCGGGCCCGCGCCCGGACGTTTTTTGTCCCTATTGCTGCCAGGACCCTTTCTAAATTGCCCCTATTTGAGCCTCCCAGCTTAGGCTGCGGGTCCTGGTGAAGGTAGGCAGCACCCTATGGGTGCGGAAGGAGCACTGCTCCACCGTGAGACCTCACTATGGGGTAGGCGGTTATCCAGGTTTTGGTGATCCTGGTGTGGGATGCCCCGTCCCTCTATGCTTACGGCCGGATTCTGGCAGGGTTCCCCCCCTTCTGGGTCTCTTACTCCCCTCCGGGGGGGGGGGGGTTGCCTGGCCTGGCCGTTAATTCGGTTTCGTTCTCCTATGCCCCTGTGTGTGTGGGTGTGTGAGTTTCACTGTGTGTGTGTGTGTGTGACTGACAGGGTGTTTTTCACTTCTGGGACCATATCTGGGGCTGTGATTTAGTCTGGGGGAGCTTCTCCCCCTCAGGCTGTGTTCAGGGAGGGGGTGGGGCCGGACTCTCGGCTCGGCCGCGGTAGCCCGCCCCTTCTTTGGCGCAATTCTGTGGCTCACTCCTAGGGGATCCGCGTTGCTCGGAGGGGGGGGCGTGGCCTGGCGAGCTCGCGTTCTGCGCTGGCCCGCCCTCCCCCTTCTATTCCTCTTTCTACATGAGGCACTTCTCGGGGGCCATTTAGATGCTGGTGCTGAGCTGCGCTCCTGGTGGTAAGGGCCGGATGGCCACTTCCTTAGCTTATGTGGGGGACCCTCTCTAGCGGGGGTCCCCACTGATTGCGGGCATGTGTGTGTGTGTATTTTTGTTTTGGTTACGCATGTCTGGCTGGGATATAGATATATATATATTTATATTTATATACACATACAATTAGGTATGTGTTATTGCCTTTAGGATTGCACTTATGTTGCCTGTTTGTGTGTTACAGATTGCATTGTATTTGTGCATATTAAGGGGTTCCTCCTGGTCCTGGGGTCCTAGTGTAAATTTGTTCACCTCAAATCCTCCCACCGGGACTTTTAAGGGGCATCCCGGGTTGCTTAGGCGTAAATTCCCTGCGGTCTTGCGACTGACTACAAAAAATCACCATATGGAGGCTCCGCAGGATACTGGGCTCGGGTTCCCTCTGGGACAATCCGGGCCATGTGTGGGGTGTGGGGTATCCCTTACGGGGGAGAATGTGCTGATCTGGATACCATGCACACAAGGCCATAACGCTGCAGTCTGGTACCCAGCCTTCTGGGTCGGCTCCTCCCGCTTCATCACCTTCCCCTCCCCGCCTTATCCGTACCCCAAGTGACATTGGTGCCAGCGGGGAGTCGCACCCATGATGGCGGTTTGGAGTAATGAACCAGGCTGGGCTTTTTTAAAAGCCTCAGGAATCTTTTTCAGGTGTTTAGAGTTAATTAGTTGATTCAGATGATTAGGTTAATAGCTCGTTTAGAGAACCTTTTCATGATATGCTAATTTTTTGAGATAGGATTTGGGGGTTTTCATGCGCTGTATGGCAAAATCCTCAGTATTAAAACAAAAAGACCTGCAAAAAATGTCAGTTGATGTGCAATGAATCTCAAATATATGAAAGTTTAATTTTTATCATTTCATTATGGAAAATAATGAACTTTAGCACTATATGCTAATTTTTTGAGAAGGACCTGTAGATCTCAAGGTTCTCAACAGGTTTATCAGAGCCAAAAAGATCCGCATGGAGACTCTGCGCTCGGCTATCAATTCCCTTCGCCAAGGGGATTTTATGACATCCATAGACATCAAGGATGCGTATCTGCATGTTCCAATTTTTCAGGCACATCAGAGATTCCTCCGGTTTGCGGTGGAGGATCAACATTTTCAGTTTGTAGCCCTTCCCTTCGATCTGACCTCGGCGCCGAGGGTCTTCACCAAGGTCTTGGCGGGAATAATGGCTCTGCTCAGAGCTCAGGGCATTTGCATTGTGCCTTATCTAGACGACCTGTTGATCTCAGCTTCTGTGTGGACCCTGGCGAGGTTCAGGTAGGTGATCACCGTCTTCTCTTTCCCCGTCTCGTGTGATTTCATTTCTGGGCATGAATCTGGATACCATTCTGGCCAGAGTGTTTCTGCCCCAGACCAAGGTGCAGGGGATTCAGGGTCTGATCCGCCTTCTTCTGGCCAATCCTTGTCCCTCTATCCGACAGGGGATGAAACTGGTGGGCTCGATGGTATCCTCCTTCGAGGCGGTACCGTTTGCACAGTTTCACATGAGATCTCTTCAACTTCACCTATTGACGCATTGGGACAGGTGTACGCAGTCATTGGATCAACCTTTCAGGATGTCTCCCAGGGTTCGGCAGTCCCTTCGGTGGTGGCTGGAATCGAGCAACCTGTTGAAAGGCAGATCCTTTCTGGTCCCTTGTTGGGAGACGGTTACCACGGATGCCAGCCTGTCGGGCTGGGGAGGTTATTGGAAAAGTCATCAGTTCAGTGGGGTGTGGGGTCCGGAGGTGGATCTCTTTGCCTCGAGGCACAATCACAAACTTCCGGCCTTTGTGTCTCTTTCTCAGGATCCTCTGTCTCTGGCAGTGGATGCCTTGTCACTGGCTTGGAAGGAGCTAGGTTTTCTGTACCTGTTCCCGCACGTCTCCATGCTGGACAAGGTAGTTCGCAAACTGGTTCTAGAAGGGGCACCAGCGATTCTGGTGGCTCCAAGGTGACCAAGAAGGGTTTGGTACGCAGACGTGGTAAGGATGGCCGTAGATCAGTACCGGCTTCTCTTGTTGCCCGATCTGCTATCTCAGTGTCATCTACTTTCCCCCAATTTACAAACGCTGGCTTTAACGGCTTGGCTGCTGAAACCTTCATCTTAAAAGAGGAAGGTTTGTCTGAGGCTGTTGTTCAGACCTTGATTAGGGCTAGGAAGCGGTCCTCTTCTGGCATTTACTATAGGACTTGGAGGTCCTATATTGATTGGTGTGAGGCTAGGGCCTTGCCTTGCAGGGTGTTTTCGATACCCAGGATTTTGGAGTTTCTTCAGCATAATCTGGATCTTGGGTTCCAGCTTAGTACTTTGAATGGACAGGTTTCTGCTCTGTCGGTTTTCTTCCAGAGGTCTTTAGCCTTACACCCGCTGGTTAAGACCTTTTTCCAAGGGGTCGCGCATGTGCGACCCCCTCGGAAGGCTGTGGTTCCTGTTTGGGATTTGAATTTGGTTCTTTCGGCTCTGCAGGGTCCTCCTTTTGAGCCGTTACAGGATATTGCTCTTTCGGTTCTCACTCAGAAGGTTGCTTTCTTGGTGGCTGTTACCTCTGTTCTGCGTGTCTCTGTGTTGGCGGCTCTGTCGATTCAGACCCCTTACTTTGAGAGACACCAGGATAAGGGGGTTTTTCGTTTTAAGCCGGATATCCTTCCTAAGGTGGTGTCTGCTTTCCACCTCAATCAGGATATTGTTCTCTCTTCCTTGTGTCCTAAGCCTAACAATGACAAGGAGAGGGTTCTGCACAATTTGGATGTTGTTCGCTGTGTGAAGTACTATCTGGTGACTACTTCTTCCTTCCGCAAGACGGACGCTTTTTTCATGGTGCCCTGCGGGCCCAGGAAAGGTTTGGCGCCTGCTAAGTCTACGATTAGCAAATGGATTCGTCAGGCCATTGTTGGGGCCTATTCTGCTAAGGGGAGGATTCCTCCTTTTAGGGTCACTGCGCACTCTACTCGTGCGGTTGGTGCGTCCTGGGCTTTTCAGCACCAGGCTTCTGTTGAACAAGTTTGTAAGGCTGCTACTTGGTCTTCCGTTCATACTTTTTCCAAGTTTTACAAGGTTGATGTGCGGGCTTCAGCGGATGCTGTTTTTGGCCGCAAGGTTCTGCAAGCTGCAGTGGTTTGAGTTGGTACATTCTTTACTGTTTCTGGTTCCCACCCATGACGGACACTGCTACTGGATGTCCCACATGTCATGAAGATCGAAGTGGAGTGTATGGCACACTTAGAATAATACCATTTTGTGAGTACTCACCTTTAAAACGGGTATTATGAGTGTGCCATACACTCCACTTCGCCCCACCCTTTTTTTTCAGGTATTCTGGGGCTTTTATATGGTGAACCATTGGTTTTGATTGTTAGGTTATAATTGGTTCTTCCTGGTCCCCTTACTGCTTTTTACACTGGGAAATTGGTGGGAGGTCCCAGGTATATATGGACCGGGAGGGGCTTTCTTTTTTGCATATTCATCTCTGCAGAAGTTCGCCCTCTACTGGAGATTACCCACATGTCATGAAGATCGAAGTGGAGTGTATGGCACACTCATAATACCCGTTTTAAAGGTGAGTACTCACAAAACGGTATTGTCCTGGAAATTCCTGTAAAAATCACAGTTAAACATATATAGCGGATGACAAAATCTGTAGTTAGAATGGCATTGAAAGTGTTAAAGAACTATATTTACTTTATCTGCAAAAGCTATCTTGCCAGCCTTGATAATGAAGGGGGGGGGGCTTGAATGCCACCAGTGGTGCTAGTATAAGTATTTGGAAAACCTTGATGAAGCATTCATGGTGCATCTTCTGATCCTGCAACCAGACTCTAGGGCAGCGATACTCAAATGGCGGACCGGGGTCCAAATGCGGACCTCGATGCCAGATTTCCGGACCCCTGCCCTGACAGGCCTGTACTAAGTTGCTTCTGTGTTGCTGTGCTCAGAGCTGCCCCCCTGTTTTGCTGTGCTCGGAGCTGCCTCCCCTTGATTGCAGGGTACATACAAACTTTGTTTCTCTGTCTCTTTACCCCATCCAATCCAATTTTGTCTGGGGAATCTATAGCCCCTCCCCCAGTGTGTTCATTTTTAACTATCCACCCCCTGCGACAGCACTCTGCCCGGACCTTCACCTCTCAGCGGATGCCTTTAAATGGACCTTTACAAGAAGTGGTTGAGTGCCCCTGCTCTAGGGCATGGAGGTGTTATTTAGAGCATCTTTATAATTTTGCGGTCTTTTAAAGCTTCAAAATCTTTTAAAAACAGTTCCTCAAAGGCTTCATTCCATTCTACTTTTGTACCTGCCATTGTTTCTAGATGGGTGACCTCACCTCACCTCCAAGCTATCTAACTATTCTGTGGTGAAGACTGTTGCGTTGGAGACAGTTGAGATCAGTGCCCACTAAATTGCTGACCTTTAAAGTCAAAAATGACTTAAACCAGTCCAACACGACAAGCAATGCTCATATGCATCCTTCCTCTGGCAATGTTAGATTGCTGCACATACAAATTATTTACCTTTTTAACTCCTGCTGTGGTAAATTTTAGAAAATAAATGGTGGCTCATGTATCTGCAGGCAAAAATGTCGAGAAAGAGGCTCTGAATTAACCCTATAGTTCTGTCCAGTCTCCTCTCAGTAAGAGATGAGAATGTTATATCTTGCATATTAGACTTGATTCATGACCGTGAGTAATTTTTTCTGTGTAATCTGTTTAAATTATTGCACAACTAATATGGCGCTGAATTGCACAAAATTAAAAGAAAAGGTGTTTATTCTTAAAAAAAAAAGTGAGTAAAAAATGTATGACCAAAAATTTTCACAACCATGAATCAACCCTATTGTAAGAGCAAAAGGATTATACAATTTTATCAATTCCCTGTTTGTGGTGCCTGAGAGCCCAGGATACTAAATTAAATTAAAAAAAAAAAGAAAGGAGGTTGCACTCATCAAAATGCAAAACCCCCTTTTTTACCCATGTTTTGCCCTTTTGACAAAAGTGGATTTTAGGCTTGGTTGAGCTGCCTGCTGACCCTTAAAGTGGACCAGAACCCAGGATTTTGACTATCCTGGGTTTTGGTCCTTCCTCCCCGGGACACCCCTACGGCGCATGCGCGGCCATTCGTCCGGTCAGCGTGCTCGGAGCCGCTGAGCTATGGATGTCTAACCCAACGCCTTAGCTCAGCGGCTCCGAGTGCGCTGGCGGCCGCATCTCGCACTTCTCTCTAACAGGGAGCACGCCAGTGCCGGCCATTCATAAATGGCTGGCAGGCGCCCTGCTAGAGGGATAGCGAGGATGCGGCCGCGGCCCGCACATGCGTCGTTAGGTAGGTAAGGGAATGGGGCGACCTGGGGGGTTTCACACAGCGGGGCATCCTGATTTTGGATGTCCCGGGGGGAGGGAACGGGAATGGGCCAATCTGGGCTCGGTTTCAGTCCACTTTAACGCCCCCTCACCCTGTGTGCCAGGACCCCACACCCCATCTTTGTATCTGGATCAGCCCCCGTTAATGCAGACACGTTTTTGGACATTTTTGAAGTATTTTTTTATTTCCTTTGGGCAGTTAGGTGGTGAAAGCAACCATCGGAGGTGCTGGCATTTTTTGAAAATAAGGCCTTTTAACATATCTAGCAATATATATACTAGACATCCACATCCACTTGGTTTCCTTAGATCTTGGTTGCAACCTTAGCCGCACCTACAGTTGTTTGTAATGTCTAATTCCATTCTCTCAACATTTCACACTTCGTGTTACACCTTTTCCTGTGTTACATCTAATACTAGTTAATAAGTGTCAAAGCTGTGACTTCTGCTCCTTGACTGTTTTTTTTTTACAATTGTTCACCTTTATCTGTAATTTCCCTTCCTGCAAAGAGACCTTTGGATAGAAACAGCAGGTGCATCCAGACAGCCCAGTCATTTGATTGGAGCCAGTTGCACCAAGGTTTATTGATAAGAGCCATAGGTAACTAGAGGTATCTGCCAATGGGGAAGGTGTGTCACAATAAAGAACACAGGGCTAATTCTACTATCGCAGCAATTAGTCATTCTCTCCTCACATATTCCTACACAGCTGCATTCAGGCCACTACAAATAGCTGATGTGCCTGATTAGATTTGATTAATACTGATTTAATTCCTGTTCACACCTATTAATTAACCTGCTTGTATACCTCAGGACAGCATTCAAAATCTAGAGTCTAGAGTAGTTTTATTGCTTACAATCCCCAAATTGTTCTTTGGAAATGTTGTTACTTGTACTTGTAGTGCATTTTTAATAGTATAATATTATGCCATTATTATACAGTAGTATACATATAATATTACTATAATTGTTTAATAATCAGCTATTCAGCATCACATTTAAAGGGACTGTCCAGGTCCTAATAAAAACTCCATACTCTATTGTCCCCTGCAGGTGACCAGTCCCACGTCAGCACTCTGAATCTTACCTGACCATGAGACCAATGCCATCATGGCCCAACTTCAAGTCACAGGTGCCTCTGTGACAATTGGCCACGCCCGCCATCAGTAACACCCATACCATTTACTGCAATGTCAGACCAAGACTCATCCTCCATTGCAGTAACTAAAAGAGGTGTGCTAGCATCACTGTCACTGATTGTGGGGGGAGGACAGATGTTCATAATGGGGTTAAGGTGGCTAAAGATCAGGCTTGGGTGGCACGGGAATCAATCTTACCACCAGATAAGGTAAACAGCCCCGAGAGTAGGGCTGATCAGCTGCAGGAGACAAAAGGTGAGTATTGAGGGTTTTTTTTTAAAAGAAGCCTGGACAGTCTCTTTAACCCTATAAACGCCAAGAGTCTGACATGGCTGCATCTCCAACCGATAATTGCCATACTCGTGAGACTCGTGGGCCTGGCTTCCCCCTTTTCTAGCGGGCAAAAAACATTAAAGAAACACTCACCTGACCCCTCGTCCGATCCAACCGGATCTTATCTTCACCCGGGGGGGCATCCGCCACCGCTGATAACGAATAAAAATTGCCCCCGCGATCTCTCCCGCCCCAACTCCTCTTCACCCGGGGGGTCTTCAAACCCCCCCCAAGCTCTTACGCAGTGTGGAGAGGGCCCAAAACAGGTCCTCTTCCCTGCCTCTAGCCCTGCCTTTTGTGGGCGGGGTGGATGACCCTGTGATGTCATCCCGCTGCCAGACCCACGATCCTCAGTCCTGCCACTGATGGGCAGAGAGAGGTTGAAGGAGCAGGGGACTAAATAAATAAATGCATTTGAGACCCCTATACCAGTTCACAAGGCTTGGTGTCTGGCAGGTGACTTGCTATTAACCCCCAGCTCCCCCCATTAACTGCCTCCCCAAAGACCGGGGGGACAGAAGAGCCTGGGAGCCACAAAGGCTATGCAGGCCTGTAGCCTGCAGGGCGCCCTATTCTATAAGCCCTGCATAGCTGGTGTCTGGGCTGGTGATTAAAAACCCTCAAAAATCCCATAAAAGAATGAGATCCCCTCCAGGTGATATAAAAGTCTTCTAGCAGCAGCTAAAGAGCAGAAGCCAGAGTGATTGCATGGGCGCTTGGAAATGGATCAGTCGGAAGTGGAAGTGGCTATAATACAAAAATGGTACCGTTGTTATTGGGAGAAATGGGGCTTTCACATGCAATATGGTTTTCTTCTATAAAATAAATGTTTTATTTAAAATAAACGAGACAAAAAAAAGAATTTTCTTTTTTCCTTTTTTAACTAAAATATTTTAACAAAACACTGGAAAATTACAAACAAGATATCTCATGCAGCCTAAACTCATAAAGCCTAAACTCTGCATAAAAAAAAAAAAATATTTTTCCTGGAAATTCCTAAAACCACAGTTAACAAAATAGTGAAAATGTCGAGAAGGTGACAAAATCTCAAGTAGACTGGCAGTTAAAAGTACCTATGCATGTTGGGTATCGTTCTGTTCCAGGGACCTTGCACTTAGATTACACAGATTTAGCTTGTTTTTTCTTAAATGCATATTGATATTTTAGGAAAATGTGTTTTATATTATTACAAAAAAACACTACAAATTGTAAAAAAAAATAACTTTTTTTGAATATATTTCACCCAGAAATATAGAGAATACATTAAAAATGACAAGACATTTCACGTTAGCCCAGACTCTTCTGAAAAAAACAATATATAATTTTTCTGGGAAATCCCTTCAAAAATCACAGTTTAACATGTATAGTGCCAAATAGTGAAAGTGGTCAGAGGAAACAGAGGGTGCCAAAATCTCTAGGTAGGTTGGGGGGAAAGGCATTTTGTATTTATATGTTGTTTAAAGGAATTGTAAACCTAATGGCAATAGTAAGGCAACGAGCAACTCACTTGATGCCTGTCCTGTGGACCTCTCCTCCATTTCCTGCAGTATAGTATGGAAGCTGTAGCAGGACTCTAAAGTTTGCTATCCTTTCAATTTCATTCCTCTAGGACCTTGCAAAAAAGTAGTCCCATAGCCACTCTGTCTATTGGTGCTCTCAGCGTGAGCGATCATGAAAGTCACAGTGGTCCTGCAGCTGTCTTTGACTACAGCAGAGCGTGGCAAATAAAGCTGCACCATGACAGGGCCTTCCCAGCTCAGCCATGACCCAGAAATGACAAGTGTCCTCACTTAGAATACAAAAGGTATTTATATATAATTGGAGATTTTAAGATGCTTTGAGATGCTCCCAAGGGAGATGAGGTAGGTGTAGTGTGCTCCTGGACAGGGACTGTAACACTTTTGCTGCTTTCACTTCTCCAACATGTTTTGCTTGACATGTTGGACTTTGCTACCTTGCAATCTGGACTTGTTATGGTCACTTATTAAAGCTAAAAAAAACAATGGAAAATCAGTAGTCCAGGAATGATCTTGTACTGTATGTTGCTACTTAGCACTTGTATAGTTTTTAGCTGCTACATGTCCTGTCATCATACAAACATGGAGGGCTTCAGTCCAGAGATCTGAGCAGTGAGACCTGATTTTGAAGTTGTTAAAGGGAAAGACCACTTGTGATGGAATTTCTAAAGTGCATATTTTGTACTCTTTGTTGATGGGTACTGAATAGAAGGTTCCTTTACCCTCTATTGGATGTGCAGCTGACATACTGTTGATGATGGGACATTATCTGAGCTGTTCTGTACCAAAGGCATTTGTTAGTCCAGACATGTTTCTCCCACCTTATCCCCTTTGGGAGCAATATAAAACAAAGCACATTAAAATCTCTGACATTAAAATCAGTTCTGCAGGGCAGTGCACAAGACTTGGGGTATTTGGGAACTCCCAGGCCTTTTAACAATTTATTTAGTGAAGGATCACAAGTGGTCAGTATTGCGATTGGCAGCCTGTGCCTTGTGGAGGTTATAAGAATGAATTAAACCCAGTTACATGCTTGTATAAAGAATAAGGGAGTGACAAATGTATTGTAGGAGGGTTCTACAGATAAAGGGATAGCTACATGAGAAGTCCTGGAGGTGGGAGCAAGAGGAAGTGATACGTTTAGAGAACAGGAGAATGTCAAGACTGCATATGGGTTAATATTTGTTGGATTAATGGTGAAATATAGGGGAGCCTGGCTAAAGAGGACTTTGTTGGTTAGAGATACAATTTGAAACTGAATTCTCTGTGACACAGGCAGCCAACAGAGGGACTGACAAAGGAGGGGGACAATGCTGGATGAGTGAGAAGTGATTAGGCAAGTAGTCCAGAAAAGGAGGGGTGCCAGTCTGTTTGTTAGTAAACCCCAAAGAAGGTTGTTGCAGTAGTCTAGTTGAGATATGATCAGGGCATGTACTAACATTTTAGTGGTGTCGGGTGTAAGATGCAAGAGAGTCTAGAGTCTAGAATCTGACATTGGGTGGCCATAGAACTATTTCTTTGCAGAAATGACTCCATGCTTCAATAATATTCTGTAAATGTATGTACATTGATGCAGAAATGTCCCTGAACATGAAGGGTCAGGTAATTTGTAGATCCAATTTATTTTTGTGTGCGCAGATGGATTTTAAAATAACCTTTGTGATAAAATTACCTCTATTACATATAAACCATCATTACCTTTGAACTCAAGAATAGTTCAGAATGTTATGACTAAAGCCTCCTAGGGTCTCGGCTCTAACAAACTGATGTTTATTTCCAGTCTGTTAGGACTAATAGGACAAACTGATGACTATTTGTATCCTATTATATCCTGTGGAGCAAATTGAGCTCTATTTGCTGTCCATTAGACGACCCCTGTGCAGACACAAGCCGACATCTATTTAATTTCCATTACTCAAAATAGAGACAATTAATGGCTATTTGCTATCCATCAGTTCTAGCAGCACCATTTTACAAGTATTTACACTTCTTTATGTACCATGTACTAAAGCTCTCCAACAAGAAATTGGCTTTGATACTATTAAGGTCAGTTACTGGGTGCTTGTGATTTGAAAGGCCTCATTTTGTTTTGATCAAACATATACTGTTTGATGTACTGTGTTTCTGTACATTTAATCTAAATGGGAAAAATCTGGACTATACATGGACAGCACCTGGTTCAAAGCTGACAAGTAGAGATCAAAATACCTGACATTCTTTTAAGTGCTGTTATTATTTCTTTTTAGTTGTGCATTACAAGGTGTTGAAAGATGTATTTGTGGATCTAATCTAAGCTTTCTCTTTCTAGAGCTATAGATACTTTCTAGATACATAGAACTCCCAGTGAGCTTGTGAATGTTACCATACAAGAAACTAAGGTCTCACTTTTCAACTCAACACACAAATTGCAAACTTTTTTAAATTCCCTGAGCCTGGTTTTTGAGATATGCAAACATATTTGATCATTGATTGATATTCAAACTAATTTAAACATTGATATAGTAGAAAGTTGTTATTTTCAAATGTATAGACAAAACAATAACTTCAACTTAAAAATAATAAAAATAATAAATATATAAAAAATATTCTGCACCTCATCTGAAGAACTGCACCACCTTAACCCTTTCAGTGCCAAGCACGTCGATTCTACATGCTTGCTTCCACTCCACTTAAGTGCCAAGCACATAGAATCTACGTGCTTGACTTCTCCCCCTGCTACAGTAAAAGTAAAATAACAAAAACACTCACCTGACCCCTTGTTCGATCCGGCCGGGTCTCCTCATCATCTGGGGGGGCTTCGATCCCCCACCCAGTCCCCCCCGGGTGCAGGGGAGGGCCCGGAATAGCCACCCCCCCCCCCTTCAGCAGCCGCTGAAATACATGTAAAAAAAATAAATAAATAAAAATGACATTTACTTACCTCAATGCTTGATCGCTCCCGCAGGGTCTCCTCTTCACCATGGGGGCCTCTGATTGCCCTCCCCCCCGGCTCTCCAGCTTCAGGAGAGGGCCTGAAAGGCCCTCTCCCTGTCCTCCTCGACGGGCGCCGCCATCTTGCCGCTAGCGGGGCTTATGACGTCACTCCCGGGTGTCGTCCTGGCTCCGGGCTGTCATTTCTGACACTTGTCATCGCTGGCCACAGGAGGAGGAAGGCAGGTGATGATCTGATCACCTGCCTCCCTCCTCCACTGGCCAGCGATGACAACAACTGTCATCAGAGCTGCGAGGAACACAGGAGCTGAGGATCAAAGGTGAGTAAAGTAAAAAAAAAAGTTTTTATTTTTTAATAAAGTCATTCTTTATTCTGTGTGTGTGTGTGTGTTTTTTTTTACTGTTAACTCCTTGTGAACTGGTAAGGGGTCCATGAGACCCCTTATACCAGTTCACAAGGCTCGGGGGTCTGGCAAGTCACCTGCGGCTAGCGGGTGACTTGCCATTAACCCCAGGCACCCCCATTACCTGCCTCCCCAAAGCCCAGGGGGGGCAGAAGAGCCCGTGGCCCCGGGCTATGCGGGCTTGTAGCCTGCAGGGCCAGGGGCCACAAAAGCTGGCCCCTGTGCCCTGTTCCTACAAGCCCTGCATAGCTGGTCCCGGGCTGGTTACTTCGGGTAAGGGGGACCCCATGTCATTTTTTGGGGGGATTTTTAAGGGACCCTATGTCATTTTTTTTTTATTAACCCCTTATGTTCTGTCACCCAGCAGCTATAAAAGGCTTCCAGCAGGTGAGCAGAAGCCAGTGACTGCCGAGGGACACAGAGCAAGATAGATGGGAGGTAAGTATTAAAAAAAATATATATATATATTTTTTCTCTGTGTGTGTGGTGTTTTTTTTTTTTACACTTAACCCCTTGTGAACTGGTAAGGGGTCCAAGAGATCCCTATACCAGTTCACAAGGCTGCGGGCTGGCAAGTCACCTGCGGCTAGCGGGGGACTTGCCATTAACCCCCGGCACCCCCATTACCTGCCTCCCCAAAGCCCAGGGGGGGGCAGAAGAGCCCGTGGCCATGGGCTATGCGGGCTTGCAGCCTGCAGGGCCAGGGGCCACAAAAGCTGGCCCCTGCGCCCTGTTTCTACAAGCCCTGCATAGCTGGTCCCGGGCTGGTTACTTTGGGTAAGGTAAGGGAGACCCCATGTCATTTTTTTTCGATTTTTAAGGGTTTTTAACCCTTAAAAATCCCCCTAAAAAATGACCCTTTGCAGTGTGGATGGTAGTTGTATTTTATTTGTAAATGTTATAAAGTACTTGTTTCAGTTTGGGGGGTCTCCTGGGCAGGAACAGGGGGCTACCAATAAATATGTGGTACCGTTCTAATCGGTAGAAATGGGGCTCTCATGCAATATAGTTTTCTTTAATTAAATACATTTTTTATTTAAAATAAAGGAGGCGATTTTCTTTTAAAAATTTTATTTCTTTACTTAATAATAACATTGTAAAAAACATAATAAAATTACAAACAAGCCATTTCATGTTAAAGCCTAAACTCTGCTGCAAAAAAAAATATATATAACTTTCCAGAAAATCCAGCAAAAATGGCGCAAAACATAGCGCAAAATGGGGAAAAATGACCTGTCAACAGAGGGTGACAAAATCTCAAGTAGGCTGTCAATTAAAAGGGTTAAAAGTAGCTATGCATGTTGGGTATTGTTCTGTTCGGGGGACCTTGCGCTTTTTGACTTCAGACAAACTCTTGTTTGTATATTTATATCTTAGGAAAAGGTGTTTTTTATTCAGCTTTTTTATACAATTTTTAGGGAAACCCTGCGCAACCAAAGAATTCTTTGAGGCATTAATTCCAGAAAGATGAGCCCACTACAACAAGCTGGGTACGCTTAGAAAGCTTAACGTGTGTACTTTCAGGGTATATATGGTTTATGGGGGATATTCCAAATGTAAAGGGTTGTTTTGGTTGAAAAAACGCAAGGTGCGCACTTTGCAGAGCTGAAATTTTCAAGTAAAATTACCGTTACGCACATGCTTTACTTTGGGGTGTTTGGCAACTCTTCCCTTGACAGTAGCTATGCATGTTGGGTATCGTTCTGTTCGGGGGATGTTGCTTTTTCAGATTTTACTTGTTTTTTCTTGTTTGTATATAGTTTTTTTTTTAGCAAAACCTGGCTTTGATTTAACTTTTTTATCCTTTTTTTAGGGAAACTCTTTGCAACCAAAGATTACATTGAGGGATTACTTCCAAAAATCTGTGGCCACATCAACAAGCCTGGTACACCTAGAAAGCTTGAGGTGTGTACTTCCAGAGAATGTATAGTTTGTTGGGGGTATTTCAAATGTAAATGGTTGTTTTTCTGGAAAAACTTCAAGGTGCGCATAGCATAGTTGTATTTTATCTGAAAATCCCCTAAAGCGCTGTTTCTGTTTGTGGAAGTCTCCTGGGCAGGAAAGGGTATCTACCAATATATATGTGGTACCGCTGTAACTGGGAGAAATCGGGATTTCACACGCAATAAGATTTTTTTGACAAACGTACATTTTTTATTACAAAAAAACACTACAAATAGTAAAAAATATTTTTTTTTAATTTTTTTTTCACATATTTCACTCAAAAATATTGAGAATACACCTAGAAAATGACAAACAAGACATTTCATGTTAAAGCCCAGACTATGCTGAAAAAAACAATATATCATTTTCCTGGGAAATCCCTGGAAATCCCTTCAAAAATCAATTTGAACATGGGGAGCGCAAAATGGTCTGGCAACAGAGTGTGACAAAAACTCCAGGTAGGCTGGCAGCGAAAGGGTTAAACCTAGTCAGTTGCAGGGAATAAAAAAATGTTTGCACTGCTGTGTGTTTGGTTGGAAAAATATGTAAAGGGTATGTCCACTTTCAATGGAATATTTCTTTTTCCCAAAATGATGTGCTCAGGGGGCTGTTTTTAATTTTTTTTCCTATGTTAGCAAATGTGTATTTTTTGGAAGCCGTTTTCACAATCAGCAATCTGTTGATATTGCCATACTAAGACAGTGAGCCCTGTACACACACAACACTGATAATATGGCCACTGTGGAGTAAGGAGGCTCACTCACACTTACACACGCCCATATCTATACACAATACACAGTTAGTTGTGAGACCGACACTAAGAGGCCGATTCATTAATAGCGCCAGGTAGCGACAGATGAGCGACTGAAGTATGGCGCTATGAGCGCCGCTAGCGTACGCCGCGGGCGGTAGCGATTCGCTATAGCAGGCCTCCTCAGTCGCTACCTGGCGTTGTTGGGAACAACGCCTACATTGCTGAATATGATGTTGGAGCTCAGCTTTGTAGGCGCTGTCAGTCAGTTTGACCACGCTATTTAACACAGCGCCTGCGCTTTGCTTTGCTGTGGGCTGGGAATCAAGTACCTTCAGAATTAAACACATTGCAACATGTTTCTTTAGTTTTTTTTTTTATTTTGTGTTGAAAAGGAAATAAAATTAAAACAGAAATTAGAATGAAAAGGAAAATTAAAACAGAAATTAGAATGAAAAGGAAATTGGCCGTCAGGTTGCATCTCGGGGTGCCTGAAAAAGATTAAAAAGTGCAGTTAGTATATATATTTAAATTGGCTTTTTCGCTGTAAAAAAATATTGCATTAATTGTTAACCAACATTTGCGTCAATCTTGCACACCAACCCTAATTGTTATGTTGTTCAGCTTCCACCCCCCCCTTAGAGTGGTTTGGGTCATCTTACACCCCCCTTAGAGTGGTTTGGGTCATGTTACACACCCCCTTAGAGTGGTTTGGGTCATCTTACACCCCCCTTAGAGTGGCTTGGGTCATCTTACACCCCCCTTAGAGTGGTTTGGGTCATCTTACACCCCCCTTAGAGTGGTTTGGGTCATCTTACACCCCCTTAGAGTGGTTTGGGTCATGTTACACACCCCCTTAGAGTGGTTTGGGTCATCTTACACCCCCCTTAGAGTGGTTTGGGTCATGTTACACACCCCCTTAGAGTGGTTTGGGTCATCTTACACCCCCCTTAGAGTGGTTTGGGTCATGTTACACACCCCCTTAGAGTGGTTTGGGTCATCTTACACCCCCCTTAGAGTGGTTTGGGTCATCTTACACCCCCCTTAGAGTGGTTTGGGTCATCTTACACCCCCCTTAGAGTGGTTTGGGTCATCTTACACCCCCCTTAGAGTGGTTTGGGTCGTGTTACACACCCCCTTAGAGTGGTTTGGGTCATCTTACACCCCCCTTAGAGTGGTTTGGGTCATCTTACACCCCCTTAGAGTGGTTTGGGTCATCTTACACCCCCCTTAGAGTGGTTTGGGTCATCTTACACCCCCCTTAGAGTGGTTTGGGTCATGTTACACACCCCCTTAGAGTGGTTTGGGTCATCTTACACCCCCCTTAGAGTGGTTTGGGTCATCTTACACCCCTTACACAGTGGTTTTAGCAAAATTATGATGGGAGGTCAAATAAATTTACCCAGTAGTGCAGTACTTGGATTAGAGTGAAGGGTAGTTAGCTTACCGCAAAAAAGGAAGTGATCATCCTTTCCCTTAGCTCATCGCCAGTCTGGGTGTCCTCACTTCTTCCTGCGGGCAAGTTGGGGATTTCTGGCACCAGTGCTGTCTCCTCGGGGGATTGAATTCGGTGACATATGCAGATATTGTGGAGCACACAGCAGGCGAGGATGATCTTGGAGACCTTCTGTGGGCTGTATAGCATCTCTCCTCCTGGGCGTGCCAAACATAGAAAGCGTGCTTTCAGCAGGCCGATGGTTCTTTCCACAATGCTTCTGGTCTTGCGGTGTGCTGCATTGTAGCGTTCATGGGCAGAGGTCCGTGGGCTCCTGACCGGAGTCAGCACCCACGTTCTCTGCCCATATCCCTTATCCGCTGTTGAAAAAACACAAGGAGAGAGACAGCAATTAGTACTAGTACATGTATTGGTTTTCATTTTTTAGAATTTGGCTTACTAGGCCACATATTTGAGTCAAAATACTTTGACATGGTTAATTATTTACCCAGTAGCCAGCCAGCTGGCATTTCGTTGTTCTCAAACTTCCGGCACAGGACTGTCCGCTGCAAGACGTAAGAATCGTGGCATGAGCCGGGGAACCCCGATCTCACCGCCCGCAGCTTCATCTCATGGTCACAGACCACCATAACGTTTAGAGAATGGAATTGTTTACGGTTTCTGTAATACAGCTCCTGTGCACGGGCAGGGCGGAAAGGGATATGTGTACCATCAACGCACCCTAGCACATTCGGGATCCCTCCCATTAGATAGAAAGCATGTTTTATTTTGGCAACCTCTTCCTCATCCTCAGGAAACTTGATGTAAATTGGGATTAAATCACAAATCGCCAGAACTACCTGGATTAATATGCGGCTCATAGTAGCCTGGCTTATCCCGCTGAGGAGGGCAGAGGTTGCCTGGAAGGTCCCTCGTGCCAAGATATTAAGCATGGCACACAGGCGTACTATGCCTGGAATGGATTGAGTGCGTTTGGTGGATGGCTCGATTTTGTGCTTAATCTGATCATATAGGGACTGTAGTGCAGCACGATTCAGACGGAAGCGGCTCCTGATCTGCTCGTCACTTAAGTCCCATACTGAAAGGCGGATTCCAAAGGAGCGGGGTGCCCTAAGCCTCACAACACCCCGCTCCCTGGCCTCCTGCTCTTCCAGCATTCGCATACATCCATCCACCCAGACACCATACATCACCCTCTTATCCATCACACACACTCAACAGATATACAAAATCAAACAAACAAAAACAAAAACCACAAACACACCACACACACAAACAATCACACTCCTCACACACTCACTACAATGCAGCTCACCACAAATCCAGAAGTATAGTGGTCCAAACCACCAGCCTGCTGAAAAACAGCTTTCTAAGTTAGGCACAACCAAGAGGGGAGTTGCTGCACAGCCCACAAAAGGCCCCAAAATCAAGCCTCACTTGCTGTATGCTCCACAATATTTGCATATGCCACCAAAATCAATCTCCTAAAGAAACAGCACTGATGTCAGAAATCACCCAACAAGCCACAGAGAGTGAGGACAAAACCCAGACAGAGACTCAAATGAGCTAAGGGAAACAAGCACCACACCACAGCCTTTGCCACAGTGTAACAATACCAGAAGCTTTCAAATTCCTTCCATTTATACTTCACTTTGAAAAAGGACAGGTCCGCTTTCCCGCCTTTTGCGTTGCTCTGCTATTTCCGGGCGCCAATTAGCCGACCCAGGTGTGCGTGAAACGGAGTGCGCACGCGCATGCTAGTAGCGCTACTAGCGTACGTGAGCCGAAACTTGCGTGCATTAACGGACATGGCCGAAAATTCAGTGGTGGGCCAATGAAAGGTAAGCTGCTGTTTATTTAAATTGCCGTTAGGATAGCCACATGTCACAAGGGTTTCATATACATCAGTCCATTGTTGTATTTGGGTGTGTGTTGTTTGGTTAATGAGGTCTGTAATTAGTTAATTGGCTAACACACATGCTTCAGTCAGTGCAGTGGAGGTGTGGCTAGAAGGACCTGGGCAGTATGTGTGAATCTATTAAGTGGGCTGGTTTGTGATTGGCTGTTAGAGCACATAAAACCTGGCCAACCCAAAGAGAGTGCGATGCCATTCTGTAGTCTGCATGCGTGCTTGTTGGTTGTGTATTGGTGTGTGTGTGCAGCTACAGGATGGAGCCAAATTCAGGACATCTGCCGGCCACAGCAGGCCCAAGTAGGAGTTTGGTGGGTGCTGTGCGCAGACCTCCCTTACGGAAAAGGGCCCAGCCTGAAGGTGGTGCAGCACCCCAGGCTAAGCGCCCAGGTGCCAAGAGGGAGCCTGAATTTAATTTGGCGGAGAATAATCATCTTGTGCGCCTTACCCTTGCTAAATGGGAGCTACTCTTTGGCTCCCAAAGCAAGTCAATAGGCAAACAAGAAAGAAGCAAACTGTGGGATGCCATTGGTGTGGAGCTTAGTAGCACTGCTCAACACCCACGTAGTGGCCCATCCTGCAGGAAACGCTTCTATACTTTGAGAGGGGCCCTTATGAAAAAGATGAATCACGATCTTGATGTGGACAGTGGGACCATCCAGGCTCCAAAGAGTACCTACAGGCCGTATGAGGAGATGCTGAAGGCCAAAATTCCACTGGCTCGGCTGCAGGGTGTGGATCCTGGGGATGACACCACAGGTTGGACTGAAGGTACATATTTTCTGCCTTTTTTTAAAAGCTAATGTTAATGTATGTGATTAGCATTTTCTCTTTCTGCCCAACTAACAGTAGGACCTGTGAAGTAGTACATTATACCTCATACATTTTTTACTTTCCTGTCTGTTGCTTTCTGCATAGGTGCACATGGTGCTGTCCAGGATTTGCCTCAGGACACACAAACTCCTGCCCTTCAACCAACCTCAAGCCTAACCCAGTCTGCCATTGAAGGTATTTACCACTAATTTAGGTGCTGGTTGTTTGGGGAACAAATGGGTGTGGGAGCAGCTCCAACAATCGAGTGGGGCACTGTTGAGTATTAATAATATGGACCTGCGGCCTAATTTCACGCCCACTTTAACCCTCACAGCAACTAACTAACAAGGCCCTAACATGTGTAGCTATGTTGGAAGGCAGAGATGTGTGGCCATATATCTGCATATACATGTGTAAGCCACACTGGGCTTGATTAGTGAATATTAGTGAATGAGCTGCTTAATGCATGTTGGATTTTTGCCCGCACATTACCAATGGCTCAATGTTTGCTTGATTTTTGCCTAGCTGCCCCGCCATTGGCCCCAGCATCTCCTCAGGAGCCAAGCTACTCTTTGGATGTCGGTAAGTGCATGTGTCAACCTTGCTTTATCCACTTTAACCCAAGTGCATGTGTCTCATTCCTCTTTTTTATTGGTAGGCCAAGTGACTGGTTCATCTTTGGACCCCACTTCCGATGTTGCAGGTCAACAGGACCCTGTTGGTGTGTATAGCAATACATAATGTATCCTTTATGCTGTTTCTGTTACACTGGTTCGATTTGGTTAGTCTAATAATCTACATGTTTGCTCTGTCAACTTGAAGATGCCTCTTTGGAGTGCTTATTCCCTCCCCAGGGTCAGTCTAATAGTTTTTGGAGTGATTGCAATGCATTTTGTTTGACATATTTTTGGACAAACATTCACCCTAGTAGTTTGAGGAATATTTAGAGCCATTAATTGTGTTTTTTAGTTGGCCAGAATATCGGAAGTGGCTGTCCGGAAAGGGCCCTTCAAGTTCAGGCTGCCAGAGATGAGGGTAAGTTGTTTTGGCTTGATCTAGTATGTATTTTGGCTCTACTTTTGTGGCACTTTCTTCAGGCAACTTGTGTTTCCACATGTATTTTAAAGGTCCAAGCTCGAGTGAGGGCCCCACTCCAGACATCTGGGAGATTGCGGGTATGTGTAATTTTAGCAATGTGTCTGATCTTATTTGGCCCAATTTTTGCCTCTAATTCCTCTAACATACATGTTATCAATCTGAGTTTAACAGATACCTTTTGGCTAGTGTGTAATTTTGCACTTTGTGGAGGTATGGCCTCGATAGGCTATCCATGTTACATTTGAGTTTTGTCCACTGACCTACTAACCTGACTTTCCTGTTTAGCATATGCCAACTTGCCGGAGATCTCAGATGTTGAATTGCCCCTCTCTGGCAGCGATACCTCGCTCCTACCTGTGGCGGACGACACGGAGGTAACATGGCTGATTTAGAGGACCAATAACCACATTGCCATGTTCGTGGGTAGTGGATGAAGCAACATGTCACATTTCCTTTCTTTGTCGTTTTTGCAGGAGGCGGAACCAGAACCCCAAGCTGGGACCTCTTCCCAAGTCCCATGTGGCCAAGCTTCCGAGGCTCAAACAAGGGTAAGTTGTATTGTGACTGTTTTGGCAAATGATTTGGAGGGGCATACCTGCATTGGTTCGGTTTGACTAAAATGTTGTTTTCTATTTTGTTAGCCTCAAACCACAGCAAGAGGAGGTGTGGCACCAACCAGTGCAGATTTTTACGAGCTAGGGGTCCGGATGCTGAAGGACTACAGTCGCCAACAGCCGCGTGATGGAACTAATGAGCGCATTGCGGCTTTGGAACAGCAGGTGCTGATGTGTCAGCAACAAAATGAGGCCCAGCAGCGCCAGATCGACCAGTTGATCCGTAACCAGCAGCAGAACCAGGAACTTGGTCGGCTGGCCAATCTAATGGAGCAATCTCTCCAGCGCCAGAAACAATCTCTCCAGCACCAGGAAGAATCTATACAGCGCCAGGAAGAATGTCTCCAGCGGCAGGACCAAACTTTGTTGTTGATACAACAGCTCATACAACAGCAGTCTATATTTTTTACTGCACTGTTGTCCCCCAACACCGCCCCTAGCAATGACTCCCAACCTCCCCGGCCACCCAGCCAAGAATATTAATTTTGTTTGTTTTTTTTTTTTCTGTAAATATATTTGATTAACCCACCTCTAAATTGTGTTTTTCCTAAGACATAGCTAATAACACAGTCAGGGATGAGTATCTTGATCTACATATGTAAATGTATTTGTAAATTTATGCCACACATTTGTGACCATAGCTTACTATGGTTTACACATTAAATGGCTCCAAAGGTATGGCAAAATTTACACACAAATGGGTTTGGAGACAGTTAAACTATGCTTGCCAAGGCACAACACTGTAATTATGAAAATATAAAAGGCTTTATTTTAAAGGTGGCCAACAGGGCCAACATTGCCCAACAAAGGGCCTCAAACAAGGGGCCAGTCATCCCCCCACCCTAACGACGCCGCCGCCGCCTCTTCTTGGCCAGCAGCATAAGCTTCAGACGCCTGATCTCCCGCCACAGTCTGCGATGCTGGTTTTCACAAGCTGTAGAGATGTAGAAAAAAAACAGATTTAATAAATGGAATGTGACCTCAACAGACACAGATGTAGCAATGTAATGTCAGTGTGTCCTATTAGCTGACACTCACATTAACATTGTTGCCCACTGTGCGCTAATTTGTTAACATTATATGAGTACTATTGGCTGGCAGAAATTTGGCCACCACATCCCAAGCATACATTTACTCTTAAAGTGGACCAACACCCACCGGTGATCGGCCCGGGAATCTATAAGATTCCCGGGCCAATCACCTCCCTCCCCGCGGGACATCCGAGATCGGGATGTCCCGCGGGGTGAAACCCCCCAAACACCCCAAACTCCTTACCTCAGTCCTTACCTCAGTCTAGAGGGGCGCGAGGGAGGCGGCGGCGGCCGGCCGCCGCCGCCTCCCTCGCGCCCCTCTAGACGTGCGCGTGCCCGCGCCGGCCGTCTGTGAATGGCCGGCGCGGGCACGCGCGCGTGAAGAGGGACGCGCGGGAGGCGGAGGAGGAGGAGCCGCTTGTCCGCGGCTTGTCCGTCGGCTCGGGGAGAGGTGAGTTCGGGGGGGTTTCACACAGCGGGGCACCCCGATCGGGGGTGCCCCACTGTAGTGGACCAAGACCCAGGATAGTCAAAATCCTGGGTGTTGGTCCACTTTAACTCTTGGGAATCAAAGAAGGTATAAGTCCCAGTGTGGACATTTATGTGTTTAGTCACAGCCAAACATCAGGGCCTAAGTCCTAACGCGTAAACTAGTTTTGACAAGAATCTTAGAGGTCACGACCTAAGCAGCCCCATTTGGTTGTGTCGAAACCACAAATTGACTCGATGTGGCAAAATCAAGAATGTGAGGCAACAATCAAGCATGCAGACAGGCATGTAGGATTGTTGACCAAACACATGTAACCTAGATGTGTGTAAAATTAACACATAGGTACATTGTAAATGTCTACAGATTTGACTCGAAGACATAGGGTTCACAAGTGCATAGGAAGTGGGATGTACTCACCATCGCAGCTGTGGCGGGGGCCCATGCTGCTGGCCGTCCCTGGAGCTGGGGTGGGGAGGATGGTCACTGGCTCCGTCTGCGTAGAAACATCTGTCAGGAGAAAGCAAAAGAGAAAAGCAAAATTAGTGGGACAATGACACCTGACTATTTGACATCCATCTGGTTAGGGAGTCTGAAAAAACAAATGCTTGCATGGTTACATACATGTTGTCCAACATTAGCATATTTCATGGACCATGAGTTCATGTAAATTCTTTATGGTTGCAACATGGACCCCTAAAGATAATGTGCCAATAACCTTGACAGTGCAATGTTAAGGACTAATTTGCATATGATTGTCGAATGTTACTAGTGTGCAACATGTGTTAGCCGGAACTACTTAACCAAATAACACATTTGCTAGCCCCCATCATGTTGTGGGCAGAAACATAGGGGTGGTTGCCAGTTGGCTAGCACTGTAGTGGGGTTTGTGATGTTAATGTACATTATCAAACCACGTTGTACTATGGACCAGGAAACATGTGTCTCTTAAAAGTGGGCCAAGACCCAGGATTGATACTATTCTGTGTTTTGGTCCACTTTGGCAGAGCACCACCATTTGAGGGAGACACCGTCCGCCGCCGCTGCCTTCCACACATCACTCCTCCAGTGTGTGCGCACGCGCAGGCCATTAGGAAACAGAGAGCGCAGGCGCACACACATCTAGAGGGGCACGCAGGAGGCTGCGGCGGTGGCTTCTGCCACCCCCAATGAGGTAAGAAGTTTGTGGGGTTTTTTGGGGGGGGGGCCCTGGGTGAGGGAGGTGATTGGGCAGGGAAACTTCGAGATTCCAAGCACAATCAACCATGGGTGTTGGTCCACTTTAAGGAATGTCTTAACATAGTGAATGTGATGGATAACAACAAACACTTACCATGACTATGCCCGTGGAGAATGCGTCGCCAAAAGGCCATGGAGGTGCCGCCTATATGATGCCCTGCAAATTAGAGAGGAATGGCAAGGGCTAAGTACAAATGGGCAGATGAAACCTGTCAGACTAACAATGACAAAATGTGCACTCACCAGGGGATGATCCGCCACTTGAAGCCCAGGGAGGGCTCTGAGGAGGAGGCGGGGAGCCTCGGCTCCTCACACTCTGCTCGGAAGATCCCCCAGCCAAAGGGCCACCCTCCTCCCTCTCACTCCCTGCTCCTTCAGGGAGTGTGGGAGAGTCCATTCCTTCCACCCCACTTGGACTCCCCACTTGAGAGTGGCCCCTTGGCTGGTGAGACTCCTCAGAGTCAGAGTGTGAGGAGCTGAGGCTTGAGCCTGCCAGCCCCCCAGCAGCACACTCCTCTGGGGCGTCATCCCCTTCCTCCCCTGGGTCCTCCAAATAGGATCCGCGAGAGGGACCCTCCCCCGATGACTCCCCCGAGTCCGCCTGCCTGGTTCAGGGGAGGAATCCCTTCCCACGTTTACCCAGGGGAGGACGCTTATCTGTGTTGAGGGGGTGAAAGAAAATAATTAATATTACGACCACAAATGGACACAGCTTAGCAGATGATTTAAACTAAAGTATAAACATAGCATAAGCTTAAACTTACCTGATGCGTAGGCATCATATAGGCGGTACACGCCTTCAGGGTCCCGGCGCTTGAAGTCGGACCATTTCTGCTGTATGGCTCGGATGGTGAGCTGGGTGTTGAAGCGCCGGGACACTGTGGCCTTCACCTCCATGGCAATTTGCTTCTTGCCCCCACGGGCATAGTCGTATTGGTGGATGCAGAAATCCTATGAGAAATGAAAAACAAACACAAATCAATACATGACATCAGAACTATGGCATAAACAGTTATACTGAGACCAGAGTAAAGTGGACCCACACCCCGGATTTTCAATATTCTGGGTTTGGGTCCACTTTGGTGGGGCACACCAATCGGGGCTGGGCCGCTGTCTGAAACCCCCTTGGAAGGCCTGAAAAACACCACTGACCACACTCCCACGTGACTGCGCCAGGCTAGCACAGCGCTCTGCGCCGCTGTGGTATGCGCATCCAAGGCCATTTGGACGTGCATACCAGCTCAGCTGCCTCTGAGCGCCAAAGAACGCATGTGGCGTTTGACTCTAACAGGGAGTGCGCCTGCGCAGGCCATGAACAAATGTCTGGCGCAGGGGACCACCCTGCTAGAGGGAAGCGCAAGACGCATCCGCAGCTCACGCATGCACAGATGGGACGGGGCTGAGTTAAGGTTTATGGCCCTCCAGGGGGGTTCATCCACGCAGGACATCCAGATTGGGGATGCCCCGCGGGGAGTGATCAGATTGGTCCTGAAAACTAATAGATTTCAGGGCCAATCCCCCCTGGGTGTTGGTCCACTTTAAACATAAAATGCAAGAAAAACATACTCACTTTGACCACCTGGCCATTAACGCGGCTATCCACCCTCAAACGTCGCTTTTTTGCATGCCCAGGAGGGGAAGGGGTGTGAGGGCTGCTAGGTGGGGGAGGTGAGGTAGGTGGGGGAGGTGGGGGAGGGGTGGAGGGGTCTGAATCGGAGGAGGAGCTGGGGAGGCGCTGGATCCGTCTCCTGGGCAGCATGGTGGAAACGCTAAGGAGGAAACAGGAACCGGATATGACCCAAGCGACAGGGACACCAAAAAAAAAAAAAAACGCTCCGCGCACCAGGAACAAGCTAATATCAGCTATGTGCAAGCTAAGTGGCGGAAAAAGTAAATTGACGCATTACAACAAGCTATTGGCCTAAGCGCTAGACATTGTTTTCCTTTAGGTGGCTTTGAAACGCAAAGGAGGGAACCGAAACCGGATATGACGAAAGCAACTGTGAAATAAATTTGAAAAAAAAACGCTCCGCGCACCAGGCACAAGCTAATATCAGCTATGTGCAAGCTAAGTGGCGGAAAAAGTAAATTGACGCATTACAACAAGCTATTGGCCTAAGCGCTAGACATTTTTTTCCTTTAGGTGGCTTTGAAATGCAAAGGAGGGAACCGGAACCGGATATGACGAAAGCAACTCTGAAATAAATTTAAAAAAAAAAACGCTCCGCGCACCAGGCACAAGCTAATATCAGCTATGTGCAAGCTAAGTGGCGGAAACAGTTAATTGATGCATTAAAACAAGCTATTGGCAAAGACGCCATTATTTATTAGCTTGATTTAGCTGGGGGTTCAACATACTGTAATGCATAGGTCCTTGAAAACCAAACAACTTGGTGCTGAAAAAGACAAATCTTATTCCTTCATAAAATCATCACACAATAAAACTATCCAACTACATGATAATGTGGCACACATGAGAATGCATAACGGGTTGTTATGAGCTTGTACGCCTGAATTAAATCCTGCATAATGTGGACATGCACGCTCACAACTACAGTGTATTCATTAAGAACGACTGGGGTCGCGGGAAGTGAATTCCTTGCAAATGGCAGAAGGGCACATGTATGAACAGCACAGCGCCGCACAACGCAGCGCAGCGAAGCACAGCGACGCTCGCGCCGCCACATAGCGAATCAAAACAGCGACTGCACAAACTCTGACCACCACAGATTCATCAAGGACAGGGCTGCCGAATAGCTTGGGCGCTGACAATTTCGCAGAGCGAACGTGACCGCCAAACAGGACTGGCTAAAAAGTAGCTTTACAAGCCCCGTGTGTGGTGAAAACAAGCGATTTAGAGCCCAATGAGTTTGGTGGGAGGAGATGCATTTTAGATGTCACTCACAACATTACAGTGTAAAAATTACTACTTTCTCCAAAAAAAGAAAAATAACTAGCCAGATTAATAAAACATATCCCAATAAACATGTGTTGAATTTTGTGCCAAAGACAAGAACACAAAAACCACTTAAAACAATCATTGCAGCGTCTGCCATTGAAATGTATGGGAGAGCGGCAGGTAGCGCCAGGTCATACCTGTCGCTGTGATGGGATTAGCAGCGGCGCTGTTCGTTGCAGTCGGCTACATGATGAATGCCGCGCTAGCCGTCGCTCTCGCCGCCGCTAGCCTCATTTTGCTTGATAAATGCGTCATTGTGACCGCCGCCGGGCGTACTTGAGTCGGTAGTCGCCGTTAGCTGCCGCTACCTGGCGCTCGTCAGACACTACCTGGCGCTATCGCTTGATGAATAAGGGCCTAAATGCAAATACGCCAGTTTCCAGGAAACAGCAAGTTTATTTATTGCAACAGCCCCAGCACACACATATGATAAACATCCCGTAAGGAAAATAAAAACACATAATGGTGCATTAAAATAACGGGTGCCCGCCGTACATTCATACCTACTACACACAAACACACCCCACCTCATTGCACTGCTATATCCGGATGAACTGTAAAGTGACTCAGTGCTCATGTGCAAATCCAGCTTTAAATCGCGGCAATGGCATCCATCTCACAGGATGTGTTGCAACATAGTTCTGCGATGTGCAATAGAGAATTCACATGGCCAGTCCAATGGAGCTCTTAGTATTGTGTTTGCCTCTGAGTCTGCCCTCTATTCCAATATTGGAGCTCAGCTGCACATGCGCTAATGAGGCTGTGACTGGCTTCACATATTCAAAGCTGCCCAATCAGCTATTCTTATGTCAGGGTATTGGATAGGGCTAGTTATCCCAGTTTACTTGCATCCCCGCACTCAAGGGGGATAAACAGCACAAAACCGCTACTTAGCTGTAGGTAGATTCAGCTTCTTTGTCCAGGACATGCGGCCTCTTCATATGTTGTGCAACACTCCAGAGGTGTGCAGCCGGTGCAGGGCTAGCAGAGGGGTGACGTGCACGCACCACGCGCACGTCACCCACCTTAGGGGCGCTCCCATGCCGAGCTAATCATATAGGCTGGGGGCAGGAGCACACAGCAGAGTGCAAGGAGGCCGGGGATACGACCGCTCCCACTTCCTTATGCCTAAGCTCTCTTCAGAACAGGAATGCATGCCGAGCATTAGTATGCAAGTTTTACAGTGCCAATTGGACAAGAGCCCGCACATGCACACTGAGAACGCCGCCAGGTAAGTCATAAAAGTACAGTAGGATAAAATAACAAACAAATACACAAACAAGTTGCCTCTGCACAGGCCATCTCCAGCACAATCTCCTCTCTCAATCATGTGTGACCAGTGATTAGTGAATGTAAGCCTTTTGTTATTTTAGCCTCCAGATAAGCTTAAGTCCAGGATTTCTATCTTCCCCCACCTTACTTATGGTAAATTTGCACAATGCCTATATCTCTGCAATCCAGAGTGGCAGTAGACCTGAACATCTTGGCCGAAAGCTCCAGTCCCAAACACTGGACCCTAATGCAGGTCCCATAAGAAAAATGTGGGTGCTGTGGGCTTGTGTCTTCTTGCAGGTGCCTTTTTCAAAAAGTGATATATCCATTAGCATTTGATCATATTCCAGAAGTTATTCTCAAAGTAGGGGTGGAAGGTAAAATAATGTAACCCTAAAATCAAGATGAATTAAAAAAATGTGTGACATTGTGTGCTTAATTATATTGAGGGAAACAACATCTTTCAAATGTGTGGCAACCAGTGGATAGATCCTTGTCTTCTCTTTAGTTCTGAAACCCAAAATAAATCAGGTACCACATATTCTTATTCATTTACCAATATACTTATTTCTTTTTTATTTTAGATGTGAAAATTGTGGTGCTCTCTTTCACACTGACTGCAAAGTGAAAACTATTCCCTGTCCAAGATGTGTGCGCAAGGAGCTGCAGAAGAAACAGAGGTCATTCTGGACGAGGCTGAATGTGGATGACAGCCTGGATGAATCCTGCAATATGTTTGACCTGTCCTACCAGAGCACCTGACCTGTGCAGCCCTCCACCATGGGTGCAGTCATTGTTCCTCACTAGCTGATAGCCAGGCTAGTGTTCCAGAGAGTCAGATGCAGAGTTTGAGTTGGTACCTGCCTACATGTTGCAAGAGGGGAGCCCTCATAGCTTAGAGCTTGTAGTTTTATCTCCCATTTTAAACTGATGATATCTACCCTAATGGCAGTGTGTGTGCAACTTAACTCTTAACTCTAAAAATGATCCCTATTTTACTGCATGGAAACCTTATTTAGAAAAGATCAGTCTAAAATTGTTAGGGGAAGATGCAATGTACCTGATTTTATATTGCATGTGCTTACAGGGGTTTATTTCTAAATCCATAATCGTGTTTACTGCCTTGCTAAAAAATGTAGCCTATACATGATGACTGGATCATGAGCAACGCAAGGCCAAAGCATCCTTCTCCTTAGGTTGTATGCTTAGTGTAAATCATCCTTGCAGTTGAATTATTATTATGAAGAAATATTACCACCAGTACCTGGGGGTTAAAGGCAAAAGTGTACTTCCATTAAAGCGATCTCCAGTTAAAATTGTTACGTTTAGTAAATTCCTCCCCTAAACCCCCTCTCTCACAATCAGTGATGTAAACCTTTTGAGAGGGCTTATCTCCATGCAGATATTATGGAATAGCAGGCAGATTTTGTGCTAATGAACTGTGTGGGGGCAGCCATCTTGCCACAATTTTGACAGCCCTGCTTCTGAATATCAGTTCTACAGTCAAAACTACTCTAAATATCTTTAAAGTAATGCTTTATTTCTAGCCAGAAGTAAAAATCTATCAGCTGCAATGATTCATCACTGTTTAGAAAGGTCTTAAAACATTTTATCGACATTGTAAACAGCTCTACTGCAGCCAAGTCCATTGACTTACATTGATTGATACATAGTTACATTCATCCCGTCCAGCAGCTGATGATTCAGTGTGTGAGTGTGTGTAACATGGCAGACATGCTGACCCTTTTCTGAAGTAAATATCTCTGTTTGGTGTGGGCATCTTATCACAGAATCCCAAACTCCTGACAGCATGCCCTTTGTGAAGAAACAATATCACACAGGTACACTGCATCAATGCTACATCAGTGCAGCCAGCTAGAGAATTATTTCTTCTAACATTCTGTATAGAAAAAGGTAACATCTCTCTTTTGTTGGTTGGGCAAATTGTAAGGAAGCCCCCAGCTCATCTGCAGTGTTTCCACATGCTAGCAAAGGCTCTCCCCAACTCCCATTCATGCTTATATGCAAGGAGAGCTCTCAGGTGTAATCCAAGATGGGGGCTTCCATGTAATTCTAGGAGAGCAGCTATTCCACAACATCTGCATGGGGTTAAGTCCTCTCAAACAGCATACGCAACTGATCATAAACAGGGGGCTTTAGTGCAGAGAATTACTAAATTATAATTTCTTGACCTCTGTTTTAAGCTGTTCTAAGGATGTTGCTATTGGCAATCACTTTTTCATTTCTTTTTCTTTTGTATTGAATTCCATTATAGGAAACAATAAATTGGGGGGCTCCATCTTCCCTGTTTTTTTCTGTGAAACCCCAAAAATTGTAAGACTACAAAGTAGAATATGTTATTCTATCAAAGCCTTAAATAGATTTAGTTGAACATAAATAAATGTATATGTTGTTTCTAGGGCTTGGGATGCAGTGTATAGATGTGCGTAGACACAAACCATCACATAGTTGGCAATAGTTGCTGCAAATATACAGTTTTCTCTTGCAATTAAGAGACCATTTATCCAGCAAAGAAATTATTTGTTTATACAGTAAATACAGGATGTTTTAGATGACACAAATATGGTGTCAGTTTGCAGGGTATCTCCACAGATCATTGCGCATCACACTTTCATTCAGTGACACGTAGAAGGGTGAGCACTGTGTTTGTGTCATGTACTTCTATTTAATGGTGCCTTTAATCATGGAGGAGAAATCAAAGACTTGTAATAATTAGACTGCAATTATTCTGTTATCCCCAGAATGTGTTGTTTGTGTCTCACAATACTTGACTGGAGGCCTTGAATTAATGCAGATACCCTCTGGCACAAGGTTATGTGTTCGCACAGATCATTCTGAACTTCCTATATTAGTTTTTCCATCCAATTTGCCTAGAAACCATTTGTTTTAGTAAACAGAACTGTTTCTGTTAAAGGGAATGTAAAGGCTAAGTGCAAAAACAAATTGTTTTATCTGGCATCCACATTATTCATCCTGTTCGCTGCTGAATTAAACTGGTAAAGCTAAGATTTAGCCCCTTTTATTGCAGCCCACCCCCAAGATTTCATGTATGCATTACCACCTTTTTGTCACGCAAAGAAGTGGTTGAAATCACATCCATCTTGCACCATACTGTGTGGGACACGACATCCTCAGTGCAAAGCTCTCTACTCCTCATTACTTCTCTCTTCTCATTACTTCATCTCTTCTCTGCTTCTGAGCTTAGTACAAATATTCCTGACAGAAATAAAAAGGAAACCTGTTCTGATGAGAAAGTAAAAAAGAGATGCATGTATATAGACATGCAGAGACATGGAACTTCCCCTGCTTTCATAGTGTGAATGGAAGATTACCAGTCTGTTCCTTACACACAGATAATAGAACAGGAGACAAACATTAACCCAAAAGAAAATCTCTTCTGGGAGAATTGACTACCAGGAATCAGCTGTCTGCGAGGTAGGACATTTAGATTTTTAGTTAACACTTTGCCTTTACAGTGCCTACTGCACTTAATTGGCCTACAATACTTAATTGGAATATGGGATTGAAATGAATAGTGTCCCTGTTATCTTGCATTAAACTTCATGAAATATATAGATATTAAAGATACTACTCTTGAAAGTATAGACTTCACTTCCTACCCAGCGGGCTTTCCTTTAGCTATAAGCTATATTTCTTTAGAGCTAGTTGGGATCTAGTCCTTCATTCACGGCAATGGCTAAAATGGGGGTACTGGCAAGAACTTGTTCCACCAATGCTTCAGGAAGAACACCTTCCATATTTAAAGTACCTGTCCACAGGCACACACTAACTCAAACATTATCCCTATAGTAACTGTATGCAATGTTCAGCATCTCAAAATATCTTAATTATATGTATAAAGCGTATGTATTCTAAGCAAAGCAGCTGCCTTTGATTTATTTTCTGGACATTGCTCAGCCAGGAAGGGTATATCATGGTGCAGCCTTATGAGTCTTGAGCATGCTCTGATGTGTTCAGAGGCAGCTTTGGGACCACTGTGACATTTTGTGGATGCTTGAACTGAGAGCCCCAAGGAACATAGCGGCGGAAAATGGATCAAAATGGAATTTGAATAATGACCAAACATTGAGACCTGCTGCAGCTTCTAGCTGGTGCTGCAGGAAAGGGAAGAGAGGCATCAGATGAGCTACTTGCTGCCTTATTCCTACCGTTTCCTGTACAGTTCACTTAAAGATGAGTCAGTAGGGGTTAACCAGGCTCCAGCTGTGAGGAGGTGTACGTTCAAATCACTTAATCGTTTCTTGTCAATAGTCTCATCCAGAATCTTGGATGGATGGGTCGGATTTTGAGAGCAGCATGTGGGAAGCCAGTGTGATGCCTATTAATAGTTGAAAAGAATTCTCATGGTAGTAAAAAATTCACTCTATGAGAAAAAAAGCCTGAGAATGTCACTGTTACTGAATCACCAGATAAAAAGATAATGAAAGTCAATGGCACTTTTTACTACAGTGTAAAAAGGGGTAAAGTCCTCATGAGTAATAAAGTACAATTGACTTTCATTGTCTTCCTAGCTGGTGATTCAGCAACAGTGACAATTTCAGGCTTTTTTCTCATAAAGTGGATTTTTTTACTACCGTGATAATTTATTTCAACCCATTGGAGTCAAGGCCAATATCACAACAGGAGAGAAGTAGCCAGACAAACCAAAGCTGTGAATGTGCTGCAGCATATAAAAATTAGTATTCAGGATTTGTTCTTACAATGACCTCTGTCCAGACCCTGGACACAAGAGCTTGCAATTGATTCAGGGCTGAAAGTGTTGTCTAGGAATATGCATGCACTCTGTGGCTCACTCAATTATTGAAGAGAAAGATTAGGGGAGAGCCTCAAATACAGATGCAGGATGTAAAGCGGTTTACAGCTGCAATGGTTTTCTAAGCTATACCTGCATATATTGTCACCTAACAATTCTGTTTTGTCTAGATATGCAGAGATCTATGAGAACCATAAAGCTACCCACCTCACACCACTGCAAATGTAGTCCAGGTGCAGATGATAGGCATTTTGCGCTACATCTTGGGGATTAAAACATTGCATTTGCATGTACATGGCTGTACACATGGGGCCCCCTTTCAAGGCTACTAACTTGGGCACCAAGTATAGGGGCTGGGATCCCCCAGCTCAGAGTCTAAAAAGTTAGCCTCCAGAGAACACCACCTGTAATAACACAATGGGCACTGGCCTCTTGGCCACCAGCACAGCACCATCCAGCTGTTGAAGGTGCAGGTAATTAGACAGGGGTTATCAGCAAGTCAGCTGCTGCAAGCCAGGCTTGTGGCTTGTCAGCCTCCCTACCATTTTGAACTGGTATAGGGTTCATTGGTACCCCTTATCCAGTAGCCAAGTGGTGAAAAAAATACCAAAACTAACTGTTCATCGCCAGCATCTTCTTCCAGGTTCAGCGCTGTGCGGCATTCTCCTCTGCTGTCCTCCTCAGAGCGCTTCTGTATATAAATGCTCTACCCTGCAGAAGTGAGCAGGATACCAGGCTGTAAGGACAGAGAACCTCTGTCCCACTGAAGCTAAAGAAGCTGAATGGGAGCTCAGCCACTCCTGTGATCGCTGGTGGCACCCTCTGTATCCCTCTATGGCTGTGTGGGTGCTTATATGCCGTGGGATCACCAGCAGAGTTAATATATTGGGCAACTGGCAGGGTTTTCCAAATCGTAATCACCCAGGGGTGATTATTTAACTGGACCTAGCATCTTATAGATCTGGTTTTGGTTCTCTTTTTAATAAAATACTTTTTCTAAAATGTATTTGTTTAGCTTATTTTTACCATTGGGGAACTGGTCTAAGGACCCCTATACTGTTTCAAAGGGTAGAGGGGGCAGCAACCCACTCCCCCACCATCCAGGGTGTTGCAGAAGAGCCTGGTGCCCATTAGCATAGTTATTGGTTCAGTGCCAAAGAGCATAGGGGTGGTCTCACTGCCCACATGGAACTGCAGTGGTCTAAACTTCCTAAAGGCGTTTCATACATATTTGCCAGTTCCAAATTAGGGGATTGCCTTGAAAAGAGCAAAGCTGTGATGATTTATTGAAAACTGTTGAAATGTATACGTTCTAATTCAAAAGGTACGAACTCTTTTAAGAATTATGTGTGAAATTTAGTAAGCTAAAAAAAAAAATTACATTCCATAATGTATAATGTAGATGTTGGGACCAGGGAACAGTTCAAATCTTAGGTCCATTTTCCAAAGGGCATCATTTATTTATCTGTTGAAGGATTTTTGCACTTTTTTGTAAACCAAGCACTGGAATAGGATACCAGCTATTTATTATATTGTTTCGAATAATACAGTGTAGTACATTTCCCATGGAGAAATGATTCAAGTATGCCACTTAATGTCTTTATAATGCCTTGTATGACAGTCACTACCTACACTTGACTCTGGCTTTTCATTGTGTTACTTATAATACCTCTTCTGTGTTCTTTTCTGTTTCATCACATCAAACATGAGAACCATTGCTGTTTACATGCAAGAGAAAAAATGTAGTCTTGAATGAACATAAAGGAGCACTAAAATTCCATAGAAATATGCTGGATGGCGGGAGGAGAGTTTACTTATACACGCAGCATCAAAAAATTTCCAGCCAGGCTTGTTTGTTTTATTTTAATGGAAGAAAGATGAACTCAGGGGTCACAGGCTCTGTCATCCCCGATAGACTATCACCCCTGGATTTTATTGCTACCATTATTTTATTCAGTTCGGGGGTATAATTGACCCCTCCTTTCATTAGCCAACGTGTTTATATGGATTTTTAATATAACACAATTTTGCAATAGTGGATTATACTGAAAAATGTTATAGCTGAGGCAACATTAAATGTACTGCCTTGATAATATATTATCTTCCTCCTTAAATTGTCCGTTTAATAACCAGCTCTGAAGTATCTAACTGTTTCAAAATATGTTATGGGTGTTTTAATAAAAGCATGGAATATCAAAATGGTGTGTTTGCACATTTTTTGGGGGGGCAAATGCATGTTGTCATGTACAATACAATATAATGCAACTGATTTGTATAAATGAGAGCACAGTTACATTTAGTCAAGCAATGTTTGAGGGGCCTACACCTAATATTTGGCATTTACACCAAGTTAGAATATAATGGGTGTAAGCTCCTGGGATCTTTCTGAGCACAGACACAGGCATACACAGGGGGTAATCAACTAAAACTTAAACAGACTTTCTTCAGCATTCATAAGGAAACATATTTATGGCCATACAGGCCCACCCACAGTTTGCATCAGAGACTCTGGGGCACTTATGCCCAGTCAACTGTCTCACTCTGTTTGGCAGCCGGCCTCTAGCTGGCCTTGCTCCTATTGCCACCTTTACAATATAGCCCACGTGGCTGTTGGTCTGTGAGCTCTCCTAAGCTCCTGTGCCACCTGCACCCAGCCCACACAGCTGTCTGCAGTGCTCTTCAATGCTTGTCTGCAGGCGCCTTCTGGCCTGTAGCACTTGATAGGAGTGAGTGGGCAGCAGGACCCACCCAGCTTCCCATGCTGACCAGATTCCAGGGCCCTATAGCGTGCTTTTTCCAGCTGCCCCTTAAAGAGCCAGTAACTGAAGAAACACACTTTCCTGGAGTCCGTTTCCACTTCAACCCAGCATTCCATCACAAACACAGGCTGATCTGCGCTATTTTTGCCACTCCATCTAACCAACCTACTACACAGGATATTTCCCTGGTATATGACTAAACTGACCAGTCCCACTGTCCTGTCCCCCCAAAAACATCATCAATATGGCTTTATGCCTCCTGACATGCCATTCTGTTGCATGAGAGGGGGCATGTCTAGACAAGGAGTGCTGAACCTGCCTTGGCACATCCCCTCCATTTTATTGAATGGAGTATGCCCGGACAATTCATTTACATTTCTGTAAGTTTCAGGCATTGTAAGTATGAGGCTCCATCTTTGACTCCACAGCCCTGCAAAGCCTGTAAATAGACCACAACCCTATGACGCAAATGGTTAAAGCTTTTCCTCCCTTTAAAGCCGTGGCCCGCAGAGCTATTCCCGATATTCTAGTTATCTTCTAATTTAGTCTAATCTAATAACTTTTTTCAAGAGATCACGCTTAGATTAACTTAGAAGCTGATGCATTAATTGCTAACTAATCTATTGCATCCAGAGTCTCGCCTAGGTAATTTTAACTTGCATCTATTTAGCATATGAATAAATATGCAGATTATTGTGGTGGGGGTACAATACTTTTCTTTTTGTATACTACAAATTATAACATATTCTCACATTCCCTAATAGCTTATTGTGTTATTAGGTTGATTCCCAAGTGAAATATGACTGGTTCAAATCGGCGAGCAGCCATGAAGATTTCCCAAGAAAAGAGAAACAGCATCATCCAGCACGTCAATACCATGATAGCGGTATCTCTTTTAAGAAAATTGACAAACTGCATCATGTGAGTGCCATGACAGTTGGAGGAATATGACATGAAGTCTTTCCATCAATTCCAAAGCCAAGAGGTGATCATTGCATGATCTATCAGTCCTGGCACAACAAACACAGAAGTCAAGGTGGCTCACCTGTGCAAGCACCGAGTGACATGCATTACACAAGTCTGGAATGGTGGCCCAAAAAACTGTGAAGAAATATCAAGTTCAATATAGTCATAAGAAGTGTTGAAAGTATGAAATGTACATGGTAGAAGATTGGAAATGGGTGATTTGGAGTAATGAGACAAAAGTCACTAGACTGGGCTCTAATTAAGTGCAAATAGGTCTAGAAGAAACAAGAAAAACAAGTAAAAGAGGGCCACACCTGACCAGGATTGGTGGTGGTCTCAATACTGAGCTATAAGAAGGTATCCTAGATGCGTTACTTTGTACACTCATATGGGTATGGACAGGAGGACATGGTGTTTAAGCAGTGATCTGAAGAATATGTCGAGATTTGTCGAAAAAATGGTTTATGACAATTAAATTGAGGTGCTGGATTGGTCCCCAGACCTCAACCCAATCAAACTCTTGTGGTTAGAGTTGCAGAAAAAGCTGTTCTCAAGTGAGTCGACCAGTATGTACCATCATTGGGAATGTGTAGAAGAGTGAGAACATATTTTGTTGAGACATGCTTAATTCTGATCGACAGCATGCCCAGATGAATTCAGGCAGTGTTGAAAGTGGAGGTGGATTTACCAAATACTTACAATAAACAATTTTTTAAATTTAGAATTTTAGGAGCAAAACAAAAATGACAAGAATCTTAATAATTAACCGTATGCTAAACTTTTGCATGTCCAGTTTATGTATGAGATACCAAGATGATTAAAGTACAGATGAGGGAATGGATCTTGGCATCAACACTTAGCATGGACAAATGGAAGTAACTAGGCCACCCAGTACTGGAGCTTTAAACAAAAGAAATGTAAGATGCGGAGGCCACTTCAGGTAAAGAGACTGTGAGCTGTGGAATCAAGGAAGCCAAAGATGCCAGCCCTGAAATCTGAAAGATTTCATGGCCAGCTGTTTCAGTCCCCCTGGGGTATCCAGATTTAGGATGCCCAGCTGTTTAAAGCCCCCAGGATGCCCTGAGAATTTTGGGAGAGTCAGAGAGGTTCGCAGACCACAGACATATATGGTAAGCGCCTTCTCCCGCTCCCTATGCTGGAGCTCGGGTACAAACAGCTATAACTGAACCAGAGCCCACGCATGCACCGTGGGAACGTGAGGATTAGGGATGAGCGAATCGATCCGGACGAACCCGGATTCGTTCCGAATTTAATGGAAAATTCGATTCTGAATGAATCCGAATTTCCCCGCATTTCGATCGATCGAAGTTTTCCTTTAAACTCCATTCATTTCAATGACAGGCATTCTAAGATGGTGGACGCACATGTCTAGACATGTACCCTGGGGCAAGGTATGATGGGACAGTCACATGCAGCCTATCGGCTGCCAGGAAGCCCGGTGACGTCACCGTGCTATATAAAGCAGCGGCCATCTTGCTTGTGCGCATTTCAGACTTGCATTCGTGAGACAGCGGTGGTTGCTGCAGACAGGGACAGACAGTGATAGGTAGGGAGAGTTACAGATAGGTAGGGAGATTTACAGATAGGTAGGGAGATTTAGAGAGGCAGACAGAGCCAGGGAAAGATAGCGGAAAACCAGAACAATCCAGGGACAGCATAAAAGTGACAGTGACAGGGTGATTTGCCTGATTTCAATTTGATCTCTTTGTGCTGTAAACCGTAATCTGCCTTGCCACTGTGCATGCCATCTATGCAGTGCCTTATGTAACCCTATCTGTTACACACAAGCATTTAAATAACTGGATTAGTGTTAATATTTTTGGGTCTGCTTTAAATACAACAGGCCACTGTGCTTGCCATCTATGCAGTGCCTTATGTAACCCTATCTGTTACACACAAGCATTTAAATAACTGGATTAGTGTTAATATTTTTGGTTCTGCTTTAAATACACCAAGCCACTGTGCATGCCATCTATGCAGTGCCTTATGTAACCCTATCTGTTACACACAAGCATTTAAATAACTGGATTAGTGTTAATATTTTTGGGTCTGCTTTAAATACACCAGGCCACTGTGCTTGCCATCTATGCAGTGCCTTATGTAACCCTATCTGTTACACACAAGCATTTAAATAACTGGATTAGTGTTAATATTTTTGGGTCTGCTTTAAATACACCAGGCCACTGTGCATGCCATCTATGCAGTGCCTTATGTAACCCTATCTGTTACACACAAGCATTTAAATAACTGGATCAGTGTTAATATTTTTGGGTCTGCTTAAAATACACCAGGCCACTGTGCATGCCATCTATGCAGTGCCTTATGTAACCCTATCTGTTACACACAAGCATTTAAATAACTGGATTAGTGTTAATATTTTTGGGTCTGCTTTAAATACACCAGACCACTGTGCATGCCATCTATGCAGTGCCTTATGTAACCCTATCTGTTACACACAAGCATTTAAATAACTGGATTAGTGTTAATATTGTTGGGTCTGCTTTAAATATACCAGGCCACATGGGCATCCCAAACCTGCATTCAACAGCCTATCGGTTATACTAAATAAGCGTTGTTCAGCCTCAGCTTTATTAAGCTATTGCATTTTGAATTGGTTTTTGTCTGCTTTAAATACACCAGGCCGCAGGGTATCCCAAACCACCACGTGGCACCCTATCTGTTATACTAAATAAGCGTCTACAGCCTCAGCTTTATTAAGTTATTGCATTTTGAATTGGTTTTGGTCTGCTTTAAATACACCAGGCCGCAGGGTATCCCAAACCACCACGTTGCACCCTATCTGTTATACTAAATAAGCGTTGTTCAGCATCAGCTTTATTAAGCTATTGCATTTTGCATTGGTTTTTGTCCTGCTGTCAATACACCAGGCCGCAGGGTATCCCAAACCACCACGTGGCACCCTATCTGTTATACTAAATAAGCATCTACAGCCTCAGCTTTATTAAGTTATTGCATTTTGAATTGGTTTTGGTCTGCTTTAAATACACCAGGCCGTAGGGTATCCCAAACCTGCACTTTGCACCCTATCTGTTATACTAAATAAGAGGCGTTGTTCAGCATCAGCTTTATTAAGCTATTGCATTTTTAATTGGTTTTTGTCTGCTTTAAATACACCAGGCCGCAGGGTATCCCAAACCACCACGTGGCACCCTATCTGTTATACTAAATAAGCGTTGTTCAGCATCAGCTTTATTAAGCTATTGAATTTTGCATTGGTTTTTGTCCTGCTGTCAATACACCAGGCCGCAGGGCATCCCGAACCACCACGTGGCACCCTATCTGTTATACTAAATAAGCGTCTACAGCCTCAGCTTTATTAAGTTATTGCATTTTGAATCAGTTTTGGTCTGCTTTAAATACACCAGGCCGCAGGGTATCCCAAACCTGCACGTTGCACCATATCTGTTATACTAAATAAGCGTTGTTCAGCATCACCTTTATTAAGCTATTGCATTTTGCATTGGTTTTTGTCCTGCTGTCAATACACCAGGCCGCAGGGTATCCCAAACCACCACGTGGCACCCTATCTGTTATACTAAATAAGCGTTGTTCAGCATCAGCTTTATTAAGCTATTGCATTTTGCATAGGTTTTTGTCCTGCTGTCAATACACTAGGCCGCAGGGTATCCCAAACCACCACGTGGCACCCTATCTGTTATACTAAATAAGCGTCTACAGCCTCAGCTTTATTAAGTTATTGCATTTTGAATTGGTTTTGGTCTGCTTTAAATACACCAGGCCGTAGGGTATCCCAAACCTGCACTTTGCACCCTATCTGTTATACTAAATAAGCGTTGTTCAGCATCAGCTTTATTAAGCTATTGCATTTTGCATTGGTTTTTGTCCTGCTGTCAATACACCAGGCCACAGGGTATCCCAAACCACCACGTGGCACCCTATCTGTTATACTAAATAAGCGTCCACAGCCTCAGCTTTATTAAGTTATTGCATTTTGAATTGGTTTTGGTCTGCTTTAAATACACCAGGCCGCAGGGTATCCCAAACCACCATGTTGCACCCTATCTGTTATACTAAATAAGCGTTGTTCAGCATCGGCTTTATTATGCTATTGCATTTTGCATTGGTTTTTGTCCTGCTGTCAATACACCAGGCCGCAGGGTATCCCAAACCACCACGTGGCACCCTATCTGTTATACTAAATAAGCGTCTACAGCCTCAGCTTTATTAAGTTATTGCATTTTGAATTGGTTTTTGTCCTGCTGTCAATACACCAGGCCGCAGGGTATCCCAAACCACCACGTTGCACCCTATCTGTTATACTAAATAAGCATTGTTCAGCATCAGCTTTATTAAGCTATTGCATTTTGCATTGTTTTTTGTCCTGCTGTCAATACACCAGGCCGCAGGGTACCCCAAACCATCACGTGGCACCCTATCTGTTATACTAAATAAGCGTTGTTCAGCATCAGCTTTATTAAGCTATTGCATTTTGAATTGGTTTTTGTCCTGCTGTCAATACACCAGGCCGCAGGGTATCCCAAACCACCACGTGGCACCCTATCTGTTATACTAAATAAGCGTCTACAGCCTCAGCTTTATTAAGTTATTGCATTTTGAATTGGTTTTGGTCTGCTTTAAATACACCAGGCCGCAGGGTATCCCAAACCTGCACGTTGCACCCTATCTGTTATACTAAATAAGAGTTGTTCAGCATCAGCTTTATTAAGCTATTGCATTTTGAATTGGTTTTTGTCTGCTTTAAATACACCAGGCCGCAGGGTGTCCCATACCACCACGTGGCACCCTATCTGTTATACTAAATAAGTGTCTACAGCCTCAGCTTTATTAAGTTATTGCATTTTGAATTGGTTTTGGTCTGCTTTAAATACACCAGGCTGCAGGGTATCCCAAACCACCACGTTGCACCCTATCTGTTATACTAAATAAGCGTTGTTCAGCATCAGCTTTATTAAGCTATTGCATTTTGCATTGGTTTTTGTCCTGCTGTCAATACACCAGGCTGCAGGGTATCCCAAACCACCACGTTGCACCCTATCTGTTATACTAAATAAGCGTCTACAGTCTCAGCTTTATTAAGCTATTGCATTTTGAATTGGTTTTTGTCCAGCTGCCAAAACACTAGGCCGCAGGGCATCCCAAACCTGCACTTAGCAGCCTCTCTGTTATACTAAATACGCTTGTTCATCCTTCTTCAGCTGAATCAAACTATTGCATTTTGAATTGGTTTTTGGTCTGCGGCCAAAACACTAGGCCGCAGGGTATCCCAAACCTGCACTTAGCAGCCTATCTGTTATACTAAATACGCTTGTTGATCCTTCCGCAGCTTAAGCAAACTATTGCATTTTGAATGGTTTTTTGTCCTGCTGCCAAAACACTAGATTCAGCAGGCAGAGGTCGCAGCAGACTAGGAGCGAGTGGCAGCAGGAGTCACGGTGAGAGACCTGATCTGCCAGTATCTGCTAGCGGTCGTGTCCACGAGTCCACCAGCGGTCCACCAGTAATGCATCTGCCGTGGTAGATTGGTTAACGCGCTCATCAACATCATCACAAGTTACATCTGAGACCCCCAGTCTAGGGTCGGTAGGTTCCTTTGACACAACCCTGAGTTGGCATGCCCCGAGAGCAGTCCTTGTCCTCCCATTGCCTCTGTCCTACGCCGTTCCCTCCCCCAGCGACGTATCCTATGCTTTGGGTTCAGCTCCACTCTTTAGTGAGGAGGACGATCAGATAGAGGACAGTCAGCAGCTACTGCCCAGCCAAGAAATGGAGGTGGCTTCTTTAGCTAGGCAGACAAATAGTGATGTGGACAGTGTCGTGGGTGTTGCGAGCGTTCCAGCTCCTGCGCCAGACACTGTTGAGGAAACCGAGAACATCAGTGACGTGCAGCCACAACTCGATGATGATGATGATGAAGCCGATCGCACTTGGGAGCCGGGTGATGAAGGGGCTTCATCGTCATCATCAGGAGAAGAGGGGCGCAGGTTGCCCCGGAGTCAGCAGCTGAGGCAGCAAGGTGTTAGCAGCATGGTTGGCAGTCAGCATGGGGGCACAATTGTAAAGCCTGGAATCAAACGGGGCCAGGGCCGGGGTAGAGCACCTGCTGCACGGCAGGCTACCTTATCGGGAGGTAGTGGAGCAGGGGTTCCTGGAGTTGGCAACAGTAGCAGTGAATCAGTGAGGCCTGTTGGTGGGAAAAGTAGCTACTCGGCAGTGTGGCAGTTTTTCCTGAAGCAGCCGCAGGAGGGTAACATGGCCACATGCAAGATATGTAGGCAGAAGGTGAAGCGTGGCCAGGGCCCAAATGTTGGCACCACTGCCCTGCGTCAACATATGATGCGTCACCATAAAGCGGCCTGGGAGAACCGAGGCTCCGAAGAGGTGGTCCAGCCTGCTTCCTCACCAAGTGGCACGCCGCTCCCAATTTCAGCCTGCCAAGGCTCCAGTACCTCAGCCGAAGGCAGCTGTGCGTCATACCCATCCTCTGTCGCTCCTGCTCCTCCACCTCCAAGTCGTGCATCCCGCCAGCAATCCATCAGCGAAGCCATGTCCAAGAGACAGCAGTATGCGCCCACTCATCCTACGGCGCAGAAGTTGAATGTGCTCCTGTCCAAGTTGCTGTTGCTGCAGTCGCTCCCTTTTCAGGTGGTGGACTCTGCACCTTTCAGAGAACTGATGGCTTGTGCCGAGCCGAGGTGGAGAGTCCCAAGCCGTCATTTCTTTGCCAAGAAGGCAGTACCAGCGCTGCACACTTTTGTTGAACAGAAGGTGGGCCAGTCCTTGAGCCTGTCTGTGTGTAGCAAAGTGCATGGCAGCGCCGACGTCTGGAGCTGTAACTATGGTCAGGGACAGTACATGTCGTTTACGGCCCACTGGGTGAATGTGGTCCCTTTGCAGCAGCAGCAGCAACTTGGACAGGTCACGCCGCTTCGGCCTCCGTGCTCCCTGCCCGTTGGGCCTGTGACACCGTGCGACTCGGCCTCCTCATCCTCCGCCATCTCCTCACCCTCCACTGTAGGCTCAAATCTCAGTGCCCCTCCAGTCTACCATGTGTGCAGGGCACGGAGGTGTCACGCTGTGCTTCACATGGTTTGTCTTGGCGAACGGAGTCACACAGGGGAGGAACTGCTTAAATTTATTCATCAGGAAATCCAAACATGGCTTACTCCAAGAAAACTTAAAATGGGAATCATGGTTACCGACAATGGGAAGAACATTTTGTCTGCGCTGCACCAAGGAAGCCTGACCCATGCCCCCTGCATGGCTCATGTCTTCAATCTGGTTGTCAAGCGGTTTCTGAAGTGTTCCCCCCATCTGCAAGACATCCTAACAACTTCAAGGAAACTTTGCATGCACTTCAGCCACTCATACACCGCCAAACACACCCTTCTTGAGCTACAGCGTCAGAACGGTAGCCCCCAACATAGTCCGATTTGCGATGTTTCCACCCATTGGAATTCCACCCTTCACATGTTGGACCGATTATATGAACAGAGAAAAGCCATCACGGATTTCCTGATGATCCAAGCGGATAGGGGGACTCCCCTGTGTAACTTCAATGTCAACCAGTGGCAGTTCATACGTGACACCTGCCGTTTGCTCAGGCCCTTTGAGGAAGCCACTTTATTTGTCAGTCGGCAGGATTACGGGATGAACGACGTGATTCCACTGCTTCATGTACTACAGCACATGTTGGTGGCTGGTCAGGGCACTGGAGACATGGCGTCTACATCTTACAGCCACATGAACCCCGTTGGAGCTGAACTGGAGGAGGAAGAGGAAGAGGAGGGGCACAGTGAAGCACAGTTTAGGCTTGGCGAAATGGCTGGTTTATCTAGTCAGCGGACAGGAGAGGAGGAGCAGGAGCAGCCAGAGGAGCTAGAGGGTTTTGAGGAAGGCGAGACAGAGGACCCGGACACACCGTGGCAGTATGCAGTGGAGATGGAGACAGGTAGTCCCTCCGAGTCACTTGCGCAAATGGCAGGAAGCATGCTCACGTGCTTGCGTAGTGACCCCAGAATTGTTTCCATTTGTCGGCGGGATGACTTCTGGCTGTCCACCTTATTGGACCCTCGCTTCCGGCACAAAATGGGGGCATTTTTTAAACCCGCCGAGGGGGAGGACAAACTGAACTACTACATAGACATTCTGCGTAGTCAGTTGGCCGATGCCTATCTGTGCCATGGTCCATACTCTCGCAGGTCTTACTCGGGGGGACCTCTGCGCTCACCTTCCACTACCATGGCTGCTGGGGGGGTTGGCAGGAGCAGCAGCAGCAGCTCCATCAGCAGCAGCCTCAGTCTTCAGTGGCTAATGAGTAGCTTTCTACACCCGCATAGTGAGGCTACTCATGAGCAGCAGGAAGACCTGGAGCAGAACCTCAACCAGCAGGTCATGTCATACCTTGACATGACCATGCCAACACACCGTGAGGATCCGCTAGACTTCTGGGCAGCCAAACTTGGCTTGTGGCCGCAACTAGCAGAGTTTGCCCTGGAAAAGCTGTCCTGCCCAGCAAGTAGCGTGCCATCTGAGCGGGTGTTTAGTGCGGCGGGGCCATAGTTACGGCGAGGAGAACTCGTCTGTCAACTAAAAATGTGGAGAGACTCACCTTTGTCAAAATGAATCAGGGATGGATCAGCCAGGATTTCCACCCACCAATGGCTGATGCATGCGACTAGATTCAGCATGGTGCCACGTTTTACACTTTCCAAATGGTGCAAAACATATTTATGTCTTTAGACCAATTTTTGGCCTCCTGCTGATGCCAACTTCAGGGTGTGCCTTTAAGCCAATTTTTGGCCTCCTGCTGCTGCCAACTCCTGGGTGTCTTTCAAGCAATGTTTGGGCTCCTGCTTATGCTGCTGCCAACTCCAGGGTGTGCCTTCCAGCTCATGTTTGTGCTTCTGCCAACTTCAGGGTGCCTTCCAGCCAATTTCTGGGTTCCTGCTGCTGCTGCCAACTCCAGGGTGTGTCAGTCAATTTTTGGGCTCCTGCTGCTGCTGCCAACTCCAAGGTGTCTTTCAAGCAATGTTTGTGCTCCTGCTGCTGCTTGCAACTCCAGGGTGTGATTCATCCAATTTTTGGGCTCCTGCAGCCAAATCCAGTGTCTCTTTAAAGTAATGTTTGGGCTCCTGCTGCTGCTCCTGCTGCTGCTGCTGCTGCTTGCAACTCCAGGGTGTGATTCATCCAATTTTTGGGCTCCTGCAGCCAACTCCAGTGTCTCTTTAAAGCAATGTTTGGGCTCCTGCTCCTGCTCCTGCTGCTGCTGCGTGCAACTCCAGGGTGTGATTCATCCAATCTTTGGGCTTCTGCAGCCAACTCCAGTGTCTCTTTAAAGCAATGTTTGGGCTCCTGCTGCTGTTGCTTGCAACTCCAGGGTGTGATTCATCCAATTTTCGGGCTCCTGCAGCCAACTCCAGTGTCTGTTTAAAGCAATGTTTGGGCTCCTGCTGCTGCTGCTGCTGCTGCTTGCAACTCCAGGGTGTGATTCATCCAATTTTTGGGCTCCTGCAGCCAACTCCAGTGTCTCTTTAAAGCAATGTTTGGGCTCCTGCTGCTGCTGCTTGCAACTCCAGGGTGTGATTCATCCAATTTTTGGGCTCCTGCAGCCAAATCCAGTGTCAGTCGAATCAGTTGAATCAAATTTTTCAAAAGTTCGCTCATCTCTAGTGAGGATGGTCATTTGTGTGGGGGCCCTTGGGGGGGTTCAAACTGTGGGGCACCCCAAACCATGATGCCCCAGGTGCAAGTACCAAAACCTGGGATAATGGCCAAACCATATGTTGGAAAATAGAAGCTACTGAACCATGTTTTGCTTAAAAATTATTACAGCCACCTAACAAGGAGTTTTACTACATTAGCGACTGCAAAGACATTAGTGACACCATCTACAATCACATTTTACTGACAGCATCACAAAATTAGATGAATACCTTATTTCATAATATGTAATCTCTCAATATACAGGTTTGTCGATTTGTCTTAAAATGGTTTACCATCATATTTTCAGAATAATGTTTAGTTTACAATGCATGAAAGAGACTCTCCCATTGCCTCACTACAGCCTGTACATAATTATGTAAAATGGAATATGCCAATCTCCATTTTTGCAAAGAAACCAATTGCCATAAAACATTCTTTCCCTATATTTTGTGGGTAAAGTAACTAAAATAAGAAATGCATACCAAAAATAACTGCTAAAATGATGTGGGCTTTATAGCGCCAGTTTCATAACTCAGCACTTTTGCCAGCCTTAATGAATGGGTAGTGCCTGGCATTTTGCTTTGGCAGAATGTTTAATTGGCCTTTTTTTAGAAATTCTGGTAGCTTCAAAATCATCCTTTATTTTTAGCATTACAAAGACACAGTCCAGGTTGTATGTTTTATCTTTTCAGTATACTATCTTTAGCTGATAGTGACAGTATGTTTGTGATTGGATTTCATTTTTATTTCAACATTTATTTTTAAGAATAATTATAGTTACTATTTTGAATGACAGAGTGCCACCTATTTGCTCCTGTAACTGGTTGTAAATGTTCTAGCCCAGGAAGCTGATTTTCAGGCATGCACAAACTTTAAACATGCTTGTGAGGTGTCTAAAATAAAAGCACAGGGTCCAACTGATTTACTGACCCTACAAGGATCAGAACCAAGCCTGGAATTACAGTAGCATTGGCAGGACAGACAAGAGAGAAAAAGGGGTACATGGGCCTCCCCTCTATAGAAATGCTCTACCAACATCCAACCTCACCCAATAAACCATCAAATACATGTAGATAAAAACATATTACATTTTATTACTTGTCAAAATGATTAAAATAATTTTTTCTAGTACACACAAATGTACGTTCCTATCCCCCCCCCCCCCCCCAACTACCTCCGACGCTCACAACTGCGAAGGAGGAGGGAGGGCAGGGCGACGTGTCTCACGTGAGTGTGTGACGTATTTTAGCAGCTGTTAAAGACCCGGGCTGCTACGTCTGCACCTATGCGCCGGTGTAGGTTGATGAACAGGGGGGAGGGAGCACGTGAGTGCTTTGTGTTCCCTCTCATGCCGCAGTATACTGCTCAGCAACAATAAATAGGTAACTTTTTATTTAGTCTCAGCCATGAATCGCTATTTCACCCATATCATAGTTAAGTACGATGTTCAGCAGGCATACCTGTTCTCTGTTCCAGATACCACGTTCTCATTTAGGTTGCTTTTAATGGCACCTGCTCCTTTTGACTATAGTACAACTTTTATCTGAACTGCCAGAACCCAGGAACCAGGGGTCATTCTAACTATATCCGTCTACTCTCTATAAAGGAGGTATGAACTTGTATTAAACTGTAACCAATTTGTATGAGTTTATGGTGTTCCAGTGGAATGTGTAGTGATGTTATTGTATATTCCCCATAGGTGACTATACGGGCACTGAGGAAGCCTTTTGCTAGGTGAAACTAGTTTGCCCAGTTTCTAAATGAATTATCAAGACAAATCGCTCATGTTCAATATTCAAATGAATTACCAAGATAAATGGTTCAAGCCAATGAGCACATTTCAAATATATGAGCTCACTAAATTGTGCACATAGGGACCTTGGAACTATATATTGTCTCCAACATGTGCTGTACATATATGTAACAGAGATAATTTGTGTGTACTAGAAAAAATTATTTTAATCATTTTGACAAGTAATAAAATGTAATATGTTTTTATCTACATGTATTTGATGGTTTATTGGGCGAGGTTGGATGTTGGTAGAGCATTTCTATAGAGGGGAGGCCCATGTACCCTTTTTTCTCTCTTGCCTGTTCTACGTATAATAGTAGGCCTACCATCCATACCAGCCCTAGAGTGCTACACTGCACTCTTGCTGGGTTTTTTTTCCCCATAATTTCATACATTGGGTGGGTCGTTATCTCAGTGGGTGCTAAGGAACCCACAATCCTTATTTCTCAGCATTGGCAGGACACAAACATCCCTTACTAGATTGTGATATTAGCATAACACATACTGAGCCATCTACCTACTTGTACACAGACCTCCCTTCCTAGCTGGGAATTATGCTGCAAAGGTCATAGTGTCTCATCTGTTCTGTTGCAGTAATCAGTTTGCAATATTCTGTTTAGGATGTGCATTTGGGTCTCTGGAAAGCAATTCCTAAATGCATGATGAGAAGACCACAGAATCAGGAGCAATTAAAACATCATAAGCCAAGTAATGTTTTTGGTGAAGGAAAAAAACTCCCTTTCTATCTACTCCCTATAGAACATCTGTATGAAATGCTGGAGGTATCCCTTAAAGTGGACCAACCAACCCCCGCTGCCAGCATGGAGTTTTAACAGATTCGGGATGTCCCCACTGCATGACCCCCCCCCAGATGGCCAATAACTTCTAATCTTTCCTCCAGTCCTTCGCTGCGATCGCGGGCCCCAGCCACCTCATTGACATCCCTGTAGCTGTATGTACTCCTGTGTCCAGCCATTCAGATAGACCAGGAGGGCACACGCCACAGGGGAGCTGGGGACCTGGTTGCCAACGTTCCCTATGCCAATGTGCTGTTGTTAGTATAAATATAAAGCACTGAGTGCATGAGCCATGGGAATGGCGGAAAGGTGATTAGAGTAGGCGATCTGGAAGTTTCACTCCCACACTGGGACTAGTCTTGGTGATTGGTCCACTTTAATAGAATATCTGTATAAAAAGATACCCCCCTTAAAAAGACAAAAAAGTACAATGCCTAAATAACCTATTATCTTGAAAAGGAATAATCTTATTTTACCATCAAAGGCTTCTTCTCTTATCTAAATGCATTATTATCTAAACCACTAGATAACAGATTACTGGTGTTAATTTTTTTCTTTACCAAAATTATCCAAGCTGCATCCTCAGCTGTTCAACCCAGCGCCCACATCCTTTGGGCACTCAGAACTTCTACAGAGCTACTGCACAGGACCACTGGCTGGGAGATCCTTGGCCGCTACAATGTTTCCGGATTTAGAGTTCCTCCAACAACTGACTAAATTATCAAAATATAAATTAAGGAACCCTACAAGCAGACCTGCAATATTGGAGCCTATTGGGTATCTATATCCCTTCCCCTTTCAGTTCTCTTCACACTGGACCAATATCCCTACATTGCTCATCTGTTTAGGGTCCCTGTCATTCGGACCCAAGGGTTGTTGCATTTCTTCCGATAAATAACTTTGATAATTTGCTCCATCCATATCATCTATCATAGGAGCCTCTGTAAGGCCTTAGTAGGTGTGGCTATTAGATGCTGGAGGGATGCCACCCCTATATTGTTACTAACTCTCTTGGAATTATCGGGGAGATGTGGGACTTCATGGTCATAGCCACTTTGCATGGGGTAGAGTTATAGCAGAACCTCAAGCCCAGATCACCACCATTAGGTGGGGCATCTAGTTGTCTGGATGCTTCTCTTCACAGAGATATAACTAGTCTTCCCTTATTGGTTATCTTTGAACCAATACTATTCCTTGCTCGGGGGACAAATCAGTCCCCCACCATTTTCACACATCTTATCTACATAGCTATGAGACTTATTCAAATTATTAAAAGGGAAAGTTCCACTTTCGGTGGCATTTTTGAAAGTGTGCATTGTTTGTGTGTCAAAAGGATGTCCTCGAGGACTGAACTGATCTAGTATTTTTTTCTTATGTTAGCAAATGTGTGTTTCATGGAAGCCATTTTCACTACCTGCATTCTGTTGCTACTGCCAACTATACACGAAGTCTGTACACCAAGATAAGAAGAAAGTACTGACCCTGTACACACAGAACCCTGCTATGGCCACTGCTGAGGTAAGGGAGCTCACTCAACCTTTCACATGCCCAGATGCAGCGTTCTGTGTGTATATGCCTTACATCTCTCTTCTTGTAGATCTTGGGGTACAAATGCCAATAGCAACAGCTGGCTATGGTATGGTATTTTGTTTTTACCAAAGGGATGGCAATGGGATTCTGTGGAGAGAGGGAATCAGCTTTTCACTGAGGGATGTATGGCTCACAATTAGAGGCTGATTTACTACTAGCGCCACGTATCGGCATGTGAGCATCTGTATAGCGGCACTTAGAGCATAGAGAGTAGAGATGAGCGACCTTTTGAAAAATTCGAATCGGCCGATTCGCCGAATTTTCTGGGAAAAACGATTCGGTCCGAATTTATTCGTGACGAATCCCTGTTAAAAATGGCTATTTCTGGGCGTCCGAGAGCCTCCATAGGGTTGCAGAACGTTTTGCTTGGCTGTAACATGCATAGGATGCATGCTGGGTTAGTGAAATACTATTGTAAAGAAGTATGACATGCAGATCAGAGGCGTCGCTATTAGATTCGCTGTCGCAGAGCGGCACAATTACAGAGCCTTGAGGTGGCATCAGCATGATGAGCCCATATATTGCCTGAAAAACACACCCTGAATTTGGCAGCAGCATAGGGAGCCCATATATTGCCTGAAAGAGTTTGCAGCAGCATTAGGAGCCCATATATTAGGCTCGATTCAGAGAGACAAAAAAAACTATTGTTATTTTTTGGAAATGTTTCCGCTCTCGTATGAGTGTGCGAGCGATTCTATGCATGCATTGCAGTCCTTCTGTAAAGTTTCCATCTGTTCGTACGGCAGATTACGAATACGAGTATGTCATTTTCCATTGTGACTTTTCCGTTTCATTTTCACATGTTACAACGTAGGCTTTCGTTTTTGCCCTTTTCCCATTGTATCCTCCAACGAATCCTTTACGTTTCCCGTCAGATTCTGTTTCCCTTTTTCAATAAATATTCGTTCGGACAGAAATCCTTACGATCTTGGGCCTGCACACTACAAACTTAACTCATTAGTGCTCGCATACATATTTGCCACCCTCACTTCTACTACAATGTTTAGCTAAATCACTTAGCACTATTCTCCATCTTCCCTTTTGGACCCTTAAAGCTCACCCAAATCACTTCTCGGTCATGTGAATATTCATCTTTAAATATTTCTGGGCCCATTAGTTTTGTGTTAATGTATTTTGTAAATGAAATTACACTGTAACATTTTTTTTTATTCCATCATAAAATATAACATTTTTAAAAATGTTGAAAATTTCACATTTTTACAACTATAAAAAACAAAATACATAGCAATGGCAGGCCACATAACATTATTCTTCATCTGTGGTCCCAAACGAGTTGCGCAGCTCCTGCATCTCACCCACCAGCTGAAGAACCCTGACACTCAGTTGTGCCACTCTGGCACGTGTGGTCCCTGTTAAAAAACGTAAATTAAAATATTGGTATAACCTTGTTGGGGGTCATACTGCAGTGCCCCCCCCCCCCCCCGTATGGTCCAAACACCTAAATCTGGACTTCAAAAGCCAGAGGGCCCTCGCCACCATGGCCTGGGTTTGGCATAGTGCCCGATTAGAGAACCCCTGGCCCGCATTCTGCAGGCAAAGAACGGGCATCAGGAGCAAGGGCAGGAGTGGATATCCAGAATCCCCTGAAAGAATTTAAAAATACTAACATAAAATACACATCACATCAAGGGCTAAAACCAGCCATAGGTTAAGACATGAGTCATCAACTATATTCATTGCCATACAGTGAAAATGGATTGATGGAATGTGAGCACCCAGGAGCCATCCACCAGATAATTCTCCAGACTCAAACTGACGAAATAAGCCGGAGCTCTGCAATATATAAGCATCATGGGACGACCCTGGATGCCCTGCAAGAACACTGAGGAATCGCATATCCGGACCAAACACTGCTTGTATGTTGTGTGAGTGGCACATCTTGCGGTTCCTGCAACCAAATATAAAATAATTACACAAAGCAAAGGTAACCGACTAAAACAATAACTCCTATCCAAATAATCCAAATATAATTCACAAAGGACATAAATCTAAAAAAATCTAGCAGTTATATGGATGTGTGGGAAAATAAATGTTTACATGCTAAGGACTAATTAAGATCAGCATTAAAATGCATCTATAAGTCATGCATGAAATGTATTGATTCAGGTATGCATTGCTATACAATTTATGGCCTCGGCCATGCTGATACATGCAATGCCTTGGTGCTAAAGGCTCGCAGAATCCTCCACATAGCCGCAAAACATGTTCAACAATAGCAATCCGAGCCCTCAAAGGTCCCGTAAGTGGATCGGAAATGAAGCGGATTTATAGGGTGGTTATCCATCGGAAATCAGCTCTCTGAATCAGACGTAAGCCCATCCCAACAACGTAAGTTATCTGAACGAACGAAAAATATCAGATTTTGTTTGGAAAATGATCCGAACTAACGGAAATGTTCCGATTTGCTTCTGTTCATCGAAAGCACATATACACAATTTCCCGAACGTTCGTACGAATGAAAAATGAATGAAAAAAAGCAAAAAAATGATAAACACCCACCAAAACTTTCACAGACAGCTACGAAAGTCCAGACGAATGTTTCTCTGAATCGAGCCTATTGACTGAAAAACACACCCTGGAGTTGGCAGCAGCATAAGGAACCCATATATTGCCTGAAAGAGACACTGGAGTTGGCAGCAGCATTAGGAGACCATATATTGCCTGAAAGACACACCCAGGAGTTGGCAGCAGCATAGGGAGCTCATATATTGCCTGAAAGACATACCCAGGAGTTGGCAGCAGCATAGGGAGCTCATATATTGCCTGAAAGACACACCCAGGAGTTGGCAGCAGCATAGGGAGCCCATATATTGCCTGAAAAACACATTGAAGTTGGGAGCAGCATAGGGAGCCCATATATTGCCAGAAAAAAACATTGGAGTTGGCAGCAGCATTAGGAGCTCATATATTGCCTGAAAAACACGCCCAGGAGTTGGCAGCAGCATAGGGAGCTCATATATTGCCTGAAAGACACACTCTGGACTTGGCAGCAGCATAGGGAGCCCATATATTGCCTGAAAGACACACCCAGAAGTTGGCAGCAGCAGCAGCATTAGGAGCCCATATATTGCCTGAAAGACACACTCTGGACTTGGCAGCAGCATAGGGAGCCCATATATTGCCTGAAAGACACAACCAGGAGTAGGTGGCAGCAGCAGCAGCATTAGGAGCCCATATATTACCTGAAAAACACTTTGAAGTTGGCAGCAGCATAGGGAGCTCATATATTGCCTGAAAAAACACATTGAAGTTGGCAGCAGCATAGGGAGCTCATATATTGCCTGAAAGACACACCCAGGAGTTGGCAGCAGCATAGGTAGCTCATATATTGCCTGAAAGACACACCCAGGAGTTGGCAGCAGCATTAGGAGCCCATATATTGCCTGAAAGACACACTCTGGACTTGGCAGCAGCATAGGGAGCCCATATATTGCCTGAAAACACACCCTGGAGTTGGGAGCAGCATAGGGAGCCCATATATTGCCAGAAAAACACATTGGAGTTGGCAGCAGCATTTGGAGACCATATATTGCCTGAAAAACACACCCAGGAGTTGGCATCAGCATAGGGAGCTCATATATTGCCTGAAAGACACACTCTGGACTTGGCAGCAGCATAGGGAGCCCATATATTGCCTGAAAGACACACCCAGAAGTTGGCAGCAGCAGCAGCATTAGGAGCCCATATATTGCCTGAAAGACACACTCTGGACTTGGCAGCAGCATAGGGAGCCCATATATTGCCTGAAAGACACACCCAGGAGTAGGTGGCAGCAGCAGCAACATTAGGAGCCCATATATTGCCTGAAAAACACATTGGAGTTGGCAGCAGCATTAGGAGCTCATATATTGCCTGAAAAACACATTGAAGTTGGCAGCAGCATAGGGAGCTCATATATTGCCTGAAAGACACACCCAGGAGTTGGCAGCAGCAGCATTAGGAGCCCATATATTGCCTGAGAAACACATTGGAGTTGGCAGCAGCATAGGGAGCTCATATATTGCCTGAAAGACACACCCAGGAGTTGGCAGCAGCATAGGGAGCTCATATATTGCCTGAAAAACACATTGGAGTTGGCAGCAGCATTAGGAGCCCATATATTGCCTGAAAGACACACCCAGGAGTTGGCAGCAGCATTAGGAGCCCATATATTGCTTGAAAGACACCATCTGGACTTGGCAGCAGCATAGGGAGCCCATATATTGCCTGAAAAACACATTGGGGAGTACGCATGCGCGTCGGAGGCTGATGGACGCGGCTTAATCAGCTCCGGGCCCGACGGTCACTGAAGGGGGTTACGCGGTGCGGTGAAGCATAGGAGGCGGCAGCTAGCAGGCAGATGACTTACCGGAGGTTGCTCCGAAGAGAAGTGTGTCAGCAGCGGGGCTGTTGCGGCGTTTGTGAGCTGTCAGCAGAGTGCGAGGGGCGGCTGCAGTCTGATCCAAAATGGCGGCGGAACTCACGGCAGCAGACCTCGAGGAAATCAAGGAGCTTGAGTGTAGTGAGTCATCCTTTCTTGTCAGTGAGAGAGACGAGCAGCCCGTGATGAGCACAGCACAGAGACCTGAAGTAAGTGCTGATACTTTGTTGCAGTTTGAGTCTCTTCTCCAGAAAGCCCTAGCATCGAACACTATGCTTAATTCTGATCATCTTTCAAGGGAACTTGATAAAATAACTTTATCTCGGTCTACTCTGGAAACTAGGGTAGGAGAGGTTACAGCAACACAGGATGCCTTAGATGGGGAGATAAACCAGTTAAAATTGCATAATAACTTTCTGTCTGCCAAAATTGAAGATATGGAAAATTGGGATAGGAGGTCTAACCTCCGCTTCAGAGGTCTCCCAGAGCATATTAAAGATGTCAGATCGGCGGTCAACACCTTATGCTAAGAACTTGTTCCGACCGTTCCATTAGAGCGTTTAGCGTTTGATCGTATTCATAGGGCATTGGGCCCACGCAGGCCACCTGAGGAGCCACCGAGAGACATCATAGCGAAGTTTCATTTTTTCGCCACCAAGGAGGCTATTCAGAAAGCAGCGAGACTAGCGACAACTCTAATATTTCAGGGGCACAAATATCAGATATACTCTGATATATCAGCAATCACTATGAGCAAGAGGAAGGAAATGAAGCCCTTGCTTGCTGTTCTCCAGGAAAGAAGAATCAAGTATACCTTTCCTTTATAAAGACTCTTCCTATTCTGCGTTCTCGGTTGAAGAGTTGCGGTCACAGATGGTGTTGGCGGATCTTCTTAAACAAGTCCCGGTTAAGTCCCCTAGAAGCTTTGAGGACTCGCCTAAGCCACAAAGAGCAGGCAAACGTATGCGGCGTGGGCCCCGTATGACGAGTCACACTTCATCCCTTGGTTTAAGTGACGCTTGAAGCTGCCTATCTGTTTGCAGGTTTTACTAATAATGATGCTTGTTTATGCTCATACCCTCTTGCATCTCTTTGTCCTCCTCTTTCTGGGCTTATTTAATAACTGCACCTAGTTGTTCTTAAGATAATATGCTCCATGCTCTTAAGTGTATGCTTTCACAATTTTGTATGTTTTCGGCTGATCTACACCCATGTGCCCGTCGGCAATAACTTGCCGCACCCCTTGTGAGCTAGAGGGATATATACCTTTAGTTCGGTTAACTGTTAAGTGTAAATAAGTTGCTTATCACAGTTTCTTATATTTCATATTAGGGTCTCAATCCCTGTAATTTGGCTTCGTTTTTTCTGGATTTATCCAGTAGTTTCAGGATCCCGCTCGGGTGCTTCCTGTGCCTTTCGGGGTGGTCGGGTCTCCCCTATCCCTTGTGGATACGGGGGTTCCGGGGCATCCCTAAGGGGAGAAAATATTGATCCCCTGACCATAGGCGGGCTGGTTTCATCTTTGGTTGCATGGTAATTTGTGTGTTTACTACTGCTTGTCCTGTGCAGGTACTGTTTGCCTGATCGCAGGGCTTTGAATAAGCTTGTTTTGTCCTCATCTCCCTGTTTTCCCTTTCCCTCGTCTTACCATCCCACTCTTTCCTTCCCTATTTTTTTATTTTTTTTTTGTTTGGTTGTTTGTGGTTTCCTTTGTTTGCCCATTTATTTAGTATTTATTTTCTTTTTTTCCTGTAACGATATAGGGCTGCTCTTTTATTTTCTCTAACCGCTTCTTGTATTTGGTGGGGTAATAATGACTCCTGTTTTATCATTGAATGTCCAGGGCTTTAATTCCCCCATTAAAAGGAATATGGCCTTTCACAAGATTAGATCCCTGCGACCAGACATGGTATGCCTGCAAGAGACGCACTTCTCAAAATCCTCCAGGCCGAAGTACCTGGATGCCTCTTACCCTCAGGTATTTCTGAGTTGCGCAGAGACGAAACAGAGGGGGGGACCCAATTTCTGTGCAAAAAGGAAATTGGGGACCCGGACCGGATATTCCTTATATTGTTGGGGACGCTTCAGGACACCGATGTCACCATAGTTAACTACTATGCTCCTAATACTAATCATTTTCAATGAGGTGGCTGTAGTTGCGCAGGGGGTGACTGTCATTTGTGGCGACTCCAATCCCATATATTGATAGACAGTCCCCAAGTAACCCTATAGTTGCCTCTCCGGTTGCTGCTGCCTCCAAAAAATTTAGAAATCTACTAGACATGCTTTCTTTAGCTGATTGTTGGAGAGAGGCCCATCCAGGCACACAAAACTTTACCCATTACTCACATCCACATAATATTTATTCTAGGATCGATCATGTATTCCTCTTCCAGAGACATCTTATCCAGATGCAATCAATCAAAATTGTTCCAATCCCATGGTCGGATCATGATGGTTTAGTCCGTAAATTAGTCTTTGTACTGTAAACCTTCCGGCTTTTCCTGGTCGCTTAATGACTCCCTCCTCTCTGACCCTGAGGTAGTCTCCTCTGTGTCAGAATATTTTATACAAAATAATACCCCTGAGGTCTCAGCAACAATATGCTGGGAAGCGCATAAACCTACAATTAGAGGTAGATTTATTCAAATTGCGTCCAGGAAAAAACGGGAAAGAAGCGAGCGTATTAATAACTTGGAAGAGGAGTACAGGGTGGTAGCTGAGAAGGCAAAAATACAATTGACACCAACCCTACGAACTAAGTTATATAGGATATCTAATGACTTGAATCTGACCTTGGCAGGCAAGGCAGAAAATGCCCTATGATATATTAGACATAAATATTATTGCAAGGCGAATAAGTCCGACACTTTATTAGCTAGAAGATTAAAGTGGACCAACACCCTGAGGTGATCGGCCCGGGAATCTATAAGATTCCCGGGCCGATCACCTCACACACCGCGGGACATCCGAGATCGGGATGTCCCGCGGGGTGTAAACCCCCCAAAACCCCCGAAAAACCTTACCTCTCCAGCCGCTGCTTCCACCGCCGCTGCCTCACTCACGCTCCTCTAGACGTGCGCGCGCCCGCGCTGGCCGTCTCTGAATGGCCGGCGTGGGCGCGCACACGTCAAGAGTGACGCGCGGGAGGCGCCGACGGGCAAGCTGCTTGTCCGTCGCTGTCAATCAGCTTGTCCGTCGGCGCCGATTGGACGGCGCGGCCACGTGGGAGCGGGGAGAGGTGAGTTTTGGGGGCTTTCTGGGGGGTTTCACACAACGGGGCATCCCCCAATCGGGGTGCCCCGGGGAAGTGGACCAATACCCAGGATAGTCAAAATCCTGGGTGTTGGTCCACTTTAAAGACTCCGGAACAAAATTTCTGTCCGATTAGGCTTAAGGACGAGAGAGGTGCCCTCTCGAGCAACCCCGACATTATTCAGGTCCCAGTTGCAGAAGCTATATAGTAACCCTAGCCCCCCGAAACTGCAGGATCTGAAAATTATTTTTGAGAAAATAGCCCTACCAATACTATCAGAGGCTCTGCGGGAAGGTATGGAAGCAGTCTTTAGCGTGGCAGAAGTCCAGAAGGCTATAGGAGAACTGAAATTAAATAAGAGTCCGGGGCCGGATGGATTTGTAGCACTCTACTATAGGACTTTTATTGATATACTTGCTCCCAAGCTAACAGCCATGCTTAATGATGTCAGGCGGGGTAATTCTTTTTCTCAGGAGACCCTCATGGCATCAATAAGCATGATTCCTAAGCCAGATACTGATCATTCTTTATGGTCTAATTTCAGGCCCATATCACTTATTAATTTGGATCTCAAAATTTTTACAAAAATTTTGGCGCGTAGAATGTCAGAGTACCTCCCGGAACTGGTTTGTAATGATCAGGTGGGTTTTATCCCAGGGCAACAGGCAGGGAATAATATTAGGCGAGTGCTTCAGTTAATACATTTTGTCTCCTGGGAATATCTTTTTTATTTGCTGGAGAAATGGGGGTTTGGCCCGAGGTTCCTGTGTATCCTGCGGACCATTTATGCTAATCCCATTGCTTACATCAAATACAATGGTTTCCGATCGAACACGTTCCCCTTATCTAGGGGTACAAGACAGGGCTGCCCGTTATCTCCCCTCCTGTTCGCCCTGGTGATGGAGCCATTGGCGCCGACTATTACGCGGATTGAGGTGGGGAGAAGTCATTATAAGCTTTGTTTTTTTTGCTGACGATGTACTGTTGCTGGTTACCAACCCCCTTGTCTCCCTTCCTAATTTAATGAAGGTTTTGTATGAGTTTGTGGCTGTGTCGGGCCTTCAGGTCAATACTGCAAAGTCTAAAGCTTTGAACATAAATGTTTCCATGGGTGCCTGGTCACAGCTGCAGACGTCATTTGACTTTCAATGACAAGGTAAACTTGGATATCTTGGGGTCACACTGACTAGTGATTATGAATCTCTGTTCACTGCTAATTACATTCCTTTGCGCCGCAAACTGCGCGCATTGTTGATGAAATGGAAGGACTACAATATTTCTTGGCTCTGCAGAATAGCTGTGGTCAAGATGACCTTGCTCCCTAAATTTTTGTACCTCGCTAGAACCCTTCCAGTAAAAATCCCTCCGGACTATTTAAAATCTCTTCAAAGTAAGATTTGGGGGGGCAAGCGACCTAGAGTGGCAATGAAAATTATGCTTAGACATAAGTCAATCGGAGGCCTGGGTGTTCCTCATCTTAAAAGATACTATCAAGCAGCACAAGTAGCCCAGATTCTTTCATATCACGCCACGATTGATGTCCCTAGCTGGGTTCGGATAGAATCCACAATGTGTAGTCCCTTGGGAATTGATAATCTTCTATGGATCACCCCAAAATTTAGGAAATTGGATAATTATGACTCATTCTTTGCGGATTTGGGATGACCTTAGATTTTCGTGAGGTCTTGCCTCGCCCAATCTACCTTTCCGTATGGGATAATCCAATGTTTCCCCCGGCCTTTACTGACCCGGGTAGATTTCGTAGGTGGAGACAAGGGGGAGCTTCGAAATTGATTGACTTCACTCAGGGCTCATCTATTGCCACGTTTCCACAACTTAAAGAGAGATTTCATCTGGATTCAAAGGACCTTTTTAGCTATTTGCAGGTTGTGCATTTTGTTAGATCATTAAGCAGGGCGGGAACTGGTTTGGATAAACTAACAGTTTGTGAGACTAGATGCAGGAGGGATCATAGGGAGGGGGGGTCTCTGAAATCTACAACCAGCTATGTAAGAGCTTAGATCGTGTTAATTTATCCTACAGAAGGAGGTGGGAGCTGGAGCTTCAGGAATGTAGAGATGAGCGTTCATGCAAACAGATGTGGCTCAACGCCTTTGGGGTAGCAGCATCGGTTACGGCTATTGAGGCACATATTAAGGTTGTTACAAGATGGTACTTAGTTCCTGAGCAAGTGGGACATTTTGCAGATGGGGCCCAGAAATGTTGTTTTAGAGGCTGCGTCACGACAGGATCGTACCGTCATATTTGGTGGGACTGCTCTGCAGTGAAAACTTTCTGGACTAAGATTTTTGATATCTTGAGTTCAGTGCTGGGCAGACGTTTGGAACCCGACCCATGGGTAGCTCTTCTTAGTAGTCCGGTTAATCAATGTTCAAAGGCACAAAAGACCCTTATATACCATATCTTGTCCGGAGCAAAATCGATAATTGCAAAGGCTTGGAAGACCCCAGATCTAAGCTTTGTTGCGTTTAAGAACAAGGTAAATTCCATAATGGCGATGGAAAAAATATCAGCCTTCCACGGGGGCGACTTGGAGGATTTTCGAGAAGTGTGGTCCCCCTGGGTCCAGAGGTTCATGCCTTCAGATTTCGATCCCGTCCAACTATCTAAGGTTGCAGCTGTGTTGTCTCTTCCCCCCCCCTTCCTGTGTTTCTCCTTCCCTCATCTTCCTCCTTTTTGTTCTCCCCCCCCCTTTTGGCTCTTTTATGCTGGCACTCTAGGTGGCGTAATATGACACGCTTTAAATGGGTTACTGCATAGTTCGATAAAAAGTTTTAGCCTGATTTTTAAGGCTTTATAATGGAAACATTTTATAGCAAATATAGTTATCTATCATAATGTTAGACAATTTCTTGGATAGCAAATGTGTTGTTCGTTAGCGGACGTCGAGAATATTATTTGATGAAACTGCTGTAATGTGTATTTGCCATGTGTGTCTTTCTGAGAGATTGTCTATGATATCTAGATGATTATTGTAATCCGCTTCTTTTGTTCTCAATAAAAAGCATTGAATGAGAAAAACACATTGGAGTTGGCAGCAGCATAGGGAGCTCATATATTGCCTGAAAAACACATTGGAATTGGCAGCAGCATAGGGAGCTCTTATATTGCCTGAAAGACACACCCAGGAGTTGGCAGCAGCAGAAGTAGCAACCATGCATCAGCTACTCGCATGCAGCAGCTATTGGTGGGTGGAAGTCCTGGCCGATCTATGCCTGATTCATCTTCACAAAGGTGAGTCTCTCCACATTTCTCTTGTACAGACGAGTTCTCCTTGGCGTTACTATGGCCCCGCAGCACTAAAGACCCGCTCAGATGGCACACTACTGGCCGGGCAGGACAGCTTTCCCAGGGCAAACTCTGCCAGTTGCGGCCACAAGTCAAGTTTGGCTGCCCAGAAGTCCAGCTGATCCTCAAGGTGCGTTGGCATGGTCATTTCAAGGTATGACATGGCCTGCTGGTTCAGGCCCTGCTCCAGGTCTTCCTGCTGCTCATGAGTAGCCTCACTATGCGGGTGCAGAAAGCTACTCATTAGCGACTGAAGACTGAGGCTGCTGCTGATGGAGCTGCTGCTGCTGCTCCTGCCACCCCCCCCCCGGCAGCCATGGCAGTGGAAGGTGAGCGCAGAGGTCCCCCCGAGTCAGACCTGCGAGAGTATGGACCATGGCGCAGATAGGCATCGGCCAACTGACTACGTAGAATGTCTTTGTAGTAGGTCAGTTTGTCCTCCCTCTCAGCGGGTGTAAAAAATGCCACCATTTTGTGCCGGTAGCGAGGGTCCAATAAGGTGGAGATCCAGTAGTTATCCCGCAGAAAAATGGAGACAATTCTGCGATCACTACGCAAGCACGTGAGCATGCATCGTGCCATTTGTGCAAGTGACTCGGAGGGACTACCTGTCTTCATCTCCACTGCATACTGCCACGGTGTGTCTGGGTCCTCTGTCTCGCCTTCCTCACAACCCTCTAGCTCCACTGGCTACTCCTGCTCCTCCTCTCCTGTCAGATGACTGGATACACCGCCCATTTTGCCAAAACTAAACTGTGCTTCACTGTGCTGCTACTCCTCCTCCTCCACTCCCACAGGGTTTATGTGGCCGTGAAATGTATGCGCCATGTCTCCAGTGCCCTGACCATCCATGGTTTCCAACATGTGTCGTTCATGCCGTAATCCTGGCGACTGACAAATAAAGTGGCTTCCTCAAAGGGCCTGATCAAACGGCAGGTGTCACGTATGAGCTGCCACTGGTTCACATTAAAATTACACAGGGGAGTCCCCCTATCTGCTTGGATCATCAAGAAATCAGTGATGGCTTTCCTCTGTTCGTATAGCCGATCTAACATATGTAGGGTGGAATTCCAACGGGTGGGAACATCGCAAATCAGACTATGTTGGGGGATACCGTTCTGACGCTGTAGCTCAAGAAGGGTGTGCTTGACGGTGTAGGAGTGGCTGAAGTGCATACAAAGTTTCCTTCCCATTGTTAGGATGTCTTGCAGAAGGGGGGAAGACTTCAGAAAATGCTTGACAACTAGATTGAACACGTGTGCCATACAGGGCGCATGGCTCAGGCTCCCATTGTCAGTCACCATGGTACCCATTTCCAATTTTCGCGGAGTAAGCCATGTTTTGATTTCTTGATGAATGAATTTCAGGAGCTCCTCCCGTCTGTGACTCCGTTCGCCAAGACAAACCATGTGAAGCACAGCGTGACACCGCCATGCCCTGCACACATGGTAGGCTGAAGGGGCATTGAGAATTGACCATACATTGGAGGCTGAGGAGACGGCGGAGGATGAGACGGCAGAGTCGCACACTGTGACAGGCAAAACGGCCTGGGAGCGTGGAGGTCGAAGCGGTGTGACATGTCCAAGTTGCTGTGCAGGAACCACATTCACCCAGTGGGCCGTAAAGGACATGTATTGTCCCTGACCATAGTTACAGCTCCAGATGTCGGCGCTGCCGTGCACTTTGGCGCACACCGACAGGCTCAAGGACTGGCCCACCTTCTGCTCAACAAATTTGTGCAGGGCTGGTACTGCCTTCGTTGTAAAGAAATGGCGGCTTGGGACTCTCCACCTCGGCTCAGCACTAGCCATCAGCTCTCTGAAAAGTGCAGAGTCCACCACCGTAAAAGGGAGGGACTGCAGCACCAGCAACTTGGACAGGAGCACATTTAGCTTCTGCGCCGTAGGATGAGTGGGCGCATACTGTTGTCTCTTGGACATGGCTTCGCTGATGGATTGCTGGTGGGATGAGTGTGCTGGAGCCTTGGCTGGGTGAAATTGGAAGACTGGCTGACGCAGCAGGCTGGACCCCCATTTCGGAGCCCCGGTTCTCCCAGCCGCTTTATGGTGACGCTGCATGTGTTGCCACAGGGCCGTGGTACCAGCATTGCGGCCCTGGCCATGCTTGACCTTCTGACACATCTTGCATGTGGCCAGGTTACCCTCTTGCGGATGCTTGATGAAAAAGTGCCACACTGCCGAGTAGCTGATTTTCCCTCCAACAATCCGCACTAATTCACTGCTACTGCTGCCAACTCCAGGAACCCCTGCTCCACTACCTCCCAGGAAGGCAGCCTGCCGCGCAGCAGGTGGTCTACCCCGCCCTCGGCCACGTGTGGCTCCAGACATCCCAATTCTGCCACCATGCTGACTGCCAACCCTACTGCCACCATGCTGACTGCCAACCCTACTGCCACCTTGCTGCCTCAGCTGCTGACTCTGGGGCAACCTGGGACCCTCTTCTCCTGATGATGATGAAGCCCCTTCTGCACCGGGCTCCCAAGTGCGATCGGCTTCATCATCATCATCATCGAGTTGTGTCTGCACGTCACTGATATCCTCCTCAGTTTCCACAAGAGTGTGTGCTGCAGGAGACGGAATGCTCCCCACACCACCTCCCACGCCACTCTCTTCCTCAGTGTTTGTCTGGCTAGCGGAAGAAGCGGCGGATGTCTCCTCCATTTCTTGGCTGGGCAGTAGCTGCTGACTGTCCTCTAACACATCGTCCTCACTGAATAGTGGAGCTGAACCCAAAGCATAAGATACGGCGGCTGGAGGGGGACGTAGGGCAGAGGCAATAGAAGGACAGGTGCTGCTCCTGGACCATGCCAACTCAGGGTTGTGTCCGAGGAACCTACGGACTGTTGACTGGGGGTGTCAGATGTCACTTGTGATGAGGTCGATGACCGCGTTAACCAATCGATGACGGCAGATGCGTTGCTGGTCGAAACACGACCACTAGCAGCTACCGGGATAACAGGCCTCTCACCGCAACTCCTGCTGCCACTCGCCCTAGTCTGCTGCGACCTCTGCCTGATGAATCTAGGTCTCTCCTCGGTGCACATCCTGGCACATCTCTGCCTGACAGTTTTACTGCGTTTAGGAGGGGAAACAATATACTACACTACACCTAGAACAGTATTTTTGTAACAGCAGGTGTGTAGAAAAGTTAGATCAAAATAGGCAGACACTTTAGCTAAAAGCTAATACAAAGGAGTGCGCAGGCGCGCGGATCTCGGATGGCGGTGTGCTGAGCGAGTTCCGTGCCCACCGGACAGAGCGCGGGCTGTAGAGCGGAGGCAGGCGCGCTGCTCACCTGTCAGTGTGCGGCCGTTGAGTCGGGGAGGCGGCGGGTGTCGGCGGGACCAGTTGCGGGAAGGTCGGGTACCGGCGGAGCCAGTGAAGAGCAGCGGTCGCGGAGGGCCGTGCCCGCCAGACAGGCAGCAGGCCGCGGAGCAGAGGCAGATGTGTTGCTCACCTGTCAGTGAGTGGTGGACCGGTCGGGGGAGTGGCAGGTGTGGGCAGGACCAGGCGCAGTGAGGTCGGGTGCCGGCGGATGTCTTGCAGAAGGGGGGAAGACTTCAGAAAATGCTTGACAACTAGATTGAACACGTGTGCCATACAGGGCGCATGGCTCAGGCTCCCATTGTCAGTCACCATGGTACCCATTTCCAATTTTCGCGGAGTAAGCCATGTTTTGATTTCTTGATGAATGAATTTCAGGAGCTCCTCCCGTCTGTGACTCCGTTCGCCAAGACAAACCATGTGAAGCACAGCGTGACACCGCCATGCCCTGCACACATGGTAGGCTGAAGGGGCATTGAGAATTGACCATACATTGGAGGCTGAGGAGACGGCGGAGGATGAGACGGCAGAGTCGCACACTGTGACAGGCAAAACGGCCTGGGAGCGTGGAGGTCGAAGCGGTGTGACATGTCCAAGTTGCTGTGCAGGAACCACATTCACCCAGTGGGCCGTAAAGGACATGTATTGTCCCTGACCATAGTTACAGCTCCAGATGTCGGCGCTGCCGTGCACTTTGGCGCACACCGACAGGCTCAAGGACTGGCCCACCTTCTGCTCAACAAATTTGTGCAGGGCTGGTACTGCCTTCGTTGTAAAGAAATGGCGGCTTGGGACTCTCCACCTCGGCTCAGCACTAGCCATCAGCTCTCTGAAAAGTGCAGAGTCCACCACCGTAAAAGGGAGGGACTGCAGCACCAGCAACTTGGACAGGAGCACATTTAGCTTCTGCGCCGTAGGATGAGTGGGCGCATACTGTTGTCTCTTGGACATGGCTTCGCTGATGGATTGCTGGTGGGATGAGTGTGCTGGAGCCTTGGCTGGGTGAAATTGGAAGACTGGCTGACGCAGCAGGCTGGACCCCCATTTCGGAGCCCCGGTTCTCCCAGCCGCTTTATGGTGACGCTGCATGTGTTGCCACAGGGCCGTGGTACCAGCATTGCGGCCCTGGCCATGCTTGACCTTCTGACACATCTTGCATGTGGCCAGGTTACCCTCTTGCGGATGCTTGATGAAAAAGTGCCACACTGCCGAGTAGCTGATTTTCCCTCCAACAATCCGCACTAATTCACTGCTACTGCTGCCAACTCCAGGAACCCCTGCTCCACTACCTCCCAGGAAGGCAGCCTGCCGCGCAGCAGGTGGTCTACCCCGCCCTCGGCCACGTGTGGCTCCAGACATCCCAATTCTGCCACCATGCTGACTGCCAACCCTACTGCCACCATGCTGACTGCCAACCCTACTGCCACCTTGCTGCCTCAGCTGCTGACTCTGGGGCAACCTGGGACCCTCTTCTCCTGATGATGATGAAGCCCCTTCTGCACCGGGCTCCCAAGTGCGATCGGCTTCATCATCATCATCATCGAGTTGTGTCTGCACGTCACTGATATCCTCCTCAGTTTCCACAAGAGTGTGTGCTGCAGGAGACGGAATGCTCCCCACACCACCTCCCACGCCACTCTCTTCCTCAGTGTTTGTCTGGCTAGCGGAAGAAGCGGCGGATGTCTCCTCCATTTCTTGGCTGGGCAGTAGCTGCTGACTGTCCTCTAACACATCGTCCTCACTGAATAGTGGAGCTGAACCCAAAGCATAAGATACGGCGGCTGGAGGGGGACGTAGGGCAGAGGCAATAGAAGGACAGGTGCTGCTCCTGGACCATGCCAACTCAGGGTTGTGTCCGAGGAACCTACGGACTGTTGACTGGGGGTGTCAGATGTCACTTGTGATGAGGTCGATGACCGCGTTAACCAATCGATGACGGCAGATGCGTTGCTGGTCGAAACACGACCACTAGCAGCTACCGGGATAACAGGCCTCTCACCGCAACTCCTGCTGCCACTCGCCCTAGTCTGCTGCGACCTCTGCCTGATGAATCTAGGTCTCTCCTCGGTGCACATCCTGGCACATCTCTGCCTGACAGTTTTACTGCGTTTAGGAGGGGAAACAATATACTACACTACACCTAGAACAGTATTTTTGTAACAGCAGGTGTGTAGAAAAGTTAGATCAAAATAGGCAGACACTTTAGCTAAAAGCTAATACAAAGGAGTGCGCAGGCGCGCGGATCTCGGATGGCGGTGTGCTGAGCGAGCTCCGTGCCCACCGGACAGAGCGCGGGCTGTAGAGCGGAGGCAGGCGCGCTGCTCACCTGTCAGTGTGCGGCCGTTGAGTCGGGGAGGCGGCGGGTGTCGGCGGGACCAGTTGCGGGAAGGTCGGGTACCGGCGGAGCCAGTGAAGAGCAGCGGTCGCGGAGGGCCGTGCCCGCCAGACAGGCAGCAGGCCGCGGAGCAGAGGCAGATGTGTTGCTCACCTGTCAGTGAGTGGTGGACCGGTCGGGGGAGTGGCAGGTGTGGGCAGGACCAGGCGCAGTGAGGTCGGGTGCCGGCGGAGTCTACGAGAAGTGCCTGTCGCAGTGGAGGCAGAGTGATGGCGGGTGGCCTCTCTGCTGCAGAGCTGGAGGAGGTGGAGGGCAGTGAGGCCTCTTTTCTTATTAGTGAAAACGAAGATACCCCCTTGGCAGCACAAGAAATGGCGAGCACTGATTTGCCCCCAAAAATAGATAACTTGCTACAAACAGCTCTTGCTTCCAACACACGGCTTATTATGGAACATTTAACTAAAGAGATTGAAAAAATTTCCTGTGGCCTAATTGGATAAGAAAATGGGTGAAATCACCACAGCACAGGGTATCCTGGAATCAGATCTCTCACAGCTCTCTCTATGCTGAATGCTAAGATTGAGGACCTTGAAAATAGGGAGCGTAGATCGAATTTACGTTTCAGGGGTCTCCCGGAGCACATGGAAGACGCTAAAGGTATTGTTATGGCACTGTGCCAGGAGTTGGTCCCGGGGCTACCGGTGGAGCGGCTTGAATTAGATCGGGTACATAGGGCCCTCGGTCCAAGACGAGCGCCAGAGGAGCCCCCGCGTGATATAATTGCAAATTTCCATTATTATACCAGCAAGGATTTAATCCAGAAGGCTGCCCGGGATGCAACTAACCTCCTTTTTCGGGGATGCAAATTTCAAGTGTTTTCTGACCTCTCAGCTGTTACGATGGCTAGAAGGAAGGAGCTTAGACCACTTTTGTTTGTTCTGCATGAGCATGAAATGGGGGTTTCCCTTCCGAGTTTCTTTCATGTTCAAAGGCAATTCCTATTCGGCGACATCCTTGGAGGAGCTGCAGCAACACATGGCGGCTATGCAATTATCTAAGGCCTCAGGCTCTAAATCATCTAGAACTGTGGATGAATCTCCTAGATCACAGCGTGCAGGGAAGAGGCAGAAGCGCTGGACATCTACAAATGGCCGAGGCGTCCGCTTAACATATGAGGATACATGAAGAGTCCGTTGACGCGCTGTTCCTCAAATCAGTCCATCGGCTGATTTTTTTTTTTGAATGCTCCTGCTGAGTTGAGACCACACCAGTTACATGGCAGTTCAGTAGATTCTAGAGTTGATATTTTACTATATATAGGATTTCCGGTTTGTTTAGTGTTAATGCTATGTTATTGGTCTCTGGTATTATCTTATGTGTAATCCCCCTCTTTAGGCCTTTAGAAGGTCTAACGGCTGCGTTTTCTTGCGCACTCCCGTTCAATCAGGGGTAAATTACCTCTTGTTTTTTTTTTCTTTTTCTCTCTTTAACCATTGTACTATGTTAGTGATTGTCACTTTTGCTATAATATAATATTTTTGTTGTTTTAGGTTTAATGTGCCCCGACCTTGCGATAGTAGGTGGTTCGGTGGCACACACTTCGTTTGTTCGTGCCTGTGTAGAGGGGTGTCTGCCTGTGATTCCTCCTAGTTGATTAACTGGGGGGGGAGAACGGTGGTCCACCCCCCTGTACGGAGCCGAACGGACTATTTTATTTAATATTTTAGATACTTGGATATCTTTTTCACACTGGTCTTTCGTCTTCTTTTTGCTTATTCGGTTCTTTCTATTCTTTTCTGCTCTCTTGTTTTCTCTTGAGCTTTTTTCCTTCTCTCCCCCACCCTCTCCTTCCCCTTTTTTTTTTTCCCCTTCCCCTTCTTCCCTCACCCCTCTTTCGTCATGAACTCAGTAGTACTATATTTCAGATTTCATAGTTGTTTATTATGGCAACAATATTTTCACTGAATGTACAGGGTTTCAACTCTCCTAATAAAAGGAGTTTAGCATTTCGTAAGATTAATACTTTGCGCCCCAATGTATTATGCCTCCAGGAGACACACTTCTCGGACTCCTCCAAACCCAAATTCCTCGATGCCAGATATCCACAAATTTTTATGTCCTGTGCCGAAGCTAAACAAAAAGGGGTCCTTATAGGATTCCGAAGAGGCTCCGAATTCCATTGCTCTAGAGAAATCGGAGATTCAGGGGGTGGGTACCTTATTCTTATTGGCGAAATGCAGGATGTAGAGGTGACATTCGCAACCTATTACGCCCCCAACGCTAATCAGCTATCTTTTCTGTCAAACTTTTTAAAGGAGGTAATGTCGGTCGCCAAGGGGACAACGATAATATGTGGGGACTCGAATTTAGTTTTAAATCCTCTTCTTGATAGACAATCCACAAAAAATACTTTGGCAAATGCACAATTGGTTACGGCTTCAAAAACATTTAGGAAACTGCTGGATTCTTGTTCAGTTGTTGATTGCTGGAGGGAGGCCCACCCAGGCACCCAGAATTTCACGCACTTCTCCCATCCACACTCAGTGTACACTAGAATAGATCATTTTTTTTTGCCCTTGACTACTCTGGCACAAATGAGTGATGTGAATATTATCCCGATATCTTGGTCTGACCATGACGGTTTGCTACTTAAATTGAATTCTCTCCTTAGTAGGCCATCAGGTTTCCTTTGGTCTCTTAACGTCTCACTTTTGTCAGATCCGGTCTTGGTCCAGTCTATTACAGAGTCGCTGACTGAATATTTCGAGTTAAATGCGACACCGGAGGTCTCTTCCACGATCTGCTGGGAATCTCATAAGCCCACTATAAGGGGAAAGTTAATACAGTTAGCTTCCAGAAAAAAAAGGGAGAGGAATGTCTATATAGATAAGCTAGAGAAGGAGTACCTAGAATTAGCCAAATTAGCCAAAAGACGAATGACTGCAGAAATCCGAACCAAATTATATAGAGTGACAGAGGAACTTAATTTGGCTTTAGCGGGTAAAGCTGAGAACGCTTTGAGGTGGCTTAGACACAAATATTATTGCAAAGCAAATAAGCCCGACTCTTTGTTGGCTAAAAAATTAAAGACCCCCGACCAAATATATCGTCCAATTAGACTGAAGAGCGATAGAGGTGTTATATCTAGTAACCCTATTAAGATAATTGAAATATTTAGAGCGCAGCTTTCCAAATTGTATTCTAACCCTAACCCCCCGAAAGTGGAAGATATCTCTGTTTTTTTAGATAGACTCTCATTGCCCATGTTACCGGATGATTTACGAGATCTTATGGACGCCGACTTTGATGTCGTAGAGGTCCAGCGAGTGATAGCAGATTTGAAACCTAACAAAAGGCCAGGGCCTGATGGTTTTCCCACGGCATAATATAAAAGTTTTAATTCTATATTGGCCCCGAAGTTGACGGCGGTTTTCAATGCTGTTTGAGGAGGTGAGTCCTTCTCTCAGGAATCACTTTCCGCATCGATAAGCATGATACCAAAACCGGACTCAGACCACACTATTTGGACTAACTTTAGACCGATATCCTTTATCAATTTAGATGTTAAGATTTTTACTAAAGTCCTTGCGAATAGACTGTCAGGATATTTGTCACTTTTAATTCATAACGATCAGACTGGCTTCATACCAGGGCGGCAGGCGGGAGACAATATTAGGAGAGAAATTCAGATTTCGCGTATAGCCAGGGAAAGGGATCTGCCTATTATGTTGCTCTCTCTGGACATTAGAAAAGCTTTCGATTCTGTGTCCTGGGAGTATCTTTTTTGTCTGCTAGAGAAGTGGGGCTTTGGTCCATGTTTTTTGAGTGTACTGAAAACAGTATACAATGCCCCGGTAGCTTTTGTGAAATACTGTGGCTACAGATCGGATCCCTTCCCTTTGGCTAGAGGAACGAGACTGTTTGCCCTGGCGATGGAGCCTTTAGCTCAGATGGTTAGGGATTCTCCAGACGTCACAGGAGTAGAAATTGGGGGCGAGCAGCATAAACTTAGTCTATTTGCCGTTGATGTATTGTTGAGCGTTTCAAATCCCCTCATCTCTATACCAAATTTAATGCAAATTTTTCGTCAATTTGCGGAGGTCTCTGGTCCTCGGGTGAACACTACCAAATCCAAGGCTTTGAATGTTAACCTTCCAGTGGTCACGTGGCGACAATTACAATCTGTATATGATTTCAGTTGGGAAGATAATGCTATAAAATATTTAGGGGTATCCCTAACCAATGATTATGATTCCCTTTTTGCAGCAAATTATCTGCCTTTACGCAGGAGATTTAATATCCTACTGTCACAATGGAAGGAGTATAACCTATAGTGGCTTGGCAAAGTGGCAGCGGTTAAGATGTCCTTGCTACCTAAATTTCTTTACCTGGCTAGAACCCTACCGGTGCAGCTTCCATCTAGGTTTCTAAGAGAGTTGCAAGGGCGGGTTCTTACGTTTATCTGGAATGGTAAAAGACAAAGGATAGCACAGAGGGTTATGGTTAGGTCAAAGTTAGAAGGTGGTTTGGGAGTTCCGAGATTTGCGAAATACTACCAAGCAGCACAAGTTGCTCAGCTTCTTTCATATCATACTTCTGCAGATATTCCGGGCTGGGTTCGCATTGAATCGGCCATAGCTGCTCCTATACTGATCAGTGATCTCCTTTGGCTCACACCAAAGGCGAGAAATTTACGAATAATCCGATTATGGCCCATTCCCTTCGGATGTGGGATGATATTAAATTTTCGGGTGGGCTGGCCTCTCCACATATGCCTTTAATGCCTCTTTGGGGAAATTTGCTATTTACTCCAGGGATCACTGATCCTTCCAGATTTAGTAGGTGGCGAAGTGCGGGGATTTTATGTGTGCGTGACTGTTGTCAAGGGTGTGGCCTATTATCAAAAGACTTTTTGGGGTATCTTCAAGTTTCCCACTTTATAAAATCAATATTGAAAAATTCCTCAAAACTGGATGATTTTACTTGTTTCGAGTTACGTTATATGCACGACCCGAGGGGTAGGAGCGATATCGCTAATATATATCAATCACTTTGTTCGAACCTAGACAGGGGAGTTCTACCATACAGGGAGAAGTGGGAGCTTGAATTAGAGGAGGTGAAAGCTCCAGAAGCCTGGGATAGGATGTGGCGGGCGTCTTTTGGTAAAAGGGCCTCAGTACAGGTAATAGAAGTAAATGTAAAGGTGGCTTTGCGTTGGTATATGGTCCCTGCGCAACTGGCACATGTGGGGAGATCGCAGAGCAATTGTTTTCGGCTGCGGTATGCTAGGATCAAATAGCCACATTTGGTGGAAATGTGAGGTTGCCAGAAACTTTTGGAGTAAAATTTGTGATTTGCTTGGTAAGATTTTTAGAAGAAATATAACTCTGGATCCCTGGGTGGCGTTATTAAATGAACCTTTATCGGGTAGTTCGGTAAAACAAAGACAACTACTATATCATATATGTACCTGCGCCAAGTTGGTCATTGCTAAGGCATGGAAAACTACAACATTAAGTTTTAGTTTAGTTTTGGGGAATTTAAAAACATAGTTAATAATACTATGACAATGGAGAAATTATCAGCTATTCATGAAGACAGGTTGGAGGAGTTCCGGGAAGTGTGGGCTCCCTGGATAGGGGAAGTTTTCCCCGTCACATTTGATAGGAATCTTTTGTGTGTTTGAGTATTGCTATATATTGAAATGGGTTCTGCTATTTGATCCCCAATCTTCCCCCCTTTTCTTCCCTCCCTTACCCCTCTTCCCCCCTCTCCCCCCCTTTTTTTATTTATTTATTTTTTTCCTCCTTCTTCCTTTCTTATTTCTCTTCCTTTTCCTTTTTGTATATTTACGAATTAGTCTTTGTAATGATCTCCCTGAGGTATCATAGTAGGTAGAGATGAGCGAACTTTTGAAAAGTTCGATTCGGCCGATTCGCCGAATTTCACAAAGAAATTCGGGTTCGGCCGAATCGAACTTTTACGAAGTTCCCCATCAAAAATGCCGGCATGGTGGGAGCGGGCCGGCCGGTTCCGCTGTCCTTTTCCTTTTTGTATATTTACGAATTAGTCTTTGTAATGATCTCCCTGAGGTATCATAGTAGGTAGAGATGAGCGAACTTTTGAAAAGTTCGATTCGGCCGATTCGCCGAATTTCACAAAGAAATTCGGGTTCGGCCGAATCGAACTTTTACGAAGTTCCCCATCAAAAATGCCGGCATGGTGGGAGCGGGCCGGCCGGTTCCGCTGTCAGCTGTCATCTGATGACGCGCCCTCAGATGACAGCTGAGAGCGGCGCCGGCCTCCACGCTCCGGACCTGCAGGTAAGTGTTTGCTTTTTTTTAAAATGCCGGCATGGTGGGAGCGGGCCGACCGGTTCAGCTGACAGCGGAGCCGGCCGGCCCGCTCCCACCATGCCGGCAAAAATGCTTTTTTTTTTTTCTTTTAAATGCCGGCACGGTGGGAGCGGGCCGGCCGGCTTGGCCGGCCCGCTCCCACCATGCCGGCATTTTTTTTTTTTTCATTTCAGGAAAAATTCGATCGGCACGAACCACAAAATATTCGGGTTCGTGCCGAATCGAATATTTCCTGAAATTCGGAGCGAATTCCGGTTCGTCCGAACCGGTTCGCTCATCTCTAATAGTAGGTAAGTGGTAAGTTTGGTGTTGAATTTACAATACAAGCTAGATAACTCTGGATTGCAAGCTCTATGTTTCTCACTTTGGGCAGCATGGTTGTTTAACTATGCCCTATGAGCTCATAACATTGTACTTTTACTGAAGATGGTTAGACATGCCGATCTTAATGTTGTACAACTGTGAGACTATAGAAATGTCTGTTCTCTGTTTTTGTGCAATAAAAAATGATTGAAGTAAAAAAAAAAAAAAGCTAATACAAAAAGACACTGTCAGATGGTCTTACACAGGATGCCCCTGGTCATCAGAGTTAAGTGCACCACAGGCAGTTTTAAAAAGGTGTACCCCCCCCCCCCGGTGAAAGGCAATGGGTACTTTAAACTTGAAAACCAGACTTTTTTATACAAAAGGCAAAAGATTAGTAGGCAGGTACTCTTAAAAGATAAGTGGTAGCACTGACAATGGCCCCCAGTGAAAGGCAATGGGTGCTTTAAACTTGAAAACCAGACTTTTTAATACAAAAGGCAAAAGGTTAGTAGGCAGGTACTCTTAAAAGATAAGTGCTAGCACTGACAAGGGTCCCCGGTGAAAGGCAATGGGTGCTTTAAACTTGTAAGCTAGACTTTTTTATACAAAAGGCAAAAGGTTAGTAGGCAGGTACTCTTAAAAGACACGTGCTAGTATTTGGGATGCCCCCCCGGCGAAAGGCAAAGTTTGCTTAAAAAGTGACTTTGCTTACAAAATGCAACCAGTTAGTACACAGGTAGTCTTGAAATATTTATGCTAGTGATTGGGATGCCCCCTCCTCACATACAGAGGTGGGCTCCTTTGATTGTGGAAAAGTGACGTTGATTATAAAATGCAACCAGTTATTAGACAGGTAGTCTTGAAATATTTATGCTATTGTATGGGATGCCCCCTCCTCACATACAGAGGGGGCCTCCTTTGATTGTGGACAAGTGACTTTGCTTACAAAATGCAACCAGTTAGTAGACAGGTAGTCTTGAAATATGTATGCTAGTGTTTGGGATGCCCCCTCCTCACATACAGAGGTGGGCTTCTTTGATTGTGGCAAAGTGAAGTTGATTATAAAATGCAAGCAGTTATTAGACAGGTAGTCTTGAAATATTTATGCTAGTGTTTGGGATGCCCCCTCCTCACATACAGAGGTGACCTCCTTTGATTGTGGAAAAGTGACGTTGATTATAAAATGCAAGCAGTTATTAGACAGGTAGTCTTGAAATATTAATGCTAGTGTTTGGGATGCCCACTCCTCACATACAGAGGTTGGCTCCTTTGATTGTGGAAAAGTGACGTTGATTATAAAATGCAAGCAGTTATTAGACAGGTAGTCTTGAAATATTAATGCTAGTGTTTGGGATGCCCCCTCCTCACATACAGAGGTGGGCTCCTTTGATTGTGGAAAAGTGACGTTGATTATAAAATGCAAGCAGTTATTAGAGAGGTAGTCTTGAAATATTAATGCTAGTGTTTGGGATGCCCCCTCCTCACATACAGAGGTGGGCTCCTTTGATTGCGGAAAAGTGACGTTGATTATAAAATGTAAGCAGTTATTAGACAGCTAGTCTTGAAATATTAATGCTAGTGTTTGGGATGCCCCCTCCTCAGATACAGAGGTGGGCTCCTTTGATTGCGGAAAAGTGACGTTGATTATAAAATGTAAGCAGTTATTAGACAGGTAGTCTTGAAATATTAATGCTAGTGTTTGGGATGCCCCCTGCTCACATACAGAGGTGGGCTCCTTTGATTGTGGAAAAGTGACGTTGATTTTAAAATGCAAGCAGTTATTAGACAGGTAGTCTTGAAATATTAATGCTAGCACGCTTTTTAAAGAATGACCCCAGGTAAAGGAAAAGCTAAATAGGTGGGTGTGTTATTAACACTAAATAGGCTTTGAAGCTAAAGCAAACACTTTAAACTGTCCCTGTCTTTATCTGTCACTGTCACAGGCTCTTTCCTTCTCTATCTGTCCCTCGCTTCTTCTGTTCCATCTATCTATCTATCTATCTGTCCCTCGCTCTCTCCCTGCCTGATCTGCTCTGGCCGCAATACAGTGTCAGAATAATCTTCTGCAAGATGGCCGCCGTTTATATGGGGCTGTGACATCATCGGTAAGCCTGTCTGCTGATAGGTAGCATGTGACACCTACCCAGGATTCCTTGCCCCATGGGACATGTCCTGACATGTGGATCCACCATTTTAGATGGGCTGTATAGCAGTAAATGGAGTTTTAAGGAAGCGATTCGAGCGATCGAATTACAGCGATATTCGGAATCGTAACGAATCGAATATTTCATGAAATTCGTAATGAATTTGGGTTCGTCAGAATCGATTCGCTCATCTCTAATAGAGAGTATAGGGCAATGTAACCTAGCATTGCGGTCGCTGTAGTAACCTGGCCGGCATTGATGAATGTGATGAGTGTCAGCGAGCCATAGGTAGCGCCAGCTCAGGGTGTCCGGCACTCTGCCCTCAACACCGTAATTATGAAAAAACTACACACACACAGCGTCTGCGCTCTAGATCTGGTTTCTATAGCATAGAGCACCAGACGCTGTGTGATCAAAGTCTGTTTTTGAACACATATACACCAGTAACAAAGCGAAAACACATGGGACAATAACACTGTGACAATAACATTTTAGTGCCAGACCTGTAATGACAATTCTACATAAAAATATAAAAAGTCATATAAAAGTGTTTGTTTGCAGCCAGGAGAGGCCACACAATGATTTTTGCATTTCCCAATAGAAAGAATACATAGCATCATATACTCCTTTTAACATGGCCATAGAAGGCCTGAAATCAAGCTGTATAGTGGGTAAAAGTATAGACACTGCAGTTAAAGGAGCACTATCGCAAAAATGTCCCAATGATAAAAATCCATATAAATATGCTGGATGGCAGGAGGAGGGGTCAGTTATGCACCTGGCATCAAGAAATATCCAGCCTGGCATGTCTTTTTTTAGTTAAATGCAAGGAAGAGGAATGATTCTGTCAACCCTGATAGACTAAACCTGTCACCCCTGGATTTTATTCTTACTATGAAAGAATAAACCACAAGCTTGGCGGATGTTTTATTCAGTTTGGGTGTATAAGAGACCCCTCCTCTCATTAGCCAACCTGTTTATACAGAATTTTTATATTACACATTTTTGCAATAGTGCTCCTTTAAGCTTGCATCCTACTGGAGGAGACACAGCTGCCACATGTGTGTGCAGCAGTTTACTGCCCCCCCCCCCCTGCCTAAAATGGCTATTGTGGGTCAATATCTTCCAAGACTGACTGATGTATCTGGGCAGGGCGCACAGAATAATAGCCTGGGTGTATGGCTGGGGGGTTAGATTCACTTGACTCTATTCATATTTTGTACCCTTTCCAAATTAAATATCTATAAAATTCATTTATACATTATTTGTGTAAAAGTGCCCCATGATACAGTTTTTTAAATCCCATAAACACGCTACTTGTAGTTACAGGAGATAGTGGAAATGTATTGAGGCACCTCATTTGTTACATAGAGAAATTGCAAATTTCAATTCCAATTCCACCACTCTAACTCCACCACCCCCATGCTCATCGTGCCACTATCTTTTATCTCTGGTCTAAGAAGAATATAGACTACTTCATCCATAAGAGTTACCCTGGGGTGTAGTCCCATATGAAGCATTGTGATTATTTGTTTGTTAATATTATCAGGTACATAACTTGAGGGGGTGCAGGGGGAGTAACCACAACGAGGACCAAGGTCAGGGGAGCCCCATCATTGTTGCATTCTCCACCTTATTTATAATATCTGTGCTTACTTGACATCATTTGGATAAAGGGAGCAGCATATATGTCTGGTCACTTTTGACATGCTGGTTCAGTCCCTCGTTGTCTTGCAGCACATAATTGAGTTAAGACTGGAAAAGATTTGAGCAGTGAAAGGGCCCCATCACATTTAGTTACGCCAATGATTATTATTAAGGCTTGCTTTAAGGAAACCTCAAATGTTCTTTCCTCCAACCTCGCCTGACATTCTGATTTACCTCCATTTTGTACCTCCACTTGACCATGCTATCCATTTCTACAGTACGTTCCACCAGTTGTCAGACTTATGATGCAAACATCTTACTTTCAACTTTTCAGGGTGGCAACAAGGGACAATAGCTAAATCAAGCCACGCCCCCTCATTGAGGGATGTATAGGAGATAGGTTGTAACAGTTACAACAATATGAACATTTTGAATAGGCAAATGAATCATTGATGCAGATCTGCATGTTACATCTCAAAGAGGGACAAATGAGAACAACGAGGGATAGGGGGACATGCACTCAAAAGAGGGACAGTCCCTCCAAATGAGGGACACTTGGGAGGTATACTTTCTGCTTTATCTTAAAGGGTAATTCCACTTTTGAAGTTTCCTTTATTGTGTCCCAAAATGATGCCCTCACCTGAGCTTATCTATTCATTTTTTTCTGTTCAATTCTTTTGTGTTATAAAAAAAAATTGTCTCTAGCAAGAGTGTATTCAACTTAGAAATGTACACCAACTAGTGTGTTTGGTGTACGTAGCAGAGACTTCGTGACTCTGGCTTGCTAATCATCTGACGCTTCACATTCCTGAGCTGACGAGTTTAACCCTTCCTGCGGCTATTGCAATGTATGACTTGAAGGAGTCCTGATTCAAACAGTAGGCAATAAGGTTGGGATTTAAAGATTGGGACTAGGCATTAGGATCTGTAGTAAGTAATAGGGCTAGGAAATTGGGAGGAGGGAAGGGAGGTCGCTGTCCAGACAGCTATTTTGTATATTCCCTGCAATAACTACTTAAAGTCAGTAGTTGCCAAAGTTATGTGTATTTCATTAGAATCTCCCATAATCTAAAACAGTAAGCAATTTTATGCAGTAAGGTCTCCACATGTTTGCTAACTAATAATCTCCAAGGTGTCTCAGTCATTTCAATTTGAATCAGGTCTGCATTAAAGTCAAATAAAGTCAAAGTACATTTTTATTGATATCTGAGGAGTCTTACGGTGAAGGCCTATGTAATATGGGGAATATGTGAACATTGTAGAGTAATAGGTAGTGAAAAGGTTACCAGTGGTGAACATTATTATTCTAAATATCTTAAAAATGCTTGATCAATAATAAATATATTTTTTGGGGGTAAATGTTATATGTCTTACAGTAGTTGTTTATGAAAAGAACAAGGTGTTAGATTTTAATTTAAACTGCATGCTAGTTATTAAAATCAAAGAAAAACATGATACTCCTGGGGGCTAGTAATACCCTAGAATTAAAGTATTTAAGCATTGCCTGAACATGTACCTCCGGTACATTGGAATTTTTATTTAGCCATTGTTTTCACTTGTGATAGAATTAAAGTCAGATCCTGTGAACCAATTCTTAGTAGCCAGTCTCCAAAGCTTTTCAGCTAAATCCTGGCAGTGTAGTTAATTCCACATTTCAGAAGGACTCCAGTCTCCGAAGCAGTGCAGCCGGTCTAAGCCAGTGAACATGTCTTTAGCTTCCATCACACAGCCATGGTTCATAGGACTTTAATGTCTTAATGTTTTAAACTTCTTACTGATGGCTTTTATTGGCTGAGAGTAGCCATGGCCATAGAAGGACAGGCTCTGTGCATGGCAATTTGTGCATCTTCTAGGCTGGGACTGTGGAAATACAGAGCTGGCTGTGCTGGCAGAGCTAGACAGGTTAGGAGACCTGTAATGTCCGGCTGGACAAACGGCCTTCTTGCCAGTCAGCAACCCCCAATCTTCACTGCTGTTTTACCTTTGACAAGCCTCCATCTGCCGGGATTCTGAAAATGCCTTCCCGAGCATGGTTGCCCCAGGCATTTATAGCGCAAAAGATGCTGACTGATGGGACAAGGCCAGGTAAACCCATGGGGCACAGGGCTCAGTGCTGGGTAGTCAGAACAGCAGCTCCAGCAGTGAGCCAAATCTGGAAGCAGACACAGGAAACACAGAAGTAATCCAGGGATGAGCCAAGGGTCAAAAGACAGGTGGTCAGAAAGCAAAGCCGTTTAAGGGGATGAGACGAGTTCAAGGTCAGATCAAGTAAGGGTCAGTGCAGACAGCAAGCTGGGATGGTCAAGAAATGGAAATAGGTTGGCAACAGGTCAGTAACAGGATTAAATACCACAAAGAGCACCCTAGAAAATGGCTGTCATGGGCAATTGCATGCTGGTAGAGAACATGCTTCATGTGGCCACCGGTCAGTCAGTCCAGTAACATTAAACCATTGCTATCCCCAAGGCAGTGCTGGCCTGCAATGATGTGGTATACTAAGGAGGATGCATGTCTAAAGGGATGCCAGAGATGCACAGGATTCTGAAGCACAGCCAGAGAGCTGGACATTTTCTTAAAGTTTTGAGAGGCAACCGAGTACTAGGAAAGCATATAGGGCCACCTACTATAGGTGAAAGCAGCAGTGTAAGATGATGATTGTCAACTAAAGAAGGCTGTCGATCGGCCAGGTCATTATGCTTTTAGCAGGCCAAAAAGACAGCTCTCACTCTGTTATGGCCTCATGTTGTTATTAGACAGAATGGCTTGTGTTTGTTCCCACAGTTCATGATGGAACTGCTTGCTACAGGTTGGCAACCACTGTGGATAGGATTATGTACTGTACCCCAGATGCAGGAGCAGCCTTGTCAAACATCCATCTTTCTGGTAGATGAAACATAACCCAACAAAATCTGATTGGTTGCCTGTTATTAATGGAACTACATGAAAAGGGTTTTGTAATGGGTAAGGAGGAGGGGGCAGGTAGTGCAACAACCCTTAGGTGGAAGGATGGGGTGCCGCTGCTTCTAGTGGCTCCCACAGCAGCGAGCCTCCTTGTGCCCGGAAGTCAGGCACTCTGAAGTTGCTCCAGCTTGAAGTGCATTACAAGGGGCGTTAAACGCGGTGACGTCACCTAAGGGGCTGTTGGAATACCCGGACCCTCCTCTGTTGCCATATGGAGTACATCCAGCTACAAGTACTGCCTCACAGGATCGAGTTAAGATTCGAGCCATATATATATATATATATATATATATATATATATATATATATATAACCAATGCAATTCACATAGAAACTGTATTTGTCTCCACAGATTAGTAAGAGGACCTGTTGTCCAAAACAATCCCATATACAGGGTATCCTACACCCATCTTAGGATAAGTGAGTACATTCCACAAACATTAGTTTGCAACGAATTGTAAGAAATCATTAATCATTGAGGAAGAATGGTCTCAGTTCACAGAGATGGGACCTCAGTCCTTTTAAAGGGGCAGATCGTGGTTGGAAATGCAGATTCCGTTTAAAGATGTCATTGCATGATTGATGTAAGTGGAATAACCATTAATGGCCACTAGTACTTCACAGTGTAAGATATTGAAGATGCTGGTTATAAAACTCCTTTCATTGTTCTGCCACACAGATTCATTTAGACTGTTGATAGAGAGGTTCAAAACATGTGTAGGACTACTTGGGTAGAAACAATGAAGCATGGACATCTTCTCTTAATATATCTTAATATCTCTTCTCTATAATATGTATTGTAGCCTTGCAATATATGGACAGTGCTGATGACTTTGTAACATTTATAACATATCATTGATATTGTCTTTTAATATTTCACCTGGAAGGGGCAATAAAGAAATGCAATAATTTCCTCCTATGTTTGTGTTTTCTCCATTTAGTTCCAGTACTAGGTATACAGTTCCCCAATGGCTCTGGTGTGGTCAGATGGTCCAGTGAACGTTCTGTGTGGTCAGCCTGAGAGTAGCCCTGTCACTTCAATCAGCCTGTAGCTAGTTGGGGGAACACACAGAGATACGGAGGTCACAAGAATAGTGCAGAATTCAGTACTGTACTGGACCATGCTCTTTAGCTTACTAGCAGTCTTTAAACATCTTTATTTCTTCTTTAACACTGTGTGTGGTAGTGTGCAACAATTAAATATTTCACAATTTACAGCACAGATATCAAATTGCAACTGTAATCAGGTAATAAAAAAGGCGGTGACACCCTATGCTACTGTGCTAAAATAACACAGGATATTGCCTAGGAGTTAGGGGTTAAAGAAAATGAAACGGCCAAGTCAAGACTGGCTAAACAAATATCACACCCTCAGCAGGAGAATAATCCTATTTTAATCCCTTTCCTGTGCTGATATATAGGAACTTCTTGTAAACACCAAGAATGGAACTTTTTCTGCAGATTTTCAGCTTGTAATGAAAACAATTAGCTAGATTCAGACATAAGTACAAATGCTAAATAAGCACAAATGGAAAAGTAAACAGACTACTGAGTTGTGTGTCTGTTTCCATTCACCACATCAGCTGCATTGCCATTGTTGGAGATTACATTTGTATTGTACAGTATTGTGTGCCAAGCAGGGTTCCATCTATAAATACAAGGCTTAGTTTTCACAGGGGCATTGACTCTCAAACAACATCCTTACTATTCGAAAAAGTTACTGTTCCATGAAACATTCCGGTTATATGTTTTTGCAGTTTTTAACCTTAAGTCTTAAGTGATCTGGATTATTTGTTAGCGGTGGTCTTAAAATGCTTTTAAATGCTGTATGTCATTAGTGCTACCATTAATAGATCTGGAACCTAAACCCCTCAAATAATCACAGCCTCTCAACACTTGTGGTCAGTCTTTATTTATAATTTTCATAATACATAAAATAAACATTCCGTATTGTTTTAAGAAAAACTTTCAAACATTCTTTGCTAGATATCCTAACTCCCCATAATCCATGCAATAAGCATCTTGGAAAGGATTCCACATACAAAATATACAGTATGCTTTGCAGGGGGTTAGGAAGCAGTTACACTTACACTGGGCTCCCTGCCCACTGATCAGGCCTCCAGTGTCTTGCTCTCCCTAAACACACAAGCAGATAAAATGCAATTTAAATGTAACTTTTACTGCTGTCGAACTAAAACCTCAAAGTTACCGGTCTAGAAAAAGTGCAGGCAGATTACACGTTTCAGGGAAGATGTTTCTCTTAGTCATGCATGTCAACATATCCCCCAAAAACGCGTAGCCTGCCTGCACTTCTTCTGGAACAGGAACTTTGAGGTTTTAACTCAACAGTAGTAAAAGTTATATTTTATCTGCTGGTGGATCATTTGCTGGACTTTCTTTGCAACTTAGTTCATCCTGGGACACAGCAATCCTCCATGCAATACCACTAGCCATGCTGTGGCAAATAAGCTGCATTTTTTCTCTTCTTATAGCTCCCTACACACACACACACGCACACACGGCCCCTATACCAGTTCACAAGGCATGAGAGTCTGGCAAGTCACCTATGTCAAACAGGGGACTTTCCATTAACTCCCAGCCCCTTGACCTGCCTCTCCAAAGCCTGGGGAGGCAAAAGAGCTTGTGGCTTGTGAGGGCCATGTGGGTTGGTAGCCTTTAGGGCCAAGGGCCGGCCTGCTGGTAACCTTCAATGCCAGGGGACGGCCACTCATCCTCCGAGCCCTGGTCTACCAACCCCCATAGCTGGTGTCCAGGCTGGTGTTGCTGCATAGGGGGACCCCACACTGTTCACAATGAGTTAAATGTAAAAAACACACTGACACATACTTCTAATCTGTCTCCCTCAACGAACCGCCGTTTGCTGTCACTGACAGCCAGAAAGATCGATGGACGGTGGGCACACGTCCAGCATCCACCAGTCTCTCTGGTCAGTTACTCCTTGATAGGGTTCATAGAGCACTCACAGCACCTAGAAAAGACAGAGCACCAAGAGATTTAATAGTAAAACCACATTACTTTTAAATTAAGGAACAATTTGTGGCAGCTGTAAGAAGACACCCTAATATAATGTTAGGAGAAAATCTGATCCACAATTTTGCTGTTCTTACTCCATTAACAAGAAAAAAAAGAGAAAAGAAGCCACATTAACTAAGTTGATTCAGAACATCAAATACAGATGGACTTTCCCCATTTATTTGAACTTGAACTTTGGTTCAATAATTATTTGTTTGCACCCTTTTCTGAGCAGGTTTACACCTTGATCTTGGCATAATATCATCTAGCCTGGTGAAATCTTCTAGAAATGAGGCTAAACTTCGACCTCTTTCTCCTTTATGGAAGAAGAATACATTTGGAAGATCTAAGTGTTGCAGAGTGGATACCTGAGTTGAAGAAGATTCTATCACTTTCTACTTGTTTTTTCAACATCTAGGTTGATGTCCTTTAACACCTTGATCCTAATAGGAGGATTATAAGGAGAAGAGAATATGTACTCATAATAAAACTAAGTAAAATTGATGAATACTTTCCTTTTGTAAATGTCAATATAAGTACTTATATATATATATAGCTGTTTACATAGTTTAGAATTTTTGGTTGAGTTGGGCTCTGTTTGCATCTCTGTGCTTTCTCTGCACTGCTGCACTGCAGTTACAACGCAAGGGAAAATCTGCACATTAGGGTTGATTCAGAGACACATTCGCATGCACTTTCGCATGTGTCTGTGTATTTTTTTTTTATGTTTGCCTTGTTTTTTGGTTTTTACGTTACTTTTTCCATGCGTAAATGCGTTCACGTTAACGCGTATATGTGCATTTGATGGACGGATCTAAATCAGAGCATTTGCGTTATTTCTGATAAGTTACGTTATTGGTATGGTCGTGCATCTGATTCTGAGACCTGATTGCCGATGGACCTCCGCCCTATAAAACGGTTTCATTTCCGCTCCACTTACGGAACCGTTTTGGACTCGGAATTAGTGTGGAGTGTGGAGTGGAGGAGTATGAGCGCCTTCAGCTCAATGGCATAACCCGCATCAGCATGGCAGAGGCCAGATTGCACCGGAGACGCATGAATATCGATCGCATGCATGACGTTGAGCTGTTCAAGCTGACCCGACTCAATCGCGTTTCCCTCCATAAATTGTATAGTGAGCTGCGGCCATGGTTAGCCCGCACGACGAGGAAGGGGCAAGCAATTTCAGGTATGACCAAGATGTTTGGCTGCCTGCAATTTTTGGCGAACAGCTTGTTCCAGAGGCAATCCAAGTTTCTGGATGGCATGGCTACCCTTTGTCCAAAATATATTTCCTTTCCGGATGACATGGTAGCCTGGAACGCGATTAAGTTGGGATTTTATAATATCGCCGACATGCCCAACATCATGGGTGCGATCGATTGCACCCACGTTGCAATGGTCCCTCCCGCAGCCGATGAGTACATCTATAGGTAAGTTAATTATGTCATTTTTTTATATTGTTCAGCCAAACTTAATTTTATCTATCTATTGATCCCTCCTTCTGAAGTGTCCGTTTGAACCAGTTTACAATGCATACCTTAATCCCTCCTTCTGAAGTGTCCGTTTGAACCAGTTTACAATGCATACCTTAATCCCTCCTTCTGAAGTGTCCCTTTGAACCAGTTTAGAATGCATACCTTAATCCCTCCTTCTTAAGTGTCCCTTTGAACCAGTTTAGAATGCATACCTTAATCCCTCCTTCTCAAGTATCCCTTTGAACCAGTTTACAGTGCATACCTTAATCCCTCCTTCTCAAGTGTCATTTTGAACCAGTTTAGAATGCATATCTTAATCCTTCCTTCTCAAGTGTCCTTTTGAACCAGTTCAGAATGCCGACCTTAATCAATACTTATCATGTAGGCCTTATAAAAGCATTTTAATGCTGACCTTAATTAGTCCTTAGCATGTTCACCTTTATTTTCCAACACATCCATTTTTTTTTTTTTAGATTTATGTCCTTTGTTATTTATTTTGGGATTGTTGAACTCGAATCTTTATTTGTTGTTTGAGTTTGTGTTTTTGTTGGTTACCTTGGCTTGTTGTAATTTTTTTTTTTGGGTTTCAGGAACCGCAAGATGGGCCACTCGCTGAACATACAAGCAGTGGTTGGTCCGGACATGTGATTCCTCAGTGTCCTTGCAGGGTATCCAGGGTTGTCCCATGATGTCTATATATTGAGAAGCTCCATCTTATTTCGTCTTTTTGAGTCTGGAGAATTATCTGGTTGATGGCTCCTGGGTAAGTTTGGTCAAATTCCATCATTCCCTTTTCACTGTATGGCTATGAATATAGTTGATGATTCATGTCTTACCTATGGCTGTTTTCATCCCTTGATGAAATGTTAAACAATAATGCTGCTTAGAATGTGTAATTTATGTTAGTATTTTGTTATTCTTTCAGGGGATTCTGGATATCCACTCATGCCCTGGCTCCTGACGCCCGTTCTTCGCCCGCAGAATGCGGCCCAGGAGTCCTATAATCGGGCCCACCGCAAGACCTGGGCCATAGTAGAGAGGGCCTTCGCCTGTTGAAGTCCCGATTTCGTTGTTTGGACCATACGGAGGGGCACTGCAGTATGACCCCAACAAAGTTATACAAATAATCTTAGCATGTTGCATGCTTTGCCCTGAGGCTGCTTGTCCCCCGTTACGTGGATATGCCCCCCTCTCCACCCAGGCAGGAGGCAGATGAGATATATGATAGCACCCCGAGTGCCTCTGGGCAATCTGTCTGTGCCCATGTTATTGGTTCTTATTTTTCTTAAGATTTGTTTAGTTTGTTTATGTTTTTGTCTGTTTGTTATATTTGTTGCCTATGTGAATGCCTTTTTTTTTTGGTTTAAGAATGTTGTAATGCCTTAATTACAAAACATTTTACACCTGATTTGAGCGTAATGCAGTTTATTTTCTCATGTTTGTGATTACAAACCTTCATTAATGTAAAAACAACACAAACATGAATGCATCAGCTAAAGTCAAATTTCATACATTTTCTGGAAATATGACAATTTTTTTGTGAAGGGCACTCGCAGACTCCATGGACATACACTTTCAAACATAAGTATAAATTGGCCCAGACTGGCCCCTAGCAATTGTCCACATCCAGGAGTTGTAAGGTAACTTACTCGAGGCCAATGTTTACCCGCCCACCAACATCAAGATCCATAGGGAGCACGACTTTCAAGGGAAATAGTCGGCCAGGAATACATAGGGCCACATACACACCCTCTCCTGCTTGTAATTTTTCCAGCCTATGACAGCCAGACCCCATGCCAGTCCAGTCCAATCTTTTCCATGGGCAAATGTTGACTTTTTCCAGCCAAGAATGTCCCCCAATGTTGACAACAAACAGGATGAGGCAGCCAGCATTTTTTTAGGCCCAAGCCTGCTGCGTGGGAGCTTGAGTGGCCGCTTCACTGAGCCTTAAGCTCAGCCATTGGCTAGTGGGGTATGTGAGCACTCTAATGAGCTATATGGGCGAATTCCAAAGAAGGCAGCAAAGCCATAAACAACCCAATCTTGGTTGCGCTCACCACACAGGTAAATAGAGTTGGGATGTAGAGGAAAGATGTTCCTCTCCAGGTCAAATTATTAATATTGATGTTGCCCATAATAAGGTTGTGGTGGGCCTTGGAGGTGGCCCAACACCTGGGCATGTGTGGCATTCATAATCTGCCACTGCTCCAGCATCTGTCTGTTGCTAGTTCTAAATTCATCTAGCATGGCAGTGAAGTTTGTATTTAAGGTGGCCATTTGTTCTGCCATCTGTCTGTTTAAGGTGGCCATTTTTTCTGCCATCCGGCTGTTGCTCATCCTAAATTCAGTCAGCATGGTGGTGAAGGTAGTATTGAAGTTCTCTAATTGTGCAGTAATCTGCTCTATTGTTCTTTGAGGCACCTCCCCTGGGAAACTGGTCGACGTTGTTGACTGCGTCTTCCAATTCCCCGAGTTTGAGCGCCTGCAGATGCTGGAGGTCTAGGGCGAGCAACAGCACCAGATTTACTAGGCAAAACCTCTGCAGCAGAGCTAGCACTGGGGACTGTAGGCTCAGTCTCAGCCTTCTGCCCACGATGGGCTGCCAGCATGCATCCAGCTTCACTCTGCTGCAGAGGATTTGGTGCAGTAGGATGCTGGGGCAGTGGCTGATTAGGTTCCAGGGGGTTAATTTCAGAAGGTCCAATCCGGCTGGCACCCTCCTCTTCCATATGCTGGATTACATCCATTAGTGGGGGAGTCTGTTGGGACATGTGAAAAAGTGTCTCAGATTTTTGCCTAAATATCTTTGGGAACAATTAGTCATGTGCATTCACATACATCACCAGTTTCAGCAAAGTACACTTACCCTATATATATGGTCCTGTGTCCTAGGCATCAGGAAAGTAGATGGCATGCTCAAACTGGAGGGGGCTTCCACACTTCCAGAGGCAGGATGCTGTGCTGTGGTAAAAAGTAAAAGGCACATAAACACACAAACATCCCTTGATGAGCCTGATGAGTACATATGCTTTAGAACACATGTGGGCAAGCCGGAATTACAACTCCCCCAAAGGTTAAAGTTGACCTTCCCAATGAATCTTAGTCTATCTTATATGTATGACTCACCCTGTACCTACAGATTGGTCACCTTAAAGAATAAAAACATGCATGTACTGCATGTTAGGAGGCTTTACACATACAAAATGGCGCCTTAGGGGCCGTCAGCTTGCAAATAGCATTTGGCTTCTGAGTATGCTGCTGTGCATTCTTGCAATGTTGACCTTTCCCTGACCCCAGCTCAAGTTTGTCTGACCAAAGCACAGGTAGAACCCCAGTGGTAGAAAGACAAAGAAGTAAGTGTTGGCAATTTTTGACTATATTCACATCACATGCAGTGCTTTGGTAAGATAAATTGTTTTATATTTTCCAGAAATAATTAAAAGGTTGTGTATCGACTGAAAACCTTTCTAAGGACCATTAACTACTGCACCCTGGGAGAGTGTCATGAAGCCCATTCCTCAGCCATTAAACACCTGCCTACAACAGTAACCTCCCCTAAAAGCCACTCCCTAGGGGCCTGTGTTCATATCTGCCTGTGAGCCTCATTTCCAAAGTTTCCAATAGCTCACATTAAAACAATCATTACTAACCTGCAGAAATGTCCTGGGTGTCCGTGTCGTGTCTGCCAGAGAGGCCCTGTAATGGACCATAGCCAGGACCATTTCTTAAGCTCTGGTGTATTGTAATTTTGTGGGGAAGCCTCCGCCTGTTTGCAAGCTGAAAATAAGAGTATAAAAATTATTTGGCATTATGGTCACTACAACAAGCTGCAGAATGCTAACATCAAATATGTACCTGTGATTGCTCTGTTTATTCTGCTTCTTCCTTACTGCATATTTGAGGTCAGATATTTTTCTCTGGATCTGCTCCACATCTCTCCTCTCGTCCCCCGCTGCATTCACCTGTCTGGTGAGCTCTTCCCAGATTTGTTTTTTTTCGCACTTTGCTGGTAGCTTTGGAATTGCGCCCATATAGCTCATCAAAATGCACTGTTAGCCCACTTGCCAAGGCTAGGGTTTGTGCCTCACCAAACTGGCCACTCAAGTGGCCTCGCCGCAAGGTTCGGCCTAATGGTTGTTCTTCTGGCTCTTCTCTGGTTGGTGGCAATTCAGGGGACATTCTTGGCTGGGTGTGTGGTGAAGAATAGGCAGTCACTTCGCTTGAAAAAGAATGGACTGGGCTGGCATTAGGACTGGGGTCATTTGCTGGGTGGCCACAGAACTTGCAGCCTTGGATGTGGCATAGGTCTCGCTTGTTTCCACGTGTGCCGGTGGCAAATGTGGACAAGCAGGAGAGGGTGTGCTTAGGGGGCTCGGGCTTCTCGCCCTCTGCTTCTTTTTCCCCTTGGAAGTTGTGCTCCCTTGCACTTTGGATGTGGTTGCGCGGGGAGCAGGAGAGGGTGTGCTTGGGGGGCTCAGGCTTCTCGCCCTCTGCTTACTTTTCCCCTTGAAAGTTGTGCTCCCTTTCTCTTTTGATGTGGTAGGGCGGGGAGCAGGAGAGGGTGTGCTTGGGGGGCTCAGGCTTCTCGCCCTCTGCTTACTTTTCCCCTTGGAAGTCGTGCTCCCTTGCACTTTGGATGTGATTGCGCGGGGAGCCTTCTTCTTGAAGGAAGGTTCTAAACTTTTCCGGGTGCTTGAAGATTTGGATGGGCCTTGAGTTGTGGCCAATGTAGCCTTGTGGTGGCCACTTTTGCTCCGCGTTTCCGGCACCTTTGAAGTAGATTTGTGCAATCGAGTGCTCGGTCTGGAGGATGATGTTTCCTCATGCAGCTCCGGCCATTTTGTCTTGCCCTCCTTGGCTGCTGGTTGCTTTCCGCTATTTTTTTTGGGTGCCATGATGACATTCACAAAGAGAATGAGCTGTATGTCCATTACCCTTTAAATACTAAGGACTGGGTATGACGCTTACACGTTCACTTACACGTGCGTCCGGCCGTGCGCCCGGTCGCGCGCATCCCGGAAACCGTTGGGGCACTACCTATCTGCTGCGGACAAGACGAAAGATGGCTTCCACGATCTTCACCCGCCAACAACAAGATATCATTATGCTCGTAAGTGTATTGTAAGGACGTTGATTTGACATCTAAATGCATGCATAGGCCTTAAGGAAGCGCTGGAAGAAACAGTTGTTTTTAAAAGTGATTTAAACTCCGTGCCAAACAGAAGTTAGTGCGCACATGTGTGAACCAACTCACTTGCATTTAGAAGGATAGGTTAAGGCTAGAAATGTGTTGGGGAATGTCATTTAGTCAACTGATCTAATTGTAAATGATATTTGTATGCTGTTTGATCTAACAACTATTTTGATTTTTGTGTTTTTTAGACTATGATAGAGCGCAGGTAAGACTACCTGCCCAACAATTTTGAGAAGAGGAAGCTGGCCCTGGAGATCGTGGCCAGGATTCACTAGGACACGGACACCACCTTCACTTTTACGCAGATCATGGAGCACTGATCGGACCTCAAGCGACGGCACAAGCCCCTGGTGCGGCGATTTTTTGCGACCCATTTCCCAAGTAAGTACATACCGATTGCATGCTAGATGTAACAAACACAGAAGGTAGGCCTTTATTTACAAATGCTTTTATTTTCTAGTGTCTGAAATGGAGTATCGCATTATACCCACCCGGAGGCGTGCAGTCCGGCCAGTGTGGCATGAATCTGCACAACCAAGTGAAGGTGGTGGATCTCCAAGGCCAACTTCCTACCCCTCCTCTGTAGCTGTGTCAGACCAGCCCCTCGACCTATCAACAGAGGAGGGGCCTCACCGCATGGCCAGGCAGTCGTACGAAGCGACTCAGGCATTACCCTCCAGTATGTGACTCTGATTTTACCACACACAGGTACATGCTATTTAAACAAAAACTGATTCCCTTAATCTCTTTTTATAGATGAATATGTAGCGGGTGAAAGATCTGGAGCTGAGAGTGCAGCAGATCAAGCCCAGGAGGAACATGGAGAAGGTGGGTGATGTCACACACACATTCTAAGTGTCATTTGGTTACTGTTCAATCAGACATTAGAAGTGAGCCGATTTTAAATGTCTCTACAGCCTCACATTCCCAGCAGTGGCAGGCTCCAGAGCGTAGGGTGGTCCCCGAAGCTGAGGTCGTAATGTTAATATTTGGAGTATGTGGAAAATGACATCATCACCAATCAACCTAAATCCCTTGCCAATGTAATTATTATAATGACATATGGCATCTTCCATTAATTAATTCCTTAGCATAATGACATATGGCCTCTCCCATTAATGAATCCCTTAGCTTAATGACACATGGCCTCTTCCATTAATGAATTCCTTAGCATAATGACATATGGCCTCTTCCTTTCATGGAATCCTTAGCATAATGACATATGGCCTCTTCCTTTAATGAATTCCTTAGCATAATGACATATGGCCTCATGAGTTATATTAAAACATAATAATCATTCCATCCACAGCTGTGAAACATGTATTTGCACAAAAATAATTTTCTTCTCTTTTTTTACAGACACCGCACAGGCGAGATTAGCCCAACTCACTGCGCCGGTGTTTCGGCTGGTGGGCGATATACAGTAGCTCAGAGCTTCGATGGGGACCACAGATGAAGATTAATTATCTGGGGCCTGCCATGCCTTTGTATATAGTTTTTAAGTTTGTTAACCTTTTAATATTTTAAAATGTTTTTGTACAAATTTTACATTTTTAATGAAAAAAAAAATGTTGTTAAAGAAAAACCTAATCCAAAAGCAAAAATCAAAAATGGCCAAACAATTTGGCAGCTCATAATAAAAAAAAACAAAAGATAAAACTTGTTTCTGTCTCATTTTATGTAAAAGAACAACTCATTAAGGGTTGGTTACAGGAAAACGTAGGAAGAACTAAAAATAAAAGATCGCAAAGTGAAGAAGAATGAAACACTTTGCGCAATCCTACATCTTCCATGTATGACCCCTAAACCTCACCCAAACCACTTTGCGCAATCCTACATCTTCCATGTATGACCCCTAAACCTCACCCAAACCACTTTGCGCAATCCTACATCTTCCATGTATGACCCCTAAAACTTACCCAAACCACTTCCTGGTTAGGTTCTTCCTCCATGTTAGGCCCCTAAAACTTACCCAAACCACTTCCCGGTCATCTGAATCTTCATCTTTGAATTTTTATTTCACCCTTCGTTTGCCGTTAATGTATTTGTGCAAAAAAATGACACTGAAACTTTTAATTTGGTTTGGTTTTTTTTATAATCGAAGGCCATTTTTTTGTGGCTTTTTAAAAATTTTTCTTGGTGAAAAAATATTCCAAACTTTTGAATTAAAAAAAAAACATTAAAATGTGTTAAAAATTTAAAATTTATAAACTATTTACAAAAGAAAAACACAGTGACAGGACCCAGGACACTACTCTTCTTCTGTTGTCCCCAACGAGTCACGCAGCAGCAGCATATCGACCACCAACTCAAGGACCCTTCGATTCATTTCTTCCACTCTTGCCCATGTGGTCCCTGTATCAAATGTTTAAAAAAGCATTAGTTTGAGACAAATACATGTTTCTCACCTGTGGCTGGAATGTTTGTTAGTTGGCAACTTAAATCATGATGACATATGTCATTCTGCTAAGTCATTAATCTAAGAAGTGGGCAGAGGTCATTCTGCTAAGTCATTAATCTAAGGAAGTGGGCAGAGGTCATTCTGCTAAGTCATAAATCTAAGGAAGTGGGCAGAGGTCATTCTGCTAAGTCATTAATCTAAGGAAGTGGAGGCTCCCGCCTGCGTCGCTGGGTACGACTGTCTGCCCACGCCGTGCTGCCCCTCCTCTGTGGTAAGGTCCAGGGGCTGGTCGGAGGACCCAACAGAGGAGGGGTAGGACCGTCGCCCTGGAGATCCACCACCTTCACTTCCAGCTGCAGATTCGTGCAGCACTGGTCGGCCTGTGTGCCTCCAGGTGTGTCGTATTCGGTACTCCATTTCCAACACTAGAAAAGAAAAGCATTTTTAAATAAAGGCCTACCTTCTGTATTGGTTACATCTTGCATGCAATAGCTATGTACTTGGAAATGCAGGGAAATGGAGTCCGAAAAAGCGCCGCACCCGGGGCATGTGCAGCCATTTCAGGTCCGACCAATGCTGCATGAAGATTGTGGGCGCCATCTTTCCTCTTGTCTGCAGCAGATAAGTTATGCCCCAGCGGTTTCCGGGTTTCGCACGGCTGGACGAACGGCCGTACGCACGTGTACGCAAGCGCGTAAGCGTCAGAACCCGGCATTCTTATTTAAAGGGTCTGGGACACACAGCTCATTCTCTTTCTGAGTCGGTCAGTAATGGCACCCAAAAAGAATATGCCGAAAGCAGCAAAGGACGCCAGCAGCAGCAGCAGCAAACAGCCATCAAAGCGGCAGGAGCCTTCTGCAGGGCCAACAACTCGCTCCCAGATGCCCAAAAGTAAGCTGCAGGCAACCCGCAGTGCTCAGCCAAAGCCTACAAAAACAGCCAGGCAAAAAAAGGAGCCAGCGGGCAAGAGGAAGCCACAGGCCAGCAAGGCAACACCAACGGCCGCCAAAAAGGTAACAAGAGGGTGCGAAGCCCCAGCCCCCCCAGGTCCCCATCACCCCACCCACTTGTCTCCAAAGCCAAGGCTAAAAAGAGACCACACCGGGAAAGAAGCCCCAGCAGCTCTAGCTCGCCATCACCACCACCCGAACGTGTAGAAAAATATTGCAAGAGCCAAAGGCACCGGCAAAGAAGGCCAAGAAGCACCAGCAGCCCGAGGTCGGCGTCACCACCACCAGCACGTGGCCACAAATCTCATGGCAAGAGGGCAGGCACCGCGCAAGACGCCCCAGGGTCGCCATCCCCACCCGACGGGTCTCAAAATCCTCTGCCAAGAGGTCAAGGTACCGGCAAAGAAGCCAAAGCTCTGGCTCACCCCTGGACCGGCCTACTACCTCCAAGGGGCATGCTACTTCTAAGGGCCCCCAGAGGCACAGGGCCCCAAGCCTGACTTCTTCAAGCACACCCTCTCCTCCTCGGCCACATTCTCCACCGGCACAGGTGGCAAGGCACTCACCATATGCCACATCTACACCTGCTACTTCAGTGGCCCCACAGCCATGAACACCCAGTCCCTTTCCTAGTCCTGTTCTATCTCCAGCCAGCCAGCAGTCATTAATTTCACCCCAGCACAGCCAGGCCAGAATGTCCCCCGATTTGCCTGCAAACAATGAGGAGCCACAACTGCAAGCAACAGGGCGCACACTGCGCAGAGGCCACTTTAGTGACAGGTTTGGGGAGGCCCAAACTCTGGCATTGGCTAGTGGGCTCACTTTGCATTATGATGAGCTATATGGGCGCAAATCCAAAGCTACCAGCAAACAGCGCAAAGCAGAAATTTTGGAGGAGCTCACCAGACAGGCTTGGGCCTAATTACATTGGTTCTGGCTCCTCCTGTTTGTAGGCAGGATTGGGGGACATTCTGGCCTGGCAAACTACTACCTTGACCCCTGGCTGAGATTGAACTGGACTTGGATTGGGACTGGAGGTTCTTGTTTGGGTGAGCCACTGAGTTACAGGTGTAGATGTGGCATAGGTATGGCTGCTTTCCACCTGTGCCTGTGCCAAATGTGGCCAAGCAGGAGAGGGTGTGTCTGTGGCCCTATTTGTTGGCTCAAAAATATGGACATGCCAATGCTTGGCACATATGTGTGTGTATTTCATTTTTGATGTAAACGTTGGCCTGGAGTGCATTACATTTAAACTCCTGCCTGCGGCCAATTGCTATGTGGCATGATTTGTCAAAAATGACATTTGTTGTTTTACCATGTATTTACATGAACTATGGGAGTGACCATCAACTCCAATGTTTGCTTTCAAAATAAACCAAAATAATTTTGACTTGACCTGTTGTTGACTAAGTTGATGCCTTAATGTATTTTTTGGATAAAGATTACTTAAAGTATGCACAAACCAATTGGGCCCAAAAAAAAGCCATGAGTCTAAAATCAGGTGTCAGATTTTGATTAATTACTTCATTACTATTTTGGATAGTAACAAACAAAAATACAAACACAAAGCCAAAAAAAATTAAATAACAATCAATAAAGGGACAAAACAAACACAGGCACAACAAATTAAGAAAAATGTGTGGAAATCAAATTTGAACAAACGGCTTGCCCAGACGCACTAGCTGTGCCACAGTAGTGGTCCTCTGGGTCACCGCTGGGTGGAGAGGGGGGCAAATCCATATACCGGGGGACACGCTGCATGATGGCATAATTGTGCAACACAGCACACACCATAATTATATCAATGATCTTCTTGGGGTCATACTGTAGTGCCCCACCGGTATGGTCCAAGCATCGAAAGCAGGTTTTTAATAGGCCAAACGCCCTCTCCACCACGGCCCTGGTCTTCCTGTGTGCCCGATTGTATGCATCCTGGGCGGCATTCTGGGGCTGAAGGACAGGCGTCAGCAGCCAGGGAAGCAGTGGATAGCCGGAATCACATGAAAAAATTAAAAAAGAATAGCATCAATTACACATTACTCCCTAAATTGAATCAAAGAAACGGTCCTTCAACATGACTAATAGCCTGTGTTACATTTGAGCAACACCCTGAGCATACAAATTGCGCTGCCCAAAATAAACCCTAACCCCATCTAATGGATGTTGGGACAATTTAAACATCAAAGATGGCGGATGATGGCCAATCAGGAAGACTGCCAACAGGTATTGGGTTAGGACTGTGCTGCTCAGCATTGTTGGATGTCTTAACTTTTCAGGACCCCATATCTGCTTTGTCTGAGGCAAAAACAGCTCTAACCCGGCCCCTGCACTTTATCCCGCTCTCCTCTATTCAGTAAGTGTAATGCATCTAAGCAAAGATGCCGCAGATCCTATCATAAAGTCAAGAACATAATCACAGCCGAGTGTGGGGAAGCATAAAAATTAATTTATCATAAAGTAGAATTTGTCAATTTGGAAATGCCGGACAAACATTTGTCAAGGCTTTGTTGTTTGATAAATGTAATGGTTAAGGTCGTGTTTCACATGTAAACAAGGGGTACAAATAGGCATAGTTTCATACATGGGTCAAAAACTAAATTCATAGGCATACATTGAAAAGTAAATGACGTTCTTGGCCTCAACTTACCAAGGAGCCATCCACCTGAGAATTCTCCAGACTCAAACTGACAGTACAATCCCGATCTTCTAAGAATGTAGGCATCATGGGATGAGCCTGGGAACCCGGCGAGGACGCTAAGGAACTGCATGTACGGGGCCATCACTGCTTGGACATTCAGTGAGTGGCCCATTTTGCCTGTTTGGCCCAAAACCTGTGGGCCAATACAAATAACACTAACCAAGTACATAAGTATTTTGTAACCAAAAAAAGGAGATGTATGTTGGATCAAGTAAATATTAAATTGTAATTGGCTATTTAAGGTCCACATTAAAATGTTTCCCTTTGGGCCACATGATAAAAATGTGAGAGCCAAAATACGGCCCAGGGACTATTTACAAGGAGGGATTAACAGATATCCCATGTGAACTATTTCACAGGGACTATTTACAAGGAGGGATTTTACAAGGAGGGATTTTGAAAAATGAAAAAAGAAATGTAGGTAAACTATATGAAAAAAATGACAGATTGTACTTGCCTGTAGATATACTCGTCGGCTGCCGGAGGCACCAGGGCAACGTGGGTGCAGTCAATGGCACCCATGACGTTGGGCATGTCGGCGATGTTATAAAATGCCAGCTTAATCGCGTTGCTGGCTACCATGTCCTCAGGAAAACAAATATATTTCCGAGTAATGGTAGCCATGCCTTCCAAAAACTTGGATAGCGCGCAGCTCAGCGTAGGCTGGGAAATCCCGACGGAGAGGGCCCCCAGCCTCTGGAACGAGCCGTTCGCCAAAAATCTTGGTCATACCTGAAATTGCTTGCCCCTTCCTTGTGGTGCGGGCTAACCATGGCCACAGCTCACTATACAACTTATGGAGGGAAGCGCGATTAGGTCTGGTGAGCTCGAACAGCTCAACGTCATGCATGCCATCAATGTGCATGCGTCGCTGGTGCAATCTGATCTCAGCCTTCTGGACAATTTCAATGCCCATGAGCTGCAGATCCTCATGCTCCTCAAATACACTAGAGTCATTCATAGCTGCTAGTCTCAAGGTCAAAATGGCTCCATAAGGGGATCGCAAAGGAAACAGGTTTATAGGGTGGTGGTCCGTCGGCAGTCAGCTCTCTGAATGAGACGCAAGCCCATACTAATAACGTAAGTTATCTGAGCGAACGAAAAATATCAGATTTTGATGGGAAAATGATCCGAACTAACACAAATGATCCGATTTGCTTTCGTTCATCAAAAGCACATATACGCATTAGCCCGAACGTTCGTACGAATGGAAAATGAACGAAAAAAAACAAAAAAAAATGACTAACACACACAAAAACTTTCACAGACAGCTACGGAAGTCCAGACGAATGTGCCTCTGAATCGAGCCTTAAGTGCGGAAAGGGAGGAAGAATGAAACTGCGATGGATTTGAGGTAAGCATTAAGGGCGCAAAGGGAAGAAGAATGAAACCCCAATGGATTTGAGGTAAGCATTAAGGGCACAAAGGGAAGAAGAATGAAACCCCAATGGATTTGAGGTAGGCATTAAGGCTGCAAAGGGAAGAAGAATGAAACCGCGATGGAATTGAGGTAAGCATTAAGGGCGCAAAGGGAAGAAGAATGAAACCGCGATGGATTTGAGGTAAGTATTAAGGGCGCAAAGGGAAGAATATAGAAACCGCGATGGAATTGAGGTAAGCATTGTAGCAGAAGTGAGTGAGCGTAAGGTCAGAAAGATTTCCGTCTGGACGTTTATTTTTAGAAAAAGGAATTCAGAATCTAATGGGAAACGTAAATAATTCATTAGAGGGGACATTGGAAAAAGCAAAAATACGGAAGCCTACGTTGTTTCCTAAGTAACGTAAACGAAAGCTGAAAAATGACATTCTCGTTGGCGTGCGCAGCGATGAACACTTTACAGAAGGCTCCCGATGCATGCTTAGAATCACTCGTACACACATACGCAAGCGGAAACAAAACGAAACGAAAAAAAAACAGATCGACACAAAAACGAAATTCTTTTTATGTCTCTCTGAATCAACCCTTTTGTTCTAGATGGGATAGTTCACACATATGTGCTTTGTTGCGCAATGCATTAAGAAAGTGTTGCAGACACCTTTTTCAGTGCAATGTTGTAACAGCGCAGGGCAATGGGGGTCTGTGGCTGCGCGGGTGCAGTGCATATATAACGCATTGTACGTGTATTGGGTTTGCATTGAGAATTGTTTGAATTCTCAAGTGCATGCAAACACTTTTCTAAGGCAGTGCAAAGTTTGTTTTGTACATCTAAGGAAATACTTCATTTAACAAATAGTCTTTATTTATCTTAAGGGTTAAATTTTCATGTCTGCGGGGTGGACATGCGCCCAGGGGGAAGACTTGATTCACAGGTTACCCCCTTTTTTGGGGCGGGGGATCTTGTGACTTGACTCTTTCCTGGAACTCTTCATAATACCCGTTTTGGTTAATTTTTGGCTTCTGATAAAAATTTTTGTTGTCTCATTTTTGTGTCAAAATGTTTCTTGATAGTTTTTTGTGTGTCTGATTTTTTTTCATTTTCTATATTTTCTTTTTTTTATTCCTCTTATATTACTCTTCTTAGTACTAATTTTTGATTGTATTTCTTGTTATTAAAATAAATACCTAATAACCCCCATCGGCTCCTACTTATCTTTTAAATGTCGCCTGCTGTGGTGACATCTGCCTGCTTAGGGGGCCGATCCTCACCCCGCCACCTGCTTAGCCATTGCTAACTGTGAAGCATGGCATTAACTGTCCTCTTCAATGTCCTACAGCGGTCTCGCAGCTCTGCAAAGTCTCGCAGGATTTCAGGTGGCTCCATTGCATCCCATTGTGGGAAAGAGTGTGTCATATATAACTGTATGCCTTTCAGAGACTATTTCATCTCAACTTGCTTAACTGTTTACAGTAGCAGTAATTTTGTCCTTTTGGACTTTTACATGCAACTTTAAATAACCCAAATTAGTTTGAAATTAGAACCAGTGTCTTTACTATACATATCATACGTTATATGACTATTGTGTTCTTAACAAAAAAATACTGAAAAAGCATCTTATTGTGCAAATAAAAGCTTTGTGTGACCACATTGTGATGCAATCCTGAGATACTGAAGTCAACGCACTTTTGTAAATCCATTACCTGCAGATATCGAATTTTACTTTCAAAGGTACATTGGTGCAACATTTTATCTATCAAAGTACAGTTTACCTAGCCTAGTTTCCTCTAGCTGTTTTGTATTAGAAAATGAATTAGGTTGTATCCACTAACTCAAAGCCTTTTAAGCCTTTACACATAATATATTTGTAGCATAAAACGTCACTTATTAGTTCCAAAGTTAATGAGGAGAAATTAAAACAATATTTAACATTATGGCCACCACTAAAAGAATTAGTGGTGCATTTTAGGCTGGATGTCAGCCCTTAGTCATACTGTGCAAAGAGTGGCTTACATTTCACCAGGACATACACAGGAAATAACACTGGCCCCACTGCATGATGCAGGTGCATGCTACCATCAGTTAGGTGTGGTGCAGCCAATAGAAACCGCCCTACAAGACAGCCTTACCTCCCTCTAATGGAAAGACATGGGCATACTCACATGACTTTATAAATGGTATAAATACTATGTAACATCTGATTAATATCTTCAAGTTTCAGCTTCTTAGGGTCAATTCATGGTCGGCACACGCAATTTGGAGCGTCAAGTCGTGCTCTGGCTTCCGTCTGATTCATGGTTGTCAAAATGGGACGCGCTTTCATTTTAGCACCAATTTGCACACTAGCATTCCTCACTACACCAATTTGCACTTGAAATTTTCTGCTAGTGTGCTTTATGCGCACCAAAGTGTCCCCACTGCCTGATTTATGCTATGTTTACAGGGCAGCAAAGCATGCGCAAATGTGGCAATTTAAAAGAGTGAATTTTCTCCAGCTAATAGGTAGAGGAAACTGATGATTCCAATGCATAAAACGGGCTTATTTCATTCCAAAAACACATGACGTCAGCATCCTGCATGTTTATGAACAATGAAAGTGTCAGCAGCAAGTTCTTTTTAGGGATTGGACTCTTTAAAAAAAAACAAAAGTGAAGGTCCAAACAACAAAAATGTGAATATTGGAGGCCAAAATTTAGCAAAAATTAAAACAATAAAAAAAATTATAATTCAATTATTAAGCATTGATATGCAAAACCAACAGGGAGGGTTAAAGAGAACATCTGGGACAAAACACTGGCCAAAAAAGTGTTAAGGGTTAACTGGAATCACTCCAAAAAAACACCCCCCAAAAAAGGAAAACACAGGATCTCCAGAGAATACACTCCAAAATGGCAAATAGATCTTAGCAAAAAACACAGAAGCTGGAAAGATGAAATCGCTATGGAGAAACAGTAAAGGTAAGAGGAGAAACATTGGGGACCATTGGGAGCAGTTACTCGCTTAGCCGGTAAATGCACATGGGGCAGGGCCATTTGCGCTTCAAAACAGCAGATTTACCTTGTGGAAGGTGCTAATTGCTCTTCTCCCGTGCGCTTGCCATTTGGTGCGATTCACACATGAGCCCCGGGAGTGCACAGTCATGACTGATGCACCTAGACACATGCAGAATTAATTGCCTGAGCTCCGCTTGAGCGTTTTTGCACACCAACCATGAATCAATCCTATTCTGAGGATATGGAAACATCACATTAAAAATGTACACCCTCTGGTATCCATGTACACAGCATGAAAATCCATGTTACCTCCTTTTTAAAAGTAAACTTTTCTGCTCACTAATATTAGTTAAAGGGTTACTTTCTTAATAGCCTAAACTCTCAACATGACAGTGTTGCCTGAATATTTCTACATTTTAACTATGGAAATGTCAGTATCATTGGGACATGCTTCTCCCCTCACATGTTCTAAACTGTGCAAACTGTGACCATGGCAAGACTGATCACAGAAATAGGACACAAGTTACACTGCATCAGCAAGGTGTCTCTCAGAAAAGATTTCAAGCAGAATAAAACTTCAACATGAAACTATAAGATTTTTTTTTAAAGAAATGGGTAACTCTGAGTGGCCAGCCAAGGAAACTTAGGGCCTGAAGTGCCCCTATTGAACCAGTTTTGGAGCGCCGGCATCTTTGCCTTTTCTGGCACTACGCTCTTGACTACAATGGCGCTATTTACTTTGATAGTTGCATTCAGTATTGTCCGGTCTGTGTCAGCGCCTGTTGGACCCAACTGCAATTAAACCAGCGCCAGTGAGCGCCACTTTGTACCATCGTATTATAATATGATTTTTTTTTTGCATCCTAAAAAAGATTGGCGCTGTATTTTTCTGGTGCTGGTCAGCGTTTCATTATTACAGTTACAAGATATCACTGCTGGGGAAAAAGAGGACAAACTTTACAAGGCGTTTAGGCTGTGTTTTAGTTGTCAGTGTCCAAATTACACATTGGTAATTCAAAGAAGCCCGAAAAAAAAGTCGGGGAGGCTGATACATTACTAGCGCCAGGAATCGGCAGATGAGCGTCTGTATAGCACTGCTTAGAGCGACCGCTAGCATACACTAGTCTATGATCGGCTATCGGGCACTGTAACAGAGCGCCTCAGTCGCTGTAGTAACCTGGCCGGCAATGATGAAAGAGATGTATATTGGGCGTCCTAACAAAAGTACAGCACTGCAGCGAGCGAAAGGTAGCGCCAGCTCAATGTGAGGGACTCTCAGCGACTCACCCCATATTCAACAAAAAAACAGACTCACAGAACGTAGGCGCTCTGGATCTGGTTACTATAGCATAGAGCGGCAGACGCTGTGTGATTAAAGTCTGTTTTTGGACACATATACACCAGTAACAAAGCGAAAATATTGTTGTAACGTGACATTAACACTTTAATGCCAGACCTGTAATGCCAAATTTCGCAAATCTGACGTGTCTATTTATGTGATAATAACTTTTGTATTTCGTTTTGTTTTCCGTGAAACACTGTACTTCGTATTAGTGATAAATTGAAGTTGATATGGTTTACATTTATTTATGAAAATATCTAAAATGTAATGTCTGAATGTAAAAATTAATGTAAACATCTGTAAATGTAAAAGCTTTTTAGAGCCTTATTTAAGAAGCGTCAGCACCACACAGCGCCACTCTTTTGCCCTTAGCAGCACTCAGTGTCAGATTTTACAACTGAAAAATTACTAATGCCAATGTGCCTGAAAATGATGCAACGCCGGGCGCTGTAGCTCAAGATCCCATAGAGCAGAACTGGATTGAAGTGTTCAATGCTTTTAACTATATTAAACACATTTATTTGTTCAGAACTTGCATTGGGATTTATCAGTAATTGAAACCCAGAACCTAGATTGCTTAAAAATTTGTAATTTGGACAACAACAACTAAAACACAGCCGAAAAGCACTGTAAAGGTTGTCCACTTGTCCCCAGCAGTGATTTCTTGTAACTGTAATGATAAAACACCGACCAGCCCCAGAAAAATACAGCACAAAGAATTAAAGGAGGAAAAAAATCATAAATATGATGTTGAGTGCCAGAATAACAGCGGTCCAAAGTGGCGCTCACTGGGATAATCGGCAGATGGGTCTAACACAGGTCAGCCAATATCTAAGGCCCTTATTTAACAAGGGATAGCGCCAGGTAGCGACTGGTGAGCGAACGGTAATGACGCTCCCCGCCACAATCACACATTTATCAAGCCGATCCTGCTTAGCGACTGAGAGAGCGCCAGATAGCGAATCATTCATCATTATTCCAGCCTCACCCCACAGCGCCAGCGAGCGACCTTGAACAGCGCCAGGTATGACCTCTCGCTACCTGGCGCTCTCCAATGCATTTCAATGGAACAATCTTTAATTAATCATAAATAATTGTTATTTTATTTTTTTTTTTTTTTTAATGTGAAAAATTCTGTTACCACTTCTGCAATGTAAGATATTTTTTTTAAGGTAAAAAAAAAAAAAAATTAAAATTGTGCAGAATTGATATTACAGGTCTGATATTAATGTAGTCATATTACAAAATGTTTTTATAAACTTGTTTTTTTTTTGTTTAAAAAAATATGGTTGTTTGGGGGTTAAAAAACTACTTTTAACCCATCGCCGCCAGCACTCTGGGGTTTAAACATGCATTTCACAGCGCGAGAATTTTTGTAGCATGATTTCATGAATATGGTGGGAGCCGTTCGCTATGGCCATTCGCTATCATGCGCTCCCATACAGCGCGGAACCTGCCAAATAGCGACTCCTCACCCAATGTTCAACATTACCGCACACCGACTGAGTCGCTGTCAACAACCGAACAACGGCCAAGCACAGCGACTACTAGTGGGCGCTCTGAAAATTCCGCTACAGTCGCTCAACTGTCGCTACCTGGCGCTATTAATGAATCGGCCTCCCCGTGCAACAATTAAAGCTAATTAGTCGTGTTCGGTGTAGCGACTGCTTGAGTACACGGCACAGCGCCAGATTAGACCGTAATGCCGGTACGCCGAAGCTGGCACTGTAGCCACAAAAATGATGCTAAAAGGCGCACATCATAAATATGGCCCTTAATTTTGATGTCCCTAAAAAAACACAAATCCCACACAAAAATGTTAATAAATAACATTACGTAAATAACTTCTTCTTATAGTCGGCACCTCCTTTTATTTTTGGGGGACATTAGAAGGCTTGAAATTTTTTTAATTTTTCAGTTTTGACAAAGACCATATTTTTTGGGGCAACTTCATGTTTGAAGTTACTTTAAAGTGGAACAAACCCAGGATTTTGACTATCCCAGGCTTTGGTCCTTGCCCCGGGGACACCCCGATGTAAGATGCCCCACTGTGTGAAACCCTCAAAGTCGCCCACTACAACTAACCCCTGGTCATCTGGCGCATGCACTGCCTCCTGTCCAATCAGCTCACTTAACTACACTAACGCAAGCTCATCTAAGGAGCCGAGTCTAGCCGATTTGCTGCAAGCACAGCTGAGTGTGCCGGTGGCTGCATCCCCGCTACCATTTAACAGGGAGCATGCCTGTGGTGGCCATTCACAAATGGCTGGCACGGGCACACACCCTGCTAAATGGATTACAGAAATGCTCACACATGGAGAGATGTGCGGGGGCCACAATTCTGGATGCCCCAGGGGGAAGGAACCTAGCTGCCCTGGAATCTTATAGATTCCAGGCCTGATGGCCGTGGGTTTTGGCCGTGGGGAAATGGATACCATATTTTATTTTGCAGTTTCTCCTGAACATGGTAATACATTTGGGGGGAAGAGAAAAGGTGCTATAGGGGTTATGGAGCACGGATATCTCTGGAATAAACTGCAGATACCATGTTACATTTGCAGAGACCTGGAGGTACTAAAACAACAGAAATGACAAAAACCTTCTACAAATGACTCAATTTTGGAACCTGCACCCCTCAGGAAATGTATCTAGGGGTGTATTTTTATGCTCAGTGACCAATGTTATAAAGTGTGGTGAAACACTTGTGGATTCAATATATTCACTACACCCCTAGATTAATTTCCTGGGGGTGTAGTTTCCAAAAAGGGGTAGTACCTCCAGGGTTCGGCAAATGGGTACAATAGGGGCATCCAATATATTGGGGTGGGCTAAGGGAGGACTGTTGGGAAGAGGTGGGTGGGTGGGTAGGGGGGCTGCAAGAGCATGTAGTGGGAGGCCTGGGATGTTGAGAGAGAGAGGGAGCACCCTGTGAGGGGGAGGGGAATTGGGATGGAGTGGGTAGCAGAGATGTTGGGGAGGGGTCTGCGTTATTATAAGAGGGGGCTGCAGGGAGCTCTGGAGATGCAGGCACGTGGGGAGGTGCTAGTCAGGGCAGAGTGCAGCCTAAACAGGAACAACCAGAAGCATAAAGATTTTCGGGACAGTGACTGCCCTCTTTGTGGGGCATCCTAATTTGGGATGTTCCGCCGTGTGAAGTCCACGGGATAACCTGTATACTCACCTTTCCAGCAATCCCACAGTGCATGCTCCCAAAGTTGTTCCTCTTTAAAGTGGACCTATCAGCAGGATTGACACTATTCTGGGGATATGTGCTTGTCCCTGGAGCGTCCCAATTTAGGATGCTGCATTATGTGAAACCCCAGATCCCTTACATAAATTACCTTCTCGTCAGTCCCACAACACATGCATGGGCTCTCATCCAATCCCAGCCTATCCAAATGACTGGGCATGAGAGCATGTCTCAGTTGGACCTTGCAAATTGGGTTGCCCCAGGGTCACTTGGTCCACGAGCGGGGGGGGGGGGGTTACTGAGGGGGTGATCACCTGGGGGAGGAATACGGAAGGAAAGAGAGGCCCTTCCCCCTACCCCACTGTATTTTCCTGCTGATCTTTACAGCTGCAACCCAGGAACAGCAAGGCTGCAGTCTGTCTCCCGGATCTCCACCTCCTCCACCTCAAGTTACGGGCTGTAACGTTCTAACGCGCTGCCGCCCTTGTATTCTTTCCCAGAGCCTGGGCTGCTGCTGATCTTCTGCACTGATTCTGATCTTCAACCCTGCAGTCTCCGCCACCGCCCACAGCCGGTGGTGGCGGAGACGGACAAATAAGCTCTGAGACTTGGGTTGCTCCAGCAGTGATACTAGAGCAATGTTCCGCACAGTGTGGGCTCCATCCTGTTAATTCCCCAGTTTCCCAATTTGATGGTAGGGTTGTGCACCTTCAACCAGGGGACGCCTAAGACAACTGGGGCTTCAGGGCAGTCTAAGACAAAAAAAACTCAAGGTTCTCAGAATGGTCCCACAACTAGGTTGATTAAAGGGGTTTTGGAGGTGACAGTTCCTCCGCGAACAGGAGTATTGTTTACTGCCAAAATCTGAAGGGGCTTCCCAAGGGGAATTAAGGGAATGCCTAAGACGGCTAATATGGATTTATCCAAGAAGTTGCCAACCGCTCCGCTATTGACAAAAGTCGAGATGGATTTCCTGGACAACTCCCAACCCACAGTAGCAGGTAACAACATCTTACTTCTGTGAAGGGGAGTTACCTGGCCGTCCAGACAAACTTTCTCTATCTTGTCAGGATGTTGCAATCCCGCCAAAGGTCTTTTATTGGGCAGGTCCTAACCAGGTGACCTGAAACCCCGCAGTACATGCATAGGCCTAAGGTGCGACGTCTACTCTTTTCAGCCTGGGAAAGGTGAGTAGCACCGAGTTGCATAGGCTCTTCTGGGGGCAAAGATGAGACAACACCCATAGGGGATGACTCCTGGTGGGAACATTCCCAGGAGTGAGAGTGAGTCTTCTCTATATGTCACTCCTGTAGCTGTCAATTTTAATGGCCATAAGCATGAGTTCATCCAGGCTTTTAGGGTAAGGAAAATTTGTTAGAACATCCTTAACACCCTCTGAAAGATCAATTCTATACTGACTACAGAGGGCAGGATCATTCCAACGGGATTCAATCGCCCAGCGGCAGAATTTGGCACTATATTCCTCTGCTGAGCATTTCCCCTGTATCAGGCTTCGAAGCCTAGCATCAGCGGTCGAAGTCCTGTCAGGGTCCGAATACAGGATCTCCATAGCGGAGAAAAAGGCTGAAACAGATTGCAAGGCCTCATCTGTGGGCGCTAAGCCAAACGCCCAGGACTAGTCACCTTGGAGCAGAGAGATAACCAGGCCCACCCTCTGCATTTCTGTGCCAGAAGAGTAGGGCCGCAGTCAGAAATAAAGTTCCCAGGAGTTCTTGAAGTTGGAGACTCTTGTACGATCCCCATCAAATTTCTCGGGAAGGGGAACCTTCAGCTCAACAGGAGGTGAGGATAAAGGTGGTGCAGGCAGCTGACAATTTTCTTGATCAGTCACATGTTGGGCCAGCTGGTTAATGGTGGTAGCCATGGCCTGAACTTGTTGTACAAGTTCTTCCATATCAATCTTTTTTGGCCTGTGATAATGTCAGATCCCGAGAATACCTGTCTTTGTTGTGAGCCTGCAACCCCCAATCTCCACAGCCAGCTTCACCTATAGACAAGCCCCCGTTTGCCGGGACGCTATATACGCCTCGCCGGACACGGTTGCCCCCAGGACTTGATGGCTCAAAGATTGTAGGCTCACAGGGAGTGAAGACAGATAAACCGAAGGACCGAAGATCAGACTGGGCGAAGTAGGTAAGTACTGGAAACAGTTTGGGTGCTTCGGAAACAGGTAAGTACTGGAAGCAATTCGGGTGCTCAAGAGTAATCAAGCGAAGTCAGACGTCAAGCCAAGGGTCACACCGGGAGGCCAGAGAGCTGCGCAGTACAAAGGGATGAGAAGGAGTCGTGGTCGAGATTCAAGCAAATGGTCAATAACGATATTCACAGGAAATCACAGGAGAAATCACAAAGCCAGCTGAACGCTATCACAGGCACTGACACACTGAAGTGGTAATCCCTTTATAGCACTGAAACCGATTGGATTGGACAGGAAGGCAGTGACTGTGATTGGTGCACTTCGGATCTGTGGTTTGATTGGTGCACTTAGAGACCTCTGGGCTGATTGCCCCATCTGAACTTTAAAGGCATAACGTCCAGAACTGGACCTCCTAGGATTTGCTCCTTTAAACAGCCTCTGGCGGTCGCGGAGAAACCCCGGCCAGTCGCCTAAGGACACCATGGGCACAAACTGAAGGTAAGTCATTCATGACACTAATGAGTGTCTGCAGACAACAGTAAAGCATTGTGGAGGCTCCTCGCAAGTTCGGGATGCATTTCAGCAAATTAAGTTGGGCATTTGGTGAGGATTTATAGAGAAAAACAGGCAAATATTTATCCATTCTTCAAAAACATCCAGAATGCCTCTAAGGGGGCTATTTAAGAAGGGATAGAACCAGGTAGTGCCTCGTAGCGGCAGGCAGAGTCTTTGCTGTATGCAAAACCACATTTAAGAAAGCGAATCTGGTGAGCGCCTCTAACAGCGCCATGTAGCGTCACATGTATTAATCCAGGCGGCTATGCGTATAGCGCCGGCGCTCTAAGCTCAGGAGCGCCATGTAGTACCTGTCGCTCAGTGTTGCTCTCTCATACATTTCAATGGGCTTTCATTAGTTGTGTATAAATAGCGTGTTTGCCAATTTTTTTGCTCAATTCATTGTGTGACCTCTCCTGGCTGCAAACAAACATTTTTATACATTTGTTGGACTTTTTATATTTTTATGCAGAATTGTATTTATAGGTCTGGCACTAAAGTGTTATTGTCCCAGTGTTACAACAATGTCCTTCCATGTGTTTTCACTTTGTAACTGGTGTATATGTGTTCAAAGACTTTGATCACACAGTGTCTGGCACGCTATGCTAGAGCGCCCAGCTTTAGAGCGCCGACGCTGTGTGTGTAGTTTTTTGTTAAATATGGTGTGAAGCACTGAGTGCTGGACGCACTGAGCTGGCGCTACCTCTAGCTCCCTGCAGCGCTGTACTGGTGTTAGAGCACCCAACACACATCATATTCATCAATGCCGGCCAGGTTACTAGAGCGACCGAGACTAGAGTGAGCTGTGTTACAGCGCCCGATACTCGCTTACATCGTCTACTAGAGGTCACTCTAAGCGCAGATATACAGAAGCTCATCTGGCAATACCTGGCGTTAGTAGCGCATCAGCCTCCACATGTATTCTTCAACCTCAGACATACAGCTAATATAATTAATATCTATGTTCAATGTAGCACAGGGAATCCTTGAAGTGATGAAATGGCTATTTGAGCAAACAGTATTTGCGCAAAGTACTATACATCGAAAGAAGATCTGGGCAAGTGTACCTTGATGCTGGTTTGAAGACAAATGGTAGTCACATAAAATATTGATTTGATTCAGATTTCTTCTCTAATAAACTATTAACATTTTGTTTAGCTCTCTATTACTTTGCAATATATGTATTTACAGAAGCTAAAGCTAACACTGCCCACATGGATGCTAGGCATCACAACAGTATTTCACTAAAGATGCCTAAATATTGTGCATTATGTTCAAGCTCTTTCATTCCTGGGTTAGTGTCAGCCACAGCTAGTTCTCCTCCTCACCAATGGTGATCCATATAGTTTGCCAGATGGTGTGCACGCAATGAATGGTGCCACCCAGTCCTGTTAAATGCCTGCAGTCTCATTTATGGGGACTCAATAGTTAATAGACCTATTATTTCAGTGATGCTGCAGCACAATTGTTTGGAGCTCTGCTTTAATATTGAGGTAACTATAGTTTACAATTGGATCCACTGGATTTATTTATGGTAATTTAAAAAGTAGACAATCCACTTCCAGGATACAGATTATTAAGGCTCTAAATTTGCTTTAATTTCATCATCCTAACTTCAAAGTTTTGTGTCTAAAAGCCAAGTACAGATGGCTCTTCTGCACAAAGAAAAGGCAGAGTGCTAGCTAGCTCCTGGTTTTTGTTTGTGTTCCTTTCCCATGAGCATTTAAGTGGTACCCTTAGTCATACACCAGCTCTTCACCAGGAGAGAGCTTGGCATATCTAACAAGGCCTCATTCTGCACATTCTTCCTCGACATTCTGCCGTAGTCGTCACACTACCCTATTATGCTGTGGATTTTTACATTAATGTGTGGCCATTATGAAAGCTTGCCCAGATATGACCATGCTTCTTTGGCATTCCTGTTTCTTCTACCTCATTTAGGAGTCTGCCTATATAAAAGCGAGAGAAACCCTCCTCTTCTTTGCTCTTGCAAGTTTCCTTCACAAACTCCCAATTGTCACTGCCAATTAGTGCATTGTTAGCAATGGCGTTACTGTAGCTAGTGGATGGTCTGCTTTTGTGCTTCTCCAGTCGGCCGTGGGGGCAGTCAAGTTTCATTTAGGATTGAGCATAACATGGATAGAAAATGCCATCAGAAAACCAAGAGAAAGAAAGAGAAGTGAGGGAGGGAGGGAGGAGGTAGCTGCGTGTTTGAGGAGGACCAGGGCAGAAGCATGAATGCTATTAAAGTGTTAGCCCCGCTTGGTGAAAGGGCCAATGTGCAGGCCTTACATTGAAAACTCCTCTCTGAAACACAAAAGCAAGCTAGGCCATAGCCTTAATTAGGGCTCTAACTGTGCTATGTCCACAGCGCCAAAATATGAATTGCCCCCATGTTTACCCTCCTTCCCAGCAATCAAATAATGAGTGATGGGGCCACTATTCTCAGTCTCGCAGGGTGTAGCGTTTTTATTCTCATACTTCATGTTGGTTTTAGCATTTTTCATGTTAACCCCTAGCTGTAGTACATAATTTATTGAGTTTGTTACATATCTAATATGATTTTGCGACATGCAGCGCATCAAGTAATTTAATGAAATGTATTAAGGTTGTGGTCAAAACGAAGTGGAAAAGGGGTTCTATAATATTTTTTTTTATTACAGCTACCACCAAATGTTCCTGAACATATCTGAATTACCATTCTAAACTGAATGCTAAAAATGTGTTTAAGGAAAAAAAAAACATTTGCAAGCTGCAATTCTATGCAGTTTGGCTAAATGTAATCTTCTTTTAAAATGAAAGCATTTAAAACACACATAAAGTGCACCTTAATGTGCCGACTTTAATTAAAAAAACATAATAATTATAGCAAAACACATGAAAAAAATCGACAAAAATTCTTATATGCACAATAAAAACACTTAAAACCTCCAAAACCTCATTGTATTAACACAGATGACTGTAACGTAATGGATCCACGTATTCGCTGCAAAACGTTAATAAACATTTACTTATCGATCTGGTATGTGTCAAGCTTTAGAACCAAACATAGGTGTAACTACTATGATGGGGATGGAGTCTCACAGCGCTGTCATCTGTACCAAACTATTTCTATTATTTCTTGTGAGAGATGTCACAAAGGCAAAACGAAATGATTTGCATGGATCTGCCTATTACTAAGATTCATGGGTAAATTCTGTTATTTTTGTTCTATTTGTGCCATGTAAATACTTTTACCTTTTAGTAGAGGATTTCTTTGGCCCATTATTTTAAGCCTAACATAATTCTTTGCCTAAAAGGTTGAGTTTTGACTCATTTTGACTATCCTGGGTTTTGGTCCTTGCCCCTAGGGGATGGCCCACTGTGTGAAACCCCCTAGGTCGCCCAATCTCACTCACCCTTCCCTGGTCCTATGGCGCATGGGCAGCCCTCTCGCTCAGATCTGCGCCCGCCCCTTCGTCTAATAGCTTGTCGAAGGGGAGCGGATCTGAGCTCACCCCCCCGCTACCTTCTAACAGGGAGCGTGCCCAAGCCGGCCATTCACAAATGCCTGGCGCGGGTACACGCCCTGCTAAAGGGATAGCGGAGATGCGTCCACAGCTTGTGCATGTGCCATTGGACCAGGAAAGAAGGAGTTTCCGGGCGACTTGGGGGGGGGGGGTTCACACAGCGGGGCACTAAACAATGGCATACATATATAACTTTTTTCTTTTTTCAGTTGAACTCAATTGGCTTAGTGGACCCCCAGTCTGTGATTTGGGGCCCTGATGCTGCTGTGTTGCATTTTTAGATAATTGCCTGCCTGCTGTTTCCACCTTCCCAGTGATGTCATTTATACAGCAACCGGCTTCTTGTAGCAGCAGCATACACACTGGAGGCACTGGTGTGGCAGGTACAAGACTAACTGGCAAACCAGATACCAACCCTGTGCATAGTCCTGCAATCCTAACGCAGAGCATCCTCCAGTCCCGGGCATCCCTTTATACCCCTCCCACACTCAGGCACACCCCTGCACCAACCACCACAATGCACCCCCCTCACCCTCAGGACATCATTTTCTTTCCCTTACCACTGCATCCCCCAGCACCCTTCAGACCCCTGCATTTTCCACTCCTGGAAAGTCTTCTGCACCACCACCCCCTGGCATCCCCCCTGCATCCTTACACCCTTATAGGGGGGTTATGATGGTGCCCTATGCTATTGCAGCCTCATTCCTTTTGGGAAAGAGGAGAAACTGAAGGAGTGTGCCCCTGACTGTCTGTGTATGAGAAGCAGGGAGGGGAATTTCAAGCACCTCACAGCAGGAAGGGGGACCAAGACCTCCTCATAGTCTAAAGGTGTGACAGGGAAGAGTCCTGTCTTCAGTCCTGCCAGAGCCAGCAAGCCTCCCATCATCTTCTCTGCTCCCCTTATACCCGGGGTGCATATAGCCGGCCCCCATCAGCACCAAACCCCCCAGGACACTCATTGACTGGGTTCTGGCCCCAACTCAGACAAGTTATATTTACAATGTAAATAGCTGACTATTTACAAATGACTATTTAGAGGCTGATTCAAGACTAGCGCCACGTATTGCCATTTGTGTGTCTCTTAGAGCATGCCGCAAGAGTACGCTGCAAACGGGTGTCTGGCGCTATAACATAGCTTTGGCGCTGGACGCTGTGGTATCCTGTCCAGCATTTATAAATGTAATGTCTGGAGGGCGCTGTAGAAGCTCTCCCTGAAGCACTGCATATGTATTGCCCCGAGCGAAAGCAGCCCAGAGCAACGCCACATATGACAACAGGACAACGCTGCAGCAAACGATAGGTAGAGGCAGTTAAGTATTTAGAAAAAGAAACAAAGCCAGCGTCGGCGCTATAAAACTGGGCACTCTAGCGACGTGAACCGGACGCAATATAAAAAATGTCTGTTTCTGAACACATATACAACAGCACCAGACCAAAAACACATGGAATGACACTGCAATGGCAAACCTGCACATACAATTCTGGCAGAACTAAAAAAAAAATCAAATATATGAATTTGGTTGGTGGCTAGGAGAGCCAAAACAATCATCATATGATAAAATACTGGGAAAAAGTGGATCCAAACACTGTTTATACAAAAACAAATGAAAGACCATTGAAATGTATTGGAGAGCGCTACTGAGTGACAGGTGCTACATGGCGCTGCTGAACATACGCCGCCGGCGCTTTATACTGAGCCACCGCTAGTGATACATGTGATGCTATTAGAGGTGCTCACCCGTTTGACTTTCATATATATGGTTTTCACATACTGCGTCCGGAGTTAATCTGAAGCTACGTAGTACTACATGGCGTTAGCGCTTCTTAAATAAGGCCCCTCATTTCTTAGCCAATCTGCATGGATTTGATATTATTTCACACTGACATCTTAGAACTTTCTTTTGCATCCTTAGATGTCATATATAATAATTAGGGATGAGCGAATCGGTTCTAACGAACCTGAATTCGCTCCGAATTTCAGGGGAAATTTGATTCAGCACGAACCCGAATTTTTAGTGGTTCGTGCTGACCAAATTTTCCCTGAAATAAAAAAAAAAAATGCCGGCATGGTGGGAGCGGGGAGGCCGGCTGCGCTGATGCGTCCTCTGATGACAGCTGACAGCGCAGCCGGCCTCCCCGCTCCCACCATGCCGGTAAGTGTTTGCTGTATAGTGGGAGCGGGGAGGCCGGCTGCGCTGATGCGTCCTCTGATGACAGCTGACAGCGCAGCCGGCCTCCCCGCTCCCACCATGCCGGTAAGTGTTTGCTGTATAGTGGGAGCGGGGAGGCCGGCTGCGCTGATGCGTCCTCTGATGACAGCTGACAGCGCAGCCGGCCTCCCCGCTCCCATCATGCCGGTAAGGGTTTGCTGTATAGTGGGAGCGGGGAGGCCGGCTGCGCTGTCAGCGGGCTTCCTCTGATGATGCGTCCTCTGATGACAGCTGACAGCGCAGCCGGCCTCCCCGCTCCCACCATGCCGGTAAGTGTTTGCTGTATAGTGGGAGCGGGGAGGCCGGCTGCGCTGTAAGTGGGCTTTCTCTGATGACGCGTCCTCTGATGACAGCTGACAGCGCAGCCGGCCTCCCCGCTCCCATCATGCCGGTAAGGGTTTGCTGTATAGTGGGAGCGGGGAGGCCGGCTGCGCTGTCAGCGGGCTTCCTCTGATGACGCGTCCTCTGATGACAGCTGACAGCGCAGCCGGCCTCCCCGCTCCCATCATGCCGGTAAGGGTTTGCTGTATAGTGGGAGCGGGGAGGCCGGCTGCGCTGTCAGCGGGCTTCCTCTGATGACGCGTCCTCTGATGACAGCTGACAGCGCAGCCGGCCTCCCCGCTCCCACCATGCCGGTAAGGGTTTGCTGTATAGTGGGAGCGGGGAGGCCGGCTGCGCTGTAAGTGGGCTTTCTCTGATGACGCGTCCTCTGATGACAGCTGACAGCGCAGCCGGCCTCCCCGCTCCCACCAGAGATGAGCGATTCGCTAAAGTTCGATTCGGACGAACCCGAATTTCTTTGAGAAATTCGGCGAATCGTCCGATTCGAATTTTTGAGAAGTTCGCTCATCTCTAATAATAATAAAAAAAATGATGAAATTAAAAATGAGAAATGTCTTTTTTTTACATTATCATTTTTTTGTTGCAAATTATTCCAAGACAAAACATGTTTTTACTGTGAACATTGACAACATTTGTGCAATTGGTTAGGCTGATTGCAAGACCTGAACGGAGAGGAGCACGTTATAGATTCTGGAGGCCTAATGCTAAAGGTTTTATGGCACCATGCTGCCAGAACGGATGTGGTGCAAGGCCAAAACATAAGAACAAAGTGACTACTTTTTAAAATGTTTACCAAATAAAGTTTTAATCTTGGGGAAAGTTGGACATTTTGGCTGTTTTTTTTCTTAAAGTGGACCAACACCCAGGATTTTGACTATCCTGGGTCTTGGTCCACTTCGGTGGGGCACCCCCGATCGGGGTGCCCCGCTGTGTGAAACCCCCCCTAACCCCCCGAAAAACTCACCTCTCCCCGCTCCCAGCGCCGACGTACAAGGGAAGATCTGGAACGTCTAAGCGGCGGCGGCCGCCGCCGCCTCCCTCGCGTCACTTTTGACGCGCGCGCGCGCCCGCGCCGGCCATTCGCAGGCGGCCGGCGCGGAGGTGCGCACGCCTACAGGGGCGCGAGGGAGGCGGCGGCGGATAAGGTAGGTGAGTTGGGGTGTTTGGGGGGGGTTTCACCCCGCGGGACATCCCGATCTCGGATGTCCCGCGGGGTGGGGGGTGATCGGCCCGGGAATCTTATAGATTCCCGGGCCGATCACCCGTGGGTGTTGGTCCACTTTAAGGAAAGCTAAATGAAATGAAAAGAATATTCCAGGCAAAAGTTTCAATAAGCTTTTTGCTTGCCTCATGACGGCTGTCAGGGGACACATTTTTCATTCCCCATCACTTTGCTCCTAATAAACCCTATATAACTTGCCTGAAAATGAATGGACCCTCACATTGAAACCAGCATAGATGAGTCATCGTCTGCTATTGAGAAGGTCCTGCAGAGGGGACAGAGTTGAATGGAAGTTCTAGAGAAATATAAAGCAGGCTGTATGAAAGCTGCAGCTCCTGACAGCCAGCATGGGATGTCCCTGCTGTGTCCTAACTTTGCACTCTGTGCAGAGAGAGAAGGAGAGGTGCTGTAGCCATAGGGGGTTATTTAAGAAACGCTAGCGCCAGGTAGTGCCACGTAGCGGCAGGTGAACGCTGGGCGTTGTATGTGAAAAACACATTTAAGAAAGCAAATCCGGTGAGCGTCTCTACCAGCGCCATGTAGCATCACATGTATTACTACAGGTGGCTCAGTGTATAGCGCCAGCCCTCTAGGTTCAGGAGCACCATGTAGTACCTTTCGCTCATTATCGCTCTGCCATACATTTCAATGGTGTTTAATTTGGTTGTGTTTAAATAGCGTGTTGCTAGCGTGTTTAAAATGTTTGGCTCAAATCATTGTGTGGCCTCTCCTGCCCTGCAAACAAACACTTTTATTGTTTTTTTATTTATTTATTTTTTATGCAGAATTTCATGTGCAGGTCTGCCATCGCAGTGTCATTGTCACAGTGTTAAAACAATGTCATTCCATATGTTTCCACTCTGGTGCTGGTGCTTATGTCTTGACAAACAGACTTTTATCTCATAGCTTCTGGCGCTCTATGCTAGAGCGCCCAGATTTAGAGCACTGGCGCTGGTTGTGTGTAGTTTTCCCATGAATATGGGCTTCAGCACCGAGTGCTGGACGCACTAAACTGGTGCTGCCTATCGCTTGCTGCAGTGTTGTCCTGTTGTTAGATGTAGCATAGCCTTGGGCGCTACGATCTTAGGACACCACCGAGCATTTGTGATTGGCTCTGCAGTGAATCAGGGAAAGCGCTTCTACAGCGCCCATCACACATCACATTCATCAGTGCTGGACAGGATAGTACAGCGCCACTTGTCTGCCCGCTATGCTAGGTTAGAGCATCCGACAACCACTTACTTGGTCTAATAGCGGTAGCTCTAAGCGCCGCTATACAGACGCTCACATGGCGATATGTGGCGCTATTATTAAATCAGCCTCATAAATTATTGAAACTGTTTAGGGGCTTTATTCATGAAGGGATAGCACCAGGTAGTGCCTTGTAAGCAGCAGGTAGCGGCAGGTAGCAACAGGTGAACGCAGTCCGCTGTACACAATACCACATTTATGAAGGCGATTCTGGGGAGCGACTCTTACAGCAACGCGTAGCGACTGATTCATCATCACAGACGGCTCAGCGGACCCCAGCGGCGCTCTGGCTTTCAGAACGCCTGGTATTACCACTACCTGTTGCTCTCCCATACATTTCAATGGACAATACTTCTCTGTAAACATGTTTTTTTTTTTTTCAAATAAAATCCTTGTGTGAGGTCTTCTGGCCAATTAAATGTAATTTTTGAAAAGCTTAATGAATTATTGTCATTACAGGTCTGGCATTAGTTTTAATGTCACAATGTTATAAAATTGTCATTCCATATGTTTTCGCTTGGTTACTAGTGTTTAAACAGACTTTAATCACACAGCGTCTGGCACAAGTGACACAATTTAGAGCCCCGGCGTTCTGTCAGTGTTTAATTTTAATGAATATGGTGTGAGTCACTCAGATTCCTTTACACTGAGCAGTTGTTCGCACCATGCATCGCTCTACCGTTGTTAAATGTAGTGTAGGCGTGTCTCGCTATAGCGCAGAACACTGTCTTGCGTACGCTGTTTCAATATTGCGTTTTATAGCTTAATATTTGGTGTTTTATTGCGTTGTTAGCTTGTGAGGGGGTCAAAGGTTTTGCTTTCGTTTTCTGCACTTCCGGTTTTACATCTGCGAGGATCCACCATGCCACCTAGAAGGCCAGCCCGTCGCCTCCCTCAAAAAGAAGAGGCAGCGCGTGGATCCTCAAGTAAGTGGGCAAGCGGTCAAAGTAAGTGTACATATGAAATGTGTGTTAATGTATGATGTACTGTGTATTATTGAAATGTGTTTGATTTTCATGCATCTTTAAATGTTTAATGCTTTATTGTATTTTCATCCATAATCGTATTTTATTGTAATAAAATTAATGTGATAAATAATATTTTATTTTTTAATTAATATTTTTATTAAATAAAAAAATATATTTTTTTTATAAAGTTTTTTTTGGACATTGTTAATAACTTTTATTTTAAACAATATCCATAGACATAGTTATATATTGGAACATATAAGCACTTTTTAGTGCATATATATTGTGAATTTCACAATGCCTGGTTAATTATTAAAAATGTATCATTTAAACTGTACACTAATGATTTTTATTTAAATTTTAATATGTTAATGTAATTTTTTTATTTTTATTTTTTACTAGGATTTCTGCATTCAGGAGTACGACTATGCCCTGGGTGCTAAGAGCAGCATAGTGGAGGAGGTGACGGCCACCGTGTCCCGGCGCTTCAACACGAGGTTTACAGCAAGATCCATCATGCAGAAGTGGTCCGATTTCAAGCGCCGAGACAATGAGGGCGTCTACCGGCTCTATAAAGCCTACGCATCTAGTAAGTCCAACACACATACACAAAATTAACATATGTGAACATTAATCTGCTGATGTCTAACCAATTATTTTGTTTTTTTGTTTCCTCTCCACAGATAAGCATGCTTCCCTGGGTAAACACAGGAAAGGTATCCTCCCCCACACACGTGTGGTGGGGTCGGATGAGTCTGTGGGGGAGGGTCCCTCTCGAATATCCCATATTGAGGACCCAGGGGAGGAAGGGGATGACGCCCCAGTGGAGAGTGCTGCTGGGGTGAGGGCTGTATTATTATTATTATTATTATTGTTTATTTATATAGCGCCATCAACTTCCGTAGTGCTTTACAAGGTAAGAATACAGGCAAGGTAAAACATATAGCACAGAGAACAATACAAAATTAGATGCCACAGGTTAAAACCAAGTGTTGTGAGCACAGGAGACAAAAGGGAGGAGTGCCCTGCCCTTGCGAGCTTACAGTATGGAGCCTAAGCCACTCTGAAGTAGGGAGTCCACCACACTCCCTGAAAGATGAGAGGGAGGAGGGTGGCCCATTGGGTTTGGGATCTGCTGGACCCATTGGCTCCACGCCTCCACCTCATAGCCCTCCCTAGGAATTCTTAGTTTGGCTTATTATTTCCATTGGTACATTGTTGTTATTATAATTTTCCTTTCCTTGTATAACTGTTTTTCAGGGCATCATAGAGCCAGCACCTCCTCCACCTGTGCTGCAGATGAGGCACTCGGGCATAGTCGAGGTAAGAGTTCCTTTCGTTTTATTATTAAAGTATATTCAAATATTGATTTATGTATATAGCATTTTTTAGGGACATAAAACCTTATATGGTTGTGAAGTGGCCATGTGGCTTATTTCACAGTAAGCGCTCTGCTGGTGTACCCCTGCTTCAAAATATAATGTGGCTTGAGCATGTGTTAGCCAAAGTAGTTTTGTTTCAACTAACACATGACCAAGTGTATATCCACAAATATTTATATGTTATCATCCTAACAAATAAATGTTGAGGCCCATTTTCTAAATCAAATGCAATGTTCTTATGATTGCTTATGTTGTGTTTTTGCTCCTAACAGATGTTTCCACACAGACAGACCCAGTCCTAATTCTCCCCACCCCAGGTCCGGGACCCTCCAGCAGCATGGGCCCAAGTCACAGCTGTGATGGTGAATACTGTGATTTCTTATTATTACATTGTAAACAGGCATATGTCTGTCCATGACCATGTACACATGTTAGTGACAGTCTACTGTTTACTATCATACATGGAGACACTCTTTTTGCACTCATCATTCATAATTGAATATAAGCATGCTAGTTTGGTGGCCTTGCTAATATTACTTGACTCTACATGATAAAGGCAGCAGTTGATTTTGTGGTGGCTTTTTATTCCTGCTACTATAGAAACTCCCCATTCACTAATTAACATATACAATCATTAATTAACTTTGATAGGTGAAGGATATGAGATCATATAGGCTCAGGAGTAACTGACCAATACATGAAGTACATTCTTCAGTTGGTCAAGTAGGCCTAATTTGGTTAGTTTAGGTAGTTTCTGACGTGAGACTAGGGTGCATAATATAGAATGGATGGACAGGTTTGATTATTTAGGCATCTAATAATTCTCCAAACTTGCCTGTTGTTTAAGGGTTATAATAGTGTGAATGAATAATCTTTACACTTACTATTTTATTTTTATTTTCATAGGTATATACTGTACACTAGCGGTCGCTCTTAGCGCCGCAGTACAGACGCTCATCTGCTGTTACCTGGCGCTAGTAATGAATCAGCCTGCCCGTTAGCATCAATCATTTTGACAGGCTGTCAGAGGGATCACAATCCTAGGAACCATTTTGACAGGCTGTCAGAGGGATCACAATCCTAGGAACCATTTTGACAAGCTGTCAGAGGGATCACAATCCTAGGAACCATTTTGACAAGCTGTCAGAGGGATCACAATCCTAGGAACCATTTTGACAGGCTGTCAGAGGGATCACAATCCTAGGAACCAACTCTAACTCCCCCTATTTTTTCTTTTCAGTTTTTTTCTTTTCTTCCGGGATTTATCGTTTCCTTCTAATGTTATCTATCCTTCTTATAAAAGGATTGTGAGAGAAGAAGTTCTACAGAAATAACTAGTATAGTTCTATAGTTATATAAGTACAATGATTACAAATATGCCATTTATTGTATTTGTCACAATGTATATTTTACTGGGGCTATGGCCCGATCTGCATTTTTAATACCTTTAAACCAATGAAAAATCATAAAATATAAAATCCTGGCAATCTAGAGCTTTTCTCTGTGATCACAGCTGTAAAGTAACAGCATGGTCACAGCAGCTAATATAACCTGAGGCTTTTATACAGTCTCCTCCTAGATAAGTCATTGGCTGGTAGGCAAGTGGTAATAGAAACTTCACTCGCACCTTTTTTCTGCCTAGTGGCCAGAAGCAGTGGGTCTATATGACAGTTGTGCTTTCCAGTGGACAGCTGCAAACTAAGAGCCTTATTTAAGAAGTGTGCCGTTCAGCGCCATTTTTCTGGCATAGCCTTATTTAAGGAGTGTGCCGTTCAGCGCCATTTTTCTGGCATAGCCTTATTTAAGGAGTGTGCCGTTCAGCGCCATTTTTCTGGCATAGCCTTAAGGAGTGTGCCGTTCAGCGCCATTCTTCTGGCATAGCCTTATTTAAGAAGTGTGCCATTCAGCGCCATTTTTCTGGCATAGCGCCAGTTTTTGAGCGCCGGCATCTCTTTCTTTTGTGCTGCTGCTATTTGAACAGAGTGACGCTGGAAGTCAAAGCTCCTGTTGTTAACTAATGAGTTTTGATTGTTGCACTAGGTATTGGCCAGCCTCTGTTAGCACCTGTGGGACCCAAATGCCAATTATACCAGCACCAGTGAGCGACACTTTGTACCACCGTCTTTTGGCCACTGCACAGCATATTTATTCATTTTTGGCAAGCTGAAAACCTTGGCGCTGTATTTTACTGACACCGGTCAGTGTTTCATCATTACAGTTACAAGATACCACTGCTGGGGACAAAGGGGACACACTTTACAGTGCTTTTCGGATGCTTTTTAGTTGTTGTTTTCCAGATTACACATTGGTAAGCAAAAGACATGAAAAATGATTTTTACAAGAAAAGATAAAGTAAAATGACAATTTGGTGACATCTAGGTCCTGCGTTTACATTATTGACAAGTCACAATGCAAGTTCTGTATAGATGTGTACCATATGATTTATAAGCATCAAACACTTTAATCCAGTTCTGCCCATTGTGCTCTATGGGATCTTGACCTACAGTGCCAGGTTTTTGGGCGCTAGTTCTAAATAAGATGCCAGATGGCGGCCTCGCCGGCTCTGCCGTTTCTTAGTTTTTTAAATGAAACGCTCTGACGCTTCATAAATGAGGCTTCCTGTGCTGCTGAGGCAAAAATATTGGCACTCAGTATTAACAGACTCTAACACTTGATAAATCAGGCTCTAAACTTGTAAGTCACAGGACATATTTATTTGAACTGGTGCAGAACAATACAACCAGACAGCAAAATTTAGAATATTATTGGTTGTTCAGGTCAGCTTCTACAATAGTTTTAACCAATCAAGATAAACCTTGTTGTTTAGAAATATTTGACAAAGCTTTACACCTTCAGAGAGATTTATTTGCTAAATGGTAAGCTGGGTGAACTTTAGAATGGTTACAATGCTCATTCTTCAAACAGGGCAAATGTAAAAGGACAATATTCTACAGCACTGGATGCATGCAAACAGATGGCTGTATTTATAGAACACAACATGGCCCTTGTATAGACACCACTTTTTCATTGTGCGTCATTTGCTACTACTGGAAACTAGGAGCTTGAATAGTTGGTAAGCTGTACTTTGGACTTCACTGGAAAACATCCACAGTGCGTTACTCAGATTGGTGCATTCACATCCATTTATTAGATGCTGTGTTCTTGCCAATTACAGCTTCCTCTATAGCAAGGAAGTACACAAAGATTTTATTCTGACCACTTGGTAACCTCAACTTACTGCCAAATAAATGTAAGCATAGTGTATACAAATATACATATATGGGTCGATTCAAAGAAACATGTTACAGCTTTGATTTTGGTGCCGATCATCCTATTTTTCCCGAACGCTCGTGCGCTCGTATGAACTTGCGAGTGATTCTATAAGCTAATACGTTTCTATCCTAAAATTTACGTCCGTTCGTATGGCAGTTCGGGAATCAGACCTATGTCAGTTTCCATCCTGAATTTTCCGTTTCATTTCTCAGGTTGCAACATTGGTTTTGCCCTTTTTCCTTTTTTGTCTGGACGTAAATCCTTCTGATCTTGCGCCTGCGCACTACAAACTTACCTCATTAAAGTGCATTCTAAATATTTGGTCTTTTGTTTTTCTTTATTTCATTCATTTTGTAGTAACCAACCATTAATGAATGCATTTGCATAAGTAAATCTTACTTTGTTTAATTTTTAGTTAACTTGCATTTTTAACTTGTGGATTTAATTTTAATATTTTGGCTTCAAATGGTACAACTTAAAATTTTTTGTGTGGTTACCCACACCCTCTACATACAGATTGCTCTCAAAAATTAAAAAACACCCAGCAACTTCTGCATGTTATGAGCCTAGAAACAGCCAAGATGGCGGGTCAGGTATTATCGGGCAGCCTGCAAACAGAAAGGGCCTTGTGACTGTGTTGCTCTGCATTCTTTGATTTCTGACCTTTCCGTGCCCCCAGCTCTGCTGTGTCTGTGCAAAATACAGCAGTAACCCACATCCTGCACTTTATCCCGCTCTCCTCTCCTCAGTAAGTGTGATGCATCTGACCAAAGATGAGCTAAAATAATTAAACAAAGGTAAACAACTACACCAATAAATTCAAATTAAAAATATTATTCTAGTACATCAATTTAAAAATAAATAACAAAGGACATAAGTTTCTTTAAATAACGCAAATATATGGATGTATTGCAAAATAAAGGTTTACATGCAAAGGACTAATTAAGGTCCACATTAAAATGCTTTTATAAGGCATACATGAAATGTATTGAATCAGGTATGCATTGCCATAAAATTTATGGCCTCGGCCATGCTGATACATGCAGTTCATTGGAGCTCAAGACGCGCAGACTCCTCCACATAGCCAAAAAACCTGATCAAGAACAGCAATCCGACTGCTAAAAGGTGTCGGCAGGGGCTTTCTTTTAAAACGGATTTAGAGGTTGGAAAACTGCTCTCTGAATCACACGTAAACACATACGATTATCCTAAGTTTTAGGTTTTGATCCTAAGTTTTAGGTTTTGATCCTACAATTTAGGAACAAACTTCCGATGATCGTAAGAGCATATACGAAATCGTATGTAGGCTCGTGCGAGTCGGAAATGGCCAAAAAAACAGGAAAAAATGACTAACACCCACCCAAACTTACGATTCTCGATCCGAAATCAATTAACTTTTGCATTTTGAATCGAGGGGATACTGTAGATTATTTTTCCCTCCACTTTGCTTTTTAAAGGATCACTATCATGAAAAAATAGTCCAAAGATAGAAAGCCATAGAAATATGTTGGATGATGGGAGGAGGGGTCACTTATACACATGGCATGAAGAAGTATCCAACCTTGCTTGTTTCTTTCTTTTAATGGAAGGGAAATGAGATCAGGGGAGACAGGTTCTGCCCCCTCCCCCATACACTGAAACCTGTCACCCCTGGACTTTAGGGTAGGGTGGCAGGATGGGGGGTCATAGATTGACTGTAGTCCCCATGGTACTTGATTCAAAAGGGATGAAAACATGAGTTTAGTGTTTTTTTATGTGTTGACTAAAGTATGGTATGATAGCTTAGCTATCTGCTCTCTAGAAGAAGCAACCTGAAGCCCCACACAAAATATTTAGCTATAATTGTGTCAAGTTATATTTCATGAAAAATATCATCACCACTCCAAAGCATAAAGATATGTCAGATGGTCATGATATTGCATTGGCACATTATATTCATAGGTGAAAACAAAAAATGAAAGGTGATCTCCACCCTCATGGCTGGTGTTGCTTGATTACGTCTATGTTTAGTTTGGATTCTTAAGGATCTGGCAGCCATTTATAGTTGACACCCACCCTAAAAAACTCCAGGATCAGACGTAACCCACCCCCTGCTTCAGCACCAGGAGAGGGAGGCAGGAAGGGGGATGATTGGAGATCTGGACTGGACTTGGGGGGCAAAAAAACCTGTTAGTCTGGAGTTGAGAATTAAAGTTTGTAAGGGAAAAAATCAATTCTATCTCTTCATTACCTAATAAGCCTGTGTGATCTGTCTTGCTGAATGAGCGAAGGGACACGTGGCCCTTTTATCATTCCAGCTGCTAGAGTAAAACAACAGCATTTCTTTTATTAACTAATCCCAAAAGTGTACAAAATGAGTGGGACAGTTTATAAAATAATATGTGCTGTGGTTCACAAGTCCTTGCTGCCAGGGAGCATCCCGGGTCGGTGGTTTAGCAAACACTAAGTATTAGAATAGTGATATTTCTCCCAGTTCTCCCAAGTTAGAAATGAGAGAAGACAAAAGAAGACAAATCTGTAAGTTGTAAATTATGCATGAAGAAGAAGCGTGAATTGCTTTGAAAGCTCACATTTAGTTAGTCAATAAATGGCATTACCTTAACCTAGGATTTCCTAAAATCTGTCTGTACATTCCTTCTTAAAGAAACATTCTATACAGCCAAGACCTGCTTATAATGTACATGGTGCAGGCAAGTATTGCAGAATGTGAAATCAAAAATACATACAGTATTTTTCGCCCCGTGAAACGCACTTTTTTTCCCCCAAATGGGGGGAATAGGTCAGTGCGTCTAATCGTGCAAATGTATAAAAAAAACAGAAAAACTGACATTCCTGAGCTCCCATGCCACAGCACCTTCCACCGATGCATAGACATACACACATAGAAAATACATTACCGCTGCGTTGTTCACAGCCGCCACTGCCCACTGCCTTGGCTGCCTCCCTACTAAATTTGTGTAAATGTTTTTTTGTTGTCACTGGATGACAGAGTATGGAGGCGATTCACTGGGAAACCCCTCCATGACCTGCCCTCCAGTGACTCACAGGCCCCGTCTCTAGGCATATAAGAGTCGGGGTGGACTGGCCATAGGGAGAACCAGCCATAGGGAGAACTAGTATGCAGCCCATTGGGCTGATACTTCTGAAACCCCCATCCCCTTGCTGCCTCCCTAGTCTCCCCCTAGCAGCCTGTGTCTGGCCCCACTGTACCCCCATAGCCATGGAACACCAGCCTATGTTCTGCCCCAATACTATAGATTTAGTATTATGGCTGAAAGAGGCTATATCCACTCCTGCCACATTATTTGCCTCTACAATACTAAATATTCAGTTCCATTGGATACAGAGGCTCCAAGGTTGTGGTTAGCTTCGGGCATTTCAAAAGACGGGGACTTGTTGTCCTCCATTTCTGGCATCAGACAACCGAGTCTCTGAGCAACTCTGTCACTGAAGGGCAGGGCATGGATAGGTTTCCTAGTGGAACACACAGCTGATGGTATGGCTGGGTTACCCCACTCCCCGAGAGAAGATACCTGGACACCCGCTGTCCGGTACGAACCAAAAACTTTACAGTTCATATTCGCTCATCCCTCGTGCCATTTTTCTGCTCTATTTGCCCTCCTCCTCTTCTCCCTCTTCTTCCTTTTATCTCTCTTCATTTTCTCTCAGCCCAAGCTGTTTTTTTAAGTACTACAGTAAAGCTCCCATTTCTAGTACTTCAATTCATCCTGCTGGCTGGCACAATACTGCTGCCAGCATTAAAGGGACAGCCCAGGCCACATCAATAACAAGACGCATTTGATACCTGTCCCATGTACCTCTCCCCCATCCCCCCCTTATTTCCATTACTCTTGAACCACAAAGAAAAAGCGGTCACAGTAACTCTGTCACTTGGAGCTCCCAGCCTAAGTGAGCATAGCAAACCTAAAAAAGCTGCACCGTGAAAACCCCTTTCCTGCTCAGCCACAACCCAGACACTGAAGTGAAGAAACCAGCTTTGCTTATTATACATAAGCTATTCAAATATAATTTGAGATTTTGAGATGCTTTGAAATGGCTCATTTTACACTGTTCCCAAGAGTGATAAGGTGGGTGGAAACTTAGCATGTGCCTGGGCAGGGACTTTAATGATGAATGGGGGTGCCCTCCCAAGACTAGGGCCCTAGCCATCACATATAGTTGATACAACATATATTGTGTCTGCCACCCCCCCATAATCTATGATGTAATGGCTATGCCATTTATTTTAACTTCAACTTTCTATATAGCCTGAATATTTATTAAACTAGGGGCCAAGCCATCACACATCGGTTATGGTGGGGCAGATATTGTTGTTGTATGGAGCCCCAACATTTCAGATGGTAAAGTATATATGGCTAGATTTTTTATATATTTTCTCTCTGAGCCCATGTGGGATTTGAGAATCTTTTCTGATACGATGTGTGATAGTCCATGGTCTCTACCCCTGCTGGGCTCACTGGGTGCACAATCCATTATGCTGTGTTTATTTGCTGAATTATTTTAGCTCAATCTCCATCCAAGGTGGAGCTTCCGTCACAGTATTCTTCTCATCTTTATATATTTCCCTAACTGTGAATTTCCTGTGAGCACCTTCAATAAAAATGATAGAAAACGAAAAATAAATATTTAACCTGGAGTTTCTGATTCCTTTCTGTTCCTGAGATAGGTATTTACCTTTGCTTATGAAAGTGTCCATAAGAAATTTTTTCCTAGTGCTGCCATCATTGCTCATAAAACATTGCTTTGTAGAAAAAGGCAACACACCTCATTAATATGGTCCTTAACCTCCTCCCAGCCTTTTCGCTTTAGTAATGCTTTTAGCTTATGCTAAGATGAAGACTGGTCAACACAAGATTCTATGGGCCTAATTACTGTTGTGCGCCTGTTAGCAACTGTTTCATGGCTATAGCATCAGCTTCAGAGCGTTGGCATTCCAGTCTAATCTGGCGCTGTGCTGGGATCTACACTGACCCTAGCAGGCATTGTGTGGAACGCTAATTAATTAGCTTTGAATGTTGCACTGAGGAATTGCGTCTGTTGGACCAGCGCCTGTGAGCACCACTTTGTACTGCCATTATTCCGCCACTTCCCAGCATTTTTAGGATTTTTTGCCTCCTTGAAATCCTTGCCACTGTATTTGTCTGGCACTGGTCAACATTTCTTCATTACAGTTACAAGAAATCAGTGCTGGGGACAAAGGGGACAAACGTTACAGTGCGTTTAGGCTGCGTTTTAGTTGTGAGTGCCCAGGACTGCATAATTTTCGGCGCTATAGTAAATAAGACGTTAGCTGCCACTGTTGTGGATAGTGTTGTTATAGTCTGTGCACTACCAATTTTATTTGTGTATTGTTTATATACTCATATTTCTATGCGTGTGCAATTTATGTGATTTAGCACTTTATGTGAAGTGTGATCATGTTTATATAAACAGCCACTTGAGTTATATAGTATAATAATTGGACAAAGGTCTGCATCAGGCTCCTTGACATATAACAATATATTTTTGTATTATTGGGCTCTTTGGTAGAGGGGGTACTCACGGTTGTTGTGATTCTGTGTGGTTTTATGTTCTGCAAAAGCATTTATTGATTTGTAGCAGTGTGTTTCAATTTTTGGGGGGCAGAGATCCTAGTCATCACTTTTTTATATTCTTAGACCATTACCCTCTCTTTGGGATGCATGCCATGCTCTTATTGTTGTTTAATAGTGCTTCATTCATCTCTATTTTATGTGAAAATCCTCTGCAGGGAGACAGTTCGCTACATTTTTATGACTTTACATTTAAAGGGACTTTCATGGACTTTCCCTCTCAGACCTGCAGATCAGATTGCCAGCAGCCATGAGACTACCCTCTTACCTTCCACCAGCACCCACCCCAAGCATCAGTATGAAAACCCAGTGTAGAGAGGCGCCCATTAATGTCAATGGGAGTGCTCCGGACTGCCCACCCGCCACACTGGCAGGCAAACAGTGACACTGGAGCCCACCCACAGTTGAGGTTGAGGTACACTCACATTATCTCCCCTGGGTCTGATTTGGAATGGTTCCCTAGGAAAAAAAGGCAGAAATGAAGCAAAATATTCCCCCTCCTGAATGGCTGCCACAACAGGTCCAAGCTCCAGCACAGCTCTTACATTTCCCACTTTACCAGTAAGCAATAGAGTTCCACGTCAGGTATGCTATGTAAGCGGCATGTAAGCAAGAACCAGTGAGTTATTTTTGACCTGTTTTAGGCTTACTTTTACTTTACCCTTAACTGGCAAGGCATTCCAAACTGAAATGCCCTGGGGGTGGTGTTGTGAGTTCTTTCTGCCTAGTGGTCCCATATAATGATTCATTATAGCAAGAGACATGTAGTAAAAAAAGCGAGATAAGCATCTAATGGACAGACACTATAAAATGTATATAATATTTTTGGCATAGCATTCATCTTCAATTTCTAGACAAAATTGGCCCTAGATTCCCTAACCAGGGGGCATCTTGATTTTGTGAGCCCCTAAGCAAAAAAACCCCAGAATCGCTGCTTTGACCTCACCATCAATCCCATGGCACATGTGCGGGCAACTGGTGGCACCTGCCACCAGCATGTTTCCAGCATGTCATCTGCATGTTTCCAGCATGTCACCTGCATGTTTCCGCGCCAGGCCTAACTTAACGGCTGATGCAGGTATGCATGGCCAGAAATCCTGAATAGAGGAGAGCCCACGCATGTGTCCAAGGGATCACCAACAGGGTGAGAATACCAGCAATCTGGGGGGGGGAGGGGTCACACAGCAGGAGAAACCCAGATGTCACAGGGGCATGGACTAATCACAGGTCTTGATGCACTTTTAAAGGATGCCCAGGCTAAAATAAAAAAGGGATAATTACTTTGTAAAACCTTCAGCTAATTCGTACAGGTCTGATGCTCAGGATCTTTTTCTGAAATTGAGTCCTGCAGCCATTTTTTGGGGAGGGCGATTGTCTATGCGGGGGGCACCTTTATCCTAGCCACTCTATTTTCCACAGATAATTCAGAGCTACTGTTAATAGTGCTGCAGAGGCTGGGATGCCAGGGGAACCAACCTCAGAAATCGATACGTTTCCGAGCTCTTGACCAGGAGAAAGTTGCTTTGGGGATCACTGGTAAGTATCTTCTTTTGTGTTTTTTTATGCCTGAACAATTAATACAAAGAAATGTATTAAAAGTTGTGAAATTTGAGCAGTGCTCATAAGGCCAAACTAAAGAGAATCCCAGCTACTAAGCAGCAGATAGAAGCAATGAAGTTGTAGACGTACATAAATCTAGACATATCATGTTTTACTTTTTTCCTCTGCTCTGCTTTGTAAATTCTCCATTGTGTCTGATGACAGTATTAACCTTCACTGTTCACTGCTCTCTGTAGATGGAGCCATCTGCAGCTGTTCCTACATCTTGTCCCTTTTCCTTTTGTTATCATTGCCAGACAAAAGTGCTTTCTCCTTCAATTATTTAGCAATCATTTTTTCAGTCATATCTAAAAAAACATTAAACTAGTTTGATGCATGATTTATGATACTGAAAAACTCAATAAATTCCATTTTAGTTCTACACTCAGGTAAAAACACATGTGGCTTTTAATTCCAGGGGAGGGAAGAATGAGGCATTTACCTTGAACATACATCGTGTCCATATCTGAATACCTCGAAATCTCTATAGAGGAGTCAACAGAGTTTCTTAGGCTACAATCACACCTTGCTGTTTGTGTTGCATTACGATGCAGCACTTGCCCACATTCCTAATGAAAAAATTCAATTTCCCATCGCTAGTTTCTATAGCTTTGCTCTGTGAATGTAATGTTTTGTACTTAGAGCAGTCCAAAAAAAGGAAAACCCCTGTCTATGCAGTGGAATATTCCTATTTCTCACTGCCAATACGGCAAAATGTCTAGGTCTGTCCAATTCACATCAACGTGCTGCGGCCACTTCACAAGGCTGAGGTCAAAAAAGGGGAGCTGTATGGTGCTGACGCTTCTTTATCAAGTTGATTTATCAAGTGTCAGTGCCTGTTAATACCACTCATGCCAATTTTCTTGCCTCGGCGACACTATGTGCTATTTAACAAACAAAAGCACAGGCAGTGTCGATGCCTCCACCAGCATGCGTCTCATTGAACACTAGTACTGTATACTGCAGGTCGCAGTGCCAGGCACTCTGGTTGAAGCTAGGCCAGTTCATAGTGGCGATGTAGGTTAAGATCCCATAGAGCCCAATGGGCAGAACTGTATTGAAGTGTTTTATGCTTAAAAAATATTTACACATATTTTTTGTACAGAACTTGCATTGTGACTTGTCAATAATGTAAACGTAGGACCTAGATGTGGGCAAATGTCATTTTATTTCTGGTAAAATAATTTTTCATGGCTTCTTTTGCTTACCAATGAGTAATTTGGACAACAACAGCTAAAATGCAGCCTAAACGAGCATTGTAGAAATAAACCAGTGATTTTGGACTTCACCTAAGTGCTGGACAATGAATTTACTTCATGTGCACCTTGCTGGCATGTCCTAAGCCTCGGTAGTCTTTTCCCTATAAGCAAGGATTGAGCTGGTTACAGAGACGTTTATAAAGTTTGTCCCCTTGGTCCCCAGCATTGAAATCTTGTAACTGTAATGATGAAACGCTGACCAGCTCCAGAAAAATACAGCACCAATATTTTCAGGGTGTCAAAAATGATTAAAGCTGCCAGAGAATCAAGGCGCTTAGCTCCATTAAGTTATGCAAGATGCTGTGGTTGCATCCCCGCTCACCTCTAGCTGGGGCCGTGCCTGGGCCAGCCAATCAAAAATGGCTGCCCTGGGTATGCATCTAGCTAAAGGTGGTTAGGTGAGTGGGTGCGGTGATTAAATGGGCTTTCACACAGTGGGGCATCCTAATTTGTTATACCACAGGAAGTAAAAATTAGGCAGCCATATGGGCAATTCCTGGACAATTCCCTATACCATGGAAGGACAATGCCAGGATGTCCCTCTGTGTGAAACCCTCAGCCCATGAGCAGGCAGGAGCTACATCCCCATCAAGGTGCGTTAATATTGTATTTCGCTAAGTGAAATTTGTCTTTGATTAGGGCCCCCTGACACAACATTGCATGGGACCCAAGAAATGATAAGCCTACTCCTGCCCAATGATTTGACCAAGACCAAATCGGCAATATCTGGGTTGACTCTAGCTTCGGCCTGGACTGAGGCCCATCACTATTCATAAATACACCAATGATATATCAAAAATTGAAAAACTTATGTAACCACAATCAAGTGAAGATGATGTCTATTTGTACAAATATTCTAGTTAACTGGTTGCTTGACGATATGAATGACACTATGAATCCATATAAATCATAATGCAGGTGCAGGAAGCAGGTGTACCTACATCTAAATATCAGCAAAAAAACAATATTAAACAGGTTTAAGGTGAGTATAGATAAATAATTACTTGTACAAAACCACCTTACACAATGGAAATGAAATGCCACACACACTGCAAATGCATAGCCATGAACAAATCCTACTAGCGACTTTAACTTACATATTGGGATTTTCATCTGATTTTAACTGAATAAAGTAAAAGTTCAGGGAGGGCGTGGTGGGTATGAGGGTATGGTGGGTGTGGTGGGTGAGTGGGGATGGCAGGGTTTGGTGGGTATGTTGGGACGGGGGAATGGGGTGGGTGAGTGGGAATGGGAGGGTGTGGTATTGAGTTGGCGGGGATGGCAGGGTGCGATGAGTCGGTGGGGGTGGAAGCGTGCGGTGGGTCAGTGGGGATGGGAGGGTGTAGTGGGTGTGTCAGGGTGGGGGTGTGGGTGAGTGGGGATGGGAGGGTATGGTGGGAGTGTTGGGATAGGAGGTATCGGTGGGTAAGCGGAGATGGGGGGTGATCCTGGCTGTTTTGCCCTTATGGTGGCCCTGCCTTGATTATTACTTAAATGACACCTTTATTCTTCTTGTGACTCAGTCAGTTAAATGTCTACGGTTATCCTGTATTCTGCAAATTCAATAAAATGTATAAAAACCTAAAAGAAGAATGATATGCAGTGAATATTAATGGAATGCATTAAATGCAGAATGAATGGGAGAGCAAGCATCCCCTCCCATCTGGCTGTACATACCTGCTCTAGCTATTTAGCTGGTCTAGCGCTGATCTGTTCATCAGCAGGTGTATGTGCTATGGGATCACAAGAAAGGATGCCCTACACTAGCTCTAGAATTTTATAGACTCTAGGCCGGTGGTTGCTATTCATTACACTGGTCATAGAGATCCTGGGTCTGGCTGATACTGGATGCTCCAATTTGTGAAACCCCCCAGTTTGTCATATTTACCTCGCAGGCAGCATCCCTCCAGCTGCTGCGTGCTCCTGGGCTGGGCCTATCAGAATGGCTGGCGCAGGTACATATACTGATGGGAGTGGCCAGGGGCAGGTGCTAAGCTATCTTTCATTCAGTTTTGCTAGCTGGGCTTGAATGAAGCTGGTTAAATGAGAGCATACCAAATGGAGTGGACGTGGACCTAGGCCACAACTTCCTCCAAACAAGGAGCACCAAACCAGTACTAATGATAAATCATATTTATTAAGGAATCTATACAATACAAACAATTAAAATGCACAAAAAACACAAGAGACACTTTAAAAACACTGCTGCTCCCTCCCTCCCAATCACCAAAATTCAATGAGATCCAAGGATATATAAAATATTATGGAATTGATTAATCAATAAAGTATCAATAGTATTGTGTAGCAGGACGAGGGGGCCCCTCTATAAATTCGAAGAGGGGACTCTGTTTTTGTGCCAGCACAAAAGGTATACATAACCTTGAAAAATAGGAATTTACTTATTCTAAAGATTTTTTTATCAAAAAAAGGGACAGTGCATACAATCCTCTATAATCACAACAATAATGCAAAAATAAGATCAAGTGACAAAGCTCAAGAATTAATAATATAAAGTGCCAAGTGCACGTAACTAGGGTAGGGCCGCCAGGTCAGCCCAAAGTGGTCTCCACAAAGTGAGGGGCAGCACACCAACATATAAAGTGCCAAGTGCAGACAATGCAATATTTCTTAATACCAGAATGAATCCATATATATATATATATATATATATATATATATATATATATATATGCAGAATAAAACACCCTGGACTATGCATAAAGTAACAAATCAATCAGGACACATGAAAGTGCAAGTGCAGAGTAAAAGATACAAACTACCAAAGTTGCCAGGCACATGTATCAAAATAAAGTAGCCATCCACAATACACGAGGGAGAGAGCAGGAGAACACCCGCGCACGCGGCTCCTGTGCCGCTTTTAAGGGTGAGGGTGATTAAATGAGAGCATTCACATGTTCTGTCGGATCGCCAGTTAGGTAAGCAAACCGGCAAATCGGGGGTTACACAGATAAGGATGCCCCCCAAAAAATCACATGTTTTGGCCCACTTTAAAGTGTTAATAAAATGTAAAAGTTATTAGTGGTTGGGATTAATGAGTGGTGCATCCAATGCCTAACTACCGACTGAGGCAGGTAGATGAAGTTCTAGCTCCTAGGTCATGAATATCTTGTATTCTTTTATCGGACATAGATGGCCATTGCATGCTTGTGCACACATAGGAATTTTTCCTTCACATCTAACCCATCCGTGCACACATGTCAGAGCCATGGGCTGCCCTAATGATGGTACCCCGGGAGCAGTTGGGGGAATAGGTGCCTTGCTCAAGATCAATTCAGTCATGTCCCATGGCCAGGAATCAAACATTGCCAGCTGCTTCCTTACCTCTAAGTCCTCTTTAAGGTTTTAATAAAATGAAAAAGTTATTAAGTGGTGCATCCAAGCCTAGACCATGACAGAGGTGATTAGATCAAGTTCTAGCCCCTAGGTCATGGAGAAAGAACATCCAGGATACACTAAGCATGCTTTACTTCCTCAGCATATTGGACAGATGTGGCCTTTAGGGTCAACAAGCCATTTGCAGAGATCTTGAGAGCATTCTTCGCTCTGACACAGACAGACGCCACACCTAAAAAGAAATGCAGGAGAGCAGCATTACAAAGGCACTCCAGCGCCGTGGCTTGCATTATGCTGTGTTTATTTAAAATGACCATGCCAATTCACCCTGGTCTGTAAACAGCGCAGAGCGCAGGCCTAATGCTACATTAATCTACTTTTTCCAAACAATTAATGCATTAGGAAGGAGGCGGCCTCCTCAGCTGAAAAGAAGTTCTACACAAAGTCAGTGGAGTAGAAAGGTCACAGCACAATGTAACCTATTAACCTCCAAGAAACCTGCTTTGGCTCTTTGTAAAGTCCTTGGAATGTGCGGCCTTTCCTCACCACCAATGATTCCTCACCTGCAATGCTCAATTATTTAATGGCTCATTCTCAGTGCTGCTCACAGCCTGGCAGCAGGCCTGCTCGAGTCCCTCCGCTAACCTCTTTCAGCAACTGAATAGGCTTACTGCTCACCATATGGTCCCCAGAGGTCATGAATTTCTCCTTGCTTAAGAAAGCATGTTGTCCATGTAGACAAAAACAACTCTATTCATGCCCCCTACTTTTCTGTAGGAAGTTTTTATTTAAAAGGAGCACAGACTGGTCCTGTTACTGGATGTTAAAGCTCATGAAAGAAAAAGTAGTGAATCAGCTCCATGCAACATTCAAATGAAATTCAGACCAGGAAACACTTCATAGTATAGCCGTACTAGAACAACAGTGGGCAAAGAGCTCCACATTGAGAAATTTCCCTTATGGCTTAATAAAAAAAATGCATTTTCATTTTCTTGAAGTGGTTGTAAAGTTCATTTTTTTATGGGGGCTTAGATTATCACAATCTCCAAAATGGGAAATAAAGAAAGTCATTGATAAGCATGAAACCACTTATCAGTGACCTATTCACCTTACCTGGCCACTGGCTCCCAAGGTTCTTGTTGACATTATTCACCTAAAAGTCTGCAGCTGCTGATTGAACATTGTGGAACTCTCGTTTCACAAGGCGCAATTGCGGAAGTGTTTGTTATCCCTTACCCCAGGACTTTCACTCCGCTTGACTTCAGGGTCAATTAGCGGCAGAGGGCACCAGACAAACAGTTTACCTTACCACTGTCCCCATGTTGTTAATCAGTCTCCCGTAGCCCCAGTTTGTGAAGCTGGCTCCCAAAACAATCAGTGTCTTCGTACATGGAAGTTTCTGGTGTACAGTGACCTAGATTGTTTTGCATGGGAGCTGGGCATACAAAGGCCACACCTACTCCCCAGCTGCAACCAGGATTCACAGCTCCAGGGGCTGCAAGAGACCGATCTGCAGGGGCGGATCACCAAGTGCAGGGGTCCCCAACAAGTGGTGTGGGTACCACTGGTGGTATTCAAGAGCCCATTAGGTTGTACTCGCAAAGGCTGCAGAATGACCTTTGTCCCAACCTGATCTGCTGCCATCTGTACTTGGTTGGTTTGTGCATTTTGAACACAGTTTCAGGTGACTGACAACCCATATGCACCACATGTGCTACTTAAGATAAGTAGCAAAATGAAAGTGTAAGTTGATAAGAAGAAAAGGTTGGGAGCTCCAAGCCTAATGCCCTTTGACACTCCCTGGCCCTGGAGTCTTTGGAAAAGTCCATGGAAGTATACTTTATAGCTTGATGAAAGTGTATGCATCACCTGTAACATTTTGGGTGCTTTAAAGTCTTATAATTAATGATAATGTTATTTGACCACAGATAACCTTTCCCGAGGCTGCTGTGGCCAAACACTTCTATGGAAGTAGCAAGTCTCTCAGCAAGTAGAGTGATTTCTTCTCCCTCCCCTTTAGCTGCTTCTCGCCCTTCCTTTCAGGACAGCAGCATGGCTCTCTTAGTGAATGCTGGAGCTGCACAATTTCAACAGAAGTGAACGTCAATGGCAGCATTCATTTCAAATATAGATGTTTATATTTTGTAAAATATATCAGTTTTAGGGTGAATTTTCATCAGGGATTAAAATACATTTTTGACTGGACTTGCACATTTATTGTTTTGCTGTTTCGGGCTAGCACTCCCCTTAGATTTCCCATAATAACTCCCTTTCCCCACTCCTATGAGGCAAGCATGGCCTCTTGCCCAATCAGAGCCACTTTCCGTGCATATATAATGTTCAGCAGATTGCTTTGTTTGTGGTAATCAGGAGCACAAGCGGCCACATCCCCAGCAACATGCATGCTTCCACCCCCAGCCTATCTGAATTACTGGGGGGCGGGAGTGTACTCACAATTCAAAGATGCTGGGGATGCGGTCGCTAGTGTTTACATTGGTGAGCGAGCCAGGAAGAAGTTGTGCCCCACACAGCTGGGCATCCCAATTTAGGATAAGTTCCGCTTTAGGACGACTGTGACAGCGCCAAGTAGTCAAACTTATGACCCTCACTTTTTTCACAGAGCAGAGCAGTGCTGTTGTATAGGCTACAACAGTCACAGGTGGCACTGAAGCCATCTACCATAGAGCACAATAGCAGGAATAGTATTGAAGTGTTTTATAGCAATAAAGTGTTTAAATAAAGCACAAAACACAAATTAGTCAATTGGCAAAAATCACACTTCCTCTAGATTTTCACATTAATGCATTCATCTAACATCAATAACTAAAGATGGTATCAAAAGCACTAGAAGGTTTGCTACATTTCCAGCACAGTGTTTTCAGAAAACTTTAGTGATATTACAGCAACCATAGTCAATATTAGAGATGAGCGAACCGGTTCGGACGAACCGGAATTTGCTCCGAATTTCAGGAAATATTCGATTCGGCACGAACCCGAATATTTTGTGGTTCGTGCCGATCGAATTTTAAATTAAAAAAAAAAAAATGCCGGCATGGTGGGAGCGGGCCGGCCGGCCATGCCGCTCCCACCATGCCGGCATGTAAAAAACAAAAAAAAAAAAAAAAAGCATTTTTGTCGGCATGGTGGGAGCGGGCCGGCCGGCTCCGCTGTCAGCGGAACCGGCCGGCCCGCTCCCACCATGCCGGCATTTAAAAAAAAAGCAAACACTTACCTGCAGGTCCGGAGCGTGGAGGCCGGCGCCGCTCTCAGCTGTCATCCCTCAGATTGACACCTGACTCCCCAGGCTATTTATGCGGCCCGCAAAACCCGGACCTGGGTAGGGGATGGAGTCCCACCCTGCTCTACTCCATCCCAGTAAAGCCGTCCCGGGTTAGCCTTTCGGCTATACTAAGATTTCAGCAGCAGACCATTAGCGGCTGATGCTGGAGAAAATTACACAGCTTTTCTGCACCAAGGCCAGGTACCTTGGTGCCACATACCTACCGTCAATGATGGCACCTTGCACCTTACCACATACCCCCCTTTGTTCAACCCTGAGGGGGTGGACACATGACAAACAATGTGCCCGGGACAAGGCATCCGCATTACCCAACATCCGTCCCGCTCTGTGCTCTACTGTGAACTTGAAATTTTGTAAGGACAGGAACCACCGGGTGACCCTGGCATTCCTGTCCTTAGCCTGGCACATCCACTTGAGGGGAGAATGGTCCGTAATCAAACGGAACCTTCTCCCTAGCAAGCAGTAGCGAAGAGACTCAAGGGCCCACTTAATGGCCAAACACTCTCTCTCCACTACACTATACCGGGTCTCTGCGGGTGTCAGCTTGCGACTCACTTAGACAACAGGGTGCTCCTCCCCGTTGACTTCCTGCGATAGTACAGCACCGAGACCTACTTCAGTGCACTATGAATTCCCTTTTAAAGTCGGGCGTCACCAACACCGGAGACCCACACAGGGCAGACTTCAAAGCGGAGAACGCTTTTTCGGCCTGTTCATTCCACTTCACCATGACAGACTTGCGTCCCTTTAACAGGTCTGTTAATGGTGCCGCTACGGTGGCAAAATTGGGAATGAACCTCATGTAATACCCCACCAACCCCAGAAATGACTTCACTTGGCGGGTAGTGTTAGGATGTGGCCGGCTATGGATGGCTTCTATTTTATTAACCTGGGGCTTGACCACTCCTCGCCCAATCACATATCCCAGGTATTTCGTCTCTTCTAAGCCTAAGGCACATTTTTTCGGGTTTGCTGTCAAACCAGTCTTCCTGAGGGAATCCACTACGGCCTGGACTTTGGGTAGGTGACTTTCCCAATCCGTACTATGGATAAATATATCGTGCCGAAGCATACTGACGATGTGGCCGGAGGACAATATCTATTAACCTTTGGAACGTAGCGGGAGCGCCATGTAAACCAAAGGGTAATACCTTGTACTGGAACAGTCCCTCAGGTGTGATAAAGGCTGTTTTCTCCTTGGCAGCCTCAGTCAAGGGTACCTGCCAGTACCCTTTTGTGAGGTCCAAAACAGAAAAATACCTGGCTTGGGTTAGCTTCTCAATAAGCTCATCTACTCTGGGCATAGGGTAGGCATCAAACTTAGAAATTTCGTTAAGTTTGCGGAAATCATTACAGAACCGCAACGTACCATCGGGTATGGGAGTCAAGACTAATGGGCTGGCCCACTCGCTCTTTGATTCTTCAATCACGTCTAACCGGAGCATTTGCTGCACTTCTTCCGTGATAGCTTGTTGCCGGGACTCAGGTACCCGGTAAGGCTTCAACTGGATCTTGACCTGAGGTTCAACGTCATGTTGGATGACAGAAGTGCGCCCAGGGAGATCTGAAAACACATCCGTGTTTCTGCTGACAAATTCCCTGGCTTCCTGGGCCTGTTTAGAGGAGAGGTTGTCGCCGTCTTTCACCTCAACTACCGCTTCTCTAACAGCAGACTGAGGGACAGGAAGCTCCACCCCTAACATACCTGGTCGGGGACTGTCACCCACAGGGGTCTCCCTGTCTTTCCACAGCATCAGCAGGTTTACATGGTACACCTGCTCTGGCTTTCTCCGCCCGGGCTGATGTACCTTGTAAGTCACTTCCCCAACTTTCCCCATCACCCTGCCACCTAGCCAGAAATTTACTATCCACTGTGGGTACCAGAACCACAACCCTGTTACCTGGGTTAAAGTTCCGTACCCTGGCTTGCCGGTTATAAATCCTGCTTTGGGCCCGCTATGCTGCTTCCATATGTTCCCTCACCAGCGGCAACACGGTCTCTATCCGTTCCTGTAATTGAGTAACATACTCTACCACACTTTTGTGGGGGGTGGGTTGCTGTTCCCAAGCCTCCTTGGCTATATCCAACAGGCCCCGTGGATGCAGACTGTATAAGAGTTCAAAGGGCAAGAACCCCGTAGAGGCCTGGGGCACCTCTTGCACTGCGAACATCAGATAGGGCAGAAACAAGTCCCAATTCTTCCCATCCTTGGAGATCACCCGTTTTAACATGGTTTTTAAAGTTTGGTTAAACCTTTCTACCAGGCCGTCTGTTTGGGGGTGGTAAACGGATGTCCGTAATTGTTTCACCTGCAACAACTTACAGAGCTCTTTCATCACCTTAGACAAAAACGGGGTACCTTGATCGGTCAGGACCTCTTTAGGCAGGCCTACTCGGGAAAACATTTCCATAAGCTCCTTAGCAATGAGCTTGGCTGAGGTATGTCGCAGGGGTATGGCCTCGGGGTACCGCGTGGCATAGTCCAAGATTACCAGAATATGTTGATGCACTCTAGCGGATTTTGGCACTGGACCCACCAGATCCATGGCAATCCGCTCAAAGGGTACCTCAATAACTGGGAGAGGAACTAGGGGACCACGGTAATGAGGCTGGGGGCTGGTCATCTGACATGTTGGGCAGGACTCACAATATCTCTCCACCTCCTTGTACACACTGAGCCAGTAGAATCGTTGTAAAATTCGGTCCAGAGTTTTCTGCTGGCCTAGGTGTCCCCCCAGAACATGTTGGTGGGCCAAATCCAACACCAGCTTGCGATAAGGATTGGGTACCACCAATTGTTCCACAACCTCTTCACGTACCTTGTTTAATCGGTACAGCATATCCTGGGGAACCACAAAGCGAGGAAACTGTAACTCCGTCCCTGGCTGTTGTGACTCACCTTCCACCTCAAGTACATTCTCCCAGGCCCGAGACCGAGTCAGGTCCTGGTGTTGTGCTGTACCAAAACTACCCGTGGAGACATGGAGATCGGCCAACTCTGGACCTGTTGACAGATCTTCCACATCTCCAACCATAACACTCAGTGGGGTTGACTCCCCCTCTTCCACCGTAGTGGCGGTCACCCCTACCGTTGTGCCTTCTGACTCCGGCTCCCAAGGTTCTGGGGGTCTATTTGGGACAGACCCGCCTCGCGGGTCCTCAGTGACATGAACCCCGGAAAGTCTCTCCCAATAATAAGTTCTCCCCAGTTTTCTGCCCCGTGTATTCATCGGGCAGTAGCATGGCAGGTCTCACCAGGGTAACCATACTCCCCGTGTCCGAAAGAGCCACAGCCAGGGTATCCCCCACTTTCACCTGACAGAGGTGACTTTGCCCCCCAAGCTCAGGGACACCAGCAGCACACAGCCTTCTGGCACATTGCTGGGTGGTAACCAAAGTTCATGGGCTCCCCCTGGTGGGAACAGTTGGCTCTGATATGTCCCGGCTCCTTACACCCCCAACACAACACCGGGGCGGGGACTTTGGGGGGTAGGTCCGTCCTGAGGGGGTTTAGGGGACACCACTCGCCTGGGCTGGGGCGCTGGAGAGGGTGCGGTAAAGCCCTTCAGAACATGTCCGCCAGCAAGCGGTCCAACATGGCAGAGGGGCTTAATAAATCTGGCTGCAGCCATTTTTGCAGTAGGTGCAGCAGTTTATAGTACTGGGTTCTGGCGGGCTCTGCCGACTGATAGCTCCACTGATGCACCCGCTGAGCCCGAACCCACACATTCACCCCCAGTCTGGCCAGTATCTCACCCTTCAGAGTCGGGTAATCAGCGGCTTGGTCGTCTGGAAGAGCAAACAACACCTGCTGGGGTCCAGATGCCAGAAATGGAGCGATGACGTCAGCCCACTGGTAACGAGGCAACTTCTCCCTTGCAGCCACCTTTTCAAACACCACCAGGTAGGTCTCGACGTCATCCGAAGGGGTCATCTTTGTAAGCGCCAAGCGGACAGCTTTCCGGGCATCAGGGACACTTTTGGGCGCACCTGCAGCGCCATCACATGTTGCAATAGCAGCTGGTTGGTCTCCTGCTGCTGCTTGCTGGCCTCACGCTGCTGCAGATTCGCCTCCATGAGCGCTTTCACGACAGCCTCCATTTTGTCTGCGGTCTCAGGTAGCAGCCTGGCAGGCTTAATGTAGGACACGCACAAAAAAAAACTTTTCCGTCGGTTGCTCCTAGCAACGGCCTCACTGCTTTGCCCGCATCCGACACCAAATGTGAGGATCAGCTCTGGTAGACAGCAGGATGTTAGCAGTATAAAGGCTCAGAGGCGAAAAGTTCAACTTAAAGTCCGTGTTTATTCACACATAAAGTCCATAACACCAAATATCCTTTTTGGGTTACATCACCTTTTGAGGAAAAGTGCCACAGAATTGCATCAGACAGGCAACGGCCTTTTTTAGTTTTTGTCCAAGCTTGCACACTTGTAGCCGAATCCACCTCGGGTCCACATGAAATAGCCTGTATAAGAGCTTCCAGCCAGGCACACACCACAAGTGAGCTCTAGACACAGCCAGTGCACAGCTGACTCCCCAGGCTATTTATGCGGCCCGCAAAACCCGGACCTGGGTAGGGGATGGAGTCCCACCCTGCTCTACTCCATCCCAGTAAAGCCGTCCCGGGTTAGCCTTTCGGCTATACTAAGATTTCAGCAGCAGACTGCCATTAGCAGCTGATGCTGGAGAAAACTATACAGCTTTACTGCAACAAGGCCAGGTACCTTGGTGCCACATACCTACCGTCAATGACGGCACCTTGCACCTTACCACAATAGATAGACAATTAAATATATTTATGATAAACATTTCTAAACGTTCCTTGAAAGTTTCTTCATTATAAAATATTGGATTAGATTTTCTTATTTTATGCTGTAGATGGAGTCAGTAGATTTCTACTGACTAGTGGAAACTAGCTCCGACTCCACCACTCCAACACTACAGCCCTGCTTATGAGAAAAGAAAAGTGAATAAAAATTGTGAACATGTTTTTACTTTGCTGAATCCCATGAATTTGAAAAAGGGCAAACTAGGATTTTTCTTTAAAATGACACATTTTGCTGAATCAAACCCTGTGTGTGTGAGCCCAGCCCTAGGTTTGAAATCTCTGCTTTTATAATGTTTATATTTCTACTTCAACAAAGCCTATCATGGTCCCCCCATAATAGTTTGGTATTCCTGCTATGGGGTTTATTCATCAAGGGATAGCAGCAGGTAGTGCCTCGTAGCGGCAGGCAGCGTCTGGTGAACGCTGGGCGCTGTACGAAATACCACATTTATGAAAGCGATTCTGGTGAGCGACTCTAACAGCGCCACGTAGCGTCCGATTCATCATTACAGGAAGCTCAGCGTATAGCACCGGAGCTCTAGCTTCCAGAGCGCCAGGTAAGACCTGTCGCTACCTGTCGCTCTCCCATACATTTCAATGGATGTTCCTTTTCTTCTGTTTAAACTGGGTTTTTTGTTTTTTTTCTCTCTCAAATAACTGCCACCTCTCCTGGCTAGAAAAAGTCATTTTTGAAAACATTTTAGATTTTTTATATTTATATGCAGAATTATCATTACAGGTCTGGCATTAAAGTATTAATGTTACAATGTTACAACAATGCCATTCCATGTGTTTTCGCTTTGTTACCGGTGGATATGTGTTCAGAAACAGACTTTAATCACACAGCGTCTGCCGCTCTATGTTATAGCAACCAAATCCAGAGTGCCGACGCTGTGTGTGTGTTTATTTGTTGAATATGATGTGAGTCGCTGAGAGTCAGTTGCAATGAGCTGGTGCTACCTTTTGCTCCCCGCGACGCTGTACTGGTGTTAGAGCGCCCAACAACATCTCATTTGTCAATGCCGGCCAGGTTACTACAGCGACTGAGGCGCTCTGTTACAGCACCTAATAACTGATCTCAGCATCTACTAGTGGTCACTCTTAGCGCCTCTGTACAGACGCTCATCTGCCGATAGCTGGTTCTAGTCATGAATCAGCCTGCCAGTGCTTATATTTCCTGCATTTAGCATTACAGTGGACAAAATCCTGGGACAGTGTTGTGCTAAATCCAGACCTTGTCCCATCCTCATTTATTAGATTGCCCTTTGAATTTGTGATTTCCTATTTGCTTCTTCTATTTTTATCATAGGAAAGCACACACATGTGCCCTGGCCCTAAGGCTCTGATCTTTCCCCTTCTTCTTTATTGTCCATATATATACCCCTTTAAGCATTTATTTGTTGGTAGCCTGAGCTCACGCTTGCTCCGGGTTAATCTGCTTTGTAAATGGTGATCCTTTCTCTTGTTCCAATAAAGGAGCCTGAAAGTATTCATGCAGATAGTAGACTAGCATGTAGCATGTTCTTTATTTTTCAAACAAACTAGCAAACATCCCAGCTTTTGTCAAGTGATCAGTGTTGCATGATAATGGTCGGCAGTTGGAGACAATTGGTGGGGTCAAACATATTAGAAACAATCTTTTTGTTGATATTAATTAGTGAGCGCCTCCTTTTTTTTCTATTGTGAAGGCAGACAGGACCCCCCTCTTGGCTCTAAAGCTAACAGCTAGGAATCTATTGGCTGATGCCCTATAAAAAGATTTCAACCCGGGCAAAACTGGCAGAGACATTAGGTGATATTTTTAAAAGTAAACAGCAGGTAGCTTATCTACTTGACTGTTTAAATTTAAAGCATTGTAAATGCAAGAAAATGAAAGCACAAGGGTCTCCCAGAGAGCTGATTTCTGCAAGTCTAATCTCAGAAGAGAATGCTTGGCATGATGCTTTGTCTGCTGTTATACAGCCTTTAAGTGATTGTTTGGTCCTCTTTAAGAGATTGTTTCCTGACTTCATGCACCGGGTCACCTGTTTTTAATATCCTATTCTGCTTGTAAAATTGAACATTTTACCCATCACTATATACCTGCAATGTTTTCTGTCTCCTTCAGTTCTTCCAATGAATTCCAGTTTCACAGTGCAATAAATGGTTAAAACCCAAGCAATCAAATCTTTATGTGAGTGCTTGCATGCAGCGCGGGTGACACGTGCTTCAGGAAGCCCTAATTTAACAGCTTCCGCCCCATGGTATCCAATATGATCGGCGGATGTCAGCGAGGCTTCACTCTCTGCTGGGCTGGGCCATTGGGTGTGTTCTAATAATTTATGGTGCATTGCTATAATCAGTAAAAAGCTGTCAGACAAGTTTTTCTATATAGCACATTTTTAATAAAGAAATTTCACAGCAGTAGAGAAACTTGCCCTTTACTTTAGAAGGGTAGTGCAGGCCCTGAATCATTAAACTGTCCTTGAAAAATCTCATACAAATACAATGCTAATAGTATGTAATAGTAATGGTCTAATTTAATGCAAGATTATAATGCATAAGTGTGAGAAAGTTAGGAAGTTGTGATTTCAATATAGCATTGTGACAATATTTCATATGCTATTTAAAGTGATTTTTAGTCCCTTCAGTTATATAGGACCAGAGGTTCTCTGAACTAGGCAGCAGGGGGTATTATTTAGAGAGATGGAGATATGTATACAGTTGAGGGAAACTTACCTACTTCCATAATCCCTAATTGGTATTGGGAATGACTGCCAGTGGCGATCCACACAAAGTAAAGCACATATAGGACAGGGTTAAACATAGGACTGGCACAAATGCAAGTACGCCAAATGCCGAGCAACAAACAATATTTATTGCACCAATCTCAGCACACACATATGACAATATCCCATAACACTTGAAACAACACAAAATGCATTAAAATCACAATTTATAAAATATAAATTTTAGGCAGGACTCAGTAGCGCTACTGGCGGGGTGTGCAACAGTGTGTGTGGGTGTATGTATGTACGGAGGGCCCCCGTGATTTTAATGCACTTTGTGTTGTTTTAAGTGTTATGGGATATTGTCATATGTGTGTGCTAAGATTGGTGAAATAAATATTGTTTGTTGCTCGGCATTTGGCGTACTTGCATTTGTGCCAGTCCTATATTTAACCCTGTCCTATATGTGCTTTACTAGTTAGATTGTTTTGGTTAGTAGGACGCCACACACCGCTTGAGTGGCAGTGCACATGCATTAAATCGAGCTCTCTCAGTCCATTTTAACAATTTGTCCGATCCACACAAACTTGCACAGCACTGTTCAAGCCCAGCCCACAAATCTCACTGGCTGACAATGGTCACATGGGTCCATGATGCTGCAGGTGAACACTTAAGGAGGTGAGTGCTGAGGCCAGAGATCAGGCTTCCAGTATGCACAGCACAGCTGCTGCCTAGTTCAGAGACCACCTCCAGTCTTAACTTAACTGGAGTCAATCGTAAGAAGACCCTATGTTTTTAAATATAATGCCTTTCCTTCCATCCCTCCCCACCAATGAAGCCCAGTCAACTATTTCAAACAAAAAAGTACAACATGTACCAGGTCCAGGCATTTCAACTGCTCTCTCATCAGAAGTGGAGCACCAGGGTCTAGAGTTTCTTTGACTTTCTGTTGGCTACCACTTCTGGGGATAATAAGTGACAGTTTCATCACCCAATCACTGCAGCACAGTGATGAGCTCAGCAGACACACAATCCAGGAGAGCAGACGAAAGGCGTATTGAGCTTCCCTGAGTGAGGGGAATAGAAGGGATAGGAGAGGGGATATTTAATTAATGGCATTTGCTTGCTTTAAAGAGACAGTCTCAGGGATGTCAACCTGACCCAAAGATCTCCCAGGGTGATTTTTCTCCAGTCCTGCACTTCACAATGACCATTTACCTCTACACACCAGGGCTTAGATCATTCAGGAACATGAGGCTCGATTCAGAGAGACAAAAAAAGACTTTCATTTTTGTGCCGTTTTCGTATTTTTTTCAAATTTTCCCGCTCTCGAATGAGTGTGCGAGCGATTCTATGCATGCATTGCAAACCTTCTGTAAAGTTTTCGTCCGTTCGTATGCCAGAGTACGAGTATGAGGACGTCATTTTCCAGCGTGACTTTTCTGTTTCATTTTCTCATATTCCAACGTCGGCTTTTGATTTTGCCCTTTTTCCATCGTCTCCTCCCACGTATCCTTTACGTTTCTCGATAGATTCGGATTTCCTTATTCAATAAATAATCGTCCAGGCGTAAATCCTTACGATCTTGCGCCTGCGCACCACAAACTTAACTCATTAAAGTGCTTGCCTACATATTTGCCACCCTCACTTCAACTACAATGTTTAGCTAAACTACTTAGCAATATCCTCCATCTTCCCTTTTGGATCCTTAAAGCTCACCCCAACCACTTAGCACTATCCTCCATCTTCCCTTTTGGACCCTTAAAGCTCACCCCAACCACTTAGCACTATCCTCCATCTTCCCTTTTGAACCCTTAAAACTTACCCAAACCACTTAGCACTATCCTCCATCTTCCCTTTTGAACCCTTAAAAAACTTACCCAAACCACTTAGCACTATCCTCCATCTTCCCTTTTGGACCCTTAAAGCTCACCCCAACCACTTAGCACTATCCTCCATCTTCCCTTTTGAACCCTTAAAACTTTCCCAAATCACTTCGCGGTTAGGTTCTTCTTCCATTTTAGGCCCCCAAAACTTACCCAAACCACTTCGCGGTTAGGTTCTTCTTCCATTTTAGGCCCCTAAAACTTAACCAAATCACTTCGCGGTTAGGTTCTTCTTCCATTTTAGGCCCCTAAAACTTACCCAAATCACTTCGCCGTTAGGTTCTTCTTCCATTTTAGGCCCCTAAAACTTACCCAAATCACTTCCCAGACATCTGAATCTTCATCTCTAAATATGTATTTTAGCCTTCATTTGTTGTTAATGTATTTGTGCAAAAAAATGACACTGAAACTTTTTTTATGTTTTTTTTTTATATTAGAAGGCCATTTTTTTGGCTTTTTTAAAATTTTTGGTGTATAAAAAATATCTTACAATCTTTAAAAAACATTTAAAACTTTAAAAACATTAAAACTTAAAAACTATTTACAAGGACAAAGTACAGTGACAGGACCCAGGACACTAGTCTTCTTCTGTTGTCCCCAACGAGTCAACCAGCTGCTGCATATCGGCCACCAACTCAAGGACTCTTCGATTCATTGCTTCCACTCTTGCACGTGTGGTCCCTGGATGAAATTAGAAAAAAATACATTAGTTTCTCACCTGTGGATGCAATGTTTGTTAGTTGGCAAATTAAATCATGATGACATATGTCATTCTGCTAAGTAATTAATCTAAGGAAGTGGACACAGGTCATTCTGCTAAGTAATTAATCTAAGGAAGTGGGCACAGGTCATTCTGCTAAGTAATTAATCTAAGGAAGTGGGCACAGGTCATTCTGCTAAGTAATTAATCTAAGGAAGTGGGCACAGGACATTCTGCTAAGTAATTAAACTAAGGGAGTGGGAACAGGTCATTCTGCTAAGTCATTAATCTAAGGAAGTGGGCACAGGTCATTCTGCTAATGTCATTGACTATGGCTTGATGTATCTGGGTGATTATGTCAATTACCACATACTGCAAAGAATGACATTACAACTTGGTTGGTGGCCGACGGATGCCTCGTTGGGGACAACCCTACGTCCTGGGCCCTGCCACTGTTGTGAAGTAGAGGCTGTCGAGACATGGCAAATAGGGTCACTTATAATGTCTTAGTCAACAGTAATCAAATGTCAATTTCAATGTGTGTGTCACATCACTCACCTTCTCCCTGTGCCTCCTGGGCAAGATCTGCTGCATCCTCCACATCTTCACCCGCTCCAGAAGCATCTAGAAAAACAAATGAAGGGAATCAGCTTTGGTGGAAATAGCATGTATATGTGTGTGCGGTTACATGAAGAGTCACATACCAGAGGCTCCTGCCTGCGTTGCTGGGTACGACTCCCTGCCCACACCGTGCCGCCCCTCCTCTGTGGAAAGGTCCAGGGGCTGGTCGGAGGACCCAACAGAGGAGGGGTAGGACCGTCTCCCTGGAGATCCACCACCTTCACTTCCAGCTGCAGATTCATGCAGCACTGATCGGCCTGTGCACCTCCGGGTGCGGCGGATTCGGTACTCCATTTCCAACACTAGAAAAGAAAAACAATTATAAATAAATGCCTACCTTCTGCATGAGTTACATCTGGCATGCAATCGCTATGTACTTACTAGGGAAATGGAGGCCGAAAAACCGCCGCACCCGGGGCATGTGCAGCCGTTTCAGGTCCGACCAATGCTGTATGATCTGAGTGTGGGTGAAGGGGGTTTCCGTCTGCTGTTGGATTTTCCCAATGATCTCCAGGGCGACGGTGCGCTTCTCAAAAGAGTTGGGCAGGTAGTCGTACCTGTGCTCCAGCATGGTCTACAAAACACAACAGAAACATAGGATGTAGTTAAAACAGCATACAAATATCTGTCACCAATCGATCTTTGGACTAAATGACATTAACAGACACAATTCTAGGCTAATCCAATCCTTGAAGCTGGCCTCAGTGTTGTTTCGCACGTGTGGGCCCTCACGTTGGTTTGGCACAGAGTTTTAAACACTTTGAAAACAAACCGTTTTTTCCTGCGCTTCCTTAAGGGCTAGGCATGCATTTAGATGGCAAATCAAAGGCATTAAAAGACACTTACAAGCATGATGATCTCTTCTTGTTGGTGGGTGAAGATTGTGGGTGCCATCTTGCCTCTTGTCTGCAGCAGATAAGTAATGCCCCTGCGGTTTCCGGGTTCCGCACGGCCGTACGCATGTCTGTACGCACGTGTACGAGTAAGCGTCAGACCACGCCAATCTTATTTAAAGGGTCCTGGACACACAGCTCATTCTCTTTCAGAGTCCATGAGTAATGGCACCAAAAAAATCCAAACCTAAAGCAGCAAAGGAGGTCAGCAGCAAACAGGCATCCAAGCAGCAGGAGCCTGCTGCAGGCCCAACTACTCGGTCACAGATGCCAAAAACGAAGCTGCAGCCAACCCGCATTGCTCAGCCAAAGGCACCCACCACAGCCACCAAAAAAAATGAGCCAGCGGGAAAAAGGAAGCCACAGGCCAGAAAGCAAACCCCAACGGAGGGGAAAAAAGGGACCAAGAGGGTGCGAAGCCCCAGCCCCCCCAGGTCACCATCACCCCACCCACGTGGCTACCATGGCAAGACTACAAAAAGGAGACACCGGGAAAGAAGCCCCAGCAGCTCTACCTCGCCATCACCACCACCCGCACGTGGTGAAAAAACTTCAAAGAGCCAAAGACAAACAAGGCCCAGAAGCCCAAACAGCCCAAGCTCGGCATCCCCACCACCCGCACGTGGCCACAAGGCTCATGGCAAGAGGGCAAGCTACCGCCCAAGAAGCCCTAGGTCGCCATCCCCACCCGCACGGGTGTCCAAATCCTCGGCCAAGAGGGCAAGGCACCGGCCCAGAAGCCAAAGCTCTGGGTCACCCCTGGACCGTCCATCTACCTCCAAGGGGCATGGGTCTTCTAAGGGCCCACAGAGGCACAGGACCCCAAGCACGACTTCCTCCACAACACCCTCTCCTCGGCCACATTCTCCACCGGCACAGGTGTCAAGGCACTCTGAATATGCCACATCTACAACTGCGACTTCAGTGGCCACCCATCCATGCTCACCCAGTCCTTTCCAAGTCCGGCTCAATCTGCAGCCAGCCAGCAGTCTGTAATTTCACACCCACACAGCCAGGCCAGAATGTCCCCTGATTTTCCACCAAACACTGAGGAGCCAGAACCACAACCAACAGGGCGCACATTGTGCAGAGGCCAGTTGAGTGGCAGGTTTGGTGAGGCACAAAATCTGGCATTGGCTAGTGGCCTCACCTTGTATTATGATGAGCTATATGGGCGCAGATCCCAAACTACAAGCAAGCAGAGCAAAGCCGGAATTTTGGAGGAGCTCACCAGACAGGTCAATGCAGCGGGGGAAGAGCACAAAGATGTGGAGCAGATACAAAGGAAAATATCGGACCTCAAGTATGCAGCACGGAAGAAAATAAACGGCGTCATTACAGGTACATATATACTTTGTGGATTTGTCTTCGTCTTGTATTGGCAACATTTAGCTAAATGTGTCCCACTTTCTTTTTCAGCTTACAAACTGGCTGCGGATTCCCCACCAAACTGCAATTTACCCGAGCTGAGGAGATGGTGCTGGGCCTGCTACATCCTGTGGCCTTAGAGGGACACTCAGCACGACAGGACACGAACATTCCGACTATTCCTGCCGGTTAGTAATGTTAGTGTGTATGTGAAATGGGATCTACATGTAAAATGATGCTCCAAGCCATATATTAACACATGCCCCTAGGGTGTGCCTTGTAGTGGAGGTAACAATTTAAACAGGGTGTGTTATGTGTGTGGACTCATCATTGGCTAATTTCCTTGCCCATACATGAGTTTGGAGAGTCTTGAGGAACACTATTGAGATTAGCAAAGGACTGCCCGTTATGTATTTAGAGTCAGTTACATCCAACACTTCCATCTTTATCTGTAGGCCATTTGGGTTTGAGCTGTGCTTTGCTCAGAAAGACTTGGTCTGGGGTGCTTGAAAGTTTGACCTAGAAAGAATGGCAACCAGCATAATCTAATGGCAAATGCTATTTGCAAGCTGAGTGTGGTCCCATAATGGGCTTTTAGGGATGTGTGAAGCCTCAGAACAGCCAGTACATGCATGTTTATTTTGGTTAAGGAGACCAATGTGTATATACTTGTCAATAATAGTCAACTTGGTCCGTTGGGGGAGTTGCCATTCATGCGTGGCCCGTGTTTTAGTGAACCATATGTGTTATTACACATCAGCAATGCCTAGTTGTGTGTTTTTCCACAATGCAGCCCAGCATCATACCTCAGCTAGTGGGGAATCCCCAGCCAGTTTTACCATGCCGTCAACTTCCGTGCTGCCTCGGACCCAGGATCCGATATATACGGTAAGTGTCTTTTTCTCATGTTGCTTATGCATGTGCCTTGCAATGTTTCTTTTTGCTGAATTACATATGTATTCCCCAAATTAAACCTTTTTTATTTACATGTCCCAACAGACCCACACACTGATGGAGGAAATCCAGGAGCTGGAGGAGGATGGACCCTTCATTGGATCTTCTGAACAGCTCCCCCTGGGACAGAATCTGCAACTGTCCCAACATGTTTCTACACCAAATCCTCAGCAGCAGAATGAAGCTGGCTGCATGCTGCCAGCCCATCGTGGGCAGCATGCAGAGACTGAGCCGACATTCCCCAGTGTTAGCTCTGCTGCTGAGGATTTGCCAAGCAGACCTGTGGCTGTTGGTGGACCTAGAGGCACATCATCTGCACGCCCCACAACCCGGGGAATTGGGAGGCGTAGTCGAATACGTCGCCCAGTTTCCCAGGGGAGGGGCGCGCCGATGATGGAGTCAGCATGGCACCATTTTAAGGCCTATTTGGCCTGTATCTGCTCCACATCTTTGCTCTACATCCCCACTGTATTGACCTGTCTGGTGAGCCCTACCAATATACCCTTTTGGTATGGCTTTGCTTGTATGCTTTGGATTTGCGCCCATATAGCTCATTAGAGTGCTGAGGTAGCCCACTAGCCAATGCCAGAGGTGAAGCCTCAATGAACCTGCCACTCAAGCTGTTGCGCTGCAAGCTTGTGGCGAATTACACTGGTTCTGGCTCCTCCTGTTTGTAGGCATGATTGGGGGACATTCTGGCCTGGCAAACTACTACCTTGACCCCTGGCTGAGATTGAACTGGACTTGGATTGGGACTGGGGGTTCTTGTTTGGGTGGCCCACTGAGTAACAGGTGTAGATGTGACATAGGTTTGGCTGCTTTACACCTGTGCCTGTGGCAAATGTGGCAAAGCAGGAGAGGGTGTGTCTGTGGGCCTATTTGTTTTCATACAAATCTGGACATAGCAATGCTTGTCACATATGTTTTTGCTTTTGACAGGAGTGCCTTACTTTGAAACTCCTGCCTGTGGCCAATTGCTATGTGGCATGATTTGCCAAAAATTACATTTGTGGTTTGACCATGTATTTTCATCAACTATGGGAGTGACCATCAACTCCAATGTTTGCTTTTCAAATAAACACCATACATTTTTACTTAACCTGTTGTTGACTAAGTTTATGCCTTTAGGTTTTTGGTGAATAAAGATGACTTAAAGTTTGCACTAATAAATTGGGAACAAAAAAAAACATGAGTCTAAAATCAGGTGTGAGGTTGTTGGTAATTAATTTGTTACTGTTTGTAAAAGTAAGAAACAAACATACAAACACAAAGGTCAAAAAACACAAATAACAAACAATAAAGGGACAAAACAAACAAAGGAACACCAAATTAAGAAAAATGTGTGTCCTCCTCTGGGTCATCGGTGGGTGGAGAGGGGGGCAAATCCACATACCGGGGGACACGCTGCAATATAGCAAAATTATGCAACACCGCACAGGCCATTATAATATCTATGACCTTTTTGGGGTCATACTGAAGTGCTCCCCCGGTATGGTCCAAGCATCGGAAGCGGGTCTTCAATAGGCCAAACGCCCTCTCCATTACAGCCCTGGTCTTCCTGTGCGCCCTATTATATGCCTCCTCGGCTGCATTCTGGGGCCGAAGGACGGGCGTCAGCAGCCAGGGAAGCAGTGGATAGCCGGAATCACCTGAAAAAATTCAAAAAGAATAGCATCATTTACACATTAATCCCTAAATTGAATCCAAAAAACGGTCCTTTCCCATGACTAAGAGCCTATGTTACATGTGAGAAACACCCTGAGCATACAGATTGCGCAGGCCAAAATAAACCATAACACCATCTAAGGGATGTTGGGACAATTTAAACATCAAAGATGGCGGATGATGGCCAATCAGGCATACTGCTAACAGACTGCTAACAGGTATTGGTTTAGGACTGTGCTGCTCAGCATTCTTGGATGTCTTAACTTTTCAGGACCCCGTAGCTGCTTTGTCTGAGGCATAAACAGCTCTAACCCAGCCCCTGCACTTTATCCCACTCTCCTCTACTCAGTAAGTGTAATGCATCTAAGCTAAGATGGCGCAGACCCTATCCTAAAGTCAAGAACATAATTTCAGCCGAGTGTGGGGAAGAGTAATGACTAATTTTCTATCAATTCAAAGTTTAAAATTTGCAAACGCAGAACCAACATTTGGCAAGGCTTTTTTGTTTGAAAAATCTAATGGTTAAGGTCGTGTTTCACATGTAAACTAGGTGTTCAAATAGGCATAGTTTCATACATGGGACACAAACTAAATTCATAGCCATACATATAAAAAAAAAAAGGCGTTATTGACGTCAACTTACCAAGGAGCCATCCACCGGAAAATTCCCCAGACTCAACCCGACCGTACATTCCAGATCTTCGCAGAATGTAGGCATCATGGGATGAGCCTGGAAACCCGGCGACCATACTAAGGAACCGCATGTCCAGGGCCACCACTGCTTGGACATCCAGTGAGTGACCCATTTTGCGGTTCCTGGGAAACAATAAAAAAAAAAAAAAACATCAAGGCAAGGCAAACTAGTGAAACACTAACTAATCACACCCGAAGCAAAACCTGTGGGCCAATACAAATAACACTAACCAAGTACATTAGTATTTGGTACACAAAAAAAAGGATATGTATGTTTGAAAAAGTAAAGATTAACTTTGAAGTGTCTAATTCAGGTACACATTAAAATGTTTCCCTTTAGAACACATGTTACATTTTTGAGAAACTAAATACGGTCCATTGTTTCACAGGGACTCTTTACAAGGAGGGCATAATTACAAGGAGGGCATAATTACAAAGAGGGAATAATTACAAGGAGAGACTTTTTACAAGGAGGGAATTATTACAAGGAGTGAATTATTACAAGGAGGGACTTCTCCAAAATTTGGAAAACAATAAGGTCAAGTAATTGTAAAAATGACAGATTACATTTGCCTGTAGATATACTCGTCGGCTGCCGGAGGCACCAGGGCAATGTGGGTGCAGTCAATGGCACCCATGACGTTGGGCATGTCGGCGATGTTAAAAATGCCAGCTTAATCGCGTTTCTGGCTACCATGTCCTCAGGAAAACAAATATATTTCCGAGTAATGGTAGTCATGCCTTCCAAAAACTTGGATAGCGCGCGGCTCAGTGTAGGCTGGGAGATCCCCACGGAGAGGGCACCCAGCCTCTGGAATGAGCCGTTCGCCAAAAATTGCAGGCAGCCAAGCATCTTGGTCATACCTGAAATTGCTTGCCCCTTCCTTGTGGTGCGGGCTAACCATGGCCGCAGCTCACTATACAACTATGGAGGGAAGCGCGATTAAGTCTGGTGAGCTCGAACAGCTCGACGTCATGCATGCCATCGATGTGCATGCGTCGCCGCCGGTGCAATCTGGTCTCAGCCCTCTGGACAATTTCAATGCCCATGAGCTGCTGATCCTCATGCTCCTCAAATGCACTAGAGTCATCCATAGCTGCTAGTCTCGAGGTCAAAATGGTCCCGTAAGGGGATTGCAAAAGAAACGGGTTTATAGGGTGGTGGTCCGTCGGCAATCAGCTCTCTGAATGAGACGCAAGCCCATAGCAATAACGTAAATTATCTGAACGAACGAAAAATATCAGATTTGGTTGGAAAAATGATCCGAACTAAGGCAAATGTTCCAATTTGCTTTCGTTCATCGAAAGCGCATATACGCATTTGCCCGAATGTTCGTACGAACAAACAAAAAAAAAAAAAAAAAATTACAAACACCCACAAAAACTTTCACAGACAGCTACGGAAGTCCAGACGAATGTGTCTCTGAATCGAGCCTATGGTCTATGCAGGACTGGAGGAATGGGCCAGGTTGGCATCTCTGTGGTCTAGGCAGTCAAAATGCAATGGCACTTGGCTGCCAGCCTGCAGACGTGATCCCACAGAATCCTTCAGGTGACTGTTTCAACACTGTTGCTTCCACTGCCGGTAACATGATTCACCCCCCTGCTGCCAGTCAACGAACCTGCACCTATGTGACCAGAAAATTAAAAAATCCTGCTGAAAACACACTTTTACAGCTTATGTCAGCATGGAATGGGTATATGTATTGTGTCTTGTTTGTTTGCAAAATGTTATATAATTATCAAACATTACAATAAAAATGTGAAAAGTTTTATTAGTTGTTTTTCAAATACTTGACATTCAGGCTCAAAATATTCTATACCAATTACCTAAAAAGACTAATTTGGCCAAAAAACATTGATTCCAATGGGGTTCTCTGCTAAAAGCTGGAGAACTGAACAAGCGTTTGCTAACATTTGCCCAACTACGCTGAACTAGAAGTACAGCAATCATAGGTGTAGTCAGGTAAAGTAGTTAAGGGGTTAATGCACACCGATGAAAAGTGATAACAGGGTGCTCTGCCTGGGCTGTCTCAAGCCCTTCTATTGATCAGCAGAGAGGGGTAGATGGTCTGCACTCCTTATATTTAAAATCTGTCCTTTATTGAAATATCATTAAAAGCATATCCATACAAAACAGCCTTTAAAAGCAGTAACTACCAGAACCCATGGCAGAGAAAATAGGGATCCTCTGACTACCGGACTACCGTAGGTCCTACGGTGCGGACCCTCTACCCCTCTTTGCTGATCTGTAGTCAGGTGAACATGGCACATTTTTATTTGGTAGAAGACTAGTGAATGCCCCGGGGAAAACGGCGAAGCAGTTAGTAAATCAGCCCTGTATAAAAATATATGGCTTTTTCTGTTCACTTATGATCATAGTGGTTATAACTATTTATGGCTATTGTCAAATTAGGCCTTTGGTATTTATCCTTCTTTTGTATAATGCATTTAGCGGTGTAAGTCACAATACCAGCACATTTAGTTTTGCAGTGCCACCTTATCTTTTATTTGTAATTTGAGCTACAATAGACTGGATCAATGCAGAACCCACTGGCACCATTGGAAAATGAATGCAGTTCCTAGCAAACTTGTACTAGATGTAATTTGGACTACAGTACTCACCTGTTTATCCGGGAAGCCAGGAAATCCCTAATTGTAGAAACATGCTTTAAAGCAATACCACAGTCCAGCATGTCATGACAGTTCAGATTGGAGATGCGCCCCCCCCCCCCAAATGCATCGCTCCCCCACAAGCCTCTTTTGGGATCACATCTGATGGCAGACAGTTGCTGGGGCAATGGTAGCAATTACCCCTGGCAAGAACAGCCAAATCAGAGAAGAGAAGCAAGGTATAAGTAAGCATACAAAGACAGAAGTGAAAATAGTGTTGACCACTCAAATTATTATCCAAAGGGAGAAAAGCTTTATTAACGAACAAATTAATTGTATAGGTCAAAGATCTGACAATCAATAAAATGATAGCACTATGATTACAATGGTACAGTATCTACCATCACAATACTAAAGCTTCAGTACCAATACTTTAAGAATATTCATATCTACCCAACACATCACCTCTCTCTGCAATGCTATATCTGATATATCAATAGTGTGCAGAGTAGTCCCACCCAGACTACACTAACCCTAGTAGATACTTTAAGTCACTAGGCTGTATAGTGAGTTCTAACTCTCAACATAGTAAATATGCAGCATAAAAAAATAGAACCATTCTTAATTGTATACAAATAATAATGATATTACAAAAGAAGGACATACAATCACTTTAAACCATGTATACATAATGACAATTGATGTCACGATCAGATAAAGCTATGAAATCTGACTACACACAACTATATATACAAAAAGGCCAAGACACATAATGGGACAAAAACAACGAGACTAGTAAAAGTAAAACAAAGTCCAAGGAATAAGAAATTAATCAAAACAGCAGAAACAGAACTTGAACTTACAACCAAGTAGAATAAGAAATGCATGCTAAATTACTAACAAAGCCTAAAGGGAAACAGAAGGCAATTGTTACACCATTTCATCGGGCCACATTTGGCACTGGCCTAAACTGTTTTCCATTTTTAAATTAAAGAAGCAATGGCAGAGACATCGAGGTTTACAGTTTCACCTTTTGATTTCTCTTCTGAAGCATGTGGGTGTGGTCCTTGACTCTGTGATGCTGCATAATAATAAGTATAATGGGTTAGACAGTCATTCTCATCACCCTGGCTGTTCTCTCTCTCTCCCAGTGTCCACAGTCTGATTATGTGGAGCCTTAGACCACCAGCTTAGCCCTATTATTGGTGGTCTATGGAATTCAGGGGGTGTGCCATTACTCTTTGCCTTGTTTCTACTTTCAGAAGCAGCTGCGTTCTGACAGGAAGGGAGAGAGCAGCCATGATGTGGTGAGCTGACGAATGAAATGATAGTTTATGCACTTTGCCTACAGAGTTCCTTTAAACCCCATATTTGTTGGCCCTCCGACAACTTCACCCAAACCTAACGTTAAAAAGCCATAGCAGGATGGGCAACACAAATGCTGGGGGGCTGTGTTCAGCATTGGGAGATGGTCGGGAGCCACGTCCCACAAGAAGAGACCATCCAAATAATTACACACTAACGTACTCAAAGGCATAAAACATACAACCGAGTAAGTATGTTGGCACCCTGCTGCATGTATATACAGGGGTAAAACGCATGGTTGGGTCGGTGGCGGTGACCAACACCCGCGCCCCTTTACAGGTCTGAAATGTATATGCTTATGTTCCTATACATGTTGGTGTATCTTCTCCAGACAAGTTTTAGAATAAGTAGGAACAATACCTTGATGACTGTAGGTAAAATTATGAATCTAAAAAGACCATTTAAAGTTTCCATTCTTTTGTAGTAAGAAAATTAACTTTTGCGCCTTATTTATGAAGTGTACTGTTAAGCATCTTTCTGGTGGCTATAACGCAAGCTTTGGAGCGCTGGCTTCTCTTTCTTTTTTGGTGCTGCTATTTCGACTACAATGGCGCAAGAAGTCACATCTCCTGATGCTAACTCATTTGCTTTGATTGTTGCATTAGGTATTGGCCAGCGTGTGTCAGCACCTGTTGGGACCAACTGCTGATTATACCAGCGCCAGTAAGGGCCACTTTGTACCACCAACTTTTCAGAGCTGCACAGCATATTTCATATTTTTTGGCACCCTAAAAAGATTGGAGCTGCATTTTTAGGTGCTGGACTGCATTTTATTATTACAGCTACTGCTGGGTACAAAGGATGCATTTTAATTGTTGTTGTCCAAATTACACCTTGTTAAGCAAAAGAAACCACGAAGAAATATTTTATAAGAAACAAAAATGACATTTGGTGACATCTAGGTCCTGCATTTACATTACTGACAAATCACAATGCAAGTTATGTACAAATAAACGTGTGTAATATTAATTATAAGTATAAAAACCCTAATACATACCTGCCTATTGCACTCTGTGTACTCTATAGCTCCACTATAAACCTGTCTAGCTTCAAGCAGAGCATCCGGCACTGCAAACTATTTGGTGCTAGTGTTCATTTAGACACAGGCTGGCAGCCACATCGGAGATGTCTGTTTTTGGTCTCCTAAATCACACACTGTGTGCCACTGATGCAAAAAAAAAAAAATTGGTATTTATAGGAACTGACACTTCATAAATAAGGCTCCCCTTTCCTTACCATTGTTTCTGCTCCGCCTAGTGGCTAGAATCAGGCCACAGCTTATACCTTCAGCAGTGGGGTCAGGATACACTCCCAAAAGTTTGATGCGGAGAGGTCTGTCCAACTGAAATATAGGTAACCCCCTCCCCTCTAGCGACGCATGAGGGAGATTCCAAAGAGTTTCTACCTCTCTATTATCAAAGCTCTGCCCCCCTGCCACTACCTTTAACTCCAGAGGCCAGTGGGGCATCAGAGATAGACGCCTCACTTACATAATTTTAAAAGAGAGTGGGTGGGATAAGGAAAGTAAAGTAAAATTAAAAATATTAAAACATTTTTTTACTAAGAGGTAAGGGGTAAATAATGCTAATTATAATAATAATAAACATGACTGTATGTAATTTTAATACATATACATTTCAGTAATAAAAGCATGGCAGAGGGTCGGAGCTGACTATTATTAAGTCTCACTACCTTAATCACAGGGGTTTCATTTTTTGAGATAATTTACAGTGAGAAATCCCAGCATTTGCAAGTTTCCATTTTTTCCACTAACAAAAATCAGCACGAAAAAATTGTCTGCTAAACCGGGGAAAATCATGACTTTTACACAAAAAAAAAACATGCGTAAAATGGATCACGTGCATGGGGTAAGCTGTGCATAGGCTCCTATGGTAAATATGTTGAGAGAGAGAGAAAATGATAAAGAGAGCAAGATCAAGAAAGAAATAGAGAGAGGGGAAGAGAGGAGGAAAGAGAGAGGAAGATAGAAAAGGTGAGAACGAAAGAGAGGAGTACGGCAGAGAGAGGAGTAAGGAGAGAGAGAGAAGAAATAGTGAGAGATGATGTGAGATAGAGGGGAAGATAGAGAAAGAGGGATAAAGACACAGAGAGAGAAAGGCAGAATAAGATATGGAGGAAGAGAAATAGCATGGGAGCAGAAGACAGAAATAGAGGGAGGAGAGGGCAGAACAGAGTAAAAGATGGAGGAAGACTGAGAGAGGGGAAGAGAGATAGAGAGAGGAAGGTAGAGAAAAAGTGGAAAAGAGAGAAACAGAGAGAGGAAGGCAGGGGATAGAGAGGGAAGAAGACATAGAAAGAGAGAAGGAGTAAGGCAGAGAGAGAAGAAATAGTGAGAGATGACGTGAGAAAGAAGGGATGATAGAGTAAGAAGGAGAAAGACACAGAGGGAGCAAGGCAAAAAGAGATATAGTGGACGCGAGAGAGCGAGGGAGAAGATGGGAGAAATAGAGAGAGGAAGGCAGAGGAGAGAGCAGAACGGAGATGGAGGAAGACCAAGAGAAAGGAGAAAGAGAATGAATGAAAGAAAGCGGGAGAAGGGGGGAACAGAGAGAGGGGGTAGAGAGAGAGGGGCAAGGGAGAGAGAGGGAGGAAGGAAGGTAGAGCGAGAGAGAATGAGAGAGGGAGAGAGAGAGATAGAGGAAGGGAGAGAAAAAGTGGAAAAGAGAGAAAAAGTCAAGACAGTGAGAGAGAGGAAGAGAGAGGGAGATGAAAGAAAGTAAGAAAGAAGACAGAGGGCTAATTAGTGAGGGGGGAGCAGGACTCGGGCTTCTAGGGTCATAATAAAGACAGAGGGATAAATAGTGAGGGGGAGCAGGACACGGGCTTCTAGGGTCACAGTGAAGACAGAGGGATAAATAGTGAGGGGGAGCAGGACTCGGGCTTCTAGGGTCATAATAAAGACAGAGGGATAAATAGTGAGGGGGAGCAGGACACGGGCTTCTAGGGTCACAGTGAAGACAGAGGGATAAATAGTGAGGGGGAGCAGGACTCGGGCTTCTAGGGTCATAATGAAGACAGAGGGATAAATAGTGAGGGGGGTCAGGACACAGGCTTCTAGGGTCATAATGAAGACAGAGGGCTAAATAGTGAGGAGGAGCAGGACACAGGCTTCTAGGGTCATAATAAAGACAGAGGGATAAATAGTGAGGGGGAGCAGGACACGGGCTTCTAGGGTCACAGTGAAGACAGAGGGATAAATAGTGAGGGGGAGCAGGACTCGGGCTTCTAGGGTCATAATGAAGACAGAGGGATAAATGGTGAGGGGGAGCAGGACACATGCTTCTAGGGTCACAATGAAGACAGAGGGATAAATAGTGAGGGGGGAGCAGGACACGGGCTTCTAGGGTCATAATAAAGACAGAGGGATAAATAGTGAGGGGGGGGCAGGTCACAGCCTTCTAGGGTCACAGTGAAGACAGAGGGAAAAATAGTGAGGGGGAGCAGGACACAGGCTTCTAGGGTCACAGTGAAGACAGAGGGATAAATAGTGAGGGGGGGTCAGGACACAGGCTTCTAGGGTCACAGTGAAGACAGAGGGATAAATAGTGAGGGGGGGTCAGGACACGGGCTTCTAGGGTCATAATGAAGACAGAGGGATAAATAGTGAGGGGGAGCAGGACACAGGCTTCTAGGGTCACAGTGAAGACAGAGGGATAAATAGTGAGGGGGGGTCAGGACACGGGCTTCTAGGGTCACAGTGAAGACAGAGGGATAAATAGTGAGGGGGAGCAGGACACGGGCTTCTAGGGTCACAGTGAAGACAGAGGGATAAATAATGAGGGGGAGCAGGCGACGGGCTTCTAGGGTCACAGTGAAGACAGAGGGATAAATAATGAGGGGGAGCAGGTCACAGGCTTCTAGAGTCACAGTGAAGACAGAGGGATAAATAGTGAGGGGGGAGCAGGTCACAGGCTTCTAGAGTCACAGTGAAGACAGAGGGGCTAAACATTGAGGGGGAGCAGGACACGGGCTTCTAGGGTCACAGTAAAGACAGAGGGATAAATAGTGAGGGGGAGCAGGTCACAGGCTTCTAGAGTCACAGTGAAGACAGGGATAAATAGTGAGGGGGAGCAGGACACATGCTTCTAGGGTCATAATAAAGACAGAGGGATAAGTAGTGAGGGGGGTCAGGACACGGGCTTCTAGGGTCACAGTGAAGACAGGGATAAATAGTGAGGGGGAGCAGGACACAGGCTTCTAGGGTCACAATGAAGACAGAGGGCTAAACATTGAGGGGGAGCAGGACACGGGCTTCTAGGGTCACAGTAAAGACAGAGGGATAAATAGTGAGGGGGAGCAGGTCACAGGCTTCTAGAGTCACAGTGAAGACAGGGATAAATAGTGAGGGGGAGCAGGACACATGCTTCTAGGGTCATAATAAAGACAGAGGGATAAATAGTGAGGGGGGGGCAGGACACGGGCTTCTAGGGTCATAATGAAGACAGAGGGATAAATAGTGAGGGGGGTCAGGACACAGGCTTCTAGGGTCACAATAAAGACAGAGGGATAAATAGTGAGGGGGGGGCAGGACACGGGCTTCTAGGGTCACAATGAAGACAGAGGGATAAATAGTGAGGGGGGAGCAGGACACGGGTTTCTAGGGTCACAATGAAGACAGAGGGATAAATAGTGAGGGGGGAGAAGGACACGGGCTTCTAGGGTCATAATAAAGACAGAGGGATAAATAGTGAGGGGGGTCAGCACACAGGCTTCTAGGGTCACAATGAAGACAGAGGGATAAATAGTGAGGGGGCACAGGACACGGGCTTCTAGGGTCACAGTGAAGACATAGGGCAAAATAGTGATGGGGGTCAGGACACGGGCTTCTAGGGTCATAATGAAGACAGAGGGATAAATAGTGAGGGGGCACAGGACACGGGCTTCTAGGGTCACAATGAAGACAGAGGGATAAATAGTGAGGGGGAGCAGGACACGGGCTTCTAGGGTCACAATGAAGACAGAGGGATAAATAGTGAGGGGGGTCAGGACACAGGCTTCTAGGGTCACAGTGAAGACAGAGGGATAAATAGTGAGGGGGAGCAGGACACGGGCTTCTAGGGTCACAGTGAAGACGGGGATAAATAGTGAAGGGGGCAGGACACAGGCTTCTAGGGTCACAGCGAGGACAGAGGGATAAATAGTGAGGGGGAGCAGGACACGGGCTTCTAGGGTCATAATAAAGACAGAGGGATAAATAGTGAGGGGGGAGCAGGACACGGGCTTCTAGGGTCATAATAAAGACAGAGGGATAAATAGTGAGGGAGGTCAGGACACAGGCTTCTAGGGTCACAGCGAGGACAGAGGGATAAATAGTGAGGGGGAGCAGGACACGGGCTTCTAGGGTCACAATGAAGACAGAGGGCTAAATAGTGAGGGGGAGCAGGACACAGGCTTCTAGGGTCATAATAAAGACAGAGGGATAAATAGTGAGGGAGGTCAGGACACAGGCTTCTAGGGTCACAATGAAGACAGAGGGATATATAGTGAGGGGGGGTCAGGACACGGGCTTCTAGGGTCATAATAAAGACAGAGGGATAAATAGTGAACGGGGGCAGGACACAGGCTTCTAGGGTCACAATGAAGACAGAGGGAAAAATAGTGAGGGGGAGCAGGACACAGGCTTCTAGGGTCATAATAAAGACAGAGGGATAAATAGTGAGGGGGGTCAGGACACAGGCTTCTAGGGTCACAATGAAGACAGAGGGCTATATAGTGATTGGGGGTCAGGACACGGGCTTCTAGGGTCACAATGAAGACATAGGGCTAAATAGTGAGGGGGGGCAGGACACGGGCTTCTAGGGTCACAGTGAAGACAGAGGGATAAATAGTGAGGGGGGTAAGGACACAGGCTTCTAGGGTCACAATGAAGACAGAGAGCTAAATAGTGAGGGGGTTCAGGACACAGGCTTCTAGGGTCATAATAAAGACAGAGGGATAAATAGTGAGGGGGGAGAAGGACACGGGCTTCTAGGGTCATAATAAAGACAGAGGGATAAGTAGTGAGGGGGAGCAGGACACGGGCTTCTAGGGTCACAATGAAGACAGAGGGATAAATAGTGAGGGGGGAGCAGGACACGGGCTTCTAGGGTCATAATAAAGACAGAGAGATAAATAGTGAGGGGGGGCAGGACACAGGCTTCTAGGGTCATAATAAAGACAGAGGGATAAATAGTGAGGGGGAGCAGGACACGGGCTTCTAGGGTCACGGTGAAGACATAGGGCTAAATAGTGAGGGGGGTCAGGACACGGGCTTCTAGGATCATAATAAAGACAGAGGGATAAGTAGTGAGGGGGAGCAGGACACGGGCTTCTAGGGTCATAATAAAGATAGAGGGATAAATAGTGAGGGGGAGCAGGACACGGGCTTCTAGGGTCACAATGAAGACAGAGGGATAAATATTGAGGGGGGGCAGGACACAGGCTTCTAGGGTAACAATGAAGACAGAGGGATAAATAGTGAGGGGGTCAGGACACAGGCTTCTAGGGTCACAATGAAGACAGAGGGCTAAATAGTGAGGGGGGTCAGGACACAGGCTTCAAGGGTCACAATGAAGACAGAGGGATAAATAGTGAGGGGGGAGCAGGACACGGGCTTCTAGGATCATAATAAAGACAGAGGGATAAGTAGTGAGGGGGAGCAGGACACGGGCTTCTAGGGTCATAATAAAGATAGAGGGATAAATAGTGAGGGGGAGCAGGACACGGGCTTCTAGGGTCACAATGAAGACAGAGGGATAAATATTGAGGGGGGGGCAGGACACAGGCTTCTAGGGTAACAATGAAGACAGAGGGATAAATAGTGAGGGGGAGCAGGACACGGGCTTCTAGGGTCATAGTGAAGACAGAGGGATAAATAGTGAGGGGGAGCAGGACACGGGCTTCTAGGGTCATAATAAAGACAGAGGGATAAATAGTGAGGGGGGAGCAGGACACAGGCTTCTAGGGTCATAGTGAAGACAGAGGGATAAATAGTGAAGGGGGAGCAGGACACGGGCTTCTAGGGTCATAGTGAAGACAGAGGGATAAATAGTGAGGGGGAGCAGGACACAGGCTTCTAGGGTCATAGTGAAGACAGAGGGATAAATAGTGAGGGGGAGCAGGACACGGGCTTCTAGGGTCATAGTGAAGACAGAGGGATAAATAGTGAGGGGGAGCAGGACACAGGCTTCTAGGGTCATAGTGAAGACAGAGGGATAAATAGTGAGGGGGAGAAGGACACGGGCTTCTAGGGTCACAATGAAGACAGAGGGATAAATAGTGAGGGGGAGCAGGACACGGGCTTCTAGGGTCATAGTGAAGACAGAGGGATAAATAGTGAGGGGGAGCAGGACACAGGCTTCTAGGGTCATAGTGAAGACAGAGGGATAAATAGTGAGGGGGAGAAGGACACGGGCTTCTAGGGTCACAATGAAGACAGAGGGATAAATAGTGAGGGGGAGCAGGACACGGGCTTCTAGGGTCATAGTGAAGACAGAGGGATAAATAGTGAGGGGGAGCAGGACACAGGCTTCTAGGGTCATAGTGAAGACAGAGGGATAAATAGTGAGGGGGAGAAGGACACGGGCTTCTAGGGTCACAATGAAGACAGAGGGATAAATAGTGAGGGGGAGCAGGACACGGGCTTCTAGGGTCATAGTGAAGACAGAGGGATAAATAGTGAGGGGGAGCAGGACACAGGCTTCTAGGGTCATAGTGAAGACAGAGGGATAAATAGTGAGGGGGAGACGGACACAGGCTTCTAGGGTCATAATAAAGACAGAGGGATAAATAGTGAGGGGGAGCAGGACACGGGCTTCTAGGGTCATAGTGAAGACAGAGGGATAAATAGTGAGGGGGAGCAGGACACAGGCTTCTAGGGTCATAGTGAAGACAGAGGGATAAATAGTGAGGGGGAGAAGGACACAGGCTTCTAGGGTCACAATGAAGACAGAGGGATAAATAGTGAGGGGGGAGCAGGACACGGGCTTCTAGGGTCATAATAAAGACAGAGGGATAAATAGTGAGGGGGAGCAGGACACGGGCTACTAGGGTCACAGTGAAGACAGAGGGATAAATAGTGAACGCGGGCAGGACACGGGCTTCTAGGGTCACAATGAAGACAGAGGGATAAATAGTGAACGCGGGCAGGACACGGGCTTCTAGGGTCACAATGAAGACAGAGGGATAAATTGTGAGGGAGGGGGGCAGGACACAGGCTTCTAGGGTCACAGTGAGGACACAGGCTTCTAGGGTCAATGTGAGGACAGAGGGATAAATAAATAGTGAGGGGGAGCAGGACACAGGCTTCTAGGGTCACAATGAAGACAGAGGGATAAATAGTGAGGGGGCAGGACACGGGCTTCTAGGGTCATAATAAAGACAGAGGGATAAATAGTGAGGGGGAGCAGGACACGGGCTTCTAGGGTCCTAATAAAGACAGAGGGATAAATAGTGAGGGGGGAGCAGGTCACAGGCTTCTAGGGTCACAGTGAAGACAGAGGGATAAATAGTGAGGGGGAGCAGGACACGGGCTTCTAGGGTCACAATGAAGACAGAGGGATAAATAGTGAGGGGGGAGCAGGACACGGGCTTCTAGGGTCACAGTGAAGACAAAGGGATAAATAGTGAGGCGGGGCCGGACACTGGCTTCAAGGGTCACAATGAAGACATAGGGATAAATAGTGAGGGGAAGCAGGACACGGGTTTCTAGGGTCATAATAAAGACAGAGGGCTAAATAGTGAGGGGGAGCAGGACACAGGCTTCTGGGGTCACAATGAAGACATAGGGATAAATAGTGAGGGGAAGCAGGACACGGGTTTCTAGGGTCATAATAAAGACAGAGGGATAAAAAGTGAGGGGGAGCAGGACATGGGCTTCTAGGGTCATAATAAAGATAGAGGGATAAATAGTGAGGGGGAGCAGGGCACAGGCTTCTAGGGTCACAGTGAAGACAGAGGGATAAATAGTGAGGGGGAGCAGGACACGGTCTTCTAGGGTCACAATGAAGACAGAGGGATAAATAGTGAGGGGGGAGCAGGACACGGTCTTCTAGGGTCACAGTGAAGACAGAGGGATAAATAGTGAGGGGGTCAGGACATGGGCTTCTAGGGTCATAATAAAGACAGAGGTATAAATAGTGAGGGGGTCAGGACACAGGCTTCTAGGGTCACAATGAAGACAGAGGGATAAATAGTGAAGGGGGGCAGGACACGGGCTTCTAGGGTCACAATGAAGACAGAGGGATAAATAGTGAGGGGGGAGCAGGACACGGGCTTCTAGGGTCATAATAAAGACAGAGGGATAAATAGTGAGGGGGAGCAGGACACGGGCTTCTAGGGTCATAATAAAGACAGAGGGATAAATAGTGAGGGGGGTCAGGACACGGGCTTCTAGAGTCACAGTGAAGACAGAGGGATAAATAGTGAGGGGGGAGCAGGACACGGTCTTCTAGGGTCACAATGAAGACAGAGGGATAAATAGTGAGGGGGGAGCAGGACACGGTCTTCTAGGGTCATAATAAAGACAGAGGGATAAATAGTGAGGGGGGTCAGGACACGGGCTTCTAGAGTCACAGTGAAGACAGAGGGATAAATAGTGAGGGGGGTCAGGACATGGGCTTCTAGGGTCATAATAAAGACAGAGGGATAAATAGTGAGGGGGAGCAGGACACGGGCTTCTAGGGTCATAATAAAGACAGAGGGATAAATAGTGAGGGGGGTCAGGACACGGGCTTCTAGAGTCACAGTGAAGACAGAGGGATAAATAGTGAGGGGGGAGCAGGACACGGTCTTCTAGGGTCACAATGAAGACAGAGGGATAAATAGTGAGGGGGGAGCAGGACACGGTCTTCTAGGGTCACAGTGAAGACAGAGGGATAAATAGTGAGGGGGTCAGGACATGGGCTTCTAGGGTCATAATAAAGACAGAGGTATAAATAGTGAGGGGGTCAGGACACAGGCTTCTAGGGTCACAATGAAGACAGAGGGATAAATAGTGAAGGGGGGCAGGACACGGGCTTCTAGGGTCACAATGAAGACAGAGGGATAAATAGTGAGGGGGGAGCAGGACACGGGCTTCTAGGGTCATAATAAAGACAGAGGGATAAATAGTGAGGGGGAGCAGGAAACGGGCTTCTAGGGTCATAATAAAGACAGAGGGATAAATAGTGAGGGGGCAGGACACAGGCTTCTAGGGTCATAATAAAGACAGAGGGATAAATAGTGAGGGGGAGCAGGGCACGGGCTTCTAGGGTCATAATAAAGACAGAGGGATAAATAGTGAGGGGGGAGCAGGACACGGGCTTCTAGGGTCATAATAAAGGCAGAGGGATAAATAGTGAGGAGGAGCAGGACACGGGCTTCTAGGGTCATAATAAAGACAGAGGGATAAATAGTGAGGGGGGCAGGACACGGGCTTCTAGGGTCACAATGAAGACAGAGGGCTAAATAGTGAGGGGACCAGGACACGGGCTTCTAGGGTCACAATGAAGACAGAGGGATAAATAGTGAGGGGGAGCAGGACACGGGCTTCTAGGGTCACAATGAAGACAGAGGGCTAAATAGTGAGGGGACCAGGACACGGGCTTCTAGGGTCACAATGAAGACAGAGGGCTAAATAGTGAGGGGACCAGGACACGGGCTTCTAGGGTCACAATGAAGACAGAGGGATAAATAGTGAGGGGGAGCAGGACACGGGCTTCTAGGGTCACAATGAAGACAGAGGGCTAAATAGTGAGGGGACCAGGACACGGGCTTCTAGGGTCACAATGAAGACAGAGGGATAAGTAGTGAGGGGGAGCAGGACACGGGCTTCTAGGGTCACAATGAAGACAGAGGGCTAAATAGTGAGGGGACCAGGACACGGGCTTCTAGGGTCACAATAAAGACAGAGGGATAAATAGTGAGGGGACCAGGACACGGGCTTCTAGGGTCACAATAAAGACAGAGGGATAAATAGTGAGGAGGAGCAGGACACGGGCTTCTAGGGTCATAATAAAGACAGAGGGATAAATAGTGAGGAGGAGCAGGACACGGGCTTCTAGGGTCATAATAAAGACAGAGGGATAAATAGTGAGGGGGAGCAGGACACGGGTTTCTAGGGTCACAATGAAGGCATAGGGCTAAATAGTGAGGGGACCAGGACACGGGCTTCTAGGGTCACAATAAAGACAGAGGGATAAATAGTGAGGAGGAGCAGGACACGGGCTTCTAGGGTCATAATAAAGACAGAGGGATAAATAGTGAGGGGGAGCAGGACACGGGCTTCTAGGGTCACAATGAAGACAGAGGGATAAATAGAGAGGGGGGCAGGACACGGGCTTCTAGGGTCACAATGAAGACAGAGGGATAAATAGTGAAGGGGGAGCAGGACACGGGCTTCTAGGGTCACAATGGAGACAGAGGGATAAATAGTGAGGAGGAGCAGGACACGGGCTTCTAGGGTCACACAGTGAAGTGCCGCTCTTCTCGCTGCTTCTCAGGGTTGGGCAGCCCGGGCGGATAAACAGCGCATTTGAGCGAGGTGGGTGTGGCCCCTATCGGTGGGCGTGGCAAAGCAGAGGCTTGTCCTATCACAGACCGGGGGCTGGTTAGAACTGACAAAGGGGCGTGGCAGCCAGCAAAGACTTTGGAGTTGCAGGTAGGATGATCGGCGACCTCCTGCTGGATGAGAAGCGACATTGGCCATCGGGGCCGCCCGGGGGCTCATATTAACCCCATGATGCCGCTACTTGTCAGTGGGCACGCGGCTGCCGCATGAAGCGGGGCTCTGCACTGGGCTGCACTTGTCCGGCTTTATCGGAACTTAGTAGATGGGCTCTTGTTGGAGGGTGACGGGTGTTCCAGCAGCGAGCCAGTGCCGGAGGCCAGCACAGTCCTCTGCCATGCCGGGAAGCCTCTGGTCTTGGCCAGTAGCCCGGGACACCCGTGTCACCTGCCAGCACCCAGCGCCCTATAGCCAGCACCCAGCGCCCTATAGCCAGCACCCAGCGCCCTATAGCTGCACCTTGCGCCCGTCATTACTCTGCTGCCGGCCGAAGTCCACGCTGCCTGCCCGGGAACTGATCACTCTGCCGCCCTTATCCTAAGGTACACCACGGATTTTCCTCTATACTTCTATTATATGAATATGTTTCGTTTTATGTGTTTTTCTATCACTGAATAACAACACAATAACCATAACAAGTGACAATAACAGCGTGTCTCCTAATTCTACATGATTTGTAGCAGCCTTTTGCTTTGCACTTGTTTTATTTTTTATGTAACACTTTTTTACTTGCCAGTGTTCTGGATTTTTTGTTACATATTTTTCAATTTAATTTGTTGCCTATTAAAGTTCACTATCATTTTGTGTTTTTTATTTATTCGTGTGTTTTATTAGACTTGTTTATCGTTTGTTTTATTCTATACATACATAGATTTACATACAGTACTAAAAAAGAATCGGTTTTAATTGCGTATAACATAGTTTAGGATTCCAATTAAAATAGATTTTCGATGACACGTTTTACAGGACATTTTCAGGAACAGAAAAATGTGAATATTATGATTTAGTCAATCCTAATTTGCAGCAGCGTAAAGAGGGTGCATCTAAAACATAAATATCGAAATATTTTTTAGATAAAATACTGTTAAAATTGAAAACTGTTTATTAACAGTAATATAAAATAATAATTGCACAATATTCAAAGGTAAAGTAATACCATTTATTGGCTGACTCGATAGATTGAGAAGGCGAGCTTTTGAAACCATGCCTGCCTAATCAGTTATGTTCGGTAGTAAAAGGTATTACTTAAAATTGTCTGCTATTATAGTTTATATTATTTTTAATAAACATTTTTTTTTACTTTGAACATCAGTGGCTAACAACTAAATTAATATTTGAGTGTATATATTTTTTATGTTTCTTTAGTTTTCTGTCTCTTATTCAAACAGAACTATAACATTTACATTCTATATGATTAAATCTGAATATATTATATACAGTATTTAAAATGTAACATTATTTTAAAAAGTGTTTAATACAATTTATTCATTTTATTTTTTTTTTTACAAAAAAACAGGATCCTGAATTATCGGTGCTGGGGACACTATATATTACTAAAGTTTGGATGATACAAATATAACTTGTGAATGAAAATCTGTTGCCCTTCTGCAAGCTGAAATGATGGCAGCATTGCATTTTCTGGTCTATTTCACAGGCCTTGTGCTCCTCATGCAGCTCCCTGCACCTGTGTCTATGGCCTCCAAAGCAATTGTCTGCCAAGAGATCACTGTTCCCATGTGCAAGGGCATTGGTTATAATCACACTTACATGCCCAATCAGTTTAACCATGATACTCAAGATGAAGCTGGATTGGAAGTTCATCAGTTTTGGCCATTAGTGGAAATTCAGTGCTCTCCAGACTTGAAGTTTTTCTTATGTAGCATGTATACGCCTATTTGCTTGGCTGACTACAAGAAACCTCTGCCACCCTGCAGGTCAGTCTGTGAACGAGCAAAGGCAGGTTGCTCTCCGCTTATGAGACAGTATGGGTTTGCTTGGCCAGAAAGGATGAACTGTGACAAACTTCCCCAGAATGGGGATCCGGAAAACCTCTGCATGGATTATAACAGGACAGAGACGACGACTCGTCCGCCATTATTTGCTAAACCTACTTACCCAGCAAGAGGAACGAAACACTTGACCCCAATCAGGCAGCCAACCAGTGACTGTGATGGAGTCTGTAAATGCAGGGATCCTTTCATCTCGATAACAAAAGAATCCCATCCACTGTACAACAGGATCAAAACTGGACAGGTGCCAAACTGTGCTGTGCCATGTTTCCAGCCTTACTTTACTCAGGACGAGAAGACATTTGCCACCTTCTGGATAGGGCTGTGGTCCATCTTGTGTTGCATCTCAACCTTTACTACTGTGGCCACATTTCTGATTGATATGGAGAGGTTCAGATATCCAGAACGTCCAATCATCTTCTTATCTGCTTGCTATCTTTTTGTATCTATCGGCTACATTGTCAGACTTATAGTAGGTCATGAAAACGTGGCCTGCAACAGGGACCACATTCATTATGAAACAACAGGACCAGCCCTCTGCACGGTTGTATTTCTATTAATTTACTTCTTTGGAATGGCCAGTTCTATATGGTGGGTCATTTTGTCTTTCACCTGGTTCTTGGCTGCTGGAATGAAGTGGGGTAATGAGGCCATAGCCAGCTATTCTCAGTATTTCCATATGGCAGCATGGCTGATACCAAGCGTGAAATCCATAGCAGTCCTTGCTTTAAGTTCAGTTGATGGTGACCCAGTGGCTGGAATCTGCTACGTAGGTAACCAAAACCTGGACAATCTTCGTGGGTTTGTCCTGGCTCCTTTAGTAGTTTATCTTTTTACAGGAACAATGTTTCTTCTAGCGGGATTTGTGTCACTCTTCAGAATTAGGAGTGTCATAAAACAAGGAGGCACCAAAACAGACAAACTGGAAAAACTGATGATCAGGATTGGTATCTTTACGGTACTGTACACTGTGCCAGCAACAATTGTAGTTGCCTGCTATATCTATGAACAACACAATAGAGAATTCTGGGAAAAATCCCACAACTGCTCCTGTCCCGGAGACAAAAAAAGGACCAGGCCTGAATATGCAGTTTTTATGTTAAAGTACTTTATGTGCCTCTTGGTTGGAATAACCTCAGGGGTATGGATTTGGTCTGGAAAAACTTTGGAGTCCTGGAGAAGGTTCACGGGGAGGTGTTGCAGAAGCAGTAAATCTATTAATGCCTTAGCGTTTAGCGAGGCCAGTGCAGCACTAACAGCAAGGACTGGCTTGCCGAGTTCAGCTTTATACCACAAGCAGGTGCCATTGTCTCATGTTTAATTTGGGGGCCTCTGCTTGTGCTTGCAAAGATTAAGCTTTGGGCCTTAAAGGCTCCCTGTGTTATGTCTCTATCCTGCTACTGTTGTTTACGTCTCTTGCTCTGACAATCTGTACATTGTTTTAGTGTAGATTTGTAATATTGGAGGTAGATATTCTGCCATCTTCATTCAGTCTGCCGGAGCTCATTCAAAAGGAAAAACAGTTAAATGAAAATCCAGAAGGATCTTCAGTAATAACTCTAAATGTTACTGGATGACCAACACCATCGAGGGGGTAGACAAGGGAGACAATGATTAGGTAGGGGTATAGGAAGCAGCAGTCCAAAAGGAGTGCAGTCCATTGGTAATTTCCCTAAGTCTCTTTATGGCCAACCCGCTGACATGGTTTCATTTATATCTAGTCTATAAAACATAACACTGCACATTATACATGGGCATACATGTCACCCTAAGTAAAGTCCTTATTGATTTTAAAATGTTATTACCACCACATTAGTAATATCAGAAAAGGCTTCAGATATTTTCCCCCCGGCAATTGTCAAATGCACCCCCTTATGTTCCAGGGCATAGTTGAGTGCCTCTGGGAAAGTATTTTTTTCCTTACAATCATATAAATACATGCTAACATCTCTCTTTGGCATGTTACATGTAGTTTTTGAACTGGTAAAAATGCCACTGTGTCAGTTCATGTGAAGTCTGACCAAGTAGGGAGACTTGACAATAGCAGCACCTGCAGGTTTTAGTGGGCACTACACCAGTGTGTATCATTTATAGTAATACTAAACAGAGCAGGGTTGGCTTAAGGTCACACATGTCACTACCCAAAGCTTTAATAAGATGCCTCCTTTTTATTTATTAGTAACACAAAGTACAGATGCAGCTTTCTTTAACCATTCATGTATTGCACTGGTGCATTGTGTTATATTTAAATCTTAAATGCTTTTCAATGGCTTGATTTGATTGGATCACTATGGGATGAGTTGGGATGTGATGGTTGACGAATGCTACATCTGTAAAACAAAGCCCCACCCCCATTTGCTTGTTTGAGTCACATGCAAAACATTTAATTGTACATGACCCCCGTAATTTATTTTTTTTTTGTTGCATGCGTTTTCTGTTAGTGGTGCCTGAATAGGAAGCATATTTCAAATAAAGCCATCAGTGTCATAAGGACAAGAGATATATCTGCTAACGGTAACCCCAAATGTGTACCAATCAAACCTTCAGCTCAACGATACTCCTAGATATTCCTGTAATTGAACTTCTTGTCTCCAGTGTAGAAAATAGAACATAAGCATAGGTCCTCTTAGTGGGGCCAGAGGCTACAGAAAGAGAATTAGGTGACCCTTCCTCAATTCTTGTTGACACAAAAAAATATTGAAGCTGTCCTAAAGAACTGATACACAGACTGAAATTCTAAATTATAGAGACTAGCTGAAAAAGTGAAGGAAATTGGCATTTAATACTACAGCTTATGGTATTGTTAGCAGTGTCACATTGGTGGAGGCCTGCTATGCTCACAAGGCTATATATTGCTAAGCAATGGCGGACCATGGTACCAAAGCCAGAGTTCTATACTCCCAAAACTTAATGGGTGAGATGAAGCACATAATAGCACATTATTAAAGAAAAAAAGAAATATAAACTACATAAAAATGTAAGTAGCTCATTTTGAAGCAAGCAAGATTGTTAGCAACGTTTTTTTTTTGTTTGCTGAGGCACGGAAACATATTGCAGCCCTGTCACAATCACTTCTAGGTTCTAGCATTTTGTATGCTGAAAAACTGGTCACTGTGTCCTGTTCTTGTATTTGTTTTACCATCCTTTGTGTTAGACCAGCCCTACCTCCTTTATGTATACAGCGAAAAAAAAAAAACACTTCTTGTAAATTCCATGTTAGGAGCGGCGCATGCTGCCTGGAAAATCAACTGCATCTTTAGGGAGTGATAAGACCCTGTTCATAAGCAAAACCATGTAGTGGCGCGCAACTGGAAAATACACAGTGGGGGCTTTTTATAAGGAAGTAATGGTGTTAGACTGTGTCCTTATGGACCGTAGGACCACTTAAAGTCAAAATAAGCAGATAGGTACATTTTTATCTATGAAACATATTGAGAAGAATGTTTTCTGATGCATAGTTGTTTTGGATTGATATTAGCAGGCGTTTGTATCATTTTCTTCAAAACCCAACTCTAGTGAAAACATGAATTTAAGTTTTTAATAGTGTGGAAAGCAGAATGCCTTTTTTGTCTGCTGTCTATGATTGTAGAGAGTTTGGTCATCTGGCCATAAGTTCCTTTAAAGGGATTTTCCTGCTTTCTGGCTGTCAGGGGCGTCCTCTTTCATCCAGCCTTCATTTAGCTTGCTTTAGTCTTCTCAATAACTTCCAGTGAACTCTTTCCCTTCTGCAGAACCTCCTCATCAGCAGATATTGACTTATCTATGTATGTTTCAATGTCAGGGTCCCCCTGAAAAGCGAGTCAGCAGAAGGAAGCAAAATGGTTTATCAAGGAATGCAAAGTGCTGGTGAATGAAAGATGCAGCCCCCGACAGTGAGCACGGGGCAAGCAGAAAGCAGGCTAAGTTAACCTTGTGCTAGAATGTCCCTTTAAAAGTAGCAACTCATTGTTTAGTCATTGCAGAGAGGCTGTAAAACTGAATTTTCTTAAGGGGTTAAAGGAGCATAAGAAAAACTAAACCGTTCCCTATTCTGTTTTAAACATCCTAAGGAAAAAGTTCACAGGAACTCAAGCAGGATCCCCCAAAGATCACATGGCTGTACAAGATAATGTAAAAGTAAATGGCCTGGCTGCACACTACCCTAAGGGGTAAATGTCCACTTAAATAAAGCCAGGTTTAAAGCCAGGTTGCCCTTAGCTCATGCCATGCCAGCTAACTTCTTTTATTTGTAAAAAGCCTAATTAAAAGAAGGGCACTTAAGAGCCTACCTCCTTATATTTAAAAAATGTACCTGTATAAATATTGCACGTTTAATCCAACAACAACGCAGCAAGCTATTTCACTGCCAGCGAGATGTCATATGTTATTTTTTATATTTGGGTTGTACTTTCTTGCATTTCAGTTTGGTATTACTGTGCTCACAATGAGTGCTGTTCAATAATCTAGAAATTAACTTATTAAAAGGGTTCACATGTCCATACTAAGAACGCAGGTAAAACAAACAGAGCTGAGCATAATAAAGAATGTGAAATACCAAATGGATTGGCTGTTTCGGTCTTGCTGTCACATGTTTTTCTTGGGGAACTTGATAAGCTCCACAGCCTCTTCAGTCCTCTCCTGTTTGGCAATGGCAAACAAGAAGAACACATTGTGCAAGAAACATGGCATTTTTCTTTGATTTGCCAAACAGGTCAACTAAAGAGCATGAAAGATTAGAAACACTGCTTATAATTGCAGCACAGTTAGCCTGGTCAGAACAAAGTAAGGTGTTTGTGATTATTTATTAATTCAGGAATCTTTGCATTTCCAGCTTCCAGTACTAATAGCAACTGTCTGAATCATAGGCAATTCACTTTGCTGTTCTACTATAGAGTTTGTTTCTGTTGTTTTGTCTAGCATGAGATTTCCCTTACAGTTTTATATTATGGCCCCTATGAGGAATGGATAGGCTGATAGGGATCGGACAGGGGTAAGCTTTGTACAGGAATTGCCATTATTCAGCTTTTTTCATTAAAACCACTTTATAAATGTTGCTATCAGTGACCCTATTGTGGAAATGTACTTACTTTCTTTTAGGTAACTGGGGAAAGGAAGTTCATTTAGATAAAAAATAGCAAAAATAACATTGCACTTGCCTACTCAAAAACAGAAAGAAATATGTTTTGGCTGGCTAATCTAAATGAGGGAGTTGTTTAGGTAATATTTTATGTAAAGCCTGACTTAAAATAACTTTAAATTAATTAAAATGCAATTGTCTGAACTGAACTAGTACCAAAGAAAGAGTTCATCAATTTTAGATATATGCCCTATGGCATAGGTAGGGATTTATTTAATCTAATAAATAACTTTGATAAAGTTCAACAATTGTCTTCTCCATAAATGCTATTGGTTGATGGCCGAGAAGGGAACACAGGAGCGAGGCGCAGGTGCCACCATGCTGGAAGGGAAAGTATTCTGCCTGATTTCAGATATCCTATGTCTTTTTGGGCATATTAGAAACACCCCCAGGGGGGGCATAAGCAGACCCCCATTCAATTTTTATTGGAGGCATGCTTTAACAAGTCTATTCCTTTAATATTCTAGGTTGGGCCCAGTCTACAAAAAAATAGCAGCGGCTTTTGTAGTGTTTAGCTGTAAAGGCTACCCACAGTATCTTCAGATAGGAAGGCGCTGTGCTCCACTTCAAATGTGTACAATGACTATACAATACAACTTCAGACAGCAAGCACTTCAGAGCCACTGATGCATTCATAAATATGGCATCTATCTACTTGTAAGCAGCTGTGTGTCTCCTGTTACTACGTGACCAAAGATGAGAGCTAGGTAGGGAACACCTTCCAACAGAAGTACAGAGATTACTCAGCTCATTAAAATGACTGTATTATATGAGTTAGCAGTGGCAGACTAAACTCTAACATTTTGTGATGTCCTACAGCAACAATTCTTGCTGCGCAATCCATCCATTCTCATCCCAATGTAATTCACAACCATTAGTAGTGTTGAAGACCCTAACTTTCAATGCTGTGAGTATTACCAGGTATGCTAAATTGTGCTTTTCAGGCTCTATATAGTAATAAATTAGATAATACACAATTGTAATAAACACTAGACTTTGCAGCACTTCATCTTCGTAATATTTTTACCAATACTATTTTAACTGCCTAAATAAAACAGCGCAAAGTATAACAAAACAATGATTAGTCATCAAGGTAAAATAAAAGCCTGAGAACATCATTATTTGAACTGCCTTACACTATAAGCTCAGTTATGACTTGTTTAATAATGGCACTGAGTTGCTGTAAATGCAGCAATCCATCAGCACTGCCGGATACTGTTGCTCTTTGGATTTAATTAAATATTTAGGCCTCGTCATGTTGCCTATTATAAACCAGATCCATAAGGTTCATGACTGCATCCTCTAAGCCAATGTAAAAAAAAGACGTGTGTATAATAAATTTAAATGTATAGATGACACTATATTTGATGTGTCAATGTTAGATTTACATTGTAGGTTTTGACAGTCAGCTGTTTTATATGGTTTTCTAGTCTTGAACATTGTAGTGTTTTTCACATTGAAATAAAGCTACAACGCCCTATCAACAAGACTATCTCTTGCACCGGTATATTACTGGTGAAATCAGGTTTACTCTGTTAAAGCCCCTCCGCCAACGTGAGCTTAGGCATTCCCAAGCACTAATCATTGTTCCCCAAACAGAGGCAGCATTGTGACCTCTTTCAAGGGCACTATATATCACATTCCCTTTAAGCAGTGAAGGTATTATATATATTGTAAATGCGTGTTCCTCTTTGTTTCATTTGTAGGATTTTTTGTATTATATTTTCTGTAAAGTTTAAAATTTTATTCTAAGAAAATGTATTAAAAGCTAGTTATTTATGACAGGAGGAAAAAGATTGTTTATTTTTGTTTGTTCAATGGTTCCTAATACCTGTAGAGAAATAAACCTGAAATAATTGCAAATGGTATTTGTGTAATTTCTTTCCTTGTTACATAAGCTTAAACAATCCTCCCTGACTTACAGTATTGATATATGATTGCTTGACTGTAATGGGATATTCGGCTCTATTCAAAGCCCGGTGAGAAAACGTACTCCTTTTTAGGAGAGAAAACTGCCATTCACTTTCATTGTCTACCTTGGAGCTGATTCAGAACCACGTGTAAATGTACATCTAGTTGCTCATACACCACCAAGGTAGACAATAAAAGTGAATGCCAGTTTTCTATCCTAAGAAAGTGCATTTTCTCACCTGGCTTTAAATCAAGCCTATTGTACTCAAACACGGTGGTCATGGGCAGCTTTTGCCCTAGCAACTGAGCTTCTTTACACTATGCAGATTTTATTGCACACAAATTGGCAGTCAGATAATACCCTTGTCTGATTGGTGGGTCCCATGTACATATGATATATAGAGAAAATGTATTCCACTACTTTCTATTTCCTCAAATAATTCAGCCAAAATGTATTTTTGAAAAGTAAGACAGCTTCAGGAGAAAATAAGTGTGCTTCTATTATGATATACAAGGAAATGCTAGTAAAAAAGGCTTAGCAATAGGGAGTTCAGAGATAGCCTTGCAAAATATCCTTGCGGTTTTTCTATGCTATTTGTTTGTTACATAAGCCTTTGTTCCTCACTTTTTATTCCTGCTTTCTTCTGTACTGTATGCTGCTACTGCCATTTTTACACTATTTCAGCAATGAATAAAGTGTTGTTTCTAACTTTTTTCACCTATAGGCTCTTTTCTTTGACAACCTGAATTGGGAAGCTCAGTAAAAGTCAGTAGGCAAAATACTATTATGTTTCCTGTTTTTGTCACTTTATGAATTTTTTATGTTACTTTTTAGATTTATGCAACATTTGTATGTTCTTTTTGTACACCACTTTGCCTTTTCCCTTTCAAAAATTCATTTTTGGCCCCTTCAACTAGTATTCTAGCTTATTGACCCCTAGGGAAGACATAATGCGCCAAAACAAAGGAAGACTAGCCAAGGGTATAATAAAAAAAGAACCCTATCCCCACCAGGACCGCTACACCTAGCCCCACTCATTTACTAGGCAATACTTATTAAACCCAGGGCGTGTACAAGTATGAGGAGAAGGCAAGGAGCAGACAGCTTAGTCAGTCAGAGCAGCCCCGAAGTCATGATTCAGCTCAAGGTTCTGCCAAGAAAACTTAGGGCAGAGCAGGGCAAAAGAAAGCCCCAATGGTGCAAAACATGTTGGGACAGGATCCCACCCACACAATGACTTTCTAAGTGCATACACGCAAGTGGTAGAATATTTGGAAAATGACAAAAAATAAATAAACCAAAGTCATCAGCTTTTATGTGCAAAAAAGTAAAAAATCATAAGGTCAGGTGGAACGCTGAACATGCTGGGTCTGTGTGAGGAAGCTTATGGATCAGATAAGGAAGAACAGCAGGGAAGACATGGGAACATTTAGGGAGAAGCAAATGAGAGCTGCAACAACCAGAGCAAGAGACATGGACTTTTACTATGCTGACTTTATTTATTAATGGCCTATTTCCATGGAACGATTAGTGAATAATCGCTAAAGCAAACACAATCCAGTGATAAATGATCCGTGGAAATGCCGACTTCAACAATCAATGAGAATTTGCTAATTGGTCGAGTGTGGTATGGCTGGCATAACATTTCTTGTTCATCGCTTTAATGTTGGCATGTGGAAACAGAAATCGGCTATAAGTAGGACTATACAAATACATTAAATGCAATCTTTATTGCGATCGCTTTAGCAAATATTTGCCAAAAAATCTTTCATGTGCGAATGCAAGTCATCTGATTATCCATGACTTACAAATGTGATCAGCAATTAGCAATTTTTCATTTGCAAATAGTACCGTGTAAATGTACCATAAGAGTAGCAACTCAGTCATCCCAGATGATTTTTCTGTTGCAGGTGCATTTGGGAAGCTACACATCCTAGCAATATATCCATCATGTGTTTAAAGAGGGACTTAATTGTACCTCCTAACAAAGATCTTATCTGGAATATGTGGCGCAGATCCAGACATTGGCCCATATAAAAATTAGAGGGGGATAGATCAAAAATAATATTCAGATGTGCAAGATCCATTAAAGACCAAAAAGTCACTATAATTCTAAACAAGAACAATGTTGCAAGATTCAAGGTACATACCAACGCCAACACTGCAATCAATGTAGATATGTAAAAAGAGGAAGAACAATTCTTTTACCAATGGGCAGAATACACGAAGCCAAACATTTTGCTAAATGCAAAACAAAACATGTGGATGTGGAGCGAATTATGTAAGTTAAACCACTCCCTTAGTAAACATATTTTTGGACTTGTTTACAATATTACCGGAAATAACTTAAAATCACCTATAGGAAGTCATGGGAATAAATGCTAACTGTATGAAGGAAGGAGTTAATAAGTATTAGTCGAATACATCAACATATACAGGGAGGCGATACTGCAAAGCTAACCCTCCAGTCTGAACAAAGATGAATATATTTCCTACAAGCTGAAACACTCCCAGGATTACATGAATAAATATCCTATGTGCCATTTTTAGTCAAATAAAATTTATCTACAGCATGAAAATATATAGACTGTAAATTATTGTAAACTATGGGGAACATCCTGTATATGGGAAGGTGAATGTGAACATCCATTTGATGATAAATAGCATATAAAGATTATGATAACTACTGCAAATGATGTAGCTTTATCAATTATTATTATTATAATCAATTGCTACCACAATATTTGCTATAGTTGATGTTTTTATCATTGTCATTATTGATAATTACCATTAATTTATTTTATTACTAATATCAGTTACATAATTATCAATTATTGACAATTATTATTAATCAATATCAATACTAACACTATTCATATTATTATTAATTTAATATTTATTGGTTTTATTTAATACCATTGATATTATTACTGTAATGGTGATTCATTATAATCAATTATTGACTATTCAATTAATCAATTATTGTATTGATATGTTCATTATTAATTCAATTTGATTCATTTAATACATAGGCTAATTAATATTATTTCTCGTCTCTTCTATTCCAGGGCAACACCAGTAGCAACCCGCGGGTTAATCTCAGCAGTAGACAGGGACTGCAAGATAGAAAAAAAAAACTAGCTCCTCTCAGCCCATATCTGGCAGGCTGCGGCAGGATCTCCTCAGTTCTTTTCTTGTAGTCACAAGGGACTGTGAACTTGTTAGATGCCCAAAGTCAGTTCCTAAGCCTATAGTGTGGGATCGTGCGTGAGGAGAGCGCGCAAGGGCCAGGTAAGCGCGCTGGGGCTCGTCCCACTAGGTCTGAGCCCCGAGGATCAGGACCCCACTGCAGCAGGGTACCTGATCTCTGAGCCTTGCATGGTGGCCCTGCTGTGTGTCTCCCAATGAGTCCCTCCCTCTACCTCCTGGGTCATATACCCCAATGACTCCATTACACCCAGTCTGCCTTCTCCACGGCTGCTGGGTGGGGCCTGAGCTAGGTGGCTGGGCTCCCTGGTGTCAGTGTGTTTGTGATTACTACTACTGGTTGGAGGTCGAGATTGCCTCGTCACGAGGGGGGAGTGGCCACTGGCCATTCAGCCTGCCCATTGGGAAAGGGTGGCGGATCTTTCCGCGCCTGCAGGGTGTGTGGCTTTGACCTGCTCGGACCTTACAGTGGAGGATGGGAGCATGATGGCCTCCTTCTCACTAACAGCACAAGGCAGTGCCCGGATCATCACTTGGCAGCTCCTGCACTGCCTCCCTGTTTTCCTGGGCTGAATATCGGATCCAGCACAGCTGCATTCCCTCAATGTCGTCAGAGCATTAAAGTATTACTTGCCTGCTACTAGAGTGGTATGTAAGATGGATGTCTTGTTCGTGATCCCAGAAGGACCAAGGAGGGGTCATAATCTCTCCTCATAACTAAGACCCTTCATTCCTCTAATTGTTTGGTGGATCTCCTCTGCACCCTTTCCATAGTCAGAGTGTCCTTTCTATGAACTGGTGCCCAGAACTGGAGTTGAGGGTGCACCAGTGCCTTGTAAAGAGGAAAAATTACATCCCTACCCCATGATTCCATGCCTATTTTAATGCATTTTATGCATGATACTGCATGCTGTGATTTACCAGTACCCCCAGATCCTTCTCAACAAGTGTTTCTTTCAGTTTTACTCCCCCAAAGGACATATATGAACCCAAGTGCATGACTTTACATTTCTCCATATTGAACTTCATTTGCCAAGTGGATGCCCTAGTCAGCTTGTGAACATCTTCAATAGACTGCACTGTGCTACTTATGTTTGTGTCATCTGCAAAAATAGAGACAGCGCATTTAATTCCATCTACTAAGTCATTTATAAACAAGTTGAATAATAGTGGGCCCAGCACTGAACCCTGGGGTACAACGCTTACAACCGGTAACCATTCAGAGTAGTATCATTAACCACAACATTCTGCACACGATTGTTCAGCCAGTTTTTCTTTCTAATCCTGAAGACCTCAATTTCCCTAATAAGCGTCTATGAGGGACAGTGTCAAATGCTTTAGCAAAATCCAGAAAAACTATATCTAAAGCTGCCCCTTTTTCCAGGCTTCTACTCACCTCCTCATAGAAGCCAATCAGGTTAGTCTGACAGCTTCTGCCTGTCACGGCCACGGCCACCTCCTCACCTGGCCTTCGCTCCCCCGCCGACTCCTCTCGGCGGGCTGGACGTCTGTTGCAGCCGGCGGCGGGTCGGCGTCGCTCCTGCCCGCCCGCCGCTCGGCTGTCACGAGCAGCCGCTCAGGCGGCTTCCGGCTCTGCAGCGTCGGGAGCGGTCGCGCCGCTCTCTGTGCGGCGCGCTCCCGGCGCGTGTCCTCGCACACGCGCGCGCGTGCGTCTGTCTTCTTCCTATGTCCTCCGGCGGCGCTGCGCACAGCGCGCCCGCCGGAGGTGATTGAATTGGGCCAATGAGCCCTTGCTGATTAGGAGGGCATGTGCCCTATAATACAGTCCGCCTCCCTATTCAAACTGGGCAATCAGCCCAGAGATCCCAGTTACTCCAATCACACACTCCCCCCTCAGCCAATCCAGTCAGCCCCCATCCTATAAAGGTATACACCCTGCAGTTAGTCGTGGCCCGTTATAGCGTGCTACTGGGTGCGATTTTGATAGCTCTTCTCCTTGTGATTATTGCCGTGTTTTGACCATCCCTGATTGCCGCCTGGACCGACCTTGCTTGCTCTTTGACCACGATTCTGCCTGCTCCTCTGTACCGCGAACTTCTGACCTCCCGTTGTGACCCTTGGCTTGCCCTGACTACTCTTCCGTCTAACCCTTCTGTACCGTGCCTCCTCGGATTGACCACCCGTGTATGACCCCTGTCCGTTTATTGCTACTCAGTCTAGTCCCTGGATTCATCTGCCTTCCCCTGCATAAGTCAGCAACCCCCAATCTCCGCTGCTTTCTTCGCCTATAGTAAGCCCCCGTTTGCCGGGACGCCAGACACGCCTCACCGGGCACGGTTGCCCCCAGGTCTTGTTAGCACAAAGGATGCTGACTTATGCAGGGGAAGGCAGATGAATCCAGGGACTAGACTGAGTAGCAATAAACGGACAGGGGTCATACACGGGTGGTCAATCCGAGGAGGCACGGTACAGAAGGGTTAGACGGAAGAGTAGTCAGGGCAAGCCAAGGGTCACAACGGGAGGTCAGAAGTTCGCGGTACAGAGGAGCAGGCAGAATCGTGGTCAAAGAGCAAGCAAGGTCGGTCCAGGCGGCAATCAGGGATGGTCAAAACACGGCAATAATCACAAGGAGAAGAGCTATCAAAATCACACCCAGTAGCACACTATAACGGGCCACAAAAGAAGAATTCCTTCTAGATGGAAGAACTGATACAACAGGTTCAAGCTATGGCCACTGCCATCAACCAGCTGGCTCAACGAGTGGCCACTCAAGAGAGTCATCAGATGCCTGCGCCAGTGGATCCTAGTCCTGCCATCGAGCCCAAGATTCCTCTCCCGGAAAAATTCTCGGGGGATCGGGCGAAGTTTTCTAACTTCAAGAACTCTTGTGAGCTCTACTTCCGCCTTCGACCCCACGCGTCTGGATCAGAAGCGCAACGTGTTGGCCTGGTCATTTCACTTCTCCAGGGCGACCCACAGACCTGGGCATTTGGTTTAGCTCCGACTGATGAAGCATTGCAGTCGGTCTCCTCATTTTTCTCGGCCATGGAACTCCTGTATGCTGACCCAGATCGGGCTGCGACAGCGGATTCTAAATTACGGAACCTGAGACAGGCCAAACGTTCTGCTGAGGAATACAGCGCAGAATTTCGGCGATGGGCTATAGATTCTAAGTGGAATGATCCAGCCTTATGTAGCCAATTTAGGATTGGGCTCTCTGAGAACATCAAGGACACCTTGGTGAATTATCCTTTGCCTAAAAGCCTGGACGAATTCATGCAGTTGGCTATCAGGGTGGATCGACGTCTCCGAGAGAGACGCCAGGAAAGAGGCAAGGACCAACCTTGGGGATCCTCACGTCAAGAGCCAAGCTTTAAGGGGGCAGCCATTTCCTCTCCTTCCTTGTCGCCTGAGGAACCGATGCAGCTTGGAGTTACCCATCTCTCTCAGGCGGAGAAGGTTCGGCGCAGATCCCAAGGCCTCTGCCTCTATTGTGGTAATCCGGGTCATTTTGCCAAGACCTGCCCAAACAAGGCTCCGGTGGCGGGAAACTTCAACGCCTAGATCCTGCTGAGGGACTTCTTCTAGGCGGTCAGGTATCGTTCCCTCCTGATAATCGTGTACTCCTACCCGTTACACTCTCTTGGGGTCCTTCCCGGACTATTGCCTCCGCCTTCATTGATAGTGGAGCGGCTGGCAATTTCCTGGATAGATCCCTAGCCATCACTCTTGGGATTCCGTTAATTCCGTTAGAAAATCCCCTTCGGGTCCTGGCGGTTAATAATAAGCCCATTGAGGGGGGGTTGGTCTCCTACAAGACTCCTTGGGTAAATTTAGTCGTAGGATCTGCCCACTCGGAAGAAATAGAGTTTCTGGTTATTGAAAGTCCCGTATCCCCTATTGTATTGGGATTTCCCTGGTTAAAGGTCCATAATCCAGTGATAGATTGGAGGTCTGGGGATCTGGTGAAATGGAGTCCTTCATGTCAAAGTCATTGTTTCTCCATATCTCTTAGATCCACACCTATTGTCCTTGATGGTTTACCACCGGTCTACACAGATTGGGCAGACGTATTTTCGGAGAAATCCGCTGACATTCTTCCACCCCATAGGGCCTACGACTGTCCTATTGAATTACTCCCAGGTACTATGCCCCCTAGAGGGAAACTATATAATCTCACTAGATCTGAAGAACAGGCTATGAAAGATTATATTACCGAGAACCTCCAGAAGGGTTTTATCCGTCCTTCCACCTCTCCTGCCGGTGCTGGCTTCTTCTTCGTTGCGAAGAAGGACGGCGGCTTACGCCCCTGTATAGACTATCGAGGGTTAAATAAGGTTACTGTAAAGAATAGGTATCCCCTACCATTAATCAACGACCTTTTTAATCAGGTCTCTGGGGCCCAGGTCTTCTCCAAGTTAGACCTTCGAGGGGCATATAACCTTATTCGCATACGGCAGGGGGATGAATGGAAAACAGCCTTCAATGTAAAAGATGGGCATTATGAATATTTAGTGATGCCATTCGGGTTATGTAATGCTCCCGCAGTGTTTCAAGATTTTGTCAATGATATTTTTCGTGATTTTCTGGGTCAGTTTCTCGTGGTCTATTTGGACGACATACTGATTTTTTCCCGCTCCCTGGTGGAGCACCGTCAACATGTCAAAGCGGTGTTGCAGAGATTGCGGGAAAATCGTCTGTATGCTAAAACCTCCAAATGTGTTTTTGAAGTGTCTGAAATTCCGTTCCTAGGATTTATAATCTCCAAGCGGGGGTTGGTGATGGATCCCTCCAAGGTTTCTGCTATTATGGAGTGGGAACAACCTAGAACCCTAAAGGCGCTTCAGAGATTTTTAGGATTTGCGAATTTTTACAGGCAATTTATAAAGGGTTTCTCGTCCATAGTGAGTCCTTTAACAGATCTCACTCGTAAGGGCGCTTTTGTTGAGGAGTGGCCTCCCTCAGCAAAAGACGCCTTTCAAGTGTTAAAAGAGACTTTCACCTCCGCTCCCATTTTGATACATCCCGACTTCCATTTCTATTGGAGGTTGACGCCTCGGAACTGGGAGTAGGAGCTGTTCTTTCTCAGTATGCGGGCAGTCCTGAGAAACTACATCCTTGTGCATTCTTCTCTCGTAAATTTTCACCCGCTGAACGCAATTACGATGTTGGGAATAGGGAACTATTGGGTATTAAACTGGCCTTTGAAGAATGGCGTCACTGGCTTGAAGGTTCCCTACACCCTATCACTGTATATACTGATCACAAGAATCTAGAGTATTTAGAGTCCGCCAAGAGACTCAACTCCCGTCAGGCGCGCTGGGCACTCTTCTTTTCTCGATTTAATTTTATTATCACCTATAAGCCGGGGAAGAAGAATGCCAAAGCAGATGCCCTATCCCGTAATTTCGGGGAGTGTAAGGACCAGAGCGGTCCTCCAGAATCGATTTTGCCTTTAGGTTGTGTTGTGGCTACTCTTCTCCCTGACTTGTCTAGCTTGTTAATGCCATTTCAGGTTGATTCCCCTCCTGGTAAACCCTCTGATTGTTTATTTGTTCCACCTCACTTGCGTCTGGCCGTTTTACAGGAACTACATGATGCCAAGTCGGCCGGTCACTTAGGCGTTCGGAAGACCTTGGCTATCGCCAAACGTCATGTCTGGTGGCCCACCATCCGACGCGATACTTCCGCCTTTGTCGAAGCATGTCCGGTATGTGCTCGGAGTAAGGCCACTCATGGGTCTCCTGCGGGATTATTAGTTCCCTTAGAAATCCCCGCTGAACCATGGTCGCACATTTCCATGGATTTTATTGTTGATCTTCCTCCATCACAAGGGAATTCTGTAATTTGGGTGGTGGTGGACCGCTTCAGTAAAATGGCACACTTTATTCCATTGATAAAACTTCCATCGGCACCAGATTTAGTACAGTTATTCATTAAACATGTTTTTCGCCTCCATGGTCTACCGCAGAATATTGTTTCAGATCGAGGAGTTCAGTTTGTATCCCGTTTTTGGAAAGCTTTCTGCAATCGTTTAGGTATTAAAGTGTCGCTCTCTACCGCCTATCACCCTCAGTCTAACGGACAGACTGAACGGGTAAATCAATGTTTAGAACAATATCTACGCTGTTTCGTCTCCGATCGCCAAGAACAATGGGCGGAATTCATCGAATTTGCAGAATTCGCCTTTAACAATGCGCCGAGTGAATCTACTAGGTTCTCGCCTTTCTTTTGTAATTACGGTAGAAATCCTAAGGCATCATCTTTTGCTGGTCCTTCCTCCAACTTGCCGGCCTTGGAGGAATGGCTACGAGAAAGGACTAAAGTGTGGTCTGAGATACAGACTAACTTAAAGAAAGCCTCTAGAACTTATAAAATCTTTGCGGACCGACATAGGTCGCTAGAACCACCATTTCAGGTGGGTGATTTGGTCTGGGTCTCTACTAGAAAAATTGCCCTTCGGCAACCCTCGTCTAAGCTAGGGCCAAAATTTATCGGTCCGTTTCCTATTATTGATAAACTAAGCGACGTTACCTTTAAGGTCAAGTTACCTTCATCCATGAGAATTCCGTCGTCCTTTCATGTTTCTTTGTTAAAATCTGCCAAAAATATTCAGGTGTCGTCTCCTCCCCCGATCATAGTGGAAGATGAGCCTGAATATGAAATTAATAGAATACTCGACGCTCGGGTGCTTCAAAACTCTTTACAGTATTTAATAGATTGGAAGGGTTTTGGTCCTGAGGAAAGGTGTTGGGTACCGGCCAAGGATGTCCATGCCCAAACCCTTATTAATAGGTTTCACCGTGAGAATCCGGATAAGCCCGGTAAGGGTCCAGAGGCCCCTCGTGAAGGGGGGGGTAGTGTCACGGCCACGGCCACCTCCTCACCTGGCCTTCGCTCCCCCGCCGACTCCTCTCGGCGGGCTGGACGTCTGTTGCAGCCGGCGGCGGGTCGGCGTCGCTCCTGCCCGCCCGCCGCTCGGCTGTCACGATCAGCCGCTCAGGCGGCTTCCGGCTCTGCAGCGTCGGGAGCGGTCGCGCCGCTCTCTGTGCGGCGCGCTCCCGGCGCGTGTCCTCGCACACGCGCGCGCGCGCGTCTGTCTTCTTCCTATGTCCTCCGGCGGCGCTGCGCACAGCGCGCCCGCCGGAGGTGATTGAATTGGGCCAATGAGCCCTTGCTGATTAGGAGGGCATGTGCCCTATAATATAGTCCGCCTCCCTATTCAAACTGGGCAATCAGCCCAGAGATCCCAGTTACTCCAATCACACACTCCCCCCTCAGCCAATCCAGTCAGCCCCCATCCTATAAAGGTATACACCCTGCAGTTAGTCGTGGCCCGTTATAGCGTGCTACTGGGTGCGATTTTGATAGCTCTTCTCCTTGTGATTATTGCCGTGTTTTGACCATCCCTGATTGCCGCCTGGACCGACCTTGCTTGCTCTTTGACCACGATTCTGCCTGCTCATCTGTACCGCGAACTTCTGACCTCCCGTTGTGACCCTTGGCTTGCCCTGACTACTCTTCTGTCTAACCCTTCTGTACCGTGCCTCCTCGGATTGACCACCCGTGTATGACCCCTGTCCGTTTATTGCTACTCAGTCTAGTCCCTGGATTCATCTGCCTTCCCCTGCATAAGTCAGCATCCTTTGTGCTAACAAGACCTGGGGGCAACCGTGCCCGGTGAGGCGTGTCTGGCGTCCCGGCAAACGGGGGCTTACTATAGGCGAAGAAAGCAGCGGAGATTGGGGGTTGCTGATTTATTGGAAGGTGGGTGTCTCCGGGACCTGACACTGCCCTTTGTAAAACGGTGCTGGTTGTCACTTTTAATACTATGCGTAGTTACATATTCAGATATGTCGTCCCTTAATAGCCCCTCAAGCAATTTTCCCATAATAGATGTTAAACTTACAGGTTTGTAATTGCCCGGAGAAGACCTAGAGCCCTTTCTAAAAATGGGCACCACATTCTCTTGGCACTATGTCAGTTGTTAGTGAGTCTTTAAAGATCAAGAACAGTGGTGATGAGATAATTGAGCTCAGTTCTTTAAGAACTCTTGGGTGAAGTCCATCTGGTCCTGCAGTCTTATTCACATTTAACCCTTTAACTGCCAGACAGTACGTGGCTGCCTCTCATCCACTTAAACGCCAGCCAAATTTTACGTGTATGGTTTTCCTCCCTGCTAGCGGCCCAAAAAAAAAGCCACTCACCTGACTCCTATATCAATCCACCTGGGTCTCTTCTTTACCCGGGAGGACCTCTGATTCCTCCCCCAGGCTCTTCCGGCTTCATGAAAGGGCCCAGTATAGGTCCCCCAGCTTCAGCCACCGCCGGCATCTCCTGTAAAAAAATATAAAAATGACATTTACTCTCCTCCATGTGTGATCACTACTACCAGGTTTCCACTTCACCGGGAGGGTCTCCGATCATCCCCAGGCTTTTCAGTCTTCAGGAGAAGGCCCGACAGTCCCCCTCACCCTGCTTCTTCCATGGCCGCCGGCATCTTCACCTTTGGGGACGGGGCGGATGACGTCACCCTGCTCTTGGCCTGACAGTTGTCAGATGCGGCAATCGCTGGCGAGAGGGGTGGGGGACCATGAGATCCCCTGCCTTTCCCCCCTCCAGCGATCACATCTGTCATTGAGATCGGTGAGGGACAGAGGAGCGGACGATCGGAAGTGAGTAAAGAAAAAAATATTTTTTTTTTTATAAAGTCATTTTTTTCTATGTGTTGGTGTCTTTTTTAAAAATTCTTTTAACCCTTTGTGAACTAGTAAGGGATTCATGAGACCCCTATACCAGTTGACAATGCTCTGGATCTGGCAAGTCACCTGTGGGTAGCAGCTGCCTGGGACCATTTAGGCTTGTATCCTGCAGGGTGGAGGGCTACCAAGGCTGGCCCCTGCATCCTTTTCTACAAGTCCCCATAGCTGGTCCCCACGCTGGTTATGCTGGGTAGGGGGGATCTCACATCATTATTTGGGGGATTTTTAAGGGTTTGTAACCATGTAAAATTCCCAGAAAATGGGGTCCCCCACATATATGTTCTTTATGTAACCCTTTATAATGTGGATAATAGTTGTATTTTATTTGTAAATATTATAAAATGCTCTCCGGGACAGAAACGGGGGGCTACCGATACATACGTGGTACCGTTAAAATTGGAAGAAATGGGGCTTTCACATGCAATATGGTTTTCTTTAAAAAAAAATAATGTTTTTTATTTAAAATAATTTTTTTTTTAAATATATATTTTTTGTTAGTTTTTTTAATCAAAAATATTTAAAAAACAGTGGAAAAATTACAAACATGACATTTCATGTTAAAGCCTAAACTATGACCTGTCAACAGAGGGGGACAGAATCTCAAGTTGGCTGGCAGTTAAAAGGGGTAAACGTATCTATGCATGTTGGGTATTGTTCTGCTCGGAGGGACCTTGTGCTTTCAGATTTAGCTTGTTTTTTCTTGTTTGCGTATTGATATTTTAGGAAAATGTGTTTTTATTCTGCATTCTTATTCATTTTTTTAGGTAATCCCTGTGCAACCAAATAGTTTTTCAAAGAATTACTTCCAGAAAGATGAAGCCACTACAATAAGCTGGGTATGCCTAGAAAGCTTAATGTGTGTACCTTCAGGGAATATATGGTTTGTGGGGGTATTCTAAATGTAAAGGGTTGTTTTGGTTGAAAAACTTTGCTTTACTTTGGGGTGTTTGCCAACTCTTCCCTTGACCAGTGCCTATGTATGTTATGTTCAGGGGACCTTGCTTTTTCAGAATTAATTTTTTGGCTTTGATTCTGCTTTTTTTTTATTTTTTAGTAAAACTCTTTGCAACCAAAGTATTAATTGAGAGATTACTTCCAGAAAACTGCACCCACTTCAACAAGTTCGGTAAACTTAGAAAGCTTGAGGTGTGTACTTCCAGAGAATATAGAGTTTGTTGTTTTAAAAAAAAAAAAAACTGCAAGGTGCGCACAGCAGTTGTATCTTATCTGAAAATCTCCTAAAGAGCAGTTCTAGTTTGGGGGAGTCTCCTGGGAAAGACTGTCTACCAATACAAATGTGGTACCATTGTAACTAGGAGAAATGGGGCTTTTATATGCTATAATATTTAATTGAAAAACGTACATTTTTTATTACAGAAAAGCGCTACAAATTGTAAATTGGGAACCTACCTGTTCTGATTTAGTTTTCTTTGAATTTATATAATCAAAAAAATGTTTAGGGTTTGTTTTGCTTTCTTTGGCCACACCAATTTTTTATTTTGTGCTTTTGCCAACCTTATTTCTTCCTTACATGCTTTATTTACTAATTTATACTGTTCAATGGTTAAAGCTGAGAGTCCATCCTTGAAATTTTTAAATGCCCCTTTCTTGTTCTTTATTGCCCTTTTAACCACAAATGGCAGCTATGAGGGGTTTAATTTTAGCCACTTATATTTGTTACCTATAGGAATACATTTTGCAATGTTGGTACTCTGATTACAACTGATTTAAAGCACTCTCATTTGGCATCTGTATCCTTATTCCTCAACAGATGGAACTCCCCAGTCTATGTCCTAGAGTGCAGCTCTGAGCCTGGGGAAGTTGGCCTTTCTAAAATTTAGTATTTTTGCCCTCCCAGACAGAAAAGCTTTCTTACAGTTTATGTTAAATACAACTATATTGTGGTCACTGTTACCAAGATTTTCACAGACTGTCATCATCATTTGATATTACCAGATCCAAAAGAGCCTCACCCCTAGTAGGTGCCTCCACAAACTGATTCAGATAGTTACTTTGTAGCAAGCTGAGGAATGCTCTCTCTCTTGTAGTAGAAGCAGAACCATGTCTCCAGTCGATACCTGGTTAGTTGAAGTCCCCCATCGCCACCACTATACCAGCCTGTGCTGACCATCTATTTCCTCATTTATGTTTGGGGGTCTATAGATTACTCCAATTTGTATTTTAACATTGTTTACATCACCCGGCACTTCTACCCAGAAGAATTCCACATCCTCACAATCTTCTGCTAGTATCCCCTCATTAATATATACTTTGAATTCTTGCTTTAGAGACACACTCCTTTTTGCTCTCCACTTCCGAAAGAGAGCAAACTTTGAAGATTGACAGTCCAGTCATATGTGGAATCTTCTGTCATGACTTCTGTCATTTATTAACATAAACTTTAAGTTCCTATCTAGTTTGACACATTGAGCTTTAGTATTAGCTTCTGCAGTAATGCATCCGCCTAATTTTTCACTGCTGGTTTGCAACACATGGATCTCGTTATCCATCATAGCAGTTCTCCCCCCTTCTAATTCCCCACCCATCATCATGTGCTGTCCCCTAAGTAACCTGTCTTCCTCTTTGTTTTCTCTCTTGCCCTCTCCTTCAACTCTAGTATAAATACCCCTCCACCCCTTCTAGTATCCTCTTACCCAGCACAGCAGCCCTCCCTTCATTCAGGTGCAAATTATCTGTAGAACGCAATTTGTACCCCAATGAAACATCAGCCCAGTGCTCTAGGAACCCAAATCCTTCTGCCCTACACCAGGACTTGAGCCATGCATTTAACTCTATAGCTCCTGCTGTCGTTGGAGATTCTTCTCTTCAAATTGGTGCCTAATTCCTTATTGATCCGGCTGGGGCTCCTCTTCATTTGGGGGACCTACGATCCCCCCTGAGCTCCTCTGGCTTCAGGTGATAGCCCAGGATAGGGCGCTCCCCACTTCAGCCACCGCTGTAATCTCCTTAAAAAATAAATAAAAATCACATTTACTCACCTCCATGTGCGATCACTCCGGCCAGGTCTCCGCTTTACTGGGGGGGCTCCTAATGCCCTAGGCTCTTCAGTCTTCAGAAGAGGGCCCGACAGGCCCACTCCCCCCTCTTCCACCATGGATGCCGCCATCTTTGCTGATCCCACACCTTTGCGAACGTTGTCGATGACATCATCCTGTTGACGTCATCCCACTCCCTGCCTGACAGTTGTCATAAGCGGTGGTCGCTGGCGAGAGGGGTGGAGGGTCCAGCTCGCTCCAGCGATCGCCACATCTGTCATCGGATCGGCAAGGAACACAGGAGCTGACGATTGGAGGTAAGTAAATAATTTTTAAAATAATTTTTTATATGTGTGCGTGTGTTTTTTTTCACTGTTAACCATTTGGTTCAAAAGGTTCTGAATCTTGTCAAGTGACCTGTGGCTAGTGGATGACTTGCCATTAACTGCAAGCCCCCCCCCATTACCTGCCTCCCCAAAGCCCGGGGGGCAAAAGGGCCCAGGGGCCATTTAACCTGTGTGGGCTTATAGCCTGCAGGGGTGGGGGCCACCAAGGCTGGCCTCTGCACCCTATTCTACAAGCCCCCATGGCTGGTTCCCAGGCTGGTCATGCTGGGTAGGGGGGACCTCATGCCATTTTTTGGAGGGATTTTTAAGGGTTCTTAATCTTTGAAATTCCTCAAAAAAGTGGTGGCCCCTGGGAAGGGGGACCCCACACCATTTTTTTTAATTTAACCCTTTATAGTGTAGATAGTTGTTTTTTTTATTAGTAAATGTTATAAAGTGCTCTTTTGGGTTTGGGGGTCTCCTGGACAGGAACGGGGGGCTACCGGTACATATGTATACCACTTTGTAATCAGGAGAAATTAGGCTTTCTGTATGCTTTGCTTTGGGGTGTTTGGCAACTATTCCCCTGACAGTACCTAAGCATGTTGGGTATTGTTCTGTTCAGGGGACCTTGCTTTTCAGATTTAACTTGTTAATTCTTCTGCATATTGTTCTTTTTTCAGGGAACCCCTTTGAAACCGAGAATTAATTGAGAGATTACTTTCAGAAAACTGCACCCACATCAACAAGCCTGGTATGCCCAGAAAGCTAATAGTTTGTGGGGGGTATTTCAAATGTAAAGGGTTGTTTTAATTTAAAAAGTGCAAGGTGCACCTAACAGTTGCAATTTTTATTTAAAAACTTACATTTTTTATTTAAAAAAGCACTACAAATGTTAAAGCCCAGACTTTCCTGCAAAATCCCTGGAAATCGTTTCAAAAATCACACATGTGTAGTGCAAAATAGCGAAAAATGGTCTGGCAACAGAAGGTGACAAAAACTCCAGGTAGGCTGGCAGTTATTCTGTCATTGGTCCCCATATGGAAAATGACAGCAGGGTCATTCCCAGCCCCTCCCAGTAATTTATCCACCTTTTTCACCACAAGCTGAACCCTGGCACCAGGGAGACAGCAAACCACCTGCTCACTAGCTGGGCTGTCCCCCAAGCTGTTAGGGAGAGCAGTATCCATTAGGGCAGCCGTTTCTGAGACTGACACTTTTTCATCATTACCCAACTTGGCAATTTTGCTAGGGTGCACAGACACACATATGGCCTTCCTTTTCTGTGCTCCCTTTCTACTCTCTCTGTCTACATTTACCCAGCTACTTATCTGCTACTCCTGACCCATTACTCCACCCTCTGTTTCTATCCCACGTAATGCCTGCTCAGTGAGCAGAATGCCCTTTTTTATATTGTCTTATATATCTTCCTCAATATTTCATTTTGCACAATATGCTCACATTTACCACAGCGGCACTCACCCTGGAACTGCTGCTCCTGATGTGAATACATATGACAAATTGTGCACTGAAGTAGACCTCCAATGTTGCTAGCCATTATCCCAGTTACAAAAACAGTGGTAAAAACATTATTTTAGTGCTTACAGTTGCAGCATCTTTGGCTTTTATCTTCTTATTTTATCTCTATAACACTTATTTTATTTACTTGTATCTCATTGCATTCTCATTCTTTTTTGGCATTGCATTAACACTTTTGAAATGGTTTTATGTGAGTATGTGTTTAGAACCATCATGACAAGTAAGTGTGCTTTTTTCCATGCTCATGTGAGTTTACTGTGGTTTTTCAACATTAAGATTGCTTTAACAAGTCCCCTGCGGAAGATATCCGAAATATGTTGGCACAGTAGCATTGCCGCCTACAATCTTCAAATAAATATCCCACATAACTGGAGATATGAAATAATGCATAAATTGTAACTGTTTTCTGATGTAATGCAATACACTGGATTGTAAACCAATCTAAATGTACATTGTGCTTGATACAATTTTAATCAGACAAGACTTGCCCTCCTGTTTTTAGGTTTTTGTGCATATGAAATAAAATATATAAATTAGAAGCAATTTCTGAAAGATCTCTCTATTAGAAAAAAAAAAGGGTGACCAACAGAAAAGAAGGCAATTACCATCATCCTGAGCGTTCTTTCCGAGTGGATATACCCATAAAAATGGCCCTAAATGAGAAAAAGTACTACATAGCAAATATTTTATTTTTTTATTAGACTAGAGTGATAGGAAAAAGCAAATCCAACACCCTATTATAGTAACTGAATCATTAATTGAAGGATTTTGTTCAAAATAATAGCAGTGAGGAGTAAATGGGGTGGCAAGTGTTGCACATGTTGGTTATAGTGCATTTCCTTCGGTAACACTGTTGAAATTAGTAGTTCCAGACATTGTTATGTTCAAGTACGCACTTTATTTAAAAAGTTGATTGCAGGGGCAAAAACATATAGAGATGAGATGCAAACTATAGCCTGCTGTCGTAAAATAATCTCACATGCCTGGAAGCGGCAATCAAAACCTTAAAGATACGGAAGGAAGTGGAAAACTACTGTTCAAAGAGTAGCAAAAATAGCAAACTCAGTGACCACCTCCAGAAAGATAAAAGAAGATCTGAATTTACTAAAGTACTGCTACAATCAGAAGATGATAAAGTAAAGCCACATTGCCAGAAAGAACACCCCACAGAGTCCCATTGTTGAAAAATAAAAAATGTTGTGAATAAGTTAAGCTAGAGTTGCAGCCAGAGTCCCAGATAGCGACTCCAGAACCCCCACCACCATCATCTTCTAACCCTGGCATCAGGGATGCAAAGCTACTAGAAAGATTTAAAGCAGTGCTGCACCAAGGGCTAAGAACAGCTACCAGGAAAATATCAGCCACATTTAAAATGGAGCTCAGAGATCTGATATCCCCCACATCTAAGCTGGAACACCAAATAACTGACACCACCTCAGATTTAAAAGAACATGAAACTGAGATACTAAATAATAAATCCGAACTGTCCTTAGATACACATGATCCATCGAGCTTTAGGTCCACTTAGGGCGGACAGACAGCCCAGAGACATCATTGTCAGGTTCACATTTTACAATACCAAAGAAATTAAAGCCTAAGCAGCTGGAGCACATAATTATCTGGCCTTTCAAACCCACAAATACCAAGTTTACTCAGACCTAGACCCTGTGACACTACAGAAGCATCGCCTACGATGCTTGTTCTCAAGTCACACCAAAAAGCCTATAAATGGGGCTGTTTAGACTAACCTTTACCTACAAAGGTCGCCCTTTTACAGTTATGAGCCCAGAGGAAGCCTCTGAAATATTGGAACGCCTTCATCTGACCAGACCCAACCAGCGAGAACAACGGACCAACATCCAGTGTTCTTGCCAGGGGCCCTCAACCTGACAAAGGATAACTACTGAGGGTACTGACTTTCCACTGCTGGAGAAGAGGAGGCTTCAGAGGCCCGACCTCATGTGAATAACCTCAGGACACCCTCGATCCTTAATTATAATTTTTTTTTACTCTATTCTTACCAAACCTTACAGAGGTATTTGCACTAAATCTGGTGGCGAAGTGTGTCTCCCGCCAGGGGAAGAAGGAGGTGTTTTTCTGTTTTTTTTCCTTCCTGCCCTCTTCCCGAACTGGTGGGCCACAGACGTCCCCATTAATTAAAAAAAAAAATTCTAAGCAGAATGTTTTGGTTTATCGATGCTTTGGGTTGAGCCATCTTCCAGGCCTGTCCTGCGGAGATGAGCGAGCTAAGTTGCCTTGGCCACAGTCCCGCTCTGCTATGTAAGACTACATAAGCGCAGGCAAATTCATGTGCAGAGACAACTCCCTCTTGACCCCCAAACACTTCTGGTAGTGAGTTTAACCCCCTGGAAGCTGGAGCCAACCTCAATTGTAAACTCTTATTGCACAATGTTCAGGGATTTAACTCCCCGCACAAAAGAACCAAAGCATTCCACTGTTATAAGCAGTTGCAAGCTGACCTCCAGGAGACGAGATTCTCAACCATGAGCTTCCCAAGGTATCTTAACTTTATAGCCTACATTTTTCTTAGCCTGAAACTTGGAAAAGACCCGTGGCATAGTCATGGCGTTCGGGCAAAAAGTTTAAATTTAAATGCCAGACTCAAATTTCAGATCCAACTGCCCGGTACCTGATTATATCAGGATACCGAAATGATATACAAATGATGCTTATATCTTATTATGCACCAAATGGCCACCAGACAAATGTCTTCTCTCATCTCATAAGGAAAATAAAGGAGCATAGGAAAGGCATCCTAATTATGGGGACTCCAAAATTGAACTAGACCACAAGCTAGACAGGTCATTCTCACAAAACAGGAACCCCACCAACACAACCTCCACATGGAATCAACACCATGTTAAGGGAGGCGTCCCTGGTAGATATCTGGCATGTGCCGAACCCCAAAACACGAGATTATACTTTTTACTCCAAGGCCCACTATTCATTTTGCAAAATCGACCACATCATGGCTCCACAGAGCCTTGTCCCCATGATCAATAAATGCTAAATATGGGCACCCTGGTCTGAAAATGCACGAGTCCTGATGTGGTTTACTGCCGCACCTCCAATCCCCAGACCCTTCAAATGAAGGATTAATGATTCACTGCTAAAGCGCAAGGACACTCAGGAGCAAATCCTGCAGTCCATAAAAAGCTACTTCGCAATCAACGTAAACTCAGCCTCAGCTGTAAGTGTATGGGAAGCCCATAAGGTAGTAATGAGAGGCAATCTCATTGCATTGGCCACACCCCTTAAAAAGCACAGCGCCAAAAGAATAGCCCAGCTAACCACTAAATTAGAACAATTGCAGGGCAGCTGGAAAACAAACCCGACAAGGGATCTAAAAAAAAGAGTAGACAAGGCCAGCCTACAACTTAAAATGGCACTAGATGAAATAGCAGAGAAAAGGCTTAGATGAGGTAAACAAAAACTGTATGCAAGGGCCAACAAGCCAGACACGCCCCTGGGGAATAAGCTATGGTGCTCCGGACCAAGACTAGGGAAGGTCTTAATTTCCAGAATCAATGAGTTCCTGTGCATGTTAATGAGCAAGGATCAGGTGGGATTTATCCCCCACAGACAAGCCTCCGACAACATTTGCAGACTACTTGACCTGATAGAGCTGGCCCAACAGAGAGATATCCATAGCCTCCTCTTTTCGTTAGACATGCAAAAAGCCTTTGACTCTCTATCATGGGATTACATAAATTATGCCCTCCAGAGATGGGGTATGGAGGACAATTTTCTTGCATGGATACGCCTCCCCTTCGGCCAGGGTGCAGTATGGTGGCTACCTCTCTGACCCCTTCCCACTTAGTAGGGGCACTCAACAGGGTGTCCATTTTCTCCAGTACTGTTTGGGTTAGCCCTGGAACCTCTAGCAACCACCATTCGGACAAACCCAAACATAAAGTATTTCGAGTTGGTGGGGTGCCACCACAAAGCTGATCCTCTCACAACTCCACACCTCACTACCCAATGTACTTCAACTCTTAGATGATTTTTCCAAGATCTCAGGCCTCAAGGATAACAAAGAAAAGTCCATGGGGCTTAGCTTAAATATCCCCTCCTTGACCCTAAGCACTCTCCAATCAAACTTCCCATTCCGCTGGGCTTCAGGGGCTCTATCATACATGGGAGTAAAAATTACTCTACTTTATCACTCTCTATACCAGGCCAACAACCCCCCCCCCCCCCCTTTCAGTCTTTGAATTAAAAGCTGGGTTCTTGGCAAGGGCACAAGATCTCATGGGTAGGGAGAATAAATGCAGTAAAAATGACCTTGTTGCCTAGTTGCGGTCCTACACATCATAAATGGCCAGCGCGGGTACGTGCCTTGCTAGAGAGAGGCGCGAGAAGCGGCCCGCGCATGCGCCGTTGGACTGGCAATCAGGTAAGTGCAGCGGGTGTCCTGGGGGTTTCACACAGCGGGGCATCCCGATTTTGGATGCCCCACGGGGAGGTATTGGATCGGCTGATCATGCTGGGCGTTGGTCCACTTTAAGGTCTGCCCACACTAGTGGTACTGGAAGTGTTCTGAAAAGATAAAAGATCTTTGGTAGGAGGGTCATGTTGATGGCCCTTATGCTACCCACCAATGACAGCATCAAACCAGACCCCGATTCCAGATCCTCTGAGAGTTTGCGCATCATGGGGCCATAGTTAACTTTATACAAAGAACAATATTGAGAGGTGTGTTTAATTCCCAAGTAAGATAAGCTATCAGATGTCCAGTTAATATCAAATGATTGCTTCAAACTATTCACCTCCGATTCTAAACGTGTCACATTTAAAGTTTTGGATTTAGAACCATTTAGCTTCGACCTAAAACATCTCCAAAAGTCTTAAGCAATTTGAAGAGATTGGGTAGTGTAGTGTGGGAGAGGAGACAAACATGAGCACATCATCTGCAAATAAATCACACCTCTGTTCACGGCCCCCACACTCCACCCCCCCCCCGTATGCCCCCACTAAATTTAATGGCTTTTTTTTTTTTTCTCTTCTCTTCTTTCCTCCCTTGACCCTCTCCCTAGAACCAGGGGGTACTCCAATCTAAATCATTAAGATGTCTAGCAATAGAGGTAGTCTACGAGGGACTCGAACGATTAAGGATTTGGCATCCTGTTTGGTGCAAAACTTTAAGGCGATATCGATTAATGCAAAGGGGTTAAATACCCCATTAAAAAGATCTAAATTGTTTCAGGAATTAACTAGACTTAAAGCAAATATTGCATTCATTCAAGAAACGCATTTTAGGGGAAGAGGGGCTCCGAGACTGTCCTCTAGATCTTTCCCCCAGTCATTTACAAGTAATGCGCCAGATGTTAAAGCGAGAGGGGTGGCGATTTTGATTGCTAAGAATACCCCCTTTCGGGTTCAGGACAGAATAGCAGATGAACAAGGGAGGTACCTGATTCTTAAGGGCTCCCTGTATACTAAAAAATATACTCTGGGCGTGGTATATGCCCCTAACTCGGGACAGGTTACTTTTATTGAGTCCTTTCTGAATAAACTTATGGAAGTACAGGAAGGCCCTATTATTCTGGGAGGAGATCTAAATGTGGCATTGGATCCATTAATGGACTCCTCAACGGGGCGGTCAGCAATGACATACGGGGCTTTAAAGAGAATTAAGAAAGCCCTCCATAGGGCTCAACTCTGTGATCCTTGGCGTATTAAGTACCCTAGTGTTAAAGATTATTCTTTTTATTCTTCAGCACACGCCACGTATTCCAGAATTGATTATATTTTGATATCTCATAGCCTTTTGCCCCAGGTAGTGAATTCCAATATAGAGATCATGGCTATGTCCGACCATGCACCAGTAACCCTTACCTTAGCTTTAACCGGAGGTTCAAAGGGAGAGTGGACATGGAGAATGAATGACTCCTTATTACAAAATGAGATGCTAATTCAAAAATTCCAGAATACGATTAAAAATTATTTCGAAATTTATAGAAGCCCGGACACCTCTCCGTTTAATAACTGGCAGGCTCATAAGGCAGTAATTAGAGGCGAGTTTATTAGATATGCAACTGAGAAGAAGAGGGAACGAGAGCAAGAGCTACAGAAACAAATAGAAAGAGTCCAGAAATTAGAAGAAGCTCATAAAGCATCATTGGCAAAAAATAATCTTTTAGCACTTACTGAAGCTAGACTAACATTGAACTCACTTTTGTCCCTAAGGGCGGCTTATATTATAAAGCGGTGCAGAAGGTTTTATTTTGAATGGGGCAACAAAAGTAGCGCCTTATTGGCAAGGGCGCTTAGGAAACAGCAAACTTTTGCAAACCATTGTTGATGCACAACAAAAAAAGCTGCATAGTACACCAGATATAGCTAAGACCTTCCAGCTCTTTTATCAGAAGCTATATAATATCCGCCCTGATGGACCAGCTTCAGCCCAAGATCATATGGCATTGTTAAAGAAGTACATTGAGGAATCGGGGATGCCTAAGCTTGGAGTGGATGAGAGAGAGAGACTGGAAAGCCCCATCTCTATAGAGGAGCTGAGTGCCGCGGTTAAGGTTTCTCCAAATGGAAAAGCGCCGGGGCCAGATGGATTTACTATAGCATATTATAAGCAATTTTCTTTACTCCTAGCCCCGCACTTTCTTTCGGCATTTAATTCCTTAACTGCATCCCCTGTTCAGACTAGGATCCCAAGTGAGGCATTAGCTGCACATGTGACGATAATTCAGAAGCCGGGAAAGGACCCGCTCTCATGCGGAAGTTATAGGCCAATTTCATTATTAAATGTAGATTTAAAATTATACGCGAAAATCTTATCAAGCAGATTACTAGGGATGCTTCCGAAGCTAGTGGACGGGGACCAGTCTGGATTTATACCAGGTAGAGAAGCTCGCGATAATACAACCAGAGTACTGAATTTGCTGCATAGGATTAAGCAAACTAAAGAACCGGTCATTTTTCTGTCTACTGATGCCGAGAAGGCATTCGACCGGGTAAATTGGCAATATATCAGAGCAGTTCTCGAGCATATTGGTTTGGGCCCTAAGGCTATACAGATGATTATGGCACTATATAAGGACCCGACAGCTAGGATTAAGGTGAATGGCACCCTCTCAGAACAAGTTGATATTAGAAATGGTACCAGACAGGGTTGCCCCCTTTCCCCAGTGATTTTTGTTTTATCTATGGAGCCTTTTCTATGCAGGATTAGAGGGCAAGGAGACATACGAGGAATTTTAGTGGACTCATATATACATAAGATCTCAGCGTATGCTGATGATCTCTTGTTTTTTCTTGCAAATCCGATAGTTGGTCTACCAATTTTGTTGAGGGAATTTGAGCATTTCGGCAGGCTCTCTTTTCTGAAAATAAATTATGATAAATCAGAAGCTCTAGGGTTAAACCTTCCTTTAGAAATAGAGACTCAATTAAGAACATCATTTCCTTTTAAGTGGCCTTCTTCGGCTATTACATATCTAGGCACAAAGATTACGAAAACGGTAGATGAGATCTATGCAGCAAATTTCGGCCCTCTCTTCTCCAAAATTAAAAACGACCTGGCGAACTGGGATTTACCCACTTTTACGTGGTTAGGGAGGATTAGCATTCTTAAAATGTCCGTATTGCCCAAAATTTTATACTTACTCCAGGCCCTCCCGATTTGGATCCCCAGAGCATATTTCAAGTCTTTTAACTCAATATTTAGTAAATTTATTTGGAGGGGACGTAAACCCAGATTGAAACTTCGGGTTTTATTTAGAACTAAACAGTCAGGAGGGCTGGCTTGTCCGGATTTGCTGCGATATTGGCGAGCGATTCATCTTCAACGCATAGCAGATTGGCACCATCAAACTACGAAGAAGAAATGGGTAACTCTTGAGGCGTCTTGGCTCCACACCCCTTTAAAAGAGGCCCCGTGGGTGATCAGAGCAGGGAAGAGGTTGTGTAAAGATCATCCACTTATCTCTACTACATTAAAATTTTTTGAAAAATTAAGAGATAGAAAAGAAATATCTCCTTGGCCAACTCCTCTGATGCCATTGATTCATAAATATCTCCTTGGCCAACTCCTCTGATGCCATTGATTCATAACCCATCTCTTCCTATAGATATACTTCCAAGTCTTCGTAAAAGCTTCGAGGAAAGGGGTGTCCCTAGAGGACTACATTTTATCCTATCTTCTGGATGGGCACAATTGGATGAGAGATAAATGGGATACGCCATTATTCGATCAGTGGCTTCTGTTTGTCTTTCAAAATTTTCTCTTGAGCCTAGGACCCAGACAGGCATACCTTAGACCCCTCACCCCATTCGAACGATTGGCAAGAGAGGGGGATTCCCCCACGCACTTAATTTCTAAAATATATGCCCTGTTGGAAGAAGATGGGGAAGATGAAATACCGCGTTTTTGTACGAATTGGGAAAGAGACTTGGATAAGCATTTTACGATAGATCAGTGGAAGTATATTTTCCTGGCTACACATAAGACCTCAGTCTCATCTAAAATCCAGGAAACTAATTTTAAGTACCTTACAAGATGGTACTATACTCTGAAGAGATTACATGGTTTTTCCCCGACTCATCCCGCTGAATGTTGGAGATGTCAAGGAGCAGTAGGAAGCTTTCTCCATATTTTCTGGAACTGTCCAAAAGTTGTCCCTTTCTGGCAGGCAGTAACTGATATCTCTAGTGAGATTTTGGGGCGATCGATAGATCGAGATCCCTCTCTATTTCTTCTACACTTGTCAGATATGCCTTTGAAGACTTATAAGAGATCTCTTATGAGACATCTTATAAATGCAGCAAAGATAATAATACCTAGGTTATGGAGATCTGAAGCGGTTCCATCGGTGAAGGAGTGGATGGGGGAGATTAATTATATTATGGAGATGGAAGAGCTCATTGCTGCGGTCCATGAGACTAAGATACAACATCAGCAGGTATGGACGCCATGGCTCATTTTTAAAGAAACAGTAAGATTTGAGCAACTAATGACTGTTGATGCTTCTCCTTTCCATCCCTCTCAGCCCCACCGACTAGCTGATGAATGTTATAATTTAATTTAAAGAGATAAAATCTTCAGAGAATGAGATAGAAAATAGAAACATGCTTTGAATATGCTAGAATGATGATTTAAGATAAGAGTTACCTCCCTGGATAATTATCTTCTTTTCCCCTTCCCCTCCTTTCTCCCTTCTTTATTTCTCCTTTTTCTTTTTCCTTTTCCCCTCCCTTCCCCCCCCCTTTTTTTTTTTTTTTTTTGTTATTATTACTATTTTATTTTTATCTTATTTCATTTTTATCTTATTTCATTTCTTTTCTCTACTTTATACTTTCGACATAAAAGATGAATTATCTTAGTTTATAGAGATACTATAGAATTGTAAAATAAGTTTATCAATATGAGACCCCAGTAAGTTTATCAGAAAACAAGCATTTTTCGCTTATAGACTTGAGTCTCTTTTGTTTTTCTCTTTCTTAATGTATGCTTTATTGTAGTAGCAAGAATAACATTAAGAATAATAGAATATCAGTTGGTTTACTTTATGATGATTAGTGATGTATGATAACTATGATTATGTTTGATGACTAAGATATTGATGATTGTACCATATATTTTATATATGTGTATATAAGAATAAGATAAGAAAGAAAAAAAGGAAAATAAAGAATTAAAAAAAAAAAAAAAAATTAATGGCTCTAGCCAATAGCTCCATTGAGAGCACAAATAATAGTGGGAACAATGGGCAACCTTGACGTGTTCCTTTACATATGGTGATATCTTTTGACTCAAACCATTTTTATTCCAATAACTGCCTTAGGATTTCTATATAGATTTGTAAAGATGTTTTGAAATTATGATCCAAACCCTTGCCTCCCCAAAACGTAAAACATGTACTCCCATTCCAAAGCATCAACTACTTTGTGTAAATCTAAGGCAAGAAGCATTTTGCGTATATCCTTTTCTCTATCCCAATTTGATTGGACTGCATATATAACATCTACCACCCTCCTAGTATGGTCTAATAAGAAAGTGTAGTCCCACGAGACATGGTTCTGCTCCCTCCAAATATCCACTAGGTTGAGAGAATGCAAGAGCTTAGCAAAATGTACCCCAGCCTTAAAAGCGGGTTTGTGTGTTGCTGTTCCCCTATATGTCTTATCTCTGGATCCATCGAGGGCAGATTAGAATCACCCCAATTACCAGAGTGTCTTCAGCTTTAACTACAACTCCTGGGCAGAGTTTATTAGGGGCATAATATGATATAAATGAGACTAGTGTCTCTCCTATTTTGCCTTTTACTAAAAGGAATCTCCCTTCTGAATCTTTAATGGTATCCAGATGGGTAAAAAAGACTTTGTTTGCTATACAAATCCCCCCCCCCCTTTTCTGCACTGTTTGAAAAAAAAAAGTTTTATATCTATGATTTAAATATTTTGGTAGGGATGAATCTAGGAAATGCGTCTCCTGCAGCAGGATTATATTGGCTCTTAATGATCCATAATACCGAAAGTCCTCGTCTCTTTTAACAGGGGAGTTAAATCCGTGGACATAATGGGTGACTACTTAAAAAAAAATACCATTTTGTGAGTACTCACCTGAAAAATGGATATTGTCAGTGTGCCACACACCCCGCTTCCCCTTTAATTCTGACGATCGGGTTACTCCACCGCCAGGTGGCGACGTTGCAGAGAGAAGTCTTGAAAACGAGCCCCCTTCCGGCCTGTATATACCTGGGACCTCCCACTTAACACCAGTGATTTAAAAAGCAGAAAGACAAGGTACCAGGAAATCCAATGGTAACCTCAAAATAAAGAAAAAGCTTCACCATATAAAGGAACCGGGATACCGAAAAGGGCGGGTGAAGCGGGGTGTGTGGCACACTGACAATATCCATTTTTCAGGTGAGTACTCACAAAATGGTATTATTCTCAGTGTGCCACACACCCCGCTTCCCCTTTAATTCTTACGATCGGGACATCCAAAAGCAGTGTCCACAAGGGATGGGTATCCGAAGGCAAAGTGAAGCATAACTTAAATGACTGCAGTCTGCAGAACTTTGCGGCCAAACACAGCATCCGCTGAGGCCCGCACATCAACCTTGTAAAACTTAGAAAAAGTATGAACAGAAGACCAAGTAGCAGCCTTACAAACTTGTTCAACAGAAGCGTGGTGCTGAAAAGCCCAAGACGCTCCAACGGCGCGAGTAGAATGAGCAGTGATACGGAAAGGGGGGACTTTCCCCTTAGCAGAATAGGCCGCAATAACGGCCTGACATATCCATTTGCTAATGGAAGATTTGGGCGGCGCCAAACCCTAGGCCCACAGGGCACAACAAAAAAGGCATCAGTTTTACGAAAAGGAGAAGTAACAATCAAATAGTACTTAACACAGCGTACTACATCCAAACAATGCAAAACCCTCTCCTTGTCATTCTTAGGCTTAGGACACAAGGAGGGAAGAACAATATCCTGATTCAAATGAAAAGCAGAAACAACCTTAGGAAGAAAGTCCGGTTTGAACCGAAAAAACACTTTATCCTGATGCCTCTCAAAGTAGGGCGCCTGAATAGACAAGGCCGCCAACTCCGAGACACGCCGAACCGAAGTGATAGCTACCAAGAAGACAATCTTCTGAGTCAGGGTAGACAAAGCAATATCTTGCAAGGCTCAAAGGGAGGAGCCTGAAGAGCGGAAAGAACCAAATTCAAGTCCCAAACAGGGAGTAAAGGTTTCCTGGGAGGCCGCACATGCGCCACCCCCTGGAAAAAAGTTTTAACTAAAGGATGAAGCGCAGAACGCTTCTGAAAAAAGATAGATAAGGCAGAAACTTGCCCCTTCAAAGTACTCAGCTGAAGACCAGAGTCCAACCCTGATTGCAAAAACTCCAGAATCCTGGAAACCGAAAAGACCCTACAAGGCAAAGATCTAATCTCACACCAAGCGATATAGGCTTTCCAAGTCCTATAGTAGATGATAGAAGAAGACCTCTTCCGAGCACTGATCAGAGTCTTAACGACCGAGTCAGAAAGACCCTCCTCCTTCAAGATGGAGGTTTCAGCAGCCAAGCCGTCAAACCCAGCGTTGGTAAATTGGGGTAACACAGCTGACCCTGAGTGAGCAGATCGGGCTGAAGAGGCAGAACGAGCTGGTCCACTGCCAGCCAAATGATGTCTGCGAACCATACTCGCCTTGGCCACCTTGGGGCCACGAGAATGGCGGACACCTTTTCCAGAGCCAGCTTCCGTACCACCCTGCCCAGCATGGGTATCGGGGGAAACAGGTACAGAAACCCCAGATCCCCCCAGCTCAGGGACATGGCATCCACTGCCAGAGCCAGAGGATCCTGGGAGAGCGACACAAAGTTCGGGAGCCTGCAATTGTGACGAGAGGCAAACAGGTCCACCTCCATCGGAGACACAGTGACCGAAAAAACCTGAGGATGGAGAGCCCATTCTCCCAGACGGGAAGAGCCCCTGCTCAGCAGGTCCGCTTCCTGGTTCTCCACCCCTGGGATGTAAACCGCCGAGAGACAAGGAACATGGGCCTCCGCCCAGGTCAGGATCAGGGATACCTCTCTGAGAGTACCCAGACTGCGAGTCCCTCCCTGATGATTGATGTAAGCAACAGCTGTTCGATTGTCTGAACGGACCTGGACCGGAAGGCCCAGAACATGTTGAGTCAGAAGAGCCAGAACCAGACGGATGGCTCTCTATTGATGGGTAAGTGGGCCTCTTGAGGTCCCCACTGCCCTTGGAACTGAAGATCCTTCCAGAATCCCCCCCATCCCGAAAGACTGGCGTCCGTGGTGATAATTTCCCAAAGAAGAGTCAGGAAAGACCTTGGTCGAGACCAACCACCACTGGAGGGACTGCCGGACCCGGGAGGACAACTGGAAGGGCCAATCCAACGACCGTGGTCGCCGGTCCAGGGACGCCAACAGATGAAGCTGCAGCGTCCTCATGTGAAATTGAGCGAAAGGCACTGCCTCGAACAAGGCAACCATCAAACCTACCAGCCTCATCCCCAGACGGATGGACGGCCGAGGATTGGAAAGAAGGACCCGAGCCAACTCCTGAATCAGATAAATTTTGGACTGAGGGAGAAACACCCTGTGTTGACAAGAGTCCAACTGCATTCCCAGAAAGGACACCACCCTGGCCGGAGCGAGGGAGGACTTGGGAAAGTTGATCACCCAACCGAAGCTTTCCAGCGTGGAGATCACCATCCTGGTGTCTGTCTCTGATTGATTGAGGGACGGAGCCATGATGAGAAGGTCGTCCAAATAAGGTACGACACGAATGCCCTGAGATCTGAAGATGGCCATCACCCCTGCCAGCACCTTGGTGAACACCCTTGGGGCCGAGGTCAGGCCAAACGGAAGTGCCACGAATTGAAAATGCTGGTCGTTCATCATGAACCGAAGAAAACGCTGATGAGCTCGGCATATGGGAACATGAAGGTAAGCATACTTGATTTCTATGGACGTCATGAAGTCCCCCTGCCGAAGAGAACCGATGGCCGAACGCAAAGTTTGCATGCAAAACTTCCGGAAACTGATGAACCTGTTGAGCAATTTCAGGTCCAGGACGGGACGAACCCGACCCGACCTTTTTGGGGACTGCAAAAAGATTGGAGTAGAAACCGAGGCCCACCTCTAAGCGCGGCACCGGCCGGATGACCGCCATTTCCAAAAGATTCCTTACCGACGCCAGGAGCCCCGGTGCGGCCAAAGGATCGGTGGGCACCCGAGACCGAAAGAACCATGAAGGAGGGCGAGACTCGAACTCCAGTTTGTAACCGGACGACACCACCTCCTGGATCCATCTGTCCGGAACTTCCTGGTCCCAGACCAGGGAAAAGTGTCGCAATCGTCCCCCCACCCGCACGGGTGAGGGCAGCCCCTCATTGCTGAGCGGGCTTACCAGCAGGTTTGGGCTTGGCGCCCCAGGACTGACCGGGACGGCTACGGCCCCTCCCCCGGGCCCAACCTGTACCTCTGGTAGCGGGAAAGGAAGCCCCCCTACCCGCTCTGACTCCCTGAAAGGAAGGATTAAAGGCACTCGCACCCCGAAAGGGGCGACAAAGGGGCGACGAGGCCTCTTGCGTTGAGGTAATTTACCACCTATTGCCACTGAATCTATTTTATCACCAAACAGGCGCAAACCCAAAAAAGGGATCGCTGTAAGCACCTTTTTAGAGACAAAGTCCGCCGTCCACTGGCGCAGCCACACTGACCGACGAATTGCCACCAGCAGAGCCGCTGTCCTGCTACTCATTGCCAGAGCATCGTCCTGAGCGGTCAAGACAAAGGAAATAAACGACTCACACCGTTTAAGAGTACAAAACTCATCACAAGCGGGATCAAGACCTGCGTACAGATCCCTAATCATGGACCTAACTGCCAACAGAAGAAGCGCCGAAGCACACACTGGCCACAGTGTCGAGCAAATTGATCAATCCGACGATCCTCACTATCCTTAATGGCAGTGGTCTCAGAAGATTGTACCACAGCCGTGCTAGACAGCCCTAACACAGGGGTATCTACGTCAGGGGGAACTGACCAAAGCTTCACCAAATCCTCCGGAAAGGGATAGCGTTTATCCCAACTAGGAGGAATTCCAGCCAGTCGCGTGGGTTGTTCCCATTCCTTAAGGACAACCCTCACAAAGTGTTGTTGCCTGGGAAAAAACAAACGCGGCTGGGGAACATCAAATAACTCACCCTTTGGCAGGGCGACTGCCTCAGGTGGATCCAAATTCAAAATTTCAAACATTTGAGCCAGAATGGAAGGGGTGTCAAAGGACACCCCCGTAGCCTGATCGCCAGCAGCGTCAATCCCTAGCTGATCTGCAGGCTCATCCGACTCCTCAAGGAGTTCCCCCTCCTCATCAGGGAGACAATCGGACCAATCCACTATTTCACACGTCTCATCCTCCGAAGCAGGTGCTGCTGGAGAAAGGTGTTTCCGCTTCGCTGTAGCCTTCTGAGCTACTTTGGCGGAAATTATTTTCTCGAGGTTGGCCAATCGTGCACACACCTCGGCTTGCAAATCCCCACCCTTGACAATGTCACATGGGGACCGGAATAAGGGAGGGGGGGGGTAGGAGATGACGGAAGTTGCGAGGAGCCAGAAGCCGGAGCGACAGACTGGCGCGCAATGTTTTGCTTTGCACATGGAATGCATAATATGACATCATCGCCAGGGAGCGGAACCCCACAGCCCCCACACAGCCTGGATGGCCCCGAAGAGCCATTTCCGGTATTGTCGGAAGCCTCCATATGGTGAATTTGTGGTATTCGCAACAACCCAGGGTTTTACGCACTAAGCCACCCGGGATGCCCCTTTATAATTAATGTCCCGGGAAAGGGAGGATTAAAATTTTTTTTTTTTTTTAAAACCTTAGGACAAAACCCAATTTAGAGTACTAAGGCTAGCCAGGTAAAACAGAACTGGGAGAGCCACTGCAGTGAGGGGATCCCAGGATCTGTGGGGGGAAAGAGACAACAGTCAGACCCCCAGAAGAAAAGGCAGCATGCAGCATAGTCATTCAATACAGAAAAAGGCATAATAAATAACAATAGCAAAGCCCAGAGTGGCTTAAGAGTTAAACTGAAGCCAGCCAACATACACTTTTTATAAACATGCTGAAGCAAACTGAAAGTAAAAAGGACGGCCCCACACACGAGGTGGGGACCGTTTACCTGTACGAAGAGCAGCAGCAGCAGCCAGCCAGACAGCAAAATGGAGCCCCCCGCACCTGACTCCTTGATTAGAAGGAGGAAGTGCGGTGGGGCCGAGCTGCAAAACAACCAGCTCAAGCCACGCCGATGGCCTCGGAGTCAGTGGGGGGGGAAAAACATGCCACACATATCACAGCCCTAGCAGTCCAGGCCGCATGAGCGCTACCCGCGGCGCTGAGCCTGAGACTGCCAGCACTGCCAGCACTAACGTTAAAACACACATGCACACAGTATAAGAACCCCCCAAAAACCACCCCCCCCCATAGTGAAGGGAGAAGGGACCGTAACGGGAGAGAAATGGCCAAAGGGGAACCTCGGGACAGGGGCATCCCAAATCCGGATCACCATGCCGGATAGCCGCATTGCCCCACGTGTGGGGTCGAGCGGAGGAGATAAGCTCCTAGGCACCTATAGTGCCATCTACCGTTGCCCAGTGAGCAGCCTAGGCTGGGAGGCTTCCATTAACCATCTAGGTAAACAAACAATCAAAACTGGGCAGAAATAGACCCAAAGGGGGTGCCGGGGTAAGACCCCGGCTACCTGCAAGCAGGAGACTTCTTTCTTCTGTCTTGTCGCCTCATGCAGAGAGAAAACACTGGTGTTAAGTGGGAGGTCCCAGGTATATATAGGCCGGAAGGGGGCTCGTTTTCAAGACTTTTCTCTGCAACGTCGCCACCTGGCGGTGGAGTAACCCGATCGTAAGAATTAAAGGGGAAGCGGGGTGTGTGGCACACTGAGAATAAACTTGAGCCCACCATCACTCACCCAAAGCACATTTCTGAATAGATGGCATACTAGTTTCTTGGGAGCCAAAGGGCAGGTCAAATCCGATGACACGATGCAAATAGAAATAGTAAGTTGAACTTGCATCCCATCCTGCTGGAAATCGACGGCACCCCCCACGACGGCGATATTAGCAGGATGGAGGAGATGACCTCGTTGAGAGGGAAGGCAGACGAACATAGAGAGAAGTGGCAGGCTTGGAACCGATTTACCTCCTCGGCAGACTACCTAAACTTTTTGCAAGAGTAGCAGCAGGTGCCCCGGTTGGGGAACAGCCTTCTTTTTGAGGGTTTTTAACCTCCCCTCTTCCCCCCTCTCCCATCCCTTGCCTCCCCCTTCTTCTCTTTACCCCCGCCTCACCCTTTGTCTGTTTCTGTGTTGTCCCGTCTCTCCCCCCCCCCCCGTTTGTCTCAGTTGTGTTTCTTGTAGTTGATCTATGTGAGTTTAATTCATGTTTATAAAAATAAAAAATTGTAGAGGCGTGGTATGCAGATTACACGTTTTATTACAATTTGATGTTCATTAAGAATTAGGTTAAAAAAGCTTTAGTCTTGTAGGATGAAGGGGAAAGCCAGTACCCAAGGACAATAGTCCATTTTCTTCTACTGTTTCTTATCATGGCCCCTGTTATCTTTTCTTTTTTTTTCTCTGCAAGTTGGATCGGGGCGCGTCTTGTGCCTTGGGCGTTACCGCAGGTTGTTTTCATTATCTGTATATCTGTATCCATTTTCACTGTAAGCTGAGGTTTAACTTTGCTGAACGTGTTCTGTCATATTCCATGCTTCAATAAAAATTACAATTTAAAAAAAAAAAAAGAAATAGTAAGTTGAAGCAGAAAAGACTAAAGAGAAAGAAAAAAACAAGAGAGAAAAAGAAGAAAGCAAATATAATACAGAATACTCCTGCAAAACATATGTAATAACCATCAGTAAGTAAGTATATCCATATTTGCTGGATATAGTGAAACATTGTAAAGCCTGAGACACAAGTTTCTCTCCCCTCCCAAACTTTAATGCTAACCTCTTTAAAACTTAAACTTTTTTTCTCCCCTGTCCTTTCCCCTGTCCCCCTCTTTCTATCCTGTACTAATAAATAAAACTAGCATAACACATTAATCATATAATAGAATATGCATTGCCCTATACTCCAAACTTAAATTGGGAAATTATCTGCTGAGAAGGTAGGGGATACCTCCACCCCCCCCCCCCCCTCTCCCCTTCTCTCTTATGTATATATATAGAGAAATAAATAACAAAAAAATCCTTCTATATAAAAAATTAAAAAATGGGGGGAGAAAGAAAGGGAATATTAAACCCTCATTAGCTCTGAAGGCGCCTGTGATTAAAATTATGTAATCTTCTAATACTAAATTCCCTAAGGTAAGAAATGTCTCCTACATCATATATCTCCTCCTCAAAAGTGATTATATTACCCCCTCACATCCTGGAACAGTCCCCAAAAGAGCCTGAAATAGCAACTGTTTCAGTTATCTACTTTGTAGCGCTTTGGAAATCTTCCATTCTTGTTTTTCTTCCAACGAGGTGAAATTGCTCCATATTGGTCCCCTTTATGGAAAGAAGCTCTCAGGCTGGTTAAAACTAGGCCAATAAGTTCAAGTAATAAATTTTCTCCTTCGGAAAAAGAGGCAAAAGAGTAATTCTAGTTAAATTAAGTAATTTATAGTTAAAGAGCAATCAGAATGGAAATGCCTTTCTGTATTTAACATTCTTCTCAATAAGTTTGGTCAGTAAAGGTTTCAATTCTCTGCATTTCTGAAGTGTGAGAGAAGTCTGCAAATATTTGGATTGAGTGGTCTCTGAGAGTGATGTCGGTTTGCCACCTTGCTGCTGCCATAACTTGCTCTTTAATCAAATAATAATGAGGCTTTACTGTCATGTCTCTGGGGGCTCCATCTTGTCTGGGTGCTGTTTGAGCTGTGTGCACCCTATCTAAAAGGAGCTGATTTTCCTTAGCATGTGAAAGTAGTGATCTAATTAAATCCCCAATTGCTGCGTCAAAGTTGGTGATAGATTATGGTAAACCCCTCACTCTAAAGTTATACCTCCATGGCCGGTTCCCTTTATCCTCCATTTTAGCTACAGATTGATCCATCTGGACCTGCAAGGATCTCAAATGCTGCTCATGCCGATTAAGCCTTGAGATAGTCTATTCTGTTTCCTTTTCTATTGCCTTTATATGCTGGCCTAAGTTTTCAAAATCTTTTCTGAGCTCTGCTATTAATTTTTCATGAGCAATTATCAGTTTCTGGTGAAGCGTAAGAGAAATATTATTGATAAGACATCACTGCTTTCATCTTAAGGTGGCATGAGGTGAGGGAGCAACTCTGACTGACCTGAGGTAATGCTGCACATAGATACAAAAGCCTAAAAGGAACCCGCACAGCTAAATGTACTCAAGGTGCTGGCTAGGTGAGAGGAGCCCCTGCACCGGGCCCACAGTTACATAAACTAGAAGGGCAATCTACCAGTGTTAGATAGCTATTATCTCACCCATAAGTTCAGCCGCACACAGTATATTGAATTAATACTTGAATTTTATTGTAATATTAGATCATAGACATAAGACATACAATGACAACAATACACATAATTAAAATATTTACAAAAACCAATGAGCGGGCACTAAGGTGACCTAACTGAACTATTCAATACTATACAAAATTTAATAATGGAGAAAATGTTACTCCAACATATGCCAGGTGTATAAAAGTCAACTGTCTGAAAAGTGAACAGTGCGTGTGAGCATATACCTTTAATGTATATGCAAGATAGACAGCGTGACCGCAAAGATTGTGAAAAAGATGCTAGGAAGAAACTACAAATACAAAAGTAAGCAGAACCCCAGTGCAATACTGGGGTGCAAAGTGCAAAGTGCAGAAAGTGATCCAATGGTGTCTTAACAGTACGACTATTATACCATGGCATATACAGATAAAATAACCTCACACAAGGGTAAGGATAAATAGATATGATACTATCACCGGTAATAGGTCCAGGTCCCCTGTAGCCGCCCGTTCACCAATACGGACACGTTGCGTGAGCGATCACTTCCTCAGGGTGTTGTTCTATGCTGTCCCCCTGGAATCCCATCCTTAAATACCGTTGTATATGGGTATCACACCCACGTGTCTCATCATGTGATGACTTCCTGTCCATCCCACAACTTCCTGGAGGACGTGCAATAATCCGGATCTTATGGTGCCTATAAATTGAGTCTCCTACCCCAAAAGAGGTGGCTGGGTTCCCAGGTCTATGTCATAGCCAATGGAGATGAAGATGAATATATATAAATCGCAACTGAGCTTCTAACATACAGATCCCAGGTCCGCTATTGTAGGCCGCGCAAGCGCACTGGGCTGTCCGCGTCATGAATGGCTACACCCAGCGCGCATGCGCTATGCCGATGCTGTGAGGCCAAGAGTACACCCAGTGCGCACGCGCACTGTGTTCTCGGTCTACAGCATACACCACAGGAAGCAATCCTCTGACCCGGACGCACTCCTACCCGAAGGGGCACCAGGACAGGAGGGGAGGGAAGCAACGGTAATAGAAGTGGGCGGACAGCCCATGCGCGGCCGCCACAAAGGACGACAGCGCACAGCCATCTCCATAATAGGCTGCAGGGCAACAGCAGCAAAGTAAAATTACATAAATTACAAAACATACACACATATATACATTCAGTCATATGTCTACAACTATATATACACTGTACATATTCTCTGAATCTAAGAACAAGGTTTCTATTTGAGGGGTGACCGAAGTAGAGTGTGCCCTAGCAAAATCAATTCAATTACATTAGTAACAAAACTTACAAATAATTACACACTCGATCCTATATCTACAACATACTAATTCTCTGGATCTGAAAACATGGTATCTATTAAAAAATGGAGTGTACCCCTGTTCTTTATACAGTTAATCCTGCTGTTATATCCCTGTATCGATAACATATATCTTAATTAAATATATAATTCGAATTATTTGTCTTATTTATTTAGGTTTGTGTTGGATGTGTCATATTTCATTAGTTTTAATTATATTATACTAAATTACATGTCATGAAATTAATGTTTTGATTAATACTTATTAAACCCCCATTAGTTAAATTAAACAGATTAAATATAAATCAGGATATGGCTGGGTTTGACTAAAATTGCATGATTGACTGGTCCCAACTAGCTAATTATTTACCCTAAAATGTATATATATATATATATTAATATTACATTTATTAATACTAAAGGGGTGCAAATTAAATACATAAAAATAATGAATTTTTGGAGTAGATCAAATCTCTTTATCCCCTGATATATTTAACATTAAGAAGTGAAAAACAACAAAACATAAATGATCTCATATATTACATAATGATAGGTGATTAGCTAATTATTTGTTTATTTGCAGTGCAAGCAGATATTCATCATGTGCCCGCCTGATCTATATTGATCATGCAGCTCATTGTTTATTTGCTTGCAGTGCAAGTCAGTGTTCATCATCCACCCGTTTAATCTGTATGAATCATGCAAAATATGAATATAAAATAATTATTATGTGGGAGGTGTGTGGGGGAAAGGATAGGACCAGGAAGGGAGGGAGCGGGGGGGGGGGGGGAGAGGGGGAGGGGAAAGGAAGAGGGAAACATAGGGAGAGGAAAAAGGGGAGGAAAGAAAGGGGAGGGAAGCAAGGGGGAAAAGGGGGAGGGGGGAGAAAGAAAGGGAAAGAAGGGGAAGGGAAAGGGAAGAGGGGAAGAGGGAAGGGCAAAGGGGATGGGGCAACAAGAGTGAAGGAGGGGAAGGGCCAAGGGGAATGAAGAATAGGGAGTGAAAGGAATACAAAACAATGTTACTTACAGATTAGAAATTAAAAATTAACAATTGAAAGGAGGGACCTGGCATATGTTGGAGTAACATTTTCTCCATTATTACATTTTGTATAGTATGGAATAGTCCAGTTAGGTCACCTTAGTGCCCGCTCATTGGTTTTTGTAAATATTTTAATTATGTGTATTGTTGTCATTGTATGTCTTATGTCTATGATCTAATATTACAATAAAATTCAAGTATTAATTCAATATACTGTGTGCGGCTGAACTTATGGGTGAGATAATAGCTATCTAACACTGGTAGATTGCCCTTCTAGTTAATGCTGGACATAGCTCTGACTGGAGAAGAAGCTTGAGAAACAGCCGACACTGAAGCCTCTGAATCTGCCGAGTCATCATCTCCTGTTACTGGCTGCTTAAAATGTTTATCAGCCTGAGAGTGCCGGTCGCTCAGCTTTGAGCCTGAGGAAAGTTTCCCTTGTATTTATGGCGCCACTTTACTGAAAGGCCCAGTCCTTGTAGTATCTGTCGGCGCTTCTTCCTGGGGTTCCTGGAGGCGTTGTGGGTTGCTAACGGTGTAACATGTCTGCCATGTACAGCTCACACCTTTTTGTAGCATAGTTTTAGATAGGGAGATGTTTCTGCTGCAGCGGTTTAGGGATAGATATGCTTTCTTGTTCAAAAAACTGCCCTTTGCAGGGCAAACTGTAATCAGGAATAGTGGCTGGAGTGAGGTCTAGAGTAGGGTTGGACTGGAGGTCATCACTATTACTGCACTAATAGCCCTGACTTGTCACTACTGGGGTCTGGGTGTCCCCTTAGCCCTCATCAAGCTTTAAGAGCGGGGGTGATTGTATAAGCCCTTATAGCAGTCCTAGCTGTAAAGCCTGGGGTGTGTACCCATATACCATATCTGTAAAGACTGGGGTGAATGTCACCTTATACAAAACCTGCCTGTAAAGACTGGGTTTAGAATGTTCCCTTATACCAAACCTATATGTAAAGACTGGGGTTAGAGTGTCCCTTATACCTATCTATATTCACTGGGGTGATTGTGTCCTTTATAGCACACCTAGCTGTAAAGCCTGGGGTGACTGTGTACCCCCAAATACTTAACCTTGCTGTAAAGCCTGGGCTGATTGTGTGTACCCCCAAATACCAAACCTAGCTGTAAACCCTGGGGTGATTGGGTGTACCCCCAAATACCAAACCTATCTGTATTCATTGGGGTGTTTGTGTCCTTTATAGCACACCAAGCTGTAAAGCCTAGGGTGACTGCATACCCACAGATACCAAATCTGTATTCATTGAGGGATTGTGTCCATTATAGCACATCTAGCTGTAAGGCCTAGGGTGACTGTGTACCCTCAAATACCAAACCTATCTGAAAATCCTGTGGTGAGTGTATGTACCCTATCTGGGTAGAAGAGGATGCCAGGGAGCATGATGAGGTCCCTACATGGACTGAAGGCCATCACAGTTCGGAGGAAGAGGTGGTGGACACAGAGCCACAGGCAGCCAGCAGAAGAAGGGTGCAAACCCTTAGTGGTCAGCCCTTTGTTGCCACTGCCCCCCACACCAAGGGACTGAGTGGGCGAAAGCAGGCTCACAGGATCTCACCAGCGTGGTATTTTTTCACGCAGTACACAACAGACAAGACAGAGGTCATTTGCAAGCTGGGCCAGCAGCCGCTCAAGAGAGGGAAAGCCGTTTATCACCTCTGCACCTTCTGCATGACCAGGCATCTGCAAGCAAAACATGAGCTACAGTGACAGAACTACCAGAAAAAAACAGAAAAGACACGTAAAAAAAAAAAAGTGGGAATCTCACCAGCTCCAGCAGCACCACCACCATTAAACCGGTTCACATCACCACAGGGAAAAGTTCAGCTCTCCATTCTGCAAACTTTAGAGAGAATTTGGGCCCATCTCACCCATGAGCCCTGGCCCTGAATGGGAACATTTCAAAGTTTGTAGGCTTTTCAAATGCTTTAATTCGGCCTTGGGGAGACAGACAGTTTTAAAGTTCTCGTGTTGGTGGCTGGCCCACATTTTCTTGCCAGGCCATCCCTGTCCTGCACCAACTTGAGAAAAAAATAAAATGTGCACTGGGCAATGCCATTACTTCCAGTGTCCACCTTACCATGGACATTTGGACAAATAAATTAGGGCAGGGACGTCAGGGACGTTACATCTTTCTAACTTCCCACTGGGTGAATGTAGTGGTGCCTGAGACTGAGGTGGGAAGCACTGTGGCATGGATTGACCACCCAGAATTGCGGAACTACAGTGCGCGGGGACGCCAATGTCCAGCCACAGGACAGCTTTGGAGGAAAAAGGGGGAGAGAGGAGGACTACTTTCTCTCACAGCAGGGTGGCACCCAGTGTAGCTCACCTGAGTCACTGGAGCATGGCTGGAGAAAGGATCAATAAAAATGATGGATGGGAAAACAAACAGGTTAATTTCTCTGTAATAAAATGCTGCCTATGACTACCACTATTACTTAATGTCTGTTATGACACAGCCTGTCAACCGCAAAGTCTACTTTAATATGATCTCTAAGAAAGAATTAGCTTTTCCTCCTTACAGCATAGGTGTTGAATATTAGCTTATGGGTGCGAGAGTTGGAGTTGTATTCCCCGGCAAGACAAACATGTATGATTTTGTTTGCACGTTGGTATGCAGGTAGAAGCATGCCGAATCAAAAGACATGAAAGGGATTGTTTTATCATAGACATCCTGTCTTGTGTTTGAAAATAGGGTGGGGCAATTTTTTTCTTGTTAAATCTTATGTTACATGACTAGTACAGCACTGGGGAACCCATAAATTAGGACCTGGAGTGCAAAAGATGCATGGATGCAAATGCCAGAAGGAAGTGACCTTGTTAGCATTTGTACATGGTTTAAAGCCAAGGATCTTAAACGATCTAGGTGTTAGCAGCTCATCACCAAGTTACTGTGCTACTGACTATTTTTCGTGAAATACTGAGCAGGAAACATCGAAACAGTTCTACAGCAAACAAAAAATAAAATGGATAAATAAGAATGGGAAATATGTACTGTTATTTTGTAGTTTTATACTATAACTTGTTTGTATGGTGGTACTGTATATATGTCAATCGGAGCTATTGTTGATTCAGACATTTTGACATATTTAACCCTTTTTCTAACAGCCTACCTAGAGATGTTGCCAGACCATTTTTCACCATTTTGCGCTATGCGTTTTTATGTATGGATTTCCAAAGGAATGTCCAGGGATTTTACATGGAAAGTATATATTATATATTGTCTTTTATAGAAGAGTTTGGGTTTCAACATGAAATGTCTTGTTGTTTGTAATTTTGGGGTGAAATTATGTGGCTTTTGAATATATCAAATTCTAGCTCTACACCCAAGCTGGAGGGAAGCCGCAACAGAATCTGTGGAAGCTGGGCCCAAATCAGCGGCACCAAGACACAGGTGAGTCTGCTCCAGCTCTGTACTCTGCTCTGATCGCTAGGGACTATCTTTTGACACCAATCTCACTGCATATGGGAAGCTGGGACCTGTGCCAAGTAGAAGAAGGGGACATGGAGCCTGACATCAGCTGTCTCATCCCCTTCTATACAGGTTAAAGGTGCCAATTCTTTGTTTTTCATTCTCTCTCCCTACTTCCCTTACTCCCTCCCTCCCTCCCTCCCTCCCTCCCTCACTTTCTCACTGTCCTCCTCCTCCTGTCTCCCTTTCTTCCCCCTCTTTTTTTCTCCCTTCTTTCCATCCTCGCTCCCTTCGCTTGTCCTCTCCTTTTCTCTTCTCCTTTTATTTCTCCCTTCTCTTTCTCCCCCTCTTTTTTTTCATTCTTTAGCGTTCTCCCTTCCTCCTCACCTTTCTCTCTTTGTGTTCTTTGCTTTCTTTTTTCCTTCCCTGCCTTGCTCTCTCTCTACCAAACTTTATTCTATCTTTTTTATTTTCCTTTTTATTTCTCCACTACCTTCCCTTTCATTTTTTTCCTCCCTCCCTTTTTGCCTTCCTTCCCTCATTCCTTCCTCCATTTCTCTCTCTTTATTTCTTTGTCCCACCCCTCTCCTCCTGCCTTTCTCTCACTGTTTCACTTTTCTTCTTTCTACCATGCTTCACAACTGCTTCTTTCCTTTTTTCACTCCCCACCTTCCTCACTTATCCTTCCTTGCTCTCCTCTGCTTTCTCTTAATGCCCATCTTCAGCCCTCACTACCTTCCCTCCTTCCTTTCCTTCCCTCCCTGTTTATCTTCTAACTCTCTTCCTCCTCTCCTCTTTCCTTCCCTTTCTCTGTACTTCCTTTTTCTCTTTTTCTTTCTCTCTCTGAATAAATTTAGTGTGGTCTAGGGGTGGGCTGGATTAATTTGTTTGGTCTGGGGTGGGCTGTTCCTCTTTAAGTATTGTTGCTTTTTTGATTGGCTGCACAGCCAATCAGCCTTCTTCCTTCCTCTCCTTCCATTGGCTCGTGTCTCCCAGCACCATTTTCAGCAGTGATTTAGATAGGTAGAGGTTCCTGCTGCAGCAGTTTAGGGACAGATAGGCTATGTTGTTTAAAAACTGCCCTTTTCAGGGATAGCAGCTGGACTGAGGGCTAGGGTAGCGTTGGACTCCCTACTGCTGCATTAATACCACTAGCTTGTCACTACTGGGGTCTGGGTGCCCCCTTATACCACAGCTAGATGTAAGGACTAGGGTGAGCATTTATCCCCTTATATCACAGCTATATGAAAACACTGGGGTGAGTGTGTATCCTCTTATACCACAACTAGATGTAAGCAATGGAGTGAATCTGTACCCCTTATACCACAACTAGCTGTAAACACTGGGGTGGGTGTGTACCCCCTTATACCACAATAAGCTGTAAGCACTGGGGTGAGTGTGCCCCCTTATGCCACAACTAGCTGTAAACACTGGGGTGAGTGTGTACCCCCTTATACCACAATTAGCTATAAGCACTGGGGTGAGTTTGTCCCCTTATACCACAAATAATCCCTGGGGTGTGTACCCCCTTATACCACAACTAGCTGTAAGCACTGGGGTGAGTGTATCCCCTTATACCCCAAACACCTGTAAGCACTGAGGTAATTGCCCCCCTCCCTTAAAAGACAACTAGCTATAAGCACTGGGGTGAGTGTGTCCCCTTATACCACAACTAGCAGTCAACAATGGGGTGTATACCCACTTATACGACAAATAGCTGTAAACACTGGGGTGAGTGTGTCGCCTTATAACACAACTAGCTGTAAACACTGGGGTGAGTGTGTCCCCTAATACCACAACTATCTGTAAACAGTAGGGGGAGTGTGTCCCTCCTTATACCACAATTAGCTCAAAACACTAGGGTGAGTGACGCTGTAACCAATGCAGTAAGCAGCAAATAAGAGACATGGCCGTGGTGTTTCTGCTGCTGTTAATGGAGCTGGTGCTCCTCCAGTCGCTGGTGCTGCAGGGAGAGGATGCCATTTTTGTAGGACCCAGTACTGCTGGCAGAGTGGTGAGGCCAGAACAAATTGAGGCAGTTGCTGATTATATGGCACAAAGTACTACCAGTTGGATATTCTTCCACCCACTCCACTGCAGCTAAGAGTACAGAGCCTTCCACCTCACCCCCCCATAAAATCTGAAAGGCCGTCCTAGTCAGAAATCAGTCACTACTGCTCTATGACACGCCTGCCCCTGTTGCAGACCTGGGGCCCACGGATGTGTGGATGGATGAGGATGCCAGGGAGGATGACGAAGTTCAACAGCCTATGTGGACTGAAGGCCATCACAGTTCGGAGGTGGTGATCACACAGTCCCCAGGCAGCCAACAGAAGGAGAAGAGTGCAATCCCTCATCAGTCATCCCATTGCTGCCACTACCCCCACACCCATTGACTGAGTGTAACAAGGCAGGCTCTCACCAGCATGGAATTTCTCATGCAGTCCATAGCGGTCATTTGCAAGCTCTGCCAACAGTCACATGAGCTGCAGTGGCAGAACTACCAGAAAAACCTATAAACACCTGAGTCTCCCTCTGTCTCAGCCTTCATCTCCACCTCCACAACAACAAGGTCATCTGTCTCCCCCCAAAGGAAGAATGTGGGAACCCCACCAACACCACCAAGCTGGTCCACATCATCCCAGAGAAATGTGGCGCAGATCCTTCCACCACCCATAATTGCAGGACATCAAGTGGTGCTTCCTGTAGCCTCCTCGCCAAGCAGTCAACGAAGCCCCTGCACCACCAATTTGAGCACTACCATGGGGAAACAGCTGCATGCGGTGCTAAAACTCATTAGCTGGACGAAAGACTCCACACTGGCCAGGAGCTGTGGACTGGCAACCAAGACCAGGCAGATGAGTGGCTGATGTTTTTCTTTATTTCTTTCCTCTCTTTTTTTCTTTAATTCCCCTTTTCTGTCTTCCTTTCTTCTTTCTCATTCATCCTTTTCTGCCTTACTTAATGTTTTTTTTCTCTTTTCTTTTTTTCTTTCTTTCCTTCCTCCTTAGTTCTCATTTGCTTTCACCCCCTTCATCTTTCCTTGTTTCTTCTTCTTTCCTTTTCCACATTTTTTTTCTCCATGTTTTGCTTCTTTCATTTTTTCCTTTTCTCCCCTTTCCTTTAATTATTTCTTTCCTTCATTACCTGTTCCATCTCTTGTCCTTTCTTTTCTGCTTTCCTTCCTTTCTCTCTTTATTCCTCTCTTTTTTTTTATTCATGTCTTCCCTTTATTCTCTTTGTATTACTTTCAATCTCTCTTTATTCGTACCTTATTTCTATTTTTCACTCCTCTCTTTATTCCCTTCTCTCTCTCCTGCCTCTTTGCATAAAGCAGAACAAAACCTGGGATTTTGACTTTGTGTTGTGCTGTGTGAAACTCCCCCCGATCTCCCAGTATAGCTTCTCTTCTCCGTCCAACTGCACATGCACAAGCGCTCATCCAATCACAGCCATTAGCTGTGTCATTCGGCAAATGGCTGATAGTTTTCAAAGGAAAGCAAAAGAGCTGCCCCCATCTACAGTGACGTGAGAATGCATGTGATGTGGCTGCTCTCACCCCCCATTGAAGGAAGCAAGGACACTGGAAGATGTAGCACTGCAGTAGCCAGTGTGCCTTGTCTCAAAGACTCTAGGGCGGGCCTACTAAGTGCCCCTGGGGCATAGTCAAAATCCTGGTGATAGGTCCACTTTAAAGTGACCAGGTTAGGGCCTGTTAGGTGGAGCAAAGTAGGATTGAGTGGGGGGGGGGGGGGGCATTAAAGTGCAGGGCTGGAAACAAAAAAAGACAATAGCATCTACTTCTCAGCCAGCAGGCCCAAATTCTTTGCTGCAGCCCTGATGCACCCCTGCTGCCAATCACTAAGGGAGCCTTCTCTCACGTGGCAGCAGAGATGTGTGGTGAAGCCCAGCAGGCAGAAGCTGGAGGGTTGCACCCTGCAGAACCAGGCAACATAGACATCAAGTCTATGGGCCAGTTGTAAGTGCGCTTTGTTTTTTTCAGGGACAGTGGATGTCCAGAATACCTATACTCGTAACCCCCTCCCCCCTGCTGTGAAGTCAGAGCTGGGGGGGGGGGGGTCACACGAAAAACTCCTTACCTCACCTGGGATCCAGTGACATGATTGGACTGGGTGGACATGGCCATGCACAGGGGGTGGAGAGTCTGTGCAGCAGATCCAATATTCGCCCTGCATTGCTGCGACTATTCAGCTATATAAGGCAGAAGCGGGGGGGGGGGGGGATGTAAGCACAAATAGTGCCTAGGGCAGCAAGAACCCTAAATACGGCCCTGCTTATCAGCAGAGAAACTGTAAACCAAGGACTCCATTTCCTTGTTCCAGCTTGAAAAATACCATTTTGTGAGTACTCACCTGTAAAATGGATATTGTCAGTGTGTCACACAGCCCGCTTCCCCTTTAATTCTGACGATAGGGTTATCCTCCAGCAGGAGGCGACGTTGCAGAGAGAAGTCTTGAAAAACGAGCCCCTCCCGGCCTACATATACCTGAGACCTCCCACTTAACACCCAGTGAATTCAAACAGCAGTAAGACAAGGTACCAGGAAATCCAACGGTAACCTCAAAATAAAATAAAGGAAAGCTTCACCATATAATTTAATTTTTTAATTTTAATTTTTAATGCATAAATGGCCATTGTATGCTTGCGCACACATAGGAATTCTTCCTCCGCATTTAACCCATCCATGCAGTGAGTGTACACGTGCCTGGAGCGGTGGGCTGCCCTAATTACAGCGCCCGGGGAGCAGTTGGGGGGTTAGGTGCCTTTGCTCAAGAGCACTTCAGTCATGTCCCAGGACCGGGATTCGAACCTGCAACCCTCCAGTCACAAGTCCGCTCCCCTTACCTCTGGGCCACAACTGCCCCAGAGGATCCAAGATACCAAAAAAGGGGGCGGGTGAAGCGGGGTGTGTGACACACTGACAATATCCATTTTACAGGTGAGTACTCACAAAAAGGTATTATTCTCAGTGTGTCACACACCCCGCTTCCCCTTTAATTCTGACGATAGGGACATCCAAAAGCAGTGTCCACAAGGGGTGGGTATCCGACAGCAAAATGAAGCATAACTCAAACGACTGCAGTCTGCAGAACCTTGCGGCCAAACACAGCATCCGCTGAAGCCCGCACATCAACCTTGTAAAACTTAGAAAAAGTATGAACAGAAGACCAAGTAACAGCCTTACAAACTTGTTCAACAGAAGCCTGGTGCTGAAAAGCCCAGGATGCACCAACAGCACGAGTAGAATGAGCGGTGATACGAAAAGGGGGAACCTTCCCCTTGGCCGAATAGGTCCCAACAACCGCCTGACGAATCCATTTGCTAATGGAAGACTTAACCGGAGCCAAACCCTTCCTAGGCCCACAGGGCACAACAAAAAAGGCATCAGTCTTACAAAAAGGAGAAGTAGTAAGTAAGTAGTATTTAACACAGCGTACCACATCCAAACAATGCAAAACCCTCTCCTTGTCATTCTTAGGCTTATGACACAAGGAGGGAAGAACAATATCCTGATTCAAATGAAAAGCAGAAACAACCTTAGGAAGAAAGTGCGGTTTGAAACGAAAACCACCCTGTCCTGATGCCTCTCAAAGTAGGGCGCCTGAATCGACAAGGCCGCCAACTCCGAGACACGCCGACCGAAGTGATAGCCACCAAGAAGGCAATCTTCTGAGTCAGGGTAGAAAGAGCAATATCCTGCAAGGGCTCAAAGGGAGGAGGCTGAAGAGCAGAAAGAACTAAATTCAAATCCCAAACAGGGAGCAATGGCTGCCTGGGAGGCCGCACATGCGTAACCCCCTGGAAAAAAGTTTTGACTAAAGGATGAAGCACAAAAGGCTTCTGAAAAAAGACAAGGCAGAAACCTGCCCTTTCAAAGTACTCAGCTGGAGACCAGAATCCAGCCCTGATTGTAGAAAATCCAAAATCCTGGAAACTGAAAAGACCCTACAAGGCAAAGATCTAATCTCACACCAAGTGATATAAGCTCTCCAAGTCCTATAGTAGATAGTAGAAGAAGACCTCTTCCGGGCACAGATTAAAGTCTTAACAACCGAGTCAGAAAGACCCTCCTCCTTCAAGATTAAGGTTTCAGCAGCCAAGCCGTCAAACCCAGCGTTGGTAAATTGGGGTAACACAGCCGACCCTGAGTGAGCAGATCGGGCCGAAGAGGCAGAACGACCTGATCCACCGCCAGCCGAACGATGTCTGCGAACCATACTCGCCTTGGCGCCACGAGAATGGCGGACACCCTTTCCAGAGCCAGCTTCCGTACCACCCTACCTAGCATGGGTATCGGAGGAAAAAGGTACAGAAACCCCAGATCCCCCCAGCTCAGGGACATGGCGTCCACCGCCAGAGCCAGAGGATCCTGAGAGAGCGACACGAAGGCCGAAAGCCTGCAATTGTGACGAGAGGCAAACAGGTCCACCTCCGGTGTCCCCCACCGGAGACACAGAGACCGAAAAACTTGAGGATGGAGAGACCATTCCCCCAGACGGGAAGAGCACCTGCTCATCAGATCCGCTTCCCTGTTTTCCACACCCGGAATGTAAACTGCCGAGAGACAAGGAACATGGGCCTCCGCCCAGGTCAGGATCAGGGACACCTCTCTGAGGGCACCCAGACTGCGAGTCCCTCCCTGATGATTGATGTAAGCAACCGCTGTCCGATTGTCCGAGCGAACCTGAACTGGAAGGCCCAGAACATGCTGAGTCAAATGAACAAGAACCAGATGGATGGCTCTCAGTTCCAGAACATTGATGGGCAAGTGTGCCTCTCGAGGCCCCCACTGCCCCTGGAACTGAAGATCCTTCCAGAATCCCCCCATCCCGAAAGACTGGCGTCCGTGGTGACAATTTCCCAAACAGGAGTGCCCCTCAAGAGATTGGTCGAGACCAACCACCATTGAAGGGACTGCCGGACCCGGGAGGACAACTGGAAGGGCCAATCCAACGACCGTGGTCGCCGGTCCCAAGACGCCAACAGATGAAGCTGAAGTGTCCTTGTGTGAAATTGAGCAAAAGGAACTGCCTCGAAAGAGGCAACCATCAACCCTACCAGTCTCATCCCCAGATGGATGGACGGTCGAGGATTGGAAAGAAGGAATCGAGCCAATTCCTGAATCAGAAAAATCTTGGATTGAGGCAGAAAGACCCTGTGTTGACAAGAATCCAACCGCATTCCCAGAAAGGACACCACCCTGGCCGGGGCGAGGGAGGACTTGGGATAGTTGATCACCCAACCGAAGCTTTCCAGCGTGGAGACCACCGTCCTGGTGTCCGTCTCCGATTGATTGAGAGAAGGAGCCATGATGAGAAGGTCATCCAGATAAGGTACGATGCGAATACCTTGAGTTCTGAGAATGGCCATTACCCCTGCCAGCACCTTGGTGAACACTCTTGGAGCCGAGGTAAGGCCAAACAGAAGTGCTACAAATTGAAAATGCCGGTCCTTCTTTACGAACCGAAGAAAACGTTGATGAGCCTGGCAGATGGGAACATGAAGGTAAGCATCCTTGATGTCTATGGACGTCATGAAGTCCCCCTGCCGAAGAGAACTGATGGCTGATCGCAGAGTTTCCATGCGAAACTTCCGTGTACGGATGAACCTGTTGAGGAACTTCAGATCCAGAACGGGGCAAACTGACCCATCCTTCTTGGGGACTGTGAAAAGATTGGAGTAATACCCGAGGCCCACTTCCAAGTGCGGCCAAAGGGTCGGTGGGCACCCGAGACTGGAAAAAACGTGAAGGAGGGCGAGACTCGAACTCCAGCTTGTAACCGGACGACACCACCTCCCGGATCCATCTGTCCAGAACCGCCTGGTCCCAAACCTGGGCGAAGTGTCGCAATCGTCCCCCCACCCTCATTGCTGAGCAGGCTTGGGCTTGGCGCCCCAGGACTGACCGGGACGGCCACGGCCCCTCCCCCGGGTCCAACCTGCACCCCTGGTAGCGGGAAAGGAGGCCCCTCTGCCCGCTCTGGCTCCCCGAAAGGAGGGGCTAAAAGAAGGCGCTCCCCGAAAGGAACGACGCGGCCTCTTGCATTGAGGCAACTTACCACCCTTGGTAACTGAATCCAATTTGTCGCCAAACAGGCGCAAACCCACAAAAGGAAGAGCTGTAAGCGACTTCTTAGAGCTAAAGTCCGCCGTCCACTGACGCAGCCACACTGACCGACGAATAGCAACCGATAGGGCCGCAGTCCTGCTACACATCGCAAGCACATCGTCCTGGGCGGTTATGACAAAAGAAATAAACGACTCACACTGCTTGAGAGAAAAGAACTCATCACAAGTGGGATCAAGATCTGCGTACAAATCTCTCACAATGGACCTGACAGCCATCAAAAGAAGCGCCGAAGCACAAACCGGCCGCAGTGCCGATCCAGCACTGATAAAACCATGGCGAGCCAATTGATCAATCCGACGATCCTCACCATCCTTAATGGTAGTAGTGTCAGGGGAGTGCAACACAGCCGTGTTAGACAGCTCCAACACGGGGGCATCAACGTCAGGGGGAACAGACCAAAGCTTCACCAAATCCTCCGGAAAGGGATAACGCTTATCCCAACTAGGAGGAACTCCAACAAGGCGCGTAGGTTGTTCCCATTCCTTAAGGACAACCCTCACAAAGGGTTGTTGTCTAGGAAACACCAAACGCGGCTTGGGCACATCAAACAACTCACCCTTTGGCGGGGGGGGGGGGCGCCTCAGGCGGATCCAAAGCCAAAATCTCAAACATTTGAGTGTGTCAAGGAACACCCCCGCAGCCTGATCGCCAGCGGTACCAAACAATTGCTGGTCTGCAGGCTCGGCCGACTCCTCTAGGAGCTCCCCCTCCTCAGCCGGGGGACCATCGGACCAATCCAACACTTCCAACACCTCATCCTCCGGAACAGGCGACGCCGGAGAAAGGTGCCTCCGCTTAGCCGTAGCCTTCTGAGCCACCGCGGCGGAAAACATTTTCTTGAGGCTGGCCAACCGTGCACACACCTCAGATTGCGAATCCCCACCTTTGAAAACGTCGCCCGGGGTCCGGAATAGGTGGGGGGGTAGGAGATGACGGAGGTTGCGAGGAGCCAGAAGCCAGATTACCGGACTGGCGCGCAATATTCCGCTGTGCACATGGAATACATATTATGACATCATCGCCTGGGAGCGGAGCCCCACAACCCCCACACAGCCTAGATAGCCCCAAAGAGCCATTTCCGGTAATGTCGGAAGCCTCCATATGGTGAAATTGTGGTATTCGCAACAACCCAGGGAATTACGCAGTACGCAACCCGGGATGCCCCCTTATAATTAAAGTCCCGGGAGTGGGAGGATTTTAAGCCTAGGAGAATCCCAATTGAAAAATAAGACTAGCCAGGTATATCAGACCAGGAGACCCACCGCATCGAGGGGATCCCAGGACCTGTAAGGAGAAGAGACCACAATCAGTCCCAGTGAAAACAAGGCCCCAAGAAACTACAAACAGAGTTTTCCAGCATGCGCACACACACACACCAACACAACCACTCAGAACGTAAAGGCAAAATATATATACAATATATACAAGAGCAAGAGAAGTATATACAGGCAATTAAAATATATAAATATGCATGTATAATTATATGTACATCCAGGAGGGGAGACAAGGAGCCATATATATATAACAGGGATAACTGCGCAAGCGACTGACCACCAGCACACACTGCACAGTCTCACAAGCCAGGCAACAAGCAAACCAATACTTGTAATGACGGCGCCCTCCTCAGCCGAGCCAGGGACCCGTGTAAGGCAACCAACAGGGCCGCGACAACTCCGGAGTGAGGGGGAAGAAAGGCGGGCCGTGCTCAGCGTGCGAAGCGCTCCGGCCCCGCCCCCCCCCCCCCGCCGGAGACCCATACAGCGCGGGCCGCGAAGGAGCGCGGCCCGGCCCACTAAACCACGAGCACCGCGGCCCGCCAAATGGCGGCGCCGCGTGAAGCTAAATACAAATGGCTAAACGGAGCCCCAGCAGCTCAGAACATGCGCCCGCACGCCGCGGCGCTGACCCCGCCAGCTGCCAGCACTCGCACACAGTGAACACACAAAAAAGTGTAAAGCACCCCACACAAGCCACCCCCCCCCCCCCCCCCAACGCGAAGGGAGAAGGGACCAAGCGGGAGAAGGTGGGTCAAGGGGAACATCTGGACGGGGGCATCCCAAATCCAGATCACCGTGCCGGATAACCGCGTTGCCCCACGAGTGGTGGAGATAAGCTCCTAGGCACCATGAGGTGCCGTCTACCATTGTCCAGCCAGCAGCCTAGGCTGGGAGGCTTCCGTTATCTATCTAGGCATACAAACAATGACTGGGCAGAAATAGACCAAGAGGGGGGTGCCGGGGTTTGACCCCAGCTACCTGCAAGCAGGAGACTTCTTTCTTCTGTCTTGTCGCAACTTGCAGAGAGAAAACACTGGGTGTTAAGTGGGAGGTCCCAGGTATATGTAGGTCGGGAGGGGCTCGTTTTTCAAGGCTTCTCTCTGCAACGTCGCCTCCTGCTGGAGGATAACCCTATCGTCAGAATTAAAGGGGAAGCGGGGTGTGTGACACACTGAGAATATAGAACCTGTTGCTTGTTTTAAAGCGATAAGCCAAAAAGCCCTCCTTAAGCCACCATTCAAGTAGCGAAAGCTTTGCTAGCTCAAAGTCCATCATTTCCACGGATAGGCCCATACTGGACAAGGATGATCTGTGAACTGGGGTAGTGGACAATCCCACCAACCCCAAAAAGGATGGGTCAGGCGGTCTCCACATCCCTTAATTCCCCTGTATGGGAAGTGTATAACAAAAATATGACCCTAGATCATAGGTGCTCATGAGGAGGAGGGTTGAGCACCTAAAAAGCCAGGTTTTGCAGCGTTCCACACTAATGCACAGGTGAGGTAATTGCTTTTCAGGCTATAGCTAATTACTTCACCTGGGCATCTGTGTGGAGATCTACAAAACCTGGCATGGTTGTTGGTCCTTGAGGAGGAGGGTTGGGCATGTGTGCCCCAGATATTACCTAGGTTACCTCTTCTTGTTTCCTTCTGGGAGCCCTGAAATCAGCATAGAATGCAAAGCCTCTCTCATAAAATCAAATAGGAACCTCCAGCTCCACTACTAATGATTAACAAAGGAAAAAAAAGTTCCCTTATCAGGTAGCCTTCCCTCCTTTGGCTCTCTCGCAGACATTGCCAGGAGGCCAGCCAAAATAGATGGACACCCATCATCTACAGACTTTTGTTGCAGAGTGTGAGTGCTGGGTGCAGCAGGGTCATAATCCAAAAAGACATTTGCAATGTAATAGGAATAGTCTTTACTGGAACATGAATGTAGTAAGAGAATGTCACCTTACATGGTGGCTAACACAGACAGAAAAAAAGGAGGAAGTACCATAGAGCAACTGGAAGTGCAGGAAATACCACAGCAGTAAAATGCATAGGCTCTACAGGTAAGCATTGTCCACAGTGCAATCTAGTGTCATAACTTGGCATAGCTGTAAACTGCAGTAAACCTAGCAAAAGTCAAAAATTACATTTAAGCTGTTGCAAAGTATTATATCTCCAACGCTATTAAGATCTTCCTGGGGAACGTATCAACCACTACTTCAGCCACCCCAGCATTGTAAGGTAAACAATAATGGCAGCCTCCTGGTAGCTAATCTGACCACGGCATCCATGTCTGATGGTGTTCTGTTGGGACAGAGTCTCCACCACCCTATTCTGTGGTTTTATCCATACATGGTGTGGAGATTAGCTCTGGTAGGCGACCGGGTGTCAGCAGTATAGAGGCAGAGGCAAACAGTTCAAAGTAAAGTCTGTGTTTATTTCACACAAAAATCCACAAAAGCATATGTCCATACAGGTTACATCACCTTTTCAGGAAACCGCCGCATTAATGATTCAGTCAGGCAAACAGCTTTTAGTCCTTGAGCAAAAGTTCTGTTCACAGTCAAATATGTCTCAGGTCCGCATGAAACAGCTTCCACAGGAGATTTCAGCCAGGCTCACAGAGTCTCACTCCCATGTGAGCTCTAGACAAAGGACAGGCCACAGCTGATTCCCCAGGATATTTAAACAGCCCGCAAAACCCGGACCTGGGTAGTGGGATGGAGTCCCACCCTGCTCTACTCCATCCCAGTAAAGCCGTCCCAGGTTAGCCTTTCAGCTATTCTAAAGCAACAGCAGCAAACTGCCACCAGCAGCTGATGCTGGAAATCAGACTACACGGCTTTACTGCACCAATGCCAGGTACATTGGTGCTACATACCTGCCGTCAATAACGGCCCCTTGCACCTTACCACATACCCCCCCCCCCTTTGTTCAACCCTGAGGGGGTGGACACATGCCAAACAATGTGCTCGGGACAGGGCATCCGCGTTACCCAATAATCGTCCCGCTCTGTGCTCTACTGTAAACTTGAAGTTTTGTAACGACAAGAACCATCGGGTGACCCTGGCATTCCTGTCCTTAGCCTGGCACATCCACTTGAGGGGAGAGTGGTCCGTAATCAGCCGGAACCTTCTCCCCAGCAAGTAGTAGCGAAGAGACTCCAGGGCCCATTTAATGGCCAAACACTCCCTCTCCACTATACTATACCGGGTCTCCGCGGGTGTTAATTTGCGACTCATGTAGACAACGGGGTGCTCCTCCCCGTTGACTTCCTGAGACAGTACAGCACCGAGACCTACCTCGGAGGCATCGGTCTGCACTATGAACTCCCTCTTAAAGTCGGGTGTCACCAACACCGGAGACCCACACAGGGCAGACTTCAAAGCGGAGAACCCTTTTTCGGCCTGTTCATTCCACTTCACCATGACAGACTTGCGTCCCTTTAACAGGTCTGTCAATGGTGCCGCTAGGGTGGCAAAATTGGGAATGAACCGCATATAATATCCCACCAACCCCAGAAATGACTTTACTTGGCGGGTGGTGTTAGGACGTGGCCAGTTACGGATAGCTTCTAGTTTGTTGACCTGGGGCTTGACCACTCCTCGCCCAATCACATAGCCCAGGTATTTTGTCTCTTCTAGGCCTAAAGCACATTTTTTCGGGTTTGCCGTCAACCCAGCCTTCCTGAGGGAATCCACTAAGGCCTGGACTTTGGGTAGGTGACTTTCCCAATCCGTGCTATGGATAATTATATCCTCCGCAATAGCTTGTCGCCGGGACTCAGGTACCCGGTAAGGCCTCAACCGGTTCTTGACCTGAGGTTCCGTGACAACATCATGTTGGATGACTGAAGTGCGCCCAGGGAGTTCTGAAAACACGTCTGTGTTTCTGCTAATAAACTCCCTGGCTTCCTGAGTCTGTTTAGAGGAGAGGTTGTCTCCAGTTTTCACCTCGACTACTGCTTCTCTAATAACAGACCGAGGGATGGGAAGCTCCACCCCCACCATACCTGGTCGGGGACTGTCACCCCCAGGGGTCTCCCTGTCTTTCCATAGTTTCAGCAGGTTTACATGGTACACCTGCTCTGGCTTCCTCCGCCCAGGCTGATGTACCTTGTAAGTCACTTCCCCAACTTTTTCAATGACCTCATAGGGACCCTGCCACCTAGCTAGAAATTTACTGTCCACCGTGGGTACTAGAACCACAACTCTGTCACCTGGGTTAAAGTTCCGTACCCTGGCTTGCCGATTATAAATCCTGCTTTGGGCCCGCTGCGCTGCCTCCATGTGTTCTCTGACAAGCGGCAAGACGGTCTCTATACGTTCCTGGAGGTGAGTCACGTACTCTACCACACTTTTGTGGGGTGTGGGTTGCTGTTCCCAGGCCTCCTTGGCTATATCCAACAGGCCCCGTGGATGTCGACCGTATAAGAGTTCGAAGGGCGAGAACCCCGTAGAGGCCTGGGGCACCTCTCGCATTGCGAACATCAGATAGGGCAGCAGCAAGTCCCAATTCTTCCCATCCTTGGCGACCACCCTTTTTAACATGGTCTTTAAAGTTTGATTAAACCGTTCTACTAGGCCGTCTGTTTGCGGGTGGTAAACGGATGTCCGCAACTGTTTCACCTGCAGCAGTTTACAGAGCTCTTTCATTACTTTCGACATAAACGGGGTACCTTGATCGGTCAGGACCTCTTTAGGCAGACCTACTCTGGAAAACATTTCCATAAGCTCCTTAGCAATGAGCTTGGCAGAGGTGTGACACAGGGGCACTGCCTCAGGGTACCGCGTGGCATAATCCAAGATCACCAGAATATGTTGGTGCCCTCTAGCGGACTTTGGCACTGGACCCACTAGATCCATGGCAATCCGCTCAAAGGGTACCTCAATAACTGGGAGAGGAACTAAGGGACCACGGTAATGAGGCTGAGGGCTGGTCATCTGACATGTTGGGCAGGACTCACAATATCTCTCCACCTCCTTGTACACACTGGGCCAGTAGAATCGTTGTAAATCGCGGTCCAGAGTTTTCTGCTGGCCTAGGTGTCCACCCAGAACATGTTGGTGGGCCAAATCCAACACCAACTTGCGATATGGATTGGGTACCACCAATTGTTCCACCACCTCTTCACGTACCTTGTTTACTCGGTACAACATTTCCTGGTGAACCACAAAGCGAGGAAACTGTAACTCCGCCCCTGGCTGTTGTGGTTCACCTTCCACCTCAAGAACATTCTCCCAGGCCCGAGACAGGGTCGGGTCCTGGTATTGAGCGGTACCAAAGTTAATTGTGGAGACATGGAGATCTGCCAACTCTGGACCTGTTGCCAACTCTTCCACATCTCCAACCATAACATTTAGTTGGGTTGACTCCCCCTCTTCCACTTTAGGGACGGCACCTCTTCCACGGTGCCTCCTGATTCCGGTTCCCAGGGCACCGGGGTCTCCCCTGAGTAGGGCCAGTCTATTGGGGACACACCCACCTCGCGGGTTTCCGGAACTGCCAACTTGGCCCACAGTGACCTGAACCCTGGAAAGTCTCTCCCAATAATCAGTTCATACGGGAGTTTAGCGGCGACAGCGACTTCATGTTTCCAGCTGCCGGAGACGGTGGTGAGAGACACTTGTGCTGTGGCATAGTCTCTCAAGTCCCCATGAATGCACAAAACCCCGGTTTTCCACCCAGTGTACTCATCGGGCAGTACTAAGGCGGGTCTTGCCAGGGTAACCATACTCCCCGAGTCGAAAAGGGCCACAGCCAGGGTGTCTCCCACTTTCACCTGACAGAGGTGACTTTGCCCCACAAGCTCAGGGACACCGGCAGCACACAGCCTCCTGGCATACATGGAAGGGCGGTAACCAAAGTTCACGTCCATGGGCTCCCCCTGGTGGGGACAATTGGCTCTGATATGTCCCGGCTCCTTACATCCCCAACACAACACTTGGGCAGGGACTTTGGGGGGTAGGTCCTGAGAGGGTTTAGGGGACGCCACTCGCCTGAGCTGGGGCGGGGACCTCCGGGGTTTCCCCGAATCCCTCCTCATGGAGCCGCCTTGCAAGTTCCTGGTGGCCTCATATCGCTCCACTAGGTCCACCATCCCTAGTGCGTTGTCAGGGGATACCTGGCCAACCCAGTGCTGAAGAGGGTGCGGTAAAGCCCTCCAAAAAATGTCCGCCAGCAAGCGGTCCAACATGGCAGTGGGGCTTAACAACTCCGGCTGCAGCCATTTTTGCAGCAGGTGCAGCAGTTTATAATACTGGGGTCGGGCGGGCTCTGCCGACTGGTAGCTCCACTGATGCACCCGCTGAGCCCGAACCCACACATTCACCCCCAGTCTCGCCAGTATCTCACCCTTCAGAGTCGGGTAGTCAGCGGCTTGGTCCTCTGGGAGATCAAACAACACCTGCTGGGGTCCAGACGCCAGAAATGGAGCGATGACATCAGCCCACTGGTCATGCGGCAATTTCTCCCTTGCAGCCACCTTTTCAAACACCGCCAGGTAAGTCTCAACGTCATCTGAAGGGGTCATTTTTGTGAGCGCCGAGCGGACAGCTTTCCGGGCATCAGGAATACTTTTGGGCGCACCTGCAGCTTGCAGCGCCATCATATGTTGCAAAAACAGCTGGTTGGTCTCCTGCTGCTGCCCGTTGGTCTCATGCTGCTGCCTGTTGAGCGCTTTCACGACCACCTCCATTTTGTCTGCAGTCCCAGGTAGCAGCCTGGCAGGTTTAATATAGGACATGCACAACAAAAAAAACTTTTTCGTCGGTTGCTCCTACCAACGGCCTCACTGCTGTGCCCGCATCCTCCACCAAATGTGGAGATTAGCTCTGGTAGGCGACCGGGTGTCAGCAGTATAGAGGCGGAGGCAAACAGTTCAAAGTAAAGTCTGTGTTTATTTCACACAAAAATCCACAAAAGCATATGTCCATACAGGTTACATCACCTTTTCAGGAAACCGCCGCATAAATGATTCAGTCAGGCAAACAGCTTTTAGTCCTTGAGTCCTTGAGCAAAAGTTCTGTTCACAAATATGTCTCAGGTCCGCATGAAACAGCTTCCCCAGGAGATTTCAGCCAGGCTCACAGAGTCTCACTCCCATGTGAGCTCTAGACAAAGCACAGGCCACAGCTGATTCCCCAGGCTATTTAAACAGCCCGCAAAACCCGGACCTGGGTAGTGGGATGGAGTCCCACCCTGCTCTACTCCATCCCAGTAAAGCCGTCCCAGGTTAGCCTTTTGGCTATTCTAAAGCAACAGCAGCAAACTGCCACCAGCAGCTGATGCTGGAAATCAGACTACACTGCTTTACTGCACCAATGCCAGGTACATTGGTGCTACATACCTGCCGTCAATAACGGCCCCTTGCACCTTACCACAATGGGCACATATGAAGGTATATAATGCTCAATGGTTAAGGTACTTCACTGGATACCAAAACTAAACATTGCCCAAAAGGGAATCAAAGTTAGTCAAAGCTAGTCCTGTTCTGCATCGGTGATCTGGTAGACAATGTAAACCCCCAATACTTGTCTCAACCGCCAACCCTCTCCCTTTTGTTGGCTGGCTGGTCCAAACTGTCGACACTGCTGGAAATCAACTCTCTTTCAGAGCACTAGCCAATCAAATCTGAATCTCATAAGAGGTCTGTGATAAAATTGATATTCAATGACACCCTCCTGCCTGCCAGGTTGAGGTCTGCTTCAATAGATCTGCAATATGAAATATACTCAGTAAACTCTCAGAACAATATGCTCACTATGTTCATAGCCAGACCCTAGAACAGATCGGTGCTCAGCAGCCCATCAACCAGTTTTTCCATGTTGGGCCAGAGGCCAAATTCGAACACGTACTTCTGACTGAGAAAGAGCTTGTACCTGTGCATGTAGCCGACCTTCCACCATCATCTCCCCAGAACGAAGATTCAAACAAGGCCAAGGATCCCCAGTCCCCACTGCTAGAATGCCAAGGAGTCCGGCATCTTCCAAGACGGTAAACTTTAAGGTGCAAAATTTATTAAAAAAGTAAAACACAACACACACTTACACAGTAAAGGTCCCTACATTAATACTGAGGGAAGGGGGGTAAATACAGCCACTTAATGTTCGCCCGGGCCAGCAGTCCATCCCCTAGCGCACCATGAGACTCTGAGGCTGGATCCCCCACTCTTCTGACCTTCAGTACCAAAGATAGTTAGTTCTAGATGTCAGGCCTCCAGTAGGGACTTTAAGTGGCCCAAAACCCAGGATTTTGGTCCTTTTTCCCCCGATCATGGGTGCCATGCTGTGTGAAGCCCCCCAGATTGCCGATGCCAACTCACCTCTTCCTGGTCCTACAGTGTATGCGTGGCTACTCATCCAATCAGTGTGCTCAGAGCCTCTGATGGCACATTCTTTAAGCCTTCGTCTAAGGCCAGCAGTCCAAGCGATCTGGCGGCCGCATCCCCTGCTTTCCTCTAACAGGAAGTGTGCCCGCTCCGGCCATACTCAAATTCCTGGCGCGGGCATGTGTCCTGCTAGAGGGATAGCGGGGATGCAGCCGCGTTTTGTGCATGCACCATTGGACCGGGAAACAAGGTAAGTGTATGGGGCAACCTGGGTGGTTTCACACAGTGAGGCATCCTGATTTTGGATGCCCTGTGGGAGGGGGGAAAATCGATCGGTCCGTGAATCTTATAGATCCCCAGGCCGATCGGTGTGAGTTTTGGTCCACTTCAAGCTACAAGTATCTGATTTCGTGTACCGTTAAAGAATAAGAAAAAATACAGTTTTGTGAGTACTCACCTTTAAAATGAGTATTATGAGTGTGCCATACACTCCACTTCGATCTTCATGACATCTGGGTAATCTCCAGTAGAAAGCGAACTTCTGCAGAGATGAATATGCAAAAAAGAAAGCCCCTCCCGGTCCATATATACCTGGGACCTCCCACCAATTTCCCAGTGCAAAAAAGCAGTAAAGGGACCAGGAAGAACCAATTATAACCTTAACAATCAAAACCAATGGTTCACCATATAAAAGCCCCAAAATACCTGAAAAAAGGGGTGGGGCGAACTGGAGTGTATGGCACACTCATAATACCCGTTTTAAAGGTGAGTACTCACAAAACGGTATTATTCTAAGTGTGCCATACACTCCACTTCGATCTTCATGACATGTGGGACATCCAATAGCAGTGTCCGTCATGGGTGGGAACCAGAAATAGTAAAGAATGTACCAACTTAAACCACTGCAGCCTGCAGAACCTTGCGGCCAAAAACCGCATCCGCTGAAGCCCGCACATCAACCTTGTAAAACTTGGAAAAAGTATGAATGGAAGACCAAGTAGCAGCCTTACAAACTTGTTCAACAGAAGCCTGGTGCTGAAAAGCCCAGGACGCACCAACCACACGAGTAGAGTGTGCAGTAACCTTAAAAGGGGGGAGTCCTCCCCTTAGCAGAATAGGCCCCAACAATGGCCTGACGAATCCATTTGCTAATCGTAGACTTAGCAGGCGCCAAACCTTTCCTGGGCCCACAGGGCACCACGAAAAAAGCGCCCGTCTTGCGGAAGGAAGAAGTAGTCACCAAATAGTACTTCACACAGCGAACAACATCCAAATTGTGCAGAACCCTCTCCTTGTCATTGTTAGGCTTAGGACACAAGGAAGGGAGAACAATATCCTGATTGAGGTGGAAAGCAGATACCACCTTAGGAAGGAAATCCGGCTTAAAACGAAAAACCACCTTATCCTGGTGTCTCTCAAAGTAAGGGGCCTGAATCGACAGAGCCTCCAACTCAGAGACACGCCGAACAGAGGTAATAGCCACCAAGAAAGCAATCTTCTGAGTGAGAAACAAAAGAGTAATATCCTGTAGCGGCTCAAAAGGAGGACCCTGCAGAGCCGAAAGAACCAAATTCAAATCCCAAAAAGGAACCACAGCCTTCCGAGGGGGCCGCACATGCGCGACCCCTTGGAAAAAGGTCTTAACCAGCGGGTGTAAGGCAAAAGACCTCTGGAAGAAAACTGACAGAGCAGAAACCTGTCCTTTCAAAGTACTAAGCTGGAACCCAAGATCCAGATTATGCTGAAGAAACTCCAAAATCCTGGGTATCGAAAACACCCTGCAAGGCAAGGCCCTAGCCTCACACCAATCAATATAGGACCTCCAAGTCCTATAGTAAATGCCAGAAGAGGACCGCTTCCTAGCCCTAATCAAGGTCTGAACAACAGCCTCAGACAAACCTTCCTCTTTCAAAATGAAGGTTTCAGCAGCCAAGCCGTCAAAACCAGTGTTTGTAAATTGGGGTAAAGTAGTTGACCCTGAGATAGCAGATCCGGCAACAAGGGAAGACGGTACTGATCTACGGCCAGCCTTACAACGTCTGCATACCAAACCCTTCTTGGCCACCTTGGAGCCACCAGAATCGCTGGTGCCCCTTCTAGAACCAGTTTGCGAACTACCTTGCCCAGCATGGAGACGGGCGGAAACAGGTACAGAAAACCCAGATCCTTCCAAGCAAGGGACAAGGCATCCACTGCCAGAGATAGAGGATCCTGAGAAAGAGACACAAAGGCCGGAAGTTTGTGATTGTGCCTTGAGGCAAAGAGATCCACCTCCGGAGTCCCCCACTTGCGGCAAAGATCCAGAAAAACCTCGGGGTTGAGACACCACGCTCCTTGGCGAGAGGATCCCCTGCTCAGGGAATCCGCCTCCGTGTTCTCCACTCCTGGAATGTAGACTGCCGAAATGCAAGGAACATTGCTCTCCGCCCAGTGCAGGATCAGAGAGACTTCCCTGAGGGTCCCTCCTTGGTGATTGATGTAAGCTACCGCCATTCGGTTGTCTAAACGAACCTGAACCGGTAGACCCTGTAAATGTGAGGACAGCCGAGCCAGAACCAGTCGGATGGCTCTGAGCTCCAAGACATTGATGGGGGAGTGAGCCTCCTGAGGACCCCACACCCCGCTGAACTGATGACTTTTCCAATAACCTCCCCAGCCCGACAGACTGGCATCCGTGGTAACCGTCTCCCAACAAGGGACCAGAAAGGATCTGCTCTTCAACAGGTTGTTCGATTCCAGCCACCACCAAAGGGACTGCCGAACCCTGGGAGACATCCTGAAAGGTTGATCCAATGACTGAGGACACCTGTCCCAACGCGTCAATAGGTGAAGTTGAAGAGATCTCATGTGAAACTGTGCAACCGGTACCGCCTCGAAGGAGGATACCATCAAGCCCACCAGTTTCATCCCCTGTCGGATAGAGGGACAAGGATTGGCCAGAAGGCGGATCAGACCCTGAATCCCCTGCACCTTGGTCTGGGGCAGAAACACTCTGGCCAGAATGGTATCCAGATTCATGCCCAGAAATGAAATCACACGAGACGGAGAGAGAGAAGACTTGGGGCGGTTGATCACCCACCCGAACCTCTCCAGAGTCGACACCACCTAGTGGGTGTCCAGCTCCGCCTGACGGAGGGAAGAAGCTGAGATCAACAGGTCGTCCAGATAAGGCACAATGCGAATGCTCTGAGCTCTGAGCAGAGCCATTATTCCCGCCAAGACCTTGGTGAAGACCCTCGGCGCCGAGGTCAGTCCGAAGGGAAGGGCTACAAACTAAAAAATGTTGATCCTCCACCGCAAACCGGAGGAATCTCTGATGTGCCTGAAAAATCGGAACATGCAGATACGCATCCTTGATGTCTATGGATGTCATAAAATCCCCTTGGCGAAGGGAATTGATAGCCGAGTGCAGAGTCTCCATGCGGACCTTTTTGGCTCTGATAAACCTGTTGAGAACCTTGAGATCTAGAATGGGTCTCACCGAACCCTCTATTTTGGGAACCGTGAAAAGGTTGGAGTAGTAACTCCTGCCTCTCTCCGATGGAGGCACCGGGCATATAACCCCCATGTCCAGAAGGTTTTTCACTGCAAAAAGGAACCCCTGTGCAGCCTGAGGGTCCGAGGGCACCAGAGACCTTAAGAATCTTGGGGGCGGCCAGTACTCGAACTCCATTTTGTACCCGGAGGTTACCAGTTCCAAGATCCAATGGTCTGTGACCTCCCGGGCCCAGACCTGGAAGAAGAGCCGCAGCCGTCCCCCCACCCTTGCGGGTGAGGGCGCCCCTTCATTGCTGAGCCGGTTTAACGGCAGGCTTGGGCTTGGAACCCCAGGCAGCCGTGGGGCGTGCCCGACCTCCGCCCCTGTTCCAGGGCGAGCCCCTGACACCCGAGAAGGCCAAACCCCAGCCGCTCTGGCCCCTCAAAAGGAAGGAGTGAACGAGCCAGCCCCCCGAAAGGGCGGCGCTGTTTATTCCGCTGAGGTATAAATAGGAAGAGTTGGACTAATGCACACCACACAAAATGATTGATTTGCAAATAAAAGTGTATTATAATATACATGTAGACAATACAATGTTCCAAGAATACAAAAAAGGATACAATGGATGTTCACATTCTATAGTCAATTCAGTCTCCAGGATCGTGGGCCACCTCAATCAAAAAAAATGAGAATTAGCCTAATAGCATCTGTGGTGAAAAATTGCATAAATATGGGAACTAGATACCTAATAGAGGTAATGAGGTGGTTAACAAATCGGTCCTGAAGAGTGTTGCATAGGCATAACTGAGCAGTCACAAGTTAAGGGAAATCAAGCATATTTATATATACTCAAAGAGACAGCAAGCTACTGGTCAGAGTCAGGGTGCTACACGTGACATCATTCCAGAGACGCACAGTGTAGCACTAAATCAGAATATGCAGACAATAACATAACAGAGTTAAATCATGACGTGCATCATTGCCATTAAGTGATATGAGAACAAAGTGACATTACCAGTACAAAGCGAACCCTGATCGCATAACCTGCCCTGCCTACGTTTCGGGGCTGCGATGGAATGTAACATGTGTGGAACCTGTTATAAAGCGTGCGGCATCCCCCCCTGGCCAGCCAGTGTGGCGCTTCAGGGAGCGCTCGTCGAGCGCTTTCCGGAACGTCACTTCCGGCCGTGGGGTCCCGGCCGACGTCATATCCGGGGCTGGATGGCAGTGCAAACGATTGCCATCCAGACTCGAGTGACGTAGGCGCGCGAGGCCCACGCACGCCGGACAGCTGCAAGAAAGAAAGCTTTATTTGTAAAGTGACAGTACAACAAAAGTAGTTTATTCCGCTGAGGTAACCTTACCTTTAGCAACAGCATCCAATTTATCTCCAAACAGCCGCGTACCCAAGAAGGGAAGAGCTGTGAGCGACTTCTTGGCCCAAACGTCCGCCGTCCACTGGCGGAGCAAGACCGATCTGCGCATAGCCACCAGTAAGGCTGAAGTCCTACTACACATGACAATAGAATCTTCCATAGCAGCCATGACCAAATCCATGAACAATTCACATCTCTTAAGGGTAGCGAACTCAGTGCTAGCTGGATCAAACTGAGCGTCAATCAGCCAGTCCCTGATAAGAGACCTGGTAGCAAGCGACACCAGGGCAGATGCACAAACAGGCCGCAGGGCCAAGCCCACGCTGGCAAATGCGTGGCACGCCATCTGATCAAGGCGCTTATCCTCGCCATCCTTAAGGGAAGTGGCGTCAGGGGTGCTCAGCACAGAAGAGTTGGTCAAACCTAAAATTGGCGTGTCGACCTCGGGAGGAGAAGACCAGCGCTTAACCGCCTCCACCGGGAAAGGATACTTTTTATCCCATCCCTGAGGAACACCAGGAAGCCGACTGGGCCTCTCCCATTCTCCAAGGATCAGCGCATCAAAGTGACCCTGGGTAGGGAATTCCAGACGGGGATTGCGGGCCCCAAAAAATTCCCCCTTCTTGAGAGGGGGCGCCTCAGGCAGCTCAATATCCAACACCTCCAATAGATGTGACAAAACAGTGGCCGTATCTACGGCATCCCCCAGGGCCTGCCCGACATCGACATCCCCAGAATGAACATAGTCAGCCTCTGTTTCCTGATACAATTCCCCCTCCTCTAACGGGGAATAATCTGACAAATCAACGAAATAGTCGTCAACATCCCGCAAGGGCTGGGCCGACGACAAATGTCTCTTTTTAGCCTGGGCCTTCTTGCCCACCGTGCTAGCAATAATTTTCTCGATGCTGGCCAACCTAGCCCAAACATCAGAGTGCGACTCCCCGCTGGCACCAATGTCACTTGGGGTACGGATAAGGCGGGGAGGGGAAGGCGATGAAGCGGGAGGAGCCGACCCAGAAGGCTGGGTACCAGACTGCCGCGTTATGGCCTTTTGTGCGCATGGTATACAGATCAGCATATTCTCCCCCGTAAGGGATACCCCACACATGGCCCGGATTGTCCCAGAGGGAGCCCAAGCCCAGTATCCTGCGGAGCCTCCATATGGTGATTTTTGTAGTCAGTCGCAAGACCGCAGGATGCCCCTTAAAAGTCCCGGTGGGAGGATTTGAGGTGATCAATTTACACTAGGGACCCCAGGACCAGGAGGAACCCCTTAATATGCACAAATACAATGCAATCTGTAACACACAAACAACAGGTGCCATGCAAGAACAAAAACAATTCTACAGGTGAGCACTCACAGAATTGCTTTTTTCTTTATTGCATGGCTGGGCCCACTTCGGTATTCATAACAGTTGGGACATCCAAAAGCAGTGTCCAGAATAGGGTGGGATCCCCAAAGAGTAACGGCCAGCAGTTCAAGTCACTACCGCCTGAAGCACCTTGCGGCCAAAAGCAGCATCCGCTGAGGCCTTAACATCAACATGGCCTTTTAAAAGCAGTGTCCAGAATAGGGTGGGATCCCTGGGGTCCAGAATAGGGTGGGATCCCCAAAGAGTAACGGCCAGCAGTTCAAGTCACTACCGCCTGAAGCACCTTGCGGCCAAAAGCAGCATCCGCTGAGGCCTTAACATCAACTTTGTAGAACTTAGAAAAAGTATGAATCAGAAGAGTAGTGGCCTTGCAAACTTGTTTAACAGAAGCTTGGTGCTGAAAAGCTCAAGAGGCACCAATAGCACGAGCGGAATGAGCAGTAATCCTAAAGGGAGGTTCCTTTCCCTTAGCAGAATAGGCTTGAACCACCGCCTGACGGATCCACTTGCCGACAGTGGATTTAGCCGGAGGCAAGCCCAGGTCCAGAAGTGAGAACAAAAAGAGCATCAGACTTCCTGAAAGTCTCAGTAGGGACCAAATAAAACTTCAGAGCCCTGACCACATCCAGAGAATGCAGAGTCCGCTCCTTGGAATTAGCAGGATTAGGACACAATGAAGGCAAGACAATGTCCTGATTGAGATGAAAGGCAGACACAACCTTTGGCAAGAAACACCACCTTATCCGGATGCCTCAAAATGAGGTTTGATGGAAAGTGCCGCTAGCTCAGAAACTCGCTTTACAGAAGTTCTACCTTAAGAGTCAAAATAGGCAAGGCAGCCTCACGGATAGGCTCAAAGGGAGGCCCTTGCAAAGCAGACAACACCAGATTCAAATCCCAGATTGGAAGCAAAGGCTTACATGGGTGGAAGCACATGAGAAACACCCTGGAAAAAGGTTTTAACCAACCGGTGATTGGTAAAAGATCTAAGTTGAAGGCCCAGACCAAACCATGTTGCAAGAATTCCAGAATTCTAGGAATAGAAAACACCCGACAGGGAAGAGACTTAGACTCACACCAGGCAATGTAAGCATGCCAGACCCTGTAATAGATAAAGGACGAGGACTTCTTCCTAGCCCAAATCATGGTATCAACAGACGCAGGAAACCCTTTTGCCATCAAGATGGAGGTTTCAGCAGCCAAGCCGTTAAAGCCAGAGTTTGTAAATTGGGATGGCATAGCTGCCCGAGTGAGAAGATCTGGATCCTTGGGCAAGACGTGCCGGTCTACTGCCAACTGCAAGACATCTGCTAACCAAACTCTTCTTGGCCAACAAGGGGCCACCAGGATGGCTGGTACCCGCTCCTGGGCTATCTTGCGCATGACCCTGCCCAGTAGAGGAAACGGAGGGAACACAGAGAAGCTGAAACTCCGTCCAAGGTATTGCCAGGGCATCCGTGGCGAAGGCCAGAGGATCCTGAGACAGAGCGACAAATCTGGGAAGTTTGTGATTGTGACCGGACGCAAACAGGTCCACATCCGGCTGACCCCAGCGGTGAGAGAGGAAGAGAAATACCCGGTTGTTGAGAGACTACTCCCCCAGAAGAGACGTCCCCCTGCTCAGGGAGTCCGCCACCTGGTTCTCCACCCCTGGAATGTAGACCGCCGAGATGCAGGGAACATGCTGTTCCACCCAAGACAGGATCAGGGACACTTCCTTGAAGGCTCGCTTGCTCCGAGTCCCTCCCTGATGATTGATGTAGGCCAACCTGATCACCCTCAGTTCCAGGACGTTGATGGAAGCATGGGCCTCTAGTGGGCCGCACCGACCCTGTAATCTCAGGGACTTCCAGAAGCCTCCCCAGCCGGTCAGACTGGCATCCGTGGTGACCGTTTCCCAGCACGGGAGCAGGAAGGTCCTGCCCCCCAGAAGGTTCCTTGAGTCCAGCCACCCACGAGAGAGACAGAACAAATTCCTGATCCAGGGACACAGGGTCCCGGTCCCAAACTGACAAGAGGTGCAACTGAAAAGGTCTCATGTGAAACTGAGCAAAGGGGACTGCCTCAAAGCAGGATACCATCAGGCCCACCAACTGCATCCCCTGACGGATGGAGGGATGAGGACACGACAGAGCCCGAGCCTGCAGCTGAAGACCCTCCACCTTCTGCTGAGGAAGGAACACCTTGACCTGAGAGGTATCCAGAATCATGCCCAGAAAGGACCTCACCAATGACGGGGACAGAGAAGACTTGTGAGAGTTGATCACCCAGCCGAAAGACTCTAGAGTGGATGTCACCATTTGAGGGTCCCGCTCGGCCTGAGGAAAAAATACCATTTTGTGAATACTCACCTGTAAAATGGGTATTGTAAGTATGTCACACACCCCGCTTCAAGACATTCATTACATGTGGGTATACTGACCTGTAGATGGCGATCTTGCAGAGATGATATCAAAAAAATGTAAGACCCTCCCAGCCCATAAATACCTGGGACCTCCCACTCATTACCCAGTATAAGGATAGCAGTAAGATCAAGGGACCAGGAAAGCCAATTACAACTAACAAAGGTTCACCATATAAAGGATCCAGAATACAAAAGGGCAGGGTGAAGCGGGGTGTGTGACATACTTATAATACCCATTTTACAGGTGAGTATTCACAAAATGGTATTATTCTAAGTATGTCACACACCCCGCTTCAAGACATTCATTACATGTGGGACATCCAATAGCAGTGTCCATAAAGGGCGGGGATCCAAAAAACAAGGCAACAAGGCACAAACTTAAACCACTGCAGCCTGCAGAACTTTGCGGCCAAAAACAGCATCCGCTGAGGCCCGAACATCAACCTTGTAAAACTTGGAAAAAGTGTGAACCGAAGACCAAGTAGCAGCCTTTCAAACCTGCTCAACAGAAGCCTGGAAGGCCCAGGACGCCCCAACAGCACGAGTAAAATGAGCAGTAACACGAAAAGGGGGAACCTTCCCCTTGGCAGAATAGGCCCCAACAATGGCCTGGCAAATCCATTTACTAATGGAAGACTTGGCAGGAGCCAAACCCTTCCTAGGCCCAGAGGGCACCACAAAAAGGGCGTCAGTCCTACGAAAAGGAGAAGTAGCCACCAAATAGTACTTCACACAGTGAACCACATCCAAAGAATGTAAACCCTCTCCTTGTCATTGCTGGGCTTAGGACACAAGGAGGGAAGAACAATATCCTGATTCAGATGAAAAGCAGAGACCACCTTAGGAAGGAAATTTGGCTTGAAGCGGAAAACAACCTTGTCCTGATGCCTCTCAAAGTAAGGAGCCTTAATAGACAAGGCTGCCAACTCCGAAACACGCGGAACAGAAGTGATGGCAACCAGAAAAACAACCTTCTGAGTAAGCGTAGAAAGTGCAATATCCTGCAAAGGTTCAAAAGGAGGACCCTGCAAGGCAGACAAAACCAATTCAAATCCCAAACTGGGAGCAAAGGCTTCCTAGGAGGCCGCACATGCGTAACCCCCTGAAAAAAGGTCTTAACCAGAGGATGAAGAGCAAAAGACTTTTGAAAGAAAACCGCCAGGGCAGAAACCTGCCCCTTCAGCGTACTAAGCTGCAAACCTTGGTCCAGACCATGTTGCAGAAATTCCAAGACCCTAGGGATAGAAAAAAGCCCTGCAAGGCAAGGCCCTGGCCTCACACCAATCAATATAAGACCTCCAAGTCCTATAATAGATGGCAGAGGAAGACTGCTTCCTAGCCCTAACCAGAGTCTGAATGACAGCATCAGAAAGACCTTCCTCCCTCAAGATGGAGGTTTCAGCGACCACGCCGTCAAAGCCAGCGTTGGTAAATTGGGGTAGAGCAGTGGCCCCTGAGTGAGCAGATCCGGCAGAAGGGGCAGGTCTAACTGATCCTCCGCCAACCTTACCAAGTCTGCGAACCAAACCTGTCTCGGCCACCTTGGAGCCACCAGGATTGCTGATGCGCCCTCTAGGGTTAGCTTGCGCACCACTCTGCCCACCATGGGAAACGGAGGGAACAGGTACAGAAACCCCAGATCCCTCCAGTTCAGAGACATGGCATCCGCTGCCAGAGCCAGTGGATCCCGCGAGAGAGACACAAATGCCGGAAGCTTGTGATAATGACGAGAGGCAAAGAGGTCCACCTCCAGAGCCCCCCACCGGTGGCAAAGCGACCGAAACACCTTGGGGCTAAGCAACCATTCCCCCCCGCCAAGACAACCCCCTGCTCAGGGAGTCCGCCTCCGTGTTCTCCACTCCCGGAATGTACACCGCTGAGATGCATGAGACATTGCTCTCTGCCCAAGCAAGGATCAAGGACACTTCCCTGAGGGCACGCCTGCTGCAAGTCCCTCCCTGGTGATTGATGTAGGCGACCGCCGTCCGATTGTCCGACCGAACTTGAACCGGTAGGCCCTGCAACTGATGAGTCAAGTGAGCCAGAACCAGCCTGATGGCTCTCAACTCCAGAACATTGATGGGATCGTGAGCCTCCAGAGGTCCCCACAGTCCCTGAAACTGAAGATCCTTCCAAAATCCCCCCCAACCTGACAGGCTGGCATCCGTGGTGACCGTCTCCCAACGAGGGGTCAGAAAGGATCTGCCCTTCGTCAGATAGCTTGGTTTAAGCCACCACCGAAGGGAACGCCGCACCCGGGGGGACATCAGAAAGAACTGATCCAATGACAGCGGGGACCCGTCCCAGGCCGCCAAGAGATGGAGCTGGAGCGTCCTTGTGTGAAACTGGGCAAAGGGAGCCGCCTCGAACGACGCCACCATCGATCCCACAAGTCGCATCCCTAGCCGGATGGACAGGCAGGGAATGGATAGAAGACGCTGAGTCAATTCCTGAATCAGAAGAACCTTGGCTCGGGGAAGAAACACCCTGGCCTGAGAAGTATCCAGAGACATTCCCAGGAACTCCACCACCCGGGAGGGAATGAGGCAGGACTTGGGATAGTTGATCACCCAACCGAAACTCTCCAGAGTGGACACCACTGTCCTGGTATCCAGCTGCGCCTGACTGAGAGAAGACGCCATGATGAGAAGATCGTCCAGATAGGGCACGATGCGGATACCCCTGGCTCTGAGGATGGCCATCACTCCTGCCAACACCTTGGTAAAAACCCTTGGAGCCGAAGTAAGGCCAAACGGAAGAGCCACAAACTGAAAATGTCGATTGTCCACGACAAACCTGAGGAATCTCTGGTGTGCCGGAAATATTGGAATATGCAGGTAAGCATTCTTGATGTCTATGGACGTCATGAAGTCCCCCTGATGAAGTGAATGGATGGCTGAGCGCAGAGTTTCCATATGGAACTTCCGGGGACGGACTAACCTGTTGAGCAACTTCAGATCCAGAATGGGACAGATGGAACCGTCCTTCTTGGGCACCGTGAACAAATTTGAATAGAAGCCCAGGCCCCGGTCTGAGAGGGGCACCGGACAGATCTGACGGCACCAGAGATCTGAAGAATCTGGAAGGGGGCCGGAACTCGAACTCCAGCTTGTAACCGGAAGACACTACTTCCTGAATCCACCTGTCTGAGACCTCTTGGACCCAGACCTGGGAGAAGAGTTGCAACCGTTCCCCCCCACCCGCAAGGGTGAGAGCGCCCCCTCATTGCTGAGCCGGCTTGGCAGCGGCTCTAGGCTTGGAGCCCCAACTGTGTCCTGGACGGGCCCGACCCCTGCCCCTAGGCCAGGAATCACCTCTGGACGAATGGAAGGCCGAACCCCTGCCAACTCTAGCCCCACGAAAGGACTGAGAGAAGGAAGCCGCCCCCCAAAAGGAACGACGCTTCTTCTTACGCTGAGGTAACTTACCTGTCTTTGCCACCGAATCCAATTTTTCTCCAAAGAGCCGCAATCCCACAAAGGGAAGGGCCGTGAGCGACTTTTTGGACACAAAATCAGCTACCCACTGGCGAAACCAAACCGACCGGCGGATAGCCACAAGCAGGGCCGCAGCTCTGCTACACATCACCAATGTGTCATCCAGGGCAGACAGCACGAAGGACAAAACTAACTCACAGCGCTTAAGGTCGGCAAATTCCCCACTAGCCGGGTCAAGCCCGGAAGAGGTCAACAATCCTCTAACAACCGACCTGGCATCTACCAATACAAGCGCAGAAGCACAAACCGGCCGCAAGGCCGATCCAACACTGGCAAAACCATGACAAGCCATCTGGTCAATGCGTTTATCCTCACCATCCTTGAGGGTAGTGCACTCCGGAGAATGGAGGACTGAGGAACTGGACAACCCCAAAACAGGAGCATCCACCTCGGGGGGAGACGACCAGTGCTTTCACTGCGTCCGCAGGAAAGGGATATTTCTTGTCCCAACCCGGTGGGACACCCGGAAGCCGCGTCGGCCTCTCCCATTCCTTGCGAATGATACCATCAAAATGCTTTTGATAAGGAAATTCCAAGCGCGGCTTGGTCACTTCAAAGAACTCCCCCTTCAGCAGAGGAGCCGCCTCAGGGGGAGAAATAGCCAGGACCTCAAACATATGAGCCAGGACCCTAGGGGAATCCCCCTGGCCCTGCTCGGTATCAGCGCCCACAAACTGGTGATCGTCGGAGTCATCAGACTCCTCATACAGCTCCCCTTCCTCACGCGGGGAACAATCAGACCAATCCAGGGAGTCCAAATCCTCCCTATCAAAGGCCTGAGCAGCCATATACAAATGTTTTCTCTTTGCCGTGGCCTTTTTTGTAACGGCACTGGAAAACAATTTTTCAAGATTGGCCAATCTGGCACACACCTCACAGATTGCGACTCCCCGCTAATGACCATATCACAAGCACGTGTCAAGCGAGGGGGAGACGGGGAGGAGACTGGCGGAGCAGAACCAGACGCCTGAGATCCGCTCTGCCGCGTAATAGACCGCTGCGCACAGGGTACACATAGAATACATCATCCCCCAAAAGGGATACCCCACACCCCAAACACAGCCTGGATTGCCCCGAGGGGGGCACAAGCCCAGTATCCATGGAAGCCTCCATATGGTGATTTTTTAATAATATATTTATATAAATATATGTGTACAATGCTCCGAGGGAATTACGCAATAATGCAACCCGGGATGCCCCTTTAAGTCCCGAGTGGGAGGATTTTAAGTCAGATAAATTTTAACCAGGGACCCTGGACCGGGAGAACCCCCCTTTAATATGAGCAATGGTCCACCTGGAACACAAAAACACAAGCACACGCTCATGCTAGGATGCATAACTAGTGAATAACAGATGAAACAGATGGCCATGGGGACACTCACCTGACCTACGGTACCGCAAGTGGAGGATGCGTGTGCAGCAGGAGGAGGGAGGGCGGGCCGGCGCGGTTCGCGCGTCCCTCCCGGCCAGAAGCCGTGACATGAGAAAACACGCCTGTAGCACGGGGGTGGGCCGTAGCCGCGCGAGCGCCCGGCACCGTCCCCCACCCAGAGGAGACGAATCCATCATGGGCGCTTCACTGCCGCCATGCAGCACGCCGGAGGCGGGCGCCAGGCAAACCGTGGAAAACACACACACATACACTATAAAGCGAGGAATCCATAATGGACCCAGCCCCCCCCCCCTCTAAGGGTATCCGGGAGAGGGGGAATCAATGCTGGGTAGGGACAAGGGACGGGGCATCCCAAACCAGGATCACCAACCCGGATAGCCACCTACCCCTTGTTATGGGGTCGCACGGCTCCTAAGCACCAGGAGTGCCAACTACCTTTGCCCGGACCAGCAGCCTAGGCTGGGAGGCAAGTAATTAAAATAAGGGGATCCGGGCAGCAATAGGAGAAAAGAAGGGCGGTAGTTATCCCGGCTACCTGCAAGGAGGAGACATCTTCTGACTTGCTCGCCACTGCAGAGATGGAAGACTGGGCAATGAGTGGGAGGTCCCAGGTATTTATGGGCCGGGAGGGTCTTACATTTTTTTGATATCATCTCTGCAAGATCGCCATCTACAAATCAGTATACCCACATGTAATGAATGTCTTGAAGCGGGATGTGCGACATACTTAGAATAACTCGGCCACAATCAGGATGTCGTCCAGGTAAGGAATGATGCAGATGCCCTGGTTCCTTAGCAGAGCCATCACTCCCGCCAGCACCTTGGTGAACACCCGAGGTGGTACCGAAGGGTAGAGCCACAAACTGGTAATGCTGATCCTGCAGCTTGAACCTTAGAAATCTCTGATGACCTGGGAAGATATGATGGGGCACCAAACAAATGACTCCGGACTCTAACAGGCAATGAACTGCCAGAAGCAACCCTTGAGCAGACAGGGGGTTTAAAGACATCCGGGATCTGATGAATCTTGGGGGGAGGGGGGGGGGCAGGCTGCAAACTATCTTGTAACCGGAGGACACTACCTCCTGAATCCACCGGTCTGAGACATGAAGCCTCCAGACGTGAGCAAAGAGCCGAAGCTGTCCCCCCACCCGGATGAGTGAGGGCGCCCCTTTATGCCTGAGGGGGCTTGGGAGAGGGTTTGGGCTTAGGATTCCAGGAGAGACCAGGACGACCACAGGGTCTGCCACGGCCCCAAGAATCTCTGCGACCACTAGAGAGGAGGGAGCTACGGCCACTTCTGGGAATACGGAAGGAAGGGAGGGGAGCAGAGGACCTTGGAAAGGGCCGAGACTGCCTCCTATGCTGAGGCAGCCTTCCATCCTTGGCTAGAACATCAAGACGCTCCCCAAATAGCCACAGCCCTACGAAGGGGAGGCCAGTGAGAGCTTTCTTAGCCACAGCGTCAGCTGCCCACTGTCACAACCAGACAGAGCGGCGCATAGCCACCAAGAGTGCAGAGGCCCTACCACACAGCCGCACAGCATCATCCATAGCAGTAAGGATAAAGGCCACAAAATCAGAACAAGGTAAGAGTCCTAGAGAGTTCACTATCCTGGGTTTTGGTCCACTTCCGCGGGGCTCCCTGATTGGGGGCCCCGCTGCGTGAAACCCCCCAGAATGGCCGAAAAAACTCACCTCACCCCGCTCCTACGGCGCATTCGCGGGCCCCGTCCAATCAGTGCACTTAGAGCAGCTGTGGTATGCACATACAAGGGACAGAGAACCACAGCGGCTACGAGCATGCTGGTGGGTGCATCTCGTGCTTCCCTCTAACAGGGAGCACGCCCGCGCTGGCCATTCACAGACGGCCGGCGCGGGCGCGTCCTGCTAAAGAGAAGCGCGAGATGCGGCCGCGCCCCATGCATGCGCCATTGGAATGGGAGTAAGGTGAATCGGGCGTCCTGGGGGGTTTCAAACAGCGGGGCATCCCGATTTCGGATGCCCCGCGAGGAGGGATCTGATCGGCCCAGGAATCTTAGAGATTCCCAGGCCGATCAGCGGGGGTGTTGGTCCACTTTAAGGGCAATAGCAGTAATGGAGGCAGCACATACCGGCCGCAAGCCAGCCCCCACACAGGTAGAAGCATGGCAGGCCAATTGATCCATGCGCCAGTCCTCACCGTCCCTCAGAGTGGTAGTGTCAGGGGAAGGCATGACCGAAGTATTGGACAAGCCTAGCACGGGAGCGTCCACTTCAGGGGGAACCTCCTGAATCCACCGGTCTGAGACATGAAGCCTCCAGACGTGAGCAAAGAGCCGAAGCTGTCCCCCCACCCGGATGAGTGAGGGCGCCCCTTTATGCCTGAGGGGGCTTGGGAGAGGGTTTGGGCTTAGGATTCCAGGAGAGACCAGGACGACCACAGGGTCTGCCACGGCCCCAAGAATCTCTGCGACCACTAGAGAGGAGGGAGCTACGGCCACCTCTGGGAATACGGAAGGAAGGGAGGGGAGCAGAGGACCTTGGAAAGGGCCGAGACTGCCTCCTATGCTGAGGCAGCCTTCCATCCTTGGCTAGAACATCAAGACGCTCCCCAAATAGCCACAGCCCTACGAAGGGGAGGCCAGTGAGAGCTTTCTTAGCCACAGCGTCAGCTGCCCACTGTCACAACCAGACAGAGCGGCGCATAGCCACCAAGAGTGCAGAGGCCCTACCACACAGCCGCACAGCATCATCCATAGCAGTAAGGATAAAGGCCACAAAATCAGAGCAAGGTAAGAGTCCTAGAGAGTTCACTATCCTGGGTTTTGGTCCACTTCCGCGGGGCTCCCTGATTGGGGGCCCCGCTGCGTGAAACCCCCCAGAATGGCCGAAAAAACTCACCTCACCCCGCTCCTACGGCGCATTCGCGGGCCCCGTCCAATCAGTGCACTTAGAGCAGCTGTGGTATGCACATACAAGGGACAGAGAACCACAGCGGCTACGAGCATGCTGGTGGGTGCATCTCGTGCTTCCCTCTAACAGGGAGCACGCCCGCGCTGGCCATTCACAGACGGCCGGCGCGGGCGCGTCCTGCTAAAGAGAAGCGCGAGATGCGGCCGCGCCCCATGCATGCGCCATTGGAATGGGAGTAAGGTAAGGTGAATCGGGCGTCCTGGGGGGTTTCAAACAGCGGGGCATCCCGATTTCGGATGCCCCGCGAGGAGGGATCTGATCGGCCCAGGAATCTTAGAGATTCCCAGGCCGATCAGCGGGGGTGTTGGTCCACTTTAAGGGCAATAGCAGTAATGGAGGCAGCACATACCGGCCGCAAGCCAGCCCCCACACAGGTAGAAGCATGGCAGGCCAATTGATCCATGCGCCAGTCCTCACCGTCCCTCAGAGTGGTAGTGTCAGGGGAAGGCATGACTGAAGTATTGGACAAGCCTAGCACGGGAGCGTCCACTTCAGGGGGAAATTACCACCTCTTAACAAGATCAGTACGAAAGGGGTACCTTTTATCCAAACCCTTGGGCACAGCAGGCAGCTTTATAGGATGTTCCCATTCTTTAAGCACCAAGGTGGTAAAATGTTCCTGCTCAGGGAACTCTAGACGCTGTTTACCAGGGCGAAAAAGCTACCCCTGCTTTCTCATAGCTACCTGAGCAATGTGCAAAATTTCAAATATATGTGACAGCAGATTATCAGTGTCCTCAGGGTACCATGATTCCTCTCCGGAAGCAGACCCAGGGTCACTATCGCAACCCTCCTGCTGGTTCCCAGAGGAGTCAGAATCCTGGGAGAGCTCCCCCATCTCAAGCGGGAGACAGCCACCAAGATCCAGGCCTGGGATCCAGGTGTCGCTTCTTGCCAGAGGCCTTCCTAAGAACAGTCTTGGCAAGCTGCTTTTCAATGTTAGCCACCCACAGAGCCAAATCAGAATGCGACTCCCTGCCAACATTCCCCTCACTGGGGCCCAATTGCAGGAGCGGGGGAGTAGGTGAAGCCGAGTGAGGCGCAGAGCTGGGAAGCGAAGCAGGCAAACCAGCTTGAAGCGCAAGAACACTTTCAGCGCACGGCACGCACACCATGACGTTACTCACAGGGGATACCCCACACATGGAACACAGTCGGGCTTCCCCCGAAGGGCCCCCAAGCACGCTATCCCCAGAAGCCTCCATATGGTGATTAATACAGGCCCAATAAGCCAGCAGTGGGTAGAGGCTTAAGACAGAAGCCACCCGGGATGCCCTCCCATGGGATGCCCCCAGAAGTCAATGAAGGGGGAATGAGGGGAAGGAAGGAGTGGAGCCGGGAGAAACCACAACCCAATGGTATCGCGCCTGAAAGACATAAGTAAAAACACAAGAGCATCCCGCAGCAAATACACCCCAATTCAATAAAACCCCCCAAAGGGGGACTCATGGACCAAAGGCACCACAGGGTCACACAGGCACAAACCGCTGGATAAGGCGACCCACCGGAGGAAGCAGCACTGCAGCCAGGAAGGGAAAAATCCAGATGCGCAGCCTGTCCGGCGCCGGCAGAGGTACCTCGAGGGGCGAGCCGCGGGGGGAACGACGCGATACGCATCACCCGGCCCGCCCCCCCAAAGAGCACGAAAAACGGTGCTCGCGTGACCTGGCCGGCATCATGACAAAGCAAAAATACAACTCTGAAGTACTCACCTGTAGAGTTGGTATTATATGCAGACAGCACGTCCTGCTCCAGACATAGTCCTTACATGTGGGTATACCTCCGCCCTCAGCGCCGTGCACTGCAGAACATGAAGAAAACAAGCTCCTCCCGGCCCTACATATACCGGAGGACCTCCCACAAATCCCCAGCATTGAAAAGCAGTGAGAAGAGAGGCCAGGAGAAACAACCACCCAAAACTGTCAAACAAATATCAAGTATAACAATCACCAAACAGGGGATCCTGAACAAAGTGAAACCAGGGTGGGGTGGAGCAGGACGTGCTGTCTGCATATAATACCAACTCTACAGGTGAGTACTTCACAGAGTTGTATTATTCTAAGCAGACAGCACGTCCTGCTCCAGACATAGTCCTTACATGTGGGACATCCAATAGCAGTGTCCGTAAAGAAGGGTGGGATCCCCAACAGAAGGCAACAGCAAGCCATTTAAACTACTACGGCCTGCAAAACCTTGCGGCCAAATGCAGCGTCAGCTGAGGCCTTAACATCAACCTTGTAAAACTTTGTAAAGGTGTGAACCGAAGACCAAGTAGCGGCCTTGCAAACTTGCTCCACAGAGGCCTGGTGCTGAAAAGCCCAAGAAGCCCCAACAGCTCTAGTAGAATGAGCAGTAAGACGAAAGGGGGGAATCTTCCCCTTAGTAGTATAGGCTTGAACCACAGCCTGACGAATCAATTTACTGATGGTAGACTTGGCAGGAGCCAAACCTTTCCTAGGCCCGTGAGGCACAACGAAGAGAGCATCTGTCTTCCTAAAGGCCTGAGTGGTAACCAGGTAAGACTTGACACACCTAACCACATCCAGGGAATGCAAAACCCTCTCCTTAGGGTTACTAGGATTAGGGCACAAGGAAGGAAGTACAATATCTTGATTCAAATGAAATGCAGACACAACCTTAGGCAGAAAGTCTGGCTTGAAGCGAAACACCACCTTATCCCGGTGTCTCTCAAAGTAGGGAGACTGAATAGACAAGGCAGCCAACTCAGACACACGTCTAACCGAGGTAATGGCTACCAGAAAGACCACCTTGAGCGTGAGAACAGCAAGAGCTGCTTCATGAATAGGTTCAAAAGGAGGACCCTGCAGGGCCGAAAAGAACAAATTCAGATCCCAGACAGGAACAATAGGTTTCCAAGGGGGACGCAGTGACCCCCTGAAAGAAAGTCTTGATAAGAGTGCTGGGCAAAGGTCTTCTGAAAGAAAATAGACAGGGCCGAAACCTGGCCCTTCAAAGTACTAAGCTTCAGACCTAAGTCTAGACCATGTTGTAAAAACTCCAGCACCCTGGAGACTAAGAATTCCCGGCAGGGAAGAGACCTGGATTCACACCAGTCAATGTAGGCATGCCATACCCTATAATATATAGCAGAAGAGGTCTTCTTCCTGGCTTGGACCATGGTAGCCACTACAGAAGCGGACAAACCCTTTTCCTTTAAAATGGTGGTCTCAATAGCCAGGCCGTCAAAGCCAGCATTAGTAAATTGGGATGGCGTAGAGACCCCTGAGTCAGGAGGTCTGGAATCCCTGGTAGATCGTACTGATCTACTGCCATTTGAACCACGTCTGCGAACCACACTCTTCTTGGCCACCTTGGGGCCACCAGAATCGTGGGTACCCCTTCCAGAGTGATCTTGCGTAGCACTCTGCCCAGAAGAGGAATTGGTGGAAACACATACAGGAGCCAAAACTCCCTCCAAGACATTGACAGAGCATCCGAGGCCAGAGCCAGAGGGTCCTGAGGCAGGGATACAAAGCTCGGGAGCTTGTGATTGTGACGGGACGCAAAGAGATCCACGTCTGGAACACCCCAACGGTGATACAGGGACTGAAATACCGAGTTGGAGAGGGACCACTCCCCCTGACGGGACGACCCCCTGCTCAGGGCATCTGCTAGCAGATTTTTCGCCCCCGGAATGTAAACAGCCGAGATGCATTGAGCATTGGTCTCTGCCCATGTTAGAATCAGGGACACCTCCTGGAGAGCACCCTTGCTCCGGGTTCCTCCCTGATGATTGATGTAGGCCACCGCCGTCCTGTTGTCTGAGCGTACCTGAATCGCCAGACCCTTCAGGTGCTGGGTCAATTGTTCCAACACCAATCTGACCGCCCTGAGTTCCAGGACATTGATGGGTAGATGGGCCTCCTGAGGGCCCCACCTCCCCTGGAAACGCAGGGACTTCCAGAATCCCCCCCCAGCCCGAGAGACTGGCATCCGTTGTGACCGTCTCCCAGGAGGGAGCCAGGAAGGATCTGCCCCTTGTCAAGTTCCCGTGGTCCAGCCACCACGCCAGGGATTGTCTGACCGAGGGGGGAAGCACCCAGATCTCGTCCAAGGATGCTGGGTCCTTGTTCCAAACTGACAGAAGGTGAAGCTGCAGAGTTCTCAAATGGAATTGTGCAAAGGGCACTGCCTCGAAGCTTGCCACCATCGAGCCCACCAACTGCATTCCCTGCCTGATGGAGGGATGAGGGCTCGAGAGCAGGGACCTCACCTGCGTTGTCAGAGATTCCACCTTCTGTGGAGGAAGGAATATCCTTGACTGAACTGAATCCAGAATCATCCCCAGAAACAGGGTTACTGAGGAGGGGGACAGAGAGGACTTTGGGTAATTGATCACCCAGCCAAAGGATTCCAGGGTGGTCACCACGGACCGTGTGTCCAGCTCTGCCTGCTGCAGAGACTGAGATGAGATGAGTATATCGTCCAGGTAGGGCAACACTCGTATGCCTTTTAGTCTCAACAGAGACATTACTCCTGCCAGCACCTTGGTGAATACCCTGGGTGCCGACGTAAGTCCGAATGGCAGAGCCACAAACTGGTAATGCTGATCCAGCAGCGCAAATCTGAGAAACCTTTGATGCCCTGGGAACACCGGAACGTGCAGGTAAGCGTCCTTGATGTCCACAGATGTCATGAAGTTCCCTGGGCGCAACGAGGCAATGGCCGAGCGCAGAGTTTCCATACGAAAATGTCTGTTTCTCACAAATCTGTTTAAGATTTTTAAATCCAGAATGGGTCTGACTGACCCGCCCTTTTTGGGCACCGTGAACAGGTTGGAATAAAACCCCACGCCCCTGTCTTTTGAGGGGACCTTGCAAATGACCCCGAGGTCTAGAAGGTCCTGCACCGCTAGCATCAAGACTTGAGCTGAGGCAGGATCCTGTGGGATTCGGGACCCGACGAACCTGGGAGGGGCAGTACAGCAAACTATCTTGTAAATGGAGGACACTACTTCCTGAATCCACCGGTCTGGGACGTGGCGTCTCCAGACATGCTGAAAATGCTGTAGATGTCCCCCCACCCGGACGGGCGAGGGCACCCCTTCATGCCTGGGGGGGTCTTGGGAGGGGCTTTGGCCCCCAGGAAGAGCTGGGGCGGCGACCTCTGTTCCAGGAATCTGTGCGAGCTCCGGCGAAGGACACCCCTCTTCCCTGTTTAGTCCGATGCAGATAAGATATAATTGATAAAAGTCTCACAGGTAACCAAGGCATTAGCGGCATCAGATGGCAAGTCGTCCGCCCCATCAAGAGCAGTCTTAACCACAGTCCTGAGCGACACCGCCGTGATGGCTAAGGCGCAAACCGGGCGGAGCGACGCTCCCCCAAATGCATGACAAGCCAGTTGGTCAACCCGCCGATCCTCCAGATCCCGCAGCATAGTAGTGTCAGGGGAGTGCATAATAGAGGTATTGGACAGACCAAGGATCGGTGCATCGACTTCAGGCGGCGAAGTCCAACACTTGATCAGGTCGGCAGGGAATGGATACTTCTTATCCACAGCTTTAGGGACTCCCTGGAGTTTGCTGGGATGTTTCCACTCCTTTAGGACGAGATTATTAAAATGAGTTTGTTCCGGAAACTCCAATCGCACCCTAGCGGTATGGAACAGGTCACCTCTTTGCCGAGGAGCCGCAGGCGGGGGAGAGAGGGATAACACATCAAAGATCTGGGCCAGTAATCTGTCAACGTCATCCTGGGACCAAAGATCAGAACCAGATTCATCCTGACTCCTGGACTCATCGTCATAGGACCCTGAGTCAGAAAACAGTTCCCCTTCCTCTGAGGGGGAATGTGCATAAGACAGATGTAAGTCGTCAGATTCTACAGGAAGAATAGTAGCTTCAGGATTCAAATGGCGCTTCTTGGCAGTAGCCTTGTGCGCCAAGGAGCCAGCGATTAAATTTTCTACGCAAGCCAGTCTAGTGGCAATATCAGCATGAGAGTCCCCACTAGTATTGGGGGTTAGGCTCAGGCTTGGGGGAGTAGGAGAAGCAAGGCGAGGTGCGGGCCCAGCCTCGGAAGTGGTGGGAAGGCCAGCTAGCGCCTGCTGGGCACAAGGGACGCAGACCCGTGCATTGTCACCACTGCTAGGTAAGACCCCACAAGCTACGCACAGACGGGCTTGTCCCGAAGGAACCCCGTTCACAATATCCTGAGATGCCTCCATATGGTGATTATTATATTTAATATGCCAGTAGGGATTGACGCTGTAAAGCAACCCTGGATGCCCCAAACGCCCACTGGGAAGTGGGAGTGATTTGATTAAAATAGACTGGACCGGATGCTAAGCCGGGCCGGGAGAAGCCGCCGAAATCCGCGGTCTGAAAGACACAAGGGGAACAGGGATGTCAGAGCCAAGCGCGAAGAGGCCAGGGCTAGAAAGGGAATCGCCCATGAGGGCACTTACAGAACAGCGAGGGGAGGACCGTCTTCACCACGCGCATGTGAGAAGGAAATGGCACCCAGCGAACCACGAAGGGCGGGCCAGAGCAAGCGATGACGCGGAGCGCGCCAACCGAACCACGCCCCCCCGAGAGCACGAAGCTCGAAGGCGCACAGCCAATCAGAAGCGACAGATATTGTCAGGGAAAAAAATCACCTCAGATATTCTGACAGGGTGAATACCGTGATAGAGCTCCAAGCGTCAATAGAATAGAGCCGAAATACGCGCTGAGTAAATGCAATGAAAACGCTGCGGAAAGTGAAAAACTGAAAAAGGAGCGCGGCTCTGAGTCCGGTACCATTAAGACAATGGGTGACAAATGTGATTAGGGCAAGGTTTAGCCATCGTACACACGACCCCCCCCCCCCCCCTCTTTTTTCCCCCACTAACGGGGGAATCTAGGGAGGAAGGTGATCCGAAATACTGGGTTCACCGCTACACCGGGCGAGGGGCACTAGTGCGGGAGGGGCATCCAATTGCAGGCTCACCATACGCCTTAACCGCCTACCCTATGGAGGGGGATTCCGGTGGAGTCTAGCTCCGTAAGCACACTAGGTGCTGCCTACCTTCACCCGACCAACGCAGCCCAAGCTGGGAGGCATTAATTCACAATGAGGACGGGTGGAAGTAGTCCCGCAGGGCCTCGGGCTGTAAAGCCCCGCTCGCCTGCGAGAGTGTGATACTTCATGTCTTCGCAGTCTCAGCACTGTAGAGAAAACCGGGGATTTGTGGGAGGTCCTCCGGTATATGTAGGGCCGGGAGGAGCTTGTTTTCTTCATGTTCTGCAGTGCACAGCGCTGAGGGCGGAGGTATACCCACATGTAAGGACTATGTCTGGAGCAGGACGTGCTGTCTGCTTAGAATATTACCTCAGGTTATAGCGCCCACAGCCGCGGAGCCAGTCCCCAAACTACTCACCCCCTCAGAAGCCAGGACAGAAACTCTGCATTCCTATTAGGCTCACCATAAAGCCTATGGCCGACTACCCTTTGTGGTACAGGGTCTGCGGCTTGGAGCTGCACTCCAGGAGAACTTGACCCTAGTGCTCTTCCACCTTCACCCAATCTGTCATCCGAGGCTGGGAGGCAGTGAGGGTCCAGAAACGGATGGAAAAAGACATGCAGGGCTGCAGGCTTGGTTGCCCTGCTCACCTGCGCAAGAGAGAGCCATCTTCTAACTTTGCAGCATCACTGCAGAGGAAACACTGGGAACTATGGTTAATCCCGTTTTTATAGGGAGGCCGGGACATGCCACAGTTTTCTGCAGTACCACTGCGCCACCTAGTGGCGGAATAACCCAACTAATGAATACCGAAGCGGGCCGTGCCAAGCAATAAAGAAAATCTCAAGTAGGCTGGCATTTAAAAGGGTTAAAAATACCTATGCATGTTGGGTATTGTTCTACTTGTAGGACCAGATTTAGCTTGTTTTTTCTTGTTTTCATATTGATGCAGGGCAACCCTGTGCAACCAAAAGAATTGAGGGATTACTTCCAGAAAGATGGAAGTACACTGCACTGCAGAGACATGTAAAACAGGCTCCTCCCGGCCCCTCAAATACCCGGGGAACTCCCACAAATCCCCAGCATTGAAAAGCAGTGAAAAAGAAGTCGGGAGAGTTTAACAACCAAAAACTGGTAACTATAACAACGATAACAATCACCATACAGGGGATCCAGAAGAATGCAACAACAGGGTGGGGTGGAGCAGGACGTACTTTATACTTATAATACCAATTCTACAGGTGAGTATTTCACAGAATTGTATTATTCTTAGTATACAGTACGTCCTGCTCCAGATAGATTATTTACACTTGGGACATTCAATAGCAGTGTCCATAAAGTAGGGTGGGATCCCCAACAAAGAAGGTAACAGCAGACAGTTTAAACCACTGCCGCCTGCAAAACCTTGCGGCCAAAAACAGCATCAGCTGAGGCCTTAACGTCAACCTTGTAAAACTTTGAAAAGGTATGAACAGAAGACCAAGTAGCGGCCTTGCAAACTTGTTCAACAGAAGCCTGGTGCTGGAAGGCCCAAATGGTACCAATAGCATGAGTAGAATGAGCAATAAGGCGCAGGGAGGATTCTTCCCCTTAGCAGAGTAGACCTGCCTGACGAACCCACTTGCTGATAGTAGACTTGGCAAGAGCCAAAACCATTCCTAAGACCAGAAGGGACCACAAGAAGAGCATCAGTGTTCTTGAAAGGTGCAGTACCAGCCACTAGCCACCAGATAGTACTTCAGACACCCAACCACATCTAAAGAGTGCAAAAACTCTCTCCTTAGCATTGCTAGGGTTAGGGCACAAAGGAGGAAGAACAATATCCTGATTCAAATGAAAGACAGACACTACCTTCAAAGTAGGGGGGCTGAATGGACAGCACCGCCAACTCACACGCCTGACAGAAGTGATAACACAACCTTGAGCGTAAGAATGACCAAGGCAGCATCCTGCACAGGATCAAAGGGAGCACCCTGCAAAGCAGGCAAGACCAATTCCAAATCACAAAAACAGGGACCATAGGTTGTCGTGGGGAACCCACATGAGCAACCCCCTAAAAGCAGTCTTAATCAAGGAATGCTGAAAAGACTTCAGAAAGAAGACAGACAGGGTAGAAACCTGACCCTTCAAAGTACTGAGTTAGAGACCCAACTCCAACCCATGCAGTAAAACTCTAGATCCCTGGGAACTGAGAACACCCAACAGGGAAGAGACCAAGACTCACACCAGTCAATGTAGGTACACCATACCATATAACAGATGGAAGAAGTCATCTTCCTAGCCTTCACCATGGACTCAACCAACGAGGAAGACAAACCTGTCTCCATCAAGATGGAGGTTTCAGCAGTCAGGCCGTCAAGGCCAGAGTTTGCAATTGGGATGGCGTAAGTGGTCCTAAGTGAGCAGATCTGGCACTCCAGGCAGAAAGCACTGATCTACTGCCATCTGCACTACGTCTGCGAACCACACTCTTCTTGGCCACCAGAACCACTGGCACCCCTTCCAGAGCAATCTTGCGCAGAACCCTGCCTAGCAGGGGGAATGTAGAAAGACATACAGAAACTGAATGCCCTGCCATGACATTACTAAGGCATCCATGGGCACGGCCAGAGGAACCTGGGACAGGGAGACAAAGGCCGGGAGCTTGTGATGGAACGCAAACAGATCCACATCAGGTTGGCCCCAACGGTGATACAGAGATTGGAACACCCTGTTGCAGAGGGACCCCCCCCCCCCTCCCCGGAATGTATACCGCTGAAATGCAAGGAACATTGGCCTCCACCCAGATCAGAATCAGAGACACTTCCTGGAGGACCCACTTGCTCTGGGTCCCTCCCTGATGATTGATGTAGGCAACTGCCATCAGAGTGACCATGCGCCCCCGAGCAGGCAGGCCCTGAAATGAGTAAACGAATCAGAACTAACCTGATCGCTCACAGCTTCAAGACATGGATAGGTGAATAGGCCTCCTAAGGGCCCCACCTCCCCTGGAACCGCAGGGACCTCCAGAAGAACCCCCCCAACCTGATAGACTGGCATCCGTGGTGACCGTCTCCCAGGAAGGAGCAAGAAGGTTCCGCCCCCCCCAATAGGTTCCTTGAGTCCATCCACTACAAGAGGGACCTCCTCACCAGGGGGGAAGACACCCAGACCCTGTCCAGGGATGCTGGGTCCTTGTCCAATAAGGACAATAGGAGAAGTTGCCGAAGCCCCAAGAGGGACTGAGCACAAGGGGCGCTTCGAAGCACGCCACCATCAGGCCCACCAGCTGCATCCCCTGGGGACAGCTAGGAGGGACTGAACTTGTGCAAGCAGATTGTCCACCTTCTGCTGAGGAAGGAATATCCTTCCCTGAACTGTGTCCAGATTCATTCCTAGGAATGAAGTTACCAAGGAAGGGGACAGTGAGGACTTGGGGTGGCTAATCACCCATCCAGATGACTCCAGGATGGACACCACCAGCTGGGTATCCAACTTTGCCAGATGTAGAGACTGGGAAGTGATGAGGACACTACCTCCTAAATCCACCAGTAGGATGGCGTGATGCCTCCAGACTTAAGCAAGGTGCCGCAGCCATCCCCTCACCCAGGTGGGTGAGGGCGCCCCATCATGCTTGAGGGGACTTGGGAGAGGATTTGGGCATAGCCCCCCCCAGAGGAGCCAGGGTGTTGTCTTCTGCTCCTGGTACAGGGAGCTGCACGAGCCCCCGCAAAGGACGCCCCTGGTTCCTGTTTAACACTATGGTGGGGGGTGGAAGGGGGGCCCTGGCCCCGAGACAGCCGTCTGCGCTGGGGTAACTTACCTCTCTTACCAAAAAGATCTAGGCGGGCCCCAAACAGATGTAGCCCCTTAAAGGGGAGCCCGGTAAGGGCCTTCTTTGCAGCATTGTCAGCACCCCACTGTCGCAGCCAGACCAAGCGACGTATAGCCACCACAAGGGCAGAAGTTCTTGCACACATTCTAATGGTATCATCCAATGCAAATAGGATAAATTTTACAAACACATTACAATTGGAGAGTGCATTAAACACATCCCAAGGGAGATCATCAGGGGCACGATCAAGCATTTTTCTGATGAGGGTTCTAGTGGCCACAGCAGTAATGGCAGAGGCACAGACCGGGTGCAGTGCCGTCCCCGCACATGCAAAGGCGTGGGAGGCCAGCAGGTCAATGCGCGGGTCCTCAGCATCCTGAAGGGTAGTATAATCAGGGGGATGCAAGAAAGGGGTGTTAGATAGCCCTATGATCGGGACATCCACCTCGGGGGGGGGGGGGATGACCAACATTTAACCACCTCAGGGGAAAAAGGATACTTCCTATCCCAATCCCCTGGAACCCCAGGAAGTTTACTGGGGCACTCCCATTCCTTGAGCACAAGGGTATGGAAATGTGCCTGCTCTAGAAATTCCAAACGTGATGTTGCTGTATGGGAACGCTCCCCTCTTTGCCTGGGAGCCTCACCAGGGAGAGAGAGAGACAGAACCTCAAAGATCTGGATCAATAATCTGTCAGTGTCATCCTGGGCCCAGGGGTCAGGGCCAGAGTCTTCATGACCCTTCGGTCTCTCATCAGATGAGCCCGAGTCAGAAAAAAACTCTCCATCAGAAGGGGTATAGCCACACAGATTCATAAACTCCTCAGTTCCCATAGGGAAAACAGTAACATTAGGCGTCAAGTGGCGCTTCTTACCAGGGCCCTTACGTGCTAAGGACCTCGCAATAATCTGTTCAGCCATAGGTAGTCTAGAAGACACATCAGGCTGAGAATCCCCACTTGTGTGCGACTCAGCAGGAGTGAGATTTAAGCCTGGGGGAGTAGGTGAAGTGAGACGAGGCGCAGCCATTGGCAGGCCAGATTGCAAAGCCAGCCCTTGCTCAGCACAGGGTACGCAGACCCATGCCTCGTCAGCATCAGCATGAGGTTGTCCACACGCCATACACCGCCGGTCATGTCCCAGAGGGACCCGGTTACATTATCCTTAGATGCCTCCATATGGTGATTATTAGGCACAATATGCCAGTAGGGATTGACGCTATAAAGCAACCCTGGATGCCCCAATGACCCGCTAGGGAGTGGGAGTAAATTTACAAGGCCGGCTATCAATTACACCGGGCCGGGAGAAGCCAATGGATTCACCCTCTGAAAGACACAATGAGAAGAAGGGTGTCAGAACCGAAACACACTACAGTGAATTATAAAGCCGCCCGCGAGGGCACTTACGGACCACGGTAAGTAAGAACGTCACACGCAACCAGACAATATGGCGCCGAGTACCTCGAAGGGCGGGCCAGAGCGAGCCGTGACGCGAGGCGCGCCATGCCAGGCCCCACCCCCCCAAAGAGCGCGAAGTCCAACAGACAAGCAGCCAATGAGGACGCAGAAGCGTCTGAGGTAATTTACAGTGTAAAAAGACAAGTCAGTGCGGCGGTTGACACCACATATACCAGTCCAAGCAGACATTACAAAGAAGCCATAAGCATGTAATCGCAATACACGGACATCCACACCCCCCCCTTCTTTTCCTCCCGAGGGCTACGGGGAGAATGAGGGAGGATGGTGGCCCTTTGTACAGGGCCCACCGCTACCGGGGCATGGGTTAATAATGTGGGAGGGGCATCCCATAAAGGCTCACCATCAGCCTATACCGCCTACCCTTTGGTGGGGGAGTGCGGCGGAGCAGCTCTCCTTAAGCACACATGGTGCTGCCTACCTTCACCCGACCAGCGCAGCCCAGGCTGGGAGGCACATCACATCAAGGACGGGTGGGAATAGTCCAACAGGCCCGCAGGCTTTAATAGCCCCGCTCACCTGGGAGAGAGTGATAATTTCATGTCTTCGCAGTAAGCACTGCAGAGAAATCTGGGGATTTGTGGGAGGTCCCTGGGTATTTGAGGGGCCGGGAGGAGCCTGTTTTACATGTCTCTGCATTGCAGCGCCATCTGGCGGAGGATAACCCAAGTATAAGTAATCTATCTGGAGCAGGACGTACTGTATACTAAGAATATAGGCTCCTTCCGGCCCCTCCCACAAATCCCCAGCATTGAAAAGCAGTTAAGGAGAAGCCGGGAGCATTAAACAATCCAAATTATCAACTATAACAATGATAACAATCACCATACAGGGGATCCAGGAAAACGCAAACCAAGGGTGGGTTGGTGCAGGACGTACTGTATACTCATAATACCAATTCTACAGGTGAGTAATCACAGAATTGTATTATTCTTAGTATACAGTACGTCCTGCTCCAAATCTAATACTTACTTTATGCACACTGCTATTGGATGTCCCAACTGTAGGGTGGGATCCCCAAGAAAATCAGCAGCAGGCAGTTTAAACCACTGCTGCCTGCAGAACCTTTCGGCCAAAAACAGCATCAGCTGAGGCCCTAACATCAACCTTGTAAAACTTTGAAAAGGTATGAACAGAAGACCAAGTAGTGGCCTTGCAAACTTGTTCAACAGAAGCCTGGTGCTGAAAAGCCCAAGAGGCACCAATAGCACGAGTGGAATGAGCAGTAAGGCGGAAGGGAGGATTCTTCCCCTTAGAGTAGGCCTGAATCACAGCCTGACGAATCCACTTGCTGATAGTAGAACTGGCAGGAGCCAAACCCTTCCTAGGACCAGAAGGCACCACAAAAAGAGCATCAGTTTCCCTTGAAAGGTGCAGTAGCCACCAGATAGTACTTCAGACACCTAACCACATCCAAAGAGTGCAAAACCCTCTGCTTAGCATTGCTAGGATTAGGGCACAAAGAAGGAAGAATAATATCCTGATTCAAATGAAAGGCAGACACTACCTTAGGCAGAAAATCAGGTTTGAAACGAACCACCACCTTGTCCTGGTGCCTCTCATAGTAGGGGGGCTGAATGGACAGCACCGCCAACTCAGACACACGCCTGACAGAAGTGATAGCCACCAGAAACACAACTTTGAGCGTAAGAATGGCCAAGGCAGCATCCTGCACAGGTTCAAAGGGAGCACCCTGCAAGGCTGACAGAACCAAGTTCAAATCCCAAACAGGCACCATAGAATTACATTGGGGGACGCACATGAGTGACCCCCTAGAAAAAAGTCCTGATCAGAGGGTGCTGAGCAAAGGACTTCTGGAAAAAAATAGCCAGGGCAGAAACCTGACCCTTCAGAGTACTGAGTTGGAGCCCCATCTCCAACCCATGCTGCAGGAACTCCAGAATCCTGGGAATAGAGAACACACGACAGGGAAGAGACTTGGACTCACACCAGTCAATGTAGGCACGCCACACCCTGTAATAAATGGAAGAGGAAGACTTCTTCCTAGCCTTAATCAAAGTATCCACAACTGAGGAAAACAGCCCCTTCTCCATCAAGATGGAGGTTTCAGCAGCCAAGCCGTCAAAGCCAGAGTTTGTAAATTGGGATGGCGTAGTGAGCCCTGAGTGATCAGATCTGGCACAAAGGGCAGAGCGTACTGATCTACTGCCAGCTGTACCACGTCTGCGATCACCCATCCAAATGACTCCAGAGTGGACACCACCAGCTGAGTATCCAACTCTGCCTGATGTAGAGACTGGGAAGTGATGAGGATGTCGTCCAGATAGGGAAGCACGCGGACGCCCTGACATCTGAGCAGAGACATCACGCCAGCCAGCACCTTGGTGAACACCCTGGGAGCTGAAGTGAGGCCAAAGGGCAAGGCCACAAATTGGTAATGTTGATCCATCAGAGCGAACCTGAGGAACCTTTGATGACCTGGGAACACAGGAATATGAAGGTAGGCATCATTGATGTCCACAGAAGTCATGAAATCCCCTTGGCGCAGGGAACTGATGGCAGAGCGCAGAGTCTCCATGCGAAAGCACCTGCCCCTGACAAACTTGTTGAGAATCTTTAAGTCCAGGATGGGCCTGACAGAACCATCCTTTTTGGGTACTGTGAATAGGTTGGAATAAAAGCCCTTGCCTCTTCTCTTAAAAGGGACCTGGCAGATGACCCCCAGCTCCAGGAGGCCTTGCACTGCTTGCACTAGCTCCTGAGCTGACACAGGGTCCTGAGGAATCCGGGATCTGATGAATCTTGGAGGGGGATCGGCAGCAAACTCCAACTTGTAACCGGAGGACACTACCTCCTGAATCCACCAGTCTGAGACATGAAGCCTCCAGACGTGAGCGAAGTGCTGCAGCTGTCCACCCACCCAGATGGGTGAGGGCGCCCCATCATGCCTGAGGGGGCTTGGGAGAAGATTTAGCTTTGGGACCCCAGGAGGAGCCAGGACGTCCACGTCCTCTACCCCAAAAATCTCCCCGGGCCCCAGGGAAAGACACCCCCCTTCCCGGTCTTGCACCACGGTAAGGGAAGGAGAAGGAACCCTGACCCCGAAAGGGCCGAGGTTTCCGCCTGCGCTGGGGTAACCTGCCTCCGTTAGCAAAAAGGTCCAGGCCATCTCTAAACAGACGCAGTCCTTTAAAGGGAAACCCAGTGAGGGCCTTCTTGGCAGCGTTGTCAGCAGCCCACTGGCGCAGCCAAACCGAACGGCGTATAGCCACCACGAGGGCAGAAGTTCTGGCACACATTCTGATGGTGTCATCCAATGCTGATAGGAAAAAATGTACAAAAACATCACAACTGGAGAGTGCATTAAACACCTCACAAGGCAAATCATTAGGTGCACTATCAAGCATATTTCTGATACGTGTTCTAGTGGCCACAGCAGCAATGGCAGAGGCACAGACCGGGCGCAGCGCCGTCCCCGCACATGCAAAGGCGTGGGATGCCAGCTGGTCAATGCGCCGGTGCTCAGCATCCCGCAGGGTAGTAGAATCAGGGGAATGCATGCAGGTGTTAGATAGCCCTAGGATCGGGGCATCCACCTCGGGGGGGGGGGGGGGGGGGGGGTGACCAACATTTAACCACCTCAGCAGGAAAGGGATACTTCCTATCCAAACTCTTTGGAACCCCGGGAAGTTTAATGGGGCGCTCCCATTCCTTGAGCAAAAGTTTATGGAAATGTGCCTGCTCTGGAAATTCCAAACGTGATTTTGCCGTTTGGAAAAGCTCCCCTCTTTGCCTGGGAGCCTCAACAGGGAGAGAGATGGACAGAACCTCAAATCTGGGTCAATAATCTGTCAGTGTCATCCGGGGCCCAGGGGTCAGAGCCAGAATCGTCATGACCCCTTGATCCCTCATCAGATGAGCCTGAATCAGAAAAAAGCTCCCCTTCATCAGACGGAGTATAGCCACACAGATTCATAAACTCCTCAGTTCCCATAGGGAAAACAGTGGCATTAGGCGTCAAGTGCCGCTTCTTAGCAGGGACTCAGCTAAGGACTCAGCAATAATCTGTTCAACAGTAGCCAGTCTAGAAGACACATCAGGCTGAGAATCCCCCCACTAGTATGCAACTCAGTAGGAGTGAGATTTAAGCTTGGGGGAGTAGGTGAAGTGAAATGAGGTGCAGCCACTGGCAGGCCAGATTGCAATGCAAGCACCTGCTCAGCATAGGGTACACAGACCCGTGCCTTGTCAGCGTCAGCATGAGGCTGCCCACACGCTACACACAGCCGGTCTTTTCCCAACGGGATCCCGGTAACATTATCCTGAGATGCCTCCATATGGTGATTATAGCGCTATACGCTGATAGGGAATAACGCTATATAGCAACCCTGGATGCCCCAATAACCCGCTAGGGACGTGGGAGTATAATTTTTACAAGGCCTACAAGTAATATACTAAAAACAGGGCCGGGAGAAGCAAAGAAGGGTTCGTCCCGCCTGAAAGACATAAGCAGAAAAGACCTTAAGTACATCGTAACAAAAGTGAAGCAGATAAAGCCACCCGCGAGGGCACTTACGGACCGCGGTAGGTAGGAGTCCATCGCGCATAGGCCAACCAAGTCAAAAAAGATGGCTTTGGTATACCTCGAGGGGCGGGCCAGTAACAGCGATGACGCGGAAGGCGCCAAAGACAGGCCCCGCCCCCCCCAAGAGTGCGAAGCCAGAAGGCCAACAGCCAACGATGGCGCACCAGCGCCTGAGGTAATGCCGCCGCCAAGCGCGGAACCAAGTCAGCGCGCGGCGGCGGCAAATTTAAAAGCAATAAAGACAAGTCAGCACAGCGGCTGACACAAGAATAAAGACATGTGAAAGCACAGACTTCATAACCTACATATCTATACACATACACACACCCCCCCTTTTCCCCCGAAGACTATAAGGAGGATGAGGGAGGATGGCGGCCACTTAAATAGGGCCCACCGATAGACAGGGGCAATAGTGCGGGAGGGGCATCCCATAGAGGCTCACCATAAGCCTAAACCGCCTACCCTTTGGCGGGGGGATTGGGCTGCTGCCTACCTTCACCCGACCAGCGCAGCCAAGGCTGGGAGGCATATTACTAGTGGAATGGGTGGGAATAGTCCTACAGGGCCACAGGTTAATAGCCCCGCTCACCTGCGAGTAGAGAGCCAATTTCTCGTCCTTCGCAGCCAGACTGCAGAGAAATTCTGGGGATTTGTGGGAGGTCCCTGGGTATTTGAGGGGCCGGGAGGAGCCTTTTTTCAATGTCTCTGCAGTCCAGCGCCATCTGGCGGAGTATATCCCAACTGTAAGTATTAGATTTGGAGCAGGACGTACTGTATACTAATATTCTTACGCACATGCTTTACTTTGGGGTGTTTGACTCTTCCCTTGACAGTACTCATGCATGTTGGGTATTGTTCTGTTCAGGGGATATATAGAATATATATATATATATATATATATATATATATATATATACATACACACACTTTTTTTTTTTTTTTTTTTTAGGAAAATGTGGCTTTGATTCTGCTTGATCCTTTTTTAGGGAAACTCAGTGCAACCAAATAATTCATTGAGGAATCAAGAAGCCTGGTACGCCAAAAAGCTTGAGGTGTGTGCTTTTGTGTAGTTTGTGGGGGGCATTTCAAATGTAAAGGGTTGTTTTTATTGAAAAACTGCAAGATGTGCATAGCATAGTTGTATTTTATCTGAAAATCTCTTTTTTTTTGGGGGGGGGGGGGGGGGGGGGGGGGTTGTCTCCTGGGCAGGAAAGGGTGTCTACCAATACATATGCAGTACCGTTGCAACCGGGAGAAATATAATGAGGATAAACTTAAATTAAAAAAAAGACATTTCATGTTAAAGCACAGACTCTGGTGAATATAATAGTAAAAGATGAAAACAAAGGGTGACAAACTTTAGGTAGGCTGGCAGGTTAAAGCACCCCCCACTTGGCATATGTATCCCAATTCACACATTTGAGATGAGCTACTTGGTGCTCTCTAGGTGGCCTATTGGTGTTCCAGGAGGACATGGCTACAGCAGTGTAAAGTTTAGTTTAAAAAAAAAATTTAAACAGAGACATTTACAGTATGAACTTCTGAAGTGCTGTGTTCGCCTAATTTTTGATTGCCCATTTGTAACACATGGCTCTCCTTATCTATTGTCCTCTCACCTCCTTTTTCTCTACTCATATCCCCATCCCCTAACAAACCTGTCCACCCCTCTAGTATCCTCTTCCCAAACACATCAGTCCTCCATTCAGATGCAAATTATCTGTAGAATACAGTCTGTACCCCAATAAAAAGTCAGCCCAGTGCTCCAGGAACCCAAATCCTTCTGCCGTGCACCAGGACTTATGCATTTGCCTATGCCTTTAACTCTCTAAGCTCTCGCTGTCATTTCAGCATAGCGCATTGTACAGCAGTAGTCCAGAGAATACAACTTTGGAAGTCCTTCCTTTCAACTTGGGGTCTAGTTCCTTAAATGTATTCTTAAGGATCCCCTCCCATAAATTCATTGGGTCTCACAGACGACAGCTGGGTCATCCCCAGAACCAAGTAAGTTATCCACCCTTTCGACCACATGTCGAACCCTGGCACCCGGGTAGGCAGTCTTGGTAACAATGTATTCTGTCTGCCGAACTATAGAATCTCTATGATCACTAACTCTGCAGTCATACCAGAGACCAACACCATTGCATCACTACCCAACTTAGTCATTTTGTTAGGATCCCCAAACACAGGCATGGCCTTCCTTTTCTGCACTACCTTTCTCTTCCCTCTTTCTACCACCTTAATGCATGCTCAGTAATGCCTACTAACTCCAGGATCCCCACCTTTTGGAAACTGGAAGGTCAAAGCTGACCCTCCGATGACGGACAGCAATCAGGTTTGTCACACCAAGTACAAACACCCCATGCACAAACATCTGCCAGCCACACCCTTACACATCAATCCAACAGCCACAACCGGACACCAGTTCATCAGCCTCCCATACAAGCACACACATCCCTCCCCACCCCAACCACCACGCCACCACAGCCCTAAGGCACAGAGACCTGTGCCACAACCATTTTTTTTTTTTTTTTAAGGGAAGACTTTAAGAAGCTGCTTGTGTTGTATTCTCACTTCAGATGAGCATACCATCATCTTAATCTATTTTGCTTTAGTGTAAAACAGGGTTGTCAACTGTAGAACGGAGGTTAATAAAATGCATCTTTATAACATACCAGGCCTGCTATGAAGCCCAATTCCACCTCAATTTTGTTTATAATTTCTGCTAGAGAGAAAGTACTAATTGTTCAAATTGCACACAGATGGGTTATAAGCAGATGGCCGTAAGTTAACTTGACACTGGCGTTCATGTTGCAATACGCAAGACAATGTAAAAATAAAAATACAATTCTGTTTAATTAAAATAGAGTTTATTCATATTAGCTTGTATTAGAATATAAACATGATAAAATTAAACCCAAGTGAAATGTTACAACAGTTTGAGAACATACCTGCAGTAATCTAATTTGCTTTTGGGAAACTCTGTAAAAGTGCCCCTTCAGTAAGCAGAAACCATGTGGCATCCTATACCATATAGCAACCAGGTTGCCTTGCTAAATATCACAAGTGCACTTTTGACAGGTTGTATTTTTGGTACATGCCACAGCTCCCCCCCAAAACCTTTCCAATATTGCATTTTAACCCCAAGACATTGGACTTATAAGCCTACAGTTTGTTTGTATGGAAGATCGTCAAACATGACGAAACGGTTAAAAAGTCAATTTCTTTTAAAGACTCCAGGGCTGGGCAGTAAATGACCCGCTTTTCTCCCCAGTTTGTGAAGCCAGGCATGGCTGGTAGGCATGACCCATGTACGGCAGGCTCTTTTCATATGATCCAATTGTTTTCAATGTTAGCTGCCCATACACAGACTTCTGCCTTTAGGGTATAAGGGGGGAGAAAGTTATTGCACACTTGGACAGGTTTGCTAAACCATGTTCTATGCAAGACGTTTGAAAAAAAATGAAGAACTGTTCATCTGAAGAATGAGAAGTCCTAGTAGTATTTTCAACAAAACATAGGTTGGGTAAGCTTGGTTGCCTTTAGTACAGGTCTGAAATAATATTAAAGCAGATATCAAGACAATAACTTTTTATGCTAGGTGTGGATAGTGCATTGAATGGTTATATCCACTATAAAGGTTTAATTCCTGCATGTTCGTTCTCTAAATTTCTGCACCAAATAGGTGCTCCCCCCCCCCCCCCAAAAAAAAACAAACAAAAAAATAGACTTGCCCTCTGTCCTTAAGACAGAACTGAATAGGTCATTACTACAAATCTCAAACATGGTTTCACAGACTGAAATAAAAAAATTCTTTAATCACACAAACCTGTGAAAATACATTAGTATCCCCATTATATTAGAGGCCATACCTATAAGCATTTATGAACTTACCAAACACAGCATTCCATTTACCTTTCAAAGAAAGACGATATATTGGGCCAAAGCGTGTATCCACCCCTTAGGTCTAGGTACATAACTCATAGGTCAAAAGGTGACCGAAGTGGATTGCATGTATTTCTGGTAGTAAATCGATGTTCAGACAGACTAGTATATAATTAGACCCACCACACACTCGTAGACCAAATTAGTTGGGTTAGGAATCTATTTTACTAGCTATAACCCTCTTCTGCTACTGATCATTTGAAACCCTTGGAAATTACCCTTTATTTCATAGCTTTACCAAAGAATCTCAGGTGTCCAATTTATGCAGTGGTGGAACAATGGGTTCCCTACTGGTCATACATCTCCAAAAGCCTGCTACAAATCATATTACACTTACAGCAGATCATGGCCATTTGAGCATGAAGATGCAACTTATGTTTTCTAAGATATTTGTAATGCTTAAATATGTCCAACGCTCTGAGCTACCCTAGCTCTCAGCCTCCTGTTGAGCCCTCCACTAAATTTTCAGGGCTATTAAAAACCCCAATCAGAAAATAAAATCATCCATATAAGCATGACCTCTGCTTGGTTTTTGAATTTGTATGGCACTTTGGTACGTTTACATCTAAACTATAAAGCTTGTGTTTTAGATTTCCTCAGTCTGGCTCTATAGTGTATTTTGATTAAATTGAGATGCACTGCATCATTACCGTTTATCAGGTCCCATGCAATTTGGGCATTAAGAATAGGTTTTGAAGAAAATTTGCTGGCGTCCAAGAGAGAAAACCAAACAAGATCACTGATATACCTGTAAACCCCTCATTATTTAAAAATCCCCAAAAAGGCTGCTGGTTAGGAAATAACACTTTACATCATTAAATGTCCAATTTAAACGTAAGAAAACCATTTCTAGAATAACCTCTGTCCAGCACAGATGTGCGTAAATACTTTAAAGTGAAAAGGAAAAGGACTTGGATGGCAGGGTCGCATTTTTAGGAATTTGTATAATACTTTTGTATAATATTCGGGGGGGGGGGGGGGGGTTGAATATCCCATTCCATACAGGGGTAATCTGGGAGCAGCAGCATTAACCACCCTAACCTGCCCAAAGCATTGCATGATAGGTAAAGGCATCTACACACATTAGCACAAGGCAGTTTCCGAGGATAGGCAGGCTTAGGAGACAGGTTAGAGTTGTGCAAGTCTCCATTGTAAATGCAGAATTGAACATTCAAACCTTGTCACCCCTGATTCTTCATTCCATTAAATTTAAAATAAAAAAAAAAAAAAAAAAAAAAAAAAAAGGGTGTTTGACCTTTTTTGCTACGTAACTATAGCAGAACAAAACTTTTCAGTTGTGCACAGACCATTAAAATGTTTTTAATCCAATGCATTAGCCATTCACCTTGACAGGTTTAAATCAGCGTGTGTCATGAGCCTCCAGAATTTTACTGTCCAAAATTGACCACATTTGTATAAGATGCTACATGTGGCGCGATTATCTAGACAGAATTTTTACCTAGCAATAAACAGAGAAACTAGAAATAAAATCAATTTACCTTGGAAAATTAAGTCAAACATTTCACTACAGTAGATGAAATACATTGATTTGATCTGAGCTATTACAGTCAATAAATCCAAGTTGGAAAATATAACATTCTTTAGTGTTAAGAGAATAAACACAAACCAGAAAATATGAACAGAAATACAAAGAGCGGCCTTGCTTGTGGTAAATGTAAAAACAAATTAGAAACTAAAAGAAAAAATCCCAGTTAGACTTACTTTCTTATCCTTCATGACGACCCATGAAGAGAGGGAGGCTGCAGCTTCTGGGAGGAAACACACTAAACAGATGTTAAAACCCCACCCTTCCTGTTCACCTCAGTATTGGTAAAGGTACCCTAAGGTAAATCGTAGAGGGGGGGGGGGGGGGGGGTAAAAAAAAAAAACAGTTACCAGTAAGTCTTAACTGGGATTTTCTCCCTTCATCCTTCATGATGACCCACGGAGAGGATTAGCAAAAAAGTAAGTATACCTTGGGGGGGGGGGGGGGGGGGCAGCTGTTGGAAGACCCTTCTACTGAAGGCCTGATGCTTTGCAGAAAGGAGATCTAGTCTATAGTGTTTGAGGAAAATGTGGTGAGAAGATCACATTGCTGCTTTGCAGATCTTTTCTATAAAGGCACCGGTCCTTTCGGCCCAGGAAGCAGACATAGCTCTGGTGGAATCTGTAGAGTCTTGGGGAGGAGGAACTCCTCTGGATGTGTAAGCCTGTACAAATAGTCTGTTTTATACATCTGGCAATAGTGTATTTTGAGGCAGCTGGGCCTCCTCTCTTGCCGCTGAAGGTTTTAAAAAGCTGATCTGCTCCATTCTTTTGATTTTTCTAAGTAAATGATCAGTGCTCTTCTCACATCTAAAAGTGTGAGATACTCTTCTGTACCTGCTATAGCCTGCGATGTAGGAAGCACTATATTCTGAGACCTATTGATATACGTAGCAATCCTCAGCTTTCTCCGGGTAGGTTCAACAGTAGGGTTCCATCCCTGAGTGTAGTTCGCTTACCCACCTTGCTGATGTGATGATCAACAGAAAGCAAAAATTTCAGGGTTAACCACTACTCTGGTAGTTCTTCTAGTGGTTCAAATGGTGGTTCAAATACCCCCTTCAATATGACTGTTAAGGGTTTTCCAACTTGGGGACTTATCAGATGCTGGTCTTTTACAGGTAACGGATTAAAAGTTGGGAAAGATTTATTGGGAAATGTTTTTTCTGCTTTGCTGGAGCAAAATCAGAATGGTATCTCCAAATGGGAAACTATCATGAAAGGGAAAGGCCTTAAAAACCTATCCCCCGATCATGTTTTAAGCCAAAGTGCCCTTCTGGCGCAGGACATTAAGGCTGTAGATGTAGCCGTGGCCACGATAGCACTAGCTAAGAAGGAAACTGCTCTGATAAGGCAAGGTATTTGAGATATTATCCTTAGTGTCACTCTCTACATAACGCCTGAGGTTGCTGAACCACGTCTCCATGCTTTTGATAACACCATCTGCTGCCAGGGTAGGTCTGTATGTAAATGATGTGGCATCCCAAGCCTTCTTTAGGATGCCCTCTATCCTGTGGTCCATTGGATCACATAGTCTTTAAAGCTTAATTCAGCTGCTCTGGACATCTGAACCAGTGGAGCATCTAATTTAGGACACTTAATCCAGGGCTCCATATCCTGCTGAATGAATGGGGAATGATTTGGAACTTTTTCCCAAACACTTCTTATACATAGCATCTTGTATAACTAAGGGTGTATCCTCGCAGTTAAATTCCAAATGTATCGTATATATCTAATAATCCTGCCAATTTCTCTGGCATGTTTCGCATGTTGTCTCCTAGACAGGAGAGTCCTGGGAAGAGAGGTCATCTTCACTCGCTTCTACTATTTCGGATCCCGTTTCAGCCTGAAACGGACCAGAATCAGAGTATTGGCTGCCTGGATAGCTGTGGTAAGGGAAACTAGTTCACAGATTCACAGTGTCTAATGGGTTTAGGATCCTTGAGCTTCACCTTTGGGCGGGCCTTGTCTCAATCGTTAACCTTGGGTGTATTAGGCTAAAAGACAATGACAAAAGATATTACGTATACACACCCCCTCTTGCAGAGAAAGAAAAACAATCCCAGTAAAACAGGATTTGTACATTACCAGTTGAGGCATATCACACAAGGAGTTGGGGCAAAAGGATATACTGCCTGCACCTGGATCCTTCTTCCCAGTACTGTCGATCCCTGCTGGGCTAAGAACGGAGACCTGCTGCTGGATCGCCGCCACTGCTGCCCGTAGAGGCTTCCACCCGCCGACGCTGCTGCCAGCTCCGTTCCAACACTTTCGTCTCTGCAGAGGCTTAGCTGGGGAGTAAGTGCTGCCTGTATTTCCGGGTCCCACCATGTGTAAGGCCGCTGCTCGGAAGGGACATCAGAGAGCAGGGTCAGCGGTCATGAAACTGCCGCCTCCTTCCCTCATGATTTTGAAAAAATGGAGGGAAAAAAAAAGGGACGAAGGCTCAGGTGAGTACCATTGGAGGCCCCACTAGACATGCACACCTGCTGCTGAATCAGCTGGGATTTCAAAGGGACAGCGCACAACTTGTGCACTGTGAGGCTATGTGGGACAACCCTGGCCACCGTGAACATCAGGTGAACTACAACCAGTAACGAATGGTTCTAGGCTCAGCCGGTTTCTCCAGATCCGCTGGAGTTGAAAATGAAAAATTAAAGTAAACTGGCTGCAGTGTATCTGTCCAGTGGTTCCTTAGGGGTCGTCATGAGGGATGAAGGGAGAAAAAAATCTATTGTCCCCTGTAGCTGTTCTGTCCCACTACGGTAAAATAGGTTGTCAGTACGGAGCCAAAAATTGGGCAATTTTGGACAACATGGCTTGATCTTGAGGTTATAAACTAAAACAAGTCTTTGTTTATCCCTTGGTATAGCCATCACCTCCAACAGCTAGGTCATGAGATTTCACAAATTTCATTTCCGGAAACCTAAAGGACCCCTATTTAATGTATAGCAAACATGTTTGCATGGTAAGGGTACTAAAAGGGTTTTTTTTTTCAAAGATTACTTTGGTATCAAATGACCAGAACATACAGCTGACCTTGCAGCTATAATTAAGCATGCAATGCCCTATTAAAAAAATAAATCCCAAATTACCTATGTTAATATACAACAGTGATATGCTTTATACATTCCTTGGAAAACAAAGCTCTAGAACATTTATGGATATCAAACAGGTTCAACAGTGTTCAAAGTGAGCCAAAAGTTCAGTTCAAGACAGGAATCATGAACTTCATTAGCAGCAGGGTACACAAAATACATGTTTACCTTGCTATAGATATTATGAAGTAGTATAAAATTAGGGTATCTGATAAATTAGAGAGGAGCACCATTAAGTAGCACAGCTCAGTCCTCATTTTCTTTAAAGAAAAAAAAAAAAATATATATATTTCAACAGTACACTTTATAACAAAACCATATGGGGGGGGTACAGATGTGAATTGCTACTAGGAATCAATACTGCACAAAGATAAACAGATAGGAATAGTTTAATTTTCCAGCAGAGCGCAGTAAAACAAGAGGGCACTACTGTTCCTCTTGTGCTCATCCTTTAATCAGTTTAAACTTGGATTTAGGCAGTCAGATAAGATGCATATTAAAATATTTACAGGTAAATGAAGGCGAACCTAAAAAATGTGGGAAAACGACAAAAAAATACTCACATGATATTAGTGTTTTAGCTCCTAAAATATATGTATAGCGTTAAAAAGTATCAGTCACAGTTATGGGCCTACACAGTAAGCATACAATTGTAGGTGGTTGAGAATTTCATTTTTTAACACACCACTTGTTATTCTATAAAAAAAAGCAATCATACTGCTTTGTTAGGCCCTCTTTGTTCCCATGGTGTATGCTCCTTAGTCTTGAAGGGCTTGCAGCATCCTGGGGGCACTTTTTCCCGCCCCCCACCACCCTTGTGCTGGAAGACACGCATGGCTCAATATAGTGTACAGAAGAGTGTGTGGGGAACTTAGTAGTGCCTGGAGATCCATGTTGTACATGGACACTGTTGTAGCTGTGCCTCCTTCCTGCTGGATTCGCATCAGGAAATTATGGCATTAGAACGCCGAATGCCTACTAAGTTGTCTGCACTGATGGACCTCCTCATTGCAGCTTTAGAAAGGTCTTTGTACTTATCTTCACACAATCTTGAGATGGCCTAAGACACAAATTAAAAGCACAACACAAGTAAGCCACAAGTAAAGATATTAAAGTCTAATTGTTTATATCACATTGGCCATCACCCTGCCTTAATCAACACTAGATGTCCAAACCAATTTTCTGAATGCCAGAAAAGGAGTTGGGGCCCTGACATTCAGTTACATTTCTTTTACAAAGATTTTATTGAGTCTTGCATAGGATATACATAAGAATCAGACACTAACATATGCACTGGTGGTAGCAAGTGTACAGGCTTCAGAGAAAATAGACATTAATACAGATACAGGTGGTGGTCAAAAGAGATATAATAACTTCCAATTCTAGTCAGATAGGCAGTGGGAACCTGATTAAAGTCCTTCTCCTGTTATATGACAGCAAGCTTGAACTACATAGTGTTTTGATATATTAATTTATTAAATCTTACGTGAATGACGTGTGCAGCACGCATTCTCTCCACCGGTGCAAAGTATAGATAGACATGTCAGTTAGCTAGTGCATACCTACTCAGTTTAGAGTACGAAAAAAGAGATAAGAAAGAAAGATGAAAGAAGGCAGGAAAAAGAAAGACAAGAGAAAAAAAAAGGGGGGAAGGTAGGGAAGGGGGGGGGGTAAAGGGGAGGCCGGGCTGGGGAATTAGGCCTCTTATGAAAGTTGGTTCTTACACCTCGTCAGACTGGGTGGACCGGATCCGTTTGGTGGTGACAGACCTCTATATATTCTAACCAGGGCTCCCAAACATTACGATAGCTTTCATATGTGTCATTCTTGATTGCTGTAATTTTCTCATTACATAAGGTGTCAGATTCTGTTCAGTATTTCTTGCCAGGGGATCCTGGGGGATCTCCAGTTTCTGGCTATAGTAAGTCTTGCGGCTAAAATGTGCTGGGCCAATTTCCATTGGCTCTTAGAATATTTTCCTGATTTATGGGAGAGCAAGGCTTCCCAGGAGTTTTTGGTTAATGGAGAGTGAATGATATCATAAAGAAGTCTATAAGTCCTGTTCCAAATGGCCGTGGCTATTGGGCAGTCCCACCAAATGTGGGCCATTGTCCCCAGGGATGTATACCCTCTAAGAGTGGGGAGTCTGTCGTAGAAAACTTATGGATGCGATCTGGGGTGAGATACCATCTAAGGAGTGTCTTGTAGGCATTCTCCAGAACATCAGTGTTGCAGGATATTTTCTTTATGTTGTCCCACATTTTCCACCAATCCTCCTCATCCATGTCTGACCCCCAACTCCCTCTCCCAATGAGACATGTATTTGTGTCTGACTGGAGATGGTGGAGACACCAACGTGTCATAAAGGCTCGATATCAAGCCACCACAAAAGTGGTTTCTAATGCACCTAGTTTCAAAGTCAGTGCTTTGACAAGGAGAAAAGGAGAGCTTCAGCAAGTTATTTATAAAGTGCTGAATTTGTAGGAATCTAAAGGTTTCAGAAGGGGGTAGATTTTCCCCTGGGGTAATGTCCTGACAGGCCTTCACACCATTTGGGGTGCAGAAGCTATCTACTGTAGTGTAACCTTTCTGTGTCCAACATTTAAAGTTAGTCGGGTGGGTGATACCTGGAGGGAACAGAGGGTTACCTAGCAACGGGGAGGCCGGCAACGAGGGGGATGTGAAATTGGATTTCACCCTATCCCAAACAGAGAGAGAAGGTCAGGATAGGGGGCAGAGTCTTGGGTCTTAAAGCTCTTGGGGTCCACAGTAGAGATGCTGGGGAGATAGGTGAGCATTTTAAATCATCATTAGTCACCCAAAGAGGTTTATCTTTTATCGCATGGAGCAGAACGAGGGGAGCCACCTGAGCTGCTAGGTAATATTTCTTAATCGAGGGGAAGGCGAGCCCCCTCCCTTCTCTCTTTTGCAGATCAAGGTGGCTTTATGGATTCTGGGCTTAGCTCTGTTCCACGCGAATTGCATGAATTTTTGTTGAAGAGAGTCCAGGGTTTTTTGGGGAACTTGGACTGGGAGAACTCTGAATAGATATAGGATTTTGGGTAAAATCGTCATTTTAAGAGCGGCTATGCAGCCCAACCAGGAGAGCCTTATGAAGTACCAGGAGTGGAGCAGGGAGTCTAATGTTTTGATAGTGTCCGGATAATTTGCCTTAAAAATGTCATTAATATTGGCCGTCAGGTTGATCCCTAAATATGGTAGTCGATGCGTCCAAATCCACGAAAAGTTTTGAGAGAGAGTCTGCTTGGTTGGATAGGATAGCGATATGTCTAGTGCCATAGACTTGGAGGCATTCAGCTTGAGGCCAGAAAATTGACTAAAAGCAGATAGCTCTTGGAGTGCATTTGGGGCAGATATATGAGGGGATGATAATATGAGTAACATGTCAGCTGCAAAAAGTGAAACTTTTTGTTCTATAGAACCAACTGGAATGCCTTTGATTGCAGGGTTTTGTCGAAGTTTCTGGGCCAAGGGTTCCAGTTCAAGTATGAACAGGATGGGGGAAAGGGGGCAGCCGTGTCTGGTGCCCCTCTGAATTGGGAAGGCAGAGGAGGAAAAGCCGGCGTATTTTACATTAGCAGTGGGTTGGGAGTATAGAGCCCCGATCCAGGAGAGGAAGCCGGAGCCAAATCCTCTCCAGGGACAAATGGAGATAGTGCCATGACAGGGAATCAAATGCTTTTTCCACATCAAGGGAGAAAAGCATTGATTCAATATTAGTAGCTCTCGCCTCCTGAACCAGCTGCATGACCCTTCTCACTCCATCCCCTGCTTGCCTGTTGGGTACAAATCCTACCTGATCCTTGTGAATTATTGCACTCAAGAATTTGTTAATTCTATTAGCTAGGATTTTGGTAAGGATTTTTGAGGTCTATGTTTAATAAGGAAATGGATCTGAAATTATTCCATTTTCGGAGGTCCTTTCCAGGTTTCGGGATCATAACTATGGATGCCCTGAGCATTTCAGGGTCGAAGGGGTTCCCGTCCTTAACATAGTTACAAACTGCGGCTAATCTTGGGGCTACTATAGAATCCAGCTTTTTGTAGAATAGAGCGGTAAATCCATCAGGGCCAGGCCTCCTGTTATTTTTCAAGGTTTTGATAGCTTTTAGAGATGTCCTCATCAATAAAAGACTTTGGGCTGCAGAGATGGGGGGATGGTTATGTTGTCAAAAAAGGCCTGAGCCTGATGGAGATCCAGAGGTGGGGGGGCTTTGTAAAGGTATTCAGTTTAATATACCAATATTAGAGCACATGAAAGCACATAAGGTTTAAAGAAAAACACAAAGAAAGCAATAAATGTGAAACAAACTAAAAACACAGCTTTACCTCCAGTTTTTGTGCCCTTTCCTTGCTAAGAGGCTCCAGAAGAAAGCTAAGATTATTGTCATCTGCTAAAGAACGGAGGTCAAAGTAGTATTTGGCATATACACTGGCAGGAACATTGATATTGAACTGCAGCAGCTCCAGGAAGTGCCTCTCCATTTCATTCCTGAAATCAAATATGAAAGACAAGGCCATAAACATATAAGCCAGATATATTCATATAGAATATAAGTAAAATAACAAAATCAGCTGTCTTTAAAGATGAGCAACCATCAGGTTAGACCAGATAAGACTCTGGGACCCCTGTTCACCTTTTCAGTGATCCCACAGCACATGCATAGGCCACAGTTTCCAGGGCCATCTGAATGGCAGGTGCAGGCATGCACAGAGAGGCTCAGCCGTATGACTGCTTGCTGCTCACAATCATTCAGTGTTCTGAAAGTGCATAAAATCCTTCACAACCTCACTTTTTAGGTTATAATACCAAAATTAAAAAACATTTATAAACCTGAAAGAAAAAAAAAAAACTGCCCTTAAAGGGTAGATCAGTATTGTTTATTTCCCTACAGTGGTTTGTATGCACTTAAGGGTCGTCTTTTTTTTAGGGAAAAAGGTGGATTTTTGTTTGTTGGGTACATCAATATTAATAACCCAAATTCAATGAAAATGGTTTCTATTTAATTTGTGTGGATACAAAGGATTAGCTCAAAATGAAAACAGGTGTGTTATTCCTGCAGCCCCAGTTTGCCATGGTCGCTGTCGCCTCCTGATCCCAATATCAACTAGTTTTAATTCTTTTGTGTCCCAAGAGGGCAAGGAAATTCCTTGTTCCGTATGGCCATTTATTTATTTATTATCTGTTGAGTCCATATTGCTTCAAGAGCCGCTTTTCACGGAGATAATAGCAGCAGCTCTGTGCCGATCCATTTGTTGCCTAGGTGATGTACCCACTTCTTTTGTTGATCCGTCTGTACTTCAGTAATCAAAAAAAGAGCCTTCCCTGTTATCAATCTAGTGATAATGTAGAATCATAGAAGCTAATAACCCACAAGTATTATTCCTTTCATCTGCTGCAGTGCAGAACGTCTGCTGGCAAGTTAGGAGAATACTAAAACTATTAGACCCAAACCTTAGTGATCCATTTGTGACAAAAATATTAAGTTAGCTTCTTTTCTAAACATCCGAATGAGATATTAAGGCTCTGCCCCAAGGTAGGAGCACATGATCGCTAGAATACACAAAAGCTTTAGTTCCTCCTCCAGACATCAGTAGTTTAAGAGATCTGAAAAACAGACAAAAGCACCAACTGTTAAATTAGTAAGATAACATAACGTAGTGGGAGTGAGGGAAGCCTGTATGCTGCCCTTTCAGATGTTTAGAAAAGAAGTTACCAGGTAACTTAAGTTTTCTCAAAACATCCTTAGGGCAGCATACTACTGAGGATAAGATAGATACTACCTCTACTGGGTGGGAAAGGTTGCCTACAATACACTTGCCAAAGGATTGATCTTGCAAGGTGAGCAGATCCAGGCAGTAATGATTAATAAATGTCTTAGACCAGGTTGCTGCTCTACAGACCTGTTCAATAGAGGCACCAGCTTGCCCCACCCAAGATGTAGAAATACTTCTTCTCCAGGGCAGATTATAGCTCATTCAACAAGGAGATCCATTGTAAGCAAAACTGATAGTGCTCGTCATCCATCGGGCCAGTATTGTCTTGGAAACACGCTGATCATTCCCGTGACCCAAGAAACAAAGAAATACGCCATCGGTCTTGCTCCAATCCTTTGGATGTCAGGGCCTGTTTACTGCAATACCTTCGACAAAGACTTATCTACAGAATCCGTGGAGGGATCACTATCGGCGTATAGAAGGATATATCCCCCCGGCGTATAGAAGGATATATCCCCCCGGCGTATAGAAGGATATATCCCCCCGGCGTATAGAAGGATATATCCCCCCGGCGTATAGAAGGATATATCCCCCCGGCGTATAGAAGGATATATCCCCCCGGCGTATAGAAGGATATATCCCCCCGGCGTATAGAAGGATATATCCCCCCGGCGTATAGAAGGATATATCCCCCCGGCGTATAGAAGGATATATCCCCCCGGCGTATAGAAGGATATATCCCCCCGGCGTATAGAAGGATATATCCCCCCGGCGTATAGAAGGATATATCCCCCCGGCGTATAGAAGGATATATCCCCCCGGCGTATAGAAGGATATATCCCCCCGGCGTATAGAAGGATATATCCCCCCGGCGTATAGAAGGATATATCCCCCCGGCGTATAGAAGGATATATCCCCCCGGCGTATAGAAGGATATATCCCCCCGGCGTATAGAAGGATATATCCCCCCCGGCGTATAGAAGGATATATCCCCCCCGGCGTATAGAAGGATATATCCCCCCGGCGTATAGAAGGATATATCCCCCCGGCGTATAGAAGGATATATCCCCCCGGCGTATAGAAGGATATATCCCCCCGGCGTATAGAAGGATATATCCCCCCGGCGTATAGAAGGATATATCCCCCCGGCGTATAGAAGGATATATCCCCCGGCGTATAGAAGGATATATCCCCCGGCGTATAGAAGGATATATCCCCCGGCGTATAGAAGGATATATCCCCCGGCGTATAGAAGGATATATCCCCCGGCATAGGAAGGTAGCAAGGATCCATCAGTAATATTATACTATCCTGGAAAACTTGAAGAAAGGGGCGACGACAGGATAGAGCCTGGAAAACCAGAAAGGACTGCTAATTGGACCTTCAGGGTACTGATGCAGACACCCAGGTTGGACCTCCTTCCTAAAGGAAATTCAAACGACTGAAAGACTAGAAGGAGGATCTTCCAGGTGTTAAAAGTTTTCCAAATTTTCAAATAAATCTTCCTAGTCACCTTTTCTGCTGGAGAGTAGATTCTTGATCACCTCCCTCAAAAACCCTTTTTTCAGGAGCACCGTGATCTCAGGGTCCAAAGTGTCAGACACCACTTCTGTGGATCCTGACAAAGCACTGGTCCCTGGGATAGAAGTTCTGTTCTCGCCAGGAGTTCCCAGGGCTCTTGGACCGAGAGCATCTTCAGAGTTGAAAACTATTGTCTTGTTGGCCACCATGGGGCCAAAAAATACAATTCTGTGAGTACTCACCTGTAGAATTGTTTATACTATGCACGGCCTGCTTCATGAAGTCATTACATCTGGGGTATTCCGCCACAAGGTGGCGCAGTGCACTGCAGAAGACTTGTGGCTCCTCCCGGCCCCATATAAAAACCGGAAATCAGCCATAGACCTCCAGTGTTGACAAGCAGTTATACAAGAAGCCGGGAGGTAAAATGCAAAAAAGGTAAAAAAAACTTCTTAACTAACTTGGAACAATCACCATAAAGAGGCAACCAAGAATAACGATAACAAGGGAGGGATGAAGCAGGCCGTGCTGTGCATAGTAAAAACAATTCTACAGGTGAGTACTCAAAGAATTGTATTTTTCCTAATGCACAGCACGGCCTGCTTCATGAAGTCATTACATCTGGGACATCCAAAAGCAGTGTCCACAAGGTAAGGTGGGATCCCCAAATAATAACGGCAGGTAGTTCAAACCACTACCTCCTGAAGTACCTTGCGGCCAAAAGCAGCATCAGCTGAGGCCTTAACATCAACCTTGTAGAACTTAGAAAAAGTATGAACAGAAGACCAAGTAGCGGCCTTACAAACGTGTTCAACAGAAGCTTGGTGCTGAAAAGCCCAAGAGGCACCAACAGCACGAGTGGAATTAGCAGTAATCCGGAAAGGAGGAACCTTCCCTTTAGCAGAATAGGCTTGTACCACTGCCCGACGTATCCACTTGCTAATAGCAGATTTAGCCGGAGGAAAACCCTTCCTAGGTCCAGCAGGAAGAACAAAAAGAGCATCAGATTTCCTGAAAGACTCAGTAGCAACCAAATAAAACTTCAATGCCCTGACAACATCCAGAGAATGAAGGGTCCGTTCCTTGGAATTAGCAGGGTTAGGACACAAGGAAGGTAAGACAATGTCCTGATTGAGATGAAAAGCAGACACAACCTTAGGCAAGAAATCTGGCTTGAGCCGAAACACCACCTTATCCTGATGCCGCTCAAAATAAAGAGGTTTAATGGAAAGCACCGCCAGCTCAGAAACTCGCCTGACCGACGTAATAGCCACCAAAAAAGCTACCTTAAGAGTCAGAATGGGTAACGCAACCCCACAGATGGGCTCAAAGGGGGGACCCTGCAGAGCAGACAACACCAGATTTAAATCCCAAACCGGTAGCATAGGTTTACGTGGCGGACGCACATGAGTAACTCCCTGGGAAAAAAGTTTTAACCAGCAGGTGATTGGCAAAGGATCTTTGGAAAAAAATAGCCAGAGCCGACACCTGTCCCTTGAGGCTACTAAATAGAAGGCCCAAATCCAAACCATGTTGCAAAAATTCCAGAATCCTGGGGATAGAAAACACCCAACAAGGAAGAGACTCACACCAGGCAATGTAACCATGCCAGACCCTCTAGCAGATGATGAGGACTTCTTCCAAGCCCTAATCATAGTAACAACAGAGGCCGGCAACCCCTTGTCCATCAAGATGGAGGTTTCAGCAGCCAAGCCGTTAAAGCCAGCGTTTGTAAATTGGGATAGCGCAGCTGTCCCTGAGTGAGAAGATCTGGATCCTTGTGCAAGACTTACCGGTCTGCTGCCAACTGCACGACATCTGCGAACCACACCCTCCATGGCCAACAGGGGGCCACCAGAACGGCTGGTACCCCCTCCTGGGCTATCTTGCGCAACACCCTGCCCAGCAGAGGAAAGGGAGGGAACACAGAGGAGCCGAAACTCCATCCAAGGAATCGCTAGCGCATCCGTGGCGAAGGCCAGAGGATCCTGCGACAGGGAGACAAATCTTGGAAGCTTGTGATTGTGGCGGGACGCAAACAGGTCCACATCTGGCTGACCCCAGCGGTGACACAGGGAGTGAAATACCTTGTTGCTGAGGGACCATTCCCCCAGCCGAGACATCCCCCTGCTCAGGGAGTCTGCCTCCAGGTTCTCCACCCCCGGAATGTAGACTGCCGAGATGCAAGGGACATTCTCTTCCACCCAAGACAGTATCAGGGACACTTCCTTGAGGGCTCGCTTGCTCCGAGTCCCTCCCTGATGATTGATGTAGGCAACCGCCGTCTGGTTGTCCGAGCGAATCTGAACAGCCCGACCCCGAAGGTGTGGGGTCAACTGGAAGAGAACCAACCTGATCGCCTGCAGTTCTAGATGTTGATGGGTGCATGGGCCTCCTGGGGGCCCCACTGACCCTGAAACTTCAAAGACTTTCAAACTGGCATCCGTGGTGACAATCAACCAGCACGGCGGCAGAAAGGTCCTGCTCAGAACGGACTGCCTGGCCAGAGGAGACAGAGCAAAGTCCTGATCTAGGGACACAGGGTCCCTATCCCAAACTGACAAGAAATGCAACTGAAGTGGTCTCATGTGAAACTGAGCTAAGGGAACCGCCTCGAAGCAGGACACCATCAGGCCCACTAACGGCATCCCCTGCCGAATGGAGGGATGATGACACAAAAGCAGAGCCTATGCCTGGAACTGAAGGCCCTCCACCTTCTGCTGAGAGAGAAATACCTTGACCTGAGAGGTATCCAGAGTCATGCCCAGAAAGGACCTCGACAGAGACAGTGAAGACTTGGGATAGTTGATCATCGAGAGTGGAGGTCACCACCTGAGTATCCTTCTCGGCCTGATGAAGAGACTGAGCAGCAATTAGAATGTTGTCCAGATAAGGGGGGATGCGAATCCCCCGGTTCCTCAGAAGTGCCATTACACCCGCCAGAACCTTGGTGAACCCCCAGAGCGAACCTCAGAAATCTTTGATGACCTGGGAAGATCGGAACATGAAGATAGGCATCCTTGATGTCCACAGTGGTCATGAAGTCGCCCGGCCGGAGGGTACTGACAGCAGAGCGTAGCGTCTCCATGCGAAAGTGCCTGAATCGGACAAACCTGTTGAGACCCTTCAAATCCAGGATGGGCCTCAGAGAACCGTCCTTTTTGGGCACTGTGAAGAGATTGGAGTAGTACCCCTGACCCTGTTCCTGGTAAGGTACCTGGCAGACGACTCCCGACTCCAACAGACGTTGAACCACAAGGCGCAAACCCTGAGCTGACAGAGGGCTTTAAGACATCCGGGATCTGAGGAATCTTGGGGGTGGCCAGGCTGCAAACTATCTTGTAACTGGAGGACACCACCTCCTGAATCAAACGTTCTGAGACACGAAGCCTCCAGACATGAGCAAAGAGCCGAAGCCGTCCCACCACCCGGACGGGTGAGGGTGCCTCCTCATGCCTGAGGGGCCTTGGGAGGGGGTTTGGGCTTGGAACCCCATGAGAGACCAGGACGACCACGGGGTCTGCCACGGCCCCAAGAATCTCTGTGGCTGCCCGAGAAGAGGGAGCCACGACCTCCTCTGGGAGCACAAAAGGAGGGGAAGGAAGCGGAGGGCCCTCGAAAGGGCCGAGGCTGCTTCCTACGCTGAGGTAACCTACCATCCTTGGCCAGAACATCTAGACGTTCACCAAAGAGACGAAGCCCCGTGAAGGGGAGCCCAGTGAGAGACTTCTTAGCAGCAGTGTCAGCTGCCCACTGGCGCAACCAAACAGATCGGCACATAGCCACCAAGAGGGCCGAAGCCCTACCGCCCAGCCGGACGGCATCATCCATGGCAGACAGCACAAATGCAACAAAATCAGAGCAAAGCAGGAGGGCCCTATAATCCTCCCTCCTTCTACCAGCCATGGCGCCATCCACGAGACGCTTGATCTTCTTCTGAAGGGCAATGGCTGCAGCACAAACAGGACGCAGGCCTGCCCCTACAAAGGTGAAAGCATGACAGGCCAGCTGATCCATATGGCGGTCCGTGCCATCACGCAGTGTAGTAGTGTCATGGGACAGCATGACCGAAGTGTTAGACAGCCCTAGAACAGGAGCGTCCACCTCAGGGGGACACGACCAGCGCTTGACCAGGTCAGCAGAAAAAGGATACTTTCTGTCCAACCCCTTGTGCACCGTGGGCAATCTGTTAGGACGTTCCCACTCCTTGAGCACCATATTGGAGAAATGGCCCTGCTAAGGGAACTCTAAGCGTTGCTTGTCAGGGCGAAAGAGCTCACCCTGCTTCCACTTCGCCACCTTGGGGGGGGGGGGGGGGCAATGTGCAAAGTCTCAAAAATGTCCAACAACAGTCTATCAGTGTCAACAGGGAGCCTAGTATTCTCATCAGAGGCGGACCCCGGGTCACTGGCGTACCCTTCCTGATGGTCCCCAGATGAGTCTGAATCAATGAGAAGCTCACCCTCCTCTAGGGAGTCACGGTCGCCAAACATATGAAGGCCCACACCCTCCTCGGCAAAGAGGGAAGTTGCGGTGTCAAGATGTTGCGTCTTACCCAAGGCCTTGCCCATCACAGGTCGTGCCAGCTGCCTCTCAATGCTGCAGATCAGATTGGGACCCCCTGCTAGTATCCCCCTCACTGGGGGCTAAATGCAGGCACAGGGGAGTAGGAGATGCCTGGGGGAGCGCAGAACTGGGAAGAGAAGCGCTCATCCCATCCTGGTCCGCAATAATACTTTGGGCGCACGGCAAACAGACCGCGCCACCACCACTCAAAGGGGATGCCCCGCACATGACACAGCCGGGATTGTCCCGAAGGACCCCCAAGCACGCTATCCCCAGAAGCCTCCATATGGTGATTAACACAGGCACAATAGGCCAGTATAGGGTAAGGGCTAATCAAAGCCACCCGGGATGCCCCCCGAAGGAGCCAGGAAAAGAGGTGGGGGGAGAAAGAGCAGGACCGGGAGAAACCACAACACACAGTTATCCCGCCTGAAAGACATAAGCAAAGAACACAAGCATCCCACAGTACATGCCCCAATAAGAAAAAACCCCCATGGGGGACTTACGGACCAAAGGGTACAGGGCGTGCAGCCCACACAGATATCCCCCTCCGAACACCGCACAACCGGCTGAGCAGGAAGGCAGAGCAGCCGACAGATCACACCGCAGCACACGCTGGAAATGGCCCCCGAGACCAGACACGCGCCCGCAGCAGCAGCGATACGAGTCATCCCCCGGCGCCACCCCCCCCAAAGAGCGCGCCCACGTGACCATGCCAGCGCCATGACAGGCTGCAGCAAGTGAAGCAATATAGCGCTGCCTGCCGTGGAGCAAAGAAGCAAAAAACCAAACCCCCCCCAACACTTAGTCCCCCCCCCCCCGGCGAACACCCGATGGGGAGAAGAGAGGAGGGCAGGCAGTGGCGGGAGTCATCTGGTGGGGCCCAGGGGAGTGGAGAGGTAACAGGAGACACAGGGAAGGGGGAAAAGAAAGGGAACATAAACACCACAAGTCTTCAAGCACAAACTCACCCCCTCACATAGCGAAGGCAGGAGACTTCATCCCTCAGCAGGTTCACCATAAAAACCTATGGCCGGCTACCCTTTGTGGTACAGGGTCTGTGGCTTGGAGCAACGCTCCCGAGCACCTGACCCAAAGTGCTCCTCTACCCTTACCCGATACGGCTGCCGAGGCTGGGAGGCACCGAGGGTCCAGAAGCGGGTGGAAATAGACTTGCAGGGCCGCAGGCTTGGTTGCCCCGCTCACCTGCGCAACATAGAGAGCTATCTGCAGTATCACTGCAGAGGAAACACTGGAGGTCTATGGCTGATTTCTGTTTTTTATATGGGGCCGGGAGGAGCCACAAGTCTTCTGCAGTGCACTGTGCCACCTTGTGGCGGAATACCCCAGATGTAATTACTTCATGAAGCAGGCCGTGCTGTGCATTAGGAAAATAGAATCATGGCTGACTGGCAGGATATTTTGTTTAGAACCTAAGGGAGGAACTTAACTGGAGGAAAAGCGCAAGCCAGACTGAAATGCCACTGGTGAGCCAGGGTGTCTATTTCTAGAGCTTTAACAGAGGCATGGAGGGAGTCCTAATAAATGTACTGGAAAGCCCTTTACTCCTTAGCAGGCACCATTCAGGATCCAGGCCGTCAAGTGGAGATTCTGAACTTGAGGATGGAACATTGGCCCTTGATGAAGCAAGTCGGCTGTCAGAGGAAGCGTGACTGGAGGACCTATAGACATTTGCCTTAGCAGTGAGAACAGCAGTGAGACCAGAAAGAGAATCTGGAATCTACCACAGCTTGAAGCTCCCCCAATTCTGCAACAGTGGGTCTCCTGCTAGAGCTCGCTGAACATGGTGTAGAGAAAAAAGTTTCGGCATTTGAATTGTCTTGTGGCAAAGAGATCCACTTTGAGTAACTCCCAGAGAGCCATCAGCTATTCGAAGGTGTAGTTCCCATTCTGACTGCCTTTGTTAGACATGGCTGAGAAGATCTGCCAACACATTTAAAGTGGACCATCACCCTCCGGTGATCGGCCCGGGAATCTATAAGATTCCCGGGCCGATCACCTCCCTCCCCGCGGGACATCCGAGATCGGGATGTCCCGCGGGGTGAAACCCCCCCAAACACCCCAAATCCCCTTACCTTGTCTTCGGCGGCCGGCCGCCGCCTCCCTCGCGTCCCTCTAGACGTGCGCGCGCCCCGCGCCGGCCGTCTGAATGGCCGGCGCGTGCGCGTCAAGAGTGACGCACGGGGGCCGCTTGTCCGCGGCGGAGGAGCCGCTTGTCCGCGGCTGTCAAACCGCTTGTCCGTCGGCGCGGGGAGAGGTGAGTTTTTCGGGTGATCGGGAGGGTTTCACACAGCGGGGCACCCCGATCGGGGGTGCCCCACCGAAGTGGACCAAGACCCAGGATAGTCAAAATCCTGGGTGTTGGTCCACTTTAATTCCCCCTTGATGTGGAATGGTCCTAGCCTTCCAGGCTGGAAGAAAAGGCATAAGTCTCCCCCTAACTGGGCCAACATCAGGACTGTTTGTACTGTTGAGGGGACTTAACCACCCTCCCTTGCCCCTTAGTCTCTGTAAATTCAAGGATTTTCTGGAATCCTGCCTGCGGAACTCCCACTGGCCTCTACACAATTAGGCTGCAGATGTTTTCTCTTAGCCGCAAACTTTTTCCCTCACTCAGCCGCACGGGTTAAACCTTTTCCAACTCAGGTCCATATACATCTTTTTTCCCTCAAAAGGGAATACCACACAGGTGCGATTTAGAAGATTGATCGCTCTGCCAAGTCTTGGGCCAAAAAGCTTTATGGACACAATTAAGGCCATGTTCTTAGCTGTGGCTCTAATTGATTCTGAAGCAGCATCCAAAATAAAGTTTACTGCTTTAGAGACAAACATGAGCGCACCCAGTTAAGTTAAGGGCTCCACTCCACGCATGAGAATCCAGGAGGAGGGGGTCACAGTAGTAACCACCATACCCCGCATTCCCAGCTAGCACATAGGGGAATGGGTGGGTTAGAGAAAGGGGGGAGGGGGAGATTCTTAGTCAGAGATCCCCCTCAAGGTTGAGTAGTTTATTGGACTGTGGGTCAATAATTGTCTTATTTAGGTTAGTAGATAAAAAATAAATCCTTTTATTTTTTAGACAATGTTTAAATCACTTTGCATACGTTTCACATTCCATATACATTTTTTTCCACATATTTCCAGCTATGATTTTTCACATATTTCACATAGCAGGTGTGCAGGTATGTTTCACAATATTTTACCATTCACATATTTTGTTCACATATTTTTACAAAAGCAGAAGGGGGGTAAGCAGATAATAGTTACTTATCTGATGTTTTCCCCTGAATTTCAAGTAATCTGTTGGGTACAGTCTGTAGCAAGGGCCTGGTTGCCAATATGCAGCAAGCGTATCACCTTTCATGTAAGTCCAGTAGGCAGTGCAAACGTTTCGCAAAGACTGCTTCCTCAGTGCACTCACTAATAAATAATATGGTGATTACTCATGTGTGTTTGTAGACATATACTTGATACAGCAGATGTAGTTAATAATAAAAATAAATATGAGAAAGCATGAATGGTACCTCTACAGGAGGGAGCGCTTGCTTTCCTCTAGGTCAGGTTAGGTCCTCTTTAAGAGATCTGTGGTGATTAGTTAAATTGAATGAAATTGTGATGCTGGTAGGATGTAAAGACTATGAATAAAGTCTTGAGAAAGGTACCTTGTATAGTAGTAATAATTGTCTGTTGAGCTGGCGCTTCAATAGTATATAATGTGCTGCAGGAACGGGCTGCACTAAAAAGGGTCATAATATTAGTTTCCAGCTAAATCACACTGAATAGTCGAATAATGGGGGGGCAGAATATGCTTACCTCTAGTCCAGAGTACGTGCCCGTACTGTGTACGGGTGGCGTCTGTGGTCCCCGCTCCCACCTGCGTGTCAGATGTGTAAGTCGCGCCGCACTGGAATGGCCGCGCGCGCTTTTAAATCCGGCCGCCGGGTAGAAGGGGGCGGGGCCACGGCGTCCCGGGGCCGCCCGTGTGCGTCAGAGGTGTCTGACACACAAGCCGTTGTCTGGACAACGGCTGCAGGAAGGACGCTGGGAGGCGCGTCACTTCCGGGCCGGGCGGCCCTTCTCGAGTCTGGATACTAGGTGTCCTGAGTAGCGGCGCCATTTTGCTGGCTATAAGCTACTCAGGGCTGATTACTGTATAGATTATATTGGGCGCCATTTTGGTGTAGCCCTATCATGGGAAAGGAAGCGCTTCCTCACTGTTTAATACATAAGCTTTCTAAGAAGGAATTTTGAAACCTGGTGGGCTTATTCTTTAGTACACATTGATTCCTATGCTGTTAATGTTACACTAGGTGTGGCTTAAATTTTTGCTTACTTATTACATAAGTACTGTCTGTGGCCTCAGTCTTTTAGGTCACCAGTGTTGATAAGTGCTTATCTGTGCCAAGTGGGGCGGGGCTTAGGATTCGTATGGGCTTTAAGGAAAGAGTAGTTAGGGGTCTGTCCATTAGATGGGGGGCAGAGGGACGGTCTGGATATGTGGAGTTTAGTCAGGAGATTACTTAAGAAAGGGGACATAGCTGCAGGTCTCATTAAGTCCCGGGGAAATATGGGCTTTTAATTTAGAAATCCACTTGGGCTACACCAAAATGGCGCCCAATATAATCTATACAGTAATCAGCCCTGAGTAGCTTATAGCCAGCAAAATGGCGCCGCTACTCAGGACACCTAGTATCCAGACTCGAGAAGGGCCGCCCGGCCCGGAAGTGACGCGCCTCCCAGCGTCCTTCCTGCAGCCGTTGTCCAGACAACGGCTTGTGTGTCAGACACCTCTGACGCACACGGGCGGCCCCGGGACGCCGTGGCCCCGCCCCCTTCTACCCGGCGGCCGGATTTAAAAGCGCGCGCGGCCATTCCAGTGCGGCGCGACTTACACATCTGACACGCAGGTGGGAGCGGGGACCACAGACGCCACCCGTACACAGTACGGGCACGTACTCTGGACTAGAGGTAAGCATATTCTGCCCCCCCATTATTCGACTATTCAGTGTGATTTAGCTGGAAACTAATATTATGACCCTTTTTAGTGCAGCCCGTTCCTGCAGCACATTATATACTATTGAAGCGCCAGCTCAACAGACAATTATTACTACTATACAAGGTACCTTTCTCAAGACTTTATTCATAGTCTTTACATCCTACCAGCATCACAATTTCATTCAATTTAACTAATCACCACAGATCTCTTAAAGAGGACCTAACCTGACCTAGAGGAAAGCAAGCGCTCCCTCCTGTAGAGGTACCATTCATGCTTTCTCATATTTATTTTTATTATTAACTACATCTGCTGTATCAAGTATATGTCTACAAACACACATGAGTAATCACCATATTATTTATTAGTGAGTGCACTGAGGAAGCAGTCTTTGCGAAACGTTTGCACTGCCTACTGGACTTACATGAAAGGTGATACGCTTGCTGCATATTGGCAACCAGGCCCTTGCTACAGACTGTACCCAACAGATTACTTGAAATTCAGGGGAAAACATCAGATAAGTAACTATTATCTGCTTACCCCCCTTCTGCTTTTGTAAAAATATGTGAACAAAATATGTGAATGGTAAAATATTGTGAAACATACCTGCACACCTGCTATGTGAAATATGTGAAAAATCATAGCTGGAAATATGTGGAAAAAAATGTATATGGAATGTGAAACGTATGCAAAGTGATTTAAACATTGTCTAAAAAATAAAAGGATTTATTTTTTATCTACTAACCTAAATAAGACAATTATTGACCCACAGTCCAATAAACTACTCAACCTTGAGGGGGATCTCTGACTAAGAATCTCCCCCTCCCCCCTTTCTCTATATAAATTATACCGAGTAGGGACTTCATACTCCAGGACAAACTTTCCCTGCAGAGACAACCCAGCCGGGGTCTCTCCAGGGATCCCCCATCTTGTAACTGAATGGGTGGGTTCCAAGCCCAAAGATGGGTCCCATCCCGGAGACTGCCACCGGTACTAGTTCCGGGACCGGGCATTCCCTCGGAGGATAGCATCCAGAGGGGGAATCTCCAGCTGTAGCAGTAGGCAGCCACCCAGCCCCCAAGCCCCCCCCCCCCCCCCCGAGAGAGGGAGTCCGGATCAGTCATTCTCCCTAGGGAACTAAACAAAAAGGATGAAGAATCCAGCTTGTTTCCAGGGAGAAAACACAAAACACACTTACGTCCAGGAGGAAGGGGCAAGGTATGTAATCACGTCCAGTTTTGGTCTCCGGTTTAGGTGTAAAGAGCTACTCAGCTGGGCCGACCTGGAGGATGTTTTAGGAAAGTTCTATCAAACCTCTGTAAGCTTGGGATGCTCACTACATGCCTAAATAAAAATAAATCCCTTGCAGGTATCATTTGTGGGTTGGGTTTCTACTTGTTACCTGTGGGGCACCGCAAATGCGACACAGCATCTGCAATATATTTCAGCAAGATCCATGCTCCAAAAGCAGTCCTTCCCTTGTGACCCTATCCATGTGCCCAAATATTAGTTTTTGACGTATGAAGTATTGACACCATTTGGACAAGTTTGCATAACTTTTAGGGTCCATTTTCTCCCAGTACCACTTTTTAAGAAAGTAATGATTTGAGGCTTAACATTTTAGTGTACTTATAAATATTGAATTGCTTTATTCACATTGTGTTATTTACTGTGAATAACTTAAAAGGTTAAAGTTTTGACTATCCTGGGTCTTGGTCCTTGCCCGGGGGCGCCCCCGCTGTGTGAACCCTTCCCCCCCCCCCCCCCCAGATCGCCGCAGCCAACTCACCTCTTTCTGGTTCCCACAGCACATCTAAGAGCAGCGGCTCTGACGGCTGCATCTTCTGCCTCCCTCCAACAGGGTGCTTGCCCCTGGCCAGGTATAAGGAGGAATATGAACTTATTGGGGAGGCTTGGACTAATGGATCATTAGCTATAAACTTTATGATTTTATTTTTTTTTTTTTTAAAGTTCATCACCCGGTTATTCCAACTTTCTATATGCTCCCCAAAATTCATAAAAACCCTGTTGCCCCCCCGGAACACCTATTGTGGCGGGCATCGGGGGCCTCACTGAAAAATAATGCATTTATGTTGACAGGAATCTGCAACCCCATGTACTGTCATTGGACTCAGAGATTCTATGAATCTTCTGAACAGATCAGTCACAGCTACCAGAGGGGGTGTTCTGTCACACAACTTTTTAACCTTTGATGGAACCTTTTACTGCCAGGTCTGTGGGGTCACGATGGGGGCACGGTGTGCCCCATCAGTGCCCAATTTTTTTTTAGGCTGGTGGGAAAGGGAGACTGTTTTGGGGAGGAGATGGAACCATACAAGTGGAACATCTTAGGCTGGTATAGGTTAATCGATGATGTCCTATTAGTCTGGCAAGGTACTGAAGAATTGTGTATAGAATTCTTGAATGCTCTGAATAATGAATTTAACATCTTTCTCACATCCAATATTTCAAACGTACAGGTGATCTTCTTGGACCTCACTAATCGTATATGTGGGGATGGTTCTTTAGAAAGAGCCCTCTATAGAAAGGAAATGGACGTGAATAGTCTTACACTATAAGAGTTTTCATGGAAGGAGAACAAAGCAGGGCATTCTGGTAGGTCAGTTCATGAGGCTACGGATAACCTGTACATCTAGGGAGGAGTTTCTTTAACAATCTGGTGAATTGTCAGTTTTTTTTTTTTTTTTTTAAAGAGGGGGTATCCCAAAGGGATAGTGAGGAATGCCCTACAGAAGGCACAACAGACCCCAAGGGAGACCCTTCTGATTACTTAGCAAAGGCAGGGTCAGTCCAGTGAGGTGAGGTTCATTTCACAGTATAACAACGATTGGGAACAATTGAGAAAAATACTGATTTTTTGAAAAGTGACCCGTATTTGGCAAGGTGGATACGACGTGGTCCACAAATGGTGGCCCAGCGGGCCCCAAATATACATGATAAAATATACAGAAGCCATTTTTCGAGGCCCCAAACATGGTTAGAGGGGGATAGGAGTTTGGGAGGCAGCTACCCATGTGGAAATGGTTTAATTTGTGTATATATGAAGAAAAAGGAGCTCATGAATAATGAGAGGGGCAGAAAATATCCAATTAGGCAATTCATTAATTGTAGAACATCCGGGGTGGTGTATTTACATGCGGCTGCCCAAACAAGTATGTGGGCGAGACAAAGAAGGCCAGTAAGCCTAAGGGTAACAGCATTGGAGAAGGCGAGTATGGGCCCTCGGCCCATACAGAGGGCGCTTCGCTGGATATACGATCTGACCTCAATGAAGACATAGCATTCACGTCCCTTTCTGGGCTAAGCGGTGGGTTCAGGGTACAGTTAAAAAATGGGGTTGGTGGTAGTGCACATAGAGGGAGGTTAATAGGGGTGGCAATGATGGGTAATCGGTGAAGAATGTTTATCGGGTGTGGGGTATTATGAAATGATTTGTATATGGACACCAAGGGTAGGGAGGGTCCTTTGTGTGGTATAGGGAGATTGCCTGGGGTTTTAGAATTGTGTTGATTCCTTTGGTGGGGGGGGGGTGTTGAATTACAAGGATGGCACATTGTTTTGGTTTTTTTATTGCACATCACTAATGCAGTTTATTCTTCACTTATAATAGTAATAGGAAAATTTCTGTCCCCGTTCTTTCCGGACAGCAATTTGAAGGAGAAGGTGGTCCATTGGGAGCTAACATTGAAGAGGAACGCAAGCATTGAGCATGCCCTACTTGGGAACAGCTGAAAAATATATGTTTTTTTGTAGGAGTCACGGTTTAAGAATAGTCGAGATCTTATGGCATTTCTCCTATATAGTATACTCTCATAGTTGTACAAGTGGAAGGCAGTTATTTGAATGTGGAGGGGGTGATGTCTGATATATTTTTGAGAAAGAACAAAGTAAACTTATTCTCTCTACTTGGATTAGAAGTATATATGTGAGATACAAGTTTATTACTAGGCATGATCTAATGATTAAATTGATAGCACATGTTATCTTGTAAGATGGCCATTTACGTTGTTAAACAGCTATGCCCAAATTACTCACCATTCGTTCCTTTGTCCCACAGAGTGAAGGTGCCAGTCTCCACCTGCTGGGTTGCTTCAGGCATTTCCCGGTTTGCTCTCCACGCTGGAGAGCGAATAGTCGTTGCCAGCTGGCCTGCTAATGCACTTCCAGCCAGAGTGAGGAAGTGACAGGGTAGCTGTCACGGAACCTGTGGGCCTCGGTCGGGGGGTTACTTTGGCGCTGCTGGAGCCTTATGTTCATGTAAGATCGATATCTCGTGTGCATTTGTATGCCCTTTTTTCATTAAACGGAGCACTATGTTGGAAAAAATACCATTTTGTGAATACTCACATGTAAAATGGGTATTATAAGTATGTCACACACCCCGCTTCAAACAATCATTAGACTTGGGTTACTCCACCAGCAGGTGGCGACGTTGCAGAGAAGTCTTGAAAAACAAGCCCCTCCTGATCTATAATACCTGGAACCTCCCACTTATCTCCCAGTTTTCAAACAGCAGTAAAGACAAGGTACCAGGAAAAAAAAAAACATTGGTAACCCTCAACTGTAAACGAAGCTTCACCCTATAAAGAATCCAGGATACCAAAAAGGGCAGGTGAAGCGGGGTGTGTGACATACTTATAATACCCATTTTACAGGTGAGTATTCACAAAATGGTATTATTCTAAGTATGTCACACACCCCGCTTCAAACAATCATTAGACTTGGGACATCCAAAAGCAGTGTCCAGAAAGGGCGGGTATCCAACAAGGCCATAATGCCAAACTCAAACCACTGCAGCCTGCAGAACCTTGCGGCCAAACACAGCATCCGCTGAAGCCCGCACGTCAACCTTATAAAAACGTGGAAAAAGTCAACAGAAGACCGAGTAGCAGCCTTACAAACTTGTTCAACAGAAACCTGGTGCTGAAAAGCCCAAGACGCTCCAACAGCACGAGTAGAATGAACAGCGATACGAAAAGGGGGAACCTTCCCCTTGGCAGAATAGGCCCCAACAGCCTGACGAATCCATTTGCTAATGGAAGACTTAGCGGGAGCCAAAACCTTTCCTAGGCCCACAGGGCACCACGATAAAGACATCAGTCTTATGAAAAGGAGATGTAGTAAACAAACAGTACTTCACACGGCGTACCACGGCCAAACAGTGCAAACCCTCTCCTTGTCATTCCTAGGCTTAGGACACAAGGACAGAAGAACAATGTCCTGGTTAAGATGAAAAGCAGAGACCACCTTAGGAAGAAAGTCCGGTTTGAAGCTGAAAACCACTTGTCCTATTGTCTCTCAAAGTGAGGAGCCTGAATCGACAAGGCTGCCAACTCCGAAACGCGCCGAACCGAAGTGATGGCCACCCAAAAAGGCAACCTTCTGAGTCAGAGTAGAAGGAGCAATATCCTGCAAAGGCTCAAAAGGAGGAGCCTGAAGAGCAGAGCGAACCAAATTCAAATCCCAAACAGGGATCAAAGGCTTCCTAGGAGGCCGCAGATGCGAGACCCCCTGGAAGAAAGTCTTGACCAAAGGATGAAGCGCAAATGACTTTTGAAAAAAGACAGACAAGGCAGAAACCTGCCCCTTGAAAGTACTCAGCTGAAGACCAGAGTCCAGCCCTGATTGAAGAATTCCAAAATCCTAGAAACAGAAAAGACCCAACAGGGCAAAGATCTAGCCTCACACCAATCAATATAAGATCTCCAAGTCCTATAGTAGAAGGTAGAAAAGGACCTCTTCCTGGCACTAATAAGAGTCTAAAGAACAGAATCCGAAAGACCCTCCTCCCTGAAGATGGAGGTTTCAGCAGCCAGGCCGTCAAAGCCAGCGTTGGTAAATTGGGGTAACGCAGTTGACCCTGTGTAAGAAGATCCGGCCGAAGAGCCAGATCGAACTGATCCACCGCCAGACGAACGATGTCTGCGAACCACACCCTCCTTGGCCACCTTGGAGCCACAAGAATGGCGGGAACCCCTTCCAGGGCCAGCTTTCGCAACCCTTGCCTAGCATGGGGATCAGAGGAAACAGATAAAGGAACCCCAGGTCCCCCCAGCTAAGGGACATGGCATCCACTGCCAGAGGATCCTGAGAAAGTGACACGAATGTCGGAAGCTTGTAACTGTGACGAGAGGCAAACAGATCCACCTCCGGCGTCCCCCACCGGAGACAAAGCGACCGAAAAACCTGGGGGTGGAGAGACCAATCCCCCCCCCCCCCCCCGGCGGGAAGAGCACCTGCTCAGAAGTCCGCCTCCGTGTTTTCCACTCCTGGAATGTACACTGCCGAGATGCTAGGGACAGGAGTCTCCACCCAGGCTAGAATCAGAGACACCTCTCTGAGGGCACTCAGACTGCGAGTCCCTCCCTGGCGATTGATGTAAGCAACCGCCGTCCGATTGTCCGACCGAACCTTAACCGGCAAACCCTGTAAATGCTGTGTCAAGTGAGACAGAACCAACCTGATGGCTCTCAACTCCAGAACGTTGATGGGCAAGTGGGCCTCCAGAGGACCCCACCACCCCCGGAACTGAAGGTCCTTCCAGAAACCTCCCCATCCTGACAAACTGGCGTCCATGGTGACAACTTCCCAAAGAGGCGTCAGAAAGGACCTGCCCCTCAAGAGATTGTCCGAGACCATCCACCACTGTAGAGACTGCCGAACCCGGGAGGACATCCAGAAGGACCGATCCAACGACCGCGGTCGCCGGACCCAAGATGCCAACAGATGAAGTTGAAACGTCCTCGTGTGAAACTGAGCAAAGAGAACTGCCCCGAAAGAAGCTACCATCAACCCCACCAGTCTCATCCCTAGCCGGATGGACGGGCAAGGATTGGAAGGAAGAAACTGCGCCAAGACCTGAATCAAGAGAACTTTGGCCTGAGGCAGAACCACTGTGTTGGCAAGAATCCAAGGACATCCCCAGAAAAGGCACCAACCTGGCCGGAACGAGAGAGGACTTGGGATAGTTGATCACCCAGCCGAAACTCTCCAGAGTGGATACCACCGTCCTGGTGTCCATCTCCGCTTGACTGAAGAAAGGAGCCATGATGAGAAAATCGTCCAGATAAGGCACAATGCGAATCCCCTGAGCTCTGGGAAGGGCCATCACGCCCGCCAACACCTTGGTGAACACTCTCGGAGCCGAGGTAAGGCCGAACGGAAAAGCCACAAATTGACAATGCCGATCTTCCACCATGAAGCAAAGAAACCTTTGGTGAGCCGGAAAGATAGGAATATGAAGGTAGGCATCCTTGATGTCTATGGACGTCATGAAGTCCCCCTGCCGAAGAGAATTGATGGCAGAGCGCAGAGTTTCCATGCGAAACTTCCGGGGACAAAAACACATTGAGAAACTTCAGATCCAGAATGGGACGAACCGACCCGTCCTTCTTGGGTACTGTGAAGAGATTGTAATAATACCCGCGGCCCACCTCTGAGGGAGGGACCGGGCAGATGACTGCCATCTCCAGAAGATTCCTCACCGCCGCCAGGAGCCCTGCGCGGCCAAAGGATCTGAGGAAACACGGGACCTGAAAAATCTTAGAGGACGACGGGACTCGAACTTCAGCTTGTAACTGGCCGACACCACCTCCCGGATCTACCTGTCCGAGACCGTCTGGTCCAACACCCGGGAGAAGTGTCGCCACCGTCCCCCCCACCCGCAAGAGTGAGGGCGCCCCTTCATTGCTGAGCGGCCTTGGCAGCGGGCTTGGGTTTGGCACCCCAGGAGTGACTGGGACGGCCACGGTCTCTACCCCTGATCCAGCTTGCACCCCTGGAGGTCGAAAAGCCCGCACCTCTGCCAGCTCTGGCTCCCCGAAAGGAGGGATTAAAAAAGGGCCGCCCCCGAAAGGAACAACGAAATTTCTTGCGCTGAGGTAACTTACCCCCCTTGGCAACCGAATCCAATTTCTCACCAAACAGGCGCAAACCCAGAAAGGGAAGAGCCGTAAGCGACTTCTTAGAATTAAAGTCAGCAGTCCATTGCCGCAACCACGCCAGCCGTCGGATAGTCACCGACAAAGCTGTGATCCTGCCACACATCACCATGGCGTCATCCTGAGCGGCTAGGATAGACGAAACAAAGGACTCACAACTTTTGAGAGCAAGGAACTCATCCCAAGTAGGATCAAGGTCCGCACATAAATCCCTGACAAAGGACCTAACCGCCAACACCAAAAGTGCCGAAGCACAAACGGGCCTCAAAGCCGAACCCGCACAGGTAAAACCGTGGCGAGCCAGCTGGTCAATCCGGCGATCTTCTCCAGCCTTAAGGGTAGTCGTGTCAGGAGGATGCAACACCGCCATGTTAGATTGCCCCAAAACCGGAGCATCAACCTCGGGAGGAAAAGCTAACGCTTCACCAAGTCAGCCGGAAAAGGATACTTCTTATCCCAACTCGGCGGAACACCAACGAGACGCGTAGGCTGTTCCCATTCCTTAAGGACGACATTCTCAAAATGTCGTTGACTGGGAAACTCCAAACGCGGCTTGGCCACATCAAACAACTCACCCTTAGGTGGAGGAACCGCCTCGGGAGGGTCCAAATCCAAAACTTCAAACAATTGAGTCAATATGGAAAGGGTGTCAAATACCGTCACCGCCGCCTGGTCACCCTCAGCGCCAAACAACTGCTGGACCTCAGGGTCGGCCAGTTCCTCTAGAATCTCCCCCTCTCAGTCAGGGGGCAATCTGACCAATCCAATGCCTCAATACCATCCACGTCTGAGTCCGGCGGAGGTGGGGACAAGTGTTTCCGCTTAGCCGTAGCCTTCTGAGCCACCGCGGCGGAAAACATCTTCTCGAGGCTGGCCAACCGTGCGCACACCTCGGATTGCGAATCCCCACCTATCACAACGTCACACGGGGTCCGGAATAGGCGGGGGGGTGTAGGAGATGACAGAGGTTGCAAGGAGCCAGAAGCCGGAGTGCCGGACTGGTGCGCAATATTCCGCTGCACATGGAATACATAATATGACATCATCGCCTGGGAGCGGAGCCCCACAACCCCCACACAGCCTGGATTGCCCCGAAGAGCCGTGTCCGGTAATGTCGGAAGCCTCCATATGGTGAAATTGTGGCATTCGCAATAACCCAGGGATTTACGCAGTATGCAACCCGGGATGCCCCTTTATAATTAAAGTCCCGGGAGTGGGAGGATTTTAAGCCTAGGGAAAAAACCCAATTTGTAATAAGACTAGCCAGGTATATCAGAACGGGAAGGGAGACGAAGGGCGGGCCGGCAGAACGCACGCGAAGCGCTCCGGCCCCGCCCACCGCCATAGATCACCTCAAGCCGCACAATGGCGGCACCGCCGCCGACACTTAACAGGAATCAGGCGCCCAATAAAAAACTGCAAGTGAAACATGCACACAATGAATGATGCACACACACTTGCGCACGGGGTCCAGCTGCTCAAGACAAACGCTCATACTCCGCAGAGCCGACCCAGAACAGCCAGAACACCATCCACTGGAATTACCACACGGATAAAGCACCACAATGCCAACCCACCCCCCCCCCCCATAGCAAAGGGAGAAGGGAACTACCAAGCAGGGGACAGGGAGGCTAAGGGGGGCACATCGGGACGGGGCATCCCAAATCCGGATCACCAGCCGGATAACCGCGTTGCCCCACGCGTGGGGTCTAGCGGAGGAGATAAGCTCCTAGGCACCACAAGGTGCCATCTACCATTACCCAGCCAGCAGCCTAGGCTGGGAGGCTTCCATCTTTAACTAACAAACAAACAAAACATGACTGGGTAGAAATAGACCATGGGGGGGGGGGGGGGGGTGCCGGGGTGTTACCCCGGCTACCTGCAAGCAGGAGACTTCTTTCTTCTGTCTTGTCGCCATCTTGCAGAGAAGAACACTGGGAGATAAGTGGGAGGTCCCAGGTATTATAGATCAGGAGGGGCTCGTTTTTCAAGACTTCTCTGCAACGTCGCCACCTGCTGGTGGAGTAACCCAAGTCTAATGATTAATGTTTGAAGCGGGGTGTGTGACATACTTAGAATATTGAAAATTGATCACTTTATCATAGCACAAGCACTTTATATGAATTTATTTGGATACATTAGAATTAGGATTATTTTTTGTTTGGGGATATGGAGAATGAAATACTGATTATGTTAGAATAGGCGTCCATGCTAGAGTGTTTTTGGCGCCCCCTCTGGCTAATTTTGTTATATGTGTTTTTTAAAGGTTTTTAATATTTCCTTTTTGATTTTTGGCCAATAAGGACTTTTTTATTGCTATAATATTTTTTGATTTGTTGGGGTAGTGCAATATCAGTCTCTGGCGTACATACCCTACAAGTTGTAGGGTTTTTGGGCAAATCCTTTGTGCAGATTGCGTTTTGTCCGCCAGAGCTCTGCACACCTGAAATAGCAAATTAGTTGGTGCCACCTCTATCTTACTCAGAATTGGAGGGATAGATAGGATAGAAGTAGTAAGGAATAATAGTGGTCTAGGACCCTGGGTTAGCTGCACTGATTGAGGAAAGAATGTGCCAGCAGTGGATGCCCCTGGGTGCGACCCGGGAGAACTATAAACCTCAAAGAAACATCAAGGCCATTTCACACCTCATGGCTATAATCTCCTGTACATAGCTGAAGTTTCCTCTCCCATTCTTAGCTGAAGGCATGTATGACAAAAACTTCTGCCAGGTATCCAGAAGTGTAACACTAGAGGATCTAATGGGTTTAGGATCCTTGAGCTTCTCTTTTGGGGGGTCATCGTCTCTATCCTTAACTTTAGGTAGATTAGACTAAAAGGACAAATTACAATAACAAAGTTATGTATACATACCCATGGATACAGCATAAGGTACTAAATATAAATCAGGATTTTCACATTACCAGCTTTTTCTGAGGCATTTTGCATGAGGCTAGAAGATGCATTGCCTGCACCTGGAACGGAGGCGTCATGCTGCTATAATCGCCGCCACCTCGCTGCTGCGCTACTGCTCCGTTCTGAATCCTTCCGGCCTCTGCAATGGCTGAGGAGCTAATGCTGCTTACAGTTCCAGGTCGCCCACGTGTAGAGGCCATTCCCAGAAGTGGCGTCAGAGCGCCGCCAGTTCAGTTCCCTATCCTCCGCCGACCTGAAGCTCTGGTGAGTCTTTTCAGGCTCCCCGAAGCAAATACACTGCTGCCTGACGCCAGGATTTAAAGGGGACAGGGCACAACCCATGCGCTGTCAGGCTATGAGGGACTGCCGTGGCTGCCTTCGGACCTCGGGTGAACTACACCTGAAGATAGGGGGTCCGAAGCTCAGCGGGCTTCTCCAGGGGGTTCTGGAGCAGAAAACAAAAACCTAAAATAAAAAATTGGCTGCACTGTTCAGTGCTTCTTATAGAGGAAACACAAAGAATTTTGGTGGAGAGGAAGGGGTGGGGTTTTAAACTCTGTTCAGTTTGTTTCCTCCCAGGTGGTGCAGTCACTCTCTCCATGGGTCATCATGCAGGATGAAGGGAGAACAAATGATGCTGAGCATTTTCACTCAAATATTTAGGCATTTCCATAAATAAATCAAAATTTACCACTAACAAAGTACAATGTGTCACGAAAAAAGTCTCGGAATTGTTTGTAATGCCATCACATATACAAAGTCATTACTACATAAAGCGGCACATCTGTTTTGCAAAATTTGGCCTGGTCAGGAATGCTAAAACTGGTTATGGCGGGAAGGTGTTAAAATACAATTCTGTGCAACTCACCTGTAGAATTGTTTTTGTTTATATCCAGTCCAGGTCGTCCCAGTGATGACATGTGGGTATTACGCACCCAGGGGGCGCTCGACTGCAAGATCAAAAGATGTAGCTCCTCCCGGCCCCCTATAAAGGTAGGAGTCCCTCTATCATTCTCCAGTGGTTAAAAAGCAGTAAACAAAAAAGCAGACAGGCTGGGAGGCCAAGAGACCATGTTACTTCACATAGCTTCAGCTTGTAACAAGACTTAAGAATACCATAAAGTCCATAAATAAAAAATGGTAATCGCCATAACAGGCAAAACAGGAATAATGAACAAAGGGCGGGGAGGGACGACCTGGACTGGATATAATCAAAAACAATTCTACAGGCGAGTTTCACAGGATTGTATTTATCCCTATATCCAGTCCAGGTCGTCCCAGCGAGGACATGTTGGACATCCAAAAGCAGTGTCCATTTGGGCGGGATCCCCAGTGCGGAACAGCATGTAGTTCATTTCACTACCGCCTGAAGCACCTTTCGGACAAAAACAGCGTCAGCTGAGGCCCTAACACCACCTTGTAAAACTTCGTAAAAGTATGAACTGAAGACCAAGTGGCGGCCTTACAAACTTGTTAAACCGATGCCTGGTGCTGAAAAGCCCACGAGGCACCAATAGGTCTGGTACAATGAGCTGTGATACGAAAAGGGGGTTCCTTCCCCTTGGCAGAATATGCTTGCACCACCGCCTGTCTGATCCACTTACTGGGAATGGATTTGGCTGGTGGCAAACCTTTCCTAGAGCCTTCTGTTAGGACAAAGAGCAAATCCGATTTCCTGAAGGATTCAGTCACAGCCAGATAATACTTTATGGCCCTGACCACAAAATAGGGAGGTTTCATACAAAGCGCGGCCAGCTCTGATACAAGACACACCGAGGTGATCGCTACCAAAAAGACCACTTTGAAGTCAAAATAGACAATGCAGCATCGCACAATAGTTCGAAGGGAGGACCCCGAAGAGCAGAAAGTACTAAATTCAAGTCCCACACCGGTAATACGCGGTGGCCGGACATGGGTGACTCCCTGAAAAAAGGTCTTGAGCAACCTATGGTTGGCAATGGATCTCTGGAAAAAGATGGCTAAAGCCGAGACCTGACGCTTGAGGGTGCTCAGCTAGAGACCCAAGTCTAAGCAGTGCTGCAAAAACTCCAGAATCCTAGAAATAGAAAATGTGCGGCAAGGGAGACTCTTTGTCTCGCACCAAGCAATATAAGCGTGAAACTCTGTAGTATATCATGGAAGAAGACTTCTTCCGTGCCTGAATCATGGTATGTAGCACCTGGTGCACCACTGATGTAATACTAAATTAAGGCGTGCTCAGACTAACCATCCTTAATAATACAAAAAAAGTGAGATTTGGGGTATAAACAGTCTCCCCAATGCCCACAAACTAAAGGAGCACCACCAATTAATGCGTACAAAATGTTTATTTAAGAAAAAAACACAACATGACAAACCAATACAACAATCATAACACACATTAAAAAACATTAAAAAAATCATGAATCATGGTATGCACAATCGTGGACAACCTTTTCTGTCAGGATTGATGTTTCAATAGCCAGGCCGTCAAAGCCAGCGTCTGTAAATTGGGGTGCCGCAGCGACCCCTGTGTGAGAAGCCCTGGGTCGTCGGGCATGATGTAGCGCTCTACTGACATCCGAACTGTGTCCGCAAACCAACTCCTTCTCGGCCAGCGAGGAGCCACCAGGATGGTTGGTACCCCTTCCTGGGCTATCTTGCGCAACACTCTGCCCAGGAGTGGAAACGGAGGGAATGCATAAAAAAACTTGAACTCCATCCAGGGAATCACCAGAGCATCTGTGGCAAAGGCCAGAGGATCACTGGAGAGGGAGACAAACCTTGGAAGTTTGTGATTGTGTCTGGACCAGCTGACCCCAGCGAAGATACAGAGCGTGAAAAAAATACCATTTTGTGAGTACTCACCTTTAAAATGGGTATTATAAGTGTGTCATACACTCCGCTTCCATAATCATGACATCTGGGTTGTCTCCAGTAGAGGGCGATCTTTAGCAGAGATGAATGCAAAAAAAGGAGCTCCTCCCAGTCCATATACACCCGGGACCTCCCACCAATTCCCCAGTGTATGATAGCAGTAAGAGGACCAGGAAGAACCCATATAACTACAAAATTAACAAAGGTTCACCATATAAAGGATCCGCAAATACCACAAGGGTGGCGGGAAGCGGAGTGTATGACACACTTATGATACCCATTTTAAAGGTGAGTACTCACAAAATGGTATTATTCCAAGTGTGTCATACACTCCGCTTCCATAATCATGACATCTGGGACATCCAATAGCAGTGTCCGTCATGGGTGGGAACCGAAAACAGTAAAAACAATGCATCAACTTAAACCACTGCAGCTTGCAGAACCTTGCGGCCAAAAACAGCATCCGCTGAAGCCCGCACATCAACCCTGTAAAACTTGGAAAAAGTATGAACAGAAGACCAAGTAGCAGCCTTACAAACTTGTTCAACAGAGGCCTGGTGCTGAAAAGCCCAGGATGCCCCAAACAGCACAAGTAGAATGCGCAGTGATCTTAAAAGGGGGGAGTCCTCCCCTTAGCAGAATAGGCCCCAACAATGGCCCGACAAATCCATTTACTAATGGTAGACTTGGCCGGCGCCAAACCCTTTATGGGCCCACAAGGCACCACGAAAAAAGCGTCCGTCTTGCGGAAAGGCGAAGTAACCACCAAATAGTACTTCACACAACGAACCACATCCAAAGAATGCAAAACTCTCTCCTTGTCATTGCTAGGCTTAGGACACAAAGAAGGAAGAACATCCTGATTGAGGTGGAAGGCAGAAACAACCTTAGGAAGGAAATCTGGTTTGAAACGAAAAACCACCCTATCCTGCTGCCTCTCAAAGTAAGGTGCCTGAATAGACAAAGCCGCCAACTCAGACACGCTGGACAGAAGTAATAGCCACCAAAAAGGCAACCTTTTGAGTGAGCACAGAAAGAGCAATATCCTGAAGTGGCTCAAAAGGAGGCCCCTGTAGAGCCGAAAGAACCAGATTCAAATCCCAAACAGGCACCAAGGCCTTCCTAGGAGGCCTAACATGAGTAACCCCCTGGAAAAAAGTCCTGACCAGTGGGTGCAAAGCAAAAGACCTTTGGAAGAAAACAGACAAGGCAGATACCTGCCCCTTCAAGGTGCTGAAAACCTTGGTCCAGACAGTGTTGAAGAAACTCCAAAATCCAAGGGATAGAGAACACCCTACAAGGTAAGGCCCTGGCCTCACACCAGTCAATGTAGGACCGCCAAGTCCTATAGTAAATACCAGAGGAAGACCTCTGCCTAGCTCTAATCAAGGTCTGAACGACAGACGCAGAGAGACCTTCCTCCTTCAGAATGAAGGTTTCAGCAGCCAAACCGTCAAAGCCAGCGTTTGTAAATTGGGTTAAAGAAGATGACCCTGAGAAATCAGGTCCGGAAACAGAGGCAGCCTGTAATGATCTACCACCAGACTTACGTCGTCTGCGAACCAAACCTGTCTTGGCCACCTTGGGACCACCAGAATCGCTGGTGCCCCTTCCAGAACCAGCTTGCGAATGCGAACCACCTTGTCCACCATGGAGAAGGGTGGGAACAGATACAGAAAACCCAGATCCTTCCAAGCCAGGGACAAGGCATCCACTGCCAGGCCCAGAGGATCCTGAGAGAGAGACACAAAGGACGGAAGATTGTGATTGTGCCTGGAAGAAAAGAGATCCACATCCGGAGTCCTCCACCTGTGACACAGGGAGCGAAACACCCTGGTGTTGAAGGCCCACTCTCCTCGGGGAGAGCAGCCCCTGTTCAGAGCATCCGCCTCAGTGTTCTCCACTCCTGGAATGTAAACTGCTGAGATGCAAGGGACGTTGCTCTCTGCCCAAGTAAGGATCAGAGAGATCTCCCTGAGGGCACTCCTGCTGCGAGTCTCTCCTTGGTGACTGATGTAGGCCACTGCCGTTCGGTTGTCCGAGCGACCTGAACCGGTAGGCCCTGTAAGTGTGGAGTCAGCCGTGACAGAACTAGCCGGATGGCTCTGAGCTCTAGGACATCGATGGGGGTGTGAGCCTAGAGGACCCAACAACCCCCTGAACTGACGATTCTTCCAGAAACCTCCCCAGCCCCACAGGCTGGCATCCGTGGTCACCGTTTCCCAACAAGGGACAAGAAAGGATTTACCCCTCAACAGATTGCTTGACTCCATCCACCACTGAAGTGACTGGCGAACCCTGGAGAGACATCTTGAAGGACTGCGGACATTTGTCTCAATGCCTCAGCAGATGGAGCTGAAGCGACCTCATGTGGAACTGAGCAAAGGGTACTGCTTCGAAGGACACCACCATCAAACCTACCAGCCGGAGAGGGGGGCAACGAATGGTCAGGAGAAGGCGAATCAAATCCTGAACAGCCCTTACCTTGGGCTTAGGAAGGAACACTCTGGCTTGAGTGGTATCCAGAGTCATGCCCAGAAATGAAATCTTCCTGGAAGGAGAAGGAGACAGAGGATTCGGGGTGGTTGATCACCCATCCGAACCTTACCAGAGTAGACAGCACCACCCTGGTGTACATCTCTGCCTGGGCTGGGCTGAAATCAGTAGGTCGTCCAGATACGGCACAATGCGAATGCCCTGGGCTCTGAACAGGGCCATTATGCCCGCCAGAACCTTGGTGAAGACCCTTGGAGCTGAGGTCAGCCCGAATGGTAGGGCCACAAACTGAAAATGAAGATCCTGTACCGCAAACCTGAGGAATCTCTGGTGCGCAGGAAAGATAGGAACATGCAGGTAAGCATCCTTGATGTCTATTGACGTCATAAAGTCCCCTTGATGAAGGGAAAGAATGGCAGAGCTTTCTGGTTCTGATGAACCTGTTGAGAATTTTTAGGTCCAGAATGGGCCTGACAGAACCATCCTTTTTGGGAACCGTAAAGAGGTTGGAGTAGTAACCCCTGCCTCTCTCCGAGGGAGGCACCGGGCATATGACTCCCATATCCAGAAGACTTTGGACCGCCAACAGGAGCCCCTGAGCAGCCTGAGGGCACCCGAGACCTTAAAAATCTTGGAGGGGGCCAGTACTCGAACTCCAGTTTGTACCCGGACGAAACCAACTTTCAGGATCCATTTGTCTGTGACCTCCTGTGCCCAGACCTGGAAAAAGCCGCAGCCGTCCCCCCACCCGAGTGGGTGAGGGCGCCCCCCCATAACTGAGCGGGTTTAGCGGGGGGCTTAGGCTTGGAACTCCAAGCAGATGCTGGATGGGCCCGTCCTCTGCCCCTGCTCCAGGAGGAACCTCTAACACCAGAGAAGGCGAATCCTCTGACGGCTCTGGTACCCCGAAAGGAAGGATTGAAGGAGCTCGTCCCCCGAAAGGGACGACGCCGTTTCCTACGCTGAGGTAGCTTACCACCCTTAGCCACCGCATCCAACTTATCTCCAAACAGCTTAGTGCCCAGGAAGGGAAGAGTGGTGAGCGATTTCTTGGCCGCAAAGTCCGCCGCCCACTGGCGAAGCCAGAACGATCGACGCATGGCCACCAGAAAGGCCGAAGTTCTGCTACACGACAATAGTGTCCTCCATAGCAGCCAGTACAAAGTTCATGAAAAGCTTGCACCTTTTAAGGGCAGCAAACTCCGCGCTGGATGGGTCAAAACCAGGGATCTGTTATCCACCGCCGCAAGCGCAGATGCGCACACACCGGCCGTAAGGCTGAACCCACACTAGCGAAGGCATAACATGCCAACTGATCAATGCGCTTATCCTCACCATCCTTGAGGGTAGTGGCATCAGGAGTATGGACCAGAGAGGTGTTGAACAACCCCAAAACAGGCTCATCGACCTCGGGCGGGGAAGACCAACGCTTCACCGCATCCACCGGGAAGGGATATTTTTTATCCCAACCCTGAGGAACTCCGGGAAGCCGACTCGGTTTTTCCCACTCCCTAAGGATCAGAGCGTCAAAATGACCCTGTGTAGGGAACTCCAAGCGAGGCCTGGCGGCCCCAAACAATTCCCCTTTTTTTATGAGGGGGTGCTTCAGGCGGCACAATGTCCAAAACCTTAAGGAGATGGACCAGAACCTTGGAGGTGTCAAAGGCATCCCCCAGCGCCTGCCCAGCATCATTGTCATGAAAAATACAATTCTGTGAAATACTCACCTGTAGAATTGGTATTATAAGTATACAGTACATCCTGCTCCAGATATAATACTTACACTTGGGTTATCCTCCGCCAGATGCCGCTGCACTGCAGAGACATGTAAAACAGGCTCCTCCCGGCCCCTCAAATACCCGGGGACCTCGCACAAATCCCCAGCATTGAAAAGCAGTGAAAAACAAACTGGTAACAATGACAATGATAACAAATCACCATACAGGGGATCCAGAATAATGCAAAAAACCCAGGGTGGGGTGGAGCAGGACGTACTGTATACTTATAATACCAATTCTACAGGTGAGTATTTCAAAGAATTGTATTATTCTTAGTATACAGTACGTCCTGCTCCAGACAGATTATTTACACTTGGGACATCCAATAGCAGTGTCCATAAAGTAAGGTGGGATCCCCAATAAAAAAGGTAACAGCAGACAGTTTAAACCACTGCCGCCTGCAAAACCTCGCGGCCATAAACGGCATCAGCTGAGGCCTTAACATCAACCTTGTAAAACTTTGAAAAGGTATGAACAGAAGAACAAGTAGCGACCTTGCAAACTTGTTCAACAGAAGCCTGGTGCTGGAAGGCCCAAGGGGCACCAATAGCACGAGTAGAAAGAGCAATAAGGCGAAGGGAGAATTCTTCCCCTTAGCAGAGTAGGCCCGAATCACAGCCTGACGAATCCACTTGCTGATAGACTTGGCAGGAGCCAAACCCTTCCTAGGACCAGAAGGGACCACAAAAAGAGCATCAGTGTTCCTGAAAGGTGCAGTAGTCATCTGATAGTACTTCAGACACCTAACCACATCCAAAGAGTGCAAACTCTCTCCTTAGCATTGCTAGGGTTAGGGCACAAAGAAGGAAGAACAATATCCTGATTCAAATGAAAGGCAGACACTAGCTCTAGGCAGAAAATCAGGTTTGAAACGAAACACCTTGTCTTGGTGCCTCTCAAAGTAGGGGGGCCAAATGGACAGCACCGCCAACTCAGACACACGCCTGACAGAAGTGATAGCCACCAGAAACACAACCTTGAGCATAAGAATGGCCAAGGCAGCATCCTGCACAGGTTCAACAGGAGCACCCTGCAAGGCAGGCAAGACCAATTCCAAATCCCAAAACAGGGACCATAGGTTGTCGTGGGGAACGCACATGAGTAACCCCCTAAAAGCAGTCTTAATCAAGGAATGCTGAACAAAAGACTCCTGAAAGAAGACAGACAGGGTAGAACCTGACCCTTCAAGGTACTGAGTTAGAGACCTGACTCCAACCCATGAAGAAAAACTCCAGAACCCTGGGAACTGAGAACACCCAACAGGGAAGAGACCAAGACTCACACCAGTCAATGTAGGTACGCCACACCTTATAACAGATGGAAGAAGAAGAAGTCATCTTCCTAGCCTTCACCATGGACTCAACCATCGAGGCAGACAAACCTTTCTCCATCAAGATGGAGGTTTCAGCAGCCAGACCGTCAAAGCCAGAGTTTGTAATTGGGATGGCGTAAGGGGCCCTAAGTGAGCAGAACTGGCACTCCAGGCAGAAAGCACTGATCTACTGCCATCTGCACCACGTCTGCGAACCACCACACTCTTCTTGGCCACCAGAATCACTGGCATCCCTTCCAGAGTAATCTTGCGCAGAACCCTGCCTAGCAGGGGGAATGGAGAAAAGACATACAGAAACTGAATGTCCTGCCATGACATTACTAAGGCAACCGTGGTCATGGCCAGAGGATCCTGGGACAGGGAGACAAAGGCCTGGAGCTTGTGACGGAACGCAAACAGATCCACATCCGGTTGTCCCCAACGGTGATACAGAGATTGGAACACCCTGTTGCAGAGGGACCCACCCCCCGGAATGTATACCGCTGAAATGCAGGGAACATTGGCCTCCACCCAGATCAGGATCAGAGACAATTCCGGGAGGGCCCTCTTGCTCCGGGTCCTTCCCTGATGATTGATGTAGGCAACAGCCATCAGAGTGATCGTGCGCCCCTGAACAGGCAGGCCCTGAAGATGAGTAGTCAAGCGGGCCAGAACTAACCTGATCGCCCACAGCTTCAAGACATTCATAGGTGAATGGGCCTCCTAAGGGCCCCACCTCCCCTGGAACCGCAGGGACTTCCAGAAGAACCCCCCCAACCTGATAGACTGGCATCCTTGGTGACCGTCTCCCAGGAAGGAGCAAGAAGGTTCTGCCCCCAATAGGTTCCATGAGTCCATCCACTACAAGAGGGACCTCCTCACCAGGGGGGAGGACACACAGACCCTGTCCAGGGATGCCGGGTCCTTGTCCCATACAGACAATAGGAGAAATTGCAGAAGCCCCAAGAGGGACTGAGCACAAGAGGCCGCTTCGAAGCACGCCACCATCAGGCCCACCAGCTGCATCCCCTGGGGACAGCTAGGAGGGACTGAACTTGTGCAAGCAGATTGTCCACCTTCTGCTGAGGAAGGAATATCCTTACCTGAACTGTGTCCAGATACATTCCTAGGAATGAAGTTACCAAGGAAGGGGACAGTGAGGACTTGGGGTGGCTGATCACCCATCCAGATGACTCCAGAATGGACACCACCAGCTGAGTATCCAACTTTGCCAGATGTAGAGACTGGGAAGTGATGAGGACGTCCAGGTAGTGGCAGCACGCGGACACCCCTTGGCCTCATCAGAGGCATCACCCCCGCCAGCACCTTGGTGAGCACTCTGGGAGCTGAAGAGAGGCCAGATGGCAAGGCCACAAATTGGCAGTGTTGATCTTCCAACGTGAATCCGAGGAATCTTGGTGTCCTGAAAACACAAGGATGTGAAAGTAAGCATCTTTGATATCCACAGACGGCCTGAAGCCCCCGTGGTGCAAGAAGCAGATGGCCGAGCGCTGAGTTTCCAAGAGGAAAGCGCCTGTACTTGACAATTTGCTGAAGATCTGTAAATCCATAATGGGCCAGACTGACCCATCTTTTTTGAGAACTGTGAAAAGGGTTGGTGTAGGGTCCCTTGCCTCTGTCTGTTAAGGGAAATCTGCAAATGACCCCCAGACCCAGCAGACCTTGCACGGCCTGCGCCAGCACCGGAGCAGAAGCAGGGACCAGGAGTACCCGGGACCAGATAATCTTAGGGAAGGCCGCACAGCAAACACCATCTTGTAGCCGGAGGACACTACCTCCTAAATCCACCGGTCTGAGGCGTGATGCCTCCAGACTTAAACAAGGTGCCGCAGCCATCCCCTCACACCAACGGGTGAGGGCGCCCCATCATGCTTGAGGGGACTTGGGAGAGGATTTGGGCTTAGCCCCCCCAGAGGAGCCAGGGTGTTGTCTTCTGCTCCTGGGACAGGGAGCTGCGCGAGCCCCCGCAAAGGACACCCCTGGTTCCTGTTTAACCCCATGGTGGGGGGTGGAAGGGGGGCCCTGGCCCCAAAGGGGCCGAGACAGCCGTCTGCACTGGGGTAACTTACCTCTCTTACCAAACCGGTCTAGACGGGCCCCAAACAGACGTAGCCCCCTTAAAGGGGAGCCCAGTAAGGGCCTTCTTCGCAGCATTGTCAGCACTCCACTGTCGCAGCCAGACCAAGCGACGTATAGCCACCACGATGGCAGAAGTTCTTGCACACATTCTGATGGTGTCATCCGATGCTACTAGAACAAAATTTAGAAATGCATCACAACTGGAGAGTGCATTAAACACCTCACAAGGGAGATCATCAGCGGCACTATGAAGCATATTTCTGACGAGGGTTCTAGTGGCCACAGCAGTAATGGCAGAGGCACAGACCGGGCGCAGCGCCGTCCCTGCACATGCAAAGGCGTGGGAGGCCAGTAGGTCAATGCGCCGGTCCTCAGCATCCCGCAGGGTAGTAGAATCAGGGGGATGTATGACAGGGGTGTTAGATAGCCCTATTAATGGGGACATCCACCTCGGGGGGGGGGGGGGGGGGGGGGGGGGAATGACCAACATTTAACCACCTCAGGCGGAAAAGGATACTTCCTATCCCAATCCCTTGGGACCCTGGGAAGTTTACTGGGGCACTCCCATTCCTTGAGCACAAGGGAATGGAAATGTGCCTGCTCTAGGAATTCCAAACGTGATGTTGCCATATGGAAGCGCTCCCCTCTTTGCCTGGGAGCCTCACCAGGGAGAGAGATAGACAGAACCTCAAAGTTCTGGGTCAATAATCTGTCAGTCATCCGGGGCCCAGGGGTCAGAGCCAGAATCGTCATGACCCCTTGGTCTCATCAGATGAGCCTGAGTCAGAAAAGAGCTCTCCATCAGAAGGGGTATAGCCACACAGATTCATAAACTCCTGAGATCCCATAGGGAAAACAGTATCATAAGGCGTCAGGTGCCGCTTCTTACCAGGGCCCTTACGCGCTAAGGACCTCGCAATAATCTGTTCAGCAGTAGGTAGTCTAGAAGACACATCAGGCTGAGAATCCCCACTTGTATGCAACTCAGCAGGAGTGAGATTTAAGCTTGGGGGAGAAGGTGAAGTGCAACGAGGTGCAGCCACTGGCAGGCCAGATTGCAAAGCCAGCGCTTGCTCAGCACAGGGTACGCAGACCCATGCCTTGTCAGCATCAGCATGAGGTTGTCCACACGCCATACACCGCCGGTCTTGTCCCAAAGGGACCCTGGTCACATTATCCTTAGATGCCTCCATATGGTGATTATTAGGCACAATATGCCAGTAGGGATTGACGCTATAAAGCAACCCTGGATGCCCCAATGACCCGCTAGGGAAGTGGGAGTAATTTTACAAGGCCCGACTATCAATTACACCGGGCCGGGAGAAGCCAATGGATTCACCCTCTGAAAGACACAATGAGAAGAAGGGTGTCAGAACCGAAACACACTACAGTGAAGTATAAAGTCGCCCGCGAGGGCACTTACGGACCACGGTAAGTAAGAACGTCACACGCGCGCGCGACCAGACAACATGGTGCCGAGTACCTCGAAGGGCGGGCCAGAGCGAGCCGTGACGCGGGGCGCGCCATGCCAGGCCCCCCTGAAGAGCGCGAAGTCCAACCGACAAGCAGCCAATGAGGACGCAGAGGCGTCTGAGGTAACGCCGCCGCCCGGCGCGGCACATCCATATGAAGGAAAAGGTGCGCGCGGCGGCATTTGCAGTGTAAAAAGACAAGTCAGCGCGGCGGTTGACACCACATGTACTAGTCCAAGCAGACATTACAAAAAGGCCATATGCATGTAATCACAATACTGACAGCCACACCCCCCCCCCCCTTTCTTTTCCCCCCGAAGGCTACAGGGAGAATGAGGGAGGATGGCGGCCCTTTGTACAGGGGCCACCGCTCCCCGGGCCTGGGACAATAATGCGGGAGGGGCATCCCATAAAGGCTCACCATCAGCCTATACCACCTACCCTTTGGTGGGGGACTGTTGTGGAGCAGGGCTCCTTAAGCACTCATGGTGCCGCCTACCTTCACCCGACCAGCGCAGCCCAGGCTGGGAAGCACATCACACGAAGGACGGGTGGGAATAGTCCAACAGGGCCGCAGGCTTTAATAGCCCCGCTCACCTGCGACAGAGTGATAATTTCATGTCTTCGCAGTAAGCACTGCAGAGAAATCTGGAGATTTGTGGGAGGTCCCCGGGTATTTGAAGGGCCAGGAGGAGCCTGTTTTACATGTCTCTGCAGTGCAGCGCCATCTGGCGGAGGATAACCCAAGTGTAAGTAATCTATCTGGAGCAGGACGTACTGTATACTAAGAATAAACACACCCTCAGTATCAGATTCTCCAAACAGTTCCCCCTCCTCTATACTCAGACCAATCATCATCATCAAACTCCAAAGCCGGCCCTGCCGGCGACAGGTGTCTTTTCTTAGCCTGGGCCTTACAGCCCACAGTGCCAGAAAGGATCCTCTCGATGCTGGCCAGGCGAGCACAAACATCAGAGTGCGACTCCCCACTAGTGACAGCGTCACTTGGGGTGCGTAACAGGCGGGGTGGTGTAGGCGATGAAGCGGGTGGTGCTGACCCAGAAGCCTGGGAAACCGCCTGCCACGTTATGGCCATTTGTGCACAAGGAATACAAATGAGCACATCCTCCCCCGTAAGGGATACCCCACAACCAACACACTGCCGGGATTGTCCCGAGGGAAGCCCCAGCCCGGTATCCTGCGAAGCCTCCATATGGTGATTTTTTGGGTAGTCGCAGTGACCCTAGGGAATTAAGCTGGTAAGCAACCCTGAGATGCCCCTTTAATGTCCCTGTGGGAGGATTTAACGGAAAATGCTAAGGAAGGGCCTAGGACTGGGAGAACCCCCTAATATTGCAACAGGGGAGTGCTCCTGAAAGACACAATAAGGGAGGCCCATAAGACAAGCACACCCCCTGCGGAGAGGGAGGCAGCCTAAGAGAAGAAAAAGGGGCCCACTGGGCACTCACAAAACACACAGGTCCGCAGTAGAATCGGCGGCAGCAGCACTTCTAAGAGTCCAGCACCGCAGGAAAGAGTGAGGAAGAAGGGGGGCGGGCCAGCGCAGAACGCAGGGACTCAGAATGCAGGGGACCCGCCACCCAGTACAGGGGAAGCGGATAAGACAGAAGGGACAGGGCATCCCAAACCGGGATCACCAACCCGGAAACCGCCTACCCCTTGTAATGGGGTCTCACGGAGGAGTCATGCTCCTTATAACACCTAGGAAGGTGTTGCCTACCCTCAACCAGGACCTACAGCCGAGGCTGGGAGGCTCATAAGGGGACATGTGAATAAAGGTCCAGGCAGAAATAGGGACAAAAATGGCCGGGCGCAGGCCCGGCTTACCTGCAAGGAATAGAAGGCTTCATCTTCTGACTTGCTCGTCGTCAAGCAGAGAAGGAACTGGGGAATTGGTGGGAGGTCCCGGGTGTATATGGACTGGGAGGAGCTCCTTTTTTTACATTCATCTCTGCTAAAGACCGCCCTCTAATGGAGACTACCCAGATGTCATGATTATGGAAGCGGAGTGTATGACACTTGGAATAAGCAATTCTGTGAGTACTCACCTGTAGAATTGTTTTTGTTCTTGCATGGCACGACCCGCTTCGGTATTCATTACAGTTGGGTTATTCCGCCACTAGGTGGCGCAGTGGTACTGCAGAAAGCTGTGGCATGTCCATGCCCCCTATAAAAATGGGATTAACCATAGAGTTCCCAGCGCAGACAAGCAGTGAGACAAGAAGCCGGGAGAGAATAAGGTAAAGAATGTAAAAAAGGTAAAAAAAAAAAAAAAAAAAAACCCCAATTAACTTGGAACAATCGCCATAAAGAGGCAACCAAGAAAAAACGACAACAAGGAGCAAGGGTGGGGCGAAGCGGGCCGTGCCATGCAAGAACAAAAACAATTCTACAGGTGAGTACTCACAGAATTGCTTTTTTCTTTATTGCATGGCACGGCCCGCTTCGGTATTCATTATAGTGTCCAGAATAGGGTGGGATCCCCAAAGAGTAACGGCCAGTAGTTCAAGTCACTACCGCCTGAAGCACCTTGCGGCCAAAAGCCTCCGCTGAGGCCTTAACATCAACATTGTAGAACTTGGAAAAAGTATAAACAGAAGACCAAGTAGCAGCCTTGCAAACTTGTTCAACAGAAGCTTGGTGCTGAAAAGCCCAAGAGGCAACAATAGCACGAATGGAATGAGCAATAATCCTAAAAGGGAGGTTCCTTTCCCTTAGCAGAATAGGCTTGAACCACCGCCTGACGGATCTACTTGCCGATAGTGGATTTAGCCGAAGGCAAACCCTTTCTAGGTCCAGAAGTGAGAACAAAAAGAGCATTAGACTTCCAGAAAGTCTCAGTAGCGACCAAATAAAACTTCAGAGCCCTGACCACATCCAGAGAATGCAGAGTCCACTCCTTGGAATTAGCAGGATTAGGACACAATGAAGGCAAGGCAATGTCCTGATTGAGATGAAAGGCAGACACAACCTTTGGTAAGAAACACCACCTTATCCTGATGCCTCTCAAAATAAGGAGGTTTGATGGAAAGCGCCGCTAGCTCAGAAACTCGCTTTACAGAAGTGATAGGCACCAGAAAGGCTACCTTAAGAGTCAACATAGGCAAGGCAGACTCACGGATAGGCTCAAAGGGAGGCCCTTGCAGAGCAGACAACACCAGATTCAAATCCCAGACTGGTAGCAAAGGCTTACCGGGTGGACGCACATGAGAAACACCCTGGAAAAAGGTTTTAACCAACCGGTGATTGGCAAAAGATCTTTGGAAAAAATTGCCAGAGCTGACACATGGCCTTTTAGGGTACTAAGTTGAAGGCCCAGATCCAAACCATGTTGCAAGAATTCCAGAATCCTGGGAATAGAAAACACCCGACAGGGAAGAGACTTGGACTCACACCAGGCAATGTAAGCATGCCAGACCCTGTAATAGATAAAGGACGAGGACTTCTTCCTAGCCCGAATCATAGTATCAACAACAGAGGCAGGCAACCCCTTTTCCATCAATATGGAGGTTTCAGCAGCAAAGCCGTTAAAGCCAGAGTTTGTAAATTGGGATGACGTAGCTGCCCCTGAGTGAGAAGATCTGGATCCTTGGGCAAGACGTGCCAGTCTACTGCCAACTGCACGACATCTACGAACCAAACTCTTCTTGCCCAACAATGGGTCACCAGGATGGCTGGTACCCATTCCTAGGCTATCTTGCGCATGACCCTGTCCAGGAGAGGAAACAGAGGGAACAGAGACACAAATCTGGGAAGTTTGTGATTGTGACAGGACGCAAACAGGTCCACATCCGGCTGACCCCAGCGGTGACAGAGGGAGAGAGAAACACCCTGTTGTTGAGAGACCACTCCCCCAGACGAGACGTCCCCCTGCTCAGGGAGTCCGCCACCTGGTTCTCCACCCCTGGAATGTAGACCGCCGAGATGCAGGGAACATGCTGTTCCACCCAAGACAGGATCAGGGACACTTTCTTGAAGGCTCGCTTGCTCCGAGTCCCTCCCTGAAGATTGATGTAGGCCACCGCCGTCTGGTTGTCTGAGCGGATCTGAACAGCCCGACCCCGAAGGTGAGTGGATAGGCGAGAAAGAACCAACCGGATCGCCCTCAGTCCCAGGACGTTGATGGAAGCATGGGCCTCACCGAACCTGGAACCTCAGGGACATCCAGAAGCCTCCCCAGCCGGTCAGACTGGCATCCGTGGTGACCGTTTCCCAGCACGGGGGCAGGAAGGTCCTGCCCCCCAGAAGGTTCCTTGAGTCCAGCCACCACGAGAGAGACCGTCCAGCCAGGGGACACAGAACAAATTCCTGATCCAGGGACACAGGGTCCGGATCCCAACAGCAGAGCCCGAGCCTGCAGCTGAAAACCCTCCACCTTCTTGCTGAGGAAGGAACACCTTGACCTGAGAGGCAACCAGAGTCATGCCCAGAAAGGACCTCACCAAGGACGGGGACAGAGAAGACTTGGGATAGATGATCACCCAGACTCCAGAGTGGATGTCACTATTTGAGTGTCCCGCTCTGCCTGAGGAAAAGACTCTGCCACAATCAGGATGTCGTCCAGGTAAGGAATGATGTGGATGCCCTGGTTCCTTAGCAGAGCCATCACTCCCGCCAGCACCTTGGTGAACACCCAAGGTGCCGAGGTGATACCGAAGGGTAGAGCCACAAACTGGTAATGCTGATTCTGCAGCTCGAACCTTAGAAATCTCCTGGAAATGACCTGGGAAGATAGGCACATGAAGATGAGCATTCTTGATGTCCACAGTGATGAAGTCGCCCGAGCAAAGGGTACTGACAGCAGAGCGCAGCGTCTCCATGCGAAATGTCTTGAATCTGACAAATTTGTTGAGGCCCTTCAGATCAAGAATGGCCCTCAGAGAGCCGTCCTTTTTGGGGACCGTGAAAATACAATTCTGTGAAATACTCACCTGTAGAATTGGTATTATACGTATACAGTACGTCCTGCTCCAGATATAATACTTACACTTGGGTTATCCTCCGCCAGATGGCGCTGTGCACTGCAGACATGCAAAAAACAGGCTCCTCCCGGCCCTTCATATACCGACGGACCTCCCACAAATCCCCAGCATTGAAAATCAGTGAACCAGAAGCCGGGAGAACCAAAAACAACTGGTAATGATGATAATGATATCAATCATAACAATCACCATACAGGGGATCCAGAAGAATGCAAAAACCAGGGTGGGGTGGAGCAGGATGTACTGGATACGTATAATACCAATTCTACAGGTGAGTATTTCACAGAATTGTATTATTGTAATTATACAGTACGTCCTGCTCCAGATATAATACTTACACTTGGGACATCCAATAGCAGTGTCCATAAAGTAGGGTGGGATCCCCAACAAAAAGGCACAGCAGACAGAAAAGGCACTGTCACCTGCAACCTTGCTACCAAGAGCGACATGAGCAAAGGCTCTAAGTGTCAACAATTTAAAATCTCTTGAAAAGGTACTAACAAAAAAAAGTAGCGGCATAGCAAACTTGTTCAACAAAGCCTGGCGCTGAAGGCCAAAAATACCAAGGCACCAGTAGAATCAGAATAAAGGTGAGAAGAAACTCTTCCCCTCAAAGGAATAGGCCTGAGTAACAGCCTGACAAGATTAAACGCCAACAGTAGTCCAGGAAAAAGCCAAACTTTCCCTAGGACCAGAAGGGACAAACATCCAAGTAAAGGCTAGACCAAGGGCCGCTTAGCTCTTGGAAGCAGACGAGATCAAGCACATACAAAAAGGTAGGTGTCCACAAACTCCAAGGGGCATCAGTCCCCCTAAGGGACAAGAGACAATCCAGGAAAAAATTCCAGCACCTATTGAAAAATAGATCCCCTTGCCTCAGCGTTACTAGGAATAATAGCACAGAAGAAAGACAATGTCTAAAATACCTGAGCCTAAGACACCACCATAGGCAGAAGGTCCAGCGTAAGCAGACCACCACCTTATCCTGGAGCATATCAATGGAACGAGGGCTAGCTAAACAGAGTCGCCCGCTCCGACACACGCCTGACTGAAGTAACAGTCCCAGAAGGACAGCCTGAATGGTAAAAGACAGCCAGACAGCCTCTTGGATCGGTCCAAAAGGAACACCCCGCAAGGCAAAACAGACTACAAATTCAAATCCCAACAGGGACCATAGAATTAAGTGGAAAACTCAGTGAGCAATCCCCAAAGAATGCTTAGCCAAGGAAGTAAGCAAAAGACTTCTACAGGAAGGCGGACAGGGCAGAACCTGACCCTTCAGAGTACTAAGTTGGAAAGCCAACTCCAAGCCATAACAACTCTAGAGCCCTGGGAACAGAAAACGCCCAACAGGGAAGAGACCTCGACTCACACCAATCCATATGGGTATGCCATACCTCATGAGGGATGGAAGAAAAAGAAGCTTGCTCTTAGGCTCCCAATAGTTACGAACACAGAGAAGAAGAGCAAGTCTCCATAAAGACGGAAGAATCAGCAGTCAGGCCAGCTAGGCCAGAAACTGTAGATTGGGGTGACGTAAAGGAGGCCCTGAGCAAACAGGGCGGCACCCCTAGCAGAACGTACAGATCTACCACCCTCGGTATCACTTCTGCAAATCCACACTCCACTAGGCCACCCAGGGGCCACCAGTATCAATGGTCCCCCTATCAGAGCAATTCTGCTCAGAGCCCCGCCTAGCAGGGGAAACGGGGATTCGACAGACCAGAATGTCCTGTCATAACGTTACTAAAGCATCATGACCACGGCCAGAGGCAGGGAAACGAGGGGCGAGAGCTAGGAATAGTGACGGGGCACCAAACAGATCCACACTGGTTGAACCTCAGTGACACAAGGATCAGCACATCCCGTCGCAGAAGGACCTCCACCAGAGTGAATATCACTGATGAGGAAACATTATCCTCCACCCAGATCAGGAACATATACCTTCCTGAGGGACCATCCTGCTCCAGGTCCCACGCAGATGATTAAGGTAGGCCACAGTCAGACAGACCGAGCGCCGCCAACAGGCAGGCCATGAAGAGGAGAAGTCAAGCGAGATAGTGCCAACCTGAAAACACACCGTTTCAATATTGATAGGTGCATGGACCTCCTAAAAGGCCCCACCTCCCCCAGACCCACATGGGGTTACAGAAGAGAACCTCCCCATCAACCCGATAGGTTGGCATCCATGGTGACCATCTCTAGGAAGGGCAAAAAGGGAACTGCCCCCAGACAGGTTCCTAGAGTACATCCACTCCAAGAGGGACTCCTAACCAGGGGGGAAAGGCACACATGACCCTGCTCCAGGGATGCTGGGTTCCTGTCCTGTATTAACAACAGAAGTTGCAGAAGGGCCCCAGGTAGAAGAATATAAGGGACTTCTTCTAAGCAAGGCACCCAAACGGGCCCACCAGCTGCATTCCTGCATGGTGAAGGGACGGGAACAGCAAAGAGGGGCTGAGCCCACGCAACCAGATTGTCCACCTTATAGCTGAGGAAGTAAGATTCTCGCCTGAACCGAGTCTAGATGCATCCCTAGGAATGGAGATACCAATCAAGGGGACAAGGAGGACTTGAGGGTAATGAACACCCATCCAAATGACTCCCAATGGACATCACCAGCAGAGTAGCTAACTCGACCTGACGTAGAGATTGGGAAGCGAGGCAAGGACGACCGGGTAGGTCTCACGCGGACGCCCCTTGGTCTCGTCAGAGACATAGCCGCCATCAATACCTTGGTGAGCACTCTGGAGGCAGAAGAGAGGCCAGATAACAAGGCCACATATTAGCAGTGTTGGACTCCCAACACAAACCTGAATAGCCTTGGTGTCTAGAAGACACAGGGATGTGAGCATAAGCATCCTTGAGCTCCCCAGACGGCAAGGGCCCACTGGGCGCAAGGGGCTGATGGCCCATCTCAGATTTTTTATGCAGAAACTGCCTGTAATAGTAGAATTGCCGAAAACCTGTGAATCCAAAAGGGCAGACTGACTCATCCCTTTGGGGAAATGTGAAGAGGTTGGCGTGGCGGCACCTGCCTCTGCCTGATAAAGGCAGACTGCAAGTGACCTCCAGACCCCGCAGGCCGTGCATGGCCTGCACCAGCACCCGAACAGAGGCAGGGACCCGGAGTACCCTGACAATCTTGGGGGGAGGGGGCCGCGCAGCAACTTTATCCTGTATCCGGAGGAAACTACCTCCTGTAACCACCAGAATGAGGTAAGATGCCTCCTGATAGGAGCAAGGTGCTGCAGTCATTCCCTCACCCAGGCGGGCGAGGGCGCCCCATCATGCTTGAGGGGATTCGGTGGAAGATTTAGGCTTAGCCCCATCGGGGGGCCCAGAGCGTTGTCTGCTGCTCGTGGGGCAGACAGACCCCTGGTTCTTGTTTAACACTATGGTATGTAGGGGGAGGGTTGTCCCTGTCCCGAGGGGGCCGAGACGGCCGCCTGCGTTGGGGTGATTTGCCCTTTTTTCCAAACAGGTCCAGACGGGCCCCAAACAGGCGTTGCCCTCTAAAGGGAAGCCCGGTCAGAGTCCTTTTAGCAGCATCGTCAGCACCCCACTGTCGCAGCCAGACCAAGCGACGTATAGCCACCACAAGGGCAGAAGTCCTCGCACACATTCTAATGGTGTCATCCATAGCTAAAAGGATAAATCTTACCAATACATCCCAACTGGAGAGTGCATTAAACACCTCCCAGGGAAGATAATCAGGGTGATGCTCAAGCATCCTTCTGATGAGGGTTCTGGCAGCCACTGCAGTGATGGCCGCGGCACAGACCATGCGCAGCGCCGTTCCTGCGCAAGCAAAGGCGTGAGAAGCCAGCTTATCCATGTGCCGGTCATCGGCATCCCGAAGGGTCCTATAAGCAGGAGCTGCAATAAGGGGGGGTTAGGAACCCCAACGATCGGTGCATCTATCACAGGGGGCGATGACCAACAATTAACCATCTCAGGGGGGAAAGGGTATTTCCAATCCCAGTCCCCTGGGGCTCCTGGAAGTTTACTGGGGTGTTCCCATTCCTCGAGTACAAGAGCCTGGAAGTGAGCCTGCTCTAGAAAATCCAAGTGCGGTGTCGCTGTATGGAAACGCTCCCCTCTCGGCTTGGGAGCCGCGTTAGGGAGCGAGATAGACAGGGCCTTAAAGATCCTAATCAACAAACCAATGGTGTCAAACTGGTTCCAGTCTTTATGGCCAGGATCGTCATGACTCCTCGGCTCCTCATCAGATGAGCCTGAGTCAGAGAACAGCCCTCCATCAGAAGGAGTACAGGCACGTAGTAGCCTGTAGTAGTAGTGAACTCCTCCGATCCCATAGCAAAGGCAGAAGCAGGGGGCGTCGAGGACCGCTTCTTGCCAGGGCCCAAGCGCTTTGTCGACCCCGTAATAATCTGGTCAGCCGTAGGCAGTTTGGAAGACGCAGCCGGCAGCAACTCCCCACTCGTATGCGACTCAGCAGAAGTGAGATTTAAGCCTGGGGAAATTGGAGTATTGAAGCGAGGTGCAGCCACTGGCAATCCTGGTTGCAGGACCAGTACTCGCTCGGCACACGGTGCGCACACCTGTGTCCTGTCAGCATCAGCGTGGGGATAGCCACACGTTATACACAGCCGGTCTTGTCCCGGAGGGACCCCGGTCACATAATTCCGAGATGCCTCCATATGGTGATTATCAATGCAATAATGTCAGTAGGGATTTATGCAATAAGCAACCCTGGATGTCCCAAGGACCCGCTAGGAATGTGGGAGAATTTTTAGTAAGCCCGCTACAATTTATGTTAGGCCGGGAGAAGCCACCGGAGTCTTTAACGTCTGAAAGACATAAGGGGAACAAAAGGTGTCAGGGTCATGCGCAGCTAGAAAAAATACTAATGATGAAATCACCCGCGAGGGCACTTACAGACCAGGGGAGGAGAAAGACCGCCAACACGCGTGAGCGCGAAGATCAACAAAATGGCGCCAACCAAACCTCGAAGGGCGGGCCTAATCTGGGCGTGACGCGGAGCGCGCCACGCCAGGTCCCCGCCTCCCCCAAAGAGGCGAAGCTCTGAAGCAGCCGTCAAGGCTTGACAATCCAGCATAGGATATGCTAACAAAAGCATCTGCTAATGGATACTTTTAGTCTGACGACGCCGCCATCAGTACAGTATTTTATAATAAAAACGAGAAGGCAAAGACGGCGGCGGCCAAAATAGAAAGAGCAAGCAGCGCGGCTCTGACACCCAGATGCCAGTAAAGGCGAAACTACGGCCATAAGCGTGACAGTACAGTACACAGAGACCGCCAAAGACACACACACACACCCCCCCCCCCATTCTTTTCCCCTGAATACGGGGGGAAACGAGGGAGGATGGCGACCCTATACACAGGGCCCACCACTACACGGGGCAATAATGCGGGAGGGACATCCACTAGAGGCTCACCATCAGCCTAAACCGCCTACCCTTTGGTGGGGGACTGCGGTGGAGCATGGCTCCGTTAAGCACACATGGTGCTGCCTACCTTCACCCGACCAGCGCAGCCCAGGTTGGGAGGCACATCACAAGGAGGACGGGTGGGAATAAGCCAACAGGGCTGCAGGCTGTAATAGCCCCGCTCACCTGCGAGAGAGTGATACTTCATGTCTTCGCTACAGAGAAATCTGTGGATTTGTGGGAGGTCCCTCGGTATATGAAGGGCCGGGAGGAGCCTGTTTTTTGCATGTTTGCAGTGCACAGCGCCATCTGGCGTAGGATATCCCAAGTGTAAGTATTATATCTGGAGCAGGACATACCGTATACTTAGAATAATATTGGAATAGTACCCCTGACCCCTTTCTTGATGGGGCACCAAACAAATGACTCCAGACTAACAGGCAATGAACCACCAGAAGCAACCCTTGAGCAGACAGGGGCTTTAAAGACATCCGGGATCTGATGAATCTTGGGGGCGGCCAGGCTGCAAACTCCATCTTGTAACCGGAGGACACTACCTACTGAATCCACCGGTCTGAGACATGAAGCCTCCAGACAAGAGTAAAGAGCCGAAGCCGTCCCCCCACCCGAATTGGTGAGGGCGCCCCTTCATGCCTGAGGGGGCTTGGGAGAGGGTTTGGGCTTAGGATTCCAGGAGAGACCGGGACGACCACGGGGTCTGCCACGTCCCCAAGAATCTTTGCGACCACTGAGAGGAGGGAGCCACGGCCCCCTCTGGGAATACGGAAGGAAGGGAGGGGGGCAGAGGACCCCCGAAAGGGCAGAGACTGCCTCCTACGCTGAGGCAGCCTTCCAGCCTTGGCTAGAACATCAAGACTATCCCCAAATAGCCGCAGCCCCATGAAGGGGAGGTCAGTGAGAGCTTTCTTAGCCGCAGCAACAGCTGCCCACTGGCGCAACCAGAGTGGCGCATAGCCTACCACACATCCGCACAGCATCATCCATAGCAGTAAGGATAAAGGCCAACAAAATCAGAGCAAAGTAAGAGTCCTATATTCCTACCCCACACCACCAGCTGTTGCGCCATCAATGAGACGCTTGAGCAGCTTCTTAAGGGCAATAGCAGTAATGGCGGCAGCACATACCGGCCGCAAGCCAGCCCCCACACAGGTAAAAGCATGGCAGGCCAATTGATCCATGCGTCCCTCAGAGTGGTAATGTCAGGGGAAGGCATGACCGAAGTATTGGACAAGCCTAGCACGGGAGCATCCACTTCAGGGGGAAATGACCACCTCTTAACAAGATCAGTAGGAAAGGGATACCTTTTATCCAAACTCTTGGGCACAGCAGGCAGCTTGATAGGACGTTCCCATTCTTTAAGCACCAAAGTGGTAAAATGTTCCTGCTCAGGGAACTCTAGACGCTGTTTACCAGGGCGAAAAAGCTCCCCCTGCTTTCTCATAGCTACCTCAGGGGCAGCAATGTGCAAAATTTCAAAAATATGTGACCGCAGATTATCAGTGGTACCTCAGGGTACCATGATTCCTCTCCGGACGCAGACCCAGGGTCACTATCGCAATCCTCCTGCTGGTTCCCAGAGGAGTCAGAATCCTGGGAGAGCTCCCAGCTACCAAGATCAATCCCCACATACACCTCAGTAAGGGGAGCGGGCCTGGGATCCAGGTGTCGCTTCTTGCCAGAGGCCTTCCTAGGAACAGTCCTGGCAAGCTGCTTTTCAATGTTAGCCACCTGCAGAGCCAAATCAGAATGCGACTCCCTGCCAACATTCCCCTCAATGGGGCCCAATTGCAGGAGCGGGGGAGTAGGTGAAGCCGAGTGAGGCGCAGAGCTGGGAGGCGAAGCAGGCAAACCAGCTTGAAGCGCAAGGACACTTTCAGCGCACGCAATGCACACCGTGACAGTTACTCACAGGAGATACCCCACACATGGAACACAGCAGGGCTTGCCCCGAAGGGCCCCCAAGCACGCTATCCCCAGAAGCCTCCATATGGTGATTAACACAGGCGCAATAGAAGCCACCCAGCCACCCGGGATGGCCCCAGAAGTCAATAAAGGGAGAATGAGGGGGAGGAAGGAGTGGAGCCGGGAGAAACCACAACCCAATGGTATCCCGCCTGAAAGACATAAGTAAAAACACACATGAGCATCCCGCAGCAAATACACCCAAATTCAAATAAAAAAAACCCCAAGGGGGACTCACGGACCAAAGACACTGCGGGGTCACACAGGCACAGACCGCTGGATAAGGCAACCCACCGGAGGAAGCAGTGCTGCAGCCAGGAAGGGAAAAATCCAGACGCGCAGCTTTTCCAAAATGGCGCCGGCAAAGGTACCTCGAGGGGTGGGCCGTGGGGGGGGGGAACAACGCGATACGCGGCAGCTAAACACACCACAAAATACGCAAAGAAAGTCAAAACACCACAGATATCACCATTCGCGGCTACCTCTCCGACGAGAGGCGAGCAGCCATGGCCAGGTTGTGGGGGGACCCCAAAAGATAAATAAGGGGACACAGTCCCCAAACTACTTAACCCCTCAAAACAGAACAGGACAGAAACTCTGCATCCCCATTAGGCTCATCATAAAGCCTATGGCTGGCTACCCTTTGTGGTACAGGGTCTGCGGCTTGGAGCTGCGTTCCAGGAGCACTTGACCCTAGTGCTCTTCTACTTTCACCCAATCTGTCAAGCCAAGGCTGGGAGGCAGTGAGGGTCCAGAAACGGATGGAAATATATATGCAGGGCTGCAGGCTTGGTTGCCCCGCTCAACTGCGCAAGAGAGCCATCTTCTAACTTTGCAGTATCACTGCAGAGGAAACACTGGGAACTCTATGGTTAATCCCGTTTTTATAGGGGGCCGGGACATGCCACAGCTTTCTGCAGTACCACTGCGCCACCTAGTGGCAGAATAACCCAACTGTAATGAATACCGAAGCGGGCCGTGCCATGCAATGAAGAAAATCTCGCTGCTGAGGTACCTTTCCCCCAGGCGCGAGGAGCTCCTGCTCAGGGAATCTGCCTCCAGGTTTTCTACCCCGAGATGCAGGTAACATTCTCCTCTGCCCAAGACAGAATCTGGGTCACCTCCAAGTCCCAGCCGTCTGATTGTCCGAGCGAACCTGGATCGCACGGCCCCTTAAGTCAAGAGAAGCAGCACCAACCGGCTCGCTCTCAGCTCCAGGAGATTTATGGGCAAGCGGTTCTCCTGCAGACCCCACTGACCCTGGATCTTCTGGGTCTGCCAAACGCCTCCCCAGCCTGTCACACTGGCATCCGTGGTAACTATCTCCCATTGGGGAGTTAAAAAGGACTTGCCCACCAGCAGGTTCCAGGAGTCCAACCACCACAAGAGGTACTGCCTGGCCAGGGGGGAAAGCGAAAATTCCTGTTCCAGAGTTTCCTGCATCCGATTCCAGCTGGTCAGCAGGTTCAACTGAAGAGGTCTCATGTGAATTTGGGCGAAAGGCACTGCCTCGAAGCATGATACCATTAGGCCCACCAATCTCATCCCCAGACAAATTGTTGGCCGCTGACAAGACAGCAAGGCCTGCACCTGCGTCTGGAGACCCAAAACCTTCTGCTGTGGCAGAAAAACCTTGACCTGAGCGGTGTCTATCGACATTCCCAGGAAGGATCTCACTGTTGAGGGATTGAGAAACGACTTGGGGTAATTGACTACCCAGCCGAAGGCCTCCAGGGTTGACAACACAGTTTCGCTCTCGGCCTGCTTAAGGGACTGGGCCGCAATCAGCAAGTTGTTTAGATAGGGCAGTACATGAATGCCCTGGGTCCTCAAGATCGCCATGATGCCCCCCAGCACCTTGGTGAAGACACGGTGGGCTGAGGATATCCCGAATGGCAGAGCCACAAACTAGTAATGCTGATCCTCTGGGAGAAGCCAGGAGAATTAAACAATCCAAACTATCAACTATAACAATGATAACAATCACCGTACAGGGGAACCAAGATAATGCAAAATAAGGGTGGGTTGGAGCAGGACGCACTGTATACTCATAATACCAATTCTACAGGTGAGTAATCACAGAATTGTATTCTTGGTATACAGTACGTCCTGCTCCAAATCTAATACTTACAGTTGGGACATCCAATAGCAGTGTCCATAAAGTAGGGTGGGATCCCCAAGAAAAATCAGCAGCAGGCAGTTTAAACCACTGCCACCAACCTTGCGGCCAAAAACAGCGTCAGCTGAGGCCCTAACATCAACCTTGTAAAACTTTGAAAAAGGTATGAACAGAAGACCAAGTAGTGGCCTTGCAAACTTGTTCAACAGAAGCCTGTTGCTGAAAAGCCCAAGAGGCACCAATAGCACGAGTGGAATGAGCAGTAAGGCAGAAGGGAGGAATCTTCCCCTTAGCAGAGTAGGCCTGAATCACAGCCTGACTAATCCACTTGCTGATAGTAGACTTGGCAGGAGCCAAAAACCTTCCTAGGACCAGAAGGGACCACAAAAAGAGCATCAGTTTCCTGAAAGGTGCAGTAGCCACCACACCACATCCAAAGAGTGCAAAACCCTCTCCTTAGCATTGCTAGGATTAGGGCACAAAGAAGGAAGAACAATATCCTGATTCAAATGAAAGGCAGACACTACCTTAGGCAGAAAGTCAGGTTTGAAACGAAACACCACCTTGTCCTGGTGTCTCTCATAGTAGGGGGGCTGAATGGAAAGTGCCGCCAACTCAGACACACGCCTGACCAAAGTGATAGCCACCAGAAATACAACCTTGAGCGTAAGAATGGCCAAGACAGCATCCTGCACAGGTTCAAAGGGAGCACCCTGCAAGGCTGACAGAACCAAGTTCAGATCCCAAACAGGTACCATAGGCTTACGTGGGGGGCGCACATGAGTGAAAAGTCATGATCAGAGGGTGCTGAGCAAAGGACTTCTGGAAGAAAATAGCCAGGGCAGAAACCTGACCCTTCAGAGTACTGAGCTGGAGTCTCATCTCCAACCCATGCTGCAGGAACTCCAGAATCCTGGGAATAGAGAAGACAAGACAGGGAAGAGACTTAGACTCACACCAGTCAATGTAGGCACGCCAAACCCTGAAATAAATGGAAGAGGAAGACTTCTTCCTAGCTTTAATCAAAGTATCCACAACCGAGGAAGACAGCCCCTTCTCCGTCAAGATGGAGGTTTCAGCAGCCAAGCCGTCAAAGCCAGAGTTTGTAAATTGGGATGGCGTAGTGAGCCCTGAGTGAGCAGATCTGGCACCAAGGGCAGAGCGTACTGATCTACTGCCAGTTGCACCACGTCTGCGAACCACACTCTTCTTGGCCACCTGGGGGCCACCAGAATTGCTGGCACCCCTTCCAGAGCAATCTTGCGCAGAACTCTGCCCAGCAGGGGAATTGGAGGGAAGACATACAGGAACTGAAAGTCCTGCCATGACATTGCTAGCGCATCCGAGGTCAAGGCCAGAGGATCCTGGGACAGAGACAAGCTGGGAGCTTGTGACTGTGGCGGGACGCAAACAGATCCACATATGGTTGGCCCCAACGGTGACACAGATTGAAACACCCTGCTGCATAGGGACAATTCTCCCTGGCGAGAGGTCCCCCTGCTCAGAGAGTCCGCCAGGCGATTTTCCACCCCCGGGAAGTACACAGCCGATATGCAGGGGACATTGGCCTCCGCCCAAGTCAGGATCAGAGACACTTCCTGGAGGGCCCCCTTGCTCCGGGTCCCTCCCTGATGATTGATGTAGGCAACTGCCGTCTGGTTGTCCGAGCGCACCTGAACAGGCAGGCCCAGAAGGTGAGTAGTCAAGTGAGCCAGAACTAGCCTGATCGCCCGCAGTTCCAAGACATTGATAGGTGTGTGACCGTCTCCCAGGAAGGAGCAAGAAAGGATCTGCCCCCTAACAGGTTCCTTGAGTCCATCCACCACGAGCGGGACCTCCTGACCAGGGCGGGAGAGCACCCAGACCCTGTCCAGGGACGCCGGGTCCTTGTCCCATACTGACAATAGGTGAAGTTGCAGAGGCCTCAAGTGGAACTGAGCATAAGGGACCGCTTCGAAGCATGCCCCCATCAGGCCCACCAGCTGCATCCCCTGCCTGATGGAGGGATGTGGACAAGCTAGGAGGGACTGAGCCTGTGCAATCAGACTGTCCACCTTCTGTTAGGGAAGGAAGATCCTTGCCTGAACTGTATCCAGATTCATTCCTAGGAATGGAGTTACCAAGGAAGGGGACAGTGAGGACTTGGGGTGGTTGATCACCCATCCAAATGACTCCAGAGTGGACACCACCAGCTGAGTATCCAACTCTGCCTGATGTAGAGACTGGGAAGTGATGAGAATGTCGCCCAGATAGGGAAGCACGCGGACGCCCTGACACCTGAGCAGAGACATCACGCCGGCCAGCACCTTGGTGAACACCCTGGGAGCTGAAGTGAGGCCAAAGGGCAAGGCCACAAACTGGTAGTGTTGATCCATCAGAGCGAACCTGAGGAACCTTTGATGACCTGGGAACACAGGAATATGAAGGTAAGCATCTTTGATGTCCACAGAAGTCATGAAATCCCCTTGGTGCAGGGAACGGATGGCAGAGCGCAGAGTTTCCATGCGAAAGCGCCTGCCCCTGACAAACTTGTTGAGGATGTTCAAGTCCAGGATGGGCCTGACAACCATTTTTTTGGGGTACTGTGAATAAGTTGGAAGAAAAGCCCTTGCCTCTTTCTCTTAAAGGGACCTGGCAGATGACCCCCAGCTCCAGGAGGCCTTGCACTGCTTGCACTAGCTCCTGAGCTGACACAGGGTTCTAAGGAATCCAGGATCTGATGAATCTTGGAGGGGGATCAGCAGCAAACTCCAACTTGTAACCGGAGGACACTACCTCCTGAATCCACCGGTCTGAGACATGAAGCCTCCAGATATGAGCAAAGTGCTGCAGCCGTCCCCCCACCCAGATGGGTGAGGGCGCCCAATCATTGCAGAGAAATTCTGGGGATTTGTGGGAGGTCCCCGGGTATTTGAGGGGCCGGGCACAAACATCCTCCCCTAGAGCCCCAAATCCTGAGCAGAGCAAAGACTTGGCATTTTGAATTCACTCTGTTGGCGAAAAGATCTCCAGGAAATCCCAGAGATTGACAAGCTTGTAGAAGACTCCCATCTGTTAAAATGTTTAGTTTTCCCCTGATGTGTACTGCACGCATGGATGCTGTGAAGGCGATGATGATTCAGATAAGCCACCACTGTGGCATTGTTCGACATGATCAGGACTTCCTGACCCCTTATCTCCTGTTCTAGGTGGTTCAAGGCTAACTGAACCGCCTTCAATTCCCTGAAATTTGAACATTTTCTGGCCACTGATCTGAGAGCGAGGAGCTTTGGCTCCCCAGCCGTGGGACTTGCGACCGTCGTGATCTGAACTGGATTACCTTGGTACCAGGGCCTTTCCTGGGAAAAATTTCCCGGGCTTGACCACCACTGAAGAGACAAACTGGTTCCATAATCCTTACCAGAGACTTTAGGTCTCTGTTCGAGGAATGCAGGAAGGCAGCCTAAAGGGGTCTTGAGTGCAATGGGCCCAGAGAACCACAGATACAGCAGATTTCATGAGACCTAGCAGAAAAAGAATCTGTGTTAAGGAAACTGTTGGATGAGGCACAAAGTCCTTTCTAGGGAACTGCTGATCAGGTAGCCTAAGTAGATATAGGTCTATGGAGCAAGATTAGACTTTTCCCCATTTATAATCCAACAGAGCTGTTCTCACATTGCTCCCTGATTGGTGCTAAAAGAAAATCATCTAAATATGCCACAGTGCCTATCTGATTTAGCCTCAGATGAGCCATTGCTTCTGCAAGGTCTTTCGTGAGTACCCTAGGTGCGGATGATTGCTCAAATTGCCAGTGACAGACTACCCCATCTATCAGTGCAAATCTCAGGAACTTTCTGCGAGAGGGGAGAATGGAAATCTTTATACAAGCATCCTGAAGGTCTAATAGAGACCATCCAGATGTTTCGTATAGAATATCCCTGAGGGTAAAAATGGACTCCATATGGAACCTCTTGTACCCGTTTACCTGGTTTACTCTCTTTAGATTCAGGATTAAATGAAATTATCCCAACGATTTATGGACCATGAAGAGAGTAAAAACCTGTTTTCTCAGGTACTAAGGAACCTCTAACACCACTTTAGATATGGAATCACCAAGGGTAGAAGCTTGGAATCTTACCAGATCCCTGGGACAATCTGATACTTTGAAATGTTTCTGAGGTCTTGCAGAGAACTGGTACCCACCTTGAATTATCTGGCGTATGAAAAGGTTCACCAAGTTCTTCTGCCAGGCCGGAAAAAAAAAAAAAAAAAAAAAAACAGCAGGTCTTGTACAGGTACAAGTCTTACTCCTACCGGCAATGCGCCAGGATTGCTATTTAGGCTGCTGAGGAGACCAGTGTCTCCTAGGTTCTGTACCTCAAAAATAAATTGGCTTCTTAGCCTCCATATGCGGTAGAAGAGGATTCTCTTGACCGCAAACTTCTTCCCTTGTTCAGAGAAGTGGGTTAAGACCTTCTCCAACTAAGACCCCAAAACGATCTTACCTTCAAAAGGGGATACCACACAAGAGAGATTTGGACGATTGGTCACCCTTCCAGGTCTTTAACCAGAGAGCTCTACGGGCACAGTTAAGACCATGCTTTTCGAGTTATCCCAGATTCATTTGGATGCTGCATCTGAAATAAAGTCCTCAAAGGGGAAAAGCCACTTAAGGGACTTGGAGAAGAAGAAATGGAACCTTCCACTCCCTGTTGATAATGTCCTTAAAGTTATACTAAAGGCAAGCCTTTGTTGTCCCGTTGTTGCACTGTCCCAAACTTCAATCCGGTTTCAAAAAGACCCTGTGGTTCCTAAGCTATTTAAAAAAGGAATAGAACATAGGAGATGCAGAGAAACAATGATGAGAAGCCGTGGGTGTGGCAACAGTGATGTGATGAAAGCACACTGTGTGCTTTACATATTGATAACGCGCGTGCCCGCTCTATATCATAGTATATCAACCAAAAGAAGGCGGCCATCTGGGGAGTATTCTCCTCACATATGCAGACTTTATAGCAGGTGAAGAAGAAGGCAAGAATACGTACATGCCACCAAGCCCTCCAAAGAGACCTTGTGGCCCAAGTGAAACACTTGCACCCCTTCTACCACTGAAACTGCAAGGGGAAAAAGCCCAATATCTGGGTCCTAATCTGGAGACTGCAACCAGCTCCAGGGAACGGAACTTCCAGTGCAAAGTGGACATAAAGGTGGAGGGGGGGGGGGGCCTAATCCAGGCAGTAGTGGGTCACCACCAGAATTCTGCCAGAGAGAGGGGAGGAGGCCCCACCATTCTCCCAGGGGGAAAAAAAAAAAATCGGGACGTTACATCCAGCCTGTTTCCTGGGAGAGAAAACAAAACACCGAGGCCTGGAAGGAAGGGCAGGCTTTTAATCTTGTCCAGTTTGTGTTTCCTATTTTAGGTGGAAGGGGTTAATTGGCTAGCCGTCCTGGAGGACATTTGGGGAAAACACAGTACTATTCACATTTGTGGAGGCATTCCCCAGTTAGATATTTAAAATACAAGATCATATTAACAATCAAATGCAACTAATCTAGATGCTCGAAAGAGAAACTGTAAGAGAAGGAATGTCGTTCCAGTATAAATTGGCTTGCCAGGAGGACCAAACCTCCTGCCCGTAAAAACTCCTGCTCCTGTGTTCCCGCCTGCCCGGTAAACTTCACTGGCTGCCGGCAGTTACATAGGGAAGACAGAAGTAATGGTGCTGGGGAAAGGGATTCCACTGGTATTCAGTGTGGAGCAATTGATGTTCCCCTTCTACGTGTAAAAAGAATGTTAATCTACCACCATGCCTCTTTAAACATTTTGATTTACAACCATCAGTATATAGAAAGCAGACAAACTTACATGTCTTCTACAGTGATATCTTTAAGGATCTGACAGTAGTCCACATTCCACACTGCTTGATCATCCCAAACTTTAGAAGCCAGCAAGATGGCCCCCAGTACAATTCTTTTCCAGTTACTGGGACATATATCAATTTCTGCATACGTCAAAAGCCTTTCCAAGTAAACCTAGGGGAAAAAAAATTATGACCCATATGGAAAAATGAAGTATTTAGAAGCCCAGACTAAGCCGAGGGTTTATTATACAAATGCGCCCCCTGGTGGCAACATTGTGGTAGTGGCAGCACAGTAGAATATTAAAGGCAGACCACTCCTCACGTGCAACTGCCAAACATTAACAAAGATGGAGATCCAAATCCTACACCATCACATTGTCCCAACAGTTAGGTTTTCTGCATTTTGAACTGTGGTGACCAGGTAAGTTTTTATTATTTTATTACCCAAATCAGCATAAGCACTTGAGAAGGGGAATACAGGTTAGGGAGACACCAAATGAAGTACTTGGTTGCTCGGAATTGGTTTTGGAGATCAGATCAGAATCGCTCTTCACTGAAGTAAAGGGGCCTTGCGCCAGCCTGCCCAGTAAGTTGATCTGATTCCTGGTGTGCAAGTCCTCTAATTTATTGGAATCTGGTCTTGCACTAAGCATAGCCCTGTAAAATTACTTCTGCAAATAGGAGTCTGAAGGTTGGCAGTGAATAACCCTATAGCAAGGACCACAATCAGCTGGGCAACGCACCAGAATCTGTGTGCCATATAACAATATATAACTCACAACACTTACTAAAGTGACTATTGCACATTCAGCTGTGAGCTGGGCTGCACTGAAGAGTGTCCGCACAAATCTGTAAATGTGCTTATGTTCTGGGTCATGTTTAGAGTAGTCAGGCACCTCTTCTCGCTGCAAAAACAAAAACCACAAAAAGTAAAAATTTACATGTCTGACAACTAACGCTAAACATCACACACTAAACATTTTGCTGTCCTATACGTTCACTGTGCATTCAGTACCAACTCCACACTAGTAATTTACATTTCAGAAGGCGTAGAAAAATATTAATCACCTGGATGCCAAGTAATTTGCTACACTTAATCCTATTAGATTTTACTACTGTGACTATAGTTATATCTAACTATATAAAACTAAGTTTAGGTCCCAGACAGGCAGCAGAGGCTTACGGGAAGAATACACATGGGTGGCGCCCTGTACAAAAGTCTTAAGTTTATTTTCAGCAATGGGTTTCTGAAAGAAGATTGATAAAGCAGATATTGAAGACCCTCATCAAGACCCTTCGGCCAAAATTCCCAAATTCTGGAAACAGAAAAGGTTTTACAAATTAAACTTCTAGATTTACACCAAGCAATAAAATGCTCACCAGACTGGTGAAGTCTTCTTTCAGGCCTGAACCATGGTCTGGAGGACCTCTGAAATTGGGGTGCCGTAGAGGCCCCTGTGAGAGAAGATCTGGATTGTCGGGCAACCTCCAATGGTCGCCTTCCGACATCCTTACTATGTCTGAAAACCAGCTTCTCCTTGGCCAAGGAGGAGCCACCAGAATGCTCAGGATTGCCTTGCGAGCTAACTTTTTTAGTACTAAACCCAGGAGTGGAAACAGAGAAGCCTGAATGCTGACCAAAGGAAGGATCAGTGCGTCTGTTGCTATTGCTAGAGGGTCCCTGAACCAAGACACAAATCCCAGAACCTTCCAAGTGTAGTGGTATGCAAAGAGATCTACATCTGGGAGCGTGCAGAAGGACTGAAAAACCCTCTGACTGAGGGACCATTCCCCCCAATGCAGAATTGCCCTTCTTAGATGATCGGCTTGCATGCTGTCAACTCCTGGTAGTTGGATCACCGAGATGCTTGGAACATGCTTCTCGGCCCAAAGATCAGCTCACCTCCTTGAAAGCTCTTCTGCTCCTGGTACCCCCTGGTGGTTGATATATGCTACTGCCGTCAAGTTGTCGGTTTGAACTCTAATTGCACCTCCGATCTGAAGGGTTATCCTATGTGCGACATCACTCTCAGCTCCAGGATATTTACCGTACATGCCGGTGTATAAGACGACTTTCTCCCCCTGTAAAACATGCCTACAAGTGGGGGGGGATTCGTCTTACACGCCGGGTGCACCTGGGTCCAGGGGCGGACTGGCCATAGGGCGTACCGGTCAACATCCCGGTAGGGATCCCGGCGCCAGGAAAGGCCGCAAACCTGAAAACAACAGACGCTAGAGTGTGAGGGGTGGCCGTTGCGGCTGGCTGGCCTGCCTGTCCCTGCTGTTCCTGTCGCCGCCGCTCTCATACACACTAACACACATTCATGCTTACTTCACTTCCTGGCTGTTGCACACTGGTCGTCGGTGGGAGTGTCCCAGATGGCCGCCGTCTAATGAAAACAATGGACACCAGCCATCTGGGGCACGCCCACCGACGACCAGCTCGCAACAGCCAGGAAGTGCCAGTAAGCATGAATGTGTGTGCGTATTTGTGTGTACAAGAGCAGCGGCGGCGGCGACAGGAACAGCAGGGACAGGCAGACCGGCCCTCCGACCATCGGTAAGTGTGTGGGTGTGTGAGCGGCGGGGGAGGAGGGAGTGGGGCCACTCGCCGCCTGTACTGAGGGATGCCCCCATGCCTGTAGTGAGGGATGCCCAAAAGCCTATAAGAAGCCAGAAAGTATGACTGTAAGAAGCCACCCAGGGACTCTGGGGAAAGTAATTAATATGTTGAAATATAATCTGATGTTCTTTTACGTTTTATTTGGTGTGCGGAAGAGGGAGTAGTCTTATACGGCGCGTATACCTGAGTGGAAATGTTGGGGGGGTCGTCTTATATGCCGGCAAATACGGTATGTTGAGTCTTCTCTCCCGCAATCTCCACTGTCCCTGGATCGTTTGTGTCCCCATGACACCCCCAACCCGTTAGGCTGGCATCTGTGGTGACAGTCTTCCATTGTTATGAAAGAAAAGATTTGAGGTGGCGGCTGAGGATTCAGCCACCAGGTTAGTGAATGCCTTGCGGAGTGTGTCATGTACAACGGGTGATACAGAGTTTCTGTGATTCAATCCCAGATTGAAAGCAATTCCATCTGCCCGGGGTCTTGTGTGAAACTGTGCAAAAGGCAGCTCCTCGAAGCAAGACACCATTAGGCCCAACAGACACATTCCTTGATGGATCGTCTGGTGAGGGCAGGTAAAGAGAGCCTGTACTCTATCCTGAAGAGAGTCTCTTGTTACAGAAGAATTTCTTTGGCCTGAGTTGTGTCTAATATCATTCCCAGGAAAGAACTCCTGAGGGCATAATATTAGACCTTGGATAGTTGACTATCCAGCCTAATATTTCTAGTCACAGTAAGACAGTCTCTGAGTTACGGCGGATCTCAATGTTTCCAGGATATCATTAACCAAAAGAACCTCCGAGAAGGTCTGGCCATCAATTCGAATTTGTAACCTGAGGAAATAACCTCCTGTATCAAAACATCTGGTACATGGAGCCTTGCCATAGGAGCAATGCAGAAGCCATCCTTCAACCCGCAGGAAACTTAGAATGTTTGCTTTTTGCCAGAAAGATCTTGCCCAATTTTGGGACTTTGATTTATTACAAAATATCCCTTTGGTACCCCCAGGAGGCGAAACCTCTATACCCAAGAAAGGAGGGGGATTGGAAAGAGCTGCAAAAAAAGGGGTTAGACCTCCATTGTGGGAGTCTAGTAGAACAGCCCCCAGTAGCCTTTACCATATCATCCAAACGCTCCCTGAACAGTTGTGTCTGCCAACCATTGCTTAAGCCATAATGAACGCCTTAGAGCAGGGCTTAGGGTGATCCGTTCTACTATCCCTGTGCTCCTACTGCTCCCTAGACTCTTAGGACTACTAGCATCTCTGGAGTGCTTTTTTTGGGGTCTTTGGGGCTTTTAGCCCCCCTTCCCTCTGGGCTCCTTAGCCTAAAAACAGCAAATACATTAATTGCTGGTGTGGGGGCAGGGGGCCCACAGGGAGTCCCCCAACCCTCCTGCCTTAACCCATTAGACGATCCTTCCCATCGGCATGTATGGAGACGCGCGGGGGGTGGCGACCATACAACGTGGAGCCATGAGGTCTTCCTGTTATCCTCACTCCAGTGCGCAGAAAAATGCCTTCCAGAGTGGCATCCCACCCCGAAAAACCAGAAGCAGTAAGGAAGAAGTCGTACGGCTTCACCACGTGCAAACGTTGTAACCGACTACAGCGCACAGAAGACTCAGGCCTTCCAGAGGACCCCTGAAGCTAGAGCATAGAGGAAAAAAAAAAAAAAAAAAAAAACGGTAAGTCCTCCCCGAGCTCCCTATTTACCTTCATTCCCCACCCTCCCTCACACACACGAGAATCTATGGGGGGGAGTTATAGGGGGAGTCAGGGGGTCCTTACCACCATGCCCCGTATTCCCATCTACCCAGTAGGGGATTGGGTGGGATCCAAAGCCCCTGATGAGGTCCCATTCTGGAGACTGCCACCAGGACTAGCTTCAGAATGAGGAATTCCCTTGGGGTGTGGTTTCAGGGGGGGTGACCTCCAGTGTAGCAGGCAAGGGGCCGTCCAAACTGCCTGCTAGAGCTTGGAGAGGAAGTCCGGGCCCGCCATTCTCCCTGGGGAAAAATAAAAAATGGGATAACAAGTCCAGCCTGTTTCCTCGGGAGGAAACACAAAACACTGGAGGTCCTGGAGGTAGGGGCGGGGTATTAGAACTTGTCCAGTTGTGTTTCCTGTGTAGACGGGAGGAGCTACTTGGCTGGGCCATCCTGGAGGACTTTTTGTGAAAAACAAATTTCATGCTATGCCCTAGAATGGTTCTTCCCTTCCAATCCCTTTTGAGAGGCTGCTAGTTAAATGCATGTTGGTATGCAAGAACTATGAGCCAAGTTGTCCTATTCTCAATTTGAACAGTTTCTCACATACCTAGTAATTTCTGATGAAAGGGCCGATTCGGCACCATGAGATTTTTTTTTCTAATTTTTGTGAGAAAAAAAAATGCAGCTTGATTTTTTTGCCTTGGTGCAATTCAGCACCATTTTATCTTTATAAATGTTAGAAGAATCATTTTTTAGCTGTTCAAATTATTCAGAGTTGTACCAAGGAAGTTTAATCCCAAGGAAGAACAATTAAGTTGGATTGTGACCCATCCACCCACTGTCTCCAGGACCCTTTGAGTATAGAGATTTAGATATGGGCAACAACGACTTTACTTTCCAGGCAAATGCACCTCCTAAAAAGGTGTTGAATGCAGAATAGCCTATATCAGGAGCACTTAATTCTCTTGGAAATGTGCTTTCTGTAGACCTGTACTACTAGATAATAGTCTTATTGTTTACTTGGTCCAAGCCCATATGGACAATACCGCAACAGTGGCATAAATTACACTACAAAAAGTAAGATGGCGATATGCCAGCTCCATCAGTAACCCATCCCCCAGACACTGGATTATTATGAGCAGACCACCAAGTCTGCCTGCGAGGGTGGTTTTTGATAATCAAAGATATACCAGATACCCATATGGTTGGTGGTTGCCAACAAAAACTTTGCGTTTGGATGAATACTTGATATCTTTGCTGCTTTTTTGCAACAAGGAATGCTGGAATTTAAAAAAAAATGGAAGAAGGGTTTTTGCTATCGTTAAGGATTCACCAACCTGTGTTGCCATTGGGGGACTCCGGATATACGCTCATTGCAAAACAAAAATGGAAACCTAGATATGGCAGACCAGGGACCCAATGGGGTTTGAGACCATTCAGGTGCACACCACCTAGCCCCCATCCAAAGTACTCCACATGCTTCAAAAAGGTAAGGGCATTCAGGAACTTATTGGTCACTCCAAATAGACTAGGTAGGCCAACATAGTCAAAACGGCCAACTGAAGCTGCCATTATGTCTAGATTTGCTATCAAAGTAGCCTTTGCTACACCCCAGCTTACAGTTACTGGAATCAACAATGAGTCTGTTAAAACCAAGGTCCTAGGCGGAAAGAGATGCCTCTCTTAGTGATGTGGCCTACTGTCAGGAAGCACAAGACATCCTCAGCTATTACACGCATACACTGAAAAGCTCAGTTACTGGTGTTGCATAGTACAACGGGAACAATTGCAAGGTCAAGTAAAACTTGCCCCTGTGTCTCACACCTGCAGTTATTGTTTACACCTTTCTTCTAGATTTGTTGCAAAAGCACAAATAGTTTCACAAGAAAAGTAGTAGGTGGGGAGCATGCTTAGAAACTTACCGTTAAGGGATGCAATTTTTCATCAAATATATCGAGGGATCTATCAGAATCTCTGTAAGGTAATGGATGCAGATATTTAGTTCATTGTAAAAGCAACCAGTTACATAGTCTTTGTCAGTTGTGCAGTTTTAATGCTAAAAAGGTTCCGGGCCTTGGCAAAATGGCAAAGCAGAAGAAACGACATTGCACCACAACACAAATTTTGCTAGTGCAACTGCCATATTGTTGTACAAGTATACATTTTTAATCCCTATGGCAGCTGGTGCCAGGGGCCTATATACCACCCAATGAGAATTTGAGTATGTAAATGTATAACTTTATCTGGATATGTTAATTGGCCTCAGTTTGCCCATTTCTTAGACTAATTACTTCCCTTTTCAGCAGTGCTGAAACTCACTGCCATTTCTCCTCATGGCACATAAGCGTGGCTCCAGCAGCATCCCTAGGACAGCTCTGATATGTGCGCCACACAAGGCATAGCTCAATGGTTGGTGCACGGAGTCAGGAGTTTCTTGGCAATCCATGCCGATTGACGGAAAGACCATACATGCACCGTGGGAGTGGGGATCGCAACAACATTTTGGCCTATTCATAGATTGTAAAAATCACCTTTAGAATTTTTAAGGAATCCTTCAGCATGACCACAGAGAGAGAGGCTCCACCCCCTGCGAGGAAACACAAACTGAAACAGAGGTTAAAAGCTCCACACCTGCCTCCCCACCTCAGTATTTGTAAAGTAACCTAAATAACCCTTGGACTCTGGACAAGCACTAGGTGGCCATGCTGAAGTTATCCTTCAGAATGACCACACAGAGAGGATTAGCCAATTATATCCTGGGTGTGGGAAGCTGCAAGTAGTACCCTTCTACTGAAGGACTGAGGTTTTGCAAATAATAGATCAAGTCTATAATAATATTGAGAAAGAATCCTCTCTGCCCAGATGCTGACATGGCTCCTGTAGCATGGGCAGACACCTCTGAGGGAGAACCCTTCTAGTAGAATATGCTTGTGCAATAGTCTGCTTTATCCATCTGGCTATAGCGGACCTCAAGGCTGCAAAAGCCTTTTCCCCCCACTGAAAGTTACTTAAAAAGTTGTTCCGCTATACGCCAATTTCTAGATCTTTCCAAATAAATTATATGGGAACTTCTAACAACTAGCAGCAAGAGATCTGTGTAGGAAGTGTTGGATTATCTTTTGTGACCTGCTAGCAGGTCAAGAGCATTAGGACTCTTTCATAGATAAGGCCTGTAGTTTACTTACAGAGTTAATGGCTAGCAGGAAGCAACATTTTAGCGACAACCAATTCTATGGAACCTCATCTGGAAGTTTCAAAGCACAGTTTCATTAATCCTTTTAATACAATTGACTTGAAAAACGCCATTGATTAGTAATTTCTGTCTTCATTTTTGTTTGAGGAAAACTGATAATGCAGAAGTTTGAATCTTTAATGTACTTACAGCTAGTCCCTTCCCAAAACCTTCCTGCAGGAATTCAAGTACTGTGGCTATGTCTTTTTTTCTTCAACTTGTTAAGAAATATTTCCATTCCTTTTTGTAAATTTACATAGTAGTCAATTTTCAACTGGTGAGAAGAGTTTCAGTAACTCTGATCAAAAAAACCCAATTAGCTTACTGGTAATAGGATTTCCGATAGCCCTCCAGGATGGACCAGCCAAGTAGCTCCTCCCACCTACACAGGAAACACAACTGAATAAGTTTAAATACTCCTCCCCTTCCTCTAGGACCTCAGTGTTTTAACCGGGAAATCCTGAAAGAAACAGTTCTATTGGGCGGGAAGAAGGACATCGTCCTGGAGGACTACCGGAAATCCAATTACAGGTAAGCTAATTGGGTTTTTCCCAAAACGTCCTCCAGGACAGCCCAGCTGATGATCAACAAGTAATTATATTAACGTCCTACCTCAGGGAGTGGAAACCATTTGAAGTATCTTTCTGCTAAAAGCTTGCTTGGTATCTGAAGACAAATCCACTCTGTAGTGCTTCAAAAACGTGTGTGGGGGGAAGCCCAACGTGTGTTGCTGCTGGGCAGATTTCTTCTAGAGATATTCCTCTGATTAGCCCAAGAAGCAGAAATTGCCCTAGTAGAATGAGCTTTTAGTAACCCAGGGGCCTGTTTACCTACACTATCATAGGCTACCTGCATGGCTTCCCTAATCCACCTAGCAATAGAAGCTTTAGAAGCTTGTAACCCTCTATTTTTACCTGAAAAGGCCATCAATAAATGATCTGACTTTCTCCACTCTGCATATCTCTCCAAATACAGTAATACAATTATCCTAGCATCAAAGAGCTGCATTTCCTGCTGATCACCAATATCAGCAAGTCTGAGTCCCAGGAGATAGATCTCCTGGGACCAGTGGAACTCTGAAGTAATCTTTGGCAAATAAAGAGAATCGGGTCTGATCGAAAGATGATCCAGAAAATACAATTCTGTGAGAATTCACCTGTAGAATTGTTTTTACTATGCATGGCACGGCCTGCTTCAAGAAGTCCTTACGTATGGGAAATTCCGCCACAAGGTGGCACTGTGTACTGCAGAAGAGTTGTGGCTCCTCCCGGCACCATATAAAAACAGAAACACCAATAGACCTCACCAGTGTTGACAAGCAGTTATACAAGAAGCTGGGAGATAATAGAGGTAAAAAAAGGTAACAACCCCAACTAACTTGGAACAATCACCATAAAGAGGCAACCAATAATGATGATAACAAGGGTGGGGTGAAGCAGGCCGTGCCATGCTTATTAAAAACAATTCTACAGGTGAGTACTCACAGAATTGTATTTTTCCAATTGCATGGCACAGCCTGCTTCAAGAAGTCCTTACGTATGGGACATCCAATAGCAGTGTCCATAAGGTAGGGTGGGATCCCCAATAAATCCCCAAAAAATAGCGGCAGGTAGTTCAAACCACTACCACCTGAAGTACCTTGCTGCCAAAAGCAGCATCAGCTGAGGCCTTAACATCAACCTTGTAAAACTTGGAAAAGGTATGAACAGAAGACCAAGTAGCGGCCTTACGAACTTGTTCAACAGAAGCTTGGTGCTGAAAAGCCCAAAAGGCACCAATAGCACGAGTGGAATGAGCAGTAACCCGGAAAGGAGGAACCTTTCCTTTAGGAGAATAGGCCTGTATCACCGCCTGGCGAATCCACTTGCTGATAGTAGATTTAGCCGGAGGCAATCCCTTCCTAGGTCCCACAGGAAGAACAAAAAGAGCATCAGATTTCCTGAAAGACCCAGTAGCAACCAAGTAAAATTTCAGAGCCCTGACAACATCCAGAGAATGCAGGGTCTGTTCCTTGGAATTAGCAGGGTTAGGACACAAGGAAGGTAAGACAATGTCCTGATTGAGATGAAAAGCAGACACAACCTTGGGCAAGAAATCCGGCTTAAGCCGGACCACCACCTTATCCTGATGCCGCTCAAAATAAAGAGGTTTAATGGAAAGCGCCGCCAGCTCAGAAACTCACCTGACTGAAGTAATAGCCACCAAAAAGGCCACCTTAGGAGTCAGAATGGGTAACGCAACCCCACAGATAGGCTCAAAGGGAGGACCCTGCAGAGCAGACAACACCAGATTCAAGTCCAAACCAAACCAAAAGCATAGGTTTACGTGGCGGACCCACATGAGTAACTCCCTGGAAAAAAGTCTTAACCAGCCGGTGATTGGCAAAGGATCTTTGGAAAAAAAATAGCCAGAGCTGACACCTGTCCCTTGAGGGAGTTGAAGGCCCGAATCCAAATAATGTTGTAAAAATTCCAGAATCCTGGGGATAGAAAACACCCGACAAGGAAGAGACTTGGACTCACACCAGGCGATGTAAGCATGCCAGACCCTGTAGTAGATAAAGGACAAGGACTTCTTCCTAGCCCGAATCATAGTATCAACAGAGGCCGGCAACCCCTTGTCCATCAAGATGGATGTTTCAGCAGCCAAGCCGTCAAAGCCAGCGTTTGTAAATTGGGATGGCGAAGCTGTCCCTGAGTGAGAAGATCTGAATCCTTGGGCAAAACGTACCGATCTACTGCCAACTGCACGACGTCTGCGAACCACACCCTCCTTGGCCAACAGGGGGCCACCAGAATGGCTGGTACCCCTTCCTGGGCTATCTTGCGCAGCACCCTGCCTAGCAGAGGAAAGGAAGGGAACACAGAGGAGCCGAAACTGCGACCAAGGAATCGCTAGCGCATCCGTGGCGAAGGCCAGAGGATCCTGCGACAGGGAGACAAATCTTGGAAGCTTGTGATTGTGGAGGGACGCAAACAGCACGCAAACAGGTCCACATCTGGCTGTGGCAGGAAGTGATGACACAGGAAGTGAAATACCTTGATGTTGAGGGACAATTCCCCAGCTGAGACGTCCCCCTGCTCAGGGAGTCTGCCTCCTGGGTCTCCACCCCCGGAATGTAGACCGCCGAGATGCAAGAGACATTCTCTTCCGCCCAAGACAGTATCAGGGACACTTCCTTGAGGGCTCGCTTGCTCCGAGTCCCTCCCTGATGTATGCAACTGTCCTCTGGTTGTCCGAGCGGATCTGAACAGCCCGACCCCGAAGGTGCGTGGTCAGCTGAGAAAGAACCAACCTGATAGCCCTCAGTTCCAGGAAATTGATGGGAGCATGGGCCTCACCAACCCTGGAACTTCAGAGACTTCCAAAAGCCATCTGTGGCATCTGTGGTGACAGTTTCCCAGCACGGAGGCAAAAAAGTCCTGCCCACTAGAAGGTTCCTTGAACCCAGCCACCACGAGAAGGACTGTCTGGCCAGGGGAGACAGAACAAAATAATGATCCAGGGACACAGGGTCCCAATCCCAAACTGACAAGAGGTGCAACTGAAGAGGTCTCATGTGAAACTGAGCAAAGGGGACCGCCTCGAAGCAGGACACCATCAGGCCCACTAACTGCATCCCCTGCCGGATGGAGGGATGGCACAAGAGCAGAGCCCATGCCTGCTCCTGAAGGCCCTTCACTTTCTGCTGAGGCAGGAATACCTTGACCTGAGAGGCATCCAGAGTCATGCCCAGAAAGGACCTCAAAGACAGAGACAGTGAATACTTGGGAAAGTTGATCACCCACCCGAAGGACTCGAGAGTGGAGGTCACCACCTGAGTATCCTTAATCGGCCTGAGAAAGAGACTGAGCCACAATCAGAATGTCATCCATGTAAGGGAGGATGCGAATGCCCTGGTTCTGCAACAGTCATCACGCCCGCCAGCAACATGGTGAACACCCGAGGTGATACCGAACGGTAAAGCCACAAACTGGTAATGCTGATCCTCTAGAGCAAACCTCATGAATCTCTGATCTGGAAAGATTGGCACGTGAAGATAGGCATCCTTTATGTCCACGGTGGTCATGAAGTCGCCCGGCCGAAGGGTACTGACAGCTGAGCGTAGAGTCTCCATGCGAAAGTGCTTGAACCTTTGAACCTGACAAACCTTGTTGAGACCCTTCAAGTCCAGGATGGGCCTCAAAAGACCCGTCCTTTTTGGGGACCGTGAAAAGATTGGAGTAGTACCCCTGACCCTGTTCTTGGAAAGGCACCAGGCAAATGACTCCTGACTCCAAAAGGCGTTGAACTGTAAGGCGGAAACCCTGAGCTGACAGAGGGTTTTGAGACATTAGGGATCTGAGGAATCTTGGGGGCAACCAGGCTGCAAACTATCTTGTAACCGGAGGACACCACCTCCTGAATCCACCGGTCTGAGACGCGGAGCCTCCAGACGTGAGCAAAGAGCCGAAGCCGTCCCCCCACCCGGATGGGCGAGGGCGCCTCCTCATGCCTGAGGGGCCTTAGGAGGGGGTTTGGGCTTGGAACCCCATGAGAGACCGGGACGACCACAGGATCTGCCACGGCCCCAAGAATCTCTGCGGCTACCCGAGAAGAGGGAGCCACGAAAAATACAATTCTGTGAAATACTCACCTGTAGAATTGGTATTATAAGTATACAGTACGTCCTGCTCCAGATAGATTACTTACACTTGGGTTATCCTCCGCCAGATGGCGCTGCACTGCAGAGACATGTAAAACAGGCTCCTCCCGGCCCCTCAAATACCCTGGGACCTCCCACAAATCCCCAGCATTGAAAAGCGGTGAACAAGAAGCCGGGACAATTTAACCACCCCAAAACTGGTAACTAACAATGAAAACAATCGCCATACAGGGGATCCAGAATAATGCAAAAACCAGGGTGGGGTGGAGCAGGACGTACTGTATACTAATAATACCAATTCTACAGGTGAGTATTTCACAAAATTGTATTATTCTTAGTATACAGTACGTCCTGCTCCAGATTATTTACACTTGGGACATCCAATAGCAGTGTCCATAAAGTAGGGTGGGATCCCCAATAAAAAAGGTAACAGCAGACAGTTTAAACCACTGCCGCCTGCAAAACCTTGCGGCCAAAAACAGCATCAGCTGAGGCCTTAACATCAACCTTGTAAAACTTTGAAAAGGTATGAACAGAAGACCAAGTAGCAGCCTTGCAAACTTGTTCAACAGAAGCCTGGTGCTGGAAGGCCCAAGAGGAACCAATAGCACGAGTAGAATGAGCAGTAAGGCGGAAGGGAGGATTCTTCCCCTTAGAGTAGGCCTGAATCACAGCCTGACAAATCCACATGCTGATAGTAGACTTGGCAAGAGCCAAACCCTTCCTAGGACCAGAAGGGACCACAAAAAGAGCATCAGTTTTCCTGAAAGGTGCAGTAGCCACCAGATAGTACTTCAGACACCTAACCACATCTAAAGAGTGCAAAACTCTCTCCTTAGCATTGCTAGGGTTAGGGCACAAAGAAGGAAGAACAATATCCTGATTCAAATGAAAGGCAGACACTACCTTAGGCAAAAAATCAGGTTTGAAACGAAACATCACCTTGTCCTGGTGCCTCTCATAATAGGGGGGCTGAATGGACAGCGCCGCCAACTCAGACACACGCCTGACAGAAGTGATAACACATCCTTGAGCGTAAGAATGGCCAAGGCAGCATACTGCACAGGTTCAAAGGGAGCACCCTGCAAGGCAGGCAAGACCAAGTCCAAATCCCAAAACAGGGACCATAGGTTGTCGAGGGGAACGCACATGAGTAACCCCCTAAAAGGGGTCTTAATCAAGGAATGCTGAACAAAAGACTCCTGAAAGAAGACAGACAGGGTAGAACCTGACCCTTCAAGGTAATAAGTTAGAGACCCGACTCCAACCCATGAAGAAAAACTCCAGAACCCTGGGAACTGAGAACACCCAACAGGGAAGAGACCAAGACTCACACCAGTCAATGTAGGTACGCCACACCTTATAACAGATGGAAGAAGAAGAAGTCATCTTCCTAGCCTTCACCATGGACTTAACCAACGAGGAAGACAGACCTTTCTCCATCAAGATGGAGGTTTCAGCAGCCAGGCCGCCAAAGCCAGAGTTTGTAATTGGGATGGCGTAAGGGGTCCTAAGTGAGCAGATCTGGCACTCCAGGCAGAAAGCACTGATCTACTGCCATCTGCACCACGTCTGCGAACCACCACACTCTTCTTGGCCACCTGGGGGCCACCAGAATCACTGGCACCCCTTCCAGAGCAATCTTGCGCAGAACCCTGCCTAGGGGGAATGGAGGAAAGACATACAGAAACTGAATGTCCTGCCATGACATTACTAAGGCATCCATGGTCACGGCCAGAGGATCCTGGGACAGGGAGACAAAGGCCGGGAGCTTGTGATTGTGACGGAACGCAAACAGATCCACATCAGGTTGGTCCCAACGGTGATACAGAGCACCCTGTTGCAGAGGGACCCCCCCCCCCCGGAATGTATACAGCTGAAATGCAGGGAACATCGGCCTCCACCCAGATCAGGATCAGAATCTGAGTAACCTTGGTGTCCTGAAAACACAAGGATGTGAAAGTAAGCATCTTTGATATCCACAGACGGCATGAAGCCCCCGGGGCGCAAGGAGCAGATGGACCTGACGGGTGAGGGCGCCCCATCATGCTTGAGGGGACTTGGGAGAGGATTTGGGCTTAGTGCCCCCCGGAGGAGCCAGGGTGTTGTCTTCTGCTCCTGGGACAGGAATCTGCGCGAGCCCCCGCGAAGGACACCCCTGGTTCCTGTTTAACACCATGGTAGGGGTCCCCTTGGTCTCTCATCAGATGAGCCTGAATCAGAAAAGAGCTCCCCTTCATCAGACGGGGTATAGCCACACAGATTCAAAAACTCCTCAGTTCCCATAGGGAAAACAGTAACATTAGGCATCAAGTGCCGCTTCTTAGCAGGGGCCTTACGCGCTAAAGACTTCGCAATAATCTGTTCAACAGTAGCCAGTCTAGAAGACACATCAGGCTGAGAATCCCCACTTGTATGCAACTCAGCAGGAGTGAGATTTAAGCTTGGGGGAGTAGGTGAAGTGAAACGAGGTGCAGCCACTGGCAGGCCAGATTACAATGCAAGCACCTGCTCAGCACAGGGTACACAGACCCGCGCCTTGTCAGCGTCAGCATGAGGCTGCCCACACGCTACACACAGCCGGTCTTGTCCCAAAGGGACCCCGGTAACATTATCCTGGGATGCCTCCATATGGTGATCATAGCGGCGCTATACACCGATAGGGATTAACGCTATATAGCAACCCTGGATGCCCCAATAAACCGCTAGGGGCGTGGGAGTATAATTTTTACAAGGCCTACAAGTAATATACTAAAAACAGGGCTGGGAGAAGCCAAGAAGGGTTCGTCCCGCCTGAAAGACATAAGCAGACAAGACCTTAAGTACATCGTAACAAAAGTGAAGCAGATAAAGCCGCCCGCGAGGGCGCTTACGGACCGCGGTAGGTAGGAGTCCGTTGCGCATAGGCCAACCAAGTCAGAAAAGATGGCGTCGGTATACCTCAAGGGGCGGGCCAGTAATAGCGATGACACAGAACTCGCCAAAGACGGGCCCCGCCCCCCCCAAAGAGCGCGAAGTCAGAAAGGCCAACAGCCAATGGTGGCGCACCAGCGCCTGAGGTAATGCCGCCGCCAAGCGCGGAACCAAGTCAGAGCGCGGCGGCGGCAAATTTAAAAGCATTAAAGACAAGTCAGCGCGGCAGCTGACACAAGAATAAAGACATGTGAAAAGTGAAAGCACAGACTACATAACATACATATCTATACACATACACCCCCCCCCCCCCTTTTCCCCCTAAGACTACAAGGAGGATGAGGGAGGACGGCGGCCACTTAAATAGGGCTGGTCAATAGTGCGGGAGGGGCATCCCATAGAGGCTCACCATAAGCCTGAACCGCCTACCCTTTGGTGGGGGATTGCGGTGGAGCAGCGCTCCTAAGCACCAACGGCGGTGCTGCCTACCTTCACCCGACCAGCGCAGCCAAGACTGGGAGGCATATTACTAGTGGAACGGGTGGGAATAGTCCTACAGGGCCGCAGGTTAATAACCCCGCTCACCCAATTTCTCGTCCTTCGCAGCCAGACTGCAGAGAAATTCTGGGGATTTGTGGGAGGTCCCTGGGTATTTGAGGGGCCGGGAGGAGCCTATTTTCGATGTCTCTGCAGTCCAGCACCATCTGGCGGAGTATATCCCAACTGTAAGTATTAGATTTGGAGCAGGACGTACTGTATACTAAGAATAAATGTACTGCTTTAAACACAAATATTAATGCATTTAATACCTCCTCCTTGGGAGCATCATTATTAATTCCAGACTTGACCTCATCAATCCATACTTCAGACACCCTACTAAGAAAATCTGTTGCAAGTAGTGGTCCGAGCGAAAAAGCATCAGTATCCCAGGCTCTTTTGAAGAAGGTTTCTGCTATGCATTGGATTCTTAGTAAATCCATATCATCAAAAGGATAGAGCCGATCTCTTGTGCCATCCACCTTTGAACATTTTGCCCACTGTTTGATATCCGATTCCTCAAGGGGTAACCTCTTCTTCAAAGATTTGGGAAAGAAAAACCGGGCTTCCGGTGCTCTCCATACCCTGGCCAAAATGTCCTTTAGAGATTGGTGTATAGGAAAAAACACGGCTCTTTCTTCTGAGTTAAGCCTCTAGACAGAGAATCATGAAGCGAAAGGGTTCTATTCTCACATTCAAAATTGAGGGAGGCCCGAATAACCCTGACTAGATTAGGAATATCCTCAAGACAGAAATTAAATATTCCTGGCTGAACAAAAATACAATTCTGTGAAGTACTCACCTGAAGAATTGGTATTATACGCATACAGCACGTCCTGCTCCAGATATAGTAACATGTGGGTAATCCTCCGCCTGAGGCGCCGTGCACTGCAGACATGTAGAAAACAAGCTCCTCCTGGCCCTACATATACCGAGGGACCTCCCACAAATCCCCAGCATTGAAAAGCAGTGAGAAGGAGAAGCCAGGAGAAAACCAACCACCCAGAGACTGGCAATAATATCAAAGATAATAACCACCATACAGGGGATCCAGAACAAAGTGAAACCAGGGCGAGGTGGAGCAGGGCGTGCTGTATGCGTATAATACCAATTCTACAGGTGAGTACTTCACAGAATTGTATTATTCTAAGCATACAGCACGTCCTGCTCCAGATATAGTAATAACATGTGGGACATCCAATAGCAGTGTCCATAAATTAGGGTGGGATCCCCATGAGAAAAGGCACAGCCAACAGTAACCGCGCTGTCACCCGCAACCTTGCTACCAGGAGTAACGTGAGCAATGCTCTAACTCAAACTTATGAAACCCTACAAGGCTGAGTGAAACACAAGCAGCGAACTAGTCAGCTTGCTCGACAAAACCGAGTGCTGAAAGGCCCAAGCCAAGCACAAGAGAACAGAAAGAGAACAGAAACCAAGAGAGAAGAATGAATCTCCCATAAACGAGTAGGCCAGAGTAACAGCCCAACCATGCTACTGCAAAAAAAGGGTAGCCATGGCAATCTTAGAACCCTCCCTGTCGGGGAATATGAACCCTGGTCTCAGGCGAGACCGGCGGGAACACTGAAAAACAACGCTAACAAGGCTCAGCCAGAGCCGAAACTTATACTTTAGGCTCAGGACAACCAACCGAGCAAGACCAATCCAAAGGGCTCCTACACCCGTGGAAGCAATCAATCCTGTTACATAAGGATGGAGGCGCCTATAAGCCCCAAGGGGCATAATCCCAACCAGGGCAGGGACAGGGAACAGTCCAGGAATCTCCAACGCCTGTTGAGGGATACAGATCCCTTAAGCTCAGAGTAAGCAAGACACTAGCCCAGAGGGTCTGGAATAAAAGGAGAATAAAAACTCCGCCTGGATCCAAACTCGGTGTAAGGCGAAACACCCTCACCTAAAGCAACCGCCCCAGAAGAGGGATGTGAGGGAAGGAACAGTTCAGACAAAAACCTGAATAAGACCCAAGGGAACCCTTAGCAGGGCATCAGGATAAGTAACCCCCCCAAAAGGGAGCTTAGAAAGTCCCTGGGGAAAGCACCTAAGCAACCCATGAGGAATGCTCAACACAGAAGATTGAACTAGACTTCTGCAGTAGGCCAACAGGGCGAGCCCTGAAAACCCTCAGAGAACTGAGTTGGGGAGCCAACTCAAATCGTGCTGTAATAACTCTAGGACCCAGGGATCAGGCAACATCCCGCAGGAGAGAGAGCTAGTCCCAGCAAAGAAAACTAGAACGACATCTCCCAACATAGCCGGCAGAGAAGGGAGAAGAAGAAGAGGAGGGAGCTAGGCCTAGTCCTCCATTAGAGAAAAGACACCCAGAGATATCTATCTCCAATAGGGTGAAGAGCAAACCATCCAATCGCCTAAAAAGGCCTGTAGATAGGGGCGACGTAGTAAGGAGCCTGAATAGGCAGAACAGCCCTCGTGAGAGGGTATACAGTACGACTGTCTTCCGCAGAATCTGCGAACCACAACCCCACTGGGCCACCCAGGGCCCCAGCGTCACGGGTCACCCTTGCTACTGCAAACTTGTGCAGAACCCCACCTAGAAGGGTGAAAGAAGTTAAGACATATAGAGTATAATGTCTAACCAGACCCTTCTTGAAGGGTCAACCTGTTCCGAGACCTTCACAGATAAAAAAAGGACAGGCCACTGTCGTCAGACTGACCGAGAGTCCCCAAAAAAGACCAGTCCTGAAGAGGAGTAGTCCAGCAATTTAGAGCCCACAAAAGGCTCAATGTGATAATCGAAAAACAGCATGAAAATGGACCCCCTAAAGGGGACCCCCTTAGGAACCACGGGGGATTTTAGAAGAAATAAGAACCCCCTAGTCAACCTGCCAGACTTGGTCCCCATGGTGACCAGCTACAGGGAGAAGCAAGAAGGAGCATACTGACCTAGTTCCAGGGGTGTTGGAACCCCGTCCAGGATAAGAAACCTAAGGTGTCGCAGGCCCCAAGGGCATCTGAGAATAAAGTACAGCATCTGGGCCGCCCCAACAGGCCCACCAGCTGCCAGGTGAGGGTAGTGTGACAACAAAGAGGGCAAGGCCTCTTCCATACTAAAGGCCACACATAGTCGAAGGGAAGGTTTAAAACATGAACCCATCTAAATGCCACCCGGTAGGGAGATACCGAACCGGGGCACACTAAGTAAGAGATGTGCCTGAGCACCAATCCAAAGGACTCCCAAGGAGCCCCAGGTCAATAGCCAACACGGCCTGATGCAAAAATTGGAAAAGAATGACAATCAAGTAGAACCTAGCGCGGACGTCACAGGGGCACGTCCAAGACACACTCCCATACTCGCCTTGGTGAGCCGTCCGGGAGCAGGAGAGGGACCCAAGACAAGACCGCAATCCACAGAGTTGGTCCTGCAACACTGTCTGGAAATGGCCTAGGTGTCCTGAAGGCACAGGGGACTAAAAAGGAATATAGATCCTCACAGGCATCAAGAGGTCCACTGGACAAGTGCGCCTGCGGCCCAACCGGTAGATACCATGTAGGGACTTGCCTGTGAAAATATAAATGCTAGGTCCAGAATGCCAGCCTGGGTAGACTGCTTCATCCCAGAGGGAAAAGGTAATGTGGATGCAATCACAAGTCAAGGGCAAACCTGTAAGAGAGCCCAGACCCTGCACGCCGAACTCGGCCTACCTCAACTCCCGAAGGGAAAGCAGGGACTAGAAGAACCCTGACAACCTCAGAAGGGACCGCCCAGCAAACTCCATTCAACATCCAGGGGGACCATCTCCTGTAACAACCTGAACGAAGCATGGCGCCCTGCGATAGGAGCCAAGTGCTGCGACAGCCCCCTCGCCCAACAGGGCGAGGGCGTCCCCTCATGCTTGTGTGGTTTTGGCAGATTTGGACTTCGCCCTGCCGGAGGTCCCAGGGCATTGCCTGCCCCCCCTGGGGCGGGCCTCCACTCCAAAAAGTTGGAAGCAGACTTCTGGTTCTCGCTTGACACTAACGTAGGGAGGGGTATCCCTGCCCCTGGGCTGCCGGGACGGCCTTCTGCGTGAGGGTGCCTTACCCTTTCTTCCAAAAAGGTCCAACCGGGCCCCGAATAAGCGTCGTCCTCTAAAAGGAAGGAAGTAAGAGCCTTTTTAGTATCATTGTCAGCCCCCCACTGTCGCAGCCAAAGCAGGCGGCGAATAGCCACCACAAGAACCGAGGTTCTAGCACACATTTTAATAGTGTCATCCATAGCTGAGAGAATAAACCTCACAAAAATACAACTCTCAGAAGTACTCACCTGTAGAGTTGATATTGTATGCATACAGCACGTCCTGCTCCAGAATAGTAATAACATGTGGGTAATCCTCCGCCTCAGGCGCCGTGCACTGCAGACATGTAGAAAACAAGCTCCTCCCGGCCCTACATATACCGAAGGACCTCCCACAAATCCCCAACATTGAAAAGCAGTGAGAAGAGAAGCCGGGAGGAACAACCACCCAGAAAAACTGGTAATAATATCAATTGATAACAATCACCATACAGGGGATCCAAAACAAGTGAAACCAGGGTGGGGTGGAGCAGGACGTGCTGTATGCATATAATATCAACTCTACAGGTGAGTACTTCACAGAGTTGTATTATTCTAAGCATACAGCACGTCCTGCTCCAGAATAGTAATAACATGTGGGACATCCAATAGTGTCCGTAAAGCAGGGTGGGATCCCCAGGAAAAAACAAGGCACAGCGGACAGTAAAGGCGCTGTCACCTGCAAAAAACCTGTAACAGGCATGACATGAGCAGAGGCTCTAACATCAATCTCATAACAAGACCTTGAAGGTATGAACAGAGACAAGCCATAAGTCTAGCAACTTATTCAACAGAAAAAACCCTGGTGCTGAAGGGCCAGTGTTACCAAAGCACCAATATAACGGAATAAACTGAAAAAGGGGAGATTCTTTCCCCTAAAGAGGAAAATAGGCCAGTGTAACGACCCAACCAGCCCACAGGTAACAGAAGCCTCGTGGAAAACTTGTAACACCCCCTAAGGGAAATAGAACAGGTCACCCGACCAAGGCGGGAATACTGACCCCTAACTAACACGAAGCCAAGGGCTTTACTCAGGACCAGGAGACATCCAAGAAGGATTAATCCAAAGGGCGCAGTGGCGCTGGAGCAGGAGATATCTGGCGCATACCTAAGGAGGCGCCCGCAGACTCCAAGAGCATCAGTCCCCCTAAGGGATATGGACACCCTCATGGGGAAAAATTGCAACACCTGTAGAGGGAATGTAGCCCTCATATTAGTATTATTAAAAATAATGTCCATAGTTAGACTAAAAGTACTAAAACAATGATCATACAGACCACTTGGACCGGAGGCCCGGCGTAAGGAGGAACACCCCCACGGCATGGGGTGCATAATATTATATATATATATATATATATATATATATATATTATATACACACACATCGAGCCAAGGTTAAGTAACCAGATCCACCGTCTCAGGCACACGTCTGACGGAGTCAGGAGCCCCCAGAGAAGCGACCTGGACTACAAAGCAGCTCAGACAGCATCCAGCAAAAATCCCCAGGAAAAATCCGCAGGGTAAGCAAATGAAAATTGATCCCACAGGGACCATGGAACTACTAGGGAGATGCAGCTAAGCAATCCCCAAAGGAATTCCCCACAAGGGAGACAGAACCAGACTCCAGCTGGAAAACAGCCAGGACAGAATCTGTACCTTCAGAGTCACCAGATGGGGAGCCAACCCCAAACTTATGCTGTAATGACTCTAAAAACCTGGGAACCGAGAACGTCTAACAGGGAAGAGACCAAGACTCATGCCAATCAATATGGGTATACCACAAAACCCCAATAGACGGAGGAAGGGGAAGCTGGCTCCCAGCCCCCCCATATACTGAGTCACCCAGAAGATAAGGCCCGTCTCCAAGGGGTGAATGAATCAGCTGTCAATCCCCAGACAAGAGACCTTATATTGGGACGACCAAGGAAAGGGCCTGACAACCGCACTCCTGAGAGAGCGAACAGGTCAGCAGACTTCAGCAGAGGCATCTGCGAACCACAGCTCACAAGGCCACCCAGGCCATCCATCTCACGGGTCTCTGTATCAGACCGACTGTGCGCAGAACCCCACAAGTAGGGTGATGAAGAGAAGGCATATAAAATAGCAAGTCTATGCCTAAGATTGCTCAGCCCCCGTGACATAGTCAGAATATTCTGGGACAGTAAAAACAAGGGCAGAGCCCCTGAGTTATAAGGGAGACCCAACAGAGCCACACTAGTAGGCTCCCAGAGCAACACCAGGATAGCATAACCTGCCGCTAAAGAGCATCCATTAGAGCGAACACCGCTGAGAAGCAGGGGACGTAGACCCCCGCCCAAGGCAGGATCAGGGACCCTCCAGAGGGAGCATCCTGCCTCAATCTCCAGCCCAATAATAGAACAGGCCATTGTCATCCAACAGACCAGGAGTCCCCAATAGACAGATCCTAAAAGAGGAGAAGTCCAGCCATATAGAGTCAACGGAAGGCACACCGTTTCAACAAAACCAGCAGGTAAGATGGACCCTCTAGGGGACCCTACCTAGGAACCAGGGGGGTTTGTGGAAGAATTCCCCTCCCCCGCCAACCTGCGAGATTTGGTACCCAAGGTGACCATTCACTGGGAGATGCAAGTAAGGAAGGGGGTGCCCCCTGACGGGGCACTTGAATATGATCAGCTCAAGAGGAACCGCCTGACCAAGGGGAAATGAGCACAGACCAAGCCCCAGGGGAGCTGGAACCCCATGTAAGTACACAACCTACTGTGCCGGAGGGCCCAAGTGCTCGGGACATTATCAGATATGCCACCAACGGGCCCACCAGCTGTCATCCCGCCTGGTGAAAGTAAGGTGTCAGTAAAAAAAGGGGGGACAGTACCCCCGTAACCGGGAGTCCCCTTGTTGCCAGAGAAGAAGGCTCAAGCCTGAACCGAATCCCAGGAATAGGGATAGCGGATAAGGGACCATGAGGGATTGAGGTGACTGGGCACCCATCCAGTAATTCCCAGGGAGCACCGCTGGCCGACCAATCCACTCGGCCTGACGTAGGGACTGGGGAGTAAGGAAAGACGACCCTGGTAGGTCCTAATGTAGACGCCCCCCCCCCCCAGGTATGTCCGAGACATCACCCCCATTCGCGCAATGGCGAGTAGCCTGGGAGCGAAAGAGGCCCCAATTAATGCCTCAACCCGCAGGGTTGGTCCTGCAACACCGTCTAGTAATGGACTTGGAGTCCAGCAGACACAAGGGGAACTAAGAAGATCTAGTACTCCACAGGGGGCAGAAAGCCCCCCTTGCACAGGCACCTGTGAGAGTAGAATTGCCAGGCCTACCATAGGCCAGCGTGGTCCAGACTGCCCCATACTGAAGAGGGGAGGAGGAAGGTTAATATAGAGGCCATAGCCCCATACTGTTAAGGGCAACCTATAAGTAAGCCCAAACTCTGTAGGCCCAGTACGGCCTGCGCCAATTCCTGAAGGAAAAACAGGGGCAAGAAGCACCCTGACAACCACTGAGGGGGACCGCCCAGCAGAAGCTATCCTGTGTCCAGGGGAACTACCTCCTGGAACCACCAGAAGGAGGAGATACCTTCCTAGATGGGAGACGAGCGAGGGCGTCCCTTCATGCTTGGGAGGTCTTGGCAGACTTGGACTTAGTCCTGCCAGAGGGCCCAGGGCGTTGCCTTCCCACCCCATGGTGGAAATCCACACCGAACAGTTGGAAGCACACCTCAGGTTCGCGTTTGACACTAACGTAGGGAGGTGGAGGGGTGACCCTGCCCCGGGGAGGCCGAAGCGGCCTTCTGCGCAAGGGTGCTTTACCCTTTTTCCCAGAAAGGTCAGAACGGGACCCAAATAACCGCCGTCCTCTGAAGGGAAGGCAAGTGAGCCTTTTTTGTAGCATCGTCAGCACCCCACTGTCGCAGCCAGACCAGGCGGCGAATAGTTACCACACATCTTAATAAACTTCACAAACGCATCACAGTCTGATAGCGCATTAAACACCCCCCAAGGGAGGTCCTCAGGACGGTGATCTAGCATTTTTCTAACAAGAGTCCTGGCGGCCACCGCAGTGATGGCCGCGGCACAGACCGGGCGCAGAGCCGTCCCAGCACACGAGAAGGCGTGGGAAGCCAGTCTGTCAATGCACCGGTCCTCAGCATCCCGAAGGGTACGGCAAAAAGGAGCCGTCATGAAAGTGGGGTTTGTGACCCCTATAACCGGTGCATCCACCACAAGAGGTGCTGACCAAAAATTAACCACATCCGGAGGGAAAGGGTACTTCTAATCCCAGACCCCTGGGACCCCTTTAAGCTTACAAGGCGATTCCCATTCTTGGGATATAAGATTCTGGAAATGCTCCTGTTCTAGAAACTCCAAGCGCGGCGGCGCTGTATGGAAACTCTCCCTCTTAGGCTTGGGGGTCTCCCCAGGGGGGAGATTGACAAAACCTCAAAAATCTTAATAAGAATTTCATCTGTGTCACACAGGCCCCAAGAACCGGGCTCAGAATCATCACAGCATCTCGTTCGAGGAGCCTGAATCTGAGAATAGCTCACCTTCCTCAGAAGGATCAAGGTCCTGCATATCAGTAGAGTCATCTGTGTCGTTAGGAACCGGAGAGCCAGGAGGCGTCAGGGACCGCTTCTTACCAGGGCCCATACGCTCCGCCAATCCAGAAAGCACCTGCTCCGCCGTAGGCAGCACGCGCGTCACGGATTGCAGGTCATCCCCGCTCGAGTGGGACTCATCATGAGTGATATTTAGGTCCGGGGAGACGGGAGTATTGAAGTGAGGTGCCGCCATTGGCAAACCTGCCTGTTCTGCACACTGTCCGCAGACCCGTGCTCTGTCAGCCTCAGCCTGGGGCTGACCACACACTGCACACAGCCGGTCATGTCCCGGAGGGACCCCGGTTACATAATTCTGAAATGCCTCCATATGGTGATTATCAAGCAGCATGCTCGCAGGGATTTACGCAATAGGCAACCCTGGATGCCCCAAGACCCGCTAGGAATGTGGGAGAATTTGTTATGTGGATCCGCTGTAATATATGTTAGGCCGGGAGAAGCCACCGAAGTCCTGGCGTCTGAAAGACATAATGGGACAAGAGGGGTGGAGTCAGTGCCATGCGCAGCCTGATAGACATAGAACCATGCCGCCCCGGAGGGCACTTACATGACCAAGGGAGAAGGCGAACCGCACCACGCGCGCGAAGATAGTCAAAATGGCGGCAAGCGAACCTCGAGGGGTGGGCCAGGCCAGGCTGTGACGTGGAGCACGTCATGCCGAGTCTCCGCCTCCCCCAAAGAGCGCGAAGCTCTAACCAACAGAAATAAGTAGAACAGTTGGATATAAGGCGTATGCATAAGATGCTGACACGCTGGAAATGATGCTGCCGTCTAGGCAGTTGTTAATGAAAGACAAACGGCTCGCACTGTATAGCAAAAGCGCGACACTGACACCAAAGAAAATTAAAAGCCAAAGGTCTTAACATGATACTTAACACTAGGGCTGCCACACACATACCCCCCCCCCCTTCCTTTCCCCCGGGTTACGGGAGGAAGCGAGGGAGAAGCGGACAGCGTCCATGGACTAATTCTGTGAGGGGCACAGGCAAGATTGCGGGAGGGGCATCCACTAGAGGCTCACCATCGGCCTGACCGCCTACCCTATGGAGGGGGATTGCGGTGGAGCGTGGCTCCGTTCAGCACACCAGGTGCCGCCTACCTTCACCCGACCCGCGCAGCCCAGGCATATTCTTCTGAAGAGGACGGGTGGAAATAGTCCCGCAGGGCCTCGGGCTGTAAAGCCCCGCTCGCCTGCGAGAGCGTGATACTTCATGTCTTCGCAGTTCAGCACTGCAGAGAAATCTGGGGATTTGTGGGAGGTCCTTCGATATATGTAGGGCCGGGAGGAGCTTGTTTTCTACATGTCTGCAGTGCACGGCGCCTGAGGATTACCCACATGTTATTACTATTCTGGAGCAGGACGTGCTGTATGCTTAGAATAACATCACAATCAGACAGTGCATTAAAGACCTCCCAAGGGAGAGCCTCTGGCTGTTGGTCAAGTATCTTCCTAAGAAGGGTCCTGGCGGCCACTGCAGTGACGGCCGCAGCTCAGACCGGGCGCAGAGCCGTCCCTGCACACGAAAAGGCGTGGGAAGCCAATCTGTCAATGCACCGGTCCTCAGCATCCCGAAGGGTACGATGAGTAGAAGCTGCCATGAAGGGAGGGTTAGCAACCCCAATAATAGGTGCATCCACCTCGGGAGGGACTGACCAGCGATCAACCAAATCAGGGGTAAAAGGGTACTTCCAGTCCCAGACCCCCGGAACCCCTGTAAGTTTACAAGGTGATTCCTATTCCTTAGATAGAGTCAGGAAATGATCCTGTTCCAGAAATTCCAGGCGCGGCATCGCCGTGTGGAAACTCTCCCTCTTGGGCTTGGGAGACTCTCCCGGAGGAGAGACGGACAGTACTTCAAAGATCTTTATGAGTAACTCATCAGTGTCACACAGGCCCCAAGAACCAGGGCCAGAACTGTCACGGCTCCAAGACATCTCGTCTGAGGAACTGGAACCTGAGAACAGTTTACCTTCATCAGAAGGATCAAGGTCCTGCATAGCAGCAGACTCCTCAGTTTCAGTGGGAAACCTAGAACTGGGGGGCGTCAGGGAGCGTTTCTTTCCAGCGCCCAAGCGCTCCGCCAAACCAGACATGACCTGCTCCGCCGTGGGTAACCTGCGCGGCACCACCTGCTGGTCATCCCCGCTCGAGTGCGACTCATCTGGAGTGAGATTTAAACACGGGGAGACAGGAGTATTGAAGCGAGGTGCAGCTACTGGTAAACCTGATTGCAGGGCCAGCACTTGTTCAGCACACAGTCCGCAGACCCGTGTTCTGTCAGCATCAGCGTGGGGTTGTTAACACGCAGTACACAGCCGGTCTTGTCCCCGCGGGACCCCGGACACAATTCTGAGATGCCTCCATATGGTGATTAATCTAAGTAATATGCCAGTAGGGATTTATGCTGTAAGCAACCCTGGATGCCCCAAGACCCGCTAGGAATGTGGGAGAATTTAGATATAAACCCGTTAAGATATATATATCAGGCCGGGAGAAGCCACTGGAATCTTGGCGTCTGAAAGACATAATGAGAAGAGAGGGTGTCAGAGCCATGCGCAGCACAGGAAGAAAAAATAACCGAAACGCCCGTGAGGGCACTTACAGTAACCAAGGAAGAGGAGGATCGTGACCACGCGTGCGCGACAAAATGGCGGCAAGCGAACCTCGAAGGGCGGGCCAGAGCTGCAGATGACGCGGAACGCGCCAAACCAGACCACGCCCCCCCCCGGAGAGCGCGAAGCTCTAAGCGCGTAACAAGACAGAAAAAGGAGACAGTAATAAACGCCATAGCGTCGCGAAACAGAGCCGCCGTACGCGCCAAGTCAAAGTACATTAAAGGCGCTGCGGCCAACGTTAACATAATGTTTGAAGTGCGGCTCTGACCCCCGGTAACCATTAAAGGCTATAAGCATACAATGTAATAGGGCAAGGGTAGGCCAACGTACACACAACCCCCCCCCCTCTTTTTTCCCCCCACTAACGGGGGGAACTGGGGAAGAAGGTGACCCAGCACTCGGGGTTCACCGCTACACGGGGCGTTGGGCAATGATGCGGGAGGGGCATCCACTGAAGGCTCACCATTAGCCTTGACCGCCTACCCTATGGTGAGGGATTGCGGTGGAGTCTAGCTCCGTAAGCACACTAGGTGCTGCCTACCTTCACCCGACCAACGCAGCCCAGGCTGGGAGGCATATTCTTCACAAGAGGACGGGTGGAAATAGTCCGCAGGGCCTCGGGCTGTAAAGCCCCGCTCGCCTGCGAGACTGTGATACTTCATGTCTTCGCAGTTTCAGCACTGCAGAGAAATCTGGGGATTTGTGGGAGGTCCCTCGGTATATGTAGGGCCGGGAGGAGCTTGTTTTCTACATGTCTGCAGTGCACGGCGCCTCAGACGGAGGATTACCCACATGTTATTACTATATCTGGAGCAGGACGTGCTGTATGCTTAGAATATGTTAAGCCCCTGATAAACTATCTCTGGCTGAAGAATAGACCGACTCATCCGAAGATACCCCCCGCGCCTCCTCCCCTCCGAAACAACTCTACTAGGTTATTTCGGGTCCTGGGCGGAGGGTAGCAGGGATAAATGCAAACAAGATGGCCCAGCATCTGATCTACCACCAGGGGCCTGAAACAACTGGGACCTAAACTGCTCCAGTCAGTCCGACATCTCTGAATCAAAGTTGTCAAAAAAATCTTCTGAGAACATCCGGTATACTGCCCCTGCAGCCTCCTCCAAACATGTTCTAGTCTCTTTTAGGGTCCTTTGTCCTCAGCCTCCTTTCCATTGGGCTCTTTAGCCTAAACATGACGACACACAACAATCAACAATCTATTAGTTGCTGGGGGGGGGATTTAGGGGGATCCTGGAGAACCTGAAGGCCCCTCCTGATTCCCCGACTTACCCCCTCCGACAGCACACCCGTAACTAACTCAGGGATTAAAGGGGACACTACACAAACTTGTGCATGGTCAAAAATGTGGGAATAAGTCTCGGGTGTACCAAGACCTCAGGTGAACTACACCTGGATATGTGTCCAATGGTCAGCATGCTTCTCCAGAGCTTACGGAGTCTGAAAAAAAAACCCAAAAACTAAAATCTAACACATCTTAGCACAGTCTTTCCAGTGGTTTCCCAGGGAGGAAACAAATAACTGAGGTGGGGAGGAAGGGGTAGGGCTTTTAACATCTGGTTCAGTTTGTTTCCTCCCAGGGGGTGAAGCCTCAAGGTTTTGGTCCCCTTTAAAAAGCCCTGAAGCAGGGGTAAGCATGTGGGCAAGCCTGCTAGGCTCATAACTAACACTTATAGGGGTAAAAGAAAACTATATATACATTCTGTGTAAAGGTTTAGTAATCAGTATGTAAAGCTGTAACAAACGGCTTTCCTACCTGTTCTTAATGTGATAATATATTGCTAATGTAACACTGCAAAGAAAAAAAAAATACAAGTAAATAACACATGAAAAGAACATGCATATGCTTTTGTATACCCTACATATAAACATGTAACTGCACAACATTACTGGAGGGAGGCAAGTTTGTTTTTTAGCAATAGAAGACCCAGAAACATGAGCCTAGCTTCCCCAGCATAGAGCTTCAACGTAGAAATTGAACATATAGGGAGCTAGGGAGATATACATTTTTTTAGGCCACACAAACCAGATACCCCCCCCCCCATTATTCACAAAATGTGTGTAGTTCCTAGCGCAGAGGGGCATCCTGACCACCCGCCACGCATTAACTTTGTTAAACCTGAGAAATCTTACCCTTTCTCCACGGTTACCCAATCAAGCGCTATGATTAGCCACCAGTCACATGGCTGCTGGAGGACAGAAACCAGGAGGGAGCCTGCAGACCATGTGACTGCGGTGGTGATTTGCAGTTTGAGTTGGTGGAACAAAACCCAGCAGCGGTGGCTGGCCTTTCCCCCAGAGCATCCCGAATCGGGATGCGACGATTTGCAACCCCCTGGGCACCCATAAATGCTCAACTTTCCCCCAATGAGAGCTACCCGCAATGACTAGGTTAATCGTCTCTCGTTACATTTACAATGTAGAGTGCGAGCTGCCTAATCCCCTGAGTCGTGTGTGCACTCTCGCCCTCGCACACAGCAGCCCTTGCTTCCCATTAGTAATTAGTAAATAAGAAACACCTGCCGAATGAGGTAGTCATAGCGGAAGGCTCACATTGGACGAGAGCAGGTGCATGTGCCGTTGGAGCCTGGACAGGTGAGTTTTTTTCTGGCTTCTTGGGGGGGGCAGGGGTGTCACACTGCGGGGCATCAAGCTTCAAGATACCGTAGAGGCATGGAGCAAAATGTTGGAAAGTCAAATCCTGTGGTTTGGTTCCTGCTTAATGGGATTAAGAAAGAGGCACAGGTCTGCACCAAACCCTGCTGTTCTACGAACAACCTTCAATAATAGCATTTGTGGAAGGAGGAGCCCATTGATCTCAAAGAGGATAGCTCCATGCAAATGCCAGCCTGACAGGACGCCTTCTCATACTGGCACGGTGGCAGAGGGGGTGGCAGGTAAGAATGCCCTCAGACATGCTCTGATATCTGAGGTCCATTTAAGTATTTGGCTCAGATTCATTGAATAAAAAATGTACACGTTCAAAATCTAACTTTCATTAAAAACGAAAATAAGAGGGTCCATATATACTGCAACCACGACTACAATAATTTTGAACAGATCATGCTTTAGTTTGGCATGGCAAATATCTTATGTCTGTTTGCTTGGTAAAAGTAGGGACCACTCTTGGTATTAATACTGGTCAAAAACCCACAGCCCTGTCTGAGCCCAGGGGAGAAAAACATACAATTCTGTGAAATACTCACCTGTAGAATTGGTATTATATGCATACAGCACGTCCAGCTCCAGATGTAGTAATTACATGTGGGTAATCTCCGCCTGAGGGCGCTGTTCACTGCAGACATGTAGAAAACAGGCTCCTCCCGGCCCTACATATACCGAGGGACCTCCCACAAATCCCCAGCATTGAAAAGCAGTGAAAGGAGAAGCCAGGAGAAAACCAACCACCCAAAAACTGGCAATAACAACAATGATAACAATCACTAAACAGGGGATCCAGAACAACGTGAAACCAGGGTGGGTTGGAGCAGGACGTGCTGTATGCATATAATACCAATTCTACAGGTGAGTATTTCACAGAATTGTATTATTCTAAGCATACAGCACGTCCTGCTCCAGATGTAGTAATTACATGTGGGACATCCAATAGCAGTGTCCGTAAAGTAGGCAATTGTAAAGAAGGCAACAGCAAGCAGTTTAAACTACTGCCGCCTGCAAAACCTTGCGGCCAAACACAGCATCAGCTGAGGCCCTAACATCAACCTTGTAAAACTTTGTAAAGGTATGAACGGAAGACCAAGTAGCGGCCTTGCAAACTTGTGCCACAGAGGCCTGGTGCTGAAAAGCCCAAGAAGCCCCAACGGCTCGAGTAGAATGAGCAGTAAGACGGAAGGGGGGGGAGACTTCCCCTTAGTAGAATAGGTTTGAACCACAGCCTGACAAATCCATTTACTGATGGTAGACTTGGTGGGAGCCAAACCCTTCCTAGGCCCATGAGGCACAACGAAGAGAGCATCAGTCTTCCTGAAAGCCTTAGTGATAACTAGGTAATACTTGACGCACCTAACCACATCAAAGGAATGCAAAACCCTCTCCTTAGGGTTACTAGGATTAGGGCACAGAGAAGGAAGTACAATATCCTGATTCAAATGAAATGCAGACACCACCTTAGGCAGAAAGTCTGGCTTGAAGCGGAACACCACCTTATCCTGGTGTCTCTCATAGTAGGGAGGCTGAATAGATAAAGCAGCCAACTCAGACACACGCCTAACAGAAGTGATAGCTACTAAGAGACAACCTTGAGCGTGAGAACAGCGAGAGCAGCCTCCTGAATAGGCTCAAAAGGAGCACCCTGCAGGGCCGATAAAACCAAGTTTAAATCCCAAACAGGTACCATAGGCTTTCGAGGCGGACGCACATGAGTGACCCCCTGAAAGAAGGTCTTGATAAGGGGATGCTGGGCAAAGGTCTTCTGAAAGAAGATAGACAGGGCCGAAACCTGGCCCTTCAGAATACTAAGCTTAAGACCTAAGTCTAGACCATGTTGTAAAAACTCCAGCACCCTAGAGACTAAAAATTCCTGACAGGGAAGAGACCTGGACTTATACCAGTCAATGTAAGAATGCCAGACTCTAATAGATAGCAGAAGAAGTCTTTTTCCTGGCTTGCACCATAGTAGCCACTACAGATGCAGACAAACCCTTTTCCATCAGGATGGAGGTTTCAATAGCCAAGCCGTCAAAGCCAGAGTTAGTAAATTGGGATGGCGTAGAGCCCCCTGAGTTAGAAGATCTGGCAACCTTGGCAGATCGTACTGATCTACTGCCATTTGAACCACGTCTGCGAACCACACTCTTCTTGGCCACCTTGGGGCCACCAGAATCGCGGGTACCCCTTCCAGAGCGATCTTGCGCAGGACTCTGCCCAGAAGGGGAATTGGTGGAAACACATACAGGAGCCGAAACTCCCTCCAAGACATTGACAGGGCATCTGTGGCCAGAGCCAGAGGATCCTGAGACAGGGATACAAAGCTCGGGAGCTTGTGATTGTGACGGGACGCAAACAGATCCACATCTGGCACACCCCACTGGTGACACAGGGACTGAAATACCCTGTTGCAGAGGGACCATTCCCCCTGATGGGACGACCCCCTGCTCAGAGCATCTGCTAGCAGGTTCTCCGCCCCTGGAATGTAGACAGCCGAGATGCATTGTACATTGGCCTCCGCCCATGCTAGAATCAGAGAAACTTCCTGGAGAGCCCCCTTGCTCCGGGTCCCTCCCTGATGGTTGATGTAGGCAACTGCCGTTCTGTTGTCTGAGCGTACCTGAACCGCCAGACCCCTCAGGTGATGGGTCAATTGTTCCAGCACCAATCTGACCGCCCTGAGTTCCAAGACATTGATAGGCAGATGGGCCTCCAGAGGGTCCCACCGCCCCTGGAAGCGCAGGGACTTCCAGAATCCCCCCCAACCAGACAGACTGGCATCCGTTGTGACCGTCTCCCAGGAGGGAGCCAGGAAGGATCTGCCCCATGTCAAGTTCCTGTGGTCCAACCACCACGCAAGGGATTGTCTGACCGAGGGGGGAACCACCCATATCCCGTCCAAGGACGCTGGGTTCTTGTTCCAAACTGACAGAAGGTGAAGCTGCAGGATTCTCAAATGAAACTGGGCAAAGGGCACCGCCTCGAAGCTTGCCACCATCGAGCCCACCGACTGCATTCCCTGCCGGATGGAGGGATGAGGGCTCGAAAACAGGGACATTGTCTGCGTTGTCAGAGCTTCCACCTTCTGCTGAGGAAGAAATATCCGTGACTAAACTATCCAGAATCATCCCCAGGAACGGGGTCACTGAGGGGGGGGGGGGGGGGGGGGGACAGAGAGGACTTGGGAGTAATTGATGACCCAGCCGAATGACTCCAGGGTGGACACTACTGAGTGTCCAGCTCTGCCTGCCGCAGAGACCGAGAGGTGATGAGTATATCGTCCAGGTAGGGCAACACGTGCATGCCCTTTAGTCTTAACAGGGACATCACCCCTGCCAGCACCTTGGTGAACACCCTGGGAGCCGACGTGAGGCCGAATGGCAGGGCCACGAACTAGTAATGCTGATCCAGCAGCGCAAATCTGAGAAACCTTTGGCATCCTTGATGTCCACAGATGTCATGAAGTCCCCTGGGCGCAGCGAAGCGATAGCCGAGCGCAAAGTTTCCATACGAAAGTGCTTGTTTCTGACAAATCTGTTGAGGATTTTTAAATCCAGAATGGGTCTGACTGACCCATCCTTTTTGGGTACCGTGAAAAGGTTGGAATAGAATCCCCTGCCCCTGTCTCTTAAGGGGACCTTGCAAATGACCCCTAGATCCAGAAGGTCCTGCACAGCCAGCATCAAGACTCGAGCTGAGGCAGGGTCCTGAGGGATCCGGGACCCAACGAACCTGGTAGGGGGCCGTACAGCAAATTCGATCTTGTAACCGGAGGACACTACCTCCTGAATCCACAGGTCTGAGACGTGGCGACTCCAGACATGTTTGAAATGCTGTAGACGTCCCCCCACCCTGACGGGCGAGGGCGCCCCTTCATGCTTGAGGGGTCTTGGGAGGGGCCTTGGGCCCCCAGGAGGAACCGGGACGGTGTCCTTTATTCTTGTTCCAGGGATCTGCGCGAGACCCAGCGAAGGACACTCCTCTGCCTTGCTTAGCCCCACGGTAGGGGGGGGTCGATAGGGAGCTTGGGCCACGAAAGGGCCGAATCTGACGCTTGCGCTGGGGTAACTTGCCACCCTTGGCAAAGACATCTAACCTTTCTCCAAACAGGCGCAATCCCTTAAATGGAAGCCCCGTAAGGGCCTTCTTGGCGGCGTTATCAGCGGCCCACTGGCGCAACCAGACCGCTCGGCATATTGCTACCACCAGAGCAGAAGGTCTAGCACTCAACTTAATAGCATCGTCCGATGCAGATAGGATATAGTTCACAAAAAGTTTCACAGGTGGCCAGAGCATTGGCAGCATCAGAGGGCAAGTCATCCGCCCCTTCAAGAGCAGTCTTAACCACAGTCCTGAGCGCCACCGCCGTGATGGCTAAAGCGCACACTGGGCGGAGCGCCGCTCCCCCAAATGCAAAGGCATGACATTCCAATTGGTCAACACGCCGATCCTCCGAGTCCCGCAGCGTAGTAGTGTCGGGGGAGTGCATAATAGAGGTGTTGGACAGACTTAGAATTGGGGCATCAACCTCGGGTGGCGATGTCCAACACTTGACCAAGTCAGCAGGAAAGGGATATTTCTTATCCACACTTTTAGGAACCCCATGAAGTTTGCTGGGGTGTTCCCATTCTTTCAGCACGAGGCTATTAAAATGGGTTTGTTCGGGGAAATTCCAACCGCGCCCTATCGGTGTGAAACAGATCACCCCTTTGCCGGGGAGCCGCGGCAGGGGGAGAGAGGGACAATACGTCAAAGATCTGGGTCAACAGTCTATCAATGTCATCCGAGGACCAATGATCAGAACCAGACTCTTCCTGTCCCCTGGACTCGTCGTCGTATGACCCTGAATCAGAGAACAGTTCCCCTTCATCTGAGGGGGGATGTGCGTAAGAAAGAAGTAAATCATCAGATTCTATAGGAAATATAGTAGATTCAGGATTCAAATGTCGCCTCTTGGCAGTGGCCTTGCGCGCCAAGGAGCCAGCAATTAAGTTTTCCACACTAGTCAGTCTAGTGGCCAAATCAGAATGAGAATCCCCACTGGTATTGGGGGTTGGGCTCAGACTTGGGGGAGTAGGTGAAGCGAGGCGAGGTGCGGGCCCAGCCTCAGAAGAGGTGGGAAGACCGGCTAGCACCTGCTGTGCACAAGGGCCGCAGACCCGTGCATTGTCACCGCTGCTAGGTAAGACCCCACAAGCTACACACAGACGGGCTTGTCCCGAGGGAACCCCGTTCACAATATCCTGAGATGCCTCCATATGGTGATTATTATATTTAATATGCCAGTAGGGATTGACGCTATAAAGCAACCCTGGATGCCCCAATGACCCGCTGGGAAGTGGGAGTGATTTTTTAAGAGTCTGGACCGGGAGAAGCCACCGAAGTTCACGGTCTGAAAGACACAAGGGGAACAGGGATGTCAGAGCCAAGCGAGGAGAAGCAAAAGCTACAGAAGGTCGCCCGTGAGGGCACTTACAGAACAGCGAGGGGAGGACAGTCTTCACCACGCACACGTGAGAAGGAAATGGCATCAGCGAACCTCGAAGGGCGGGCCAGAGCTGAAGATGACGCGGAACGCGCCACATCAGACCACGCCAAGCCCCCCCCCCCCCCCCCCGGAGAGCACGAAGCTCGGAGCGCGTAGCCAATCAGAAAAACAGTAGTTAGAAACTGAACCCCGACCGAGTGAATCCCCTCAGGGACTAAAACATGACAGGATAAAATACAGAAATAAACCCGTAGCGTCCGCGATCAAAGCCGCCGTACGCGCCAAGTAAAATACATTAAGGGCGCTGCGGCTAAAGTTAAGATCAATGTGAAATGCGCCTCTGACACCCGGTCAAGGGCTATAAACTTACAAGTGTAATGGGGCAAGGTTAGGCCGTCGTACACAAACCCCCCCCCCCCTCTTTTCCCCCCGGGGGGAACTAGGAAGGAAGGTGACCCAATACTCGGGGTTCACCGCTACACGGGGTGTGGGGCGCTGATGCGGGAGGGGCATCCTCTGAAGGCTCACCATTTGCCTTAACCGCCTACCCTATGGTGGGGGATTGCGGTGGAGCCTAGCTCCGTAAGCACACTAGGTGCTGCCTACCTTCACCCGACCAACGCAGCCCAGGCTGGGAGGCATATTCTTCATCAAGAGGACGGGTGGAAATAGTCCCGCAGGGCCTCGGGCTGTAAAGCCCCCGCTCGCCTGCGAGAGCGTGATACTTCATGTCTTCGCAGTGACCACTGCAGAGAAATCTGGGGATTTGTGGGAGGTCCCTCGGTATATGTAGGGCCGGGAGGAGCCTGTTTTCTACATGTCTGCAGTGAACAGCGCCCTCAGGCGGAGGATTACCCACATGTAATTACTACATCTGGAGCAGGACGTGCTGTATGCTTAGAATATAAAAAAGTGATAAGGAAATATGTACTAAAGGATGCAGCTTTTAGAAGAACCTTTGACATGCTGACTATTTGGCACTGTGTCAGACACAAAAAGGAAATTTAAAAATTTCAACGCTTGCATTTAACCCTCTGAACTTAACCAATAGTGTCACCCAAGAATGTTTGGCTTTGATCTTCTAGGTCAGGGGGTTGTCGACATTTCTACAAGTACCATTTAGTGACAAGAAGTTTCAACCGAGTACCCCCGGGGGATGCTTAATTATAAATAGCACCAAAACAAGTAGGCCCCAGACATAGTACTTTTAAAGTAGGGAAGGGATGAGATTTCAATTTTAATATACCACACTAATCAGACACCCCCTGTTCTCCTGAACACTGCCGGGTACCCTCTGGAGTATGTGTACCGCAGGTATAGAAACTGTTGTTGGTAGCATGGGGCCAGTGCAACATACAATGGCTACATGGGATAGTAGACTTGGAAACTTGAAATCAGAAATAGTTGCTGAGCCTACAGGCATTCAACCCTGGATGAGAAGATGAATGGTCTGCGTTTATCCTTGATTGCCAGCTTAATGAAACATGAGTGTCATACCATACATACCATTTAATTGTGCTTCGAAGATTAGGCTGACTGACTGTGCTGTCATCTAGGAATATTGTGGAACATGAGCTGTACTTCTTTGTAAGCTGCCCAGGAGAAACCTCAAAAAATAAGGTCATCAAATGAATCAACTGATAAAAATGTGACACACAAACATATATACATAACTATCACAATTTTAAAGCCATTCTTTTGATATAGTGAAAGACTAAATGCATTCTGCTCCTGCATCGTGTAACTTTTACACCAGATGGCGCTAGGCGACCCTTTTAGGATTTGGAGAATTAGAAATCTAAACAAATTTGACAAATTGTAACAGGCATACAACTATACTACAAGAAAAAAATAAAATTAAAAATATTATCCCATGACAATACAAAAAGCTTACTTGGCAGCATATTGGAAATCTTAGACTCCCAGAAGATATTTTAATGAAGTCCACGTGTCTCAACTGTGTCAAACTAGTTTGCTATAAGAATTTCCTCCTACAAGCCAAATAGGTTTGTGTTCGGACCTGTCCACAATTATGGTGCACTCAATTAGTAATTAGGTGATCCTATTATCAGGATCACCTGTAGGGTGAGCTCTTCCCTGTAGTATATCTACTAGTTTGTGAGCCCAGCTTTTGAACCAATCAAAAAAATGGATAAGAACCCAAAATTAACTTTTGAACAATCACCATACAGAGGTAACCAAGAAAAAACGGCGGGGTGGAACAGGACGTGCTGTATACTATAAAATCAATTCTACAGGTGAGTACTCACAGAATTGTATTTTTCCCCAAGTATACAGCACGTCCTGTTCCAGTAAATTCATTACACTTGGGACATCCAAAAGCAGTGTCCGTAAGGTAGGGTGGGATCCCCAAAGAGCAACAGCAGGCAGTTTAAACCACTGCCGCCTGAATAACTTTGCGTCCAAAAGCAGCATCAGCTGAGGACTTAACATCAACCTTGTAAAACTTGGAAAAAGTATGAACAGAAGACCAAGTAGCGGCCTTATAAACTTGTTCAACAGAAGCCTGGTGCTGAAAGGCCCAGGAGGCACAGATAGCACGAGTGGAATGAGCAGTAAGGCGGAGGGAATACCCATTCACCTTAGCAGAATAGGCTTGCACCACCGCCTGATGGTTCCATTTACTGATAGTGGATTTAGCCAGAGGCAAACCCTTCCTAGGTCCAGAAGGGAGAACAAACAGAGCATCAGTCTTCCTAAAAGATTCAGTAGCTACCAAATAAACTTCAGAACCCTGACCACATCCAAGAAATGCAGAGTCCGCTCCTTGGAATTAGCAGGATTAGGACACAATGAAGGCAAAACAATGTCCTGATTGAGATGAAATGCAGACAAAACCTTAGGCAGGAAACCTGGCTTATACCGAAACACCACCTTGTTCTGGTGTCTCTCAAAGTAAGGGGGTTTAATGGAAAGCGCTGCCAACTCAGAAACACGCCTAACAGAAGTGATAGCCACCAAAAAGGCTACCTTAAGAGTCAAAATAGGCAAAGCAGCCTCACATAGAGGCTCAAAAGGAGGACCCTGCAAAGCAGATAAAACCAAATTCAAATCCAAGACTGGTAACATAGGCTTACGTGGCGGGCGCACGTGAGTAACCCCCTGCAAAAAGGTCTTAACCAAACGGTGGTTGGCAAAAATACAAGTCTGTGATTACTCACCTGTAGAATTGGTATTATAAGTATACAGCACGTCCTGCTCCAGATAGTAATTCCTTACGTTTGGGTTATACATCCACAAGATGGCGCTGGACTGCAGAGACAGCAAAAAAGTGGCTCCTCCCGGCCCCTTATATTCCAGGGACCTCCCACAAATTCCCCAGTATTAACAAGCAGTTAGCAAGAAGCCGGGAGAATAATAACCATAATCAAACAATTTAAACCATGATAACAAATAACCATACAGAGGCACTAAGAACAATGAACAAGGGCGGGGTGGAGCAGAACGTGCTGTATACTTATAATACCAATTCTACAGGACGTGCTGTATACTTATAATACCAATTCTACAGGTGAGTAATCACAGAATTGTATTATTCTACGTATACAGCACGTCCTGCTCCAGATAGTAATGCCTTACGTTTGGGACATCCAATAGCAGCGTCCGTAAGGTAGGGTGGGATCCCCAAAAGCAACAACAAGCAGATTAAACCACTGCCGCCTGCAGAACTTTGCGGCCGAAAACAGCATCAGCTGAGGCCCTAACATCAACCTTGTAAAACTTTGAAAAGGTATGAACAGAAGACCAAGCAGCGGCCTTGCAAACTTGTTCAACAGAAGCCTGGTGCTGAAAGGCCCAAGAGGCACCAATAGCACGAGTGGAATGAGCAGTAAGGCGGAAGGGAGGATCCTTTCCTTTAGCAAAATAGGCCTGAACAACAGCCTGACTGATCCACTTGCCGATAGTAGACTTAGCTGGAGCCAGACCCTTCTTGGGACCCGAAGGGACCACAAAAAGAGCATCAGTCTTCCTGAAGGGCTCAGTAGCCACCAAATAGAACTTCAGGTTCCTGACCACATCCAAGGAATGTAGAGCCCTCTCCTTAGGGTTACTAGGATTAAGGCACAGGGAAGGTAGAACAATGTCCTGATTGAGATGAAAAGCAGACAACTTTAGGCAGAAAATCTGGTTTAAAGCGAAACACCACCTTGTCCTGGTGTCTCTCAAAGTAAGGGGGCTTGATGGAGAGTGCCGCCAACTCAGAAACACGCCTAACAGAAGCGATAGCCACCAAAAAGTCTACCTTAAGCGTAAGAATAGACAAAGCAGCCTCATGCACAGGCTCAAAAGGAGACCCCTGCAAGGCAGAAAGGACCAAGATCAAGTCCCAGACTGGTAACATAGGCTTACGTGGGGGACACACATGAGTAACCCCCTGGAAAAAAGTCCTGACCGGATGATGCTGAGCAAAAGATCTCTGAAAGAAAACAGCCAAGGCAGACACATGACCCTTCAGAGTGCTCAGTTGAAGCCCCAGATCCAAACCATGTTGGAGAAATTCCAGAATCCTAGGAATAGAAAACACACGACAGGGAAGAGATTTAGCCTCACACCAGTCAATGTAGGCACACCAAACCCTATAGTAGATGGAAGAAGAGGACTTTTTCCTAGCCCTGATCATGGTGTTAACAGGAGGCAGGCAGTCCCTTGTCTGCGAACCACTCGTCTTAGCCAACAGGGGGCCCCCAGGATTGCTGGCACCCCTCCCTGAGCTATCTTTCGCAGAACCCTGCCCAACAGGGGAAAGACATACAGTAGCTGAAAGCCCTGCCAGGGCATTTTCAGAGCATCCACGGCAAAGGCCAGAGGGTCATGGGACAGAGACACAAAGACTGGAAGCCTGTGATTGTGACGGGACGCAAACAGATCCACATCTGGCTGACCCCAACGTTGACACAGAGCGAAACACCCTGTTGCTGAGGCACCATTCCCCCAGGCGAGAAGTCCTCCTGCTCAGGGAGTCTGCCTCCAGATTCTCCACCCCCGAAATGTACACAGCTGAGATGCAGGGAACATTGTCCTCTGCCCCTTGCTCCGGGTCCCTCCCTGATGATTGATGTAGGCAACCGCCGTCTGGTTGTCCGAGCAGACCTGAACAGCCCGACCCCTGACAGACCCATCTCTTCTGGGAACGGTGAAAAGATTGGAATAGTAGCCCTTGCCCCTTTCCCCCAAGGGCACTTGGCAAATGACCCCCAGCTCCAGTAGATTCTGCACAGAAAGCAACAGGCCCTGAGCTGACAGGGGGTCTTGAGGCATCCGGGATCTGATGAATCTTGGGGGTGGCCAGGCTGCCAACTCTATCTTGGAACTGAAGGACACTACCTCCTGAATCCACCGGTCTGAGACATGAAGCCTCCAGACGTGAGCAAAGAGCCGAAGCCGTCCCCCCACCCGGATGGGTGAGGGCGCCTCTTCATACCTGAGGGGGCTTGGGAGAAGACTTAAGCTTGCAGCCCCAGGAGGGTCCAGGGCGGCCACGTCCTCTGCCTCAGAAATCTCCCCGGGCCCCTGCAAATGATGCTCCCCTTCCCACTCTGGACCCACGGTAGGAGGGAAGAAAGGAACCTGAACCCCGAAGGGGCCGAGACTGTCTCTTGCCCTGGGGTAACTTGCCTCCCTTAGCAAACAGGTCCAGGCGATCCCCAAAAAGATGCAGCCCTTTAAACCGGACCTTCAGTGTGATTTAATGAAAAGCCCAAACTCTTAAAAACGGTTCCCCAGCATCTAAAATTAATATATTTTAGGTTTTTTGTCACTAGCTTATTATTCTTTCCCCCACTGGGCTGCAACTCTGTTCAGGAATTTAGGATACGGGCGCCGCCATCTTGACTCAGAAGCATCACACTTACTGAGGAGAGAAGAGTGGGATAAGGTACAGGGGGGCGGGTTATAGCTGTGCTTTGCTCAGACAGAACAGAGCTGGGGTCAGGTAAAGGTCAGCAGTCCCAGAATGCAGAGCAGCACAGTTAGGAGGCACTTCCTGTTTGCAGGCTGCCTGATAAGATGGCCGCTTCCATAAGCCGCCATCTTGGATGTTTAAAGGCTCATAACATGCAGTAGATGCAGGTAGGATGATTTTTAATGTGAGCAATCTGTATGTACAGGGTGTGGGAAACATATAAGGTAGACTCTTATTTAGAGTGAAGGTCCACTTTAAAGGGGAACCCAGTGAGAGCCTTCTTGGCAGCGTTGTCAGCTGCCCACTGGCGCAGCCAAACCGAGCGGCGTATCGCCACCGCTAAGGCAGAAGCCCTGACACACATTCTAATAGTATCATCCAAGGCAGAGAGGACATAAGCAACAAATTCCTCCCAATGCAGAAGAGCACTATACTTTGCACTAGCTGCCTCATCAGGAGCCCCATCTAAAATACTCCTGAGCAGAGTCCTAATAGCCACAGCTGTAATGGCAGAGGCACGAACTGGGAGCAGCGCAGACCCCGCACAGGCAAAGGCATGGGAAGCCAGCTGATCAATGCGCCGGTCCTCACCATCTCTCAGTGTAGTAGAGCCAGGGGAATGCATGACAGAAGTGTTGGACAACCCCAGAATTGGTGCATCCACTTCTGGAGGAGACGAGCAACGCTTAAACCACTTAAGCAGGAAGAGGGTACCTCTTATCCCAATTTTTAGGCACTCCAGGGAGCCTGCTCGGTCGCTCCCACTCCTTGAACACAAGATTATTAAAGCGAGTTTGCTCAGGAAACTCCAAACGTGGCTTGGCCGTGTGAAACAACTCCCCCTGCTGCCGAGGAGCCGTGGCAGGAGGAGATAGAAAGCACTTCAAAAATGTGAGCCAAAAGCCTGTCAGTATCATCTGGAGCCCATGGGTCAGAGCCAGAATCGGCATAACCCTTAGGCTGCTCATCAGAGGATTCTGAATCTGAAAACAATTCCCCTTCCTCCAGGGGGGTATAGCCAGCCAGATCAAAAAATTCCTCAGCCTCCACCAGGTGCCGCCTCTTAGCCGAGGCCTTACGCGCCGTAGAACCAGCAATTACCTTTTCAATACTAGCCACCCTGGTAGACAAATAAGGCTGAGACTCCCCACTGGTATGCACCTCACTGGGAGTCAGATGTAAGCGTGGGGGAGTGGGCGAAGCCACACGGGGCGCAGGCCCAGCCACAGGCAACCCAGATTGCAGCGCAAGCGCTCGCTGGGCACAGGGTACACAAACCCACACATTGTCATCACTAGTAGGGGACACCCCACATGCCACACACAGCCGGGCTTGTCCCGAAGGAACCCCAAGCACATTATCCTGAGAAGCCTCCATATGGTGATTATCGCGGCCACCGGCCAATAGGGATTTACACAATAAAGTCACCCGGGATGCCCTAATAACCTGCTAGGGAAGTGGGAGGTAAAGGCAGAGTAGGCCGCCAACAGCAACTAAATAGAGGGGATAGGCCGGGAGAAACCACAATTAAGTTTGACCCGCCTGCAAGACAAACAAAAAGACCCATAAGCAGTATTCATACACAACAATAAGATAAGCCAGCCCGCAGGGGCACTTACGGACCGCGGTAGGTAGAAGCCAGCCACGCAGCACGAGAAGGCAAAAAGGCGCCCGCAGATACCCCGAAGAGCGCGAAGGCACCCACGTGGCCATGTCAGCCAATGATGGCGCAGCAGTGCCTGAGGTAAAGCAACCAGTGCAACCAACACACACGCGGCAACACAAGCCAAGCCATACCACGTAAATAATAAGAGAAAAATACACCTACACACACACAGCACATCCCCCCTCCCGAGAAAACCAGGGAGAGCGAGGGAGGGCAGCGGCCCACCTAACAGGAGCCCATAGATGGAAAGGGGGCGAGGGGCGATACCACGGGAGGGGCATCCCATAAGGCTCAACATGGGCCTATACCGCCTACCCTTTGGTGGGGGATTACGGTCGGAGCAGTGCTCCTTAAGCACCTGACAACGGTGCTGCCTACCGTCACCCGACCAGTGCAGCCAAAGCTGGGAGGCATGAAAAAGGAGGAACGGGTGGAAATAGTCCTACAGGGCCGCAGGCTAATAGCCCCACTCACCTGCGAGTAGAGAGAGCCATCTTCTTGTCATCGCAGCGCCGACTGCAGAGAAGAACTGGGGAATTTGTGGGAGGTCCCTGGAATATAAGGGGGGCCGGGAGGAGCCACTTTTTTTCTGTCTCTGCAGTCCAGCACCATCTTGTGTATGTATAACCCAAACGTAAGGAATTACTATCTGGAGCAGGACGTGCTGTATACTTAGAATATATCTTTGGAAGAAAATAGCCAAGGCTGAAACATGTCCCTTGAGAGTACTAAGTTGAAGGCCCAATTCCAAGCTATGCTGCAAAAATGCCAGGATCCTGGGAATAGAAAACACCCGACAGGGAAAAGACTTAGACTCACACCAAGCAATGTAAGCATGCCATACCCTATAGTAGATAAATAACGAGGACTTCTTCCTAGCCCGAATCATGGTAGTAACAGAGGCAGGCAGCCCCTTATCCATCAAGATGGAGGTCTCAGCAGCCAGGCCGTCAAAGAGTTTGTAAATTGGGATGGCGTAGCTGCCCCTGAGTGCGCAGGTCTGGAACCTTGGGCAGGACGTATTGATCTACTGCCAACTGCACAATGTCTGCGAACCACACCCTTCTTGGCCAGGATGGTTGGCACCCCTTCCTGGGCTATCTTGCGCAGCACCCTGCCCAGCAGAGGAAACGGAGGGAACACAGAGGAGCCGAAAGCTCTTCCAAGACATAGCTAGTGCATCCATGGCTAAGGCCAGAGGGTCCCGGGACAGAGAGACAAAGACTGGAAGCTTGATTGTGACGGGACGCAAACAGATCCACATCCGGCTGACCCCAGCGGTGGCACAGGAAGCGAAACACCCTGCTGCTGAGGGACCATTCTCCCGGATGAGAAGTCCCCCTGCTCAGGGAGCCCGCCTCCAGATTTTTCACCCCCGGGATATACACTGCCGAGATGCAGGGAACATTCTCCTCCGCCCAGGACAGTATCAGAGACACTTCCTTGAGGGGGCTCTTGCTCCGGGTCCCTCCCTGATGATTGATGTAGGCAACCGCCGTCTGGTTGTCCGACCCCGAAGGTGTGGGGTCAATTGGGCGAGAACCAACCTTACCGCCCTCAGTTCCAGAATGTTGATAGGAGTATGGGCCTCCTGACACAGACCCTGGAATTTCAAGGACTTCCAGAATCCCCCCCCCCCAACCAGTCAGACATCTGTGGTCTCCCAGCAAGGGGACAGAAAGGTTCTGCCCACCAAGAGGTTCCTTGAGTCCAGCCACCACGAGAGGGACCGTCTGGCCAGGGGGACAGAACAAACACCTGATCCAGGGACACAGGGTCCCGATCCCACACTGATAAGAGGTGTAACTGCAGAGGTCTCATGTGAAACTGAGCATAGGGTATCGCCTCGAAGCAAGACACCATCAGGCCCACCAGTTGCATCCCCTATCGGATGTAGAGATGAGGACAAGAAAGAAGGAACTGGGCCTGAGCTTAGAGACTCTCCAACTTCTGTTGAGGGAGAATCCAGTATCCAGAGTCATGCCCAGAAAGGACCTCACCAGTGACGGGGACAGAAACGACTTGGGATGGTTGATCACCCAGCCGAAGGACTGGGTATCCAGTTCTGCCTGATGGAAGGACTGAGACGAGATCAGAACGTCGTCCAAATAAGGAAGAATGCGAATGCCCTGAGATCTCAGAGCCATCACACCCGCCAGCACCTTGGTGAATACCCTGGGAGCTGAGGCGATACCGAAAGGTAAAGCCACAAATTGGTAGTGCTGATCCTCCAGAGCAAACCTGAGACATTTCTGATGACCTGGGAAGATTGGCACATGAAGGTAAGCAGCCTTGATGTCTATGGATGTCATGAAGTCGCCTGGGCGCAGAGTAGTGACTGCTGAGCGTAGGGTCTCCATACGAAAATGCTTGAATCTGACAAACTTTTTGAGGTGCTTTAAATCCAGGATGGGCCTGAGGGACCCATCCTTTTTGGGAACAGTGAATAGATTGGAGTAGAAGCCTCTGGCCCTTTCCCTGAGAGGCACAGTGCAGATGACCCCCAACTCCAAAAGGTTTCGGACCGCAAGCCCTGAGCTGACAGGGGGGTTTTGAGCCATCCAGAATCTGATGAATCTTGGGGGCGGCCAGGCTGCAAACTATCTTGTATCCAGAGGACACCACCTCCTGAATCCATCTGTCTGCTACATGTAGCCTCCAGACATGAGCAAAGAGCCGAAACCTTCCCCCCACCCGGATGGGTGAGGGCGCCTCCTCCTGAGGGGGCTTGGGGGAAGATTTGGGCTTGGGACCCCATGAGAGCCCGGGACGGCCTCGTCCTCTACCCCTGCCCCAATAGTCTCCACGTGCCCCAGCAAAGGAAACTCCTCGACCAGCCCTGGAAGCGCGGAAGGAGGAGAGAGCAGCACCGGTCCCCCGAAAGGGCCGAGACGGCCTCCTACGTTGAGGCAGCCTACCACCCCTGGCAAATTGGTTCCAAACGTTTACCAAAGAGCCGCAGCCCCTTAAAGGGAAAACCATTGAGAACCTTTTTAGCAGCATTATCAGCCACCCACTGATGTAGCCAGACAGAGCGTCGTATAGCCACCAACAGGGCAGAAGTCCTACCACACATTCTAATGGCATCATCCATGGCAGAAAGGATATATGGAATAAATTCATAGCAAAGTAGGAGAGATCTATAATCCTCACCTCCCGCATCAGAGGCCCCATCTATGAGCCACTTAAGCAGCCCTTTAATAGCAATAGCCATTATGGCAGAGGCACAAACCGGGCGCAGTGCAGTCCTCACACATGCAAAAGCATGGCAGGACAGCTGGTCCAAGCGCCGGTCCTCACCATCCCACAGGATAGTAGTGTCAGGTGAATGCATGACTGATGTGTTAGATAACCCTAGAACGGGCGGGTCCACCTCGGGAGGACATGACCAATGCTTAATCACATCAGCGGGAAAACTCCTGGGCACCCCAAGTAGCTTACTAGGGCGTTCCCACTCTTTGAGCACCAGATAATTAAAGTGATTCTGCTCAGGGAACTCCAAGCGTGGTTTAACAGACTGGAAAATCTCACCCTGCTGCTGGGGAGCAACGGCAGGAGGGGAAATACAAAGCACTTCAAAAATGTGAGTCAATAACCTGTCAGTGTCATCTGAGGACCATGGGTCTTCTCCAAAGGGAGACCCGGTGCCACCATATAACAGACTGTTCCTCAGAGGATTCTGAATCAGAGAATAATTCCCCCTCCCCGAGGGGGGTAAAAGCCAGAAAATGAGTAAAGTCCCTCATCCTCCACAGGGAAGAGGGAAGCAGCGGGAGATAAATGCCGTTTCTTAGCAGAAGCCTTACGCGGGGCTGACCCAGCAATATGCTTTTCAATGCTGGCCAACCCGTGAAGCCAAGTCCTTGTCCCCGGAAGCCTCCATATGGTGATTTAGATACAGGCGTAACGGCCAGTACACGGACACAGCTAGCAATAGCCACCCTTTTTGGGATGCGCCCCAAAGCCCGCTAGGGAAGGTGGGAGAATGGTAAGGGGCAGGGCCGGGAGAACCACAGTCAGAGGTGACCCGCCTGCAAGACACAATAAGTACAAAATAAACATCCCCAGCGCATACATAGTAAACATAAAACCCCCGTAAGGGACTTGCGGACCAAATCGGAAAGATCGCATCGCAGCACCGCAAGGATGAGGCCACAAAATTGCACCGGCAGCAGTACCTAGAGGGGCGGACCACGAGAGTATGACGCAAAACGCGTCAAATCGCGGTTCCCGCCCCCGAAGAGCGCAAAACTGATCACGTGGGACGCCGGCGCCATGACAGCTACCTAAAAAATACATAGCGCCAACCACCGCGGAGCGTCGTACAACGGTCCGCACAACACCAAAAAAAACACAAGACACACAAATCACAGACCCCCCCCGGGGCGCCCCCTTCCAGCCAAGCGGGCCACAACAAAGGGGTCGTGCACAATCTTCTAGAGAGGAGGGGAGACGGGTGAAGGGAAAAAAGGACCCAAGGTTTGAGGCTGGAGCATCCCAATGAGGCTCACCATAGAAAGCCTGTCGCCGGCTACCGTTTGGTACAGGGTCTTGCGGCCCGGAGCAGAGCTCCTTCAGCACCTGACCCTAGTGCTGTCCTACCTTCACCCGAACAGTCAGCCGAGGCTGGGAGGCAGTGGGTCCAGAACGGGTGCCAATAAGCCTGCAGGGCCCTAGGCTTGAAAAGCCCCACTCCCTGTGCAATAGAGAGCCATCTTCTATCTTCGCAGTACAGACTGCAGAAAAACACTGGAAATTGATGGGAGGTACCTGGCTATTTATGGGGCCGGGAGTGGCCACAAGTCTTTCTGCAGTCCACTGCACCACGTTGTGACGGAATAACCCAAGTGTAAGGAATTTACTGGAACAGGACGTGCTGTATACTTGGAAAAGAAACTCCGTTATTAAGATCCAGGTACCAGCAGCCCCTTGTCTGAAAAAACTCAAACAGACCACTTATAAAAAGAATCTTCCTCCTTCCCATGATGAAGTGATCACTCAACTTTGCAGTGTCCCTTTAAAAGCAGCCGATTGGGGCAGGAACCTGTTGCCGGCCCCAAGTAAGAGTCTGGACAACTGTAATCCACATTTGGATCACAGTCCACTAGTTCAAGCCACTGGCATTCAAATATGCTTCCATTCACAATAAAAAAAAAAATTATATATATATATATATATATATTCACAAGTAAAGCTGTATTTTTGATTAGTTGTGACTTGATATGATAAGTTGACACAAACATTTGAGCAATAGGGTTTAAAGACAACGCTTTCCATTATTGTACATTTTTATTTCTCAGTTTATCAAATTACAACTTCAGGAGACAGAGTTATAACTACAGAGATCACTTGCAAATTCGGGTACAAAATGATAAGGTAACGTTTTATGTTGCCTTTTAAACTCATACTATAAATCACAAACAGCACTGTACATGACCCGACCACAAAGGAAATGCATTTTTTGCAATTAATCAAACCACTGCCATTACTTACATGATTTATATGGTTACTCTTCCTCTTTTCTCTCACTGTAAAATCAGTAAAAAAAAAACATGATGAGTTGTACCAAATGACAAAAACATTTGAACACTTCCCACACTTATGTGCTCCCAGACTAGGCAGTGTCACTATATCCAAGGTAATATGAATATGCCAAAAAAAGAAAAGAGGAGTAAAAAGACAATTCTGTGAGTACTCACCTGTAGAATTGCTTTTACTATGCATGGCACGGCCTGCTTCCAGAAGTCCTTACGTATGGGTTATTCCGCCACAAGGTGGCGCAGTGTACTGCAGAAGAGTTGTGGCTCCTCCCGGTACCATATAAAAATGGAATCACCATAGACTTATCCAGTGTTGACAAGTTGTTATTCAAGAAACCGGGAGATAAAAAGTAAAAAGGGTAACAAACCCCAACTAACTTGGAACAATCACCATAAAGAGGCAACCAAAATAACGATAAGGGTGGGGTGAAGCAGGCCATGCCATGCATAGTAAAATTCTCTACTCGTGGTTTGTTGTGCGACCCTTGAGGACATGTAGTTATATTATCAGGCGGGTACAAGGTCAAGCCTATATATATATTTGCTGGTTCCGGGGTTTAGGCCTCCCCGGTGTGATTCTAAACAGCCTATGACCGAGACCTCACCATTGTAAGTTCATAAGCATTTTATTATTATATACTTGTTCATAGATAAAACACCGCACATATTAAAAACACGTCATAATTGCTAACATACACATGTGATTTGTATTTAAATTCATTAGTTTCTTCAAAATGTATGCATGGCGCAAATAATGTCAAATATTTTGCCGTCCCATATATTCACTATCTTCCATCTGGTGATCTGATTTTCCCTCTCTGGGCAAACATGTTTCGCCTTTACTAAAGGCGAAACATGTTTGCCCAGAGAGGGAAAATCAGATCACCAGATGGAAGATAGTGAATATATGGGACGGCAAAATATTTGACATTATTTGCGCCATGCATACATTTTGAAGAAACTAATGAATTTAAATACAAATCACATGTGTATGTTAGCAATTATGACGTGTTTTTAATATGTGCGGTGTTTTATCTATGAACAAGTATATAATAATAAAATGCTTATGAACTTACAATGGTGAGGTCTCGGTCATAGGCTGTTTAGAATCACACCGGGGAGGCCTAAACCCCGGAACCAGCAAATACATGCATAGTAAAAGCAATTCTACAGATGAGTACTCACAGAATTGTCTTTTTTCTATTGCATGGCACGGCCTTACGTATGGGACGTCCAACAGCAGTGTCCTTAAAGTAGGGTGGGATCCCAAAAGAGTAACAGGCAGTTCAAACCACCACTGCCTGAAGTACCTTGCGTCCAAAAGCAGCATCAGCTGAGGCCTTAACATCAACCTTGTAAAACTTGGAAAAAGTATGAACAGAAGTCCAAGTCGCGGCATTTACAAACTTGTTTAACAGAAGCTTGGTGCTGAAAAGCCCAAGACGCACCAATAGCATGAGTGGAATGCGCAGGAGGAAGGAAAGGAAAGGAACCTTCCCCCTGGCAGAATAGGCCTGCTCCACCACCTGATGGATCCACTTGCTGATAGTGGATTTAGCAGGTCCAGCAGGAAGAACAAAAAGAGCATCAGACTTTCCTGAAAGACTCAGTAGCAACCAAATAAAACTTCAGAGCCCTGACAACATCCAAAGAGTGAAGGGTCCGCTCCTTGGATTTAGCAGGGTTAGGACACAAAGAAGGCAAAACAATGTCCTGATTGAGATGAAAAGCAGACACAACCTTAGGCAAGAAATCCAGCTTAAGCAGAAACACCACCTTATCTAGATGCCTTTCAAAATAAGGAGGTTTGATGGAAAGCGCCGCCAGCTCAGAAACTCGCCTGACCAAAGTAATAGCCACCAAAAAGGCCACCTTAAGAGTGAGAATGGGCAAAGCAGCCCCATGGATAGGCTCAAAGGGAGGACCCTGCAGAGCAGACAACACCAGATTCAAGACCCAAACCGGTAGCATAGGCTTACGTGGTGGACGCACATGAGTAACTCCCTGGAAAAAGGTCTTAACCAACCGGTGATTGGCAAAGGATCTTTGGAAAAAAATTGCCAGAGCCGACACCTGTCCCTTGAGGGTACTAAGTTGAAGGCCCGAACCCAAACCATGTTGCAAAAATTCCAGAATCCTGGGGAGAGAACACCCGACAAAGGAAGAGACTTGGACTCACACCAGGCAATGTAAGCATGCCAGATCCTGTAGTAGATAAAGGACGAGGACTTCTTCCTAATCATGGTATCAACAACAGAGGCCGGCAAACCCTTATCCATCAAGATGGAGGTTTCAGAAGCCAAGGCTAAAGCCAGCATTTGCAAATTGGGATGGCACAGTTGTCCCCGAGTGAGCAGATCTGAATTAGAACAGCAGTAAGGAAACAAGGGGCCAGGAAGAGCCAAAATAACCAGTAGCAGTAAAAAGGTTCACCATATAAAGGATCCAGAATACCAAAGGGCGGGGTGAAGCGGGGTGTGTGACATACTTATAATACCCATTTTACAGGTGAGTATTCACAAAATGGTATTATTCTAAGTATGTCACACACCCCGCTTCAGATAGTCATTACACTTGGGACATCCAATAGCAGTGTCCATAAAGGGCGGGGATCCAAAACAAGGCACAACTTAGACCACTGCAGCTTGCATAAATTTGCGGCCAAACACAGCATCTGCTGAAGCCCGCACATCCACCTTGTAAAACTTGGAAAAAGTGTGAACAGAAGACCAAGTAGCAGCCTTACAAACTTGCTCAACATAGGCCTGGTGCTGAAAAGCCCAAGACGCCCCAACAGCACGAGTAGAATGAGCAGTAACACGAAAAGGGGGAACCTTCCCCTTGGCAGTATAGGCCCCAACAATGGCCTGGCAAATCCATTTACTAATGGAAGACTTGGCGGGAGCCAAACCTTTCCTAGGCCCAGAGGGCACCACAAAAAGGGCGTCAGTCGTACAAAAAGAGGAAGTAGCCACCAAATAGTACTTCACACAGCAAACCACATCCAAAGAATGCAAAACCCTCTCCTTGTCAGTGCTGGGCTTAGGACACAAGGAGGGTAGAACAATGTCCTGATTAAGATGAAAGGCAGAGACCACCTTAGGAAGGAAATCTGTCTTGAAGCGGAAAACAACCTTGTCCTGATGCCTCTCAAAGTAAGGGGCCTTAATGGACAAAGCCGCCAACTCCGATACACGCCTAACGGAAGTGATGGCAACCAGAAACGCAACCTTCTAAGTGTAGAAAGTGCAATATCCTGCAAAGGTTCAAAAGGAGGACCCTGCAAAGCAGAAAGAACCAAATTCAAATCCCAAACTGGGAGCAAAGGCTTCCCAGGAAGCCGCACATGCGTAACCCCCTGGAAAAAAAAGTCTTAACCAAAGGATGAGGAGCAAAAGACTTTTGAAAGAAAACCGCCAGGGCAGAAACATGCCCTTTTAACGTACTAAGCTGCAAACCCAGGTCCAGACCATGTTGCAGAAATTCCAAAGCCCTAGGGATAGAAAACGCCCTGCAAGGCAAGGCCCGGACCTCACACCAATCAATATAAGACCTCCAAATCCTATAGTAGATGGCAGAGGAAGACTTCTTTCTAGCCCTAACCAGAGTCTGAATGACAGCATCAGAAAGACCTTCCTCCTTCAAGATGGAGGTTTCAGCAGCCACGCCGTCAAAGCCAGCGTTGGTAAATTGGGGTAGAGCAGTGGACCCTGAGTGAGCAGATCCGGCAGAAGGGACAGAACTAACTGATCCTCTGCCAACCTTACCACGTCTGCGAACCAAACCTGTCTTTGCCATCTTGGAGCCACCAGGATTGCTGACGCGCCCTCTAGGGCCAGCTTGCGCACCACTTTGCCCACCATGGGAAACGGAAGGAACAGGTACAGAAACCCCAGATCCCTCCAGTTCAGAGACATGGCATCCGCTGCCAGAGCCAGCGGATCCCGCGAGAGACACAAATGCCGGAAGCTTGTGATTGTGACAAGAGGCAAAGAGGTCCACCTCCGGAGTCCCCCACCGGTGGCAAAGCGACCGAAACACCTTGGGGCTGAGCGACCATTCCCCCCGGCGAGATGAGCACCTGCTCAGGGAGTCCGCCTCCGTGTTCTCCACTCCCGGGATGTACACCGCTGAGATGCATGGGACATCGCTCTCTGCCCAAGCCAGGATCAAAGACACTTCCCTGAGGCCACGCCTGCTGCGAGTCCCTCCCTGGTGATTGATGTGGGCGACCGCCGTCCGAATGTCCGACCTAACTTGAACTGGTAGGCCGCGCAACTGAGGAGTCAAGTGAGCCAGAACCAACCTGATGGCTCTCAGCTCTAGAACATTGATGGGATCGTGAGCGTCCTGAGGCCCCCACAGTCCCTGAAACTGAAGATCCTTCCAAAATCCCCCTCCAACCCGACAGGCTGGCATCTGTGGTGACCGTCTCCCAACGAGGGGTCAAAAAGGACCTGCCCCTCGTCAGATTGCTTGGTGTCAGCCAACACCAAAGGGAACGCCGCCCCCGGGGGGACATCAGAAAAGACTGATCCAATGACAGCGGGGACCCGTCCCAGGCCGCCAAGATATGGAGCTGGAGCGTCCTTGTGTGAAAACTGGGCAAAGGGAACCGCCTCGAACGATGCCACCATCAAACCCACCAGTCGCATCCCCAGCCGGATGGACGGGCGAGGGATGGATAGGAGACGCTGAGTCAACTCCTGAATCAGAAGAACCTTGGGCCGGGGGAGGAACACCCTGGCCTGAGAAGTATCCAGAGACATTCCCAGGAACTCCACCACCCTGGAGGGAGAGAGGCAGGACTTGGGATAGTTGATCACCCAGCCGAATCTCTCCAGGGTGGCTACCACAGTCCTGGTTATCTAGCTCCGCCTGGCTGAGAGAAGAAGCCACAATAAGAAGATCGTCCAGATAAGGCACGATGCGGATACCCTGGGCTCTGAGAAGGGCCATCACCCCCGCCAGCACCAGTGAAAACCCATGGAGCCGAGGTGAGGCCAAACGGAAGAGCCACAAACTGGAAATGACGACTTTCTACAAAGAACCTGAGAAATCTCTGGTGTGCCGGAAAGATTGGGATATGCAGGTAAGCATCCTTTATGTCTATGGACGTCATGAAGTCCCCTTGACAAAGTGAGTAGATGGCTGAACGCAGAGTTTCCATGCGGAACTTCCGGGGACGGACGAACCTGTTGAGTAACTTCAGATCCAGAATGGGACGAACGGAACCGTCCTTCTTGGGCACCGTGAACAGATTGGAATAGTAGCCCAGGCCCCGGTCCGAGGGGGGACCGGGCAAATGACAGCCATGTCCGGAAGATTTGCCACTGCCGCCCGGAGCCCCTGCACGGCCAGAGGATCTGACGGCACCCGAGACCTGAAGAATCTGGGAGGGGGCCGGAACTCGAATTCCAGTTTGTAACCGAGAGACACCACTTCCCGAATCCATCTGTCCGAGACCTCATGGTCCCAGAACCGGGAGAAGAGTTGCAGCCGCCCGCAAGGGTGAGGGCACCCCCTCATTGCTGAGCCGGCTTGGCAGCGGCCTTAGGCTTAGAGCCCCAGCTGTGTCCTGGACGGGCACGACCCCTGCCCCGGTTCCAGGAATCACCTCTGGATGAGGGGAAGGCCAATCCCTCGCCAACTCTGGCCCTACGAAAGGAAAGAGTGAAGGAAGCGGTCCCCCGAAAGGGACGACACTGCTTCTTACGCTGAAGCAACTTACCACCCTTTGCAACCGAATCCAATTTTTCTCCAAAGAGCCGCAACCCCACAAAGGGAAGGGCCGTAAGCGAATTTTTGGACACAAAATCAGCCGCCCACTGGCGTAACCAAACCGACCGCCGGATAGCCACAAGCAAGGCTGAAGTTCTGCTACACATCACCAATGTGTCATCCAAGGCAGTCAACACAAAAAGACAAAAACAACTCGCATCGCTTAAAGGCGGTAAACTCCTCACTAGCCGGGTCAAGCCCGGAAGAGGTCAACAGTCCTCTAACCACCGACCTGGCAGCTACCAATAAAAGCGCCGAAGCACAAACCGGCCGCAAGGTCGACCCAACACTGGCAAAACCATGACAAGCCATCTGGTCAATGCGTTTATCCTCACCATCCTTGAAAGTAGTGCACTCTGGAGAATGCAGGATTGAGGCGCTGGACAACCCCAGACAGGAGCATCCACCTCGGGAGGGGACGAACAGTGCTTAACCGCGTCCACCGGAAAGGGATATTTTTTGTCCCAACCCGGAGGAACACCCAGAAGCCGAGTAGGCCTCTCCCATTCCTTGAGAATAATGCCATCAAAATGCTTTTGATAAGGAAATTCAAAGCGCGGCTTGGTCACCTCAAAGAACTCCCCCTTCAGCGGAGGAGCCGCCTCAGGGGGAGAAATAGCCAGGACCTCAAACATATAGGACGGGAGAGCCCCCTTTAATAGGACAATGGTCCACCTGGAACACACAAACAGACACAGCAATCAGACCTCAGTGACATGTCCAAAGGGGTTAATAAACAAACATTGCCAGCAGCTCCAAAAAGGAGCATTGAATATATGCAGACATATCTAAGAGAGCTAATGGGGCCACAGGCCACTCACTGACCAAGGCCTCACAAGCACACCGAAGGGGAGAAAAGCGCGTAAGCAGAGGAAGAAGGAGGGTGGGTCGGCGCGGTTCGCGCCCAGCCCCGCCCCTCCCGGCCAGAAGCCGGGACCTGAACAGCAGTGCCAGCAGCACCGGGGGAGGGCCGTAGGCGATCGCGCGAAAGCCCGGCCCCGCGCCTGAGGGGAAGAAGCACCCCGCCGCCATGGCAGGCTACAGAGGCCGGCGCCGCGGAACCGCCGACGCCGGTTAAGTAAAACGCATGACAGTGAAAAACACACAATAATACAACTCTGTGAAGTACTCACCTGTAGAGTTGGTATTATACGCATACAGCACGTCCTGCTCCAGTAGTAGTAATAACATGTGGGTAATCCTCCGCCTCCGGCGCCGTGCACTACAGACATGTAGAAAACAAGCTCCTCCCGGCCCTACATATACCGAGGGACCTCCCACAAATCCCCAGCATTGAACAGCAGTGAAAAAGAGAGGCCAGGAAAAACAACCACCCAAAACTGGCAAAAATATCAAAGATAACAATCACCAACAGGGGATCCAGAACAAGGTGAAAACAGGGTGGGGTGGAGCAGGATGTGCTGTATGCGTATAATACCAACTCTACAGGTGAGTACTTCACAGAGTTGCATTATTCTAAGCATACAGCACGTCCTGCTCCAGTAGTAGTAATAACATGTGGGACATCCAATAGCAGTGTCCATAAAGAAGGGTGGGATCCCCAACAGAAGGCAACAGCAAGCAGTCTAAACTACTGCCACCTGCAGAACCTTGCGGCCAAACACAGCATCAGCTGAGGCCCGAACATCAATCTTGTAAAGGTATGTACAGAAGACCAAGTAGCGGCCTTGCAAACTTGCTCCACAGAGGCCTGGTGCTGAAAAGCCCAAAAAGCCCCAACAGCTCTAGTAGAATGAGCAGTAAGACGAAAGGGGGGGGGGGGGGTCTTCCCCTTAGCAGTATAGGCTTGAACAACAGCCTGACAAATCCATTTACTGATGGTAGACTTGGCGGGAGCCAAACCCTTCCTAGGTCCATGAGGCACAACGAAGAGAGCATCCGTCTTTCTAAAGGCCTGAGTGGTAACCAGGTAAGACTTGACACACCTGACCACATCCAAGGAATGAAAAACCCTTTCCTTAGGGTTACTAGGATTAGGACACAAGGAAGGAAGTACAATATCTTGATTCAAATGAAATGCAGACACAACCTTAGGCAGGAAGTCTGGCTTGAAGCGAAACACCACCTTATCCCGGTGTCTCTCAAAGTAGGGAGGCTGAATAGACAAAGCAGCCAACTCAGACACACGTCTGACCGAAGTGATGGCTACCAGGAAGACAACCTTGAGCGTGAGCACAGCTAGAGCAGCCTCATGAATAGGCTCAAAGGGAGCCCCCTGCAGGGCCGACAACACCAAATTCAGATCCCAAACAGGAACCATAGGTTTCCGAGGAGGGCGCACATGAGTGACCCCCTGAAAGAAGGTCTTGATAAGAGAGTGCTGGGCAAAGGTCTTCTGAAAGAAGATAGACAGGGCCGAAACCTGGCCCTTCAAGGTACTAAGCTTAAGAGCTAAGTCTAGACCATGTTGTAAGAACTCCAGCACCCTGGATACTAAGAATTCCCGGCAGGGAAGGGACCTGGATTCACACCAGTCAATGTAAGAACGCCATACTCTATAATAGATGGCAGCAGAGGTCTTCTTCCTGGCTTGCACCATAGTAGCCACAACAGATGCAGACAAACCCTTTTCCATCAAGACGGAGGTTTCAATAGCCAAGCCGTCAAAGCCAGCGTTAGTAAATTGGGATGGCGTAGAGACCCTTGAGTCAGAAGGTCTGGCAACCTTGGCAGATCGTACTGATCTACTGCCATTTGAACCACGTTTGCGAACCACACTCTTCTTGGCCACCAGAATCGCGGGTACCCCTTCCAGAGCGATCTTGCGCAGCACTCTGCCCGGAAGGGGAATTGGTGGAAACACATACAGGAGCCGAAACTCCTTCCAAGACATTGACAGGGCATCCGTGGCCAGAGCCAGAGGATCCTGAGACAGGGATACAAAGCTCGGTAGCTTGTGATTGTGACGTGACGCAAAGAGATCCACGTCTGGCACACCCCAACGGTGACACAGTGACTGAAATACCCTGTCGCAGAGGGACCATTCCCCCTGACGGGACGACCCCCTGCTCAGAGCATCTGCTAGCAGATTCTCTGTCCCCGGAATGTAGACAGCCGATATGCATTGAGCATTGGTCTCTGCCCAAGTTAGAATCAGGGATACCTCCTGGAGAGCACCCTTGCTCCGGGTTCCTCCCTGATGATTGATGTAGGCCACCGCCGTCCTGTTGTCTGAGCGTACCTGAACCGCCAGACCCTTCAGGTGCTGGGTCAATCGTTCCAGCACCAACCTGACCGCCCTGAGTTTCAGGACATTGATAGGAAGATGGGCCTCCTGAGGGCCCCACCTCCCCTGGAAGCGCAGGGACTTCCAGAATACCCCCCAGCTCGAAAGACTGGCATCCGTTGTGACCGTTTCCCAAGAGGGAGCCAGGAAGGATCTGCCCCTTGTCAAGTTCCTGTGGTCCAACCACCACGCAAGGGATTGTCTGACCAAAGGGGGGAATCACCCAGCAGTCGTCCAGAGATGCTGGGTCCTTGTTCCATACTGACAGAAGGTGAAGCTGCAGAGTTCTCAGATGAAACTGGGCAAAGGACACCGCCTCGAAGCTTGCCACCATCGAGCCCACCAACTGCATTCCCTGCCGGATGGAGGGATGAGGGTTCGCGAGCAGGGATCTCGCCTGGGTTGTCAGAGCTTCCACCTTCTGCAGAGGAAGGAATATCCTTGACTGAACCGAGTCCAGAATCATCCCCAGAAATGGGGTCACTGAGGAGGGGGACAGAGAGGACTTTGGGTGATCACCCAGCTGAAGGACTCGAGGGTGGACACCACCAACCGAGTGTCCAGCTCTGCCTGCCGCAGAGACCGAGAGGTGATGAGTATATCGTCCAGGTAGGGCAACACGCGTATGCCCTTTAGTCTTAACAGTGACATCACCCCTGCCAGCACCTTGGTGAAGACCCTGGGAGCCGACGTAAGGCCGAATGGCAGGGCCACGAACTGATAATGCTGATCCAACAGCGCAAATCTGAGAAACCTTTGGTGCCCTGAGAACACCGGAACGTGCAGGCAAGCGTCCTTGATGTCCACAGATGCGACGCAGCGAGGCAATGGCCGAGCGCAGAGTTTCCATACGAAAATGCCTGCTTCTGACAAACTTGTTTAGGATTTTCAAATCCAGAATGGGTCTGACTGACACGTCCTTTTTGGGCACCGTGAACAGGTTGGAATAAAACCCCATGCCCCTGTCTCTTAAGGGTACCTCGCAGATGACCCCGAGCTCCTGCACAGCCAGCATCAAGACTCGAGCTGAGGCAGGATCCTGTGGGATCCGAGACCCAACGAACCTGGTAGGGGGCAGCACAGCAAATTCTATCTTGTAACCGGAGGAGACTACCTCCTGAATCCACCGGTCTGGGACAAGGCGTCTCCAGACATGCTCGAAGTGCTGTAAACGTCCCCCTGCTTGGGGGGGGGGGGGGCTTTGGGCTTGGGCCCCCAGGAGGAGCCAGGACGGCGTCCTCTGGGTCTCGCGCAGAGCCCTGGAACAAGAACAGAGAAGGACACCCCTCTACCCTGCTTGGTCTCACGGTAGGGGGTAGAATGGGAGCTTGGACCACGAAAGGGCCGAATCTGACACTTGTGCTGGGGCAGCTTGCCACCCTTGGCAAAGATATCTAATCTTTCTCCAAACAGGCGCAGTCCTTTAAATGGAAGCCCCGTAAGGGCCTTCTTGGCGACGTTGTCAGCAGTCCACTGGCGTAACCAGATCGCACGGCGTATGGCCACCACCAGAGCAGAAGATCTAGCGCTCAGCTTAATAGCATCGTCCGATGTAGATAGGATATAATTCACAAAGGTCTCACAGGTGGCCAGAGCGTTGGCGGCCTCAGAGGGCAAGTCATCCGCCCCTTCCAGGGCAGTCTTAACCACCGTCGTGAGCGCCACCGCCGTGATGGCTAAGGCGCACACCGGGCGGAGCGACGCTCCCCCAAATGCAAAGGCATGACATGCCAATTGATCAACTCGCCGATCCTCTAAATCCCGCAGCATAGTAGTGTCAGGGGAGTGCATAATAGAGGTGTTGGACAGACTCAGAATCGGGGCATCGACCTCGGGCGGCGATGTCCAACACTTAACCAGATCGGCAGGAAATGGATACTTCTTATCCACAGCGTTAGGAATCCCCTGGAGTTTGCTGGGATGTTCCCATTCTTTCAGCACTAGGTTATTAAAGTGAGTTTGTTCGGGAAACTCCAACCGCACCCTAGCGGTATGAAACAGATCGCCCCTTTGCCGCGGGGCCGCGGGAGGGGGAGAGAGGGATAACACATCAAAGATCTGAGACAGCGGTCTGTCAATGTCGTCCTGGGACCAAAGATCAGAACCAGACTCCTCCGGACTCCTGGACTCGTCCCCGTAGGATCCTGAGTCAGAGAGCAGTTCCCCTTCCTCTGATGGGGACTGAGCATAGGAAAGCAGTAAATCATCAGATTCTACAGGGAGAATAGTAGCCTCAGGATTCAAATGACGCCTCTTGGTAGTAGCCTTGCGCGCCAAGGAGCCAGCGATGAAGCTTTCCACACTAGCCAATCTAGAGGCCAAATCAGCGTGAGAAACCCCACTAGTATTGGGGGTTAGGCTCAAGCTTGGGGAAGTAGGGGAAGTAAGGCGAGGTGCGGGCCCAGCCTCGGAAGAGGTGGGGAGACCGGCTAGTGCTTGTTGAGCACAAGGTACGCAGACCCGTGTATTGTCACCGCTGCTAGGTGAAACCCCACAAGCTGCACACAGACGGGCCTGTCCCAGGGGGACCCCATTCGCAATGTCCTGGGATGCCTCCATATGGTGATTATTAATTTCAATATGCCAGTAGGGATTGACGCTTTAAGTAACCCGCTGGGAAGTGGGAGTAATTTCTGAAAAATGGTCTGGACCGGGCGCTACGTCGGGCCGGGGGAAGCCACCGAGGACCGTTGTCTGAAAGACACAAGGGGAACAGGGATGTCAGAGCCAAGGGCGAAGAAGCAAGCTAGGGAAAACATTGCCCATGAGGGCACTTACAGGTCTGCGAGGGGAGGACCGTCTTCACCACGCGCATGAGAGAAGGAAATGGCGCCCAGCGAACCTCCAAGGGCAGGCCAGAGTGGGCGATGACGCTGAACACGCCAGACCGATCCACGCCTCCCCCCCCGGAGAGCGCGAAGCTAGAAGGCGCGCAGCCAATCAGGAGAGAATGTAGATACGTCAGCATCACTTCAGAGAAGAAGTCTGACAGAGTGAGTAAGGAGATTTGAAAAAGGCCGTAGCATCCCCGAACAGTGCTGCCGTATGCGCCTAGAGCACAGTAAAACGCTGCGGTCAGTTGAAAAATAAAAAAGTGAAACGCGCTCTGACACCCGGTAGCGGTAAAGCGTCTAAAGTGTAATTAGGGCAAGGAGTAGGCCATCAAACACAACCCCCCCCTCTTTTTTCCCCCACTAACAGGGGAATCTGGGGAGGAAGGTGACCTGAATAGAGGGTTCACCGTTAGATGGGACATGGGGGCACTGGTGCGGGAGGGGCATCCACTGAAGGCTCACCATTCGCCTTAACCGCCTAACCTATGGAGGGGGATTGCGGTGGAGACTAGCTCCGTAAGCACACTAGGTGCTGCCTACCTTCACCCGACCAACGCAGCCCAGGCTGGGAGGCCTTAATTCACAATGAGGATGGGTGTCCCGCAGGGCCTCGGGCTGTCAAGCCCCGCTCGCTTGCGAGAGCGTGATACTTCATGTCTTCACAGTTCCAGCACTGCAGAGAAATCTGGGGATTTGTGGGAGGTCCCTCGGTATATGTAGGGCCGGGAGGAGCTTTTTTTCTACATGTCTGCAGTGCACGGCGCCGGAGGAGGAGGATTACCCACGTTACTACTACTGGAGCAGGACGTGCTGCATGCTTAGAATAAAGTAACTCCAACGTGACAATCATCAAGGGACAGGGCCCCCCCCCCCCTTCTAAAGGAATCCGGGAGAGGGGGAAAACCACGCTAGAGTGGAAGGGCCAAGGGACGGGGCATCCCAAACCGGGATCACCAACCCAGTTAACCGCCTACCCCTTGTTATGGGGTCTCACGGAGGAGCGTAGCTCCTAAGCACCAAGGGTGCCATCTACCTTTGCCCGGACCAGCAGCCTAGGCTCGGAGGCAAGTACAATAAAGTAAAGGGATCCGGGCAGAAATAGATCAGATAGAGGGCCGGGGTGACCCCGGCTACCTTGCAAGGAGGAGACATCCATCTTCTGACTTGCTCGCCGTCTGCATAGATGAAAGACTGGGAATGAGTGGGAGGTACCAGGTATTTATGGACTGGGAGGGCCTTCCTTTTTTTTTATTGACATCTCTGCAAGATCGCCATCTACAGGTCAGTATAACCCAAGTGCAATGACTATCTGAAGCGGGGTGTGGGATACTTCGAATACTACAATTCTGTGATTACTCACCTGTAGAATTGGTATTATACGTATACAGCACGTTCTGTTCCAGAAAATATTCCTTACTCTTGGGTAATACATCCAGTAGATGGCGCTGGACTGCAGAGACAGAAAAGTGGCTCCTCCTGGCCCCATACATACCAGGGACCTCCCACAAATTCCCCAGTATTGAAAAGCAGTCAAAATGAAGCCGGGAGAAGTATAACCATGATCAGTATAACCATGATCAATATTGAACACAAGTACAACCACCATAAAGAGGTAACTAAAAACGATAACAAGGGTGGGGTGGAACAGGACGTGCTGTATAAGTATACCACCAATTCTACAGGTGAGTAATCACAGAATTATTCTAAGTATACGGCACGTCCTGTTCCAGAATATATTCCTTACTCTTGGGACATCCAATAGTGTCCGTAAGGTAGGGTGGGATCCCCAAAAATGAAAGCAGACAGTTTAAACCACTGCCGCCTGTAGAACTTTGCGGCCAAAAGCAGCATCAGCTGAGGCCTTAACATCAACCTTGTAAAACTTGGAAAAAGTATGAACAGAAGACCAAGTAGCGGCCTTGCAAACTTGTTCAACAGAAGCTTGGTGCTGAATAGCACGAGTAGAATGAGAAGTAAGGCGGAAGGGAGGCTCCTTCCCCTTAGCAGAGTATGCCTGTATCACAGCCTGACGGATCCACTTGCTGATAGTGGACTTCATAGCTGGAGCCAGACCCTTCTTAAGTCCAGACGGGAGCACAAAGAGCATCAGGCTTCCTGAAGGATTCAGTAGCCACCAAATTGAAGTTCAGAGTCCTGACCACAGCCAAAGAGTGTAAAACCCTCTCCTTAGAGTTACTAGGATTAGGACACAGAGAAGGCAAAACAATGTCCTGATTGAGAGGAAAAGCAGAAACAACCTTAGGCAGAAAATCTGACTTAAAACGAAACACCACCTTGTCCTGGTGTCTCTCAAAATAAGGAGGTTTGATGGAAAGCGCCGCCAACTCAGAAACACGCCTCACAGAAGTGATAGCCACCAAGAAAACTACCTTAAGCGTAAGAATGGACAAAGGGGCCCCCTGCAAGGGCTCGAAGTGAGACCCCTGCAGGACAGATGAGACCAAGTTCAAGTCCCAGACTGGTAACATAGGCTTACGTGGGGGACGCACGTGAGTAATCCCCTGGAAGAAGGTCTTCACCAGGGGATGCTGAGCAAAAGATCTTTGGGAGGTGGCTTGGCCATGAAGGAGTGAGGAGGCAGAATTGTAAGCTCTGCTGTGGCCCTTGATCTAATCGTTGATTTTGGCTTCCCGACTTCCCCTAACCAGGCAGAATGGGGAGTGAAGAGGAGAGCCGGGGGATCAGTCAGGAAGACCCCCAAGAGAGACCCTGGCGCCTTTTTTCATCCCCGGGACCCAGCGGGGCAGAAGGCCCTGGACGTCAAGATGGCGCCTGGCGGGCCCCGCAGGGGGGAGAGGAGCCGGGAGGAGCGACGCGAGGAGCCGATGGCTGTGGCGCCCCAGGGCATCGCAGGTATGCCTCTTACCTTGGGACCGGGAGCTGCGAGCGGGGCTGACGGAGCGTCTCGTGTCCTGCGACAGTGAAGATATGTTGGCGCCGGGGAGCGGGTCCGCCGCTGAGGAGTCGTAGCGAGGAGCAGCGGGGGCCAGCGTCAGAGACGCTGAGAAGACCCGAGCCTGCCTCGGCCCCGCCGGGGGAATCAGTTGCTGTCGGCGGCGGAGGTCCGGGGTGGGCACTGGGGGAGCGGCGCGTCACTCCCAGAGAGCAGCCTGTGCTGGCTATGAAGGCTGCGGGTGCGCCACACGTGCCATTGATCCAGGCACAGCAGTCTTTCCCTGCCCATTATGCTGATGAGGGCAGCCTGGGTGACAGTTGCAATGCAGAGGGGGGAATAGACATCTGCCCCACATTAAAGTCACCTCCACCACATGACCTGTCGCTCTCCGGGGGGCCATCCCCAACCCAGTCCAGCCCCCTGACCCCCACTCGGGGGGATAACTGTTTGTGGCAGGGAGACCATATGGGCAGACATCCACCCGATCGCCCAGCCGGGGACCCTCAGGCTCCCAGGGATGTCCTATGTAGAATCCACTTTTTTTTATTGTCAAGGAGGACATTCTACGCCTGGCTTGGGATAGAGGAAGGTTCGAATGGAAGGGCGCGCAAATCACGATTCTGCCGGATGTGACGCGTCGCACCCTACAGATGAGACGGGTGCTTCGTCCTCTCCTCGACAAGATACGGGAAATCGGGGCCTCCTATAAATGGGGTCACCCATTCCATCTTATAGCGCGCAGGGACAACTCCACGTTTATCCTCAGAAGCAAGGCGGACCTGCCGGGTTGTTTGAGTTCCTGGGACTAGACCCTTTCCCGGTCCCGAATTGGCTGGCGTTTGACCCCCCCTCTCCCTCAGAGAGCTCCTAGGAGACCCCGGATGGCCGGGGATCGGAGGGGAGGTGCCCCTAGAGGGGTCATGGAACATTAGGGCTTTCCATCTCGTCTTCTTTTTGCCCTTCCCCTCCTGGCGATTGCAGCTTGATTTCCCCGCTGCCCCCACCCCGCTCCCTGTACCCCTTTGGATCACTTGGCAAGGACTATTATGTTTTTGTGTGACTCTATAGCAATGCATTGACTAGAGGATTCCGCACTCTTGAGTTGGGGCTGGGGTCCGGGGCTACATAGGCGCGCTCGTCCCCCGGGTCTGTGCAGGTGGGCCGGCCCGCCCCGCCCGCCATGTGTGTGTTGGGGTGGGTGAGTGGGGGTGGCCTGCTGGGGAGCGGGGATCGCCTTGTTTTTGTTAGTTCATTGGGGGGGGGGGGGGGGATGTTCCTCGGAACTGAAGGAGTCAGGACTTTTGGCGGGTCCCTTTGCGATGGGGGCCTGAGGTTATCTGTTGTTGCAATAAGTGTTTGTTTGGGAATTGTTGGGGGGCGTTTTGCGGGTGCTGGGGGGGGGGGGGCTGTGGTTGGTGCCTTTCTGGGATTGAGGGCCCTTTGCCCCGGGCGGGTGGGGTGGAGGGGAGCCTGGTTAGCAGCCTTGAATAAGTAGGGGCTAGCTCCTGAGTAGCAAAGTCACTTCCCCCAATAATTGTACCGCGCTGTCCTGTTGTACCTTGCCCGTCGGGTGGCGCAAGGTGTTCGAGGACATTGTCCTCAGTACTCTTGGTTGCCCTCCTCTGTAAAGGAAGGGCTCATTAGGCTTCATCTATTTTTTTTAGAACTTCTCTCTGTTCTTGCACCCACTTGGGGTCTCTACTTTTTCTCTCTACTCTCCATTCCCCTTTCTTATCTTTTTCTGCGCTCTTTCCTGGGGCTCGGTCCTTGGCCCGGACCCTGCGCATTGTTCCCTCCGATTTCTGTGCTCCCCTCGTTGTTGTGGCGTGCCCACTCCCGAGTCTAACCTAGCATGGCTGGTCTTAAAATTATGTACCTTCAACGCCAAGGGGTTGAATGTTCCTGAGAAGAGGGCGAAAGTACTGTATGGATTCCATAAGGAAAGGGTGGATGTCATGTTGCAAGAGACCCATTTTTGCCAGGGGAAAATTCCGGAAATTAGAAACAGATATTATGACAGATGGTTCCACAGCCCTAACCCAGAAAACAAATCGAAGGGAGTATCTATTGCATTTCATAAAACTGTCCGTCTGGAGCTTTTGTGGATCCAAATGGCAGGTATTTATTCCTCAAATTTAAGCTAGATGAGGCCAGGTATACTCTTGCTAACCTGTATTTGCCCAACCAGGACCAGGTGGAGGTGGGCCTTGGGATATTGCGTTTGTTGGAGGAGTTTGCGGAGGGCACTATAGTGTTGGGGGGGGGGGGGGGACTTTAATCTGGTATTGGATCCGAGGCTTGATTCCTCCTAGGGTAGGTCAGCAGTTCCCCTTTCTAGGTTGAATAGTTTCCGTAGGGCCCTCCGCGCCCTCCAGGTTGTTGACACCTGGAGAATCCAACACAGGGGGGCAAGGGATTATACGTTCTTTTCCCACCCCCACAATACTTATAGCAGGCTGGATTACATCTTCCTCAGCCATCACGCACTTGCGCGTGACCCCGATACCTCTATTGGAAAGATACTCTGGTCGGATCATGCCCCTGTCTTCTTGAGCCTCCCGATCCAGGAAGTGGCCCCTAGGCAATATAACTGGCGTCTAAACGATAATTTTCTAAAAGACACAGTTTGCCTAGCCTAATCATGCCTAATCATGTGAATTACTCAACTCCACTTCCATTGCAGTGGGAAGCACTCAAATGTGTGTTGCGGGGGTCTTTATCAAGCACGGGTCCAGGCTCAAGAGGGAGCGGGGTGAAACAGATCGGGGCTGCGCTGGAGCGTATCAGGGAACTAGAAGAGGCACACAAAACATCTTAAACCCACTCAGCCTTGAGGGAGCTACTGGACGCCAGGCAGAATTTGAAGAGCCTGTATGACCAGTGTTTCCTCAAGTACCGGGATAGATATAGGGCCCGTATCTATGAGCACTCCGATAAATGTAGCAGGATGCTGGCCCAGTCTCTTCACCAGAGACAGGGTTGTGCGTTCATTCCTACCGTCAAGGGAGTGGGGGGATTGGAGGACGCCCCAGATAGCGAGCGAGTTCCAGACCTTTTACTCTGGGCTTTACAACATTGAGAGCACCCCTGCTCAGAGGCTGCGTCAGGTGGAGAGCGTTCCGATCGTAGACTATGTAAGGGAAACAGCCCTCCCAACTTTATCCCCAGAAGAACAAATAGTTGGAGGATGCATTCAAACTAGAAGAAGAGGTGGCTCAGGCCATAGGGGAGGCTCCCGCAGGTAAGAGTCCGGGCCCTGATGGGTTTACCCCCAGATTTTACAAAGCGTTGGGGACTGTGATTGCCCCCTTTTTGTCAAGGTGTTTAACTCGATCTCGAACTGCTGCTCCTTCCCGAGACAGGCCTTGGAGGCGCACATCGCAGTCATTCCAAAATCCGGCAAGGATAGTACTCTGCCGGGCAGTTACAGACCAATATCATTGATTAATGTGGACATGAAAATATATGCCAAAATTGTCGCGCTCAGAATGCAACCGCTGCTCCCCTCATTGATCAACTTCGATCAAGTGGGGTTTGTCTCAGGAAGGGAGGCAAGAGATAACACCATCAAGACAATCTCCCTGATGCATTACGCACAGCTGCAGGCCATCCCGGCGTTCGACAGGGTGCATTGGGGGTTCCTGAGAGCCACACTGGCCCAAGTGGGATTGGGTCCGGTCAGGTTATCTAGAATCATGGCTCTATATCAGGACCCAACCGCGAAGGTAAAGGTAAATGGCTCCCTGTCTGGCCCCTTTGATATTCGAAACGGTACTCGTCAGGGATGCCCCTTGTCTCCATTACTTTATGTGTTGGTGATGGAGCATCTTGCCAACGCCTTGAGAGCTAACCCGTCTGTCAGGGGGATCGCCTGTGGGGGGAGGGAGCATAAGCTCTCTCTTTTTGCTGAGGACTTGCTCATGTACATAACCTCACCGCACATATCTATGCCCTCTATTTTGGTGGAGTTCAAGCGATTTAGCGAGCTTAGCAACTTTAAGGTGAACTTATCTAAAACGGAGATCTTAAATGTCTCACTTGACACGCTGACTCAGCAACTCCTACAGGCAAATTTTCCCTTCAAGTGGTGGGGGGGGGGGGGGCCCCATAAGGTACCTGGGTATCCAGCTGCCCTCGGACTTGGGGAAATTATATAAACTCAACTACGCTCACCAACCTTAGTTAATATAGTAGAAAGCACTATACCTGGCTGGGTCGTATAAATGTCCTTAAAATGGACATTTTGCCCCGGTTTCTCAACATATTTCAAGCAGTCCCCCTGGCCCCGGAACGTGGTTTCTTTAAGCTGCTTCAAGGGGCTTTCTTTAAATTCATCTGGGGCAACAGAATGCCTAGAATACGGAGGGCTACACTCTTTAGGCCTAAACACAGGGGGGGGACTTGGGGTCCCGGACCTTCGGACTTACCACGCTGCTTCAGTGCTGGTGCGTCTCTCCGACTGGTTTCACCATAAAGAAGATAAGTGTTGGGTTGGCATTGAGAGGGACACCTCCCCCCTTGGACTGTCGGGCCTGCCTTGGGTAGACCCCTCACGTCGACCCAGGAAACGGGAGCTACCTTACCTAGTGGGCCCTTTGCTGCCAATATGGGATAGGTTCTTGAAGCGGGGGGAACTGTCACTCAGACCTGGACCCCTCATCCTGCTATTTGACAACCCAGCCTTTCCTCCAGGGATGAACTCTAGGACATTTCTCCTCTGGGAAGCATCTCAAGACACTAGACTGGGAGACGTGGTGTCAGGGGCGGGTGTGCCCTCTCTTTCTGACTTACAGGCTGGAGGCGGGCATGGGAATATCTCCTGGCTTATGCACGCCCAACTGGCTGCCTTTGTCAGGTCCCATACGCCAGCCACGAGCCTTTCTTGCCCCCTCACACCCTTGGAGAGGCTTTTGAGGGACCCAACGCCCACCAAGCATGTGATTTCTACTTTATACAAGATTCTTCAGGACGAAGGGGAGGGACGGGAACCGCCCTAGTTCTGCAGGAAGTGGGAGGAGCAGTTGAGACAATCATTTGAACTGGAAGACTGGGAGAAGTCCTTTGCGCTTACCCACAAGTTGTCCATGGCATGCAGGGCCCAGGAAAGGAATTATAAAATCTTAGCTAGATGGTATAGATGGTATAGATGCCCATCAGATCTCGCGAAATTTGGTGGAGCGGAATCTGGAGACTGTTGGAGGTGCGGAGTTGCACATCTGGTGGGAATGCCCGATGGTGAGGACCTTTTGGGAGGGCGTGTTCGGAATCTATGAGCACTTGACACTTGAAAATGTCCCATATACACCGCAGGTTGCTCTGTTATCGATGATCCCAGGGTCGGTGTCGGTGAGCAAGAAGGGGTTGTTGAGGCACTTGCTTACGGCGGCCCTTCCCTGCTGGAATGGTATGGGGAGGTGGAGAACATCAAGAGGATGGAGGAGCTGACTCTGGAGGGGATTGAGGAGGGCACCCAGAGGTTCCTTAGGATATGGACTCTCTGGGAAGTTTCTCGGGTCTCACCTGACTTTCAGGCGCTCTTGGAACGTGTGTAGTGCTGGGTAGGGGGGTCTGACTCTTGATCGATGTGGTGTGGTCCGGTGGGATCGGGGGGGGCAGGCCTTGGGGTTCTTTTTCTCGCTTTTCGCTTTTTCCCCCACTCGTTTTTCCTGTTCTTTTCTCTTACCTCTATTTCTCTATACAACCCCTCTATTTCTTCAGATTGCTGGGGAGATTGGACAGAGCTGTTACAGATGGGATAAGGCCGATTGGGGTCGGGCCCACAGGGAGGGGGAGGGTCACACCTCAGGGCGATGATCCAAGGTGAAGCGGAAGGTTGGTGTTGGGTACCGATTACAGATCTTCTTTGACCGAACCTAGTTTGTACCCCGAGTAGGGGAAAGTGGTACAATCTGAACCACTCAGGCCAAACCCTATAGTAGATGGAAGAGGACCTTTTCCTAGCCGTGATCATGGTATTAACAACCGAGGCAGGCAGCCCCTTTTCCATCAAGATGGAGGTTTCAGCAGCCAGGCCGTCAAAGCCAGCGTTTGTAAATTGGGGTGGCATAGGTGCCCCTGAGTGAGCAGATCTGGAACCCGGGGCAGGGCGTACTGATCTGCCAGCTGAACGATGTCTGCGAACCACACTCTTGGCCAACAGCGGGCCACCAGTATGGCCAGCACCCTTTCCTGAGCTATCTTGCGCAGCAACCTGCCCAGCAGGGTAAACGGGGGAAACACATACAGGAGCTGAAAAACATTGCCAAGGCATCCATGGCCAAGGATGGGAAAGCGAGACAAAGACTGGAAGCTTGTGACGGGACACAAACAGATCCACATCCGGCTGACCCCAGTGTTGGCACAGGGAGCGAAACACCCTGCTGCTGAGGGACCATTCTCCCAGACGAGAGGTCCCCCTGCTCAGAGAGTCTGCCTCCAGATTCTCCACCGCCGAGATGCAGGGAACATTGTCCTCCGCCCAGGACAGAATCATAGACACTTCCCTGAGGGCCCTTCTGCTCCAGGGTCCTCCCTGATAGATGTAGGCAACCGCCGTCTGGTTGTCCGAGCGGACCTGAACAGCCTGACCCCGAAAGTGTGGGGTTAAGTGGGCGAGAACCAACCTGATCGCCCTCAATTCCAGAATGTTGATAGGGGTGTGGGCCTCCTGAGGGCCCCACTGACCCTGGAATTTCAGGGATTTCCAAAAGCCCCCCCAACCTGTCAGTCTGGCATCCGTGGGGACAGTCTCCCAGCAAGGGACCAGAAAGGATCTGCCCCCCCAGCAGGTTCCTTGAGTCCAGCCACCACGATAGAGACCTCCTGGCCAGAGGTGACAGAACAAACACCTGATCCAAGGACACGGGGTCCCGATCCCATAGTGACAAGAGGTGAAGCTAAAGAGGCCTCATGTGAAACTGACCATATGGAACCGCCTCGAAGCAGGACACCATCAGGCCCACCAGCTGCTTTCCCTGCCTGATGGACGGATGAGGACAAGACAGAAGGATCTGTGCTTGCTCCAAGTAGGGAAGAATGCGAATGCCCCGAGATATCAGCAGAGCCATCACTCCTGCCAGCATCTTGGTGAATACCCTGGGAGCCGAGGTGAGACCAAAGGGCAAGGCCACAAATTGGTAGTGCTGATCCTCCAGAGCGAACCTGAGGAATCTGATGACCTGGAAAAATAGGTATGTGAAGGTAAGCATCCTTGATGTCTACACAGGTCATGAAGTCCACTGGGCGTAGAGAATTCACAGCGGAGCGCAGAGTCTCCATGCGGAAGTGTCTGAATCTGACAAATTTGTTGAGGCACTTTAAATCCAGGATAGGTCTGATGGACCCGTCCTTTTTGGAAACCAAAGAAAAGATTGGAATAGTAGCCTTTGCCCCTTTCCCTCAAGGGCATCCGGCAGATGACTCCAAATTCCAGAAGGCCTTGGACAGCAAGGACAGACACTGAGCTGACAAGGGGTTTTGAGCTAACCGGGATTTGATGAATCTTGGGGGCGGCCAGGCTGCCAATCTCTATCTAACCAGAGGACACTACCTCCTGAATCCACCGGTCTGAGACATGACGCCTCCAGACATGAGCAAAGAGCCAAAGCCGTCCCCCCACCCGGATGGGTGAGGGTGCCCCTTCATGCCTGAGGGGGCTTGGGGGAGGACTTAGGCTTGGGACCCCAGGAGGGGCCAGGGCGGCCACGTCCTCTGCCCCTGCCCCAAAAATCTCAGCGGGCTCCAGCAAAGGAAGCTCCCCGTCCAACTCTGGAACCACGGACGGAAGGAAGGAAGAAAGGCAAATGAACCACGAAAGGATCGGGGCTGCCTTCTACATTGAGGTAACTTGCCTCCCTTAGCGAACAAGTCCAGACGGTCACCAAAGAGGCCCAGCCCCTTGAAGGGAAAACCAGTGAGAGCCTTCTTAGCAGCGTTGTCAGCTGCCGACTGGCGCAGCCAGACCGAGCGCGTATCTCCACCAACAAGGCAGATGCCCTGCCACACATTCTAATGGTATCATCCAAGGCAGAGAGAACATATGCAACAAACTCCTCACAACGCAGAAGAGCTCTATACTCTTCATTACCTGCATCATCAGGGGGCCTATATAAGAGACTCCTGAGCAGGCTTTTATTAGCAACAGCCGTAATGGCAGAGGCACAGACCGGACGCAGCGCGTTCCCCACACAGGCAAAGGCATGGCAAGCCAGCTGATCTATGCGCCTGTCCTCCCCATCTCTGTGTAGTAGAGTCAGGGGAATGCTTGACGGATGTGTTGGACAACCCCAGAACTGGTGCATCCACCTCCGGAGGACATGACCATTGTTTAACGATCTCAGCGGGAAAGGGAAACCTCTTATCCCAACTCTTTGGCACCCCGGGAAGCCGGCTAGGCTGTTCCCACTCTTTGAGCACCAGATTATTAAAGTGAGTTTAGGAAACTCCAAGCGTGGTTTAAAAGAATGAAACGGCTACCCCTGCTGCCACGGAGCCACGGCAGGAGGAGAGATACAGAGTACTTCAAAAATGTGAGATAAAAGTTTGTCAGTATCATCTGAAGCCCATGGGTCAGACCCAGAATATGCACCGTACCCCCTAGATTGTTCCTCAGATGATTCTGAATCGGAAAATAATTCCCCCTCTTCCAGGGGGGTATAACCAGTAACGTAAAAAAATTCCTCAGCCTCCATAGGAAAGAGAGTAACACCAGGTGATAAATGCCGCTTCTTAGCAGAAGCCTTACGCGGGCCAGAGCCAGCAATATGTCTCTCAATACTGGCCACCCGTGCAGCCAAATCAGGTTGAGACTCCCCACTGGTATGTACCTCACTAGGAGTCAGATGTAAGCGTGGGGGAGTTGGCGAAGCCAGAGGGGGCGCAGGCCCAGCCACCGGTAACCCAGACTGCAGCGCAAGTGTCTGCTGGGCGCAGGGTACACACACCCTGACATCACTTATAGGGGATACCCCACACGCCACACACAGCCGGGCTTGTCCCGAAGGAACCCCAAGCACATTCTGAGAAGCCTCCATATGGTGATTATTGTGGCACAACCGGCCAATTGGGATTGACGCTAATAAAGCTACCCAATAGCCCGCTAGGGAAGTGGGAGACAACGCATGACGCGGAGCGAAGTACAAGTGCGCGGCAGCGATAATAACCCAGAATCACAACATGGATATACAAAGTTAATGCATCCACCCCCCCCCCCCAGATCTACCCAGGGAGAGCGAAGGGGAAGCAGCAGCCGGCCTAAGAAGACCCTGAGGGGACAGGGGGCAAAGGGCAAAGGGCCGTGGGAGGGACATCCCATGAGGCTCACCACGGGCCTATACTGCCTACCCTTTGGAGGGGGACTGCGGTTGGAGACGCGCTCCTTAGCACCTGACAGCGGTGCTGCCTACCATCACCCGACCAGCGCAGCCTAAGCTGGGAGGCAGTGAAAACGAATGGGTGGGAATAGTCCTACAGGGCGGCAGGCTAATAAGCCCCGCTCACCTGCGAGTAGAAACAGCCATCTTCTAGTCATCGCAGCCCAGACTGCAGAGAAGAACTGGGGAATTTGTGGGAGGTCCCTGATATATATGGGGCCGGGAGGAGCCACTTTTCTGTCTCTGCAGTCCAGCACCATCTACTGAAAGTATTACCCAAGAGTAAGAAATATATTCTGGACGTGCTGTATACTTAGAATAATCTTGTTGCTGAGGGACCATTCCCCCAGCAGAGACGTTCCCCTGCTCAGGAAATCTGCCTCCTGGTTCTCCACCCCCGGAATGTAAACCACCGAGATGCAAGGGACATTCTCTTCCGCCCAAGTATCAGGGACCCTTCCTTTGAGGGCTCCGAGTCCCTCCCTGATGATTAATGTAGGCAACCGCCGTCTGGTTGTCCGAGCAGATCTGAACAGCCCGACCCGAAGGTGTGTGGTCAGCTGAGACAGAACCAAACTGATCGCCCTCAGTTCCAGGACATTGATGGGAGCATGGGCCTCCTGGGGGCCCCACCGACCCTGGAACTTCAGAGACTTCCAAAAGCCCCCCAAAAATGGTCAGACTGGCATCCGTGGTGACAGTCTCCCAGCACGGGGGCAGGAAGGTCCTGCCCACTAGAAGGTTCCCCGAATCCAGCCACCACGAGAGGGTCTGTCTGGCCAGGGGGGACAGAGCAAACCCCTGATCCAGGGACACAGGGTCCTGATCCCAAACGGGTACAACTAGGTGCAACTGAAGAGGTCTCATGTGAAACTGAGCAAAGGGGACCACCTCGAAGCAGGACACCATCAGACCCACTAACTGTATCCCTTGCCGGATGGCTGGATGGGGACACAAGAGCAGACTCCGTGGCTGCTTCTGAAGGCCCACCACTTTCTGCTGAGGCAGGAATACATTGACCTGAGAGGTATCCAGAGTCATGCCCAGAAAGGACCTCACCAAAGACGGAGACACTGAAGACTTGGGAAAGCTGATCACCGAGCCAAAGGACTTGAGAGTGGAGGTCACCACCAGAGTATCCTTCTCGGCCTGATGAAAAGACTGAGCAGCAATCAGAATTTCGTCCAGGTAAGGGAGGATGCGAATGCCCCTATTCCGCAGCAGAGCCATCACGCCCGCCAGCACCTTGGTGAACACCCGAGGCGTTCCCGAACGGTAAGGCCACAAACTGGTAATGCTGATCCTTTAGAGCAAACCTGAGAAATCTGATGACCTGGAAAGATTGGCACGTGAAGGTAGGCATCCTTTATGTCATGAAGTCGCCCGGGCGCAGGGTACTGACCGCCGAGCGTAGAGTCTCCATGCGAAAGTGCTTGAACCTGACAAACTTGTTGAGACGCTTCAAGTCCAGGATCCTCAGAGACCCATCCTTTTTGGGGACCGTGAACAGATTGGAGTAGAAACCTCGACCCCGTTCCTGAAAAGGCACTAGGCAAATGACTCCTGACTCCAACAGGCGTTGAACTACAAGGCGCAAACCCTAAGTTGACAGAGGGTTTTGAGACATCCGGGATCTGATGAATCTTGGGGGTGACCAGGCTGCAAACTTTATCTTGTAACCGGAGGACACCACCTCCTGAATCCACCGGTCTGAGACGTGTAGCCTCCAGACGTGAGCAAAGAGCCGAAACCGTCCCCCTACCGGGATGGGTGAGGGCGCCTCATGCTTGAGGCGGCTTGGGAGAAGATTTGGGCTTGGGGCCCCATGAGAGACCGGGATGACCACGTGATCTGCCACGGCCCCAAGAATCCCTGCGGGTACCCGGGAAGAGGGAGCCACGACCTCTAGGAGCACGAAAAGGAGGGGAGGGAGGAGGAGGGCCCCCGAAAAGGCCGAGGCTGCCTCCTAAGTTGAGGCAGCCTACCATACTTGGCTAGAGCATCCAGACGCTCACCAAAGAGCCGCAGCCCCGTAAAGGGGAGCTCAGTGAGAGCCTTCTTAGTGGCAGTATCAGCCACCCACTGACGCAGCTAAACAGAGCGGCGCATAGCCACCAAAAGGGCAGAGGCCCTAGCACACAGCCATACCACATCATCCATGGCAGTAAGGACAAAGGCAACAAAATCAGAGCAAAGCAAAAGGGACCTATAATCCTCCCCCGTTACCAGCCATAGCACCATCAAGGAGATGCTTGAGTCGTTTAAGGGAAATAGCTGTAATGGCAGCAGCGCAGACCAGACGCAGCCCAGCCCCCACACATGTAAAAGCATGGCAGGCCAGCTGATCCATACGCCGGTCCTCGCTGTCCCGCAGTGTAGCAGTGTCAGGGGAAGGCATGACCGAGGTGTTGGACAGCCCTAGAATGGGAGCGTCCACCTCAGGGGGACACAACCATTGCTTGACCAGGTCAGCAGGAAAGGGATACCTCCTATCCAACCCTTTGGGCACCGCAGGCAATCTACTAGGACGTTCCCACTCCTTGAGCACCATATTAGTGAAATGGCTCTGCTCAGGGAACTCCAGACGCGGTTTATCAGGATGAAAGAGCTCACCCTGCTTCCTCTTAGCCACCTCAGGGGGGACAATGTGCAAGATTTCAAAAATGTGAGCCAACAGGCTATCAGTGTCCTCAGGGAACCATGAGTCCTCCCCCAGACGCAGACCCAGGGTCACTGTCGTAACCCTGCTGCTGGTCCCCAGAGGAGTCAGAGTCCTGAAAGAGTTCCCTCTCCTCTAGGGGGTAAAGGCCAACAAAAGCATCAGGTCCCTCATCCTCCTCAGGAAAAAGGAATGGCACACGAGCTAGGTGCTGCTTCTTGCCAGGGGCCTTACATGGAACAGGCATGGCAAGCTGCCTTTCAATACTGGCCACACGCAGTGCCAGATTAGACTGATCCCCCACTAGTATCCCCCTCACTGGAGGCTAAATGCAGGCGTGGAGGGGGGGGGGTAGGCAATGCTGAAGGGGGAGCAGAGCTGGGAAGCGAAGCGGGCAGCCCAGCCTGGGCCGCAATGATACCTTGGGCGCACGGCACGCATACCGTGACACTGTTACTCACAGGGGATACCCCGCACATGGAACACAGCCAGGATTGCCTCGAAGGACCCCCAAGCACGCTATCCCCAGAAGCCTCCATATGGTGATTAACACAGGCGCAACAGGCCAGCACAGAGAAAGGGCTAATAAAAGCCACCCGGGATGACCCCCCCCCAAGGGATGCCCCCAGAAGCCAGTAAGGGAAGATGAGGGATTGTAAGGGGTAGGACCGGGAGAAACCACAACCCACAGTTGTCCCGCCTGAAAGACATAAGTAAAGACACATAAGCACCCCGCAACACATGCCCCAAGGAAACCAAAAATCCCTGAAGGGGACTCACGGACCAAGCAGGGCAAGGGCACCAGCCGCCAGACCACAGGAGGAAGCAACAATAGACAGGGATCACCGCCACAGCTCCAGGATGAAGAAGGGCCCCAGACGCGCAGCAGAAGCAAATAGGTGCCGGCAGATGAACCTTGAGGGGCGGGCCGGGGAAGGACGACGTGATACGCGTTATCCTCCGGCCCGCCCAGGACTAGCAAGGACTAGCCCAGGCCTAGGACTAGAAAAAAAGCCTGTGACCTAGAGACGGCCCTGGGTTAGAGGCCACCTAGGGTTAGAGGCCACCTAGGATTAAGAGGCCACCTAGGATTAAGAGACCACCTAGGATTAAGAGACCACCTAGGATTAAGAGACCACCTAGGATTAAGAGACCACCTAGGATTAAGAGACAACCTAGGATTAAGAGACAACCTAGGATTAAGAGACAACCTAGGGAAAAAAAAAAAGACCGCCTAGGGACCCGAATTGATAACACCATCTAACCAAAAAGTGCATAGGCTAGACTGGAATACCGTGCAAGGGCTGAGGTGTCCGCCCCTACTGTCGGATCCAGAAAAAAATATTTCGTCAGCTAGCTTGCTGAAGCAATAATATAGATCCGAACGATCCCTTAGAAGACCCTAGAATTGACCTACCAATCTGACTCCCTTAAATGACATTCAGAAAAAAAACTGCCATATGATGCAACAATCCTACAGAACATAGCTGAAGGAGACTCAGGTCATCGTTTAATCCAAAAGGATTTCAATGCGACCCCCATCTAGCGATGAACCTCATTCTCACCTAATGGTTAATGTATGCTACAGTTGTAGCATAGTTTTAACTTCATCTGCCAAACCTTGCCACGGCTCTCTAATCCCAAGCAGAGGTATCTGCAGTAAACCAACCTCCCTTTTGGGGTCCCAGATATCGAGACGTGGAAATATATCTTCCCACTCATTCCGGGAGCCGCACAAGCTGCTCAGGACATGTACCTCATAGTACTTAAAGCAAGTGGCATCACCTCATCGCGGAAAAGACCAATGTCAACCGTCCTAACACCCTCATGGCTAGTGTTATTGGAGGTGCTGTACTGGCACAAAGGAATCACGATTTCCTGAAGGGCCAAAATACTTTGAGAAAAGGAGAAAAAATCCGAAGACGTTGTTGACTTCCGACCATAACTCATTATCTGAGAGGGAACCAGACTAAAACCCTAAAGGTTTAGAATCCAATCGAGCTGAAACACAGCTCTGAACATGTAACTGAGACTCTAAGGCATCTTGTTCCTGAAGTGTACAAAAAAGGTAGCAGATCGTCAAGATCAGTCGCCACCGACTCCTCTCAGTCTACGATATGTCCGAAGTTTTTGCCCCAAAATCTTTGCAGATTTCTTGGACTGAATCCAGCCCAAAGGGAAGCAATAAATTGGAAGCGCAATATCACGCTCTGTCTTTACTGCGAATCCTAAAAACAGGATTGAGCCCGAGGCTCATTGCAACCTCTCAGATCAATTAAGACCATGAAAAAACCCTGTGGAAGCATGTCTCTCAAAATGTTTTTAAAAACCATTCAAAATGTCTGATCGAACAGAGATTGATATTCTAAAAAGCAGAATAAATCTCCCTCCAAAGCCTCCACCACCAGAAAGATAGAGAAATAAACCCTTTCCTTGCTGGTGACAGGAACTGGAATATGACTCGCCTGGCTTCCAAGGTTAGACTTCTGAATATCTGATCGACCCCACGGGTATAGGGGACACCAAGATTCTGACTGAGGGGTACAAGTAAATTCCACATGAAACCCCTCTTTTAGGCCCCTGTAATGGAAAGGGGCAACAGAAAGTATTCAGGCCCCAACCCGAGGCATAGCATCATAGCTCCTCGTGTTTGGGCCAATAGGTTCCCGATTGAGTGGGCCCTTTAAAAACTCTCCTCTCCAGCAGAAGAGGTAGAGGATGAAGGTACCCCCGGGTTCTTTAACAGCGTCCCCGAATGAAAGGAGCATCTACCCAAAGTAGCTCCAAAAGAGCACTTCCTTCAACAGGCGGCCCAGATCGGGACGAAAATACATGTTCTTATCGGCCGTATTCCCAAATCCAGACCCCCTGGATCTTCTAGGGACATCCCTGTTAGGAAATGTTACCCCAAGAATACTTTTAGGCGCTCCTTTCTTGTTAGCTGGAGCTTTGGGACGAGACGGAAAACATCTATTCCTATCCGCCGTCATATCAAACTTTACTCAGATCTGAACCAACCAGACAATCTCCAAAGACAGTCCTTCAATTGTTGAAGCCAGAAATCTAAATTTCCGATCACACAATTGGATGCCAAAATAGGTCTCAAGACATTAGATTCTACTTGCCAGGCCTTTTTGAACAGTGAATCTTATCCAGGGGATCACAAAGAACCCCAAAATCCTCAAAAGCTAATCCTGCTCCTTTATAGATCTTAACAAAAGGGGCATCCAATTTGGGACACTTTTCCCACAATACTGAGTCTTCCTCCGCAAAAGGATCCCTGCGTTTAAGACCCCGAGACCTGAATACCCTCTTAGAAGGGTCCTTCCATTTCTCCAAAATCATGTCCTTTAAATAGCCATGAAAAGGAAATGAATAGGAAGAGTCGGGAGCCAAATCCGGATAAGACCCATCATGTTTGGACTTAGGGCCGGGGACCATCTCCTCTATCCAGATAGATAAGATAAGTAAATCATATGTAGAAGAAAAGGTAAGTCTCCAGGAGGAAACTAAAACCTTGCCTTGCCCGGAGCAGCAGAGCCAAAGGCCTGCTCGCCTCCCCCGGGGAAGAGATCTCTCCTTCCTCAGATAAGTCCTCAGACATAAAGGAATCCTGAGTGACGAAAAAAGGTTTCCCCATCTGGCCAGAAAATAGGGAAGCGTCAAAGGGACCTGTTGTAGGTTGGAAAAAAAACAGCCTGGTTATCTGCCTTATCTGGGGCCCTCTGGGTCATAAATGAGGAGGAAATCTGATCTTTGAGTTCCTTCATCAATTGCATCAGATCCTCATTATGCTCCAAATTAACCACTTTGTACAGGTTTGGCAAAGGGGTTATCTGTAAGAATCTGAAAGCTCCGTCTCACATAGGGGCATCTTCTACTCTTTTCATTGTATTTAGATCCGGATGAATAGGCTTTAGGTACACTTATGAAAGCTTTATCCGGGTCTTAGATTACAAGACATAAGCAAAAAATAGGGGAATGAGCCCTCAAATAAAATCATGCCCTTAAGGTACAAATAAGGAAAATGACTTACCGGGCAGAACTGTGCCTCCTCCTCCCAGAATCAGCAGCCGGCGGCAAATTGGATGAATCCTGATCCACAAGAGGTATATCTGTGGAATCATGTTCAGCAGGATCAATAGGAAACTAATCCATGTGGTCTGCCATGCTTCTAATGATGAGGCACCAAGTGAAATGCATCCTGTGTCCGCCTAAATAGGGCAGGAGCAGATCCTATAATTAGCAATTTAACCCTTCAATATATTACACAGAAGGGGAGGCCATAACCTACATAATCCAAAACACTGTGCTGGTCCTTTAAGGCAAAGCACGTGTTGTGGAAAGCAGGAAGATTCCCCTGGGCGCCGGGATGTGACGTCAGCAGCCCGGGAGGAAGAAGCCCAGGATCATTTTCCTGTGTAATCCTAATAAAAAATGCGGAAAACGTGCACGCGCGCGGGATCCACCTACCCGAAAGAGGAGCGCAGGAGCTCCTTTTCCAACAGCGGTGGCGACGGAATGGCAGCGTGGAGAAAACAGCCCGAAAATTATGCGGACGCTTTGGCGAGAGAGAACCCGGAAGGAGAGGGAGGAGAGCACGTGATCGCCCCCTACCTCCAGAGAGCAGGTACTGCACCCTCTGTGTAATCTTAGAGTCAAGCGGGGAAGAAAAGTAGAGATCGCGTCATTCTCCTTTCTTCCCCGCCTCTTAAAGGTACATATGCCGCAAGTGTCAAAAAATAAAAAAAAAACTCCAAAATAAAAGCTGGAAAGATTCCAGAGTAGCCACTTCACCCCGGGACTTTCAAATGCCATAGGATAAATGATATAAAAAATATAAAAAACATCACCAGAGAGAATCCCAGAAATAAATCCAAGGGATCCTCATCCCAAACTGCCATCCCAACAAAAAGAATTTACATAATCCTATAATGGGGTCCGGCCACCCCGGCTTCTTCCAAGAGGACATCCTCAGTAAGAGGATAAAAATACTGCTTACCCCCCCTTTAATTAAAACCAAAGAATGGGGTCTGGCCTAAAATCCCATAGTGTATCCCGGGCCCCAGGCATAGGAAACAAACCTTCGGGACAGAGAAATGGACCCCCTGCAAAATCAGGCCCATAGCACCGGAAAATACTTACCTAGACCTACCGGTCCAGGAGCTAGCGGTCTGGTTCCTACCTCACGGAGGAACACAAAAACAACTGGGGAATGGAGTCAAGAATTTATTCTGTCTGGTGGTCAGGTGTTCCAAATTGGTAGGAGGAGCCCGGAGGTCTCAGGCGTATGCTGCCCGAAGGATGTTTTGAGAAAACGCCTCACAGTTATAGCGCCGCCCGCCGCGGAGCGTAGTACAAAGCGGCGAAACACAGTTAAAAACACAGTTAAAGACAGACTGAAAATAGCTGAAAACACCCTCACCACTACCACCCGCCCCCCCTCCTCCCCCGAACACACGACGGAGAGGGGGAGAGGAAGACGAGTGAGCAGCGGAGAGAGCCCAGGCCAGGGGTGGGACCCCAAAACACCAGAACCAGTAAACAGTCCCCAAAACACTCACCCCCGCAGAAGCTAGGACAGGAATTCTGCATCCCTAGTAGGCTCACCATAAAGCCTATGGCTGGCTACCCTTTGTGGTACAGGGTCTGCGGCTTGGAGCAGCGCTCCTTGAGCACTTGACCCTAGTGCTCCTCTATCCTCACCCGATCCATCAGCCGAGGCTGGGAGGCACAGAGGGTCCGGAAACGGGTGGAAATAGCCATGCAGGGCTGCAGGCTTGGTTGCCCCGCTCACCTGCGCAATATAAACAGCCATCTTCGCAGAATCACTGCAGAGAGAACACTGGATAAGTCTATGGCGATTCTGCTTTTATATGGTACCAGGAGGAGCCACAACTCTTCTGCAGGACACTGCGCCACCTTGTGGCGAAATAACCCATATGTAAGGACTTCTGGAAGCAGGCCGTGCCATGCAATAGAAAAACATGAAGAGGATACCTTACTGGAACGAGCCACCCACTCCCCCTACTGCACACAGATTTGCTGACTAGGAATTCAGTTAGCCTGGGCGGGTGCTCAGAATACTTAAGGACTTATACTGACCTGAGTGGTGGCAGGTTTTCTATACAGAATGTCCTCCAGCTACAGAAGCATACTGAGGGCACAGAAGGCACAGCACAAAGGAAGAGTAACTGCAGGGGGCGGAACTAGGGACGGCATAACATTTAAAGTATATAGATTTTTTTTTGCCACATGGCATTCAAGACTTCACATTTAATGAATAAATGGCGTCACTTATGCGATACCAAATATACCATTGTTCATCTTGGTGTATCCGAATCCCTCACAACTTGATATAGATACTCTTTTTCCTTTCTCCTTATTTTTGTTTGCTAGGACACATCTGTATAGTTAGGCAGCTGGGGCCATATCATGGTCACACTGCCATCTATTGGTTTTAATGTAGTAATGTAATATTGTGTTTTTAAAGTGGAAGCCCTTGGAAGGAGGGTCCTCTGTGGAAGACTGAACTTGCACTGTAAGGTTTTTACCAGATATAATGAAGGATTTTTACGTTACTTATTGCCATTATTGATTATTGAGTTAAGTGGGGTGATGGTGTATAGTGTATAGAAGTACAATTAGGAGCAGCACCCACAATGTTAACATTATGGTTATACTAATTGGTTAGCTGTGCCCCCCCCCCCCCCCCCCGCCCCCCAAGATGCTTATAAAAAGTCTTACCATCTGTTTGGGACTTGCTGAGAAATATTGTGCTTGCTCGTGCATGGTCAGATGGATTCGACTCTGGGGCAAGGTCTAGGAGACAAAATAAAATGATCAAAAACACACTAATACTACTAAGATTTTAAAGAAACCACATTCTAGATTTTCACTACTCTCCTCAAGTTCATTTCATACGCTCCTTTAAAGCGACCCCACACTGGGATCCCTTGGGGTTCACCACTTCTGGATTCCCATCCTTTCCCTTTCCCACCTCTTCAACTGGATGATACCATAAGTCTGTGATATTGTGGGATTTGCAGGGGAATCATGCATGATTGATTGGTTTTCCAGTGTACACAACTGCTCGGTAGGAAAGCTTGCGCCTTTTGAATGGCAGGGAGGTGAAGCTGTATGGGATGAGCTGGTCAGCCGAGCGGACGCCCAGCTCCGCTATACATCAGCATTAACAATTCATCTATAAAAAGGATACAAAAAGATAGCAGAGTCCATCATATAAGAACCTTAGGAAAGCTCTGGAATGTGTTTCTTTGCACGGATTTTTATTAAAAGGGCCATGAGAGCGGCAGAAGAGGGGGTTAGATGGACTGTACATTAAAAAAAAAAAAAAAAAAAAAAAAATGCTAGCACTTGAGTGATGTGTCAGAGGAAGAGGACCTTAACAGAATGTTTAACTGGCCACCAGAGTACATAAAGAATCTGGTAAAGTAAATCTGTTTGTGGGGTTGACACAGAAAAACAGAAACCTGAATAGCTTATCCGGCATGCCAGCTTGAAATAGGACATTGCTATCATCAAGCCTAGAGGCATGGTCTTATGAGGGGATTGCAATCATACGCGATTTTCCTTTTAGCTCCATATGTGCCATTCCATGAGGGAACAATCAGGTTATAGCAGACTAACACTGCACAATATTGTTTTATCGACTACTAGAAAAAATCACCACCACTGCTCTCATGCCCCGAGTCTCATTTCCTGCATTTACCTTTAAATTTTTTTACTGGACAGGCACAAAATGCCTGGGCGCCACCATCCGTGTTCAGCTTCGAGACTGACCTCCTGAGTCGGGTAAGAATTCTCACTCCTTTTTCAGGAGAGAAAATAGCTTTTGACTTTCATTGTCTACCTTGGGCTAATTCAGAGCCAGGTGAAAATGTACATCCTGTAGATGAAAGTCAATGACCGTTCTCTTCTAAAATCAGGGGTGAGAACTCTCACCTGGCACTGAATTGACCCCGTAGGGGCCAATTCAACACCATGCGAATATATATTCTTAAAAATGCGAATATATACTTGCATGCAGCTTAAAGTGGACCCACACCCAGGATTTTGACTATCCTGGGTCTTGGTCCACTTACCCGGGGCACCCCGATCGGGGGTGCCCCACTGCGTGAAACCCCCCAGAACGGTGCTAAAAAAAAAGCACAATTGATAAGACCCATGTTGGAAAGCCCTTAAAGGGCACTGGTCATTTGCAAGTAATTGATTTGAAGAATCGATTCATTAGTTCATTTCTGATCTAGGAAGACTGATAGGGCTGAGGTCTGTGTCTATAAAGTACTTATTGCGAGCCCCTTTTTGAACCCTCCCTGTAGGAATTCAAGGACCATGACCATGTTCTTTTTCTTGAACTTGTTAAAAAAAAAAATTGTAAATGCCCCCAGGTGGAGAAGATCCAGCCTGATTGTGCGAGGGGTCAGGCAAGTGTTTTTTGTGGGCTGCTTGCAGGGGAGAAGCAAGGCATGTAACTTACGTGCTTGGCCCCTCACAGCAGGAGAGGCAACCACTTGAGAGCTATGTGCTTGGCAATTAAGGAGTTAAATAAAACGTCTGATATGATACTGGGCTGAGGATACAAAGTGACTACATATAATTCCTTTCTGGGTATAGGATAGTTACACAGAAGCAAATTACTCCTCTACGCTCAAACAAAAAAACATGTCCAGTGCTACAAGAAGTGTGAAAACATTTCATAGTAAACATGTTCAATAAAAACAAATGGAAAGTCACACTGGAAAGCTTTCCATAAAAAATAAATCCAACTTTGCAGAATTGTACCAAGCAAAGATATGAAATGACAACACCTTAAGTTATCTAACATAACATATGGAAGTGACATTTTCTGGAATACTTCTGTGAGCAAAGTAATGGCTAACTGACCTCACCCTCAAGCTGTCTCATAAAATGAATAGCAGAGGAAGTAAGCCCTGTTTGTACAACATTCTTCCAGCTCAAGACTACCTTCCTGTTTAATGCGGTTCCTGGGAAAATATAACAAAGGGATATTTGCCTCCAGAGCCATAGTGGCCAAAAGTTTAATCCACTGCAGCATTCAAGCTATAAACTTGAAGGACGAACGGATACAGCAGTTGATAATGCAGCACAAGTCACAAGGGTCTGATCAGATTTCCTCCATTATAATCTTGTCCTCCAGCGAGTCAGAAAGTGACCCCAGTGCATTATTCCTAGTTTCACCTACACAAAACAGCTTTCCTAGCCAACTCTAAAGGAAATTTACAGTTGTCTTATTTTAACTTACATTATTTTAACTTACAGATACTGAATTGGCACTTGAACAACGCTGATGAAGGCAATTTAACATACCATGCATGGTTTTGTAAATTCAGTTTGACATTACCAGGCATCATTAGATGTGATTATTCTAAGTATGTCACACACCCCGCTTCAAGAAATTCATAACGTGTGGGTAATACTGACCTGTAGAGGGCGATATGCAGAGATGCCAGGAAAAAAAGAGAGCCCCTCCCAGTCCATAAATACCTGGGACCTCCCACTCATTACCCAGTCTTCATCTCTGCAGACGGCGAGCAAGTCAGAAGATGTGGTCTCCTCCTTGCACAGGGGGATTTCAGGTAGCCGGGATGACTCCCGGCCCTTTAGTTATCTATTTCCGCCTGGATCTTTTTTTTCTGTTACCTCATGCCTCCCAGCCTAGGCTGACGGTCCGGGTGAGGGTAGAAAAGCACCCTTGGTGCTTAAGAGCAAATGCTCTCCCGTGAGACCCTATATAAGAGGGTAGGCGGTCATCCGGGACGGTGACCCCGGTTTGGGATGCCCCGTCCCTTGGCCTTACACTTTGGGTGGTCCCCCCCTTTGGGTAATGCCCCTCTCTCTAGCGGGATAGCGGAGGGTAGGAGCAGGGCCCCTTATTCGGTGTTAGGTCCAAATTTTGTAATCATTAATTCTTAATGTTTTAATGTATTAATTTATTAAATTATCCTCCCAATAGTTATTAACTTATTACTTCATAACAGCGTGTATTTCTCTGTCAAAACGTCGCTGTGGCCGCCATTTTTATGCAGGCTTTCTCCCTGAGGTAGAAGGGGCGGGGCCGGGCTTTAGGCACGAGCCGCGGCCCCCACCCCTCTATTTGGCGCTGATGCGGCTTGGATTCTGAGCGAGGAGCGGGGCCGGGCGTCCGGGTCAAAGCCACGGCCCGCTCCCCTCCTTCTGTCTCTTCCGAGACAGGCGTCGCGGCCGCACATGGCTGCGGTGCCGGCCTTTTTGCATTGTCATGGCGGAGGGGAGCTTCTCCCCTCACGCTTTCACTCTTGGGGGCGGGGCCAGGCTTTCCAGCGCTGCGGCCCGCCCCTGTGTCACAGGCACCGCTGAGGTGCTTTTCTCTGTGCCTGTTTCCTCAGAAGGAGCTGGCCACGCCCCCTTCTCTCCTCAGAGCTGCTCTTTACCTCACGGAGAGGAAGCCGTCTTCAGGACCACAGTGAGTGGCCCGGTGGGCCCCCCTTCTGTCCCATCACCTATAATTATATATTTTTATGTCATATATATTTTTATGTCATATATATTTTATACTCCGCTTTTCTTATTAGCCTTTTTTATTATGTCTTTCAGATATAACCTACAGTGGTGTTAGGGGGTTTCTCCCGGTCCTAGGGTCCCTGGGTTCTTAATTGGCTTATTGCAAATCCTCCCACTTGGGACATTAAAGGGGCATCCCGGGTTGCTTATATGCGTAATTCCCTCGGTAATTGCGACCAACTATAAGTTCACCTTATGGAGGCATCCCCGGATACTGGGCTCGGGCTCCCCTCGGGGCAATCCCGGAAGTGTATAGGGTGTGGGGCATCCCTTACTGGCGATGATGTATATCTGTGTATACCATGCGCACAGCAGACTATTACGCGGCAGTCCGGACCCCAGGCGTCTGGTTCAGCGCCGCCGGTCTCTCCTCCCCCCCTCCCAGTTTGATCCGTGCCCAGTCTGACGTTGTCATGGGCGGGCAGTTGCAATCGGAGATGTGTGCCCGATTGGCTAATCTTGAAAAATTATTCTCCAGCACGGTCACCAGAAAGGCTCCGGCTAAGAGAAACCACTTGTCGCCGTCTTCACCGGCGGCCGACTTGGATGATCTTGAAAATCTGGACTGGTCTGATTACTCCCAACTTGAGGAAGGGGAGGTATATGAATAATCAGATAATTCAGACGATCAGCAGTTTGTGGGTGCTGATACCGAGCGGGGCTTGGGGAGGTCTTCGGATACTCCTAATGTTCTGGCTCAGATGTTTGAGGTGGCTATTTCTCCTCCTGAGGTGGTTCCACAGCAAAAGGGGGAATTTTTCGAAGAACCCAGGCCGCGCTTGGAATTTCCTAACCAAAAGCATTTTGATGGGATTATTGCTAAGGAATGGGAGAGGCCTGCCCGGCTCCCAGGTGTCCCTCAGGGTTGGGACAAAAAATATCCCTTTCCCTTGGATACGGTTAAGCGGTGGGCGTCCCCTCCCGAGGTGGATGCACAGATTCTGGGTTTATCCAACACTACTGTTTTAATTTCTCCTGATTGCTCCACGCTTAAAGATGGTGAGGATAAACGCATTGACCAAATGGCTTGTCATGGTTTTGCCAGTGTTGGGTCAGCCATGAGGCCGGTTTGTGCTTCAGCGCTGCTGGTGGTGGCTACCAGGTCGGTGGTCAGGGACCTGTTGACTTCTTCCGGGTTAGATCCGGATAGTGACGAGTTCCTTGGCCTTAAAAGGTGTGAATTGTTTTTGTCATTTGTACTAGCCACCTTGGATGACACACTGATGATGTGTGGCAGAACGTCGGCTCTATTGGTATTCGGCGTTCGGTTTGGTTGCGCCAGTGGGCGGCTGATTTTGTGTCTAAAAAGTCGCTGACCGCTCTTCCCTTTGTGGGATTACGGCTCTTTGGTGAGAAGTTGGATTCAGTTGCCAAGGGTGGCAAGTTACTCCAACGCAAAAAACAGCGTCGTCCCTTTCGGGGGGCGGGTTCCTTTGCTCCTTCCTTTCGTGGGGCTAGAGCCCCCCCCCCCCCCCCCCCCGAGTTTGGTGCTCCCTTCAGTGGTGGCTGGATCCAATCAATCTGTCGAGGGGCAGATCCTTTCTGGCCCCTTGTTGGGAGACGGTCACCACGGATGCCAGTCTATCAGCATGGGGGGGGGGGTTCTGGAAGGATCGTCAGTTTCAGGGACTGTGGGGGCCTCAGGAGGCTCACGAGTCCATCAATGTTCTGGAATTGAGGGCCATCAGGATGGTTCTGTTTCGCTTGACTCATCAGTTGCAATGATTGCCGGTACAAGTCCAGTCGGACGGCGGTCGCCTACATCAATCACCAGGGAGGGACTCGCAGCAGGAAGGGTCTTTGATTCTGGCCTGGGCGGAGACCCACGTCCCGTGCATTTCAGCAGTTTACATTCCGGGAGCGGAGAACACGGAGGCGGACTCTCTGAGCAGGTTCTCAGCTTGCCGGGGGGAATGGTCTCTCAGCCCCAAAGAGTTTCGGTTGATTTGTCTCAGGTGGGGGTCCCCGGTGGTGGACCTCTTTGCCTCTCGTCACAATCACAAACTTCCGACATTTGTGTCTCTCTCACGAGATCCACTGGCTCTGGCAGTGGATGCCATGTCTCTGAACTGGAGGGATCTGGGGTTTCTGTATCTGTTCCCTCCGTTTCCCTTGGTGGCCAGAGTGGTGTGCAAGCTGGCCCTGGAGGGTGCGTCAGCAATTCTGGTGGCTCAAAGGTGGCCAAGACAGGCTTGGTTCGCATATGTGGTAAGGTTAGCAGAGGATCAGTTCGTTCTGCCCCTGCTGCTGGATCTGCTCACCCAGGGTCAACTACGTTATCCCAATTTACCAACGCTGGCTTTGACGGCGTGGCTGCTGAAACCTCCATCTTGAAGGAGGAAGGTCTTTACGATGCTGTGATTCGAACTCTCATTAGTGCTAGGAAGCGGTCTTCCTCTAATATCTACTATAGGACTTGGAGGTCTTATATTGATTGGTGTGAGATCAGATCAGGGCATTGCCTTGTAGGGAATCCTGGAGTTTCTTCAACATGGTCTGGACCTGAGGCTCCAGCTTAGTACTCTGAAGGGGCAGGTTTCTGCCCTGGCGGTGTTCCTTCAAAGGTCTTTTGCCCTACATCCTTTGATAAGACTTTTTTTCAGGGAGTCACACACGTGCGGCCTCCTAGAAAACCTTTGCTCCCTGTTTGGGATTTGAATTTGGTTCTTTCTGCTCTTCAGGATTCTCCTTTTGAGCCCTTGAATGATATTGCCTTGTCTTCACTTACGCAGAAGGTGGCCTTTTTGGTAGCCATCACTTGGGTTAGGCGTGTCTGAGTTGGCGGCTTTGTCCATTCAAGCCCCGTACTTTGAGGGGCATCAGGACAAGATGATTTTTCGTTTCAAGTCCAATTTCCTTCCTAAGGTTGTTTCTGCCTTTCACCTAAACCAAGACATTGTTCTGCCCTCTCTGTGTCCTAATCCCAGCAATGACAAGGAGAGGGCCCTGCATTCTTTGGATGTGGTTTGTGTTGTGAAGTATTATTTGGAGGTAACGTCTTAGTAAATGGATCAGTCAGACCATAGTTGGGGCCTATTCTGCCAAAGGGAAGGTACCCCCTTTTCGTGTTACTGCTCATTCTACTCGTGCGGTTGGGGCGTCCTGAGCTTTTGAGCACCAGGCCTCTGTTGAGCAAGTTTGTAAGGCTGCTACTTGGTCTTCTGTTCACACTTTTTCCAAGTTTTACAAGGTTGATGTTCGGGCCTCAGCGGATGCTGTGTTTGGCCGCAAAGTTCTGCAAGCTGCAGTGGTTTAAGTTGTGCCTTGTTGTCTTGTTTTGGATCCCCGCCCTTTATGGACACTGCTGTTGGATGTCCCACACGTTATGAATTTCTTGAAGCGGGGTGTGTGACATACTTAGAATAATACCATTTTGTGAATACTCACCTGTAAAATGGGTATTATAAGTATGTCACACACCCCGCTTCACCCTGCCCTTTAGTATTCTGGATCCTTTATATGGTGAACTTTGCGTTGTTATGCTTTGTGTTGGGCTCTTCCTGGTCCCTTACCTTACTGCTGTTCTTATACTGGGTAATGAGTGGGAGGTACCAGGTATTTATGGACCGGGAGGGGCTCTCTTTTTTCCTGGCATCTCTGCATATCGCCCTCTACAGGTCAGTATTAGCCACACGTTATGAATTTCTTGAAGCGGGGTGTGTGACATACTTACAATACCCATTTTACAGGTATGTATTCACAAAAAGGTATTATTTCTTCAAACAAAGTATTTACATGGCACCTACAGATCAAGAATAAATAGGTCTATACCTACAACTCTTAGTAAGCAGATGTAACCAGGCAAGTCGTCTTTTAAATCTTTGTGATCTCAAGCAGCCTGAGGTCCCCTGCTCCATTGTAGTTAGTGGAGAGAGAGCGCACCAGTGGCACTCTGACTGATGATGATCAGCTGTAGGACAAAAGGAGGAAAAATTCTTTGTGCGCATCAGCTTTTGGACTGGTCCTAGAGTCTAAAGATCCTTGTGGCATCCAGATTTGTTATGCCTTGCTGTGTGAAACCCCAGTGATCGCAATCCATACTTAGATTACCAGCAATCCCACAGTGTGTGCTGTGACCGCAAGCACCACTTACCTTCATTTATAAAAGGGAGGAACCCCAGTAAACTTACCGGTAACTGTACCTCTACAAGTCCTTTAGGATGTCCATGGAGAGAGAGGAAACAACCTGGGACATGTTTAAAAAGCCCCACCCCTTAAATATTAAAGGAAAAACATTTAAAAGGGAGGTCGTAAAGGATTTTCTCCCATCGTCCTTTAGGATGGCCATGTAGAGGATAACCAAGAAATTAAGATTCTAAAGGCCTGTAGTTCATTTCTACCATGGCTTATGGTTTCAACGTTAGTGCTTAAAGGAACGTGTGGGGCGTAGACCTAGCAGTAACCAAGCAAAATTCTTTTGTGAAAGCTTCGGATCTTTCACCCCAGGAACTGAAGACTGCTATGAATTGAGCCAAAATATATGGAGAGGAAACATCCATACAAGTGTAGGCCCAGGATCTGGCCTGTATATTTCATAGCTATAGTGGCTTTAGAAGCAGATAGTCCCCCATTTCTTTCGGAATAGGAAACAGGCGATCTGTGAAGTAAACTTTGTGTGTGTTCTAATAAAATAAAATTTTAACCAAAAACCAAGGACACAGAGGACGGGATAACTAACTCTTGTGTACCCTTGTCTGGACTTAAAAAATAAATAAAAACTTAATTCAGGAGGATCGAACAGTAGGGCTCTCTGAACAGAACTGTAATCACCAAACCTCCTAAATGATGAGGTAACCCTCAACCTGAAACTAGATTAAGTTAAGATGTTATCTGAAGTTAAATATCCTTTGGGAATAAATCCCAGTAAGGACAACCTATTTATGGCTAGACCTAACTTGATTCCCTTATGCAGGAATCTGAGGAACGCCAAAATAGATTTCCTACTTGTAGTGTCTGCTGATCGTAAAAGCATAGGCCAGATTCTCAAAGGCTACTGATATGATAACTCCCCGGTGATTCAGATATGCCACTTATCGACCTGGTAATCAAAGTGGCTTAGTGAATAAACAACTACGGCTCTTTATAGTTTGAGGATTTGACCGTCAATTCTGCCAACTATGCCCCTGGATGTGTCAGATGTGCTCCCAAACACTGGAATCTGTTGTGATAATGGGACCCCTTATCTCCAATGAGTGCCTTGAAGACTCTGACCGCAGTGTTTCCCAATCATCTACATATAGGGAAAAAGGCTTAACTGCCAGTAGTGAAGTTACGGCCAGGTAATAGCCAGGATGTTTTAGGTCATAGACGCAGGACACCCACGGGCGTAACTATAGGGGGTGCAGAGGTTGCGGCTGTGATGGGACCCATAATGTCAGGGTCAGAAAAGGAAGGTAGCGACTATTTTGGAGCTCTCTCCCCCAACTGACATAACTGACAAAATGCACAGTAATAGGAAGGTCAGCAGCACTTCCTGTTTGCAAGTGGCCTGCAAGTCCATGAATCACCATCTTGTGTTTAAAATGTACCACAGCACGAGTTTGAAAATGGTAATTTTTTCTGTGCAGCAATCTAAATTTCCCTGGGGAGGGGACGCATATGAACACTGCTTGTTGCATTGGTCTGGTTTAAGTCACTGATGGCTTTAAGTTACGCGTTTGCTAAGGACCATCAAGATCCATGTGAGGATCTAGAGTGTGCAGCCTCTAAAAAAAAAAAAAGGAGATGGACTGAAACAGGAAAAGAACAGCAATCCCAGAATGCAGAGCAGCACAGTCAGAAGACACTTCCTGTTTACAGGCAGCCTGAGGATTTTTGGAGGTAGGAGTGGGTGGGTTGAACAGGAAGCAGTTTCTACCCTTATCCCTAGGCAATCTCCAGGATTGCCTACAGATCTGGGGTCTATTCTTGTCCTGAGGCCCCAGCCCTTATACCAAAAAGGCTGCTGGTGTCTAACCGGTTTCCTTTTGGAGGAAAACTATTTGATACATCTATTAGGAAGGCACAGCAGATTCTAGTTCTGGTCCAAACATCAAACCCCCTTCAAAGGGGATGTTGCAGAGTGACTAAAGCTGTACTTCTAGCTGCTACTTTAAATAATTCTGCCAAAGCATCTGCCAACCATAACCGGAATGGATGTTAGATATTTTTAACAGGCATCCCTAAATTGCACAAATTGCAGTAATAAACTTAAAACCATAAGCATTGGCATATAACTCCCTCCACAGGATTAAATCAGCCGTCCTATGCATTGGGTCTTTAAAAGAGCCAATTGTCTTCGAAAGATAAATCCATATTTTTTGAGACTGCATCTAACTTAAGCGCCTTCGACCACTTTTCCTAATCTTCCTCAGAAAAAGGAAACCTTTCAGGTAGGAAGAAGTATTTTCTTCTTCGGATCCTTCCACTCATTTGCTATCAATGCTTTGATAGTCATGTACTGGGAGCACCCAGGGTTTGGAATCCCACAACCCATAAAACTTTATCCTGAACAGAGACCTCTCCTGGTCATTCAGGTATATGTTGTGATACATAAAAAGCTTGGAGCAATTCATTAATTAATGATACTGGAAAAATATCTAGAAGACAGACTCCTCCTCCCCGATTATCTGCTGATTGATTACCTTCTGATTCATTATCTTCCTGAAAAATCACATTCTCTGGGAGGGATCCTCCTCACTAATCGATTTTCCACCTAAACAGAGGTGCCTGTTGAAGATTCCCCCTGGGGACTGCCCCTTAGAAAAAATTCCCTTAAATGAAAACATTGCTGCCACAATTTCAGATTACAGAAACTGAATATCAGTAACTGAAGCAGAAGCATCCACATTTACACTTTTAGAAAAAGGACAAAAACATTTTTCTAATCCTTTCCCAGTTCCTGCCCACAATTCCCACATTTTCTATTAGAACTTGACTGTGGAGGGGATCTTTTGGACGAGATGTGCTTTAACCCTTTAAATGCCAGCCACATAAAATGTACGTGGTTGCCTCTCCATCACTTAAGTGCCAGCCACGTAAAATTCACGTGCCTGCCATTTACCCCTGCTAGCGGGCAAAAAAAAAACAAAACACTCACCTGATCCCTCGTTGGATCCGGCCGGGTCTCCTCTTTAATTTGGTGCCATGCGATCCCCCGTGGGGGCTCGGATGGCTCCAGGAGAGCCCCCAGAATAGCCGCCCCCCCCCCCCCGCTTCGGCAGCAGCAGCTGCTAACTGTAAAAAAAAAAATAAATAAATAAAAATGACATTTACTTACCTGCATGTGCGCTGGCTCCTGCTGTCCCTCCTCTTCACCTGGGGGGCCTCCGATCCCCCCCCACGACTTACGGATCTTCAGGAGAGAGCCCGGGAGGCTCTCTCCCCTTTACTCCTCGATGGCGGGCGCCATCTTGCCGCTAAGCCCCGCCCCCTTGGGGGTGGGGCTAATGACGTCATCCAGGCCCCGATCTCCGGCTTCAGCCTTCTCAGCTGTCAGATGCCGGTGATCGGTGCCCGGGGAAGGAGGTGGCAGGAGATCCTTCGAACTCCTGCCTCCCCCTTCTCTGGATGGCGATCACCGGCATCTGTCATTAGAGCGGCGAGGGACAAGGGCTTACAATCGGAAGTACAGTAAAAAAATGTTTAATAAAATACTTGTGTCTTTTTTTTTTTTTTATGAACAGTTAACCCTTTGTGAACTGGTAAGGGGTCCATGAGACCCCTTATACCAGTTCACAAGGCTCTGGGTCTGACAAGTCACCTGCGGCTAGCGGGCGACTTGTCATTAACCCCAAGCCCCCCCATTATCTGCCTCCCCAACGGCCAGGGCGGGGGCAGAAGGGCCCGGGCAACTTAATGGCTATGTGGCCCGGGTCGGTAATGCTGGGTAGGGCGAACCTACGTCTTTTTTGGGGATTTTTAAGGGTTTTTAACCCTTAAAATTCCCCCAAAAAATGCCCCCCCCCCCCCCGGGAGGGGGGACCCTATGTCAATTTTTTTTTTTTAAATTAACCGCTTATGTCCTGTTACACAGCAGGTATAAAAAGCTCACAGCATTTTGTGGTGTGGTGCGTGTTTTTTTTTTTTACATTTAAAAGTGGACCACCACCCCACGAGCCGGTGTCGCAGCCACCCGCGGCACCGGGCAAATATGTAAAGGCGGTAGCGGCCCGCAAAGCATGCAGAGCCGTTCCCCGCTCGAGCCACGCTACATAGGCTCTGTGGTATAAAGGGCGCGGGCCGCGGCCTCAAGCAGAAGGCCCGGCCCCGCCCCCAACAGAAGAGCATGAGGGGAGAAAACCTCCCCTCCGCCTTCTGAGGTAAAAGACAGCACCGCGGCGGCAATGGCGGCCGCGGTGTCTGTCAGGCATACAGTGAAGTCCCCAAATGACAGGCAATAAATAAACAGACACAAATAACAGCCATTAACCACTCCTGAAACCAGAGCAACCGATTCATGAGGGAATACTTCCTAACGCTGAGGAAAGGAGCCCCTACCCAAGCTAGAAAGGTGGGGATAGGTCAATTGGACAGGGCATCAACCGGGGTCACCAACCCAGTGTAACCGCCTACCCTCTATATAGGGTCTCGCGGCGGAGCATAGCTCCTGAGCACCCGTGGTGCTAATATACCTTCGCCCGGACAGCAGTCAAGACTGGGAGGCATGCAAATGTACAGGGTCATAAGGAGATAAAGAATGAGTCCGAACGGGAATAAAAAATACTGGCCGGGAGTAGTCCCGGCTACCTGAAAACCCCCTGTGCAAGGAGGAGACATCATCTTCTGCTTGCTCGCCGTCTGCAGAGATGAAGACTGGGTAGTGAGTGGGAGGTCCCAGGCATTTATGGACCGGGAGGGGCTCTCTTTCCTCCAATCATCTCTGCAGATCGCCCTCTACAGGTCAGTATACCCACAGGTTATGAATATCTTGAAGCGGGGTGTGTGACATACTTAGAATATATATAATTTTCCTGGAAATACCTGCAAAAATCACAGTTAAGCATAGCACAAAATGGTTAAAAATGACCTGTCAAGAGAGGGTGACAAAATCTCAAGTAGGCTGGCAGTTAAAAGGGTTAATAGTACCTATGCATGTTGGATATCGTTCTGCTCGGGGGACCTTGCGCTTTTAGATTTAGCTTGTTTTTTCTTGTTTGCATATTGATATTTTAGGAAAACTCATTTTTTATTCTGCTTTATTATACATCTTTTTAAGGGAACCCTGTGCGACCAAAGAATTCTTTGAGGGATTACTTTCAGAAAGATGGGCCCACTACAACATGCTGGGTACGCTTAGAAAGCTTATCATGTGTACTTTCAAGGTATGTATGGTTTGTGGGGGGTATTCCAAATGTAAAGGGTTGTTTTGGTAGAAAAAGCGCGAGGTGCGCACTGTGTGCAGAGCTGAAATTTTCAAGCAAAATTACCATTGTGCACATGCTTTACTTTTTGGTGTTTGGCAACTCTTCTTTTGACAGTAGCTATGCATGTTGGGTATCGTTCGGTTCGGGGGATGTTGCTTTTTCAGATTAACTTGTTTTTCTTGTTTGCATATATTTTTTTTTTTTAGGAAAATGTGGCTTTGATCCTGCTTTTTTTATCCTTTTAGGGAAGCTCTGTGTAATCAAAGAATACATTGAGGGAGAACTTCCAGAAAACTGTGGCAACATCAACAAGCCTGGTACGCCTAGAAAGCGTGAAGTGTGTATTTCCAGAGAATATATAGTTTGTGGGGGGTATTTCAAATGTAAAGGGTTGTTTTTATTAAAAAACTGCAAGGTGCACATAGCGCTTAGCATAGCTGTATTTGATCTAAAAATCTCTAAAGTGCTGTTTCAGTTTGGGGGAGTCTCCTGGGCAGGAAAGGGTGTCTACCAATACATATGGGGTACCGTTGTAACCGGGAGGAATTGGGATTTCACACGCAATAAGATTTTATTGACAAACTTACATTTTTTATTACAAAAAAACACTACAAATTCTAAAAAAGATTTTTTATTTTTTTTTCACATATTTCACCCCAAAATATTAAGAATACACTTGACTTGACAAATGACAAACAAGACATTTTATGTTAAAGCCCAGACTCTGCTGAAAAAAAAAAACAATATATAATTTTCCTGGGAAATCCCTGGAAATCCCTTCAAAAAATCAGTTGAACATGCATAGTGCAAAATAGTGAAAAATGGTCTGGCAACAAAGCGTAACAAAAACTCCAGGTAGGCTGGCACTTAAAGGGTTAAGACACAAGTAAAAACGACAAGGGGTGAGACTGCAATGACCAGGTAAAGCACCCCCTGCCTCTTTAGCCCCATTGACCATCACCAGAAGAACGAACCATACGTTTTCTTTTTTGCTTTGCCGATGCAGGGGAAGGAAGCTTTGGAAGAGCTGTAGCACTGCCAGGACCATCCATAAGGGGCATTGCAGAGGTGGGTTAGCTGGGGACAGCAGGAGATGCAGCCCTGTCTTCATAGATGGTGGAGGGCAAGAAAGAGCCAGAGCCTCGGTGCAGCCCCCCTGCCGCCATTCGTGCCATTTAGAGAACTCTCTTTTCCCCTTCCGGGGCACACGACGCTGGAACGTACTTGAAAGTGCAACGTTGCCTCACTTCCGGTCAGAGACATGCAGGACGGAACTTTACAACCGGCCGGCCCCAGCCTAGGTAGCCCATGCTGCCCCCTATGAAGCCTGTGACCATCTGGACTCATCCAATCAGGTACCAGGTATACTCACCTTAAGCTTTTACATGGAGTTCTCTAACGCCAAAAGAACTCATCCGGGCCACAGTTTATAGGAAAAGATACAGGCTAAAACAAGTCACCCTGGTTGATTAATCATCCTAGGTAGAACATGAAAGTGAATAGCAAGTTTCTCTCCTTAAAAAAAAAAAAGACAAAAAAAATAAAAAAAGGCGACCTGGTTCCGAATCCAGAAGAAGGGAGCGATAGACCTTTCAGGAGGGGGAAGGCCTTAGTGTCCACTGGCCTTCTAAATCTCTCAACTAAAGCCTCCTGTCTGAGCCTTAGGTCCAACCTGCACCTTTAGAATGCTAATTGCCAACCCCATGTCTGCACCTTCCTGTTGTCCTAGAATATATGCAGGTAGGTTTGAAGGAACCAGATTACGCAAGGTACAAAAGGAAGAAAAGTTCTTCCATAGCTTGCCATACATTTTATAAGGCACATCCCTTCTACTGTGTAGTAAGGTCCTAATAATTTGATTGGCCAGCCTCTTACTCCTTAACAGCCTCCATTCAGGATCCAAGCTGGCAAATTGAGGCTCCAAACCATAGGATGAATCACCAGACCCGGGGTAACAGTGTGGGGATCAGAGGTAGCTTCACCAGTGGGCTCACAGACATTTGGCGGAGCTGGGAGAACCATAACATCCTGGACCACCAAGGGGCGATGAGAATCACCTGAGCATGTTCTAATCTGATGTTCCTTATGACCAGGGAAAGGATCTGAAAAGGAGGTGAGACATAGCAAAAACTGAATCCCCCTAATTCTGGCACAGGGCAGCCCCCTCTAGAACGACAGCAGTTTGCCATAAGAGTCTGCAGCAATCAACAAGTCATCTAGGTAGGGGGAAGATCAAAATTCCCTCTTGCCCAAAGAGGCCAATCCACATATATTTTCTTAAAACATTGTCTGTGAAGGCTATAAATTCCATTTCAAATCTCTGATATGAAACAAACTTCAGAGGTTACAAATTGATAATCAGTGTGATATTCCATTTGGCTTGAATACAGGGAATACTGTGGAGTAGACTCCCTTCTCCCTTTCCGGTTTCAGCACAGGGAGGTGAACTAGTGGATGCAGTTGAGACCTGAATTGCAGACTGGAGGGTGGGGGGGGAAGGATGCATGGGAGAAGTTGTTCAGGAGTCTGAGCAAAGTCTATAGCATAACCATGTGTAATTAATTTCATTATCCAGGCATTTTTTATCATTTGATCCCATGTATCTGCATACTGTGTCAATCTTCCAGTGACAAAATGGCACTGCTTAGGGGTAGTGGACTGTCCTGTTCTTTGAGTTGCATTGAACAGAAGCCCCCATTTCCAGTTTAGGAGTTTTTGGTTTTTAATGTATCTGGAACCTTGGTGCACGAAAAGTTCTTATTAAAGTCCCTCCCGTTTAATGGGATCTCCCGAAGCTTTGGGTCAAACAAGTATTCTCCCTCTGTGGGGAGGGCAAAAAGTCTATTTTTTACCACACGGTCCCCAAACCAGGATTTTAGGTAAAGGGCTCGCCTGGCTACATTGGACAGAGACGCTGATTTGGCCAAGATGTGCATCCCCCCCCCCCCCCCCCCCGCAGCATCACACACAATCTTAGGATTTTTGTATGAGTGTCATCAAAGACAGGTCTTTTTTCAGGGTATCCTTTGATATAGACTCAAAAGTTCCCAACATATTTTAAATATGGCCTCCATCTTTTTGTTCATTTGGTCTTTAAATGAGGCAGCATCCTCTGTTGGAAGGTCTGACCTAACAATTCTGGACACAGATGCATCCACTATAGGAGCTCTGTCCCAGTATTTTGAATCTTCCAATGTGAAAGGAAATCTCTGTTTGGAAAGGTTTATTCCTAAATCCTTCAATCAGGAAAACTCCATTCCCTGGAAATAAATTTGTGCACCTAAAAGGTCCTGGATTGACGTACAGAGTCCCTCAAAGCACATCCTTCTGCTGACTTAGTTGGCAGGCTTTTGTTCTTTCCCACCAACATTGTCAATGGCTTATAGGAGTTGTTCAGTCTCATTATCGGCAAAAAGGTAGCGGTTCCTACTCTGGTGCTAGCTGGAGCTTCCTGCGAGCCTAAGCTTTTTCTCTGAGTTCTGAATTTCAGTTTTACAGTAAGCCTTTAAAAGGAGTGCAACATCTTTGGGGATTCTTGTTGCACTATATTATCCATACATATTTTACAAAGGGTTTTCTTATAATCCTCCATCAGACTACCACTATATGTTGTGTGGTTTAATTTTTTTACTGCCTTTATCTGAGATCTTCTGAGAGGACATATTTGAGGTGGACTAGGGGTAAACCGAAAAAAATAGACCTAGTAAGAACCAAGTAAGTGCTGGGATATTATATACATAAAAGAAATTAACTGGTATAAGTTTACAGTTGCTTGGTCAGAAGAGGCTTCACAGAATGAATCTTAAGGGACCCGCATGAGATTCAAAAATTTAGCGGGGAGACCTTTAACCATTTCCTGTGATTACCAGCCACCTTAAGGCTTACAGAGCTATAGTGATGTAATCAAGGGAGACTAATTAAACCTCTTAATTAGTAAAGTGTAGCACAGTACAGGGTAATAGACCTCCTATATCTGTGAACACAGGAGACCAAACCACTGGTGTAGGGGGAGGTGCTTGCTAATATCCTGTCCCGTGTTGCACAGGTGGATTCCATCTCTCGTGCGAGAGGTCATGGATTGCAAAATTACAACAAGGGGAGAGTAGATAAACTACTTTCCCCGGGAACTAGTGAAAAAGCGCTTACCCCATCTGTCTGTGTTGTATCAGTCCCTTCCATCCCTTGATGAGGAGATCACCACACAGGCCCGGAATCCTACCCTGATCCGGTGCTTATGCTGCGCTGAGCTGTAGCAGTTGCTGCCACTCAAATTGGGGGCCAAGAGAAGAGGCCATCCAGAAGAATGTAGGGTGCACTTTCGGTCCACCTCTGAGTGCCAGCCACAGCACTGGAGAAGCCGAATGGCATCCCCAGCAGCACACATGCGGCATCACTCGCATATTTTATGAGAGTCTGAGAATGTCACTGTTGCTAAAATCACCAGCTAGGAAAACTAATTAATGCCAATGGTTCTTTACTTTTATTAGGAGTAAAAAAAAATATATATATATATATTTTTTTTTTCACTTCAATTCTGTCTCTATTTGTGCCAGCCGCTGGCTAGATTACGCAGTATAACTCGTGATACCATGCTAAAGATTTTGTCATGTTAATCACATGATGTGAGCCGGCCTTTGATGGTAAAGTGCTTGTTATCCGTGAACTGAGCAAATTTCATATGGCGCTGTACTGTATAGAAATAAATACTGCTGCTATCAGTGGTTACGTTTAGTTAGTAAATGGATAATCTCTCTTAAACTTGGTCCTCAATTCAAAAAGAGTTGAAAATAATTCACATTATGCGAACGTATGAGAATGTCACAATTACTGAATCACCAGATAGGAAGACAATGAAAGGCAATGACACTTCTCACTATGATATACAAAGGAATAAAAAGTACTATCCCTTCTAACAGAAAAAGCTATATAAAGAGAAGATTTTTTAAAGTGAAATCTGAGTATTCTCACTTATTTGGGCAGCACAACAACAGTAACTAATCACATGCTTTCATTTTTAAAGGAACTGATAACACAACACGAATTGTAAAAGGGTACTCACCGTTTGTCCCACGCAGCTGATCAGTGACAATACAGTGATCTGCTCGACCATCCCCCGGATGCCCTGGGCCCAAACAGGGGGTGGCATTAATGTTGCGTTGGGCTCACACCCCTGCCATCAGCCACAGGAGCAATGTACAACACAATCCACATGTACACAACAACCCAGGATTTCAAGTAAGTAAAGCAACTCTAATACCAGCAATGTATTTAATCTGTACAATGTTAAACGTATATATACACACACACATACAACAAGCATACACACTACAATGTTAAAAAAACAACAACCCAGTAACAGTCCCTAAGGTAACATAATGACTAATAAGTCTACCTAGCTCAAATACACTAAGTATGCAAAGTTTTACATATAAAGCGCAGCCCCCAATAGGGCAAGTGTTCCACTCGATGGCACCATAATAGTAACTTTAGGGAGGATAATCTCAGAGACTGCAGCCCATTAGTAGCCCGACCTCCTGCTTCCTTGGGAGAACCGCAATTGTTACATTTTTTGTTCTACCTAAAGTGGTAGCATCCCTGTGACTGATGGCAGAGGGGACATGCTGTACACAGAAGTGCCAGTGAATGGATGTTTGGCCCCTGGGTGGCGCAGGATGCGATGCAGTGATCATAAGAGTTGCTGCTCACCAGACTAGGACAGATCAGCTGCACTGGAAAATATTATTTGTATTAGAAAGTCTATCAACACTACATTGTGTGGTGAAAAGTTGCCCAGGTTTGGCACGCCTGTTTCACAGTATGGTGCTTCAAAATAGAGTATATACTTTATGTTCTTGCCTGGACAGGATTTTTAGGTTATTTAGGGCTCAGAAAATGTATTCCAACACAGAGGAGTCAGATTTTTGACTTCTGATTCCAAAGCCCTGGTTTTGATTGCATTTCTCTTATTTTGGGCAGTGGGCGTGTCTGATTGCCAGGAAAAAGCCTTATTGAAGATGCACAAGAGCGGTCTCTAAGACCGATCATCCCTATGTGAAATACAGGCACAATCACAACAACCATATATCATAAAAATGATATGCAGTCCCCACCTCCAAGACTACATCAGGCATTGAGCCATGAGAACCCACACGTACCGAATCTGAATGGGCAGCATCTCGCCACGCCAGAAAGACAACCTCCTATGCCCTTTGGTGCTCCTTCAGGTGTGGGCACGGGACTCCTCTGTACCATTCTGGCCACTGGGGTAAGGGCAAAGAGGTTCTGGGTAAAGGCAAGTCGCTGCACCCCCCACTTTGAACTAGTGTATGGGTCCCTTGGTCTCTGACCATAGCCAGATTCATGTTATCCCAATCTATATACATACCTTGGCAAAGGATTCTGATTGATTGCCCCACACAAAGATGCAGGGGCAGCGGCTGTTCCTGCTCCCCATTGAAAACAGGGTCTGCGCATGTTCAGTTGGAGAGAGGAAAGGGAGCGATTACCGGGCGCCACTGCGAGTTTCACACCGGGGGGGGGGGGGGGGGGGGGGTGTTTTATGGAAGCAGTTTTCACTACCTGAGGGAGTCTTGTAAACACTACTGCTATGGCCACTGCTGAGGTAAGAGTGCACTCATGCCCAGCAGCAGTGTTCTGTGCCAATATCTGTGGCTCTGGGGAACATACAGCAAGTCTTCACTTGGTGTAAGTTGCCAAGAGCAACAGTTTGCAGTAGTAAAAACTGCTTCCATAAATCACATCTGCTAACATTAGATAAAATTTTTTTAAAAAAATGCTAGATCAACTCAGCATCTTTAACCCTTTTGTTGCCAAGCACGTAACACCTACGTGCTGGCTTGGCTGGGCCTTAAGTGCCAAGCCCGTAGGTGTTACGTGCTTGACTTTGATCGCTTCTAGTTTAAAAAATAAAAATAAAAAATACTCACCTGACCCCTTGTTGGATCCGGCCGGGTCTCCCCTTTAATTTGGTGCCATCCGATCCCCCGTGGGGGGTCGGATGGCTCCAGGAGAGCCCCCGGAATAGGCCGCCCCCCCCCCCCCGCTTCTGCAGCAGCAGCTGCTAACTGTAAAAAAAAAAAAAAAATAAAAATGACATTCACTTACCTCCATGTGCGCTGGCTCCCGCTGTCCCTCCTCTTCACCTGGGGGGCCTCCGATCCCCCCCCAGGACTTACCGATCTTCAGGAGAGAGCCTGAGAGGCTCTCTCCCCTTTGATCCTCGATGGCGGCCGCCATCTTGCCGCTAAGCCCCGCCCCCTTGGGGGCGGGGCTTATGACGTCATCCCGGCCCCCGATATCTGGCTTCACCCTTCTCAACTTCTCAGATGCCGGTGATCGGCACAGGGTAAGGAGGTGGCAGGAGATCCTCTGATCTCCTGCCTCCTCCTTCTCCTGTACCGATCACCGGCATCTGTCAGCTGAGCGGCGAGGGACAAGAGCTTGCAATCGAAGGTAAGTACAGTAAAAAAAAATTATTTTTTTTAATAAAATACTTTTTTTTATTGTGTGGTGTTTTTTTTTTTACAGTTAACCCTTTGTGAGCTGGTAAGGGGTCCATGAGACCCCTTATACCAGTTCACATGGCTGGGGGGGTGGCATTGCCATTAACCCCCGCACCCCCATTACCTGCCTCCCCAAAGGCCAGGGGGGGGCAGAAGAGCCCGGGCCCACATAGGCTATGTGGGCTCGTAGGCTGCAGGGTGGGGGGGCCACCAAAGCTGGCCCCCCCACTCTGTGCCTACAAGCCCCCATAGCTGGTCCCGGGCTGGTTACTTTGGGTAAGGGGGACCCCACGTCATTTTTTTTTTTTGGATTTTTAAGGGTTTTTAACCCTTAAAAATCCAAAAAAAAATGGGGTCCCCCTCCCCGGGAAGGGGGACCCTATGTCATTTTTTTTTTTAATTAACCATTTGTCATCCAGCAGCTATAAAAGGCTTCTGGGCAGGAAAGGGTGTCTACCTATACATATGTGGTATCGCTGTAAGCGGGAGAAATTGGGGTTTCTCACGCAATAAGATTTTATTGACAAACTTACATTTTTTATTACAAAAAAACTCTACAAATTGTAAAAAAATATATTTTTTTTATTTTTTTTCACACATTTCACCCAAAAATGTTGAGAATACACCTAAAAAACACAAACAAGACATTTCATGTTAAAGCCCAGACTCTGTTGAAAAAAACAATATATAATTTTCCTGGGAAATCCCTGGAAAGCCTTTCGAAAATGACAGTTGAACATGTGTAGCGCAAAACAGTCAAACTCAGTCTGGCAACAGGGAGTGGCAAATGCTGCAGGTAGGCTGGCAGCGAAAGGGTTAAGACATCTTAGTGCTGCACAAAAATATGCACCTTACTTTTCAGAATAAAGCAAAGACATTGTTACACACATTGCGAGGATGGTACTTAAAAGTGGCTGTCCAAGTGTGGTTTGTGTGAGATCCTGCTCTCTACTGTAGCGAAAAGGCGCTGAGCAGTTCTGGGCACACCTCTTCTCGTATTCCATGTAGGGGCTGTGTGTGACTAAATTAATCACTGCTGGAGAGCACCAGGGGGTGCTGCTGCATAACCACTGAACCATATTGTCATCACACTGCATGCGCTTTGTGTTATGAATATTTGGCAAAGGCTTTTTTTAAAAAAAAATAGACTATTTTGGGTTACTGGGCTGGGGATAGAAGACGACTACATAAGCCACCTTTCTAGCTATAGGATCTTTAGGAAAAGCAAAAGTACTAGCTAAACATCACAGTATGTATGTATCACTGTTCAAGGATCATATATGACTGCTGAACTTTTTTTTTACATTGGATGTGTAATGCAAAACTTTTAACTGTAGTGAAAAAATAAACTTAAAACTCTACCTTGTGATTTTTTAAAACATATGCATCATAAAGCCTATGACCCAGATTCAGTCAATTTTCCAAAAACACCCCCCTCACAAAAAGGACCACATACATGCTCGCTCTCACACTAAGACATGGGATAAATTGAAGTAAACGTTCACTTTCATGACCTGTTCCAAATACCTCAGACTAATCAGTCTCCCACAGCCTGCGTTTGTGAAGCCAGGAGTTGTGTATTAATTCTAGATGCTGGGGAATATTTTTTTTAAGGCTTTGGGCTTTTCATTAAATCATGCTGAAAGTCCAGTTTAACCACATTCGTGTATGGCTGACAATTACATTAGTGCCAGTGACCAATTTGAATTTCCCAGTAGGCCTGCACTTCAAACCTGAAAGTTTTCCATTGGTCTCCTGCCATTTAGTGCCAAAAATCACGAAAGAGGAAGTGGTGACTTTACTATAGTGCCACTTTAAGCACGTTAAGTTATTAACACAATAGGGGAAGCGCCAACTGAAGATGAAGTAATAGTACGTCATATGTCAGGAAGAGTTTAATGGCATTAGCCAGGCTGGCAAATAAACTAGAATTTCAATTAGCCCCCAAGCTCCTAAGAATGCTAACCTTTTAGCATTACATTTTTAAAAATGATCACCCCAAGCTGATAAAATGTTCTATTTCTCTCATCCACTTTTCTTGTCCTGGGCAGTGGGCGTGGCCACTTTTTCTGAAGCTAATCATGGTGCGCTCTTACGTCAGCAAAGGGGCAGTCTTCATCCAGCGTTTTTAATGTGTGCCCTGATGCCAGGGTAATAGGGAAAGCAGCTGCATCATACAGCTGCCCATTCATGATATACGAGTAGTGCTTTAGCAGCCTGAGCGTCACACTGTTAAGTGATTAAAGCAGGGAGCCAAACAAATAAGCATAAATGGGCAGTCTGTCACCCAGGATAAGGAATACAACTGGAGTGCTGATGGGCATAGGGGAGGGATAGTAAGTGCTGCAAAATGATGGCCAGAGAAGATGAACCATCGGCAGAGTGCTAAAACACTGCTCACCCAGGGCATCACATAGCGGGATGTCCCGCTGTGTGAAACCCTCAGGTTTCCGGTATACCCCCCCCCCCTACCGGCAGCTCCCACAATGATACAATTGTGGGCCACCGCATTCCCTGGCTTCCCTGTAGCTGTTTGAGCTCCCGCTCCTCTCTGAATTGCTGGGCACAGTAGCGGGCACGTCCAGTGTAAAAGCCAGCCGGTGTGGCACTTTTGAGACAATCAGACAAGCAGCAATCTGAAAAGGTGTCGGGTGGGCATCACCTCAGCGGTGGAAACAAATGTTTTTGGACTGCATCATTTGCCATCACAGCAGTTGCCCCTAAATGTGTTGATCCACACAGAACTACAGCTGCATGGCACAGCAAGGTCAACATTAATGAAGGACATTCAAGAGAACAAAGGTTGAAAGGAGCGATATGTTGCATATCAACGTGATGGAAATCAATGTTTGAGCAAGGTGGTGACTATACAGCAGTAGCTCTTTCAAACTGATAAAGTTTAGGAAACCACCATTTATAAAACAATGTTTAGAGGTTATAAAAAGGTCTTAGGTTGTGCAATGTTAAAACTACTTTATTCACAAGAACGCTAAATGGTCCAACTCAAAAAGAAAACACTTTACAGAATTCCACAGAACATCTTTAGGCTCTATTCACACCTCTCCACTTGCACATTTTAAATGGCCCAATTCACATATATACTTGGCATACAAATTTGAACTGGGCAGCATTTTTCCTTGTGTAGTGACTGCGTTTCCCAACGCAGAGAGGTATGAATAGAGCCTTAGGCTGCATTGTGCAGTTTTTAATGCATGAATATAAAATCTATATCACAAAAATCATTCAATAGGCTTCAGCAAAAACACCAACACTAAGCTGTGACAACTAGGACAGGTCCTCAGAATGTGTAAAGATGTTTAACTGCAGATATCACATGAAACAAATATCACATGTCTACGTTGGATTTGCTCCAAGAAATGTATTATATTAAGCTGAACCGTGTTTGTATACCATCTTTATATAAAGTACAGATAGCTGTGTAAACATTTTGGATTTTACAATGATTGCTTCTGAGAAACAAACTAAGCCTATAAAGCGCCATCAGTCTGTGGCCTGCACAACGAATCTGTATGGATAAAGCACAGCTATCCATTACCTTGATGTACCATGCCTAGAGGACAGCATAGGTCATCTACCAGAGTGCAAACAGCCTTCTATGCCATCAGCCATGTAGCCATAACTACATGGCCAATTGTAGAGTAGTGAGATTGTGGACTGTAGACTAGTGAGAAATGCCATAAAACCCCAAAACACTACACAGACTTGAGCCCACAATAATGCTGTGCATGCCCCTATCTACAGACCCATTCAATAAATGCAACTACAGTACATGCAAAAAGTTTTTGAACATGATTAATTCCATAAAGTCCTGCACCTGGATTTAGCACACAGGTCTGTGTGGGATTGAGCCTGCTGGCAGGTTTGCTTATTTGCTTGGAAAGTCTGACAAAAAAGTTGTTCAAACACCTAGCTGTATAATGCAACAAGGCCTCAAAGCCATCCCCCTTCCCCATTACGGGATGCCCCACTAGCTGTGCAAAACCCACTGGACCCCCCCCAAAAAAAAAAATAAAACTCACCTTTCCTGGGGACCCCACAGCATTTTTGCACCTACAACCTCTATCAACCTTTAGCTAGCAATTTAGCCATTCAGATAGCAGAAGCGTGCATAAGACTAGAGCGATGCCGGGGGATGTGGCCTACAGGCTTCTTAGCTCGCACATGAGATCAGCCAATCTGGAGATCCCAATTTGGCCTAGTGGGAGTGAGCATGGCAAAAGTTTTTTTTTTTTTTTTTTTTTTTTTTAAACCAAGCCAGCACCATGGCCCCAGAAACTCAGGTGGGGGCGCTGGAGGTTTTTAGTCCATTTTAAGATACACTGGCATTGAATAAAGGGGTGCTGGAGCACCCGCCACAGGCCTCGGTGTCTGAGCTGGAACCCAGCACATTTGTATATATCATTTCTGGATGCCCAGAGTGGGCGAGCATCAGCATCCTGAGGCACAGTGCATTCAATCAAAATACATTTGGCATAGATTTGCTGGCGCTCCTTGGCGCATCCCAAATAACCCCGCTATGTAAAACCACCAGATCCCCAAGCCCTTGCTACTTTTCCACTCACTTCTAGCTGTACACACAGGGCTTTCTGTATGGGTGGTGAGGGCACGCCACAGCTAGAAGCTGAACAGGGGATGCTGCCGGCGGCACACTAGGCTCTGCTCGGCTGCAAACAGAAGCGTGCTTGGTTATGGCCGGGCCTGTGCCGTGGTAACACCAGGAAGATGATTAGAATGGGCAAACTGTGGGGATACATACAGCAGGCCATCCCAATTCTGGATGTCCCATCTGAGAGGAGCAACACACGAGAAAATTACATTCCTGCGTGTTGAGCATCCTTAAAGTGGACCAACACCCAGGATTTTCACTATCCTGGGTGTTGGTCCACTTCCGCGGGGCACCCCGATCGGGGGTGCCCCGCTGTGTGAAACCCCCCAGAAAGCCCCGAAAAATCACCTGACCCCGCTCCCACATGACTCGCTCCACCAATCGCCGTCGACGGACAAGGTGAGAGCGCCCGCCGTCGACGGACAAGGTGAGAGGGAGCGCGCCGGCCATTCACAAACGGATGCGCGAGAGACGACGGCAGCCCACGCATGCACCGTTGGAACGAGGAACAGGTAGGATTTGCGGGCCTCCTGGGGGGTTTCACATGATCGGGGTGCCCCGCAGGCAGGGAGCTGATCTATAAGATTCCCGGGCCGATCAGCGGTGGGTGTTGGTCCACTTTAAAGGAGAGCATGGGGGAGAGGGTTCACACATAGGGGCATCCCTGTAGGGCTTGGCCAGTAAAGTAGACCAAATATCAGGAGAGTGAAAAAGGGTTTGGCGCACTTTAAAGCAGACCTTCACACTGAATAAGAGCCTCTTATATGTTTCCCACACCCTGTACATACAGATTGCTCACATTAAAAATCATACTACCTGCATCTACTGCATGTTATAAACTTTTAAACATCCAAGATGGCGGCTCATGGAACATCAGGCAGCCTGCAATCAGGAAGCGCCTTCTGACTGTGTCGCTCTACATTCTGGGATTGCTGTCCTTTCCCTGACCCCAGCTCTGCTCTGTCTGAGCAAAGCACAGCTATAACCCCACCCTCTGTTCTTTATCCCACTCTCCTCTCCTCAGTAAGTGTGATGCTTCTGAGTCAGGACAGCAGCACCCGTATCCTAAAGTCCTAAACAGAGTTGCAGCCCAGCAAGGGAAAGAATAATTGGTAAGTGACTAAAAACTTAGAATATATTACCTTTAGATGCTGGGGAATCATTTTGAAGGGTTTGGGCTTTTCAATAAATGGCGAAGGTCCGGTTTAGAGAGGAACATCGGCGTTCCACTCATTGGGGCATCCTGAATTGGGATGATCCTGGGCCCAGCATGAAGCACCCACAAACTCCATCACACCCCACCCCCCAAACCAGAGGGAAGAAGAGGGCACCCCGATCCCTGCAGCGGCCAGTGCGCCCCCACCCAGCTGGCAGTCCCACCCATAGCCCCACGTGCACCCTCCTGCCAGGCACAGGCTGGCACCTCACTCACCATCTGGGAACTCGCGGTCACTGATGTGCTGCAGATGAGGCCCGGCCTCGGGCTCCCCCAGCTCCACTTCCACCTGATAGGGGTCAGCCCGCTCCAGCGCTCCCCGGGCACGGCCGGGCTTGGGGCTGGCGTCCGGAGACACACAACAGGTGACTGTATTCCCCATGGTGTTGCCGGCCTTGGGAGATCCAGGCTACTCCGCCGCAGCCCCCACTGTGGTGTACAGCGGTCACAGCGGAGACATGAGGAGCCCGCCACCGGCCACACACATATAGGGAGGCGCTGCTGCTAAGACTGCCGGCCAGGACGCCGCATCCTCCTTCCACCAGCCGGTCCCACGGGAGCCTATCGGTGACGCAGGGCGCACGCCTCTACTGACGTCACTCCCGCCCAGGCTCAGCTGCACCTCTACCAATACACAGAGAGCGGACCGGGCCGATCATTGGGGAAGCCGCCGAATGGGCGGGAGAAAGGCTGCAGCCAGTCACGGCGTGAGAGCGAAGCTAAAGGGCCCCTCTAAGCCAATCAGCTGGCAGCTGTTCAGCACCTTCCTGCGCTTATCCGGCCAGAGCGAGACTTGGAACGCACAACTGGTGAGTCTGCACGCTGGCTGTAGCACCGACTCTAGCTGAGGAATAGCCATCAGCTATGTGAGGGGGGAGACAGACTTTCAGCCAATTGGCCATCCAGAGTGTGGCAACCCCGTACAGCTAGAGCCTTAGGACGCAAGACCCGCGAATGATAGACAGGAAATATCTGCTATTGTAGGATGTGTGTGCGCAGCTGCTTCCTGTCCCTAGTGAATGCAACGCCAATAGGATAAAAAGTGAGCTCCTTTTCTATGAAAGTGGGCCTTCAACCTGAATAAGAGCCTATCTTATATGTTTCCCACACCCTGTACATACAGATTGCTCACATTAAAAATCATCCTACCTGCATCTACTGCATGTTATGAGCCTTTAAACATCCAGGATGGCAGCCCATGGAGCATCAGGCAGCCTGCAAACAGGAAGTGCCCTCCAACTGTGTCGCTCTGTATTCTGGGATTGCTGTCCTTTCCCTGACCCCCAGCTCTTCTCTTTCTGTGCAAACCCCACCCCCTGTACTTTATCCCATTCTCTCCTCAGTATGTGTGATGCTTCTGAGTCAAGATGGTGGCGCCCGTATCCTACAGTCCTGAGTTGCAGCCCAGTGGGGGAAAGAGAAAATAAGTGACTAAAAACTCGAAATATATTAATTTTGGATGCTGGGGAATAGTTTTCGAAGGGTTTGGGCTTTTCATTAAATCATGCTAAAGGTCCGGTTGAAGGACTCCTTGGTGCCAGTGGGTGAGTTTATTGTCCTTGTGAACCAGGATCCTCCCTGGCACAATGTGGAATACTTGCATACTCAACTTGGGAATCAATCCCATGGTGCATGCTCTATCTTCCGGCCGATTGATTCCCTCCCGCTGGGGCATCCAAAATCATGATGCCCCGCTGTGTGAAACCCCCAGGTCGGCCCATACACTTACCTTGTTTCCCGGCATTTGTGAATGGCCAGTGGGGGTACGCTCCCTGTTAGAGGGTAGCGGGGGATGCGGCCTTCAGCACGCTGTGAGCCTTAGATGAAGGTTTAGACACTGTGACGCCAGCAGCTTTGAGCACGCTGGTTGGATGAGCGTCTGAGAATGCGCAGTAAGACCGGGAAGAGGTGGTATTTGGGTGTTTATTACACCTCTAAGTACAGCAATCCACATACTGATTACAGATTTAAAGGGAAAGTCCACGGAAGGGGCAAATCAGAGGGCACAAGACTCTGCTCTTACCTGCCACACCCACTCGGCTGCAGTGCTGGCCCAGCAGGTGGGCATGGCCTCTGCGTGGAGTGCTCCCTTCAACCTCAATAGTCTATGTTGTTTATGTGTCCATTGCTAACCTGTGTACAAATCTGTAGCAGTAAAAGCAAATGGAAATAATCATTATTTAGATAGCACCAACATATTCTGCAGCGCTTTCAGAGGGTTCCTATACAAACAGTAATAATTAAATAACAAAATCAGTAGGCCATTGAAACAAAGGGGAGCTTCACTTAGAATCTAAGAGAAGGATATGGGTGACACAAAAGGTAATAGGTGCTTTGCACCATGGTGCTGCCATCTTTGCAATAAATGTTTGTTCATGTGGGCGTAGTTTTCTGAAAGTAATCCCTCAATCAATTCTTTGGTTGCACAGAGTTTCCCTAAAAAAGAATAAAAAGGAAGAATCAAAGCCACATTTTTCTAAAAACAAACTATATGCAAACAAGAAAAAAAACAAGTAAAATCTGAAAAAGCAACATGCTCTGAACAGAACAATATCCAACATGCATAGCTACTGTCAAGGGAAGAGTTGCCAAACACCACAAAGTAAAGCGTGTGCATAACAGTAATTTTACTTGAAAATTTCAGCTCTGTAAACAAAGTGCACACCTTGCAATTTTTCAACCAAAACAACCCTTTACATTTGAAATAACCCCCATAAACCATATATTCCCTGAAATACACATGTTAAGGTTTCTAAGCGTACCCAGCTTGTTGTAGTGGGCTCATCTTTCTGGAATTAATCCCTCGAAGAATTTTTAGGTTGCACAGGATTTCCCTAAAAAAAATTGTATAAAAAAAATCTGAATAAAAAACATGTTTTCCTAAAATATCAATATGCAAACAAGAAAAACAAGCTAAATCTGAAAGCGCAAGGTCCCCCGAGCAGAACAATACCCAACATGCAGAGGTACTATTAACCCTTTTAATTGCCAGCCTGCTTGAAGTTTTGTCACCCTCTGTTGACAGGTCATTATTCCAAGTATGTCTCACACCCTGCTTCGGAAGATTAATTACACGTGGGTTATGGTCCAGTAGAGGTCGAACTTCTGCAGAGATGACTAGAAAAAAGAAGCCCCTCCCGGTCCACCTGGGACCTCCCACACATTCCCCAGTCTTCGTCTCTGCAGTGGGCGAGCAAATCAGAAGATGGCTATCTCTTCCCTTGCAGGTAAGCTGGGTTTACACCCGGCCACTTTTGTCCCTATTTCTGCCCGGACCTGGTTTAAACTTGTACCCCTATGCCTCCCAGCCTTGGCTGTAGGTCCGGATGAGGGTAGGGTGCACCTTAGCAGGTGCTCTACTAGGAGCCATGCTCCTCCGTGAGACCCCATAAAAGGGGGTAGCGGCTACCAGGTTGGTGATCTGGTTTGGGGTGCCCTGTCCGTTTTTCCCCTTCACTACTCTGGTGGTTTGGGACCCCCCTTCCATTACTCCCTGTTCCCGCAATTGGGGGGAGGGGGGCGTTTTTTTCCCCTTCTCCTGGTTTTAAACTTTTAATTGTTTTCATGTGTAGTAGGATGTGTGTGTGTGTGCTTGGAGTGCTTTTACACATGACGGGCAGGCCGGCCGCTGGCGAGGGCCCGCCCCTGTTACTGGCGCCTTTTCTTGTGCAGTTTCCAGCCATTGGCTGGGAGCTGCTGTCTCCTGGCCCTTCTTCTTCTTCTTCCTCCTTCTCTCAGGCTGCGTGCTCGGCGCCATTGCGGTATTTGTGAGTACCCTGCGGGGCTTTAACTATTATATCTTTGGCCAGGCAAATGAGCGCTGCTGCGACCATTAACCCCTTATGCCGGCGTTGGCTTCATTGGGGCCTTATAGATGTATCTATTTATATTTGTATAGGTATTTAGAGATATATATATATATATCTCTATCTATGTATGTATGTATCTATGTGTATATGTATGTATATATATATATATATATATATGTGTGTATATATGTTTGCTGTGTGTGGTGTGTTTGCCTTACTTATGGGTCCCTCCTTTTCTTTTTTTGACCTGACCTTGATTAAAGGGGGTTCTACCGGTCCTAGGGTCCCTTGGCAAATTTAGAGTATAAATCCCGGGTAGCTTAGTAGCGTAATTCCCACCGGTCATTGCGCAATCCGGGTCCCAGGCGTCTGGGTCAGCGCCGCCGGCCTCATCACCTACACATCCACGCCTGGCCTTGAACCCAAGTGATGTTGTCATTAGCGGGGAGTCGCAATCTGATGTCTGTGCTAGACTGGCCAACATTGAGAAATTGATTGCTAGCTCTGCTGCCAGGAAGGCCCAGCTAAAAGAAGGCATTTGGCACCGGCTGTGCCGGGTTTTGATTATGAGGAATATGACTCCTTTGACTGGTCTGATTATTCCCCGCTGGAAGAAGGGGAATTGTTTTCAGATTCTGAAGGCTCTCATGATCAACAGTACTTGGATGCTGATGCTGGGCACGAGCGTGGGGATACGGTTGATACCCCCAGACCAGACTTCTGGCCCATATTTTTGAGGTGCTTGCTATTTCCCCTCCTGCGGAGGCCCCTCCGCAAAAAAGGGAATTTTTTGGGGCCACTAAGCCTCGCTTGGAGTTTCCGGATCAGAGGCATTTTGACAAATTGATTCTTAAGGAATGGGAAAAGCCCAGCCGGCTTCCTGGTATCCCTCAGGGGTGGGATAGGAAGTATCCCTTTCCTGTGGACACGGTGAAGCGTTGGTCGTCGCCCCCAGAGGTCGATGCTCCGGTTCTGGGTTTGTCCAACACATCGGTTGTACACTCACCAGACTCCACTACTCTGAAGGATAGTGAGGACCGACGTCTTGATTAAATGGCGTCACATGCCTTTGCCAGTGTGGGTTCGGCCTTGCACTCTGTTTGTGCTTCAGCTTTCACGGCTGTGGCTACCAGATCTGTTATTAGGGGCCTGTTGAATGGTCCCCATCTTAACCCTGCTAGTGAAGAATTTGCAGCGCTTACGCGGTGTGATTTGTTCATTACATTTGTCTTATCTGCTTTGGATGATACAATATGCATGTGTAGTAGAACCTCGGCCTTGCTTGTGGCTATATGTCGATCGGTTTGGTTGCGCCAATGGGCGTCTGATATTGCTGCGAAGAAGGCGCTTACAGGGCTACCCTTCTTGGGTATGCGTCTGTTTGGAGATAAGTTGGACTCGGTAGCGAAAGGAGGTAAACTACCATAACGCAAAAAGCAGCACCGCCCTTTTCGGGGTGCAGACTCCTTTAATCCTTCCTTTCGTGGCTCTCGAGCAAGCAGGGGAGTTGCTTACTCTGCGTTCAGAGGTGATTCCTGGGGTAGGGGCAGAGGACGTGCCCGTCCTGGGACTGCCTGGGTTACCAAACCCAAGGCTGCTGCCACACCCTCTCAGCAATGAGGGGGCCCCCTCACCCTCGCGGGTGGGGGGACTGTTAAGGCTTTTTGCCCAGGTCTGGATCCAGGAGGTCACGGACAACTGGATCCTGGAAGTGGTCTCTTCTGGGTACAAGCTGGAGTTAGAGTTCCTGCCTCCTCCCATATTTCTCGGGTTCCTTCGGACCCCCGGGCCGCGCAGGGGCTTTTCTTGGCAGTGCAGAACCTTCGGGACATGGGGGTAGTCTGCCCGGTGCCCTCCACAGAGAGAGGTCGGGGCTATTACTCCAACCTTTTTACAGTCCCCAAAAAGGATGGCTCCATAAGACCCATTCTGGATCTAAGGATTCTAAACAGGTTCATCAGAACAGCTCGGCCATCAACTCTCTTAGTCCAGGGGACTTTATGACGTTCATAGACATCAAGGACGCTTACCTTCATGTGCCGATCTTCCCGGGACACCAACGGTTTCTCAGATTTGTGGTGGGAGATCAGCACTATCAGTTTGGGGCTCTTCCTTTTGAGCTGACCTCGGCACCAAGGGTGTTCACCAAGGTGTTGGCGGTTATAATGGCCCTTCTCAGAGCCCAGGGCATTTGCATTGTGCCGTATCTGGACGACCTTCTCATCACGGCATCCTCTATCGGTCAATCGGAGCTGGACACCAGGTTGATGGTTTCAAGGCTGGAGGTTCAGTTGGGTGATCAACTATCCCAAGTCTTCTCTCTCCCCGTCAAGGGAGGTTTCCTTTCTGGGCATGAATCTGGATACCATTCAGACCAGGGTGTTCCTACCTCCGTCGAAGGTGGAGACGGTTCAAGATCTGATAAGTCTTCTTCTGTCCATCCCTCGCTCGTCCTTCCGTCAAGGGATGAGGCTGGTGGGATTGATGGTGGCCTGTTTCGAGGCGGTTCCTTTTGCTCAGTTTCACGTGAGGCCTCTTCAACTCCATCTGTTATCTGCTTGGGACAGATGCCCTCTGTCCTTGGATCAGTCATTTGTGATGTCTCCCCTGGTCCGGCAGTCTCTTCAGTGGTGGCTGGAACCGAGGAATTTGCTGAGGGGCAGATCTTTTCTGGCCCCTTGTTGGGAGACGGTCACCACGGACGCCAGCCTGTCGGGCTGGGGGGGGTTTCTGGAAGGAACATCAGTTCCAGGGGCTGTGGGGTCCTCAGGAGGCGTACATCCCCATCAACATCCTGGAGCTGAGGGCAATTCGGTTGGTGCTGTCGCATCTGACGCATCATCTCCAAGGCTTGACGGTTCAGGTTTGATCAGACAATCGGACTGCAGCAGGAGTGCCCTCAGGGAAGTGTCTATGATTCTGGCTTGGGCCGAGAGCAATGTTCCGTGCATCTCGGCAGTCTACATTCCAGGGGTGGAGAACCTGGAAGCGGACTTCCTGAGCAGGGGAACCTCTCGCCAGGGGGGAATGGTCCCTCAGCAACAAGGTATTTCTATCCCTCTGTCGCAGGTGGGGGAGGCCGGAGGTGGATCTGTTTGCCTCTCGTCACAATCACAAGCTTCCGGCATTTGTGTCTCTGTCCCAGGACCCTCTGGCTCTGGCAGTGGATGCCATGTCTCTGTCCTGGCGGGAGCTCGGTCTCCTGTATCTGTTTCCTCCCTTTCCCATGGTGGGCAAGGTGGTACGCAAGCTGGCTCAAGAGGGTGTGCCAGCAATCCTGGTGGCCCCAACGTGGCCAAGACAGGTGTGGTTCGCAGACGTTGTCCGGCTGGCGGTTGATCAATTCAGGCTGCCTCTGGTTCCGGATCTGATCACACAAGGTCAGCTTTGTTACCCCAATTTAAAAACGCTGGCTTTGATTGCGTGGCTACTGAAGCCTTCATCTTAAAGGAAAAGGGTTCATCTGAGGCTGTTGTCCAGACTCTTGTCAGGGCTAGGAAGAAATCTTCCTCTAATATCTACTACAGGACCTGGCGGACCTACATTGATTGGTGTGAGGCTAGGGCCTTTCCTTGTCGGGTGTTTTCCATTCCTCGGATTTTGGAGTTTCTTCAGCATGGTCTGGACATGGGTTTTCAGCTTAGCACTCTTAAGGGGCATGTGTCCGCTCTGGCGATTTTCTTTCAGAGATCTTTCGCTCTTCATCCTTTGGTTAAGACCTTTTTTCAGGGGGTCACTCATGTGCGCCCTCCTCGCAAACCCATGTTACCTGAATCGAACCCCTTGTTGGGAGACGGTCACCACGGACGCCAGCCTGTCGGGCTGGGGGGGGGTTTCTGGAAGGAACATCAGTTCCAGGGGCTGTGGGGTCCTCAGGAGGCGCACATCCCCATCAACATCCTGGAGCTGAGGGCAATTCGGTTGGTGCTGTCGCATCTGACGCATCATCTCCAAGGCTTACCGGTTCAGGTTCGATCAGACAATCGGACTGCAGCAGGAGTGCCCTCAGGGAAGTGTCTATGATTCTGGCTTGGGCCGAGAGCAATGTTCCGTGCATCTCGGCAGTCTACATTCCAGGGGTGGAGAACCTGGAAGCCGACTTCCTGAGCAGGGGAACCTCTCGCCAGGGGGGGAATGGTCCCTCAGCAACAAGGTATTTCTATCCCTCTGTCGCAGGTGGGGGAGGCCGGAGGTGGATCTGTTTGCCTCTCATCACAATCACAAGCTTCCGGCATTTGTGTCTCTGTCCCAGGACCCTCTGGCTCTGGCAGTGGATGCCATGTCTCTGTCCTGGCGGGAGCTCGGTCTCCTGTATCTGTTTCCTCCCTTTCCCATGGTGGGCAAGGTGGTACGCAAGCTGGCTCAAGAGGGTGTGCCAGCAATCCTGGTGGCCCCAACGTGGCCAAGACAGGTGTGGTTCGCAGACGTTGTCCGGCTGGCGGTTGATCAATTCAGGCTGCCTCTGGTTCCGGATCTGATTACACAAGGTCAGCTTTGTTACCCCAATTTAAAAACGCTGGCTTTGATTGCGTGGCTACTGAAGCCTTCATCTTAAAGGAAAAGGGTTCATCTGAGGCTGTTGTCCAGACTCTTGTCAGGGCTAGGAAGAAATCTTCCTCTAATATCTACTACAGGACCTGGCGGACCTACATTGATTGGTGTGAGGCTAGGGCCTTTCCTTGTCGGGTGTTTTCCATTCCTCGGATTTTGGAGTTTCTTCAGCATGGTCTGGACATGGGTTTTCAGCTTAGCACTCTTAAGGGGCATGTGTCCGCTCTGGCGATTTTCTTTCAGAGATCTTTCGCTCTTCATCCTTTGGTTAAGACCTTTTTTCAGGGGGTCACTCATGTGGCCCTCCTCGCAAACCCATGTTACCTGTTTGGGATTTAAATTTGGTGTTGTCTGCCCTTCAGGGTCCTCCTTTTGAACCGGTGCAGGATTCTGCACTATCCATTTTCACCTTTAAAAGTTGCCTTTTTGGTGGCCATAACCTCTGTTCGACGTGTTTCTGAGTTGGCGGCTCTGTCCATTCAGAACCCCTACTTTGAGAGACAAGGTGGTTTTCCGTTTTAAACCAGACTTCTTGCCAAAGGTTGTCTCTGCCTTTCACCTCAATCAGGACATTGTGCTTCCTTCATTGTGTCCTAAACCTAGCAATGACAGGGAGAGGGCCTTGCACTCTCTAGACGTTGTTAAATGTGTAAAGTACTATCTGGTGGCTACTTCACCATTCCGGAAGACGGATGCCTTTTTGGTGGTGCCCTCTGGGCCCAAGAAGGGTTTGGCGCCCGTCAAGTAAATGGATTTACCATTAGTAAATTGATTCGTCAGGCCCTTATTAGGGCCTATTCTGCTAAGGGGAGGGATCCCCCTTTCCAGATCACTGCTCATTCTACTCGTGCTGTTGGGGCTTCCTGGGCGTTTCAGCACCAAGCCTCTGTTGAACAAGTTTGTAAGGCTGCTACATGGTCTTCTGTTCATACTTTTTCCAAGTTTTATAAGGTTGATGTGCAGGCCTCAGCGGATGCTGTTTTTGGCCGCAAGGTTCTGCAAGCTGCAGTGGTTTAATTTGTGCACTATTGCCTGTTGGGATCCCCACCCTTTTTGGACACTGCTATTGGATGTCCCACGTGTAATTAATCTTCCGAAGCAGGGTGTGAGACATACTTGGAATAATACCATTTTGTGATTACTCACCTGTAAAATGGGTATTATAAGTATGTCTCACACCCTGCTTCGTCCCAGGGTGAGTTGTATCTTGGATCCTCTATATGGTGAAACTTTTTTCTCGTGAATTTTATTGGCTCTTCCTGGTCTCCTTACTGCTTTCTTATACTGGGGAATGTGTGGGAGGTCCCAGGTATTTATGGACCGGGAGGGGCTTCTTTTTCTAGTCATCTCTGCAGAAGTTCGCCCTCTACTGGACTATAACCCACGTGTAATTAATCTTCCGAAGCAGGGTGTGAGACATACTTATAATACCCATTTTACAGGTGAGTAATCACAAGATGGAATTTTTCCCCATTTTGCACCATGGTTAACCGTGATTTTTGCCAGAATTTCCAGGAAAATTATATATATATATATATATATATATATATATATATATATATAAATTTTTTTTTTTTTTTGCAGCAGAGTTTAGGCTTTAACATGAAATGTCTTGTTCGTATTTTTTCTACTGTTTTTTAAAAATATTTTTGCGTGGAAAAAAAATAAATAAAAAAATATTTTTTAGACAATTGTCTCCTTATTTTAAATAAAACATATTTGTTTTATTAATGAAAACCATATTGCATGTGACAGCCCCATTTCTCCCGATCACAATGGTACCACATATGTATCGGTAGCCCCCACCATTCTTGCCCAGGAGACCCCCCCCCCAAACTGAAAAGAGCACTTTATAACATTTGCAAATAAAATACTATTATCCACACTATAAACATAAGGGGTTAATTAAAAAAAAAAAAAAAAAAAAAAACGACATGGGGTGGGGGGAGAACCCTTTTTTTGGGTAATTTTTAAGTGCTAAAAACCCTTCAAAATCCCCAAAATATTGACATGGGGTCCCCCTTACCCATCATAACCAGCCCGGGACCAGCTATGGGGGCTTGTAGGAACAGGGTGCAGGGGCCAGCTTTGGTGGCCCCCCGCCCTGCCGGCTACAAGCTCCGTGGGCCAGGCTCTTCTGCCCCCCCCCTGGGCTTTGGGGAGGCCGGTAATTGGGGTGCCGGGGGTTAATGGCAAGTCACCCGCTAGCTGCAGGTGACTTGCCAGCCTTGTGAACTGGTATAAGGGTCTCATGGATCCCTTACCAGTTCACAAGGGGTTAACAGAAAAAATAAACCACACACACTTTTTTTCTCTACTCACCTCCGATGTCCCATGACGCTCTGAGGGGCGATGATGTCACCCTCCCTGTCCACAAAGGGTGGGGCTAGCAGCCGGTGACCCAGGAAGTGAGGGAGCCCCACGGAAGAGTCCGGGGGCGATCAGAGGCCCCCCGCTGAAGAGGAGCCCCCACGGGAGGGATCGCGGCCGCAGGTGACTAAATGTGTCTTTTTTTTATATATATACAGTTAATTGTGCCACTGGCCGAAGCAGGGGGCGCTATTTTGGGCGCTTTCCTGAAGAGAGAAGAGCCCTGGGGGGGGGGATTGGATTCCCCCCGGGTGAAGAGAAGATCCTACCCAATCCAACGAGGAGTCAGGTGAGTTTTTAACTTTTAATACGTTTTTTTTTTCTGTGGGGGTTTAAAGTCAGCTACATGAGACTCACGTAGCTGGCACTAGAAGGGTTAAGGGTGGGCCCCTTCTACTTCCAAAGATATCTTCTGACTTTCATAAAACTCCAGAGATTGTTCTTCCATCTGCAGACAGTAAAGATTCTTTGTTGGATAAATCTTTGAATGTCAGAACAGGGCTTCTGGAATACCTTGAGGATTGGAGGAAGGCGGATAGCCTATTCAGGTTGGGATTTAATGTTGTGTATACCGGCGCGAAATTTACAGCTGCACTTGTTGGTAGTTGACCAATACTCCCTAGTAGGGGTGTATCCTTGGGTTATTCTTGGTCTGCTTGGAGGTTTGGAACCTTGCTGCAGAAAAAATAGTGGGAAATAAATGCGCTTTTGGACTATAGATTCGATGGGTAAATCAGTTGGTAGCTGGTTAATCCGTTGTAATTGTAATTATGTGGAGTGTTTGAGGATGGCACAGGTCTGCCTTTAAACTAACACAAAGGAAATTACTGTTAGTTAACCGTGTTTAGTTCATCCTCTTCTCCTGTTTTTCTCCTGTTGGTAGTGGAATAATTATCTGTATTTTTCACTACAAGCAGGTGGGGTCTTTAGGGACTTTTACATTTTTTTTTTTCTCAGCGTGCACTTTTGTTGGAATCAAAAAATTGAAGAACCCAACAAAAAATTGAAGAATCCGAATTTCCAAAAGTTAGACACAGTTATATCCAAAGATATATCCAAACGAAATTGAAAGTTCAGTTAGGGTTTTTTTCTGCAGCAAGGTTCCAAACCTCCAAGCAGACCAAGAATAGCCCAATAACACAGCCTATTCAGGTTCTTTCTCAGGTCCGAGAATAGGCCATTAACTATCCAAGTTAAGTTTGGGGCTTTGGATGCAGAGCGCTATCACTATGGCCTATCATGGGTTCCAGGGAGGATTACAGTTCACTCAACGAGAAGTGTCTCTACGAACAAGCTGGGGCCGGTATTGAACAGGTTTGTAAAGTGGTCACCTAGGTCTTTCAGCCAAGACTTTTGTTAGGTGTTATCGTTTGAGGACACTTCTGCCAATCTGATCCTGTAAAGTTCAAACTGTATTCTCCACCCAATAGATGTGAATCTCGGTTATCTCTCGTGTATGCTGGCCGGATGTTTTGAAAAAACTTAAGTTAGTTACCTGGAAACTTTTGTAAACATCAGAACAGATGCGATTGCGTGTGGCTGGAGAGCCCATCTAGGCTCACTTCATGTCCACTGGTCGACTGGATTGATGAACGCTTCATCAAATTTCAGAGAACTCAAGGCAGTACAGGAAACCTTGAGATATTTCAAGCCACTGTTGCAGATAAGATCAGACAATGTTACAACAGTGGCATATTTAATCCACCAGAGCGGCACAAGGTCCGAGAATCTCCAAAACCTGGCCCCCTTGATCCTCACTCTACTTCATCATACAATCAAGTCCCTTTCAGCAGTTCATGTAAAGGGTACAGAGACCCTGAGAATACCCCTGTCCCCCTCAGAATGATGCCTGAACTTCAGTGTAATTGTTTTGCATTTGTCTCAGCAGAAAGTAATTTTCCCTATGCCCCCCTGGGGGTCAATGCCCTGGCATACAGCTGGCAGTTCGATCTAGCTTATGCCTTCCCTCCACTGCAGCTTCTTACCCAGGTAGTAAGAAAGATCGGCTCAGAACCAGCAAAGGTTATTCTGATAGCCCTGATTGGCCCAGAAGAAGCTGGTTTGCTGCCCTAAAGAAGAACCATGGGAGCTCCCTCTACTTCCAGATTTACTGACTCAAGGGCCAGTCCAACACTCACTTGAACCTAGCGGCCTGGATACAGAAGCGCCGATCCCAAAAAGAAAAGGACTGTCGACTGAGTTGTCTTGACGCTCCTGGATAGCAGGAAAATGGAAGATTTACCTAAAGGTGTGGAAACCTTTCTCTTCATACTGTGAAGTCAACTCTCTGAATAAGAATTCTACCCCGGTGGTACTTGAATTCCTGCAGGAGGAGTTTGACTTAGGCCTTGCCCGTAAGTACTTTGAGAACTCGGCTTCTGCTGTATCAGTTTATGGACAGAAAGTAAGAAAAAATGAATTGGTCAATAGATTTTTTTTTATTCTATAGGGCGCAGGAAACCGGTGCACCATATCAACTGCCCTTCTTGGGATTTAGTATTGGTTCTTAAAGGAGCAGTATCGCGAAATTTGCATTAAAAAAGATAAATAATGAAATAGCCACACAATAGCTTCTAACGTGTATAAATAATGTGGCGATAGAAAAATGAAAAAATATCTGCCTTTCTTTTAAATTGTATAATGACAATGGCTCAGTCCATTTGCTGAATAGGGGGATCTGCTGGGTTGTATTTAGTGAGCTTCTTCATTTAGCCCACTGGTCTCCTAGCAACACTTTACCTCAGAGGCTGACACTGTAATCAGTGGTAACGGCTGTGTGTGAGGTGCTGCTTTTGTTATGAGACCAGGTGACTCAAATGTGTAAAATCTATACAAAATAAACTAAACTGACTGAAAATAAACAAAACAAAGCTCCAGATAGTGAAAATCCTGGGTTGGGCTTTGCTCAAAACACACAAAGCTGAAAGAAAGATCATATGGAAAAATAAGAATATGAAAGAGAAAATGGTAAACTGAAAGATTCTGCAGCAGAGACAACATGAAATAATAATAACAATAAAAAATGTTTAGAGCAAAAAAACAGGATGTAAACATAAAAATCCAATTCTGAAATAAAATAACCCCCCCCCCAAAAAAAAACTGGTGAGTCTGAGATTCGAACCAATGACTCTGGTTCAAACTGACATTGAATTTACCAATGAGCTAAATGACTTCTAGAGCTTTTCTTTCTGTTTTAGATATATGAGTTCTGGCCAGGCAATGTTGCAATATTATCTTATGCTGGACGGCTGCCAGCACTGAACAGCTGATTACTTTGTTACATTGTTTCCCCCTCTCCTCAGCGTGGAACAGGCCAGAGTGTCGGCCCGACACTCAGCAGACATAAACATGAGCTATTCGTCTCCAGCTGCACAACACAGACATCATTTTTTTCTAAATTTGTAATTCTTACTCCAACACTTACCTACATTCAAAGTACCATTTAAATATAAGTCACCAGAAAAATTTGCAATACTGCTCCTTTAAGGGACTCTGTAGACACCCTTTTGAACCCCTGGAAGAAGCATCTAAGATTTTTTTCCCTTAATATTAGCTTTTTGATTGTGATATCCTCTGCTAGAAGAGTGAACCGGTTAGAGATCTCTACTGCATTTTTTTCATGCCAGACATTTTAAAGCCTGACCCGTATTATTTACCAAAAATAGCACCCACCTTCCATCGTTCACAGGAGATCTTTTTGCCTGATTCTAGGGGTTCCTGGTGACACCATTTTAGCTCCTAGATGTGCAAAGAGCTATAATCCTCTACTTAGAGCACACCAACTATTTTCGCAAAGCCAAAAACCTGTTTCTATCCTTCTCAGGAAAGCAGAGGCCTGGGCACCTCAAAATCTACTATTGCTAGGTGGATTAGGCAAGCCATTTCCCTCGCCTATACTTGCATGGAAGTTCCCCCTCCTGACATTTGGGCTCATTCCACCAAAGTGGTGGCTACCTCCTGTGCAGAAAGAGCTGGGGCATCCATAGAAGAGATTTGCAAAGCAACTAACTGGTCTTCTCCACATACCTTTTTAAAACACTATAGGTTAGATCTCCTATCGGACTCCCAACAATCCTTTGGTAGAAAGGTGTTGCAGGCAGTTTCCCACACTTAAATTGAATTTCTTCCTCATCCTCTCCTTGGCTGTCATGAAGAACGTAGGGTGTAAAATCCTTGTTAGTCTTACCGGTAACAGGACGGCCCATCCAACCCCCCATGTTATTTAGGCCCTCCGGCTTTGTTGATTTACTTCTGTTATACTGAGAACTGGGGGGCAGGGGTGGGGCTTTTAACCTGTCCCAGTTTGTGTTCCCTCTCTAGGGGGAGGAGCCACTCTCTGTGAAATCATAGAAAGGTACCGGTAAGACTAATGGATTTTTTTACATAAGCCAAATAGATAAAACATATGCCAATAATATTTTATTTTGTAACGTGTGTGTATATATAATAAAGTCCTTTCTAATCTGCACTCTGAGGCTCTATTGTCTTGTTCTCGAAGCTGTGCTTGAGACACCTAGTCACAAGCACACTGGTAGCCATGGCCGATTCAAACGCTAATTAGGTGCGGTAGTGATTGAAATGCTAACTAGTCTCACTGCTGAGGGTGAAAGGCTTAAGGCTGGTGCTGGCTCAGGCTTGCTGACAAATGGTGCTATAGACCACCAGAAAAGCCCTATGATTGGTGGTCTATGACAAAGGAATTCAGGGGTGTACCACTGTTGTTTGCCTTGTTTCTATTTCCAGAAGCAGCAGCAGCTTTGTTCTAACTGGAAGGGCAGCCATTAGGAGGTGTGCTGCTGAATTATAGATTATGACTTTTTCCTACAGAGTCTCTATAATCATGACCATGCTGTCTCTTATTTTGGCCTGTAAAACTTTACTTGGCAAATTTACATTTTGTGGAACTTTGACTAATGTTGTTGCTTTGGATTAATAGAAAGCAATATTAACAGGAAGTTTAGTGTAGTGTTGGGGTCTGTTTTATTTTCATGCTTTTACACTGCTGCTGAGTGACGTCTTATTCCTACCACTCGTGAATCAGGCCCTTTAATTTCCTACAGCCTGTAAATTTGCAGAGAGCTGACCTGAGATGTTGGAGGCTGTTTTCCTTGCTGATTCCCCCCCCCCCCCCCCCCCCCCCCGGGGACCTGTCTGTTAACATGTTGCTAGTCTAAATTGTCTAAAACTTGCAAATTATTATTTCATACAAACCAGTTCATGCCTGCCCAACAAATCTGCTCATAACAGATCTGTTACTAGGATTTGGGATTCTGGGAATAAGTAGTAACAACCTCCATATATCCATCCAACCAAAAAGTAAAACAAAAACATCTTTGAACATGGTTCATATTACAGTATATTGTATTCGCTGTATTCTGAGTGATTCACCAGCCGCTCCAAAACATGCCTCTGACGCTAGAAGGAAGCATATTCCTTTGTTTGATTAGAGAAAGGGTGCAACATCTGACCAACCATGTGGAAATGCTTCTACTGTGCAGGAGCCAGCCATGGTGTGCACCCACATGAATGGCTGCCATGGCATGATCCCAGTAGAGGTGAGTATTGGTGGCCCAGTCCCTGCCTTACCGAACACCAATGCACATCGGGGCATCTCAGTTCGGGGTGCCCCCTGCTGCAGATTTAAGTCTTTCTTGACTGGGCTTCCTTTTTATTTTATAGGGTGCCGGAGCAGCAACAGGGGTCAACCAAGGATGGCCGACAGTACTGATGGCAGAAGGTGATCAGTTATCAGAGGTTTGCATGGTCAGACATAGCCATGTTGGCAACATAGTAACTTTTATAAATACGGACCAAAATCCTTGTGCAGTGGCCCTGTAGTCTAAAAGATGCAGCTTGCAAGCTGGCCATGTCGGCCGGCATTCTTGAGATCGACCAAAAGTCGTTCTCAAAAAAGCCTCAAAAAAGCCTGGAGGGCATGGCCACAACGGTGAAAAAACCCTTAGGCCACCGCTGAGCCCTCTGCATCGCCCAAGGTACACGGCGAGGGGGGTGACTCATGGTTTTGGGCCACTTCAAGCACTAATTTATTTTAACAAAGAACGTTGCTAATTACCTTTTCTTCTGTGCAGCTCCACCACCAGGTATTCTGGACTACAACTTACTGAGATTGGGAACCCTGTTAGTCCACTCTGTTATAAGATGAAGGCCATGAACTCATCAGCTATACGTCCCACAAAACGCCCACTACATTCATTGCAATGGAGGGGGCTGTGCCAAGGCAGAATTATGCAAGCCCATGAATGGAGTGGGCGTCTTGCAGGGGGGGGGGGGCGTAAAATAACAAAAAATGTTTGATTCAAATTGTAACTTCCAATTTCTAAAGTACTCATGTACTTTTCAGGAACTGAAACAGTATTTTCAGAGGCAGTATGTCGAAGCAAAACCATAAATGTCCTACAAATATAGGGAACAATTACTGTATTTCGCTCTTTAAGAGGCACACATAAGATGCACCTAGGGTTTAGAGGAGGAAAATAAGAAGAAAAAAAATTCTGAACCAATTAGTGTGCTAAAATACCCCCTCCTGATCACTCCATAACAGGCAGCGTGAAGGGTCCACTCCCAAAACCCCCCCTTTACAGACAATAGCCTTGATTCACAGCCTCCTTTTCCTTCACTTTCACATGTTTGTGTATTTTTGGTGAGTTTTTGAAGCCATTAACGGGATTTTCGTGTCTTTTTTCATGCTTATGTGCGTTTACGTTAATGCGAATAAGCATATTCAATGATCGTATATTTCACGTAAATAGTTTGCTTTCTCGGGAATGTTACGTTATTGGTATGGGCTTGCGCATGATTCAGAGCCTTGATTGTTTATTCGAACACGGCCAATAAAACGAGTGTGTTTTCGCCCAACTCTATTTCCTGGTGAAAGTTTGCTATCGTTGTGTGAGTTTCAGTGTTATGGAGGCCGACTACGTACGCCTGCAGCTACGCATCTGTGGGATTTCAGCTTGCTTTGTGCACTATATGCCTTAAGTCAGGGGTCTCAAACTCAATTTACCTGGGGGCCGCTGGAGGTAGATTCTGGGTAAGGCTGGGCCGCATCAAGTTTTCCACAAAAAATGCGCTTACAAAATATCATTATTCAGATTCAAATGTCTTTATTAACAGTTCTTTAACATTTAACTTTTAGAACATGAATGGACATAAACTGTTTGAACATGGCTTTATCTGCCTACTTCTTGCTGCTAGAGATCTGACAGCGCTTACTCTTGCATAGCCGAGCCACATTTGGCGTAAGTGAGAAAGCAGTTGAGACCCTCAGCACAGCTTGAAGATGAGCATCAGTAATTCTAGACCTGTACTTTGACTTATTGAAGTTCAAGGTAGAGAAGAGCTTTTCGCACAAGTATGTGCTCCCAAAAAGACACATGGTCTGCTTGAACATTCGGGAAAGCTCAGGGAAGCTGGGGGGCAATTCTCTTAAAAATTGCCCAAGTTTGTCTGCTTTTCCACTCACATCCCTAAACTTGGCTTTGAGTTCAGAGTTACACTGCAGGTCAATGAGCTCTATTTGAAACACTGGAGGGGCATCTTGCACATCAAAGGAGAAGGGGTCTGCAAAAATTTGAAATGTGGCTCTGTGTCTCTTGAAGTCTGCAAATCTATGATCAAATTCCTCCTGTAGCCTCAAAATGACATCCACATACTCCTCATGACTGAATAGTGTGCCTGAATCAATGAGTGACTTGCATGCTGGGAAATGGCAAAGGTTTGTTTGAGAAAGCTGGTCTTTCCACTATATAAGTTTTGTAGAGAACGCTCTCACGCTGTCATAGGCAGCACTGACAAGTTGCCCCTGGCCTTGTAACCTCTTATTCAGTACATTAAGCTCATGTGTGATATCAACCAAAAAAGCTAAGTCCATGAGCCATTTTGGATCACTTAGCAAAGGAACAGAAGCCCCATCTTTCTCCATAAAAGCTTTCACTTCCGCTCTCAACTCAAAAAATCTCTTCAATACGTTTCCCCTGCTGAGCCAACGCACCTCGGTAAAGTAGAGCACATCCCCATATTCTGACTCTATTTCCTCTAAAAAAGCACGAAACATTCTGTGTTTTAAGCCCCTGGATCTGATTTGATTGATGCATTTCACAACGAAAGACATCACGTTGTCAAACTTCAGGCATTTGCTGCAAAGGGCCTGCTGATGAATAATGCAGTGCAGAGCAATGACCTCCTCTAAACCTTCCTCTTTCTTTTTTTTATTAACAAGTGCCACCAGTCCTTTTTTCCTCCCGATCATTGATGGCGCTCCATCAGTTGTTATTCCGACAAACTTCCTCCAAGGCAAACCAGCATTCTGAAAAGCATCACACAGCTGGTGAAATATCTCTTGGGCGGTGGTCTGGCCATGCATTGGAACTAGTGAGAGCAACTCCTCTGTGACTTCAAAATTGTCATCAACACCCCGGACATAGATTGCAAGCTGGGCAGTGTCGGTGATGTCTGTGGTCTCATCAAGAGCGACTGAGTATACACTGAAACATTTTATTTTCTCACACAGTTGATCATAAATGTCACTTGAAAGTTCAGAAATGCGCTCTGCCACGGTGTTGGAAGAAAGGCTGATGTTGCTAAACTGACCTTTCTTTTCTGGAGAGATAATACTTGCAGCCTGTAACATGCACTTTTTTATAAATTCCCCTTCTTTAAATGACTTTCCTGCTTTAGCAATCATCATACTAACTACGTAGCTGGCTTCGACTGCTGCATCATTCTCTTTGGTTGCTTTCTTAAAGAAATCTTGTTGCCTCAGCAGACATGTCTTAAGTTTAGCAACCTGGTTGGCTCTCTCATCTTCCTGGTACTTTGCATACTCCTCAGCATGTCTAGTTGTGTAATGACGCTTCAAATTGTATTCTTTGGGCACTGCAACTTTCTCTGTGCAAATAAGACAAGTTGGGATGCCCTTGTGCTCAATAAAGAAATATTGCTTTTCCCACTTTTCCTGAAATTGTCTGTGCTCATCATCAACCTTTCTCTTCACTGCAGGCTTTGAGCAAGACATATTTGGGGCTGCGTACCAAAAACTTAGGCCTATGGTGCCTTGAGATACCCACTTCAGCACAAGGTGCTCTGGATGAGCGGAAATAGAGTTTCCCAGTCCCCCTAGCTGCCTAGCATGACCTTCGGCAACATTAAAGAGGACCTGATTTTTACTCACAGGAGTAGCCAAATACCTTTAGGGTGGGCACGCACCTGTCTGGTTTATAAAAATAGGAGGAAGAGACGCCGGGGTTTCTCAATGGGCATCTCCTTCTCCATGTGCCTCAATCCAATCACAGTGAGAGTCACAGCCAGGAAGAAAAAAACTCCTTGTCTGTGACACTCTTTGATGTGATTGGATCACAACACAGCCAGGGAGAAGGAGACGCCCATTGAGAAACTCCTGCGTCTCCTCCTCCCATGCAGGGCCTCCAATGGCAGAACGTCCTGTCGCCTGAACGGGAAAGAGGAGAAAAAAAGTGAGGCGTGGAGAGCGTGACTGACAGGCTGGTACTTGCCTCTCCGTGTCCCTCCCATCGAAGAAGATGAAGTCGCCGCTCTGAACGCACTTGGTGCAGGTCAGCGTCCGGCGGTGTTACACAGCGGGCAGCGCTCCACTGCCACTTACTCCCCCTGGTGAGACGCCGAGGTACTGTACTTGGCGGTGGAGCGCTGCCCGCTGTGTAACACCGCCGGAGGCTGACCTGCACCAAGTGCGTTCAGAGCGGCGACTTCATCTTCTTCAAGTACCGGAGGGAAGGTGGCTAAGTGCTTTTCCAGGCGGGGGGCCGCAAAATATTGTCCCGCGGGCCGCAGTTGGGCCGCGAGTTTGAGACCCCTGCCTTAAGTCATGTGTGCAATCGACTGTACGTGCTGGTGCCTCCAGCTGCTTATGATCATCTATACAGGTATTTTGCTTATCTTGACATCCTTCCTTATTTTAGCAATATTGTAAATGTGTTTTATTAGTCTGTTTTTTTGCAACATTTATAGTAATGTTGCCTTGCATTGTGTATTAGTGTATAGCTAAATTTACTTATTTTTGTTACTGTTATATTTTTTTCGGTACGACCAATCTTAAATAATAAGTGGCCTTTAACAATATGCATAGTTCATTTTTTGTGTCTTAATTTAAGGGGAATCGACATACCCCCTGCTTCCGTGCCTTATGACCTCCATCAATCAATTGTTTAGTAACTATTGTCTTGATAATCAAAATCAGAATGCACAAGGGAAAAAAACAAAGGTCAAGAGGGAAGAGAGTTAAGGTAAGCATTGGAGCAGAAGTGAGTGGTGCAGTTGGTGAAACCAGGAGTTGTTTTTTGTTGTGAGCCTATGGGGGTGTTGGCATTCTATGCCCCTTGCCCTTACTACACTTGCTCCATGCGATCCATGCTGTTTTTGCCATCTTTTGGGGGAGTATGATTCTGGGAGGCAGCCACTTTTTAGAAAATATTATTTAAAATTTTAATACATTTTAATATTAACTAAAAAAAATGGAAAAATATATATACAAATAAAGTAAAAAAATAACCAGTTTTTTAATAAATTGATTTTAACTTTAATGTGTTTGTGATGTCTATCATTTATTGCTAATTTAATATACATTTAATGAGTTCTAAAATCAACCTATGCACCTAAATCCTTGAAAAGCCACAAGGAATAGACAAATATCTAATCAATAAAGGAAATTAAGGTAAGCATGAAAATATGGAAATAGATGAAAACATACAGTGACAAGGGAGTTAAGGTAAGCATGGGAGCAGAAGTGAGTGAGAGAATAGTGAAAACAGGAGACCTGAATGCGTTAAGCTGCGTACATGCGTGCAAACATAGCAGCTTCTACCACAAAATTACGTTACGTATATTTTGAGAAACATGCAAGCTGAATATCGCGGGACACTGAAAATCTACATTGGAAGGTACGATGAAAAACGCTAGTATACGAGGATTACAAAGCAACGTAAACGAAAAACTCGTCCTCTCGCGTACGCAACGAGAGCCGTAAAAACCCATTCACGATGGCGTACGCAGCTACAAAAAGTCAACGGAACGCTCCCAATGGCGGCTCCCGTATGTCTACGTACTGCGTTGGTTTGTAAAAGCAGAATTGGTGGATTTGTAACAGATCAGCAAGTATTACCAGATTACCCTGCTACGTTTCAGAAATATTGATTTTTCCTGATATTTCTACAACTTCAGTAATTCTCTTATGTTATACAAATGGTGTTATTATGTATTAGGTTTAACCCTAACCCTAAAATGTACATAGCTGCCTTTCCTGTTAACTGCCAGCTATGTAAATTTTGTGTGCCTGGATTTCCCCCCTGCTAGCGCCCCCCCCCCCCCCCCAGCTTCAGACGCTGCCGACATTTACTGTAAAAAAAAAGACATTTGCTTACATGCGTGCTCATTCCCTCCCTCTGGGTCTCCCCAGGCTCTTCTGCGGTGGGAAGAGGGCCCTAAAGTTGCCCATTCCCCACTTCCGACATCGTCACTGCTAACCCCGCCTCTTGTGGGCGGGGTGAATGACGCCATCTTGCTCCCGGATCAGAACTGACAGATGCCGAGGGAGTTTGGAGGGGTAGGAGGGATGCAGATAGTAGTAGTGGTATTTTATTTGTAAACATTATAAAGTGCTTACTTTTCAGTTTGGGGGATCTCCCAGGCAGGAATGGGGGGCTACCGATATATAACTTTAATAAGAATAAATGTTTTATTTAAAATTAGTGAGACTTTTATTTTTACTAAAAAATATTTTAAAAAACTGTGGAAAAATTACAAGACATTCCATGTTAAAGCCTAAACTGCCACAAAATTCCACAAAAAGAAAATTTGTACATTTACTGGAAATTCCTCTAAAAATCACAGTTAGCGCTAACATAATCACAACATAGCGCTAAATGGTGAAAAATGACCTTGGTTATTATTCTGTTCAGGGGACCTTGCCCTTTCAGATTTAGGTTGTTTTTTTTTTTTTTTGCATATTGATATTTTAGGAAAATGTGTTTTTTATTCAGCTTTTTTTATACTTTTTTAATTTTTTTTTTTTTTTTTTTTTACAGAAACCCTGTGCAGCCAAAGAATTTGTCGAGGGATTACTTCCAGAAAGATGAAGCCACTACAATAAGCTGGGTACACCTATAAAGCTTAAGGTGGGTTCTTTCAGGGAATATATGATTTGTGGGGGGTATTCCAAATATAAAGGGTTTTGGTTGAAAAGTTGCATGGTGCACACTTTGTCTGCACAACTGAAATATCAAGTAAAGTTACCGCTACGTGCATGCTTTACTTTGGGGTGTTTGCCAACTCTTCCCTTGACAGTACCTATACATGTTGGGTATAGTTCTGTTCAGGGCGACCTTGCTATTTCAGGTTTAACTTGTTTGCATATTGTTTTTTTTTTTTTTTTCTCAAAACATCCTTCGGGCAGCATACGCCTCAGACCTCCGGGCTCCTCCCACCGAGGGGAACACATGACCACAAGCAACAAATAAAAGCTTGACTCCTCCCTCTGTTCCCCAGTTGTTTCCGTGTTCCTCCTCGAGTAAGGAGCCGGACCACTAGCTCCTGGATCGTTAGGTTCAGGTAAGTATTTTTCCGGTACTATGGACCTGTGAACAGGGGGTCCATTTCTCGGTCCCGAAGATAAACTGTTATGTGGGGCCCGGGATACCCTATGGGATTATTGGCCAGATCCCATTCTTTTGAGATTTTTTCTCAAGAGGGGGGTAAGTAGGTTTTTTCCCTCTTTCTGAGGATGATTTTTTGGGAAGAAGCAGGGTTACCGGACCCCACTCAGTATTTTTTTGGAGGGAGACCTAATTTTGGGAACGTTGGGAGTAATCCCTCAATGTTTGGCTGCACTGGTGTCATTTTATATTTTTTGGTGAGTTACCTTTAAGAGGCGGGGAAGAGAGGAGAATGACGTTCTCTCTCGCTCTCTTCTCCGCCTGTCGTTGCTTCCGCATTCGGCTTACCTGCGGTCTAGCAGCCGGCGGGGAGAGATCGGTGCTCCGTTGGGGGCCGGGGAAGTACCGGCGCAGGGCTCCGATCCTTCAGCAACGATCGGCGGCTGCAGCGGTATTGTCAGCGGCGGCGCCCAGACAGCGGAGGACGGGCTGACAAGCGCTCCAGCAGGTAGGCGCCATGTTAGATTTTTTGCGTGCGCGGGTATTCAGAGAATAGGTTAACTGACGTTCCTATTTCTCTCTTATGTTTTTTAGTCAAAAACCCTGGACAAGGCTACAAAGGCTATATTAAAGTCCTCCCCTTCAGGATCAAAATCCAGTAAAAAGAGTAGAAGATGCCCGTTATGTGATTTGAAGCTGGCGGATACCTATGTTAAACCCCTTTGTCAAGTATGCACAGATAAAGTGGTTAATAAGGAGCATAAGGATGATTTGATGAGGCTGATGAAGGATCTTAAAGACCAGATTTCTTCTTCTCCTAAAGTTCAGGGGGTCCCTGAGATTCCGGGTAACCAGATGGGCTTTTCTCATCCAGGTCTGGGCCACTTTGATCCATCCTTTATTTCTGGGCATATGGGGAATCCGTCCTTTTTTGTCTCTCAGGAAACTTTGGTTCCTGAGGATGAATCAGAGGAAGGTGAGATTTCTTCCCCGGAGGAAGATGATGAACTAGCCTCAAGCTCTTCATTGGTAAAGAACAGATTTTTATTTCCGCCTGGTGATCTTCCTTTTCTCTTACACATGATTAACCTATCTATGGGTATTGAGGAAAAGGTGGCGGGCCCCAAATCTAAACAGGATAGCTTCTATCCTGATTTGGCTCCGGATTCTTCCTACTCATTTCCTTTGCATGGCTATCTTAAGGATATGATTTTGGAACAATGGAAAGAGCCATCTAGGAAGATCTTTACTTCTAGGGGTCTCAAACGTAGATACCCTTTTTGCAGAAGAAGATTCTCAGTTTAGGGATAAATGTCCCAAATTAGATGCCCCCTTTGCCAAGGTTTCAAAAGGTTCAGGTTTAGCCTTTGAGGATTTTGGGGTTCTTAATGATCCCCTAGATAAAAAGATGGATGCTCTGCTTAAGAAGGCCTGGCAAGTGGAATCCAATTTATTAAGGACTAATTTGGCTTCTAATTGTGTCATTAGAAATCTGGGGTTTTGGCTTCAACAACTAAAGGACTAACTTTTAGAAAGAACTAGTCTAGATAAGATACTAAGGGCTTTACCTATTCTCTTTTCGGCAACGGCATTTGTTACAGATGCCATGGCCGAGTCGATTCGATTTTCAGCGCAAAATCTGGCAGTGACCAACTCTGTGCGCAGGGTTCTTTGGTTAAAGACCTGGTGTGGCGATGTTGGTTCTAAAATGAGATTATGTGCTATGCCATTTAAGGGTGAATTTTTGTTTGGATCAGACTTGGGTAAAGTTTTGGATTTGACGGCTGACGGGAATAAATGTTTTCCTCCTCGTCCTAGGGCTGCAGCCAATAAAATGTTTTTTCCTAGGAATTCTTTTAAGCGTCCCTTTCTTAACAGAGGAGCCGCTAAAAGAACTAGAGGAGCCTCCTCCTCCTCTTCCAATTTTTCGAGAAAGGGCAGCTTCAGAGGTTCCACCCTGTTTGGAACTTATCAGGCAAGACCCAAGAAGCAATGACGCCAATATCATTATTGGCGCCAGGCTAGGGAGGTTTTGCACAGCCTGGCAAGGCCTGTTGGATTGCCCTTTCATTGTAAGAGGTATTACGGAGGGGTTCCACATAGAATTTTCTCAAGCACCCCCTTCAAGATTTTTTTTTTTTTTAATACTCTTTATTTAAGGATTTTGCAGTTTTATACATACATACAATGGAACATACAATGCAAAAGTAGGGAAAACGGGTTCCCGGTTTGAACATTATCAACAGTAATGGTCGGACTCTGCAGGCAGTGTCCGCCGCGCTTGTCCCAATTGCTGACCCGAAGATGTGGGGGGGGGGGGTGGATCTCAGGGGGAGAGAACGGGTTGGGGAAAGAAAGAAGGGGGCGGAAAGGAAAGGGTATATGGCGTGTGGGGCGCAACTCCCAGATAGACATCCCTCTCTGTACATCCACAGGCGGCGTCCCGGCAGAAGCACCGACCTCCACCCAGCAAACCAGAGGGGCAAGAGGCACAGCGCCCCTTCAAGATTTTTGATTTCTTTTCTCCCAAGGGGCAGAGAGGAGAGAGCTGCAATTTTTGGCATTTTGACAGACATGAGAACAAGGGGGGTGATTATACCAGTCCCTCTGCCTTCACAGGGGAAAGGCTTTTATTCCGGCATTTTCCTTGTGAGGAAGAGTTCAGGAGGCTTCAGGTTTATCCTGAATTTAAAGAATCTCAACCGTCTAATCCGGTACAGACACTAAAGGATGGAGACTATTTATTCTGTGAAGAACATACTTCGCAGAGGTATCTTCATGGCATCAATAGATTTGAAGGACGCCTATTGGCAGGTTCCAATGAGCCCCCTGGCTCAGTCCTTTATGAGATTCGCAATAAAGGACGGAGACCGGATTTTACATTTCCAATTTGTCTGCCTTCCCTTCGGTCTGGCGTCCGCTCCAAGAATTTTTACAAAAGTTTTGGCCGAGCCCTTGGCATTCCTGACGCGCAAAGGGATAGGGGTGGTCGGCTATTTAGACGATCTTCTGCTTTTTGCTCAGACAAGGAACAGACTATTAGAGAATATTCAGATTGTCATGGATCTGTTAGCTCACCTAGGTTGGGTGGTGAATCTCAGCAAATCTCGAATCCCAAGTAGGTCATAGTCTGAGAGGGTGTTAGAGAAGGTCAATCAGTCCGTCAAGTTCTTACTCTTCCTCATCAGAAAGTCCTTGCTCTCCAAGAGGCAGTTCGATTTATCTGCTCAGAAACAATTCCTACAGTAAGACAAGCAATGAGAGTGCTAGGGTTTCTGACATCCTCCTTTCCGGCAATAAGATGGGGCCAGCTTCACTCCAGATACCTGCAAGGTCATATCCTGAAGAATTGGGACGGTTCCCAGCAGGGATTGGATCTACAACTACCAATAACGCAGGAAGTGAGAGATTCTCTGACTTGGTGGTTGGAGGAGGATCGGTTCCTAAGAGGCTTGCCTTGGGAAGATACGAAGGAGATAACAGTGACTACAGATGCCTCAGCTTCGGGCTGGGGGGCACATTGTGGGTCATGGACTGCTCAAGGAAGATGGTCAAAAGCTCTGAGTCAGTCTTCATCCAATCTGAAGGAATTGGTGGCAGTAAAGGAAGCCTTATGGTCCCTGAGATCACACCTACAAGGGAAGCACGTACAGATACGATCAGACAACGCGACGTCAGTGGCCTACATAAACCATCAAGGTGGGACAAGATCCTCAAGACTGATGACTATAGCACTGGAAATATTATCATGGGCAGAGAACAATTTGAAGTCTCTGACAGCGATCCACTTGAAAGGAACTCTAAATCAAGTAGCAGATTTTTTTAAGCCGATCAGGGAATCAGATTGGTCCCTAGATCCAACTGTTTTCAAGATGATTAGCGTACTAAGAGGCATTCCAGAAGTGGATCTATTTGCGTCAGCAAGCAACCACAAAGTAGATACATTTTTTTCTTTGAATCCGAGAGATCAGTCGCTGGGAGTAGATGCTCTAGCTCAGCCTTGGCACTTCAGTCTGGCATACGCCTTCCCTCCGGTTCGTTTAATCCCAATGGTACTGAAGAAGCTGGTGAGGGAACCAGCGACGGTGCTCCTAGTAGCTCCATGGTGGCCGAAGAGATCCTGGTTTTCGACTCTGGTGGAACTGTCGGTTCAGGACCCTTGGGAATTACCGGTGAGCCCTCGTCTCCTGTCTCAGGGGCTGATATTTTGTCAAGACCCCCAATGGTGGAGGTTAACAGTTTGGACCCTGAGGTCTCCTTACTGCAAAAGAGAGGTTTTTCAGCTTCAGCGATTAATACTCTTCTGTCTAGCAGGAAGACCGTGACCAGAAAGATTTACCTTAAGGTATAGAAAACCTTTAATTTTCGGAAGACAGAGAATAGCAGGACCTCTTTTAAAACACAGATTATTCTGGACTTTTTACAAGAGGGAGTAAACAAGGGCCTAAGTGTTAACACACTAAAAGTTCAGTTGGCGGCCCTGTCGGTCTTTTTAGATAGGAAACTTTCATCCATTTCGATCATTAAAAGATTTCTGCTGGCGGTCAAACGTTCCAGGCCTGCCCCATGTAGAGTTATTCCACAATGGGACCTGGCAAAAGTGTTATCAGTATTAAGTTCTCCTCCATTCTATCCGAACAAGAATTTGGATATCAAGTGGCTCACTTGGAAAGTGTTGTTTTTAGTGGCAATTACATCAGCAAGAAGAGTCAGTGACATTCAAGTTTTGTCGTGTCGTCACCCGTTCCTTCAGGTTTTTACAGACCGCATTGTTTTGAAAGTAGATCCTTGCTATCTTCCTAAAGTTGCATCAGATTTCCATAGGTCACAGGAAATCGTCATCCCTTCTGTGGCGAAAGAAGATCCAGAACTGAAGGCGTTGGATGTCAAATTTCTTCTATTACAATATCTGAATCAAACCAAAGGATTCAGGAAGGCTGACAGCTTGTTTATCGCTTTTTCAGGGCCCAGGAAGGGTTTGAGAGTTTCATAAACGACATTGGCTAGGTGGATGAAGGATACCATTAAGCTGGCATATAGAGATATCAATTTACCTAGAGGAGTTACAGCTCATTCCACTAGGAGTGTATCCACGTCTTGGGCAGAGCAAGCCGGGGTCTCCATTGAACAGATTTGTAAGGCAGCCACCTGGACGTCGGCTAAGACCTTTTCGAAGCATTACTGTTTGGATCTCTTATCTCAGGAAGATCAATCTTTTGGCAGAAGCGTGCTTCGTGCGGTTCTTCCCACCCATTGAGGTAGTCTATCTCTCAGGCGTATGCTGCCCGAAGGATGTTTTGAGAAAACTCAAGTTAGTTACCTGGTAACTTTTTTTCTAAACATCCGTAAGGGCAGCATACGCCAGCTTCCCTCCCTAATATTTTTTCTTTTAACTGGGAGATGTTTTGCTTATAGCTCTTAATTAGAGAATTTGTGGATCTGTGTCTCTTCTCTCTCTTTTCAGATCTCTAGAAGTCAAGCTTTTATTTGTTGCTGGTGGTCATGTGTTCCCCTCGGTGGGAGGAGCCCGGAGGTCTCAGGCGTATGCTGCCCTTACGGATGTTTAGAAAAAAAGTTACCAGGTAACTAACGAGTTTTTTTTTTTTAAGGAAAATGTGGCTTTGATTCTGCTTTTATATTCTTTTTCTAGGAAAACCCTGTGCAACCAAAGAATTAATCGAATACTTCCAGAAGTACCCACATGAACAACCCTGGTATGCCTAGAAAGCTTGAAGTGTGTCATTTCAGACAATATATAGTTCGTTGGGGGGTATTTCAAATGTAAAGGGTTGTTTTTTTTAAAAAAAAAACTGCAAGGTGCGCATAGCAGTTGTATTTTATCTGAAAAGCTCCTAAAGCACTGTTTCATTTTGGGGGAGTCTCCTGCACAGGAAAGGGTGTCTACCAATACATATGTGGTACCATTGGAACTAGGAGAAAGTGTGATTTTGCATGCAATTAGATTTTATTGAAAAACTTTATTACAAAAAAAGCACTACCAATTGTAAAAAAAAAACTGATTTTACCCCAAAATATTGATAATACACTGATAAACAAGATATTTCACGTTAAAGCTAGTTGAACATGTGTAGAGCAAAATAGTGAAAAATGGTTTGGCAACAGAGGGTGGCAAAATCTCTAGGCAGGCTGCCAGTTAAATGGTTAATCTTTTATTCTATGTACACTTTTTGTGAAGGTTTCATTATGCACACAAATTATATCACCTATGTAGGGTTGGCAGTCATGGTTGGGTGGACTTGATCACCATGTCTGTTTTGCCTGCAGATGCTTTTTTTAAAAGCCCCAAGGAAAAATGAGCATTGTGTTAATGATTAATTCAATAATAGATTGTTAGAATGTTGTTGTCTTCTAGCTCTCATACAAATTTACATTCTAATTTTGTTATTCATAGCTAACTGTTGTATGTTTGTGTTTTATGTTACATAGATAATCTCATGAGATGGCATTAGTGCCATATGATGACTCGATACTCAGTGGCCTGCAGAGGTTTCATAATGCCAGTGCAACATACACCTTTGCCAACCACACAATACAGATCAAGCAGGACTGGAAGGAGCTGGGAGTAGCTGCAGTTGTCTGGGATGCCGTATGTATCACAATTTACACAAAAAAATGTGCTCTCCATTAGAGGAACTTTTAGTTTTTACTGTACTATTCTTTTTTTGGGGGGGGGAGGGGGTTATAGATGCCAGTTGTCTGTCACAAAATGGAATGCTAGCAATGATCCTGGGGCTGGGGGAACAAGAGACACTGCCGCTTGCCCATGACACATGTGGTTGGGCTTGGGTATCTCTCTTTTGCCCACCAACATCCTGAAAAACTCTGCTACAAAGTATGTGAGACCAGATCACAACAGGGATCAAGCCACTCACCCGTCAGTCTAAAGCCCTTGATACCACCTACCTATTTGGCTACAATCAGCGAGTACTTCACTTCAGGCTACAAAAAGGTACAGGATACCTAGGGGGACAATAGCAGAAACAATATCTGAAGCAGAGCTTAAGTGCCTAACCTCCTGTCTCTTATCTGATGGAGGCTGCCGGATCCTGTATCTCAAGGGAAAAGCCTACATGTAGTGATGTTTTGGTGGCAGCATTCCTATACCGAAAGTTCAGAGTTTGCACATAGTGGGAAAACTCCATGCACTGACATCACCATGTCTATCTCCAGTCTAAAGTCCATTAATTTTCTTTTCTTTTAGAGATGCAGCCTGTAAACCAATCCTATCATTGCTGTTAACTATATTCACAACAAATCATTTTGCCCAAATCATTTTGGAGCTTTCAACACTTAGATCACAACTTGGGATCTGCCATCTAGGGATTAAATCTGTCAAAGCACCCCATGCTCTGCAGCACAGTCATAGGGAATAGGCCCAGAGTTTTGACAGTGTGGGAAAAGTTGGCTCAGTACAGTTAGCCTAGGCTTTTGGTCCTGCATCCAGGCAAAAGGTTTATCATTGCACTGTATGACCTCATATGGGGCTCCTCTCTACATATGGGGGGGGGGGTGCAGATTCTCTTAAAGAGCCAGTAGATGGGCTTTGGGAATTTGGGATGCTTGACAGTGAGCCCTGTACAGAAAGTTCAAGAACGGATGAGGAAGTTACATTTTTCTGGGTACCTGCAACAATTATCTGCAGCGAACAGCATTTCACGAAGCCGCGCTGGCCTGCCACATCGCACGCCATGATGTCTACAGCAAATCAGGTGAGTTTTTCCTGCTTTACTGCCCCTAAATATAATCTGTATCTGCTGTGGGTAATAGTATGACTAAGGGCCTTTTGTAGCCCGAAATGCGTAACAAGGTCCTGGTGGAGGGAAGGGGTTCTCAATATGAAGATGTATGCTGACACATGGTTAATTTCACATATGGATTTATAACATTTTAAATGGATTGAGTAAAAGCTACGTTTTAATTTCCCGTGAGCTGGACAGAATACTTTAGTACCTGGGAAACCTTTCAAGAGGTTTCATTGTCCGAGCTGAGAAGGATACAAGGGGTGAGTTGATCACATAGCAACTGTTTTGAATACATTAACTCTTGAGGGATCGTGCTACTCCTTATGAGCAATTGCTTATTAACTGTTTACAAACCATACAATAGTGTGTTCATCAATATTTGGAAATAATATGGCAACTTTACCAGATAATACAGATTGTGCCTATATGTCTGATTCTGAGACAAATTGGACGGAAACGCTAGATTAAATTTTCTCTGTCACTCCAGCAGTGGCAGAACTGCACAGTCTTTTTTACGATTATGAGAAACTATGATGTAAGGAAACCAAATTATGGTGGGACAGGTCCTCTCTCCAGAAATATTTGGATAACCATATGATCCCCAGAGGCTTAAGGATCCAAAAAATACCATCTTCTGCATTAGATGAGGACTTTAAAAAGGAATGGTTTGCGGTTCTCGCTGAGGCCTCTGAAAAGCTGATTAAGTTATTAATCAAACAAGAAGCTAAAACCTTGAATGAAGTTAAACTTCACATGGAGATTAGAGAATCTCAAACCATAAGAGCACTCAAGAATGTATTAAATTAAAAACAACAAATGGATAATAACCTTCAAATGCTTCAGAGACAAATTATTAAAACTAAAAAGCACAAATTTCAAAGGGATGTGCATGACTATCAGATAAATCAGGTGTATACATGGCACACCGAGAGACGCCAAAGGAGACCCAAATCAATCTTAAGGAGTAACTCCAGAAGACGCCGGAACACCAAATCTGTGTCATTTTGGGAGAGTGACACCCAGAGCTCCTATAATTCAAATAATGAATTCCTCAACACCACGGGAAATTCTGAACTGGATAGTGATCATTTTTTAGGAGCCCGCAACCGTCCAAAAAAGGATGGAAAGAATCCAGAAAATGCAGAAAACATAGAGCCGGGAGAGAAAACATAAGAAAAGGGAGAACAGTTGAGGGGGAAGCATCCCAAATAAACATGAATACGGTCTTGAATTTGTCCTCTGATATTAGGACCAGCCCATATGAAGGTTTTGGAGAAGGGATTATCATTTTCTCCATCCTACAATATGAACATTATTGAAACGATTGTTGATTTGAACTGCTTTGTTCGTTTGTTAACTTTAAAGAAACATTTTATACACTCTAGGGATGTCTGGGGGGGGGGGGGGAGAGGATTTTCCCACACAAGTGGAACAAGACCCAGACTTAGAATTCAATTGGTCACATTATCCCTTTAAGGAAATGTGTGCATTAAACAATCTACGGGATTTGGAACTGGATAATGGTGTTGGTAAACCCACAGTTAAGATGTGTTTGAATTTTAAGAACCCGGAGTTTTATCCAATACAAGCAAGATCCCAGGCTGTCCAGTTTTCCAAGATACCGTGGAGAAACAATTAGTTGACCTGTCATCCTCCATAGATACTAAAAAATATCACAGGAATCTGTCTAAGGCCGAGTTCACTGCCCTGCGAGAACTAGAAATGAATTGGGATATTGTGATAAAAAATTCTGATAAAGGAGGTATGATTGTGGTTATGGACAGGTCAGCATACATTCTGGAAGCTCGACGGCAACTTTCAGATACCAAGATGTACTTTGAGCTCAAGGGAGACCCCACAGAGGCCTTTAACAAACCACTACAATTATTACTGAAAGAAGGAGTAGCATTGGGAGCTTTGTCAGAGAGAACGGCAAAACAGTTGATGAATGACCATCCTATAGTGCCTATATTTCATCATTTGTCGAAGTCCACAAACCGGAGAGGCCACCTAGAGGACGTCCGATTATTGCGAGCATTAGATCCCTTAATAAAAGATTGGGTCAATGGGTAGATAGCCAGCTTAATCCCATTGTTAAGAGACTGCCTGGTTACATCAAGGATACAACAGAAGTCCTACGGGCACTACAACAACTACAGTGGCCGTCACATGGTGGCTGGTTGGCTTTGGACGTCACGGCCTTATATTCATCCATACCACACCATCTGGGCTTACGAGCAGTATCATATATGTTGGAAAAATATACAACATTGGATGAACAACATAGGCTTTTTGTAAACATGGCACTACAGTACCTCCTTGGACACAATTTTTTCATGTTCAAGAACACATTCTATTTGCAGACCCAAGGAGCTCCAATGGGTGCACCTTTCTCCCCCTCTCTTGCTAACTTGTACATGGGATGGTGGGAGGAGGAGACGATTTTTTTCAGATAACAACCCCTATCGTGACCACATATATTGGTAGTCCAGATATATTGATGACATTATCTTTATCTGGACTGGTTCATCTGAATTAGCTGGTTCATCTGAATTAGCTATGTTGTTTATTGCCTATCTGAATACCAATCAACTTAATTTGACATTCACGGCGGAGTACCAGAACAAGAAAATTTCATTTTTGGACCTAACGTTGGAGAGCCCAAAATTTGGGTTACAAATCCTGACTAGTACCTATCGCAAGCCTATAACAGGCAACTCCACACTACATGCCACCAGCTGTCACCCGCAACATACAGTTGAGAGTGTCCCATATGGGGAGTTCTTATTTGCGGTAAGGAATTGCAATGACAAAGTCTCCTTAGATAAAGAGCTGGATTGTATACAACATGGGCTACAGAATAGGGGTTATAAAAAAGAGACATTACGAAAAGCAAGGGATAAGGCACTTTTAAAAAACGGACAAGACATCCTTTTTCCCAAAGGTCCTCTGAAGGATAAAAGAGGGAAATGTGACACCATTACTATGGTTACGAAATACAGTCATCAATTTCAAGACATAAAGAGGATTATCTCATCTAATCTCTCCATTTTGGGCACAGATCCCGATTTATTACCAATTATCAAAGGGGGAGTCAGAGTGGTGGCCTGCAAGGCGCCAACTTTAGGCACTAAGTTGTCTCCATCGATGTTGAGGCCCTGTAGAGACAATTCGGGTACCTGACTGTCACAGAAGGGCTGCTATTCTTGCGGTGTGTCCAGATGCACCTGTTGTAGATTTATTCAGAAAACAAACAAATTGGAATCCACAGTTACGGGCAAGAGTTTCTTGATATTCCAGTTTATGAACTGCAATTCGAAGTATGTTTGTTATTTATTTGGTCACATGCAGTATATGTGGGTTACAATATGTGGGCTGTACCACACGCATGTTAAAATTGCGGTTCATGGAACGTGTTTATCAAACAAGAGCACCAACACCTAAGTCCAATGTGGCGAGACATGTTTGCCAGATGCATGCAGGGGACCCTGAATGTTTGAGAGTCACTATAATAGAGAAAATCCGCTTGAATGTGAGGGGTGGTAATATTCACAAATTATTATTGAAAGCGGAAGCGAAATGGATAATCAAACTGTGCACACGTTCGCCACAGGGACTGAATGACAGACTAGATATTTTGTTATTCACGGACTGTTAGTTTCTGGATATATGTTGCCTGAAAACAAAGTATAGCTACTATTGAGTATTCCACCACCTATGCCTACTTTGGTTTTATGTAATATTAATGTTTTTATTATTTTAAAGTTATTGGACCTATCATTACCCACTGCAGATAACAGGTTTTCCCTTATTAGCTGCTATGACAAGGTTTAGAATATGTGATTGGGACAGTTGCAATATGCATTGGACACTTTAGATATTTATTATATATAGATATTTTCTATTTTATATGGAAACAACACTTTGATTTTGAAACCATTTTAGAGTATAAGCTAGGCATTGGCACTTTATTCATAATGGGGTACCAGCATTTATAATGTTTAATGATTTCTTACATATATAAGGTCATATATGATTCTAGTGGTAGTTTGACCCATGGTTGAGATGGGCTTTAGATCGATGTCTTTTTCCCCACATTTATTTATTATAGGGGGACCCGAGATATGTCTCCTCTTGAAAAAAGATCATCTCTCCTATTTAAAGATTATTGGCTTTTTCCCTATAGGATTTCTTGTTTCAAGGTATGTGTTTCCCATAGCTGTCAATGTGCTTTAAATTATCTGTTTGATTTATATACAGCTTAAAGTGGACCAACACCGAGAGGTGATCGGCCCGGAAATCTATAAGATTCCCGGGCCGATCACCTCCCACCCCGCGGGACATCCGAGATCGGGATGTCCCGCGGGGTGAAACCCCCCCAGACACCCCAAATCGCTTACCTGATCTTCGGCGGAGGCCGGCCGCCGCCGCCTCCCTCGCGCCCCTGTAGACGTGCGCGCGCCCGCGCCGGCCGTCTGCGAATGGCCGGCGGGGGCGCGCGCGCGCCGAAAGTGACGCGAGGGAGGCGGCGGCGGCGGCAGCCGCTTGGACGTTCCTGATCCCTGCCTGGACGTTGGCGGGGATTGGACCGTCCAGTCACGTGGCAGCGGGGACAGGTAAGATTTTGGGGCTTTCTGGGGGGTTTCACACAGCGGGGCACCCCCGATCGGGGTGCCCCGCCGAAGTGGACCAAAACCCAGGATAGTCAAAATCCTGGGTGTTGGTCCACTTTAACACTGACACAGCCTTAATAATTTTGTAAGCCATTCTGTGGGATTCACACAGCTTGATTACAAGAGACATGTGATTACAAGAGACAGTGAATAGCGTAGGCTACTCCTACAGCGTACCTAGACGGTGCACTATAGGTTGGAGCTTAGACCAATAGGCTTGCGCCCTCTGGGAGGCTCGTCGACAGGGGAGAGCCAGGATAGGTGGAGGACTCTGCCAATGGAGGAGCGCGATGGAAGGACGCTCACGAATCCGCGCTGGCCTGCCACATCGCACGCCATGATGTCTACAGCAAATCAGGTGAGTTTTTCCAGCTTTACTGCCCCTATATATAACTGTATCCGCTGTGGGTAATTGTATGACTAAGGGCCTTTTGTAGCTCGAAATGCGTAACGAGGTCCTGGTGGAGGGAAGGGGTTTTCAATATGAAGATGTATGCTGACACATGGTTAATTTAACGTATGGATTTATAACATTTTAAATGGATTGAGTAAAAGCTACGTTTTAATTTCCCGTGAGCTGGACAGAATACTTTATTTACCTGGGAAACATTTCAAGAGGTTTCATTGTCTGGGCTGAGAAGGATACAAGGGGTGAGCTGATCACATAGCAACTGTGGTCAAGCAGGCACTGGATCACTTTTTAACAATAATCTCAGGCAGAGATGTACAGATCTGCTCCGACCAATGCTTCCACGGTAGCGTACCTAAATCATGAGGGTGGGACCAGGTCCTTATCACTGATAAATCTCTCAAACTCAGTTCTGTTTCCCTTACAGGAACAGGTCCTGTCTATTTCAGCAGTTCATTTAACACGGTCGCAGACTTTCTAAGTTGGGTCAAGTTCCAACAGACCGAGTGGTGTTCCTCCAGATTGTGACTTCGTGGGGCTTTCCTCAAATAGAGCTTTTCGCCAACAATTCAAAATGCTACCCTGTTTCCCCATAAATAAGACAGGTCTTACATTAATTGTTGCTCCAAAATATGCATTTCTTGGCATTCCAGCAGCTTTCTTACAAGTGGCACTGCATTGCAAGTGTAGAAGTTTGCTCCCCCTGGTAACCAAAAGCAACCACAATTCTCTCATATCTGCTCAGGAGTGAGGTGACTCCAGTGGGACCACTTGATATGTGTGTGAATCATGCTAGGGTTTATTTTTGGGGTAGGTCTTATTTTCAGAGAAACAAGGTATTTTTTTTTTTACTCCCTGACGAGGGAGGGGGGTATGTTAGAAATGGATGCCCTGGCTCATCCCTGGAATTTTCACCTAGCTTATGCCTTCCCTCCTTTCAGGTTACTGCCACAAGTGATCTGAAACATAAGGGTTGATTCAAAGCCCCTTTCTCATAATTTTTATGGAGGTCTTGCTACCAAACGAAAAATCATGCAAAAATGAAAAACATTTCACACTAAAGTTCTCGCAGAAAAAAGGCTTTGCTGAATCAGACGAGGGGGGAAAAATGAACGAGAATGAAAATATTCACGCAAAAAAAAAAGGTGAGGAAGGGGCTCTGAATCAACCCTATTGCACAAGAAGAGATCAACGTTCTCATAGCTCTGTTTTGCCAACAGGGTCCTGGTTCTCAGAGCTATAAAGGATGGTTAAAAAGGGGTCATGGCATCTACCAAGTATTCCGAATTTGATTCATCAGGGTCCCATTTTACATCCAGAGGCAGAAAAGCTTCAACTAACAGCATGGATCTTGAGGGTGCCATCTTAGAAAAGAAGGGCTGTTCGGCCAGAGTGATTGAAACTCTCTTGGATAGTAGTAATTTGACCACTAGACACATTTATGTATTAAGGTTTAGAATTTTTTCTTCATTTTGTGAAGCTACCAGACTAAAGAAAGCAGATACACCAGCAATCCTCAATTCCTGCAGGAAGGGGTTGAGAAGGGGGCTGGCAATAAGTACTCTAAAGACTCAGACTTCATCACTATCCATCATTCTAGACTGCCAGTTGAGACAGCATCAACTAATGAATCATTTTGTTTTAAGACAATTACCCCTAAAAAGCCAGCACCCTTTTAAGGATTTCCAACATGGGACTTATCCATAGTGTTGAAGGGAATACTGGAATCTCCATTTCAGCCTTTAGAGGAAGTACTTGAAAAGTGGTTGTGTTTGAAATTTTGTTTCTTGCTGGCAATCACATTGGCCAGTTGGGTAAGTGAGCTGCAAGCTCTATCAACGAAGAAACCTTACTACACAATTCTTCCAGATTGCTACATCAGTTAACAGGTTCCAAGACATAGTGCTCACGACCTTGTCGGCTACTGCAGGAACAGAAGACCTCTCACTTTTAGATGTGATGAGAGAGCTAATTATGTATTTGGAAAGATTTAGAGAATGGCGGCTAGCGGAACAGCTCTTGATAATTTTTAGCTGACGAGAATAGGTCTAGCTGCTACTTTTGCCAGATGGATAAAACAGGCTATTGTACAGGAATATCCAGAGGAGTGGCTCCTCCACATGTTTCTGCTCATTCAACCAGAGCCATTTCAGCTTCCTGGGCAGAAAGGACAGGTGCCTTCTATAGAAGAGATATGTAAAGCAGCAATGTGGTCTTCGCCCCCACACCTTCCTCAAGCACTGGTAGATCTTTTGTTTGTAAAGCGTCAGGCCTTTGGTAGAAGGGTCTTGCTAGCAGCTTCACTCCCCTAAGGTATAATTACTTGCCTAAAACGTCTCTGTGGGTCCTCATGAAGGATGAAGGGAGAAAATCCCTGTTAGTCTTACCAGTAAAGTTTTTTTTTTTTTTTTTTTTTTTTTTTCTATGAATCCTTCATAATGACACCTTAGTTCCCTTCCATTGTCCTATGGTTTACCTTATGTTACCTGGAGAGGAGGGGGTGGGGTTTAACCTCCTGTCTTTAACCATTTTGTGTTTCCTCCCCGGAGATGGAGCCTCTGTCCGTGGTCCAGTAAGTCTAACAGGGATTTTTTTTTTACTAAAGCCTTTGCTCCGTATTTATAAAAACACTAACCTGAAAGAGTAAAACTAACCCCAAGTTATTCTTTAGCTACATAAACCGTAAAAGGTACAAACCTGAGGGTGTGGGCCCCCTGAAAAGCAAGGATGGGACACCTATAGAGGGAAATGAGGAGAAAGCAAATTTACTAAACAACTTCTTTGCTTCTATATTCACAAAAGAATTTGACATACCAAGTGAAATGCAGGAGAATAACCAAAACCCTCCATTAAATGTCACTGACTAACCAAGGAAGAAGTCCAGCACCGTCTCAAGCAGATAAAAATCAATAAATCCCCGGGACCAGATGACATACATCCTCGTGTTTTTAAGAGAGTTATGTACAGTAATAGACAAGCTGTTATTTCTAATATTTGTGGATTCAATAACTACAGGGGCTGTTCTGAGGGATTGACGCTTGGCAAATGTGGTGCCAATATTCAAAAAGGGATCTAGGAGGGAACCTGGGAACTACACACCGGTAAGCTTAACATCTGTGGTGGGCAAGCTGTTTGAAGGTTTCTTAAGGGATACTATCTTGGAGCATCTTGGGGGAAAATGATCTTATTACTTCATATCAGCATGGATTTATGAGAAAACGTTCCTGCCAGACAAACCGAATCAGCTTTTATGAGGAGGTAAGTTCAAGATTGGATCAGGGGGGTGTCATTGGATATCATATATCTTGACTTTTCTAAAGCATTTGATACTGTGCCACGTAAAAAGCTGATACAAAAGATGAGAATGCTTGGACTGGGGGAAAATGTGTGCAGATGGGTGAGAAATTGGCTTAATGATCGGAAGCAGAGGGTGGTTATAAATGGTACACACTCAGATTGGGTCACTGTTACTAGTGGAGTACCACAAGGGTCAGTTCTGGGACCAATTCTCTTCAATATATATAAATGACATTGGGTATGGATTAAACAGTAAAGTCTCAATCTTTGCAGATGATACTAAGCTGTGTAAAGCAATTAAAACAAAATAGGACAGCAGGCAGCTACAAACAGATTTAGATAAATTGGAAACATGGGCAGTTAAATGGCAAATGAAGTTTAACACAGATAAATGTAAGGTTATGCACATGGGAAGGAGAAATCTGTGTCATGATTACACACTAAGTAAAGAAACACATGGTAAAACAACAATGGAAAAGGACCTATGGGTTTTAGTTAACAATATGCTCAACTGTAGTAATCAATGCCAGGCAGCAGCTGCCAAAGCAAATAGGATCATGGGGTGCATCAGGAGGGGCATAGGTGCTCATGACCAGAGCATCATTTTACCCCTGTACAAGTCACTGGTCAGACCCCATATGGAGTACTGTGTACAGTTATGGGCACCTGTGCTTAAAAAGGACATATCAGAACTGTAGAGCATTCAAAGAAGGGCAACAAAGTTAATAAAAGGAGTGCGGGGGCTAGAGTACCCTGAAAGATTGTCAAAGTTAGGTTTATTTAGTTTAGAAAAACGATGCCTGAGGGGTGATCTTATAACTATGTATACATTTATTTGGGGTCAATACAAAGATCTGTCCCACAATCTATTTATACCCTGGAGTGTAACCAAAACCTGAGGGCATCCACTAAGTTTAGAGGAAAGGTGCTTTCTCCACCGACATAGGAGGGGATTCTTCTCTGTAAGAGCAGTGAGACTATGGAACTCGCTGCCAGAGGATGTAGTAAGATGTAGATGGATACAGTAAAAACATGTAAAAGTGAGACCGCCCTACCGGTCATCCCCCCGGAGGAAAGTGAGGCGTTGGAGGATTCGATATGGCAGGAGGAGGTAGTGCGGGCCATACAGGGGACCCCCGCGGGGAAGAGTCCGGGGCCGGATGGGTTTACCCCCCGGTTCTATAAGTCAATGGCATCCCTGATAGCCCCTTTCCTAACGAAGGTGTTTAACTCCGTGTCGGGTCGGTGCCCCTTCCCGAGACAGACCCTAGAGGCCCACATTATGGTCATTACGAAACCTGGGAAGGACGGTACCTCTCCGGGTAGTTACAGACCGATCTCGTTGATCGTTGTGGATGTCAAACTGCCAAAATTATGGCAATCAGGATCCAACCCCTGCTACCCTCACTGATACATAATGATCAAGTTGGGTTTGTCTCGGGAAGGGAAGCTAGGGACAATGTTATCAAAACTGTCTCGCTAATGCACTACGCCCAAACAAAGGGGGTCCCGTCCTGCCTTCTGGCGGTGGACGCGGAGAAGGCTTTTGATAGGGTGCATTGGGGGTTCCTAAGGGCCACGCTGTCCCAGGTAGGAGTAGGGCCAGTCATGTTGGATAGAATCATGGCTCTTTACCATGACCCCACTGCCAAAGTTAAAGTCAACGGCACCCTCTCTGGATCTTTTAATATCAGGAATGGCACACGACAGGGGTGCCCTTTGTCCCCCCTACTCTATGTTCTGGTAATGGAGCACCTGGCGAATGCCTTGAGAGCCAATCCCTCTATCAAGGGGGTACCATGCCGGGGGAGAGAATATAAACTCTCCTTCTTTGCCGATGACCTTCTTTTGTACATGACCTCCCCGCATACCTCTCTGCCTTCTATCATCCGGGAGTTTGAAAGATTTAGCAAGCTAAGCAACTTTAAAGTTAATATGACTAAAACAGAGATCTTGAACATCTCCTTAGACAAAGGGGCCCACGATTTAATCCAGACGAATTTCCCATTTAAGTGGCAAAAGGAGTCGATAAAATATCTCGGGGTGCAGGTATCCACGGATCTAAGGAAACTCTATAAACTAAACTATATGCATCTCCTTAACAGCACGATGAAGAGTCTGGGAACGTATGCTAAAAAGCAGTACTCCTGGCTAGGGAGAACAAATATCCTAAAAATGGACGTGTTGCCCAGGTTCTTATGTTTTTCAGACTCTGCCGCTGCTGCCGGAAAGGGGGTTCTTTAAGCAGCTACAGGCTGCTTTCTTTAATTTCATATGGGATAGCAAGAAGCCCAGGGTGAGTAGGGGGACGCTGTGTAGACCTAAGAACGCAGGAGGGCTGGGGATCCCTGACATGAAGTCGTATCACGCGGCCGCGGTCCTAGTGAGGCTGGTTGACTGGTCCAAAGAGGCGGGAACTTCCATAATTAGTGAATCCTTTGCTGACCCTCTGGGATAGATCCCTGAAGCGGAGGGGCTTATCGCATAGACCCGGTCCTCTCACCCCGCTCTTCAATAACCCTGCTTTCACCCCGGGGCTGGACGCCAAGTCATTCCTTGTGTGGGATGCAACCCAGGACACATGACTGGGTGAGGTTACCTCTGGATCTGGCCTGCCATCACTTTCTGAGTTGAGAGAGCGGGGTGGGGGGAGGAAACTGTCTTGGTTCCTATATGCCCAGTTGAGCGCCTTCATTGGATCCTTTGCTCCTGGAACTGCCTTGTCCCGGCCCTTAACGACCCTGGAGATGATCCTCAAGGCCCAGGCCCCCCCCCCCCTCACGAGCAATTTCAACTTTATATAGGATTTATCTAACTGGGGGTATGGAGGAGGGGCTTCCACAATTTTGCAGGAGATGGGAGGAAGAATTGGGTCAGACGTTTGAAAGGGAGGAGTGGGAAAAATCCTTTGCTCTGACACACAAATTCTCAATGGCTTGCAGGGCCCAGGAGAGGAATTACAAAATCCTGACCAGGTGGTACAGGAGCCCTGTGGACTTGGTGAGGTTCGGGGGAGCGGAGACAGGTAATTGCTGGAGATGTAACTGGGCCCATGGGACCTTGACCCACATCTGGTGGGAATGCCCTGCTATAAATGCTTTTTGGGAGGAAGTGTTGAGGGTGTTTGAGTATACGACCCTTGAGAGTATCCCCAACTCCCCTCAGGTGGCCCTTTTGTCGATGACTCCGGGTTCAGTGGCAGAGGGGGGGGGGAGGGGCCTGCTGAGGCATATGCTTACGGCTGCCAGGTCAGTAATTCCCCGACACTGGCGCTCCAACACTGTACCCACCCTGATGGAATGGTTTGGGGAGTTGGAAAATATCAAAAGGATGGAGGAACTAGCTCTTGATGGAGTTGAGGGCAGGGCCGAAAAGCACTCCAGGACATGGACTATGGGAGTTTGGACATGAATATGGGAGGTCTCCAAGAGTTCCCCGGAGATCCGGAGTATACTGGAGAGAGATGGGTAATGTAGGCGTTCATTCTTTCTTCTCTCTTTTCCTTCCTTTCTTCTTTCTTCATTTATATTTCTTGTGTTCTCTATTTCTTCTTTTCCCCGCCTTCCCTGGGTTTACTCCAGGGGCGGACGGAACTGTCCACAGTAATGCCGGTGAGATCACAGTTGGAGGGGTTGAAGGTTGTTCAAGGGGCAGATGAAGGTACCCCTCGGGTCCCCCATTTTAGTAAAACGGGGAGACCAATAAACGTGGTAGCCTTACAGGCTTGAGGTGAGATGGTTACTTTTATTGATATTGTTGTAACGTCTGATACTGTCACCTTTGGCATTTGACTATAACTGAAGGGGGTTGTAGACCTTATTGGATAACTAGTTTTATTACTATCAGTGTAAACCCTTCAACAATCCTGTTATTTCGATGCTTGCACTGGTCATCTTAATTGTATGCTCGAGGCACTGAGGTTCTATATTATTCTTGCGCTGTTCTTTCTGTCTGTATGTTTATACATCTCTATATAAAACTTAATAAAGATATATTGCACAAAAACATGTAAAAGTAGCCTTGATGCCTTCCTGCCATGTAATAACATTTCTAGCTATAGCTACTAGACCACTGGAAGGAGATAAATAGGCTGAACTGGATGGACTAAAGTCTTTATTCAGCCTTAATACTATGTTACTTCTTGAAGGTCTCTATGTACGTTAGCAATTTGATGTCAATTTCATGTCAACAAGGGTTGTCTCTTTGGTTGTATCAAGGGATGTCTTTCATGGCTAGATGCAACCTTTTGGCTGAAGGCCTCCTCTTGGGGTGCAAGCTCCAAAAGCACCATGGAACGCTTTGTAAAGAGGGAAAGCTTTTTGGGAAAGGGCCTAAAGAACATCATTAAAGTGCTGCTACAGACAAAGGTTATTATTACACCATTGCATTAGGCTACTTTTGGAACTGCCCTAAACCGTTTTTCATTTTTAAATTGAAGAGGATGGCCAAGATATTGAGGTTTACATTTTCACTTCTCTCCCGAAAAAGTGGGCATGGCCCTTTAAATTTGTGATGCTCTATATTAATCAGCAATGTGATAAATCTGGAGGAGGAGGAGGCAGAAGGAGGGGCTGGAGGAGCGAGGGACCATCAATCCTGAGCCGATTAGGGGACAGGATGAAAAAAAGAATGTCATTGGCACCAATATCCCAGCCATTTCTGCTTCAATTTTTTTTAAAAAAGAAACTGTTTAGGGCAATGCCAAATGGAGCCAGACCAATGGTGTAACAGTTACCTTTGCCCGCAGTATCATGGAAATTACAGATAGGAAGAGCACCTTGTTATCTTTTAAGATTCCCTCAATGCCCAGGAGGGCTTTAAACTGGATCCTCGAGAGCTGGAACTGCATCCAGAGAAGTCTCTCTACTGCAACAGCAATGCCTCCTTTTTATATGCCCTTTTCAGTCAAACACTCACTTACTCCCACCTTATCCCCTAATCCCCTATGGAAACATTGTAATGAGTCATTTCAGTGCATCTCAAAATCCCCAAATGTTTGTAAATACTATATAATTTTTTTTTGCAATATAAGTTTATTCAGATTTTCATAATTAACAATGAACATCAAGACTTAGCGGGTTAACAATGACAGGAATGATAAACAAGATAGACATGTTGGACTCCAGGTTCAACTGGTACAATTCACAATACAATACAATTCAATACAATTAACATGTTCTAGTCGGCATTCACATCCACCCGCCCCTCTCACCCTCTCCGCCCACATGACCTGTCTGGCCCCCATTTTCACAACATTACTGAACAAAACGTACGGTTAACCTATGGGTAATAATCCTGCCCCCCTAAGCCTTCACCGGAGGGCCACGAGCAATGTACAGGGCCAGTCTGGGGGCCATGAAGGCAAAATCAGTTAAGGTACGACTGTTCCAGTCCAGGCAGATATAGGATAGATAAGAGCAGGCGGAGCCAGCAAAATCCCCTGTAGACCTCCAGTAAGGAAGAAAAGTAATAGAAACTGAGAGAGAAAAAAAAGGAAAAGAAGAAAAGGACAGATAAGCTCTGGGGGGGGGGTACAGGGAGGGGGGTTGAGGGGGGGGGCAGGAGCGCACGGACAAGTTCCATCTACCGTGCCTCAGAGGACAGGCGACTGTCTCTATAGTCAATCCACACAGCCCATGTCACCATGTGCCTCTCCTGCATGTCCCTCGGTTCCGAGGCCATCTCCTCCATTCAGCGTATAACCTCTACCTCACGAGCCCATTCCATAAACGTCGGCAAGATTGAAGACTTCCAATGCCTTGGAATAATCGTTCTCAGCGCCGTTATAAAGTGCCTCAGAACCCCTTTTTTGTTATTAGAAATGGACCCCCGAAGCGGGGACAACAACGCCAGCTGAGGCGTGTTCTGCACGGACTCCCCCCATAATGGAATTGTAGGTCGATAAGACCCTCTCCCAGAGAGCTTTGATAGCGGGACAACTCCACCAAATATGCACCATATTACCAGGCTCTTACAAACACCGCCAGCACTTATCAGAGCAGGACTTAGTATAGGTGCCCAGTGGATATACATAAATATAATAAGTCCTGCTCTGATAAGTGCTGGCGGTGTTTGAAAGACGAGCCATAACCTTGTAATTCCTTTCCTGCGCTGCACATGGGACTGAGGGTTTATCTTAGCAAGGTCTTCGCTATCTATCGATATGCCCAATTCCTCCTCCCATTTTCTAATAAATCCTGGTGCTGAGTTGTGTTTGGCCTCCAATAGAGTTCGGTATAAGACTGCAACCGCATGCTTATCTGGGGAAGCTTTGGTCAGCATGTATTCCAACTGCGATAAGGGTCTAGTACCTCGATCTGCAAGGTTTTGGGATTTTATGAAGGCACTCAGCTGATTATGCATGAACCACGGGATATGCTGTCCTGGTGCACCCTCCCTCAGCTCATCTAGCGTGGGGAGCCTGCCCGAGACCACTATGTTCCCCATGGTGACATTAGATGACGCCTTCCACACTGAAAAACTCTTAGCTTGCATGCCTGGGGCGAAGGATTAATTATCAAAAAGCGGAGTCAAGGGGCCAGGTCTATGAACTACCTCACTTTGCCTAGTCATTTTGTCCCATACCCGCAGGAATTGCCCTGCCAGAAATAGAAGGGAGTCTCTCTGCCACTTGGGGAGAGGGCCTCCCCAAGACAGAGAAGTTAGATTAATAGGAGACAATGCCCTCTCCAATTCCACCCATTGTTTCTCTTTCCCCTTCTGGGCCCAGTCAAGAATGCAGAGAGATATAAAGCTGCATGATATGTTCTTATGTCGGGGAGCCCGTCCCCCCCCCCCCCCCCCCATTCGGCTTAAGCCTAGTCAGGGTACTAAATCTTATCCGGGGTTTCCCCGTGCCCCAAACAAATCTCAAAAAGACAATTCTGTGAGTACTCACCTGTAGAATTGCTTTTACTATGCATGGCACGGCCTGCTTCAAGAAGTCCTTACATATGGGATATTCCGCCACAAGGTGGCGAGGGTGTACTGCAGAAGAGTTGTGGCTCCTCCCGATACCATATAAAAACAGGATCACCAATAGACCACTCCAGAGTTGACAAGCAGTTATACAAGAAACTGGGAGATAATAAGGTAAAAAAGGTAACAACCCCAACTAACTTGGAACAATCACCATAAAGAGGCAACCAAAAATAACGATAACAAGGGTGGGGTGAAGCAGGCTGTGCCATGCATAGTAAAAGCAATTCTACAGATGAGTACTCACAGAATTGTCTTTTTCCTATTGCATGGCACGGCCTGCTTCAGGAAGTCCTTACGTATGGGATGTCCAAAAGCAGTGTCCGTAAGGTAGGGTGGGATCCCCAAAAAGTAGCAGCAGGCAGTTCAAACCACCACCGCCTGAAGTACTTTGCAACCAAAGGCAGCATCAGCAGAAGCCTTAACATCAACCTTGTAAAACTTGGAAAAGGTATGAACAGAAGACCAAGTTGCGGCCTTAGAAACTTGTTCAACAGAAGTTCGGTGCTGAAAAGCCCAAGAAGCACCAATAGCACGAGTGGAATGAGCAGTAACCTTAAAAGCTTGAACCTTCCCCCTAGCAGAATAGGCCTGCTCCACCGCCTGACGGATCCACTTGCTGATAGTGGATTTAGCCGGAGGCAAACCCTTCCTAGGCCCAGCAGGAAGAACAAAAAGAGCATCAGACTTCCTGAAAGACTTAGTAGCAACCAAATAAAACTTCAGAGCCCTGACAACATCCAGAGAATGAAGCGTCCGCTCCTTGGAATTAGCAGGGTTAGGACACAAAGAAGGCAAAACAATGTCCTGATTGAGATGAAAAGCAGACACAACCTTAGGCAAGAGATCTGGCTTAAGCCGAAACACCACCTTATCCTGATGTCGCTCAAAATAAGGAGGTTTGATGGAAAGCGCCGCCAGCTCAGAAACTCGCCTGACCGAAATAATAGCCACCAAAAAGGCCACCTTAAGAGTCAGAATGGGCAACGCAGACCCACGGATAGGCTCAAAGGGAGGACCCTGCAGAGCAGACAACACCAGATTCAAGTCCCAAACCGGTAGCATAGGTTTACGTGCGGACGCACATAAGTAACTCCCTGGAAAAAAGTCTTAACCAACCGGTGATTGGCAAAGGATCTTTGGAAAAAAAAAATTGCCAGAGCTGACACCTGCCCCTTGAGGGTACTAAGTTGAAGGCCCGAATCCAAACCATGTTGTAAAAATTCCAGAATCCTGGGGATAGAAAACACCCAACAAGTTAGAGACTTGGACTCACACCAGGCAATGTAAGCATACCCAAATCATAGTATCAACAACAGAGGCCGGCAACCCCTTTTCCATGAAGATGGAGGTTTCAGCAGCCAAGCCGTCAAAGCCAGCGTTTGTAAATTGGGATGGCGCAGCTGTCCCTGAGTGAGAAGATCTGGATCCTTGGGCAAGACGTACCGATCTACTGCCAACTGCACAACGTCTGCGAACCACACCCTCCTTGGCCAACAGGGGGCCACCAGGATGGCTGGTACCCCCTCCTGAGCTATCTTGCGCAGCACCCTTCCCAGCAGAGGAAAAGGAGGGAACACATAGAGGAGCCGAAACTCCGTCCAAGGCATTGCTAGCGCCTCCGTGGCAAAGGCCAGAGGATCCTGGGACAGAGCGACAAATCTGGGAAGCTTGTGATTGTATCGGGACGCAAACAGGTCCACATCCAGCTGACCCCAGCGGTGACACAGAGAGTGAAATACCTCGCTGCTGAGGGACCATTCCCCCAACCGAGACATTCCCCTGCTCAGGGAGTCTGCCTCCTGGCTCTCCACCCCCGGAATGTAGACCGCCAAGATGCAAGGGACATTCTCTTCCGCCCAAGACAGTATCAGGGACACTTCCTTGAGGGCTCGCTTGCTCCGAGTCCCTCCCTGATGATTGATGTAGGCAACCGCCGTCTGGTTGTCCGAGCGGATCTGAACAGCCCGACCCCGAAGGTGTGTGGTCAGCTGAAAAAGAACCAACCTGATCGCCCTCAGTTCCAGGACATTGATGGGAGCATGGGCCTCCTGGGGACCCCACTGACCCTGGAACTTCAGAGACTACCAAAAGCCCCCCCAACCGGTCAGACTGGCATCTGTGGTGACAGTCTCCCAGCACGGAGGCAAAAAGGTCCTGCCCACTAGAAGGTTCCTTGAGTCCAGTCACCACGAGAGGGACTGTCTGGCCAGGGGGGACAGAGCAAATTCCTTATCCAGGGACACAGGGTCCCGATCCCAAACTGACAAGAGGTGCAAGTGAAGAGGTCTCATGTGAAACTGAGCAAAGGGAACCACCTCGAAGCAGGACACCATCAGGTCCACTAACTGCATCCCTTGCCAGATGGAGGGATGGGGACACGCAAGCAGAGCCCGTGCCTGCTTCTGAAGGCCCTCCACCTTCCGTTGAGGCAGGAACACCTTGACCTGTGAGGTATCCAGAGTCATGCCCAGAAAGGACCTCACCAAAGACGGAGACAGTGAAGACTTGGGAAAGCTGATCACCCAGCCGAAGGACTCGAGAGTGGAGGTCACCACCCGAGTATCCTTCTCGGCCTGATGGAGAACGCAGCAGAGCCATCACGCCCGCCAGCACCTTGGTGAACACCCGAGGCGCCGAGGTGATACCAAATGGTAAAGCCAAAAACTGGTAATGCTGATCCTCTAGAGCGAACCTCAGGAATCTCTGATGACCCGGAAAGATTGGCACATGAAGATAGGCATCCTTGATGTCCACGGAGGTCATGAAGTCGCCCGGGCGAAGGGTACTGACAGCCGAGCGTAGCGTCTCCATGCGAAAGTGCTTGAACCTTACAAACTTGTTGAGACCCTTCAAGTCCAGGATAGGCCTCAAGGACCCGTCTTTTTTGGGGACCATGAAAAGATTGGAGTAGAACACCTGACCCCGCTCCTGGGAAGGCACCAGGCAAATGACTCCTGACTCCAACAGATGTTGAACCGCAAGGCGCAAACCCTGAGCTGGCAGAGGGTTTTGAGACATCTGGGATCTGAGGAATCTTGGGGGCGGCCAGGCTGCAAACTTTATCTTGTAACCGGAGGACACCACCTCCTGAATCCACCTTTCTGAGACACGGAGTCTCCAGACGTGAGCAAAGAGCCGAAACCGTACCCCCACCTGGATGGGTGAAGGCGCCTCCTCATGCCTGAGGGGGCTTGGGAGAAGGTTTGGGCTTGAAACCCCATGAGAGACCGGGACGACCACGGGATCTGCCACAGCCCCAAGAATCTCTGCGGCGACCCGAGAAGAGGGAGCCAGGACCTCCTCTGGGAGCACGAAAGGAGGGGAGGGAAGCGGAGGGCCCCCGAAAAGGTCGAGGCTGCTTCCTACGCTGAGGTAGCCTACCATCCTTGGCTAGGACATCCAGATGCTCACCAAAGAGCCGCAGCCCCGCAAAGGGGAGCCCAGTGAGAGCCTTCTTAGCAGCAGCGTCAGCTGCCCACTGACGCAACCAAACAGAGCGGCGCATAGCCACCAAAAAGGGCAGAGGCCCTACCACTCAGCCGTGCTGCATCATCCATGGCAGTAAGTACAAAGGCAACAAAATCGGAGCAAAGCAAGAGGGCCCTATAATCCTCCCCCCTCCTACCAGCCATAGCACCATCAAGGAGACCCTTGAGCTGTTTCTTAAGGGCAATAGCTGTAATGGCAGCAGCGCAGACCGGGGCGCAGCACAGCCCCCACAAATGTAAAAGCATGGCAAGCCAGCTGATCCATACGCCGGTCCTCGCTGTCCCGCAGTGTAGTAGTGTCAGGGAAAGGCATGACCGAGGTGTTGGACAGCCCTAGAACGGGAGCGTCCACCTCAGGGGGACACGACCATCGCTTGACCAGGTCAGCAGGAAAGGGATACTTCTTATCCAACCCTTTGGGCACCGCGGGCAATCTACTAGGATGTTCCCACTCCTTCAACACCATATTAGTGAAATGGCCCTGCTCAGGGAACTCCAGACGCTGTTGATCAGGATGAAAGAGCTTACCCTGCTTCCTCTTGGCCACCTCAGGGGGGACAATGTGTAAGATTTCAAAAATGTGAGCCAGCAGGCTATCAGTGTCATCAGGGAACCATGAGTCTTCCCCAGATGCAGACCCAGGGTCACTGTCGTACCCCTCCTGCTGGTCCCCAGAGGAGTCAGAGTCCTGAAAAAGCTCCCCCTCCTCTAGGGAGTAACGGCCACCAAGGGCATCAATTCCCTCATCCTCCTAAGCAAAGAGGGAGGGCGTAGGAGCCAGGTGCCGCTTCTTGCCAGAGGCCTTACGTGGAACAGGCCTGGCAAGCTGCCTTTCAATGCTAGCCACACAAAGCGCCAGATGAGATTGTGACCCCCCCTGCTAGCATCCCCCTCACTGGGGGCTAAATGCAGGCGCGGAGGGATAGGCGTTGCCGAAGGGGGTGCTGAACTGGGAAGAGAAGCGGACAGCCCAGCCTGGGCCGCAACAATACCCTGGGCGCAAGGCACGCACACCGCGGCACTGTTACTCAAAGGGGATGCCCCGCACATGGCACACAGCCGGGATTGCCCCAAAGGACCCCCGAGCACGCTATCCCCAGAAGCCTCCATATGGTGATTAACACAGGCACAATAGGCCAGCACAGGGTAAGGGCTAATAAAAAGCCACCCGGGATGCCCCCAGACCAGGAAGGGGGGAGATGAGGGGGGGGAGTAGAACCGGGAGAAACCACAACCCCCAGTTGTCCCACCTGAAAAACATAAGCAAAAGGCACATAAACATTACTTGCCCCAAGTAAAAAGAACCCCCCCCCAAAGGGGACTCACGGACCAAGTAGACCAAGGATCACCAAGCCGCCAGACCGCAGGAGGAAGCGACACAGGAGGAGATCACCGCCGTGGCCCAGGGAGGAAGAGAGGCCCCAGACGTGCAGCAGACACAAAATGGCGCCGGCAGAAGAACCTTGAAGGGCGGGCCGCGGGAGGTCTATGCGATACGTGTCATCCCCCGGCCCCGCCCCCCTACCCGAAGAGCACGAAAAACGGCGCTCACGTGAACACTGTGGCCTCCCATACTTGCTCACACTGAGAGCTCCAAGGGACAGGAGGGCAAACTCTGGAGCCCTGCTATGGCTTTTACCCAGCGCTGTAAGAAATGGAGTAAAGGCACATGGGACAGGCATCAGATGAGCTGCTTGATGTTGGGTTTACAGTCTCATTAAGCAAGTACATAAACAAGTCCAAATATGCTTCCAAATCCTCTTCAGCCTGAAGGGATGTCCTTACTTACTAAGATGCGGGCACATCAGGGGTATCAAGAACCACAAGAAGGAGAAGCAGACCTCTATGTGAAAGGGTAATAATTAAAGTGATGGGAAAGTCAAAAGTTAAACATTAAATATTAGTTTAGCTTTCATTCAGTGGCTTTAGTGCTGTGCTCCTGCTCATGTCTGTCTCCTTTAGTGAGGAAAATCACTTCCTCATCCTTTCCTCATCCCTTCCCTCCTCTCTCCTTACATCACATCGCTGTTGCCACACCCACTGTTTCTCCTCATTTTCTCTATTAATCCCCAATGCTCTAATACTTTTAAATATAATTACAGTGTATTTTTGAAAACTGATTGAAGTTTAGGAACGTGTAGCCCAAGACAACAACCGGGCTTGCCTTAAGTTTAACTTTTAATCCGATATTGTCTGCTGCCTTTTCACTGCCACCGTTCCCATTAAAGAATCTACCGACCCAGTCAATCAGTTGCTATTGTCTTCCCCAATTACATTCTCCCCTCTCCTAGAGTAGGTGGGGCTTAGAGTATCATGAGTTCTGACCTACAGAGCCTCTGGGAGTTTGCCGCTCAGGTACACAAGTTTTGTTTTTTTTAGGGTGTTGTTCTGGTTTAAGGGTTATTCATTATCTTGCATGTTTGCTGCCCTCCAGGAGGGGGGGGGTCTCCTGTGTCTGGCCCATTGCCAGAGTGCAAGTACAGATTAACCCCCTGCTGTTTAATTCCTAGATGCATGGCCTAGTATCTGTGCTTAGGGATGGGTGGAAGTGACTTTGGGAAGTGGGGCCAAGGCGAGAATAAGTCCAGTAAACTATCCAAAGGTGGCATCTCCTGTGTTGGCTTGTGTACACAGAGCTAAAGAATCCATTTAACCGTTCTGCCTTCTCTTCATCCCCAGTGCCCATTTACCCATTATCATGAATTAGGGCACCTACCTTTTCTAATTTAGTTGTCTTTGAATTTATACCATACATTTTCTTTTACACTACGCAGGGGGGGGGGGGGGGGGGGGGAGCCAGGCACGTAGGCCATATGGGCTTGGCACTTAATGGTAGGAGAAGCAAACCCGTAGGGCCTACGCCAGCCCTGAGGTTGGGGAAGTTGGCCTTCATAAAAATCAGTGTTTTTGCCCTCCCAGACAGAAAATCTTTCTTACAGTTTATGTTAAATACAACTATATTGTGGTCATTATTACCATGATTTACACGGACTGTTACTTTTCCTATCAGGTCATCATTATTTAATATTACCAGATCCAAAAGAGCCTCAGTAGGTGCCTTCACGAACATATAGTTATCTGGTAGCAAGCTGAGGAATGGTCTTCCCTTGTAGTTTAAGCATCATGTCTCCATTCGATACCTGGATAGTTGTCTGTTTAGGCAGCTGACCCTCTATTTCCTCAGTTATTTTGGGGGGTCTATAGATTACACCAATTTGTATTTTAATATTGTTTTCTGTTTGGTGTTGTCGTGATCCATAGTGTCAGCAATTTTTTTTTCCAATACTGCTAGAAAATCTCAATGATACATACATTCTGTATGTTGCAAATAATGTGTGTTCTGTTACATTGCAGGCAGTTGTTCTCTGCATGTACTTAGAAGCTGGTGGCATTAACCTGCAAGAGCGCTCTGTGATCGAACTGGGTGCTGGCACAGGATTAGTAGGAATTGTGGCTGCGCTACTTGGTACGTATTTACATATAAAACTATAAAATAATTAGAAATAACTTTACAGATGCATAGTATGATAAGGCAATGAATAAAGTGAACCCGCCACTAGGTCTGACAATAATAATTTGTTAATATATTTATAAAATTAATTGTGGGAGTTTTTTTTAAGACCTATCGCCTTTGCAGGTAAGGTTTGTTTAAATATGCTAATTTTGACTGTAATATACAAAGCACTACTAAGATTATCCATCACTAGTATTGATGGTCTCCTCAAGTATCATTAGAGTGAAAATGATGCGCCTGAACATAAGATGCACCTAGGTTTTAGAGGAGAAAAATAAGAAAAAAATATTCTGAACCAACTGGTGTGCTAAAATACCTCCTCCTAATCACCCTTATACCAGGCAGCGTGCAAAATGCCCCCACCAATCAAATCATAACAGGCAGTGTGCAAAGTGCCCCTCACCACCCCATAACGGGCATCTTGCAGAACATTCCCCCCCCCCCCATTATAGGCAGAGTGGCAGAATATCCCCCAAATCTCCCCTATTATAGGTATGTGGTGGAATATCCCCCCCCCCAATCCCCTTATTATAGTCAGTGTGACAAACCACCCTACCCCTCCCCCCCAAATCCTCTATTATAGGCAGTGTGGCAGAACCCCCTCCATCACCAATTGGTGTTTACAGATACTTGGTGGTCTTCCCATGGAGTTCAAGGCATTTTTCTACTTTCCAGAGACCAAAACATGACAACTCCGATTGGCTTTCTGGGATGCCCCACAGTGTGAAAACCCCACTAGTTGCTCCTGTACACACCTTGAGATTCAATCCCATGGTGCTTTCGCTGGCCTCTGGCGGCATCCCCAGCACTGCTTTAGCTGATGTGCGCACCCACCACCAGCATCTGGCAATCATTTCTATTCAGAACTTCTTGCCGGACATAATTTTACACTGATGGGAGCCCACATATGCTCTAATGGGAGTGTGCATCGAAGTGAGTGAACAGCTGATCCTGGGGGTTTCACAATTCATTGATTGTTTAATTAAATTTATTGTTAGTCATCAGAGATGAACAAGGAATTCCTTTTGACATATACACAAAGCAACAGATGATTACAATTTACATAGTAATTGAATACAAGAGAAACAAACTACATTAAATACAGAGAATACATTGAGATAACCCTGTAATGTGGAGTCAAAACCCAAGTGAAATATCACACTCAGAAGGGTGTTGATTGCACAACTCGCAGACAGATTTATTCCTGTGTGACTCATTTAGCCCCCCCCCCCCCCCCAACTCCTTAAATGACCGCTTCCATTGATTGTATTTGTACAGGAATAACTTCATTTATTAAACTGATTATACGGGCTAAATGTTAAAACATATACATTATTGCAGTACCTGCCATGCAGAAGATTCATTCTAGTATACAGCTGAATAAAGCTATTGTTAGGACTTTCCTGTAGTCCAGCCCCTGTGATTAATTTATTCATGACCACTTCTTTTTTTTTTTAGCTTTGAGCGGTGGAACTCTGTCTATCCCTTTTACTGTACATCAGTCTGCGCGGGGCACAACAATGCCTGTGTCAGCAGGGCAGAACATCTGATCACTGTTTTTTTGTCTTTCTTTTCCTCCACTTCTTTGTATCAGACCACCTTTTGGGGATAAAAAAGGTAGTCCTGAAAAAATAAAATCCAGGGACTGGGCTACAAAAAGGAGCCGCATCTTGGCAACAACCACTTTTATGCAGCAGCCCCCTGGGATGAATTTTCTACATGTTGAGTAAGCAAACAATCATTTTTTTCACACTTAGCGTGGAACCCTTTAACTAATTCCAAATATAGACTTTTGACGGAAGCTGTGATTTTATTTTCCCAATTGATGGGTATTACCTGCCCATTTGTAAGCAACCTGTCGAGTGGAGTTTCTCCTAGCAACAGCTACGTAAAGTAATCTTATGTGAAAGAGAACCAAAACCATTGCTGCCTGGCCATGTAGTCCAGGGCTGTCAGATTTTCTCTTTCCGATGTGAGAATTCCCCTGATTTGCATTAATAATATACCCTTTCAGTGATCCCACAGTGTATGTGTGGCTGATATGCAAAACTGCGCCAGGCCTACCTGACTGTCTGGTGCAGGGGAAGTGGCTGCAGGAATGCTAAGGCAAACTTGCAATCTCGCACACTAGGGGCATCCCTACTAGCCAGACAGCATGTTAAAATCCTATGTTTTGGTCCACCGTAAGGGTGCTCAGCTATAATTTATATAATAATAATGTTATAATTTATTTCTGCCATTGAATGTGTTAGTTCAGGGTTTCCCTAGTCACTTTTTTGTCCATGTGCCCCCTGTTGTTGCCCAGCACTCCTTTTAAAATAACATTACGTGCACAGTAGTACATAGCGGGATGACTGTTCAAAGTGATTTAAATCCACAAATGACTTTTGGATTACATTCACTGTAAGAAGGGCAGGTCAGCTGGCACGGTGGTATGAGATTCCCCCTGCACTTTACAACATAACATTTTGTCTGTTTATCCAACATTCCTCCAACTCTCTCCTCTCTGTGGATTCTGCATTTGCAGGTGCTGTTGGATCCTGGGAGGTAAGGTAAGGGCACAGACTGAAAACGTTGTAAAGTGAGGGGCATCCCAAACAGCCATGCCTGCTGACCCGCAGGTTATATGCTGAAAACCTTTAAAAGTACATTTAAAACAGAACAAAACCATTTACCGAATAACTATGTCGGCTCTTACTGCTAGATGACATAGTCATGCCGAAGGAGAGCCCACGCGTGTGCCATTGCAGCGGAAAAGGTGAGTGAATAGCGGCACTCTAGGGGAATTCACACAACGGGGCATCCCAATTTGGGTGAATGAAATGAAAAAAGAAAGGTAAAAATAAGAAGGGGAAGGTTAGAAAGAGCTACAAGAGAAAGGAAATAAGTGGGAAAGAACAGTCAGGAAAGGATATAGAATAGGTAGTGGGAAGGAGGGCATGAAAGGAGAAGATAGAAACATAATAAAATGTGTAATAGAAGAAAGATAGACAGATGGCGAGATAGATATTCAACATCGTGAGAGATAGACAGGCAGATGGATAGGCAGATAGGTAGACAGGCAGATAAACAGACTGAAAGATAGATGGATAAATGGGTAGGTAGCTAAATAGACAGAACATAAAGATTGAGAGATGGATGGATAAACTGATAAACGGACAGATAAAAACCCGCTATCAAGCTGAAGGGGGCAGCAATGCTGCAGCACTACAATAAGTGGTTTATTATTTTTTCAAAGTCATTTATTGGTGGCCCAGCAATTTACAGCTGCCACAGCCATGCAGCAGAGGGTGGTCCTGAGCTGCTCTGCCATTGAATAGCTATTACACCTGGTATGCAGAGAAATTAGTGTGGGGGGGTTGTGAAGGGTATTAACCCTTTAAGTGCCAGCCTACCTGGAGTTTTTGTCACACTCTGTTGCCAGACCATTTTGCACTATTTTGCACTCCCCATGTTCAAATGTGATTTTTGAAGGAATTTCCAGGGATTTCCCAGGAAAATGATATATTGTTTTTTTCAGCAGAGTCTGAGCTTTAACATGAAATGTCTTGTTTGTCATTTTTTAGGTGTATTCTCAATATTTTTTGGCGAAATATGTGCAAAAAAATAAAAAAAATCAATTTTTTACAATTTGTAGTGTTTTTTTGTAATAAAAAATGTAAGTTTGTCAATAAAATCTTATTGCGTGTGAAACCCCAATTTCTCACAGTTACAGTGGTACCACATATGTATAGGTAAACACCTTTTCCTGCCCAGGAGACTCCCCCAAACTGAAACAGAGCTTTAGGGGATTTTCAGAAAAAACACAACTGTGATATGCGCTATGCGCACCTTGCAGTTTTTCCAGAAAAACAACCCTTTACATTTGAAATACCCCCCACAAACTATATATTCTCTGGAAGTACACACCTCAGGCTTTCTATTTGTACCAGGCTTGTTGATGTGGCCACAGTTTTCTAGAAGTAATCCCTCAATGTATTCTTTGGTTGCAAAGAGTTTCCCTAAAAAAAGGATAGAAAAGCAGAATCAAAGCCACATTTTCCTAAAAAAACTATATACAAACAAGAAAAAACAAGTATAATCTGAAAAAGCAACATCCCCCGAACAGAACAATACCCAACATGCATAGGTTCTGTCAAGGGAAGAGTTGCCAAACACCCCAAAGTAAAGCATGAACATAACGGTAATTTTTCTTGAAAATTTCAGCTCTGCAGACAAAGTGCGCACCTTGCGATTTTTCAACCAAAACAACCCTTTACATTTGGAATATCCCCCATAAACCATATATTCCCTGAAAGTACACATGTTAAGCTTTCTAAGCGTACCCAGCTTGTTGTAGTGGGCTCATCTTTCTGGAATTAATCCCTCAAAGAACTCTTTGGTTGCGCAGAGTTTCCCTAAAAAATGTATAAAAAAGCAGAATAAAAAACACCTTTTCCTAAAATATAAATATGCAAACAAGAAAAAACAAGCTAAGTCTGAAAGCGCAAGGTCCCCCGAACAGAACAATACCCAACATGCAGAGGTACTATTAACCCTTTTAATTGCCAGCCTACTTGAGATTTTGTCACCCTCTGTTGGCAGGTCATTTTTCCCCATTTTGCGCCATGTTTTGCATCATTTTTGCAGGAATTTTCAGGAAAATTATATATATATTTTTTGCAGCAGAGTTTAGGCTCTGAAATGTCTTGTTTGTAAATTTTATTTATTATTAATTTTATTTATTATTACGTAAAAAAAAAAAATAAAACTGCCTCCTTTATTTTAAATAAAAAATGTATTTGATTAGGGAAAACCATATTGCATGTGAAAGCCCCATTTCTACCGATTAGAACGGTACCACATATTTATCGGTAGCCCCCTGTTCCTGCCCAGGAGACCCCCCTAACTGAAACAAGTAATTTTTAACATTTACAAATAAAATACAACTACCATCCACACTACAAAGGGTTAAATCGAGAAAAAAAAATGACATAGGGTCCCCCCTCCCGGGAGGGGGGGGGGCATTTTTTTGGGGGATTTTTAAGGGTTAAAAATCCTTAAAAAAAAAAAGAAAAAAAATGACATGGGCCCCCCCTTACCCAAAGTAACCAGCCCGGGACCAGCTATGCAGGGTTTGGAGGAACAGGGCGCAGGGGCCAGCTTTTGTGGCCCCTGGCCCTGCAGGCTACATGCTGCATAGCCCGTGGGCCCGGGCTCTTCTGCCCCCCCCTGGGCTTTGGGGAGGCAGGTAATGGGGGTGCCGGGGGTTAATGGCAAGTCACCGGCTAGCGCAGGTGACTTGCCACCTCCCCCAGCCTTGTGAACTGGTATAGGGGTCATGGACCCCTTACCAGTTCACAAGGGGTTAAATGTAAAAAAAAAAACACAGACACACAAAGAGAAAAAATATTTTATTATTTTTTTTTTTAATACTTACCTCCCATCCATAGTGGAGCACTCTTTCAGCCTTTTATAGCTGCTGGATGACAGAAAACAAAAGGGTTAATTACAAAAAAAATGACATAGGGTTCCCCCTCCTGGGGGGGGGACCCCATTTTTTTTTGGGGAATTTTAAGGGTTAAAAACTATCATCTGACAGCTGAGAATGCTGAAGCCGGTGATCGGGGCTGGGATGACGTCATAGCCCCGCCCCAATAGGGGCGGGGCTTGGCGCGGAGACGGACCGGGATGACGTCATAGCCCCGCCCCAAGGGGGTGGTGCTTAGCGGCAAGATGGCAGCCGCCATCGAGGAGGAGAGAGCCTCCCGGGCTCTCTCCTGAAGATCGGTAAGTCCTGGGGGGCGATCGGAGGCCCCCCAGGTGAAGAGGAGGGACAACGGGAGCCAGCGCACATGGAGGTAAGTGAATGTCATTTTTATTTATTTTTTTTTACAGTTAGCAGCTGCTGCTGCAGAAGCTGGGGGGGGGGCGGCCTATTCCGGGGGCTCTCCTGGAGCCATCCGACCCCCCATGGGGGATCGGATGGCACCAAATTAAAGAGGAGACCCGGCTGGATCCAACGAGGGGTCAGGTGAGTATTTTACTGTTACATTTTTTTTACTGTGGGGGTTTCAAATCAGCTACGTGAGTCTCACGTAGCTGGCACTTAAGTGGAGTAGAGGCTGCTACGTGAGACTCACGTAGCTGGCACTAGAAGGGTTAAAGCAGACCTCCAGTCAAAAACAAATTTTAGTAAATTGTTTTCCTTCTAATTATCCATGGCATAAGCAGTTTGAGAGGGCTTAAAGTGGCCCAAAACCCACCCTGGAGTCTATAAGACAAGGCAGGCATACTTGTTCTCCCCGGGACATCCAGATTCGGGAGGCCCAGCTGTGTAAAACCCCAAGTTGGCCTGGAAACTCACCTTCTTTCGCAGTCCAACTGTGCATGCGCGAACAGCTGCTACATCCCCGCTATCTCTTTAGCGGGGGGCGTGTGCCCCGCCAGGCATTTTGTTAATAGCAGGCACTGCCACACTCCCTGTTAAAGGGTAGCGTGGGATGCATCCGCCAGCGCGCTCGGATCCACATGCCTTAAAGGAGTGAATGGCTGAGTGAAATCCAGCGATCTGGGGGGGGGGGGGGGTTCACACAGTGGGGCACCCCCAATAAGGGTGCCCCGGGGGCAAGAACCAAAACCCAGGATAGCCAAAATCCTGGGCTTTTGTCCTCTTTAACTCTTTAACATGCAGATGTTATGGAATGGAATGAAGATTATTCGCTCTTGAATTATATGGGGGTGGCTATCTTGCCACACACCTGATAGTCCAACTTGCACATGACAATTAGGGGGGTGCTGTGCCAGCATCAATTCACACCAAATTGAGAGAGATATATGCCTCATATATGCCTACAGCTGATGATTACTTAGCTGGCTGGAAATAAGGGATGATTACTGAGTGGCTCCGTTTTTTCAGAAGCAGATTTTTCACACATGGCAAGATAGCCAGCTATTCTAAACATCTGCATGGTGGTAATCCCTTTCAATAAGCTTTAGGGAAGCAATTTACTAAGCTTTTGATTTTGAATTGACTTTAAAAAAGCTACGAACAGCTTATTGCAGTGCCACTGCATGGTAGCCCCCTGAATCTGGCCACCCTAGGCCTAGGGTTGTAAAAAGGTGACTTTTATTTGTGCTTTTAAACAAGTAGACCCTCGCTATGGCATTGCAACAAACTTTTAAAAATTCAGATAAAGGCCAGTGTATATATTCTTAGTATACAGTACGTCCTGCTCCAAATCTAATACTTACAGTTGGGATATACTCCGCCAGATGGCGCTGGACTTCAGAGACATCGAAAATAGGCTCTCCCCAGAATTTCTCTGCAGTCTGGCTGCGAAGGACGAGAAATGGCTCTCTACTCGCAGGTGAGCGGGGCTATTAGCCCGTGGCCCTGTAGGACTATTCCCACCCGTTCCACTAGTAATATGCCTCCCAGCCTTGGCTGTGCTGGTCGGGTGAAGGTAGGCAGCACCGCTGTTAGGTGCTTAGGAGCGTTGCTCCAACGCAATCCCCCACCAAAGGGTAGGCGGTTCAGGCTTATGATGAGCCTCTATGGGATGCCCCTCCCGCACTAATGCCTCCTTGCCCCTGCCCATCGGTGGGCCCTGTTTAAGTGTCCGCTGTCCTCCCTCATCCTCCTTGTAGCCTTCGGGGGGAAAAGAGGGGGGGGAATGTAAATATGTATGCTATGCATTCTGTGTTTTACACCTTTTTTCCATTCTGTTTAGTCTTGTGTCAGCCGCCGCGCTGGCTTGTCTTTACTGTCTTTTTAAAATTGCCGCCGCCGCACACTGACTTGGTTCCGTGCTTGGCGACGGCATTACCTCAGGCGCTGGTGCGCCATCATTGGCTGCTTGCACGTTCTGGCTTCGCGCTCTTCGGGGGGCGGGGCCTCGAGGTATACCGACGCCATCTTTATCCTGCCTTTGGCCCATGCGCGACGGACCCCTACCTACCGCGGTCCGTAAGTGCCCTCGCGGGCGGCTTTATATCTTTCACTTTTGTTACTGTGTGCTTACAGGTCTTGTCTGCTTATGTCTTTCAGACGGGGCGAACCCTTTTTTGCTTCTCCCGGCCCTGTATTAGTATATAACTTGTAGGCTTTGTAAAAATAATACTCCCACTTCCCTAGCGGGTTATTGGGGCATCCGGTGTTGCTATATAGCGTTATTCCCTATCGGCGTATTGCGCCGCTATAATCACCATATGGAGGCATCCCAGGATAATGTGAGTGGGGTCCCTTCGGGACAAGACCGGCTGTGTGTAGTGTGTGGACAGCCTCATGCTGACACTGACAAGGCGTGGGTCTGTGTACCCTGTGCTGAGCAGGTGCTTGCATTGCAATCTGGCCTGCCAGTGGCTGCACCTCGTTTCACTTCACCTACTCCCCCAAGCTTAAACCTCACTCCTGCTGAGTTGCATACTAGTGGGGATTCTCAGCCTGATGTGTCTTCTAGACTGGTTACTGTTGAGCAGTTGATTGCTAAGTCCTTAGCGCGTAAGGCCACTGCTAAGAAGTGGCACTTGACGCCTAATGTCACTGTTTTCCCTATGGGCTATACCCTGTCTGATGAAGGGGAGCTCTTTTCTGATTCAGGCTCATCTGATGAGCGACCAAGGGGTCATGACGATTCTGGCTCTGACCCCTGGGTCCCGGATGACACTGACAGATTATTGACCCAGATTTTTGAGGTTCTGTCCATCTCTCTCCCTGTTGCGGCTCCCGGGCAAAGAGGGGAGCTTTTTCTTCCAATCCATTCCATACACTCCTTACTCTTGGGTCTCCTCCTCCTTGCTGATCACGTGACTGCAAGAAAGAAAACAGGTGAGGCCCTCCCGGCCCATAAGTAGCAGCTGCCCCTAATCAGATCAGTTTTTCTTTCTTGCAGTGGCAAGATGACTGACTGAAGATTCAGGTAGCTCTCAAGGTTTTTGGCAGCAAGCGAGGGACTGAACCCTGTCGGCTCTCTGCAGAGCCTTATTCCCACGGATCCCTCAAGACCCAAGTTTATGCCTCCACAGCATTGGCTGTTTTGGGGTCCGTGAAGGTAAGGCGGAAGCGCCGGGGTCTTGGGGCGCTTTACAGAGTGTATGCTCTGGGCTGCAGGCTTCTCAGAAAGCAAGTCAGCCGCAGGTTTTTCTCTGGTGTACCTGCTGAGGATGTTATTTATTTTTTCACCCAACCCTTCCTTCTTCCAGTAGGTAGACTTTATAAAAAAAAAAAAAGAAAAATGAATGAATTTTTTGTTGGTGTATATGCCCTTAAGAGGTCTGACGTCACACAGGGGGCGGAGTTATAACTGACCCACATGGCCTGTCTACTCATTTCTCCTTCTCTTGCGGAGGGAGGTGGAGGTTGCTAGTCTCTGTGAGCAGGTAAGAAGCGACGGCTCTCTTCCTCCCCTTAGGCAGATGCCTTCCCCCGTGTAGCAGCGCAGCCTAGGTGGACGCCTGGGTTTTTTAAACCCCCCCACCCCCCCGATACTCGTGGCTATTCCAGGCGCGCCGGGCGCCTCTCCCCCCATACCTCCCTTCCCTTCCCCTCTTCAATGTATTCGGATCACGGTCTTAGCATGACCGCACGGCGGGCGGCGGTTCGGGGGTCGGTTCAGCGGCCATGCTGTGGCCAAGAGCATTGCGTGTAGGGGGTTGTGAGTCGCAGGTGAGGCTGATTATTAATGTGTAGCTGTTTGCCTGTGTGTTTATTCTGGCATCTGCTTTTCAGGTGAAGACTTGCAGCAGGGTGAGTGGATCGTTTTATTCATGTTTTCTGTTTGCCTTTCATTGTTAATATATGTTTATAGAATGTAAATATTTGGCTCTGGTTAAAGATCAATTTTTATAAACATTTTTAAATATTTTTAAACGTTTTCCAAATGTTATTATTATTTATTATTTTTTATTATTCATCTTTAATAATTTTTTTATATTATTGCCTTATCGTGATTTATATTATTATTATTATTATTACTCTTATGTATAGGCTATTAAAAGTGAATCCATTTTTGAAAGAAAGTTGAAAAAAGGAGGAAAGAGATGAGTTATTAAATCCATTTTTTTCTCCTCTTTTATTTTTAGATTTGGAAGAAGGATAAAAAACAGGGTTGTGGTTCCTCCCGGTCCCTTTTTTAGGGGATTGGTTTAGGCTCGGGCCTCTTGGGTCAGTTGGCCTATATTAAAAAAAAAAAAATATATATATATATATATATATATTATAAAATTTATAAAAAAAAAACAAAACACCATGAGGGAGGCATCGAGGGGATAGCGATACGGGTATCCCTCTGGAGCAGGGCAAGATCTGCCCTTTGTGCAAACAGGATCCTCTAGGCAGTTTTGGCACAGTCTGTTCCGCCTGTGGTCCGGCCTAGATCACAACAGAGCGGTTGACCGAGTATCTAGCCCAGCGAGTGCTGGTGGGAGCAGGGCGGCTCATCCATCCCCTGTTTCCCCTCAAGGGGGAGAAGACGGTGAGGGGCACACAGATATTGCTCACAGGCTGGATAATCTGGAAAGACAGTTGTCTTTTGTTTTGCCAAGGAAGGCTGCATATAAGAAAAGACATCTAGAACCTGTGGCAGAAGAAGATATGTTTGCCTCCTTTGGAGAAGAAGAGGATGAGGATTATATGGACGAGCAGGCGTCTGAGGGTGAGCTGCGATCCGATGAAGATCCTCTCCTTGTGGATGAGACAGAAGGTCTACTGTCGGCGGTTTTTGATACCTTGAATATCTCCCCTCCTGAGGTAGTGAAAAGGAGAAAAGATGATCTGTTTAAGCCTGTTAGGCAAAAGCAGGTGTTCCCGGAACAACCACACTTTTCTAAAATGGTTCTTAAGGAGTGGGAAAATCCTAATAAATTACCGGCTGTTCCTAAAATCCTAGATGTCAGGTATCCTTTCCTGTCAGACATGAGCAAACTTTGGTCTTATCCGCCTGATGTGGACTCTCCAGTGGCAGGGTTGTCTAACACTTCAGTGATGCTATCCGCTACTATGGGGTCCCTTAGAGATTCCTCAGAAAGGCGTATGGATCAGTTGGCCTGCCATGCCTTCGCCATGATAGGCTCCCTTCTCCGCCCGGTTTGTGCCACGGCCATTGTGTCCCTGGCTTCGAGAAAGAAGATGAAGAAGAATCTAGCCAGGGCCAAGTCGCGAAGGCTGTCACAGGAGTCTAAGGACTTTAAGGACTGCTTGGACTTTAATGCATTTGCCATTACTGCAATGGAAGATGTGGTCAGGCTGGCGGCTAGAACCTCTGCGCTCCTTGTGGCCTTGCGCCGCTCACTATGGCTTAGACAATGGTCGGCGGACGCCGCCGCTAAGAAGGCACTGACGGATCTACCCTTTGTAGGGAGCAGACTTTTTGGAGAAAAGCTGGACGGTATGGTTAAAGACGGCAAACTGCCTCAGAGGAAAAGGACGACTAGGCCTTTTAAGAGGTTCTCATCTTTTCGGCCCTTTCGGAGAGGCAGAGGGGCTTTTCAGCCTTGCTCCCGTAAAGATTTTTGGGGCAGAGCACGTAATAGAGCGGGAGGGGCCAGGAGAAGTAGGCCTAAACCTCCAGCCAAGTCCACTCCAGTATGAGGGGGCGCCCTCACCCGAGTGGGTGGGGGGACGGCTTTTGTATTTTGCTCATATCTGTGGATCCAAGAGGTAGTGTCCTCAGGTTACAAAATTGAGTTTGCAGCCAGACCGCCCGCAAGGTTCCTTCGGTCAGGGGCATCCCGGAACCAGTCAAAGTTAGATGCCCTGTCCGTTCAGCACCTCCTTCAAAAAGGGGTGATTTGTCGAGTACCCCTTCAGGAAGAAGGTCAGGGGTTTTATTCCAACCTTTTTACAATCCCCAAAAAGGACGGGTCGATTCGTCCCATTTTAGATCTGAAGGATCTCAACAGATATATCCGCGTGAAGCATTTCCGCATGGAGACGTTGAGGTTAGCTTTAACAGTAGTTCGACCCGGGGATCTGATGACTACCATAGACATAAGCGACGCGTATCTGCATGTGCCAATTTTTTCGGGACATCAAAGATTCCTGAGGTTTGCCCTGGAAGACAAGCATTTCCAGTTTGTGGCACTCCCATTCGGGATGTCCTCGGCTCCAAGAGTATTCACCAAGGTTTTGGCAGGTCTCATGGCAATTTTCAGGAGCCAGGGGATTTGTATTGTCCCCTATTTAGACAATCTTCTAATATCAGCCGGATCGCAGCAGCAGATCCTGAAGGACACGCAGACGGTCCGATCGACTCTGGAGGAATTCGGCTGGGTGATCAATTACCCGAAGTCTCATATCACTCCGGCGCCAGTAAGAAACTTCTTAGGTATGATTCTGGACACTGTCCAAGTCAAAGTGTTTCTACCAGGACAGAAGGCGCGAGTGCCAGAGTGCTTCCTGGCTGGCCGGCAGCCGACCATTCGGCTGGGTATGAGGTTGATAGGCCTGATGGTAGCCTGCTTCGAGGCGGTACATTTTGCCCAGTTTCACATGAGGCCCCTTCAATGGAATCTGTTGGCAAGCTGGGATCGAGCCCCACAGTCGCTGGATCAAGTGTTTGTACTAACGCCCTCGGCAAGACATTCTCTTCTGTGGTGGATGGACCCTCTTCACCTGTCTGTGGGCAGATCCTTCTTGACCCCACAGTGGCAGATTGTTGCCACGGATGCCAGTCTCACAGGATGGGGCGGCGTTTGGCAATCTCAGAAATTCCAGGGTCAGTGGGGGTCGAAAGAGAATCAGCTTCCCATAAATATATTGGTATTAAGAGCCATCGGGTTAGTGCTTCAGTATCTGACCCCCTGCTTGAAGGGGCAGGCAGTCCAGGTCCAGTCGGACAACCGGACGGCGGTAGCCTATATCAATCATCAGGGGGGTACCCGGAGCAAGGGTGCTCTACTGGAGGTAAGCCGGATTCTGATCTGGGCAGAGGAAAGTGTTCCCTGCATCTCGGCAGTTTACATCCCAGGGATAGAAAACCAGGAGGCCGACGCTCTGAGCAGGAAGGTCCTGCGTCGGGGGGAATGGTCCCTCAGTCGGAAGGTTTTCCAAGCCCTTTGTCGGCGCTGGGGGGCGCCCGGAAGTGGATCTCTTTGCATCCAGACACATTCACAAGCGGACAAAATTCATGTCCCTGTCAAGGGACCCTCTGGCCATAGCCACGGACGCCCTCTCAGTCCCTTGGACAAGGTTCAAGCTTCTGTACATTTTTCCCCCGTTTCTGCTTCTGAGTCGAGTGCTAAGAAGGATAATTCAGGAAGGAGTACCCACCATTCTAGTAGCTCCTCATTGGCCAAGAAGAAGTTGACATAACAAGGATGGCGGTAGACCAATGGCATCTACCGGTCGAGCCAGATCTTCTCACTCAGGGGGCGCTTCGGCACCCGAATTTAGAGATGCTGGCTTTGACGGCTTGGCTATTGAGACCGCGGTCCTAGCAGAGAAAGGATTATCAGCTAAGGTCATTCATACCATGATCCAGGCCCAGAAGAAGTCGTCTTCCATGATTTATTACAGGGTCTGGCGGTCATTCATATCCTGGTGTGAGGCTAGGAAATGTTCATGCAGAACGTATTCAATTTCCAGAATTCTAGAATTTCTTCAGGATGGCTTAGAAATGGGCCTACGATTAAGTACCCTAAAAGGGCAGGTATCGGCCTTATCTATTTTTTTCCAGAGGTCTATCACTTGTAATAGACTCATTAAAACTTTTTTTCAGGGAGTCACTCATGTCCGTCCACCACGCAAGTCTATATTACCGGTGTGGGACTTGAATTTGGTGTTGACGGCTCTGCAGGGCGCTCCCTTTGAACCTATGATTGACGCTCCAATGAGCATTTTAACACTTAAAGTAATTTTTTTAGTGGCAGTTACTTCTGTGCGGCGTATTTCGGAGTTAGCCGCCTTATGTATGAAGTCTCCTTATTTTGAGTTACATAGAGACAAGGTAGTTTTTCGTTTTAAGCCTGATTTTTTACCTAAGGTTGTCTCTCCCTTTCACCTTAATCAGGAGGTAATTCTACCCTCCTTATGCCCAGTTCCTGCTAATGCTAAGGAAAGGGCACTTCATTCTCTAGACATGGTTAGAGCCATCAGGTATTATTTGGCAGCTACAGATGCCTTCCGCAAGACGGATTTTCTTTTTGTCATTTCAGAAGGACAAAGAAAGGGGCTTCCGCCAGCTAAGACCACTATCAGTAAGTGGATTAGGCAGGCAGTAGCTAGAGTTTACTCGGCCAAGGGAAAGGAACCCCCTTTGCAGGTCACGGCCCAATCCACTAGGGCCATTGGGGCTTCTTGGGCTTTTCAACATCAGGCTTCGGTGGAACAGGTTTGCAAACCTGCCACCTGGTCTTCGGTGCATACATTCACCAAGTTTTACAAGGTAGATGTTAGAGCCTCAGCTGACGCTGTTGTGGGTTGGAAGATTCTTCAGGCAGTAGTGAAGTGAACTACCTGTCGTTTCTGCGTTGGAGGATCCCGCCCATAGATGGCACTGCTTTTGGAGATCCCAAGAGTAAGGAGTGTATGGAATGGATTGGAAGAAAAAACGCAATTATGTGAGGTACTCACCTGTAGAATAGTTTTTTCTGGGAATCCATTCCATATACCCCGGCCCACCCTTTTTGGGTCATGTTATCTTCCGATGTTTTTCTGATGGGGTGTTAATCCATTTTTTGGTTATTAATTCATAGTATGAAAAAAAAAAAAGATAATAAAGATATAAAAATATAAAAAGGGGGGGCGTGGCCTGGCGCTGGAATGGAGTAGCTGCACTGGTGTGAGCTCCTGACCACATCTGGGCTTTTTTGTCATTCACGAGGCAATTTGGCAACCAAAATACCCTGAAATATGCCGGGGAAGAAGAGCAAGAGGCGCGTCTCGGGCTAGTGGCGGCAAGAGCAAGGGACCGGCGGCTTACCTGGATCTGCTGGCAAGAAGCGCGGGGAGATGCCGGCGTCACCGCCCTCGTCGTCGTCCTCCTCGGCGGGGGCATCGGCCGGTGAGGAGGAGTTTCGCTGGGCGGAGGCTCGCGGCGCCGACTGGGGAACCGAGGAGCGGTCTGTGGGAGGTGAGAGGACTGTCCCCGCCGCGTCCCGCGGAGTGAAGGCGGCGGTCCCACCAGTCAAGATGGCGTCGGGAGTCGGAGAGAAGAGGACATCCCCCGCCCCTTCCAGCATGCATGCTGCGGCGGCGAGAGACCCCGCAGCCTCCGATGCGTGTGACACTGACGTGGGCCCCCACCGCTGGGGTACCGGGGGCATCCGCGCTGCGGGGAGACAGCTCTGCAGGAGCCCGGGCAAGATGGCGGCAGCGACAGGGAGATGACTGGCGGCTGGCAGCAGCGGAGGTATGAGGGGGGGGCGCTATGACCCCAGAGCGGGGGGGGGGGGGAGGATGGCCAGTCACCCACCAGCATGGGTGAGGGTGGAGGGATGAAAACACCCATAAACGAGCCCCAGCCATTACAAGCAGCTAAATGGCGGGAGACTGCCATTGACAGACTGGGGAGATTCGCTTTTCTCCCTGACATGAGGGATCCGGAGAGACCGTTATCCCCTAATGAACCACGGGGGCCGCCTTGCACTTTCCGTCCATTGCAGGGGGATGCTCTTTCACAGAGAACCCCAAGGTCCAGAAGCCGCTCCAGGGCGGGGAGGGAAAGGGGCCCCAGCCATGGCCAAGCGACAGCTGCACGTGCGGCGAGAACATCCAGCCCACTGCAATTACAACCCCAACATGATCTCTCTGGGGCATGGTCAATTCAGGGGGATACAGCCACCCTCAGCTCCCCGACCATGTTATCCTTCACGCAGGAGGAGCCCTACCATCCTATTGAGGAGTTTTCTCTGACAGAGGAGATCGCGCTCCCACCCCCAGCCGCCTCATTTACGCGGTCCTCACCACGGGTTTCAAGAGAAGTTGCTGAAGCTACGATGCACGCCGGAAATATACACAGAGAAACCCTCTCATTTTTAAGGTCCATCCCCACCAGAGCGGATTTTGAGGCGCTCATAACTAAATATGAGATGGCATACAAAAAAGACATCGCAGAGGTGAAGGGCCACCTCCGGGCTCTCGACTCCAAGGTCACATCCCATCAATCAGCTAATGAAGCGGCTATTGCAGACCTGGCGAAACGCGTAGAGGCACAGAATACGCAGATTCTTCAGCTCCAATTACAACACGATGACTTGGAGAATAGGCACCGGAGAAATAACCTGCGACTCCGTCGCATACCGGAAGCCTCCACGGGAGAAGACGTAAAGCAGATTATCACCACCATATTTAACAAGCTACTTGACAGAGACATCGATACCCCGATTGAGATCGACAGAGCCCACGGGGCCCTGGGTCCACGAAACCCGGACCCGGCGCGCCCGAGAGATGTGATATGCAGGGTCCACTTCTACAAAATTAAGGAGGAAATATCTCGGAGGGCCTGGAGGCATGGGCCGGTAGACTTTGATGGGGCTAGCATACAAATCCTCCCTGACCTCTGTAGACGTACACTACAAATGAGGAGAATGTTGCGGCCAGTGCTGGACGTTATCAGGGGCACAGGAGCCTCATACCGCTGGGGCTTCCCCTTTCACCTAATAGTGACTAGGACCCGTGAAACGTTCTTCCTCAAAACGCACCGCGATTTGGATGGACTTTTCTCCTTCTTGGGTTGTGACCCGATCCAGGCTCCAAACTGGCTCCTTCCAAATGCAGAGCCAATCCCTCAGAGGTCAAAAGGGGCACCCCCGCGCAGATCTAGAGCGTCCAGACCCCGAATAAAACATGAGGGACGCGCCGGACCCACAGACAGCGAGCCTTGATCTTCTACCGCATGGTTACGCAGGAACTGTTGTGATAATTAAGTTCGCTTTAGAGTTGTAGTTCCGTGTTTGTTTTCCTGGTTTTTGGAACCAATTGCTCAGGTGATATCCTTTTTTATTGTGCCCGGTAGGTCTGGGAGACAATTACTCCAGATTCGTCGCTAGACACAAACCCCCATTTAGGCCGGTATCAACTCCCCTCCGATAGGGGGAGAGCTGATCCCTAGAGCAGTTGCTAAATAGTACATACCCCCCTGCCCGGTTTGGGCATTTGCACCGTTTTGTTTCTTTGTCGCCCTTCCCCCCCCGATAACCCTTCCTGCAAACCCCAACCCTCAATCGCTAAGACCCTCCTTTGGCCCCGAACCGTTCCTCTCCTCCCCCTCCTACTTGTACCTTCCTCCACAAACCTTCCCGGTGGGGGCCATTGGCTGGCCTCGGGCAACTTAAACTACCCCGTAATGGGGGAGGTGTTGATTAGCTCTTTCAACATGAAGGGCCTTAATATTCCCGAGAAAAGAACAAAAATTTTGTATGACCTTCACAAACAGAAAGCTAAAATAGTTCTTTTCCAGGAAACCCACTTCAAGACGGACCACATCCTTAATATCCGTGACAGATACTACACAACATGGCATCATTGCTCCAACCCGGAAGGGAAAACAAAGGGTGTATCGATAGCACTCCACAAATCGCTCCCCCATGAGACCTTAGATGTAAAGGTCGACCCTCAGGGCAGATTTCTTTTTCTTAGTTAGATTGTTCAATAAGATTTACACTATTGCAAATTTGTATGCCCCCAATACAGATCAGATTAAATTTTCTATACAGACCCTCAAATTATTGGAAGAATTTGCAGAGGGAGTGATTATTGTTGGGGGGGACTTGAATGTCCCTCTTAACCCCTCGATTGATACATCCTCCGGGAGGGCGTCCGTGTCGTTGGGCAGCATCAACAGCCTGAGGAAAGCGATAGTCAACCTCCAATTAATCGACACTTGGAGGGTTCTCAATGGCCTCTTTTTTTCTCACATACAGCTGGATCTTATAGCAGGATTGACTACCTGTTCATAAGCCATCATGCACTTGATTGGGATCCCAAAGCGTGGATAGGACCCATTTTGTGGTCCGATCACGCCCCGATCTTCATCTCTTTAACCCTACCCAGCCTCTCTCCCTCCTGTTGGTCGTGGAGACTTAATGACAATCTGCTCAACGACGCGGTCTGCTCCTCTGCGGTGGAACGGACAATAGAGCATTTTCTTGAAGACCACAAAACTGATTCAACCCCTTTGCCCATCCAATGGGAAGCCCTGAAATGTGTTCTCAGGGGGGAGCTCATTAAGCAGGGATCCAGAATTAAAAGGGAGAAAACTGCACTTATTAAAAAAACCTTGAATGATATTTACGCCCTGGAAGTAGAACATAAGACCAAGCCCACCAATCTCAAACTATTGGAACTTCAGGAAGCAAGGGCGAAATTGCAAAAATTATATAACCAATCTTATCTGGGTTATAGGGACAGGGGCAGGGCCCAGCTCTACAGACTGGCAAATAAATGTGGCCGTATGTTAGCTAGAACCCTCCACCCACGGCCTACAGCTTCGTACATACCTGTTCTTAAGAAGCCTGATGGGTCATTAGCACAGGCCCCCTCAGACATAGCAGCCACTTTCAGGGAATTTTACAATTCCCTCTACAATATTCATAACCCCTCCAATTCCCTCTTAGGTCATGGGGCCTCCTCTTCAGCGATAGATGAATATATAACTAGCACCCCACTGCCTGCAATTTCCTTAGAGGAAGCTGAATCCCTGGAGTTGCCGTTCTCTGACCAAGAGGTAGCCCGTGCAATAAAAGACTCACCAGCCGGCAAGAGCCCGGGTCCAGATGGATATTCCCCCAAATTCTACAAACACTTCGGGGCCCGGTTGACTCCCTTCTTAACGAGGGTTTTCAACTCCATAGGTGGGAACTGCCCTTTTCCTAAACAATCTTTAGAGGCCACAATTTCGGTCATCCCCAAACCGGGGAAGGACACCTCAATCTGTGGTAACTATAGACCGATTTCGATTATTAACATTGACCTTAAACTATATGCAAAAATCATAGCCTTAAGGCTGCAACCGCTGCTCCCGGACAGGATTCATTTGGACCAGGTGGGTTTTGTGCCGGGGAGAGAGGCCAGGGACAACACTAATAAACTGTTCACCCTGATTTCACACATTTCCTCCACAAAGACTCCGGCTTGCCTTCTCGCATGTGATGCGGAGAAGGCGTTTGATAGGGTGGACTGGGCTTTTATGTCGGCCACGATGAGACAAGCTGGTGTTGGCCCTGGCCTCCTCTCCAAGATTATGGCCCTGTACAATAGTCCTGTTGCTAGGGTTAGAGTTAATGGACTTTACTCAGCCCCATTTCCCATAAGCAACGGCACGAGACAGGGGTGCCCCCTTTCCCCCCTTCTTTACATTCTGACGATGGAGCACTTAGCCATAGCCATACGTAACAACCCGGATATCAAGGGCATACAAATCGCGGATAACCACTATAAAACATCTCTGTTTGCAGACGACTTAATGCTACACGTAACATCCCCACATATTTCATTCCCAGTTCTCCTAAAGGAATTTGAACGCTTCAGCGCGGTAAGCAATTTCAAAATTAATTTCTCCAAAACTGAAGCGCTCAACCTCTCCCTCCCTCGCCAGGAGGTATGCCAATTAGAAGCAAACGGAAATCTCAGGCCATCAGGTACCTAGGCATTCAAATACCGGCAGACCTCTCTAAGATATACGAATTGAACTACTCCCCTCTTCTAACTAAAATAGGACTGGAACTAGAAGCATATACGAAACAACCAATTTCCTGGTTTGGTAGGGGCAATAGCTTTAAGATGGATATACTCCCAAAGCTCATATATGTCTTTCAGGCGGCCCCGATAGGACTACCCAGCAGTTTCTTTAAAAGATTGAAGTCAGCGTTCTCGAAATTTGTGTGGGGGTCATCCAAACCAAGGATAAGACTCTCAACTCTTTCCAGGGGCAAAGGGGAGGGGGGCATGGGACTTCCCGACCTGAAAACCTATCATACGGCCGCGGTCTTGCAGAGGTTGGTAGACTGGACTCGCAGAGGGAAAGAGAAACTCTGGCTCCAAATGGAGAAATCGCTCTCTCAGTTCAATCCCACCTCAATCGCATGGGCTGCCCCTTTAACTAAGTCTCAAAAGGGGGCTTTACCCTTCCTCATGCAACAATTCCTAGAAATCTGGGACCCCCTATAAAACAAATACAACCTAGTTCGCAGACCCGGCCCACTTACACCAATCTTCGACAACCCAGCATTTGAACCGGGAATATTATCAAGGAGCTTCCTCATTTGGGAGGCTTCCGAGGTAACCACAGTGGGCCAGGTGATGCAAAATGGGGCTATTCCCTCTCTAGATGACCTTAAGGCCAGAGCTGGGGACAAACGCATCTCATGGCTATTGCATAGACAGCTACATACCTTCTTAACCTCTAATAACATGGCTGAAAGGGCCAGGATGCCCCCCACAGAGCTGGAGTCACTGATTATGCAGGATACCCCCCCCCCCCCACCCACACGATTTACGGGCTCTATTCTCTCCTCACTAAATCATACCACTCGGGGCCTCCCAAATACATAGAAAGATGGGAAAGAGAATTAGGTCTTACATTTTCAGAGGTTGACTTGACTAAAATATATGCCTGCACCCTCAGCTCATCAATAGCCACCTCCATTAATGAGCGTAATTATAAAATTCTAACCCGCTGGTATAGGTGTCCAGCAGATGTTCACAGATTTGCTGAATCAACTCCTAATAAAGGTTGGAGATGTCAGAAGGAGGTGGGGAATATGACCCACATTTGGTGGGGCTGTCCAAGCATAAAATCCTTGTGGGACGAAATCTTCTTTATTTACGGACGGGTATCGCGTAGCTCCATCACCAACACGCCCCAACTGGCACTTTTGTCACTGTCCCCTAACTCTGTAGCTAATGCTAAAAAAGATGTACTGCGTTTATTTTTTGGCGGCCATGAGAGCAATTGTCCCAAGGCATTGGAAGAAAACAGACCCCCCCACATTGGCAGAGTGGGTGCAGGAGCTGGAGTCTATTCGCTATTTAGAGAGCTTAATTACTAACGAAATGAAATCCACCAATAGGTACTTGACGACCTGGGCGAGTTGGTTGGATTACCGGGACACGCGCCTGCCAGCCCTATTGCAAGCAAACGAGTAGATGCTGGATGGCCACCCTATTGTGGCCCAACCGCCATCCACCCAACTATCTTGGATCATCCAAACTGTCAGTGCTGGTCCGAATGACCCACGTTATAAGTGTATAAGATACTAGATTCACCCGTCAACCAACAGTTAGCACTGGTCCCACGAGTCGTTTACCGGACCTCGCCCACCCCCGTCCTCCCTCTCACCCCCCCCTTCCCATAAGTGGAGAGTTCTCTTATCCCAACCCCTGGAACAACCGGGTTGCATGTTAGCGCCTTACAAATTGCTTTTGTGTGTCCTTACGAGTAACAGAGGTACGGCTCTGATAGAGTACCCGCTAATCAAAAGTTTCGTTGAATGGGCTAAACAGCGCTGTAAGCGAGTTACTCCTTATGTCATATTGTTCAGCTGTGTATAACGTTGCCTATTCCCCCCCTCCCTTGCCTTCCGTATCCCCCCCTCCTCCCTCCCCCCCACATGTTGGAAAAGGAAAAGTAATAGATCTTAATTTTGAGAGCATTTTTTTTGGTTGCGTTTGATGTGTAGTAACATGGACTCTTATTAGGGCCTCCCGGCCTGTCTCTAAATTATTTTACTGCTTTTTAAGTAAACTGATCTGATTAGGGGCAGCTGCTACTTATGGGCCGGGAGGGCCGCACCTGTTTTCTTTCTTGCAGTCATGTGATCAGCAAGGAGGAGGAGCCCCAAGAGTAAGGAGTGTATGGAATGGATTCCCAGAAAAAACAATTCTACAGGTGAGTACCTCACAGAATTGCGTTTTTCCATACGGCAAAATCACGTTTGGAATTTCCCGAGCAGGCACATTTCCATGACTTTGTGCTCAATGAATGGGAGCACCCCAGTAAACTTCCCGGGGTTCCAAAAAGTTGGGATAGGAAGTATCCCTTTCCGGCTGAGGTGGTTAAATGTTGGGCATCCCCCCGAGGTGGATGCCCCGATCCTAGGGCTATCTAACACCTCATGCATCCCCCTGACTCTACTACCCTGCGGGATGCTGAGGACCGGCGCATTGACCAGCTGGCATCCCACGCCTTTGCATGTGCGGGGACGGCGCAGCACCCGGTCTGTGCCTCTGCCATTACTGCTGTGGCCACTAGAAACCTTATCAGAAATATGCTTGATAGAACCCCTGATGATTTGCCTTGTGAGGTGTTTAATGCACTCTCCAGTTGTGATGTTTTTGTAAATTTTGTCCTATCAGCATTGGATGACACCATCAGAATGTGTGCCATTCTGCCCTCGTGGTGGCTATACACCGCTCGGTTTGGCTGCGCCAGTGGGCTGCTGACAACGCTGCCAAGAAGGCCCTCACTGGGTTTCCCTTTAAAGGACTGCGTCTGTTTGGAGATGGCCTAGACCTTTTTGCTAAGGGAGGCAGGTTACCCCAGCACAGGTGGCAACCTTGGCCCTTTCGGGGTCTGGGTTCCTTCTCCTCCCCTTACCGTGGTGCAAGACAGGGAAGGGGGTGTCTTTCCCTGGGACCCGGGGAGATTTCTGGGGTAGAGGCAGAGGACATGGACGTCCTGGCTCCTCCTGGGGTCCCAAAGCTAAATCTTCTCCCAAGCCCCCTCAGGCATGATGGGGCGCCCTCACCTGTCCCGGTGGGGGGGTGGCTGCAGCACTTCACTCACGTCTGGAGGCTTCATGTCTCAGACCGGTGGATTCAGGAGGTAGTGTCCTCCGGTTACAAGTTGGAGTTTGCTGCCGATCCCCCTCCAAGATTCATCAGATCTCGGATTTCTCAGGACCCTGTGTCAGCTCAGGAGCTAGTGCAAGCAGTGCAAGGCCTCCTGGAGCTGGGGATCATCTGCCAGGTCCCCTTAAGAGAAAAGGGCAAGGGCTTTTATTCCAACCTATTCACAGTACCCAAAAAAGATGGTTCAGTCAGGCCCATCCTGGACTTGAAGATCCTCAACAAGTTTGTCAGGGGCAGGCACTTTCGCATGGAAACTCTGCGCTCTGCCATCAGTTCCCTGCGCCAAGGGGATTTCATGACTTCTGTGGACATCAAAGATGCTTATATTCATATTCCTGTGTTCCCAGGTCATCAAAGGTTCCCCAGGTTCGCTCTGATGGATCAACACTACCAGTTTGTGGCCTTGCCCTTCGGCCTCACTTCAGCTCCCAGGGTGTTCACCAAGGTGCTGGCTGGCGTGATGTCTCTGCTCAGATGTCAGGGTGTCCGCGTGCTTCCCTATCTGGATGACATTCTCATCACTTCCCAGTCTCTACATCAGGCAGAGTTGGATACTAGCTGGTGGTGTCCAGTCTGGAGTCATTTGAATGGGTGATCAACCACCCCAAGTCCTCACTGTCCCCTTCCTTGGTAACTCCATTCCTAGGAATGAATCTGGATACAGTTCAGGCAAGAATCCCTCCTCAACAGAAGGTGGACAGTCTGATTGCACAGGCTCAGTCCCTCCTAGCTTGTCCCCATCCCTCCATCAGGCAAGGGATGCAGCTGGTGGGCCTGATGGTGGCATGCTTCGAAGCGGTCCCTTATGCTCAGTTCCACTTGAGGTCCCTGCAACTTCACCTATTGTCAGTATGGGACAAGAACCCAGCGTCCCTGGACAGGGTCTGTGTGCTCTCCCCCCTGGTCAGGGGGTCCCTCTCGTGGTGGATGGACTCAAGGAACCTGTTGGGGGGCAGATCCTTTCTTGCCCCTTCCTGGAAGACTGTCACCACGGATGCCAGTCTGTCAGGTTGGGGGGGGTTTCCTGGAAGTCCCTGCGGTTCCAGGGGAGGTGGGGCCCTCAGGAGGCCCACACACCTATCAATGTCTTGGAACTGCGGATGATCAGGCTAGTTCTGGCTCACTTGACTACTCACCTTCGGGGCCTGCCTGGTGCGCTTGGACGACCAGACGGCAGTTGCCTACATCAATCATCAGGGAGGGACCCGGAGCAAGGGGACCCTCCAAGAAGTGTCTCTGATCCTGACTTGGGCGGAGGCCAATGCCCCCTGCATAACAGCTGTGTACATCCCGGGGGTGGAAAACCGCCTGGCGAACTCTCTGAGCAGGGGGACATCTCGCCAGAGAGAATGGTCCCTATGCAGCAGGGTGTTTCAATCTCTGTGTCACCGTTGGGGCCAACCAGATGTGGATCTGTTTGTGTCCCGCCACAATCACAAGCTCCCAGCTTTTGTCTGTCTGTCCCAGGATCCTCTGGCCTTGACCTCGGATGCCCTAGCAATGTCATGGCAGGACCTTCAGTTCCTGTATGTCTTCCCTCCAATCCCCCTGCTGGGCAGGTTTCTGCGCAAGATTGCTCTGGAAAGGGTGCCAGCAATTCTAGTGGCCCCCAGGTGGCCAAGAGTGTGGTTCGCAGACGTGGTACAGCTGGCGGTAGATCAGTACGCTCTGCCCTTGGTGCCAGATCTGATCATTCAGGGCTCACTACGCCATCCCAATTTACAAACTCTGGCTTTGACGGCTTGGCTGCTGAAACCTCCATCTTGATGGAGAAGGGGCTGTCTTCCTCGGTTGTGGATACTTTGATTAAAGCTAGGAAGAAGTCTTCATCTTCCATTTATTACAGGATTTGGTGTGCCTACATTGACTGGTGTGAGTCTAAGGCTCTTCCCTGTCGGGTTATTCTAAGCATACAGTACGTCCTGCTCCATATATAATACTTACATGTGGGTAATCCTCCGCCAGAGGGCGCTGTTCACTGCAGACATGCAAAAACAGGCTCCTCCCGGCCCTTCATATACCCAGGGACCTCCCACAAATCCCCAGATTTCTCTGCAGTGCTGACTGCGAAGACATGAAGTATCACTCTCTCGCAGGTGAGTGGGGCTTTTACAGCCTGCGGCCCTGCAGGACTATTACCACCCATCCTCTTTGATAAGGATGTGCCTCCCAGCCTGGGCTGCGCTGGTTGGGTGAAGGTAGGCAGCACCATGTGTGCTCACGGAGCTACGCTCCACCGCAATCCCCCACCATAGGGTAGGCGGTTTAGGCCGATGGTGAGCCTCCAATAGATGCCCCTCCTGCATTGCTGTCCGTGCCCCTCATAGCAATGAACCCTGGGTGCAGGTTCGCCTTCTCCCTCGCTTCCTCCCGTAGCTCGGGAGAAAAGAAGGGGGGGGGGGTATGTATGTGGCGGTCCCAGCGTAATGTTATACACGTTTATGGCCGTTGCTTTTTTCTTAAACTTGGGTGTCAGTGCCGCGCTCCTTGCTTCACATAACCCTTGTCTGGTTGCGCGCGTGTGTGTCCTTTTTATTTACAAGAAGTGTGCAGCCCAGGCGGCAGCATCATTCTCTAGTTTTGAGAGCAATCTCCTTAATTACATTCTGTATGTGTGTCCTATCCACTGCTGTCATTGACGTTGCTCTGGTTAGAGCTTCGCGCTCTTTGGGGGAGGCGGGACTTGGCATGATGCGCCCCGCTTCACGGTCAGATCAGGCCCGCCCCTCGAGGTTTGCTTGGCGCCATTTTGACGGTCTTCGCGCGCGCGCGTGGTTGCGATCCGCCTCCTCCCTTGGTCATGTAAGTGCCCTCCTGGGCGTTTTTTTGTTGTTCCTGTGATCTTTCATTCAGTTGCGCATGGCACTGACACCCCCCTTTTATCCTCTTATGTCTTTCAGACGCCAAGATTTCGGTGGCTTCTCCCGGCCTGACATATATTATTGCGGGTTCACATAAAAAATCTCCCACATTCCTAGCGGGTCTTGGGGCATCCAGGGTTGCCTATTGCATAAATCCCTGCGGGCATACTGCTCAGATAATCACCATATGGAGGCATCTCAGAATTATGTCCCCGGGGTCCCTCGGGGACAAGACCGGCTGTGTACAGTGTGTGGTCAGCCCCATGCTGATGCTGACAGAGCATGGGTCTGCGGACCGTGTGCTGAACAGGCACTGACCCTGCAATCAGGTTTGCCAGTGGCTGCACCTCACTTCAATACACCTGTCTTCCCGGACTTAAATCTCACTCCTGATGAGTCTCACTCGAGCGGGGATGACCAGCACGTGCCGCGCAGGCTGCCTACGGCTGAGCAGGTGCTATCTAGTTTGGCGGAGCGCTTGGGCCCTGGAAAGAAGCGGACACCTCCTGGTTCTCCGGTTCCTAATGATACTGATGAATCTGTTGCTATGCAGGACCTTGACCCTTCTGATGAAGGTGAGCTATTCTCCGATTCGGGCTCCTCGGATGAGATGCCATGGAGCCATGATGATTCTGGACCCGGTTCTTGGGGCCTGTGTGACACAGATGAACTACTTATTAAGATCTTTGAGGTTTTGTCAATCTCCCCTCCTGGAGAGGCTCCCAAGCCTAAGGAGGAGAGTTTCCACACAGCGACGCCGCGCTTGGAATTCCTGGAACAGGAGCATTTCCAGAATCTTATATCCAAAGAATGGGATTCGCCTTGTAAGCTTAAAGGGGTCCCGGGGGTCTGGGATTGGAAGTACCCTTCCCCCCTGATGTGGTTAACTTTTGGTCAGCACCTCCCGTGGTGGATGCACCAATTATAGGGGTTACTAACCCCCCCCCTTCATGACTGCTCCTCATTACCGTACCCTTCGGGATGCTGAGGACCGGCGCATTGACAGACTGGTCCCACGCCTTTTCGTGTGCAGGGACGGCTCTGCGCCCGGTCTGTGCCGCGGCCATCACTGCGGTGGCCGCCAGGACTCTCATTCCCTGGGAGGTCTTTAATGCACTCTCAGATTGTGATGTGTTTGTGAGGTTTATCCTCTCAGCGCTGGATGACACCATTAAGATGTGTGCTAGAACCTCTGCCCTTGTGGTAGCTATTCGCCGCCTGGTCTGGCTGCGACAGTGGGGTGCTGACGATGATACGAAAAAGGCTCTCACTGGCCTTCCCTTCAGAGGACGGCGTCTATTTGGGGCCCGTTTGGACCTTTTTGGAAAAAAGGGTAAGGCACCCCTACGCAGAAGGCCGTCACGGCCTCCTCGGGGCAGGGACACCCCTCCCCCTCCATACGTTAGTGTCAAGCACGAACCTAAGGTGTGCTTCCAACTTTTCGGAGTGGATTACCACTCCAGGGTGGGCAGGCAACTCCCTGGGCCCTCTGGCAGGGCTAAGTCCAAATCTGCCAAGACCTCCCAAGCATGAAGCGACGCCCTCGCCCTTCTGGGCGAGGGGACTGCCACAGCCCCTGACTCCTATCTGGGAGCGTATCTTCTCCTTCTGGTGGATCCAGGAGGTAGTTCCCCTGGACACAGGATAGAATTTGCTGAGCGGTCCCTCTGAGGTTGTCAGGGTGCTTCTAGCCCCTGTTTTCCCCTCAGGAGTTGGTGCAGGACGTATTCGGCCTGCAGAGTCTGGGCTCACTTGCAGGTTGCCCTTCGCAGGCTAGGGCTATGGCCTCTAAGTTGTCCTTCCTCCTTCGAGGACGGTTGGGCCCTGCTGGCCTATTGTAGGATTGGCAATTCTACACTCACAGGTAGTCCCTGCATGATCTCTGTCTTGGGACACAGGCGCCCTGTGCAAGGGTGGGCTTCTGGCCTCCTGTGGAGATCTAGATCCCTTTAGTTTCCCCTGGGTCTTCTGGACACCAAGTCCATTACTAGTCAGGGTTGAAGGACCAACCCTGTGGATTGGGGCCTTGTTTTTGACCTCTCTTGGGGGGGATGTCTCTGTCATGCCTGTGGGGCATCCGCACTAGGACCTACCGGATCGTCCTTCCTTACTTCCTCAATCTCTACGCCAGGCCGAGGGGGTTAGTCGGCCGGCGGTGTCCTCTGGGAGTTATTTGGATGGGTGCTCAGTCACCTCAATCCCTCTTTGTCCCTTATTCGCTATCTCCATTCCTTGGATTCGGTTCAGGCTTGAACCTTCTTCCTGGGCAATAAGTGGACTCCTGGTTACATGGGCTCTGTCCCTCTTTGCTGACACCTTACTTTCACCTGGCAGGATTGCAGCTGGTGGGCCCGTTGGTGGCGGATCAGATGTCCCTTATATACAGAGCCCTTGGGCTCTTCGGCACAGTAGGTTATTAATCCTGGATGGGGTTCCTGCACCCCTGGAGCTAGGTCTGAGTTCATTCCCCCTTGGTACGGTGAGTCCTCATGAGCTGGTTAAATTCAAGGACCCTGTCAGGGGGCACCCCCCTCCTTTTCTTGCATCTTCCTGTAGATGGTCACCTTGGGTACCAAGTCTCACAAGTTGGCGGGGGGGGGGGATTTTCTTCCAAACCCCCCCGTGGTTCCTAGGTAGGGTCCCTTAGAGGGTCCATCTTACCTACTGATTTTGTTAAAACAGTGAGCCTTCAGTTGGCTCTATCTTGCTGGACTTCTCCTCTTCAGGACCTGTCTATTGGGGACTCTTGGCCTGTCGGAGGACAGTGGCCTGTATTTATTATTGTCCTGGAACTTGAAGCAGGATGATTCTCCTGGAAGGTTTCTGATCCTGATCTGGGTGGGGGTCTACGTTCCCTGCACCTCAGTGGTATTCGCTCCAATGGATGTACTTCAGTGGCAGGTTGTGCTATTCTGGTGTCCCTCTGAGAGCCAACTAGGGTGGCTCTGTTGGGTCTCGCTAATATCACAGGGGCTCTGCCCTTGTTTTTACTGCCCCAGAATATTCTGACTCTGGTCATGGGGGCTTAGTAATTTTGTCTGGACATTCTATTTTATATGTCTTCTCTTCATTCACCCTGCTATGTGGGGTTCTGCGCACGGTTGCGCTGATAAAGAGACCCGTGAGATTGATGGCCCCCGGGTGGCCTAGTGGACTGTAGTTCGCAGATGCTTCTGCTGAGGTCAGCGGACCTGTACGCTCTCTCAGGAGTGCCATTCTGCCCTTGTCAGGCTCCTTCTTATGTCGCCCAATTTACAGGCTCTAGTCTGAGGGCTTGACAACTGATTCATTCACCCTTTTGGAGACGGGTTTATCTTCTGGGTGACTTGGTCTATGGGGGGCTAGGAGCAAGCTTCTTTTTCTTCTTCTTCCTCCGTCTATTGGGGGTATGGTGTACCCATATCGATTGGCATGAGTCTTGGTCTCTCCCCTGTTGGACGTTCTCTGTTCCCAGGGTTCTAGAGTTATTACAGCATGGGTTAGGGTTGGCTCCCCATCTAGGTACTCTGAAGGTTCAGGTTCTGTCCTGTCTGCCTTCCTGTAGAAGTCTTGTTCAGTCTTCCTTGTTAAGCGTTCTCTTGGGGATTGCTCAGGGGAATCTCCCAAGTAGTTCTATGGTCCCTGTTGGGATCAATTTTTATTCTGTTGGCCTTGCGAGTTGTTCCCTTGCGGCCTTGATGCTGTCTGAGCTGTTCCTTAGTTTAAGTTGCCCTTCCGGGGGCTGTTGCTTCAGTCAGACGTGTACATGAGAGGGTGGCTCTGTTTAGTTAGCCCTCGTTCAGTATATATATATATATATACACACCATGATGGGGTGGTATTCCGCCTTACGCCGGACCTTTGCCCAAGGTGGTGTCTTATGATCATTATTTAAGTCCTTTTTGTCTGCCTCTGGGCCTTATTCTTAGTAATGCTGAAGTAAGGGGGTCCACATTCCCTCAACAGGTGTTGAAGTTTTCCTTGGCTGTTTCTTGTCCCTTAGGGGGACTGATGCCCCTTGGGGTCTGCGGGCGCCTCCTTACGTATGCGCCTGATCTCGTTTGCTTCCAGGGGCTATGCGCCTGATCTCGTTTGCTTCCAGGGGCTATGCGCCCTTTGGACTGGTCTTGCTTGGATGATTTGTCCTACTAGTCCTGAGTAAAGGTTTCGGCTTCTTGCTGATCCTTGTTAGAGTAGTGGTCTGTCTAGCGGGAGACCAGGTTTCATTTCCCCGATGGGGACAGTAGTTGTACAGAGGCTACTGTTGCATTTGGTCTGGTCAGGATGTTTCTCTGGCCTATTCCTTTAAGGGGAAGAATCTTCTTCTCTTTTTATTCTGTTTCTACTTGTGCTTGGGTACCTTTGGCCCTTCGGCACCAGCTTTTCTGTAAAACAGGTTTTGCTAGACCGCTGCTTGTTTTCTGTTCATACATTTTCAAAGTTTTTTTTTATGAGGTTGACTTTAGAGCCTCTGCTCCTGTCGCTCTTGGTAGCAAGGTTGCAGGTGACAGCACCTTTACTGTCTGCTGTGCCTTTTTTTTATGGGGATCCCACCCTACTTTATGGACACTGCTATTGGATGTCCCACGTGTAAGTATTATATATGGAGCAGGATGTACTGTATGCTTAGAATAATACAATTCTGTGAAATACTCACCTGTAGAATTGGTATTATACGCATACAGTACGTCCTGCTCCACCCCACCCTGGTTTTACATTTTTCTGGATCCCCTGTATGGTGATTGTTATCATTGCTATTGTTACCAGTTTGGTGGTTGGTTTCTCCCGGCTTCTTTTCTCACTGCTTTTCAATGCTGGGGATTTGTGGTAGGTCCCTGGGTATATGAAGGGACGGGAGGAGCCTGTTTTTGCATGTCTGCAGTGAACAGCGCCCTCTGGCGGAGGATTACCCACGTGTAAGTATTATATATGGAGCAGGACGTACTGTATGCATATAATACCAATTCTACAGGTGAGTATTTCACAGAATTGTATTTTCTCTATTCCCAGGATTCTGGAGTACCTGCAGCATGGGTTGGAGATGGGGCTCCAACTCAGTACTCTGAAGGGTCAGGTTTCTGCCCTGGCTATTTTCTTCCAGAAGTCCTTTGCTCAGCACTCTCTGATCAGGACTTTTTTCCAAGGGGTCACTCATGTGCGCCCCCCACGTAAGCCTATGGTGCCTGCTGGGATCTGAACTTGGTTCTGTCAGCCTTGCAGGGGGCTCCCTTTGAACCTGTGCAGGATGCTGCCTTGGCCATTCTTATGCTCAAGGTTGTATTTCTGGTGGCTATCACTTCTGTCAGGCATGTGTCTGAGTTGGCGGCGCTTTCCATTCAGCCCCCCTACTATGAGAGACACCAGGACAAGGTGGTGTTTCATTTCAAACCTGACTTTCTGCCTAAGGTAGTGTCTGCCTTTCATTTGAATCAGGATATTGTTCTTCCTTCTTTCTGCCTTAACCCTTCTAGTGCCAGCTATGTGAGACTCACGTAGCTGACTTTAAACCCCCACAGTAAAAAAAATATAAAAGTAAAATACTTGACCCCTCGTTGGATCCAGCCGGGTCTCCTCTTTAATTTGGTGCCATTTGATCCCCCGGAATAGAGCCCCCCCTCCCCCGCTTCGGCAGCAGCAGCTGCTAAGTGTATAAAAAAAAAAAAAAAAGATCAAAAATGTACTTACCTGCAGCCGCGCTGCCTCCGATCTCCCCCCCCCCCCCCGGCTCTTCAGCTTAAGGGGAGAGCCTGAAAGGGCTCTCCCCCTCCTCTCCCGACGGGCGCCGCCATCTTGCCGTTATGCCCCTTATGACGTCACTCACCGGGTGTCATTCTGGCTCCCTGCTGCTCTTCATTCAGATGCGATCATGCTGGGCACAGGAGCAGAGGGGCAGGTGATCAGATCATCACCTGCCCCTCTGCTACTGCAGCCAGCATGATCGCATCTGTCATCACATCAAGGGACAAAGGAGCTGACGATCGGAGGTAAGTAAAATAAAAAAAAGTTTGACATGGGGGAGTATTTAAAGGCTGTCCGCAACATGAAACCCGGAAAGGCTCCTGGCCCTGATGGCTTTAGCCTGGACTACTATAAGGAATTGGCGGGTACTTTGGGCCCCCACTTTATTTCATCCTTTGGCTCCTTGAGCAATGGCCTTCCCCCCCCCCACGGGACACTCTTCGGGCCGGCATTGCAGTTATTCCCAAGCCGGGGAAGGACCCAGCACAATGCGGCAGTTACAGGCCCATATCCCTGTTAAATTGTGACCTTAAAATATACAACAAAATTCTGGCGGACAGATTAGCCCCCCTCCTCCCGGACCTCATACACTGGGACCAGGTTGGTTTTGTTCCAAATCGCGAAGGGAGAGACAACACGATAAGAGTTATGGGTGTGATCCATCGCGCAAAACAGATGGGGGAGGCTGCGCTGCTTCTCTCCACGGATGCCGAGAAGGCTTTTGATAGGGTGAGCTGGACTTTCCTAGAGGAGACCCTCAGGCACATTGGGCTGGGCGACAAGATGCTTCGCCGGGTCCTGGCTTCATACACCTGCCCCTCGGCATCCGTGGTGGTGAATGGCATGCCTTCTCAGGCTTTCCAATTATTTAACGGGACGCGGCAGGGCTGCCCGCTTTCCCCGCTAATTTTTATCCTCTCTCTGGAGCCATTCCTTTGGTTGGTTAGACAGAATGTGGATGTAGCAGGTGTGAGGATGGGCGGGACTGAGCACAAGGTAGCGGCTTATGCCGATGATTTAATGTTTTTTGTCTCGAAACCAGAGATCACTTTGCCCAACCTTCTAGCGGAACTTAGGAGTTTCCAGGAGGTCTCCAATTATAAGATCAATTATCAGACGTCCTCTGCTCTGAACATTAATGTCCCTACGGAGAGATTGCGTCGCATCACGGAAAATTTTCACTTTAAGTGAGAGCGGGAGGCTATTACGTACTTGGGTATGCGGATCCCTTCCAAACTGCAAGAGACGTTTGCACTAAATTTCCCTCCGCTGTTAAAAAGGCTGGAGGCAGACCGCCTGAAATGGAACAGGGGGGTCTTTTCTTGGTTTGGAAGGGTTAGCGTCGTCAAGATGAACATCCTTCCCAGGGTGCTGTACTTATTTCAGACCCTCCCGATAGACATCCCCTCTACCTTCTTTAAGCAGCTTACAGGAATGTGCACTGGATTTGTATGGGCGGGCCGCTCTCATCGTTTGGCGGCTTCCCTTTTGACACTCTCTAAATCAAGGGGGGGACTGGGCCTGCCGGATTGGAGGTGTTATCATGTGGTGGTTCACCTAAGCCGGGTTATTGACTGGTGCAGGCATTCCACTCTGAAACAGTGGGTCCGGATGGAACAGGATGCCTCTCCGTGTCCTCTCCCGGGTCTACCATGGGTCCCACTGAATAGACTTACACACTTGAACAAACACCCTACAATTGGCCCATCCAGGAGAGTAGTGGATAGATTTCTTCCTAGGCCGGGTCTCTCTCCCCTACCCTCCCCCATGACACCTGTCCTGGGTCACCCTGATTTTCCGGTGGAGATAACTGGTGGTCCCTTTAAAGCCTGGATCCAGCAGAACTGTTTTAGGAGACTTCATATGCAGGCGGGTGGCGAATGGAGGAGGCCGGAGACACTGGTGGACGACCTTGCCCTCAGACCTATTTCACAGTTACAGACTCTTCAGCTTCTACATTATCAGCGGTCGGTTGAGTGCATGGCTGACACATCTAGGCGGCCAACACAATTTGAACAAACCTGTCTGGGGTCCGGCCATTTTAGAGGAGCTCTGTCATACTCATATTCCCTACTGATAGAGCCCCCGGATGACTTTGTTCCCCCCTACGTGAGGGGATGGGAGAGGGAATTGCGCAGAACCTTTACGGATGAGCAAAGGCTTGCCATGATGCAGTTGGCGCATAAGAGTTCTATCTCCTGCAAATATCAGGAGACCACATTCAAAATTCTTTCTCGCTGGTACCGTGTCCCAGCATTATTGGCAAAAATGTTTCCCTCCTCTTCCCCCCTCTGTTGGAGGTGCCTGCGTGTTAGGGGGACTATGACACATGTCTTCTGGGAGTGCGAGAAGTTAACTGCTTTCTGGGGGGGGGTGAGGAATGTTGTTAGGAAATTGACGGATGTTGACCTTGGTGGAGACCCTGCGTGTTACTTGCTTAACCTGGCTCCGGCTTCCATGAGCTCTAGGCGCAGGTCCCTTCTTGCCCCTCTCTTGAGCGCTGCCAGAACATGTATTCCGGCTAAATGGAAGTCCACTGAACCTCCCACTACAGCACAATGGCTGGCTGCTGTTCAGGACATATGCAGGATGGAGGAACTCACTGCCTCGCTAAAGGGGACTCTGGAAAAACATAGGAGGACCTGGCAGGAATGGGACCGTTTCACCTTCTCCCCAGATTTTCTCCTATATACGTAAAAGGGCCTGGGCTGCTAGGGGGATGGCCCCCCCCTTTTTGCTGTTTTTCTTTCCTACCTCATACCGTACTTTCCCTCCCGCTTCATCCTCATTCTGTGTCTGTCTAGTCTCCCCCCCCCCCCTTTTTTCTCCCCTCTTGTTACTTATTTCCGATTAGTTCAATTATTCTTCGTTGCTTTACCCCTTAAAAGAAAGTTGGAGGCAGAGGTTGCAGAGGCTAAAGCAATTTAACAGCCTAAAATACAGGGCTCACTGTGGCCCGGCACTTTATTCATGTGTTCCTCGAATCTTGAAGATTGACATTGTGCGATTCTGTTTACATGCTGATTGTTATGTGTGTACTTGTGTGGCACTGCGTTGCCAAGCACTGTAATTTTTTGCTTCCTTCAATAAAAACGTTTAATTTAAAAAAAAAAAAAAGTAAAAAAAAGTTTTTATTTTTTAATAAAAGTATTTTTTTCTTATGTGTCAGTGTGTTTTTTTAATGTTAACCCTTTGTGAACTGGTAAGGGGTCCATGAGACCCCTGTACCAGTTCACAAGGCTGGGGGCTGGCAAGTCACCTGCAACTAGTGGGTGACTTGCCATTAACCCCGCAATTACCTGCCTCCCCAAAGCCCAGGGGGAGGGGCAGAAGAGCCCGGGCCCACACAGGCTATGTGGGCTTGTAGGCTGCAGGGTGGGGGGGCCACAAAAGCTGGCCCCTCCACTCTGTTCCTACAAGCCCCCATAGCTGGTCCCGGGCTGGTTATGACGGGTAAAGGGGACCCTACGTCTTTTTTTTTTTTTTTTTTTTTTTAAGGGTTAGGGTTAACCTAACCCTAACCCTTAAAATTAAAAAAGATGGGTTCCCCCTCCCTAACCCTTAAAATTCCAAAAAAAAATGGGTCCCCCTCACGGGGGAGGGGGGCCCTATGTCATTTTTTTTGGGGAGAGCACTTTATAACATTTACAAAAAAAATACAACTACTATCCACACTATAAACATAAGGGGTTAATTTAAAAAAAAAGGAAGGGGGGACCCTATGTCATTTTGTTTTGGATTTTTAAGGGTTAGGGTTAGCCTAACCCTTAAAATTCCCCCCAAAAATGCCCCGCCCCCATATCTCTTTTTTTTTTAATTAACCCCTTATGTTTTATAGTGTGTATAGTAGTTGTATTTTATTTGTAAATGTTGTAAAGTGCTCTTTTCAGTTTGGGGGGTCTCCAGGGCAAGAATGCGGGGGCTACCGATACATATGTGGTACTGTTGTAATCGGGAGAAATGGGGCTATCACATGCAATATGGTTTTCATTAATAAAACAAATTTTTTATTTAAAATAAAGGAGACAATTGTCTAAAAAATATAATTTTATTTTTTTTTTTGTTTTTTTACGCAAAAATATTCAAAAAACAGTAGAAAAATTACAAACAAGACATTTCACGTTAAAGCCTAAACTCTGCTGCAAAAAAATATGTGTATAATTTTTCTGGAAATTCCAGCAAAAAATTACTGTTAAAAATGGCAAAATGGGGAAAATGACCTGTCAACAGAGGGTAACAAAACTTCAAGTAGGCTGGCAATAAAATGGTTAATAGCACCTATGCATGTTGGGTATTGTTCTGCTCGGGGGACCTTGCGCTTTCAGATTTAGCTTGTTTTTTCTTGTTTGCATATTGATATTTTAGGAAAACTTGGTTTTTATTCTGCTTTTTTATAATTTTCCTTAGGGAAACCCTGTGCAACCTAAGAATTCTTCAATGGATTACTTCCAGAAAGATGAGCCCACTACAACAAGCTCAGTACGCTTAGAAAGCTTAACATGTGTACTTTCAGGGAATATGGTTTATTGGGGACATTCCAAATGTAAAGGGTTGTTTTGGTTGAAAAATTCCAAGGTGCGCACTTTGTCAGCAGAGCTAAAATCTTCAAGTACAATTACCGTTATGCGCACGCTTTACTTTGGGGTGTTTGGTAACTCTTCCCTTGACAGTACCTATGCATGTTGGGTATCGTTCTGTTCAGGGCATGTTGCTTTTTCAGATTTTACCTGTTTTTGTTTGCATATAGTTTTTTTTAGGAAAATGTGGCTTTGATTCTTCTTTTTTATTCTTTTTAGGGAAACTCTGTGCAACCAAAGAATTGATTGAGGGATTACTTCCAGAAAACTGCGCCCATGTCAACAAGCCTGGTATGCCTAGAAAGCTTTAGGTGTGTACTTCCAGAGAATATATATATATATATATATATATATATATATATATATATTTGTGGGGGGTATTTCAAATTTAAAGGGTTGTTTTTCTGGAAAAACTGCAAGGTGTGCTTAGCGCGTAGCATAGTTGTATTTTAATTCAAAAACTTTTTTTATTGAGGACAGGCAGAATAGCAGGTAAACATTGATTACAGCGTTTCTACTGGTCAAAAATATAGATTAACATACATTCAACCGATCCCACCCCTCATCATTCCATAGAAACCAAACCAAAGAGTATTAACAGATCATCTCCTGGATGTTAAAAAGGATTCCGGCGCTGGTAAGTCAAACAGAATATGTGAGAAACCACACCTCTTAGCCTAATATGACTGGTGGGTCTCCCTCAACCAGTCTTCTAAGGTACCATTCAGTGCCCCCGAAAGCGTTGTGTATTTTAGCTCGGATTTCCGGCGTCAACAGATTGATGAAGCTCTCCCAAGTGGCGAAAAAGGATTCAACTTTTGTTTCCTTATGGGAAGTCGCATCTACCCAATCAAATTTAAAGAACTGCTGTAGTTTCCCCAGAAAGACTTTAAACTGGGGCGGGTCGGGGTGAATCCAGGCCTGCAAAATAGTTTTGCGTGCGACCGCAGATATAATCCGTAACAGCCTTCTAGTTCCCCATGAGACTCTCACACCCTCCAACAAGCTCCCCGAAAATTGCCCATTCAGGCGAGGGGGATACAAAGTTTACCAGGTTCTGAGATGTGTATTGGGCTACCTGTCTCCAGAACTTCCTGATCACGGGGCATTCCCATAAATTATGAAAGAGGTCCGCTGATTCCGCATTGCACTTCAAACAATGTGGGGATTCAGATAAGCCCATGCGGAAGGATCGGAGCGGGGAAACATAATTATAATGGAATTGTCTGAGGAGCATCTCTCTATATGTTGATGCTGATAAAGTAGACCATGAGTAGTTATAAGATTTCAGGATCTGGTCACACGTAAGATTAGGGAAATGTCGAACCCACTTTATCATTCCCGTTTTCTGCCCGTCCCAATCAAGCCTTTTCCTCAACGTAGCATAATACATGGAAATAGCCCCTTTACTTGGTGGAGGATTTTCTAAGAGGGAATCCAAATCGTTGGACCAATCAAGATCAGAGAGGTGACTGACTATTTTCCTGATATAGGAGGTGGCTTGGATAAAGGGGAACACCCGGAGGGTCACAAGGGGATATAAGTGTCTCATTGCCTCGTAAGATAAGATTTTCTTCTGGGCCTTGTTTACTAAAGCAGAAATTGAGGTGATGCCAGACTCACGCCAGTACTCATATGTAATTTCCGCGTTACTCAGGCCGAGATCCGGGTTTCCAGCCAGCGGCAAAAGCAGAGAGGAGTGCGAGCTCAACTTTCTCTCTCTGCGAATAGTATGCCACAACTTCCAGATCGTAAATAGCAGGGGGTTTTGTGTCACCTGAGGGGGTAGATGTTTGTGTTGGTGAATCATGAAGGTCAAGCTCGTAGTGCCTAATAGGGCCTGGTCGAAGTCCGTATTGGTGTGTACACTTTGATTCCCCACCCACTCTCAAGACGCACAGGAGAGCCGCTTGATTATATTTTTCAATATCTGTGAGGTTCACCCCTGCATTCCTAACCTCCTGCTGCAACGTGACCCTACCCAGACCTGCAATCTTCTTGGCCCAAATGAATTCTCTGAAAAGTCGGTAAATATGCTTTATGTCCTGTGTCTGGATGTAAAAGAAAATTCTCGGGAAAGCTATCATCTTGAGGAGATGTATCCGCCCCAAGAACGAAAGCCCAAGCTTGGCCCAGCCTCGGAGGTCTTTCTCTAGGTTCTTTATTACTGGTATTATGTTGCAGGAGTACAACTCCAGGGGGTTCTTCGGAATGAGCGCTCCATGAAAAGGGATATCTATCGCTCCAACGTGGCTTGGTACCAGATCCTAAATACAAAGCCATCGACTTGCTCAGATTTATAGAATAGCCCGATACCTGGCCAAACGTGTCTATCAAATGTAAGATCTAGGGTAAGGCCGATCTCGGATTAGATATAAATAAGATCAGGTCGTCTGCAAACGCCGTTAGCTTCACTGACGAGGATCCAACTCCAATGCCATGAAACTCCGGTTCCGCTTCTAAGGCTCTCAACAGTGGGTCCAAAGCCAGGTTAAACAAAAGGGGCGAAAGCGGGCATCCCTGTCTCGTGCCCCTAGCCAGGCGCACCTCCCTTGATTTCTCCCCATTGATAAATAGAGAGGTTCGTGGGTTGTTATAAATGAATCGGATATAGTGTAGAAAGCGCCCTCCGAACCCCCTTCCCTCCAGGACACCCAGTAGCCACGGCCATTCTACCTTATCGAATGCCTTTTCGGCATCTAGGCTAAGAAGTATTCCCCCGGAGTTCTTAGCATAGTTGTATTTAATCTGAAAATCTCCTAAAGCGCTGTTTCAGTTTGGGGGAGTCTCCTGGGCAGGAAAGAGTGTCTACCAATACATATGCGGTACCGCTGTAACCGGGAGAAATTGGGGTTTCACACGCAATAAAATTTTATTGACAAACTTACATTTTTTATTACAAAAAACACTGCATTTTTTTTGCACATATTTCACCCAAAAGTATTGAGAATACACTAAAAAAAGGCCAAACAAGATATTGCATGTTGAAGCTCAGACTCTGCTGAAAAAAACAATATATAATTTTCCTGGAAAAATCCCTGGAAATCCCTTCAAAAATCAAGGTTGAACATATGTAGCGCAAAATAGTGAAACAAAATAGTGGCAACAAAGGGTGACAAAAGCTGCAGGTAGGCTGGCACTTAAAGGGTTAATCCTAGCAACGCTAAGGAGAGGGTTTTGCACTCTTTGGATGTGGTTAGGTGTCTGAAGTACTATCTGGTGGCTACTGCACCTTTCAGGAAAACTGATGCTCTTTTTGTGGTCCCTTCTGGTCCTAGGAAGGGTTTGGCTCCTGCCAAGTCTACTATCAGCAAGTGGATTCGTCAGGCTGTGATTCAGGCATACTCTGCTAAGGGGATGATTCCTCCCTTCCGCCTTACTGCTCATTCCACTCGTGCTATTGGTGCCTCTTGGGCTTTTCAGCACCAGGCTTCTGTTGAACAAGTTTGCAAGGCCGCTACTTGGTCTTCTGTTCATACCTTTTCAAAGTTTTACAAGGTTGATGTTAGGGCCTCAGCTGATGCTGCTTTTGGCCGAAAGGTTCTGCAGGCGGCAGTGGTTTAAACTGTCTGCTGCTGATTTTCTTGGGGATCCCACCCTACTTTATGGACACTGCTATTGGATGTCCCAACTGTAAGTATTAGATTAGATTGGAGCAGGACGTACTGTATACTAAGAATAATACAATTCTGTGATTACTCACCTGTAGAATTGGTATTATGAGTATACAGTACTTCCTGCTCCAACCCACCCTTGGTTGCATTATCTTGGATCCCCTGTATGGTGATTGTTATAATTGTTATATTTGATAGTTTGGATTGTTTAATTCTCCCGGCTTCTCATTAACTGCTTTTCAATGCTGGGGATTTGTGGGAGGTCCCCGGGTATTTGAGGGGCCGGGAGGAGCCTATTTTCGATGTCTCTGCAGTCCAGCGCCATCTGGCGGAGTATATCCCAACTGTAAGTATTAGATTTGGAGCAGGACGTACTGTATACTCATAATACCAATTCTACAGGTGAGTAATCACAGAATTGTATTTTTCCACTCAGAAAGTTGGCTAATTTAAAGGAAATCTTAGAAGTATGTTATTGCTGTATTTAACCTGATCTGTTCCTTCATTCCCAGGTGGTGAGGTTACCATTACAGATCGCGAGGTAGCCTTGAATTTTCTAAAGGCAAATGTTCAAGATAATCTACCGGAAGAGATACTGCGAAGAGTGTCTGTGAAAGCACTTACTTGGGGTAGAGGGCTGGAAGATTTCTCTGCATATGATGTGATTGTCGGTGCAGATATTATTTATCTGGAGGAAACATTTCAAGACCTCTTTAAGACCCTTCTTCACCTCAGTACAGAAAATACTGTTATCTTGTTGTCATGCAAACTCCGATACCAACGTGACCATCACTTCCTGGACATGCTGAGGGAACACTTTACGGTAGTTCAGGCCCATTACAACAAAAATGTTGATATCTATATTTATAAAGCACAGAGGAAAATTCACAGAGATGAATTCTGAAAGTCTTTCTCTGAGACCATGATCCTCATTTTCATGTAGTTTTTTGGACATTGGTTTTAAATATTCTACATCCCCTTTGTGATTTAATTTACATTATATACTTGTACTACATTTATTGTCATTTATGTGTCACATGCTGCCTATAAAGGCAGTAAAGACAAATTTCTGTTCATTTAAAGCATATTACAATGTTTGTACTGCTAAACTGGTTGTCGAAATCAGAACAACCATTGGGACAAAAAGCTGCCCTGGGGTGCCTGCTGAAGCTGGTAAGGAGTCACTGGTCATTCCCACCCTTCCTGACCATCAATGTCTTACTTTTTGCCTAGATAGGATAAAGTTGACCAGAACATGTTTTCTCTGACTGATGCTAAACTTCAAGTAGCAGTGCTACATCAGCCATTACTATAACACTTGATCAACACAAGCCTAAAATACTCCGGGATTGCTTCAAAGGTCACCTACAATTTACAACTTGTCCTATTTATATATCAATGTATTATATATGTTATGAATCTCTGGAAGAATAATTGTATATTGATGACCCAAAGTCTACACAAGTGGTGGGCATGCAAAAGGCCTTTTGGCTTGCAGCATGTGATATTACTACATATTAGTTGTCATCCTTGTTATGCCTCTTGGCTATATTGGCTACGTGTAATGTAAGATGCAAATGAGAAGACTATCAGGCTGATTCATTACTAACTCCAGGTAGCAACAGATGAGCGCCTGTAGAGCAGATTTCAGAGCGACCGCTAGTATTCGCTGTGTTCGGCCATGAATCATTGTTTCAGAGCGCCAGCTGGCCTGCATTGATGAATATGATGTGTGAGTCGCAGTACCACCCTGTATGGGACCGAACAGTAGCGCCAGCTCAGTGCGACTGACTCACACCACATTCATCAAAAAAACAGCCTCAAACATCGCCGGCGCTCAAAATCATGTAGTTGTAGCCCATAGCGCCTGAGGCTGTGTGATTAAAGTCTGTTTTTGAACATGTATCTACTAGTAACAAAGCGAAAACATATGGAATTACACTGTTATTACATTGTAACATGAACACTTTAATACCAGACCTGTAAGGACAATTCTGCATTAAAATATTAATCAAAAAAAAGTTTTTAAAAATGACATTTTCTTGCCCAGGATACATTTCAGAAGTTTTGAGATTCTTTTATTCTAACTATACTGTACGTCCTGCTCCAGATATAATACTTACACTTGGGTTATCCTCCGCCAGATGGCGCTGTGCACTGCAGACATGCAAAAACAGGCTCCTGCCGGCCCTTCATATACCCGGGGACCTCCCACAAATCCCCAGATTTCTCTGCAGTGCTGACTGCGAATACATGAAGTATCACTCTCTCGCAGGTGAGCAGGGCTTTTACAGCCTGCGGCCCTGTTGGACTATTCCCACCCCTCCTTGATGTGATGTGCCTCCCATCCTGGGCTGCGCTGGTCGGGTGAAGGTAGGCAGCACCATGCGTGCTTAACGGAGCCATGCTCCACCGCAGTCCCCCACTAAAGGGTAGGCGGTTTAGGCTGATGGTGAGCCTCTAGTGGATGCCCCTCCCGCATTATGGCCCCGTGCCCCGTGTAGCGGTGGGCCCTATCCAAAGGGTCGCCATCTTCCCTCGTTCCCCCCCCGTAGCTCGGGGGGAAAGAAAGGGGGAGGGGTGTGGCGGTCTCAAGTGTACTGTGATTACACGATTATGGCCTTAGTATTGTCCTTGACTTGTAACTTGGTGTCAGAGCCGCACTGTTTGCCTCTTTATTGTGTATCTGGCGCCGCCGCGCTCGTCTCTTTCCTTTATTGTATGTGCTGCGCCGGGCGGCGGCGCCGCCCCAGACGCTGCGGCGTCTCCATTGCCAAAATCTTCTATTCTATGTGTGTCATACACTTTGCTTCGCTTGACAATATTGACTACTGTCTTAGAGCTTCGCGCTCTCCGGGGGGGCAGGGGGCCTGGTTTGGCGCACTCTGCGTCACAGCCCGCTCTGGCCCACCCTTCGAGGTTCGCTTGGCGCCATTTTGATGCTAGTCGCGCGTGCGCACATGGTAACGGCCCTCCTCCTCCCTTGGTCTGTAAGTGCCCTCGCGGGCGATTTTCATGATTCTTTATTACTGCGCAGGGCTCTGACACCCTTTATTCCCATTATGTCTTTCAGACGGCTGAATCTAGTGGCTTCCCCGGCCCGGGTTAAATTATAGCGGGCCTTGTAAAATTCTCCCACCTTCCTAGCGGGTCTTTGGGGCATCCAGGGTTGCCTATTGCGTAAATCCCTGCTGGCATATTGTGCCTAGATAATCACCATATGGAGGCATTTCAAATTATATGACCTGGGTCCCTCTGGGACAAGACCGGCTGTGTATAGCGTGTGGTCAACCCCATGCTGATGCTGACAGGGCACGGGTCTGCGCACCATGTGCCGAGCAAGCAATGGCCCTGCAATCAGGCTTGCCAGTGGCTGCACCTCGTTTCAATACACCTATTTCCCCATGCTTAAATCTCACTCCTGCTGAGTCGCATATAAGTGGGGATTTGCAGCCTGCTGTGTCTTCCAGACTGCCTATGGCTGATCAGATTATTGCGAGGTTGTCAGGGCGCAGGGGCCCTGGTAAGAAGTGGCCCTTGACGCCTCCTGTTTTCTGTTTGTCCTATGGGAACTGAGGAGTTCACTACTCCGCGTGCCTATACCCCTTCTGATGAAGGAGAGCTGGTCTCTGACTCAGGCTCATCTGATGAGAGGCCGAGGAGTCATGACGATTCTGGCCCTGAATACTGGGGCCAGTGTGAGATTTGTTGATTAAGGTCCTGTCTATCTCTCTCCCTGGTGAGGCCTCCAAGCCGAGAGGGGAGCATTTCCATACAGCGACAGCGCGCTTGGAATTTCTAGAGCAGGCTCATTTCCATGCTCTTGTACTCAAGGAATGGGATTTCCCCAGTAAATTCCAGGGGTCCCAGGGGACTGGGATAGGAAATACCCTTTTCCCCCTGAGGTGGTCAATTGTTAGTCATCACCCCCCGTGGTGGATGCGCCGATCGTAGGGGTTCCTAACCCCCCCTTTATTACAGCCCCTGCTTATAGTACCCTTCGGAATGCTGAGGACCAGCGCATTGATCTGTGGCCTCCTACACCTTTTCTTGTGCAGGGACGGCGCTGTGCCCGGTCTGTGCCGTGGTCATTACTGCAGTGGCCGCTAGAACCCTCATCAGAAAGATGCTTGATCATCACCCTGAGGATCTCCCCTGGGATGTGTTTAATGCGCTCTCCAGTTGTGATGTATTTGTAAAATTTATCCTATTAGCACTGGATGACACCATTAGAATGTGTGCAAGGACTTCTGCCCTTGTGTTGGCTATACGTCGCTTGGTTTGGCTGCGAAAGTGGGGTGCTGACGATGCTGCTAAGAAGACTCTTACTGGGCTTCCCTTTAGAGGGCAACGCCTGTTTGGGGCCCGTCTGGACCTGTTTGGTAAAAAAGGGCAAATCACCCCAACGTAGGCGGCCGTCGTGGCCCCTCGGGGCAGGGTAACCCTTCCCCCCCACCATAGTGTAAAACAAGAACCAGGGGTGTCCTTCCTGGGGGCTCATGCAGACTCCTGCCCCAGGAGCGTCAGACAACATCCTGGCCCCTCTGGCGGGGCTAAGCCTAAATCTTCCACCAAAATCCCCTCAAGCATGATGGGGCGCCCTCGCCTGGCTGGGCGAGGGGACGGCTGCGGCACCTTGCTCATGCCAGGAGGTATCACGACTGGTGGATTCAGGAGGTAGTGCCCTCCGGCTACTAGATAGAGTTTGCTGTGCGGCCTCCCCCAAGATTATCGGGTCCCGGGTGCTCCTGGTCCCTGCCTCTGTTCAGGTGCTGGTGCAGGCCATGCAAGGCCTGCGGGGTCTGGGGGTCTCTTGCAGATTGCCCTTAATAGGCAGAGGCAGGGGCAGCTACACCAACCTTTCCACAGTTCCCCAAAAAAGGATGGGTCAGTCTGGCCCAATCTGGACTCTCAGATTTTCAGCAATTCGTCAATTACAGGCGGTTTCTGCAATGGAAACACTGCACTCGGCCATCAGCTCCTTGCGAATCGGGGGCTTCTTGCCATCTGTGGAGCTCAATGCTGCTTATTCTTAATTCCCTGTGTCCTCTGGACACCGAGGTTCTTCAGATTTGCGTTGGTTGACCAACACTGATAATTGTGGCCTTGTCATCTGGCCTCTCTTCAGCTCCCAGAGTGCTCACCAAGGTGCTGACGGGGGTGTGGTCTCTGATAAGACCAAGGGGCGTTCCGATGGATGACCTACCTGGACGTCCTCATCACTTCCCAGTCTCTACGTCTGGCTACGTTGGATACTTGGCTGGAGGGTGTCCATTTGGGAGTCATTTGGAGGGGTGATCAAACACCCCAAGTCCTTATTGTCCCCTTCATTGGTAACTCCATTCCTATGAATGAATTTTATACAGTTCAAGCAAGGATCTTCCTTCCTCATCAATAAAGTGGACAATCTGGTTGTATGGGCTCAGTCCCTCATAGCTGTCCCCGTCCCTCCACCAGGCAGGGGATGCAGCTGGTGGGCCCGTTGGTGGCGTATTCCGAAGAGGCCCCTTATGCTCAGTCCCCCCTGGGGCCTTCTGCAACTTCTCCTATTTGTCCTACGGGACAAGGACCCAGAGTCCCTGGAGCAGGGTATGTGTGCCTACCTCCCTGGTGAGGAAGTCCCTCTTGTAGTGGATGAACTCAAGGAACCTGTCTGGGGGCAGTCCCTTCTTGCCCTTTCCTGGGAGACGGTCGCCATGAATGCCAATCTATCAGGTTGAGGGGGGTCTTCTTCTGGAAGTCCCTACGGTTCCAGGGGAAGTGGGGCCCTTAGGAGGCCTATACACCTATCAATGTTTGAATCTATGAGCGTTCAAGTTAGTTCTAACTTGCTTGCCTACTCCTCTTCAGGGCCTGCCTGTTCGGGGGAGCTAGGCCTATCTGACGGCCTTGGCCTACATTACATATTCAGGGAGGGACCCGGAGCAGGAGGGTCCTCCGGGAAGTGTCTCTGATCCTGATCTGGGTGGTGGACAATGTTCCCTGCATATCAGTGGTATTCGCTCCGGTTGAGGTCCCTCTGCAACAGGATGTGCTAATCCTTGTGTCACTTTGAGGTCCAACCATTGTGGATCTGTGTGTGCCCCGTCACTATCACAAGCTCTCGGCCCTTGTTTCCCTGTCCCAGGATTCTCTGGCCGTGGTCATGATGATTTAGTAATGTTATGGCAGGACATTCTTTTCTGTATGTCTTTTCTCCATTCCCCCTGCTAGGCAGGGTTCTGCGCAAAATTGCTCTGGATGGGGGGACCAGTGATTCTGGTGGCCTAGTGGAGTGTGGTTTGCAGACGTGGTACTGAGGACAGTAGATCTGTACGTTCTGCCAGGAGTGCCAGCTCTGCTCACTCGGGGCCCCTTTACGTCACCCCGATCTACAGACTGCTGAAATATCCATCTTGATGGAGACAGGCTTATCTGTCTTGGTGATTGAGACTATGGGAAGTCTAGGAGCAAGCTTCTTCTTCTTCTTCTTCTTCTTCCATCTATTATAGGGTATCGCGTACCCATATTGTTTGGTGTGATTCTCGGTCTCTTCCCTGTCGGGCATTCTCTGTTCCCAGGGTTCTAGAGTTATTACAGCATGGGTTGGAGTTGGAATTCTCCAACTCAGTACTCTGAAGGGTCAGGTTCTGCCCTGTCCGCCTTCCTGCAGAAGTCTTTTGCTCAGTTTCCTTGGTTAAGACTTCTTTCAGGGGGTTAGTCATGTGCGTCCCCCGCGTAATCCTATGGTCCCTGATGGGTTTTGAATTGATTCTGTCTGCCTTGCGGGGTGTTCCCTTTGGACCTTGTCAGGATGCTGTGTGCTGTTCTTACCCTCAAAGTTGTCCTTCTGGTGACTGTTATTTCAGTCAGACGTGTGTCTGAGTGGGCGGCTCTGTCTATCTAGCCCCCGTTCTTTTGAGATTCACCAGAATAAGGTGGTGTTCCGCTTTAAGCCGGACTTTCTGCCTAAGGTGGTGTCTTATGTTCATTGATTCAAGATATTGTTCTTCCTTCTGTGCCTTATTCCTAGCAACGCTGAGGAAAGGGTTCTGCATTCCTTGAACAGGTGTTGGAAGTGTTTCCTTGGTAGTCACTGTGCCCTTTAGGAGAACTGATGCTCCTTTGGGTCTACAGCCAACTCCATCCTGTATGTGCCCGATCTCGTCTGTTCTCGGGGGGGTTAGGCGGCCTTGGGCCTGGTCATTACTTGGATGGGATGGTTCCTTCTGGTCCTAGGAAAGGTTTTCGGCTTCTGCCAAGGCTACTGTTGGCGTTTGGACTTGTCAGGCTGTTACTCAGGCCTATTCCACTGTGGGGAAGAATCTTCTTACTCGCTTCTCTTCTTATTCTACTCGTGCTTTTGGTGCCTTTTGGGCTTTTCAGCACCAGGTTTTTGTTGAACAAGTTTGCTAGACCGCTACTTGGTCTTTTATTCATACCTTTTCAAGAGTTTTATAAGGTTGACGTTAGAGCCTCAGCTCATGCTGCTCTTGGCTGCACGGTATTGCAGGTGACCGTGCTTTAAACTGTCTGCTGTTGCCTTTTTTGTTGGGTATCCCACCCTACTTTATGGACACTGCTATTGGATGTCCCAAGTGTAAGTATTATATCTGGAGCAGGACGTACTGTATAGAATAATACAATTCTGTGAAATACTTACCTGTAGAATTGGTATTATACGTATACAGTACGTCCTGCTCCACCCCACCCTGTTTTTTTGCATTATTCTGGATCCCCTGTATGGTGATTGTTATCATTGTTATCTTTACCAGTTGTTTTTGGTGGTTAAATTCTCCCGGCTTCTGGTTCACTGCTTTTCAATGCTGGGGATTTGTGGGAGGTCCCCGGGTATATTAAGGGCCGGGAGGAGCCTGTTTTTGCATGTCTGCAGTGCACAGGATAACCCAAGTGTATTATATCTGGAGCAGGACGTACTGTATACGTATAATACCAATTCTACAGGTGAGTATTTCACAGAATTGTATTTTCTTTATTGCATGGCACGGCTCGCTTCGGTATTCATAACAGTTGGGTTATTCTGCCACAAGGTGGTGCAGTGGTACTGCAGAAAGCTGTGGCATCTCCCGGCTCCCTATAAAAACGGGATTAACCATAGAGTTCCCCAGTGTTTCCTCTGCAGTGATACTGCGAAGTTAGAAGATGGCTCTCTCTTGCGCAGGTGAGCGGGGCAACCAAGCCTGCGGCCCTGCATGTCTATTTCCATCCGTTTCTGTACCCTCGCTGCCTCCCAGCCTCGGCTGACAGATCGGGTGAAGGTAGAGGAGCACTAGGGTCAAGTGCTCCTGGAGCGCAGCTCCAAGCCGCAGACCCTGTACCACAAAGGGTAGCCGGCCATAGGCTTTATGGTGAGCCTAATAGGGATGCAGAGTTTCTGTCCTGGCTTCTGAGGGGGTGAGTAGTTTGGGGACTGTGTCCCCTTATTTTCCTCCTAATTTCCCCCCCGCGCCCCCCCTCTCCCTGGCCATGGCTGCTCGCCGCTGCCTTCTCGTCTCTCTCCCCCCCTCTCTGACTTCGTTTGAGGGGGGGGGTGGTAGCCTTATCCAGCGGTCTGTGCCTGTGTGACCCCGTGGTGTCTTTGGTCCGTGAGTCCCCCTTGGGGTTTTTTTTATTGAATTGGGGTGTATTTGCTGCGGGATGCTCATGTGTGTTTTTACTTATGTGTTTCAGGCGGGATACCATTGGGTTGTGGTTTCTCCCGGCTCCACTCCTTCCTCCCCCTCATTCCCCCTTCATTGACTTCTAGGGGCATCCCGTGGGAGGGCATCCCGGGTGGCTTCTGTCTTAAGCCTGTACCCACTGCTGGCCTATTGCGCCTTTGTTTATCACCATATGGAGGCCTCGGGGGATAGCGTGCTTGGGGGCCCTTTGGGGCAAGCCCAGCTGTGTTCCATGTGTGGGGTATTCCCTGTGAGTAACAGTGTCACGGTGTGCGTGCCGTGCGCTGAAAGTGTCCTTGCGCTTCAAGCTGGTTTGCCTGCTTCGCTTCCCAGCTCTGCGCCTCACTCGGTTTCACGTACTCCCCCGCTCCTGCAATTGGGCCCCAGTGAGGGGAATGTTGGCAGGGAGTCACATTCTGATTTGGCTCTGTGGGTGGAACATTGAAAAGCATCTTGCCAGGGCTGTTCCTAGGAAGGCCTCTGGCAAGAAGCGACACCTGGATCCCAGGCCCGCTCCCCTTACTGAGGTGTATGTGGGGATTGATGATCTTGGTGGCTGTCACCCCCTTGAGATGGGGGAGCCCTCCCAGGATTCTGACTCCTCTGGGAACCAGCAGGAGGGTTGCGATAGTGACCTTGGGTCTGCGTCCGGAGAGGAATCATGGTACCCTGAGGACACTGATAATCTGCTGTCACATATTTTTGAAATCTTGCACATTGCTGCCCCTGAGGTAGCTAAGAGAAAGCAGGGGGAGCTTTTTCGCCCAGGTAAACAACGTCTAGAGTTCCCTGAGCAGAAGCATTTTACCACCTTGGTGCTTAAAGAATGGGAACGTCCTAACAAGCTGCCTGCTGTGCCCAAGGGTTTGGATAAAAGGTATCCCTTTCCTGCTGATCTTGTTAAGAGGTGGTCATTTCCCCCTGAAGTGGACGCTCCCGTGCTAGGCTTGTCCAATACTTCGGTCATGCCTTCCCCTGACAGTACCACTCTGAGGGACGGTGAGGACCGGCGCATGGATCAATTGGCCTGCCATGCTTTTACCTGTGTGGGGGCTGGCTTGTGCCCAGTATGTGCTGCTGCCATTACTGCTATTGCCCTTAAGAAGCTGCTCAAGTGTCTCATTGATGGCGCAACAGCTGATAGTGTAGGGGAGGAATATAGGACTCTCATACTTTGCTCTGATTTTGTGGCCTTTATCCTTACTGCTATGGATGATGCTGTGCGGCTGTGTGGTAGGGCCTCTGCGCTCTTGGTGGCTATGCACCGCTCTGTCTGGTTGCGACAGTGGGCAGGTGACGCTGCGGCTAAGAAAGCTCTCACTGGCCTCCCCTTCGTGGGGCTGCGGCTATTTGGGGAGCGTCTTGATGTTCTAGCCAAGGCTGCCTCAGCGTAGGAGGCAGTCTTGTCCTTTTCCGGGGTCCTCTGCTCCCCTTCCTTCCTTCCTTCCTTCCGTATTCCCAAAGGGGGCCGTGGCTCCCTCCTCTCCAGTGGTCGCAGAGATTCTTGGGGCAGTGGCAAACCCCGTGGTCGTCGTGGTCTCTCCGGGAATCCTAAGCCCAAACCCTCTCCCAAGCCCCCTCAGGCATGAAGGGGCTCCCTCACCCATCCGGGTGGGGGGACGGCCTCGGCTCATTGCTCACGTCTGAAGGCTTCATGTCTCAGACCGGTGGATATAGGAGGTAGTGTCCTCCGGTTACAAGATGGAGTTTGCAGCCTGCCCCCCCCCCCAAGATTCATCAGATCCCGGATGTCTTTAAACCCCCTGTCTGCGGAAGGGTTGCTTCTGGCGGTTCATTGCCTGTCAGAGTTCGGAGTCATTTGTTTGGTGCTGGCGGGAGTGATGGCTCTGCTAAGGAACCAGGGCATCTGCATCATTCCTTACTTGGACGACATCCTGATTGTGGCCGAGTCTTTTCCTCAGGCCGAGCGGGACACTCAAATGGTGACATCCACTCTAGAGTCTGGGTGATCATCTATCCCAAGTCTTCTCTGTCCCCGTCCTTGGTGAGGTCCTTTCTAGGCATGACTCTGGATACCTCTCAGGTCAAGGTGTTCCTTCCTCAGCAGAAGGTGGAGGGTCTTCATCTGCAGGCTCAGGCTCTGCTGTCATGTCCTCATCCCTCCATCCGTCAGGGGATGCAGTTGGTGGGCCTAATGGTGTCCTGCTTCGAGGCAGTCCCCTTTGCTCAGTTTCACATGAGACCTCTTCAGTTTGGGATCGGGACCCTGTGTCCCTGGATCAGGAATTTGTTCTGTCTCCCCTGGCCAGATAGTCTCTCTCGTGGTGGCTGGACTCAAGGAACCTTCTGGGGGGCAGGACCTTCCTGCCCCCGTGATGGGAAACGGTCACCACGGATGCCAGTCTGACCGGCTGGGGAGGCTTCTGGAAGTCCCTGAGGTTCCAGGGTCGGTGGGGCCCACAAGAGGCCCATGCTTCCATGAACGTCCTGGATCTGAGGGCGATCAGGTTGGTTCTGTCTCGCCTATCCACTCACCTTCGGGGTCGGGCTGTTCAGATCTGCTCAGACAACCAGACGGCGGTGGCCTACATCAATCAGGGAGGGACTCGGAGCAAGCGAGCCTTCAAGGAAGTGTCCCTGATTCTGTCTTGGGCGGAACAGCATGTTCCCTGCATCTCAGTGGTCTACATCCTAGGGGTGGAGAACCAGGTGGCGGACTCCCTGAGCAGGGGGACGTCTCGTCTGGGGGAGTGGTCTCTCAACAACCGGGTGTTTCTCTCTCCCTCTGTCACAGCTGGGGTCAGCCGGATGTGGACCTGTTTGCGTCCCGTCACAATCACAAACTTCCCAGATTTGTCTCCCTGTCTCAGGATCCTCTGGCCTTCGCCATGGATGCCCTGGCAATACCTTGGACGGAGTTTCAGCTTCTCTATGTGTTCCCTCCGTTTCCTCTCCTGGGCAGGGTCATGCGCAAGATAGCCCAGGAGCGGGTACCAGCCATCCTGGTGGCCCCTTGTTGGCCAAGAAGAGTTTGGTTCACAGACGTCGCGCAGTTGGCAGTAGACCGGCACGTCTTGCCCAAGGATCCAGATCTTCTCACTCAGGGGCAGCTACGCCATCACAATTTACAAACTCTGGTTTTAACGGCTTGGCTGCTGAAACCTCCATCTTGATGGAAAAGGGGTTGCCTGCCTCTGTTGTTGATACCATGATTCGGGCTGGGAAGAAGTCCTCGTCCTTTATCTATTACAGGGTCTGGCATGCTTACATTGCCTGGTTTGAGTCCAAGTCTTTTCCCTGTCGGGTGTTTTCTATTCCCAGGATTCTGGAATTCTTGCAACATGGTTTGGATCTGGGCCTTCAACTTAGTACCCTAAAAGGCCATATTTCAGCTCTGGCAATTTTTTTCCAAAGATCTTTTGCCAATCCACAGGCTGGTTAAAACCTTTTTCCAGGGTGTTTCTCTTGTGCGTCCACCCCGTAAGCCTTTGCTACCAGTCTGGGAGTTGAATCTGGTGTTGTCTGCTCTGCAAGGGCCTCCCTTTGAGCCTATCAGTGAGGCTGCCTTGCCTATTTTGACTCTTAAGGTAGCCTTTCTGGTGGCTATCACTTCTGCAAGGCGAGTTTCTGAGCTAGCGGCGCTTTCCATCAAACCTCCTTATTTTGAGAGGCATCAGGATAAGGTGGTGTTCCAGCTTAAGCCGGATTTCTTGCCAAAGGTTGTGTCTGCCTTTCATCTTAATCAGGACAGTGTCTTGCCTTCATTGTGTCCTAATCCTGCTAATTCCAAGGAGCGGACTCTCCATTCTCTGGATGTGGTCAGGGCTCTGAAGTTTTATTTGGTTGCTACTGAGACTTTCAGGAAGTCTGATGCTCTTTTTGTTCTAACTTCTGGACCTAGAAAGGGTTTTCCTCCGGCTAAATCCACTATCAGGAAGTGGATCCATCAGGCGGTGGTTCAAGCCTATTCTGCTAAGGGGGAGGAGCCTCCCTTCCACCTTACTGCTCATTCCACTCGTGCTATTGGTGCCTCTTGGGCTTTTCAGCACCAAGCTTCTGTTGAACAAGTTTGCAAGGCCGCTACTTGGTCTTCTGTTCATACTTTTTCCAAGTTTTACAAAGTTGATGTTAAGGCCTCAGTGGATGCTGCTTTTGGACGCAAGGTGCTTCAGGCTGTAGTGACTTGAACTACTGGCTGTTACTCTTTGGGGATCCCACCACACTTTGGACATTGCTTTTGGATGTCCCAACTGTTATGAATACCGATGCGGGCCGTGCCATGCAATAAAGAAAAAAGCAATTCTGTGAGTACTCACCTGTAGAATTGTTTTTGTTCTTGCATGGCACGGCCTGCTTCGCCCCACCCTTGTTATCGTTATTCTTGGTTGCCTCTTTATGGTGATTGTTCCAAGTTAATTGTGTTTTTTTTACCTTTTTCACATTTTTTTTCCTTTATTCTCTCCCGGCTTCTTGTCTCACTGCTTGTCTACGCTGGGCACTCTATGGTTAATCCCATTTTTATAGGGAGCCGGGAGATGCCACAGCTTTCTGCAGTACCACTGCGCCACCTTGTGGCAGAATAACCCAACTGTTATGAATACCGAAGCGGGCCGTGCCATGCAAGAATAAAAACAATTCTACAGGTGAGTACTCACAGAATTGCTTTTTTTAAGAAAAAATTAAATAAATTGGGATCAGGAAAGGGATTTAAGGATCATCCATTGAAATTTATGGGAGAGCGACAGGTAAGACGTGGCGCTCTGCAAGGCTAAACGCCGGTGCTGTACGCTGTACCTGGCATAATGATGAATCGTACGCTACATGGCATTATTCTAGTCGCTCACCAGATTTGGCTTCATAAATGTGTAATTGCGTGCCGTTTCCGGCGCTCACCTGACGCTACTTGCCGCTGTACAGGCACTACCCGGTGCTATCCCTTCATGAATAAAAACAGTCATTTTGATGCAGACAGCATTGTAGCTTGCTAAATCAAACACTATGATGATGCCCCTACTTTTTTAACCTGAAATCTTTGCCAGCTTTACTTCTCATGTAGCATAAGGTATTAAAGTGGACCACCAGTCAAAAATGACTTAAAATGGACCAACACAACACATAGTTTTCATATGCATCCCTCCCCAGGGCAGTTTAGATTGCTGGACATAAGAATGAATTTACCTTTTTCTATCTCCTACTGTGGTCAATTTTAAGAACAAAATGGCGGCTCATGGATCTGCAGGCCACATGCAAATAGGAAGTGCTGCTGGGTTTCCTGTTAGTGTGCATTGTAAATTGAATCCGGGCAGCAGCAGGGCTGAGATGATGGGAGGGGAGGCTCCAAAATGGCCTCTACCACTAGAAAATCTGTGAGGGGGCATTTCAACTTCGAGTGGGTGCATAAGCAAATGTAAGTGCTGATAATGCTTCAGTATCATGCATGCAGATAGGGCAAGGGTATGCCGGGGAGTTTTATTTTCCAACTATGCCAGGCTTTTGGTCCAGTTTAACTGTTTACATCTAGAAATGTCATTAACACAGGGATATTTTCCCTAAACTGAAGCACAAATGCTGTAATTCATCCGCTTATTCTACCTTTTGTTTAGAAAAAAAGCTGGATGTTTAAAGACTACATTAGAGCTGCCAAACAACTTCCTTGTGGGCATTCCAATTTGGGATGAAATACCACATCCATCTGAGTATTTCAGGTGCTTTTGAGGAGGGACTGCTTGGCAGCCTGGGGTCTTTTTAGACTTTAAGACAGCCTAAAGCAAGCGAAGACCCTTTGAAGAAGCATATAAAAGGTTATCTCTTAAAGGATTTATGTATGATTTATACCAAGTGAATTTGCTTCCTTGTATGTATGTATGGGAGGGGAAGCACTGAGGGTAAAAATACTAATTGCAGACCATATAAAATATTCCATTAAGACTCAAATTATGTGCCATGCCAAAAAAAGTAGATAATATTATTTTTTGGGTACAATCCACCTGGTGGGCATCAGCTGTAGGCCACCATTTTCGGCCTGGTGCTGAGGAGGGTCCTACAAGTGGGACGTAATGGCTGTCTAAGTGTTAGAAGATATATTTAAGCACTGTATGATTATACAACTTTTGTTGTGTGCCTCAAATATCCCAAAGACAAAAACAGACGATTCACAACTCCACCTACTTCTGAGATTAGTTGGTAAATGGTGGTCTTAGTTTGTATGGGCCATGTTAAACTGGAACAACACTCGTATTTCACAAAATGTGTTGTTCTCTGCACGGGGGGGCATCAGAGTTGCCAACCCAACCCCCCCCCCCCCCCCCCCCGCAGACCGAGAAAGCTTACATTTATCCTTGGCACCCCATAAGTAATGAATAAGAATTCCCACTTATATTGGGTTATGCGCAGGGGGGCACCAGAAATCGTGATGAGCCTGCACAAGGAAAAACACCATTTTGTGAAAAATGGGTGTTGTTCCTGTTTAATAATTTTTAAAGAAAGCCCTCTTTATCCTATGGGTAGATTTACTAAATATGAGTCCGTGTCGTTGCAAATTATTTTTTTCAGATTTTCCTAAGTGGTTGATGATAGTCAGTATAAATTTTAAGTCCTCAACTATATCAATCTAATTTCATTGAACAAACCTTCCAATAATAACAGTATATTTGTCAGAAACTAATTACATTTCTCTCCTCTTCACTCAATATTGGCTCCTCCAGTTGTGAGGATGTTACCCTCACCAGCCTTTTTCTCCAGCAGAAGGAGTCAGATATGTTTTTCCATGGCTCATTAGCTATGAACATTTTTATTTGTTTGCTTCCCTTTATTTAATCTTTATTTTTTAAGGATTTTTACCAAGGCCAGCGGAGGTAATATGAGCTTATAGTGCCCTGCCACTGAACCCCTCCTTTTGCCAAGACACAGAAGTCAGGGGCCTGCTGGAATGCGAAAGAGGGCCATGGGGGGGGGAACTGGTTGAGTGGTGAGGTCTCTCCATCTAACGGAGCCCTCTGCCAGACAATCGGGTGGTTTTCAACCCCAGGAATGCTAACATAAAGATAAGAGACCTGACCCAGAGAGACTTAAACCTTGCTTCAGAACCATCTGCTGCACCCTGCAACACCTTACCCCACCCCACCTTATCACAATGTTGGAGGTATTCATTTTATTGTAGACTAGGGAAGGTGGTCAAATCGGGATTGGTGCACTGGAACTTATAGTCCAGCGTCATTATTCCCAGTATATCACACACCCCGCTTCCGAATATTCATGACACTTGGGTAACTGTCCTGTAGAGGGCGATCTTGCAGAGATGACATGAAAAAAAGGAGCCCCTCCTGGCCCATAAATACCTGGGACCTCCCACCATTCCCCAGTCTTTCGTCTCTGCAGACGGCGAGCAAGTCAGAAGATGGCTATCTCCTCCTTGCAGGTAGCCAGGGTAACCCCCCGGCCTTTTGTTTCTATTGCTGCCTGAACCTTTTTTAATTTAAACTATAGCAGTATGCCTCCCAGCCTAGGCTGAAGGTCCAGGCAATGGTAGGCTGCACCTTGTGGTGTATATGGGAGCTAGCTCCCCCGTGATACCCCATACAAAGGGGTAGGTGGTGTCCGGGTTGGTGATCCCGGCTTGGGATGCCCTGTCCCTCTTACCCTTTCACCTATTGGTGTGGGTTCTCCCCCCCTACCGTGTCCCTCTGTGCCCCTTGGGGGGGAGGCCTTTTCTCCTGTGGGTTGTTTTACTTTATTTGGGGGAAAAGGTGTGTGTGTGTGTGTTTGTATGTGTTGTTGCGGCCATTGTTGCTGGGCCGGTTTCACTTTTCAACAGGTGCTCGTTGTGGCCCATCCACCCACCCCACCCCACCCTCGAGGCCGGCTTCTGTCAAGCAGTCTTTCCGGCCTCGCTGCCTGCTTTGCTGCTCTCCTTCTCATTCCCTTGCTGCTGTGAAGGTTGACGGTCGCTGATTTGCTGCGGTGAGTGGATTTTATTTATTTCACCATTTTTAACTGTCTTATATGGTGGGTGATGTGCATGTTGACACTTATGTCTGTTCTCATGTATTCTAGGTGGGATCCCTTCTTTTGAAGTTTAAAGAGGGAGTTCTCCCGGTCCTAGGGTCCCTTAGAGTTTAATTTAGGGTTCCCAAAAAAAAAAAAATACTCCCACTTGGGACCTGAAGGGGCATCCCGGGTAGCTTAATAGCGTAAATCCCTCTGGTCATTGCGACTACATTAAAATCACCATATGGAGGCTTCTCAGGATACCGGGCTTGGGCTCCCCTCGGGGCAACCCCGGCAGTGTGTGGGTTGTGGGGCATCCCTTGCGGGGGATAATGTACTTGTTTGCATACCTTGTGCTCAGCGGGCCATAACGCACCAGTCGGGGGCCCAGGCGTCTGGGTCCGGGGTCCCGGCCTCATCTCCTTCTCCACCCTGCCTTATCCGTACCTCTAGTGATGTTGTCACAGGTGGGGAGTCGCAATCTGATGTATGTGCCAGACTGGCTAATATTGAGAAATTTATTTCTGGCTCTGTTGCCAGAAAGGCCTCGGCTAAGCGAAAGCATTTGTCTCCAGCCACGCCGGCCTTTGAGTTTGATGATTATGATTTCCTTGACTGGTCTGATTATTCCCCGCTAGAAGAGGGGGAATTATTTGAGGATTCTGAGGGTTCTGACAATCAGCAGTTTGTTGGTGCTGATACTGAGCAAGGGCAGGGGGATGCTGTGGATACCCCGAAGGTCTTGGCTCACCTTTTTGAGGTTCTGGCAATTTCTCCTCCTGAGGAGGCTGCTTCTCAAAAAGGGGAATTCTTTGGGACTTCCAAGCCGTGCCTGGAGTTCCCAAATCAAAAGCATTTTGATGGCATTATTCTTAAGGAATGGTATTCCTCAAGGTTGGGATAAAAAATATCCCTTTTGCGGTGGACGTGGTAAAGCGATGGTCGTCCCCTCCCGAGGTGGATGCCCCGGTGCTCGGTTTATCCAATACTTCTATTTTTCATTCTCTTGACTCCACCACTCTCAAAGATGGTGAGGATAAACGCATTGATCAGATGGCTTGCCACGCGTTTGCTAGTACGGTTCAGCCTTGCGGCCTGTTTGTGCTTCGGCGCTTTTGGCAGTGGCTACCAGGTCTGTGGTTAGAGACCTGTTGAGTACCTCCTGAGTACCTTAAGCGGTGTGAATTGTTCATGTCCTTTGTGCTTCGTGGTGCCAGAACGGGCAGAGTTTTGGCCTTCTCTACCCTCAGAGGTGATTCCTGGAGTAGAGGCAGAGGTCGTGCCCATCCAGGTCACAATTGGAGTTCCAAACCCAAGCCCGCTGCTAAGCCAGCTCAGCAATGAGGGGGCGCCCTCACCCTTGCGGGTGGGGGGACGGCTGCGGCACTTCTTCCAGGTCTGGGACCAGGAGGTCTCCGACAAATGGATTCTGGAAGTGGTGTCTTCCGGTTACAAGCTGGAATTCGAGATCCGGCCTCCTCCCAGATTCTTCAGGTCTCGAGTGCCTTCGGATCCACTGGCCGCACAGGGGCTCCGGGCGGCAGTAAGTTATCTGCTGGACATGGCTGTCATTTGCCCAGTGCCTTTAGCGCAAAGGGGCTTGGGATTCTATTCCAATCTATTAACGGTGCCCAAGAAGGACGGCTCTGTTCGACCCATTTTGGATTGGAAGCTCCTCAGTCGGTTTATCCTCTTCAGGAAGTTTCGCATGGAAACCTTGCGGTCAGCCATCGATTCTCTTCGTCAGGGGGACTTCATGACATCCATAGACATCAGGGATGTTTATCTGCATGTACCTATTTTCCTGGCACACCAAAGATTCCTCAGGTTTGTGGTGGAAGATCAGCATTTTCAGTTTGTGGCCATTCCATTCGGGCTTACCTCGGCTCCTAGGGTGTTCACCAAGGTATTGGCGGGGGTGATGGCCCTCCTCAGAGTCCAGGGCATTCGCATTGTACCATACCTGGACAACCTTCTCATTTTGGCTTCCTCTCTCAGCCAAGCGGAGCTAGACACCAGAGTGGTGGTATCCACGCTGGAGTGGTTCGGTTGGGTGATCAACTATTCCAAGTCCTCCCTCTCCCCGTCCAGGGAGGTTTCGTTTCTGGGCATGACTCTGGATGCCTTTCAGGCCAGGGTGTTCCATCCTCAGCCCAAGATTCTTCTGATCCAAGATTTGGTTCGGCTTCTGCTTTCCAATCCTCGCCCGTCTATCCGGCTAGGGATGAGATTGGTAGGTCTGATGGTGGCTTCCTTCGAGGCAGTCCCTTTTGCCCAGTTTCACATGAGGACACTTCAGCTCCATCTTCTAGCAGCTTGGGACAAGTGTCCGCTGTCATTGGATCAGTCTTGTCTGCTGTCTCCCCGGGCTCAGCAGTCCCTTCAGTGGTGGCTAGTGTCAAGCAATCTGTTGAAGGGCAGATCCTTTCTGACCCCTTGTTGGGAAACGGTCACCACGGACGCCAGCCTGTCGGGCTGGGGGGGGGGGGGGCTTCTGGAGGGAACATCAGTTCCAGGGGTTATGGAGGCCTCGGGAGGCTCATACCCCTATCAACGTTTTGGAGCTACGGACCATTTGGTTGGTTCTGTCTCGCTTGACTCTTCTATTGCAGGGATTGCCAATTCAAGTCCGATCGGACAATTGGATGGCGGTCGCTTACATCAATCACCAAGGAGGGACTCGCAGCAGGAGTGCCCTCAGGGAGGTATCTCTGATACTTGTTTGGGCAGAGAGCAATGTCTCATGCATCTCAGCCATTTACATCCCGGGAGTGGAGAACCCAAAGGCGGATTCCCTGAGCAGGAGATCCTCTCGCCGAGGAGAATGGTCTCTCAGTTCCAAGGTATTCCAGTCCCTTTGTCACAACTGGGGGGGGGACTCCGGAGGTGGATCTTTTTGCCTCTCGCCACAATCACAAGCTTCTGTCTCAGGATTCTCTGGCCCTGGCAGTGGATGTCATGTCCCTGGCTTGGAGGGAACTGGGGTTTCTGTACCTGTTCCCCCTCTTTCTCCATGGTGGGCAAAGTGGTGCGCAAGCTGACTCTAGAAGGGGCACCAGCAATTCTGGTGGCTCCAAGGTGGCCAAGACGAGTGTGGTTCGCAGACGTCGTGCGGCTGGCAGTAGATCAGTTTTATCTGCCTCTTCTTCCGGATCTTATCACCCAGGGTCAGCTACGCTACCCCAATTTACCAACGCTGGCTTTGACGGCGTGGCTGCTGAAACCTCCATCTTAAAGGAGGAAGGTCTTTCTGATGCGGTGGTTCAGACTCTTGTTAGAGCTAGGAGGAGATCTTCCTCTAACGTCTACTATAGGACTTGGAGGTCTTATATTAACTGGTGCGAGGCTAGGGCCTTGCTTTGTAGGGTGTTTTCTATTCCCAGAATTCTGCAGTTTCTTCAACATGGTCTGGACTCAGGGTTCCAGCTTAGTACTTTGAAGGGGCAGGTTTCTGCCCTGGTGGTTTTCTTTCAAAGGTCTTTTGCCCTTCATCCCCTGGTTAAGACATTTTTCCAGGGGGTTACTCATGTGCGGCCTCCTAGAAAGCCCTTGCTGCCGGTTTGGGATTTAAACTTGGTTCTGTCGGCTCTCCAGGGGCCCCATTTTGAGCCGGTGCATGATATTGCTCTTTCTCAGCCACCAAAATGGCAACTTTCTGAGTGAGCAATTACCTCTGTTCGGCGTGTCTCTGAGTTGGCGGCCTTGTCTATTCAGGCTCCTTACTTTGAGAGGCACCTGGACAAGGTAGTTTTCCGCTTCTCCTAAGGTGGTTTCGGCCTTCCACCACAATCAGGATGTAGTTCTCCCTTCCTTGTGTCCTAAGCCTAGTAATGACAAGGAGAGGACCTTACATTCTTTGGCTGTGGTTCGATGTGTGAAATATTATTTGGTGGCTACTTCTCCTTTTCGTAAGACGTACGCCTTTTTCGTGGTGCCCTCAGGGCCCAGGGAAGGTCTGGCACCCGCTAAGTCTTCCATTAGTAAATGGATTCGACAGGCCATTGTTGGGGCCTATTCTGCCAAGGGGAAGGTTCCCCTTTTTCGTGTTACTGCTCATTCTACTCGTGCTGTTGGAGCATCTTGGGCTTTTCAGCATCAGGCTTCTGTTGAACAAGTTTGTAAGGCTGCTCTGCTACTTGGTCTTCTGTTCATACTTTGTGTCATGAATATTCGGAAGCGGGGTGTGTGACATACTGGGAATAATACCATTTTGTGATTACTCACCTGTAAAATGGTTATTACAAGTATGTCACACACCCCGCTTCATCCCGCCCTTTTTTGGTTTTCTGGGATCCTTTATATGGTGAACCTTTTTTTTTTTGCTGTTTGCATTTGGCTCTTCCTGGTCCCTTTTACTGCTGTCTTATACATGGGAGGTCCCAGGTATTTATGGGCCAGGAGGGGCTCCTTTTTTTCATGTCATCTCTGCAAGATCGCCCTCTACAGGACAGTTACCCAAGTGTCATGAATATTCGGAAGCGGGGCGTGTGACATACTTGTAATAACCATTTTACAGGTGAGTAATCACAAAATGGTATTTTTATGGCTATGATTTTAGGGTCATATCCTTGCAGCACTGAGGGCCCTGCTCTGCTGTGCAGAGGGGCTGGGGGCCTCCAGGTCACGATGGAAGCAGGACTCTCTGTGCTCCTGAACAGCTGGAGGGGCCGTCTGCTCTACCTCCTCTGATCGGGGAAACCCTGACTTCCCAAACTATGGTGACTGCAGGGCGCGGAAAGTCTCAGCTACTATCAGCGGCACATCACTGCTGTCTTAGGGCCGCCTGCCTCCCCCCAACACTGTGACTGCCCCCACTCTCCTGTTGCTGTCAGCTGCTCTGCCCCCTAACCTGCTCTCCTGTGTTGGCTGGGTGTGACGGGGAAAGAGTCCCTTCCATTGCACCTGCTTAGCCAAATAAAACACACCTAGGCGTGCTGAGTACAGGCTGTACTAGAGGTGCCAGATTACCCATCTCAGTATTTCCAGCAGGGGAATAACTCCCCATGCTATGTGGAAAGTAATGTGTTACTGTAAGGGACTTACCTCTGCCAGGGGGCCCGCTGCGAGCATCTGCTGGGTGACGCAGCGCGCTGCGCTCCTGCTGCTGAGCGTGGCCGCCGCTCCTGGATGACATGAAGCGAGGCGTATCACTCTGGCAGCCTCCCCCGCCCTTCTCTAGCTGTGCAGGCCACGCACTGCAGTCTGTAAATTTCGCCACTAGGAGGCGCTGCGCTGATAGTGGCAGGCAGCACAGATTCCTACACACCTGATGGGAATCGGGCTGATCAGCCTTGCTGCCAAGACTGACCAGCCCTTGGATAGTGTGTTCAATCACTCAGTGTTGCAAGTTGCACCAATCAGCACATACACTCCCCCCCAGGGTGGCCATTGGTCAATTCCCCAATAAATATGGAGTCAGCCCAGTACTCAATGCCTGTGATAGTCTCTTGTGATTAGGGTGCGATTTGACTAGCGATTATCTGTTTCCAACCCGGCTTGATCGACCATCCCAGTCCGCTGCCTGAACCGACCTCTGCTTTGTCTGACATCGAACCTGCCTGCCCCTTTGGATACCCCGCGATCTCTAACCTCCGGGCTTGACCCTTCGGCTACCCCTGACTACGCACCTGTCTTATTCCTGTACTCTAACGCACCATCCGGACTGTCTTCCCATGTATGACGTCGGCTTTGGGATACCCTCGAGGTTCATCGACCTTCACCGTAAGCAGGCATCCTTTGCGCCTATTAAAGACCTGGGGGCAACCGTGTCCGGCGAGGCGTTTCTAGCGTCCCGGCAAACGGGGGCTTGACTATAGGGAGAAGCGGCGGTGGAGATTGGGGGTTGTCTGCTTACAGAAGGCTGGTGTCCTGCTGGGCATCACATTATCACGAGCCTTCATAGTTGAAGTAGATGCATTCGAGCTCGGGGTAGGGGCGGTTCTCTCACAGTACAGTGGGTCCCCTGAACGGCTACATCCCTGTCTTTTTCTCAAGAAAATGTAATTCCATGCAGCAGAACTATGATATTGGCAATCAAGAACTCCTAGCTGTGAAATTAGTCTTTCAAGAATGGACACATTGGTTAGAAGGGGCCCAGTTCCCAATTACGGTATTCACAGATCACAAGAATTTAGAATAGAAAATCGAATCAGAGGGGTTAACCCCCCGTCAGGCTCGATGGTCTCTTGTCCTCTCCTGATTTAATTTCACTATAACATACAAAACATGAACAAAAAAATATTAAAGCTGACGCTTTCTGCTGAAGTTTCACAGGTTAAAAAGACTTTGGCCCTTCTAGCCCATCATGTCTGGTGGTCATCTTACAGGAAAGATATTCAGGCCTGTAAGATTTTGTAAGAAAATCCCCAGGTCAGCTCCTGCCAGACCTCTGGTGCCCCTGTCCACTCCTTCACAGCCTTGGACGCAGTTGGCAATGGATTTTATTACTGATTTACCACAGTCCCAGGGATATACTGTTATCTCGGTTGTGGTAGATTGATTTAGCAAAATGGCGCATTTTTTCCCCCTAAAAAAACTGCCCACAGCCCAAGAATTAGCTCAATATTTCTTAGATCACATTTTCCGACTTCATGGAATCCCAGAAGATGTGGTCTCAGGGGGATCCAATTTGTGTCACGCTTCTGGAGGGCATTCTGCACCCGGCTAGGTTTGACTGTTTCTCTGTCTTTAGCTTTTCACCCCCAGAAGGAAAGGACCAACCAGTCATTGGAACAATATCTCTGTTGTTTCACTACCGATATTCAGTCAGAGTGGTCCCAGTTCCTTCCCTTTGCTGAGTTTGCCTTCAATAACGCAGTCAACTCCTCCACGGGGGTATCACCCTTCCGGTATGTATTTAGGAGGGATCTTACGTTTTCGACACTTTCAGGCTCGTCCTCTGGTTTGCCTTCTCTAGACGATTAGTTGTCCCAGTGGCCAGATTTATGGACTAAGATTCAACAGCATTTGATCCGGGCATCTGATCAGCAGAAGATCTTTGCGGATCGTCATCAATCTAACAATCTAGAATATAAGGTGGGGGAATTGGTCTGGCTCTCTACCAAAAAATGTTGTGCTACGCCAACTCTCTGTAAAATTAGGACCACGATATATCGCCCCTTATCCTATTTTACAGAAAATTAACCAAGTCACATACAGACTCAAACTTCCACCATCTCTGAGGATTTGTAATTCTTTTCATGTTTCCCTCCTTGAGCCTGCCAGGGGAGTGGAGGATTCATCTCCTTCTCCTAACCTAGTTGATGGTGAGCAGGAGTTTGAAGTCGCACGAATTCTGGATTCCCGTTTCCTCCAGAATTCCTTGCAATATTTAGTCGACTGGAAGGGGTATGGGCCAGAAGAAAGGAGTTGGGTTCCAGCTAGAGATGTGCACGAAGACTATTTCTTTCAATATATTCTTAGTATACAGTACGTCCTGCTTCAAATCTAATACTCCACCAGATGGCGCTGGACTGCAGAGACATCGAAAATAGGCTCCTCCCAGCCCCTCAAATACCCAGGGACCTCCCACAAATCCCCAAAATTTCTCTGCAGTCTGGCTGCGAAGGATGAGAAATTGGCTCTCTACTCGCAGGTGAGCGGGGTTATTAACCTGCGGCCCTGTAGGACTATTCCCACCCGTTCCACTATTAATATGCCTCGCAACCTTGGCTGTGCTGGTCGGGTGAAGGTAGGCAGCACCGCTGTTAGGTGCTTAGGAGCGCTACTCCACCGCAATCCCCCACCAAAGGGTAGGCAGTTCAGGCTTATGGTGAGCCTCTATGGATGCCCCTCCCGCACTATTGCCCCTTGCCCCGGTCTATCGGTGGGCCCTATATAAGTGGCCGCCGTCCTCCCTCATCCTCCTTATAGTCTTCGGGGGAAAAGAGGGGGGGGGGTGTATGTGTATAGATATGTAGGTTATGAAGTCTGTGCTTTCACCTTTCACATGTCTTTATTCTTATGTCAGCCGCCGCGCTGATTTGTCTGTATTGCTTTTAAATTTACCGCCGCCGCCGCGCGCTGTCTTGGTTCCGCGCTTGGCGGCGGCATTACCTCAGGCGCTGGTGCGGCATCATTGGCTGTTGGCCTTCTGGCTTCGCACTCTTCAGGGGGCGGGGCCTGTCTTTGGCACCTTCCGCGTCATCGCTGTTACTGGCCCGCCCCTCGAGGTATACCGACGCCATCTTTTTTGACTTGGTTGGCCTATGCGCGATGGACTCCTACCTACCGCGGTCTGTAAGTGCCCTCGTGGGATGGCTTTATCTGCTTCACTTTTGTTACTATGTACTTAAGGTCTTGTCTGCTTATGTCTTTCAGGCGGGACGAACCTTCTTGGCTTCTCCCGGCCCTGTTTTTAGTATATCACTTGTAGGCCCTGTAAAAATTAATACTCCCACGTCCCTAGTGGGTTATTGGGGCATCCATGGTTGCTATATAGCGTTATTCCCTATCGGCGTATAGCGCCGCTATAATCACTATATGGAAGCATCTCAGGATAATGTTACCGGGGTCCCTCCGGGACAAGACCGGCTGTGTGTAGCGTGTGGGCAGCCTCATGCTGACGCTGACAAGGCACGGGTCTGTGTACCCTGTGCTGAGCAGGTGCTTGCATTGCAATCTGGCCTGCCAGTGGCTGCACCTCGTTTCACTTCGCCTACTCCCCCAAGCTTAAACCTCACTCCTACTGAGTTGCATACTAGTGGGGATTCTCAGCCTGATGTGTCTTCTAGGCTGGCTACTGTTGAACAGATTATTGCGAAGTCTTTAGCGCGTAAGGCCCCTGCTAAGAAGCGACACTTGGCGCCTAATGTTACTGTTTTCCCTATGGGAACTGAGGAGTTTTGGAATCTGTGTGGCTATACCCCGTCTGATGAAGGGGAGCTCTTTTCTGATTCAGGCTCATCTGATGAGAGACCAAGGGGTCATGACGATTTTGGCTCTGACCCCTGGGCCCCGGATGACACTGACAGATTATTGACCCAGATTTTTGAGGTTCTGTCTCTCTCTCTCCCTGTTGAGGCTGACAGGCAAAGAGGGGAGCTTTTTCCATACAGCAAAATCACGTTTGGAATTTCCAGAGCAGGCACATTTCCATAACCTTGTGCTCAAGGAATGGGAGCACCCCAGTAAACTTCCCGGGGTTCCAAAGAGTTGGGATAGGAAGTATCCCTTTCCTGCGGAGGTGGTTAAATGTTGGTCATCCCCCCCGAGGTGGATGCCCTGATCCTAGGGCTATCTAACACCTCTGTCATGCATTCCCCTGATTCTACTACCCTGCGGGATGCTGAGGACCGGCGCATTGACCAGCTTGCTTCCCACGCCTTTGCATGTGCGGGGACGGCAATGAGGACCGGTGCATTGACCAGCTGGCTTCCCACGCCTTTGCATGTGCGGGGACGGCACTGCGCCCAGTCTGTGCCTCTGCTATTACTGCTGTGGCCACTAGAACCCTTATCAGAAATATGCTTGATAGTGCCCCTGATGATTTGCCTTGTGAGGTGTTTAATGCACTCTCCAGTTGTGATGTTTTTGTAAATTTTGTCCTATCAGCATTGGATGACACCATCAGAATGTGTGCCAGAACTTCTGCCCTCGTGGTGGCTATTCGCCGCTCGGTTTGGCTGCGCCAGTGGGCTGCTGACAATGCTGCCAGGAAGGCCCTCACTGGGTTTCCCTTTAAAGGACTGCGTCTGTTTGGAGACCGCCTGGACCTTTTTGCTAAAGGAGGCAGGTTACCCCAGCGCAGGCGGCAACCTCGGCCCTGTCGGGGTCAGGGTTCCTTCTCCTCCCCTTACCGTGGTGCAAGACAGGGAAGGGGGGTATCTTTCCCTGGGGCCCGGGGAGATTTCTGGGGTAGAGGCAGAGGACGTGGACGTCCTGGCTCCTCCTGGGGTCCCAAAGCTAAATCCTCTCCCAAGCCCCCTCAGGCATGATGGGGTGCCCTCACCCATCCGCGTGGGGAGACGGCTGCAGCACTTCACTCACGTCTGGAGGCTTCATGTCTCAGACTGGTGGATTCAGGAGGTAGTGTCCTCCGGTTACAAGTTGGAGTTTGCTGCCGATCCCCCTCCAAGATTCATCAGCTCCTGGAGCTGGGGGTCATTTGCCAGGTCCCTTTAAGAGAAAAAGGCAAGGGCTTTTATTCCAACCTATTCACAGTACCCTAAAAGGATGGTTCTGTCCGGCCCATCCTGGACTTAAAGATTCTCAACAAGTTTGTCAGGGGCAGGCGCTTTCACATGGAGACTCTGCGCTCTGCCATCAGTTCCCTGCGCCAAGGGGATTTCATGACTTCTGTGGACATCAATGATGCCTACCTTCATATTCCTGTGTTCCCAGGTCATCAAAGGTTCCTCAGGTTCGCTCTGATGGATCAACATTACCAATTTGTGGCCTTGCCCTTCGGCCTCACTTCAGCCCCCAGGGTGTTCACCAAGGTGCTGGCTGGTGTGATGTCTCTACTCAGATGTCGGGGCGTCCGCGTGCTTCCCTATCTGGACGACATCCTCATCACTTCCCAGTCTCTACATCAGGCAGAGTTGGATACTCAGCTGGTGGTGTCCACTCTGGAGTCATTTGGATGGGTGATCAACCACCCCAAGTCCTCACTGTCCCCCCCCTTCCTTGGTAACTCCGTTCCTAGGAATGAATCTGGATACAGCTCAGGCAAGGATCTTCCTTCCTCAGCAGAAGGTGGACAGTCTGATTGCACAGGCTCAGTTCCTCCTAGCTTGTCCCCATCCCTCCATCAGGCAGGGGATGCAGCTGGTGGGCCTGATGGTGGCGTGCTTCGAAGCGGTCCCTTATGCTCAGTTCCACTGGGGCCTCTGCAACTTCACCTATAGTCTGTATGGGACAAGGACCCAGCGTCCCTGGACAGGGTCTGTGTGCTCTCCCCCCTGGTCAGGAGGTCCCTCTTGTGGTGGATGGACTCAAGGAACCTGTTGGGGGCAGATCCTTTCTTGCCCCTTCCTGGGAGACGGTCACCACGGATGCCAGTCTGTCAGGTTGGGGGGGGGGGTTCTGGAAGTCCCTGCGGTTCCAGGGGAGGTGGGGCCCTCAGGAGGCCCACACTCCTATCAATGTCTTGGAGCTGCGAGCAATCAGGTTAGTTCTGGCTTGCTTGACTACTTATCTTCAGGGCCTGCCTGTTCAGGTGCGCTCGGACAACCAGACGGCAGTTGCCTACATCAATCATCAGGGAGGGACCCGGAGCAAGGGGGCCCTCCAGGAAGCGTCTCTGATCCTGACTTGGGCGGAGGCCAATGTCCGCTGCATTTCAGCTGTGTACATCCCGGGCGGACTCTCTGAGCAGGGGGACCTCTCGCCAGGGAGAATGGTCCTTATGCAGCAGGTTGTTTCAATCTCTGTGTCACCATTGGGCCAACCAGATGTGGATCTGTTTGCATCCCGCCACAATCACAAGCTTCCAGCTTTTGTCTCTCTGTCCAGGGATCCTCTGTCCCTGACCTCGGATGCGCTAGCAATGTCATGGCAGGACTTTCAGTTCCTGTATGTCTTCCCCCCAATTCCCCTGCTGGGCAGGGTTCTGCGCAAGATTGCTCTGGAAGGGGTGCTAGCAATTCTGGTGCCCCCCAGGTGGCCAAGAAGAGTGTGGTTCGCAGACGTGGTACAGCTGGCAGTAGATCAGTACACTCTGCCCTTGGTGCCAGATCTGATCACTCAGGGCTCACTACGCCATCCCAATTTACAAACTCTGGCTTTGATGGCTTGGCTGCTGAAACCTCCATCTTGATGGAGAAGGGGCTGTCTTCCTCAGTTGTGGATACTTTGATTAAAGCTAGGAAGAAGTCTTCCTCTTCCATTTATTACAGGGTTTGGCGTGCCTACATTGACTGGTGTGAGTCTAAGTCTCTTCCCTATCGTGTTTTTTCTATTCCCAGGATTCTGGAGTTCCTGCAGCATGGGTTGGAGATGGGGCTCCAACTTAGTACTCTGAAGGGTCAGGTTTCTGCCCTGGCTATTTTTTTTTCCAGAAGTCCTTTGCTCAACACCCTCTGATCAGGACCCTTTTCCAGGGGGTCACTCATGTGCGTCCCCCACGTAAACCTATGGTGCCTGTTTGGGATTTGAAATTGGTTCTGTCAGCCTTGCAGTGTGCTCCCTTTGAACCTGTGCAGGATGTTGCCTTGGCCATTCTTACGTTCAAGGTTGTGTTTCTGGTGGCTATCACTTCTGTCAGGCGTGTGTCTGAGTTGGCGGCGCTGTCCATTCAGCCCCCCTACTATGAGAGGCACCAGGACAAGGTGGTGTTTCGTTTCAAACCTGACTTTCTACCTAAGGTAGTGTCTGCTTTTCATTTGAATCAGGATATTGTTCTTCCTTCTTTGTGCCCTAATCCTAGCAATGATAAGGAGAGGGTTTTGCACTCTTTGGATGTGGTTAGGTGTCTGAAGTACTATCTGGTGGCTACTGCACCTTTCAGGAAAACTGATGCTCTTTTTGTGGTCCCTTCTGGTCCTAGAAAGGGTTTGGCTCTTGCCAAGTCTACTATCAGCAAGTGGATTCGGCAGGCTGTGATTCAGGCCTACTCTGCTAAGGGGAAGAATCCTCCTTTCCGCCTTACTGCTCATTCCACTTGTGCTATTGGTGCCTCTTGGGCATTTCAGCACCAGGCTTCTGTTGAACAAGTTTGCAAGGCCGCTACTTGGTCTTCTGTTCATACCTTTTCAAAGTTTTACAAGGTTGATGTTAGGGCCTCAGCTGATGTTGTTTTTGGCCGCAAGGTTCTGCAGGCGGCAGTGGTTTAAACTGCCTGCTGCTAATTTTTTCTTGGGGATCCCACCCTACTTTATGGACACTGCTATTGGATGTCCCACGTGTAAGTATTAGATTTGGAGCAGGACGTACTGTATACTAAGAATAATACAATTCTGTGATTACTCACCTGTAGAATTGGTATTATGAGTATACAGTATGTCCTGCTCCAACCCACCCTTGGTTTGCATTTTCCTGGACCCCCTGTATGGTGATTATTATCGTTGTTATAGTTGATAATTTGAGTTGTTTAATGCTCCCGGCTTCTCCTTAACTGCTTTTCAATGCTGGGGATTTGTGGGAGGTCCCTGGGTATTTGAGAGGCCGGGAGGAGCCTATTTTCGATGTCTCTGCAGTCCAGTGCCATCTGGCGGAGTATATCCCACGTGTAAGTATTAGATTTGGAGCAGGACGTACTGTATACTCATAATACCAATTCTACAGGTGAGTAATCACAGAATTGTATTTTTTATTTATTTATAATCAGAAATACAGCCATAATCACTCATAGTCAAAATGAACCCTCCCACGCAGGGGAGACGTATGACAATCTGTGCTCATGAACAAACTTACAACTCCAGGTTGATTTTAGTTGTACAACAATAAAATGTAAGAAGGATCGTACATAGTAGATACATCAAAGTCATGTCTTTTCTTCCCATCACGCACACAGATTGTAATGAATTTTAGCCTGTCCGCTCACCTCTACTGCACATTGGTTAATAAACACTGGTAGATTTGAATAAGCCACAGACGGCAGCTGCAGCCCGGTGCAGAGGCCATTGCAATAGAGGTTAGAGAGGAAGACATACCAAGATAGAGTGAATAGAACAAGGAACTGGAAAGGGAAGAAAGGGGGGGGGATTCCCCATGCTCTGCCACCACGTTGATTTCAGTTAGTTCAGTGCCCCCAAGAGAGCATTCGGACAGGCATACTGTCTCCAGGGCTCCCATATCAACAAGAATCTACTGTGGGAGTCAGTCAAAACACTGGTCAATCTTTCATTGAGGAGGAACCCATTCATCCTTGCCGACACTTCTGCCAAGGGGGTGAACTGTTTCCTCCACGCTCTAGCGATGGTTTGCTTGGCCGCCAGGAGTAGATAGACAAGCAGCCTATTTTGCTTCCTTTTAAGCTCAGGGGTCCTAAGGTGGAGGAGGGCCACCCACGGATCCTTCCTGATTTTCACTTGGAATATTGCATTGGCCATCTTATAAACCTGATTCCAGAAGCGGGCCAACATGGGGCAAGTCTACCAGATGTGCATGAAGTCCCCTTCAGTGTTGCAGCCCCTAAAGTATGTACTGGCCTGCCCTTGATGCATCTTACTCAGTCGGCTCGGTACAAGGTACCAACGGAACAGCATCTTGTATGCTGTTTCGGTAGTCAGTACATTATTAGAGCATTTTGAAGCCGTTGCCCATATTTCCGCCCATCCTTTTTCTGATTGGCAGGGACCCAGGACTTTCTCCCAGTTTTTCACATGACCATGGGTACTCGAACCACCGTCATTCAGCGCAGAGTACAGCACGGAGATCGCTCCCCTTTGGAATGGATCTCTACTGCATATTTCCTCGTAGCACCCAGTGCCTAAATTGAAGGTATCGAAAAAATTCCCTCTGGGGGATATCAAGCCTCATTTTTAAATCGTCAAAGGACCTAAATCCTTCGTTTGAGAGAAGATGCAGTATCCTAGTCACTCCGCGGTGAAGGCTAATTTGTTCTGTATGCCCGGCGGAAAGTTTGGGTTGTCCCATATGTTTAACAAGGGAGTATGGGGGGACATCAGGGAGGCTGAGTATTTGACCGAGTCCCATACAGAGAGCGAATGTCACATTAGGGGGCTGAGCGTTTTAGGCCTAAGTGCTGGGGCGGTCCAGAGTAGACTGTCAATAGGGGTTGGTGAGTGTAAGGTGGGAGTGCATAGGGATTAGTTGGGTGATTTGGGCTGCCTTATAATATTTTTGAATATTGGGCACTCCGAGCCCCCCCTGCGATTTATGGGAGAACATGGTATGTTTGGAAACCCGAGGGCGGCCGGGTGACCACACGAAAGCCAATATCTTCCTCTGCAATCCACGCAGCATGTGGATTGGGATCTTAACTGGTAGGACTCTGAAGAGATACATTAGCTTAGGGTACAGTGTCATTTTGACAGCGTTGATTCGGCCCAACCAGGAAAATGGGTAGGTCTTCCATGTCTCAAGCAGCCGCGTCAGGGGTAGTTGGCTCCGTATAAGTCTGAATAGTGTGCAGGGATGTGCACTCCCAGGTATGGGAGTGGTGCTGTAGTCCAGCGGAAGGAAAAGTGTACCTTTATCTGATAAACCACGTCCACTGGCAGGGATATGTTGAGTGCTCTGGACTTTTCATTATTTATGGCTAATCCTGATATTTGAGCAAAATGAGCTAGGATGCCATACAAGTTTGGAAGAGAGGTGACTGGCTGGGAGAGAACCATTAGGACATCATCAGCGAAGAACAAGGCCTTGTGCTGGATGCCCGCTACCTCCAGTCACTTAACATTCAGGTTGGCTCTTATAGCTAATCTTAGAGGTTTCATAGCCAGGATAAAGAGGAGTGGGGATAAGGGGCACCCCTGCCTGGTGCCTCTAAATATCTGGAATGAATCAGAGGAGTGACCAGAATATCGCACCCGTGCGGTGGGGGCAGCGTAAAGGGCACCGATCCATTTCAGAAACTTCTGGCCAAAACCCCATTTTCCCAACGTCCACAAAAGATATTGTGTCAAAGGCCTTTTGTATGTCCAGAGACAATAGGAAGGCCAGGATATTCCTAGCGCGGGCGTGGTGAATCAGATGGACAACCCTCCTAACATTATCCCCGGCCTGGCGGTTTGGGACAAAATCCAGCTGATCTCTATGGATGAGATCTTCAATAAACGTGTTTAGTCTGGTGGCAAGCACCTTGGCCAATAGTTTTACATCGATATTGATTAGGGATATTGGCCTATAGTTAGGGACTAACAGACTATCTTTGTCAGGTTTAGGGATCATGCAGATATCTGCTAACAGGGAGCTTGGACCCAAAGAGGATTCTGCACAGAGAGCATTAAAAAGATTAGATAAATGGGGTGCTAAAATGGGGGCGAATTTTTTGTAATATAGGCCGCTAAATCCGTTTGGCTTTTTGAAGTTTTCAGGGACTTTATGGCAGCGAGCATCTCTTGGGAAGTAACGGGGGACTCCATCTGGTCAACATGGTCTTGGGCAATTTTTGGCAGATCGATATACTCAAAGAACTTCTCAAGGGCCACTCAGCTCGTGCCCAGAGGAGCCGAGTACAAAGTAGCCAAACCCTCTGAATACGGTGACAATTTTATTAGGGTCTGCTGAAATAGTCCCCGTAGCTAATTTTAGCTTAATGGGCTGGTGCTTATTGAGGTCCGTGACGCGAAGCCGCAGGGCCATCATAGTATCAGGTTTGTTTCCCCTGGCGTAAAATTTTTGCTTCGCCCAGCGGAGCCTCTTTTCTGCCTGGTCATCTAAAAGCATATTAAGCTCTAGTCTCACATTGTCAACCTCTCTTTTGTTTTTGGAGCTCGGGACTCTCTTACATTGCCTCTTCACCTGTTCATATTTTAGAGTGAGGTCTTTAATCTTTTTTTGCCTCTCCCCTTTTTTAAGTGAGGCTATGCCTATGATGTTACCTCTCATGGTTACCTTCTGGGTCTCCCACAGCGAAATTGGAGAGGAAACCGAGCCGGCATTCAGGGCAAAATATTCCTTGAGGGCCTCCTGAATTTTATCACAGGTGTCCTGAGAGGAGAGAAGAGAGTCATTGAGTCTCCAATTGCAAGAGCGTCTGGTCGTAACCAGAAGGTTATTAGCCGCCATCACTGGGTTATGGTCCGATCAGGCAGAACTGTAAATTCTAGAGTCCAAAATAGCGGGAAGCGTAGTTTGGGGGACTAAGATATGGTCGATCCTGCAAAAGGTTCCACGTGGGTTGGAGTAGAATGTGAAATCCCGGGCGGTGGGGTTCCTTTCCCTCCAGACATCACAGAGATTATGAGCGTTGAGAAGCTTGTTAAAGGCAGCGGACTGTGAATCCGAGGCCAACGATGTGGCAGCGGATTGACCCGTCCTCCGCCTATCCAGTTTGGGGTTTATTGTCAGGTTTGAGTCCCCTCCAATAATTAAGACCCCCTTAGTATTGTTCTGGATCACGGTCAGTAGGTGCTTAAAAAAGTGAGTTTGAAAGGTATTAGGTGCATAATACGTGACCAAAGTGATCTCAATATCATTGAGGGAACTCTGCAGTATGAGGTATCTCCCTGTCGGGTCTGAGATTTCTTCGGAGCAGATAAAAGGGAGTTTTTTACGGAAGGCAATTACCACGCCTCTTTTTTTCTCTCTGGCGTACGCCCCATATGACACTGGAAAGTGATTGCTCAAGTAATTTGGCTTGGAGTGGGTAGAGAACCTAGTTTCCTGAAGGAAGACTATGTCGGCCTTACAGGACTTATAGTAGTGAAAGGCCTTGCTTCTCTTGGCAGGGGCGTTAAAACCCTGGACATTATGGGATATTAATTTAATACTCACCCCGACCATACAGAGTCAAATGGTGCGCGCCTGGTGTGGGTTGGCGAGCAGAGCACGAGGGAATCCAGGGAGGGGAAAGGGATGGGGGACCACAGGGGAACAAAGGGAGCAAGGAAAAAGCTTAACAAGATAAACAACCCAAACAAAATAAACGGTAAACAGATATATGATCTGGGACCAATAGCGGTCAAAAAAAGTTCTGCGATTGCAGAAAGCGACCCGTACATTGGGGAAGTATTCACCCTGGTGCAGGTCATTTGGACGTTCGGGGGCAGTCCCCGGGAACACAGGACAATACTATTTAAGCAGTGATATCTATTTAAAGCCACAATAAGTTCAGCCCAACAACAATAAAAGTTAAACCCAACATATTTTAGCCCAGCAACGTCCAGAGGGAGCACACCCGCCACCCCCCAGGACAGGCCCAAGCCCACGGCCCGCCCCCAGGGACCCCCCCAGGACCAAGCACCACCCTCCAGCGTCAGGGGGAGCCTGGCGGGCAAGGCCCTGAGGGTGATGGCCCCCGGGCACGAGCCGCAGGACTCAGACCCATCCATCAACCAACCGACAGTGACATCAAACAGTGATATATAACCAGAAAGACAACCGATAAACTATTACAGTCAGTCATCTCCAGGAAGCAGCTGGGCGAGGGCCCAACCCCCCGGCCGAAGCATACCCCAAAGCGGGGCCCATCAATGCACCCAGCCTGGGAGAGGGGCCCAGAACCCGCCGAAGCCCGGACAACAATGCGTACAGCCCGACCCCATAAACAGTTGGAACAAACGCTAAGAAAAAAGAAGAGGCTTAATTAAGGCATACTGTATAACCAATAAGCATCATAAATTCACGGTCATAGCAGGCAATAGCCCAAAGGTTTGCACGTTACCCAGCAGTCGGATAAAGTCCTCATCCCGGATGTAGGGTGGAGCTTGCCGGGTATTCAGCAAGGCGGTCCCTCCTCCTGCGGGGGCGGACCTTCTCCCACGGGCTGTAGGGCTTGGCGCTTCGGTGACCGCTGCGCGGCTTCAGCAGTCCGTCCGCGGAGGAGGCCGCGTGATGGCGGCCGGCATGCACAAATGCTAATTTAACCCTTCCAGTGCCAGCTATGTAAGTCTCACGTAGCTGCCTCTCCAACCGTTAAGTGGCAGCTACGTGAGACTCATACCCCCATAAAAAAAAACTATAAAAGATACAGACTTACCTGACCCCTCGTTTGATAGTGCCAGCGATTCTTCAAGAATCAGCTGTTTGATTTTCGCCCCTGGGCCTCTGATCTTCAGGAGGGGACCCGGAATAAGCCCACCCCCGCGGCATCTGAAAGAAAAAATAAAAATAATGACAAACTCACCTCGCAGCCAGATTGCTCTCCCCGGGTCTTCTCTTCACCAGGGGGGCTCCGATCCCCCCCCCCTGGACTTACCACTCTTCGGGTAAGGACCCAGCAATGGGCCCTCACCGTCCTCTCTGTCCGGCGCTGGCCCCGCCCACTTGTGGGAGGAGCTGTATGACGTCATCCAGCTCCTCTACACCGGCACCCAGGCTCAGACTGTTACTTGTCGGTAGCGATCGGACCAGGGAGGGTGGCAGGCAGGGAGGCTCTGATCTCCCTGCGTCCCACCCTCCCTGCTCCGATCACTACCGACAAGTGTCATCTGCAGCGGCGCGGGACACTGGATGGGAGGTAAGTATAAGTAAAAAAAGAATAATAAAGAATTTTGTGTCTGTGTCTTTTTTTACTTTTAACTATTTGTGAACTGGTAAGGGGTCCATGAGACCCCTTATACCAGTTCACAAGGCTCTGGGGCTGGCAATCACCTGCGGCTAGCGGGTGACTTGCCAAACCCCCAGCCCCCCATTACCTACCTCCCCAACGACCAGGGGGGGGCAGAAGGGCCCGGGCCATGTGGGCTAGTAGCCTGCAGAGTCAGGGGCCACCAACCCTGTTCTACAAGCCCCCATAGCTGGTCCGGGTCGGTAATGCTGGGTAAGGGGGAACCTACGTCATTTTTTGGGGGGATTTTAAGGGTTTTTAACACTACAAATTGTAAAAAATTGTTTTTTTTATTTTTTTGCACATATTTCACCCAAAAGTATTGATAATACACTAAAAAAGCCAAACAAGACATTTCATGTTGAAGCCCAGGCTCTGCTGAAAAAAACAATATATAATTTTCCTGGAAATCCCTTCAAAAATCAAGGTTGAACATGTGTAGTGCAAAAACTTGAAAAGTAGTCTGGCAACAGAGTGTGACATAAAATCTAGGTAGGCTGGCACTTAAAGGGTTAAAGGGGAAGCCCCAGCAGTATTTTATTTTATGGCGTTTTAAGGCATCAGACCTGGTTTCATAGCCGTCTTCGCTGGAGTGTTTGGGGAGCGATGTTGGGGAAGATCTGATAGGGGTGGTTCTGGAATGACAATTCCCCTTTCTCTTTAGCCGCCAGTAGGGTCGCTTCTTTTGTGAGGTAGAAGGTGGGTTTAATCACGATATCCCTTGGAAGGCCATCAGGTCTTTTGGGCCCCAGCGCCCTGTGGGCTCTATCCAGCTCCAGACGCTCGATTGGCATAGATGGGATTAGTTCCTGTAGCAGCGCAGTAACAGTAGCAGGTACATCTTCAATGGTTTCCGGGAGGCCCCAGATGCGGACGTTGTCCCTCCTAGACCTATTTTCCAGATCTTCCAATTTTTGCTGCAGCAAAGACACCATGGGGGAGAGTGGGCGAGATGGGGGGGCGGTGTCGGAGGAGAAGGAGATCCACGGCGAGGGTGAGCTGTGGTAGCTGTGGGGGACTGGGCACGCCGCAGGGCCCCCGCCGCTGAGGAGCGCTCCAGCCCGGGGGAGGGTGGGGGAGAAGGTGAGGCTGACGGGGATGGCAGTGAAGTCTCCCTCCACCCGTCACAGGACCGGGCAGCCCCACTCACCTGCTGTTAGCCCCGGGAGGTAAGGGAGCCAGGCTGCAGAGGTCCCGAGAGCGGCACCGCTTGGTCGGCCGGGCCGGCGTTCATGGGCGGAGCCTGTCGCAGCCGCATCGCAGGGCCCGCCATGCTGTCCTCCATGCGACTGGGGCGCGGGGAGGGCTTCCTCTACCTCCCCGCCTTCTGCTTCCTCGTTTTGGTGCTGCTTTTGCCCATCAGTGGGCGAAGATCTCCCAGCCGTCGGTCAGGTGGCTCAGGTGGGCAATGCTGCTGTGCTGGGCTGATGTGTCTGCCGTCTCTGTGTTCCCAGGTGCAGAGCCACACTAAGAAGCAGCCATCTTCTCGGGTGGCTAGCCATGCCCCCTTGCATGAGGACTGTTTAATTAGTAGATTTCATAAAGAAAATCCTCTTAAACCCAGGGTGAAAGGTCCTGGGGCCCCTCCTCAAGGGGGGTAATGTAAGGGACTTACCTCTGCCAGGGGGCCCGTGGCAAGCGTCTGCTAGGCCATGTGGCCTTCGGCGTGGCGCTTCTGCTGCTGAGCGTGGCCGCCGCTCCTGGATGACGAGGAGCGCGGTCCGTCACTCTGGCAGCCTCCCACGCCCCTCTTTAGCTGTGCAGGCGCGCGCCCTGCAGTCTGTAAATTTTGCCACTAGGAGGCGCTGCGCTGCAAGTGGTAGGCAGCGCAGAGTCCTCCACACCTGATGCTGCCAAGACTGACCAGCCCCTGGATAGTGTGTCCACTCACTCAGTGTTGCAGGTTGCACTAATCAGCACATACTCTCCCCCCCAGGATGGCCATTGGTCAATTCCCCAATAAATATGGAGTCAGCCCAGTACTCATTGCCCATGATAGTCTCTTGTGATTAGGGTGCGATTTGACTAGTGTTTATCTGTTTCCGACCCGGCTTGATCGACCATCCCCGTCCGCTGCCTGAACCGACCTCTGCTTTGTCTGACATCGAACCGGCCTGCCCCTTTGGATAACCCTTGATCTCTGACCTCCCGGCTTGACCCGTTGGCTACCCTTGACTACGCACCTGTCTCATCCCTGTACTCTGACGCACCATCCGGACTGTCTTCCCGTGTATGACCTTGGCTTTGGGATTCCCTCGCGGTTCATCGACCTTCACCGTAAGCAGGTATCCTTTGCGCCTATTAAGACGCGGTGGCAACCGTGTCCGCGAGGCGTTTCTAGAGTCCCGGCCAATGGGGGCTTGACTATAGGCAGAAGCAGCAGTGGAGATTGGGGGTTGTCTGCTTACAGAAGGCTGGTGTCCCGCTGGGCATCACAGTTACATTCAGCAGGGGCTTGATGAGAGGTGTAACCTTGTGTATAAAGCCTGCTCAGTGCCAACACAGATTCTGGGGTAGCAGAGACCTCACGATTATTTAATGCAGAGATGCATTTTATTCACAGCTACCAGCCTGATATCAGATATCTGGAGAGGCAACTGGTCCCTACCAATAATTCCACAGAATTTGCCAACAACAGTGCTGAAGGCTGGTGCTGTCTATATTGAATTGTTTGCAGTCTGAAGGTAGTGGGTAGGTTTTTCCTATGGACCTAGCAGACTCCTCAAAGGTTATGACTGTCCCCTATGAGAGGACAGTCTCTATTAGGCCTTAGCTATTTGCCCAATATTACCAATGGCCGCGAGGCGTTTCTAGAGTCCCGGCCAACGGGGGCTTGACTATAGGCAGAAGCAGCAATGGAGATTGGGGGTTGTCTGCTTACAGAAGGCTGGTGTCCCGCTGGGCATCACAGTTACATTCAGCAGGGGCTTGATGAGAGGTGTAACCTTGTGTATAAAGCCTGCTCAGTGCCAACACAGATTCTGGGGTAGCAGAGACACCTCACGATTATGTAATGCAGAGATGCATTTTATTCACAGCTACCAGCCTGATATCAGATATCTGGAGAGGCAACTGGTCCCTACCAATAATTCCACAGAATTTGCCAACAACACTGCTCAAGGCTGGTGCTGTCTATATTGAATTGTTTGCAGTCTGAAGGTAGTGGGTAGGTCTTTCCTATGGACCTAGCAGACTCCTCAAAGGTTATGACTGTCCCCTATGAAAGGACAGTCTCTATTAGGCCTTAGCTATTTGCCCAATATTAACAATGGCCTGGTCACAGGGGGCTGAAGACCTTTGCCAACTCCATTCTGAGAATTTCACAGGTGGATTTGTCTGTTGCCTCAGCATGTCTGGTGGCCACAGACATCCAGAAACATACAGTCTGGCTGAACTATTTGACCATCTTGACAAGGTCATCAGTAGCTCAGCCAGCCAGAACCATTTTCATGTACCTTAATGTGGCTCTGGCAGGAGTGGAGAACAGACTGCCGAAAGCAGCACCTGCTGCCTATTCTCCTACTAGGAATGACAGGGTGAGTGTGACAGCAGGAGAAGGAGGGGAGCCAGAAGGCTGGATTTTCAAGACTGGCAACACAGGAGCAACGGAGGGTACTGGAACAGGTACTGTAGATCAATTAAACCGAAGGAGACAGGAACTCAGACCACTTTTCATCTGATTGGTATATAATATCGATCATGGTATTTCTGAAAGACACTGACCCAGTCTGCACCACCGCTGGTTTCTTAGGTACAAATTACACCCAATATACTTTAATGAGTAGAGAGATTGCAGCTCTCTCTATAGTAATGTATTTGCTGCCTCAGACTGAATTATTTTATTCTGTTTTCAAGTTGGTTCATATTTTTTTCAAGTTGCTCCACGTGCCTAAAAAAACCCTCTGTTACTTACCGATAACGTCTTTTTTAGGAAACCTTCAGCTTGACCACGTGGAGATATTATGCTCCACCCCCTGGGAGGAAACACAAAACAGGAACAGAGTTAAAAATCCCCATCCCTTACTCCCCACCTCAGTTATAAAACAGTAACCGTACTCCAACCTTTGACATCTGGGTGGGTAATAAGCGGTCAAGCTGAAGGATTCCTAAAAAGGACGTTACCGGTAAGTAACAGAGGTTTTTCCAAGTCATCCTTCAGTTTGACCACATGGAGAGGATTAGGCAAGTAATTATACCTTAGGGGTGGGATGCTGCAAGGAGTACACTTCTTCCGAAGGACTGATGTTTTGCAGACAGTAGATCAAGTCTATAGTGCTTAAGGAAGGTGTGGGGCGAAGACCACATGGCAGCTTTACATATTTCATCTATAGAAGCCCCAGTTCTTTCTGCCCAGGATGTGGCCATTGCCCTTGTGGAGTGAGCTGATACTTCAGGGGGCATCACTCCCTTAATCTCATATGTCTTTGCGATGGTCTGTTTTATCCATCTATTGAAACCGAAGGAGACAAGAACTAGAACAACTCAGACCACTTTTCATCTGATTGGTATATAATATCGATCATGGTATTTCTGAAAGACACTGTCCCAGTCTGCACCACCGCTGGTTTCTTAGCAAGGGTACAAATGACACCCAAGAAACATCAAGAAACAAAATTTAATGGATAACCATTTTTCTGAAACCTCTTCTAGGGGTTCAAACGGAGGTTCCAATAAGCCTTTTAGAACAATAGACAAGTCCCAAGTAGGAAAGCCCTTAAATGTAGCTGGTCTCTTACGTACAATAGATTTGAAAATACAATTCTGTGAAATACTCACCTGTAGAATTGGTATTATATGTATACAGTACATCCTGCTCCAGATATAATACTTACACTTGGGTTATCCTCCGCCAGATGGCGCTGTGCACTGCAGACTTGCAAAAACAGGCTCCTCCCGGCCCTTCATATAACAGGCTCCTCCCGGCCCACAAATCCCCAGCATTGAAAAGCAGTGAACCAGAAGCCGGGAGAATTTAACCACCAAAAACAACTGGTAATGATAACAATGATAACAATCACCATACAGGGGATCCAGAATAATGCAAAAACCAGGGTGGGGTGGAGCAGGGCGTACTGTATACGTATAATACCAATTCTACAGGTGAGTATTTCACAGAATTGTATTATTCCAAGTATACAGTACGTCCTGCTCCAGATATAATACTTACACTTGGGACATCCAATAGCAGTGTCCATAAAGTAGGGTGGGATCCCCAACAAAAAAGGCACAGCAGACAGAAAAAGCACTGTCACCTGCAAACCTTGCTACCAAGAGCGACGTGAGCAAAGACTCCAAAGTCAAAATCATAAAAACCTTTGAAAAGGTACGAACAAAAAACAAGTATCGGTCTAGCAAACTTGTGCAACCAAACCTGGTGCTGAAAGGCCCAAAGATACCAAGGCACCAGTATAATCAGAAATAAAGTGAGAATAAACTCTTCCCCTTAAAGGAATAGGCCTGAGTAACAGCCTGACAAGATCAAACGCTAAGAGTAGCCCAGGAAGAAGCCGAGCCTTCCCTAGAACCAGAAGGGATAACCATCCCAGTAAAGGCTAGGCCCAAGGCCGCTTAACCCCTGGAAGCAGACGAGATCAGGCACATACAGATGTAGGTGCCCACAAACCCCAAGGGGCATCAGTCCCCCTAAGGGACAAGAGACAATCCAGGAAAAAATTCCAGCACCAGTTGAGGGAAAGTAGATCCCCTTGCCTCAGTGTTACTAGGAAGAAAGCACAGAAGAAAGACAATGCCTTAAATACATGAGCCTAAGACACCACCTTAGGCAGAAGGTCTGGCGTAAAGCGGAACACTTCTCATCTTGGTGTTGTGGGATATTGGGGGTGAACGGTAGTGACACAGACAACAGTTCTCTCTCGGCAAAGCTGGTTTATTTCAGAAAAATGAAAGTATTCAAATGAAATAATAGTTCTCCATTCATAGGTTGCAGCGTCAATGCAGAAAATCAAAACAAATGGTTACATCACCAAATAAAGGTAAATCCAGGGCTGGGGATTCCAGCAAGCTGTGGGTCAAAGGAAAGTCCAATCCAGATTGCAGGGCAAACCAGCCCGCCGCTTCTCACCCCCAACGGTCCAAGAGTGGGGCGCAGAAGCCAAGTCCTCCCGCTTAATAGTCCAGTATTGTTATTCACACAACATGCAGTTCAGTCTGAGCTCCCTCCATCAGGCTGGTCAAAGACAAATGACTGGCTCAGTGGGAGCCTTTTATTCAGGCTCCTTCCTGAAATCAATCTAACCAGGTGTGCAAGGCCTGAGATCAGAAGAAACCTAGGAGTGGGGAATGTGACCAGGGTTCTGAAATCCTGGCATGGATCGTGCTCTATACAGCACTGTAGGGGAAAAATATACTCCATCCAGGACTTCTCCACACACTTTACCACAGTGTATATATCAAAGAACGAGGGCTAGCTAAACAGAGCCGCCCGCTCAGGCACACGTCTGACTGAAGTAACAGCCCCCAGAAGGACAACCTTGTGGATAAGAACAGTCAGACAGCATCCGGAATAGGGCCAAAGGGAAACACCCCGCAAGGCAAACAGAATAAAATTCAAATCCCAACAGGGACCCTAGAACTACGTGGGGGATGCACCTGAGCAATCCCCGAAAGAATGCTTAACCAAGGCAAAAACTGAGTAAAGACTTCTACAGGAAGGCGGACAGGGCAGAACCTGAATCTCCAGAGTACCGAGTAGGAGAGCCAACTCCAACCCATGCTGTAATAACTCTAGAACCCTGGGAACAGAGAGCGCCCAACAGGGGAGAGACCAAGACTCACACCAATCAATATGGGTATGCAATACCCCACAATAGACGGAAAAAGAAGAAGAAGCCAACTCCTAGGCTTCCAGAAGTCACAGTCACCCAGAAGATAAGCCCGTCTCCATCAAGGTGGATGAATCAACCGTCAGACCATCCAGACCAGAGTCTGTAGATTGGGGTGAAATAACAAAGGGGGCCTGAGTGAGCAGATCAGCAATCCTGACAGAACGTACAGGTCCGCTGTCCTCAGTACCACATCTGCAAACCACACTCCACCAGTATCACTGGTTCCCCCTTTTCAGAGCATCCTGCGCAGAACCCTGCCTAGCAGGGTAAATGAAGATAAGACATACAGAATAGAATGTCCAGCCATAAAGTTACTAAGTCTCATGACCAAGGTCAGAACAATCTGAGACAGGGAAACAAGGGCCTAGAACCCATGAAAGTGACGGGGCCCAAAAGGGTCCACCCTAGATGGATCACATAGTGACACAAGAATTAGCACATCCTGTCGCAGAAGGACATCCACCGGAGCGAATATCGCTGATATGCAGGGAACGCTGTCCTCCACCCAGATCATGGTCAGATACCTTCCTGGAGGATCAGCCTGCTCCGCGTCCACACAGATAATTAATACAGTCCCTGTCGTCAGACAGAACAAGGAGCCCCGAATAGACAGATCCCGCAAGGGAGAATTCCAGCGAGATAGAGCCAACCTGAAAGCCTATCACTTCAAAAAATTAGACAGGTGAATGGACCCCTAAAGGTCCCACCTCCCCTGGAACCACAGGGGAATTTAGAAGAAAAAATCCCCCCTGTCAACCTGATAGATTTGGTATCCATCTACAGGAAGACGCAGGGAAGGGGGTGCCCCCTGACTGGTTCCTTGAGTACAACAGTCTCAAGGGGAACCACCGTACCAAGGTGGAAGGGTACACAGACCCAGCTCCAGGGAAGCTGGAACCCAGTCCAGCATTTACAATATAAGTTGCAGAAGAGCCCAAGGGCACTGAGCATAAGGGACAACCTTTGAGCAGCCACCAACAGGCCCACCAGCTGCAATCCAGCCTGGTGAAGAGACGGAAACAGCAAAGAGGGACCGAGCCCATGTAACCAGATTGTCCACTTTATAGTCAAGGAAGCAGGTTCCCGCCTGAACCGAATCCAAGTTCAACCCTAGGAATGGAGATACCAAATAAGGGGAAAATGAGGAATTGAGGTGATTGAGCACCCATCCAAAGACTCCCAAAGGACACCACCAGCCGAGTAACAAAACTGGGCCTGACGTAGAGATTGGGAAGCAAAGAAGGACGACCAGGCAGTTCCTCGCGTGGACGCCCCCTTGGTCTCATCAGAGACATCACCCCCGTCATCGCCTTGGCGATCACTCTGGGAGCAGAAGAGAGGCCAGATAACAAGGCCACAATCAGCAGTGTAGGACCTCCGACACTAACCTGTACGATCCTCGGTGCCCAGAAGACACAGTGGCAGTGAAATAAGCATCTTAGATCTCCATAGACGGCAAGAGGTCTCTGGACACAGGGCACTGGCGGCCCAACTCAGAGAAACCATGCACCACCAACTCATCCTTTTGGGGGAACGTGGAAAGGTTGGTGCAGAGACCCCTGCCTCTGCCTGTTAAGGGCAACCTGCAAGTGACCCCAGACCTCGCCGGCCGCACGTGGCCTGCGCCAAAACCTGAAGAGAGACAGGGACCAGAAGTATCCTGACAATCTTGGGAAGGGGCCGCCCAGCAAACACTATCCTGCATCCAGAGGAAACTTCCTCCTGAACCCATCAGAATGAGGCATGAGGCCTCCAGATAGGAGCAAGGTGCTGCGGCCATCCCCTCGCCCAGACGGGCGAGGGCGCCCCATCATGCTTGGGGGGTTTGGGTGAAAGATTTGGACTTAGTCTTGCCGGAGGGGCCAGGGCGTTGTCTGCCACTCCTGGGGCAGGAATCTACACCAAAAAGCTGGAAGGACACCCCTGGTTCGGGTTTGACACTAACATAGGGGGGAAGGTGCCCCTACCCCGAGACCGCCTTCTGCGGGGGTGTTTTGCCCTTTTTTCCAAACAGGTCCAGGCGGGCCCCGAATAGGTGTCGCCCTCTAAAGGGAAGTCCAGTAAGAGTCTTCTTTGTAGCATCGTCAACACCCCACTGTCGCAGCCAGACCAAGCGGCATATAGCTACCACAAGGGCGGAAGTTCTTGCGCACATTCTAATGGTGTCATCCAGCGCTAAAAGGATAAACCTTACAAATACATCACAACTGGAGAGTGCATTAAACACATCCCAGGGGAGATCCTCAGGTTGATGATCAATCATCTTTCTGATGAGGGTCCTAGAGGCCACTGTAGCGATGGCCGCGGCACAGACTGGGCGCAGAGCCGTCCCTGCACAAGAAAAGGCGTGGGAAGCCAGCCTGTCAATGTGCCGGTCCTCAGCATCCCGAAGGGTACGATAAGTAAGGGCTGCAATAAAGGGGGGGGTTAAGAACCCCAATGATCGGTGCATCCACCACGGGAGGTGATGACCAACAGTTAACCACCTCAGGGGGAAAGGGGTATTTCCAATCCCAGTCCCCTGGAACCCCTGGAAGTTTACTAGGACATTGCCATTCTTTGAGTACAAGAGCCTGGAAGTGATCCTGCTCCAGAAATTCCAAACGCGGCATCGCTGTATGGAAACTCTCCCTTCTAGGCCTGGGAGCCTCACCAGGGAGAGAGACAGACAAGACCTCGAAGATCTTTATCAGTAATTCATCTGTGTCACACAGGCCCCAGGAACCAGGGCCCGTATCATCATGACTCCTCGGCCCCTCGTCAGATGAGCCTGAGTCAGAGAACAGCTCACCTTCATCAGAAAGAGCAAAACCCTGCTCAGTAGTGAACTCCTCAGTTTCAGAAGGAATGGGCGAAACCGCAGGTGTCAGGGACCGCTTCTTACCAGGGCCCAAGCCCTCTGCCAACCTCGAAATCACCTGATCAGCCGTAGGCAGTCTGCGCGGCATGACTTGCTGGTCATTCCCGCTCGAGTGCGACTCATCAGGAGAGAGATTTAAGCACGGGGAGACAGGTGTATTGAAACGAGGCGCAGCCACTGGCAACCCTGACTGCAGGGCCAGCACTTGTTCAGCACACGGTCCGCAGACCCGTGCTCTGTCCGCATCAGCATGGGGCTGTCCACATGCTGTACACAGCCGGTCTTGTCCCGGAGGGACCCCGGTCACATAATTTTGAGATGCCTCCATATGGTGATTATCAATGCAATATATGCCAGTAGGGATTTATGCAATAGGCAACCCTGGATGTCCCAAAGACCCGCTAGGAATGTGGGAGAATTTAGTAAGCCCGCTACAATATATGTTAGGCCGGGAGAAGCCACCGGAGTCTTTGACATCTGAAAGACAGAAGGGGAATAAGAGGTGTCAGGGCCATGCGCAGCAGAAAAAATACTAATGATTAAATCACTCGCGAGGGCACTTACCGACCTGGAGAGGGGAAGGACCGCAAACGCACGCGCGCGCGAAGATCAACAAAATGGCGCCAACCGAACCTCGAAGGGCGGGCCCAATCTGGGCGTGATGCGGATCGCGCCACGCCAGGTTCCCGCCTCCCCCAAAGAGCGCAAAGCTCTGAGGCAGCCGTCCAGGCTTGACAAGCAAGCATAGGATATGCTAGTAAAAGCATCTGCTAATGGATACTCGTAGTCTGAAGACGCCGCCACCCAGCACAGTAAATTTTAATAAAAAGATGAGAAGGCAAAGACGGCGGCGGCCAAAATAAAAAGAGCAAGCAGCGCGGCTCTGACACCTAGTTGCCAGTCAAGGGCAAAACTACGGCCATAAGTGTGACAATACAGTACACTGAGACCGCCACACACACCCCCCCCCCTCATTCTTTTCCCGAATACGGGGGAAAACGAGGGAGGATGGTGACCCTTTACACAGGGCCCACCGCTACACGGGGCATGGGGCAATAATGCGGGAGGGACATCCACTAGAGGCTCACCATCAGCCTAAACCGCCTACCCTTTGGTGGGGGACTGCGGTGGAGCATGGCTCCGTTAAGCACGCATGGTGCTGCCTACCTTCACCCGACCAGCGCAGCCCAGGCTGGGAGGCACATCACAGGGAGGACGGGTGGGAATAGTCCAACAGGGCCGCAGGCTGTAATAGCCCCGCTCACCTGTGAGAGAGTGATACTTCATGTCTTCGCAGTCAGCACTGCAGAGAAATCTGGGGATTTGTGGGAGGTCCGCGGGTATATGAAGGGCCGGGAGGAGCCTGTTTTTGCATGTCTGCAGTGCACAGCGCCATCTGGCGGAGGATAACCCAAGTGTAAGTATTATATCTGGAGCAGGACGTACTGTATACTTAGAATAAAACGGTTTACGAGTTCATTTTGTCTAAGTAAGTAAGGAAAACTGATAATGCATTGGCAGAGTAAGGGTACTTACTGCCAATCCCTTTTTAAATCCTTCTTGCAAAAATTCTAGTACTGAAGCTATATCCTTTTCCTTCCAATTGTTAACTTCACAAAAAGAAGAAAATGTATTCCATACCTTTCTGTAAATTTTCCTTGCTCTTTCAGGATCCATGCTGTCATTTGAAGTCTTGTAGAGTTCGGGTGCAGTACTGACTGTTGATGTAGGATGTCTGGAACTTCCGGCAGCCTCCAAGGTCCTCTTACCGCCATCCTGGTTAATTCTGCAAACCACACTCTTCTTGGTCAATATGGAGCAATGAGTATCTTGTTTGCTCTTTTTTGAGCCACCTTCCATATCACTTGTGGCAGGATTCTGAAGGGTGGAAAAGCATAGGCAAGGTGAAAGTTCCATTTTTGAGCAAGTGCACCTATTGCTACTGCACCTTCCTCTCTCACTAGGGAGAAAAAACGCTTGCATTTGGTATTCTTCTTGCTTGCAAACAGGTCTATTTGAGGTTGACCCCAAACACTTGTGATCAAATCGAATATGTCTTGCTTCAGACACCACTTTGTTTGATGCACCTTTCCCCGACTTAGAGAGTCTGCCAGGGTGTCCAGGGTTCCCCTCAGATGAACTGCCATTAGGGATTTTATCTGATTCTGTAAGGGAATTAACATGCTCAATGCTAGTGTCAATAGTGTCTTTGACCTTGTTCCCCCTTGATGGTTTAGGTAAGCTACTGTTGTCGCATTGTCTGATCTTACCTGTACCTCCTTTCCCCCATATTTCCTTCTGAAAATGATTTAGTGCTAGTTTTACAGCTAGAAATTCCCTGAAATTTGAGGACCTTCTTGAAATAACTTTTGACCATTTGCCCTGTGCCTGGTGGATCTCCAAGAGGGCACCCCAGCCCCAGCTGCTTGCATCCGTGTTTAACATTACTGGGTTGACCTGCCTCCATTCTCTGCCTTTCGTCAGATTCCTGGTCTCTGTCCACCAGAGTAAATCTCTCAGGACCGTTGAGTTTAACTTCACCAACTGGTCCACTGACCTGTGATTTTTTTCCCAATTTCCTAACATGAATTCCTGCAGTGTTCTTGTGTGTAACTGAGCCCAGTTCACTGTTGGAATTGTTGACGTCATCAACCCTAACACCTTCATTACTGACCCTAGGGATACCTTTGGATCTTTTACCAGTGCTGTCACCTCGCTTTTTATCCTTAGTGCCTTGTCTTCTGTCAGAAATATTTTCCCTTGGGTGCTGTCTATTAGGAACCCCAGAAATTTGCACTGCTGTGAAGGAATTAGACTGGACTTCTCCAGGTTTACCATCCATCCCTGATCCTTTAGGACTTTCATTGTTTTTTCCAAATGTACCAACATAGTCTCTTTGGAATTGCTTAGAATCAGTAGATTGTCCAGATACGGTACGACATTGATTCCTATTTGCCCGAGAAAGGCCATTGGCTCTGCTAGTATCTTTGTAAAGATTCTGGGGGAGGATGACAGGCCGAATGGGGGTGCTCTGTACTGTAGATGACAGATCTCTTGGTCTAGCTGTACTGCAAACCTCATGTATTTGCGCTGAGCTTCCAGGATGGGAATGTGTAGATACGCATCCTGAAGGTCCAGATTGGCACTGCAGAGTAGATGGATTCCATTCTGAACCTCTTGTACCGAATGAATCTGTTTAATCCTTTTAGATTCAGAATCATTCTGTAATTCCCCAATGGTTTCATTACCAGAAAAACATGAGACTAATAACCCTCCTGAATTAAACTTACAGAGAAGGGTGATAGAAGTAGTTCCTGCAAGAAATCCTGTAGCACTAACTGAAAGTCTCCCCGTTTCTTGGGATCTTTTGGTAACTTGGTCACTAAGGAGTATGGGGGAAGGGAAGAAAATTCTAAATGATACCCTTTTTCCAGTGTTTTTAACACAAATTGATCTTGGGTAATTTCTTTCCAAGCGGTTACAAACTTGGAAAGTCTTCCCCCCACCTGTAGAGGATTGTCAGGACTGCTGCCTAGGCCCTTCAGGGGCCTTGTTCACCAAGGAATATTTCTTTTGTGACCTAGGCTGTACCCAGCGTCTCTTGGGGTCCATCTTTCTCACATGGTTCAGACTAGTAGTTACTCTGCTTTTATTAGCTGACCTGAAAGAATAAGATTTCTTTTTAGTAGGAAATTTCTTTCCTGATTCTGTGGATCTTGACAGAATATTATCTAGGTCTTCCCCAAACAATCTTCCCCCCTGAAAGGGGATGGCACACAGTCTATTTTTAGAACTACTGTCCCCAGACCAAGTCTTCAGCCAGATTGCTCGACGGGCACATGCTATTAATGCCGATGTCCTGGCAGAGGCCCTGATGATTTCCTGACAAGCATATGTTAGAAAAGACATAGCTCTGTATATTGTTGGGAGAGTCTCCATAACCTCTTGAGGTGGAACTCTATTCCCAATATGAACCTTAAGGTTGTCTATCCATTTGGACATACTTCTCAGAACCACATCCAAAGCCATTGCTGGTTTAAATTGAAATAGAGTAGCATCCCAAGCTCTTCTTAAAATGTGCTCTCCTCTGCGATCCATAGAATCACGCAGTGAACCCATGTCCTCAAAACTCAAATCTGAGGTCTTAGACATCTGACTAACAGGTGCATCAACTCTAGGACACATTCGATACGATTCAGAGAGACACAAAAAAACTTCCGTTTTCGTGCCGATCTGTTTTTTTTGTCAAATGTTTCCGTTCTTGTATGAGTGTTCGAGCGATTCAATGCATGCACTGAAAACCTTCTGTAAAGTTTCCGTCCGTTCGTATGGCAGATTACGAATTACGAGGATGTCATTTTCCATCCAGACTTTTCCATTTCATTTTCACATGTTACAACGTAGGCTTTCGTTTTTGCCCTTTTCCGATCGTATCCTCCAACGAATCCTTTACGTTTCCCGTTCGATTCTGTTTCCCTTTTTCAATAAATATTCGTCCAGACGGAATCCTTACGATCTTGCGCCTGCGCACTACAAACTTAACTCATTAAAGTGCTTGCCTACATATTTGCCACCCTCACTTCTACTACAATGTTTAGCTAAATCACTTAGCACTCTCCTCCATCTTCCCTTTTGGACCCCTAAAGCTCACCCAAACCACTTCTCGGTTAGGTTCTTCTTCCATTTTAGCCCCCTAAAACGTACCCAAATCACTTCGCGGTCATGTGAATATTCATCTTTAAATATTTCTGGGCCCATTAGTTTTGTGTTAATGTATTTTGTAAATGAAATGACAATGTAACATTTTTTTTTATACCATCATAAAATTTAAAAAAAATGTGAAAATTTTTACAACTATAAAAAACAAAATACATAGCAATGACAGGCCACTGAACCTCTTCATCTGTGGTCCCCAATGGGTTGCGCAGCTCCTGCATCTAGCCCACCAACTGAAGGACCCTGACACTAAGTTGTGCCACTCTGGCACGTGTGGTCCCTGTTAAAAAACATAAATTAAAATTTTGGTATAACCTTGTTGGGGTCATACTGCAGTGCCCCCCCCCCTATGGTCCAAACACCTAAATCTAGACTTCAAAAGCCAGAGGGCCCTTGCCACCACGGCCCGGGTTTTGCATAGTGCCCGATTAGAGAACCCCTGGTCCGCATTCTGCAGGCAAAGAACGGGCATCAGGAGCAAGGGCGAGTGGCACATCTTGCGGTTCCTGCAACCAAATATAAAATAATTACACAAAGCAAAGGTAACCAACTAAAACAATAACTCCTACAACAAATTAAGATTCAAGTTCAACAATCCTAATATAATTCACAAAGGACATAAGTCTAAAAAAATATAGCAATTATATGGATGTGTGGAAAAATAAATGTTTACATGCTAAGGACTAATTTAGGTCAGCATTAAAATGCATCTATAAGGCATACATGAAATGTATTGATTCAGGTATGCATTGCTATACAATTTATGGCCTCGGCACATGCTGATACATGCAATGCCTTGGTGCTAAAGGCGCGCAGACTCCTCCACATAGCCACAAAACATATTCAACAATAGCAATCCAAGCCCTCAAAGGTCTCGTAAGTGGATCGGAAATGAAACGGATTTATAGGGTAGTGATCCGTCGGAAATCAGCTCTCTGAATCAGACAGAAACCATCCCAACAACGGAAGTTATCTGAACGAACAGAAAATTTCCGATTTTGTTTGGAAATGTTCAGATTTGCTTCTGTTCATCGAAAGAGCATATACACATTTTCCCAAACGTTCGTGCGAGTAGAAAATGGATGAAAAAAAGCAAAAAAAAAGACTAACACCCACCAAAACTTTCACAGACAGCTACGGAAGTCGGGACGAATGTGTCTCTGAATCGAGGCTTTAGTCCAATAATCCATAATGGGATCCTTAAAAGGGTACTTTCTTTTTAAGGCTCTTGAAAGAATTTTTTTTTTTCTGGGTTATCCCATTCAGACTTAACTAGGTCTTTTAACACTGAATGGATTGGAAATGCTCTCTCGGATTTCTTAATCAAGACTTCTCTATACATTTCATCCTGCTGCGAGAGGGTTGTTTCCTCCTGCAGGATGCCCCATGTTTCATAAATATCTTTTAGTAATAACTCTAGATCCTCAGATAGAGAATGTGGACTCACATGCTCCCTCTCTGTCTGACTTTCTTCCTCCAGTGAATCCTGAGAGGATTCCGGCTCTTCCCCTTCTTCCCCCGGTTCTGAAGAAACCTCTATTTGGATAGGGGCTAGGGGAAAAGTTTCAGTATTTAAGCTTAATAAAGAAACCCCCTACTTCTCTGTACCGGTATTAGGAATAGGTGCATTAGCAAGCAACCATTGATCATGGGTTACAAATCCTTTCTGGGCATTTTCCATTGAAGCTAACTCTTACTTCATACTGAAAATTTCCTTTAGGATAGCAGCCGAATCATTTTCTTTTGGTTTTATCACACCCCATACACATAGCCAACTGCCAAGATTCAGGAAGTGTGGCACTACAAACTTAACACCGCTTGGTTTTCTTGGTAGACTTAACATGCTTTTTATCTTCAGGTTTAGACTCTCTCTAAAACATAATTGAACAGCATGTTTAGCCAGACCCCTTACACTGTATCAATATATATATATATATATATATATATATATATATTTTTTTTTTAAACAAGGATTAAATATTAATATGCATATATCCAGATATATTCCCTTACACATATACATGTGTATACACACATATATACTCATATGCATACATCCCTGTATCATATATATATATCACTATACATATACATAAGCATATCTCTATATGCAATATATAAAAACGCTGCCTGATAAACTTTTCAGTCCTACCACGTGCTAGCTTCCGTCGGCCGTCTCCGACATGATGACCTGCACTGTAGCGTCTGCCTCAGCGTTGGTGGGGTCCTTGGGAAGTAAGGCGTGGCTGCTGCTGTCCCTGCTTTTAAACTGATCTGACGCTACCCGCGCCCCATCAGATAACCACGCTGGTTTTGTCTTCCGGTTTCCAGCTTCCTGACGAAAACCGGAAGTAATGGCTATGACCACCACACCTCCAAATTTATTTACACAATAAATGCAACCGCTCTCAGGGATTACTCCCAGATCACCATGCCATCCCAGCGCACCTGCTCCAAAAATAGGTAGAGTAGGATTTAAAGAGGGAAAACATTTTGCTTTTTCCATAAATTATGAAGGAAATAGCCCCAGGTGCATCCAGTCTCCAACAGCGTCTCATGTGGGTTATATCTGGTGCAGCTGGCTAACTCCAAACTATGGAGTGTATAAAATAATAAACTAAAATAATAAACTGCCCGTTGACTAACAAACATCAGCACACTCTGTCCCAAGGTTTCCCAGGGAGGAAACACAAAGAACTGAGGTGGGGAGGAAGGGGTGGAGCTTTTAAACTCGGTTCCTGTTTTGTGTTTCCTCCCAGGGGGTGGAGCATATCTCCATGTGGTCAAGCTGAAGGATGACTTGGAAAAAAGACCTTAATGGCGAGTAGTAGAACTCTTCTGAGGCATGTGGAAGATACAGCATTTGTTCTTTGTTCAGTAGGCTGTGTGGGGCAACATTTGCTTGCCCAATGTAGCATCAGCCTATGCCACGCTGTCAATTTAGTAAAACTTTGTAACGGTATGGACAGAGGACAAAGACCATTCCTGTTTGCAGGCAGCCCGAGGCCCCATGTGCCGCCATCTTGGGGCAGGGAGTCTGAGGATGATGGAGGAAATGAGGACTCAGGTATGAGATTCACACACAAACACACACAGGAAGACACAGACTAAACACACACACATATGTGTTGTAATGTGTAATTTTGTAAGTGACTCTTTACTAACATGGCTTCTTCAACAGGTTGTCAGGAAGCAGAGTCTAGACACTAATTGTTTTCATTTTTTCTTTTACAGCACACACACTAGAGACGCAGCAGCGCCTGCAGGAGCTGACAGCTGCTATGAATAGGTTGGTGGGGGATATTGAGGAGCTGGCTGCAGCCATGGGGGGCCAACCACAGTAAGGCACTGGGAGCCTGCCACCCTCTTTTAGCCACTATCCCGAAACGTACATAGTCTTTTACCCCCAAAAATATTTTTTTACATATGTTTGTATTTTATACTTTAATATTTTTATTAACAAATAAAAAAATAATTATAAATAAAAAATACAATAAATACACAATTAAGAAATTTTAGAAAAAGAAAAAATGTTTGTGTTATGTTTCATTTTATATAATTAACAGTCATGTTGACATTTTATCCATGTGGGCATCCCAAATATACAACTATCAAGGTGAATGAGCTTCACTTGAAAGAAGAAACTGTTTAAGGTAAGCTTTAGAAAGGACAGAAGATGCCAAAGTGTAAAGTGGTTAAAGTAAGCATTAGGAAGAAGAAGTAAAGAAGATGCCAAAGTGGAAAGGTAAGCATTAGGAAAAAGAAGAAAAGAAGAATGCATGTCAAAGTGGAAAGCGGTTAAGGTATGCATTAGGAAGAAGAAAAAAAGAATGCATGACAAAGTGGAAAGTGGTTAAGGTAAGCATTATAAAGAAGAATGCTGGCAATCATGGCATGCTAAGTACTTTGGAACAGCAATAAGTAATCAATGGGATCGCAGGGCCAGGGTATAGGAAACAGTTAAAAAAAGCAGGCCTTTTTCGATGGAAACTAATAGGACCTCATTGGACACTTTGTTGCAAGGTAGGTGGAAAAACACTAGCAGACGAGTGTTTTGATTCAACATTTACAAAAGCATTGTCTGTGAAATAGGCCTTGAGAGCTGTACTCACAGCATTCTTGATGGCTTACGCAGCTGCAAAACTAGAATGACGTGCACCCGATGGAGGTTCTGAATCATGCGACCGCACGTATGTGTAAAGTTCACATTTGAGAACAAAAATGAGATGGAACATAGAAAGCTCTGAATCAACCCTATTATTTTGGTAAGTGCAAAAAAAAAGTGTTCTCATGCTTTTTTATCATGAATTGAATTGTTTACTACCATGAGTATTTTGTTCAACTCTTAGTGAATCGAGACCTTAGTGACTAAATTTTACATTGCAGTATGTAAACATGTCTATTCAGAACCTTGACATTGAAAATTGGTCAGACTAAGCTGTCAATTTTGGGAACCACAAATAGGTATGAGTAAATATGGGAAAAAAGGTTATGTCAGCACTCCTTGTTAAATTCAAATGCTTTAATAAAGACGATTAAAAAATATCTCCATGTCAAAAAAAGGCAGCTAAAAACAATATGAGACCCTGGCAAATGTTATGCGTGCCATGCAATGCTTACGCGTTTCGGACTGCTGGGGTCCTTAATCATAGATTGTATATGAGTAAATATGCATGACATGACCCCCACCCCAAGACCAGGTGGCACTACCCTAAGATACAGGCAACTGATTGCTGAAAGTTGGATGTAAGGAACCTTTCTTGAGGGATTAAATGTAATTTCATTATGTAGCTGGATGCAGGAATCCAAGTAGCCATAGTTCAGGTCTGATCAGTTTCCTACTTTGCTCCTGTATTGCCTGACAGGCTTGGAGTTTGACAGACTCATACTGCTTGTTTCCTCATCAGTGACCAGCCGAGTGCTAGCATCTAATTCCTTAGTGGTGAATGTTTAGGCATTCACCTTTAAAAGACAATGAAATAAAACTTTCACCTTATGTAAGTGTCAGACTACCGGATGTGAACCCTGATTGCGGAGACTAAGAACCGGCTCACCACTCGACCGGGAAGCCTGGAATCTAAGGACCAACCTGGTTTTCACTAGAGCCTCTAAAGGTGAGGATAGACTGTGCTGCAGGAAGGCCCTAGGTCAGGCAACCTAGGAGTGGGTTTTGCCAAGTTCTGGGTAAAGACAGAACAGAGCTGGACTGGAACGTAGAACAAGCTGAAGTCATGGCTAGCAGAACAGGATCAAAGTCGTAAACAAGCCGAGGTCGTGGGCAGGCAGATCAGGATCGGGGTCGTAAACAGGCCGAGATCATCAGGAGAACAGGAGCGTAGTCAGGATCAAGCCGGGTTGGTACACAGAAATGGAAGACTGGAACTCAGGAACAGGCAGGAGAAATGACCAACTGGCAATGGAGCTCAGGGCTCGCCAGTATTTAAAGGCCCCTGCGCATGTACATTTGTCGAGCGTCTGCAATGTGCGCGCATTATCGCACATGCACACAAATCCATTGGGTCATACGGTGCACAAATGCGTGCACATATTCGCACGCTTACTGGTCCTACTATGTCTATTGAGAAAATGCGAGCGGGAACCATGGCGCCCTCTGCTGGAAAACCATAGGAACAGTCCTGGTTCTATGACATTGTCCTGGACCTTCACCATGATTTATTGAAAATCCCAAACCCTTATAAACTGATTCCCCAGCATCTAAAAATACAATTCTGTGAAATACTCACCTGTAGAATTGGTATTATAAGTATACAGTACGTCCTGCTCCAGATAGATTACTTACACTTGGGGTTATCCTCCGCCAGATGGCGCTGCACTGCAGAGACATGCAAAACAGGCTCTTCCCGGCCCCTCAAATACCCGGGGACCTCCCACAAATCCCCAGCATTGAAAAGCAGTGAACAAGAAACCGGGAGAATTTAACCACCCAAAAACTGGTAACCATAACAATAATGACAATCACCACACAGGGGATCCAGAATAATGCAACAACAGGGTGGGGTGGAGCAGGACGTATTGTATACTTATAATACATGTGCGGTGTGGCTAAATGAATAGCAAAAACTCCGCGGGACTGGCAACAATATAACAAACTTATATCTTCAGTCTTTATAACTCTAAACTGATTTCACCAGCTGTGCTCTTCAATCACAAACGTGTATCCCAACACCAGACCTTAAATACATGTACCAGATAGCTTCTTTAGATAAAGCCTGTAAATTCCATAAGCACTCTCCACAAATCGGTTTCCTTTTATAACAACAACGGTATCTTCACCAGTAAATACCTCCGTATATAGTTACCACATAGATTTTAGTAAGGAATGAGGAGGGAAGCAAAGGACATTGCACATAGCGTAACTCCGTTTGGCAAATTAAAATATATAAGCTTTATTATGCTTACCGCATAGCAAGATTAAAATGGCATTCGTATTAACATCCAAAAAAGATTCCCACAGCAAAGTCAGCCTTGCCTTTCAATTCATCCAAACTAAGGCTTAACCAGGACCTTCAGAAGCCGCGCTCCCCCGGCCGTGGGAGACGCGTTTATTCCAGCGCGCGTAGTAACTCCAATAGAGACGTCTGTTGAAGCAGGTGATGCAGGTGGAGCCACGCCCAACGCGTTTCGTCGCTCACTATGATGCGCTGGTGGGCCCGCAGCCTATGACAAAGTCCTGAGCGACGAAACGCGTTAGGCGTGGCTCCACCTGCATCACCTGCTTCAACAGACGTCTCTATTGGAGTTACTATGCGCGCTGGAATAAACGCGTCTCCCACGGCCGGGGGAGCGCGGCTTCTGAAGGTCCTGGTTAAGCCTTAGTTTGGATGAATTGAAAGGCAAGGCTGACTTTGCTGTGGGAATCTTTTTTGGATGTTAATACGAATGCCATTTTAATCTTGCTATGCGGTAAGCATAATAAAGCTTATATATTTTAATTTGCCAAACGGAGTTACGCTATGTGCAATGTCCTTTGCTTCCCTCCTCATTCCTTACTAAAATCTATGTGGTAACTATATACGGAGGTATTTACTGGTGAAGATACCGTTGTTGTTATAAAAGGAAACCGATTTGTGGAGAGTGCTTATGGAATTTACAGGCTTTATCTAAAGAAGCTATCTGGTACGTGTATTTAAGGTCTGGTGTTGGGATACACGTTTGTGATTGAAGAGCACAGCTGGTGAAATCAGTTTAGAGTTATAAAGACTGAAGATATAAGTTTGTTATATTGTTGCCAGTCCCGCGGAGTTTTTGCTATTCATTTAGCCACACCGCATTTGCTATTTGGACTGATCTGACACAGTCTTTGTCTCCTGCGCTGGACATTATTTTCAAATAATTGTTAAGAATTCCTGGATTATTTATTATTAATTTAATTAGCGCGGCTTTGATTAGTGAAAGGGGGGTGGTGTTTTCCAGCCTGCCTCCCTTCCCACTATTGTGTGTTTTGGTATACTTATAATACAATTCTACAGGTGAGTATTTCACAGAATTGTATTATTCTTAGTATACAGTACGTCCTGCTCCAGATAGATTACTTACACTTGGGACATCCAATAGCAGTGTCCATAAAGCAGGGTGGGATCCCCAATAAAAAAGGTAACAGCAGACAGTTTAAACCACTGCCGCCTGCAAAACCTTGCGGCCAAAAACAGCAACAGCTGAGGCCTAAACATCAACCTTGTAAAACTTTGAAAAGGTATGAAAAGAAGACCAAGTAGCGGCCTTGTAAACTTGTTCAACAAAGGCCTGGTGCTGGAAGGCCCAAGAGGCACCAATAGCACGAGTAGAAAGAGCAATAAGTCGAAGGGAGGATTCTTCCCCTTAGCAGAGTAGGCCTGAATCACAGCTTAACGAATCCACTTGCTGATAGAAGATTTGGCAGGAGCCAAACCCTTCCTAGGACCAGAAGGGTCCTAAAGAAATGTTGGAGGACTCCATCGCCCAAACATAGACTTGAACCCTGAACCCTCAGATTAAAGATCTGATGCTCTACCGACTGAGCTACCCGTGCTCTTCAGTGTTCCTGAAAGGTGCAGAAGCCACCAGATAGTACTTCAGAAACCTAACCACAACCAAAGAGTGCAAAACTCTCTCCTTAACATAGCTAGGGTTAGGGCACAAAGAAGGAAGAACAATATCCTGACTCAAATGAAAGACAGACACTACCTTTATGCAGAAAATTAGGTTTGAACGAGACAACACCTTGTCCTAGTGCCTCGCAAAGTAGGGGGGCTGAATGGACAGCACCGCGAACTCAGACACACGCCTGACAGAAGTGATAGCTACCAGAAACACAACCTTGAGCGTAAGAAAGTCCAAGGCAGCATCCTGCACAGGTTCAAAGGGAGCACCCTGCAGGGCAGGCAAGACCAATTCCAAATCCCAAAAACAGGGACCATAGGTTGGCGTGGGGAACGCACCTGAGCAACCCCCTAAAAGCAGTCTTAAACAAGGAATGCTGAACAGAAGACTTCTGAAAGAAGACAGACAGGGTAGAAAACTGATCCTTCAAGGCACTGGGTTAGAGACCGACTCCAACCCATGCAGTAAAGCTCCAGAACGCTGGAAACTGAGAACATCCAACAGGGAAGAGAGCAAGACTCAACCAGTCAATGTAGGTACGCCATACTTTATAACAGATGGAAGAAGAAGACATCTACCTAGCCATCACCATGGACTCAACCATCGAGGTAGACAGACCGTTCTCCATCAAGATGGAGGTTTCAGCAGTCAGGCCGTCAAGGCCAGAGTTTGTAATTGAGATGGCGTAAGGGGTCCTAAGTGAGCAGATCTGGTGCTCCAGGCAGAAAGCACTGATTCTACTGCCATCTGCACCATGTCTGCTAACCACACTCTTCTTGGCCACCTGAGGCCACCAGAACCACTGGCACCCCTTCCAGAGCAACTAGCGCAGAACCCTGCCTAGCAGGGGGAATGTAGAAAAGACATACAGAAACTGAATGTCCTGCCATGACATTACTAAGGCATCCATGGGCACGGTCAGAGGATCCTGGGACAGGGAGACAAAGGCTGGGAGCTTGTGATTGTGACGGAACCGCAAGCAGATCCACATCAGGTTGGCCCCAACGGTGATACAGAGATTGGAAAACCCTGTTGCAGGTGGACCCCCCCCCCCCCCCCGGAATGTACACCACCTGAAATGCAGGGACCATTGGCCTCCACCCAGATCAGAATCAGAGACACTTCCTGGAGGACCCTCTTGCTCCGGATCCCTCCCTGATGATTGATGTAGTCAACTTCCATCAAAGTGACCATGCGCCCCTGAACAGGCAGGCCCTGAATAGAGTAGTCAAACAAACCAGAACTAACCTGATCGCTCACAGCTTCAATACATTGATAGGTGAATGGGCCTCCTAAGGGCCCCACCTCCCCTGGAACCGCAGCGACCTCCAGAAGAACCCCCCCAACCTGATAGACTGGCATCCGTGGTGACCATCTCCCAGGAAGGAGCAAAAAGGTTCCGCCCCCCAATAGGTCCCTTGAGTCCATCCACTACAAGAGGGACCTCCTCATCAGGGGGGAAGACACCCAGACCCTGTCCAGGGATGCTGGGTCCTTGTCCCATACAGACAATAGGAGAAGTTGCAGAAGCCCCAAGAGGGACTGAACATAAGGGGCCGCTTCGAAGCAAGCCACCGTCAGGCCCACCAGCTGCATCCCCTGCCTGGTGAAGGGACGGGGACAGTTAGAAGGAACTGAACCTGTGTAAACAGATTGTCCACCTTCTGCTGAGGAAGGAATATCCTTGCCTGAACTGTGTCCAGAGTCATTCCTAGGAATGAAGTTACCAAGGAAGGGAACAGTGAGGACTTGGGGTGGCTGACCACCCATCCAGATGACTCCAGAATGGACACCACCAGCCGAGTATCCAACTTTGCCAGATGTAGAGATTGGGAAGTGATGAGGACGTCCATGTAGTGCAGCACGCGGACGCCCCTTGGCCTCATCAGAGACATCACCCCCACCAGCACCTTGGTGAGTACTCTGGGAGCTGAAGAGAGGCCAGATGGCAAGGCCACAAATTGGCAGTGTTGATCTTCCAACATGGATCTGAGGAATCTTGGTGTCCTGAAAACACAAGGATGTGAAAGAAAGCATCTTTGATATCCACAAATGGCATGAAGCCCCCAGGTCGCAAGGGGCAAATGGCCGAGCGCAGAGTTCCCATGAAGAAAGTGCCTGTACTTGACAATTTGCTGAAGATCTGTAAATCCAGAATGGACCAGACTGACCCATCTGTTTTGGGAGCTGTGAAAGGGTTGGTGTAGGGTCCCTTGTCCTCTGTCTGTTAAGGGAAATCTGCAAATGGCCCACAGACCCAGCAGGCCTAGCACGGCCTGCGCCAGCACCTGAGCAGAAACAGGGACCAGGAGTACCAGGGACCAGCTAATCTTAGGCGAGGCCGCACAGTAAACACCATCTTGTAGCCGGAGGACACTACCTCCTAAATCCACCGGTCTGAGGCGTGATGCCTCCAGACTTAAGCACGGTGCCGCAGCCATCCTCTCACCCAGGCGGGTGAGGGCGCCCCATCATGCTTGAGGGGACTTGGGAGAGGATTTGGGCTTAGCCCCCCCCAGAGGAGCCAGAGTGTTGTCTTCTGCTCCTGGGACAGGGAGCTGAGCGAGCCCCCGTGAAGGACACCCCTGGTTCCTGTTTAACACCATGGTGGGGGGTGGAAGGGGGGGCCTGGCCCTGAAGGGCCCGAGACAGCCGTCTGCGCTGGGGTAACTTAACTCTCTTACCAAACAGGTCTAGGCGGGCCCCAAACAGACGTAGCCCCTTAAAGGGGAGCCCAGTAAGAGCCTTCTTCGTGTCACACTCCGGGAACTACAGCTGTCCACTTAGATAACTCCAGTCCTCTCTGTAAGACCCCAACCCCCAATCTCCGCAGCCAGCTTCACCTTTAGGAGCCCCCGCTTGCCGGGACGCAGAGCACGCCTGCCCGGGATCGGTTGCCCCCAGGACTTCAATGGCTCAAAGATTGGAGTCTTACCGTTCAGAGGCCTGGAGAACCCGCGGCTGGAAGTGGTGCCGAGCAGCCCGATCGCTGAGTGTATGACGGAAGTCCAACAGGCTAGGGGTCAGCAACAGAAGTTCCGAGATGGCAGCGGTACAAAGGATTGGACAAGACGTGGTCGAGGATCAAGCAGAGGTCGGCAACAGGAGATCAAATCGGGGGTGGTCAAACAGGCGAAGGTCGGCAACAGGAGATCAGATCGGGGGTGGTCAAAACAGGCGAAGGTCGGCAACAGGAGATCAGATCAGGGGTAGTCAAGACGGGCGGTGGTCGGCAACGGGAGATCAAGAAATACACTATAGAGAAGCTACTGACGGGGTACAAGGCGCTATCACAGGCAATGGGCAAATGAAGGGGAATCAGCTTTATAGGGACAGGCAAGACTGGGACAGGAAGATGATTGGTGCAACTGAGAGAACAAAACTGGTTGGTGTTAACTTTTAGAGGGCGTGAGTAAACTATCTCCAAGTGGGCTATTGGCCCACTCTGGGAACCCTGGGCTGATTGGCCCCTTTAATTTTTCCTCCGGCGGGCGTGCAGGAAGCAGCGCCGCCGGAGGGTATTAGAGATCTGTGCTCGCGCCCGCGCGCGAGCACGTACAGCAGAGCCAGGGTCGCGAGCAGGGGGCGTGGCCGAGCGGCGCGCCGCCCGAACAGACGCCGCCGGAGCCGCCGCCGGAGCTGCTGCCCGGCCGAGACGCAAGCCGGAAGCAGCGCGGCCAGCTGCCCGGGGACGGCGCGGGAGCAAGGACGAGGTGAGTGGATTCCTGACATTACCCCCCTCTTCACGAGGGGCCTCCGGACCCTCACCCGGCTTCTCCGGATTATCACGATGGAATTTCCGTACAAGAGCTTTGGCATGAACATCCCTCGCAGCCACCCAGCATCTTTCTTCTGGACCATAGCCCACCCAGTCCACCAAATATTGTAAAGAATTGCGAATCTTACGAGAATCCAAGATCTTATTTACTTCATACTCGGGCTCATTATCCACGAGAATAGGTGCAGGACCAGTAAGAGGAATATTCTTCGCCGGTTTTAGCAGTGAAACGTGAAAAGAGTTAGGAATTCTCATAGTAGGCGGGAGTTGAACCTTAAAAGACACATTATTTAACTTTTTGATTATAGGAAAAGGGCCAATGAATTTTGGACCCAACTTACAAGAAGGTTGACGGAGTGCAATATTTTTAGTGGAGACCCAAACTAAATCACCTACTTGAAGAGTAGGCTCCCGTGATCTGCGACGATCGGCAAATTTTTTATATCTTAAACTAGTAGTCTTAAGAATTTCCTGAACATGTGTCCAGATATTCTTCCGTTCTTGAAGCCACTCCTCCAACGCCGGCAAGTTGGAAGGTGACCCTGAAAGGGAAGAAGCTCTAGGATTTTTCCCTAAGTTACAATAAAAAGGCGATATCTTAGTACTCTCACTAGGCGCATTATTGTAAGCAAATTCGGCGAAATCAATAAATTCTGCCCATTGTTCTTGGGCATCAGAGACATAACACCTTAAATACTGTTCCAAAGTTTGATTAGTTCTTTCCGTCTGCCCATTGGACTGGGGATGGTAGGCAGACGAAAGAGAGATCTGTATACCCAGCCGTGAACAGAAATGTTTCCAAAAACGGGAAGTAAATTGGACGCCCCGATCAGAGACTATATTGGACGGAATACCATGAATACGAAAAATGTGTGAAGTAAATAATCGAGAAAGTTCTGGCGCAGAAGGAAGTTTAGCCAAAGGAATGAAGTGTGCCATCTTACTGAAACGATCTACGACCACCCAAATAACAGTATTCCCGAGTGATAAAGGCAAATCTACAATGAAATCCATAGAAATATGAGTCCAAGGTTCAGCAGGAATTTCAAGAGGAACCAAACCGCCACTGGGAGCCTTATGAACCCCCTTACTTCGAGCGCAAACAGCACAAGCATCGATAAAGGCGGTAATATCGCGTCTCATGGTTGGCCACCATACATGGCGACGGGCAAGCATAAGGGTTTTTCGGTTACCCACATGGCCAGCAGTTTTAGCATCGTGAAACTCGCGAATTACATCTGAACGCAAATGTGGCGGTACAAACTGGCATCCCAAGGGAATATCACTAGGAGATTGGTCTTGAAACGGCGCCAAGGTGTTAGAGAGATCAGGAAGTAATGCCCCGACCACACAACCCATAGGTAGAATCGGGTCACCAGTATCACCCCGATCCTTACATTCACCGAACATGCGAGATAGCGCATCCGCTTTAGTATTTTTTACACCTGGCTTGAACGTAATAATAAAATTAAAACGTGAGAAGAATAATGCCCAACGTGCTTGACGAGAGTTCAATCTCTTGGCAGACCCAATGTATTCAAGATTTTTGTGATCGGTATACACGGTTATAGGATGTAACGAACCCTCCAGCCAGTGTCGCCATTCATCAAAAGCCAGTTTAATAGCTAATAGTTCCCTATTACCAACATCATAATTTTGCTCCGCGGTACTGAATTTACGTGAAAAATAAGCACATGGATGTAGACGCTCAGGGTCACCGGAATACTGTGACAAAACTGCACCCACTCCCAGCTCTGAAGCGTCTACTTCAACAATGAAGGCCTTACGAATATCTGGGTGAATTAACACTGGTGCCGAAGTGAAGGCCCGCTTCAAGGTCAGGAAGGCCTCACAGACAGAGGGAGACCAGTTCGCCGTAAAGGCCCCCTTGCGGGTGAGATTGGTAAGAGGTGCAACAACATGAGAGAAGCCTTTGATGAACCGCCGATAAAAATTGGCAAAACCTAGAAAACGCTGCAATTCTTTTAAGGTCTTGGGTTGAACCCAATCCTGAACCGCCGAAACTTTCCCCGCGTCCATCTCTAAACCCTGGTTGGTAATAATATACCCTAAGAAAGGAACTGTGGTGACTTCAAACACACATTTAGAAAGTTTAGCAAATAAGTTGTTCTCTCTTAATTTTTGTAGTACCAACTTAACATGACGTCTGTGCTCCAACAAGGAATTAGAAAAAATGAGAATATCATCTAAGTATATGACCACAAATCTACCGAGATACTCTCTGAAAATATCGTTAACGAAATCTTGAAAAACGGCTGGCGCGTTACAAAGACCAAAAGGCATGACCAGGTACTCGTAATGGCCGTCTTTCACATTAAATGCGGTTTTCCACTCATCCCCCTGTCGGATGCGAATAAGATTGTAAGCCCCTCTTAAATCCAACTTGGAAAAAATTTGGGACCCAGTGACTTGATTGAACAGATCCCCAATCAAGGGCAAGGGGTATCGGTTCTTTACAGTGATTTTATTCAAGGCTCGATAATCTATGCAAGGTCTCAAGCCGCCATCTTTTTTCTCAACAAAAAAGAATCCAGCCCCGGCAGGGGAGGTAGAGGGGCGAATAAATCCCTTCCTTAAATTTTCGGTGATGTACTCCCTCATTGCTTGCTCTTCAGGCAGGGTAAGATTATAAATTTTTCCCCTCGGGGGAATCGTGCCAGGCAGCAAGTCAATAGGGCAGTCATAAGACCGATGTGGAGGGAGGGTATCCGCAGAACGTTCAGAGAAGACATCAACCCAGTCAGCGTATGGTTGAGGTAATCCCTGAGGTAAAACTTGCATACTTCTAAGGCCAGTAGTAAAGCAGTGATTTTTACAATGGTCACTCCACTTGATCAATTCTCCAACCCGCCAATCTATCACCGGGTTGTGGAGTTGTAACCAGGGGTATCCCAAAACCACCGGAGTCTCTGGACAGTCGAAGATGAAAAATTCTAAGAACTCAGAGTGGGAAGAGCCAACAATTAATCGAAGAGGTGGGGTCTTGGTGTTAATAGGTCCCCCCTGGATGGCCTTCCCATTGATGGCCAAAACTTGTAGGGATCTTTCAAGGGGAACTAACGGAATACCTAAAAGAGAGATCATGCTCCTATCCAGAAAGTTTCCCGCCGCACCGCTGTCGATAAAGGCGGAAACTGTTTGCTTGGAAGAACCCCAAGATAGGTCAATGGGTACTAACATTTTATTTTGGCGAGAGTTGAAAACTGACTCACCCAGATCAGTACTCTCTACCTGGTCTGGGTGCGGAAGTTTTCCGCCGGTCTCCCCTTGTTGGGACAGGACCCTGCGAAATGTCCCGAGTTCCCACAATATAGGCATAACCCATTGGACCGCCTACGCTGCTTTTCCTCTTGGGTTAACCGGGTTCTCCCTAATTGCATGGGTTCTTCCTGGGAAGGAGATGAGGTATTTTCCCCATGGGTAGCCGGGGAACTAAGACTCTGAGAAGACCTGAAGGACGTGGGAGCCCTGGCTCTCTCCCTAGCCCTCTCTCTCAGACGCCTGTCTATCTTAATGGAGACCTGCATTAATTGGTCTAGGTCTGCGGGTGGAGGAAAATTTACCAAAGCATCCTTGATGCTTTCCGACAGCCCCACCCTGAACTGACTACACAGAGCGGGATCATTCCACCTCGATTCGACGGCCCAGCGGCGGAATTCAGCACTATAATCTTCAGCCGAATTCCGTCCTTGTCTTAAGGCCCGAAGCCTATTTTCTGCCGTAGATTGTTGGTCAGGGTCGGCATATAAGACGCCCATAGCAGTAAAGAATGCTGTAACGGATTGTAGGGCAGTATCATGAGATGGCAAACTGAAGGCCCAGGACTGCGGGTCTCCTTGGAGCAAAGAAATGACTAGGCCTACTCGTTGGGGCTCAGTGCCTGAGGAGATGGGTCTCAGCTTGAAATACAGTTCGCAGGCATTCTTAAAATTGGAGAATTTAGCTCGTTCTCCAAAAAACTTTTCCGGCAATGGAATCTTTGGTTCTGAGATATGAGGTGGTACAGAGGATGCCGGTAACTGTCGAGATTCTTGAGTGGCCACTCTTTGAGCGAGCTGGTTTATCGCCGTAGCCATAGCTTGTACCTGCTGTACCAGGTCATCCATCTTTGGCCTGTGATAATGTCACACTCCGGGAACTACAGCTGTCCACTTAGATAACTCCAGTCCTCTCTGTAAGACCCCAACCCCCAATCTCCGCAGCCAGCTTCACCTTTAGGAGCCCCCGCTTGCCGGGACGCAGAGCACGCCTGCCCGGGATCGGTTGCCCCCAGGACTTCAATGGCTCAAAGATTGGAGTCTTACCGTTCAGAGGCCTGGAGAACCCGCGGCTGGAAGTGGTGCCGAGCAGCCCGATCGCTGAGTGTATGACGGAAGTCCAACAGGCTAGGGGTCAGCAACAGAAGTTCCGAGATGGCAGCGGTACAAAGGATTGGACAAGACGTGGTCGAGGATCAAGCAGAGGTCGGCAACAGGAGATCAAATCGGGGGTGGTCAAACAGGCGAAGGTCGGCAACAGGAGATCAGATCGGGGGTGGTCAAAACAGGCGAAGGTCGGCAACAGGAGATCAGATCAGGGGTAGTCAAGACGGGCGGTGGTCGGCAACGGGAGATCAAGAAATACACTATAGAGAAGCTACTGACGGGGTACAAGGCGCTATCACAGGCAATGGGCAAATGAAGGGGAATCAGCTTTATAGGGACAGGCAAGACTGGGACAGGAAGATGATTGGTGCAACTGAGAGAACAAAACTGGTTGGTGTTAACTTTTAGAGGGCGTGAGTAAACTATCTCCAAGTGGGCTATTGGCCCACTCTGGGAACCCTGGGCTGATTGGCCCCTTTAATTTTTCCTCCGGCGGGCGTGCAGGAAGCAGCGCCGCCGGAGGGTATTAGAGATCTGTGCTCGCGCCCGCGCGCGAGCACGTACAGCAGAGCCAGGGTCGCGAGCAGGGGGCGTGGCCGAGCGGCGCGCCGCCCGAACAGACGCCGCCGGAGCCGCCGCCGGAGCTGCTGCCCGGCCGAGACGCAAGCCGGAAGCAGCGCGGCCAGCTGCCCGGGGACGGCGCGGGAGCAAGGACGAGGTGAGTGGATTCCTGACACTTCGCAGCATTGTCAGCACCCCACTGTCGCAGCCAGACCAGGCGACGTATAGCCACCACGAGGGCAGAAGTTCTTGCACACATTCTGATGGTGTCATCCAATGCTACTAGAACAAACTTTATAAACACATCACAACTGGAGAGTGCATTAAACACCTCACAAGGGCACAAGGGAGATCATCAGAGGCACTATCAAGCATATTTCTGATGAGGGTTCTAGCGGCCACAGCAGTAATGGCAGAGGCACAGACCGTCCCCGCACATGCAAAGGCGTGGGAGGCCAGCAGGTCAATGCGCCGTCCTCAGCATCCCGCAGGGTAGTAGAATCAGGTGGATGTATGACAGGGGTGTTAGATAGCCCTATTATCGGGACATCCACCTCGGGGGGAATGACCAACATTTAACCACCTCAGGTGGAAAGGGATACTTCCTATCCCAATCCCTTGGGACCCCGGGAAGTTTACTGGGGCACTCCCATTCCCTGAGCACAAGGGAACTGAAATGTGCCTGCTCTAGGAATTCCAAAACGTGAAGTTGCTGTATGGAAGCGCTTCCCACTTGTCTGGGAGCCTCACCAGGGAGAGAGATAGACAGAACCTCAAAGATCTGGGTCAATAATCTGTCAGTGTCATCAGGCTGAGAATCCCCACTTGTATGAAACTCAGCAGGAGTGAGATTTAAGCTTGGGGGAGAAGGTGAAGTGAAACGAGGTGCAGCCGCTGGCAGGACAGATTGCAAAACCAGCGCTTGCTCGCCACAGGGTACACAGACCCATGCCTTGTCAGCATCAGCATGAGGTTGTCAACACGCCATACACCGCCGGGCTTGTCCCGAAGGAACCCCGGTCCCATTATCCTGGGATGCCTCCATATGGTGATTATTAGGCACAATATGCCAGTAGGGATTGACGCTATAAAGCAACCCTGGATGCCCCAATGACCCGCTAGGGAAGTGGGAGTAATTATACTTGGCCCAACTACAATTACACCGGGCCGGGAGAAGCCACTGGATTCACCCGTCTGAAAGACACAATGAGAAGAAAGGGCGTCAGAGTATTAAAGTCGCCCACGAGGGCACTTACAGACCGCGGTAGGAGGGACCGTTACACACGCGCGCGACTGTACAGGGAAATGGCGCCAAACGAACCTCGAAGGGCGGGCCAGAGCGAGCCATGATGCAGGGCGTGCCAGGCCAGGCCCCGCCCCCCTGAAGAGTGCGAAGTCCACCAGACAAGCATCCAATGAGGACGCAGGAGCGTCTGAGGCGAAGCCGCCGCCCGGCGTGGAACATCGAAATGAAGGAAAAGGCGCGCACGGCGGCGGCGTTTGCAATAGTAAAAAGACAAGTCAGCGCGGCGGTTACCACATATACTAACACACATGCCAACAGGCGGTATGCACGAATCACGATACATGCTCACCCACACCCCCCTTCTTTCCCTCCCGAAGGCTACGGGGAGAATGAGGGAGGATGGCGGCCCTTTGTACAGGGCCCACCGCTACCGGGGCATGGGACAATAATGCGGGAGGGGCATCCCATACAGGTTCACCATCAGCCTATACCGCCTACCCTTTGGTGGGGGACTGCGGTGGAGCAGTGCTCCTTAAGCACACATGGTGCTGCCTACCTTCACCCGACCAGTGCAGCCCAGGCTGGGAGGCACATCACACGAAGGGCGGGTGGGAATAGTCCAACAGGGCCGCAGGCTTTAATAGCCTCGCTCACCTGCGACAGAGTGATAATTTCATGTCTTCGCAGTAAGCACTGCAGAGAAATCTGGGGATTTGTGGGAGGTCCCCGGGTATTTGAGGGGCTGGGAGGAGCCTGTTTTGCATGTCTCTGCAGTGCAGCGCTATCTGGCGGAGGATAACCCCAAGTGTAAGTAATCTATCTGGAGCAGGACGTACTGTATACTAAGAATATTAATATATTTTAAGTTTTTAGTCACTTACTTATTATTCTTTCCCCCACTGGGCTGCAACTCTGTTCAGGACTTTAGAATATGGGCGCCGCCATCTTGACTCAGAAGAATCACACTTACTGAGGAGAGGAGAGCAGGCTAAAGTACAGGGGACGGGATATAGCTGTGCTTTGCTCAGTCAGAGCAGAGCTGGGGTCAGGAAAAGGTCAGCAATCCCAGAATGCAGAGCAGCACAGTTAGAAGGCACTTCCTGTTTGCAGGCTGCCTGATGTCCCATGAGCCACCCTCTTGGATGTTTAAAGACTCATAACATGCAGCAGATGTAGGTAGGATGATTTTTAATGTGAGCAATCTGTATGTACAAGGTGTGGGAAACATATAAAAGATAGACTCTTATTCAGGGTAAAGGTCCGCTTTAAGGGAGGCCTCCGGCTGACTCTAGGACCAGGTTTCTCGGGGTGGGACCTATGAAAGTCCCTAATTAGGCGAAGAGGGTAGACATTTCTAGACGGCTCCCACAAATTTTCCTCAATTCCATAGTTTTTACACTTAATTAAATATTGAAGCCCTACTCCTCTGCGACGAACGTCCAAAATCTTTTCAACCTCATATTCATTTGAGACATCCTCAAACAATGAATCAGAACCGGCACCAGAGGATTTGGTGGAGAGTGCTGGTTTAAAGTGGACCAACACCCAGGATTTTGACTATCCTGGGTGTTGGTCCACTTAGGTGGGGCACCCCGATCGGGGGTGCCCCGCTGTGTGAAACCCCCCCGATCACCGCAAAAACTCACCTCTCCCCGCTCCCACGTGACCTCGTCCGGCCAATGACAGCGCTCAGAGCCGCTCTGGTATGCGCGTCCAAAGCCGCTTGGACGCGCATACCAGAGCGCTGTCGTTGGCTGCGTCTCTCGCTTCCCTCTAACAGGGAGCGCGCCTGCGCCGGCCATTCACAAAACGGCCGGTGCGGGAGCGCGCCCTGCTAGAGGGAAGCGAGAGACGCGGCCGCGTCTCGCGCATGCGCCGTTGGATCGCCGGTAAGGTAAGGATTGTGGGCCTCCTGGGGGGTTCCTCCCCGCGGGACATCCCGATTTCGGATGCCCCGCGGGGAAGGATCTGATCGGTCCGGGAATCTTATAGATTCCCGGGCCGATCCCCCCTGGGTGTTGGTCCACTTTAAGTAAGGAAACATGGAACACAGGATGAATATGGAGGGATGACGGCAGGTGGAGCTCAACAGCCACTGGGTTGAAAAGTTTCTTGATCACAAACGGACCGACAAATTTAGGACCAAGCTACTTGGTCGGGCAACACAACCTAAGATTTCAACATATATTGTGCCTGAGCTTTACAGAGACACTCTCTTAATGCTCGATGAGTCTCAGCCAGAGAAGAAGCCAGCTTCTGTGAGGCTGGTAAATTGATATCCCTTGGAAGATATTGGGGTGAAACACGTAATTTGCATAAAAGGGTGACTTGGAAGTGGAGCTGTGGCAAGAGTTGTTATACGCAAATTCTGCCACGGGCAGTAGTCGATACCAATCATCTTGGAGCTCTGAATAGCAACGTAAGTACTGTTCCAGTGTCTGGTTGGTATGTTCAGCTTGCCCATTTGACTGCGGATGATAAGCGGAGGAATGTGCCAGAGAAATTTGGAGGGACTCACACATACGGGACCAGAATCGGGAAGTAAATTGGGATCCTCGATCTGAGATGATCTCGGTGGGCATGCCATGGAGCCAGACCACCTCCCGAATGAAGACTAAAGCAAGTGTGGGTGCGGAGGGAACAGACTTGACAATGGTCAATAAAGGAAGCGCAGTCTTTAGTTAATGAAGGCCACCAGAAGTGTCGATGAACCAATTCTTGAGTCTTACATAGGCCGAAGTGTCCTGCCAGGGGATGGTCATGGAAGGTTTGTAAAACTGCAGTTCAGGAGGTCTTAGGCACAAATATCATGCCTTGATGAATAAACAAGCCATCGGAACAAGGCAAGTCTTCACAACCTTCTAGTGGTCGTTCAGAAGAAGCTCTGCGAATCTGGGAAATGAGTTCAGACTTTAACAACAGAAAGTGTCCTTCAGACAGAATTGGTAGCTCAGAGGAATCAGTCTCATCGGAAGAGTCTGGAAGAGGCAACCTGGACAGAGCGTCAGGCTTGATTGTACGGCTGCCAGGCCGATAGGTGACATGACAATTAAAGCGAGGTAAGAACAATGACCAGCGAGCTTGGGGTGGTTTCAAACGTTTGGCAGAGCGTAAGTATTCCAAATTCCTGTGATCGGTTAGGATAAGTATAGAATGTTCCGCCCCCTCTAACAGGTACCGCCACTCCTCAAGGGCCAGTTTAATAGACAAAAGTTCTTGGTCCCCTACTTCGTACAATCGTTCTGTTGCTGACAATTTGCAGGAGAAAAAGGCGATAGGATGCAGAACCGCCTTTTCTCCTGATCGTTGTGACAGTACTGCCCCCACAGCAATGGATGATGCATCAACCTCCAAGACAAATGGTAAAGTAGAATCAGGATGTGCGAGAATAGGGGCTGAAGTAAAGCACTCCTTTAAGGTCTGGACAGCTTCTGTGCCGGTTCAGTCTATTCAAAGGCCTTGTCCTTCTTTGTTAATTCAGTAGTAGGCCGGGCTATGGCAGAAAAGTTACGGATAAACCGGCGGTAGAAATTGGTGAAACCAATGAATCTTTGGACCTCTTTACGGGAAATAGGTGATGGCCACTCAATTCTTTGTTTCTGCCAAAAATAGTGACGTCAGATAACAGATAGCAAGAGATGTTGTCAGGAATCGCTTACCTGGCCCCCGTTCCAGCGCCGTCTCCAGGCGTCCGGACGCGGCTGTCAGTGTGCGGCGGCCGCGCGGGGCGGTGGCGGATCCAGCAGCGTCGGCTCGAGCGGCGCTCAGCTCGGCCACGCCCCCTGCTTCCTCCTCCTCTGGACGTTTGGACTATTTGTTATACCCTCCGGCGGCGCTGTACTGTGCGCGCCCGCCGGAGGATCAGTTAAAGGGCCGATGAGCCCTAGGAGAAATTAGGGATGCGCCCTCTCAGCCCTGCAGACCAATCCTGAGTTGAATCCCAAATGCACCAATCACCTACACTCTCCCTCCCCTGTCTGTCCCTATAAAAGCAATTCCCTCTCAGTTGTGAATTGCCTGTGATAGCGCCTTGTACCTTGCATTGTCTTGTGAAATTACATGAATTGATCTCCGTTGCCGACCCCTGCCGGAACCAACTATTCTCGATCTGATCTCCGTTGCCGACCCCTGCCTGAACCGACTATTCTCGATCTGATCTCCGTTGCCGACCTCTGCCTTGTACCTTGACCTCGAGCTGCCTCTTCCCTCTGTACCGCCGCGATCTCTGACTTCCCCGTGTCAACCTCTGGCCTGTCTCTGGACTTCCGCTACACTCGCTCTTAGCCATTGGTTCTTCAGACCTCTAACCAGTAAGCTCTCATCCTTTGAGCCATTGAAGTCCTGGGGGCAACCGATCAGGGGCAGGCGTATTTTTGCGTCCCGGCAAGCGGGGGCTCCTACAGGTGAAGCTGGCTGCGGAGATTGGGGGTTGAGGGCTTACCTAGAGGGCTGGAGTTACCAGAGTGTGACATTATCACATGCCCAACATGGATGACCTGGTACAGCAGGTGCAAGCTATGGCCACAGCGATTAACCAACTCGCTCAAAGAGTGGCCACTCAGGAGTCTCGTCAAGTGCCGACTTCCTCTGTACCACCTCATTTCTCCGAACCTAAGATTCCACTGCCTGAGAAATTTTTTGGAGAACGAGCAAAATTTTCCAACTTCAAGAATGCCTGCGAACTATATTTTAAAGTGGACCAACACCCAGGATTTTGACTATCCTGGGTATTGGTCCACTTCCCCGTGGCACCCCGATCGGGGGTGCCCCGCTGTGAGAAACCCCCCAGAAAGCCCCCAAAACTCACCTCTCCCCGCTCCCACGTGGCCGCGCCGTCCAATCGGCGCCGGCGGACAAGCTGATTGACAGCGACGTACAAGCAGCTTGCCCGTCGGCGCCTTCCGCGCGTCACTCTTGACGTGTGCGGCGCGGGCCGCGCACGTCTAGAGGAGCGCGAGTGAGGCGGCGGCGGCGGAAGCAGGTAAGGTTTTTCGGGGGTTTTGGGGGGTTTACACCCCGCGGGACATCCCGATCTCGGATGTCCCGCGGTGTGTGAGGTGATCGGCCCGGGAATCTTATAGATTCCCGGGCCGATCACCTCAGGGTGTTGGTCCACTTTAAGTTAAGACCTATCTCCTCTGGCACAGAGGTCCAACGAGTAGGCCTTGTCATTTCCTTGCTTCAAGGAGACCCACAGTCCTGGGCCTTTAGTTTACCGTCTCATGACATTTCCCTACAATCAGTGACTGCCTTCTTCAATGCTATGGGCGTTTTATACGCCAATCCAGATATACAGTCTACCGCAGAGAATAGGCTTCGGGCCTTAAAACAAGGACGGAATTCGGCTGAAGACTACAGTGCTGAATTCCGCCGCTGGGCTATCAAAGCTAGGTGGAACGATCCAGCTTTGTGTAGTCAGTTCAGGGTGGGGCTGTCGGATTGCATCAAGGATGCTTTAGTCAATTTTCCCCCGCCAGCGGACCTAGATCAATTAATGCAGGTCTCCATTAAAATAGACCGACGTCTTAGAGAAAGGGCCAGGGAGAGAGGCAGGGCTCCCACGTCCTTCAGACCAGTCCAGAGTCTTAGATCCCCGGTTCCCCGTGGTGAAAATACTTCATCATCTTCTCAGGAAGAACCTATGCAATTAGGGAGAACCCGCTTATCCCAAGAGGAGAAGCAGCGTAGGCGAGGGGTTATGCCTGTATTGCGGGAATTCTGGTCATTTTGCAGGGTCCTGTCCCAATAAGGGGAAACCGGCGGAAGACTTCCGCACCCAGACCAGGTAGAGAGTACTGATCTGGGTGAGTCAGTTTGTTACTCTCGCCAGAATAAGATGCTTGTACCTATCGATTTGTCTTGGGGGTCCTCTAAGCAGACAGTTTCCGCCTTTATAGACAGTGGCTGGAAACTTTTTGGACAGGAGCATGATCTCCACCTTAGGGATCCCTGTAGTTCCTCTTGAAAGATCCCTACAAGTTTTAGCTATCAATGGGAAGGCAATCCAGGGAGGTCCTATAAATACCAAGACCCCACCTCTCAGACTAATTGTCGGCTCTTCCCACTCTGAATTCTTAGAATTCTTCATTTTTGATTGTCCGGAAACTCCGGTGGTTTTGGGATATCCCTGGTTGCAACTCCATAACCCGGTGTTAGATTGGCGGGCTGGGGAGTTGGTCAAGTGGAGTGACCATTGTAAAGGTCACTGTTTTAATACAGGCCTCAGAAGCGTTCAAGTATTACCACAGGAATTACCTCAGCCATATGCTGATTGGATCGATGTATTCTCTGAACGCTCTGCTGATACTCTTCCTCTACATCGGTCCTATGACTGCCCCATTGACTTGCTGCCTGGCACTATTCCCCCGAGAGGAAAGATTTATAACCTTACCCTGCCCGAGGAGCAAGCAATGAGGGAGTATAATACCGAAAATCTTAGGAAAGGATTTATCCGTCCCTCTACCTCACCTGCTGGGGCCGGGTTCTTTTTTGTAGAGAAGAAAGATGGTGGCTTGAGACCGTGTATAGATTAACGAGCCTTGAATAAGATCACTGTAAAAAAACGATACCCCTTACCCTTGATTGGGGATCTGTTCAATCAAGTCACAGGAGCTCGAATTTTCTCCAAATTGGACTTGAGAGGGGCTTACAATCTGATTCGCATCCGACAGGGGGACGAGTGGAAAACTGCATTTAATGTGAAGGATGGGCACTACGAGTACCTGGTCATGCCCTTCGGTCTTTGTAATGCGCCAGCCGTTTTCCAAGATTTTGTTAATGTTATATTCAGGGAATATCTCGGTAGATTTGTAGTCATCTACTTGGATGATATTCTCATTTTTTCTAATTCTTTACCGGAGCACAGACACCATGTTAAGTTGGTGCTACAAAAATTAAGAGAAAACAACTTATTTGCTAAACTGTCTAAGTGTGTGTTTGAAGTCACTACAGTTCCCTTCCTAGGGTATATTATTACCAACCAGGGTTTGGAGATGGACGCGGGGAAGGTTTCAGCAGTTCAGGATTGGGTCCAACCCAAAACTTTAAAGGAATTGCAACGTTTTCTAGGTTTTGCAAATTTCTATCGGCGCTTCATAAAAGGGTTTTCCCATGTTGTTGCACCCCTTACCAACCTTACCCGCAAGGGGGCTTTTACTGCTAACTGGTCCCCCTCTGCCTGTGAGGCCTTTCTAACCTTGAAACGGGCCTTTACTTTGGCACCTGTGTTAATTCATCCAGATATTCATAAAGCCTTCGTTATAGAAGTAGATGCTTCGGAGCTGGGAGTGGGTGCAGTTTTGTCACAATATTCTGGTAACCCTGAGCGTCTCCATCCATGCGCTTATTTTTCCTGTAAATTCAGTACCGCGGAATAAAATTATGATGTTGGCAATAGGGAACTACTAGCTATTAAACTGGCATTTGATGAATGGCAACACTGGTTGGAGGGTTCATTACATCCTATTACTGTGTATACTGATCATAAAAATCTCAAATACATAGGTTCGGCCAAGAGGCTGAACTCTCGTCAGGCACGCTGGGCATTATTCTTCTCTCGCTTTAATTTTATTATTACTTTCAAGCCGGGTGTAAAAAATACTAAAGCTGATGCTCTATCTCGCATGTTCGGTGAATGTAAGGATCGGGGTGATTCTGGTGAACCAATTGTACCCACGGGTTGTGTGGTCGGGCCTTTACTTCCTGATCTCTCTAATACCTTGGCGCCGTTTCAAGATGAATCGCCTAGCAATGTACCCTTGGGGTGCCAGTTTGTTCCGCCGCACCTGCGCTCGGATGTAATTCGCGAATTTCACGATGCCAAAACTGCTGATCATTTGGGTAACCGTAAGACATTTATGCTTGCCCGTCGTCATGTATGGTGGCCTACCATGAGACGCGATGTTACTGCCTTTATCGACGCTTGTGTTATTTGTGCCCGAAGTAAAGGAGTTCACAAGGCTCCTAGTGGCGGTTTGGTTCCTCTTGAAATTCCTGCTGAGCCATGGACCCATATTTCTATGGATTTTATTGTAGATTTGCCTCTCTCACATGGTAATACTGTAATTTGGGTGGTCGTAGATCGTTTCAGTAAGATGGCACATTTCGTTCCTTTGGCCAAACTTCCTTGTGCACCTGAGCTTTCGCGGCTGTTTACTTCGCATATTTTTCGTATTCATGGTATTCCGTCCAATATAGTCTCTGATCGGGGTGTTCAATTTACTTCCCGTTTTTGGAAAAACTTCTGTTCGCGGTTGGGAATACAGATCTCTCTTTCTTCTGCCTACCATCCTCAGACTAATGGGCAGACGGAAAGAACTAATCAAACTTTAGAACAATACTTAAGGTGTTATGTTTCCGATGCCCAAGAACAATGGGCGGAATTTATTGATTTCGCCGAATTTGCTTACAATAACGCGCCTAGTGAGAGTACCAAGGTATCTCCTTTTTATTGTAACTTAGGGAAAAATCCTAGAGCTTCTTCCCTTTCGGGGTCACCTTCTAATTTGCCGGCATTGGAGTAGTGGCTTCAGGAACGAAAGAATATCTGGACACGCGTTCAGGAGATTCTTAAGACCACTGGCTTGAGGTATAAGAAATTTGCCGATCGCAGCAGATCACAGGAACCTGTTCTTCAAGTAGGCGACCTAGTTTGGGTCTCCACTAAAAATATTGCGCTCCGTCAACCCTCTAGTAAATTGGGTCCAAAATGTATTGGTCCTTTCCCGATTATCAAGAAATTGAATAATGTGTCTTTTAAAATTCAACTCCCGCCGACTATGAAAATACCTAATTCTTTTCATGTTTCACTGTTAAAACCGGCGAAGAATACTCCTCTTGCTGGTCCTTCGCCAATTCTTGTTGATAATGAGCCCGAGTATGAAGTGAATAAGATCTTGGATTCACATAAGGTGCGTAATTCTTTACAGTTTTTGGTGGACTGGGTTGGCTATGGTCCAGAGGAAAGATGCTGGGTGGCAGCGAGGGATGTTCATGCCAAGGCTCTTGTAAGGCTCTTGTAAGGAGATTCCATCGGGACAATCCAGGGAAACCGGTGAGGGTCCGGAGGCCCCTCGTGAAGGGGGGGTAGTGTCAGGAATCGCTTACCTGGCCCCCGTGTTTGTTATACCCTCCGGCGGCGCTGTACTGTGCGCGCCCGCCGGAGGATCAGTTAAAGGGCCAATGAGCCCTAGGAGAAATTAGGGATGCGCCCTCTCAGCCCTGCAGACCAATCCTGAGTTGAATCCCAAGTGCACCAATCACCTACACTCTCCCTCCCCTGTCTGTCCCTATAAAAGCAATTCCCTCTCAGTTGTGAATTGCCTGTGATAGCGCCTTGTACCTTGCATTGTCTTGTGAAATTACTTGAATTGATCTCCGTTGCCGACCCCTGCCTGAACCGACTATTCTCGATCTGATCTCCGTTGCCGACCCCTGCCTGAACCGACTATTCTCGATCTGATCTCCGTTGCCGACCTCTGCCTTGTACCTTGACCTCGAGCTGCCTCTTCCCTCTGTACCGCCGCGATCTCTGACTTCCCCGTGTCAACCTCTGGCCTGTCTTTGGACTTCCGCTACACTCGCTCTTAGCCATTGGTTCTTCAGACCTCTAACCAGTAAGCTCTCATCCTTTGAGCCATTGAAGTCCTGGGGGCAACCGATCCCGGGCAGGCGTATTTTTGGGTCCCGGCAAGCGGGGGCTCCTACAGGTGAAGCTGGCTGTGGAGATTGGGGGTTGAGGGCTTATCTAGAGGGCTGGAGTTACCAGAGCATGACAGATGTCTTCCAACACTGCTGGATAAAGCAGGAAAGGAAGAAGATCTCTCGCTGCTTGATGTCAGAAGAGCCCTAATCATTTACTTAGAAAGATCCAGAGAATGGCAGAACAGTTACTAGTGACCTTCAGTGGCAAAAATAAAGGTTTAGCAGCAGCTTCTAAATTTATCACTAGATGTATAAAACAGACTATTGCAAAGACTTATTCTATTAAGGAAGTGGCTGCTCCAAAAGTTTCTGCTCACTCCACAGGGGCAAAGGCCACGTCATGGGTAGAAAGTACAGGTGCTTAAAAGATCTGCAGAGCAGCAATGTGATCATCGCCCCACACCTTCCTAAAACATTATAGACTTGATTTGCTATTTTCAAAGCATCAGGCCTTTGGTAGAAGTATACTACTTGCAGCTTCCCACCCCTAAGGTATAATTACTTGCCTAATCCTCTCCACATGGTCAAGCTGAAGGATGACTTGGAAAAACCACCGTTAGACTTACCGATAACAGATTTTTTAGGAATGCTTCAGCTTGACCGCCCGCCCATAATCCAAGGGTTGGTGTATATTGCTTTACTATTACTGAGGTGAGGAGGAAGGGGTGGGGCTTTTAACCTCTGTTCCTGTTTTCTGATTCCTCCCAGGGGGTGGGCCAAAATATCTCCACATGGTCAAGCTTAAGGATTCCTAAAAAATCAATTACCAGTAAGTCTAACAGTGTTTTTTTGTAAGAAAATTATATATTGTTTTTTTAATTAGAGTTTGGGTTTTAACAAGAAATGTTTGTAATTTTTCCGTACTTTCATAATATTTTTGGATGCTAAATATTAAACAAAAATATATATTTTTTTAAACCTTAGCGTATTTAAGTAAAAAAAAGAAAACCATAATGTGTGTTAAAGCCCCATTCTTTCCAATTACAACAGTACCACATATGTATCGGTAGACCCCTGTTCCTTCCCAGGAGATTCCCCCAAACTGAAAACAGCTTTTTATGACATTTTCAAATGAAATACACATACTATGCACATTATTAAGGGTTACACTTAAACCAATTGGGCTGGACCTTACTCAATTTTTAAGGGTTAAACCATTGAAAAATAAAAAAATGGTCGGAGGAACCCTACTTCTCAGCAAAACCAGATATAAGGGCTGGTAAACCAGGGTGCATAGCCCTCATGGGCTGCAGGCTCTTCTGCCCCCCGGGCTTTGGGGTTGCAGGCAGTGGGATGGGGTGATGGCAAGTCACCCACTGGCTGGTAGGTGACTTGCCAGCCTCTCCTGCCTTGTGAACTGGTAAAGGGGTATCATGGATACCACAGATACTGAGGAAAAGTCTTTTTTTTTTTCTACTTGCCTCGATTCCAGCATTAATCACTGCCGCTAAACTAAGAGTTGGAAGAAATCGTCGGCAGCTGGGTGCGGGGGCAAGGGATCGAAGTCTCCTGCCCTCCAGCAATCACTGCTGGCTTCAGACAGCTCTCTGGTGCTGAAAGTGGGCTTTTATAATGGAGAAGTAAGAGGTGGTGGCCACAAGGTCACAGAGAACGGGCTGGATCCAGGATGGTGGTGAGGGTTTTTCTTTTTCTCTCACTAGCACCAGTCAGGGCACGCCAGGCACATAGAATCCATGTGTATTTGGCATTTAAAGGGTTAAAGTGGTCCCATCACCTGAAAGCCCATGCTGGAATCTAACAGACTCTAGTGCCAGCTAAGTGCCCCTGGGCGCGCAATCACTTACCTTTCTGGTGCTTTCCTGCCACTGTAAGGAACTTACCTAGGGGTCTGTCCCGCGGCGCCTCCGCGCACTCGCTGGCGGCTCTGCCCCTCCGGTGGCCACGCCGGGCGGCCGCTCCCACAGCGTCGGCCGTGCACGTGCGCTCCCACTCCCACAGCGTCGGCCGTGCACGTGCATGTTCCTCTTATGCCCTCCAGCTGCGCTGCTCCCAGCGCATTCGTCGGGGGCAGGTTAAAAGGGACCAATCCTGGTCAGGGGATCCTCTGCACCTGGGATGCCAGAGACTGGACAGCCTGGCTGGCCAGGGCGGTCCAGTCTCTGGGGACGTTCCTATCAGGGGCGAGATTGTGAGTTGCACCAATCACTTCACTGTTGCACCAGTCAGCACATTCCCTTTCCGATTGGCCAGTCACCATTTAAATATTTTCCTGCCCGGACCACCAGTGCCTGTTATAGCCATTTCTAGCTTGGGTGTGCTCTTGAACTTTGTCTTAGTGTTTTTGATCCGGCTTCGTCCTTGACTACTCTTGCCCGCTGCCTGCATCGACCTTCTGCCTGTCTGACTTTGCTTCTGCCTTACCCCTTGGATACCGCGCTTCTGTGATCACCAGGTCTTGACCCCTTGCCAGTCCTGACTACTCGTTGCCTAGCCCCTTGGTTTTGACGTTTTCGGACTTTTGTCGCATGTACTCCTGTTTTGGGATACCCCGCAGTTCATCCGTCTTTATTGTAAGCCAGCAATCTTTGCGCCAGTAAGTCCTGGGGGCAACCGAGTCTGGAGAGGCATAACCCGTGTCTCCAGCAAGTGGAGGCTTGTCTATAGGCACAAGAGGCGATGGAGATTGGGGATTGTTGGCTCACGAGAGAAGGGTGTTCGGCGGTCACTGACAGTATAACGGGCCGGTAATTATGGACCAAATTTTGGAGCAGGTGCAGGCCTTCATTGCGGCCGTTGAGCACCTGGCCCATCGAGTGGCGGCCCAGGAGAACCGTCCAACTTCTATTAACCCTGCCCCTCAGGGGGCACCGGCCGTTAATCCAGTGGAACCTAAGATCCCACTCCCCGCTAAGTTCTCTGGGGACAGAAGCAAGTTTTCCAATTTTCGGGATGCCTGCAAACTTTATTTTTTAACTCCGCCAACACTCCTCTGGTTCCCAAGAACGAGTGGGCCTGGTCATCTCCCTCCTGCAAGGGGATCCTCAGTCCTGGGCATACGGCCTGTCACCTCAGGACCCAGCACGGCATCGGTCAAGGTGTTTTTCTCAGCTATGGAAGTTCTTTATGATGATTGGGGGGGGGGGTTTCCTTGCCGGGAGAGCCCAACAGTACCCAACGGATACCTACCTTGCTACAAACTGAATTTTAAAAGGACCATTTTGTACCCTAACGCAATTCATTGCTATTCCTGTATGACACAAGCATGATATACTGAATTACTGTATTTCTTTTCTACTATATATACAAACAAGGAGGACCGGGACACCCTCCTAGGGTCCAACAAAGCCCCCCAATTTTTAGATTTCCCTTCTAGAAATCAGGGAATCTCCCCCCTCTTTTCTTTATGATGACCCAGATAGGGGTGCCACTGCTGATGCCAAACTTCGTTCCTTGCGACAGGGTCACCAGCAGGCCGAGGAGTATTGTTCCGAATTCCGTCAGTGGGCCGTGGACTCTCGATGGAATGACCCTGTCCTGTTTGGTCAGTTTCGGTTGGGCCTGACGCTATTAAGGACATTTTGGTGAATCACCCTGTACCTCAGTCTCTGGACGAAACCATGCAACTCGCCATCTGAATCGACCGACGTTTACGGGAGAGACGCCTTGAAAGAGGGGCGCATCCCGATACCAGCTGGAAAGCTGGAGCTCCAGCCACTTTATCTGTCGAGGAACCTATGCAGCTGGGAGCTACCAAGCTTTCTGAGGCTGAGAGGCGTCTGTGGTTGTCGGAAGGACTGTGTCTCTACTGTGGAGGGACCGGTCACCTGGTGAGAGTCTGCCCCAAGAAACAGCCGGGAAACTTCAGAGCCTAGGTGGGGTCGAGAAAACTCACCTAGGCTGCAAGGTATTTCCTCAAGTCTATTCTCAGTTTATGGTCCCAGTCCAGATTAAAGTGGACCTTGAATATAAAAATTTGGAGGCCCTTCTTGATTGTGGGGCTGCAGGGAATTTTCTTGACTTCAAGCTAGCCTGAAGTTCGAAGATTCCGTTCCAACCTCTGACTAAGGTTATTCGGGTTATAGCCATTGATGACACACCTATTGCCGGGGGCCTCATACACTTTAAGACCTCACCAGTATTTCTTAGAGTGGGAGTGGGGCATTCTGAATGGATTCGCTTTTTTGTGTTAAAAATGCCCTTAACTCCAGTAGTACTCGGGTTACCCTGGCTACAGATGCATAACCCTCAGATTGACTGGGCTGCGAGGCAGATTATTAAATGGGGCCCGCAATGTTTCCAGTCCTGTTTAGAAGTCCCGGTGCGTGCCACACAGCTGTCTCCCGATGGGGTTCCTGGCCCTTATCATGATTTCCTCTACGCATTTTATGAGAAAGTGGCGGATGTTCTTCCGCCTCATAGGTCCTTTGACTGCCTCATAGAACTTCTTCCGGGGACCATGCCGCCCAGGGGAAAAATCTATAACTTGACCCGGGCAGAAAATAAAGCTATGAAAGATTACATACTGAAAATTTACAGAAGGGGTTCATCCGAGCATCCACTTCCCCGCGGCTGGGGCGGGTTTTTTCTTCGTTGAAAAGAAAGATGGGGGGCTCCGCCCTTGTATAGATTATCGGGGTCTGAATAAAATAACCATCAAGAACAAATACCCCCTTCCTCTGATTGATGGGTTATTTATGCAGATCATCGGGGCCCAAGTCTTTACTAAGTTGGATCTACAGGGGGCCTAAACCTTGATAAGGATCCATCAGGGTGATGAGTGGAAGACCGCCTTTAACACCCAAGATGGGCATTACGAGTACCTCGTGATGCCCTTTGGTCTGTGTAACGCCCCGGCCGTCTTCCAGGATTTTGTAAACAAAATTTTCAGAGAATATTTGGGTCGCTTTGTAGTAGTGTACCTCGATGACATTTTGATCTTTTCTACTTCTTTAGAAGAACATCGTGAACATGTTTGTCTTGTCTTGCAAAAACTAAGAGAGAATTGCTTATACGCTAAGCGCAAGAAATGTGTGTTTGAGGTCCCTGAGGTCCCCTTTTTAGGGTATATAATTTCTACTACTGGGTTATCCATGGATCAGGCCAAGGTCAAAGCTGTACTTGAGTGGGTGCGACCCAAGGATTTAAAAGGGCTACAAAGATTCCTGGGATTCGCCAATTTTTACAGATTTATTAAGAACTTCTCCACATTAGTAGCGCCTCTCTCAGATCTCACCAAAAAGGGGCGCTTCCCTTCACTCTGGCCGGAACGATCCATTCAAGCCTTCAGAAAGTTGAAGGGAGTCTTTAGCTCCGCCCCAGTATAAGTTCACCCAGAATGTCAACAAGCTTTTATAGTCGAAATTGATGCTTCTGAGCTTGGCGTTGGGGCTGTTCTCTCGCAGTTCAGTGGTTCTCCGGAACAACTTCACCCCTGTGCATTTTTTTCGAAAAAATTTAATTTCGCCAAATGGAATTATGACATTGGGAATCGGGAGCTCTTCGTGGCAAAATTAGCCTTCCAGGAGTGGAGACACTGGTTGGAAGGGGCCCAGTTTCCTGTTACGGTCTTCACTGACCATAAGAATTTAGAATATATTCAGTCTGCAAAAAGGTTAACCCCTAGGCAAGCTCGGTGGTCTCTGTTCTTTTCCCGGTTTAATTTTACTATTACTTACAAACCGGGGACAAAGAACGTAAAAGCTGATGCCTTGTCTCAAAGTTTTTCCACGACTAACTTACCTGAGGGGAAAGATTTGCCCATACTGCCACAACACATGGTGGTAGCTGTTATCCAGCCAGACCTCTCCGACCTAAATCAGTTTCAGTCAGAGTCTCCTCATGGTAAAATGGCTCATGTCCAGTTTGTACCCTTGTCTCATCGTTCGGCTATCCTACAGCAATTTCATACCTTTAAGACTGTAGGCCATCCAGGGGTTAACAAAACCATTTCCATGTTGTCATGTCATGTTTGGTGGCCTTCTATTAAAAAAGATGCTTGGGATTACGTGCGGGCCTGTAAGATCTGTGCCCGGAGTAAAACCCCTAGACATTCTCCTGAAGGTTCACTGTTGCCCTTGTACATTCCTTCCCTACCATGGACACACCTTGCCATGGATTTCATCACCGATCTTCCACCATTCCAGGGGTTTACCGTCATCTGGGTGGTGGTAGATCGGTTCAGTAAGATGGCACATTTTGTCCTGTTAAAAAAGTTACCAACCGCTCAAGACCTTGCACAACATTTTTTAACCCATATATTCAGACTCCATGGAATTCCGGAGAATGTGGTCTCAGACAGGGGAGTTCAGTTTGTATCTCAGTTTTGGAGGGCATTTTGTGCCAGGTTGGGGTTCGCTGTCTCTTTGTCCTCTGCGTTTCATCAAATGGGCAGACAGAGAGAACCAACCAATCACTGGAGCAATACCTTTGATGTTTTGTTTCCGATGTCCAGACAGATTGGTTACTGTACCTTCCGTTTGCCACCCATACTTCCACAGGGGTTTCCCCGTTTCGCTGTTTTCGGTAGAGACCTCAAATTTTCTGCTTTGTCGGACATACCCTCTAGCGTGCCCTCGCTTAAAGAATGGTTGTCCCAATGGCCGGATCTATGGGCCAAGATCCAGCAAAACTTGACCAGGGCCATCGACCAGCAGAAAACTTTTGCTGATCGCGGTCGGTCTAGTAACCCTGATTATGAGGTGGGGGAGCTAGTTTGGCTTTCCACCAAAAATTTGGCATTACGTCAACCCTCTGCCAAGTTAGGTCCAAGGTTTATTGGCCCTTTTCCCATACTACAGAAGATTAATCAGGTCACTTATCGCCTTGATCTTCCGTCCTCCATGAAAATTTGCAATTCTTTTCATGTCTCCCTTTTAAAATCTGCCAAGGGTATTGAGCCGGATACTTCCCCTGCTGCCATCCTAGTAGACGGGCAGCAAGAGTTCGAGGTAGCCCGGATATTGGACTCGCGTTTCTTCCAAAACTTTCTCCAGTACCTTGTAGATTGGAAGGGGTACGGTCCAGAAGAGAGGTCTTGGATCCCGGTCAGAGATGTCCACGCGGGGAGGTTGGTTAGGAAGTTTCACAGGGAGAACCCTAAGAAACCCAGGTTGGAGGGTCCAGAGGCCCCTCCTCAAGGGGGGGTAATGTAGGGATCTGTCCCGCGGCGCCTACGTGCACTCGCTAGCAGCTCTGCTCCTCCGGCGGCCGCTCCCTCAGCGTTGGGCATGCCGGCAGCCTCTTCCTCCTCCTCGGGAGGCGCGCCCAATGGCCGTGCACGTGTGCGCGCACGTTTCTCTTATGCCCTCCGGCGGCGCTGCTCCCAGCGCATTCGCTGGGGGCAGGTTAAAGGGACCAATCCTGGTCAGGGGATCCTCTGTACCTGGGATGCCAGAGACTGGACAGCCTGGCTGGCCAGGGCGGTCCAGTCTCTGGGGACGTTCCTATCAGGTGCGAGATTGTGAGTTGCACCAATCACGTCACTGTTGCACCAGTCAGTACATTCCCTTTCCCATTGGCCAGTCACCATTTAAATATTTTCCTGCTTGGACCACCAGTGCCTGTTATAGCCATTTCTAGCTTGGGTGTGCTCTTGAATTTCATCTTAGTGTTTTTGATCCGGCTTCGTCCTCGACTACTCTTGCCTGCTGCCTGCATCGACCTTCTGCCTGTCTGACTTCGCTTCTGCCTTACCCCTTGGATACCGCGCTTCTGTGATCACCCGCCCTTGACCCCTTGGCAGTCCTGACTACTCATTGCCTAGCCCCTTGGTTTTGACATTTTCTGACTTTAGTTGCATGTACTCCTGTTTTGGGATACCCCGCAGTTCATCCGTCTTTATTGTAAGCCAGCAATCTTTGCGCCAGTAAGTCCTGGGGGCAACCGAGTCTGGAGAGGCATAACCCGTGTCTCCAGCAAGCGGGGGCTTGTCTATAGGCACAAGAGGCGGTGGAGATTGGTGATTGTTGGCTCACGAGAGAAAGGTGTTCGGCGGTCCCCAACAGCCACATTCTCAAGGTGCATCCCTAACCTCCCTGCAGCTGAGGCATACTCCCATGGCTAGCAATTGAGATAGGCTAGGGGCAGGAGCGCACTGCACACAGCAGGGAGAATGCGGCCACTTCTGCTGACTATGCTGGTGCTTTGTTAAAAACAGAGCTCTATACTGTTCATTAGTATGCACGGCAAAAAGCACTAATTGGATGAAAGCCTGAGCATGCACTGTGGGAACAGTGCAAAGGTGAGTTGTGTGGGCAATCTGAGAGGTTTTACACAGAAGGGTATCCCAAACAGGATAGTGAAAATCCTGGTGATAGGTCCACTTTAACCCTGTAAGTGCCAGTCTACTTAGATTTTTGTCACCCTCTGTTGCCACACCACGTTTCACTATTTTGCGCTACACATGTTCAACTGTGAGTTTTGAAGAGATTTTCAGGGATTTTCCATGAAAATTATATATTGTTTTTTCAGCAGAGTTTGGCCTTTAACATGAAATGTCTTGTTTGGCCTTTTTTTTGTATATTCGCAATAGTTTTGGGTGAAATATGTGCAACATTTTTTACAATTTGTAGTGTTTTTTTGTGATAAAAAAAATACAATTCTGTGAGTACTCACCTGTAGAATTTAATTTTGTAGTATACAGCACATCCTGTTTTCACTAAATTCTTTAGGTCTGGGATATCCGCCACAAGGTGGCGCCGTGGACTGCAGAAAGACTTGTGGCATCTCCCGGCCCTATAAAAAAACAGGAACCTCCCACAAATTCCCAGTGTTACAAAGCAGTTAGACAAGAAGCCAGGAGAACAATAATGAAAGAAATCCCAAAATGAACATTTGAACAAATCACCATACAGAGGTGACCAAGAATAATAATAACAAGGGAGGGGTGAAACAGGACGTGCTGTATACTACAAAATCAATTCTACAGGTGAGTACTCACAGAATTGTATTTTTCCAAGTATACAGCAAGTCCTGTTTCACTAAATTCTTTACGTCTGGGACATTCAATAGCAGTGCCCATAAAGTAGGGTGGGATCCCTAAGAACAACGGCAGGCAGTTTAAACCACTGCGGCCAAAAGCAGCATCAGCTGAGGCCCTAACATCAACCTTGTAAAACTTGGAAAAAGTATGAACAGAAGACCAAGTAGCAGCCTTACAAACTTGTTCAACAGAAGCCTGGTGCTGAAAAGCCCAAGAGGCACCAATAGCACGAGTGGAATGAGCAGTAAGGCGGAAGGGAGGTTCCTTCCTCTTAGCAGAATAGGCTCGCACCACTGCCTGACAGATCCACTTGCTGATAGTGGATTTAGCTGGCAAATCCTTCCTAGACCCAGAAGTGAGAACAAACAGAGCATCAGACTTCTTAAAAGTCTCAGTAGCAACCAAAGAGAACTTCAGAGCCCTGACCACATCCAGAGAATACAGAGTCCGCTCCTTGGAATTAGCAGGATTAGGACACAATGAAGGCAAGACAATGTCCTGATTGAGATGAAAAGCAGACACAACCTTAGGCAAGAAATCTGGCTTAAGCCGAACACCACCTTATCCTGATGCCGCTCAAAATAAGAAGGTTTGAAGGAAAGCGCCACTAGCTCAGAAACTCACCTTACAGAAGTGATAGCCACCAAAAAGGCTACCTTAAGAATCAAAATGGGCAAGGCGGCCTTACGGTTAGGCTCAAAGTGAGGCCCTTGCATAGCAGACAACATCAGATTCAGATCCCAGACTGGCTTACGGGGTGGACGCACATGAGAAACACCCTGGAAAAAAAGTTTTAACCAGCCGGTGATTGGCAAAAAATCTTTGGAAAAAAATTGAGCTGAAACATGGCCTTTGAGGGTACTAAGTTGAAGTCCCAAATCCAAACCATGTTACAAGAATTTCAGAATTCTGGGAAAAGAAAACACCCTACAGGGAAGAGACTTGGACTCACACCAGGCAATGTAAGCATGCAAGACCCTGTAATAGATAAAGGACGAGGACTTCTTCCTAGCCCGAATCATGGTATCAACAACAGAGGCAGGCAACCCCTTTTCCATCAATATGGAGGTTTCAGCAGCCAAGCCGTTAAAGACAGAGTTTGTAAATTGTGATGGTGTAGCTGCCCCTGAGTGAGAAGATCTGGATCTCTGGGCAAGACGTGCCGGTCTACTGCCAACTGCACGATGTCTGCGAATCAAACCCTTCTTGGCCAACAAGGGGCCACCAGGATGGCAGGTACCTGCTCCTGGACTATCTAGCGCATAACCCTGCCCAGGACAGGAAACAGAGGGAACACATAGAGAAGCCGAAACTTCTTCCAAGGAATAGCCAATGCATCTGTGGCGAAGGCCAGAGGAACCTGAGACAGAGAGACAAATCTGGGAAGATTGTGATGAAACGCAAACAGGTCCACGTCCGGCTGCCCTCAGCGATGACACAGGGAGAGAACACCCGGTTGTTGAGGGACCATTCCCCCATACAAGACGTCCCCCTGCTCAGGGAGTCCGCCTCCTGTTTCTCCACCCCCGGAATGTAGACCGCTGAGATGCCGGGAACATGCTGTTCCGCCCAAGACAGGATCAGGGACACTTCCTTGAAGGCTCGCTTGATCCGAGTTTCTCCCTGATGAATGATGTAGGCAACCGCCGTCTGGTTGACTGAGCGGATCTGAACAGCCCGACCCCGAAGGTGAGTGGTCAGGCGAGAAAGAACCAATCTGATCGCCCTCAGTTCCAGAACTTTGATGGAAGCATGGGCCTCTTGTGGGCTCCACCGACCCTGGAACCTCAGGGACTTCCAGAAGCCTCCCCAACCGGTCAGACCGGCATCTGTGGTGACCTTCTCCCAGCACGGGGGCAGGAAGGTCCTGCCCACTAGAAGGTTCCTTGAGTCCAGCCACGACGAGAGGGACCGTCTGGCCAGAGGGGACAGAGCAAACTCTTGATCCAAGGACACAGGGTCCCGATCCCAAACTGACAAGAGGTGCAACTGAAGAGGTCTCATGTGAAACTGAACAAAGGGGACTGCCTCGAAGCAGGGCACCATCAGGCCCACCAACTGCATCCCCTGATGGATGGAGGGATGAGGACATGATAGCAGAGCCCGAGCCTGCATCTGAAGATCCTCCACCTTCTGCTGGGGAAGGACCTCACCAAGGACGGGGACAGAGAAGACTTGGGAAAGTTGAACACCCAGCTGAAGGACTCCAGAGTGGAGGTCACCATCTGAGTGTCCTGCTCGGCCCGAGAAAAGGACTGGGCCACAATCAGGAGGTCTTCCAGGTAAGGAATGATGCGGATGCCCTGGATCCATAGCAGAGCCATCACTCCCGCCAGTATCTTGGCGAACACCCGAGGTGATACCGAAGGGCAGAGCCGCAGACTGGTAATGCTGATCCTCCAGCGCGAACCTTAGAAACCTCTGATGACCTGGAAAGATAGGCACATGAAGATAAGCATCCTTGATGTCCACAGTGGTCATGAAGTCCCCGGGCGAAGGGTACTGACAGCAGAGCGTAGCGTCTCCATACGAAAATGCTTGAATCTGACAATTTGTTAAGTCCCTTCAGATCTTGTAACCGGAGGACAATACCTCCTGTATCCACCGGTCTGAGACGTGAAGCCTCCAGACGTGAGCAAAGCGCCGAAACCGTCCCCCCACCCGGATGGGTGAGGGCGCCCCTTCATGCCTGAGGGGACTTGTGAGAGGGTTTGGGCTTGGTATCCAGGAGAGATCGGGACGACCACGGGATCTCTGCGGCCACTAGAGAAGATGGAGCCACGACCTCCTCTGGGAGCCGAAAAGGAAGGGAGGAGGATGGAGGACCCCCGAAATGGCCTCTAAATCAGAACAAAGTAAGAGAGCGCTATAGTCCCCCCCCCGCTACCAGCTGTAGCACCATCAAGGAGACACTTGAGCAGCCTCTTGAGGGCAATAGCGGTAATGGCAGTGGCACAGGTCGGACGCAATCCAGCCCTCACACTGGTAAAAGCATGGCAGGCAATTGATTCATGCGCCGGTCCTCACCATCCCTCAGAGAGGTAGTGTCAGGGGAAGGCATGACCGAAGTATTGGACAAGCCTTCTTAACAAGATCAGCAGGAATGGGATACCTTTTAATTAAACCTTGGGCACAGAAGGCAGCCTGCTAGGACGTTCCCATTCTTAAAGTGGACCAACACCCACGGGTGATCGGCCCGGGAATCTATAAGATTCCCGGGCCGATCACCCTCCCAAACACCCCAAACTCCTTACCTTATCTTTGGCGGCGGCCGGCCGCCGCCGCCTCCCTCGCGCTCCTGTAGGCGTGCGCGCGCCCGCCGTCTGCGAATGGCCGGTGCGGGCGCGCGCGCGTCAAAAGTGACGCGAGGGAGGCGGCGGCTGCCGCTTAGACGTTCCTGATCCTCGCTTGTACGTCGGCGCTGGGAGCGGGGAGAGGTGAGTTTTTCGGGGGGTTAGGGGGGGTTTCACACAGCGGGGCACCCCGATCGGGGGTGCCCCACCGAAGTGGACCAAGACCCAGGATAGTCAAAATCCTGGGTGTTGGTCCACTTTAAAGTACCAAAATGGTAAAATGTTCCTGCTCAGGGAACTCTGGACGTCGTTTAACAGGGCGAAAGAGCTCCCCCTGCTTTCTCTTAGCCACCTCAGGGGCAGCAATGTGCAATATATAAAAAATATGTGACAGCAGATTATCAGTGTCCTCAGGATACCATGAATTCTCTCCGGACACCGACCCAGGGTCACTATCGCAACCCTCCTGCTGGTTCCCAAAGGAGTCAGAATCCTGGGAAGGTCCCCCCATCTCAAGGGGGTGACAGCCACCAAACTCATCAATCCCCACATACACCTTAGCAAGGGGGGAGGGCCTGGGATCCCGGTGCCGCTTCTTGCCAGAGGCCTTCCTAGGAACAGGCCTGGCAAGCTGCCTCTCAATGTTAGCCACCCACTGAGCCAAATCAGAATGAGCCTCCCTGCTAACAGTGCCCTCACAGGGACCTAGTTGCAGGAGCGGGGGAGTAGGGGAAGCAGAGGGAGGCGCAGAGCTGGGAAGAGAAGCAGGCAAACCAGCTTGTAGCGCAATGACACTGTCAGCACATGGCATTCACACACCGTGACACTGCTATTTACAGGGGATACCCACACATGGAACATAGTCGGGCTTGCCCCGCAGGGCCCCCAAGCACGCTATCCCCTGAAGCCTCCATATGGTGATTAACACAGGCGCAATAGACCAGTAGTGGGTAAAGGCTTAAGACTGAAGCCACCCGGGATGCCCTCCCACGGGATGCCCCCAGAAGTCTATTTTGTGAAGGGGGAGTGAGGGGGAGGAAGGAGTAAGCCGGGAGAACCACAACCCAATGGTATCTCGCCTGAAAGACATAAGTAGAAAATACCATTTTGTGAATACTCACCTGTAAAATGGGTATTATAAGTATGTCACACACCCCACTTCAAACATTAATTATTACACTTGGGTTATTCCACCAGCAGCTGGCGACGTTGCAGAGAAGTCATGAAAAAACGAGCCCCTCCTGGTCTATACATACCTGGTACCTCCCACTCATTCCCCAGTATTCAAACAGCAGTAAAGACAAGGTACCAGGAAAAAAACCCATTGGAAACCCTCAAACCGTAAACGAAAACTTCACCCTATAAAGAATCCGGGATACCAAAAAGGGCGGGTGAAGTGGGGTGTGTGACATACTTATAATACCCATTTTACAGGTGAGTATTCACAAAATGGTATTATTCTAAGTATGTCACACACCCCACTTCAAACATTAGTTATTACACTTGGGACATCCAACAGCAGTGTCCAGAAAAGGGCGGGTATCCAACAAGGCCATAAAGTAAAACTCAAACCATTGCAGCTTGCAGAACCTCGCGGCCAAACACAGCATCCGCTGAAGCCCGCACATCAACCCTGTAAAAACTGGGAAAAGGTGTGAACAGAAGACCAAGCAGCAGCCTTACAAACTCGTTCCACAGAAACCTGGTGCTGACAAGCCCAAGACGCTCCAACAGCACGAATAGAATGAGCAGAGATAAGAAAAAAGGGGGAACCTGCCCCCTGGCAGAATAGGCCCCAACAACAGCCCGACGAAACCATTTGCAAATGGAAGACTTAGCAGGAGCCAAAACCTTTCCTAGGCCCACAGGGCACCACGAAAAAGACATCAGTCTTACGAAAAGGAGAAGTAGTAAACAAACAATACTACACACAGCGTACCACATCCAAAACAGTGCAAACCCTCTCCTTGTCATTCCTAGGCTCAGGACCCAAGGAAGGAAAACAAAGCCCTGGATAAAAAGAAAAGCAGAGACCACCAAAGGAAAAAAGTCCGGTTTGAAGCGGAAAAACCACTTTGTCCTGATGTCTCTCAAAGAGAGTAGTCTGAACCGACAAGGCAACCTTCTGAGTCAGAGTAGAAAGCGCAATAACCTGCAAAGGCTCAAGGGGGAGCCTGAAGAGCAGAGATAACCAAATTCAAAACCCAAAAAGGGAGAAAAAGGCCTCCTAGGAGGCCGCAATGCGAGACCCCCTGGAAGAAGACTTGACCAAAGGAGGAAACGCAAAGGACTTTAGAAAAACAGTCAGACAAGGCAGCAGCCTGTCCCATCAAAATACTCAGCTGAAGACCAAAGTCCAGCCCTGATTGAAGAGACTCCAAAATCCTAGAAACAGAAAAGACCAGACAGGGCAAAGATCTAGCCTCGCAATCAATACAAGATCTCCAAACCCTACAAAAGATGGAAGAAGAGGATCTCTTCCTGGCATTAATAAAAGACAGACTGACCAAATCCAAAAGACCCTCCTCCTTTAAAATGGAGGTTTCAACAGCCAAGCCGTCAATCCAGCGACGGTAAACTGGGGTAGCACAGTTGACCCAGAGTGAGGAGATCCGGCCGAAAAAGGCAGAACAAACTGATCCACTGCCAGACGAACGATGTCTACGAACCACACCCGCCTTGGCCACCTTGGAGCCACAAGAACGGCGGGAACCCTTTCCAAAAACCAACTTTCGCAGCACCCTGCCTAGCATGGGGATCGGAGGAAACAGACAAGAAACCCCAGGTCCCCCCAGCTCAGGGCCATGGCATTCGCCGCCAGAGCCAGAGGATCCAGGGAAAGCGACACGAATGTCAGAAGCTTGTGATTGTGACGAGAGGCGAACAGATCCACCTCCGGCGTCCCCAACCAGAGACAAAGCGACCGAAAAACCTGGGGATGGAGAGACCATTCCCCCCGTCGGGAAAAACACCGGCTCAGAAAGTTCGCCTCCGAGTTTTCCACTCCTGGAGTGTACACTGCCGAAATGCAAGGAACATGAGTCTCTGCCCAAACTGGGATCAGAGACACCCCTCTGAGGGCACCCAAACTGCGAGTCCCTCCTTGGTGATTGATGTAAGCAACCGCCGTCCGATTGTTCGATCGAACCTGAACCGGCAAGCCCTGTAAATGCTGCGTCAAGCGAGACAGAACCAACCTGATGGCTCTCAACTCCAAAACATAGATGGGCAAGTGGGCTTCCTGAGGACCCCACCGCCCCGGAACCTAAGATCCTTCCAGAAAACCTCCCCCTCCTGACAAACTGGCGTCCGTGGTGACAGTTTCCCAAAGCAGGGTCAGAAAGGACCTGCCCTTCAAGAGATTGTCCGAGACCAACCACCACAGTAGAGACTGCCGAACCCGGGGGGACATCCGGAAGGACCAATCCAACGACCGCGGTCGCCGGTCCCAAGATGCCAACAGAAAAAACCGAAGCGTCCGCTTGTGTAACTGCACGAAGGGAACTGCCTCGAAAGAAACTACCATCAGCCCCACCTCTAGATGGATGGACGGGCGAGAATTGGAAAGAAGAAGCTGAGCAAATTCCTGAATCAAAAGAACCTTGGCCTGAGGGAGAAGACTCTGTGCTGGCAAGAGTCCAAGGACATCCCCAAAAAGGTCACCACCCCGGCCGGAACCAGAGAGGACTTGGGGTAGATGATCACCCAGCCGAACCTCTCCAGAGTGGACACCACCGTGCTGGTGTCCCCATCCACTTGACTGAAGGAAGGAGCCAGGATGAGAAAAACGTCCAGATAAGGCATAATGCGAATCCCCTGAACTCTGAGCAGGACCATCACACCCGCCAATACCTTGGTGAAAACTCTCGGAGCCGAGGTGAGGCCGAATGGAAGAGCCACAAACTGAAAATGCCGATCCTCCACCACAAGGCGAAGAAACCTCTGGTGAGCTGGAAAGATCGGAAGGTGAAGGCATGCATCCGTGATGTCCATGGACATCATAAATTCCCCCTGCCGAAGTGAAATGATCGCAAACCGCAGAGTTTCCATGCGAAACTTCCTGGGACAAACAAACAGGTTGAGAAACTCCAAATCCAGGATGGGACGGAACGACCCATCTGTTCGGGGCACAGCGAAGAGATTGGAATAATACCCGTTCCCCACCTCGGAAGGAGGGACCGGGCAGATGACTGCCATTTCCAGAAGATTCCTTACCGCTGCCAGGAGCTCCTGCGCGGCCAAAGGATCTGAAGGGACACGAGACCTGAGAACCCTGGAGGAGGGCGGGACTCGAACTCCAGCTGGTAACCGACCGACACTCCCTACTGGATCCATCTGTCCGAGACCTCCTGGTCCCATACCCGGGAGAAGAGTCGCAGCCGTCCCCCCACCCGTAAGGGTCAGGGCGCCCCCTCATTGCTGAGCGGGCTTGGCAGCTGGCTTGGGCTTAGCGCCCCAGACGTGAACGGGACGGCCGCGGCCATTACCCCTGTTCCAGCTGGCACCCCTGGAAGCCAAGAAGCCCGCACCCCTGCCGGCTCTGGCTCCCCGAAAGGAAGGATGGAAAGGGGGCCGCCCCCCAAAAGGAGCGACTAAATATCTTGCGCTGAGGTAACTTACCTCCCTTGGCAACAGAATCAAGCTTCTCACTGAAAAGTCTCAAACCCCGAGAGGGAAGAGCCGTGAGCGATCTCTTAGAATTAAAATCAGCAGTCCACTGCCACACCGAGCGGCGGATAGCCACCAACAGAGCAGTAGCCCTGCCACACAATAACATGGCACCATCCTGAACGGCAAGAAGAAATGAAACTTATCACGAGTAGGATCAAGATCCACACATAAATCCCTGACAATAGACCTAACCGCCAACAATAAAAGTGCCGAAGCACAAACAGGCCTCAAGACCGAAACCGCACAGACAAAACCATGGCGGGCCAGCCGACCAATCCGGCGATCCTTGCCGTCCTTAAGAGAAGTCGTGTCAGGAGAATGTATGACCGCCGTACTAATAGTCCCAAAACCGGAGCCTCAGCCTCGGGAGGGACAGACCAACGCTTAACCAAGTTCGCCGGAAAGGGATACTTCCTATCCCAGCTAGGCGGCACCCCAACAAGATGCGTAGGTTACTCCTATTGCTTAAGGGCAATGCCCTCAAAATGCTGATAACTGGGAAACTCCAAGCGCGGCTTGGGCACCCCAAAAGGCTGACCCTTAGGCAGAGGAGCAGGTCAGGAGGGTCCAAATCCAAACCTCAAACATTTGGGCCAGAAAGGAAGGCGTATCCAGGACAGGCCCTTCAGACCGTCCACCCTCAGCACCCAGCAACTGCTGGCCCTCGGGATTTCTCTTTTTTTTTTTTTCCAATTCCTCAACGAGCTCGCCCTCTTCAAGGGGCTGATCCGGCCGGTCCTCAATAACCTCCTCATCTGAGTCCGGCGGAGGCGGGGACAGGTGTCTCCGCTTAGCCGGAGCCTTCTGAGCGACCACAGCGGAAAACATCTTCTCGAGGCTGGCCAATCAGGCGCAAACCTCAGACTGCGAATCACCCCCAACGACTACGTCACACGGGGTCCGGAACAGGCGAGAAGGGGGGGGAGATGGTGCGGCCGAGGGCCTCCATATGGTGAAATTATGGTATATGCAGTAACCAGGGATTTACGCCTAAAGCGACCCGGGATGCCCCTTCAGTGCTGACTAAATAGCTAATGTCAAAAAAATTGTAATTTAGCAATTCAAACAATGGCCCCCCCAACTAGCCAGGTATCTAAGACCGGGAGAGCCCTGTAGCGTGGGATCCCGGGATCTGAAAGACCCAAGACAACCGTCAAACAAATACACAATAAGCACCTGGATAAATATATCAATGAAGAGACAAAGGAATCTGCATAGAACACAGCAAACCAATTATATATATATAAATATATATACATATACATATATATGAAGGGGAAATAAAGAAGTATATATATATATATATATATATATATATATATATATATATATACATACATATACATATACATTAATAAGCTGGCATGACCCAGGGCAGCAGTGGCTCCCTGTCAACTGGCCCAGAGCCGGGATAAGGGGAATGCCGCCCCCCCCCCCCCCAATCGGCGAGGAAGGGGGCCAAACCCGAGCTGTCCCCCCCCCGGAGACAGTAACCCCTGGAAGGCCAAGCACAAAAAAACGCCTACCTGACTTCAGAGCAGAAATGGCGGCTGCGCCCCGGAGGAGATCGTGACGAAGGGCGGGCCCAGTCAGAAGCGGGAGACACTGTGGCCCCGCCCCTCACCAGGCCGTCAGACACAGCGCAGGCCGCGCAGCATGTGGCCCCGCCCACCCCTCCAAAACCGCGCCAACAGCGGGCGCCACAGAATGGCGCTCGCAAGTGCAGTCAGGCGGGCCGGCGGCCTACACGCCGCCCGGACCCGCCCGCACCGAATACCTCGCCAGCGGGCGCCGAGACTGACACTCGGCGCCCCCACAGCCAGGCGGACCGGCGCATCGCGCCGCCCGTCCCCGCCCACCGCCTGGAGATCAAATCGCGAGGCAGGCGCCAGAGAATGGCGCCTGACCTCCGGCGAAGGGCGGCGGGCTGGTGGCACAGCGCCGCCCGACCCGTCCAACACCGAAAGCAGCCGTCCCGGGGGCTAATGAAGCCCCCCCCCCAATCAGCAAAAGCCAGGCGGGCCGACGAGTCCGCAGTATGCACAAAACACACAAACATATAAAAATAATAAAAATCATAAAAGCCACAGGGGAAAGCCAAAAGGGGGGCCTGACCTACCTACGCTGGGGCATCCCACATCCGGATCATCACGGCCGGAAAACCGCTATGCCCCATAATATGGAGTCGAGCGGAGGAGCTAATCTCCTGGGCACTTTTAAGTGCCATCTACCATTGCCCGGCCACCAGCCTAAGCTGGGAGGCTACAAATTAATCAGGACTAAAAAGAAAAGAAACGGCAGAAATAGACCATGGGGGGGGGGGGGCGGGGTGTTACCCCGGCTACCTGCAAGCAGGAGACTTCTTTCTTCTGTCTTGTCGCCATCTTGCAGAGAAGAAACACTGGGGAATGAGTGGGAGGTACCAGGTATGTATAGACCAGGAGGGGCTCGTTTTTTCATGACTTCTCTGCAACGTCGCCACCTGCTGGTGGAATAACCCAAGTGTAATAATTAATGTTTGAAGTGGGGTGTGTGACATACTTAGAATATACACATGAGCATCCCGCCGCAATGAAAATCCAGAGTCAATGAACCCCCCCCCCCCCCCCCCAAGGGGGACTCACGGACCAAAGACACCGCGGGGTCACTCAGGCACAGACCGCTAGGTAAAGCAATACACCAGGGAAAGCAGCGCTGCAGCCGGGAATGAAGAGAACCAGACATGCAGGTTGTACAAAATGGCGCCAGCTGAGGTACCTCGAGGGGCGGGGGGAACAGCGCGATCCACAGCATCACCAGGCCCCGCCCCCCTCGAAGAGTGTGAAAACGGCGCTCATGTGACCCGGCCGGGGCCATGACCAATCAAAATTACAAGTTATAGCGCCCACAGCCGCGGAGCGTAGTACAAAGCTGTGCGGCAGCTAAAAACACCAAAAAAACACACCAAAATCGCCAAATTACCTAAGAAAACACCACACGTGACCTGGGTGGCGCCATGACAAAGCAAAATTACCTCAGGTTATAGCGCCCACTGGCACGGAGCGTAGTGCAAAGCTGCGCGGCAGCTAAAAACACCAAAAAACACACCAAAATCGCCAAATTACCTAAGAAAACACCACACGTGACCTGGGTGGCGCCATGACAGAGCAAAATTACTTCAGGTTATAGCGCCCACTGGCACGGAGCGTAGTACAAAGCTGCGCGGCAGCTAAAAACACCAAAAAACACACCAAAATCGCCAAATTACCTAAGAAAACACCACACGTGACCTGGCCCGGCGCCATGAAAAAGCAAAATTACCACAGGTTATAGAGCCCACAGCCACGGAGCGTAGTACAAAGCTGGAAGAGGACATAGTCCCCAAAATAACTCACCCCCTCAGAAGGCAGTGTATTAACTCCGCATCCCAATCAGGCTCACCATAAAGCCTATGGCCGGCTCCCCTTTGTAGTACAGGGTCTGCGGCTTGGAGCAGCGCTCCTGGAGCACTTGACCCTAGTGCTCTTCTACCTTCACCCGATCTGTCATCCGAGGCTGGGAGGCAGTGGGAGTCCAGAATCGGATGGGAATAGACTTGCAGGGCCGCAGGCTTGGTTGCCTCGCTCACCTGCGCAAGAGAGAGAGACATCTTCTATCTTCGCAGTCCGACTGCAGAAGGAAAACTGGGAATTTGTAGGAGGTTCCTGGCTTTTTATAGGGCCGGGAGATGCCACAAGTCTTTCTGCAGTCCACTGCGCCACCTTATGGCGGATATCCCAGACGTAAAGAATTTAGTGAAACAGGACGTGCTGTGTACTTGGAAAATGTAGGTTTGTCAAAAAAATCTTGTGTGTGAAATTCCCATTTCTCCCGTTTATATTGGTACCACATATGTATTGGTAGACACCCTTTCCTGCCTAGGAGACTCCCCCCAAACTGAAACAGTGCTTTAGGAGATTTTCAGATAAAATACTACTATGTTGTGCGCACCTTGTGGATTTTCAAGAAAGAAACCCCTTTATATTTGAAATACCCCCCCCAAAACTATATATTCTGCGGAAGTACACACCTCAAACTTTCTAGGCGTACCAGGCTTGTAATCCCTCAATGAATTCTATTATCTCCAATGACAGCTGCCAGCTGATCGGTGGAGGGAGGGCTGGGGGGAAAGAGATCACAGCCCTCTTGCCCCTCCAACCTTCCTACTCCGATCATCCAGTGTTACTGATCGTCTTGGGGCGGTGAGAAATGCTAACTGCCGGGTGACATCATAGCAGCTGGCGACCCAGGAAGTGAGGGAGAGGGCAATTTCTCACCCTCTCCTCACCACTGAAGAGGGGAGATTGGAGGCCCCCCCGGTGAAGAGGAGGCCTAGCGGGAGGGATCGCGGCCGCAGGTGAGTACATTTTTTTTTTCTACTGTTAGCAGCGGCCACTGTCGAAGCGGGGCGGGGGCTATTCCGGGCACTCTCCTGGAGCCCGAAGAGCCCCCCGGGGGGGATTGGGTAGCGCCAAGTTAAAGAGAGACCCTGCCAGATCGATAGAGGGTCAAGAGTGTTTTTTTATTTTTTGGGCCGCTAGCAGGGGTAAATGCCAACCCGTGAATTTTACGTGGCTGGCACTTAAGGGTCAGAGAGGCAACCACGTAAAATTCACAGGCTTGGCACTTAAAGGGTTAAAAGAAACAAGCTTGGCTTGAATGCTTTGATGCAGGGTGTATACTACAAATAGTAGTATAATTGTGCCCATGTTCATTAGCCAGGCTATTATACAATCAGTCACCGACCCATGAGGTAAAATTTGTGCCTCAATAAGGGAAAAGATCCTACCTCATACTGTTACTAGGCATCAGTATATGTCAGCTCCATTAGTGCGATATGAGTTTGTAGGGGCGAATCAAGCCCAGGATCTACCTTGAGTGTATGGTTGGCCAATCACCAGAGAGACCGCTCCCTTCTTCTACCCACCTATGCCTCGCCCAGCGATGTACTAGTGTCTCGAATTCTGAAAAAAGTAGCGTTGATGGCCGTCAACCTGTAACACAGCACCATCTTGGCCTCTTTCTAGCTAATTCCCGCACCTACCTTCTGCCTGTTGTCACAGCGCTGCAACTTAGTTTCAGGCACCTACTAGTACGTCCATCTCCCTTCCTGGCTGGCCATTCATTCACTTATGCCTCCCCCTTACCATATGAAACCGCATCCTTCTTCATCAGCTCAGATGTCAGACAGTGGCGCTGCTTGTAATGGTTATGCAGCTTGAACAGCATGAAGGCGGCTACCTTCAGTACTGCTCTCAGCCATCCCCGCTCTGTGCTGCCTCCTCGGTGCCTCTGTGACATGCGCTGAGGAGGCAGCACAAAGTGGGGACTGTGAGAGCAGCGCTGGATACAGCCATCATGCTGGATATACAGTTGAGTGTACCTGCTGCTGCTGAGCTCCACTCCTCCCCATGTGTGCCATCCCCATACGGATGCCCCCGCCTCCCACCGCGTGTGCCATCCCCGCACTGCGCCCCCTCCTCCCACCATGTATGCCATCCCTGCACTGTGCCCCCCTCCCCCGTGTGTACAGCTGTTGCGGCTCCCCCTCCTTCCCTCATGTGTGCCATCCCTGCACTGATGCCCCCCTCCAGTGAGTACAGCTGCTGAAACCCCCTCCTCCCCTTGTGTACCCCATCCCCGCACTGATGCACCCCATGGCGCGCCCCTTCCTCCACCTGTGTGCGCCATCCCTGCGCTGATGCCCCCTCTTCCCCCCAGTGAGCACAGTGCTGCTGCTGCGGCCCCCCTCCTCCCCCGTGTGTACATTCCTGCACTGATGCCCCCCCCCCTACCAGCAAGTACTGCCCACCGTGCGTGTGAGCATATGCACATGTACATGGGAGTACTTGCATGTGTGTGAATGTGAGTGCGTGCATTTGGGAGCGCGCATGTACTTTTGGGACTGCGAGCATAGATATTTGGGAGTGTGTACATGCACGTTTGGGATTTAGGACATGCCTGTCTGCGAGTGCTGGTCTAGGCTTCAATGTCTCCTAGCAACAGGGGGGAATGGGAGAAGCACAGCCAGGGTGTATACTGCAAGTTCAGGGAATGTTACAGACCCCGCCCATTATGCAGCATCACAGATTCAAGGGCCGCACCCACTTTCTTCAGAATAGAACCTTGATATCTGCCAATACTTCTTCAAATTAAAAATGGAAAACAGTTTAGGACAGTGCCAAATGTAGCATGATGCAACGGCGAAACAATTGCCTGCTGTAGCGCTTTAATTTTGGATCACCCCAGACCCCCCTGCCCTGCCTCCCTCCATTTTTAACTCGCCCAGCCCAAGATTCCCCACCAGTCTCCTGCTGCCGCAGGTGCTGTGCAGAGCCATCTTGCACAGAGCTGTATCCCCAGCTCTAGGCGTGCTCCTGCCCACCTATTGAAATGAATGGACCGGCAGCAGTGCACATAGCGCTGAGGATGCTATTCTGTACGGGCAACAGCAGGAGCGCTGGATCCAGGCGACGTAAACTTTTTCTTTGTACTGTAAAACTGAGAGCGAAGGAGGGGGCAGCAAAACCGCCAGACAATGTCACCACTGGGGTGGCAGTGGCAGCCGTCCCAGTCCCTCCACAGCAACCGGCACAGATGGGGGGGCAGCAGCAGCCATAGGGCTTACCTTCGGGGAAACATGGTAGTGCCAAGTATGCAAATTAAAAACACTCCCACAAAAACAAAGCCACAACTCGCTTACTGTGATCCAACAGAGTGTAACGCAAATTGAAAAATCTTGCATATCATGGCTTTCTTGCATATTTCTCTAAAATGCGAGATTGCCTCACATTTTCCTGAATGATGCTAGAAATCTCTTCCGTGAGATTACTCTTGCATGGAAACGAGAAAATCTTGACCTACGTAGAATAGACCATTATGTATGTGTGTCTTAGGGGGTGCCATTTTAAAAACTTGCATAGAACACCTCTTAAAAGTGGAAAAAATGCACCTAGGTTGGCTCTCTTTGTTAATGGAGGTTGCACACAGCTGCATTCCTGGTGGCGTGCGCTCCTGCCCCAGTCATTCACATAGGCTGGGGTGGGAGTGTTCACGCTGTCAGTGCGTGCTCCGTATTGACAACAATGCAAGCCGTGGACGAGGATATGCGCATGTGCTCTTGGAACCAGGAAGAGGTTAGTGAAAAGCGGCGTTCTGGGTTGCACACAGCAGGCCACCAGGGAAAGGAACAAAAGACAAATGCTTAAAGTCTAACACTGGAAGCCGTGTCGGAATCCCTACCCCCTGGGTCATCCCCAATTGGCATGCCCCACTGTGTATAAACCCCCCAGATCACACTACCCTCATCACATCCCCAGCATACCTATATCTGTGGCGCCAAACCGTGCCCAGGGGGCCTGAATCCCACCTGGTCCAGCGTCTAGGAGCGAGTCGCCTGCCCCCCTGTGGCATCAGCCACGCCCACCCTCTCCTTCAATGGCTGCTTTTACTCGATTTCATCTTTGGAGACAGCACGAGGAGAGAGAAATAAACACTTTTTTTTTCCTGCCGAGAGATGTCAACACTCAGATGACTTACTGACTCACATCGGCCCGCTTCTGCTGCCACAGACTGCTCTGGGGGTTTTATGTATATTTCCCTATGGAGGCCTATGCAACACCAAACTTGGGCTGTAACTTGAGGGATTGCGACTACACTGGGGCCCAGGAGGTTGGGGGGGGGGCCTCATCATTGTTGCTCCTCCACCTTATTTAACATATTTATGCTCGCTTGGCATCAATGAAGTACTATTTGTCTCTGCTGTTGTTTTACTCTTTAGGTGTCTAGCTGCATCTCAAACAAGTTTACTGTATGAGTCGTAAAAGAGCCCCATTTAGTGCTGGCACCAGAGCACCATCACAACTAGTTATGCCACTGTTGGGGCCCCAACTTATATCTTGTAACCCAGGATTTTCTGGCATTCCACAGTACAGGCGACTCAGCCAATGTGAAAGGTTTACTTGGCAGACCATGAGGATACATACAGCAGGGCTACCCAAATCCAAATTCACAAGTGTTGTTCCTCTTGAAACAGCCTTCCTAGAAAATAATTCCAATTTGGAATGCCCCACTGTGTAAAACCCTGGGAATTCCTAGTAAACGCACCTAGCCAGGAATCCCACAGCACATGTATGGCCCACATCCCACTACACCTCTAGCATTTCTGATTGACTGGCAAGGCTACGCAGAGGAGCTTGCTAAATGGAGCAGAGCACACCAATTAGAATCATGTAAAGGTTAGTTAATGCAGCATCCATGGCAGGAAAGTAGCTGTACAGGTGCAGGTCAGAGGATGCCATTTCAAACCTTAGCCCCAGCTGCCAGAAAGCCCAGTTACACCTCTGATCCACGGGGATACACACATCAGGGGCCATCCCAAATCAGAAGTCACTGCCAAGGAGGAACAACCGGAGTGAAAATCCTGGGTGTTGTTCTCGTTTAACCTATGGCCAGCCCTGGATGTGACCAGAAGCACAAGGGTGTGCAGAGTGTTACTATCGTAACACAAAACGGTCCCCAAGCCTCTGGATACGGGAACAAGTGGCAACAGGCTGAGCCGCCATTTTGGGAGAGCCGCCATGTATCCGAAACCCGGTCACTACATTAGGAAGACCGCAGCCGTCACAGTGTAGCAATAACTACATCGAAAAAGACATTATTGACGGTAACGGAAGACTGCACCACATAACATGTACACTCCACAGGTCAAGCTTCGGGAAGGTTCGTAGTAAGTCGTGGAGCACAGCGCATGCGCACTAGGACAAGCCAGGCCTATTCGCCCTCTCGCTGGTGATTGGCTGCGCGGCAGAGCCAGGGCAGTGTCCTGTCGAAGCAGAAGCCGTCGCACAACGCCGCGCCTGGTAGAGACTGGGAAAAAAAAAAAAAAAAAAAAAAAAAAGAAGCCGCCCAGCGGAGGAAGGCGAGAGAGGAGAGCGGCACAGTGACGCGGCGGAGGTGTAGTTTGACGCGGTGTGTTACGTGGTGGGGAAGAGAATAAAAAAAGCCCAGCGAGATCCCAGCCGCGAACGAAAGCAGTGACGGAGGAGAGGCAGTGTAACCCGGTAAGAGGAAGGAGGAGGAGAGGGAGAGGCTGGAGGAGACATGGAACAGGCCGCAGCACCGGGGCTCTCTTCAGCGCCACACGGCCGCACCACAGGAGGAGGCTCCGCGGGCTCTGTGTGTATGTGCAAGGCGACACCCGGCTCTTATTTCTCTCATTTTTCCCGCCACTTCACTGCCTCGCTCTGTGTCGCTGTGTGACAGGATGGCGACGCGGAGCCCCGAGCTGGCCGCCCACAGCTGTGGCTGAGGAAAAAATGCCGCGAAACAAAGAATAATGGCGGCCCATCGGAGGCAGCCGGCGGCGGCCTGAGCCGGGGGTGTGCGAGGTAGACGCGGGGGGTCACCGGGGAGACGGCGCTGCACCGCCACCACATCGGAGCGCCTCCATCCCTGCACACAGCCCCATTCTGCAGTGCCGGGCTTTGTCTCACACACACCCGGGCGGGTTTTCTCTCTCTCTCTCTGTGTTCTGTCATGCAGCCCCTGTATGTGTGTAGCCGCTACTCCCTGCTCTGCCTCCCCCACCGCGGATATTTATAGCAGAGCAGCCACTGTGTATATGTCGTGTGTGTGTATATCTCCATGTCTCCTCCGGCTCCACACTAGATAGATGAGTGTCAGCTTCTGGACCCAGATTACCAGGGTCAGGTTGGGTCAACTCTGGTTGTGCAGCTTGAAACCTCGCAGTCCTGATTGTCATTTCGATTTCCTTTGTGCGATGGTCATCAAGGTGTAAAATCAGGATTAGCTTCAATGTGCTCCTGGTAATCTGTACGATGACTGTTCCTCGCCGTGCTGATGTATGGCCTCTGTTCAGCTTTTGTGTTTAGGCAATGGTACCATTGTGCTCTGCAAATGCTCTGCAAATGCCGATCTGCAGACCCATAGCTGAACACCTAGTCAAATATGGATAATAAAATGGTAAGTTTAGTCTTAATAAAGATAATTGTTTGCATTGGTGCTACTACCTTGTATTGCTCGGTATGTTCTACATTGTTTGTTGTCTATGCTTTACACTGAGAAAGGAATAAGTGTTCTGAAAGCTAGAAGTATAAACAGACCAAACCAAATGTGCTTCATTCTAACATCAACATTTCATGTAGGCAGTGTAAATAAACACTCTTGCTATTGTTGAACTCAATGGTTTATTGTGAATTAAAGTGTGTGTGTGTGTGTGTGTGTGTGTGTGTGTGTGTGTGTGTGTGTGTGTGGGGGGGGGGGGGGGTCACATCAATCTCTGGTGTATTTTAAGGGTTAAACAGTTGTTTTCAGTAGTAGTATTTGTTGTTTTTCATTATAAGAGAAAATGCATGTAAAAAGCCTTTTTCTGGGTGTATCCCTATTTTCTGCCATAGGAGGTCCAGTGTCAATTTCCATAATAATTCCAAAATAATCCATGCCAGCAGTGGCTGATTCTAATCCATTTGCCCCTCCTGAGGGAGTCAACTGTTTCTGTGTGTAGATTGCAGAGATGGTATAGTGGAACCTGCTGTTATACATAACCTATTTATTGTGCTTTTGAAGAAGGCTGGGTTAAAGAGTAACAAAACCTGTGTTCTTCGTTATCCAGGGTTTTGTTCCTCCTGCCTAGGGCAACCCGATTTGGGTTTGCCTGGGTGTTTGTATCCCCTTAGATTGCCCATAAAAACACCACTGTTCAGCTTTTGCTTTGCAGTTTAGGGGTGGTCATGGCCTAGTGGTTAGGGAATCTAGCAGGGTTGCAGGTTCAGTTCCTGACTGGAGCTTGCGAAAGGCACTTAAAGGTGCACCTATACTCGGAGGGAATATTATGTAGTCGCCTTGTATCCCTAGCCCAGTGGCTTAAACCTGACCTTCACCATGATTTATCATAAAGCCCAAACCCTTAAAAAGTGATTCCCCAGCATCTAAAGTTAATATATTTTAAGTTTTTAGTCACTTATTATTCTTTTCCCCACTGGGCTGCAACTCTGTTCAGGACTTTAGGATACGGGCGCTGCCATCTTGACTCAGAAGCATCACACTTACTGAGGAGAGGAGAGCGGGATAAAGTACAGGGGGCAGGTTATAGCTGTGCCTTGCACAAACAGAGCAAAGCTGGGGTCAGGAAAAGGTCAGCAGCACAGTTAGAATGCACTTCCTGTTTGCAGGCTGCCTGATCTTATATGAGCCGCCATCTTGGATGTTTAAAGGCTTATACCATGCAGTAGATGAAGGTAGGATGATTTTTAATGTGAGCAATCTGTATGTATAGGGTGTGGGAAACATATAAGATAGACTCTTATTCGGAGTAAAGGACCACCTTAAAGTGGACCAACACCCAGGATTTTGACTATCCTGGGTCTTGGTCCACTTCGGTGGGGCACCCCCGATCGGGGTGCCCCGCTGTGTGAAACCCCCCCTAACCCCCCGAACAACTCACCTCTCCCCGCTCCCAGCGCCGACGTACAAGGGAAGATCTTGAACGTCTAAGCGGCGGCGGCCGCCGCCGCCTCCCTCGCGTCACTTTGAACGCGCGCGCCCCCGCGCCGGCCATTCGCAGACGGCCGGCGCGGAGGCGCGCACGCCTACAGGGGCGCGAGGGAGGCGGCGGCGGCTGGCCGCCGCCGAAGATAAGGTAGGTGAGTTGGGGTGTTTGGGGGGGTTTCACCCCGCGGGACATCCCGATCTCGGATGTCCCGCGGGGTGGGGGGTGATCGGCCCGGGAATCTTATAGATTCCAGGGCCGATCACCCGTGGGTGTTGGTCCACTTTAAAACGGCCTGTGTATTTTTTTTTTTTTTTTTCCTCTCTAAACCCTTTGCCAAATAGTTATAAACACTAACAGGAAGCAGTGTTATAGTGAATAGCATACAAATGCTAATTAATTCAGTTACATCTAAACTGTCACATAATGGCAGTTAGGGTGAAGTGCTCTCCACTGCCTACTGTAGCTGAATGTATCATCTCTGGGGGTGGGGCTGCTTGACCAGGCAGCAATATGGTGACTGCATCCAGTTATGAATATTGAGCAAATGCTATAGTAAAAAAAAAAAGTAAAACAGGCTGTTTTAGGGCACTGGGCTGGGAATGAAAGGATATGACATAATCTTCCCTCACAGTAGGTGCACTTTAAGCCTGGTCACTGTGGCTAGGACAGCCCACTGCTCTGGGCCCAGGTTTGTACTCGCTGCTTCATAGTGTGTTCACTGGTGGTGCGTTTGGTTGCGTTGTACATTTTGGTAAAAAGTGGAGCACATATCCTTCTGTATCTGTAAGCATACAATAGTCTTTATGAGCACATTATACAAGTTGAATAAGGTGTGCACTGCTGCCTGCAACTCGCCTCCCCCTTCTTCCAGGCCATACCCATGCCAGGATTTTCTGATTTGCTACTGTGATTATACAGAGGTGTGCGCCTGCGCCATGGGTTTGGTGGAAGTGACTTTTCAGACAATCCTGTGGGTTTTGCACATTGGTGCATTCAAATCAAGATGCTCCACAAAGAGGGCATTCAGCGTCTGATGGTAGTTCCTCTTCAACATCAATGCATTGTGCTGCAATTGTGACTTCAGAGGCAACAGTGCAATTGTCCTGCACTTATAAGCTTACAAGCAGTTGTAGTTAGACGGAGTAGGAATTGCAAGAGCTCCACTCCAAAATAGCTGCAGGCTGGACATTTCTGAGCTTAGGACAATCGTGTGTATCCATAGGGCAGTAATTTACTTGGGATTTGGGATGCCCTGCTGTCTGTATCTGACTCTGGATTGCCCCTCAAACTTAAAGGAGCACTATCGCGAAAAAATGGCCCAATGATAAAAACCATATAAATATACCGGATGGCGGGAGGAGGGGTCACTTATACATGCAGCATCAGGAAATATACAGCCAGGCTTGTTTTTTTATTTTAATAGAAGGAAAAGTACATCCGGGGTGACAGGCACTGTCATCCCTCATAGGCTAAACCTGTCGGCCCTGGATTTTATTTCTACCAGGGAAACAAAACCACAAGCTTGATGGGAGTTTTATTTAGTTCGGGTGTATGAGTGACCCCTCCTCTCATTAGCCGACGTGTTTATATGGATTTTTCTTATTACACAATTTCGCGATTGTGCTCCTTTAAGTGGCTGATGTTTCCATGGTGCATGCTCTTGTCCTATCCACACTCATGGACATGAATAACTAATGCTGAGTTCCAGCATATGGAGCGGCTGCATCCCCCCCCCCCCCCCTCTCTGTGGTGGCATCTGAATGGCTAGGTGCGGGCGTGTGCCTCAGTTGTACGGATCCCCTGGACAGGTAAGTGTTGCTTTTGCTTCCTCTTTTGGCAACTTTATTTTACGTTATGTGTTGATTTTAGATGGAAGGGAAGTTCAAAAGAAACAATACATTTTGACCAATAGAAAAAAAGAATTTAAAGTGGACCAAAATCCAGAATTTTGACTATCCTAGGTTTTGGCGCCCCCCCCCCCCCGTGGCACTCTGATCAGGGGTGCTCCACTGCGTGAAACCTCCAGAGCCGAGCGCAACCCAACTGTTCCCGGTACTACGGCGCATGTACGCCCGCATTCCCAATCAGCAAGCTCGGAACCACTGGCCTCACGCCGTCTAAGGTGAGCGGCTCCGAGCACGCTGGTGGCCGCATCCCCCGCTTTCCTCTAACAGGGAGTGTTCCCGGTCATTCACAAATGCCTGGTGCGGGCATGTGCCCTGCTAGGTGGATGCAGCCACGGCTCGCCCATGTGCCTTTGGACCGGAGAACAAGGTAAGTGTATGGGGGGACCTGGGGGGTTTCACACAATGGGGCATCCCGGGGGTTTGAGTCTACTTTAAAGGGGATGCTTTCCATTTTCCATTGAAGCATTGAGCAACATACCTTTCGGTTACTGTTAGCCACCGCATAGTAGCATCTTGTATCTCGTTTTCCAGTTCTTCGGCTTGAGGTGTAGTCATCCTTATGAGCTTTGCCTTCTGGGCTACCGTAGTGTTCATTTTGTGTCATGTAATCCCTTGGGCTTACTCTTAGGAAACTACTGAGCTGCAATGGCAAAATCTTAGTGGGCCAAAACACTGAAAAATAATTCCTCCTAGTTTAGCCCCTTTTACATGGGGCATGTGTGAAATCCCATGGCACATGCACAGGCTGTTGTCCAAGTAGCGCTTTGTCGTGCATAGTAACGCACGGAATAAAATCTCTTGTTTGGAAATAGTGCCAGTATTGGGAGAAGCTACATCCCTAGTTTCTCTATGGTCTTATTTCTCTATGGTCTTCCGTCCCCTGGCAATCTGAATGGCTGTCTACCATAGTGTGCATGAGCCTTCACAAGCTGAGTATGTGGCACTGGCCTTATTTTTCCAGCAATTCTGGGGGGGGGGGTTAACAGTGGGGCATCCCATTTTGAGATACCCTGGGGTTAGCGAATTGGCCATGGAGAGTTTTGGTTAGACGGACCAATCGTCAGGCAGTCCCTATTTCGGCAGCTTGTGTCCAGCTGGCCCCCTCAGATCACTGGTGCCGCTTAAATGATTTTAACCGGACCTTCACTCTGAATAAGAGCCTTTAAACATCCAAGATGGGGGCTCATGGAGCATCAGGTAGCCTGCAGAGAGGAAGTGTCTTCTGCCGCTCTGCATTCTGGTTTGCTGTCCTTATGACCCCAGCTCTGCTCTGTTTGTGCAGAGCACAGCTATAACCCACCCCTCTGTGCTTTACCCCACTGTCCTCTCTTCAGTATGTGTGATGCTTCTGAGGCAAGATGGCGGCGCCCATATCCTAGAGTCCTGAACAGAGTTGCAGCCCAGCGGAGGAAAGAATAAAAAGTGATTAAAAATGTAAAATATAAACATTTTAGATGCTGAGGAATAGTTTTTTAATAGTTTTTTTAAGAGTTTCATGAAATGATGCTGGAAGGTCTACTTTAAACTAGACCAACACAACAAATAGTGCTCATATGCATCCCTCCCCAGGGCCATTTAGATTGCTGCACATAAAAATGATTTGACGTTTTTTCCTAATCTTGCTGTCGTAAATAAAATTATGGATTTGCGGGCCACCGACAAATAGGAAGTGCTGTTGGGCATCCTGTTACTGTGCATTGTCACTCATATCAGTTGAATCCAGGCAGCAGCATGGCTGGGATGCTGGGCAAGGAAGCTCCAAAATGGCTACTACCTTTCTTTTCCAACTGTGGCAGGCTGTTGGTCCGGTTTAAATGTCCTGCTGGTTTGTCATTTTCTGATGGGCCAGGGAGACTGCGTGTGCAACAGCAGCTGCGAAGAGCGCTGATAACTGCCACTTGCAGAGTAAGCATCCGGTTGAAACATGCTGGATACACAGGTCCCGGCCTCTACTGTGGCTTCCCCTGTTGCGCAACTCTGCCAAATCCAACAGGCGTCACATGACAGCCCGTGGCATATTCCTGGGTCATGCAGGGGCTTGAGTATCGGGTCTTTTGTGCTTCAAACTGCCTCTGTCACCCAAATCTGAATTAAAGGAAATTCCTGTAGTAACTAAAAAATCACTACAGCAGATGGAATCTCACCAACGCACCTACAACAAACAGTGCTCATATGCATTACTCCCCAGAGCAATGTAAATTGCTGCACATACAAATCCGTTTACCTTTCTCTAACTCTTGCTGTGGTCAATTTTAAAAATGAAATAAGAGTTTCCTGGAGCTGCAGGCTGCAAGTGCTGCTGGGCTTTCTGTTACTGTGCATTGTCCGTTATGTCAGTTGAATCCAGGCAGCAGCATGGCTGGGATGCTGGGAAAGGAAAGCCCAAAATGGCTGCTGCCACTAGAAAATCCGTGAGGCTGTGCTTTGAGTGGATGTAGGAGCAAATGTAGGTGCTAACAATGAGTCAGTATAATGCATGCATATGGGCAAGGGAGTTTTCTTTTCCAACTGTTTTTGTCTGGTTTAAGGTGAACCAATCATATTTGGATTACCGCTATACTATATAATCATTACCTACAAATCCCCAGATTTCTCTGCAGTGCTGAACTGCGAAGACATGAAGTATCGCGCTCTCGCAGGCTAGCGGGGCTTTACAGCCCGTGGCCCTGTGGGACTATCTCCACCCGTACTCTTTATGAAGAATATGCCTCCCAGCCTGGGCTGCGTTGGTCGGGTGAAGGTAGGCAGCACCTTGTGTGCTTAACGGAGCCATGCTCCACCGCAATCCCCCACCATAGGGTAGGCGGTTAGGCTGATGGTGAGCCTCTAGTGGATGCCCCTCCCGCATTGTTGCCCTTGCCCCTCACAGAGTTAATCCCTGGATGCAGGTCCGCTTCTCCCTCGCTTCCTCCCGTAGCTCGGGGGGAAAAGAAAGGGGGGATATGTGTGGCAGTCCTAGTGTAATGTAATAAGGCCTTTGTACTTGGGTGTCAGTGTCGCGCTCCTTGCTCCACATAAGTTTATAGTTGCGAGCCTGTTTGTCCTTACATTACATGAGTGTACAGCAACATTATGTATTTGCGTACTATCCACTACTGTTTTTTTTTCACTTTTCGTTGGTTAGAGCTTCGCGCTCTTTCGGGGAGGCAGGGACTCGGCATGACGCGCTTCGCGTCGCAGCCAGATCAGGCCCGCCCCTTGGTTTGCTTGGCGCCATTTTGACAATCTTCGCGTGCGTGGTGCGATCCGCCTCCTCCCTTGGTCATGTAAGTGCACTCCGGGGCAGTATTTGTTTCTATGTGTTTTATTCGGCTGCGCATAGCACTGACACCCCACCCCCCCCCATGTCCCATTATGTCTTTCAGACGCCAGGACTTCGGTGGCTTCTCCCGGCCTAACATATATTATAGCGAGTCCACATAACAAATTCTCCCACTTCCTAGCGGGTCTTGGGGCATCCAGGGTTGCCTATTGCGTAAATCCCTGCGGGCATACTGCTCAGATAATCACCATATGGAGGCATCTCAGAATTATGTACCCGGGGTCCCTCTGGGACATGACCGGCTGTGTGCAGTGTGTGGTCAGCCCCATGCTGATGCTGACAGAGCACGGGTCTGCGGACCGTGTGCTGAACAGGCACTGACCCTGCAATCAGGTTTGCCAGTGGCTGCACCTCCCTTCAATACACCCCTCTCCCCGGCCCTAAATCTCACTCCGGATGAGTCTCACTCGAGCGGGGATGACCAGCAAGTCGTGCCGCGCGGGCTGTCTACGGCGGAGCAGGTGCTGTCTGGTTTGGCGGACCGTATGGGCCCTGGAAAGAAGCGGTCCCTGACGCCTCCTGGCTCTCCTGTTCCTAACGATACCGATGACTCTGCTGCTATGCAGGACCTTGAACCTTCTGAGGAAGGTGAGCTATTCTCAGATTCGGGCTCCTCGGTTGAGATGCCTGGGAGCCGTGATGATTCTGGGCCCGGTTCTTGGGGTCTGTGCGACCCAGATGAACTTCTTATTAAGATCTTTGAGGTTTTGTCAATCTCCCCTCCTGGAGAGGCTCCCAAGCCTAAGGAGGAGAGTGTCCACACAGCGACGCTGCGCATGGAGTTCCTGGAACAGGATCATTTCCAGAATCTTATATCCCAAGAATGGGAATCGCCTTGTAAACTTAAAGGGGTCCCAGGGGTCTGGGATTGGAAGTACCCTTTCCCTCCTGATGTGGTTAACTTTTGGTCAGCCCCTCTTGTGGTGAATGCACCGATTATAGGGGTTACTAACCCCCCCTTCATGACGGCTCCTTATTACCGTACCCTTCGGGATGCTGAGGACCGGCGCATTGACAGACTGGCTTCCCACGCCTTTTCGTGTGCAGGGACGGCTCTGCGCCCGGTCTGTGCCGCGGCCATCACGGCGGTGGCCGCCAGGACTCTCGTTAGAAAAGTACTTGACCACCGACCTGAGGACCTCCCCTGGGGGGTGTTTAATGCGCCATCAGACTGTGATGTGCTTGTGAGGTTCATCTTCTCAGCGCTGGATGACACCATTAAGATGTGTGCTAGAACTTCTCCTTCTGGTGGTTCCAGGAGGTAGTTCCCCTGGACACAGGATAGCATTTGCTGGGCGGTCCCTCTCAGATGTTGTCAGGGTGCCTCTAGCCCCTGTTCCCCTCAGGATTTGGTGCAGGCCATGCTAGGCCTACGGAGTTTGGGCTTACTTACAGGTTGCCCTTAACAGAATGGGGCTATGGCCTCTATATTGACCTTCCTCCTTTCCTCAACAGTATGAGGCAGTCCGGACCATGCTGGCCTATGGTAGGCCTGGCAATTCTACTCTCCCCTATATGACATCTCTGTCTTGGGCCACATGCGCCCTGTGCAAGGGGGGCCTCCGGCCTCCTGTGCAGTTCTAGATCTTATTAGCTCCCCCTGTGTCTGCTGGACACCAAGACCGTTACTAGTTGGTGTTGCAGGACCAACCCTGCGGATGGAGGCTTTGTTTTTGGCCTCTCTTTCGCTCCCAAGCTGCTAGCCATGGCGCAAAGGGGGGTGATGTCTCGGACATGCCTGGGGGGCGTCCGCACTAGGACCTACCGGGTCATCTTTCTTTACTCCCTCAGGCCGAGTGGATTAGTTGGCAGGTGGTGTCCCCTGGGAGTTACTGGATGGGTGCTTAGTCACCTCAATCCCTCATGGTCCCTTATCCGCTATCTCCATTCCTTAGATTCGGTTCAGGCTTGTGCCTTCTCCCTTGGCAGCAAGTGGACTCCTGGTCACGGGGGCTCTGTCCCCCCTTTACTGACATCTTACTTTCACCAGGCAGAATTGCAGCTGGTGGGCCCGTTGGTGGCATATCAGATGATGTCCCTTATATACAGAGCCCTTGGGCTCTTTTGCACAGTAGGTTACTGATCCTACTTGGGGTTCCAGCACCCCTGGAACTAGGTCTGCGCTCATTCCCCCTTGGTACGGTGGTTCCTCTTGAGCTGATTATATCCAAGGACCCTGTCAGGGGGCACCCCCTTCCTTGCTTGCATCTTCCTGTGAATGGTCGCCTTGGGTACCAAGTCTCGCAGGTTGGTGGGGGGGGGGGGAATTTCTTCCAAAACCCCCCCTGTGGCTCCTGGGTAGGGTCCCTTAGAGGGTCCTTCTTACCTACTGGTTTGTTAAAACATGAGCCTTCCGTTGACTCTATATGGCTGGACTTCTACTATATTCTTGGTGTGCCACACACCCCGCTTCACTTCTAAATATTCTTCACTTAATGGGTTAACTCGCCGCCAGGTGACGTAGTGCAGAGAGGAAGTCTTGTAACGAGCCCCCTTCCGGCCTATATATACCTGGTACCTCCCTTCAATCACCAGTATTTTTCTCTCTGCTTGACGACAAGTCAGAAGATGGAAGTCTCCTGCTTACAGGTAGGCCGGGGTTTTTACCCCGGCACCCCCCTTTTGGTCTATTTCTGCCCGGTTTGAGTGTTTATACCTTGATGGTGGAATGGAAGCCTCCCAGCCTAGGCTGCTCACTGGGCAAATGGTAGATGGCACTTTAAGTGCCTAGGAGCTTATCTCCTACTGCTCGACCTCATGCGTGGGGCAATGCGGCTATCCGGCATGGTGATCCGGAAATGGGATGCCCCTGTCCCGAGGGTCCCCGTAGCCCCTTTTCTCTCCTGTTACGGTCCCTTCTCCCTTCACTATGGGGGGGGGGGGGGGGTTGGGGTGTGCATTTAGTATGTATGCATTAAGTTTATTTCAGCATGTGTGCACTTTATTGTTTCACTTGGTTTAGGTCTGCTTGAATGACAGACCGTGCTGGGTGGTGGCTGGCTGTTTTAACTAAGCAGACTCTTGCTTAGCGGCCCCCTCCCGCCTCCCCCCTTCCCCCCTTCCCCGCTGGCACTGTATGTAGTTTACTTTTTGCATAGGCTGCGCTATGCGGTCTTTGTCCTCCCTCCCCCCTCCGCTGCCAGGGCGCACGTGTAGTGGCCCATCTGGTGTAATCCCCACCTGGGTGGGGCCGTTAAGTGGGAATTTCATATCCTCTTGTGTTGGATATGGTGGGGAGGTATTTTTTATTAGGGGGCATGGTTTTGCTCAGTTTTAAGGCACTTTGGTGCCATGCATTTATGTTTGTTGCACACATGTGAGGATCTGATTGTGATTTCCCTTGCCTTACAGATCCCGGGATCCCTGTTTATGGTGGCCCCGGCTCTATGTTGCCTGGTTATTAATTGGGATATATTATATATATATATATTTTATTAAAGGGGACCTTAATTTAAAAAAAAAAAAAAAAATCCTCCCTTCAGGGACATTTACAAATAAAAGGGGCATCCCGGGTTGGCTTATGCCTTAAAAGACCCAAGTATTGCGAATACCATAAATCACCATATGGAGGCTTCCGCCGGAAACGGTTCTGCTGAGCCTTTCGGGGAGTGCGTAGGTTGTGGGGCTCTACTCCCAGCTGATGATATCTTTATTTGCATCCCTTGTGCAAAGCAGACTATTGCGTGCCAGTCCGTTGCTTCGGCTGCGGGCCCATCGCATCCTTCATCATCTCCTACCTCTCCCTCCCTGTTCCAGACCCCGCATGGCACTGCCAAAAGTGGGGATTCGCATTCCGAGGTGGCGGCACAGCCCAGCCCCCGGAAAGTAGTGCCCGTTAAAGCAGCGTTAAAGGCTGCTGCAAAACGGAGGCACCTGACTCCGGTACCTTCGGCTCCACAGGACGAGTTATGTGAGCCTGTGGAATGGTCCGATGGATCCTCGGACGAGGATGAATTCCCGTTGGAGTCAGATGAGCCTGCAGGTCAGCTTGAGGCTGATGTGATTGGCGATTGGTCGGAGGGGGTTGTTTTTGACACCCCCTCCATTCTGGGTTGTTAAAAATTTTGAATTTAGATCCACCTGAGGCTGACACCCTGCCAAAGGGTCAGTTATTTAAGGAGCCTCAGCCGCGTTGGGTTTTTCCCAGACAACACCACTTTGAGAGGGTGGTTCTTAAGGAATGGGAACATCCCACGCGGTTATCTGGAATCCCTTCCAGTTGGGAAAAGCGTTATCCTTTTCCGCCAGAGTTGGTAAAGCTTTGGTCTTTCCCTCCTGACGTCGATACCCCTGTGGGGCTAGGGCTCTCCAGCACGGCTATGGTACAGTCTGCTGAGACCACTGTCCCTAAGGATGGGGAGGATCGTCGGATTGACCAATACGCGCGCCATGGCTTTGTTTACTCCGGGTCAGCATTGCGCCCGGTGTGTGCTTCAGCCCTTCTGCTATTGGCGATTAAGTCTTTAATTCAGGGGCTTTATGAGGATCTCAATCCCGCTTGTAAACAGTTAACTGCGCTTAAGCAGTGTGAGTCTTTCGTGTCCTATGTCCTATCCGCTCAGGACGATGCACTGGCTATGAGTAGCAAGGCAGCGGCTATGCTGGTGGCTATTCGCAGGTCAGTATGGCTGCGTCAGTTGTCCACTCAGTCCTGGGGCACCAAGCCCAAACCTGCTGATAAGCCCACTCAACAATGAGGGGCTGCCCTCACCCGTGCGGGTGGGGGGACTATTGCGACACTTCTCCCAGGTTTGGAACCAAGTGGTTCCAGGCAGATGGATCCAGGAGGTAGTGTCGGCCGGTTGCGACCCAGAATTCGGGTCTCACCCTCCTTCACGGTTCGTTCGGTCTCGGGTGCCCATCGATCCTTTGGCCACGCAGGGGCTCCTGGCGTCGGTAAGGAGTCTGTTAGAGTTGGCGGTCATCCGGCCGGTGCCGCGCTTAGAGATGGGCCTCGTTTTCTACTCCAATCTTTTCACAGTCCCCGAGAGAGATGGGTCGGTTCGTCCCGGCCTGGACTCTCATCAACACAGAGTGTTTCTTCCTTTTGCCCAAGTTCACACGAGAACGCTTCAGCTTTTTCTGTTAGCGTCTTGGGACCAGCAGCCTCGGTCGCTGGATCAGTCCTTCCAGTGGTCCTCCCGGGTCCGGCAGTCCCTCCTGTGGTGGTTGGTCTCGACCAATCTTGTGTAGGGCAGGTCCTTCCTGACCCTCCTTTGGGAAATTGTCACCACGGACACCAGTCCGTCGGGATGGGGCGGATTCTGGAAGGAGCTGCAGTTTCAGGGGCAGTGGGACCTCAAAGGCCCCACTTACCCATCAATATTCTGAAACTGAGAACCATCCGTCAGGTGCGTGCTCTCCTGACTCAGCTCGTTCTGGGCCTTCCGGTCCAGATACGTTCAGACAATCAAACAGCGGTTGCTTATATCGGTCTTCAGGGAAGGACTCGCAGTCTGAGTGCTCTCAGAGCAGTGTCCCTGATCCTGACCTGGGCGGTGTCCCATGTTCCTTGTCTCTCGGCGGTTTACATTCCAGAGGTGAAGAACCAGGTAGCGGACCGGTTGAGCAGGGGCTCTCCCCGTCTGGGAGAATAGGCTCTCCATCCTCAGGTGTTTCGCTCACTGTGTCTCAGGTGGGGGACCCCGGAGGTGGGCCTGTTTGCCTCTCGTCACAATCACAGGCTCCCGAACTTCGTGTCGCTCTCCCAGGTTCCTCTGGCTCTGGCAGTGGACGCCATGTCCCTGAGCTGGGGAGTTCTGGGATTTCTATACCTGTTTCCTCCGATGCCCATGCTGGGCAGGGTGCTTCAGAAGTTGGCTCTGGAATAGGTGTCCGCTGTTCTTGTGGCCCCAAAGTGGCCAAGGCGAGTGAGGTTCGCAGACATCGTTCGGCTGGCAGTGGACCAGTTCGTTCTGCCTCTTCGGCCCGTTCTGCTCACTCAGGGTCAATTGTGTTACCCCAATTTACCAGCGCTGGGTTTGATGGCCTGGCGGCTGAAACCTCCATCCTGAAGGAGGAGGGTCTTTCTGATTCAGTCATTAAGACTCTGATCAGTGCCCGGAAGAGGTCTTCTTCCATCACCTACTATAGGACTTGGAAAGCCTATATCGCTTTGTGCGAGATAAGATCTTTTCCTTGTAGGGTCTTTTCGGTCTCCAGGATTCTGGAGTTTTTACAATCAGGGCTGGACTCTGGTCTCCAGCTAAGTACATTGAAAGGGCAGGTCTCTGCCTTATCTATCTTTTTTCAGAAGCGTGTTGCGCTTAAGTCTTTAGTTAAAACTTTTTTCCAGGGGGTTACGCATGTGCGGCCTCCCAGGAAACCATTACTCCCGGTTTGGGATTTGAATTTGGTTCTTTCTGCTCTTCAGGCTCCTCCTTTTGAGCCTTTGCAAGATATTGCTTTGTCTCCCCTGACTCAGAAGATTGTCTTCTTGGTAGCTATCACTTCGGTCCGGCGTGTCTCAGAGTTGGCGGCCTTGTCTATCCAGGCGCCCTTCTTTGAGAGGCATCAGGATAAAGTGGTCTTTCGGTTCAAGCCAGACTTTCTTCCTAAGGTTGTTTCTGCTTTTCATTTGAACCAAGATATTGTTCTTCCCTCCTTGTGTCCTAATCTTAAGAATGACAAAGAGAGGGTTTTGCATTGTTTGGATGTAGTATGCTGTGTTAAGTACTACTTGATTATCACGTCTCCTTTTCGTAGGACGGATTCCTTTTTTGTTGTGCCCCATGGGCCTAAGAAGGGTTTGGCACCAGCCAAATCTGCCATTAGCAAGTGGATACGTCAGGCCGTTACTGCGACCTATTCTGCTAAGGGAAGAGTTCCCCCTTTTCGTATCACTGCTCATTCCACTCGCGCCGTTGGGGCGTCTTGGGCTTTTCAGCACCAAGCTTCTGTTGAACAAGTTTGTAAGGCCGCCACTTGGTCTTCTGTTCACACTTTTTCTAAGTTTTACAAAGTTGACGTGCGAGCCTCAGCGGATGCTGTTTTTGGCCGCAAAGTTCTGCAGACTGCAGTCATTTAAGTTATGCTTCACCTGGCCTTGAGATGCCCATCCCTTGTGGACACTGCTTTTGGATGTCCCATTAAGTGAAGAATATTTAGAAGTGAAGCGGGGTGTGTGGCACACCAAGAATAATACCATTTTGTGAGTACTCACCTGAAAAATGGATATTGTTGGTGTGCCACACACCCCACTTCACTCCCACCCTTTTCGGTATTTACGAAGTTTTTATATGGTGAAGCCTTTTTATTTATATCAAAATTGATTTTGAGGTTACCGGTGGAATACTGGTACCTTGTCTTTCTGCTTTTTTAATATACTGGTGATTGAAGGGAGGTACCAGGTGTATATATAGGCCGGAAGGGGGCTCGTTACAAGACTTCCTCTCTGCACCTGGCGGCGAGTTAACCCATTAAGTGAAGAATATTTAGAAGTGAAGCGGGGTGTGTGGCACACCAACAATATCCATTTTTCACAAAATGGTATTTTTAGGACCTGTCTATTTGGGGAATCTTGGCCTGTTGGAAGACAATGGCCTGTTTTATTACTGGTCTGGAGCTTGAGGCAGGATGATCCCTCTGGAGGGTTCCTGATCTGGGCGGGGGTCTACGCCCCCTGCTCCTCAACAGTATTTGCTCCAATGGATGTTTCTCAGTAGCAGGTTTCGCTATCCTGGTGTCACTCTGAGAGCCTACTAGGGTGGCTCTGTTGGGTCTCGCTTATTCCACAGGGGCTCCGCCCTTGTGTTTACTGTCTCAGAATATTCTGACTCTGGTCATGGGGGTTTAGGAAAATTATGCATGGATTTTCTATCTTATATGCCTTCTCTTCATTCACCCTACTATGTGGGGTTCTGCGCACGGTTGTGCCGATTTAAGGGACCCGTGAGTTTGTTGACCCCCCAGGTGACCTAGCGAACTGTGGTTCGCAGATGCTTCTGCTAAGGTCAGCTGACCTGTTCGCTCTCTCAGGAGTGCGGTTCTGCCCTTGTCAGGCCCCTTCTTTGTCGTCCCAATCTACAGACTCTTGTCTGGGGCTTGACAGCTGATTCATTCACCCCTTGGAGACGGGCTTATCTTCTGGGTGACCTGGTATATGGGGGGCTAGGAGCAAGCTTCCTTGGCTTCCTCTTCCTCCGTCTATTGTGGGTTATTGTGCACCCATATTGATTGGCATCAGTCTTGGTCTCTTCCCTGTTAGACGTTCTCGGTTCCCAGGGTTCTAGAGTCGTTACAGCATATATATATTATAGCATGGGTAGCTTTCTTTATATTTTCACTATATCCAGTCCAGGTCGTCCCAGAAGTAATGACATGTGGGTATTCCACCGCCAGGTGGCGCTAGACTGCAAGATCAAAAGCTGTCGCTCCTCCTGGCCCCCTATAAAAACAGATATCTCACTGATTTCCCAGTGTTCATCTTGCAGTCTTGCTGCTAGGAGCGTTGGATACGCTCTCCTAGATATTGCAGCTGAGCGGGGCCTCCTAGACTGTCGGCTGCTGCGACCTTATTCTCGCTGTTCCCGTGGACCCACTATTGCCTCCCAGCCTTGGCTGATCGGGACGGTGACGGTAGGGAGAACGCCGGGGTCAGGCGTTGGCAGAGCTAGGCTCTGGGCCTCAGACACTGCCTAAAGGGTAGCCGGCCATAGGCTGATGGTGAGCCTATGAAGGGGGGGAACCACTCATGCCCATGGGGTTTCATAGCCCTCCCTGCTCCACAAGCTTTATGTGTTGTGCTTGGTGAACTTCACTTTTACTGCATTGATATCTTGGACTGTGTTTTGGCTACTTACCTCCCTCGCTCCCTCGAGGCTCCTGCTCCTCTCCATCTTGCTGCTGCTGTGCTGTGAGGGGGGGGGGGGGGCGGCGGCGCTGCTCGGCGGAGGCCTTTTCTGTTATGAGGCCGCGACCTCTGCTGCTGTGTTTGAGACGTTGCATATTGTCCCACCTAAAGCGGCTAAAAGGAAGCAGGGTGATTTATTTCGGCCTGAGAGACAGAGACTTGTCTTTCCTGAGCAGGCCCATTTTTCTAATATGGTCTTCAAGGAGTGGGAAAGGCCTAACAAGCTACCGTCGGTGCCTAAGAGCCTGGACAGGCAGTATTCCTTCCCTGAGGAGCTGGTCTGTCTGTGGCTAGGTAACCCCTGTTTTGGGGTTATCTAACACTACGGTTATGCCGTCACCCGATACTGCTTCCTTGCGTGATCCAGCTGACAGGCGTATGGATCAGCTAGTTTGTCATGCCTTCACCTTTGCTGGTGCTGGGTTTCGCCCTGTGTGTGCCGCGGCTTTTGTCTCCTTAGCCATCAGAAAGAAGGTGAGCTGGATATTGCTAAGTCTCGCAAGCGGTTGGAGGAGTATAAAGAACTCCAAAGCTTGCGTGGATTGTATTGCATTTGTTGCCTTTACCATGGATGATGGTGTCCGGCTCGGTGCCAGGGTTTCGGCCCGCTTGTTGCGCTCCGTCGCTCGCTCTGGTTGCGGCAATGGTCGGGTGATGCCGCGGCCAAGAAGTTCCTCACTAATATCTCCTTTGTGGGGCACAGGTTGTTCCGTGAGCGTCTGGACCTTCTAATCAAGGATGGTATGGACCTCCTGATCAAGGATGGTAGACTCCCTCAGCAGCGGAGGCCTACGCGGCCCTTTCGGGGTTCTTCTGCCTATCGCTTCTTTCGAGGAGGAAGAGGCTCTTCATTTTCAGGTGGCCACAGAGAGTTTTGGAGACGAGGTAGGTCCCGCGGTTGACCCAATCCTTCCTGGGGATTCAAGTCCAGCCCCCCTGCCAAGGCCCCTCAGTCATGGGGAGGCGACCTCACCCATCCGGGTGAGGGGACGGCTTCTGCTATTTGCTCACGTCTCAGATCGGTGGATTCAGGAGGTGGTGTCCTCCGGTTACAAAATAGAGCTGGCAGTCAGGCCGCCCTCAAGATTTCTTCAGTCTCGAATATCCCAGAACCCAGTGCAGGCACAGGGCCTGAGAATGGCACCTCCTGCGGTTAGGGGTGATTTGCCCTGTGCCTCGTCAGGAACAGGGCCAAGGCTTCTACTCCAATCTCTTTACAGTTCCCAAGAAGGATGGTTCATTAGGCCCTATCCTGGTCCTGAAGGGTCTCAACAGGTTTGTAAGAGTCAGACATTTCCGCATGGAAACCTTACGGTTAGCAGTGAGCTCGCTTCGGCCCGGCGACTTCATAACCATGGTGGACATCAGGGATGCCTATTTGCACATCCCGGTTTTTCAAGGACATCAGAATTTCCTGAGATTGCTCTGGAGGACCAGCATTACCAGTTTGTGGCTCTGCCATTCGGGATATCCTCAGCCCCCCGGGTTTTCACCAAGGTGCTGGCAGGCATCATGGCTATTCTGAGGATTCAGGGCATTCATGTGCTGCCTTATCTGGACGATTTACTGATTGCGGCTCAGTCCCTTCAGCAGGCCAAGAGCGACACACGGATGGTGTTATCCACTCTAGAGGCCTTCGGATCGGCAATGAATTACCCCAAGTCTTCGGTCATTCCCTCAATGGTGAGGTCCTTCCTGGGCATGACGTTGGACACCTCAGGTCAAGATTTTCCTGCCACTGCAGAAGTTGTTGGGCCTTCAGACGCAGGTGCAGACCTAGCTGTTTTGTCAGCGGCCGTCGCTACGTCTGGGGATGAAGCTGGTGGGCCTGATGGTGTCATGCTTCGAGGCAGTGCCCTTCCCCGATTCCATATGAGACCTCTTCTATTGAACCTGTTGGCCGGCTGGGACCGGAGGCAGGAGTCGCTGGAATGGGAGTGCTCGATGTCCCCCCTGACAACAGTCCCTCGTGTGGTGGCTGGTCCCCAGAAAACTGTTGGGGGGCAAGTCCTTTCTGACTCATAGATGCAAATAATGGCCCTATGTTTTTATTATTCACTGAAGTGGTACATAAACCTATATGTATTTACGGTTTGCATGCAGGAACATTCAATTTGGAAACAAAAATGACCATATCGGCAGACATTCTGTGAGATCCCAGGATCCCTGTCCTGCTGCTCTTTCTTTGAGTAGTGTTAGGCTTTGTTTATACCTGTTCTCTATGCAGAAAGTTGGCCAACTACAGCTTTTTTTCAACCATTGTAAATCCATAGGCATCAATGGAAGATTCTACTACTGCCTTCCAGCTAAGTAAAATGTTTGTTGGGATGGAGATCAAGGCTCTGTATGTGCCAGATGAGTTACTGGATCTTGCTTTTACTCAGAGCAGAAAAGGACCTTCCCCTCGTTCTACATCATCTGCAATCATCTGTCATATTAAAGCGGATCAACGCTCAAAAATTACTTAAACTAGACTAACACAACAAACAGTACTCATATACACCCCCCCCCCAGGGCAATTTAGATTGCTGCACATAAAAAAAAATAATTTAACTTTGTCTAACTCCTGTAGTAAACAAAATGGCAGCTCATATATTTGGAGGCCACTTGCAAACAGGAAATGCTGCTGGGCTTCTTGTTACTGTGCATGATCAGTCGAATTCAGGCAGCAGCATGGCTGAGATACTGGGAGAGGAAGCTCCTTTCTTTTCCAACTGTGCCAAGGTGTTGTCGGTCCAGTGTGGCATTGACCCCTCTCCATGCCTTGCCCCCCAATGCTGAGAGTGGGGGGTGTTAAATGAAAATTGAATCTTACCTTGCCCAAATATGTTTTGTGTCAAAATAATGTCCCCTGTGCTGAGCTGATTTAGTACTTCTGTGTAAGCAGTCACAACATGTTGCTATACAACTGTCCTATACAAGATCTGTGCTATACAAAAAGTCCAAGTACAGCAATAAACGAGAGGTGTGCCCTGTACACACAACATGCTGCTGAGGTGAGGGAGCTTACTGACACTTCACATGCCCAGAAGCAGTGTTCTGTGTGTACAGTAAATTGATATGCCTAGCACATTGAGGGCATCATTTTGTCACACAAAATATATACACTTTCAAAATTTCTATTGAAAATGTACTTTCCTTTTAGGTCCGGACAAAGAGCCAAAATCGTAGATGGGTTTTTGTAGGATCAAAGAGAGGATACAATTAATATGACATTTTATGATCTATGCCTGTATATTGATAACCCTTTATTGCCACATGCTCACAAATCTTTATGGCTAATGGAGCTATCAGCAATAAAAATAAAGAAAAAAGGAGATAAGGGTCACACAAAAACTGCATATTTTACGGAGGCATTTGGGTTCCTAAACATTTCCTGGTTCAATGTCGATAATCCTTTTTTTTTTTTTTTTTTTTGTGAGGGCAAGCCCCTGCCAGTAGCCAATCAGACTATTCAACCCCCTAACTGTTCTAGTGCAAAAGAGAAAACTTTTAAAATGTCCATAAATGTGTCCCTCCTTTTTCAAAAGTGCAAAACCTATCCAAAACAGGCTTAAAATGGTACACACAGCAACATAGAAGGGGAAGAATGGAGGTGCCAGGGGGAATGGAGGGGGGTTGTATTTTCCAAGTGTACAGCACGGCCTGTTTCATTTCAATCATAACTTCTGGGTATTCCGCCACGAGGTGGCGCAGTTGACTGCAGAAGACTTGTGACTCCTCCCAGCCCTGCAAAAAGCCAGGAATCACCAATAGACCCCCAGTGTTTTCTCTGCAGTCATACTGCGAAGAACAGAAGATGGCTCTTCGCAGGCGAGCGGGGCAACCAAGCCTGCGGCCCTGCAAGCCTATTTCCACCCGCTTCCGGACCCTCTTGCTTCCCAGCCTCGGCTGACGGATCGGGTGATGGTAGGGGAACACCTGGGTCGTGTGCTTGGTAAGCTTTGCTCCAGGCCGCAGACCCTATGCACTGGAGGGTAGCCTGCCATAGGCGTTTGGTGAGCCTATAGAGGGATGGGAGAGACCCCGCTGACTTGTGTCACTTGATGGGGTGAGTGTGTTTTACTTGGGGGCACCTTTTTATTGTTCTGGGCTCTGTGGCACTTCTCTCGCCCTGCCTTCGCCCCCCCCCCCCTTCTACCCCGCTCCGTTATGCTGCAGCCTTCCTCCCGCCTTGTCCTCTCGCCTATCCCTCCTTCCCCTCTCCCCGGCGTTGCCATTGTCGGGGGGAGGGGGGTATTGGTCGGGCGACAGCGCGTGCTGTTTCGGTCTTCTTGCGCCCCGCGCCATAACTGTGCTCGGTGCCTCTTCTGAGGTGAGGGCCTATTCTTTCGCTGGAGGCGGCGCCGCGGGATGACACTTATCGCGTCATCCTCCCGCAGCCTGCCCCCTTGAGGTCCGTACGGCGGCACCATTTTACTGCTGTACTGGCCAGTGTTGAACGGTGCGTGTGTGCTGCTGGGGACCATCCTGTGTTGCCGCCGGCGATCTTGTCGTGTACTGGGCTCTTTCCTGTGGTCTGACTGTCGCTGCGTGAGCACTACGCCTGCTTGCCTTTGGTCCGTGAGTTCCCTGTGGGGGTTTACTGTTTGGGCATGTGATGCGGGTTACTTATGGCTCTCATGCTTATGTCTTTCAGGGGATAGCAGCTGGTGGCTTCTCCCGGTCCGATACTCTTCCCCCCCCCCTCTCCCGGTCCCTTCTCTGCCGTGGGCATCCCTTGGGGGCATCCCGGGGGGCTTCTATTAGCCATTACCCTGTGTTGGCCTATTGTGCCTCTAATAACCACCATATGGAAGCTTCTGGGGATATCGAGCCTGGGGGCCCCTCGGGGCAGCCTCGGCTGTGTGTCGTGTGGGGCATCCTCTTTGAGTGGTGGTGGCGCGGTTTGTGTGCCGTGCGCCCAAAGTATTATTGCGGATCAGGCTGGGCCGAGCGCTTCTCTTTCCAGTCCTGCTTTCCCTACGGCATCCCCTGCTCCTTCGTGCCTGCATTTAGCCCCCAGTGAGGGGGATACTAGCAGGGGGTCGCAGTCAGATCTGGCGCTGCACGTGGCCAGCATTGAGCAGCAGTTGGCCTGACTGGCAGCGGGCAAGGCCTCTAGCAAGAAGCGGCACCTTGACGCCGCGTTGTCCCTATTTGCCGAGGAGGATGAGGGCCTTGATGTGTATGGCGGCCGTGACTCCCCGGTGGAGGGGGATGCTTTTTTTTACGATAGTGACCTAGGGTCCTCCTGAGGATACCTGGCTCCCAGATGATACAGATAGCCTCTTGTCGACGGTTTTCGATACATTACACATCGCCCCCCCTAAGGCGGCGAAGAAGAAGCAGGGCGAGCTCTTCCGCCCTGACAAGCAACGCTTGGAGTTCCCGGAACAGGGACATTTCTCAAATATGGTTCTTAAGGAGTGGGAACATCCTAATAGGTTACCCTCGGTGCCCAAGCGGTTGGATAGAAGGTATCCATTTTTGGCAGATTTGGTTAAGTGCTGGTCGTGCCCTCCTGAGGTGGACGCTCTGGTCCTGGGACTATCTAACACTTCGTTTATGCCATCCCCCGACACTACCAGGCTGCGTTCTAGCACGGACCGGCGTATGGATCAGTTGGCTTGTCATGCCTTTACCTTTGTGGGGGCCGATTTGCGCCCGGTCTGCGCCGTGGTCATTGTGGCTACCGCCATTAAAAAGGTCTGACGTCTTGCTGAGGCTGCCGGGTCAGGTAAGAATAGGGAGGAATATAAGGACCTCTTGCTTTGCTCTGATTTTGTGTTTGTGCTGGCTGCCATGGACAATGCCGTCCGGCTTGGCAGTAGGGCCTCGGCCCTGTTGGTGGCTATGTGTCGGTCAGTTTGGTTGCGTCAGTGGGCTGCTGACACTGCCGCTAAGAAAGCTCTCACTGGGCTTCCTTTCACTGGTCTCCGTCTTTTTGGTGAGCGTCTGGATGTTCTGTCCAAGAATGGTAGCCTCCCCCAGCATAGAAAGCAGGCTCGGCCCTTTCGGGGGAACCTCCTCCTCCTTTCGTCCTTCAAGGAGAGGTCGTGGCCCCCCTTTCTCAGGTATTCGCAGAGACTCTTGGGGCCTAGGCAGATTCGCGGTTGCCCCGGTCTCTCCTGGGGAACCAAGCCCAAGGCCCCTCAGGCATGAGGAGGCACCCTCACCTGACCGGGTGGGGGGACGGCTTCGGCTTTTTGCTCACGTCTGGAGGCTTTGCGTCTCAGACCGGTGGATTCAGGAGGTGGTGTCCTCCGGTTACAAGAGTTTGCAGCCTGGCCGCACCAAAGATTCCTCCGATCCCGGATATCTCAAAACCCTGTGTTGGCTCAGGGACTGCATCTGGCCGTCCAACGTCTTCTGGCGTTAGGAGTCATTTGTCAGGTACCTCATCAGGAACAGGGTCGGGGGTACTACTCCAACCTGTTCACGGTGCCCAAGGACGGCGGCTCCCTGAGGCCCATCCTGGACTTAAAGGGCCTCAACATGTTTGTCAGGTTCTAGCACTTTCGCATGGAGACATTACGCTCGGCCGTAAGTTCTCCTCTTCGGTCGGGCGACTTCATGACTACGGTGGACATCAAGGATGCCTATCTTCACGTGCCAATCTTCCCAGGTCACTATAGGTTCCTGAGGTTCGCTCTGGGGGATCAACACTACCAGTTTGTGGCTTTGCCGTTCGGTACCACCTCGGGTTTTCACTAAGGTGCTGGCTGGCGTCATGGCTCTCCTGAGGAATCGGGGTATTCGCATCCTTCCTTACCTGGACGACATTCTGATTGCTGCTCAGTCTCTTCATCAGGCCGAGAGGGATACTCAGGTGGTGACGTCCACTCTCGAGTCCTTCGGCTGGGTGATCAGCTATCCCAAGTCTTCACTATCTCCGTCTTTGGCGAGGTCCTTCCTGGGCATGACGCTGGATACTTCTCAGGTCAAGGTATTTCTCCCTCAGCAGAAGGTGGAGGGCATTCAGATGCAGGCACGGGCCCTGCTGTCGTGTCCTCACCCCTCCATTCGGCAGGGGATGCAGTTGGTGGGCCTCATGGTGTCTTGCTTCGAGGCTGTTCCCTTTGCTCAGTTCCACATGAGACCTCTTCAGTTGCATCTCTTGTCAGTTTGGGATCGGAATCGGGAGTCCCTGGATCAGGAGTTTGCTCTGTCCCCTCCGGTCAGACAGTATCTTTCCTGGTGGCTGGACTCAGAATCTACTAGTGGGCAGGTCCTTTCTGCCTCTGCGCTGGGAGATTGTTACCACGGATGCCAGTCTGACTGGCTAGGGGGGGGGGGGGGGGGGAGTTTGGCAGTCTCTGAAGTTCCAGGGTTAGTGGGGTCCCCAGGAGGCCCACGCGCCCATCATTATCCTAGAGCTGCGGGCGATCAGGTTGGTTCTCTCCCAGTTGACCCCCCACTTTCGGGTTGGGCTGTACAGGTCAGCTCGGACAATCAGACGGCGGTTGCCTACATCAATCATCAGGGAGGGACTCGGAGCAAGCAAGCCCTCGAGGAAGTGTCTCTGATCTTGTCTTGGGCGGAGGAGACTGTTCCCTACATCTCGGCGGTTTACATCCCAGGGGTGGAGAATTGGGAGGCGGACTCCCTGAGCAGGGGGACGTCTCGCCTGGGGGAATGGTCCCTCAGCATCAAGATCTTTCACGACCTGTCGCCCCTGGGTTCAGCCGGACGTGGACTTGTTTGCGTCCCGTCACAATCCAAAAGCTTTCAAGATTTGTCTCCCTGTCAAAGGACCCTCCCTTCGCCACGGACGCGCTAGCAATTCCTTGGACGGAGTTTCGGCTCCTCTATGTATTTCCTCCCTTTCCGCTGGGTCGGGTGCTGCGCAAGATAGCCCAGGAGGGGGTACTGGCCATTCTGGTGGCCCCCGGCCGGCCGAGGAGGGTATGGTTCGCGGACGTCGTACAGATGGCAGTAGATCGGTTCGTCCTGCCCGACGATCCAGAGCTTCTCACGCAGGGACAGCTACGCCATCCCAATTTACAAACGCTGACTTTAAAGGCTTGGCTGTTGAAACCTCTATCTTGATGGGCAAGGATTTGGTGGCCTCTGTTGATACCTTGATTCAGGCTCGGAAGAAATCCTCCTCTTTTATCTACTCTACTCTACTCTACTCTACTCTTTTATCTGGCATGCTTACATTGCTTGGTGCGAGTCCAAGTCTCTTTTTTGTCGGGAATTTTCCATTCCCAGGATTCTGGAGTTTTTACAGCAAGGTCTGGATTCGGGCCTTCAACTTAGTACTCTCAAGGGACAGGTTTTGGCTCTGGCAATTTTTTTCCAAAGATCCTTTGCCACTCACAGGCTTGTTAAGACCTTCTTTCAGGAAGTTACTCATGTGCGTCCGCCGGGTAAGCCTCTGTTACCGGTTTGGGACTTAAACTTGGTGTTGTCTGCTCTACAGGGTCCTCCTTTTGAGCCCTTGTGCAATGCTGCACTGTCCATATTGACTCTTAAAGTGGCCTTTTTGGTCGTTATTACTTCAGTGCGTTGAGTCTCTTAGCTGGCGGCGCTTTCCATTAAACCTCCTTATTTTGAGCGGCATCAGGATAAGGTGGTGTTCCGTCTTAACCCGGAATTTTTGCCCAAGGTTGTATCTGCCTTTCATCTCAATGAGGACTTTGTCTTACCTTCCTATTGTCCTGCCCCTGCAAATTCCAAGGAACTGAACTTTCATTCTCTGGATGTGGTCAGGGCTCAAGTATTATTTGGTCGCCACTGAGCCCTTTCGGAAGTCTGATTCTCTTTGTTCTTTCTTCCGGACCTAGGCTTGCCTCCAGCCGAATCTACTATCAGCAAGTGTATTAGACAGGCGGTGGTGCAAGCTTATTCTGCCAAAGGGAAGGAACCTTCCTTCCGTGTTACTGCTCACTCTACTAGGGCTATTGGTGCCTCTTGGGCCTTTCAGCACCAGGCTTCTGTTGAACAAGTTTGCAAGGCCGCTATGTGGTCTTCTGTTCATACTTTTTCTAAGTTTTACAAAGTTGATGTTAGGGCCTTAGCTGATGCTGTTTTTGGCCGCAGGGTGCTTCAGGCGGTAGTGGTCTGAACTGCCTGCCGTTACTCATTGGGGATCCCACCCTACTAAGGACACTGCTATTGGATGTCCCAGAAGTTATGATTGAAATGAAACAGGCTGTGCTGTACACTTGGAAAAATACAATTCTGTGATTACTCACCTGTAGGAGGCCTGTTTCATCCCTCCCTGGTTATCGTTGCCCTTGGTTGCCTCTTTATGGTGATTGGTTTCAAAGTTGGCCTTTTTGAGGCTGTGTATTCTTTTATCATGGTTTATCTCCCGGCTTCTTGCATAACTGCTTTTCAACACTGGGGTTCTATTGGTGATTCCTGGCTTTTTGTAGGGCCGGGAGGAGCCACAAGTCTTCTGCAGTCAACTGCGCCACCTTGTGGCGGAATACCCAGAAGTTATGATTGAAATGAAACCGGCCGTGCTGTACACAGTAAAATCAATTCTACAGGTGAGTAATCACAGAATTGTATTTTAGCCTTTACATAGCTGTCAGATTTGAAGGCAAGGAAACTGAATGCTACAGTTGAAGTCAGAAGTTTCCTACTTCAGGACTCCAGGGAGCATTTACATTTTGCCAAAAAAAACTACGTACGGTTTTTGTTTTAGGCCCATATGCATTCTATAAGCAGAATTTGTTAATGCTAGTTTCATCTTAAGGCAGTGGCACCCCACAGGGTTTTTCAGGACAGCCACAGAGAGAGTGAGTCCCCCCCCCCCCCCCCCATAGACAAAACACAACTGGAACAAGTTTAAAAGCCCCACCCCTTCCCCCCAGTCCTCAGTATTTTTTCCTCCTTAGGAGGAGGACTGCTGGAACAACGGTCAGTTTAATGTTTTTTTTTTGTTTTTTACACCCCAGGATACCCTGGGGAGGTGCTCACTAATTGGAGAAGCACCACAACACTGGACTCTGCACTGCTGAAGGTCGGGGAAGGCAGTTAACTGGAGTGGCATCTCCAGAGGGGGGGGGCAGGCCCTATCGGGTGCCATCCTTAATGACTTCCGGGCCAGGAGGTCACTTCTGCCCAGAACCATGTGCAATCCAGATGCACTTTCTGAGCAGAGAGGGAGATACAGCCAGAACAGCAGCAGCAGGCGCGGGGCCGCAGTGGTGCTGCTCCATCTGGTGAGCACCAAACTGACATTGATGAGTTTTTGGAATTGTCTGGCTATACCCCTATGGAAGAAGGGGAGTTATTCTCTGACTCGGAGTCATCTGATGAGAGGCCCAGGGGTCATGATGATTCTGGCTCTGACCCCTGGGCCCCAGATGATACTGATAGGCTGTTGGCTCAGATTTTTAAGGTGCTGTCTATCTCTCCCCGGTTGCGACCCCCAGGCAACAGGGGGAATTGTTTCATACTGCTAAGCCACGTTTAGAGTTTCCTGAGCAAGCCCATTTTAATAATCTCGTGCTCAGGGAATGGGAGCTCCCCAGCAGGCTTCCCGTTGTACCTAAGAGTTGGGATAAGAGGTATCCCTTGCCTGCTAATGTGGTGAAGCGTTGGTCATCCCCTCCGGAGGTGGATGCCCCGGTCCTAGGGTTGTCCAACACCTCTGTCATGCATTCCCCTGACTCTACTACGCTGCGGGATAGTGAGGACCGGCGTATTGATCAGCTGGCGTCCCATGTCTTTGCATGTGTGGGGACGGCGCTGCGCCCGGTCTGTGCCTCTGCCATTACGTCTGTGGCTATTACCCTGCTTAGGAGTATCCTAAATGGTACCCCTGATGTGTCTAGTGAAGAGTTTAATGCACTCTCTCGTGAGGTTTTTGTGACTTATGTCCTCTCTGCCTTGGATGATACCATTAGAATGTGTGGCAGAACCTCTGCCCTGGTGGTGGCTATACGCCGCTCGGTTTGCCTGCTCCAGTGGGCTGCTGACAATGCTGCCAAGAAAGCTCTCACTGGTTTTCCCTTCAAAGGACTACGCCTGTTTGGGGACCGCCTGGACCTGTTTGCTAAGGGAGGCAGGTTACCCCAGCGCAGGCGGCAGTCTCGGCCCTTTCGGGGACAGGGCTCCTTTTCTTCCCCCTACCGTGGTGCCAGACAAGGGAGGGGGGTCTCCCTTACCGGGGCCCGAGGAGATTTCTGGGGTAGGGGCAGAGGACGTGGACGCCCTGGCTCCTCCTGGGGCTCCAAGCTTAAGCCTTCCCCCAAGCCCCCTCAGGCATGATGGGGCGCCCTCACCCATCCGGGTGTGGGGACAGCTTCAGCTTTTTGCTCACCTCTGGAGGCATCATGTCTCAGACTGGTGGATTCAGGAGGTAGTGTCCTCCGATTACAAGATAAGAGTTTGCTGCCTGGCCACCCCCAAGATTCATCAGATCCCGGATTTCTCAGGACCCTGTGTCGGCTCAGGCTCTAGTTCTGGTGGTGCGAAGCCTTCTGGAGCTGGGGGTCATCTGTCAGGTCCCCTTGCGAGAAAGGGGCAAGGGCTTCTATTCCAACCTTTTCACCGTGCCCAAAAGAGATGGGTCAGTCAGGCCTATCCTGGACTTAAAGATCCTCAACAAATTTGTCAGGTGCAGGCGCTTTCGCATGGAAACTCAGCGCTCTGCCATCAGTTCCCTGCGTCCAGCTGTGTACATCCCGGGGGTGGAGAATCTGCAGGCAGACTCTGAGCAGGGGGACCTCTCGCCTGGGAGAATGGTCCCTCTGCAACAGGGTGTTTCAATCACTGTCACCGTTGGGGCCAACCAGATGTGGATCTGTTTGAGTCCCGTCACAATCGCAAGCTCCCGGCCTTTGTTTCCCTGTCCCAGGATCCTCTGGCCTTGGCCACGGATGCTCTAGCAATGTCATGGCAGGACTTTCAGCTCCTGTAGGTCTTTCCTCCTTTCCCCCTGTTGGGCAGGGTTCTGCGCAAGATAGCTCAGGAGGGGGTGCCAGCAATGCTGGTGGCCCCCAGGTGGCCAAGAAGAGTGTGGTTCGCAGATGTGGTGCAGCTGGCAGTAGATCAGTATGCTCTGCCCAGGGTGCCAGATCTGATCACTCAGGGCTCACTACGCCATCCCAATTTACAAACTCTGGCTTTGACGGCCTGGCTGCTGAAACCTTCATCTTGATGGAGAAGGGGCTGTCTGCCTCTGTTGTTGATACCATGATAAAGGCTAGAAAGAAGTCTTCTTCTTCCATTTACTATAGGGTTTGGCGTGCCTACATTGACTGGTGTGAGTCTAGGTCTCTTCCCTGTCGTGTATTCTCTATTCCCAGGATCCTGGAGTTCCTGCAGCATGGGTTGGAGCTGGGGCTCCAACTCGGTACTCTGAAGGGTCATGTCTCTGCCCTGGCTGTTTTCTTCCAGAGGTCCTTTGCCCAGCATTCTCTGATCAGGACTTTTTTTTTCCAGGGGGTTACTCATGTGCGTCCCCCATGTACGCCTATTTTGCCTGTTTGGGATTTGAATTTGGTCTTGTCTGCCTTGCAGGGTGCTCCCTTTGAGCCTGTGCAGGAGGCTGCCCTGGCCATTCTTACTCTCAAGGTTGTCTTTTTGGTGGCTATCACTTCTGTTAGGCGTGTGTCTGAGTTGATGGCGCTTTCCATCCAGCCCCCTACTTTGAGAGACACCAGGATAAGGTGGTGTTTCGCTGCAAGACAGATTTTCTGCCTAAGGTCGTGTCTGCCTTTCATTTGAATCAGGACATTGTTCTTCCTTCCTTGTGTCCTAATCCTAGTAATGCTAAGGAGAGGGTCTTGCATTCTTTGGATGTGGTTAGGTGTCTGAAGTACTATCTGGTGACTAATGCTTCATTCAGGAAAACTGATGCTCTTTTTGTGGTCCCTTCTGGTCCTAGGAAGGGTCTGGCTCCTGCTAAATCTACTATCAGCAAATGGGTCCGTCAGGCTGTGATTCAGGCCTCCTCCCTTCCACCTTACTGCTTATTCTACTCGTGCTATTGGTGCCTCTTGGGCTTTTCAGCACCAGGTCTCTGTTGAACAAGTTTGCAAGGCCGCTACTTGGTCTTCTGTTCATACCTTTTCAAAGTTTTACAAGGTTGATGTTAGGGCCTCAGCTGATGCTACTTTTGGCCGCAATGTTCTGCAAGCGGCAGTGGTCTGACCTGTGTGTTGTTACCTTTGGGGATCCCACCCTACTTTATGGACAATGCTATTGGATGTCCCATGTGTTATGATTCTTATCTGGAGCAGGACGTACTGTATACTAAGAGTAATACAATTCTGTGATTACTCACCTGTAGAATAGACACTTTGAATTTGCTACTTGGCAAATAAAGTTCAATGTGGTTAAATGTATAGCCATGCACTCGGGGTGTAATAATCATCTGCAGGCCACCTATGTCTTTGGTGAAGTATACCTGAGAGAGTCACTTGTTGAGAAAGATTCTGGGGATACTGGTAGACCACAGGCTAAATAAAAGCATGCAATGTCACGCAGCTGCTAAGGTCACCAAGATGATTCCATGCATTCACAGAGGCCTGGAATCACTGGATAGGGATTTAATATTGTCTCTTTACAAGGCACTGGTCAGTTCCAGGCACCTGTTCATAGAAAGGATGCTCTGGTTATGGAAAGGGTGCAGAGGACAGCAACCAAACTGATAAGGGGAATGAAGGATCTTAGTTATAAAGAAACATTTCGGGAATTACATTTATTTAGTCTTAAGAAGAAAGAATGGTGGGCATTATTATCTTGTATAAATATATAAATACCCAATACCAAAAATGTAATGTAAAATCCTCTGAGGCACTACCTCCATCTGGAGAAGAAAAAATAATCCAAATCTGTGGAGTTACCTTAATGTTCCAGTTCGAGGCAATCCAAGGCATATGGTTGCCTTACTTCCACTCTTGTATCAGCATTTGGTCTCTGGCAGCCCTGGTTTGCTTCTGGGTAAATTTGCCCGCTGTACAGCAGGCTCCCTGTGAAAATAGGTGCCCCCATACAAGGAAATTCCTAAAGTACTAAGGCACCCATTGTTTTCTGTAAACACATCCAGCTGAAGCGCAGACCAGACCAGGGCTGCAGGGGACCAATAGGGGCGGTAAGGTAAGCAGATCTTCTAGTTACTCCTTGGCATGCCCGGTACTGGGATATTGGGAACATTTATGCTGTAATCCTAAAAAAAGACTTCAGTCCATCCAGTTTAGCATGTGTATGAATAAAGATCTCCTTCCAGTGGTCTAGTATAGCTGGAATTGTTGTTGCATGCAAGGAAGTCATTCAGCTCACATTCTTCATGACTACCTCCTCAGACAGAGTTCTGAAGTCTCACTGCTATTACAATAAATAATTATCACCTATGCTGGTGCAAGAAGCATCTTTCCTATAACCTTAGCGGATGCCCTCGGGTCATGGTTGCAGTCCTGGGTATAAATATATAGCAGCACAGATCTTTGTATTGATCCGGGATATATTTATGCATAGTTATTAAAAGGGCAATCTACCAGTGTTAGATAGCTATTATCTCACCCATGAGTTAAGCCGCACACAGTATATTAAATTAATGCTTACATTTTATTGTGATATTAGATCATAGACCCATAACATACAATGACAACAATACACATAATTAAAATATTTGCAAAAAAACAATGAGCGGGCACTAAGGTGACCCAACTGGACTATTCAATACTATACAAAATTTAATAATGGAGAAGATATTACTCCAACATATGCCAGGTATATAAAAGTCAACTGTCTGAAAAGTGAACAGTGCATGTGAGCATATACCTTTAATGTATATGCAAGATAGAAAGCGTGACCCCAGAGGTTGTGAATAAAAGATAAAATGCTAAAAAGAAACTACAGATACAAAAGTAAGCAGAACCCCAGTGCAATACTGGGGTGCAAAGTGCATGGTGCAGAAAGTGATCCAATAGTGTCTTAACAGTACGACTAATATACCATGGCATATACCGATAAAATAACCTCACACAAGGGTAAGGGTAAATAGATATGATACTATCACCGGTAATAGGTCCAGGTCCCCTATAGCCGCCCGTTCACCAACACCGACACGTTGCGTGAGCGATCGCTTCCTCAGGGTGTTGTACTACCCTGAGGAAGTGATCGCTCACGCAACGCGTCGGTGACTTTTATACACCTGGCATATGTTGGAGTAATATCTTCTCCATTATTAAATTTTGTATAGTATTGAATAGTCCAGTTGGGTCATCTTAGTGCCCGCTCATTGGTTTTTTGCAAATATTTTAATTATGTGTATTGTTGTCATTGTATCTTATGTGTCTATGATCTAATATCACAATAAAATGTAAGCATTAATTTAATATACTGTGTGCGGCTTAACTCATGGGTGAGATAATAGCTATCTAACACTGGTAGATTGCCCTTTTAGTTTATGTAACTGTGGGCCCGGCGCAGGGGCCCCTCTCACCAAGCCAGCACCTTGAGTACATTTAGCTGTGCGGGTTCCTTTTAGGCTTTTGTATGCATAGTTATTAGATCACCCCTCAGGCATCTCTTTTCTGAACTAAATAAACCTAACTTTCACAATCTTTTAGGGTACTCTAGTCCTGTCCCCCCCCCATGCCATGTATTTTTCAGTTGCTAACAATTTAGTTGCTAGCCTTTTGAATGCGCTCAATGTCTTATATGTCCTTATGCACTGGTGCTCAGAACTGTGCACAATATTCCATAAGGGGTTTGACCAGTGACTTTTACAGTAATAAAATATTGCTTTGGTCATGGGGACCTACCACATTTTCCACCCTATAAGACGCACCTAGGATTTGAAGGAAGAACCCCCCCCCCTCCTCATAGGAAGTGTGGCATTCCCATTCCCCCTGGGCAGTGTGGCATTCCCCCCCTCCCATTCCCCATAGGCAGTGTGGCACCCGGTGCTCCTGCATTGCTGGTGCTCCTGCATTGCTGGACGGGCTGCCACACTCCTGCATTGCTGGACGGGCTGCCACACTCCTGCATTGCTGGACGGGCTGCCACACTCCTGCATTGCTGGACGGGCTGCCACACTCCTGCATTGCTGGACGGGCTGCCACACTCCTGCATTGCTGGACGGGCTGCCACACTCCTGCATTGCTGGACTGTGGGAGGCCAGAAGAAGATGGTTACTACGCTACTGTTACTGCCTCTTCTGGCCAGGGCACACACAAACACCCAGCTCCATGCAGTGGGTGGGCGTGGCGTGCACAGTTGGTGTAGGCCACACCCACCAACTGTACGGAGCTGGGTTTTTAGCGTGTTCTGGTCGGTAGGAAACAGGGACAGCACCTGCTGCTCCTCCTGCGCTGACTCGCAGCACGGAGGAAAGAGGCAGGGACAGAGACGCCACTCCCCCATCTTCTTCTGACCTCCTGCAGTGTGGCAGAAAAACCCGAAACATGTGAGTTGAATTTTTTTACATTTGCCCAATAAGACACACTGATATTTCCTCCCCCCCCCCCCCCCCCCCCCCACATTTGGGAAAAAATAATTGTCTTATAGGATTAAAATATGGTATGTGTCTCTTGATGCACCCCATGATCCTGTTTGCCTTGGCAGCTGCTGCCTGGCATTAGTCACATCATTTTACTGTTTACTAAGACCCTTAGGTCCTTCTCCATTAAAGTTTTACCAAGCATTTCCCAATTTGTAATCATGGCACGTGTCTGCCCATGTGCATAAGGTTACATTTATCTGTATCAAACTTAATATGCCATTTTTCATGCCAATAATTTGTAGCTGCCTGTTATCTTTACACATCTTTTAATTGTCTGCAATGATTGATATTTTACTGTTTAATTCATTCCCAGTGTCATTAATATACATATTAAAGAGATCTAAGCCCAGAACTTATCCCCGTGGTACTCCACTAGTAACGGTGGTCCAATCGGAGTATGTACCACATTCCTATCACTTTCACTATCCTGGATTTTGGTCCGTCCCCCTGGGCATCCCTATCTGCATGAAACCCCGCCAATAGCCCACAATTCTTACCTTTCCAAAAAGCTCAGGGCTCTCCTCCAATCTGCTGCTTCGGATGCACATGATAATATGGGACCAGAGAAGCACACAGCACCCATCTGCATCCCTAGCGTCTATCGGGCCCCGCACAGAAAGATGCGAGTAATGCTGCTGTCAGTTGCTGGCTTGTTGCCGAGCATATTGGGTGACTCTGGGAGTTTCACCTAGCGGGGCATTCCGAGGGGCGGAATGCAAACTGGTCCGCCTAATTGCTCCCCCGTGTACATGAGAGATGGGGAATAGGGGCTTGTTACAGTATCAGTAGCTGACTACTTCAAAAAAGGATTTGATTCTCTTTAAGAAGAAAATAACTGTCAACCTCCGGTGAGATGATATAGATTTGAACCTCAGAATCAACACTGAAAGTATTGTGATAGAATCTTTATTTGCAAAAGTAACAGACAACTTGTGGATTCTGGCTGATTGTGTCGTAAACCAATGTCTCTTTGGTCTCAAGGATATATTATAAGTGTGTGTTTTTTTTTCTGGAAAATATAAATAAAGAATTTAAAATAAAAGAAGAAAATGACATGTTACTTTTAGATGATATCTGCTAATAATAAAAAATAACTTTACTCAAGTCTGTCCCCTTAATGGACATATGTGTTTTCTTTCAACCTTTATTAAAGTCATTGTTCAGACAGTAAAATAAAAGCGATGTGGGACTTGATCTGACGATCAGGTAAGATTTGACTTTGGGAATATGAGTATAGAGCTTTTTTATTCTAACTATACAGTACGTCCTGCTCCAGATATAATACTTACACTTGGGTTATCCTCCGCCAGATGGCGCTGTGCACTGCAGACATGCAAAAACAGGCTCCTCCCGGCCCTTCATATACCCGGGGACCTCCCACAAATCCCCAGATTTCTCTGCAGTGCTGACTGCAAAGACATGAAGTATCACTCTCTCGCAGGTGAGCGGGGCTGTTACAGCCTGCGGCCCTGTTGGACTACTCCCACCCGTCCTACTTGTGATGTGACTGCCAGCCTGGGCTTCGCTGGTCGGGTGAAGGTAGGCAGCACCATGCGTGCTTATGGAGCCTTGCTCCACCGCAGTCCCCCACCAAAGGGTAGGCGGTTTAGGCTGATGGTGAGCCTTTAGGGGATGCCCCTCCCGCATCTTTGCCCCATGCCCCGTGTAGCGGTGGACCCTGTGTAAAGGGTCGCCATCCTCCCTCGTTCCCCCTGGGGGGAAAGAAAGGAAGGGGAAGGGGTTTGTGAGTATGGCGGCCCCAGTGTACCCTATTACACGCTTATGGCCTTTGTATTGCTTTTGACTGGGAATGGGTGTCAGAGCCGCGCTGTTTACTTTTATCTTGTATTGGTCGCCGCCGCGGATTTCCTATATGGTTGTACTGCATGGCGGCGGCTTTGCAGACGCTGCGGCGTCTCTTTTTTAGCTTGTAGTGGCTCTTCTGAGGCAATCCACTCGATCAATTCCACTTCAGGCGTTACTGCCCTGCTGTCTATAGGCTACGCGTTTTTGGAGCTTCGCACTCTCCGGGGGGGGGGGGGGGGGGATCCTGGCTTGGCACGCTCCGCGTCACGGTCAGCCCTGGCCCGCCCTTCGAGGTTCGCTTGGCTGCATTTTTACTCGCGGTGAAGACCGTCCCCCCCCCTCTGTCTGTAAGTGCCCTCGCGGGCTACCTTATTTTACTTTTTATGGCTCCCTTGCGCATGGCTCTGACATTTTTGTTCCCTTTATGTCTTTCAGACCTTCGATTCCGGTGGCTTCTCCCGGCCCGGTGTAGCTCCCGGTTGAGACTATTAAATTTACTCCCACTTCCCCGCGGGCTATTGGGGCATCCAGGGTAGCTTACAGCGTCAATCCCTACTGCCTATTGTGCCGATTAAATCACCATATGGAGGCATCCCAGGATATTGTGAACGGGGTTCCTTCGGGACAATCCCGGCTGTGTGTAGCTTGTGGGGTCTTACCTAGCAGCGGTGACAATGCACGGGTCTGTGTTCCTTGTGCACAGCAGGCGTTATCGGTTCTTCCCGTCTCTTCAGTGGCTGGGGCTGCACCTCGCCTCACTTCACCTACTCCCCCAAACCTGAGTCTAACCCCCAATACAAGCGGGGATTCTCATCCTGATGTGGCTACTAGACTGGCCAGTGTTGAAAGATTGCTTGCTAGCTCATTAGTGCGTAAGGCCACCGCAAAGAGGCGGCATTTAACCCCTGACTCTGCTCTTTTCCCTATGGAATCTGATGAGTTGTTGCATCCTTACGGCCATACCCCCTCGGATGAGGGGGAGCTGTTCTCTGACTCAGGGTCATATGACGAGGAGTCAAGGGGTCATGACGATTCTGGTTCCGAGCACTGGACCCCGGATGATATTGACAGACTGCTGGTTCAGATTTTTGAAGTTTTGTCCATCTCTTCCCCTGTTGCGGCCCCCAGGCAAAGGGGTGAGCTTTTTTGTACTGCTAAGGCTCGTCTGGAATTTCCCGAGCAAACCCATTTCAGTAGCCTCGTGCTTCAAGAATGGGAACATCCCAGTAGACTTCCCGGGATCCCTACGAGTGTGGATAGGAAGTATCCCTTCCCTGCTGACTTGGTTAAGTGCTGGTCATCGCCCCCCGAGGTCGATGCTCCTATTCTAGGGTTGTCCAACACCTCTATTATGCATTCCCCTGACACTACTACGCTGCGAGACTCTGAGGACCGGCGTATTGATCAATTGGCATGCCATGCCTTTGCATTTGGGGGACTCGATGGCACAGATGAGTTGCCACCTGATACTGTCAATGCACTGTCTAACTGTGATGTGTTTGTAAACTTTATTCTGTCTGCATCGGACGATGCTATTAGGATGTGTGCCAGATCTTCTGCCCTGGCGGTAGCTATACGCCGCGCGGTGTGCTTGCGCCAATGGGCTGCTGACAATGCCGCTAAGAAAGCCCTTACTGGGCTTCCATTTAAGGGGCTGCGCCTGTTTGGGGACCGTCTAGACCTCTTCGCCAAGGGAGGCAAGTTACCCCAGCGCAGGAGGCAGATTCGGCCCTTTCGAGGCCAGGGCACCCTTTCAATCCCCTACCGTGGGGCTAAACAGGGAAAAGGGGTGTCCTTCGCTGGGTCCCGCGCAGATTCCTGGCACAGGAATAGAGGACGCCATCCTGGTTCCTCCTGGGGGTCCAAGCCCAAAGCCCCTCCCAAGACCCCTCAGGCATGAAGGGGCGCCCTCGCCCGTCAGGGTGGGGGGACGTCTGCAGCACTTCGAGCATGTCTGGAGGTGCCACGTCTCAGACCGGTGGATTCAGGAGGTAGTGTCCTCCGGCTACAAGATAGAATTTGCTGTACGGCCCCCCACCAGATTCATTGGGTCCCGGATTCCACAGGACCCTGCCTCAGCTCAGGTCTTGTTGCTGGCCGTGCAGGGTCTCCTGGATCTAGGGGTCATTTGTAAGGTCCCCTTAGGAGACAGGGGCATGGGGTTCTATTCCAACCTTTTCACAGTACCCAAGAAGGATAGGTCAGTCAGGCCCATGCTGGATTTAAAGATCCTCAACAAATTTGTCAAGAACAGGCACTTTCGCATGGAAACTCTGCGCTCGGCCATCGTCTCTCTGCGCCCAGGAGACTTTATGACGTCCGTAGACATCAAGGATGCTTACCTTCACGTCCCGGTGTTTCCTGGACACCAAAGGTTTCTCAGATTTGCACTGAAAGATCAGCATTACCAATTTGTGGCCTTGCCATTCGGCCTCACGTCGGCTCCCAGGGTGTTCACCAAGGTGCTGGCGGGGGTGATGTCCCTGATAAGGCTAAGGGGCATACGTGTGCTGCCCTACCTGGACGATATACTCATCACCTCTCGGTCTCTGCGGCAGGCAGAGTTGGACACTCAGCTGGTAGTGTCCACCCTGGAGTCCTTCGGCTGGGTGATCAATTACCCTAAGTCCTCTCTGTCCCCCTCCTCGGTTACTCCGTTCCTGGGAATGATTCTGGATACGGTTCAGTCACGGATATTCCTTCCTCCACAGAAGGTGGAAGCTCTGACTGCGCAGGCAAGGTTCCTGCTCTCGTGCCCACAGCCCTCCATCAGGCAGGGAATGCAGCTGGTGGGCCTGATGGTGGCGAGCTTCGAGTTCCATTTGAGACCTCTGCAGCTTCACCTTCTGTCAGTATGTGACAAGAACCCAGCGTCCTTGGACGGGGTCTGTGTGCTTCCCCCCTCGGTCAGACGGTGCCTTGCGTGGTGGCTGCACCATGGGAACTTGATAGGGGGCAGGTCTTTTCTGGCCCCCTCCTGGGAGACGGTCACAACGGATGCCAGTCTGTCAGGTTGGGGGGGATTCTGGAAGTCCCTGCGCTTCCAGGGGAGGTGGTGTCCTAAGGAGGCCCATTTACCCATCAACATTCTGGAATTGCAGGCAATCAGGTTGGTACTAGAGCGGTTGACCCAACACCTGAGGGGTCTGTCGGTCCAGGTACGCTCAGACAACAGGACGGCGGTTGCCTACATCAACCATCAGGGAGGGACCCGGAGCAAGGGTGCACTCCTGGAGGTGTCTCAGATTCTGACATGGGCGGAGGCCAGTGTACAATGCATTTCGGCTGTTTACATTCCGGGGGCGGAGAATCTGTTTGCAGATGCTCTGAGCAGGGGGACGTCCCGTCAGGGGGAGTGGTCCCTCTGCAACAGGGTATTCCTGTCACTGTGTCTCTTTTGGGGTCTACCGGATGTGGACCTGTTTGCATCCCGTCACAACCACAAGCTCCCGGCCTTCGTATCCCTGTCTCAGGATCCTCTGGCCTTGGCCACGGATGCCCTGTCCATGTCATGGAAGGAGTTTCGGCTCCTGTATGTATTTCCACCATTCCCCCTTCTGGGCAGGGTTCTGCGCAAGATTGCTCTGGAAGGGGTACCTGTAATTCTAGTGGCCTCCAGGTGGCCAAGAAGAGTGTGGTTCGCAGATGTGGTTCAAATGGCAGTAGACCAGTACGATCTGACAGGGGTGCCAGATCTGCTAACTCAGGGCTCCCTACGCCATCCCAATTTACAAACGCTGGCTTTGACGGCCTGGCTGCTGAAACCTCCATCTTGATGGAGAAGGGTTTGTCTGCCTCTGTGGTAGGTACTATGGTGCAGGCTAGGAAGAAGACTTCTTCTGCTATCTATTACAGAGTATGGCGTACCTACATTGACTGGTGTGAGTCTAGGTCTCTTCCCTGTAGGGAGTTCTCTGTCCCTAGGGTTCTGGAGTTCTTACAGCATGGTTTGGAGTTAGGTCTAAAACTCGGTACTCTGCCCTGTCCGTCTTCTTTCAGAAGTCCTTTGCGCAGCATCATTTGGTTAAGACCTTCTTTCAGGGGGTCACTCATGCGCGTCCCCGTTTGGGATTTAAACTTGTTTTTATCTGCCTTGCAGGGTGCTCCCTTTGAGCCTATTCACGATGCTGCTCTGGCTGTTCTTACCCTCAATGTTGTCTTTTTGGTGGCCATAACTTCGGTTAGGCGTGTGTCTGAGCTGGCTGCTCTATCCATTCAGCCTCCTACTATGAGAGGCACCAGGACAAGGTGGTGTTCCGCTTCAAGCCGAATTTTCTGCCTAAGGTTGTGTCTGCTTTTCATTTGAATCAGGACATTGTTCTTCCTCCATTGTGTCCCAATCCTAGCAACGACAAGGAAAGGGTTCTGCATTCCTTGGACGTGGTCAGGTGTTTGAAGTATTACCTGGTAGTCACTGCGGCTTTCAGGAAGACTGATGCCCTCTTCGTTGTGCCTTCTGGGCCTAGGAAGGGTTTGGCTCCTGCCAAGTCTACTATCAGCAAATGGATCCGTCAGGCTGTGATTCAGGCCTATTCTGCTAAGGGGAAGAGTCCTCCTTTCCGTCTTGCTGCTCATTCTACCGTGCTATTGGGGCCTCATTGGCCTTCCAGCACCAGGCTTCTGTTGAACAAGTTTGCAAGGCCGCTACTTGGTCTTCTGTTCATACCTTTTCAAAGTTTTACAAGGTTGATGTTAGGGCCTCAGCTGATGCTGTGTTTGGCCGCAAGGTTTTGCAAGCGGCAGTAGTTTAAGCTGCCTGCTGTTGCCTTTTGTTGGGGATCCCACCCTACTTTTATGGACACTGCTATTGGATGTCCCAAGTGTAAGTATATCTGCAGCAGGACGTACTGTATACTTAGAATAATACAATTCTGTGAAATACTCACCTGTAGAATTGGTATTATACATATACAGTACATCCTGCTACCCTCAACCCTGTTTTTTTGCATTATTCTGGATTCCCTGTATGGTGATTTTTACCGTTGTTGTTACCAGTTTCGGTGGTTACATTCTCCCGGCTTCTGGTTCACTGCTTTTCAATGCTGGGGATTTGTGGGAGGTCCCTGGGTATATGAAGGGCCGGGAGGAGCCTGTTTTTGAATGCCTGCAGTGCCACAGCGCCCTCTGGCGGAGGATAACCCAAGTGTAAGTATTATATCTGGAGCAGGACGTACTGTATACGTATAATACCAATTCTACAGGTGAGTACTTCACAGAATTGTATTTTTTACTGTCTGTCTGGACAATGACTTTTAACTATGTACCTATGGCCTTGATTTCATAAGAGTTGAAGAAAAATTCTCATGGTAGTAAAAAAATATTTTATAAGAAAAAAAAAAAGCATGAGCATGTGATTGTTGTTGAATAGCCATCTAGGAGAACAATGAAAGTCAACAATACGTTTTTACTTCTAAGAAAAGTAGTGAACTTTTTACTTTGTAGTAAAAGTGCCTTGCCTTTCGTTGCTTCCATCTACATCACAGCTGGTCCAGCCAACACGTATGCATGGATGAACCCTGCTCTCTTGGACTGAAGCTCTTCATCTATTGTGATAAAGAAAAACTATTATCTCTTTGTTTAGCATTGCATACTGTTTAAGGTTGTGCCCAAAGACTGCCAAGACTTTCCCTCATAAGTCCTCCGTTTATAGATCTCCTGGCTGTGTCGTTCACTCTCTGTATTTCCTTGCTGTACCTGAGAATAAATCTGGCCTTTACTTCACCAAGCAGACCCTGGGAGAGGAATACGGACGATACCACGTGTATCTGTAGCAGTAGTGTGGTTATCCTCTCTATGCGACTTGCTTCTGTGAAGTAGTATGTAGTATTAAAGGGTGTATCTTGCACTAAAATGTTGGAGGATATTTCAACCAATTTATTATTGTGGAACAAAACCCTAGTGGCACGACCCTGGAATCTAAAAGACTCCAGTGCTGGCTGCTGGCATCCCCCTCCCCATGGACTCCCAGATCAGGATGCCCGCTGTGTGAAAGCCCCCCCCCCCCTTCCCAGGGTGCCACACTACTGACCTTGGAACTCCCTAGCCAATGTAAATAACCACAACTGCAACCCTGCATCTTTGGTCTGTGTGCGCTCCCATGTCCAGCAATTCATGTAGGCTGGTGGCGGGAGCTGCAGGGGATGCTGCCAATCTGCCTCCTTTTGCTGAACAGAGCCTTTTGCCGAGCATTATATATGCACAACAAAGGGCTCTACTTGGACGCAAGCCTGTGCATGTGTCATAGGACAGGGGAAAGGTGAGTTAGTACAAGCATTCTAGGAGGGTTTCACACAGCGGGACAATCCAATTCGGGATGCCCCCGAAGCGGGAAACAAAATCCTGGGGTTTGTTCCGACTTGAAGTAAACATGTCCGAATTTTAAAGCAAATTGGTCAAGAGAGAAACAGAGGGTGCCATTAATGGCAACTGGTATAAAAGCTAGGCTACCGTTCTAGTCTATACTTTTGCCCAAGATTTGGGATATAGTTCTATTTAAAATATTACCCAGCACTTGCATTGTGTAGGTTATTACAGTGACTCTTCTACTGTTGAACCAATCAGTAAAGCTCTGTCTACTGTGATGGCTGGAAAACCATTCAGTTCATAGACCTTGGAAGTGGGATAAACTTTAAAGCTTTGCAAGTCTGCAGGTTTGATGCTTTTAAGTCATGAGGTTCAGCCAAGTAAACTGTGTTCACTGAAAGCCAAGTAAACTGAAACTACCCACCTTCCTTCCTACTGAGCCCTATAAAGGCAGGCTTTCACTTATTACCTCTCAATGCTGCAGTGAGATTACATTCTCCTAGTTTATGTGAGACTATCCAACATGGACCAAAAACTGTAAGACCCTGCAGTTGCTAATGCCACTTATAGAAGGAGTTGTGTTGAGTATACCCTGTTTGGGTTTGTTATTTCATTACCAATGGCTGAAGGGGGGTGGGAAATAGACTGCTGGCTGTTGGTCAGCTTTAACGTTTTCTGCCATACTTTAGCAGATTGGGTTTTACAGAGACTAAAATGGAACAAAAGCTAATTCGGCCTGCCTTGGAGTCTAACTCCAGGGCTGAGCGCTGGTCTTCCCCTGGGACACCCGAAATTGTAATGCTTCACTGTATGAACCTCTCCTCCTGAGTCGCCTCAGACTCACCTTAGTCTTGGCTCCCACAGCGATTTAAACAACACCGGCTGTATCCCCAGCATCTCTGGACTGCATCTCCGGACTCTGGACCTGCGCCCAGCCATTCAGAATGAATAATATTAAAAGTAATAGTGCAAATAGTGGCAGTTGTGTGCTAATGCATCCCATCCGTGCACTTGTGAACACCCCAGTGAATAAACACTATATTAGTGTAACTACACACAAGTGAATTGCACACCATTGAATAGACACCATATGAGTGCCTACACACAGGTGAAAAACACCCTAAGGGGCAGTAAATGTACACGTGCCCGGAGCGGTGGACTGCCCTAAACTTATGCAGGAACTAGTTGGGCATTTTCCAGGCACACTCAAAAGTATTCCATTATGTAAGGCTACACATGGCAATGTTTTAATTTTTTACCTTTTTAAAAATGAAGCTAAGACTAATTTATAAAATAAAAATGTCACCTTTTGTGCTATTGAGCAAGGCTTGACTGACGGTGTGGGGGGCTCCATTCTAGCCTATCACTAACAGAAGGATTGTTAACTTGACTTGAGCCTCAGGCTTCAATTTGAGATCAGGATAAGAGGGGAAGCACTGAAGGAAGAGGAAGAAGACATTTCTCTTTCTTTCAGTGACCAGATCAAAGGGATTGGTACTGACACTGTAAGCTGCCAGACAATTTATTTTAAAGTTTGACTGGTCAATCCCCTTAACCATCATATGCTGCCTCGGTAGTCTGTCAACCATGGTGTAAGGATCCAGCTCAGTATGGAGGTAGCCAAGGTGTCCTGAAAGCAGTCCTTCACTCTGAATAAAAGTCTATCTTATATGTTTCCCACACCCTGTACATACAGATTGCTCACATTAAAAATCATCCTACCTGCATCTACTGCATGTTATGAGCCTTTAAATATCCAAGATTGCGGCTCATGGAACATCAGGCAGCCTGCAAACAGGAAGTGCCTTCTGACTGTGCTGCTCTGCATTCTCCACTGCTGCCAGAGTCAGGGGACTCCCCTCTCTTTTTCCACTCCCCCTGAGAATTCCCTCCCCTGGAGCTAGTCCCGGTGGCAGTCTCCAGGGCGAGACCCAGGATGCAGTCTGGGCTTGGATCGCACCATTTCTCTACGGGCTATGCAGAAGTGAGGGGATTCATTGGAAGCATCAAGAGCCCCCCCCCCCCTTCAGAGGAGTGGGGCAGGTAAGTACAGGGCTCACCTTTGGGGCAGGTTGAGCAGTCCCTTTTGGGATTCATGTCTGGCTCAGTATTCTGAGGCTTATGCTCTGGCTCTAGATTCGAGCCAGCATGCAGCTTTCAGGTCAGGGGGAGGTATGCGTGTGTGCTGGAACCGGAAAGGCGACCCCGGGCCTTCCTCCCAGCCAGAACCCCAGTAAGTTCTCACTACTGACCTGAGATTGGGGGGCAGCCAGGTGAGGCTGATTTCTTCAGATGAGAAGGAGGAGAAATGTGCCTATTTTGAGTCATCGGGCACGGAGAGTACTAGAGGCATCGGCCTTCAGGCCTCCTTCCCATCCTAGTAGGTTTAATTTTTTCCCTTGAGGATGCGCCAGTCCTGATCAAAAAAATGTTATCTTGTCCTAAGATTGAAAGGGAAGATAAGCTCCTCTCCATTCAGCATTCCTTCTCCCAGGACTTCTTGGAATAAGGGATCCCTGTTTTTCGATCCACTAGTTTCTAAAGGACACATTGCTTGGGAATAGAGGAGTCCAAAGTCCCGGTTCTTCCTTCCTAAGTCTCTCAAGTGGAGAGTCCCTTTTGAGGAGTCGGCAATAGAGGTTTGGGTTAAGAGCCCTAAGGTGGATGCTCCTTTGGCTCAGGTATCTCGGAAATCGGTTCTCTCCTTCGAGGTCATGGGTTCTCTTAGATATTCTCTCGATATTCTGCTTAAATGGGCATGGGATATTGATTGCTCTTTAGACTAAGTCAGGGTCAGGAGTGGGATGACCAATGACACCCCCAAGGAGGAGGTATTGGAAGCCCTGCTTTTTATTTCCAAAGCTGAGAATTTTATTTCAGATGCTGCTTCAGAGGTAATTAGGGTCAATACTAAGAGATTAATTGTGCACGTAGAGCTCTCTGGCTCAAGACCTGGCAGGCAGACCAGTCATCTAAGTCACACCTGTGTAGCATACTATTTGAGGGTAAGCTTTTGTTCAGGTCAGAACTTGAGAAAGTTCTAACCTGTTCTTCTGAGGTGGGAAAGACGTTTCCTGGCTCAGGGGAAACGCCCTCCTCCACCTCGTTCAGAAGCCAAGAAACCTAGCGGGATTTCTGAAGTTCAGATTCTTGGAACTCTAGGTCAACCCAGAGGCTGAAGGCCAAGGGAGGTTTGTTGTCCAAACCGCCTAAGCTGCAGTCCTGACGGAGGACCTGTAGGGGCGAGACTTCTGTCTTCTCTTCCGGGCCTGGCAGAGGATCTCTCAGAACACCATCATTCATCAGACAATTCAGGACGAACTCTGGAATTCGCCTCAAGGCCACAGGATCATTTTGTACTAACCCATGGTTCCAGAGATCCTGTGAAAGCACAGGCCCTAGTGATTACTCAACTAAAGTCATAGAGGAGGATCCGTGGCACCTGAAACAAATGAGTTTATACTCCCACTTTCGTCCGCGCCTCAGATCTTTATCAAGATTCTAGCAAAGGCTATGGCATATATGAGATTAAATCAGATTGGCATTGTGGCATACCTGGAAGATCTCCTTTCCTTGGACAGGGCAAAGAAGAGTTTGGAGAACAATGTGAGGATAACATTGTCCCTTTCAGATTTGGGGTGGATCATAAACAGGGAGAGGGGGCGAAAATGGGCCTAGCCACCAGTACCTTTAAAAGTTCAGGTGGCAGTCAACTTAGACCCTAGACCAGAGGAAATTTTCTGAGCAATGAGCCTTATCTGTAGCATAATTGTTATATTCTATACTCTGTCAGAGCCTCTATGCATCAATTTCTTCCTCAAGGTCCCACCAACCGGTCATGTTTTGTGGATCTCCACATAGCTGGCTTTACGGGTTGGTCTGAGCACTAATGGCTTTACCTTTGTATTTGTGTGGAGATATGCAAAACATATCCTTTTGGCTCCCCTTGAGCAGGGTGTTTGACACCTGTGTTCTAGTTTCTTGGCTCTGTCAGAAGAAAAGTCCACAGACAGACTAGCAGGGTGACCATATACCTCTGGGATTCATCCCCATGTTTTAAAGAATTTAAGGGGGGGGGAAGGTATGGGGCTTCAGAATACTTTGAAATTCACAAGCAGAAACCTCCTGGCCTCAGCTAAGAAGACCCAGATGCCAGTGGCTGATAGGAAGGAAGCATGCGGGCCATATGCCTCTCAGTGGCGATTGACATGACTTTCTATGCTGTTCTGAGCTGCTCCACACACCCGCACCAGCCATTCAGAAATGGTGAGCAGAGCCGATCTAAGGAATTTCACACATCAATTCATTCCAAACTGGGATGCCACACAGAGGTAGACAGTTGGTTGCTCCTGTTAAAATAAATGCTGATTTTAGTACTTAAACTGGACCAACCACCTTGCACAGGTTGAAAAAAAAACTCCCTAATACTCACTTGCCCCATCTGCATGCATCCTTGTCACCACTTACATTTGCTCCTGCACCCACACAAAACGAAAACGCCGCCTCACTGATTTTCTCCTGGTAGCGACCATTTTGCATCTTCCTTTACCAGCATCCCAGCCCGTCTACAGCAGAAACTGTTGCTTATAAGGGTGTTGGTCCAGTTTAAAGGGTTACTAAACCCCAATACAACAGCACTTACCTTCTGGCCCATGCAGCAACTTCAGCCTGGTCCACCGCTCGGAAACCTCCTGGTTTCCCAGAACGAGGGGTGGGGGGTGCTCCCTGTGCCACGACTAACAGTGAGTGTCGCACAGGTGTTTAATCATTCTTTAACGTAAAATGTATTTTTTGGATTGTGGTAGTAGTTTGCCATTTTTATTTTTTTAAATGAGACACACACACACACCGTACCTTTACAACACTGTAAAAAGTCAGAGACTTGCTTATTATTTCTTACACCCGCAGCCACAAGCATGGAAGCCTGACACATTTACTTTAGGGTTCTCTGATATCTGACAAAATTGTGTCCTCTTACTGTAAACACATGATCTGCACTGCTTGTGTCAGGTCTGTGACCCAAGTAATGTGGAAGGGGGTATATATTCCAGAAGGTGGGACAGCTCTGAAAGTGTTCTACCCTCCTGGTAGGTGTGGCTATAACACAAGCATAACTTGCTTAACCAACTTCTTCATGACTCCTGGAGAAGAATTTTATAGGGAGTGCTAAAGTCTACTTTCCATATTATTCTGCAGAGGGACCATTACCCTTCATTAACTCCATTTGTTGATTTTCTCAGTGACTGGCTAAGGAGGATTTCATCTTTGGGGGCAGCCTTTTATAGCAAGGGACCTCTCTTTGGCTTTACCGGCCCTTCCTTTTCTTCTCTGTTCCCCTTTTCCCTTGCTGTTCCTCCCCCCCGGTCTGTGGGATTTAGGTCTGGGACTAGGAGTTGGACCCCTTGTCGCTATGTGTGTATATTTCTGCTGTCATATTAGCTCCCCCAATGCTTCCCACCTTGTGGATTGCGCTGTTGAGTCATGACCCTTTATCCTCCTCTTCTCCTTTTTGTTTGGCAAATGTCATCTTGCATGATTGAGGGGAGCTCTCCACGTCATTGGCTGATATCTATTGAGTTTGTGATGACATACTGCTCCATAGTTTGGATCCAGTTTGTTACTGAAGAGTCTGCGGTCTACCAGCTAAAACGCTGTGATCCAAGCATGCGGAAGCAGATTTTGTTTAGTTTTTTTTTTTTTTTTTTTGTGAAGGTACACAGGACAGAAATTGTAAGACTGTCTGCTACCCTTTACGTTGACGCCATGTCCTTTTTTGTGTTCACACAAAATGTATTCATATGAGCAACGTGCTTAGAAGTGCAGAGCCACTGGGTCCTCTAGGCTATCGTTTAGACATAATTACTTCCCATAATGTTTTTTTTCCTGCCCCTTCAAAGAGCTGACTGTAGTGTTCAAAAAGAGGGTTTCCTTTCTGATAAATAGAGTACTTTATGAGGTGGCATCCAGGTGTCTTTAAGTTAATGCTCCAATTGGAAGGTTTTAGGCTCTCCTGGGTATAGTCAGTTAGGACATCTAAATCCGGCATTTTCCATTGGGCAAAACATTGTATAAGGTATATAGCTCCTAGTCAACATTAGGGACTGTCCCTTCTGTCCTTCTCAGCAGTGCTTTCCCATTAAAGGGTCTGTTTGGGCAAAAATAATAAACAGATACTGCCTACTAATCTTGTGCATCTGATTGTCTCTATTGCAGCATTTAGAAACTTGCTACTGATGGAGCTCCAGACTGCACCATCCCCGCTTACAGCCATGGCCTGTGGCCTCCTCTCTATTTTTCCTATTCTAAGTATGCAGCACGTCCTGCTCCAGATAGTATTCATAACAGCTGGGTTTACCTCCAAAAGAGGGCACTTTACTGCAGAGATGGCAAGAAAGAGGCCCCTCCCGGTCCATATATACCCGGGACCTCCCACTAATTCCCCAGATTCTTCTCTGCAGTGGGCTGCGAAGGTCAAGATGATGGCTTCTCTTCTTGCAGGTGAGCTGGGCTTACAGCCCATGACCCTGTAGGACTATTCCCACCCGTTCCACCTTTTATTCTGCCTCCCAACTTTGGCTGCGTGGTCTGGTGATCGTAAGCAGAACCTATTATTGGTGCTTTGTCAGGAGCTTGCTCCTACCGCAAATCCCCCACCAAAGGGTAGGCGGTCCAGGTTTGGTGAACCTGAATTGGGATGCCCCGTCCGCTATGTGCCCTCCCCAGCAAAACTTGGGTGTCATTATGGGCATCCATCTCCCCCTTCTCCCGCTATCCCAGTTCGTCGGGGGGGGGGGTCATCGGGGGGCCTGTTTGTCGCTGATTGGCTGCGGGGAGGCTGTGTCTCAGCCTGTCCCCGCGCTTCCTGGAGGGGGCGTGGCTTAACCGTCGGCTGCCCGCCCCTCCAGGATCCTTCCTGCGCCTTTTGGATCCCCGACTGGCTCATCGCTGCTCCCTCCGTGGTCTGTGAGTGCCCCTGCGGGCTGTGTGTTTTTAATTATCACTTTATTGCATTCTCATGGGTGTATTTTTTTTATGTCTTACAGGCGGGAAAACTGCTTTAGAGGTTTCTCCCGGTCCTGTCCCCTCTATTAGTTCCCTGTAACTTTATTAGAGGCCTAAGTGGTTAAATCCTCCCACTATCCCAGTGGACATTTGGGGCATCCCGGGTAGCTGTATAGCATAATTCCCATTGGCTTGTTGTGCTACTGAAATCACCATATCCATGCCCCACACGCCCGGCTGTGTGTGGCGTGTGGGGCATCCCCTGTTAGTGATGATGTGCGGGTCTGTGCACCCTGGGCCCAGCAGGCGCTTGCGCGGCACTCTGGGCTGCCTGTGTCCGGGTCTGCGCCCACCATGTCCTCTCCCACACCCCCTTGCTTAATTATGACTCCCAGTGAGATCAATACTAGTGGGGAGTCTCAGCCTGATGTGTCTTCCAGGCTGGCCAATATTGAGAGATTGATTGGTAGCTCTGCGGCCCGTAAGGCCCCAGCTAAAAGACGGCACGTGGGGTCTGCTGCGTCAGCCTTTCCTTTTGGAGACTGAAGATTTCCTTGATTTATCCGCTTGAGGAGGGGGAATTATTCTCCGATTCAGAATTTTCTGATGATCAGCATTACCTTGGCGCTGATGCCGGCTCAGAGCATTGGGATGCTGATGACACCCATAGACTTTTGACTCAAATCTTTGAAGTGCTTTCCATTTCCCTCCCTGCTGCGGCACCCAAGCAACGGGGGGGGGGGGGGGGAATTGCTTGGTACTGCAAAGCCACTTTTGGAATTTCCAGAACAGGCACATTTCAATAATCTAGTTCTCAAAGAATGGGAGCGGCCTAGCCGGCTTCCTGGTATCCCTAAGGGATGGGATAAAAGGTACCCTTTTCCCTCGGATGTGATTAAATGTTGGTCAACTCCCCGGAAGTGGATGCCCCTGTTTTGGAGTTGTCTAACACTTCTGTGGTGCATTCCCCTGATTCCACTACCTTGAAGGATAGTGAGGACCGGTGTATTGACCAGCTGGCTTCCCATGCCTTTGCCTGTGCAGGATCGGCCCTGCGCCTGGTCTGTGCTTCTGCTATTACTGCAGTGGCCATTCGGTCTCTGGTCAAGGGCCTTTTGGAAGGCTCTCCTGATGATCCTTCTAGTGCCGAATTTAGAGTCTTATCACAATGTGAGATGTTTATCGCTTATATTCTTTCTGCCTTAGATGACACCATTAGGATTTGTAGCAGGACCTTGGCTCTGGTTGTTTCTATTCGCCGCTCGGTCTGGCTGCGCCAGTGGGCAGCTGACAATGCTGCTAAGAAGGCTCTCACAGGGCTACCCTTTAAGGGGCTGCGCCTTTTTGGTGACCGTTTGGACCTTTTTGCAAAGAGAGGCAAGTTGCCCCAACGCAAAAAACAGCTGCGGCCCGTTCAGGGTCCTTTACTCCCTCCTTTCGTGGATCCAGGTGACGGAGGGGGGTTTCCTTTGCGGGGCACAGGGGAGACTTCTGGGGCAGGGGCAGAGGCCGTGCCCGTCCCGGATCCTCCTGGGGATCCAAGCCCAAATCTGTCATCAAGCCCGCTCAGCCATGAAGGGGTGCCCTCACCCTTACGGGTGGGGGGACGGCTGCGGCTCTTCGCTCATGTCTGGGGGCAACGGGTCTCAGACAGGTGGATTCTGGAGGTTGTGTCCTCCGGCTACAAGCTAGAGTTCGCTGCATGGCCCCCTCCAAGATTCCTCAGGTCTCTGATTCCTCTAGACCCCCTAGCAGCTCAGGGTCTGTTTCTGGCTGTACAGAGCCTATTGGATATGGGGGTCATCCGTCCGGGGGAGAGAGGTCAAGGTTGTTATTCCAATCTCTTCACAGTACCCAAAAGGGATGGTTCCATCAGGCCCATCCTGGACTTAAAGCTTCTCAACAAGTTTATCAGAACCAGACGCTTTCACATGGAGGCCCTGCGCTCCGCGATCAGCTTTTTGCGCCCGGGGGACTTCATGACTTCCATAGACATCCAGGATGCTTACCTTCATGTGCCAGTCTTCCCAGGGCATCAGCGGTTCCTCAGGTGCGCCGTGGAGGACCAGCACTACCAATTTGTGGCACTTCCCTTTGGTCTCACCTCAGCCCCCAGAGTGTTCACCAGAGCCGGGGGCATTCGCTTTCTCCCTTATCTGGATGACCTTCTCATTACATCTCATTCTCTCCAGCAGGCAGATTTGGATACCCAGACGGTGGTAACTGCCCTGGAAACGTTCGGATGGGTGATCAATTATCCCAAGTCCTCCCTCTCTGTCCCGGGTGACCCCCTTCCTGGGCATGAATCTGGATACAATTCAGGCCAGGATTTTTCTTCCTCTTCCTTCAAGCTCTGGTTCATTTCCTGCTGTCCAGTCCTCGTCCTACCATCAGGCAAGGGATGCATTTGGTGGGACAGATGGTGGCCTGCTTCGAGGCAGTCAGTCCCTTACACTCAATTTCACATGAGACCCCTTCAGCTCCATCTCCTTTCAGCCTGGGACAAGTGTCCCCTGTCTCTGGATCAGGCCTTTGTTCTCTCTCCTCTGGTCCGGCGGTCCCTCCTGTGGTGGCTGGACTCGAGGAATCTTCTGGGGGGCAGATAATTTCTGACACCATGTTGGGAGACGGTCACTACGGATGCCAGTCTGTCAGGTTGGGGGGGGCTACTGGAGAGCCCTCCAATTCCAGGGGCTGTGGGGCCCTCAGGAGGCTCATGCTCCTATCAACGTCCTGGAGCTGAGGGCGGTTCGGTTGGTGCTGGCGCAGTTGACTCCTCACCTTCAGGGCTGGCCGGTACAGGTTCGCTCTGACAACCAGACATCGGTCACTTATATCAATCATCAGGGAGCAAGAGTGCCCTCAAGGAGGTGTCGTTGATTCTGTCCTGGGCCGAGGACAATGTCCCGTGCATCTCAGCAGTTTATATTCTGGGAGCAGAGAATCTGGAGGTGGATTCCCTGAGCAGGGGGACCTCTCGCTGGGGGGAATGGTCCCTCAACAGCGAGGTCTTCCTATCCCTTTGTCACCGTTGGGGGATGCCGGGCATGGATCTGTTTGCTTCTCACCACAATCACAAGCTGCCAGCATTTGTTCTCCTGTCCCAGGACGCTCTGGCGGTGGATGCTTTGTCTCTGTCCTGGCAGGGACTCAGTCTCCTGTACCTCTTCCCTCCGTTTCCTCTGCTGAGCAAGGTTCTGCGCAAGTTGGTTCAGGAGAGGGTGCCAGCCATTCCGGTGGCCCCCAGGTGGCCAAGACAGGTGTGGTTCGCAGACGTCGTGCAGCTGGCAGTGGATCAGTACGCTCTACCCTTGGTTCCGGACCTTCTCACTCAAGGAGGGCTCTGTTATCCCAATTTACAAACGCTGGCTTTGACGGCCTGGCTGCTGAAACCTCCATCCTAAAGGAGAAAGGACTGTCTGATTCGGTTGTCCATACTGGCGGACCTACATTGACTGGTGTGAGTCTAGGGCCTTTCCCTGTCGTGTGTTCTCCATTCCTAGGATCCTGGAGTTCCTTCAACATGGTTTGGGTATGGGTTTTCAGCTCAGCACTTTGAAGGGTCACGTGTCTGCCTTGGCGGTTTTCTTCCAGAGGTCCTTCGCTCTACATCCTCTGGTCAAGACTTTCTTCCAGGGGGTCGCTCATGTGCGCCCTCCCTGCAAACCCATGGTACCGGTCTGGGATTTGAATTTGGTATTGTCTGTCCTTCAGGGTCCTCCATTTGAGCCTGTGCATGAGGCTGCCTTGTCTATCTTTACCCTGAAGGTTGCCTTTTTGGTGGCTATCACCTCTGTCCGGCATGTTTCTGAGTTGGCGGCTCTGTCTATTCAGGCCCCCTACTTTGAGAGACACCAGGACAAGGTGGTTTTCTGCTTTAAACCAGACTTCTTGCCTAAGGTTGTTTCCGCCTTCCATCTCAATCAGGACATTGTGCTTCCTTCTTTGTGCCCTAATCCTGGTAATTCCAAGGAAAGGGCATTGCATTCTCTGGATGTTTTCCGGAATTTGAAATTCTACCTGGTGGCTACTGCGCCTTTCAGTAAGACGGACGCCTTGTTTGTGGTTCCCTCGGGTCCCAAGAAGGGTTTGGCTCCTGCTAAGTCTACTATTAGCAAATGGATTTGTCAGGCTATTTAATTATGATTCCCAGTGAGATCAATACTAGTGGGGAGTCTCAGCCTGATGTGTCTTCCAGGCTGGCCAATATTGAGAGATTGATTGCTAGCTTGTTGAGGTAAACCCACCTGTTATGAATACTATCTGGAGCAGGACGTGCTGCATACTTATAATACAAATTCTACAAGGCGAGTAATCACAGAATTGTATTTTTATCAATCACTGTGGCTGGCCACACCCCCTCTATTAATTTCAGTAGAGTGCTGTGGGCTGGTATGCCCCCCTCCATTGTAGTAAATGACTGACGCAAGGGGACAAACTCTCGGCTTCGGCCCGCGGGACATTGGGGGGTGGAGGGGGAAGTTCGCTGATGCCGGTAAGTTTCAAACTACTGGTACTTGGTGAATTTGCTGCATGGAACTATGGTTAGCTGTTTAATACTTTTGCCCAGACGCACAACATTCAAAGTGCAGCACATCTTTTTGATATATTTCATCTCTAGCATGGCTAATATTCATTGGGAAATGCGTAACGAATAGGTGTGAACATCAGCAAAACCTAAAGGTTAAAAAGGCGGTTTGTACGGGTGGTTCAGTGCATTCTTTTTTGTGCATTCGTGCAGTGAAACTAGTGCATTATTGGAACGTACAACAAAAGTCATAACTCTTAAACTGAAATCAATAGCAGAGCATAATAAAATGTATACAAGTTAAGTTTTGACTAAGCAACCATTGCAACCATTGTAAACGTCCAATTTAGTCCCTCCGTGGGGTGGGGCAAGCTAGTTTAGGATTCCCCTCCACACATATCCACCTTGCAAACCTGATACCAGGCAGATCTTCTTATCTACTTTTTCATTCACTGCCGCCATCCAGTTGGACGTGTTGCAGGACTGCTCGGTATCAGGCTTGCGTGCCATCAGAGGGGCGACCCAAGTCCAGATGCGCCAAGAGCAGAGTCTGTAAATGTCACCAAATCACTTGTGCTTTGGGTGCAGTTTCAAGGTGCATTCAAAGTGACCCTACAGTCAAATAGAACTAGAGGGTCACTAGGCGGGGGTGCAGTTAAGAGATGCCTCGCTCCACATACCCCAGCAGGAGGCCCCCCACCCCCATTAAGATATTGCAGAGCATCCCCAACCCCCCCCCCCCCCCCCCGCTTAGTTCAGGGACCCTGCAAGACTTATTTGCAACAGAGGCAAAGGTGGGAATTTATATATCTATATATATTATTTTTATATATAGGTTACTAAATGACAATGGAATCTGGTGCAGAGACTCAGCAGAGTGGAGATGCGGCTGTTACGGAAGCAGATGCCCAACAGATGACTATACAGACCCAACCGCAGATTGCCACATTAGCACAGGTAAACGTGAGGGATCATACTGCAGAGTAACATAGAAACCCCTGTCCTTTTACTTGTTTAATACTCCATCCTTGCCCAAAACATTGTTGGCAGCCAATGAGAATGCTTGAGGGTGTTGCAATATTAAAGTAGACATAAAAGGCTAATTACTATCACAATTTGAAAAGCATAACAAATCCACCTTATCCTGGCTATTTGATTGGTTCCTTAATGGGATTGGGGCATTGTATTCTGAGCTTCTGTGACTCCTGGGCTGCTGGGTGACTGCAGCAGCCCTGGAATTTGATGGGAGTTTTGTGTGTGATCTGCATATTATTGCCCTTACTGTACTTTTAGCTTCATGGGCAGCAGGGTATATGGACCCCAATTGTTTTAATGACATCCAAACCCCCTCTAAGGTAACGCAATTCTTTTTTATTTTTGTGTTTTTTAAGACTAGGTCCCTAAATCTCATGCATATCTGCTTCCCTGGTTTCTACTGAAATCTGTGTATTTGTAATGTATGTTTATATATTCTGCCTCTGTTGTAAGGTTTCCATGGCAGCAGCACATGCTACTTCATCACCCCCCACAGTGACTTTGGTTCAGCTTCCCAATGGACAGACCGTTCAAGTACATGGGGTTATTCAAGCCGCACAGCCATCTGTCATCCAGTCTCCACAAGTGCAGACAGTACAAGTGAGTGATTTTAATATGTCAGCCTTTATTTTTTTCTTCTTCCGATGATCCAATATTAATGGTTTATTTGAGTGTTGCTTTTATATGCCTTTTGTTAAAACTGAATGCCCCATGTTAAGTGGTAAGTAACATGTACAAATATAAAAGAGCAGTCATTTACTTGACAATTACATCCTATTTAAATATTGTGCCCAGACCTGCAGGATAGTTTGGCTTGACTTTGGAAGGTCCTTACCAAATTGATAATCTTGCTTTGGAGGTCAGTTTGGCACATAATGCAGCTAAACCTGACTAGGACAACTTGTGTCAGACTGATCGGATTAGGGCATAAGACTCCCTGCTTACCTGTCACCTGCTGTAGATGATCACACTCCCGCATCCCTGGCTTGTTTCTTTCTTTTAATGGAAGGAAGAAGAATCAAGGGTGATGGGTTCTATATTCTTAGTATACAGTCGTCCTGCTCCAGATATAGTACTTACATTTGGGTTATCCTCTGCCAGATGGCGCTGCACTGCAGAGACATGCAAAACAGGCTCCTCCCGGCCCCTCAAATACCTGGGGACTTCCCACAAATCCCCAGATTTCTCTGCAGTGCTGACTGCGAAGACATGAAGTATCACTCTCTCGCAGGTAAGCAGGGCTATTAAAGCCTGCAGCCCTGTTGGACTATTCCCACCCATCCTCGTTGTGTTGTGCCTCCCAGCCTGGGCTGCGCTGGTCGGGTGAAGGCAGGCAGCACCACGGTGTAGGCTGATGGTGAGCCTCTATGGGATGCCCCTCCCGCATTACTGCCCCTTGCCCCGTGTAGAGGTGGGCCCTGTACCAAGGGCCGCCATCCCCTCTCGTTCCCCCCCGTAGTCGGGGGGGAAAGAAAGGGGGGGAGGTGTGCCTGTGTGGTCTGTATTGGATCCTTGCACGTATACGGCCTTTGTCTGTCTTTGGACTCTTATAGATATGGTGTCAGCCGCCGAGCCCTTTTTATGTATTTTACTTGCATGACTGCCACCGCCGCACACGCTTCTTTCCTTAGTTGAGGGTTCAGCGCCCGGCGGCGTTACCTCAGACACCTCCGTGTCCTCATTGGCTGTTGTTGGACTTCGCGCTCTTCGGGAGGGCGGGGTCTGTTTTGGCGCGCTCCGCGTCATGGAACGCTCTGCCCGCCCCTCGAGGTACACGGCGCCATTTTGTCCGCGCGCGACGCGTGGGTTGCTCCTGCTTACCGTGGTACTGTAAGTTCCCTTGCGGGCGGCTTATTCTCATTATAGTTTTCTTGGTTCTGACACCATTTTCTTCTCTTTGTGTCTTTCAGACCGGTAAACACCATTGGCTTCTCCCGGCCTGGTGTAATTATAGCGGGCCTTGTAAAATTCTCCCACTTCCCTAGCAGGTCTTTGGGGCATCCAGGGTTGCTTATAGTGTAAATCCCTACTGGCATATTGTGCCTTAAATAATCACCATATGGAGGCATCTCAGAATTATGTGACCTGGGTCCCTCTGGGACAAGACCGACTGTGTATAGCGTGTGGACAACCCCATGCTGATGCTGACAGGGCACGGGTCTGCGGACCCTGTGCCGAGCAAGCAGTGGCTCTGCAATCAGGCCTGCCAGTGGCTGCACCTATTTCCCCATGCTTAAATCTCACTCCTGCTGAGTCGCTTACAGAGGGGGATTTGCAGCCTGTTGCGTCTTCCAGACTGCCTATGGCTGAACAGATCATTGCGAGGTTGTCAGAGCGCAAGGGCCCTGGTAAGAAGCGGCACTTGGCGTCTCCTGTTTCTGTTTTCCCTATGGGAACTGAGGAGTTTTCTACTCTCGTGTGACTATTCCCCTTCTGATGAAGGAGAGCTATTCTCTGACTCATGCTCATCTGATGAGAAGCCGAGGAGTCATGACGATTCTGGCCCTGAATACTGGCCCAGTATGACATTGACGATTTGTTGATTAAGGTCTTTAAGGCTCTGTCTATCTCTCTCCCTGGTGAAGCTTCCAAGCCGAGAGGGGAGCGTTTCCATACAGCAACAGCACGTTTGGAATTCCTAGAACAGGCTCAATTCCATGCTCTTGTTCTCAAGGAATGGGAATCCCCCAGTAAACTTTCAGGGGTCCCAGGGGACTGGGATAGGAAATACCCCTTTCCCCCTGAGGTGGTTAATTGCTGGTCATCCCCCCCTGTGGTGGATGCCCCGCTCATAGGGGTTCCTAACCCCCCCCTTTATTACAGCCCCTGCTCATAATACCCTTCGGGATGCTGAGGACCGGCACATTGAGCTGCTGGCCTCCCACGCCTTTTCTTGTGCAGGGACGGCGTTGCGCCCGGTCTGTGCCGCGGCTATTACTGCAGTGGCCACTAGAACCCTCGTCAGAAAGATGCTTGATCATCACTCTGATAATCTTCCCTGGGAGGTGTTTAATGCACTCTCCAGCTGTGATCTGTTTGTAAAATTTATCCTATTAGCGTTGGACGACACCATTAGAATGTGTGCAAGAACTTCTGCCCTTGCGGTGGCTATACGTCGATTGGTTTGGCTGCGACAGTGGGGTGCTGACGATGCTACTAAAAAGACTCTTACTGGGCTTCCCTTTAGAGGGCTACGCTTGTTTGGGGCCCGTCTAGACCTGTTTGGTAAAAAGGGTAAGTCACCCCAACGCAGGCGGCCGTCTAGGCCCCTACTTCCCCCTACCTTAGTGTTAAACAAGAACCAGGGGTGACCTTCGTGGGGGCTCGCGCAGACTCCGGCCCCGGGAGCAGCAGACAACGCTCTGGCCTCTCCGGCGGGGCTAAGCCTAAATCTTCCACCAATCCCCCTCAAGCGTGATGGGGCGCCCTCACCCGTCTGGGTGAGGGGATGGCTGCGGCACTTTGCTCTTGTCAGGAGGCTTTACGCCTCATACTGGTGGATTCAGGAGGTTGTGTCCTCCGGATACAAGATAGAGTTTGCTGCGATGCCTTCCCCAGGTTTATCAGGTCCCAGGTACTCCTGGTCCCTGCCGCTGTTCAGTTGCTGGCACAGGCCATGCAAGGCCTGCGAGGTCTGAGGATCTCTTGAAGATTGCCCTTAACAGGCAGAGGCAGGGGCCGCTACACCAACCTTTCCACAGTCCCCAAAAAGGATGGGTCAGGCTGGCCCATTCTGGATTCACAGCAATTCTCCAATTACAGGCAGTTTCTGCATGGAAACTCTGAGATGGGCCATCAGTGCCTTGCGCCCAGGGGGCTTCTTGCCATCTGTGGAGCTCTAAGATGCTTATGCTCACATCCCTGTTCCTTCAGGACACCAAGGCTCTTCAGGTTCGTGTTGGAAGTCCAACACTGCTAATTTGTGGCCTTGTTATCTGGCCTCTCTTCAGCTCCCAGAGTGCTCACCCAGGTGCTGACGGGGGTGATGGCTCTGATGAGACCAAGGGGCGCCCGCACGATGACCTACCTGGACGTCCTTTTTCACTTCCCAGTCTCTACGTCAGGCTAAGTTGGATACCCGGCTGGTGGTGTCCATTGGGAGTCATTTGGATGGGTGATCATTCACCCCAAGTCCTCATTGTCCCCTTAATTGGTAACTCCATTACTAGGAATGAATCTGGATTAGGTTCAAACGAGAATCTTCCCTTCTCAGCAATAAAGTGGACAATCTGGTCACATGGGCTCAGTCCCTCATTGCTGTCCCGGTCCCTTCACCAGGCAGGGATGCAGCCGGTGGGCCCGTTGGTGGCTTGCTCGGAAGAGGTCCCTTATGTTCAGTTCCCCTTGGGCCCTTCTGCGACTTCTATTGTTAATACAGGACAGGGAGGTCTGTCTTGGAGTGGATGAACTCAAGGAACCTGTCTGGAGGCAGTTCCTTCTTGCCCCTTCCTGGAAATGGTCACCATGGATGCCAATCTATCAGGTTGAAGGGGGGGGGGGGTTTCTTCTGAAACTCATGTAATTCTGGGGGAGGTGGGGCCCTTAGAAGGTCCTTACGCCTATTGATGTTTGAAACAGTGAGAGTTTTCAGTTGGTTCTGTCTCGCTTGACTACTTCTCTTCTGGGCCTGCCAGTTGGGGGCGCTCGCTCTGTCTGACGACAGTGTCCTACATTAATCATTGGGAGGGGCCTGGAGCTGGAGGTCCCTCCAGGAAGTGTGTATGATCCTAATCTGGGTGGAGACAATGTTCCCTACATATCAGTGATATTCGCTCCGGTGGGAGTCCCTCTGCGACAGGATGTCCTAATCCCTGTGTCACTATGGGGTCCAACCAGTTGTGGATCTGTTTGTGTCCCGTCACTATCACAAGCTCTCGGCCCTTGTTTCCCTGTCCCAGGATCCTCTGGCAGTGGTCCAGGTGCCTTAGTAACGTCATGGCTGGACGTTCGGTTCTGTATGTCTTTTCTCCATTCCCCCTGCTAGGCAGGGTTCTGCGCAAGATTGCTCTGGTAAGGGGACCAGTGATTCTGGTGGCCCCCAGGTGCCCTAGTAGAGTGTGGTTTGCAGACATGGTACCGAGGGCAGTAGTTTCTGTACGTTTGCCAGGAGTGCCAGCTCTGCTCACTCAGGGCCCCTTTACGTCACCCCAATCTACAGACTCTGGCCTAGTCGGCCTGACTGCTGAAACATCCATCTTGATGGAGACAGGCTTATCTTTCTCAGTGATTGAGACTATGGGAAGACTAGGAGCAAGCTTCTTCCTCTTCTTCTTCCATCTGTTATAGGGTATGGCATACCGATATTGATTGGTGTGAGTCTAGGTCTCTTCCCTGTTGGGCGTTCTCGGTTCCCAGGGTTCTAGAGTTGTTTCAGCATGAGTTGGAGTTGGTTCTCCAAATCAGTACTCTGATGGGTCAGGTTCTGCCCTGCCCACCTTGCTTTAGTAGTCTCTTGTTCAGTCTTCCTTGGTTAAGACTTCTTTCAGGGGGTACTCATGTGCGTCCCCCATGTAATCCTATGGTCCCTGCTGGGATTTGAATTTGATTCTGTCTGCTTGCAGGGTTTTTTCCCTTTGGTCCTATTCAGGATGCTGTCTGGCTGTTCTTACCCTCAAGGTTGTCCTTCTGTGACTGTTACCTTGGTCAGACGTGTGTTGGCGGGCGGCTCTGTCTACCTAGCCCCCATTCTTTGAGATACACCAGGATAAGGTGGTGTTCCGCCTGAAGCCGGACTCTCTGCATCAGGTGGTGTCTTATGTTCATTGATTCGAGATATTGTTCTTCCTGCTGTGCCTTATTCCTAGCAACGCTGAGGAAAGGGTTCTGCGTTCCTTAAACAGGTGTTGGAAGTTTTTTCCTTGGTAGTCACTGTGTCCTTTAGGAGAACTGATGTTCCTTTGGGCCTATGGTCACTACATTCTGAATGTGCCCGTTCTCGTCTGCTCTCGGGGAGTTGGGCGGGTTTGGCCCTGGTTGTTACTTGTATGGATGTTCCTTCTGGTCCTAGGAAGGGTTTTTTGGCTTCTGCCAAGTCTACTGTTAGCGATTGGATTCGTCAGGCTGTTACTCAGGCCTATTCCAACAAGGGGAAGAATCTTCCTTTTCGCTTTGACTCTTATTTTACTCGTGCTTTGGTGCCTCTTGGGCTTTTCAGCACCAGGCTTCTGTTGAACTGGTTAACTAGGCCGCTGTTTGGTCTTCTGATTCATACCTTTTTCAAAGTTTTACAAGGTTGATGTTTGGGCCTCAGCTCATGCTGTCCTGGCCGCATGGTTATGCAGGTGACAGTGGTTTTAACTGTCTGCTGTTGCCTTTTTTGTTGGGGATCCCACCCTACTTTATGGACACTGCTATTGGATGTCCCAAGTGTAAGTACTATATCTGGAGCAGGACGGACGGTATACTAAGAATAATACAATTCTGTGAAATACTCACCTGTAGAATTGATATTATTTGTATACAGTACGTCCTGCTCCACCCCACCCTGGTTTTTGCATTTTTCTGGATCCCCTGTATGGTGATTTTTACCAGTGTTATAGTTACCAGTTTCGATGATTAATTCTCCCGGCTTCTTGTTCACTGCTTTTCAATGCTGGGGATTTGTGGGAGGTCCCCGGGTATTTGAGGGCCGGGAGGAGCCTGTTTTTCATGTCTCTGCAGTGCAGCGCCATCTGGCGGAGGATAACCCAAGTGTAAGTACTATATCTGGAGCAGGACGTACTGTATACAAATAATATCAATTCTACAGGTGAGTATTTCACAGAATTGTATTTTCCCTGATGCATTCAAACCCGTCACCCCTGGTTTTTATTCGTATCAGAAGAAAACCACAGGCTTGGCAGGAGTTTTATTTAGTTTGTTTAGTTACCCCTCCTCTAATAAGCCGATCTGTTTATATGAGTTTTTAATGTTCCACAATTTTATGATACACCTCCTTTAAGTTAACCCTTTGTTAGAATGTCCAATTAGTAGGTGTGTTATACAGATAAGCATGTTTATCTAATCAAATTGGTTGGCAAAATGTTTATAGCCTTTATTGTCTTTATGATCAGATTTCCACAATTGCGGAGAGTGAAGACTCTCAAGAATCTGTGGACAGTGTTACAGATTCTCAGAAACGCAGAGAGATTTTGTCAAGACGGCCCTCATACAGGTAGGCAGCAACTTGCTCATATTTTTCCTCGTTTTTATTTTGGACAGATCATCTGGAGCTGAGGGGCCATGCAGCCTATGGCAAAGAAAGAAAAAGGAAATATATTATTGTTACAATTACTAGCAGAGATTTTGGGCTTTCAGAGGACCTAATCCCCGGTTTCACGCCAGCTCCGCTTCTCTCTGTTGTTCAGTGTTCTCTGTTTTTTCCTCTTGTTCAGTGTTCTTGTACTGTCCAACTGCAGGGACCCTTCTGTCCCTCCCCTACGTCTGAGCTCAGACATTTCACACTGCTGCAATTGTGTCCGCTCAGTATGACTCCGGGAACAGGGACACTAAACTAACCTAATTCACCCTCATAATAATCTTGCGCCTTGCAATTGGAACCACTGCGCACACATGCACCAACTGAAGGGGCATCTCAAATTAAGATGCCCCAGGGTGAATACAATTTTGATTGTAGGTCTGCTTTTAATATAAAAAAATGCATTGCTATACACTATATTTTCTTAAATTAAAAACTCAAAATAAGAATGGTTGGGTGTGTTTAAGGATCTCTTCCTTAATGTGGAGGATGCAAATGGAGTTGAGGCTTTCTACTCTATGCTGTTTCTGCTCTCGTGGGTCCTGCCTTTACTTTTGTCCTACCTTGTCTCTGCATTGCTTTGGGACGTACTAATGGTAAAGAATAAGACAGAATCCTCTGCTGACTGAAGAGAATAAAGGGGATTTTACACTTTACCTGTCAGTTTCAGAAAAAGAATTATGCGCCAATTTTGTTCACATGAGACCTAGATTCCAGATTGCATCTTCAATTTTACTCTCACATTCCACTCCAGGGCGTCACCAAGTCAGCTACGAATAGGCTATCTCTCAGCCAAAGGAGGGACTGCAACATAAAAAGGGTTGGTCTCTCCCGGCCTACATTTACTTCCGGCTGCCCCCCTGCAAAGTGTATACACAGATTTATTTTCTGTGTCTCCTTTTATTTTAATTTTGAAATTCTTTCAGGAAGCATGGACTTAAAAGGAGCATTATTGTGAAAAATGGCCTAATAATAAAAATCCAAATAAATATGCTGATTGGGAGTGGAGGGGTCACTTATACCCACTGGCATCAGGAAATATCCAACCAGGCTTGTAATCACGGGTGACAGGCTCTGTCATCACCCCTCATTGACTAAACCTATCACCCCTGAAATGTTATTCCTACCAGGAGAGAATAAACCACAAACTTGGTGGGAGTTTTGTTCAGTTCAATTGTATAAGTGACCCGTCCTCTCTTTAGCTGAGGTGATTATATGAATTTTTAATATTACAGTTTTGCGATTATCCTGTCTGTCTTCCAGGCCCTTATGTCCCAGCTGATCTAGGAAGGACCCATTACTTATGACTCCTGGAGTGTGTTAAACCGTTAGCGTCGGGTCAGGGTAGGGGGTAAGCGCCATGGTCCTCAGGTTCTACGGGGTGTCCCTCTCTTTTGTGGGTAAGTGACATCCCAAGGGCTGACAGATCCCTCCTAAGGAACACCCAGCTGCAGGCTTGTCTGGTGGTCTGCGAGGTGGACCTTGGGACAATGGTTCCCCCCCAATCTGCCTTTTTCCTTTCTATTATTTTTCTGTGGGAGAGCATTTATTCTAAGTATACAGCACGTCCTGTTCCAGAAGATATTCCTTACACTTGGATATACTCCAGTAGATGGCGCTGGACTGCAGAGACAGAAAAGAGGCTCCTCCCGGCCCCATATATACCCGGGACCTCCCACAAAATCCCCAGTTCTTCTCTGCAGTCCTGGCTGCGATGACTAGAAGATGGCTCTCTCTACTCGCAGTTGAGCTGGGCTATTAGCCTGCGGCCCTCTAGGACTATTCCCACCCGTTTCCTTCTACTGCCTCCCAGCTCAGGCTGGGTAGGCGGTATAGGCCCATGGTGAGCCTTATGGGATGCCCCTCCCGCATTTATTGCCCCTCGCCCCCTGTCCCCCACAGTTGGCTCCCTTTAGGCTGGCTGTTGCTTCCCCCTAACTCTCCCTTGTAGTTCTCGGAGGGGGGGGGGGGGGGGGGGGGTGCATGTCTTGCTATATATATTGTGTGTTGTGTTCAATCCCTGTTGAATTGCTTGCACTGGTTTCTTTAGTCGCCGCCGACCGCAGTACAAACGCTGCGCCATCTTTGACTGGTCTTGTCAGGTGGACACGTTTTCACGCTCTTCGGGGGGTGGGCCTTGCGGATGGCGCGTTTTGCATCACTGTCTCAGCGGCCCTCGAGGTATATGCGGGCGCCATTTTAATTCTCTGCTGTGTGTGCCTGGGATCTTTTGCTTATGTCTTGCAGGCAGGTCAAACTTTGTGGTTTCTCCCGGCCCTATCCCCTCTATTTAGTGTTAACTCTTATTGGAGGGCTATTACATTCCATTACTCCCACTTCCCCAGCGGGTTATTGGGGCATCCCGGGTTGCTTTTATTAGCGTCAATCCCTATTGGCCTGTTGTGCCATGATAATTACCATATGGAGGCTTCTCAGGATAATGTGCTCGGGGTTCCTTCGGGACAAGCCCGGCTGCGTGTGGCGTGTGGGGTAACCCCTATAAGTGATGATGTCAGGGTGTGTGTACCCTGCGCCCAGCAGGTACTTGCCCTGCAGTCTGGTTTACCTGCGGCTGGGTCTAGTGCTGTGCCCCCTCTGGCTTCACCTACCCCCCCATGCTTACACCTGACTCCCAGTGAGGTGCATACCAGTGGGGAGTCTCAACCTGATTTGGCTACCAGGGTGGCCAGCATTGAAAGGCGTATAGCTGGTTCTGGTCCGTGTAAGGCTCCTGCTAAGCGGCGGCATCTGGCACCCGGTGTTACTCTCTTTCCTATGGAAGCTGAGGAGTTTTTTGATGTTACTGGTTATACCCCTCTGGAAGAAGGGGAATTATCCTCAGCCTAGGGGTTATGCTGAGTCTGGATCTCACCCATGGACTTCAGATGATACTGACAGACTTTTGGCTCAAATTTTTGAAGTACTCTGTATCTCTCCTCCTGCCGTGGCCACACGGCAGCAGGGGGAGCTGTTTCATACTGTTAAGCCACGTTTGGTTGCGCCAGTGGGCAGCGGACAATGCTGCCAAAAAGGCCCTCACTGGTTTTCCCTTCAAGGGGCTGTGTCTCTTTGGGGAACGTTTGGACTCGTTTGCTAAGGGTGGCAAATTACCTCAGCGTAGAAGGCAGCCCCGGTCCTTTCGGGGTTCAGGTGCCTTTTCTCCTTCCTTCAGGGGCTCCAGAATTGGACGAGGAGCTTCCTTTACTGGAGCCCATGGAAATTTTTGGGGCAGGGGTAGAGGACGTGGCCGCCCTGGCCCCCCCTGGGGTCCCAAGACTAAGTCCTCCCCCAAGCCCCCTCAGGCATGAATGGGCGCCCTCACCCATCCGGGTGGGGGGACGGTTTCTGCTCTTGGCTCACGTCTGGAGGTGTCATGTCTCAGACTGGTGGATTCAGGAGGTGGTATCCTCCGGTTATAAGATAGTTTGCAGCCTGGCCGCCCCCAAGATTCATCAAATCTCGTTTAGCCCAAAACCCCTTGTCAGCACAGTGTCTCTCCCTGGCTGTCCAAGGCCTTCTAGATCTAGGTGTCATCTGTCAGGTGCCCTTGATGAAAAGGGGCAAAGGCTATTATTCCAATCTTTTCATTGTGCCCAAAAAGGATGGGTCCATCAGACCTATCCTGGATTTAAAGCTTCTTAACAAATTTGTCAGATTCAGACACTTTCGCATGGAGAATCTGCGCTCAGCTCTGACCTTACACCTAGGGGACTTCATGACTTCTGTAGACATCAAGGATGCTTACCTCCACGTTCCTATCTTTCCAGGTCATCAGAGGTTCCTCAGGTTTACTCTGGAGGATCAGCACTACCAATTTGTGGCCTTGCCCTTCGGTCTCGGCCCCCAGGGTATTCACCAAGGTGCTAGCCTGAGTGATGGCCCTGCTGAGATCTCAGGGCATTCACATTCTCCCCTACCTGGACAACATGCTTATAGCTTCTCAATCCTTCCATCAGGCAGAGCTGGACACTCAGAGGGTGGTGTCCACACTGGAGTCTTTCGGCTGGGTGATCAATCACCCCAAATCTCCCCTGTCTCCTTCCATGGTGAAGTCTTTTCTGGGCATGATTCTGGATTCAGCTCGGGTCAAGATCTTTCTTCCTCAGCAGAAGCTGGAGGTCCTTCAAGAGAAAGTTCAGCTCCTACTGTCTTGTCCCCATCCATCCATCAGGCAGGGAATGCAGCTGGTGGGCCTGATGGTGTCCTGCTTCGAGGCGGTTCCATATGCTCAGTTCCACATGAGCCCTCTTCAGCTTCACCTTTTGTCAGTATGGGATCGGGACCCTGTGTCCCTGGATCAGGTGTTAGTCTTGTCCCCTCTGGTCAGGCGGTCTCTAGTGTGGTGGCTGGACTCAAGGAATCTGCTGGGGGAAGTGTCCCTGATACTGTCCTGGGTGGAGGAAAATGTTTCCTGCATCTCAGCTGTGTACATCCCGGGGGTGGGGAATCTGGAGGCAGACTCTCTGAGCAGGGGGACTTCTCGTTGGGAGAGTGGTCCCTCAGCAGCAGGGTGTTTCGCTCCCTGTGCCAACCCGCTGGGGTCAGCCAGATGTGGATCTGTTTGCGTCCCGTCACAATCACAAGCTTCCAGTCTTTGTCTCTCTGTCCCAGGATCCTCTGGCTTTGGCCACGGATGCCCTGGCAATGTCTTGGACGAGGTTCCTGTATGTGTTTCCCCCGTTTCCACTGCTGGGCAGGGTGCTGCGCAAGATAGTTCAGGAAGGGGTGCCAACCATCCTGGTGGCCCCCTGTTGGCCAAGAAGTGTGTGGTTCGCAGACATCGTGCAGTTGGCAGTAGATCAGTTTGCCTTGCCACGGGTTCCAGATCTGCTCACTCAGGGACACCTACGCCACCCCAATTTACAAACACTGGCTTTGACGGCCTGGCTGTTGAAACCGCCATCTTGATGGAAAAAGGGCTGCCTGCCTCGGTGGTGAATACCATGATCAGGGCTAGGAAGAGGTCCTCTTCTTCCATCTATTACAGGGTTTGGCGTACTTACATTGACTGGTGCGAGCCCCGCTCGCTTCCCTGTCGTGTGTTTTCTATTCCTAGGATTCTGAAGTTTCTCCAACATGGTTTGGATATGGGCCTTCAGCTCAGTACTCTGAAAGGCCATGTGTCTGCTTTGGCAATTTTTTTCCAAAGATCCTTTGCTCAGCATCCCCTGGTCAAGACCTTTTTCCAGGGAGTTACTCACACGCGTCCCCCACGTAAGCCTATGTTACCAGTCTGGGACTTGAACTGTCTTGTCTGCCCTGCAGGGGTCTCCCTTTGAGCCCTTGCAAGGGGCTCCTTTGTCCTTACTCACGCTTAAGGGGGTCTTTTTGGTGGCTATCACTTCTGTTAAGCGTGTTTCTGAGTTGGCGACAAGGACAAGGTGCTGTTTCGTTTTAAGCCAGATTTTCTGCCTTTCATCTCAATCAGGACATTGTTTTGCCTTCTCTGTGTCCTAATCCCAGTAACCCTAAGGAAAGGGTTTTGCATTCTTTGGACGTAGTCAGAACTCTGAAGTTCTATTTGGTGGCTACTGAATCTTTCAGGAAGACTGATGCTCTTTTTGTGCTTCCGTCTGGACCTAAGAAGGGTCTGGCTCCAGCTAAGTCCACTATCAGCAAGTGGATCTGTCAGGCTGTGATACAGGCCTACTCTGCTAAGGGGAAGGAGCCTCCCTTCCGCCTTACTGCTCATTGGTGCCTCTTGGGCTTTTCAGCACCAAGCTTCTGTTGTACAAGTTTGCAAGGCCGCTACTTGGTCTTCTGTTCATACTTTTTCAAAGTTTTACAAGGTTGATGTTAGGGCCTCAGCTGATGCTGCTTTTGGCCGCAAGGTTCTGCAGGTGGCAGTGGTTTAAACTGTCTGCTGTTACTTTTGGGGATCCCACCCTACCTTACGGATACTGCTATTGGATGTCCCAAGTGTAAGGAATATCTTCTGGAACAGGACGTGCTGTATACTTAGAATAATACAATTCTGTGATTACTCACCTGTAGAATTGGTATTATATGTATACAGCACGTCCACCCCACCCTTGTAATCATTGTCTTTAGTTACCTCTTTATGGTGATTTGTTCTTATGTTCAAATTTTCAAAAAATGGTTATAGTTCTCCCGGTCTCTTGCTAACTGCTTTTCAATACTGGGGATTTTGTGGGAGGTCCCGGGTATATATGGGGCCGGGAGGAGCCTCTTTTCTGTCTCTGCAGTCCAGCGCCATCTACTGGAGTATATCCAAGTGTAAGGAATATCTTCTGGAACAGGACGTGCTGTATACATATAATACCAATTCTACAGGTGAGTAATCACAGAATTGTATTTTTTCATTTTCTGATTGGTCAGGGGACAGTGAGTGGTCTGGGAACAGCTCCAGTGTCTTCCAGCCTGGCTAGCTGAATCCATGACTGCCGAGAGAGATTGCTCCTGCCCCCTGCCTTCTTCCAGCTTTGATCCCAGGCGCTGTCTCCGGACCACTAATGAGGAGGGGGGGAACTTCGTGACCACAGTGGATATAAGGGATTTTTACCTGCATATCCCAATCTTTTCAGGCCATCAGAGGTTTCTGTGATATTCAGTAGATGGCCTTCATTTCCAGTTCATGTGGCCATCACCCGGCCTCCATCTCACTACCCAGCATATCTGGTAGGATATTTTTTTTATTTTTTCCTTTCTTTTCTTCCTATGCTTCTTTAAAGATGAAGTTCTTATCGAGATTCTGCATGTACTTTGGTCTTAGGCCCTCGGGGATAACAGACTGACTTCACCATGACTGCGGCAACCGGGTTGGTACCTTAGCAGAGAGTGTCTTCCTCAGGGCTCATAGTTCCACCTTCTGGCCTTCTTGCTCAGGCAGAGCTGGTGGTTGATAAATAATATTGTGTGCCAGCTTAAAAAAAACAAAAAAAAAATATATATATATATATATATATATTTTATTGGTAGAGAAGGAACAAGAATCCATTCATCCTCCCAGGCTGCTGTTCCTACTGATTTTCAAATACCGGAATGCGGGGAGCAGCCGGAAATATATGTAGGCCGGGAGAGACCACACACTTAGCCTTACAGTTAAGCTGATAGTTAACCCATTCATATCTGATCAGTGAAGCCCTGGAGTGGAAGAGTAAAGAAACCAATTCTACAGGTGAGAATCACAGAATTGTATTTTTTCAGACAGTCAAGTGGTTGACAGGGTCACCACCATCTTAGCTGCATTGCCCAAGATACTCAGGTGGGGGGCAAGGGGAGGGGTGAATAGAGTTTTTCTGCCCCCTTTAAATGCGAATGACATTTGTAATGTGGACTGTTGATAACTTCAGTATTCCCAACAAAATATTGCTTATGTTTGATTTACAAATAACTAAAATGCATATATTCTTAGTATACAGTACGTCCTGCTCCAGATAAGATTCTTTACGTCTAGGTATTACTCCGCCAGATGGCGCTGGACTGCAGAGACAGCGAAATTGGCTCCTCCCGGCCCCTCCCACAAATTCCCAGATCTTCTCTGCAGTCTGGACTGCGAAGAACAAGAAGATGGCTCTCTTCTCGCAGGTGAGCGGGGCTATTAGCCTGCGGCCCTGTAGGACTATTCCCACCCGTTCCATTGTTAATTTGCCTCCCAGCCTTGGCTGCGCTGGTTCGGGTGAAGGTAGACAGCACCACTGTCAGGCGCTTAGGAGTGCTGCTCCACCGCTATCCCCCACCAAAGGGTAGGCGGTATAGGCACTTGGTGAGCCTTTATGGGATGCCCCTCCCGCACTATTGCCCCTTGCCCTTATCTATTGGTGGGCCCTACGTTAGGTGGCCGCTGCCCTCCCTCGCTCTCCCTTGTAGTTCTCGGGAGGGGGGGGGGTGAGTGTGTGTTTCTGTACATTCACTTTTGTATGGTGTGCTTGGTTTCCCTTTAATCCTGTCACCGCCCAGCTTTGGTTGCACTGGTTGTTTTTTGAATATGCCGGCGCGCGCGCTTGTACGGCGTTCTTCGGTCGGCGGGGACATTACCTCAGGCGCTGCTGCGCCATCATTGGTTGATTTTGTCACGTATGCGGCTTCGCGCTCTTCGGGGGGGCGGGCCCTGCGGATGGCGCGTTCCGCATCACTGTGTCCGCGGCCTCGAGGTATACTCGGCGCCATTTTGCTTCCTTGTGCTGCGTGGCTGGCGCCTAATTACCGCGGTCCGTGAGTGCCCTCGCGGGCTGTTTGTTCATATTTTTAATGTTATGTATGCATGTCGCTTACAGGGTTTTTTTGCTTATGTCTTACAGGCGGGTCAAACTCAATTGGTTTCTCCCGGCCCTACCCCCTATATTAGTTTATTAAACTTATTGAGGCCTAGTGTGCTAATTCCTCCCACTTCCCTAGCGGGCTATTGGGGCATCCCGGGTTGCTTTTATAGCGTGAATCCCTATCTGCCTATTGTGCCACTATAATCACCATATGGAGGCGTCTCAGGGTAATGTGCTCGGGGTTCCTTCGGGACAAGCCCGGCTGTGTGTGGCGTGTGGGGTGTCCCGTACAAGTGTTGACAATGTGTGGGTTTGTGTACCTTGTGCCCAGCAGGTGCTTGCGCTGCAGCCTGGTTTACCAGCAGCTGGGCCTGCGCCATGTATGGCTTTGCCTACTCCTCCAAGCTTACATCTGACTCCCAGTGAGGTGCATACCAGTGGGGAGTCTCAGCCTGATGTGTCTACTAGACTGACTAGTGTTGAAAAGTTGCTTGCTAATACTATGACGCGTAAGGCCTCTGCTAAGAGGTGGCATTTGGCGCCTGATGTCACTCTTTTCCCTATGGAGGCTGAAGAGTTCTTTGATCTGTCTGGTTATACCCCCCTGGAAGAAGGGGAATTGTTCTCTGACTCAGAATCATCTGATGAACGGCCCAAGGGTTATGCTGATTCTGGCTCTGATCCCTGGGCCCCAGATGATACTGATAGGCTTTTGGCTCAGATCTTTGAAGTGCTTTCCATCTCCCCCCAGCCGCGGCTCCTCAGCAGCAGGGGGAATTGTTTCATATTGCTAAGCCATGTTTAGAGTTCCCTGAACAATCTCATTTTAATAATCTTTTGTACTCAAAGAATGGGAGCATCCTAGCAGGCTCCCCGGAGTCCCTAAGAGTTGGGATAAGAGATATCCCTTTCCTGCTGATGTGGTAAAACGTTGGTCATCCCCTCCCGAGGTGGATGCCCGAATTCTGGGTTTGTCTAACACCTCTGTCATGCATTCCTCTGACTCTACTACCCTGAAGGATAGTGAGGACCGGAGTATTGATCAGCTGGCTTCCCATGCCTTTGCCTGTGTGGGGCGGCACTGCGCCCGGTTTGTGCCTCTGCCATTACAGCTGTGGCTATTAGGACTCTACTTAAAAGTGTCCTAGATGGAGCTCCTGATGATGTTTCTAGTGAAGAGTATAATGCACTCTCGCGTTGTGGGGTATTTGTTGCTTATGTCCTCTCTGCTTTGGATGATACCATTAGGATGTGTGGCAGAGCCTCTGCCTTGGTGGTGGCTATACGCCGCTCGGTTTGGCTGTGCCAGTGGGCAGCTGACAACGCTGCCAAGAAGGCTCACTGGTTTTCCCTTCAAAGGACTACGCCTATTTGGGGACCGCCTGGACCTGTTTGCTAAGGGAGGCAGGTTACCCCAGCGCAGAAGACGGTCTCGGCCCTTTCAGGGCCCGGGCTCCTTTCCTTCCCCCTACCGTGGATCCAGAACGGGGAGAGAGGTCTCCTTTACTGGGGCCCGAGGAGATTTCTGGGGTAGGGGCAGAGGACGTGGACTCCCTGGCCCATCCTGGGGCTCCAAACCTAAGCCTTCCCTCAAGCCCCCTCAGGCATGATGGGGCGCCCTCACCCATCCGGGTGGGGGGACGGCTTCAGCTTTTTGCTTACGTCTGGAGGCATCATATCTCAGACCGGTGGATTCAGGAGGTATTGTCCTCCAGTTACAAGATAAAGTTTGCTGCCTGGCCACCCCAAGATTCATCAGATCCCGGATGTCTTAGGACCCCATGTCAGCTCAGGCTCTTATTCTGGCGGTGCAAAGCCTTCTGGAGCTGGGGGTCATCTGTCAGGTCCCCTTACAAGAAAGAGGCAAAGGTTTTTATTCCAACATTTTCACCGTGCCCAAAAGAGATGGCTCAGTCAGGCCCATCCTGGACTTGAAGATCCTCAACAAATTTGTCAGGTGCAGGCGCTTTCGCATGGAAACTCTTCGCTCTGCTGTCAGTTCCCTGCATCCAGGGGACTTCATGACCTCTGTAGACATCAAGGATGCTTACCTTCATATTCCCATCTTTCCAGGTAATCGGAGATTCCTCAGGTTTGCTCTGGAGGATCAGCACTACCAAATTGTGGCATTGCCCTTTGGTCTCACTTCAGCTCCCAGAGTGTTCACCAAGGTGCTGGCAGGAGTGATGGCTCTGCTCAGGTCTCAGGGCATTCACGCGCTGCCCTATTTGGACGACATTGTCATCACTTCTCAGTCCCTCCAACAGGCAGAGCTGGATACTCAGCGAGTAGTGTCCACACTGGAGTCGTTCGGCTGGGTGATCAACCATCCCAAATCTTCCCTGTCTCCCTCCTTGGTGACGCCATTTCTGGGAATGAATCTTGATACAGTTCAGGCAAGGATCTTTCTTCCTCAGCAGAAGGTGGACAGTCTGCTAGCGCAGGTTCAGTTCCTGCTATCTTGCCCTCATCCCTCCATCAGGCAGGGAATGCAGCTGGTGGGCCTGATGGTGGCATGCTTCGAGGCAGTTCCTTATGCCCAGTTTCACATGAGGCCTCTGCAACTCCACCTCTTGTCAGTATGGGACAAGGATCCTGCGTCCCTGCACCAGGTCCTTGTTCTGTCCCCCCTAGCCAGGCGGTCCCTCTCGTGGTGGCTGGACTCCAGGAACCTGTTGGCGGGCAGATCCTTTCTGGCCCCCTGCTGGGAGACGGTCACCACGGATGCCAGTCTGACAGGTTGGGGGGGCTTCTGGAAGTCCCTACAATTCCAAGGGTGGTAAAGCCCTCAGGAGGCCCACACCCCTATCAACATTCTGGAACTGCGGGTGATCAGGTTGGTTCTGGCTCACTTGACCCAACACCTTCGGGGCCGGCCTGTTCAGGTACGCTCGGACAACTAGACGACTGTTGCCTACATCAATCAGGGAAGGATCCGGAGCAAGGGGGCCCTCAAGGAAGTGTCTTTGATCCTCTCCTTGGCGGAGGAAAATGTTCCCTTCATCTCAGCTGTGTACATTCTGGGGGCGGAGAATCTGCAGGCAGACTCTCTGAGCAGGGGGACCTCTCGCCTGGGAGAATGATCCCTCAGCGACAGGGTGTTTCACTCCCTGTGTCACCGTTGGGGTCAGCCAGATGTGGATCTGTTTGCATCCCGTCACAATCACAAGCTCCCAGCCTTTGTCTCCCTGTCCCAGGATCCTCTGGCCTTGGCCACAGATGCTCTAGCAATGTCATGGCAGGACTTTCAGCTTCTGTATGTCTTTCCCCCATTCCCCCTGTTGGGCAGGGTTCTGCGCAAGATAGCTCAGGAAGGGATGCCAGCAATCCTGGTGGCTCCCTGTTGGCCAAGAAGAGTGTGGTTCGCAGACATAGTGCAGCTGGCAGTAGATCAGTACGCTCTGCCCAGGGTTCCAGACCTACTCACTCAGGGACATTTACGCCATCTCAATTTACAAATGCTGGCTTTGACGGCCTGGCTGCTGAAACATCCATCTTGATGGAAAAGGGGCTGCCTCTGTTGTTAACACCATGATTAGGGCTAGGAAGAAGTTATCCTCTTCCATTTACTATAGGGTTTGGCGTGCCTACATTGACTGGTGTGAGTCTAGGTCTCTTCCCTGTCATGTGTTCTCTATCCCCAGGATTCTGGAGTTCCTTCAACATGGTTTGGATCTGGGGCTTTAACTCAGTACTCTGAAGGGTCATGTTTCTGCCCTGGCTGTTTTCTTCCAAAGATCTTTTGCTCAGCATTCTCTGGTTAAGACCTTTTCCTAGGGGGTTACTCATGTGCGTCCTCCACCTAAGCCTACGTTGCCTGTCTGTGACTTGAACTTGGTCCTTTCTGCCTTGCAGGGTGCTCCCTTTGAACCTGTGCAGGAGGCTTCCTTAGCCATTCTTACTCTCAAGGTTGTCTTTTTGGTGGCTATCACTTCTGTTAGGCGTGTTTTCGAGTTGGCGGCGCTTTCCATCCAGCCCCCCTACTTTGAGAGACACCAGGACAAGGTGGTGTTTCGCTTTAACAAATTTAATTATACAGTATATATTACTCCCCTTTTTTGTAGTCTAGGATAGTCCACCATACTCCCGGCCTCTGGATTTTAAACTATGTGTTTTTTAAACGCTGCTGCGCCATCATTGGTTGATTTTGTCACGTATGCGGCTTCGCGCTCTTCGGGGGGGCGGGCCCTGCGGATGGCGCGTTCCGGTCTCGGCCCTTTCAGGGCCCGGGCTCCTTTCCTTCCCCCTACCGTGGATCCAGAACGGGGAGAGAGGTCTCCTTTACTGGGGCCCGAGGAGATTTCTGGGGTAGGGGCAGAGGACGTGGACTCCCTGGCCCATCCTGGGGCTCCAAACCTAAGCCTTCCCTCAAGCCCCCTCAGGCATGATGGGGCGCCCTCACCCATCCGGGTGGGGGGACGGCTTCAGCTTTTTGCTTACGTCTGGAGGCATCATATCTCAGACCGGTGGATTCAGGAGGTATTGTCCTCCAGTTACAAGATAAAGTTTGCTGCCTGGCCACCCCAAGATTCATCAGATCCCGGATGTCTTAGGACCCCATGTCAGCTCAGGCTCTTATTCTGGCGGTGCAAAGCCTTCTGGAGCTGGGGGTCATCTGTCAGGTCCCCTTACAAGAAAGAGGCAAAGGTTTTTATTCCAACATTTTCACCGTGCCCAAAAGAGATGGCTCAGTCAGGCCCATCCTGGACTTGAAGATCCTCAACAAATTTGTCAGGTGCAGGCGCTTTCGCATGGAAACTCTTCGCTCTGCTGTCAGTTCCCTGCATCCAGGGGACTTCATGACCTCTGTAGACATCAAGGATGCTTACCTTCATATTCCCATCTTTCCAGGTAATCGGAGATTCCTCAGGTTTGCTCTGGAGGATCAGCACTACCAAATTGTGGCATTGCCCTTTGGTCTCACTTCAGCTCCCAGAGTGTTCACCAAGGTGCTGGCAGGAGTGATGGCTCTGCTCAGGTCTCAGGGCATTCACGCGCTGCCCTATTTGGACGACATTGTCATCACTTCTCAGTCCCTCCAACAGGCAGAGCTGGATACTCAGCGAGTAGTGTCCACACTGGAGTCGTTCGGCTGGGTGATCAACCATCCCAAATCTTCCCTGTCTCCCTCCTTGGTGACGCCATTTCTGGGAATGAATCTTGATACAGTTCAGGCAAGGATCTTTCTTCCTCAGCAGAAGGTGGACAGTCTGCTAGCGCAGGTTCAGTTCCTGCTATCTTGCCCTCATCCCTCCATCAGGCAGGGAATGCAGCTGGTGGGCCTGATGGTGGCATGCTTCGAGGCAGTTCCTTATGCCCAGTTTCACATGAGGCCTCTGCAACTCCACCTCTTGTCAGTATGGGACAAGGATCCTGCGTCCCTGCACCAGGTCCTTGTTCTGTCCCCCCTAGCCAGGCGGTCCCTCTCGTGGTGGCTGGACTCCAGGAACCTGTTGGCGGGCAGATCCTTTCTGGCCCCCTGCTGGGAGACGGTCACCACGGATGCCAGTCTGACAGGTTGGGGGGGCTTCTGGAAGTCCCTACAATTCCAAGGGTGGTAAAGCCCTCAGGAGGCCCACACCCCTATCAACATTCTGGAACTGCGGGTGATCAGGTTGGTTCTGGCTCACTTGACCCAACACCTTCGGGGCCGGCCTGTTCAGGTACGCTCGGACAACTAGACGACTGTTGCCTACATCAATCAGGGAAGGATCCGGAGCAAGGGGGCCCTCAAGGAAGTGTCTTTGATCCTCTCCTTGGCGGAGGAAAATGTTCCCTTCATCTCAGCTGTGTACATTCTGGGGGCGGAGAATCTGCAGGCAGACTCTCTGAGCAGGGGGACCTCTCGCCTGGGAGAATGATCCCTCAGCGACAGGGTGTTTCACTCCCTGTGTCACCGTTGGGGTCAGCCAGATGTGGATCTGTTTGCATCCCGTCACAATCACAAGCTCCCAGCCTTTGTCTCCCTGTCCCAGGATCCTCTGGCCTTGGCCACAGATGCTCTAGCAATGTCATGGCAGGACTTTCAGCTTCTGTATGTCTTTCCCCCATTCCCCCTGTTGGGCAGGGTTCTGCGCAAGATAGCTCAGGAAGGGATGCCAGCAATCCTGGTGGCTCCCTGTTGGCCAAGAAGAGTGTGGTTCGCAGACATAGTGCAGCTGGCAGTAGATCAGTACGCTCTGCCCAGGGTTCCAGACCTACTCACTCAGGGACATTTACGCCATCTCAATTTACAAATGCTGGCTTTGACGGCCTGGCTGCTGAAACATCCATCTTGATGGAAAAGGGGCTGCCTCTGTTGTTAACACCATGATTAGGGCTAGGAAGAAGTTATCCTCTTCCATTTACTATAGGGTTTGGCGTGCCTACATTGACTGGTGTGAGTCTAGGTCTCTTCCCTGTCATGTGTTCTCTATCCCCAGGATTCTGGAGTTCCTTCAACATGGTTTGGATCTGGGGCTTTAACTCAGTACTCTGAAGGGTCATGTTTCTGCCCTGGCTGTTTTCTTCCAAAGATCTTTTGCTCAGCATTCTCTGGTTAAGACCTTTTCCTAGGGGGTTACTCATGTGCGTCCTCCACCTAAGCCTACGTTGCCTGTCTGTGACTTGAACTTGGTCCTTTCTGCCTTGCAGGGTGCTCCCTTTGAACCTGTGCAGGAGGCTTCCTTAGCCATTCTTACTCTCAAGGTTGTCTTTTTGGTGGCTATCACTTCTGTTAGGCGTGTTTTCGAGTTGGCGGCGCTTTCCATCCAGCCCCCCTACTTTGAGAGACACCAGGACAAGGTGGTGTTTCGCTTTAACAAATTTAATTATACAGTATATATTACTCCCCTTTTTTGTAGTCTAGGATAGTCCACCATACTCCCGGCCTCTGGATTTTAAACTATGTGTTTTTTAAATGTCTGTTGTTCTTGGGCCTTACATGTATTTATCAAAATATTTGAATAAAGTATCAATTGCTCCTATAATATTGTAGTGCGGCTATCATTTTACAGGTAACAAGTGGTCTGACTGGCAGCCCACATACTGTGTAGTTGTGTTTTTGAGTTGGCGGCGCTTTCCATCCAGCCCCCCTTATTTGAGAGACACCAGGACAAGGTGGTGTTTCGCTTTAAGCCCGATTTTCTGCCTATGGTTGTGTCTGTCTTTCATCTTAATCAGGACATTGTTCTACCTTCCTTGTGCCCTAGTCCTAGTAACACTAAGGAGAGGGTTTTGCATTCCTTGGATGTGGTCAGGAATCTGAAGTTCTATCTGGTGGCTACTGCACCTTTTAGGAAAACTGATGCTCTTTTTGTGGTCCCTTCTGGCCCTAGGAAGGGTTTGGCTCCTGCTAAATCTACTATCAGCAAATGGATCCGTCAGGCTGTGATTCAGGCCTACACCGGTAAGGGGAAGAGTCCTCCCTTCCGCCTTACTGCTCATTCCACTCATGCTATTGGTGCCTCTTGGGCCTTTCAGCACCAGGCTTCTGTTACACAAGTTTGCAAGGCCGCTACTTGGTCTTCTGTTTTAACAAGGTTGATGTTCGGGCCTCAGCTGATGCCATTTTTGGCCGCAAGGTTCTGCAGGCGGCAGTGATCTGAACTGCCCGTTGTTGCCTTTTGGGGATCCCACCCTACTTTACGGACACTGCTATTGGGTCCCAGACGTAAAGAATCTTATCTGGAGCAGGACGTACTGTATACTAAGAACAATACAATTCTTTTGATTACTCACCTGTAGAATTGATATTATGAGTATACAGTACGTCCTGCTCCACCCCACCCTTGGTTTTTCATTATTCTTGGATCCCCTGTATGGTGATTGTTATCATTGTTGGTTTAGTTAATGGTTAGTTATGTTATCATTCTCCCTTCTTGTTTAACTGCTTTTCAATACTAAAAAGAACCAAAGTGGTGCACCACAAATGTTAGTAGGGTTGTGCTACACTGTAATACTAAAGATACAAAAAGCAATTTAGGCACATGGAGTAAAACCCCATGGGTCTAAGGACAGGAGCACCAAACGATATTCAAAATTATTATTATTTATTAGTAGAAAATCAAATGTACAACATACTCTACATAACACACTATACAAGACAAACAGTTTAAAAACACTGCTGAAAACCCCTAGAATAACATCCAGTGCTATAAGTACAGCATAAATACCTGGGCAAACTCCTAATGTAAACACGTATAGAACCCCTCAATACATTTACCTAATGTGCCGGCACAAGTAATCCCTACAACTACACTAATACCAATGTCTATATAAAAATAAAGTGACAGTGCATGACCATAAGAAAACAAATATTGCATACAGCATACAAAACACTACAATTCTATCCAATATGGTGAAAATACTTAGTGCATACAATTGTGTACAACACTTAAAGAAAATAATCATGGACAACAAGTGAACGAACACAGACTAAGTGACGATAGCCTCGGCCAAAATAGAAGGCGCACATATAATAACAAACAATACAGGCAAGACAGTAATAAGGGGTAAAAAATCACGTGAATCACGGAGTGGGGTCTAGCAGCGGGGCCACCTACGTTCGCGGCCGCCCGTGCCGCTTCGCTGGGTGAGTAACCTATCTAATCTCAGAGCCTGTTTTAAATACCTGGAGTAACTCGATGGGTGGGCCGAGAGCGCGCGCCAAGCTGGGACAAAGGATGTGATGCAGATCCGGTCTATGTCTTCCGGAGAGTGGCCGTGGCACGCATCTGCGTGTCACCGTCTCCGCATCACTTCCGGGGCCCCAGTTCCTGCCTCCGGAAACTACGTTATAGCGTCTGTCAAACAGATGATCCTCTCATAATAAAGCAATTAACGCTGGGAACCGCAGAGCAAAATAGGTGGCAGATGCGCTTGTTGCCTATTCATACCACACCTCTACTATCACAGCAGGGGCCCAAACAAAAACGCTCCTACATTAACCCCAGCCGCGCCCACCCACAAAAACGCCCGCAGGGGGGCTCACCCCGTATAATACTGGTATTGGCAAGATACAGAGTTGCCACACAACAGAGCACACACAAGGCGCTGTCTGTATCAGGGGCGCAGCCATACCCACACATAGCGGATAAAATCTAACTATAAACAGGCTCCGATAAGGAAAATTTAAAACCATAAAACACAAGCACATTGTTGTAAATATATATCTAAATCAACCAATGTACATCAAATACACTCTGATATCCATAATATGAAGAACCATAATGGCTAGTATTTAAAGGAGACGTCGGCCGTCCATAAGTGTGGGATCATTATGATCAGCATATTATTGGGACCAATCCTGGCCCAAATTTTATTATGCTGTATCTTAGCTAAAGGGCATATGTATTTACTTACCATATGACATGTATGATGTATATGATCCAGAGAGGAGGGTATCACACACATAAAGGGCATGTATATTGCTTCATATACACCAAATCACACATAAGGTGCCAAGGAAGAAGGTATCACCAGTGATTAATATTCAGGAGTGGGCGATACCAGGTAATGACAGCCCAGACATCCACCTACTGGTGCTGAGGCTGAAGTATTGTGATCTAATGTCATAGCATACAATCATAAACCTACAGACAGTCCCAAATTTGTATCTAATAGTGGGAGGAAAGGTTTCCACATAACCCATCCCCATGTAGAGGAGTGTAGAACTCTGTATCCAGGGGGACCTTCATCCAGTGTAGAGTGTTCTTCCTGCTTCAACATCTTGTGTTCATTGCCGTGCCAAACTAAAAAATTATTTATAAATATGTGAGTATCTGTATATATGAATAAACTAACATCATGTGATTGAGTGTATATCTCTTATACACAATAAACCTATAAAGCTTCATAAACCAACAAAACATGAATGACCCATGTGAGGTAATTAACGTGCCTACTAGAGGACACCAAAGGGCATCCCATATCCACCCTTGTACAAACCAAAATTTACTAAGTTGGCAATTAAGCACAAATGTGAAACACCCATATAAACCCCTCTAGCGCAGAGGACAGAACACCAGAGAATAACTCTCCCTCATGTATACATACAGGTTCAAAGCCTACCAAATATTACTCCTCAAATTCAAGTATATGACAAAAAAAAAGGAAAAGAAAACAGGAGAGGAAAAAAGAAAAAGAGGAGGGAAGGTGAGGGGGGGAGGGGGGGGGGGAGGGGGGGGGGGGGAGGAAGGGGAGGAAAGGGGGAGGGGGGGGGGGGGAAAGGAGGAAGGGGAGGAAGGGGGGGGGCTGCACACTTTCTGGACAAGCATGGGGGTGATCCCAAAACACTCAAGGTGATGGGAATAGAGAGAGTATCAGTGGGCCCCCGTGGGGGAGATTTGAAACGCCGGCTCCTACAACGTGAACTGAGGTGGATTTTTCTACTGAATACTAGGAGTCCGAAGGGTCTGAATGAGGATTGGACCTTTTCCCCCGTTTTTAGGATAGAGTATTAGCAGGTTTTTCCCTCCCCCTCCCCATCCCCGTTTCTCTCCCCTTTTCCTTTCCCCCCCCCCTTCTCCCCTTTTCCTTCTCTTTTTCCTCCCCCCTTTGCTCAATATCCTTTTCTTTCTGTGTTTCCTCCCCTTCCTCCTTTCCCCCCCCCCCCCCCTCCCCTTTTTAGTTTGGCACGGCAATGAACACAAGATGTTGAAGCAGGAAGAACACTCTACACTGGATGAAGGTCCCCCTGGATACAGAGTTCTACACTCCTCTACATGGGGATGGGTTATGTGGAAACCTTTCCTCCCACTATTAGATACAAATTTGGGACTGTCTGTAGGTTTATGATTGTATGCTATGACATTAGATCACAATACTTCAGCCTCAGCACCAGTAGGTGGATGTCTGGGCTGTCATTACCTGGTATCGCCCACTCCTGAATATTAATCACTGGTGATACCTTCTTCCTTGGCACCTTATGTGTGATTTGGTGTATATGAAGCAATATACATGCCCTTTATGTGTGTGATACCCTCCTCTCTGGATCATATACATCATACATGTCATATGGTAAGTAAATACATATGCCCTTTAGCTAAGATACAGCATAATAAAATTTGGGCCAGGATTGGTCCCAATAATATGCTGATCATAATGATCCCACACTTATGGACGGCCGACGTCTCCTTTAAATACTAGCCATTATGGTTCTTCATATTATGGATATCAGAGTGTATTTGATGTACATTGGTTGATTTAGATATATATTTACAACAATGTGCTTGTGTTTTATGGTTTTAAATTTTCCTTATCGGAGCCTGTTTATAGTTAGATTTTATCCGCTATGTGTGGGTATGGCTGCGCCCCTGATACAGACAGCGCCTTGTGTGTGCTCTGTTGTGTGGCAACTCTGTATCTTGCCAATACCAGTATTATACGGGGTGAGCCCCCCTGCGGGCGTTTTTGTGGGTGGGCGCGGCTGGGGTTAATGTAGGAGCGTTTTTGTTTGGGCCCCTGCTGTGATAGTAGAGGTGTGGTATGAATAGGCAACAAGCGCATCTGCCACCTATTTTGCTCTGCGGTTCCCAGCGTTAATTGCTTTATTATGACAGGATCATCTGTTTGACAGACGCTATAACGTAGTTTCCGGAGGCAGGAACTGGGGCCCCGGAAGTGATGCGGAGACGGTGACACGCAGATGCGTGCCACGGCCACTCTCCGGAAGACATAGACCGGATCTGCATCACATCCTTTGTCCCAGCTTGGCGCGCGCTCTCGGCCCACCCATCGAGTTACTCCAGGTATTTAAAACAGGCTCTGAGATTAGATAGGTTACTCACCCAGCGAAGCGGCACGGGCGGCCGCGAACGTAGGTGGCCCCGCTGCTAGACCCCACTCCGTGATTCACGTGATTTTTTACCCCTTATTACTGTCTTGCCTGTATTGTTTGTTATTATATGTGCGCCTTCTATTTTGGCCGAGGCTATCGTCACTTAGTCTGTGTTCGTTCACTTGTTGTCCATGATTATTTTCTTTAAGTGTTGTACACAATTGTATGCACTAAGTATTTTCACCATATTGGATAGAATTGTAGTGTTTTGTATGCTGTATGCAATATTTGTTTTCTTATGGTCATGCACTGTCACTTTATTTTTATATAGACATTGGTATTAGTGTAGTTGTAGGGATTACTTGTGCCGGCACATTAGGTAAATGTATTGAGGGGTTCTATACGTGTTTACATTAGGAGTTTGCCCAGGTATTTATGCTGTACTTATAGCACTGGATGTTATTCTAGGGGTTTTCAGCAGTGTTTTTAAACTGTTTGTCTTGTATAGTGTGTTATGTAGAGTATGTTGTACATTTGATTTTCTACTAATAAATAATAATAATTTTGAATATCGTTTGGTGCTCCTGTCCTTAGACCCATGGGGTTTTACTCCATGTGCCTAAATTGCTTTTTGCTTTTCAATACTGGTAATTTATGCGAGGTCCCAGGTATTTGAGGGGCCAGGAGGAACCTATTTCGCTGTCTCTGCAGTCCAGCGCCATCTGGCGGAGTAATACCCAGACGTAAAGAATCTTATCTGGAGCAGGACGTACTGTATACTCATAATATCAATTCTACAGGTGAGTAATCACAGAATTTTATTTTTTCCATAGGAAAATTTTAAATGATCTTTCGTCAGATGCCCCTGGAGTACCCCGGATTGAAGAAGAAAAGTCAGAGGAGGAAACTTCAGCACCTGCCATAACAACAGTTACAGTACCAACGCCTATCTACCAAACTAGCAGTGGTCAATATAGTAAGTCATCCATTATGTTAACCCCCACAGAACTGCCTTATACTCATCTTGGCCTCAATGCCACAGTGCATGCACGGGCCTCGCTGGAAATCCTTGCTCTGTACACACTCACTGCTCCAGACAGACCTGAATGCTGGGTGAGGATGCCACTGGGTGCTGCCGCAATGATAAGGCCCCTTACACGCTATACATTTCCACCACAGTGGGGTGGAAACTCTGTCTGTTAGGCTCTAATCAAACCTCCGCTTGCGCTGCGTTGGGCATCTCAGCCACAACGCAAGGGAAAATGCTGACTATTATTTTTAATGCGCCAGTTCACATTTATACACAGCGTATATATGTGAACTGACCTATTAAAAATTATGGGCAGCATTTCCCCTTGCATTGTGACTGTGTTGTCCAACGCAGCAAAAGTGGAGAGGTGTGAATAGTGCCTTAGAGCGGAGATGCAGTCAATAGATGTCTATGAGCAGTGCAAGTAAAGTGTTGAAGTGCAGGCTATACTGGTCACTGCCTTCAGATCCATTGCCAGTCCCACCACCGTCTCCTTCCCTGGGTAAGCCACTGCCTCTGATGGAGGATAGTAAATAATGGAAGATGTAGGGCAGCGCTCTTCTAATGAGACACAGCTACTGCACTTCTGCATTTCTACATGAATGTGGGGGAATTTCAAAGTGCATAAGGGACATTTATATGCTTTGATGTAAAGCTGCAAGAAAAATGTAATTCCTAGTTCAACTAAAAAAAATGCGAAGTACAGTACTGTGTGTTCATTTTGAAGTTAAATGTACATGCAAAAAAGAATGCAGCTGTCCTTTGCCACTGGGGTTGGTTTCACACTGTGGCGTTCTGACACGGTAGCGACTTTCTATGTAAAGGGTGATGTATTAATGATCGCAATTGCACAGCATTTTAAAAGCAATTGCCTCTCTATGCAGTGGAATCTCTATCGTGGCAGCCTTCTAAACACTGATGGCAAGGCTTTTGCTCAGTGATGGCGATCGCCAATTGCAGATGTGAAAGCACCCATGGGCAAATAAATTGGTTATAATCATTAAAGATGGACTCTTTTCCCCAAAGTTGCATATATATGTACTATATAAATTAAAGTTAGTTAAAAATAATTGTTATAATTAATATAGAATATTAATATAATCTATATATTATATAATATAATAAACTAGTTGTCCTCATGTAGTTGAGGGTGGGCTTAAAAGTTGCATGAATCGTCTTCCATGTTGCTAATGTGCAACGCACAAAGTAACCGCACAATTGAACACCACCAGTAAACACACCAAGGGGCAGCGAGTGCAAATACATGCCCCTAGCCACGGCACCTGGGGGAGCAACTTGCTCAAGAGCACTTCAGTCATGCCCCAGTCTGGAACCATGCCTGCAACCCTCATGGGCAGCATAGAATGATGAACAAATGGGAGCGGTAAGCATCCCTTGGGCTGTGCAGACTTGGGACATCCTTTTTTAGACAGGCCTGAAGAAGCTGCAGAGGTGCAAGGAATGTCACTGAAACTCGCACATAACCCCATTCCCAGCGAACTGGGTGGTTTCACACTGCAGGGCGTTCAAATGGGTAACCCCACTTGGAAAGGTAGACCACCGAGCCTAGAGTACTATCGGATCTACACTTTTCCTGGCAATTTCAGGTTCACAGGGATACTAAACTAACCTAAACTATCCTCCCTCACTCTTTCAGTGAGGCCGGCATTGGAGCTCCATCTGATGGAAGGCATGAAGCAACTGCACACCCATGCTCCAGCCACACTACTTCCTGTAGGAGACGTGCTTCATTGCACTGCACTGCTATTTCCTGTGCTCCATCATAGAGTTCCATGTCTGACTTTTACTTTAAACCTTTTAAAATAGGGCCCGGCCAAACTTGTGTGTGGGGGGGGATAAATGGTACCTAAAGTGATTTTTTTTTACCTGTTGAAAAACTTGTAGAAGCACTGTGAACTAGGTTTAACGTCCTTTTGTTTCATCAGTTGCTATTACTCAGGGAGGAGCTATTCAGCTAGCTAACAATGGCACTGATGGGGTCCAGGGGCTTCAGACATTAACAATGGCAAACACAGCAGCAACTCAGCCTGGAACTACGATCTTACAGTATGCACAGACAACAGATGGACAACAGATACTTGTTCCCAGCAACCAGGTTGTTGTACAAGGTAAGATGATTGGATCTGTCTCTTATTCCACAATTAGAGTTTTGTCATGATATTAAAGGAATCCAGTTTAATAACACCATCAAGAATTTGTGTGGTGAAAGAAATTACATTGACCCAGGTTCTGACCTAATGTAAATAAAGAGGTCTTGTGTTCTTTGTAGATCTGTAAATGCCTTATAGATGCATCTCCTTGCATTGCTTTTGAAGTGATCTTTTAAGCTGGTCTTTCTTGGTCTTTTGTTAGCTGCCTCTGGAGATGTTCAGACTTATCAAATTCGCACAGCACCCACCAGCACGATTGCACCAGGAGTTGTCATGGCATCTTCTCCAGCACTTCCTGCCCAGCCAGCAGAGGAGGCAGCACGCAAAAGAGAAGTGAGACTTATGAAAAACAGGTACGGACATATTTTTCCCTATTCAATATTTTAAAAGAGCCTTTACTGATATGTGTGAGCTTATATTTAACTATATTTATAGCAGCTACAGGTGCTAGCAAAGCCAGCCAACAGCCCAAACCCTGTCTGATGCGAAGGCTAAGGGCATAAGCTGCAAAGACAACAGCATTCCCACTCCCTGGCTGTGGCATGTGAAGCTGAGGGAGATGCAGCCTGGCTGCAGTAACACTGTGGGAACATGCTCAGTGCTTGGGCAGTTATGTGTTTTAATACCCTAATGTGACCAAGGGATTTGGGGGAGGGGTAGTTTTTATGTTTGTATATGTTTTACTTTGTGAAAGTACTACATTGTAGTGATATGCATTATTCCTTTCTGGATCCCAAAAGCCATCTACAAAGTGACTTTAAAGACTCGATACTTATCTTTTCACTGGTCGTCATTTCTAATGATATTCTAAGCATACAGCACGTCCTGCTCCCGAATAGTCATAACATGTGGGTAGTCCTCCGCCTCCGGCGCCGTGCACTGCAGACATGTAGAAAACAAGCTCCTCCCGGCCCTACATATACCGCGGGACCTCCCACAAATCCCCAGATTTCTCTGCAGTGCTGGAACTGCGAAGACATGAAGTATCACGCTCTCGCAGGCGAGCGGGCCTTACGGCCCAAGGCCCTGTGGGACTATTTCCACCCATCCTCTTCAGAAGAAATATGCCTCCCAGCCTAGGCTGCGCGGGTCGGGTGAAGGTAGGTAGCACCCGGTGTGCTGAATGGAGCCATGCTTCACCGCAATCCCCCTCCATAGGGTAGGCGGTCAGGCCGATGGTGGGCCTCTAGAGGATGCCCCTCCCGCAATCTTGCCCGTGCCCCTCACAGACTCAGTCCATGGACACCGTCAGCTTCTCCCCTCGCTTCCTCCCGTAACTCGGGGGAAAAGAAAGGGGGGGGGGGTGTGTGTGTGTGCGTGGCAGCCCTATTGCCCATTCGCCATTAGACCTTGTTCCTTTAATCAGGGGGTCAGTGTCGCGCCTCACTGTACAGTGCGAGCTGTCTTTCTTACTATCAGTCTGCCTCGGCAGATTCATTCCAGCGTGTCGGCTTCAGACGTTACTTATCTCCGCTGCGGTACTTGCCGTCGGTTGGAGCTTCGCGCTCTTTGGGGGAGGCGGAGACTCGGTGTGACGCGTGACGCGTCACAGCCTGGCCTGGCCCTCCCCTCGAGGTTCACAGGCGCCATTTTCTCTATCTTCGCGCGCGTGGTGTGGCTAGTCTCCTCCCTCGGTCATGTAAGTGCCCTCCGGGGCGGTATGGTTTCTATGCTTGTTCAGACAGCGCATGGCACTGACTCCACTCCCCTTGTCCCATTGTGTCTTTCAGAAGCCAAGACTTCGTTATCGGCCCGGCCTAACATATATTATAACGGGTCCTCTTTACAAATTCTCCCACATTACTAGCTGGTTTTTGGGGCATCCAGGGTTGCTTACTGCATAATTCCCTGCGGCATACTGCTTAAAAATCACCATATGGAGGCATATCAGGATTATGGAACCGGGGTCCCTCCGGGATGTGACCGGCTGTGTGCAGTGTGTGGCCAGCCCCTGGCTGAGGCTGACAGGGCACAGGTCTGCGGACAGTGTGCAGAACAGGCAGGTTTGCTAACAGAGGAACCTCCCTTCCTCACCCCCGTCTCCCCGCTCCCAAATATCACTCATGATGAGTCCCACTCCAGCGGGGACGACCTGCAAGAGGTGCCGCGGGCGTTGTCCACGGCGGAGCAGGTGCTTTCTGGATTGGCCGAGCGTATGGGCCCTGGTAAAAAGCAGTCCCTGACACCCCCAGGCGCTCCGGTTCCGGACGATACCGATGATTCTGCTGATATGCAGGACCCTGACCCTTCTGAGGAAGGTGAGCTATTCTCAGACTCGGGCTCCTCACACGGGATGCCCGCGGGCCATGATGAATCCGAGCCTGGCTCCTGGGGTCTGTGTGACACGGATGAAATCCTGATCAAGATTTTTGAGGTCTTGTCAATCTCTCCTCCTGGGGAGATCCCCAAGCCTAAAAGGGAGAGTTTCCATACAGCGCCGCCGCACTTGGAGTTCCTAGAACAGGAACATTTCCAGAATATTATATCCCAGGAATGGGAATCGCCTGGTAAGCTTAAAGGGATTCCAGGGGTCTGGGAATGGAAGTACCCTTTTCCCCCTGATGTGGTCAATTTATGGTCAGCTCCCCTGGTGGTGGACGCGCCAGTTATAGGGGTCACAAACCCCCCTTTTATGACTGCCCCCTTTTACCGTACCCTTCGGGATGCTGAGGACCGGGGCGTTGACAGACTGGCCTCACATGCATTCTCGTGTGCCGGGACGGCCTTGCGCCCGGTTTGTGCCGCGGCCATCACGGCGGTGGCCGCCAGGACTCTTGTCAGAAAGATACTGGATCACCGCCCTGAGGACCTCCCTTGGGGGGTGTTTAGTGCGCTATCAGACTGCGAAGCCTTTGTTAAGTTTATTCTATCGGCACTGGATGACACCATTAAGATGTGTGCTAGGAGTTCAGCACTTGCGGTAGCCATTCGCCGCCTGGTCTGGCTGCGACAGTGGGGCGCCGATGGAGCTACAAAAAAGGCTCTCACTTGCCTTCCATTCAGAGGACAGCGGTTATTCGGGGCCCGCTTGGACCTTTTTGGCAAAAAGGCTATAGCACCCTTCCGCAGAAGGCCGCTCCAGGCTCCACGAGGCAGGGTCACCCCTCCACCTCCCTACGTTGGTGTCAAACGTGAATCTGAGGTGTGTTTCCAGCTGTTCGGCGTGGATTTCCAACATGGCGCGGGCAGGCAGCGCCCTGGGCCTTCTGGCAGGACCAAGTCCAAATCTGCCAAAACCTCGCAAGCATGAAGGGGCGCCCTCGCCCGTCGGGGCAAGGGGACGACTGCACAGCTGGCTCACATCCAGGAATATGCCTTCTCCTTCTGGTGGTTCCGGGATGTAACCCACCTGGGCTCAGGATGGGTTCTCGCTGACGGTCCCCCCTCAGTTTTCTGTCAGGGTGTTTTTAGCCCCTGCTCTCCCTTCTGAACCTGGCGCAGGCCGGACTGGGCCTGCAGTGTTGGGCGTGCTTGTTAATTGCCTTAACGGTATGGGGCCATGGCCTCTATATATTTTTTCCATCCTCCCCCCACTCATCAGTATGAGGTAGTCTGGACCCCGTGGGCCTATGGCAGGCCTAGCAATTCTACCTTCACAAGTAATCCATATATGACAACTCTGTCTTAGGTCACGGGCCCGCTGCGCGGGGGGGGGGGGGGGGGGGGGTTCGGCCTCTTGCGAAGCCCTAGCTCTTCTTAGTTTCTCTGGGGTCTGCTGGAAGCCAAAGACTATTCTAGTCAGTGTCACAGGATCAACCCTGCGGCTTGAGGCACTATTTGGGGCCTTTCTTTCGTGCCCAGGCTACTAGCCTGGCGTGTCTGGGGACACACCTGAGGTGGGCCTTCTGCGTTGGGACCTACCGGGGCGTCTTCCTTACTCCCCAGCCTCTGCATCAGACGAAGTGGGTCGGTTGGCCGACAGTGTCCCCTGGAAGCTACTGGATGGTTGCTTAAACACCTCATCCCCTCACGGTCACTTATCCACTATTCCCCGTTCCTGGGAAATCGGTTCAGGCTTGCTGCCTTCTTCTCTGGCATTAGGGGACCCCTGGTTACGGGGCTCTGCCCCCCCCCTTACTGGCGCCTTGCCTTCACCAGGCGGGATGGCAGCTGGTGGGCCTGTTGGTGGCACATCAAGATGATGTCATTTATATACCGAGCCCTCGGGCTCTTCGGCGCAGTAGATTACTAAACCTACATATGTCCCAGCACCCCGGTGCTTGGTCTGTGCTCATGCCTTCTTGGTAAGGTGGTTCCTCTGGAGCTTCCCATATGCGAAGGCCCCGTCAGGGGGGCACTCCCCTTCCTTACCAGCATCTCCTAGAGTATGGTCACCCTGGGTACCAAGTCTCGCAGGTTTGGCGGGGGAAAGGTAAATCCCTTCCACAACCCCCGTGGTTCTAGGTTGGGCCCCTTAGAGGGTCCATCGTACCTGCTGGGCTTGTTGAAACGGCGGTCCCCCGTTGACTCTATATGACGGGCCTTCTCCTCCTTCAGGACTGGTCGGGTTATGGGGGACTCCTGGTCTGTTGAAAGACAATGGCCTGTTTTTTAATGCTGGTCTAAAGATTGTGACAGGTTGCTACCTCTGGAGGGTCCCTGTTCCTGGCCTGGGCGGGGTTCTACTCCCCCTGCTTCTCAGCGGTATTCGCTTCAATGGATGCCCTTAGCGGCAGGTTATACTATCCCGGTGTTGCCGGGGAGCCTAGCGTGGCTCTGAGGGGTCTCCCTCCTGACACAGGGCCTCTGCCCTTGTTCCCACTGTCCCAGGATATTCTGACTCCGGTCAGGGGGACTGAGTATTTAGTTATAGCCTTGTTATTCATATGCCTTCTCTTCATCACCCTACCTTGGGTTCTGCGCACGGGTGGCCTGATAGAGAGTCCCATGGGATCTATGGCCTAGGCGGCCCTGGGAGTAATGGTTCGCAGACGCCTCTGCTGAAGGCTGCTGAATTGTGATATCTCTGTTAGGGTGCGGTTCTGCCCTTATCAGGTCTCTTCCAGTTTCCAATAAAAGGTCTCCTGTCTGGGGATTGACTGCTGATTCATTCGCCCCTTGGGGACGGGCCTCATCTTCTGGGTGACTTAGTATGAGAGGGGGTTGGGAGCTAGCTCCCCAGCTTCCCCTTACTCCGCCTATATCTGCTTGGTGGTATCCCATATTGACTGGCATGGGCCTTAGTCTCTTCCCTGTGAGACGTTATCGGTTCCCAGGGCCTTTAAAGCCATTACAGCGTAAGTTGGGGTTGGCTCCCCATCTGGGGACTCTGAAGGCGTAGGTCTGTCTTGGCCTTCCTGCAGGAGTCTGGTTCTGTCACCCTTGTAGAGTATTCTCTTTGGGATTGCTTAGCTGCACCGCCCCAGTAGTTCCATTAGTCCCTGTGGGGATCAATTTTTCATTCTGTTACCCTGCGGACTTCCTGGGGACCCTGCCTGGATGCGGTCTCAGCTGCCCTGTAGGCCAGCCCGCTCCTCTGGGGCCTCCTGACTCTGTCAGACATGTGCCTGAGACGATGGATCTGGTGCCTGACTCGATGTATACACATATATACTTGTACAGATGTATATGGCTACAGGCACCCCATGCCTGGGGGTGTTCCTTTTACGCTGGGCTTCCGGTTCAGGTGGTCTGTTGGACCCTTGATTCAGTCCCTTAGTCTAGTCATGGGCTGATTATTATTAATACTAATATGAGGGCCTACATCCCTCTACAGGTTTTGCACTTCTCCCCATGCCGGCCTTCTTGGCCTTTAGGGGGGACTGCTGTTCTTGGAAGTCTACGGGCGCCTCCTTAGGTATGCGCCTGATGTCTATTCCAGCGCCATTGCGCCTTGTGGACGGATCCTCCTGGATGCTCCCTGATCTTGAGGAAGCCTTGGCTTCCTGATAATTAAGACTCTGTATTCCCGCCTTGGTCGGGTGACCTGTTGTTTGTTCCCTTCGGGGGTGTTACAAGAGTTGCCCCAAGGCTTCCTTGCCTGTGAGCTGGTTGGGTCACTGCACTGACCTATGTTCCTTCAGGGGAGTGATTCTTCCCCTTTACTGTTTACTCCGTTACCATGGGTGCTTGGGTATCACTGGGCCTTCGGCACCAGGGTTTTTTCTCTGGTAGTTCAATTACTTGACTTATGGCCTGTCTCTGTTCATACCTTCATGGTCCTGTTACGAGACTGACGTTAGAGCCTTTGCTCATGTCATGCCTGTTGCAAGTTTTGCAGGTGACAGCCCCTTTACTGTCCGCTGTGCCTTGCTTTTTCTGGGGATCCCACCCTGCTTATGGACACTGCTATTGGATGTCCCACATGTTATGACTATTCGGGAGCAGGACGTGCTGTATGCTTAGAATAATACAACTCTGTGAAGTACTCACCTGTAGAGTTGGTATTATACGCATACAGCTTGTCCTGCTCCACCCCACCCTGGTTTCACTAATTCTGGATCCCCTGTATGGTGATTATTATCATTAAGATATTGCTACCAGTTATTCTGGGTGGTTGGTTCCTCCTGGCTTCTCTTCTCACTGCTTTTCAATGCTGGGGATTTGTGGGAGGTCCCGCGGTATATGTAGGGCCGGGAGGAGCTTGTTTTCTACATGTCTGCAGTGCACGGCGCCGGAGGCGGAGGACTACCCACATGTTATGACTATTCGGGAGCAGGACGTGCTGTATGCGTATAATACCAACTCTACAGGTGAGTACTTCACAGAGTTGTATTTTTAAGTTTTATCTACTGTTCTGGTGTTGGCCTTGTGAAATCGACGTTGTACTTTATGGGTGGTGAGCTAGCTTGCTGGGCGCCTTCAACCTACTTACTGCTGGAGCTGGGTACCCTTTTGGGTTTGGTTAATGGGTAAATGAGATGGTAGTGTTTGCACAAGGGAAGGTACAGGCTGTGCCACCTTCCTGATCCGTTTCTTTTGTCTGTTTTAATTTCATGCAAGGGCAGAGTATGTGGAAGCTCAAAGACCCTTTTGAGGACCCTAGTGCAATTGCTCAATCTAGTTCTCAATCCCTTTGCCTGGTTCCTGGAGCATAGATCCTTCCATGTCATCTTTGCAGAAAGGAAGATACTGAATGAGGACATGATGTAGGGAGTGAGGCATGTGATTGTTGATTACAACCACCAAATGCCCAGTCTGGCTTTTATGATTCTACATGATGTTATCTAGACCTGTGTTAATGGCAAATGTTGCTGCACTAACAGCCTAAGCCTCTGTGAGCAGATCGGACCAGGAGCTGGATGAGGTAGTTGCTACCCCATTTGGCGTCGGGGACTATTTAGAATGGATTGAGTACACCGCTGGAAAAGGAGTCAGAGGGCCAGGGAAAGTGGAGTCACACAGAGAAAAGTGGCGAGCACGGGGACCAGCATCAGATAGGGTGCTGGTCAGGGGATTTAGAAATTGTGAAAATGCTGACGTATGGCACTAAATCAAGGTCTGATCTACATAATTTGTATATTTGTGATTGCAGGGAAGCAGCACGAGAGTGTCGTCGGAAAAAGAAAGAATATGTGAAATGCCTGGAAAACAGAGTAGCGGTCCTTGAAAATCAAAACAAGACATTGATTGAAGAACTGAAAGCACTTAAAGACCTTTATTGCCACAAATCTGACCAATGATGCAGTTTTATTTCGGATTCTGTACCCCCACTGAGGAGAAACTTGTTTTCCTTAACCCGATGAACATAAATATTTTTTTTATTTTCTATATTTCTCTCTTTCGCAAAACTGCCTGACTGCGACTAAAGGATTTCATTCATCTGTGCTTTTGCATTAAACTGTGAATGCTCCTAGCTCCTGCATCCAAGCCCAGCTGAGTTAACAGCATCTTTCAGTCTTCAAGATCAAGAAGAACTGCTGAATTATTTTAATCATAATTTTTACTGCTTTCCTGCTCTTTCCTAAATTTGCTAAGCACTGTTGGACAGGGAGGGCTTGTGTGTATATATATACATATGTATATTGCATTTGATCACCTCTCACATGGATGTTGCATTTCTTTATTATATACTGTACTTTTGGGCCTCATAACAGAAGCTGCCCTATTTCATCCACTCCCTTTACTCCATTGCCATTCTTTCATGCATAATGCTTTTCAGTGATGTAGAAAATGAATGAACCTGATGTGTCAAAACAACCACCAAGAAAAAACATGTATTGCAGACAGGTGTCTTTGAGGGAGTGTCCATATTTTTTCTGGATGTTCATACCAAGCCAGCTGCCACTCGCCTGTTCATTTCAGATTAGTACATGCAACAGTTCTTCAAGCCTTGACAGGGACAGCCATTCTAAGCACACTGAGGTACAACATTTTTTTTTTGAAAGACTGGAATGGTCTCTAAAGAGCAAGATTCTGAAGCACTCCTCACTGCATTATCATCTTGTTAATTTGCTACCAATATGTACCTACATTTCTGGAAGGAATGCGGAACTCTGTCTACCCACAAAACACCAAAGGCATTGTGGGCAACTAGAGCTGCGATTGTTTCTCTGTGTACTGTACCTCGTAAATGTCAAATCCCTATCACCAGCAACCTGTTGTGGATTATTTGACTCCACATATGTATTTATGGGGAGAAGAAGAAAAAACTTTGTTTTGTTTCCTTATTCACTCCCTGTGCTTGGATTTGGAAATTACATTTGTGCAACCTAGCTTTTTAGCCACTTTTAATATGGTCATATTGTTAAGAGCAGGTTGCACTAAATAGTTGTGTGGCCTTTTGGCTTCTTGCTGCCTCTGCACACAGCTAAATTAAAAAAAATAGCTTACTTTTGTGTTTGGGATTTGTTGTTCTTGTAAAATATATTTTATGTTGAGTAGAATTATCATGTACAATTTGAAATACATTTTGTATTTTAAAACTATGATGTATTGTTTGTATCAGAATATTTTTTTACTTGTGTGCTATTGGCCATCGTGTGGTGTGTGTATGTATGGGGGGTGTGTGTGTGTATTTGTTTAATATATATATATATATATATATATATATATATATATATATATTTGTGTTTAAAAAAGATATATATACACACAAAACCTATTTTTTACATTTTATATCTAAATAAATATCTGCGCAACCATACATAGAAAAATACATTTCAGATGCAGTCATACTAATTCTAAGCTATTTTTAGAGACCTTGATCTTCTGTGCTCGCTATGGCATTTTTAGTTAGGGTCTTATGCTGGATGTTGTGAAGTGCTGTAACTACATCATGTATGTAAGACCTAGTTTTTTTGCAGGATGTTAGAAAATGACATGCGCATACAATTTCTTGTCTTACGGTAACCTAGCCTTAGAAAATGTGGTTACACTATGTTAGCATAACTGTCTTCCAGCACATTTACTTCCTCATTTGACTTTCTAGGTGGCTATAACTATGCTTTTTTTATCTGTATTATATACAATAGTATTATTTAAAGCTTAACCTCAGGTTTTTCATCCCACTCCCGCCCATATTTTATTTACTGGTCAATCCACCCTACTGAACTTGCTGCATTTAGGGACGGGCAAGCAATGTGAGTGGCTCAAATCCCAGAGGTGATAACACTTCACGTCGGAGACCTACAAGCTTGGTCCTAACACAAACAGGGGCATGCTGCGGTAGTTATCCTTTCCTTAGTTGGGAGGAGGTGTGCTAATGTAACATTTTTTGTGGAGCTTTACCTTAAAATAAGCATCAAATGTTTACACATTAGAGTTTTTTAATTACCTTTATGGTATATAAAAAAAAATTGCTCTGGGAATCTTGAATCTAATCCTTGATCCAACTTGTGGTTTAAAATGTAATGTTTAAAACAAACTACAACTACTTCAAGGCAATTGAAGGTGCACGTTGTCACCAAGTCATGGTCCTCAATAATACATTTTATTTCTGACTGCTTATTCACCATAAATCACTTGCTACTTTTGGCTTTTGATTTCATGTATCCTATAAATAGACAAATTGTCTTAAAGTTACTTGTTTATATTTAACATTTTTCTTAAGATGGCCAATTAGGCTCTTATGTAAAGATTTTGTAGTTATGGTCAGCGGAGTGCATTATATGTGAACAATTATATTGTCATGAAAATTGCAGGTGTAATTTGCCACCTGTATTAAAACACACTTTATATCGACTTTAATTCCTGAGGCAATGGTAATCATATACATTTCCGGCTATAAATACTGTGCTACATGAAGTACATTTTGGTATGGGTGATTGTACATAATAATCAAAGAATCTGAATTTGTTTTCTACTTAAATATGTATAAATATTATGATCTTGTAATATATGCTTTATTGTATAAAGCCTTATATTAGCTAAGAGGTTTTAATGTAACGCTTTTTAAAGATATTTTAAGAATTGCAAGCTCATTTTTGCTGAATTGTCTGCAGTAATTTATCTGTATTTATTCTGACTTCATTAAGCCATATACTGTTTCTACTTGCATGTTTACATTTTCCATATGAAACCCTTTTTTAAACTCCTTGTAATTGTGGCTAGTCATGAAAATCTCTGATCCACTGAAATGTCATTGTTAAAGGCACAATGCCGTCTGCGCCACCTGAGATTTGTGATTTTTATTTTAAACCAGTTGAGAAAGTGTAGTAAGAGGTGGCTATGGACCTTTTAAGCACTTAACTGGACCAACCACCTGCTTGGCAAGCCCTGTAGTCTAAAAGACTCCAGGGCAGGCCGATCAAGCAGCCTTTTGGCATCCTGATGCGGGGTGCCCTGCTATGTGATCCTGCCAGATCGTCCTGCATTCACTCTCCTTCTCTGGGCTTCCAGAGGGCAGCCTGATGTTTTAAGGGACCCTATAGCCCCTCACTTGAGCCTTCTCTCTGAACCATAGATCTGCTCTGTTCTAATCCTCCTTGCCCTGTGGACCAGTGAACACCTCTACTGATGTTGTAAAGCTGATTAGGTTGTAAATGTCTTATCAGAAGTGGGGAGGTTCTGCCTACTCTTCATACCTTGGAGCTATGCCTCCCACCCATTTTCCTTTTGTCTGTGTCTCTATCTGTTTTTACACTGGCCATTCCTACTTGGAGTGTTTGATCTTCAGTTAGTGAGTACCCTTGTGAGAGGATAGAGTGGCCTTATAGGAAGTATAGTCCCTAACCAGGGGTTAGAAAGCCACAGTCCCCATGGGCATAATGGGATATTTTGCAATTTTTTTTCACAGAAGTAGAAAGATTGAGTGCCTAGGCCCAAATAATTCCCTCAGTATATATTCCGTGCCCATCGGCCTGTTGGGGAAGGCATACCAGCTGCTCTGCTCTAAGGTGGGTTTTGGTTGTCCCAGCATTCATGGATTAGGCTAATTATTGATCATTTCTAATTATCTGCTAATCGGACCTCTTCCCCCTGGACTGTTCACTATTATGTAATGCATGTTAAGGGTCGCAAGGTGCCGGCCCTGGGCACACACCCCCACACCCCAATTGAAATAAATGGGCATGCGGGAGCGCACGTTACTGGCAGCATTGAATAGCAGGTCAGGGAGAGAGCATGATGGCAGCGACCAGCACCGCGATCGCACAACTTCTCTGCTAGATAGTGGAGACTCAGTGCCGCTGGTAATGCTCTAAAATTCTTGCTCCAATTGCTGTACAAAAGATTTTATTCTTAGTATACAGTACGTCCTGCTCCAGATAAGAATCATTACACTTGGGTATTACTCCGCCAGATGGCGCTGGACTGCAGAGAGCGCATAATTGGCTCCTCCCGGCCCCTCAAACACCCGGGACCCCCCACAAATCTCCAGAATTTCTCTGCAGTCTGGACTGCGAAGGACAAGAAGATGGCTCTCTTTCTTCTCGCAGGTGAGCGGGGCTTTTAGCCTGCGGCCCTGTAGGACTATTCCCACCCGTTCCATTATTACTGTGCCTCCCAGCCTTGGCTGCGCTGGTCCGGGTGATGGTAGGCAGAGCCGCTGTCAGGTGCTTAGGAGCACTGCTCCACTGCAATTCTCCACCAAAGGGTAGGCAGTATAGGCATGTGGTGAGCCTCTATGGGATGCCCCTCCCGCACTTTGCCCCCTGCCCCTGTCTATCGGTGGGCCCTACGTTAAGTGGCCGCTGCCATCCCTCGCTCTCCCTTGTAGCTCTGGGGGGGGGGGGGGGGTGTTATGCTTTGGTGCTTCACTTGGATGGTGTGCTTGTTAACTTGTTCAGTCTCCGCACTGGCTTGGTTGCGGTTTGAATATGCCGCGCGTGCCTCCACTGCGTTTGGCGGCGGCGGCGGCATTACCTCGCTGATGCGCCTTCATTGGCTGCTTCTCACTCTTCGGGGGCGGGGCCTGCGGATGGCGCGTTCCGCGTCACCTTCTCCGCGGCCTGCCCCTCGGGATGCTTGCCGCCATTATTATAATTATTATTCCCACCCGTCCTCGTTGTGTTTCTCCCAGCCTGGGCTGCGCTGGTCGGGTGAAGGTAGGCAGCACCACGTGTGCTTATGGAGCGCTGCTCGTCCGCAGTCCCTCACCAAAGGGTAGGTGGTGTAGGCTGATGGTGAGCCTCTATGGGATGCCCCTCCCGCATTACTGCCCCTTGCCCCATGTAGCGGTGGGCCCTGTACCAAGGGCCGCCATCCTCCCTCGTTCCCCCCGTAGTCGGGGGGGAAAGAAAGGGGGGTGTGTGTGTGCCTGTGGGGTCTGTATCGGATCCTTGCACGTATATGGCCTTTGTCTGTCTTTGGACTCTTATAGATATGGTGTCAGCCGCCGCGCCCTTTTTATGTATTTTACTTGTTTGACTGCTGCCGCACGCACTTCCTTCCTTTGTTGAAGGTTCCGCGCCGGGCGGCGGTGTTACCTCAGACACCCCTGTGTCCTCATTGGCTGATGTTGGACTTCGCGCTCTGCAGGAGGGCGGGGTCTGGTTTGGCGTGCTCCGCGTCATGGTACGCTCTGGTCCGCCCTTCGAGGTACACGGCGCCATTTTTTGTCTGTTCGCGCACGACGCGTGGGACGCTCCTGATTACCGTGGTACTGTAAGTGCCCTCTCGGGCGGCTTATTCTCATTATAGTCTTTTCGGTTCTGACACCATTTTCTTCTCCTTGTGTCTTTTTAGACTGGTGAACACCATTGGCTTCTCCCAGCCCGGTGTCATTTATAGCGGGCCTTGTAAAATTCCCCCACTTCCCTAGCGGGTCTTTGGGGCATCCAGGGTTGCTTATAGTGTAAATCCCTACTGGCATATCGTGTCTAAATAATCACCATATGGAGGCATCTCAGAATTATGTGACCGGGGTCCCTCTGGGACAAGACCGGCTGTGTATAGCGTGTGGACAACCCCATGCTGATGCTGACAGGGCACGGGTCTGCGGACCCTGTGCCGAGCAAGCACTGGCTCTGCAATCAGGCCTGCCAGTGGCTGCACCTCTCTTCATTTCACCTATTTCCCCATGCTTAAATCTCACTCCTGCTGAGTCGCATACAAAGGGGGATTTGCAGCCTGTTGTGTCCTCCAGACTGCCTACGGCTGAACAGATTATTGCGAGGTTGTCAGAGCACAAGGGCCCTGGTAAGAAGCGGCACTTGACGTCTCCTGTTTCTGTTTTCCCTATGGGAACTGAGGAGTTTTCTACTCCGTGTGACTATTCCCCTTCTGATGAAGGAGAGCTATTCTCTGACTCAGGCTCATGACAATTCTGGACCTGAATACTGGGCCCAGTATGACACTGACGATTTGTTGATTAAGGTCTTTAAGGCTCTGTCTATCTCTCTCCCTGGTGAAGCTTCCAAGCCGAGAGGGGAGTGTTTCCATACAGCAATAGCACGTTTGGAATTCCTAGAACAGGCTCACTTCCATGCTCTTGTTCTCAAGGAATGGGAATCCCCCAGTAAACTTTCAGGGATCCCAGGGGACTGGGATAGGAAATACCCCTTTCCCCCTGAGGTGGTTAATTGCTGGTCATCCCCCCCCCCCCGTGGTGGATGCCCCGATCATAGGGGTTCCTAACCCCCCTTTATTACAGCCCCTGCTCATAATACCCTTCGGGATGTTGAGGACCGGCGCATTGAGCTGCTGGCCTCCCACGCCTTTTCTTGTGCAGGGACGGCATTGCGCCCGGTCTGTGCCGCGGCTATTACTGCAGTGGCCACTAGAACCCTCGTCAGAAAGATGCTTGATCATCACTCTGATAATCTCCCCTGGGAGGTGTTTAATGCACTCTCCAGCTGTGATCTGTTTGTAAAATTTATCCTATTAGCGTTAGACGACACCATTAGAATGTGTGCAAGAACAGTGAGCGTTCAGGTTGATTCTATCTTGTTTGACTACTCCTCTTCAGGGCCTACCTGTTCAGGGGTGCTCGGTCTGTATGACGACAGTGGCCTACATTAATCCTCTGGAAGGGACCTGGAGCAGGAGGGTCCTCCAGGAAGTGTCTATGATACTAATCTGGGTGGAGGACAATGTTCCCTGCATATCAGTGGTATTTGCTCCGGTGGGGGTCTCTCTACGACAGGATGTGCTAATCTCTGTATCAATATGGGGTCCAACCAGTTGTGGATCTGTTTGTGTCCCGTCACCTTCACAAGCTCTCGGCCCTTGTTTCCCTGTCCCAGGATCCTCTGGCCGTGGTCAGGATGCCTTGGTAACGTTATGTCTGGACATTCTGTTCTGTATGTCCTTTCCCCATCCCCCCTGCTAGGCAGGGTTCTGCGCAAGATTGCTCTGGAAGGGGGACCAGTGACTTGGGTGGTCCCCGGGTGGCCTAGTAGAGTGTGGTTCCCAGACGTGGTACTGAGGGCAGTAGTTCTGTACGTTCTGCCAGGAGTGCCAGCCCTGCTCACTCAGGGCCCCTTATGTTCTTTGGTTCGAGATATTGTTCTTCCTGCTGTGCCTTATTCCTAGCAACGCTGAGGAAAGGGTTCTGCATTCCTTGAACAAGTGTTGGAAGGTTTTTCCTTGGTAGTCTCTGTGTCCTTAGGAGACCTGATGTTCCTTTGGGCCTATGGTCGCTACATCCTGAATGTGCCTGATCTCGTCTGCTCTTGGGGAGTTGGGCGGCTTTGGCCCTGGTTATTACTTGAATGGGATGTTCCTTCTGGTCCTAGGAAAGGGTTTTTTGGCTTCCGCCAAGTCTACTGTTAGCGATTGGATTCGTCAGGCTGTTACTCAGGCCTATTCCAACAAAGGGAAGAATCTTCCTTTTCGCTTTGATTCTTATTTTACTCGTGCTTTGGTGCCTCTTGGGCTTTTCAGCACTAGGCTTCTGTTGAACTGGTTTGCTAGGCTGCTGTTTGGTCTTCTGATTCATACCTTGTTCAAAGTTTTTTTGTTGGGGATCCCACCCTACTTTATGGACACTGCTATTGGATGTCCCAAGTGTAAGTACTATATCTGGAGCAGGACGTACTGTATACTAAGAATAATACAATTCTGTGAAATACTCACTTGTAGAATTTATATTATTTGTATACAGTACGTCCTGCTCCACCCCACCCTGGTTTTTGCATTTTTCTGGATCCCCTGTATGGTGATTTTTACCATTGTTATAGTTACCAGTTCGGTGGTTAATTCTCCCGGCTTCTTGTTCACTGCTTTTCAATGCTGGGGATTTGTGGGAGGTCCCCGGGTATTTGAGGGTTCGGGAGGAGACTGTTTTGCATGTCTCTGCAGTGCAGCGCCATCTGGCGGAGGATAACCCAAGTGTAAGTACTATATCTGGAGCAGGACGTACTGTATACAAATAATATCAATTCTACAGGTGAGTATTTCACAGAATTGTATTTTTCTCTGGATTTCGTCTGCTGTGTGGTTGGCATCTACCTACTGCGGTCCGTGAGTGCCCTCGCGGGCGGTTTTATTTACCCTATGTCATTATGCATGTCGCTTATGGGGTCCTCTTCGCTTATGTCTTTCAGGCAGGTCGAACGCCATTGGTTTCTCCCGGCCCTACCCCTCGTTTAGTTACTAAACTTTGTGAGGCCTAGTGTGCTAATTACTCCCACTTCCCTAGCGGGTTGTTGGGGCATCCCGGCTTGCTGTTATAGCGTGATCCCTATCGACCTATTGCACCGCTATAATTGCCATATGGAGGCTTCTCAGGATAATGTGCTCGGGGTTCCTTCGGGACAAGCCTGGCTGTGTGTAGCTTGTGGGGTGTCCCCTACTAGTGCTGACAATGTGCGGGTCTGTATTACTTGTGCCCAGCAGGTGATTGCGCTGCAGCCTGGTTTACCAGCGGCTGGACCTGCGCCTCGTATGGCTTCACCTACTCCCCCGAGCTTGAATTTGACTCCCATTGAGTTGCATACCCGTGGGGATTCCCAGCCTGATGTGTCTGCTAGACTGGCTAGTGTTGAGAAGTTGCTTGCTAATACCATGGCGCCGTAAGGCCTCTGCTAAAAAGCGGCACTTGACGCCTGATGTCACTCTTTTCCCTATGGAGGCTGAAGAGTTCTTTGAACTGTCTGGTTATACCCCCTTGGAAGAAGGGGAGTTGTTCTCTGACTCGGAGTCGTCTGATGAGAGGCCCAGGGGCCATGATGATGATTCCTGGGCCCCAGATGATACTGATAGACTGTTGGCTCAGATTTTTTTGAGGTTCTGTCTATCTCTCCCCCCCGGTTGCGGCCCCTAGGCAGCAGGGAGAATTGATTCATACTGCTAAGCCACGTCTAGAGTTTCCTGAGCAGGCCCATTTTAATAACCTCGTGCTCAAGGAATGGGAGCGTCCCAGCAGGCTCCCTGGAGTCCCTAAGAGTTGGGATAAGAGGTATCCCTTTCCTGCTGATGTGGTGAAGCATTGGTCATCCCCTCCGGAGGTGGATGCCCCGGTCCTTGGGTTATCTTACACCTCTGTCATGCATTCCCCTTCCTTCATTGATCAGCTGGCGTCCCACGCCTTTGCCTGTGTGGAGACGGCGTTGCGCCCGGTTTGTGCCTCTGCCATTACAGCGTTGGCTATTAGAACCCTGCTTAGAAGTGCCCTAGATGGTGCTCCTGATGATGTGTCTAGTGAAGAGTTTAATGCTCTTTCTCGTTGTGAGGTTTTTGTGACTTATGTCCTCTCTGCCTTGGACGATACCATTAGGATGTGTGGCAGAGCTTCTGCCCTAGCGGTGGCTATACGCCGCTTGGTTTGGCTGTGCCAGTGGGCAGCTGACAACGCTGCCAAGAAGGCCCTCACTGGTTTTCCCTACAAAGGACTACGCCTGTTTGGGGACAGCCTGGACCTGTTTGCTAAGGGAGGCAGGTTACCCCAGAGCAGGAGGCAGTCTCGGCCCTTTCGGGGTCAGGGCTCCTTTTCTTCCCCCTACCGTGGATCTAGACAGGGGAAGAGGGTCTTCTTTACTGGGACCCGAGGAGATTTCTGGGGTAGGGGCAGAGGACGTGGACACCCTGGCTCATCCTGGGGCTCCAAGCCTAAGTCTTCTTCCTAGCCCCCTCACTCATCTGGGTGGGGGGACGGCTTCAGCTCTTTGCTCACGTCTGGAGGCTTCATGTCTCAGACCGGTGGATTCAGGAGGTAGTGTCCTCCGGTTACAAGATAGAGTTTGCTGCCTGGCCGCCCCCAAGATTCATCAGATCCCGAATGTCTCAGGACCCTATGTCAGCTCGGGCTCTAATTCTGGCGGTGCAAAGCCTTCTGGAGCTGTGGGTCATATGTCAGGTCCCCTTTCGAGAAAGGGGCAAGGGTTTCTATTCCAACCTTTTCACCGTGCCCAAAAGAGATGGGTCAGTCAGGCCCATCCTGGACTTGAAGATCCTCAACAAATTTGTCAGGTGCAGGCGCTTTTGCATGGAAACTTTGCGCTCTGCCATCAGTTCCCTGCGTCCAGGGGACTTCATGACCTCTGTGGACATTAAAGATGCTTACCTTCATATTCCTGTTTTTCCAGGTCATCAGAGATTCCTCAGGTTCGCTCTGGAGGATCAGCACTACCAATTTGTGGCATTGCCACTTCAGCTCCCAGAGTGTTCACCAAGGTGCTGGTAGGATTGATGTCTCTGCTCAGGTCTCAGGGCGTTCGCGTGCTGCCCTATTTGGACGACATTCTCATCACTTCTCAGTCTCTCCAATAGGCAGAGCTGGATACTCGGCTAGTAGTGTCCACTCTGGAGTCATTTGGCTGGGTGATCAACCATCCCAAGTCTTCCCTGTCTCTCTCCTTGGTGACTCCCTTCCTGGGAATGAATCTGGATACAGTTCAGGCAAGGATATTCTAAGTATACAGTACGTCCTGCTCCAGATATAATACTTACAATTGGGTTATCCTCCGCCAGAGGGCGCTGTGCACTGCAGACATGCAAAAACAGGCTCCTCCCGGCCCTTCATATACCCAGGAATCCTCCCACAAATCCCCAGATTTCTCTGCAGTGCTGACTGCGAAGACATGAAGTATCACTCTCTCGCAGGTGAGCGGGGCTATTACAGCCTATTCCCACCCATCCTCTTGTGATGTGCCTCCCAGCCTGGGCTGCGCTGGTCGGGTGAAGGTAGGCAGCACTATGCGTGCTTAATGGAGCCATGCTCCACCGCAGTCCCCCACCAAAGGGTAGGCGGTTTAGGCTGATGGTGAGCCTCATAGTGGATGTCCCTCCCGCATTATTGCCCCATGCCCCGTGTAGAGGTTGACCCCGTGTAAAGGGCCGCCGTCCTCCCTCGTTTCCCCCTGTATTCGGGGGAAAAGAAGGGGGGGGGTGTCTGCTGGCGATCTCAGTGTATGGTATTGTCACGCTTATGGCCGTGACCGGCAACTAGGTGTCGGAGCCACGCTGCCCTTCTATTTTGGCCTTTCTCAATTTAATATGCAATAGTGTACAGCACGTCCTGCTTCATTATCCTGCATCTTGGGCAGGAAACTAAGTTTGTGCAGAATGGTGGCGGTGTATTTAGACTTCACGAGTATCCACTAGCAGATGCCTTTACTGGCATATTCTATGCTTGGCTTGTCGAGCCTTAACGGCTGCTTCAGAGCTTCGCGCTCTTTGGGGGAGGCGGGGACCTGGCGTGGCGCGCTCCGCATCACGCCCAGTTTAGACCCGCCCTCCAAGGTTCGGTTGGCGCCATTTTGTTGATCTCCGTGCGCGCGCTTGTTGGCGGTCCTTCTCCTCCCCAGGTCGGTGAGTGCCCTCGTGGGCGTTTTTCATCATTTGCATTCTTTCTGTTGCGCATGGCCCTGACACCCCCTTATTCCCCTTCTGTCTTTCAGACGTTGAAGAGTCCGGTGGCTTCTCCCGGCCTAACATATATTGTAGTGGGCTTACAAATTCTCCCACATTACTAGCGGGTCTTTGGGACATCCAGGGTTGCCTATTGCGTAAATCCCTACTGGTATATAATACATTAATAATCACCATATGGAGGCATCTCAGAATTATGGCACCGGGGTCCCTCCAGGACAAGGCCGGCTGTGTACAGCGTGTGGACTGCCCCATGCTGATGCGGACAGAGCACGGGTCTGCGGACCCTGTGCTGAACAAGTACTGGCCCTGCAGTCAGGGTTGCCAGTGGCTGCGCCTCGTTTCAATACACCTCTCTCCCCGTGCTTAAATCTCACTCCTGATGAGTCGCACTCGAGTGGGAATGAACAGCAAGTCGTGCCGCGCAGACTGCCTACGGCAGAGCGCTTGGGCCCTGGTAAAAAGCGGTCCCTGACGCCTCCGGTTTCGCCCATTCCTTCTGAATCTGAAGAGTTCACTGCTGAGCAGGGTTTTGCTCTGTCTGATGAAGGTCGGCTATTCTCTGACTCGGGCTCATCGGACGAGGAGCTGCGGAGTCATGATGATCCGGGCCCCGGTTCTTGGGGCCTGTGTGACACCGACGAATTACTGATAAAGATCTTCGAGGTCTTGTCTGTCTCTCTCCCTGGTGAGGCTTCCAGGCCTAGAAGGGAGAGTTTCCATACAGCGCCGCCGCGTTTGGAATTTCTGGAGCAGAATCACTTCCAGGCTCTTGTACTCAAAGAATGGCAATGCCCTAGTAAACTTCCAGGGGACTGGGATTGGAAATACCCTTTTCCCCCTGATGTGGTTAACTGCTGGTCATCACCTCCCGTGGTGGATGCACCGATCATTGGGGTTCTTAACCCCCCCTTTATTGCGGCCCCTACTTATTGTACCCTTCGGGATGCTGAGGACCGGCACATTGATAGGCTGGCTTCCCACGCCTTTTCTTGTGCAGGGATGACTCTGCGCCCGGTCTGTGCCGCGGCCATCGCTGCAGTGGCCGCTAGGACCCTCATCAGAAAGCTGATTGATCATCAACCTGAGGATCTCCCCTGGGAGGTGTTTAAGGCACTCTCCAGTTGTGATGTATTTGTAAGATTTATCCTTTTGGCACTGGATGACACCATCAGCATGTGCTCTAGAGCTTCCACCCTTGCTGTAGCTATACGCCGACTGGTCTGGCTGCGACAGTGGGGTGTTGACGATGCTACGAAAAAGATTCTTACTGGGCTTCCCTTTAGAGGGCGACGCCTATTCGGGGCCCGTCTGGACCTGTTTGGAAAAAAGGGCAAAACACCCCTTTACAGAAGGCGGTCTCTGCCTTCTCGAGGCAGGGGCACCCCTCCACCCCCCTATGTTAGCGTCAAACCCGAACCAGGGGTGTCCTTCCAGCTTTTTGGTATAGATCCCTGCCCCAGGAGTGGCAGACAATGCCCTGGTCCCTCCGGCAGGACTAAGTCCAAGCCTTTTACCAAACCACCCAAGCATGAGGGGATGGCTGCAGCACCTTGCCCCTATCAGGAGGCGGCATGCCTCGTTCTGATGGAGTCAGAAGTTTCCTCTGGATGCAGGATAGTGTCTGCTGGGCGGCCCCTTCCCGAGATATTCAGGATGCTTCTGGTCCCTGCCTCTCTTCTTGTGTTGGCGCAGGCCACGCGCGATCTGCGAGGTCTGGGGTCACCTGCTGGTTGCCCTTAACAGACAGCGGCAGGGGCCTCTACACTAACCTTTCCACATTCCTCCAAAAGGATGAGACACTCTGTCCATTATGGCTTTCCATAGGTGAGGCAATTTACATTCACAGGCGGTTTTACTGCATGGTTTCTCTGAGTTGGGCCGCTGGTGCCCTGTGTCCAGGGACCTCTTGCCATCGGTAGGGACCTAAGACGCTTATTTCATTGTCATTGTGCCTTCCGGGCACCAAGGACCTTACAGGTTAGTGTTTGCGCTCCAACACTGCTGATTGTGGCCTTATTATCTGGCCTTGGTTCTGCTCCCTGAGTGATCGCCTAGGCGATGACGGGGGTGATATCTCTACTGAGACCAAGGGGGCGTCCGCACGAGGAACTGCCTGGCCGTCCCTCTTTGCTTCCCAATCCCTGCGTCAGGCCGAGCTTGTTACTCGGTTGGTGATGTCCTTTGGGAGTCTTTGGATGGGTGCTCAATCACCTCAATTCCTCCTTTTCCCCTTAGTGGTATCTCCATTCCTAGGGTTGAACTTGGATTCGGTTCATACGGGAACCTGCTTCCTTGACTATAAATGGACAATCTGTTTGCAGGGGCTCGGTCCCTCTTCCTGTTCCCGTCTCTTCACCATGCTGGATTGCAGCTGGCGGGCCTGTTGGTGGCTGTTCAAAGGTTGTCCCCTATGCTCAGAGCCCTTGGGCTCCTCCGCTACTCATATTGTAAATGTTTGACTGGGTTCCAGCTTCCTTGGAGCTGGGTCTGTGTACCCTTCCACCTTGGTACGGTGGTTACCCTTGAGACTGTGGTACTAGGGGTACCAATCAGGGGGCACCCCTTCCTTGCATCTTCCTGCGGTTGGATTCCAAATCTATCAGGTCGATGGAGGGGGGACTTTTTTCTCCTAAATTCCCCTGTGATTCCACCTGTCTATTTTGGAAGCGGTAGGCCTTCAGGTTGGCTCTATATCGCTGGACTTCTCCCTTGTGGGATCGGTCTGTTTGGGGGCTCCTTGGTCTGTCTGACGACAGTGGCCTCTATTAATTATCTGTGTGGACTCGGAAGCAGGATGATCCCCCAGGAAGGTATCTGATCCTGATCTGGGTGGAGGACCGCGTTCCCTGCATATCTGCGATATTCGCTCCGGTGGATGTCCTTCTGCGACAGAATGTGCTAATTCTTGTGTCTCCATGTGATCCGTCTAGTGTGGATCTTTCTGGGCCCGTCACCTTCATGGGTCCTGGGCCCTTGTTTCCCTGTCTAAGATTGTTCTGTCCTTGGTCATGAGGCTTCGTGACTTTATGCTGGACATTCTGTTTCTATATGTTTTATCCTCATTCACCCTGCTGGAAACAGGGTTCTGTGCAAGTTTGCTCTGGAAGGGGGAACCAGTGATACTGGCGGCCCTTGGGTGGCCTAGTGGAGTGTGGTTGCAGATGTGGTTACGTGGACAGCGGACCTGTACGTCCTGTCAGGAGTGCTGGCCTGCTCACTCAGGCCCCCCTTTTCTATTTCACCCCTATCTACAGACTCTGGTCTGATGGTTGGTTCATCCACCTTGATGGAAGTGGGTGTACCTTCGTGGGTGTCTGTGAATTCTGAAGCCTAGGAGTTGGCTTCTTCTGCCTCTTCTTCCGTCTATTGTGGGGTATTCTTACCCATATGGATTGGGTTGAGTTTTTGGTCTCTCCCCTGTGGGCGAGCTCTGTTCCCAGGGTTATATAGTTATTACAGCATGGGTTGGAGTTGGCTCTCCTACTCGGTGCCCTGGTGGTTCAGGCTCTGCCCTGTCCGTCTTCTGCAGAAGTCTTACTCAGTTTCCTTGCCTGGGTTGACTTTCTTTCAGGGATTGCTCAGTGACATCCCCCACGTAGTTCTAGGGTCCCTGATGGGATTGATTTCCATTCGGTTTGCCTTGCGGGGTGTTCCCCTTTGGCTCTATTCCGGATGCTGTCTGTTCTTATCCATAAGGTTGCCCTTCTGGGGCTGTTACCTCAGTCGGCCGTGCACCTGAGCGGGCGGATCTGTTTAGCTAACCCTTGTTTTTCCCCGTCATCCTTCAGCTTGACCACGTGGAGAGGAATCATGCTCCACCCCCTGGGAGGAAACACAAAACAGGAAACAGAGTTTAAAAGCCCCACCCCTTCCTCCCCACCTCAGTTCTTTTGTGTTTCCTCCCTAAGGAAACCCTGGGACAGAGTGTAGGCTGATACTTGTTAGTCAACGGCCGTTTTTTTATTTTAATTTATTATTTTTAAAACCCTCCATAGTTTGGAGATAGCCGGAGGCAATAGCTAATGATCCACCAGGAGATCCTGTGTGAGCTATTTGCACCTGGGGCTATAACCCGCATAGTCTGGGATAGAAGGCACAGATTGTGCAAAAATCCCATTTAGAGAAGTCCTGCTTCATTATTGAGGCAGGCGCGCTGGGCTGGGAGAAGTCATTGCCGTGTTTGTTAAGATCGCTTTGCGGTTTTGTTTTCCCTCTCGTTTTTTTAAATTTCGGAGGTGCGGCGATGACGTCATCCGCGTCGTCTTCCGGTTTTGTCGGCTGTTAGCCGGAAACCGGAAGAAGGAACCAGCGTGGCTGAGCTGATCAGCGTGTGATTGCCGCATATCAGCCAGTCCCCAGGAGCAGCGAAGGCAGCAGCTGCACGTTCACAGCTCCCACGGACCCCACCAACGAGGACTGTCATGTCGGAGGCGCCCGATGACAACCAGAAGGCGGTAGGAACTTATGTTTTTTCGGCCTGTGTCTTTTCAATGATATGTGTTATACAATGGGCTTGATGTATTGTTTTTTCTTGCTTGTTACATCTGCGGTTGCTAATAACTGGTGTACTTTAATTGTTTATATGTATATATATATATAGATATAAGTATATTAACCAGTGTCAGTATTTACCATTGTATACCTTATATCATTGTTATAGACTGCATATTTATGAGGTTCATATATATGCAGATACATGTTATATATCTGTTCATATCTATGCTGATAGTTATTAGGTTGGATATGAATATAGGTATATATCTATGTATAGCTTCCACGTGGGTGTAAGTGGTCCTGCTATAATATGCTTTCATGTCTTACATTTTTTAGAGAGACTCTAAATCGGAGGATAAAAAGCATGTTAAAGCTACCAAGAAATCAAAGAAATGTGAAGTTTGTAACACTACACTTCCGGATTCTTGGCAGTTGGTTCTGTGTATGGGGTGCGATAAAGCTAAACGAGATAACGATTCAGCTGCTATCCTCAGGGAAATTTTTAGTTTGAGGCAACAGTTAGCCTCAGTTGAAAATGCCCAAAGAGGATTCGTAACCCATGAGCAATGGTCGCTTGCTGCTGCACCAATTACTAATGCTAACACAGAGAACCAAGGCGGTGGGATCTCAATAGTGAATTTGGGTAATGAGAATGTATCATTACCTCCTGTTCAGATTGAGGTTGCCTCAGAACCAGAGGAAGAGGGGGAAGACCCGGACTCCTCTAGAGATTCTTTGGATGAGGAAAGCCATTCAGAAGAAAGGCAGTGTACCTCAAATAATTTTTCAGAGGACTTGGAATTATTATTAAAAGATATTTATCAAACGTGGGGTATCCCTCTGGAAGAAACAACGCTTTCACAACAGGATGAAATGTATAAAGAAATTTTGATCAAAAAATCAGAGCTTTTCCTATCCACTCAGTTTTGAAAGATATGGTCAAAACTGAATGGGATAATCCAGAGAAAAAGTTTTTTCTGCCTAAAGCTTTAAAGAGAAAATATCCGTTTAAGGATCCCATTATGGATTCATGGACGAAATGTCCCAAAGTTGATGCACCAGTTGGTCAAATGTCAAGAACATCTGATTTGAGTTTTGAGGACATGGGTTCTTTGCGAGATCCCATGGACCGCAGAGGAGAGCACATTTTAAGAAGGGCTTGGGATTCTACCCTTTTTCAATTTAAACCTGCAATGGCTTCTGATGTAGTCCTGAGAAGTATGTCTAAATGGATAGACAACCTTAAGGCTCATATTGGGAATAGAGTGCCACCACAAGAGGTCTTGGCTACTCTTCCCACTTTATATAGAGCAATGTCTTTCCTTACACATGCATGTCAGGAAATCATTAGGGCTTCTGCAAAAACCTCAGCTTTAATTTCCTGTGCTCGCAGGGCAATTTGGCTTAAGACGTGGTCTGGGGACAACAGTTCAAAGAATAGATTATGTTCTATACCTTTTCACGGGGAACGGTTATTTGGTACAGACCTAGATAACATCCTCTCGAGGTCCACAGAACTGGGGAAAAAGTTTCCTACAAAGAAGAAGGCCTACCCCGCTAGACCGGTTAATAGGAATAGGCCTACCACTAGTCAGACCCACAGAAAAATAGATACTAGAAAACGCTGGGCCCAATCAAGACCACAAAGGAAGTATTCCTTAGTAAGTAAGATCCCTGAGGGGCCCAGACAGCAGTCCTGACAACCTAGGTCCAGTGGGAGGAAGACTCTCCAGATTCACACAGGCTTGGGAAAAGGTTACCAAAAGTCAATTTGTATTAAAAACCCTGAAAGAAGGGTATCACTTAGAATTTTCTTCCCTTCCACCATTTATGTGCTTGGTGACAAGGTTACCAAAGGATCAAAAACTAAAAGATGCCTTCCCAGTAGTTTTGCAGGAACTTTTAATGAAGGAAGTAATAGAGAAGGTTCCTTCGAGCCAGATTCAAAGGGGTTATTACTCCCAGGTTTTTCTGGTAAAGAAGTCATCAGGAAGTTACAGAATGATTCTGAACCTAAAAAGACTAAACAGGTTCATTCGGTACAAAAGATTCAAAATGGAGTCAATATTCTCGGTGAGGCAAACCCTGACTCGGAATGTGTTCATGGCAAATCTGGATCTCCAGGACGCCTACCTGCACATCCCGATTCTGGAGGCCCATCGAAAGTATTTGAGGTTTGCAGTAAAGTTAGACCACAAAATTTTTTATTATCAGTACAAGACACTTCCCTTCGGCCTATCATCGGCCCCCAGGATTTTTACAAAAATTCTGGCAGAGCCAATGGCCTTCCTGAGGCAGTTGGGGATCAGCATAATACCATATTTAGACGATCTGCTGGTCCTAAACAGCTCCAGGGAGACACTGTTGGTACAGCTGGAAAAGACTATGGCACTGTTAAAAGATCTGGGATGGATCTTAAACCTGGAAAAATCCAACTTAGTGCCCTCTCAGCAGTGCGCCTTTCTGGGTCTTCTGATAGACAGCACAGAGAGGAAGATTTTCCTGACAGAAGCAAAAGCCCAAAAGTTAAAAAACGAAATTTGGGTGTTGGTGAAAGAACCAAAAGTTTCCCTAAGAGACATAATGAAAGTGCTGGGACTCATGACGGCAACGATACCAGCAGTAGACTGGGCTCAGTTGCAGATGAGACCACTACAGAAGTTTCTGTTAGAAAGATGGGACAAAAAACAAACTTCTCTGGACCAGTTAGTGAGATTAGATGTAACGGTCCTGAAAGAACTACTCTGGTGGACAGAGAGCGGAAATTTGTTGAAGGGAAGGGAATGGAGTCAGACCAATCCGGTGGTAGTAACCACGGATGCAAGCAGCTGGGGTTGGGGTGCGCATCTAGAGACGCATCAAGCCCAGGGCAAGTGGTCAAAGGAGATTTCAAGAAAGTCGTCCAACTTCAGAGAACTTCTAGCAGTCAAACTAGCCCTAAGTCATTTTCAAAAGGAAATATGGGGGAAGGAAGTGTTGGTGAGATCAGACAATATAACGACCGTGGCTTATCTAAACCGTCAGGGGGGGACAAGATCAAAGCAGCTGGCAAGCTTAGCCCAAAGTCTATTAAATCCCTTACAAAATCTAATAAGGTCTCTAAGAGCGATCCATCTGAAGGGGACTCTAAACACACTAGCAGATTCCTTAAGCAGGAAAAAAGTGAGTCAAACGGAATGGTGTCTGAAGCAAGACATTTTCCAGTTGATCACGAGTGTGTGGGGTCAGCCTCAGATAGACCTCTTTGCAACCAAAGAAAATGCCAAATGTCACAGGTTCTTCTCCCTGGAAAAAGAGAAGGGTGCAGTAGCAATAGACGCACTTGCTCAGGAATGGAATTTTCAACTTGCTTATGCTTTTCCACCCTTCAGAATCCTGCCACAAGTGATCCGGAAGGTGGCCCAAGAAAGCGCACAGGTGATATTTATAGCCCCATATTGGCCGAAAAGAATCTGGTTCGCAGACCTAGTCAGAATGGCGGTAAAGGGACCTTGGAAATTACCAGAGAGTCCAGACATTCTACAACAAAAGTCAATTCTTCATCCAAGCTGGAAGACTCTTCAGTTAACAGCATGGATATTGAGGGGGAACTGCTGAAAAGAAAAGGTTTGTCACGCAGAGTAATAGAAACGTTGCTAGACAGCAGAAAGGCAACTACAAGAAGAATTTACGCAAAGGTATGGAAGAAATTTTCTTCATTTTGTGAGGTTAAGAATCTGAAGGAAAAGGATATAGCTTCAGTATTGGAGTTTTTGCAAGAAGGGTTTGAAAAGGGACTGGCAGTAAGTACCCTGAAAGCTCAAGCCTCTGCGATATCAGTTTTCCTAGAACGTAAACTTAGACAAAATGATCTGGTTAACCGTTTTTTCAAATCCATTGCACGTAGGAGACCGGCTACATTTAGAGGTTTTCCTACTTGGGACTTGTCTATAGTGCTCAAGGGCCTGTTAGAACCACCATTTGAACCGTTGGAGGAAGTTCCAGAAAAATGGTTGTCTATGAAGGTTTGCTTTCTTATAGCAATAACATCTGCTAGAAGGGTGAGTGAACTTCAAGCATTGTCTATAAAGGAGCCATATTGTGCGATTCTTCCAGATAAAATTGTGCTCAGACCCAATCCTATGTTTTTACCTAAGGTTCCAACCTCAAGCAACAGGTCGCAAGAAATAGTCCTCCCAACGCTGCCTAATGCGGCTGGTAGGGAGGAAGATCTTTCATTACTTGATGTAAGAAGAGCTTTAATCATTTATCTGGAAAGATCAAAGGAATGGCGTCTAGCAGAGCAGATTTTTGTAACATTTAGCGGCAAAAATAAGGGTTCAGCGGCATCCAAAGCTACGATTGCAAGGTGGATAAAGCAGACCATCGCCAAAACATATGAGATTAAGGAAGTTGCACCGCCGGAGGTCTTGGCTCACTCGACTAGGGCTATGGCCGCTTCCTGGGCAGAGAGATCGGGGGCGGCTATTGAAGAAATTTGCAAAGCTGCCTTGTGGTCTTCGCCCCACACCTTCCTAAAACATTATAGACTTGACTTACTGTCTGCAAAACATCAGTCCTTCGGAAGAAGTGTACTACTTGCAGCATCCCACCCCTAAGGTATATTAGCTTTTCTAGTCCTCTCCACGTGGTCAAGCTGAAGGATGACGGGGAAAAACCTCCGTTACTTACCGGTAACGTCCTTTTTAGGAATCCTTCAGCTTGACCGCTGATAACCCGCCCAGTAGTCAAGGGTTGGAGTACGGTTACTATATTAAGAACTGAGGTGGGGAGGAAGGGGTGGGGCTTTTAAACTCTGTTTCCTGTTTTGTGTTTCCTCCCAGGGGGTGGAGCATGATTCCTCTCCACGTGGTCAAGCTGAAGGATTCCTAAAAAGGACGTTACCGGTAAGTAACGGAGGTTTTCTTTACTGTATCTTCACCGAGATGAGGTGGCGTTCCGCCTTACGCCGGTTATTCTGCCTAAGGTGGTGTCTTAGGCTCCGGTATTAAGACATTATCCTTCTTCTGGGATTTATTCCTTGTAATGCTGAGCCACGGGAATCTATTTTCCCTCAATAGGTGCTGGAATTTTTTTCCTGGACTGTCTCCTGTCCCTTAGGGGACTGATGTTCCTCTGGGTTGTGGGCACTTACATCTGGATGTGCCTGATCTCGTCTGCCTCTAGAGGTTAGGCGGCCTTGGGCCTGGCCTTTTCCTGTATAAGATGTCCCTTCTGGTCCTGGGGAAGGCTTGGCTTCTCCCTGGGCTACTTTTAGTTTTTGCTCTTGTTAGGTCTTTACTCAAGAGTTCTTCTCACACTATTCTGATTACGCTGGTGCCTTGGTATCTTTGGGCCTTTCAGCACCAGGTTTTGTTGAACAGGTTTGCTTGAACTCTACTTGTTTTCTTGTTTGTACCCTTTCAAGGGTTGTTTTGATGTTGAAGCTGTTGTTAGAGCCTTTGCTCGTGTCGCTCTTGGTAGCGAGGTGTTGCAGGTGACAGTGCTTTCAACTGTCTGCTGTTGCCTTTTTTGTTGGGGATCCCACCCTGTTCTATGGACACTGCTATTGGATGTCCCAATTGTAAGTATTATATATGGAGCAGGACGTACTGTATATGTATACTGTATACTCACCTGTAGAATTGGTATTATATGTATACAGTACGTCCTGCTCCACCCCACCCTGTTTTTTTGCATTATTCTGGATCCCCTGTATGGTGATTGTTGTTATCATTACCAGTTGTTTTTGGTGGTTGATTTCTCCCGGCTACTGCTTCACTGCTTTTCAATGCTGGGGATTTGTGGGAGGTCCCTGGGTATATGAAGGGCCGGGAGGAGCCTGTTTTTGCATGTCTGCAGTGCACAGCGCCCTCTGGCGGAGGATAACCCAATTGTAAGTATTATATTTGGAGCAGGACGTACTGTATACGTATAATATAAGTATTTCACAGAATTGTATTTTTTCTTCCTCAGCAGAAGGTGGACAGTCTGCTAGCGCAGGTTCAGTTCCTGCTATCTTGTCCTCATCCCTCCATCAGGCAGGGAATGCAGCTGGTGGGCCTGATGGTGTCGTGCTTCGAGGCGGTCCCTTATGCCCAGTTTCACATGAGGACTCTGCAACTCCACCTCTTGTCAGTATGGGACAAGGATCCTGCGTCCCTGGACCAGGTCCTTGTTCTGTCCCACCTAGTTAGGTGGTCCCTCTCGTGGTGGCTGGACTCCAGGAACCTGTTGGTGGGCAGATCCTTTCTGGCCCCCTGCTGGGAGATGGTCACCACGGATGCCAGTCTGACAGGTTGGGGGGCTTCTGGAAGTCCCTGCAGTTCCAAGGGCGATGGGGCCCTGGAACTGAGGGCGATCAGGTTGGTTCTGGCTCACTTGACCCACCACCTTCGGGGCCGGCCTGTTCAGGTACGCTCGGACAACCAGACCAGAGGGACCCGGAGCAAGGGGGCCCTCAAGGAAGTGTCTCTGATCCTGGCCTGGGCGGAGGACAATGTTCCCTGCATATCAGCTGTGTACATTCCGGGGGTGGAGAATCTGCTGGCAGACTCTCTGAGCAGGGGGGCTTCTCGCCTGGGAGAATGGTCCCTCTGCGACAGGGTGTTTCAATCTCTGTGTCACTGTTGGGACCAACCAGATGGGGATCTGTTTGCGTCCCGTCACAATCACAAGCTCCCGGCCTTTGTCTCCCTGTCCCAGGATCCTCTGGCCTTGGCCACAGATGCTCTAGCAATGTCTTGGCAGGACTTTCAGCTCCTGTATGTCTTTCCCCCTGTTGGGCAGGGTTTCTGCGCAAGATAACCCAGGAGGGGGTGCCAGCAATCCTGGTAGCTCCTAGGTGGCCAAGAAGAGTGTGGTCCGCAGACGTGGTGCAGCTGGCAGTAGATCAGTTTGCTCTGCCCAGGGTTCCAGACCTGCTCACTCAGGGTCGTTTACGCCATCCCAATTTACAAACTCTGGCTTTGACGGCCTGGCTGCTGAAACCTCCATCTTGATGGAAAAGGGGCTGTCTGCCTCTGTTGTTGATACCATGATAAAGGCTAGGAAGAAGTCTTCTTCTTCCATTTACTATAGGGTTTGGCGTGCCTACATTGACTGGTGTGAGTCTAGGTCTCTCCCCTGTCGCGTGTTCTCTATTCCCAGGATCTGGAGTTCCTACAGCATGGGTTGGAGCTGGGACTTCAACTCAGTACTCTGAAGGGCCATGTCTCTGCCCTGGCTGTTCCAGAGGTCCTTTGCCCAGCATTCTCTGATCAGGACTTTTTTCCAGGGGGTTACTCATGTGCGTCCCCCATGTAAGCCTATGTTGCCTGTTTGGGATTTGAACTTGGTCTTGTCTGCCTTGCAGGGTGCTCCCTTTGAACCTATGCAGGAGGCTGCCCTGGCCATTCTTACTCTCAAGGTTGTCTTTTTGGTGGCTATCACTTCTGTTAGGTGTGTTTCTGAGTTGGCGGCGCTGTCCATCCAGCCCCCCTACTTTGAGAGAAACCAGGACAAGGTGGTTTTTCGCTTCAAGCCAGATTTTCTGCCTAAGGTCGTGTCTGCCTTTCATCTGAATCAGGACATCGTCCTTCCTTCCTTGTGCCCTAATCCTAGTAACTTTAAGAATAGGGTCTTGCATTCCTTGGATGTGGTTAGGTGTCTGAAGTACTATCTTGTGGCTACTGCACCTTTCAGAAAGACTGATGCTCTTTTTGTGGTCCCTTCTGGTCCTAGGAAGGGTTTGGCTCCTGCTAAATCTACTATCAGCAAATGGATCCGTCAGGCCGTGATCCAGGCCTACCTCCCTTCCGCCTTACTGCTCATTCCACTTGTGCTGTTGGTGCCTCTTGGGCTTTTCAGCACCAGGCTTTTTTAGTTATTAGTTGGTTCTGTTATCATTTTCCCGGCTTCTCGTTAACTGCTTTTTGATGCTGGTGATTTGTGGGAGGTCCCGGGTATTTGAAGGGCCGGGAGGAGCCAATTTCGTGGTCTCTGCAGTCCAGCGCCATCTGGCGGAGTAATACCCAAGTGTAATGATTCTTATCTGGAGCAGGACGTACTGTATACTCATAATAACAATTCTACAGGTGAGTAATCACAGAATTGTATTTTTCTTTATTGCATGGCATGGCCCGCTTCGGAATTCATTACAGTTGGGTTATTCCGCCACAAGGTGGCGCAGTGGTACTGCAGAAAGCTGTGGCATTTCCCGGCTCCCTATAACAACGGGATTAACCATAGAGTTCCCATTGTTTCATCTGCAGTGATACTGCGAAGTTAAGATGGCTCTCTCTCTTGCGCAGGTGAGCGGGGCAACCAAGCCTGGGCCCTGCATGTCTATTTCCATCCGTTTCTGGAGACCCTCACTGCCTCCCAGCCTCTGCTGACAGATCGGGTGAAGGTAGAAGAGCACTAGGGTCAAGTGGTCCTGGAGCGTAGCTCCAAGCCGCAGACCCTGTACCACAAAGGGTAGACGGCCATAGGCTTTATGGTGAGCCTAATAGGGATGCAGAGATTCTGTCCTGGCTTCTGAGGGGGTGAGTAGTTTGAGGACTGTGTCCCCTTATTATTCTAAGTATACAGCACGTCCTGTTCCAGAAGATATTCCTTACACTTGGGTTATACATCCAGTAGATGGTGCTGGACTGCAAAGACAGAAAAGTGGCTCCTCCCGGCCCCATATATACCAGGGACCTCCCACAAAATCCCCAGTCCTTCTCTGCAGTCTGGGCTGCGATGACTAGAAGATGGCTCTCTCTACTCGCAGGTGAGCGGGGCTATTAGCCTGCTGCCCTGTAGGACTATTCCAAGTATGTCACACACCCCGCTTCCACTATTCATGACATATGGGTTATGGTCCAGTAGAGGGCGAGCTTCTGCAGAGATGAAAGCAAAAAAGATGCCCCTCCCGGTCCATAAATACCTGGGACCTCCCACACATTCCCCAGTTCCTTCTCTGCAGGACGGCGAGCAAGTCAGAAGATGTTGCCTGCTCTTCCTTGCAGGTAAGCCGGGCTTACGCCCGGCCATGCGGTGCCTTATTTCTGCCCGGACCTTTATTTTTTAATTCCAGTATAGCCTCCCTGCATTGGCTGCAGTTCCAGTTAAGGATAGGCTTCACCTTATAGGTGTTAGGGAGCCATGCTCCCCCGTGAGACCCCATACAAGGGGGTAGGCGGCTTCCGGGTTGGTGATCACGGTTTGGGATGCCCTGTCCCCATTCACTTCCCTGGCACTTTACGATGAGGGATTCTCTTTCGGGTCCCCTTGGATATGGGGGGGGAGGCATTGTGCTTATATTTTTCACCTTGTTACATGTGTGTGTGTGAGAGTGTGTCTGTGCGTTTTTGCTGCATGTTTCGCGCTTTGCGCTCTGCTGCCGGCCGGGGAGCTTCTCCCCCTCAGGCTGAGTTGTGAGGGGGCAGGGCCGGGCGCACGCGTGTTGCCGCGGCCCGCCCCCCTTCTGTTTGGCGCCTTTGCGGGACCATCCCATTGATGGGATCCGCATTGCTGGACTAGGAGGGAAGGGGGCGGGGCCTGGTGCGGCGTGCGATCCGCGCTGGCCCGCCCCTTCTTCTCCCTCTCTCTCTCTCTGTCACGGAGGCTGCTGCTGCTGCACTGGATGCCATTTTGCGGTGTGTGTGAGTGCCCTGCCGGGCTTCCCCTTCTAATTGCTTGGCCAGTATGTCCCAGTCGCGCTTGGGGCAGCGCTGGCCCCCCTCTGCCACTGTGTTTCATTACATGTATATTATTATTATTATTCTGTGGTGTGCATGTGCTTATTGCCATATTTTGTGTCTTTCAGGAGGACTCCCTGTGCATTGCTTAAAAGGGGGTTCTCCCGGTCCTAGGGTCCCTAGCAGTATTTTGGGGCACTTATAAATCCTCCCACTCGGGACAAAAAAGGGGCATCCCAGGATGCTTACCAGCGTAATTCCCTCTGGTCATTGCGACTACCTTAAAAAAATCACCATATGGAGGCTCCACAGGATACCGGGCTCGGGCTCCCTTCGGGACAATCCCGGATGTGTGTGGGTTGTGGGGTACCCCTTATGGGGGAAAATGTACTGATTTGCATACCTTGTGCGCAACAGGCCATAACGCGGCAGTCTGGTTCCTAGGCTTCTGGGTCAGGGCCGTCTGCCTCATTGCCTACCCCAACCCGCATTATCTGTACCCCAAGTGACCCTGTCATTAGTGGGGAGTCGCACTCGGTCTGTGCTAGGCTGGGCAACCTCGAGAAAATTATTTCTAGCTCAGTGGGCAAAAAGGCCCCTGCTAAGAGAAGGCATCTGTCACTGACTACGCCGGTAATTGATTTTGATGATTATGACTCCCCTGACTGGGCTGATTATTCCCCGCTTGAGGAGGGGGAACTGTTTGAGGAATCAGAGACTGAGGAACTGCAGTTCTTTGATTCGGATGCCGGGCAGGCACTGGGGGATGCTGTTGATACCCCCAAGGTCCTGGCCCATCTCTTAGAGGTTCTGGATATTTCCCCTCCTAAGAAGGGGGAATTCTTTGGGTTCTCTAAGCCCCCCTTGGAGTTTCCAAATCAGAATCATTTTGACTGCATGATTCTTAGAGAATGGGAGAGGCCGAGTCAGCTTCACGATGTTCCTCAGGGATGGGATAGAAAGTATCCCTTTCCGGTGGATGCGGTGAAGCGCTGGTCTTCCCCTCCCGAGGTTGATGCGCCCATTTTTGGATTGGCCAACACCTCCGTTGTTCCTACTCCAGATGCCACTACCCTTAAGGATGGCGAGGACAAGCGCATTGATCAGATGGCATGTCATGCCTTTGCCAGTGTGGGTTCAGCCTTGCGGCCTGTCTGTGCATCTGCACTCGTGGCTGTGGCTACCAGGTCTGAGATTAGGGACATGTTAAATGGGTCCCAGCACAACCCGGACGGCATTGAATTCACAACCATTAAGAGGTGTGAATTGTTCATGAATTTCGTTTTGTCGATGTGTAGCAGAACCTCGACTCTTCTTGTGGCCATGTGCCGATCGGTCTGGCTACGCCAGTGGGCGGCTGACATTGCGGCCAAGAAGTCACTTATTGCCTTGCCCTTCCTGGGTACACGGCTGTTTGGAGATAAATTGGATTCTGTGGCGAAAGGTGGAAGGCTACCTCAGCGTAAGAGGCAGTGTCGCTCCTTTCGGGGCGCAAGCTCCTTCAATCCTTCCTTTCGTGGTGCCAGAGGGGGCAGAGGTCTTGCCTACTCTGGCTTCAGAGGTGATTCCTGGAACAGGGGCAGAGGACGTGCCCGTCCAGCCTCTACCTGGGGTTCCAAACCCAAGCCCGCTCAGAAATGAGGAGGCGCCCTCACCCTTACGGGTGGGGGGACGGCTGCAGCTCTTCTTCCAGGTCTGGGCCCGGGAGGTTACGGACAAGTGGATATTGGAAGTGGTCTCATCTGGATACAAACTGGAGTTCAAATATCGGCCTCCTCCCAGATTCCTAAGGTCTCGGGTGCCTTCGGATCCTCGGGCGGCGCAGAGGCTCCTGTCGGCTGTAAAGAACCTCCTGGACATGGAGGTCATATGCCCGGTGCCTCTTTCAGAGAGACCGGGGCTATTATTCCAACCTTTTCACGGTTCCCAACAGGGATGGCTCCATAAGACCCATTCTGGATTTGAAGCTTCTCAACGGGTTAATCAGAACCAAGAGGTTCCGCGTGGAGACTCTGCGCTCAGCCATCAGTTCCCTTCGTCAGGGGGATTTCATGACGTCCATAGACATCAAGGATGCTTACCTTCATGTACCAATTTTCCCAGCACACCAGAGATTTCTCAGGTTTGTGGTCGGAGATCAGCATTTTCAGTTTGTGGCCCTCCCCCTCGGGCTGACCTCGGCACCGAGGGTGTTTACCATGGTTCTGGCAGGCATTATGGCCCTGCTCAGAGCCCAGGCTATTCGCATTGTGCCATATCTGGACGGCCTGCTCATTACAGCTTCCTCCCTCTGCCAGGCGGAGCTGGACACCAGGACGGTGGTGACGACGCTGGAGAGGTTCGGATGGGTGATCAACCACTCCAAGTCTTCTCTCTCCCCATCAAGGGAGATTTCCTTTCTGGGCATGAATCTGGATACCAGTCAGGCCAGAGTGTTCCTACCTCAGCCAAAGGTGCAGAGGGTTCAGGATCTGATACGTGTTCTCCTGACCAACCCTCGCCCTTCCATTTGGCTAGGGATGACTCTGGTGGGTTTGATGGTGGCCTCCTTCGAGGTAGTGCCCTTTGCTCAATTCCACATGAGGTCGCTACAACTCCATCAATTGCTGAAATTGGCCAGATGTCCACAGTCCTTGGATCAGTCATTTCTGATGTCTCCCAGGGTTCGGCAGTCCCTTCAGTGGTGGCTGGAATCAAGCAATCTGATTAGGGGCAGATCGTTCCTGGCCCCTCGTTGGGAGACGGTTACCATGGATGCCAGCCTATCGGGCTGGGGAGGTTTCTGGAAAGATCATCAGTTCCAGGGGTTGTGGGGTCCTCAGGAGGCTCACAACCCCATCAATGTCTTGGAGATCAGAGCTATCCGCTTGGTTCTGTCGCGTCTGACACTTCACCTACAGGGTGTACTGGTTCAGGTTCGATCAGACAATCGTACTGTGGTAGCTTACATCAATCACCAAGGAGGGACTCGCAGCAGGAGTGCCCTCAGGGAAGTCTCTCTGATTCTGACATGGGCGGAGAGCAATGTTCCTTGCATCTCGGCAGTATACATTCCGGGAGTGGAGAACACGGAGGCGGACTCCCTGAGCAGGGGATTCTCTCGCCGAGGGGAATGGTCTTTCAACCACAGGGTGTTTCAGGCCCTGTGTCACAAGTGGGGGACTCCGGAGGTGGATCTCTTTGCCTCTCGGCACAATCACAAGCTCCCAACCTTTGTATCTCTGTCTCAGGATCCTCTGGCCCTGGCAGTGGATGCCTTGTCCCTTGCCTGGAGGGATCTGGGGTTTCTGTACCTGTTTCCCCCCTTCTCCATGGTGGGCAAGGTAGTGCGCAAGCTGGCTCTAGAGGGGGCACCAGCAATTCTGGTGGCCCCAAGGTGGCCAAGACAGGTTAGGTACGCAGACGTCGTAAGATTGGCGGTAGATCAGTACAGGCTGCCCCTGTCTCCGGATCTGATCTCTCAGGGTCAACTACGTTACCCCAATTTACAAACGCTTGCTTTGATGGCGTGGCTGCTGCAACCTTCATCTTGAGGGAGGAAGGTTTGTCTGAGGCGGTTATTCAAACCTTGATTAGAGCTAGGAAGAGGTCTTCCTCTACCATTTACTATAGGACTTTGCGGTCCTATATTGACTGGTGTGAGGCTAGGGCCTTACCTTGCAGGGTGTTTTGGAGTTTCTACAACTCGGTCTGGATCTGGGGTTCCAGCTCAGTACTTTGAAGGGTCAGGTTTCTGCCCTGGCTGTCTTTTTTCAAAGGTCTTTTACTTTGCATCATCTGGTCAAGACTTTTTTCCAAGGGGTCACTCATGTTCGGCCCCCTAGAAAGCCTTTGGTTCCCGTTTGGGACCTAAATTTGGTTCTTTCGGCCCTCCAGGGGCCTCCCTTTGAACCGATGCAGGATGTGGCTCTTTCTGAGCTCACTCAAAAGGTTGCCTTTTTGGTGGCTATTACCTCTGTTCGGCGTGTCTCTGAGTTTGCGGCTCTGTCTATTCGGGCCCCTTACTTTGAGAGACACCAGGATAAGGTGGTTTTTTGCTTTAAACCAGATTTCCTTCCTAAGGTGGTTTCTGCCTTCCATCTCAATCAGGATGTAGTTCTCCCTTCCTTGTGTCCTAGGCCTAGCAATGACAAGGAGAGGGTTTTGCACTCTTTGGATGTGGTTCGTTGTGTGAAGTACTATTTGGTTGTTCTCCTTTTCGTAAGACGGACGCCTTGTTCGTGGTGCCTTCTGGGCCCAGAAAAGGTTTGGCGCGGGGGAGGGTTCCTCCTTTTACGATCACTGCTCATTCTACTTGTGCTGTTGGGGCTTCCTGGGCTTTTCAGCACCAGGCTTCTGTTGAACAAGTTTGTGAGGCTGCTACTTGGTCTTTCATACTTTTTCAAAGTTTTATAAGGTTGATGTGCGAGCCTCAGCGGATGCTGTTTTTGGCCGCAAGGTTCTGCAAGCTGCAGTGGTTTAATTTGGTGCATTTTTTTGCTGTATTTGGATCCCCACCCATGACGGACACTGCTATTGGATGTCCCATATGTCATGAATAGTGGAAGCGGGGTGTGTGACATACTTGGAATAATACCATTTTGTGATTACTCACCTTTAAAATGGGTATTATAAGTATGTCACACACCCCGCTTCATCCCGCCCTTTTGTATTCTGGATCCTTTATATGGTGAACCTTTTTATGGTTAAGAATGTTTTATTAGTTCTTCCTGGTCTCCTTACTGCTGTCATATACTGGGGAATGTGTGGGAGGTCCCAGGTATTTATGGACCGGGAGGGGCTTCTTTTTTGCTTTCATCTCTGCAGAAGTTCGCCCTCTACTCGACCATTACCCATACGTCATGAATAGTGGAAGCGGGGTGTGTGACATACTTATAATACCCATTTTAAAGGTGAGTAATCACAAAATGGTATTATTCTAAGTATGTCACACACCCGCTTCAAGACATTCATTACACTTGGGTATACTGACCTGTAGATGGTGATCTTGCAGAGGTGATAACAAAAAAAGGTCATACCCTCTCGGCCCATAAATACCTGGGACCTCCCACTTCATCTCTGCAGAGGCGAGCAAGTCAGAAGATGATGTCTCCTCCTTACAGGTAGCCGGGATGACTCCCGGCCACTTTTATTCTATTTCTGCCCGGATCCCCTTGTTTTTATATTCCCTGCCTCCCAGCCTAGGCTGCTGGTCCGGGCAAAGGTAGTTGGCACCCCTGGTGCTTAGGAGCCGGGAGACCCCATAACAAGGGGTAGGCGGCTATCCGGGTTGGTGATCCCGGTTTGGGATGCCCCGTCCCTTGGCCCTTCCCTGGCATGGATTCCCCCTCTCCCAGGTACCCTTAGAGGGGGGGGGGGCTGGGTCCCTTATGGATTCCTTTATTCATATGTGTGTGTGTGTTCGTTACTTGTGTGTGCTTTTACGTTATTTGCATGGCGCCGGAGGTCCCGCGGCGCCAGCCTCCGGCGCGCTAATAGTGCTGGCCGCAATGGGGGTGCCCATGAGGGCTTCTTCTCCGAGGGGGGGGGGGCGTTGCCGGGCGCTCGTGCGCCTACGGCCCGCCCCCGTGCTGAGAGTGCGGCTTTCACGTCCCGGCTTCTGGCCGGGGGAGGGGTGGGGCCGGGTGCGACGCACATATCGCACCGGCCTGCCCTCCCACTGCACACTGCGTGCGTTTCCTGCGGTTCCGGTGGTCGGGTGAGGGGCCTGATAGCCGTCACTATCAATTGTTACTGGCTTCCTACATTTCCATGGTGCTGAATGTGTACTTGTGTTCTTGTTCCAGGTGGACCATTTAGCATATTAAAGCGGGGTTCTCCCGATCCAGGTCCCTGGTTAAAATTTAGCTGGCCTAAAATCCTCCCACTCGGGACTTAAAGGGGCATCCCCGGTGGCATAATTGCGTAATTCCCAAACAATAAAAAGTGCATTGTACACATTTATTGTATATACCATATTTAGTACAAAAAATCACCATATGGAGGCTTCCCCGGATACTGGGCTTGTGCCCCCCTCGGGGCTATCTAGGCTGTTTTTGGGGTGTGGGGTATCCCTTTTGGGGGATGATGTATTTTTATGTGTACCCTGTGCGCAGCGGACTATTACGTGGCAGACCGGATCTCAGGCGTCTGGTTCTGCTCCGCCGGTCTCCTCCCAGCCTCCCCCTCGCCTGACACGTGCGTGTGATGTGGTCATTAGCGGGGAGTCGCGATCTGAGGTGTGTGCCAGATTGGCCAATCTTGAAAAATTGTTTTCCAGTGCCATTGCCAAAAAGGCCACGGCAAAGAGAAAACATTTGTATTCGGCTGCACAGGCCTTTGATAGGGAGGACTTTGACTCCCTGGATTGGTCTGATTGCTCCCCGCGTGAGGAAGGGGAGCTGTATGAGGGGTCTGAGGACTCCGACGATCAGCAGTTTGTGGGCGCTGATGCCGAGCAGGGCCAGGGGGATTCCACGGATACTTCCAGGGTCCTGGCTCAGGTGTTCGAGGTCCTGGCTATTTCTCCCCCTGAGGCGGCTCCTCCGTTGAAGGGGGAGTTCTTTGAAGAGACGAAGCCCCGCTTGGAATTTCCTTATCAAAAGCATTTTGATGGTATCATTCGCAAGGAATGGGAGAGACCGACGCGGCTTCCAGGTGTTCCTCCGCGTTGGGACAAGAAATATCCCTTTCCGGCGGACGCAGTGAAGCACTGGTCGTCTCCCCTCGAGGTGGATGCTCCTGTTTTGGGGTTGTCCAGCTCCTCAGTCCTCCATTCTCCGGAGTGCACTACTCTCAAGGATGGTGAGGATAAACGCATTGACCAGATGGCTTGTCATGGTTTTGCCAGTGTTGGATCGGCCTTGCGGCCGGTTTGTGCTTCTGCGCTTGTACTGGTTGCTGCCAGGTCGGTTGTTAGAGGATTGTTGACCTCGTCCGGGCTCGACCCGGCTAGTGAGGAGTTTGCCGACCTTAAGCGCTGTGAGTTATTCTTATCCTTTGTACTGTCCACCCTGGCCGACACCTTGGTGATGTGTAGCAGAGCTAGGGCTCTGCTTGTGGCTATCCGCCGGTCGGTTTGGTTACGCCAGTGGGCGGCTGATTTTGTGTCCAAAAAGTCACTCACGGCCCTTCCCTTTGTGGGGTTGCGGCTCTTTGGAGAAAAATTGGATTCGGTGGCAAAGGGAGGTAAGTTACCTCAGCGTAAGAAGCAGCGTCGCCCCTTTCGAGGGCGGCTTCCTTCTCTCAGTCCTTTCGTGGGGCTAGAGTCGGTAGGGGTTCGGCTTTCCCCTCGTCCAGAAGTGATTCCTGGGGCAGGGGCAGGGGTCGGGCCCGTCCAGGACACAGTTGGGGCTCCAAGCCTAGAGTCGCTGCCAAGCCGGCTCAGCAATGAGGGGGCGCCCTCACCCTTGCGGGTGGGGGGATGGCTGCTACTCTTCTCCCAGGTTTGGGTTCAAGAGGTCTCGGACAGGTGGATTCAGGAAGTGGTGTCTTCCGGTTACAAACTGGAGTTCGAGTTCCGCCCCCCCCCCCAGATTCTTCGGTTCTCGGGTGCCGTCAGATCCTCTGGCCGCCCAGGGGCTTCGGGTGGCAGTAGCAAGTCTCTTGGACATGGCTGTCATCTGCCCGGTGCCCCACTCAGACTGGGGCCTGGGCTTCTATTCCAATTTGTTCACGGTGCCCAAGAAGGACGGATCCGTTCGTCCCATTCTGGATCTGAAGTTGCTCAACAGGTTTGTTCGTCCCCGGAAGTTCCGTATGGAAACTTTGCGCTCAGCCATCCACTCACTGCGTCAGGGGGACTTCATGACGTCCATAGACATCAAGGATGCTTACCTGCATATTCCTATATTTCCGGCACACCAGAGATTCCTCAGGTTTGTCGTGGACAATCGACATTTTCAGTTTGTGGCTCTTCCGTTTGGCTTTATCTCGGCTCCAAGGGTTTTTACCAAGGTGTTGGCAGGAGTGATGGCCATCCTCAGAGCCAGGGGTATCCGCATCATGCCCTATCTGGACGATCTTCTCATCATGGCGTCTTCCCTCAGTCAGGCGCAGCTGGATACCAGGAATGTGGTGTCCACTCGGGTGATCAACTATCCCAGGTCCTGCCTCACTCCCTCCAGGGTGGTGGAGTTCCTGGGATAGTCGCTGGATACTTCTCAGGCCAGGGTGATTCTCCCCCGGGCCAAGGTTCTTCTGATTCAGGAATTGACTCTGCGTCTTCTATCCTTTCCCCGTCCGTCCATCCGGCTAGGGATGCGACTCGTGGGATTGATGGTGGCGTCGTTCGAGGTGGTTCCCTTTGCCCAGTTTCACACAAGGATGCTCCAGCTCCATCTCTTGGCGGCCTGGGACGGGTCCCAGCTGTCATTGGATCAGTCCTTTCTGATGTCCCCCCGGGTGCGGCGTTCCCTTCGGCGGTGGCTGAAGCCAAGCAATCTGACGAGGGGCAGGTCCTTTCTGACCCCTTGTTGGGAGACGGTCACCACGAATGTCAGCCTGTCAGGTTGGGGGGGATTTTGGAAGGATCTTCAGTTTCAGGGACTGTGGGGGCCTCTGGAGGCTCACGATCCCATCAACGTTCTGGAGTTGAGAGCCATCAGGCTGGTTCGGGCTCACTTGACTCTTCAGTTGCGGGGCCTACCGGTCCAAGTTCGGTCAGACAATCGGACGGCGGTCGCCTACATCAATCACCAGGACTCACAGCAGGTGTGCCCTCAGGGAAGTGTCCTTGATCCTTGCCTGGGCAGAGAGCAATGTCCCATGCATCCCGGCGGTGTACATTCTGGGGGTGGAGAACACGGAGGCGGACTCCCTGAGCAAGGGGTCATCTCGCCGGGGGAATGGTCGCTCTGTCCCAAGGTGTTTTGGTCGCTTTGCCAACGGTGGGGGTCTCCGGAGGTGGACCTTTTTGCCTCTCGTCACAATCACAAGCTTCCGGCATTTGTGTCTCTCTCGTGGGATCCACTGGCTCTGGCAGTGGATGCCATGTCTCTGAACTGGAGGGATCATGGTGGGCAGAGTGGTGTGCAAGCTGGCCCTAGAGGGCGCGTCAGCAATCCTGGTGGCTCCAAGGTGGCCAAGACAGGTGTGGTTCGCAGACGTGGTAAGGTTGGCGGAGGCTCAGTTAGACCTGCCCCTTCTGCCGAATCTGCTCACTCAGGGGCCACTGCTCTACCCCAATTTACCAACGCTGGCTTTGACGGCATGGTTGCTGAAACCTCCATCTTGAGGGAGGAAGATCTTTCTGATGCTGTCATTCAGATTCTGGTTAGGGCTAGGAAGCAGTCTTCCTCTGCCATCTATTATAGGACTTATATTGATTGGTGTGAGGTCAGGGCCTTGCCTTGCAGGGTGTTCTCTATCCCTAGGGTTTTGGAATTTCTGCAACATGGTCTTGACCAAGGTTTGCAGCTTAGTACGCTGAAAGGGCAGGTTTCTGCCCTGGCCGTGTTCTTTCAAAAGTCTTTTGCTCTTCATCCTCTGGTTAAGACTTTTTGCCAGGGGGTTACGCATGTGCGGCCTCCTATGAAGCCTTTGCTCCCAGTGTGGGATTTGAATTTGGTTTTGTCTGCCTTGCAGGGTCCTCCGTTTGAACCTTTGCAGGATATTGCACTTTCTACGCTTATTCAGGTTGTTTTTCCGGTTGCCATCACTTCTGTTCGGCGTGTTTCGGAGTTGGCAGCCTTGTCTATTTCGTCTCCTTACTTTGAGAGGCATCAGGACAAGGTTGTTTTCCGCTTCAAGCCAGATTTCCTTCCTAAGGTGGTCTCTGCTTTTCATCTGAATCAGGATATTGTTCTTCCCTCCTTGTGTCCTAAGCCCAGCAATGACAAGGAGAGGGTTTTGCATTCTTTGGATGTGGTTCGCTGTGTGAAGTACTATTTGGTGGCTACTTCTCCTTTTCGTAGGACTGACGTCCTTTTTGTGGTGCCCTCTGGGCCTAGGAAGGGTTTGGCTCCTGCTAAGTCTTCCATTAGTGAATGGATTCGCCAGGCCATTGTTGGGGCCTATTCTGCTTAGGGGAAGGTTCCCCCTTTTCATGTTACTGCTCATTCTACTCGTGCTGTTGGGGCGTCCTGGGCCTTCCAGCACCAGGCTTCTGTTGAGCAGGTTTGTAAGGCTGCTACTTGGTCTTCGGTTCACACTTTTTCCAAGTTTTACAAGGTTGATGTTCGGGCCTCAGCGGATGCTGTTTTTAGCCGCAAGGTTCTGCAAGCTGCAGTGGTTTAAGTTTGTGCCTTGTTTTTTTGGATCCCCGCCCTTTATGGACACTGCTATTGGATGTCCCAAGTGTAATGAATGTCTTGAAGCGGGGTGTGTGACATACTTAGAATAATACCATTTTGTGAATACTCACCTGTAACATGGGTATTATAAGTATGTCACACACCCCGCTTCACCCTGCCCTTTTGTATTCTGGATCCTTTATATGGTGAACCTTTGTTAGTTTAATTGGCTTTCCTGGTCCCTTGATCTTACTGCTATCTTTATACTGGGTAATGATGGGAGGTCCCAGGTATTTATGGGCCGGGAGGGTCTGACCTTTTTTTGTTATCATCTCTGCAAGATCGCCATCTACAGGTCAGTATTGCCAAGTGTAATGAATGTCTTGAAGCGGGGTGTGTGACATACTTATAATACCCATTTTACAGGTGAGTATTCACAAAATGGTATTATTCCCACCCATTTCCTGTTATTGCCTCCCAGCTTAGGCTGCACTGGTTCGGATGAAGGTAGGCAGCACCGCTGCTAGGTGCTAAGGAGCGCTGCTCCAACCGCAGTCCCCCACCAAAGGGTAGGCGGTACAGGCCCATGGTAAGCCTTATGGGATGCCCCTCCTGCATCTTATGCCCCTCGCCCCCTGTCCCCGCAGTTGGCTCCCTTGGGCTGGCCTTCGTTTCCCCTTCGCTCTCCCTGGAAATCTCGGGGGGGGGGGGGGGTGCATGTCTTATGTATACATATATTTAACGTGCTTTATGTGAGATCCCTGTTTAAATTGGTTGCACTGGTTTCTTTGCTGCCGCCGCACGCTTCTACTCCGCTCCACGGTCGGCGGCGACATCACCTCAGGCGCAGCTGCACCCTCATTGGCTGGTCTTGTCACGTGGGCGCGTTTTCGCGCTCTTCGGGGGGGCCGGGCCTGGCGGCTGCCGCGTTCTGCATCACTGTCTCCGCGGCCCGTCCCTCGAGGTATATGCGGGCGCCATCTTGTGGATGCCCCTCCCGCACTATTGCCCATACCCCGTGTAGTGGTGGACCCTGTTCAAAGGGTCGCCATTCTCCCTCGTTCCCCCCGTAGCTCGGGGGGAAAGAAAGGGGGGGTGTGTGTGGTGGTCTTAGTGTATTCAGTACACGTTATGGCCTTAGTATTGTGCTTGACTCATACACCTGGTGTCAGAGCCGCGCTGTCTTTATTGTCTATCGGCCGCTGTGGCGTCTTCATTGTTATACGTTGTCGGGCGCATCTGGCAGTAATCCCCTTTCACTTCTATAGTGTGTCATTCACTTTACTGTCTGCGCTGACTACTGTCTTCAGAGCTTCGCGCTGGACCCCGGATGATACTGATAAGCTATTGCTTCAGATTTTTGAGGTTTTGTCCATCCCTCCCCCTGTTGCGGCTCCCAGGGGTGAGCTATTCTATACTGCTAAGGCTTGTTTGGAATTTCCTGAGCAGACCCATCCCAGTAGACTTCCCGGGATCCCTAAGAGTCTGGACAGGAAGTATCCATTTCCTGCTGACATGGTCAAGTGCTGGTCATCGCCCCCCCGAGGTCGATGCTCCTATTCTAGGGCTGTCTAACACCTCTATTATGCACTCTCCCGACACTACTACGCTGCGGGATTCTGAGGACCGGCGCATTGACCAATTGGCGTGCCATGCCTTTGCGTTTGGAGGGGCGGCACTGCGCCTGGTCTGCGCTCTGGCCATTACTGCCGTGGTGCTCAGGGCCATGGTCAGGAATGCACTTGACGGCCCAGACGAGTTGCCTGCTGACTATTAATGCACTGTCTAACTGTGATGTATTTGTGAACTTTATCCTGTCTGCATCAGATGCTGTGTGCCAGATCTTCCGCCTTGGCGGTGGCTATACGCCGCGCTCTATGGCTGCGACAGTGGGTGGCCGACAATGCTGCTAAGAAAGCCCTTACTGGGCTCCCATTCAAGGGACTACGCCTGTTTGGGGACCGCCTAGACCTCTTTGCTAAAGGAGGTAAGTTACCACAGCGCAGGCGGCAGCCTCGCCCCTTTCGCAGCCAGGGCTCCCTTTCAGCCCCCTACAGAGGCGCTAAGCAGGGAAAAGGGGTGTCCTTCGTGGGGGCTCGCACAGACTCCTGGCATAGGAGCAGGGGGTGACGCCCTGGCTCCTCCTAGGGGACCAAACCCAAAGCCCCTCCCAAGACCCCTCAGGCATGATGGGGCGCCCTCGCCCGCCAGGGTGGGGGGACGGCTACAGCACTTCGCGCACGTCTGGAGGCGCCAAGTCTCAGACCGGTGGATTCAGGAGGTAGTTACCTCTGGCTACAAGATAGAGTTTGCTGTGCGGCCCCCCTCAAGATTCGTCAGGTCCCGGATCCCCCAGGACCCGGTATCAGCTCAGGTCCTGGTGCAGGCAGTACAAGGACTTCTGGAGCTGGGAGTTATTTGCAATGTTCCCTTGAGAGAATTGGGAGAAGGGTTCTACTCCAACCTTTTCACAGTACCCAAAAGAGATGGGTCAGTCAGGCCCATTCTGGATTTAAAGATCCTCAACAAATTTGTCAAGAACAAGCTCTTTTGCATGGAAACCCTGGGCTCGGCCGTTGGCTCTCTACGACCAGGGGATTTTATGACGTCTGTGGACATCAAAGATGCTTACCTTCACATCCCTGTGTTCCCAGGGCATCAAAGGTTTCTCAGATTCGAGTTGAAAGATCAACACTACCAATTTGTGGCTCTACCGTTTGGCCTCACTTCAGCTCCCAGAGTGTTCACCAAGGTATTGGCGAGGGTGATGTCCTTGCTAAGGTCAGGGGGCATTCGAGTGCTACCCTACCTGGACGACATTCTCATCGCCTCATGGCCTCTACAGCAGGCGGAGCTGGAAACTCAGCTGGTGGTGTCCACCTTGGAGTCCTTCGGCTGGGTGATCAATCATCCCAAGTCCTCCCTGTCCCCTTCACCGGTGACCCCATTCCTTGGGATGATTCTGGATACGGTTCAGTCACGAATATTCCTTCCCCAACAGAAGGTGGAAGATCTGACTACGCAGGTGCGGTCCCTGCTCTCGTGCCCCCAGTTCTCCCTCAGACAGGGAATGCGGCTGGTGGGCCTGATGGTGGCGAGCTTCGAGGCGGTGCCCTTTGCTCAGTTCCATTCGAGGCCTCTGCAGCTTCACCTCCTATCAGTATGGGACAAGGACCCCGCGTCCTTGGACGGGGTTTGTGTGCTTCCCCCATTGGTCAGAAGGTCCCTCTCGTGGTGGCTGGACCACAAGAACTAAAGAGCAGGTCCTTTCTAGCCCCCTCCTGGGAGACGGTCACCACGGATGCCAGTCTGTCAGGTTGGGGGAGATTCTGGAAATCCCTGAGGTTCCAGGGGAGGTGGGGCCCTCTGGAGGCCCATTTAGTCATCAACATTCTGGAACAACGGGCGGTCAGGTTGGTTTTGGAGCAGTTGACCGATCACCTGCGGGGTCTGTCTGTGCAGGTGCGCTCAGACAACAGGACAGCGGTTGCCTACATCAACCATCAGGGCGAGACCCGGAGCAACGGTGCCCTCCAGGAAGTGTCGCGGATTCTGACATGGGCGGAGGCCAATGTTCAATGCATCTCGGCTGTTTATATCCCGGGGGTAGAGAATCTTCTAGCAGACTCTCTGAGCAGGGGGACTTCCCGTCAGGGGGAGTGGTCCCTCTGCAACAGGGTATTCCAGTCCCTGTGTTTCCGGTGGGGCCTACCGGATGTGGATCTGTTTGCATCCCGTCACAATCACAAGCTCCCGGCCTTTGTCTCCCTGTCTCAGGATCCTCTGGCCTTGGCCACGGATGCTCTGTCACTGTCATGGAAGAAATTCCGGCTCCTGTATGCCTTTCCCCCGTTCCCCCTGCTGGGCAGGGTTCTGCGCAAGATTGCCCTGGAAAGGGTGCCAGTGATTCTGGTGGCCCCGAGGTGGCCAAGAAGCAGGGGGTGACGCCCTGGCTCCTCCTAGGGGACCAAACCCAAAGCCCCTCCCAAGACCCCTCAGGCATGATGGGGCGCCCTCGCCCGCCAGGGTGGGGGGACGGCTACAGCACTTCGCGCACGTCTGGAGGCGCCAAGTCTCAGACCGGTGGATTCAGGAGGTAGTTACCCCCGGCTACAAGATAGAGTTTGCTGTGCGGCCCCCCTCAAGATTCGTCAGGTCCCGGATCCCCCAGGACCCGGTATCAGCTCAGGTCCTGGTGCAGGCAGTACAAGGACTTCTGGAGCTGGGAGTTATTTGCAAAGTTCCCTTGAGAGAATTGGGAGAAGGGTTCTACTCCAACCTTTTCACAGTACCCAAAAGAGATGGGTCAGTCAGGCCCATTCTGGATTTAAAGATCCTCAACAAATTTGTCAAGAACAAGCTCTTTTGCATGGAAACCCTGGGCTCGGCCGTTGGCTCTCTACGACCAGGGGATTTTATGACGTCTGTGGACATCAAAGATGCTTACCTTCACATCCCTGTGTTCCCAGGGCATCAAAGGTTTCTCAGATTCGAGTTGAAAGATCAACACTACCAATTTGTGGCTCTACCGTTTGGCCTCACTTCAGCTCCCAGAGTGTTCACCAAGGTATTGGCGAGGGTGATGTCCTTGCTAAGGTCAGGGGGCATTCGAGTGCTACCCTACCTGGACGACATTCTCATCGCCTCATGGCCTCTACAGCAGGCGGAGCTGGAAACTCAGCTGGTGGTGTCCACCTTGGAGTCCTTCGGCTGGGTGATCAATCATCCCAAGTCCTCCCTGTCCCCTTCACCGGTGACCCCATTCCTTGGGATGATTCTGGATACGGTTCAGTCACGAATATTCCTTCCCCAACAGAAGGTGGAAGATCTGACTACGCAGGTGCGGTCCCTGCTCTCGTGCCCCCAGTTCTCCCTCAGACAGGGAATGCGGCTGGTGGGCCTGATGGTGGCGAGCTTCGAGGCGGTGCCCTTTGCTCAGTTCCATTCGAGGCCTCTGCAGCTTCACCTCCTATCAGTATGGGACAAGGACCCCGCGTCCTTGGACGGGGTTTGTGTGCTTCCCCCATTGGTCAGAAGGTCCCTCTCGTGGTGGCTGGACCACAAGAACTAAAGAGCAGGTCCTTTCTAGCCCCCTCCTGGGAGACGGTCACCACGGATGCCAGTCTGTCAGGTTGGGGGGGATTCTGGAAATCCCTGAGGTTCCAGGGGAGGTGGGGCCCTCTGGAGGCCCATTTAGTCATCAACATTCTGGAACAACGGGCGGTCAGGTTGGTTTTGGAGCAGTTGACCGATCACCTGCGGGGTCTGTCTGTGCAGGTGCGCTCAGACAACAGGACAGCGGTTGCCTACATCAACCATCAGGGCGAGACCCGGAGCAACGGTGCCCTCCAGGAAGTGTCGCGGATTCTGACATGGGCGGAGGCCAATGTTCAATGCATCTCGGGTGTTTATATCCCGGGGGTAGAGAATCTTCTAGCAGACTCTCTGAGCAGGGGGACTTCCCGTCAGGGGGAGTGGTCCCTCTGCAACAGGGTATTCCAGTCCCTGTGTTTCCGGTGGGGCCTACCGGATGTGGATCTGTTTGCATCCCGTCACAATCACAAGCTCCCGGCCTTTGTCTCCCTGTCTCAGGATCCTCTGGCCTTGGCCACGGATGCTCTGTCACTGTCATGGAAGAAATTCCGGCTCCTGTATGCCTTTCCCCCGTTCCCCCTGCTGGGCAGGGTTCTGCGCAAGATTGCCCTGGAAAGGGTGCCAGTGATTCTGGTGGCCCCGAGGTGGCCAAGAAGAGTGTGGTTCGCAGACGTGGTACAAATGGCAGTAGACCAGTACGCCCTGCCAGAGGAGCCAAATCTACTCACTCAGGGCTCCTTACGCCATCCCAGTTTACAAACTCTGGCTTTGACGGCCTGGATGCTGAAACCTCCATCTTGATGGAGAAAGGCTTGTCTGCCTCAGTGGTGGATACCATGGTACAGGCTAGGAAGAAAACGTCTTCTTCCATCTATTATAGGGTATGGCATTCCTACATTGACTGGTGTGAGTCTAGGTCTCTCCCCTGCAGGGAATTCTTAATCCCTAGAATTCTGGAGTTTTTACAACATGGATTGGAGTTGGGTTTAAAACTCAGAACTCTGAAGGGTCAGGTTTCTGCCCTGTCTGTCTTCTTTCAGAAGTCTTTTGCACAGCATCCCTTGGTTAAGACCTTCTTTCAGGGGGTCACTCACGTGCGTCCCCCACGTGAGCCTACGGTCCCTGTTTGGGACTTGAACCTGGTTTTGTCTGCCTTACAGGGTGCTCCCTTTGAGCCTATTCAGGATGCTGCTCTGGCTGTACTTACCCTCAAAGTTATTTTTCTGGTGGCTATTACTTCAGTCAGGCGCGTGTCTGAGCTGGCGGCTCTGTCTATTCAGCCCCCATACTACGAGAGACACCAGGACAAGGTGGTGTTCCGCTTTAAGCCAGATTTTCTGCCAAAGGTGGTGTCTGCCTTTCATTTGAATCAGGATATTTTTCTTCCTTCATTGTGTCCTAATCCTAGCAACGCTAAGGAAAGGGTTTTGCATTCATTGGATGTGGTCAGGTGTCTGAAGTATTACCTAATAGTCACTGCGGCTTTCAGGAAGACTAATGCTCTTTTTGTGGTCCCTTCTGGTCCTAGGAAGGGTTTGGCTCCTGCCAAGTCTACTATTAGCAAATGGATTCGTCAGGCTGTGATTCAGGCCTATTCTGCTAAAGGGAAGAATCCTCCCTTCCGCCTTACTGCTCATTCTACTCGTGCTATTGGTGCCTCTTGGGCCTTCCAGCACCAAGCTTCTGTTGAACAAGTTTGCAAAGACGTTAGGGCTGATGCTGTTTTTGGCCGCAAGGTTTTGCAAGCGGCAGTAGTTTAAACTGCCTGTTGTCACCTTTTGTTGGGGGATCCCACCCTACTTTATGGACACTGCTATTGGATGTCCCAAGTGTAAGTATTATATCTGGAGCAGGATGTACTGTATACTAAGAATAATACAATTCTGTGAAGTACTCACCTGTAGAAGTACTCACCTGTAGAATTGATATTATTTGTATACAGTATGTCCTGCTCCACCCCACCCTGTTGTTGCATTATTCTGGATCCCCTGTATGGTGATTGTTATCATTGTTATCATTACCAGTTGTTCTGGGTGGTTTAATTCTCCCGGCTTCTTGTTCACTGCTTTTCAATGCTGGGGATTCGTGGGAGGTCCCTGGGTATTTGAAGAGCCGGGAGGAGCCTGTTTTTCCATGTCTCTGCAGTGCAGCGCCATCTGGCGGAGGATAACCCAAGTGTAAGTATTATATCTGGAGCAGGACGTACTGTATACAAATAATATCAATTCTACAGGTGAGTACTTCACAGAATTGTATTCTTCCCTTTCTGGCTGCAGCGCTGCTTCCTCCGGTGGGTCGCCTTATCCAGCGGTCTGTGCCTGTGTGACCCTGCGGTGTCTTTGGTCCATGAGTCCCCCTTGGGGTTTTTTTATTGAATTGGGAAGTATTTGCTGCGGGATGCTCATGTCATGACATCTGGGTAATCTCCAGTAGAGGGCGAACTTCTGCAGAGATGAATGCAAAAAAAGGAGCTCCTCCCGGTCCATAAATACCTGGGACCTCCCACCAATTCCCCAGTTCCTTCTCTGCAGGAAGGCGAGCAAGATAGAAGATGAAGACTTCTCTTACTTGCAGGTAAGCCGGGCTTGCGCCCTGCCATTTTTGTCCCTATTGCTGTCAGGACCTTTTCTAAGTTAACCCTATTTGAGCCTCCCAGCCTTGGCTGCAGGTCCTGGTGAGGGTAGGCAGCACCTAATTGGTGTTGAAGGAGCTTTTGCTTCCTCGTGAGACCCCATTACAAGGGGTAGGCGGATTCCGGGTTGGTGATCCTGGTTTGGGATGCCCTGTCCCTTGCCCTTTCCTCTGACCAGACCCTGGTTTAGGAATCCTTCCCCCTCTGGGTCCCTTAATTAACCTCCGGGTGGGGGGGCGCTTCTTCCCACAGTTGTCATTTTTTTAATGCTGTGTGCCTGTGGTGTGTCTGTTTTTACTTGTGTCTGAGTGTTATGCAGACAGTCATTTCTCTTGGTGGCAGGACAGTCTGGTTGTAAATTCAGCCTGGGGAGCTTCTCCCCCTCATTCTGCGGTCTGGGGATGGGGCGGTGCCGGGCCCTCGGCGCGGTCGCCCCTCCCCCTCCTTTTGGTGCTTTGCGGCGACCCAGCCACTGGCTGGGATCCGCGTTGCTGGGTTAGCTTGGAGGGGGGCGTGGCCTAGCGAGCGCGTGTTCTGCTCTGGCCCGCCCTCCTCCCTCACCTCTTCACTTCTCCAGCTCTGCCGGTGGCCATATTGGACTTTCTGCTGTTGCTTCTGCGGCTGCTGCGGATTCGTCGGGTTGTAAGTGCCTGTGAGCCACTTCCTTAGCTTTTGTGGGGCTACCCCTTTTCTCTCTTCTGCGCTTGGCCATCAATTCCCTTTGTCAAGGGGACTTTATGACATCCATAGACATCAAGGATGCGTATCTGCATGTTCCTATATTTTTAGCCCTTCCCTTCGGGTTGACCTCTGCGCCGAGGGTCTTCACCAAGGTTCTGGCGGGCATAATGGCACTGCTCAGAGCTCAGGGCATTCGCATTGTGCCGTACCTGGACGACCTGCTAATCTCAGCTTCTTCCCTCCGGCAGGCGGAGCTGGACACACACCAGGTGGTGTCGACCCTGGAGAGGTTCGGGTGGGTGATCAACCGCCCCAAGTCCTCTCCCCATCAAGGAGATTTCATTTCTGGGCATGAATCTGGATACCATTCTGGCCAGAGTGTTTCTGCCTCAGTCCAAGGTGCAGGGGATTCAGGATCTGATCCGCCTTCTTCTGGCCATTCTTTGCCCTTCTATCCGACTGGGGATGAAACTGGTGGGATTGATGGTGGCATCCTTCGAGGCAGTCCCGTTTGCTCAGTTTCACATGAGATCTCTCCAACTTCACCTATTGACGCATTGGGACAGGTGTCCGCAGTCCTTGGATCAACTGTTCAGGATGTCTCCCAGGGTTCAGCAGTCCCTTCGGTGGTGGCTGGTGTCGAGCAACCTGTTGAGGGGCAGATCCTTTCTGGTTCCTCGCTGGGAGACGGTTACCACGGATGCCAGCCTGTCGGGCTGGGGAGGTTTCTGGAAAGTCATCAGTTCAGCGGGGTGTGGGGTCCTCAGGAGGCTCACAACCCCATCAATGTCTTAGAGCTCAGAGCCATCCGGCTTGTCCTGTCACAGCTGACGTCGCACTTACAGGGTCTACCGGTTCAGATTCAATCAGACAATCGGACGGCGGTAGCCTACATCAATCACCAAGGAGGGACTCGCAGCAGGAGTGCCCTCAGGGAAGTCTCTCTGATCCTGCACTGGGCGGAGAGCAATGTTCCTTGCATTTCGGCAGTCTACATTCCGGGAGTGGAAAACACGGAGGTGGATTCCCTGAGCAGGGGGTCCTCTCGCCAAGGGGAGTGGTCTCTCAACTCCGGGGTTTTTCGGTCCCTTTGTCACAAGTGGGGGACCCCGGAGGTGGATCTATTTGCCTCTCGGCACAATTACAAACTCCCAGCCTTTGTGTCTCTATCTCATGATCCTCTAGCTCTGGCAGTGGATGCCTTGTCCCTTGCCTGGAAGGATCTGGGGTTTCTGTACCTTTTTCCTCCCTTCTCCATGGTGGGCAAGGTGGTTCGCACACTGGTTCTGGAAGGGGCACCAGCAATTCTGGTGGCTCCAAGGTGGCCAAGAAGGGTTTGGTACGCAGACGTTGTAAGGTTGGTGGTAGATCAGTACCGGCTTCCCATGTTTCCGGATCTGATTTCTCAGGGTCAACTTCTTTACCCCAATTTACAAACGCTGGCTTTGACGGCTTGACTGCTGAAACCTTCATTCTGAAGGAGGAAGGTTTGTCTGAGGCTGTTGGTCAGACCTTGCTTAGAGCTAGGAAGCGGTCCTCTTCTGGCATTTACTTTAGGACTTGGCGGGCCTATATTGACTGGTGGGAGGCTAGGGCTTTGCCTTGCAGGGTGTTTTTCGATTCCTAGGATTTTGGAGTTTTTTCAGCACGGTCTGGATCTTGGGTTCCAGCTTAGTACCTTGAAAGGGCAGGTCTCGACTCTGTCTGTTTTCTTCCAAAGATCGTTTGCCTTACACCCGCTGGTTAAGACTTTTTTCCAGGGGGTTACTGTTTGGGATTTGAACTTGGTTCTTTCGGCTCTCCAGGGTCCTCCTTTTGAGCCGTTACAGGATATTGCTCTTTCTGTTTTCACTCAAAAGGTTGCCTTCTTGGTGGCTATTACCTCTGTTCGGCGTGTCTCTGAGTTGGCGGCTCTGTCAATTCAGGCAGCTTACTTTGAAAGACACCAGCACAAGGTGGTCTTTCGCTTTTAGCCAGATTTCCTTCCTAAGGTGGTATCTGCCTTCCATCTCAATCAGGATATTGTTCTCCCTTCCTTGTGCCCTAAGCCTAGCAATGACAAGGAGAGGGTCTTGCACAATTTGGATGTTGTTCGCTGTGTTAAGTACTATTTGGTGACTACTTCTTCTTTCCGCAAGACGGACGCCTTTTTCGTGGTGCCCTGTGGGCCCAGGAAAGTATTGGCGCCCGCCAAGTCTACCATTTGCAAATGGATTCGTCAGCTCCATTGTTGGGGCCTATTCTGCTAAGGGGAGGACTCCCCCTTTTAAGGTCACTGCGCATTGTACTCGTGCGGTTGGTGCGTCCTGGGCTTTTCAGCACCAGGCTTCTGTTGACCAAGTTTGTAAGGCTGCTACTTGGTCTTCCGTTCATACTTTTTCCAAGTTTTACAAGGTTGATGTGCAGGCTTCAGCGGATGCTGTTTTTGGCTGCAAGGTTCTGCAAGCTGCAGTGGTTTAAGTTGGTTCATTCTTTTACTGTTTTTGGTTTCCACCCATGATGGGCACTGCTATTGGATGTCCCAGATGTCATGACTGTGGAAGCGGAGTGTATGTCACACTTGGAATAATACCGTTTTGTGAGTACTCACCTGTAAAACGGATATTATGAGTGTGACATACACTCCGCTTCACCCCACCCTTTTGGTATTCCGGGTTTTTTATATGGTGAACCATTGTTTATTTTGTTAGTTTTGTTATAATTGGTTCTTCCTGGTCCCCTTACTGCTATCTTACACTGGACAATTGGTGGGAGGTCCCAGGTATTTATGGACCGGGAGGAGCTCTTTTTTTTGCATTCATCTCTGCAGAAGTTCGCCCTCTACTGGAGATTACCCAGATGTCATGACTGTGGAAGCGGAGTCTATGACTCATAATATCCGTTTTACAGGTGAGTACTCACAAAACGGTATTTTTTACTTATGTCTTTCAGGCGGGATACCATTGGGTTGTGGTTTCTCCTGGCTCCACTCCTTCCTCCCCCTCATTCCCCCTTCTTTGACTTCTGGGGGCATCTTGTGGGAGGGCAGGCATCCCGGGTGGCTTCTGTTTTAAGCCTGTACCCACTGCTGGCCTATTGCATTTGTGTTAATCACCATATGGAGGCCTCTGGGGATAGCGTGCTTGGGGGCCCTTCGGGGCAAGCCCGGCTGTGTTCCATGTGTGGGGTATCCCCTGTGAGTAACAGTGTCACGGTGTGCGTGTCGTGCGCTGAAAGTGTCCTTGTGCTTCAAGCTGGTTTGCCTGCTTCGCTTCCCAGCTCTGCGCCTCACTCGGTTTCACCTACTCCCCCGCTCCTGCAATTGGGCCCCAGTGAGGGGAATGTTGGCAAGGAGTTGCATTCTGATTTGGCTCTGCGGATGGCTAACATTGAAAAGCAGCTTGCCAGGACTGTTCCTAGGAAGGCCTCTGGCAAGAAGCGACACCTGGATCCCAGGCCCGCCTCCCTTACTGAGGTGTATGTGGGGATTGATGATCTTGGTGGCTGTCACCCCCTTGAGATGGGGGAGCTCTCCCAGGATTCTGACTCCTCTGGGAACCAGCAGGAGGGTTGCGATAGTGACCCCGGGTCTGCGTCCGGAGAGGAATCATGGTACCCTGAGGACACTGATAATCTGCTGTCACATATTTTTGAAATTTTGCACATTGCTGCCCCTGAGATAGCTAAGAGAAAGCAGGGGGAGCTTTTTCGCCCTGGTAAACAGCGTCTAGAGTTCCCTGAACTGGAACATTTTACCACCTTGGTGCTTAAAGAATGGGAACGTCCTAACAAGCTGCCTGCTGGATAAGAGGTATCCCTTTCCTGCTGATCTTGTTAAGAGGTGGTCATTTCCCCCTGAAGTGGAAGCTTCCGTGCTAGGCTTGTCCAATACTTCAATCATGCCTTCCGCTGACACTACCACTCTGAGGGACAGTGAGGACCGGTGCATGGATCAATTGGCCTGCCATGCTTTTACCTGTGTGGGGGCTGGCTTGCGCCCGGTATGTGCTGCCGCCATTACTGCTATTGCCCTTAAGAAGCTGCTCAAGCGTCTCATTAATGGCGCAACAGCTGGTAGTGTGGGGGAGGAATATAGGACTCTCTTACTTTGCTCTGATTTTGTGGCCTTTATCCTTACTGCTATGAATGATGCTGTACGGCTGTGTGGTAGGGCCTCTGCGCTCTTGGTGGCTATGCACCGCTCTGGTTGCACCAGTGGGCAGCTGACGCTGCGGCTAAGAAAGCTCTCACTGGCCTCCCCTTCGTGGGGCTGCAGCGATAGTGACCCCGGGTCTGCGTCCGGAGAGGAATCATGGCACCCGGAGGACTCTGATAATCTGCTGTCACATATTTTTGAAATTTTGCACATTGCTGCCCCTGAGATAGCTAAGAGAAAGCAGGGGGAGCTTTTTTGCCCTGGTAAACAGCGTCTAGAGTTCCCTGAACTGGAACATTTTACCACCTTGGTGCTTAAAGAATGGGAACGTCCTAACAAGCTGCCTGCTGGATAAGAGGTATCCCTTTCCTGCTGATCTTGTTAAGAGGTGGTCATTTCCCCCTGAAGTGGAAGCTTCCGTGCTAGGCTTGTCCAATACTTCAATCATGCCTTCCGCTGACACTACCACTCTGAGGGACAGTGAGGACCGGTGCATGGATCAATTGGCCTGCCATGCTTTTACCTGTGTGGGGGCTGGCTTGCGCCCGGTATGTGCTGCCGCCATTACTGCTATTGCCCTTAAGAAGCTGCTCAAGCGTCTCATTGATGGCGCAACAGCTGGTAGTGTGGGGGAGGAATATAGGACTCTCTTACTTTGCTCTGATTTTGTGGCCTTTATCCTTACTGCTATGAATGATGCTGTATGGCTGTGTGGTAGGGCCTCTGCGCTCTTGGTGGCTATGCACCGCTCTGGTTGCACCAGTGGGCAGCTGACGCTGCGGCTAAGAAAGCTCTCACTGGCCTCCCCTTCGTGGGGCTGCAGCGATAGTGACCCCGGGTCTGCGTCCGGAGAGGAATCATGGCACCCGGAGGACTCTGATAATCTGCTGTCACATATTTTTGAAATTTTGCACATTGCTGCCCCTGAGATAGCTAAGAGAAAGCAGGGGGAGCTTTTTCGCCCTGGTAAACAGCGTCTAGAGTTCCCTGAACTGGAACATTTTACCACCTTGGTGCTTAAAGAATGGGAACGTCCTAACAAGCTGCCTGCTGGATAAGAGGTATCCCTTTCCTGCTGATCTTGTTAAGAGGTGGTCATTTCCCCCTGAAGTGGAAGCTTCCGTGCTAGGCTTGTCCAGTACTTCAATCATGCCTTCCCCTGACACTACCACTCTGAGGGACAGTGAGGACCGGTGCATGGATCAATTGGCCTGCCATGCTTTTACCTGTGTGGGGGCTGGCTTGCGCCCGGTATGTGCTGCCGCCATTACTGCTATTGCCCTTAAGAAGCTGCTCAAGCGTCTCATTGATGGCGCAACAGCTGGTAGTGTGGGGGAGGAATATAGGACTCTCTTACTTTGCTCTGATTTTGTGGCCTTTATCCTTACTGCTATGAATGATGCTGTACGGCTGTGTGGTAGGGCCTCTGCGCTCTTGGTGGCTATGCACCGCTCTGGTTGCACCAGTGGGCAGCTGACGCTGCGGCCAAGAAAGCTCTCACTGGCCTCCCCTTCGTGGGGCTGCAGCTATTTGGGGAGCGTCTTGATGTTCTAGCCAAGGATGGAAGGCTGCCTCAGAGTAGGAGGCAGTCTCAGCCCTTTCGGCGGTCCTATGCCCCCCTCCCTTCCTTCCGTATTCCCAGAGGGGGCGGTGGCCATCAAGGGTGCTTATCATCATGTGCCTATCTTCCCAGGTCATCAGAGATTTCTAAGGTTCGAGCTGCAGGACCAGCATTACCAGTTTGTGGCTCTACCCTTCGGTATCACCTCGGCACCTCGGGTGTTCATCAAGGTGCTGGCGGGAGTGATGGGTCTGCTAAGGAACCAGGGCACCGGCATCATTCTTTACCTGGAGGACATCCTGATTGTGGCCGAGTCTTTCCTCAGGCCGAGTGGGACACTCAAATGGTGACATCCACTCTAGAGTCTTTCGGCTGGGTGATCAACTATCCCAAGTCTTCTCTGTCCCCGTCCTTGGTGAGGTCCTTTCTGGGCATGACATTGGATACCTCTCAGGTCAAGGTGTTCCTTCCTCAGCAGAAGGTGGAGGGTCTTCTGCTGCAGGCTCGGGCTCTGCTGTCGAGTCCTCATCCCTCCATCCATCAGGGGATACAGTTGGTGGGCCTGATGGTGTCCTGCTTTGAGGCAGTCCCCTTTGCTCAGTTTCACATGAGACGTCTTCAGTTGCACCTCTTGTCAGTTTGGGATCGGGACCCTGTGTCCCTGGATCAGGAATTTGTTCTCTCTCCCCTGGTCAGACAGTCCCTCTTGTGGCTGGACTCAAGGAACCTTCTGGGGGGCAGGACCTGGGAAACGGTCACCACGGATGCCAGTCTGACCGGCTGGGGATGCTTCTGGAAGTCCCTGAGGTTCCAGGGTCAGTGGGGCCCACAAGAGGCCCATGCTTCCATCAACATCCTGGAACTGAGGGCGATCAGGTTGCTTGTTTCTCACCTATCCACTCACCTTCAGGGTAGGGCTGTTCTGATCCGCTCAGACAACCAGACGGCAGTGGCCTACATCAATCATCAGGGAGGGACTCGGGGCAAACGAGCCTTCAAGGAAGTGTCCCTGATTCTGTCTTGGGCGGAACAGCATGTTCCCTGCATCTCAGCGGTCTACATCCCAGGGGTGGAGAACCAGGTGGCGGACTCCCTGAGCAGGGGGACGTCTCGTTTGGGGGAGTGGTCCCTCAACAACCAGGTGTTTCTCTCCCTCTTTCACCGCTGGGGTCAGCCGGATGTGGACCTGTTTGTGTCCCGTCACAATCACAAACTTCCCAGATTTGTCATGCGCAAGATAGCACAAGAGCGGGTACCAGCCATCCTGGTGGCCCCTTGTTGGCCAAGAAGTGTTTGGTTCGCGGACGTCGTGCAGTTGGCAGTAAACCGGTACGTCTTGCCCAAGGATCCAGATCTCCTCACTCAGGGGCAGCTACGCCATCCCAATTTACAAACTCTGGCTTTGACGGCTTGGCTGCTGAAACCTCCATCTTGATGGATAAGGGTTTGCCGGCTTCTGTTGTTGATACCATGATTAGGGCTAGGAAGAAGTCCTCGTCCTTTATCTATTACAGGGTCTGGCATGCTTACATTGCCTGGTGTGAGTCCAAGTCTCTTCCCTGTGGGGTGTTTTCTATTCCCAGAATTCTGGAATTCTTACAACATGGTTTGGATCTGGGCCTTCAGCTTAGTACCCTAAAAGGCTATGTTTCAGCTCTGGCAATTTTTTTCCAAAGATCTTTTGCCAATCACCGGTTGGTTAAAACTTTTTTCCAGGGTGTTTGTAATGTGCATCCACCTCGTAAGCCTTTGATACCAGTCTGGGATTTGAATCTGGTCTTGTCTACTCTGCAAGGGCCTCCCTTTGAGCCTATCCGTGAGGCTGCCTTGCCCATTCTGATTCTTAAGGTAGCTTTTTTGGTGGCTATCACTTCTGTAAGGCGAGTTTCTGAGCTAGAGGCGCTTTCCATCAAACCTCCTTTTTTTGAGCGGTATCAGGATAAGGTGGTGTTCCGGCTTAAGCCGGATTTCTTGCCTAGGTTGTGTCTGCCTTTCATCTTATTCAGGACATTAGCCTCGATTCAAAGACACATTCGACTGGACTTCCGTAGCTGTCTGTGAAAGTTTTGGTGGGTGTTAGTCTTTTTTTTGCTTTTTTTCGTCCATTTTCTACTCGCACGAACGTTCGGGAAAATGTGTATATGCTCTTTCGATGAACGGAAGCAAATCGGAACATTTCCAAACAAAATCGGAAAATTTCCGTTCGTTCAGATAACTTCCGTTGTTGGGATGGTTTCTGTCTGATTCAGAGAGCTGATTTCCGACGGATCACCACCCTATAAATCTGTTTCATTTCCGATCCACTTAAGAGACCTTTGAGGGCTCGGATTGCTATTGTTGAACATGTTTTGTGGCGGAGTGGAGGAGTCTGCGCGCCTTTAGCACCAAGGCATTGCATGGCCGAGGCCATAAATTGTATAGCAATGCATACCTGAATCAATACATTTCATGTATGCCTTATAGATGCATTTTAATGCTGACCTAAATTAGTCCTTAGCATGTAAACATTTATTTTCCCACACATCCATATAATTGCTATATTTTTTTAGACTTATGTCCTTTGTGAATTATATTAGGATTGTTGAACTTGAATCTTAATTTGTTGTAGGAGTTATTGTTTTAGTTGGTTACCTTTGCTTTGTGTAATTATTTTATATTTGGTTGCAGGAACCGCAAGATGTGCCACTCGCCCTTGCTCCTGATGCCCGTTCTTTGCCTGCAGAATGCGGGCCAGGGGTTCTCTAATCGGGCACTATGCAAAACCTGGGCCGTGGTGGCAAGGGCCCTCTGGCTTTTGAAGTCCAGATTTAGGTGTTTGGACCATACGGGGGGGGGCACTGCAGTATGACCCCAACAAGGTTATACCAAAATTTTAATTTACGTTTTTTAACAGGGACCACACGTGCCAGAGTGGCACAACTGAGTGTCAGGGTCCTTCAGTTGGTGGACGAGATGCAGGAGCTGCGCAACCCGTTGTGGACCACAGATGAAGAATAATGTTCAGTGGCCTGCCATTGCTATGTATTTTGTTTTTTATAGTTGTAAAAATTTTACATTTTCAACATTTTTTAAAATTTTATATTTTATGATGGTATAAAAAAAATGTTACATTGTCATTTCATTTACAAAATACATTAACACAAAACTAATGGGCCCAGAAATATTTAAAGATGAATATTCACATGACCGAGAAGTGATTTGGGTAAGTTTTAGGGGGCTAAAATGGAAGAAGAACCTAACCGAGAAGTGGTTTGGGTGAGCTTTAAGGGTCCAAAAGGGAAGATGGAGGAGAGTGCTAAGTGGTTTGGGTGAGCTTTAAGGGTCCAAAAGGGAAGATGGAGGAGAGTGCTAAGTGATTTAGTTAAACATTGTAGTAGAAGTGAGGGTGGCAAATATGTAGGCACGCACTTTAATGAGTTAAGTTTGTAGTGCGCAGGCGCAAGATGGTAAGGATTTCCGTCTGGACAAATATTTATTGAAAAAGGGAAACAGAATCGAACAGGAAACGTAAATGATTCGTTGGAGTATACGATGGGAAAAGGGCAAAAACGAAAGCCTACGTTGTAACATGTGAAAATGAAACGGAAAAGTCTGGATGTAAAATGACATCCTCGTAATTCGTAATCTGCCGTACGAACAGGCGGAAACTTTACAGAAGGTTTTCAATGCATGCATTGAATCGCTTGAACGCTCATACGAGAACGGAAACATTTCACAAAAAAAACAGATTGGCACGAAAACTGAAGTTTTTTTGTGTCTCTCTGAATCGAGGCTATTGTCTTGCCTTCCTTGTGTCCTAGTCCTGCTACTTCTATGCAGCAGACACTGCATTCTCTGGATGTGGTCAGGGCTCTGAAGTTTTATTTGGTCGCTACTGAGACTTTCAGGAGGTCTGATTCTCCGGTTAAATCCACTATAAGCAAGTGGATCCGTCAGGCGGTGATTCACGCCTATCCTGCTAAGGGAAAGAATCCTCCCTTTAGGGTGACGGATCATTCCACTCGTGCTATTGGTGCCTCTTGGGCTTTTCAGCACCCAGCTTCTGTTGAACAAGTTTGCAAGGCCGCTACTGGTCTTCTGTTCATACTTTTTCCATGTTTTACAAAGTTGATGTTAAGGCCTCAGCGGATGCTGCTATCGCCGCAAGGTGCTTCAGGCAGTAGTGACTTGAACTACTGGCCGTTACTCTTTGGGGATCCCACCCTATTCTGGACACTGCTTTTGGATGTCCCAACTGTAATGAATTCCCGAAGCGGGCCGTGCCATGCAATAAAGAAAAAAGCAATTCTGTGAGTACTCACCTGTAGAATTGTTTTTGTTCTTGCATGGCACGGCCCGCTTCGCTCCACCCTTGTTATCGTTATTCTTGGTTGCCTCTTAATGTTGATTGTTCCAAGTTAATTGAGGTTTTTTACATTCTTTACTTTATTCTCTCCCGGTTTCTTGTCTCACTGCTTGTCTACGCTGGGAACTCTATGGTTAATCCCATTTTTCTAGGGAGCCAGGATATACCACAGCAGTACCACTGCGCCACCTTGTGGCAGAAAAACCCAACTGTAATGAATACCGAAGCGGGCCGTGCCATGCAAGAACAAAAACAATTCTACAGGTGAGTACTCACAGAATTGCTTTTTTTTATCACTACCATCTACTAGTACAGAAGACTAACCTGCATTACCTGCCACTGATTTTAGTTGGTGGCAGAACATTGTTGCATCGGGCATTACCTCTGTCGGTTGCTGCCTCATTTACCTTGTTCTTAAATATCTTTTCTTCTGAGTCCACTTCTCAATCAGTTGAACCTCCTGATACTTAAACTTGTAGCAAAAGCAGAGGTGGTAGTTTTCGTCCACTGCAGATTCTGACAACACGGCTGAACACCCTTCTAAAAAACTCAGTCATTTTTCTGAAGATTATTCCAATTAGGGGAGTGAAATTGTCTCTGATCCAGAAGATAAATACTCTCCTGTGATCTTGAAGGCTGATGTAAAAACTGTTGATAACTTGGATTAGAGAATTCCCAGAAACAGGTACCAGAAGGGCAACCCATATTATCTCAGAAAGCTGGGCTGAAGATGTTTTTTCCCAGCCATTTAGTTTGATTCCGTTGCCACCACAGAACGGGCAAAACCTGATAAAATGACAAAGGTCATTTGCTACTGGGAGTCTTTTGTCACCCTTTTTCCCCATATTGTTTTGACAGCTGGTTGGAATATTTGCTAAAACCTCAACACTCCGTTTGGGAGCTGCAGTAAACCTACTTTCCAGAACAACCAGTGTCCAGCTGCAGTCTCTGAAATGAGTGTGTTTTAAACAAGGTCTCTACAGAGCAGATTGTCCTTACAGTACAGGGCTGTAACTGACATGGTGCAATCTTCTCTTGATCCTATTAAGATGTCAGCCCACACTTTGTCCCTTCTTTGGCTTCCAGAAGAAACTTTTGGCTATAGGATTATGCTGGAGATTTTGGTTTAAACCAAACTATGGTGTCTCTTGCTTTTGAAGAAAGGTAAGCACTTCAGTCACTATCACTGTTGGAGGACTCCAGATTTGAACTCATTTGCCACACATTTCAACAGGAAGGTTTCACAGTTTCTGGGACATACAAGGTTCTCTGGTGGTGGGTGTAGATGTTCATTCTTAGACATGGTTCAACATGTTATACACTTTTCCACTCCTGCTTATGCTTTGGTTCAGCACATTTCGTGTAGAATCTAAGACAGTGTTTCTGCCTTAGATTGGGAGAGAAGAGCATTCTATGGTCAACCCTTTTAGGCTACCACTCCAATTCGACCTGTTGTCACAGAGACCGATTCGCCATCACAGCCCACACTCTTCTTTGACGGCCTGGCTAATGAAAAGTTTTAGAAGGCCAGGGGTTCTCTTCTGTTGTGATTTCTACCTTATTGGAATAATCTTTTCTTGCATTTAGAAGGTCTATTCCAGATACTGGAGAATTTATTTCAATTGCTAAGGTCACAATTTTCAAGCGACTTTTCCATTGCTTGAATTCTAGAATTATTCTTTCTGGATGGTTAGTACCTTGATGGGTTAAACATCTACTTCTACTATTCTCTTTCAGGGACCTAATGCTGAAAATAACTCCAGTTTTAATTTTTTGGAAGGAGTGATGCATTTTTTGCAGAAACCTCTGAAACAGGGGGGCACAATCTTTTCGGTATAGGGGCCGCGTTGTCTTATTGTTCCCTTTTCAAGGTGCCACAATAAAACTTGGGCTGCTAACAATGCCAAACCATTTACTGGAGTCAAGCTTTAACATTGAAGCTCTGAATATACCTTTATGTATATGCAAAGGTAAGGACAAGGTGGGGTAAACACCTTGATAATGGGAAGAGATAAGCCGAGGTGGGTAGAGGGTAGGCAGAGGTGAGGTGGCCCTAGGTAAGATGTTTTAAAAAGTGAGGGACAGAGGCAAGGTAGAAAGAGATGGGTAAAGGGGAGATGGGAGGTAGGGAGAGCTGAGTTAAAGAAGGTATAGGTAAACAGGTGAGTAATCAGAACAGGTAGGTGCCCTAATTAAAGTGGACCAAAACCCAGGATAGGCAAAAATTTGGACTATCCTAGGTTTTGGTCCTTACCCTGGGGGCACCCCGCTGTGTGACCTCCCCCCAGATCATCGCAGCAACTCACCTTATCCTGGTCCCATGTCGCGTCTAAGAGCAGCGGCTCTGCCGGCCGTATTCTCCGCCTCCCTCTAACGGCCATTCACAAATGCCTGGTGCAGGCACGCGTACTGCTACAGAGAAGCGGAGGATGCGGCCGTCAGAGCCACTGCTTTTAGACGCATGGGGGACAGGGATAAGGTGAGTTTGCTGCGGCGATCTGGGGGGTTTCACGCAGCGGGGCACCCGGGGATAGTCAAAATCCTGGGTTTTGGTCCACTTTAATGATAATGGGGAAATGGTCACTGGGGATGTAGAGAAGGCGGAGCTGTTAAATGGATCCTTTAGTTCTGTGTACACAAGAGAGGAGCAAGGAGCCAACACAGGAGATGGCATTTATAGCAATAGCCCAAGTATAATACTGAACAAGCTAAAAATGGATATCATGCAAGAAAAACTTGTTAAAGAACTCAGCTCCGCTATCTCCCCCCTGTTGTTAATCTTTAAACGCTCGCTAACAACTGGTATTGTGCCAAAAGATTGGCGCAAGGCAAATGTGCCCATTTTCAAAATGGGCCCTAGGTTTTCTCTTGCCAATTACAGAATTACAGTAAGTTTAACATCTATTGTGGGACAATTGCTTGAGGGACAATTAAGGGACTATATACACAAATATGTAACTATGCATATTATAAGTGAAAACCAGCATGGTTTTTCAAGGGCAGAAGCTGCCAGACTACCCTGATTGGCATCTGTGAGGAGGTGATTAGAAGCCTGGACAGGGGGCAGCTGTAAATATATTTTTTCTGGATTTTCCAAAAGAATCTGCATCCCTCATAGACGCTTATTGGGGGAATTGTCTTCAGTATTAGAAAATACAGTTTGTAACTGGATTGAAAACTAGCGTTGTGGCTAATGATACCTAATCTGAATGGTTACCCGTTGTAACCGTTGTATCCCAGGGTTCAGTGCTGGGCCCACTATTATTCAACTTGTTTATAAACGACATAGTAGATGGAATTAAATGCACTGTCTCTTTTGCAGATGACACAAAAATATGTAGCACAGTAGTGCAATCTATTGAAGATGTTCACAAGCTTAAGGCTGACTTGGAAACTTTGAGTTTGGCAAATGAAGTTCAATGAAGAGAAATGTAACGTCATGCACTTGGGGGTTAAAACCGGGAGAAATACTTGTTGAGAAGGATTTGGGGGTACTGGCAGATCACAGGCTAAATAACAGCATACAATGCCAAGCAACTGCTTCCATGGCCACCAAGATATTATCATGCATTAAAAGAGGCATGGAATCACTGGATAGGGATGTAATCTTGTCTCTTTACAAGGCAATAGTGTGCCCTCATCTGGAATATGCTGTCCAGTTCTGGGCACTAGTTCATAGAAATGATGCTTTGACTATGGAAAGGGTGCAGAGGAGAGCCACCAAACTAAAAAGGAATGAAGGATCTTAGTTATGAGGAAAGATTATGAGAATTAAATCTGTTTAGTCTTTAGAGGAGATGACTGAGGGGGGACATGATTAACTTGTATAAATATATAAATGGGTAATACAAAAAGTATGCAGAAACACTATTTCAGGTAAAATCCTCTCTAAAGACAAGGGGGCACTCCCTTTGACTGGAAAAAAAAGAAATGTAATCTCGGGAGGGGACAAAAAATAATAATAATAAAAAGTTCCCCTACCCAAACACCCTTGGTTGAATTGATGGACATATGTCTTTTTACAATCATATCAATATAAACAACAATGGTCCCAGTAAACCGCAAAATGGGATGCCCCGGGAGGCACCAAATATTCCTCAATAATCAATCCTCCAAAGTCACATCAATACAACCTTTTTCCTAGTGCACAGTACGGCCTGTTTCATGTAATCCTTACATCTGGGTATTCTGCCACAAGGTGGCGCAGTGGACTGCAGAAGATTTGTGGCTCCTCCCGGACCCATATAAAAACAGGAATCACCAATAGACCTCCAGTGTTTTCCTCTGCAGTCATACTACGAAGATAGAAGTTGGCTCTCTATGTTTCGCAGGCGAGCGGGGCAACCAAGCCTGTGGCCCTGCAAGCCTATTTCCACCCGTTTCTGGACCCTATTCGCCTCCCAGTCTCAGCTGTCGGATCGGGTGATGGTAGGGGAGCACTAGGGTCAGGTGCTCGGGGAGCGCTGCTCCAAGCCGCAGACGCTGTACCACAAAGGGTAGCCACCCATAGGCTTCTTATGGTGAGCCTGCTGAGGGATGACGAAGCACTGCTGTCACTATGGTGTAGGGGGTTAGTTGTGCTTGGGGACCTGTGTTCCTAGCCAGTCTTCCCTTTTCTGTCTGACTTTCTTTCCTTTTGGGTGTTTGCCTCACTTGCCCCCCTCCCTCCTCTCTTGGCCCTTTTAGATGGCTCTCGCTGCTGCCTGCTCTCTCCTCCGCTACCCCTCTACCCGACGGGTGCTGTCGGGGGGGGGGGGGGGGGGTGTTGGCGGCGGGTGGCGGTTGTGTTGTTCCGCTGTTCATTCTCACCGCCGCCTCGGGCGGCGCTTTTACTCCTGTCGTTCTGACAGACTGTCATGGCGCGGGTGCGGGGTCACGTGTGCGCGTTTTTTCACGCTCTTCGTATGTGTCTTTTTGATTATGTCTTTCAGGCGGGATAACAGTGTATTGTAGTTGCTCCTGGTCCTATCCCCCCCCCCCCTTTTCTTCCCTCTGGGTCCTCTCTGTGGGCATACCTTGGGGGGCTTCCCGGGTGGCTTTTATTAGCCCTTACCCTATACTGGCCTATTGTGCCTGTGATAATCACCATATGGAGGCTTCTGGGGATAGCGTGCTCAGGGGCCCTTCGGGGCAACCTCGGCTATGTGTCATGTGCGGGGCATCCCCTTTGAGTGGTGGTGGCGCAGTTTGTGTGCCGTGCGCCCAAGGTATTATTGCGGACCAGGCTGGGATGGGTGCTTCTCTTCCCAGTTCTGCGCTCCCTCCGGCATCTCCTACTCCCCCGCGCCTGCATTTAGCCCCCAGTGAGGGGGATACTAGCATAGGGTCTCAATTTTGATCTGGCACTACGCGTGGCCAGCATTGAAAGGCAGCTGGCCCAACCTGTGACGGGCAAGGCCTCTGGCAAGAAGCGGCATCTTGACGCTGCTCCTTCCCTCTTTGCCGAGGAGAATGAGGGCCTTGATGTGTTTTGCGGCCGTGACTCCCTAGAGGAGGGGGAGCTTTTCCATGATTAAGACTCCTCTGGGGACCATCAGGAAGGTTACGACAGTGACCTGGGGTCCGCCTCTGATGAGGATACCTGGCTCCCTGATGACACTGACATATTTGAGACATTGCACATCGCCCCCCCTAAGGCAGTGAAGAGGAAGCAGGGTAAGCTCTTTCGCTCCGGGCAAGCAACGCTTGGAGTTCCCGGAGCAGGGCCATTTCTCCAAAATGGTGCTCAAGGAGTGCCCACGGTGCGCAAGGGATTGGACAGAAGGTATCTCTTTTCGGCTGATCTGGTCAAGCGCTGGTCGTGTCCCCCTGAGGTGGACGCTCCTGTTCTAGGATTGTCCAACACGGTGATGCCATCCCCTGACACTACTACACTGCATGATAGCGTGGACCGGCGTATGGATCAGCTGGCATGTCATGCTTTCACCTTTGATGGGGCAGGCCTGCATCCAGTCTGTGCCGTAGCCATTACGGCCTTTGCCCTTAAGAGGAAGCTCAAGCACCATGGCTGGTAGGAGAAGGGAGGATTATAGGGCCCTCTTGCTTTGCTCTGATTTTGTTGCCTTTGTGCAGGCTGCCATGAATGATGCCGTCCGGCTGGGCGGTAGGGCTTTGGCCCTCTTGGTGGCTATGCGCCGGTCTGTTTGGTTGCGCCAGTGGGCAGCTGACACTGCAGCTAAGAAGTCTCTCACTGGGCTCCCCTTCACGGGGCTTCGTCTCTTTGGTGAACGTCTGGATGTTCTGGCCAAGGATGGTAGGCTGCCTCAGCGTAGGAAGCAGTCCCGGCCCTTTCAGGGGTCCTCCTCCTTTCGGGGCTCAAGGGGAGGTCGTGGAGCACACTTATCTGGTAGCCGCAGAGACTCTTGGGGCCATGGCAGATCCCGTGGTCGTCCCGGTGTCTCATGGGGCTCCAAGCCTAAACCCCCTCCCAAGGCCCCTCAGGCATGAGGAGGCGCCCTCACCCGTCCGGGTGGGGGGACAGCTTTGGCTCTTTGCTCACGTCTGGAGGCTTCGCATCTCAGACCGGTGGATTTAGGAGGTGGTGTCCTCCGGTTACAAGATAGAGTTTGCAGCCTGGCCGCCACCAAGATTTCTCAGATCCTGGATATCTCAAAATCCTCTGTCAGCCCAGGGCTTGCGCCTAGCAGTTGAACGCCTATTGGAGTCAGGAGTCATCTGTCTGATACCTTACCAGGAACAGGGTCAGGGGTACTATTCCAATCTTTTCACGGTTTCCAAAAAGGATGGTTCTCTGAGGCCCATCCTGGATTTGAAGGGTCTCAACTGGTTTGTCTAGTTCAAGCACTTTCGCATGGAGACGCTACGCTCGGCGGTCAGTACCCTTCGGCCGGGCGACTTCATGACCACTGTGGACATCAAGGATGCCTATCTTCATGTACCAATCTTTCCAGGTCATCAGAGGTTCCTGAGGTTTGCTCTGGAGGATCAGCATTACCAGTTTGTGGCCTTACCGTTCGATATCACCTCGGCTCCTCGGGTGTTCCCCAAGGTGCTGGCGGGCGTCATGGCCCTTCTGAGGAACCAGGGCATTCACATCCTCCCTTACCCGGATGACATTCTGATTGCTGCTCAGTCTCTTTAACAGGCCGAGAGGGATACTCAGGTGGTGACTTCCACTCTCGAGTCTTTTGGCTGGGTGATCAGCTATCCCAAGTCTTCACTATCTCCGTCTTTGGCGAGGTCCTTCCTGGGCATGACTCTGGATACCTCTCAGGTCAAGGTATTTCTCCCTCAGCAGAAAGTGGAGGGTCTTCAGATGCAGGCATGGGCCCTGCTCTTGTGTCCTCATCCCTCCATTCGGCAGGGGATGCAGTTAGTGGGCCTGATGGTCTCCTGCTTCAAGGCGGTTCCCTTTGCTCAGTTTCACATGAGACCTCTTCAGTTGCATCTCTTGTCAGTTTGGGATCGGGACCCTGTGTCCCTGGGAATCAGGAATTTGCTCTGTCCCCTCTGGCCAGGCAGTCCCTCTCGTGGTGGTTGGACTCGAGGAACCTTCTAGTGGGCAGGACCTTTCTGCCTTCGTGCTGGGAGATCAGATCTGTCACCACAGATGCCAGTCTGACCGGTTGGGGGGGAGTTTGGAAGTCTCAGGGTCAGTGGGGCCCTCAGGAGGCCCATGCACCCATCAACATTCTAGAACTGCAGGCGATCAGGTTGGTTCTCTCCCAGTTGACCCCACACCTTCAGGGTTGGGCTGTTCATATCCGCTTGGACAACCAGACGGCGGTAGCCTACATCAATCATCAGGGAGGGACTCGGGGCAAGCGAGCCCTCAAAGAAGTGTCCCTGATACTGTCCTGGGCGGAAGAGAATGTTCCCTGCATCTCGGCGGTCTACATTCCGGGGGTGGAGAACCATCAGGCAGACTCCCTGAGCAGGGGGATGTCTCGGCTGGGGAAATGGTCTCTTAGCAACAAGGTATTTCACTCCCTGTGTCGCCGCTGGGGTCAGCCGGATGTGGACCTGTTTGCGTGCCACAATCACGAGCTTCCAAGATTTGGCTCCCTGTCACAGGATCCTCTGGCCTTCGCCAATGGCAATTCCTTGGACAGAGTTTCGACTCCTCTATGTGTTCCCTCCCTTTCCTCTGCTGGGCCGGGTGCTGTGCAAGATTGCCCAGGAGGGGGTACCGGCCATTCTGGTGGCCCCCTGTTCCCTGTTAGCCGAGGAGGGTGTGGTTCGCAGACGTCGTGCAGTTGGCAGTAGATTGGTATGTCTTGCCCAAGGATCCAGATCTTCTCACTCAGGGACAGCTGTGCCATCCCAATTTACAAACGCTGGCTTTAACGGCTTGGCTGCTGAAACCTCCATCTTGATGGACAAAGGGTTGCCGGCATCTGTTGTTGATACCATGATTCGGGTTCAAAAGAAGTCCTCGTCTTTTATCTACAACAGGGTCTAGCATGCTTACATTGCCTGGTGTGAGTCCAAGTCTCTTTCTTGTCGGGTGTTTTCTATACCCAGGATTTTGGAGTTTTTACAACATGGTTTGGATTCGGGCCTTCAATCTAGTACTCTCAAGGGACAGGTTTTGGCTCTGGCAATTTTTTTCCAAAGATCTTTTGCCAATCACAGGCAGGTTAAGACTTTCTTCCAGGGAGTTACTCATGTGTGTCCACCACATAAGCCTGTGCTACCGGTTTGGGACTTAAATTTGGTATTGTCTGCTCTACAGGGTCCTCCCTTTGAACCTATGCGTGGGGCTGTTTTGCCCATTCTGACTCTTAAGGTGGCCTTCTTGGTGGCTATTACTTCGGTCAGGCGAGTTTCTGAGCTGGCGGCGCTTTCCATGAAACCTCCTTATTTTGAGCGGCATCAGGATAAGGTAGTGTTTCGGCTTAAACCGGATTTCTTGCCCAAGGTTGTGTCTTCTTTCCATCTCAATCAGGACATTATCTTACCTTCCTTGTGTCCTAACCCTGCTAATTCTAAGGAACGGACCCTTCATACTTTAGATGTTGTCAGGGCACTGAAGTTTTATTTGGTTGCTACTGAGTCCTTTAGGAAATCTGATGCTCTTTTTGTTCTTCCTGCTGGTCCTAGGAATGGTTTGCCTCCAGCCAAATCTACTATCAGCAGTGGATCCGTCAGGCGGTGGTACAAGCCTATTCTGCTAAAGGGAAGGAACCTCCCTTCTGGGTTACTGCTCATTCCACGCATGCTATTGGTGCTTCTTGGGCTTTTCAGCACCAAGCTTCTGTTGAACAAGTTTCTAAGGCCGCTACTTGGTCTTCTGTTCATACCTTTTCCAAGTTTTACAAGGTTGATGATAAGGCCTCAGTTAATGCTGCTTTTGGCCACAAGGTACTTCAGGTGGTGGTGGTCTGAACTGCCTGCTGTTACTCCTTGGAAATCCCACCCTACCTTACGGACACTGCTTTTGGATGTCCCAGATGTAAGGATTACATGAAACAGGCCGTGCTGTGCACTAGGAAAAATACAATTCTGTGAGTAATCACCTGTAGAATTGTTTTTACTATGCACAGCACGGCCTGTTTCATCCCTCCCTTGGTAACGTTATTCTTGGTTGCCTCTTTATGGTGATTTGTTCCAAAGTTGGTTGTGAGGGTTCTTTACTTTTTTTTTTACCTTTATTACCTCCCGCTTTTTGAATAACTGCTTGTCAACACTGGATGTCTATTGGTGATTCCTGTTTTTATATGGGTCCGGGAGGAGTCACAAATCTTCTGCAGTCCACTGCGCCACCTTGTGGCGGAATACCCAGATGTAAGGATTACATGAAACAGGCCGTGCTGTGCATAGTAAAAACAATTCTACAGGTGAGTACTCACAGAATTGTATTTTTAATTCATTAGTATGTTAAAAAAGACTACAAACATATACATAAACTCACAGACATATACATAAACTCAGTACAATCACAATCGTAAAAAAAAAGTTAATACCATATATACATAATTAAATAATTTTATAGCTACCAATAAATATCCTGTGTCTATTCTGAAGTGCTAGTGCAAAAAAAGTGCAGTAATGCTATAAATATTACATGTTCAAAACGTATCTACTTAATATCAAATGAACATGCCAAAACCATCTGGGACAAACACCCCTATAGTGCAAGATCACCCCTGCTGGACCAGGTACAAAATCTCACCACCAGAGATTTTGTACCTGGTCCAGCAGGGGTGATCTTGCACATAGTCTGGGCCTTCAACTGACCAGACACAGCTGAGGGCGGCATGTGGCCCCCTGGCTACAGGTTGTGCATCCATGCTCGATAACCTTGAAAGCTTATATTCTAAGCATACAGTACGTCCTGCTCCATATATAATACTTACACGTGGGTTATCCTCCGCCAGAGGGCGCTGTGGCACTGCAGACATGCAAAAACAGGCTCCTCCCGGCCCTTCATATACCCAGGGACCTACCACAAATCCCAAGATTTCTCTGCAGCAGTGCTGACTGCGAAGACATGAAGTATCACTCTCTCGCAGGTGAGCGGGGCTATTATAGCCTGCGGCCCAGTGGGACTATTTCCACCCCTCCTCTGTGTGATATGCCTCCCAGCCTGGGCTGCGCTGGTCGGGTGAAGGTAGGCAGCACCAGGTGTGCTTACGGAGCCACGCTCCACCGCAATCCCCCACCATAGGGTAGGCGGTCAAGGCTGATGGTGAGCCTTCAGGAGATGGCCCTCCCGCATCATTGCCCCACGCCCCGTGTAGCGATGGACCCTATGTAATGGGTCGCCTTCCTCCCTCGTTCCCCCCTTAGCCAGGGGGAAAAGAAAGGGGGGGGGGGTTGTGTGTATGGCGGCCTCAGTGTATCCTTACACGCTTATGGCTTGGTTTTGTGCTTTACTGGGAACGGGGGTCAGAGCCGCGCGTTTATTTTATCTGTACTGTTAGCCGCAGCGCCTTTATTTTATGTTTCTGTGACAGACTCTATGCCTTTGGATTTTAAAGGCACTGTTTTTGCATAGACCCATTACTTTCATTTTCTTGAGCATGTCCCAGACAGACTGCCATGGTGTTGTTGATTGAATTACAGACTGCTATTGTTATACTGATTGTGCTACAGACTGCTATTGTTCTACTGATTGTGTTACAGACTGCTATTGTTCTACTGATTGTGTTACCGGCAGAGTTGAGGGATTGTGTGCCCTGCTCCCATTGGTCCGTGTGTTTGTCATGCAGTCCTCCATCAGGTCCACGGGGGAGGTCCCCTTGCATATAAGGCACAGTGTGGCACTAATAAAGTTAAGTTCATCTTCACCCTCAATACTGAGTTCTGTCTCTTATTGGGGGAAATGCTATATTACAATTCACTAGCCCTTGTAAGGGCTGTTCCTGTTTCCTCACGGATGACTCTGGGATTCCTGCAGCACCTCTCACCATTGGGAAAAGGACGTCTCTGGCGGGGAAGCCCTTCGGCGATAAAGGTTATCGCTACAATTGGTGGCAAGTGGTGGGCCAGTCCTTTCTACCCAGAGAGAGTGCTACCCTGATGGAGAGTCATTATGACAAGTTGAAAAGGCTGACCCTGGAGGATCTACTCGAGAGCCGGGGAAGGTCAGCTAGCAACCGCCCACGTCAGGAACTGATAGCCGAGCTGATTGAAATGGATCGTGCAGCAGTGAGGACCGAAACCAATATAGAGATCGATGAAGACGCTGCTCTCGTACAAGCGGTTCGGAACATATTGTCGGTATATGGTCCGAATCCATCACAGGAACTGATCGACCGAGTCTTCGCCGCAGCGGAGGCAGAGGCCAGTAAGCGAAGGGAAGATCGGCGACTTTCAACCCAGCAGCCTCTCAGCCTCAGTTACACTGGGGGGAGAAAGATTCCATTTGCAGCATTTAAGTCCTTCCAGGAAAGTGACGACGAGATTGATGGATTTTTGGACGGCAGTGCGCTTTACACCGGGTACCCACGGAGGAATGGGTCACCATATTATCAGGGAAACTATCTGGGAAAGCTTCCGATGCTTTCCGGGCCATCCCTGATGCGGACTTACCACACTACCATCTGGTAAAGGAGGCTTTGTTAGCCCGGTACGCTGTCACCCCGGAAGCCTACAGGCGACGATTTCGGGAATCCCAAAAGAAGGGAGGGGATTCTTACACGGAGTGGGCATGTCGCCTCCATCGTACAGCATCACACTGGGTCACTGGATGCCAAGCCACAACCGCTGAGGATGTACTACAGTTGTTTTTACTAGAACATTTTCTCAATGCCCTGCAACCAGAGCTAAGAGAGTGGGTATGTGACCCGAGGCCTCTAACGCTACCTGAGGCTGCTCGTCTAGCCGACGAGTACACCGATGCTCGCCAGGCAAAACAGTCCGCTCCAAAACCACCACCTCCCATCAAATTTCAAGCACCTGTGGCTTCAGCGCCAACTCGTTACTCTGGGCCACATAGGCCAGCGCAGCAACCGAACCTCTCCACAGTTCAGTGCCATTGTTGCAAACAATGGGGACATTATCGCAGGGATTGCGCCCTAGAGCCTCCCCGAAACCCGTGGAGGCAACCACAACCTTCCACCTCCCGTACTCCTGCGGCACACTGTTTGGAAGCTGAGAGCAGTTCGGAAGAGTATCTGGGGGTACTGTATGAAGCTGATCCCGTACAAGCGGCCATCCAAGACAACCGACAGCACCATCGCCAGGAGGTACGAGTCAATGGGCGCACTGCACAAGGATTACGCGACACCGGAGCCACACTTACCTTGCTCCAACCTCATTTGGTCAAGAACAAAGACCACACCGGACACACCGTTGCAGTAAGGGTGGCGGGAGGAGCTGTGTTTCGACTCCCCACCGCCCGAGTACATCTTGACTGGGGCGCTGGATCCGGCAGGGTACATGTGGGACTTATGGACAACTTACCCGCAGAAGTACTATTGGGAAATGATCTAGGACCAATGACTTCTGCCTACGCTACCTCTGTGCCAGCCAGCATCAACCCTGTTACAACCCGGGCTCCAGCCCGAGCTGCCGACTCCAGCCCATGGGTCGGGGAGACCCAGGGATTTCGTCTGCATCACGTCATGTCTGTTACAAGAAGCCAAGAAGAGGATCAGCCATCAGGTTACGTCCTTCCAGAAGGGAAACGTATGCCAAACACTATTTTTGTTGGGGGCATTGACCGTCGGATTGATCAGCCTGAAATTAAGGATTTGTTTTCAAAGTATGGCGCTGTAAAGAATGTCAAAATTATTAGGGATGCCTCTGGCGTTTCTAAGGGTTATGGTTTTGTCTCCTTTTACGATGATGTAGATGTGCAGAAGATTGTGGATTCTCCGATCAGCTTCCACTGAAAGAGACTGAAACTTGGACCAGCTATAAGAAAGCAAAGCACCTGTGCACACATCCAACCAAGGACTTTGGTGCTGAACTCACCAATGCCACAATATCCCAGTGTTTGGACCCCACCCATGACCGATTCCTATGTACAGCCCACGTCAATGTTTAGCCCTGTTACTCACTATTTGCAGACTTGCCCTTACACAGAACTCTGCCCATAACAAGAGTCCGGACAGCCCCACGTTAACCCGAACAGGGTCAATCCGGGTCTGCCGGGTGTTCCACAAAAAGGGGGCATTGTGACAGACTCTATGCCTTTGGATTTTAAAGGCACTGTTTTTGCATAGACCCATTACTTTCATTTTCTTGAGCATGTCCCAGACAGACTGCCATGGTGTTGTTGATTGAATTACAGACTGCTATTGTTATACTGATTGTGCTACAGACTGCTTTTGTTCTACTGATTGTGTTACAGACTGCTATTGTTCTACTGATTGTGTTACCGGTAGAGTTGAGGGATTGTGTGCCCTGCTCCCATTGGTCCGTGTGTTTGTCATGCAGTCCTCCATCAGGTCCACGGGGGAGGTCCCCTTGCATGGCGACTTGCATATAAGGCACAGTGTGGCACTAATAAAGTTAAGTTCATCTTCACCCTCAATACTGAGTTCTGTCTCTTATTGGGGGAAATGCTATATTACAATTCACTAGCCCTTGTAAGGGCTGTTCCTGTTTCCTCACGGATGACTCTGGGATTCCTGCAGCACCTCTCACCATTGGGAAAAGGACGTCTCTGGCGGGGAAGCCCTTCGGCGATAAAGGTTATCACTACAGTTTCTTCTTGCATCGCATGTACGGCTGCGGCTTTGCGGACGCCACGGCGTCTTTTTCTTCCTTCTTTTCTTTCCTTCCTCTTCTTAGCCTGTAGTGGCTCTTCTTAGGTAATTCACGTCAATTCTTCAGGCGTTATTGCCTTACTGTCCAGATTGGCTACGCTTTTTCGAGCTTCGAGCTCGCTGGGGAGGGGCGTGGTTCTGGCTTGGCGCGCTCCGCGTCGTGGTCGGCTCTGGCCCGCCCTTCGAGGTTAGCTTGGCGCCATTTCTTACTCACCCGCGCGTGGTGAAGACCGTCCTCTTCTCTCTGTCTGTAAGTGCCCTCATGGGCGACTTTTCATTAGTTTTTATACTCCCTTGTGCATGGCTCTGACATCCTTGTTCCCCCTTATGTCTTTCAGACCGTGGATTTCGGTGGCTTCTCCCGGCCCAGTGTAGCTCCCGGTCGTTACCATTAAAAATTACTCCCGCTTCCCCGCGGGTTATTGGGGCATCCAGGGTAGCTTACAGCGTCAATCCCTACTGGCATATTGTGCCGATTGAATCACCATATGGAGGCATCTCAGGATATTGTGAACGGGGTTCCTTCGGGACAAGCCCGGCTGTGTGTAGCTTGTGGGGTCTTACCTAGCAGCGGTGACAATGCACAGGTCTGTGTTCCTTGTGCACAGCAGGCGCTATCGGTGCTTCCCGTCTCCTCTGAGGCTGGGCCTGCACCCCGCCTCACTTCACCTACTCCCCCAAGTCTGAATCTAACCCCCAATACCAGCGGGGATTCTCATGCTGATTTAGCCACTAGACTGGCTAGTGTTGAAAACTTGCTTCCTAATTCCTTAGCGCGTAAGGCCACCGCCAAGAGGCGGCATTTGAACCCTGACTCGGCTCTCTTCCCTATAGAATTTGATAATTTGTTGCATTCCTATGCCCATATCCCCTCAGACGAAGGGGAACTGTTCTCTGACTCAGGGTCATATGACGATGAGTCCAGGGGTCATGAAGAGTCTGGCTCCGAGCATTGGTCCTCGGATGATGTTGATAGACTGCTGGTTCAGATCTTTGAGGTTTTGTCCCTCTCTCCCCCTGCTGCGGCTCCCCAGCAAAGGGGTGATCTTTTTCATACCGCTAAAGCTCGCTTGGAATTTCCCGAGCAAACCCATTTCAATAGCCTCGTGCTTAAAGAATGGGAACATCCCAGCAGACTTCATGGGGTCCCTAAGAGTGTGGATAGGAAATATCCCTTCCCTGCTGACTTGGTTAAGTGCTGGTCATCGCCACCTGAGGTCGATGCTCCTATTCTAGGGTTGTCCAACACCTCTATTATGCACTCTCCTGACACTACTACGCTGCGGGACCGGCGTGTTGACCAACTGGCATGTCATGCCTTTGCATTTGGGGGAGCGACTCTACGCCCGGTTTGCGCCTTAGCCATTAGGCAGGAGCGCTCAGGGCCATGGTTAGGAATGCTCTTGATGGCACAGATGAGTTGCCTTCTGATACTGTCAATGCTCTGTCCAGCTGTGATGCGTTTGTGAACTTTATCCTGTCTGCATCGGACGATGCTATTAAGATGTGTGCCATGTCATCTGCCCTGGTGGTAGCTATACGCCGCGCTGTCTGGTTGCGCCAGTGGGCCGCAGACAATGCCGCCAAAAAAGCCCTTACTGCGCCTGTTTGGGGATCGTTTAGACCTCTTCGCCAAGGGAGGCAAGTTACCCAAGCGCAGGCGGCAGATTCGGCCCTTTCGTGGCCAAGGCTCCCTATCGAGCCCCTACCGTGGGGCTTCGCTGGGGCCCGCGCAGATTCCTGGCACAGGAACAGAGGACGCCGTCCCGGTTCCTCCTGGGGACCCAAGTCTAAAGCCCCTCCCAAGACCCCCCAGGCATGAATGGGCGCCCTGGCCCGTCAGGGTGGGGGGACGTCTGCAGCACTTCGAGCATGTCTGGAGGCGCCACGTCTCAGATCGGTGGATTTAGGAGGTAGTGTCCTCCGGCTACAAGATAGAATTTGCTGTACGGCCCCCCACCAGATTCGTTGGGTCCCGGATCCCACAGGATCCTGTATCAGCTCAAGTCTTGTTGCTGGCCGTGCAGGGCCTCCTGGACCTAGGGGTCATTTGCAAGGTCCCCTTAGGAGACAGGGACATGGGGTTCTATTCCAACCTTTTCACAGTACCCAAGAAGGATGGGTCAGTCAGGCCCATTCTGGATTTAAAAATCCTCAACAAATTTGTCAAAAACAAACACTTTCGTATGGAAACTCTGCGCTCGGCCATTGGCTCTCTGCGCCCAGGGGACTTTATGACGTCCGTAGATATAAAGGACGCTTACCTTCACGTCCCGGTGTTCCCAGGACACCAAAGATTTCTCAGATTTGCACTGAAAGATCAGCATTACCAATTTGTGGCCTTGCGATTCGGCCTCACTTCGGCTCCCAGGGTGTTTACCAAGGTGCTGGCAGGGGTGATGTCCCTGTTAAGGCTAAGGGGCATACGTGTGCTGCCCTACCTGGATGACATCCTCATCACCTCTCGGTCTCTGCGGCAGGCAGAGTTGGACACTCGGCTGGTAGTGTCAACCCTGGAGTCCTTCGGCTGGGTGATCAATTACCCCAAGTCCTCTCTGTCAACAGAACAGAAGGTGGAAGCTCTGACAGCGCAGGCGAGGTTCCTGCTCTCGAGCCCACAGCTCTCCATCCGGCAGGGAATGCAGTTGGTGGGCCTGATGGTGGCGAGTTTCGAGGCGGTGCCCTTTGCCCAGTTCCATTTGAGACCTCTGCAGCTTCACCTTCTGTCAGTGTGGGACAAGAACCCAGCATCCTTGGACGGGGTCTGTGTGCTTCCCCCCTCGGTCAGACGGTCCCTTGCGTGGTGGCTGGACCACAGGAACTTGATAGGGGGCAGGTCTTTTCTGGCCCCCTCCTGGGAGACGGTCACAACGGATGCCAGTCTGTCGGGTTGGGGATTCTGGAAGTCCCTGCGCTTCCAGGGGAGGTGGGGCCCTCAGGAGGCCCATTTACCCATCAACATTCTGGAATTACGGGCAGTCAGGTTGGTACTGGAGCGATTGACCCAACACCTGAGGGGTCTGTCGGTCCAGGTACGCTCAGACAACAGAACGGAGGTTGCCTACATCAACCATCAGGGAGGGACCCGGAGCAAGGGTGCTCTCCAGGAGGTGTCTCAGATTCTGACATGGGCGGAGGCCAATGTCCAATGCATTTCGGCTGTCTACATTCCGGGGGCGGAGAACCTGCTGGCGGACGCCCTGAGCAGGGGGATGTCCCGTCAGGGGGAGTGGTCCCTCTGCAACAAGATATTCCAGTCCCTGTGTCACCGTTGGGGCCTACCGGATGTGGATCTGTTTGCTTCCCGTCACAATCACAAGCTCCCGGCCTTCATATCCCTGTCTCAGGATCCTCTGGCCTTGGCCACGGATGCCCTGTCCATGTCTTGGAGGGAGTTTCGACTCCTGTATGTGTTTCCACCATTCCCCCTTCTGGGCAGGGTTCTGCGCAAGATTGCTCTGGAAGGGGTACCTGTGATTCTAGTGGCCCCCAGGTGGCCAAGAAGAGTGTGGTTCGCAGACGTGGTTCAAATGGCAGTAGATCAGTACGATCTGCCAAGGGTGCCAGATCTGCTCAAGGGTCCTTACACCATCCCAATTTACAAACTCTGACGTTGACGGCCTTGCTGCTGAAACCTCCATCTTGATGGAGAAGGGTTTGTCTGCCTCTGTGGTGGCTACTATAGTGCAGGCCAGGAAGAAGACTTCTTCTGCTATCTATTATAGTATGGCTTTCCTACATTGACTGGTGTGAGTCCAGGTCTCTTCCCTGCCGAGAATTCTCCGTCCCTAGGGTTCTGGAGTTATTCTAAGCATACAGTACGTCCTGCTCCAGTATAATACTTACACATGGGTAATCCTCCGCCAGAGGGCGCTGTTCACTGCAGACATGCAAAAACAGGCTCCTCCTGGCCCTTCATATACCCAGGGACCTCCCACAAATCCCCAGATTTCTCTGCAGTGCTGACAGCGAAGACGTGAAGTATCAACTCTCTCGCAGGTGAGCGGGGCTATTACAGCCTGTGGCCCTGCGGGACTATTTCCACCCGTCCTCTTCGATACAGATGTGCCTCCCAGCCTGGGCTGCGCTGGTCGGGTGAAGGTAGGCAGCACCTCGTGTGCTCACGGAGCTACGCTCCACCGCAATCCCCTACCATAGGGTAGGCGGTTTAGGCCGATGGTGAGCCTCCATTAGATGCCCCTCCTGCATTGTTGCCCTTGCCCCTCATAGCGATAATCCCTGGGTGCAGGTCCGCTTCTCCCTCACTTCCTCCCGTAGTTCGGGGGAAAAGAAAGGGGGGGGGATGTGTGGCAGTCCTAGTGTAATGTTATGGCCGTTGATCTTTTATTTAAACTTGGGTGTCAGTGCCGCGCTCCTTGCTCCACATAAACCTTCTGGTTGCACACGTGTTTGTCCTTTCATTACATGGGTGTGCAGCCCGTGCGGCAGCATCATTCTCTAGCGTGAGAGCAATCTCCTTAATTACACTCTGTATGTGTGTCCTATCCACTACTGTCATTCACGTTGCGCTGGTTAGAGCTTCGCGCTCTTTGGGGGAGGCGGGGACTCGGCATGACGCGCCCCGCGTCACAGCCAGATCAGGCCCGCCCCTCGAGGTTCGCTTGGCGCCATTTTCACGGTCTTCACGAGCGTGCGTGGTTGCGATCCGCCTCCTCCCTTGGTCATGTAAGTGCCCTCCGGGGCGGTATTTGTTCCTATGAGTTTTTATTCGGCTGCGCATGGCACTGACACCCCCCTCTTCTCCCATTATGTCTTTCAGACGCCAGGATTTCGGTGGCTTCTCCCGGCCTGACATATTATAGCGGGTCCACATTACAAATTCTCCCACTTTCCTAGCGGGTCTTGGGGCATCCAGGGTTGCCTATTGCATAAATCTGCTCAGATAATCACCATATGGAGGCATCTCAGAATTATGTCCCCGGGGTCCCTCGGGGACATGACCAGCTGTGTACGGTGTGTGGTCAGCCCCATGCTGATGCTGACAGAGCACGGGTCTGCGGACCGTGTGCTGAACAGGCACTGACCCTGCAATCAGGTTTGCCAGTGGCTGCACCTCCCTTCAATACACCTGTCTCCCCGGACCTAAATCTCACTCCTGATGAGTCTCACTCGAGTGGGGATGACCAGAAAATCGTGCCGTACAGGCGGCCTACGGCTGCGCAGGTGCTGTCTAGTTTGGCGGAGCGCGTGGGCCCTGGAAAGAAGCGGTCCCTGACGCCTCCTGGCTGTCCGGTTCCTAACGATACTGATGACTCTGCTGCTATGCAGGACCTTGATCCTTTTGAGGAAGGTGAGCTATTCTCCGATTCGGGCTCCTCGGATGAGATGCCCGGGAGCTGTGATGACTCTGGGCCCGGTTCTTGGGGCCTGTGTGACACAGATGAACTACTTATTAAGATCTTTGAGGTTTTGTCTATCTTCCCTCCTGGAGAGGCTTCCAAGCCTAAGAAGGAGAGTTTCCACACAGCGCCGCCGCGCTTGGAATTCCTGGAACAGGAGCATTTCCAGAATCTTATATCCCAAGAATGGGAATCGCCTTGTAAACTTAAAGGGGTCCCGGGGGTCTGGGATTGGAAGTACCCTTTCCCTCCTGATGTGGCTACCTTTTGGTCAGCACCTCTTGTGGTGGATGCACCGATTATAGGGGTTACTAACCCCCCCTTCATGACGGCTCCTTATTACCGTACCCTTCGGGATGCTGAGGACCGGCGCATTGACAGACTGGCTTCCCACGCCTTTTCGTGTGCAGGGACGGCTCTGCGCCCGGTCTGTGCCGCGGCCATCACTGCGGTGGCCTCCAGGACTCTCATTAGGAAAGTACTTGACCACCGTCCTGAGGACCTCCCCTGGTCCCCTATTTAATGTGCTCTCAGACTGTGATGTGTTTGTGAGGTTCATCCTCTCAGCGCTGGACGACACCATTAAGATGTGTGCTAGAACCTCTGCCCTTGTGGTAGCTATTCACCGCCTGGTCTGGCTGCGACAGTGGGGTGCTGACGATGCTACGAAAAAGGCTCTCACTGGCCTTCCCTTCAGAGGACGGCGCCTATTTGGGGCCCTTTTGGACCTTTTTGGAAAAAAGGGTAAGGCACCCCTACGCAGAAGGCCGTCCCGGCCTCCTCGGGGCAGGGACACCCCTCCCCCTCCCTACGTTAGTGTCAAACGCGAACCTGAGGTGTGCTTTCAACTGTTCGGTGTGGATTTCCACCACGGGGTGGGCAGGCAACGCCCTGGGCCCTCTGGCAGGTCTAAGTCCAAATCTGCCAAGACTTCCCAAGCATGAAGGGACGCCCTCGCCCTTCTGGGCGAGGGGACTGCTACAGCAGCTGACTCCTATCTAGGAATGTATCTTCTCCTTCTGGTGGCTCCAGGAAGTAGTTCCCCTGGACACAGGATAGCATTTGCTGGGCGGTCCCTTTCAGATGTTGTCAGGGTGCTTCTAGCCCCTGTTTTCCCCTCAGGAATTGGTGCAGGCTGTGCCAGGCCTACAGAGTATGGGCTTACTTACAGGTTGCCCTTAACAGAATGGGGCTATGGCCTCTATATTAACCTTCCTCCTTCCCTCAAAATGATGAGGCAGTCTAGGCCATGCTGGCCTATGGTAGGCCTGGCAATTATACTCTCACAGGTAGTCCCTATATGATATCTCTGTCTTGGGATACAGGCGCCCTGTGCAAGGGGGGCCTCCGGCCTCCTGTGGAGTTCTAGATCTTATTAGTTCCCCCGGTGTCTTCTGGACACCAAGCCCGTTACTAGTCAGTTTTGCAGGACCAACCCTGCGGATTGAGGCCTTGTTTTGGGCCTCTCTTTCGCTCCCAGGTGATGTCTCGGACATGCCTGGGGGGCGTCCGCACTAGGACCTACCGGGTCGTCTTTCCTTACTCCCCAATCTCTACGTCAGGTCGAGTGGATTAGTCGGCCGGCGGTGTCCCCTGGGAGTTACTGGGTGGGTGCTCAGTCACCTCAATCCCTCATGGTCCCTTATCCGCTATCTCCATTCCTTGGATTCGGTTCAGGCTTGAGCCTTCTTCCTTGGCAACAAGTGGACTCCTAGTTACGGGGGTTCTGTCCAGTTTTCATTTCCCTGTTGGGGAGAGTTCTAAGTTTTACCAGAAGCTTCTTGTCACGCTAGGGGGTAACTCCAGACCTCTTATGAGCTCGCAACCCCCAATCTCCACAGCCAGCTTCACCTATAGGAGCCCCCGCTTGCCGGGACGCAAGTGCGCCTACCCGGGATCGGTTGCCCCCAGGACTTATTGGCTCAAAGGATGCTAGCTTATATGGAGAGATCTGGAGAACCAGTAACTGGAGCGTGAGTGACTGAAGTCCAGAGACAGGCAATAGGTCGATAACAGGAAGGCAGAGATCGTAGCGGCACCAAGGATCAGGCAAGACGTATTCGGGGTACAGGCTGAGGTCGGCAACAGGGGTTCAGGATCTAGAGGCATCAGTACAGGCAAGGTCGGCAACAAGGGTTCAGGATCAAGAGGCGTCAATACAGGCAGAGGTCGGCAACGAGGATTCAGGATCTAGAATGGTCAGTGCAATCAAGTCAGCAACAGGCTAAACTTCACAGGAATAGAGTACACAGGGTTCTGAGCGCTATCACAGGCAATTCACAACTGAGAGGGAATTGCCTTTATAGGGACAGGTCTGAGGGAGCAGTGTACTGATTGGTGCACGTAGGATTCCTAAGGGAAATTGGCTGGCAAGAAGGGAGGAGGTAAAGGTCAAGATATCAATGGGGCTGATTGGCCCGCAGAGCAGAAGAGGGCGAAGCCCTCAATCCCCTAGGGCTCATTGGCCCTTTAATTGATCCTCTGGCGGGTGCGCACAGCACAGCGCCGCCGGAGGGCATAACAGACATGTGCTCGCGGCCGCGCGCGAGCACGTCTACTGGAGGAGGAAGCGGGGGGCGTGGCTGAGCTGGGCGCCGCTCGAGCCGCCGCTGCTCGAGCTGCCGCCGCCCGGCGCGGCCGCCGCACAGTGACAGCTGCTGCTGGCCGCCTGGAGACGTCGCTGGAACGGGGATCAGGTAAGCGGTTCCTGACACTTCTGTTGCCTTTGGGCTGGTTAGGCCGTTACACTGGCCTATTCCTTTAAGGGGAAGAATCTCCCTCTCTCTTTTTATTCCGTTCTATTGGCGTTTGGGTACCTTTGGCCCTTCGGCACCAGGTGTTTGTTGAATAAGTTGCTAGACCGCTGCTTGTTTCTGTTCATACCTTTTCAAAGGTTTTGTTATGGGATTGACGTTAGAGCCTTTGCTCATGTCGTACTTGGTAGCAAAGTTTTGCAGGTGACAGCGCCTTTACTGTCTGCTGTGCCTTTTTTGTTGGGGATCCCACCCTACTTTATGGACACTGCTATTGGATGTCCCATGTGTAAGTATTATATTGGAGCAGGACGTACTGTATGCTTAGAATAATACAATTCTGTGAAATACTCACCTGTAGAATTGGTATTATACGCATACAGTACGTCCTGCTCCACCCCACCCTAGTTTTACATTTTTCTGGATCCCCTGTATGGTGATTGTTATCATTACTATTGTTACCAGTTGGTGGTTGGTTTCTCCCGGCTTCTTTTCTCACTGCTTTTCAATACTGGGGATTTGTGGGAGGTCCCTGGGTATATGAAGGGCGGGGAGGAGCCTGTTTTTGCATGTCTGCAGTGAACAGCGCCCTCTGGTGGAGGATTACCCATGTGTAAGTATTATATTGGAGCAGGACGTACTGTATGCGTATAATACCAATTCTACAGGTGAGTATTTCACAGAATTGTATTTTTACAGCATGGTCTGGACTTAGGTCTCAAACTTAGTACTCTGAAGGGTCAGGTTTCTGCCCTGTCTATCTTCTTTCAGAAGACCTTTGCCCAACATCACCTGATTAAGACCTTCTTTCAGGGGGTCACTCACGTGCGTCCCCCTCGAAAACCTATGGTCCCTGTCTGGGATTTAAACTTGGTTTTGTCTGCCTTGCAGGGTGCTCCCTTTGAGCCTATTCAGGATGCTGCTCTGGCTGTTCTCACTCTCAAGGTTGTCTTCTTGGTGGCTATTACTTCGGTTAGGTGTGTGTCTGAGCTGGCCGCTCTATCTATTCAGTCTCCATACTATGAGAGACACCAGGACAAGATGGTGTTCCGCTTCAAACCGGATTTTCTGCCTAAAGTTGTGTCTGCATTTCATTTAAACCAGGATATTGTTCTTCCTTCTCTGTGTCCCAATCCTAGCAATGGCAAGGAGAGGGTTCTGCATTCCTTGGACGTAGTCAGGTGCTTGAAGTATTACCTGGTTGTCACTAAGGCCTTCAGGAAAACTGATGCTCTCTTCGTTGTGCCTTCAGGGCCTAGGAAAGGTTTGGCTCCCGCCAAGTCTACCATCAGCAAATGGATATGTCAGGCTGTGATCCAAGCCTATTCTACTAAGGGAAGGACTCCCCCTTTCCGCCTTACTGCTCATTCCACTCGTGCTATTGGTGCCTCTTGGACTTTTCAGCACCAGGCCTCTGTTGAACAAGTTTGCAAGGCCGCTACTTCGTATTCTGTTCACACCTTTTCAAAGTTTTACAAGGTTGATGTTCGGGCCTCAGCTGATGCTGCTATTGGCCGCAAGGTTTTGCAGGCGGTTGTAGTCTAAGCTACGTGCCGTTGCCTTTTTGTTGGGGATCCCATCCTACTTTATGGACACTGCTATTGGATGTCCCACGTGTAAATATTATATATGGAGCAGGACGTACTGTATGCTTAGAGTAATACAATTCTGTGAAATACTCACCTGTAGAATTGGTATTATACGCATACAGTACGTCCTGCCCCACCCTGGTTTCACTTTGTTCTGGATCCCCTGTATGATTGTTATCATTGTTGTTATTACCAGTTTTGGTGGTTGGTTCTCCCTGATTCTTTTTCTCACTGCTTTTCAATGCTGGGGATTTGTGGGAGGTCCCTGGGTATATGAAGGGCCGGGAGGAGCCTGTTTTTGCATGTCTGCAGTGCCACAGCGCCCTCTGGAGGAGGATAACCCACGTGTAAGTATTATATATGGAGAAGGACGTACTGTATGCGTATAATACCAATTCTACAGGTGAGTATTTCACAGAATTCTATTTCTCGTTCTATTGGCTCTACAACATGGTCATTTATACATGTTCGATTAGTCTACTTTTTACTACAAAATCAGGTAATTTTCCTCATTGCCATTATTTTCTGTGTGGAGTTTCGAAATTGGTGACTTCCTCTATTTTTCCTTTATCTTATTTTTTTTACGGATAACTCTGTCTTCCATTTACCTTTTTGCCAAAGATTGTTTCTTCTTTTCATAATTTGAGGAAATGATCATATATTCCTTTGGGCCAAAACCTTCTCATTCTAAGGAAATAGAATGAGAAAGTTTTTAGATCTCTTAGATGTAGTGCGTGCTCTTAAGTTCTACCTTTATAGGACAAGGGACTTTGATGGTGTTAAAAAAGGGTCAAGCGGTTCCGCCTTAAACTATCAGAAAATGGATTAGACTGTCATTTTCCAATGCCTTTTCTTCCTAGGGAAACCGTCTTTATTAAAAATGAGTGCTCACTCCACTGGATCTATGGGGTCCTTGTGGGCATTTGTCGCTAGGCGTCGGTGAAACAAGTTGCAAAGCCGCTACCTGTTCTTCTGTGCATACTTTTACTTCAATTTACAAATATATATAATGGGCATCAGCTGATGATGTTCTAGGTTGTAAAGTTCTTCACACTGTGAGTTAACTAATGCTTCCTTTTTTGACTTTTTACACATCTTTCTGCTTGGTTACATCCCTTTGTTTCAGAATAGAGAAGTCCTGACGCCATGTCCTCCACGTGTAGGTCCGACTCCCTCCCTAGTAATGGTTTTGGCTGCTGTTTCTTTTAGGTGTTAAACTTAACTAGCTGGTTCAGGTGCCTGTGGAGTCAAAACAAAGCAGAAGATCTGATGCCACGTCCTCCATGTGACCAGATGAACGAACCTTTATGGTGCATACTAAAACCTTTTTTTTTAGGAGTCGCCTGGGGGAGGCTTGTCGAAGCTCAGGTTTTACTTTCACAGGTCAAGTCACCTGTGTAGAGTATCAACTTCTCTTCTGCACTGTGTGGATAGCCCGCAACTGCATGTTGTGGGGGAGGGGGTGTCCCATCCCAAATAATGGTGACTTTGAAAGCATGTGGTGTGCTTTCCCTACAGGACAGTTCATTTCCCCTAGTGGTGGACGGCCAAGCATGGGATCTGTTGCCCCTGGTTTCTTCCAGTACGTGATGATCAAGTCAGTTCAGTTCACATGCCTGCAAGGGGACGGAGCAGACTTGGCTTGTGGCTAGAGTGTGCACTGATGCCCATCCTGGACCTTGCCATCAATATTCTTAGTATACAGTACGTCCTGCTCCAGATATAATACTTACACTTGGGTTATCCTCCGCCAGATGGTGCTGCACTGCAGAGACATGGAAAAACAGGCTCCTCCCAGCCCTTCAAATACCCAGGGACCCCCCATCTTTATTGGTTTTTGTTGTTGGGCGCATCTGGAAGTAATCCCCGTTTTTGGCTTCTATAGTGTGTCATTCACTCTACTGTCTGCGCTGACTACTGTATTCAGAGCTTCGCGCTCTTCGGGGGGGGTGGAGACCTGGCTCTGCGTCACAGCCCGCTCTGGCCCGCCCTTCGAGGTCCGCTTGGTGCCATTTCGATGCTCATCGCGCGCGCGCATGGTAGCGGTCCTCCTCCTCCCTCGATCTGTAAGTGCCCTCGCGGGCGATTTTCATTGTCTTACTTACTGCGCATGGCTCTGACATCCCTATTCTCATTGTGTCTTTCAGACGGTCAAATCCAGTGGCTTCTTCCGGCCCGGTGTGATTCCCAGTTGGACCTAGTATAATTACTCCCACTTCCCTGCGGGTCTTTGGGGCATCCAGGGTAGCTTATAGCGTCAATCCTTACTGGCCTATTGTGCCCATTAACCCTTTAAGTGCCAGCCACGTAAAATTTACGTGCCTGGCATTTACCCCTGCTAGCGGTCAAAAACAAAAAAAAAATACTCACTTGACCCCTTGTTGGATCCGGCTGGGTCTCCTCTTTAATTTGGTGCCATCCGATCGCCCGTGGGGGCTCGGATGGCTCCAGGAGAGCTGCTAACTGTAAAAAAAAATAAAATAAAAATGACATTCACTTACCTGCATATGCGCTGGCTCCTGCTGTCCCTCCTCTTCACCTGGGGGGCCTCCGATCCCCCCCCAGGACTTACGGATCTTCAGGAGAGAGCGGGTGATCGGTGCCCGGGGAAGGAGGTGGCAGGAGATTCTCTGATCTCCTGCCTCCCCCTTCTCTGGATACCGATCACCGGCATCTGTCATCAGAGCGGCGAGGGACAAGAGCTTACAATCGAAGGTAAGTACAGTAAAAAAAATTTTTTTTTTTAATAAAATACTTTTATTACTTGTGTGGTGTTTTTTTTTCACAGTTAACCCTTTGTGAGCTGGTAAGGGGTCCATGAGACCCCTTATACCAGCTCACAAGGCTCTGGGTCTGGCAAGTCACCTGCGGCTAGTGGGTGACTTGCCATTAACCCCCAGCCCCCCATTACCTGCCTCCCCAACGGCCAGCGGGGGCAGAAGGGCCTGGCCACTTAGTGGCTATGTGGGCTCGTAGCCTGCAGGGCCAGAGGCCACCAACGCTGGCCCCTGCGCCCTGTTCTACAAGCCCCCATAGCTGGCCCGGGTCAGTAATGCTGGGTAGGGGGAACTCTACGTCATTTTTGGGGGGATTTTGAAGGGTTTTTAACCCTTAAAATTCAAAAAAAAAAAAATGCTCCCCCCCCGGGAGTAAGTATTAAAAAAATAAATAATAATAAAATATTTTTTCTCTGTGTGGTGTGTTTTTTTTACATTTAACCCCTTGTGAACTGGTAAAGGGTCCATGAGACCTCTATACCAGTTCTCAAGGCTGGGGGGATGGCAAGTCACCTGCGCTAGCCGGTGACTTGCCATTAACCCCCGGCACCCCCATTACCTGCCTCCCCAAAGGCCAGGGGGGGCAGAAGAGCCCGTGGCCACGGGCTATGCGGGCTTGTAGCCTGCAGGGCCAGGGGCCACAAAAGCTGGCCCCTGCGCCCTGTTCCTACAAGCCCTGCATAGCTGGTGCCGGGCTGGTTACTTTGGGTAAGGGGGGCCCCATGTCATTTTTTTTGGATTTTTAAGGGTTTTTAACCCTTAAAAAAAAATGGGCCCCCTCCCCGGGAGGGGGGACCGTATGTCATCTTTTTTCTCGATTTAACCCTTTGTAGTGTGGATGGTAGTTGTATTTTATTTGTAAATGTTAAAAATTACTTGTTTCAGTTAGGGAGGTCTCCTGGGCAGGAACAGGGGGCTACCGATAAATATGTGGTACCGTTCTAATCGGTAGAAATGGGGCTTTCACATGCAATATGGTTTTCCCTAATAAAATACATTTTTTATTTAAAATAAAGGAGGCAATTTTCTAAAAAATTTTTTTATTTATTTTCTTTTTTTACTTAATAATAAATAAAATTAGTAATAAATAAAATTTACAAACAAGACATTTCATGTTAAAGCCTAAACTCTGCTGCAAAAAATATATATATAATTTTCCTGAAAATTCCAGCAAAAATGTCGCAAAACATGGCGCAAAATGGGGAAAAATGACCTGCCAACAGAGGGTGACAAAATCTCAAGTAGGCTGGCAATTAAAAGGGTTAATAGTACCTCTGCATGTTGGGTATTGTTCTGTTCGGGGGACCTTGCGCTTTCAGACTTAGCTTGTTTTTTCTTGTTTGCATATTTATATTTTAGGAAAAGGTGTTTTTTTTAGGGAAACCCTGCGCAACCAAAGAATTATTTGAGGGATCAATTCCAGAAAGATGAGCCCACTACAACAAGCTGGGTACGCTTAGAAAGCTTAACATGTGTACTTTCAGGGAATATATGGTTTATGGGGGATATTCCAAATGTAAAGGGTTGTTTTGGTTGAAAAATCGCAAGGTGCGCACTTTGTCTGCAGAGCTGAAATTTTCAAGAAAAATTACCATTATGCTCATGCTTTACTTTGGGGTGTTTGGCAACTCTTCCCTTGACAGTAACTATGTATGTTGGGTGTTGTTCTGTTCGGGGGATGTTGCTTTTTCAGATTATACTTGTTTTTTCTTGTTTGTATATAGTTTTTTTAGGAAAATGTGGCTTTGATTCTGCTTTTTTATCCTTTTTTTAGGGAAACTCTTTGCAACCAAAGAATACATTGAGGGATTACTTCCAGAAAACTGTGGCCACATCAACAAGCCTGGTACAAATAGAAAGCCTGAGGTGTGTACTTCCAGAGAATATATAGTTTATGGGGGGGTATTTCAAATGTAAAGGGTTGTTTTTCTGGAAAAACTGCAAGGTGCGCATAGCGCATATCACAGTTGTATTTTTTCTGAAAAATCCCCTAAAACTCTGTTTCAGTTTGGGGGAGTCTCCTGGACTGGAAAGAATGTCTACCAATACATATGTGGTACCGCTGTAACTGGGAGAAATTGGGATTTCACACGCAATAAGATTTTATTGACAAACTTACATTTTTTATTGCAAAAAAACACTACAAATTGTAAAAAATATATTTTTTTTTTATTTTTTTGCACATATTTCGCCAAAAAATATTGAGAATACACCTAAAAATTACAAACAAGACATTTCATGTTAAAGCTCAGACTCTGCTGAAAAAAACAATATATAATTTTCCCTGGAAATCCCTTCAAAAATCACATTTGAACATGGGGAGTGCATAATTGTGCAAAATGGTCTGGCAACAGAGTGTGACAAAAACTCCAGGTAGGCTAGCACTTAAAGGGTTAATCACCATATGGAGGCATCCCAGGATATTGTTAACGGGGTTCCCTCGGGACAATCCCGGCTGTGTGTAGCTTGTGGGGTCTCATCTATCAATGGTAACAATGCTCGGGTCTGCGTCCCTTGTGCATAGCAGGTGTTACTGGTACTTCCTGCCCCTTCTGGGGCTGGGTCTGCACCTCGCCTCACTTCACCTACCCCCCCAAGCCTGAGTCTAACCCCCAATACAAACGGGGATTCTCGTCCTGATGTGGCTACTAGACTGGCCAGTGTTGAAAAATTGCTTGCTAGTACTCTAGCGCGCAAGGCTACCGCAAAAAAACGGCACATTGTCCCTGACTCTGCTCCATTCCCTACGGAGTCTGATGAGTTTACGCATCTATATGACCATACCCTTTCGGACGAAGGGGAGCTGATCTCTGACTCAGAGTCATCTGATGAGAAGTCTAGGGGTCATGACGATTCTGGTTCTGATCACTGGACCCCGGATGATACTGATAAGCTATTGCTTCAGATTTTTGGGGTTTTGTCCATCTCTCCCCCTGTTGCAGCTCCCAGGCAAAGGGGTGAGCTATTCCATACTGCTAAGGCTCGATTGGAATTTCCTGAGCAGACCCATTTCAATAACCTCGTGCTTAAGGAGTGGGGACATCCCAGTAGACTTCCCGGGATCCCTAAGAGTCTGGACAGGAAGTATCCATTTCCTGCTGACATGGTCAAGTGCTGGTCATCGCCCCCTGAGGTCGATGCTCCTATTCTAGGGCTATCTAACACCTCTATTATGCACTCTCCCGACACTACTACACTGCGGGATTCTGAGGACTGGCGCATTGATCAATTGGCGTGCCATGCCTTTGCGTTTGGAGGGGCGGCACTGCGCCCGGTCTGCGCTCTGGCCATTACTGCCGTGGCGCTCAGGGCCATGGTCAGGAATGCACTTGACGCCCCAGACGAGTTGCCTGCTGATACTATTAATGCACTGTCTAACTGTGATGTATTTGTGAACTTTATCCTGTCTGCATCGGACGATGCTATTAGGCTGTGTGCCAGATCTTCCGCCTTGGCGGTGGCTATACGCTGCGCTCTATGGCTGAGACAGTGGGCGGCCAACAATGTTGCCAAGAAAGCCCTTACTGGGCTCCCTTTCAAGGGACTACGCCAGTTTGGGGATCGCCTAGACCTCTTTGCTGAAGGAGGTAAGTTACCACAGCGCAGGCGACAGCCTCGGCCCTTTCGCAACCAGGGCCCCCTTTCAGCCCCCTACAGAGGCGCTAAGCAGGGTAAAGGGGTGTCCTTCGTGGGGGCTTGCACAGACTCCTGGCATAGGAGCAGGGGGCGACGCCCTGGCTCCTCCTGGGGGACCAAACCCAAACCCCCTCCCAAGACCCCTCAGGCATGATGGGGCACCCTCGCCCGCCAGGGTGGGGGGACGACTATAGCAATTCGCGCACGTCTGGAGGCGTCAAGTCTCAGACCGGTGGATTCAGGAGGTAGTTACCTCCGGCTACAAGATAGAGTTTGCTGTGCGGCCCCCCTCAAGATTCGTCAGGTCCCGGATACCCCAGGACCCGGTATCAGCTCAGGTCCTGATGCAGGCAGTACAAGGACTTCTGGAGCTGGGAGTTATTTGCAAAGTTCCCTTGAGAGAATTGGGAGAAGGTTTCTACTCCAACCTTTTCACAGTACCCAAAAGAGATGGGTCAGTCAGGCCCATTCTGGATTTAAAGATCCTCAACAAATTTGTCAAGAGCAAGCGCTTTCGCATGGAAACCCTGCGCTCGGCCGTTGGCTCTCTACGACCAGGGGATTTTATGACGTCTGTGGACATCAAAGATGCTTACCTTCACATCCCTGTGTTCCCCGGGCATCAAAGGTTTCTCAGATTCGAGTTGAAAGATCAACACTACCAATTTGTGGCTCTTCCCTTTGGCCTCACTTCAGTTCCCAGAGTGTTCACCAAGGTATTGGAGGGTGTGATGTCCTTGCTAAGGTCAGGGGGCATTCGAGTGCTGCCCTACCTGGACGACATTCTCATCGCCTCATGGCCTCTACAGCAGGTGGAGCTGGACACTCAGCTGGTGGTGTCCACCTTGGAGTCCTTCGGCTGGGTGATCAATCATCCCAAGTCCTCCCTGTCCCCTTCACCGGTGACCCCATTCCTGGGGATGTTTCTGGATACGGTTCAGTCACTAATATTCCTTCCCCAACAGAAGGTGGAAGATCTGAATACGCAGGTGCGGTCCCTGCTCTTGTGCCCCCAGCTCTCCCTCAGACAGGGAATGCGGCTGGTGGGCCTGATGGTGGCGAGCTTCGAGGCGGTGCCCTTTGCTCAGTTCCATTCGAGGCCTCTGCAGCTTCACCTCCTATCAGTATGGGACAAGGACCCCGCGTCCTTGGACGGGGTTTGTGTGCTTCCCCCATTGGTCAGAAGGTCCTTCTCGTGGTGGCTGGACCACAAGAACTTGCTAAAGGGCAGGTCCTTTCTAGCCCCCTCCTGGGAGACGGTCACCACGGATGCCAGTCTGTCAGGTTGGGGGGGATTCTGGAAATCCCTGAGGTTCAAGGGGAGGTGGGGCCCTCAGGAGGCCCATTTACCCATCAACATTCTGGAACTATGGGATGAAAGTGATGCCCTTGTGACCAGAAACTTTGCCACAACTAGCTTTAAGGTTGCGCTCTCTTAAGGGTATGTGTCACAGAGATAACAATCCAAGTTAATGGGGGTAACTAGGATGTTAGTTTTTCTCTGGGAGTTTGATCTATGCTGGATTGCAGGGCTTAACTGGTTCTGGGTTCCAGCCGTAAATGTATAGAGATTGATCCAAAATGCACATAAACGATTGACAAATTGACAAATTATTATTGTTATGACTATTCTATTATAGAGTACATATTACCTTCAGAATAGACATATATAAGTGAAAGGCACTTACCACCGCGGCCCGGGGGTGCTTGACCTACCCAGGGCCTCTTAGTTGATATGCTTCAGTTATAATCCTGTCAGTGAATTGATGCACTGCTGATGGCTTCTTGTACAGGTGTGTCCAGGCTGGTGTGACTGAAGGTGTGTAAAAAATGCCTCTCTGCTCGAAAATCCAGTAAAATGATTTTATTTTCAGTAAAAGATATAAAACATTCGTAAAACCAAGGGTATTTGTCCTGGGTGTGGGGCCTGTAGATGTCCTGTCAGGCCAGCAGCTGTTTCAAGGTTCACGGGAAAAATGGTCTGCTTAAAAACTTGATAGTTTTCAGTGTTCCATGATAGCCGGTCCTTGTTAGCTGGTATGTTTGTTCCCAGGCGTGGAAAACCGTTGAAAGGGTGAAGGAAAAGTCCTTAGGGTAAATTCAAATAGCCGTTATTCAATGCTGGCAGGGGCGCATTTCCTCGGCCTCTCTGCTGTCTTGAGTGTCCAAAATGTCACCGACGCGCGTTTCGGCTTGAGCCGTCTTCCGGGTGTGGTCCACACAATAATTTGTCAATTTGTCAATCGTTTATGTGCATTTTGGATCAATCTCTATACATTTACGGCTGGAACCCAGAACCAGTTAAGCCCTGCAATCCAGCATAGATCAAATTCCCAGAGAAAAACTAACATCCTAGTTACCCCCATTAACTTGGATTGTTATCTCTGTGACACATACCCTTAAGAGAGCGCAACCTTAAAGCTAGTTGTGGCAACGTTTCTGGTCACAAGGGCATCACTTTCATCCCATCCAATTATAAGCTTACGGTCGCTTATACCCCTAGGTTGCAGCACCCAAAATACCAGTCCTTATCCCAGCGCTTGATAATTTCTTTCTGATTCTGGAACTATGGGCGGTCAGGTTGGTTTTGGAGCAATTTACCGATCACCTGCAGGGTCTGTCTGTGCAGGTGCGCTCAGACAACAGGACGGCGGTTGCCTACATCAACCATCAGGGAGGGACCCGGAGCAAGGGTGCCCTCCAGGAAGTGTCGCGGATTCTGACATGGGCGGAGGCCAATGTTCAATGCGTCTTGGCTGTTTATATATAGAGAATCTTCTAGCAGACTCTCTGAGCGGGGGACTTCCCGGGGGAGTGGTCCCTCTGCAACAGGGTATTCCAGTCCCTGTGTTACCGGTGGGGCCTATCGGATGTGGATCTGTTTGCATCCCGTCACAATCACAAGCTCCCGGCCTTTGTCTCCCTGTCGCAGGATCCTCTGGCCTTGGCCACGGATGCTCTGTCACTGTTTTGGAAGAAATTCCGTCTTCTGTATGCCTTCCCCCCGTTTCCCCTGCTGGGCAGGGTTCTGCGCAAGATTGCCCTGGAAAGGGTGCCAGTGATTCTGGTGGCCCCGAGGTGGCCAAGAAGAGTATGGTTCGCAGACGTGGTACAAATGGCAGTAGACCAGTACGTCCTGCCAGAGGAGCCAGATCTACTCACTCAGGGCTTTTACGCCACCCCAGTTTACAAACTCTGGCTTTGACTGCCTGGCTGCTGAAACCTCCATCTTGATGGAGAAAGGCTTGTCTGCCTCAGTGGTGGATACCATGGTACAGGCTAGGAAGAAAATTCTTCTGCCATCTATTATAGGGTATGGCGTTCCTACATTGACTGGTGTGAGTCTAGGTCTTTCCCCTGCAGGGAATTCTTAATCCCTAGAATTCTGGAGTTTTTACAACATGGATTGGAGTTGGGTTTAAAACTCAGTACTCTGAAGGGTCAGGTTTCTGCCCTGTCTGTCTTCTTTCAGAGGTCTTTTGCACAGCATCCCTTGGTTAAGACCTTCTTTCAGGGGGTCACTCACGTGCGTCCCCCACGTAAGCCTACGGTCCCTGTTTGGGACTTGAACCTGGTTTTGTCTGCCTTACAGGGTGCTCCCTTTGAGCCTATTCAGGATGCTGCTCTGGCTGTACTTACCCTCAAAGTTGTTTTTCTGGTGGCTATTACTTCGGTCAGGCGCGTGTCTGAGCTGGCGGCTCTGTCTATTCAGCCCCCATACTACGAGAGACACCAGGACAAGGTGGTGTTCCACTTTAAGCCAGATTTTCTGCCAAAGGTGGTGTCTGCTTTTCATTTGAATCAGGATATTGTCCTTCCTTCAGTGTGTCCTAATCCTAGCAACGCTAAGGAAAGGGTTTTGCATTCATTGGATGTGGTCAGGTGTCTGAAGTACTACCTGGTAGTCACTGCGGCCTTTAGGAAGACTGATGCTCTTTTTGTGGTCCCTTTTGGTCCTAGGAAGGGTTTGGCTCCTGCCAAGTCTACTATTAGCAAATGGATTCGTCAGGCTGGAATTCAGGCCTATTCTGCTAAGGGGAAGAATCCTCCCTTCCGCCTTACTGCTCATTCCACTCGTGCTATTGGTGCCTCTTGGGCCTTCCAGCACCAGGCTTCTGTTGAACAAGTTTGCAAGGCTGCTACTTGGTCTTCTGTTCATACCTTTTCAAAGTTTTACAAGGTTGACGTTAGGGCTGATACTGTTTTTGGCCGCAAGGTTTTGCAAGCGGCAGTAGTTTAAACTGCCTGTTGTCCCCTTTTGTTGGGGGATCCCACCCTACTTTATGGACACTGCTATTGGATGTCCCAAGTGTAAGTATTATATCTGGAGCAGGACGTACTGTATACTAAGAATAATACAATTCTGTGAAGTACTCACCTGTAGAATTATTATTATTATTATACAGTATGTCCTGCTCCACCCCACCCTGTTGTTGCATTATTCTGGATCCCCTGTATGGTGATTGTTATCATTGTTATCATTACTAGTTGTTCTGGGTGGTTTAATTCTCCCGGCTTCTTGTTCACTGCTTTTCAATGCTGGGGATTCGTGGGAGGTCCCAGGGTATTTGAAGGGCTGGAAGGAGCCTGTTTTTCCATGTCTCTGCAGTGCAGCGCCATCTGGTGGAGGATAACCCAAATGTAAGTATTATATCTGGAGCAGGACGTACTGTATACAAATAATATCAATTCTACAGGTGAGTACTTCACAGAATTGTATTTTCTGCAACACTGTGTTCTAGCAATACATGCTGTATGAGGATGCTGGTTGCTGGGGAAAGACCAAGCCACATACTTAACCGAGCTGAACACTTACACATCAGAAGCTGGTGAGATATATTTGGTCTGCTTTATAATCCTGTTACATTATGTATTGTTTGTAAAGTATCTTTGTAGAGTTTATTATTCCTAATTTGTCATTTGCCTTCTCCAGCCAGTACTCTCAGAACTGAAAAGCAAAGAGAAAAAGAAAGGGGTTCCCAGGTGTAAATCTCAGGAGTTCAGATTGGTGAAACGCTGCTCAAATTGCCCAGCTATCTTGCCGTAGTCTTGGATTAAATCCTGCTGCCCTCCTCAAGGAAATTCTGGACCTTGCAGGTCTGTAAGGCTGCAAAAGAATCCTCAACATAACATCCCCCAACCAGGCCCCACCTCTTTACCCACCACCAGTCAATTCCAGGTTGTGTTAGGTGGACATTACTTTTACTCCTTCACCTTTTACTACCCCCTATCCCCTACTGCCTAGAGCAGAGATGATGGGAGTGTGTTCTGAGGGGGAATATTATTAATTATATAGCGCCATCTTCTGCCGTAGAGCCCCCCAGGATGCCTATAAACTCACCTTCTTTTCTAGTCCAACGGTGCATGCGCGAGCCGTGGCCGCATCCCTGCTATCTCTCTGGCAAGACGTCTACCTGAGCCAGGTATTTGTGAATGGTCAGCGCGGGCACGCTCCGTATTAGAGGGTAGCGGGGGAGGCGGCTGCCAGCGTGCTTCGATCTGCTTGCATTAGACAAGCTCCTGGGCCACGGTGGTGAGTTCTTTCAATTTTATTTCTTGATGGATTAATGTTCATATACTATGTGTGTAGGATCGCTTAAGTGGGGCATAAGCACTGAGCATATGGGGTGGAAATCTGAAAAGGAGCACCGGCCAGTTAGTTCAGGAGGTGAAGATCCATACAGAGATTGGGAGTGCAGTCCCATAAACAAATGTACTTATTGAAATACCCTGAAGAGGAGGCTGGGGCTGCAGCGGAGTGGGGAAGCGCGGCAGTTTGATTATATAATTTGATAAGGATCTTTGTTGGTGGCTTTTTAGAAGACATATATGCTGCTACTGCTTATAAGTTTTTATTTTCATTTTTGTTTTTGTGAAAAATGGATCTTGTTCCGGTTTAGGGCTCTTGCCATAGTTCAGGCCTGGAGAAGAAGCAGCCACCCCCCCCTTTGTGGATGACTCTATTTTGTGCTTTACTTGACAAACAAAGTATAAATACATAAAGTATAAATACAAAGACTGATCAGACCTAGCTAGGAGTAGATGTGAGAGAGTAAGCAATAAGGAGAGGTAAATAGCAGTAAATGTTTTTGTATGTGTTGCCAATAGCCTATAGTATACTGATAAGCCTAGGCAAGTACTAACTGGATCAGGTTATGAACTTTTAAAAGCAGAATTATTTTGTACTACGTTACTTTTGTGTAATTACTATTAAGTTCTAATATTAATATAAAGTAATATATTCAAGGTGCCCCATCCTGCCCAGAAGATGCGCTCTGCCATCTTGGGGAGATCTGGAAGTCCCCCTAGTGCAGACGCAGTAGCTGTGCTTTTGATTTGGAATGCACTGACAGCAGGAGAGGGGGCGAGAGGTGGGCACCTGGCTTTGGCTCTGGACCCGCTGGAAATCTCGCGATAGGCGAGATTCTGGGGAAAAAAAGCTGAAATGCAGCTTAATTGGATTTTGATTAGATAAAGAGTGCAGAGACTGCGGATATATTACAATTCACCCAGGTCATTGTTTCACTCGAGTTCCACTTTAATCTTTGCAGACCACCATACATTTTATAAGATTTGCAGTGGACTTACAACACCTTCAGTTCCTGGCCCTCCCCTACCTGAGGTTGTTCACGAAGGTATTGGCTGCACTTATGGCTGTTCTGAGGCATCAGGGTTTGAAGTACTTCTTACTTCTTGATTAGGGCTCAGTTGTTCTAGGTGGTTTTGCAAGATCTGGAGGCGATCCTGTCAACTCTACAGATATTTAAATGGTTCATCAGTTATGCCAAGTCTAAGGTCATACTACCAGCAGTGGGCATAATCCTAGTCACCGAACAGGGAAAGAATGAATTGCACTCGGACAAGCTAATGGTGCAGAGGTACAGAGTAAGATGATCCAGTTGCAGAGGCTGGTGGCTGTAAAATTTACTCAGCAGCAAATCCAACTGCTGCCTTTGGCTCATGTATCCTGTTGAGAAAGGTCAGTGGAATCCCTGGACACAGGTTGATATTTCCAAAGATGGAGATGGGGTCACTGAGCTGGTGACTCAGTTCACGGATTTTCTGTTCCATAGTTCAGCAGTTATTGCCACACTTTGAAGCGTCAAGGAGGCTAATTGTTTCATTATCGGAGCATCTTCACCAGTTGGACAGGCAGAAGTGAAGCCTTGGTCATTGCTACCAGTCATTGTATCTGGTTGCAAACTTTCTTAGGTCCTTAGGATACCTTACTTAAAGCTCTGCTGTGCCTCTCCCCTTCTCAAGGGGCGGGGGGGATCTTTGGTGAAGTAGCTGTAGAGAAGTACCAGGAGTAAACGGTGGGCTCCTCTGCTCCTACCCCCTTGCCCTTTCAAGAGTCCAGATTGGGGCTTATGTTTAACTTCTGGCTCCAGTCCTGTTACTGTTTCGTTCTCAGTAGTCACGCCATTGTTTGTGTATTATTCTGACTCACCAGATGGCAGTAATATGAATCTTGTAGACAGCTCCATGTTTTCTGTGTGTGTCTGTGTTGGATATTTTCCTTACTCTGTAAGGCTTTCAGACAGCTTACTCAGCGGCTCGTGAATCACATAGACTATGTTTAAAAAGCTTTATTTTAGTACATAATTGTACAGCAGGATTCTTGACTTGTACGTTCAATACAGCAGGAAAACTTGTGATGTAACCCATACAGAAGCAGGTAAAAAGACTGTAACTGCAGAAGGGAGCAGCAGGTGTGTACTTCTTGGATGCCAAACTAGAAATGGCTGAAGGAAAGTGGAAGAAGGGAGGAGCTACTTGCATCACAGCAAACCTAAGGGAGCCAGGAAGAGAAAAAGGGAATTAAAGGCACACTGCTCAGCCTATGTAATATAAAACACACGTCGCGGGACGTGACATTCCTCGCCTGAAATCTTTAGATTTCATATATAACTCAAACATTGTATAATGTCATTAATTGTCCAATGGCATATCCTGGACCTAAAATATGGGAAAGAGAGAAAAAAATGACATAACATTCTTAACTCTAAGCATGAAGACGACTAAGTTCCTGAGGATTGTTCATAATCCACAAGGCACCGTGTTCAAAGTTCTTGTGACCAACGGTCTGGAATTAGAGAAATGTTGGTAATCCAAACGGAAAAAAGAAATACCCATTTTTTGGATCAAAGAGGCTGCCATAGGCCAAGGCCTCAAACACACAATAATCCAATGGGAGCTAAACTTTTAATCCAAAAGTTCCACGGAAGTGGTAGGGCACAGTCAATGTTCGAAGCGAGACAGTACACTATAGGCTCGATTCAGAGACACATTCGTCTGGACTTCCGTAGCTGTCTGTGAAAGTTTTAGTGGGTGTTTGTCATTTTTTTTCTTTTTTTCGTTCATTTTTCATTTGTACGAACGTTCGGGAAAATGTGTATATGCGCTTTTGATGAACGGAAGCAAATCGGAACATTTCCGTTAGTTTGGATCATTTTCCAAACAAAATCTGATATTTTTCGTTCGTTCAGATCACTTACGTTGTTGGGATGGGCTTACGTCTGATTCAGAGAGCTGATTTCCGACGGACCACCACCCTATAAATCCGTTTAATTTTCGATCCACTTACGGGACCTTTGAGTGCTCGGATTGCTATTGTTGAACATGTTTTGCGGCTATGTGGAGGAGTCTGCGCGCCTTTAGCACCAATGCATTGCATGTATCAGCATGGCCGAGGCCATAAATTGTATAGCAATGCATACCTGAATCAATACATTTCATGTATGCCTTATAGATGCATTTTAATGCTGACCTTAATTAGTCCTTAGCATGTAAACCTTTATTTTCCCACACATCCATATAATTGCTATATTTTTTTAGACTTATGTCCTTTGTGAATTATATTTGGATTGTTGAACTTGAATCTTAATTTGTTGTAGGAGTTATTGTTTTAGTTGGTTACCTTTGCTTTGTGTAATTATTTTATATTTGGTTGCAGGAACCACAAGATGTGCCACTCGCACAACATACAAGAAGTGTTTGGTCCAGCTATGCGATTCCTCAGTGTTCTTGCAGGGCATCCAGGGTCGTCCCATGATGCTTATATATTGCAGAGCTCCGGCTTATTTTGTCAGTTTGAGTCAGGAGAATTATCTGGTAGATGGCTCCAGGGTAAGTTTGCTCACATTCCATCAATCCATTTTCACTGTATGGCAATGAATATAGTTGATGACTCATGTCTTAACCTATGGCTGTTTTTAGCCCTTGATGACATGTTAAACAATATTGTAGCTTAGAATGTGTATTTTATGTTATTATTTTTAAATTCTTTCAGGGGACTCCTGCCCTTGCTCCTGATGCCCGTTCTTTGCCTGCAAAATGCGGGCCAGGGGTTCTCTAAGCGGGCACTATGCAAAACCCGGGCCGTGGTGGTGAGGGCCCTCTGGCTTTTGAAGTCCAGATTTAGGTGTTTGGACCATACAGGGGGGGGGGGGGGCACTGCAGTATGACCCCAACAAGGTTATACCAATAATTTAATTTACGTTTTTTAACAGGGACCACACGTGCCAGAGTGGCACAACTGATTGTCAGGGTCCTTCAGTTGGTGGGCGAGATGCAGGAGCTGCGCAACTCGTTGGGGACCCCAGATGAATAATAATGTTCTGTGGCCTGCCATTGCTATGTATTTTGTGTAGTTGTAAAAATGTGAAAGTTTCAAATTTTTTTTTAATTTTATATTTTATGATGGAATAAAAAAAAAATGTTACAGTGTCATTTCATTTACAAATACATTAACACAAAACTAATGGGCCCAGAAATATTTAAAGATGAATATTCACATGACCGAGAAGTGATTTGATTTGTAAGTTTTAGGGGGCTAAAATGGAAGAAGTACCTAACCGCGAAGTGGTGTGGGTGAGCTTTAAGGGTCCAAAAGTGAAGATGGAGGATAGTGCTAAGTGGTTTGGGTGATCTTTAAGGGTCCAAAAGGGAAGATAAAGAATAGTGCTAAGTGGTTTGGGTGAGCTTTAAGGGTCCAAAAGGGAAGATGGAGGATAGTGCTAAGTGATTTAGCTAAACATTGTAGTAGAAGTGAGGGTGGCAAATATGTAGGCAAGCACTTTAATGAGTTAAGTTTGTAGTGCGCAGGCGCAAGATCGTAAGGATTTCCGTCTGGACGATTATTTATTGAAAAAGGGAAACAGAAACTAACGGGAAACGTAAAGGATTCGTGGGAGGATACAATGGGAAAAGGACAAAAATGAAAGCCTACGTTGTAACATGTGAAAATGAAACGGAAAAGTCATGCTGGAAAATGACATCCTCGTATTCGTAATCTGCTGTACGAACGGACGGAAACTTTACAGAAAGATTGCAATGCACGCATAGAATCGCTCGTACACTCATACGAGAGCGGAAACATTTTAAAAAAAAAACAGATCGGCACTAAAACTGAAGTATTTTTTTGTCTCTCTGAATCGAGCCTTATGTGCCACAGCAAGTGATAGAATGATGTGCTTCTCGCTATGACCTGTGCTGGATGATGCTTGTCCTTATCAAGTAACTTCTTCTCAAGAAAGCAGAAGTACAAGTTCAGTAACTGGCCAAAAGAAGACTCGCTCTGGGCCCCCATTAGCTGCCTTGTCTTCAGCTATTTCCACTGCTAGCACAACTGCACAAAGTTCAAGTCTAGGTACAGTGTGGGCTGGTTTCGGGGGTTAACAGCCTTCCCTAGAACAAATCCACAGTACAGTTTATTGGTTCCTAAGACCTTCAAGTAGGCTACTGCAGCGATGGATGGCTTCTACGGATGCCACTGAGAAAATGTGAACTTCTTTTCTGACAGCTTAGCAGCACGGGACCTGAAGTTGTTCCAATATCTTCAAAGAACTTTTTTCCCACCTTTGCTGTTTCTCAGGAGGTAGAAGGGTGTCCCAGTCTATGTTCTCCATAGTAAGCTGTCTCAGCAGTACTTTGCCTCGAATGGTTGCTGGGGCTATAAATCCTAGGGGAGCATAGATACTGTTCAAAACAGACAGGACCCCACGCTTGGTGAAAGGTTTTTCGAAACTTGGCACCTGGCATGTAAAGGTGTCCTGCTGGATATCCCATAGGAAGCCTAGGCTGAGTTGCATAGGAGGAATATCAGAAATAAGGTCGAGGTTCTTTAAGTTGACAGCATGATCATTGGAGGGAAAGGCTTTCATGACCTCCTGGCTGTTGGAGATGATCTAGTGAAGTTTGAGGTTGGTTACAGGTAGCATCACCTGTAATGTGCTGAGGTGGCCAGTTGTCTGTTCAGTTGTGGGCAAGGATTTAGGATAATCTTGCATGTGAAAGTTCACTTTAACGGGCTGACAAGCAGCAGAACCAATCTCCTTCTAAACTTCTGGGACTGTCCTTCTAAATCCATAGGTTGCTACAGCAGGAGGGGTTGTTGCGGAGACTGTGCACTTCCATTATGAAGTCTGTAAACTCCCTGTCAAAATCTTTGTTAGGTAATGTCTCTCTTGGAGAATGGACGGGTAGGGGTGCTACCAAGCTGTTAGAATTGTCCTGTGTGAACTTCTTGTGCAAAACTTTGAGGAATTCTTTAACCTCTTCTGCAGGTGCCAAATTGTTGTAACTGATTGTATTGGGCACTGTTGCTCTTAAGTTGTCATCCTGAGGTGGGAAAGTGTTTTGAGGTTCTTGCTGACACTCATTGCTGCTTAGCTTCTCCTTCACGCAGTAATGGTATGGGCATGGCTCAAGACAGCAGTTGGGACCGTTCAGCAATCTTTAATGAAGTGACTGGTCTAGACTTCTTCATTTTGTCTATGCAAACATTGCCTACGATAACCCAACCTAGATCAAGGCATTGAGCAAATGGAGGGTCATCCACGCCGTTCATCTGCCAGAGTACCTTGTGCACTTAGAGAATGTCTCTGCCTAATAGTAGCAAGATCTTGACATTCTTGTTAAGAGGTGGTATTTCATCAGCTATTAACCTCAGGTGTGGGTGAAGAGCGGCCTCTGGTGTAGGCATCTCCTTTCTGTTGGATGGTATCTGCTTGCACTCCTGGAGTGGAGGCAAGGATAATTCAATATTGTTTTGGACAGAAGCTACCATCAGTCCGCTGGCTCTTCTTCCAGAGACTTTAGCAATGCCACTACAGATACCCAGAGTGTAAGGGAAAGTCTCACCCCTCAGGCTGAAAAAGTCCAAAAGTTCTGAACTTGCAAGCAATCAATTGCTCTGATCGTCCAGGATGGCATACATCTCTAGAGCCATTTCTGGATGGTCTTTAAGGTATACATTGACAAGATTTTTTAGCAGGATTTGTCATAACGGTCTTCACCACAAACATCTGTACATGAAGAAGATACTGTGGTGGGTCTTGCGGTTTGATTTGTGTCCTCCCCGCTATGCTGTGACACAGGAGAGGAATCAGCAGGTGGTACAGGGCTTTGCTGATATTGATAAAGTGCCTGCACAAGGTCTTTGCTGTCGCACTCTATGCACTTGATGGGGATTTTACGGTCCTTGGCTAAGTGTTTTGTGGATGCACAACATCTGAAATATACCCAAATCGCTTTAAAGGTCCCTTGCATTCTTTTAGTGGTTTCTTTCTGAAGCCGATGCACTACTTCAGAGGAAGAGGCAATGTCTGATGAACTCACAGAAGTAGGAGAATGGAGGAAAAGAGTTATATCTTAACCCAAGTGTAGCCCCCCTTTCTTGCAGATTGTATGGCAGTTTGGAAACAGTTGGGTTTACCCGATGAGCAGTGTCCAAGTAACTTGGTCCAAGCAAGTGGTGGCCTGCTTTAGCAAGTTGGAGCTCTGATAGCTGGTCACTGATCTAAAATTATGATTGTTTTTGCAGGTTATTTTTGGAAAAGTCAGTAGTCTTTTGAGAAGTGCTTTCTCTATAGCTTCCAGACTGCCAAAGTTTTGTACAAGTCTTTCCCAAGCAGCAATAAGTCCTACTCCTGGGTTGTCAGTATAAACAGACCTGAGTTTCTTGTGTTCGGTAGATTGTGGGCCCAGCCACTTTACAAGTAAATCAAGTTTCTCAGCTGCTGTAATGCCAAGGTGACTGATTGTCGCTTTAAATACACATGTCCAGGATCTGTAGTTCCTAGGTTGGTCATTAAAACTTGTGAGGCTGGTCTTTGTGAGTTCTCAAACCATGTATCTGGTGAACTTTGACATGCCAGATTTCTCTGTCTTCAGGCAGGGAATTTCTGGCCGAGAAGTGACAGGCGTGGGTAGGTAAGGGGCTGCATGAGCATTTAAACCAGGAACCATTTAAGTCTATAGGCTTGATGCTGCGTTCAACTGGAGCTGTGTAGCAGTGAGGTGGTTGGTACTGTGTTGGGACATTGGCTTGAATTATCTCACTGGGGGACAGGGACCTTGAGTGCAGGAACATGTGTGGAAAAATCAGGTTGATAACTGGGTGGTGCATTGAACTGACTTTGAAAGCAGGGTGCTGCCAAAGAAACTGTCCCCTGCCACTTTGGAGAAATATCTTCTTTCCGGCAAGCTGCCACTACTGCTGCTTCTGTTTCCATGTCTGCTTTCTTTTGTGCAAACATTGCTTGGACTTTAGTAGCTGCCGCATCTGAGCGAGTCTGTATGTAAGTTGTTTACTGATCGTTGAATATTTAGACGATCATGATTTGGATGAATGTTTTAAACTTTTAGAATGACTAGTGGCCTTAAAAATGTGAAAAGCAGGTTCCTGGGGTTGGGCGATTTTTGCTTGAGCATTGGCTTTAATTTCACTTACTAAACAGTCTCTTTCAGAGTTCAGTTGCTGGAAGCTTTCCAACTATTTTAATGAATGGTCTTAATTAATTATCTCTAAAGTGTCAATATACTTCTGACTTAACTGCATATAGTTCCCATAGAGCATGGAAAGTTGTCTTAGAGCAGCCTCTAATAATAACACATCATTGTAAACAACAGATAAGGGCAGCTAAGCTGGAGACAGAAAGACTGGTGGCGAAAGAGAGTAAAACTAACCCCAAATTATTCTTTAGCTACATAAACCGTAAAAGGTACAAACCTGAGGGTGTGGGCCCCCTGAAAAGCAAGGATGGGACCCCTATAGAGGGAAATGAGGAGAAAGCTAATTTGCTTAACAACTTCTTTGCTTCTATATTCACAAAAGAATTTGACATGCCCAGTGAAATGCAGGGGAATAACCGAAACCCTCCATTAAATGTCACTGGTCTAACCAAGGAAGAAGTCCGGCACCGTCTCAAGCAGATGAAAATCGATAAATCACCGGGACCAGATGACATACATCCTCGTGTTTTAAGGGAGTTATGTACAGTAATAGACAAGCCGTTATTTCTAATATTTGTGGATTCCATAACTACAGGGTTTGTTCCGATGGATTGGCGCTTGGCAAATGTGGTGCCAATATTCAAAAAGGGATCTAGGGGGGAACCTGGGAACTACAGACCGGTAAGCTTAACATCTGTGGTGGGCAAGCTGTTTGAAGGTTTCTTAAGGGATACTATCCTGGAGCACCTTGGGGAAAATGACCTTATTACTCCATATCAGCATGGATTTATGAGGAATCGCTCCTGCCAGACAAACCTGATCAGCTTTTATGAGGAGGTAAGTTCAAGATTGGATCAGGGGGAGTCATTGGATATCATATATCTTGACTTTTCTAAAGCATTTGATACTGTGCCACATAAAAGGCTGGTACAAAAGATGAGAATGCTTGGACTGGGGGAAAACGTGTGCAGATGGGTGGGAAATTGGCTTAGTGATCGGAAGCAGAGGGTGGTTATCAATGGTACACACTCAGATTGGGTCACTGTTACTAGTGGAGTACCACAAGGGTCAGTTCTGGGACCAATTCTCTTCAATATATATATAAATGACATTGGGTATGGATTAAACAGTAAAGTCTCAATCTTTGCAGATGATACTAAGCTGAGTAAAGTAATTAAAACAAAGGAGGACAACAGGCAACTACAAACAGATTTAGATAAATTGGAAGCATGGGCAGTTAAATGGCAAATGAAGTTTAACACAGATAAATGTAAGGTTATGCACATGGGAAGGAGAAATCTGTGCCATGATTACACACTAAATAAAGAAACACTTGGTAAAACAACAATGGAAAAGGACCTAGGGGTTTTAGTTGACAATAAGCTCAACTGTAGTAATCAATGCCAGGCAGCTGCTGCCAAGGCAAACAGGATCATGGGGTGCATCAGGAGGGGCATGGGTGCTCATGACCAGAGCATCATTTTACCCCTGTACAAGTCACTGGTCAGACCCCATATGGAATACTGTGTACAGTTCTGGGCACCTGTGCTTAAGAAGGACATATCAGAACTGGAGCACGTTCAAAGAAGGGCAACAAAGTTAATAAAAGGAGTGCGGGGGCTAGAGTACCCGGAAAGATTGTCCAAGTTAGGCTTATTTAGTCTAGAAAAAAGACGATTGAGGGGTGATCTAATAACTATGTATAAATATATTCGGGGTCAATACAAGGATCTGTCCCACAATCTATTTATACCCCGGAGTGTAACCATAACCCGGGGGCATCCACTAAGGCTAGAAGAAAGGTGCTTTCTCCACCGACATAGGAGGGGATTCTTCTCTGTAAGAGCAGTGAGACTATGGAACTCGCTGCCAGAGGAGGTAGTAATGAGGGATACATTAAAAATGTTCAAAAGTGGCCTTGATGCCTTCCTGGCATGTAATAACATTTCCGGCTATGGCTACTAGACCACTGGAAGGAGTTAAACAGGCTGAACTGGATGGACTAAAGTCTTTATTCAGCCTTACATACTATGTTACTATGTTACTATGTTACTATTAACATTCTGATCAAAGGTAACTCAATAGGTTAATATGGTCTCCTATTGCTGAGTGATTTTGGAAAGCAGTTCTTGAGTCATATTTTCAAGGTTTTCCTTTACTTTTAATGTGTACTTGACACAGCGTTATTTAACTGGGCTGTAGATCTGTATTTTATGCTGACAGCACAAAGTCTCTGGGCTGCAGAGACGTTTTGCAGAAAAGTAACAACTTGTGAGTTGGTAGAGCCCAGGCTAGGGAGAACCTGTTATGAAATTGATACATTTAGGAAGCTGGCTGGTAGAAGGCAGCAAAGTCTAAATCACATATCTATAAATGCACTTCAATAATCTCTCACAGGCACACAGATGAATATAGGTTACTTTGACATGAGTTCCTATGAGACAGTTAGCTGTGCTGTGGCTTATCAAGCTGCATTAACACACATAAGCTGGTTGTAGAGGAAGAACTAGTCCACTGTAAGAGCTGCAGTACACATACACATATGGTGCTCTGTAAAGTTCTATAGCTAAGCTGCGCATGAGGGCTGCTGAACAATCTTAGCAGAAGAATATACAGTCATTTTACTATTCTCACTCACCAGATGGCAGTAATGTAAATCCTATAGACAGCTCCACGTTCTTTGAGTGTGTCTGTCATGGATGTTTTCTTTACTCCATAAGGTTTGGCGTCTCTTACGCTTAAACTGCCACATCCACACCACCAATCAATAAATGGTTGGTACAGCACTCAGCTATATACACTAGCAGTAATCTCCAGAGCATGGGATCCCACAAGACCCCAAAACAATGCCTAACCAAACAACTGGCACCACCACATACTCTTATAACAAAATGTATTCAATTTATTATTAATCCAATACAAAAAAAGTTTAAAAACAATTAAAAACACACATCTCATGAGGGGGAGGACTACAAGAACACATGTATGCCTAGTACATCTATATACATACAATTATTAACCCCGTGTTATCTTCAAAAACATCAATATACAATATCAACCAACTTATATAATGTGTATAAACTATCCTATATACATCTATGTACATACAATTATTAACCCCGTGTTGTCTTCAAAAACATCAGTATACAATATCAACCAGCTTATAAAATGTGTCTAAACTATCCTATATGCAATCCTATTTTATACAAATATACATCAGTAAAGTGCAATCCAGTGCTATCAGTATCACTCTACCCTAATGAAAACACAGAGGGGAAAAAGACATAGAAAAACAATGCAGTAAATCATAACATGTGCTATGTGTACTTCACCAGGCAGACATGCGCCGAGCGCCTCACCCCGTCCCAGCCAGCCAACGCGTTTCGTAACGGACCTCCCGTTACTTCATCTGGGCCACAAGTATAGCGGTACACATAGCACATGTTATGATTTACATATATGTATCTATGCCTTACGGGATCCTCTCCTTATGTCTTTCAGGCCTATAGAACTAGTGGTTTCTCCCGGCCTATACATTGATTGAGGGAAATTTGTTTTAATACCTTAAATCCTCCCACTTCCCTTGCGGTGCATTGGGGGCATCCCGGGTTTGCTTCTAGCATTATTCCCATTTGGCCGTTTTGAGCCACACTAATCACCATATAGAGGCTTCTCAAGACAATCCCCTCGATTCAAAGAGCAAAAGTTAATTGATTTCGTATCGAGAATCGTAAGTTTGGGTGGGTGTTTGTCATTTTTTCTTGTTTTTTTGCCCATTTCGTATTCGCACGATCGTTCGCGCATAGACGTATATGAACATACGCATTTCGTACGAGAATCGTATATTTTGCGTTAGTTCGTGTGTTTTTCCCGTCCAAATCGTATTATTTGCGTCCGATCCTATTTTTTACGTCCTTCACATGGGCTTGCGACCAATTCAGAGAGGTGATTGCTAATTGTTTTGAAGCCCATTAAAGAGCTGCTTTACGAAATGTTTGTCGGCAGCTATTTGGCCTCGGGAGTAGGATGGAGAGGAGCGAGTTTGTGGCACATCAAGGGCTTATGCTTTTTGGCATTGAGTTAATCGAGATGTCTGAGAGCAGATTGCCCCTGCGTCGTCGCATGAACATCGATAGCATGAATGATGTTGAGCTGTTCGAGCTGACCAGGCTTAATCGCGCTTCCCTCCATAAATTATATAGTGAGCTGCGGCCATGGTTAGCCCGCACCACAAGGAAGGGGCATGCAATTTCAGGTATGACCAAGATGCTTGGCTGCCTGCAATTTTTGGCGAACGGCTCGTTCCAGAGGCTGGGTGCCCTCTCCGTGGGGATGTCACAGCCTACGCTGAGCCGCGCACTATCTAAATTTTTGGAAGGCATGGCTGCCATAACTCCAAAATATATTTATTTTCCGGATGATATGGCAGCCAGAAACGCCATTAAGCTTGGGTTTTATAATGTGGCCGACATGCCCAACGTTATTGGTGCTATTGACTGCACACATGTGGCACTCGTACCTAGGGCTGCCGACGAGTATATATATAGGTATTGAGATTGGTTATTATGTTGGCCAACGTGTAATGTAACCTGTTTTCCTTTGCGGCAGCATATTTGTTTATCCCTCATTTGTGTAGCTGCTTTATCTAGGCTTTTCATTAGTCTTTCCCAATAGAGTGCAGACATGTATTTTTTTTTTTAATTTTTTTTTTTCAAATATCAATTACCCTTTTTGTATGTTTTTGCCTTAAGGAATCGAAAAATGGGACACTCCCTTAATGTCCAGGCCGTGGTTGGTCCGGACATGCGTTTTATGAGTGTCCTTGCCGGCTACCCAGGATCGTCGCACGACTCGTATATCCTCAGGCGATCTGGGTTGTTTAGGAGATTTGAGGCAGGTGAATTTTCGGGTGCATGGCTGCTTGGTAAGTGTGTCCTATTTGTGTGCTATTAAATGTGGGATTAATCTTGTATTTGTTGATATTTTTGTATTTGAATTCTTTACATAAGCCAGAAACTGCCTTTTTGTTGGGTCATATATTATGAACTCCAAAACAAAATGCTTGCCTCGCTTTGTCCTTCAGAATGTTTTCCCTTTAGTTAGGATGTCTGTAATTTCCATGTCCCTAAATATATTGGTTGGGAGTTTATACCCAAGGATCTGTGAGCTTTTGCTCCTTTTGTAGTATTGGTCTTTAAATGTCAAAGTGGACTTAAACTGCATACATTGTAGTTTTCATATAAATGTGGATAGCCCCTCAGCAGCATCCTAATTGTAACATGTCAGAAACCTCAAAATATATTTAAATTCCAACTACCCTTGGCCGTGCAGATGTTTGTTAATTAATTGGTATATTGAAGTGCCATATTTAATTATGTACTACATTAGTGGCAATAGTTATTTTGCTAATGTGCCCTGGGTGTTTTTTTGGCCCTTTACCTTACATCATTATGATATATGTAAAATTATTTGTGTTTGTTGTGTTGCCTTTTTAATTTTGATTACATTTAATTGTCTGTTTAAGGTGATTCCGGGTACCCACTTCTACCCTGGCTCATGACGCCTGTGCTGCGGCCCCAGGATGCCTCTCAGGAAGCGTACAACCGTGCGCACCGCAAGACCAGGGCTGTTGTGGAGAGGGCCTTTGGGCTGTTGAAGACCCGTTTTCGTTGCTTGGACCATACTGGGGGCGCCCTGCAATATGATCCAAAAAAAGTGATCGACATTATCATGGCATGTGCTGTTTTGCACAATTTTGCGATACTGGAACGTGTCCCACGTTATGTGGATAGCCTGCCCTCTACAGCCCTAGAGGATGATGGAGAGAATTTTGTTGGGCCACCCAGTGAGTCTGCCCAATCAGTTAGAGCAAACTTGATATTGCAGCTTTTTAGTTAATTTTATTTCGTGTATCAACATTCTGTGTGTCTGTGTTAGCCTTTTTGTTAAATATGTTGTTTTGCCGTAATGTGGCATTACCTCAAAGTAAAACATTTTTACCTTAATTGTTGCCTAATGTATTTCATGTAGTTTCCTTAGCTTGATATTTGCATTGTTACACCTCTTAAAAGCAAAATTATCTGGTTTAGCCCAAGCTGTTTAAAATGTGTTCCCACTAAAAACGCCACAAGTATTGTAAGTGAGAATATTTTTTTACTTAGAAAAGTTAAAATTATTGTGCTTAACAGAAAACATTCCACATACATCTGTGGTTACAAATGGATGACATAACAAAAAAAACATCGAGCACATCTACACCTGGAAGTGAGTGGCACAACCAAACAAGGACACCCAGTCCAAAGGCCAGCCTAGTCCAGTCATTAATATTGCCTGTGCCCAGGGATATTTGGGCATGGCCATAATGTCACACAAACATGTCTGCAAACAGGAGGAGCACCAACCAAATACATATTTAAAGCCATAAGTGGCCAGATACACTCCACATAGACCTATGGCATTGGCTAGTGGCCTTAAGCATTACTCTAAGGAGCTATATGGGAGCAAATACAAAACACAACCTGCATGAGCAACACAAAATGGATTGTTTGAAACCTCAAAGGACAAGTAAATACAGTGGGGGTTAAGAGAAAAGATGTCCCACACAACCATGGCTTAATAGGGTGGCTGCCCATAATACCCAGGTGGAGGTCCAGGTGGAGGTCCATGTGAATGGGACCTAGCCTGGGCCATGGCAGCATTGTGAATTTGAAACTGCTCCACAATGTTTCTCTGCATATTGGTCATCTCAGCCATGGCTGACTGGATGCCATTACTTGCAGTTACCACGTTGCTGTTGAGGGTACGCAACTCCGCGAGGATGCCCTGTAAACTGGTATTGATGGTGACCATGTCGGCATGCCTTTCCTCACGCTCTGTAACGAGCTGTGCCTCATAAGAGTCCCTTTCTTGGGTCCATAATTGAAGCAGGGCACTCTGCCTCCCCTGGGAAATTGTGGGACGGCGTAATGGAGTCCACCGCACGATTACCCTGGCTCTTGGGCGTGCCCTGCCGCGTGGTGTCGTCCCCTCAACAGCAACAGGCCTGCTTTGCAAATCCTCAGCAGCAGAGTGAACACTGGGGACTGTTGTGTCAGTCTCCCCATGTGCATGCACAATGGATGGAGATTCACTCTGCTGCTGAGGATTGGCCAGAGAAACATTATGGAGCAGTTCCAAATTGGGACCCAGGGGGAGGTCATCCGACGTGCCCTGCATGGAGACATCAGCTTCCTCCAATTCCTGGATCTCTTCCATGAGTGTGCGGGTCTGTAGGGACATATAAAAAAAAAAGTGTAAGTTGGCGTCCAAATTTGGGATTCCCACAGTTTAACACATTCTTAAGCACTTGGTAGTATTTATGCTACTACATTAACTTACCGGAAATCTCGGATCTGGGCTCCTATGCTGTACGGACCTGGTAGGCATAACCAAACTGGGGGGTGAGTTTACCCTTGCTGAGGGATCATGCTGGGCTGAAGAAGAGAAAAAAAAACAAGGTAAACACACACATAACCTTTTTTTTTTTTAGGTAATCAAATAAACCACTATTTGTAATATTAAGCAACTCTACAGCAATGGGGACATTTGTTAAAAGACACGCAATTTTAGATAGGTGCAATGCCTCGAGAAAACTGCTAACTGACCTCAGTTCTAAGTCAGGAAGTGTACCCAGTCAGCATACAACTTGCAACGCAAATATTTGGATTAAGACTACCATTCGCTAGGTCCGGGGTACTCAAACACTTCTTGTAAAGGTCCATTTAAAGGTATGTGGTGAGAGGTGAATGTCTGGCCATGGGGCTGACGCAGGGGGTGTCTAGTTAGAAATAAACACACTGGTGGAGGGGCTTGAGATTTCAAAGTGCAAACTAATAAAGGCTGCTTGCCCTTGCTGGGCTGGATGGGGCAGAGCTGAGGGGACAGGGATTGGATGGCTAAAGGGGGGAGTTCACGAATTGATGGTGATGGGATGGATGGAGCAAATCTGTTACAAATGTATGGGGCTTATGTGGGGGGGGCATGGGGGGACTGTGGCAGATGGGGCAGAGCAGGGGCAGCGGGACACGATTGTGCCAAGAGAAAGATGTACCAAGTTACTGTGTACCTTGCAATGCCACTTCCTGTGCAGTACTTCATATTGCAATGCTATGTTTCAGGGAGCCATGACATTGGGCAGGAGAACAACCACTACATCGCCGATCAAGGGGGCAGCTCTGAGCACGTCAACACAGAAGTAACTGAGTGCAGGGCTGTCTGGGCAGGGGTCCTGGAATCTGGTGCCAAGGTCCGCATTGGGACCCCGGCCCGCCAGTTGAGTCTCGCTGCTCTAGGTCAGATATGTTTGGGGGTGGGTAATTAAATTGTTAACTCAAACACAACTCACACAACAAATAGCCAACCCATCCATAATGATGTGTGTTTTGTGATTGATTCAAAATATATCACTTTTCATGAGAAACTTCATGACTTGACCAATAGAATTGGAAATTTGATCTTTGCCATAATGGATGTGGTCCTAAATGTGTGATTCACAGGGACCAAAAGAGGACACAAACAGGCACAGTAGTGCGAGGCCAAGCAAGGCAAACCATAGGGCCATCCCGTCATCTTGTTACTAGTGAACTTTAGATTATTTAGCAAACAGGCAAACATGCAGATTTAAGAGTACTCACCGTGGGTACGGGTCGGTGAGTCTGTGTCCCTTAGACCAGCATGTCCACCGACCGCGACCGGATGGAGAAGTCCCAGCACAATCTCCTCAGCAGGGGTAAACTCCAATTTTGTAGGAAAGCCACCTCCAGTTTTCAGGCTGAAAAGAGAAAATCGTTTTGGAATCAGAAAATGTGCATACAGTACATCCTAATCCTTATATTTGGAGACATCATTTATTTACCTGTAATTATGCCTTTTAATTTCTTTTTGCCGTACAGCATACTTCAAATCCGAGATTTTCTTCTGAATTTGGGACACATCTTTCCTCTCTTCCCCCGCTGCATTTACTTGTCGTAGGATGGTTTCAAACAATTCCATCTTGTGCTGCTTTGTGGTGTGTTTTGATTTGCTCCCATAGAGCTCGTCATAGTATAATGTAAGGCCACTAGCCAATGCCATATTTTGGTCATGGGAGAATCTCCCACTCAACTGGCCGCGGCGCAATGTGCGGCCAGATGGTTGGCTTGGCTGCTCCTCCATGTGTGCAGACACGTGGTGACATTATGGCCTGGGGCTGGGTAGGGGAATGGCCGGATTGTTGGCTTCCCAATGACTGGACTGGACTGGCCAAGGGACTGGGTGTTCTTGCGTGGCTGGCCACCGAACTTCCAGGTGTAGATGTGGTCATGGTGGACATTCTGGGCCCTCTTGGGGGGCTATGTTCCCGGCTGGTGCCAGGTCGGGGGCTCTGTTCCCGGCTGGTGGCAGGTCGTGGGCTTCTGGCCCTGCTGCGGGCCCTGTAGGGGCTTCTGGCCCTGCTGCGGGCCCTTGCTGGGGTTCTGGCCCTGGATGGGGTTCTTCGGGCCCTGGCTGGGCTTCTGGCCCTGGATGGGGTTCTTCGGGCCCTGGCTGGGCTTCTGGCCCTGGATGGGGTTCTGCGGGCCCTGGCTGGGCTTCTGGCCCTGGATGGGGTTCTGCGGGCCCTGGCTGGGCTTCTGACCCTGGATGGGGTTCGGCGGGCCCTGGCTGGGCTTCTGGCCCTGGATGGGGTTCTTCGGGCCCTGGCTGGGCTTCTGGCCCTGGATGGGGTTCTGCGGGCCCTGGCTGGGCTTCTGGCCCTGGATGGGGTTCTGCGGGCCCTGGCTGGGCTTCTGGCCCTGGATGGGGTTCTTCGGGCCCTGGCTGGGCTTCTGGCCCTGGATGGGGTTCGGCGGGCCCTGGCTGGGCTTCTGGCCCTGGATGGGCTTCTGGCCCTGGATGGGGTTCGGCGGGCCCTGGCTGGGCTTCTGGCCCTGGATGGGGTTCTTCGGGCCCTGGCTGGGCTTCTGGCCCTGGATGGGGTTCTGCGGGCCCTGGCTGGGCTTCTGGCCCTGGATGGGGTTCTGCGGGCCCTGGCTGGGCTTCTGGCCCTGGATGGGGTTCTTCGGGCCCTGGCTGGGCTTCTGGCCCTGGATGGGGTTCTGCGGGCCCTGGCTGGGCTTCTGGCCCTGGATGGGGTTCTTCGGGCCCTGGCTGGGCTTCTGGCCCTGGATGGGGTTCGGGCCCTGCTGCGGGGCCTGGGTTGCCGAACTGCCCTACTTGAACCCATGGCCGGTGTGGGCTCCCTTGGGCGGCCTCTTCTGGGGGCAGAGGTGGTGGGTGCTGCTGTTGCCTGCTTTTTGGCTGCAGGGGCACGTGGCTTGGGGCCCCTTTTTTGGGTTCCAGAGGGTCCAGTGTCCCTTGGTGGGGCAGAGGTAGTAGTCTTGGCTCGCAGCTTTATCCTACCTTGCTGGGACCTGGTTGTTGGGCCCTCCGCGGTCTGGCTTTGCTGGGGTCGCTTGGAGATTGCCTTTTTAGGTGCCACCTTCCACAAATGCTCAAAGAGAATGAGCTTTGGGTGCAGGGACCTTTAAATAATGAGCCCAGCATGTGACGCCTATGCGCACGACTACGCGCTCGTACGAACGTACGTTCGAGCGGAACCAGGAAACCGCTGGGGTTTCACTTATCTGCTGCCTTGAAGAAGCATAAAGATGGCGCCCACTATCTTCACCCGTCAACAGGAAGAGATCCTCATGCTGGTAAGTGGCTGCCTGTGCATTTTAATCTAATAGTCAATGATGGCCTAAATGTAAATGATGCGTTTGGAACTAGTTTGGGGTCTCTTAATGTTTAATAACTGGCTCCTCACACTTCATCCTCAAGGGCCGAGCCTGGCCACGTTTTCACCTGTCTATGCTGATGTCCTAATTAGGGAAATTGCTCAGGCTTAGCAACAGTTAATTAACCTGTGGAGTAGCGGGGCTACCTGTCAAACCTGGCGTGTCTCGGACCTTGATGCGGATGTTTGAGGAACACTGTTTTCCTAAGCCATAAAAACACAACGGGAAGCCACACACGTGGTCCAAAAGCCTAAGCATAAGCCTACATCTTGGATGTTTAAACCATCCTAACATGCCATAGATGCAGGTGGCCTGATTCTTGATGTTGGCTATTATCTGTATGTACATGGTGTGTGATACATATAACATAAGACCAGACTCTCATTCACAGTCAACGTCCTCTTTAAGGCACTCCCCAAAAATGGCTGCCACTCTAAATGTGTGTGTTAATGACATGAAATTCTCAACTTGTGATGCAACACATATGGGTCTGTGTGTAAAAGTAAAAGCTCTGTGTCCATTATGTTTTTCAGATCATGCTTCAGCGCCGGTATGACTTCGCGCCCAATGTGTGCGAGAAAAGGGACATCGCCCGGGAGATCATCGCGGAGATACACCGTGTCACCAGCACCACCTTCACTCACACCCAGATAATGCAGCATTGGTCGGACCTGAAACGTCTGCACATGCCCCGGGTGCGGAGGTTTTTTGGAATCCATTTCCCAAGTAAGTACAAAGCAATTGCATGGTATATGTTCCAAATGTATAAGTTATGCCTTTATTTATAATGACTTTTCTTTGGTAGTGTTGGAAATGGATGTCAGAATTCGCCGCACCCGGAGGCGTACAGGCCGACCAGTGCTGCATGAGTCTGCATCTGTGAGTGAAGGTGGTGGATCTCCCGGGCGACGGACCTACCCCTCCTCTGTGGCCTCCTCAGACCAGCCCCTGGACCTTACCACAGAGGAGGGGCCCAACCGCGTGGGCGTGGAGTCATACCTGGCCAGGCATGGGGAAGGCTCTGGTATGTCACTCTTCATGTATAGGCACAAAGATATACATGGCAGGCCAAAAACTAAGTTCTCCTTTATTATGTATTTGTAGAAGCTTCTGGTGCGGGTGAGATAGTGGAGGAGGAGGCAGCAGAGATGCTGGAAGTTGATCCTGGCGAAGGTGAGTGATGTCAGCCAGACTGGGAGCCACATATGTTGGGAATAGTGACTCTATACAAGTACTAACCAAATGTCACATGTTTCTCCAGGGACTTCTTCACAGCATAGCCAGGACCAAGGGCAGCCTGTTGGCCCCAACCAGCCATCTGTCGGCCACCAACTCCGTAAGTCTCCATGCCATTATTCATATTAATGTTTGGTTAGCTAATAACACACACATAACTAAAGGCGTAGCCAATGTGTAGTTCACACTTTCATGTGGGCACTTCGTTAGCTTAAAGAGGACCCTAACTTGTATTAAGAACATAAGAATTAGCCAACACACTGTACCTACAGATTAGAAACATGGAAAAACACCCTTCAGCCATCTAATGCATGTTATTAGACTGAACAAAACCAATATTGCGGAATATGGAATGCGCAATATTTACAGGCAGCATGGGATACAGATTGAAAAAAGTAAGGTGCTGCCATGCATTGTGGGAGTGATGACCTTTCCCTCAACCCAGCTATGCTCTGGATTCCCAACGCACCACTGTAACCTACTCCCCTGTACTTTATCCAACTCTCCACTCCTCATTAAGTGTTATGCTTCAGAGTCCAGATGGCGGCGCTGTAATCAAAAAACATCCCAAATTTACTTTGATCTGGTGCCGACCGAGAAATGAAGAAGGATGCAAGCGCTAAGGGGTTTAGGTAAGTTTTAGGGACCGAGAAATGAAGTTGGATGCAAGCGCTAAGGGGTTTAGGTAAGTTTTAGGGACCGAGAAATGAAGAAGGATGCAAGCGCTAAGGGGTTTAGGTAAGTTTTAGGGACCGAGAAATGAAGAAGGATGCAAGCGCTAAGGGGTTTAGGTAAGTTTTAGGGACCGAGAAATGAAGTTGGATGCAAGCGCTAAGGGGTTTAGGTAAGTTTTAGGGACCGAGAAATGAAGTTGGATGCAGGCGCTAAGGGGTTTAGGTAAGTTTGACGGACCGAGAAATGAAGTTGGATGCAAGCGCTAAGGGGTTTAGGTAAGTTTGAGGGACCGAGAAATGAAGAAGGATGCAAGCGCTAAGGGGTTTAGGTAAGTTTTAGGGACCGAGAAATGAAGAAGGATGCAAGCGCTAAGGGGTTTAGGTAAGTTTTAGGGACCGAGAAATGAAGAAGGATGCAAGCGCTAAGGGGTTTAGGTAAGTTTTAGGGACCGAGAAATGAAGTTGGATGCAAGCGCTAAGGGGTTTAGGTAAGTTTTAGGGACCGAGAAATGAAGTTGGATGCAAGCGCTAAGGGGTTTAGGTAAGTTTGAGGGACCGAGAAATGAAGAAGGATGCAAGCGCTAAGGGGTTTAGGTAAGTTTTAGGGACCGAGAAATGAAGTTGGATGCAAGCGCTAAGGGGTTTAGGTAAGTTTTAGGGACCGAGAAATGAAGAAGGATGCAAGCGCTAAGGGGTTTAGGTAAGTTTTAGGGACCGAGAAATGAAGAAGGATGCAAGCGCTAAGGGGTTTAGGTAAGTTTTAGGGACCGAGAAATGAAGTTGGATGCAAGCGCTAAGGGGTTTAGGTAAGTTTTAGGGACCGAGAAATGAAGTTGGATGCAGGCGCTAAGGGGTTTAGGTAAGTTTGACGGACCGAGAAATGAAGTTGGATGCAAGCGCTAAGGGGTTTAGGTAAGTTTGAGGGACCGAGAAATGAAGTTGGATGCAGGCGCTAAGGGGTTTAGGTAAGTTTTAGGGACCGAGAAATGAAGTTGGATGCAGGCGCTAAGGGGTTTAGGTAAGTTTTAGGGACCGAGAAATGAAGTTGGATGCAGGCGCTAAGGGGTTTAGGTAAGTTTTAGGGACCGAGAAATGAAGTTGGATGCAGGCGCTAAGGGGTTTAGGTAAGTTTTAGGGACCGAGAAATGAAGTTGGATGCAGGCGCTAAGGGGTTTAGGTAAGTTTTAGGGACCGAGAAATGAAGTTGGATGCAGGCGCTAAGGGGTTTAGGTAAGTTTTAGGGACCGAGAAATGAAGTTGGATGCAAGCGCTAAGGGGTTTAGGTAAGTTTGAGGGACCGAGAAATGAAGTTGGATGCAGGCGCTAAGGGGTTTAGGTAAGTTTTAGGGACCGAGAAATGAAGTTGGATGCAAGCGCTAAGGGGTTTAGGTAAGTTTTATGGACCGAGAAATGAAGTTGGATGCAGGCGCTAAGGGGTTTAGGTAAGTTTTAGGGACCGAGAAATGAAGTTGGATGCAAGCGCTAAGGGGTTTAGGTAAGTTTTAGGGACCGAGAAATGAAGTTGGATGCAGGCGCTAAGGGGTTTAGGTAAGTTTCTGGTTGAAGGTGCGCATGCGCAAGATCTTATAAACATACGAACGCACGAATCTAAGAGGCCAAAAACCAATGAAAACCAGAGGCAAACGCAAGTAATTGGAAGAGGTGGACGATGGAAGCAGCAGAAAAAACAGGCTGCCGCCGCAACAGGTGAGCACATGAACGTGATTTTTACGATTGCCAACTGACTGAGGCAAGTTCGGGAGATATCATACGAACGGACGTATATTTTAGGATAGAAACGTATTTGCTTATTGAATCACTCGCAAGTTCATACGAACGCACGAGCGGACGTGAAAAATAGGATGATCGTGACCCAAATCCAAGCTGTTACATGTTTCTTTGAATCAACCCAAATGAGTCCGGGTTCCTTCGGGACAAGGCCGGTTCTGTACTGATTGTGGGGTTTCCCCTGTACCTTGTGACTTCAAGGTCTGTCTTTCCTGCGCCCAGCAGACTGTTGAGCGGTTGTCTGGGATGCCCCTGCTGAGGGCAGTGAATTTGCTACTAGATTGGCCGATATGGAGAGGCGGATGGGCGGTTCTGAGCCGCGCAAAGCCATTGGCAAGACACGGCATTTGATTGATAATGTGTATGTTTGCCCTATGACTTCTGAAGCTATGGATGACATTGTTGGGTTTTCCCCGAGGGGGAATTATTCTCTGAGTCTGATTCTGAGGATCAGAATAGATACTTGGATGATCCCATGACGGGGTCCAAGCCTTGGGATGCAGCTGATACTGACAGGCTGCTCATTTATTTGAAGTGCTTGAAATTTCTCCCCCTGTTGCTCCTCTGCAGCAGCAGGGAGAATTATTTTATGCTGCTAAACCGCGCTGGGAGTTCCCCGCACAGGCACATTTCAACACTCTTGTTTTCCAGGAATGGGAGAAGCCTAGTAGGCTTCCTGGTGTACCTAAAAGCTGGGATAAGAGATATCCCTTTCCCCTGGAAACAGCTTAATTGTGGTGTTCCCCACCCGAGGTTGAGGCACCAATACTTGGACTATCTCATACCTCTGTGCTGCACTCACCTGACACTACCACTTTAAAAGATGTGGAAGACCGGCGCATTGATCAGCTGCCTCTCATGGTTTTGCCTGTGCGGGGACCGCACTACGCCCTGTGTGTACATCTGCTTTTACAACTGTTGCGATCAGAAGATTGATCCGAAGAGCCTTAGAGGGCGGTTCTGCGGCTTTGGGCAGAGATGTATTTAACTGGCTTATGTATTGTGAGGAATTTACTTCATATGTTCTTGCTGCCCTGGAGGATGCCATTAGAATGTGCGGCAGAACATCTGCCCTGCTGGTTGCTATACGCCGTTCTGTTGTGGATGGTGGATAATGCTGCTAAGAAGGCTCTTACTGGGGCTCCCTTTAAAGGGCTGGATCTGTTTGCCAAGGAAAGTAAGCTGCCTCAGCGCAAGAAGCCTCTCAGGCCCTTTCGGAGTTCCAGAGTTGCTCTGTCCCCCTTTTATTTCCCCAGGAGAGGAAGGGGGGGTCCTCCCGCTGGGGGCCATGGTGAGTCATGGGGCAGGGGCAGAGGACGTGGCAGGCCCGGTCCTTTCTGGGGTTCCAAGCCTAAATCCTCCCCTAAGCCTCCTCAGGCAGGAAGGGGCACCCTCACCCATCCGGGTGGGGGGACGGCTTCGGTTTTTTGCTCACATCTGGAGACGCCTTGGCCAGGCGGTCTCTGTCAGGGTGGCTGGACTCAAGGAATCTGCTAGTGGGCAGAACTTTTCTGACTCCCTGCTGGGAGGTGGTCACCACGGATGCTAGTCTAACTGGTTGGGGGGGCTTTTGGAAGTCCCTGAAATTCCAGGGGCAGTGGGGTCCTCAGGAGGCCCATGCCCCAATCAACATTCTGGAACTAAGGGCAATAAGGCTCTCCCAGCTGACCACATGCCTTCGGGGTCTGGCGGTACAGATCCGCTCAGACAGCCAGACGGCGGTTGCTTACATCAATCATCAGGGAGGAACCAGGAGCAGGAGGGCTCTCATGGAAGTATCCCTGATTCTGTCATGGGCAGAGGACAATGTTCCCTGCATCTCGGCTGTGTACATTCCGGGGGTGGAGAATCTGGAAGCAGACTCTCTGAGCAGGGGGCTTCTCGCATGGGAGAATGGTTCCTCAGCAACAGGGTGTTTCACTCTCTGTGCCTCCGTTGGGGCCAGCCGGATGTAGACCTGTTTGCGTCCCGTCACAACCACAAGCTTCCAGCCTTTGTCTCCCTGTTACAGGATCCCCTGGCCCTGTCAGTGGATGCTCTGGCAATGTCTTGGAAGAGCTTTCAGCTCCTTTATGTTTTTCCTCCATTTCCTCTGCTGGGCAGGGTGCTGCGCAAAATAGCCCAGGAGGGGGTGCCAGCCATTCTGGTGGCCCCATGTTGGCCAAGAAGAATTTGGTTCACAGAAATCATACAGTTGGCAGTAGATCGTTTTGTCCTGCCCCTGGTGCCAGACCTGCTCACTCAGAGGCGGCTGCGCCACCCCAATTTACAAACGCTGGCTTTGACGGCCTGGCTGCTGAAACCTCCATCTTGATGGATAAAGGGTTGCTGGCCTCTGTAGTTAATACCTTGATCAGAGCTAGGAAGAAGTCTTCTTCTACCATTTACTACAGGGTTTGGCGTGCTTACATTGACTGGTGTGAGTCTAGGTCACTTCCATGTCGGGTGTTCTCAATTCCCAGGATATTGGAGTTTTTACAACATGGCTTGGATCTGGGTTTTCAGCTTAGTACTCTGAAGGGCCATGTTTCTGCTCTGGCTGTTTTTTTCCAAAGATCTTTTGCTCAGCATCATCTGGTCATGACCTTCTTTTAAGGAGTTACTCATTTGCGTCCTCCGCGCAAGCCCATGTTACCCGTTTGGGATTTGAACTTGGTTTTGTCTGCCATGCAAGGGTCTCCTTGCAGGAGGCGGCTTTGTCCACTCTCACTGTCAAGGTAGCCTTTTTGGTGGCTATTACCTCAGTCAGGAGAGTTTCTGAATTGGCGGCGCTTTCCATCAAGCCTCCTTATTTTGAAAGACACCAGGACAAGGTGGTGTTTCGCTTTAAAACTGATTTTCTGCCTAAGGTTGTGTCTGCTTTTCATCTCAATCAGGACATTGTGTTGCCTTCCTTGTGCCCTAACCCTGGTAACCCCAAGGAAAGGGCGTTACATTCTCTTGATGTAGTTAGGGCTGTGAAGTTCTATTTGGTGGCTACTGAATCCTTTAGGAAGACTGATGCTTTCTTTGTGGTTCTGTCTGGTCCCAAGAAGGGCCAGGCTTCTGCTAAATCCACTATCAGCAAGTGGATCCGTCCGCCTTACTGCTCATTCTACTCATGCTATTGGTGCCTTTTGGGCTTTTCAGCACCAGGCTTCTGTTGAACAAGTTTGCAAGGCCGCAACTTGGTCTTCTGTTCATACCTTTTCTAAGTTTTACAAGGTTGATGTTAAGGCCTTAGCTGATGCTGCTTTTGGCCGCAAAGTTCTTCAGGCGGCAGTGGTTTAGACTGCTTGTCGTTGCTTTTGGGGATCCCACCCTACCTTACGGACACTGCTATTGGATGTCCCCTGTGTAAGGATATCTTTCGGAACGGGAGGTGATGTATACTAAGAATAATACAATTCTGTGATTACTCACCTGTAGAATTGTTATTATGAGTATACCGTATTTTTCGCCCTATAAGACGCACCTGCCCATAAGACGCACCCAGGATTTGGAGGAGAAAAATAAGAGAAAAAATATTCTAAGCTAAATGTTGTGCTAAAACACCCCATTACAGGCAGTGTGGCGTTCCCCCATCCAATTCCCCATGGGCAGTGTGGCGTCCCCCATCCCATTCCTAATGGGCAGTGTGGCATTCTCCCCTCCCCTAGGCAGTGTGGGATGCCCCATCCCATTCCCATAGACAGTGTGGCATGCCCCTATCCCATAGACAGTGTGGGATGCCTTCATCCCATTCCCATAGGCAGCGTGGTATTCCCCCCTTCCTATTCTCCATATAGGCAGTGTGGCACCCCCCTCCAATTCCCCATATAGGTAGTGTGGCATTTCCATCCCCCCCTCCCCATCCCATATAGGTAATGTGGCATTCATCCCCCCTCCCCATCCCATATAGGTAGTATGGCATTCATCCTCCCCTGCCCATCCCATATAGGTAGTGTGGCATTCATCCCCCCCTCCTCATCCCATATAGGTAATGTGACATTTCCATCCCCCCTCCCCATCCCATATAGGTAATGTGGCATTCATCCCCCCTCCCCATCCCATATAGGTAATGTGGCATTCATCCCCCCCTTCCCATATAGGTAGTGTGGCATTCATCCTCCCCTCCCCATCCCATATAGGTAATGTGGCATTTCCATCCCCCTCCCCATCCCATATAGGTAATGTGGCATTCATCCCCCCCCTCCCCATCCCATATAGGTAATGTGGCATTCATCCCCCCCTCCCCATATAGGTAGTGTGGCATTCATCCCCCCCTCCCCATCCCATATAGGTAATGTGGCATTTCCATCCCCCCTCCCCATCCCATATAGGTAATGTGGCATTCATCCCCCCTCCCCATCCCATATAGGTAATGTGGCATTCATCCCCCCCTCCCCATCCCATATAGGTAGTGTGGCATTTCTATCCCCCCTCCCCATCCCATATAGGTAATGTAGCATTCATCCCCCCCCTCCCCATCCCATATAGGTAGTGTGGCATTTCCATCCCCCCTCCCATTCCCCATAGGCAAAAGTAAAAAGTGAGAAAAAAAAAGTAAACTCACCTTTCAATCCTCCCCGCTGTCCTCGCCGTCTTCACACAGACACACACTGGCTTGGAATAGCGGTGGGCGTGGCCGACGCTCGCGCGTCAGCCACGCCCACCGCTGTTTAAGTCCGGGTGTCTCTGCTGGCACCGTGGAGAGGTGGCAGGGACAGTGCGAGTGTCAGGGAGCAGCTACCCCGCCGCTTGCACTGTCCCTGCCACCTCTCCACGGTGCCAGCAGACAGAGACACCCGGACTTAAACAGAGGTGGGTGTGGTCGACGCTCGAGCGTCGGCCACGCCCACCGCTATACCAAGCCGGGAGAGGAGACTGCAGAGAGGAGGTGGAAGATACAGCTGCCCCCATCGCCTCCTCTCTGCAGCGCCAGCTCGAGCGTCGGCCACGCCCACCGCTGTAACAGGCTGGGTGTCTGGCTCTGCAGAGAAGGCTGCCTCCGCGGCTTCCGGGACAGCGCGAGCGATGGAAAGGTGAGTTAACTTTCTGCTTTTTATTTTTTTTTCCCACCTTCGCCCGATAAGACGCATGGATATTTTCCCACAACTTTTTGGGAAAAATAAGTGCGTCTTATAGGGCGAAAAATACGGTACATCACGTCCCGTTCCGCCCCACCCTTGTTGTTCTTGTTACCTCTTTATGGTAATTGTTGTTTATATTCTCCCGGCTTTGTTAACTGCTTTTTAAATACTGGGGTTCTGTGCGAGGTGCCTCGGTATATATGGGCCGGGAGGGGCCACTTTTTCTGCTCTGCAGTCACGTGACATCTGAAGATGAATAACCCATGTGTAAGGATATCTTTCGGAGCAGGACGTGATGTATACTCATAATAACAATTCTGCAGGTGAGTAATCACAGAATTGTATTTTTTATTTTGGAGTCTGTACCCTTTTTTACGTCTCCGACTCAAGCCAAAACTCTGAATCCACAGCTCTGCCTGAGATCCCTATACCAGTTAACAGGGCAGGAGAGGCTGGCAAGCCTGCGACTTTCCATAATCCCCCGCCCCATTACCTGCATCCCCAAAGCCCAGAGAGGTGCAGAAGAGTACACGCCTTGGTATAGCTGGTGCCTGGACTGGTTTTGCTGGTGGGGGGCACACCGTTTTTTTATTTCTTTTACACGTTTAACCATTTTTTAAAAATATAACCCTTGATAGTGCACTTAGTACTTGTATTTCATTTGAAAATGTCATAAAACCCTCTTTGGGGGAGTCTCCTGGGCAGAGACAGATGTCTACCAATCCATATGTGGTACCGTTTTAATCAGGAGGAATGGGGCTTTTACACACAATACGATTTTCTCGAAAAACATACTTTTTATTTTTTTAAATCCTACAAAATTTTCTAATACATTTTTTTATTTTGTTTCACATATTTCACCTAAAAATATTGAGAAAGCACTGACAAAAGTGCAAGACTTTTCATGTTAAACTCATGTCATGTTGAACGCTGCTGAAAAAAACAATATATAATTTTCCTGGAAATTATTGCACAAAGACAAAACGTGCTCAAGTGTAAGGTAACATATCTTTGCAATACAGTGGTATTAAAAGTAATTTCTCCATTCCTGACATTCTTTCATTTTGCATATTTGTCACATTTTGAGTTGTATGCTTTTAATATTTTTTCATTTTTAAAACATGTATATTATTAAACACAGGGACCATGTTAGTTCTTTAATGAGATTCATTCTATACAATATAAATGGCAGGCAGGCTCTCTTTAACCCCTCGATGATGCACCCCCTTGCATGTTGAACCCTCTAGCGCCATGCTAAAACCTTTGCTACTTTGCACTTGGTGTTTTTTAGTGCCAGCTTACCTAGAGATTTTTTCACACTCTGTTGCCAGGCCATTTTTCACCATTTTGTTTTATGCATGATTAATTGTAATTTCTTACCCATCCATTTGCTGCTTATAAAATAGCCACACGGGGGCAGCAGAGATACATGAAAGCCAGGGCACCATACATAAAATCCTACAAAGCCTCCAATATTCCTCGAAAGCCTTAATCAGAATATACATACAACAATTTAAATGTGTATTTAATTTTATGTTTTGGATATAGCCTTGAAGGTACAAGCTTTTTTCCTAGATTTAAATAAACCCTAGTTGTTATGCAAATATTGCCCTATGTTTAGAAAGAAGTAGATGGTTACGTTCCTTAACAAAGAGGCAGCATGTGCCTGTATATTTCTTTCTGTCTAGTATCATTTAGTGCGTGAGGAACACACCAGAAATTACATTTCCATTTTACACTGGTGGTGGCCGTTTGGAATGCTAATCACGCATACTATCAAAATATATTAAAATTAAATGTTGCTTTCCAGTGAGTTGATATATCATAAATACACATTTTGGGGGCTCTGTGCACCTATATATTACTATGAATCATATGCAATAGTATTATTAGCAAATTATTTTTAATGTCTAATAGATCACTATAAAATCAGTAAAGACATTTAAAGACAATGGTGTGAAACTACCTTCAGCCACAATTGTTTCATCAAAGTGTATCCGTCAGCGCCATGAAACTGATGTCTAATCCATGTTTAATTATTTTTCATTTCTTTGCATTGTTATACTGGTAGGCTGATAACACAGGTGTATACCTTGCCTGGGAAGTCTGTCCAGGAGGAGGCGCCAGCTGCTGCTGCAGTTTATATGCCAGTTTTCTGTGGCATATGGATTAAACAGAATCCACTGGAACATCATTTCTTAAATCAAAAGTCATCCATTTATTTAGTTATTGCTGAATGCTGAGTATTAACATATTTAAATACCCCCCCCACCCCCACCACCAATCTCATTGCACCAAAATTACACCATTCTGAAATCACAACATAACAAACCCAAAGTCTTGACAGATGAGAGGCTATGGGCATGAGTCATAATGTCAAACCTGCTGTTCAAAATCAATATATATATTATGATTAAAACTATCAAGGTATCATATGTAATAATGCATAATACATATCATATGCATAACACATAGTATCCTGTAGAATGGAGACAGCGTGAGAGAGGGAAGTATCACTGGAGTGCTGGGGCCAAGGCAGTGGGAGAAGGGTTCAGGTACCAAGGTTCCTTTTAAAAGGTTAATGTAGTTTATCACAATATTAGGCAAATTTGATTTGGACATTTCGCCAAATTTCTCCAATTTCTCCAGGAATTAAAAAAAACTCACCTGTTTGACAGGTAGATAGGATCCAGCCGGCATCTTGGCGTCCAGACAGTCTACCACCTGTCCGGCTTCTCTGCCTGTTGGTGGGTGCAAGGATTGGTATCTGAGGCACCTCAGAAGACCTCCAGCTGGCTTCCGAGGCAGCGAGAGCAGAGCCTCCAGCATGCTTCTGACGCGGCAGGTATGGAGACCTCTGACTGGCTTCCAAGGTGGTGGGGGCAAGGACCTCTAGCCGGCTTCCAAGGCAAAAAATTTGATTTGCATAATTCCGTTTCAAGGAGATCATTCATTAATATTACCAAAATAAGTAGTTCACATGCCCTGTATGACTATTAAAGCAAGATTCCTGTTAAAATATTATACCAGACCCATAATAATCCCCCTGTTGGTGCACCCCTACACCCTGGTGGGTTCCCCCTGCGGTACACATAGTGCAGGTTGAGAAACAGTGTCCTAGTACACTGAGCATGTGCAAACTTACAAACAGTTCTTATTAGACTTGAGAAAATGTTTGTTTACATTCAATGTGCAGAAACAGGAGGTGCAACCCCTTTCTTTTCTCAATAAAATATATTAAATATATATATATTGAAAAGTTCAAGGGGTTTGAATACCTTTTCAAGGATCTGTATTTGCTGTTTTTTAAACACACCAGCAGTCTGACCCAGACCACCCATTTGTAACTTTTCTTCTGAGTATTAGTAAGTCAAGGTGAGAAAGACAGTTTTTAACATCAAATTAAAACTCGCATATCAAGGTGAGGCCTTAAGCCAACTCACGCTGCTGAATTCCAGAACCGCCGGCGGTTCTGGAATTTAGCAGCGTGAGTTGGCTTAAGGCCTCACCTTGATATGCGAGTTTTAATTTGATGTTTTGTGAGTATTTTATTGGCTTCATTAAAAGAGATTGTAGTATGCAGTATTGCGCTATGGTTCTCTTATTCCTTCTTGCATGAATATGCTGTGGAGATTTCTGCTAGCCATCTTGTATCTGAGTGAGCTGACCCCAGGTGGAATCGTTTGTAGGATTTCTCTGCTTGATTGTTGAATGTGCGGTTTGATCCAACCACATCTGGTAAGGGTACCTAAACTGGTGGTGGTGCACTATTGGATTTTCGTGGCACTTGGTGGATTTTTAAAGCATTTGGAAGGACTTTAAAGAGGACTTTAACTCACATGTATTAGCTCTGTGCCTTTTTGATTTATTGTTGTATATGTACTTAATGGTGGGATTTAAGTATTAGCACGTGGCAGCTGGTGTAAGATTCATAATTTAAAGTTTTTAGTAATGTTTCACTTTTGATTTAATTTATTAATTTAAATCACAGCGCAGTATTTAGTATATTTTTATACACTTATTTTTTAGCCCATAAGTACTGGTTAGGTCCATTCCTTAGGCAACACTGCCATCATGTGGTTTCATGATGCAATGACCCTAAAAGATGCATCTAACATGGTTCTAACTTAACTATTTAAGGTTTCTATCACTATCAGGGACCTATTCCACTGACAGGGCTCTAATGGTTCCTACGTGTAGTGTTGCCCATGGTTTCCACCCGTCACACAGATCTTCCCAGCATGGGAAGTATCAGACAATTTTAAAAAAGAATGGAAAGCCCACCTTATGCACTGTTCCATGCCCTGACCAACATGCTAATTAACCCTTTAAGTGCCAGCCTACCTAGATTTTTTGTCACACTCTGTTGCCAGACTACTTTTCACGTTTTTGCGCTACACATGTTCAACCTTGATTTTTAAAGTGGACCAACACCCAGGATTTTGACTATCCTGGGTATTGGTCCACTTCCCTGGGGCACCCCGATCGGGGGTGCCCCGGTGCCCAAAACCCCCCCAAACACCCCGAAAACTCACCTCTTCACGATCCCACGTGACTGCGCTGTCCAATGCCCGCCGAAGGACAAGTGACGTCCGTCGGCGGACAAGGGATCGCGCCTGCCGCCGCCGTCTCCCGCGCATCACTCTTGACGTGTGCGCGCCCGCGCCGGCCATTCAGAGACGGGGCGGGGGCTCATTTTTTTTTTCCCCAAAAGAAATGACGTAGGTTCCCCCTTACTCAGCATTACCAACCCAGACCAGCTATGGGGGCTTGTAGAAAAGGGCGCAGGGGCCAGCGTTGGTTGCCTCTGGCCCTGCAGGCTACTAGCCCACATAGCCACTAAGTGGCACGGGACCTTCTGCCCCTCCCTGGCCGTTGGGGAGGCAGGTAATGGGGGGCTGGGGGTTTGGCAAGTCACCCGCTAGCCGCAGGTGATTGCCAGCCCCAGAGCCTTGTGAACTGGTATAAGGGGTCTCATGGACCCCTTACCAGTTCACAAAGGGTTAAGTAAAAAAAAAGACACAGACACAAAATTCTTTATTTATTCCATTTTCACTTATACTTACCTCTGATCCCGTGACGTCATCCCGCTCCTCCCACAAGTGGGTGGGGCCAGGGGTGGGGCCAGTGCCGGCCGAAGAGGATGGTGAGGGCCCGTTGCTGGGTCCTGACCCGAAGCGCGGTAAGTCCAGGAGGGGATCGAAGCCCCCCCTGGTAAAGAGAAGACATCGGAGGAACGAGTGAGTGAGCAGGTGAGTTTGTGTCATTATTAATTTTTTTTTTTTTTTTAGATGCGGGGGGGGGGGGGGGGGGTGGGCTATTCCGGGCCCCCTCCTGAAGATCAGAGGCCCGGGGGCGGAAATCAAACACGTGATACTTGAAGAGAATCGCTGGCACTTTTAAACGAGGGGTCAGGTAAGTCTGAGACTCACGTAGCTGGCACTAGAAGGGTTAAAGAACTTAACTTTCTGTAACTTAAAAACCGAGTTACAGAAATTATATTCCCAATTGCATGCACGGGTTCCAAAGGAACAATAAGAAGCCTTTGGAGAACTGATGACCAAAGATTTGGATAGATGTGTGGAGGAGGTTAGAACAAATAAAAACATAAATTAGAAAGGGACCGCTGGGATGCGGCTAATACTCAAATTTTTAAGTGGAAAAATCATGGCAACAGAGGAGGAATCAGTAGAAGCAAGCAATGGGACTTGGGTGGGGAGAGGTCCCCCAGATCTTATAGATCGAATAGATCCTCCCCACCAATGGAGTCTTCACTTTCAAGTCAGGCCTCAGATCTCTCCCCAGATATACATTTTTTAGATGTAAACTCTGAAAGTGGAGAACACAGAGGTGGAAGAAGAAGGGAAGTAGAAGGAAACCCCCGAGATATAGGCCTCCGGGAGCACAGGTGGCTCTGCCCGAGGGAGGGAGAATGGAGAAGAACCTCCCCACAACAAGGGCAATATAGTCATGCTCTCTAGGAAATATTATCAAACAGAGCTGATGCGTCAATTAAGGGATATTAATACATATGAGAAATTTCTACAGTCCCATTAACGAATACACAGGAGAATATGCTGATATGTTAAAAGAAGCATTCACAAAAGGGACAATAAATCGTTCCCTATTTGAATTTCCTGAAGTAGAGTTTCCCTGCATCCCGACCTTCTATATACTCCCTAAAATCCATAAAAACTCAACCAAACCTCCTGGTCAACCAATAGTCTCTGGAATTGGAAGCCTAACAGAGCATGCATGTGTTTTCATTGACTCAGTGCTCCAAACTCATGGGGGGACTCATATATACGGGACTCCACAGACATCCTTAACTGGTTGAATATGGTACAATGACTGGAAGGATCATTCTTAATAACTTGTGATGTGGAGTCCCTGTATACAAACATTACACATGAAATTGAAATGTTTGTAGTGAAATAATTTTTAGTTGCAGAGTCAATAGATGTCAGTCTCCTCGCCTTTCCTGCCCTTTAAAGCATCGTGAGCTCGCTATGCCACGGACTGCATGCAGCAGCAGACATGCTCGGCTGGATGTTTCTAACAGAGCAGGCTGTTCATCTATCGCATGCGCCACAGTGACACCTGGTGTTCAGCCTATTGAAAGTACACAAAGCCTAGAGTGTAAGCTCTTGGGCTTGATTTCACTTCCGGGTTTCCTGAGTCTGAATGGACAGGAAGTGACTTCACCAGACTCTGACACATCCCTCCCTGTACTGATTGATAGCCCTATTTAAGAGGACAGCTGGCCTACAGCCAATGCTGTGTCATCAGCTTACTTCCTGGACTTTGTTTTCCCTGACTCCTGAATTCCTGAATTGAATACCTGGATTTATACACGGACGTATAACTCGGTTTTGACGCGGATTGCTCAGTGGACTTCGCTTGTTTTCTGCCAGCCTCTGACCTCGGATTCATCCTTGGACTCTGCCCAGACTTTTACTTTGCTCTTTGAGATTATTTTGCTTCACTTTGCCCCATACCTGGAGCTCAGATCAGCTCTCCCTATGGTTGTAGCCTGGAGGCTTGACAATAGAAAAGAGGGCGCTGCATAGTTTTTTACTTGAATTACTATTTCATACTCACAATATTTTGTCTTTGACTCAGGCTATTATAGACGAACAAAAGAAGTTGCGATGGGAGCCTGATGTGTCCCGTCGATTGCTAATTTGTTTCTGGGCTGGTGGGAGAGAGTGGTTGTATAGGGTGAAACTATGAAACAGTACTATCAACATGTCCCTGGATGGTATCGTTTTATAGACAACATCATGATACTATGGCAAGGACCCCTACAAAAATGTTTTTATAGATTTTAGTTCAATATATTTCTAACCCATACAATTGGCTTGATTCAGAGCCTCCTCCGATCTGACCTTATTTTGTTCCGTTTTACATAAGTCCCATTTTGATTCCGTTTGTCCCGGGGTTCTCACGTGATTCAGAGCCGCCGTCGGGAGACTTCCGTTAATGATGCGTTTCTGTGTCTTCAATCGGGAAGTGTTTTTTCCCCTCTCGGGTGCTTTCCGTGTCGTCGTGGGTTCCGTGCCCGTTCACACTGACGTTCCGTTTTTGGGTCCTTTTTACTGCGTTTTCCAACGTAGCTTCTTCCCATCTGTTTCCGTTTCCAGCCTGATTCTCAATGTTTTTCAAAGTATACTTACATTTCCACGGATTTCCTGTTGATAATCTGGGTCCACGCAAGCGCACATCCCTAGTCCTCCCTCAAGCTTTCCGTATCCAACAGTCACTTTTAGCTCCTACACTGGTTTGGGGTGGGGATTAACTGGGCTTCCCCTAGTTAGGTTTCCTTGAAAACCCAGGGCTCCACATCCTATGACCTCGCCCATGGAATTGATAAGATATTATATTAAAAACAAGTTCATTTTATTAGTACATATACATGTAAAAACACAATGGTTGATAACCACATCACAACTACTTGTATACAAGATAATGCCTGTTTTTTCAACTGGATAGCCAGGCAACCAGTATAACAATTTTACAAGATATAAATATATAAAAAATGTTGCTTGCGTGTCTCAAAAGGGGGCAAACTAGTTTCGCCTGTCTGTAGGCTTCGTCAGTGCCCTTAACATCAATCCTATAAAGACATGTATATATATCATAGTATCAAAGTAACCATTCAAAGACTGTTTCAAAAAACATGCTTCATTTGATATCTCATTATACATTAGTATGCATGGATTCATACCTCTATTGATTGAGATGGTAGATGCAACTGGGGCCAGCTCATGTTTACTGTGGTGTAGCCAGTTCAATTGTATTAGGGCTGTTATAAAGCCCAGGTGTGTGGATCATAGTAAAGCCCATAGTGCATTCCAAAAGCCCATAAGGGTTGATAACACCTGCATTGATAGGAACAGATTGCCTCATGAGTGTCTCTATCAGTTATATAGCCGGTAAATTCGGTCAGGATAAAGTGTTTGTAAAGGTGATGAAAGTAAAATAGCAGATGCCCTTACCTTGTATACTCAATGAGGCGTGGGGAGAGGCACACCCAGTGCCTGTTACCTCCTGTCCTAGAAGCAGCAGCGCCGTGTAGTGCGTGCTGATACACTGGCCGCAGTTAAATAATGGCCAGTGTGTGATGTCAAACACACTCAGCTGAGTGTTAGCTCCGTCCCTCCCCCCCCTCCCCTCCCGGGGTCTGCTGGGGGTTGCTAGGGGGGACGGGAGCCCAACACAAACCCAGCGCCGCACCTCCCCCGATGGGCGGGGCTCATACCAGCCTCCGTCAGCCAGTAAGGTGACCGGCGCTAGAGCTCCCACACGGCGCCGTCACGTGTCTCCTGCGAGGCGCCATTTTGGTGAAGACAAGTGCAGGGATTTAGACTTAATTCATAAGAGCAAGGTAAAATAGCGATCTCAGTCGCACAGATATATTAATTAATGACCTCTAGCAAAGTATAAGCCTAGCTGGCAGTATTTGTAAGTGGCCTTAGACTGCGGGATATGCCATGATACTTATGATGTCTTGCTGATAGTTCTAAAGTGCCTTCAGGCAGTTGTCCACATTGTAGGGGGAATTTGTGCCCCCCAGAACACAGTATATCTACATATGGCGTTTAAAAAGTGTAACTGGCCGTTGTTGTACGTATGGATGGCCTCCCTTATTGCCATATACATATATGCCTGCTAAACTCCATTACTGACGCTATGTCATATGGACAAAAATGCCGCCTCACCATACGCCTAGGACACGTGAGTGTTATTAAATCCCCAAAGGCCAATCCGCACTGGGCATTAAAGCTGTATAAATGAAAACATTGTTGATTTGGTTTAAGCCACATAATCGCTACTGCTGCAAACTTGTGCCCATGGGCTGGCATCCAGTGCATCTACCATATACAGCATATGGGATAAAAAAAAAAAAAAAAAAACACCCAACAAAAAAAATTGTTTTTTTCTTTTTTTTTTTTTCTTTCTTCCCTTCTCTCCCTTCCTCCTTCCCTTCTTCCCTTCCTTCTCTTCTCCCTTTCCCTCTTCCCCTCTCTTCTCCTTCTTTCCCTTTCTCTCCACTACATTCCACATTGATTTGTTGCAGTCAAAATTAAAGCCCTATCATTACAAATGTCTGTCAGAGGTAAGGGGCATAACTGATGGATTCATTGAGTCCCGGGTACTGATGGGCCTTGAAATGGTGGATCCACTGTGTCTCCCGTTTAAGGGTGGCTCTCTCAAGGTCCCCACCCCGTGGGTTTGGATGTAATCTATCTAGGCCCACAATAAACATATCTTTTGGGTTCATCTCATGACATTCCCGGAAATGTCTGCCCACTGGGGTCTTGCTATTTCCCGTTTTGATGTCATAAGAGTGTTCGTATATGCGTTTGCGGAGCTCCCGATTGGTTTTGCCGATATAAAACCTGTTGCACTTGCAGATTAAGGCATAAATGATGTTAGCACTTTTACAGTTGATAAAATGCTTAAGTCTGTGAATTGGCCGGTCACCTATGGTTATCGCTTTAGTTTCTTTGACATATTTACACATGTTGCATGAGTGACATTTATACATTCCTGTTGTCTTACAACAGGTAAGTCGTTTAGTTTGTGTGTAGTGGCTATGAACTAACCGATCTTTGATGTTATGTGCCCTCCGAAACACAAATTTAGGTTTGTTTGGGAGTATCTTGTTAAGGTCTGCATCATTTTGTAACACATGCCAATGTCGCTGTATAATGTTTTTTATCATATGGTGGTGGGTAGAAAAAGTCAGAATCATGGATAGGGGGGGATCATCTTTCCTGATTTTCGGCTTGTACAGTAATTCATCCCGTGATCTTTTTTTGGCCCGTTTATAGGCCTGTTTTAAAACTGGTACGCTATACCCCCTATTTCTCAATCTGTTGAAAATCCCATCAGCAGTTTCCTTAAAATCTCCTTCTGAGGTGCAATTGCGGCGGGCTCTCACATATTCACCGTATGGGATACTCTTGAGAAGATGTTTTGGGTGGGCACTAGAGGCCCTTAGCATCGTGTTAGCGGCTGTCGGTTTACGATAAAATTTCGTAGTGACCACTCCTTCACGGCTTAGCCTCACTGATAGGTCCAGGAAGTTAATTGCTTCCTGGCTAAACTCTACAGTGAATTTCAAGTTCATGTCGTTCTTATTCAGTTTTTCAATTTTAAACAATACAGAGTGGTATGCCAGGGCCCCCATGTCCAGGCTCGCACAGGACTCCGGGGCCTACCACACTCTAATCCACCAGGCGGTGGAGGGGGGGGTGATCGACGTGGCGACTGGCTCTTTCCTTGAGGTCCCATTTCCGGTCACACCCACGTTTTACGCCCTGCCGAAGGTGCATAAGTCCACCACAGCACCTCCAGGCAGACCGATAGTGTCCGGCATGGGGTCCCTCACTGATCGGGCCAGTCGCTACGTCGACTATCATCTCCAGCCACTGGTCCACCAATTACCTTCGTATCTTAAAGATACGGGACACCTCCTTCGGGTCCTGGATGGTATGAGTGTGGCCCCGGGGTCGTTTCTGGTGGGCCTGGACGTGGAGGCCCTATATTCAAGCATACCACACTAACTGGGCCTCATGAATGTCCGCCGTTTCCTGAACGAATTACCCATTGAGACTCACGAACACAATCGGTTCTTGCTGCAATTATTACAATTCGTCCTCACCCACAACCTCTTTCTCTTTAATAACACCTTATACCACCAGATACAGGGGACGGCGATGGGGACCACCTGCGCCCCATCGTACGCTAACCTGTATCTGGGGGGCTGGGAGAGGGGGTTGTGGGCTGAGGACGAATTAGCGATGTACCTGTGCCACGTGGCCACGTGGCACAGGTACATCGATGATATCCTATTCATTTGGACAGGCACACAGAGAGACTTGCAGGCATTTGTGGGGGAACTGAATAAGAACGACATGAACTTGAAATTCACTGTAGAGTTTAGCCAGGAAGCAATTAACTTCCTGGACCTATCAGTGAGGCTAAGCCGTGAAGGAGTGGTCACTACGAAATTTTATCGTAAACCGACAGCCGCTAACACGATGCTAAGGGCCTCTAGTGCCCACCCAAAACATCTTCTCAAGAGTATCCCATACGGTGAATATGTGAGAGCCCGCCGCAATTGCACCTCAGAAGGAGATTTTAAGGAAACTGCTGATGGGATTTTCAACAGATTGAGAAATAGGGGGTATAGCGTACCAGTTTTAAAACAGGCCTATAAACGGGCCAAAAAAAGATCACGGGATGAATTACTGTACAAGCCGAAAATCAGGAAAGATGATCCCCCCCTATCCATGATTCTGACTTTTTCTACCCACCACCATATGATAAAAAACATTATACAGCGACATTGGCATGTGTTACAAAATGATGCAGACCTTAACAAGATACTCCCAAACAAACCTAAATTTGTGTTTCGGAGGGCACATAACATCAAAGATTGGTTAGTTCATAGCCACTACACACAAACTAAACGACTTACCTGTTGTAAGACAACAGGAATGTATAAATGTCACTCATGCAACATGTGTAAATATGTCAAAGAAACTAAAGCGATAACCATAGGTGACCGGCCAATTCACAGACTTAAGCATTTTATCAACTGTAAAAGTGCTAACATCATTTATGCCTTAATCTGCAAGTGCAACAGGTTTTATATCGGCAAAACCAATCGGGAGCTCCGCAAACGCATATACGAACACTCTTATGACATCAAAACGGGAAATAGCAAGACCCCAGTGGGCAGACATTTCCGGGAATGTCATGAGATGAACCCAAAAGATATGTTTATTGTGGGCCTAGATAGATTACATCCAAACCCACGGGGTGGGGACCTTGAGAGAGCCACCCTTAAACGGGAGACACAGTGGATCCACCATTTCAAGGCCCATCAGTACCCGGGACTCAATGAATCCATCAGTTATGCCCCTTACCTCTGACAGACATTTGTAATGATAGGGCTTTAATTTTGACTGCAACAAATCAATGTGGAATGTAGTGGAGAGAAAGGGAAAGAAGGAGAAGAGAGGGGAAGAGGGAAAGGGAGAAGAGAAGGAAGGGAAGAAGGGAAGGAGGAAGGGAGAGAAGGGAAGAAAGAAAAAAAAAAAAAAAAAAACAATTTTTTTTGTTGGGTGTTTTTTTTTTTTCTTTTTTTTTCTTTTTGAATTTTTTTATTTTTTTGTTTTTTTTTTTTTATCCCATATGCTGTATATGGTAGATGCACTGGATGCCAGCCCATGGGCACAAGTTTGCAGCAGTAGCGATTATGTGGCTTGAACCAAATCAACAATGTTTTCATTTATACAGCTTTAATGCCCAGTGCGGATTGGCCTTTGGGGATTTAATAACACTCACGTGTCCTAGGCGTATGGTGAGGCGGCATTTTTGTCCATATGACATAGCGTCAGTAATGGAGTTTAGCAGGCATATATGTATATGGCTATAAGGGAGGCCATCCATACGTACAACAACGGCCAGTTACACTTTTTAAACGCCATATGTAGATATACTGTGTTCTGGGGGGCACAAATTCCCCCTACAATGTGGACAACTGCCTGAAGGCACTTTAGAACTATCAGCAAGACATCATAAGTATCATGGCATATCCCGCAGTCTAAGGCCACTTACAAATACTGCCAGCTAGGCTTATACTTTGCTAGAGGTCATTAATTAATATATCTGTGCGACTGAGATCGCTATTTTACCTTGCTCTTATGAATTAAGTCTAAATCCCTGCACTTGTCTTCACCAAAATGGCGCCTCGCAGGAGACACGTGACGGCGCCGTGTGGGAGCTCTAGCGCCGGTCACCTTACTGGCTGACGGAGGCTGGTATGAGCCCTGCCCGTCGGGGGAGGTGCGGCGCTGGGTTTGTGTTGGGCTCCCGTCCCCCCTATCAACCCCCAGCAGACCCCGGGAGGGGAGGGGGGGGAGGGACGGAGCTAACACTCAGCTGAGTGTGTTTGACATCACACACTGGCCATTATTTAACTGCGGCCAGTGTATCAGCACGCACTACACAGCGCTGCTGCTTCTAGGACAGGAGGTAACAGGCACTGGGTGTGCCTCTCCCCACGCCTCATTGAGTATACAAGGTAAGGGCATCTGCTATTTTACTTTCACCACCTTTACAAACACTTTATCCTGACCGAATTTACCGGCTATATAACTGATAGAGACACTCATGAGGCAATCTGTTCCTATCAATGCAGGTGTTATCAACCCTTATGGGCTTTTGGAATGCACTATGGGCTTTACTATGATCCACACACCTGGGCTTTATAACAGCCCTAATACAATTGAACTGGCTACACCACAGTAAACATGAGCTGGCCCCAGTTGCATCTACCATCTCAATCAATAGAGGTATGAATCCATGCATACTAATGTATAATGAGATATCAAATGAAGCATGTTTTTTGAAAAAGTCTTTGAATGGTTACTTTGATACTATGATATATATACATGTCTTTATAGGATTGATGTTAAGGGCACTGACGAAGCCTACAGACAGGCGAAACTAGTTTGCCCCCTTTTGAGACACGCAAGCAACATTTTTTACATTTGTGTTGGAATATCTTGTAAAATTGTTATACTGGTTGCCTGGCTATCCAGTTGAAAAAACAGGCATTATCTTGTATACAAGTAGTTGTGATGTGGTTATCAACCATTGTGTTTTTATATGTATATGTACTAATAAAATGAACTTGTTTTTAATATAATATCTTATCAATTCCATGGGCGAGGTCATAGGATGTGGAGCCCTGGGTTTTCAAGGAAACCTAACTAGGGGAAGCCCAGTTAATCCCCACCCCAAACCAGTGTATTAGCTTTAGTATTGGGGCCCGCTCCCCGCACCAGCCTCCAATTGCTGCAAGTGTGCTTCTGATGTGCAGGGAACTCCCTTTCATCAGTAGCCCACTGACCTAACCTTCCTTTTTTTTTTTTTTCTTCTTTCTTTTGTCCCCAGGATTTCTCACAATTTGGGAGGGTCGTCTCCATTAGTGGGTTGCTAGTCACCCACATCACGTTTTTGTCACTTTTAGCTCCACCAAAACTTCTCTTCAAATTATATTCTTCTTCTTCTTCCCTGTCTTTAATGCTTACCTTAATGTCTTCTCCTTCTTCTTCTTCTTCCCTGTCTTTAATGCTTACCTTAATGTCTTCTCCTTCTTCTTCTTCTTCTTCCCTGTCTTTAATGCTTACCTTAATGTCTTCTTCTTCTTCTTCCCTGTCTTTAATGCTTACCTTAATGTCTTCTCCTTCTTCTTGTTCTTCTCTGTCTTTAATGCTTACCTTAATGTCTTCTCCTTCTTCTTCTTCCCTGTCTTTAATGCTTACCTTAATGTCTTCTCCTTCTTCTTGTTCTTCTCTGTCTTTAATGCTTACCTTAATGTCTTCTCCTTCTTCTTCTTCCCTGTCTTTAATGCTTACCTTAATGTCTTCTCCTTCTTCTTCTTCTTCTTCTTCCCTGTCTTTAATGCTTACCTTAATGTCTTCTCCTTCTTCTTCCCTGTCTTTAATGCTTACCTTAATGTCTTCTCCTTCTTCTTCTTCTTCTTCCCTGTCTTTAATGCTTACCTTAATGTCTTCTCCTTCTTCTTCCCTGTCTTTAATGCTTACCTTAATGTCTTCTCCTTCTTCTTCTTCTTCCTAATCCTTGTCCCATATACTTACCTTTTGGGACATGTAACTGTATGGTCATGTTGTTCTAACGTACAGTGCCATGAAAGAGAAGACACCACTCCAGTGTGTATGAAACTGTTTATTTTTTTTTTTAAGAAATTTTAAACATAAACCAAAAATAAAAACTTGGCACATTTGTGGCTGTCACCCAGGAGGCTCTTCTTAATCTTGTTGCCCCAGTGAATATGCGATCTCCTGGATGTCGCCCACCAGCCTTCTCAAATGGGCCGTTGTCTTGCAGCTGTGAAGGTAAAACATCATGAGGTTAGCCTTGTAAGTCTTTATTGCTTAGCTAGGTGTTTGAGTTGGGGCCATTTTTAGGTTTAAGGTGGGCCTAAGTTCGTGAATTAATGTGTCTTGGCCCATGTTTTTGGGGTTTTGGCCAGGAGTTTTAACTACATGTATGATTTCAAAAAACAACTTACAAGGCTGGCGGCCAACAGGGCGTCTGGGGCGCAACCTCCTCCCTGGGTCCAGCCACTCGTCCGCCTGTGAAGCTGTTTTGATCAAAAACACAAGGTTATTATTTACACTTTGGCCCTCCTGAATGGCAGATTAGTTTAGGCTTGTATGCATCAAATCACTCACCTTCCCCAGGCACCTCTGGAGCTTGGCCTTGGCCCTCCACGATTCTGGTTGATGGTCCTGCGACGTCATCATCTAAAAATAAAAATTGTGCACATTAGTATATGTCTGTAGTGCATGTATCTGGACATGGGTAGGTTTGAGAGTCTTAATGGAGTCAGGTGGGAGTTGTGGCTGGTCGGATTCCCTGCCGTACGACTGTGCCCCCCCCTGTACTGTCAGGTCCAGTGGCTGGTCGGAGTCACTGGCAGAGGAGGGGGTGGGCGTTGGCGTGGCACCATCTATACTTTCCCCAGTACCTCCCAACACTGGGCTGCATCTTCTTGTCTGGGTGGGGTGGAACCTATAACTCCATTCCTGCACTGCGATATAAACACAATCAGAAACACAGGCCCAGCCATGGTCAGTGTGATTAGTGCATGTCATGTACCAAGACTTACCTGGGAAGTGCTGGACAAAGAACCGCCTCACCCGGGGCCTATGCCTCCTTTTCAAATCGGACCAGTGCTGGGCGATCTGGGTAAAAGTGTAGGTGGTGCCAGTCTTCCGGGCTATGGCTTCCACCACCGCCAGTGCCCACGTCCTCTTCTCAAAGTCGCACGGCAGGTAGTCATAACGGTTGTGCAGCATCATCTGTCCAAAAAAGCACAATGGCAGAGCATTAGTGACACTACAAGATTACACACTCTCATCCACTATCTGAATCAAGTTTCTGAGCCTCATTGCTACTCACATGGGCCTACTTAGCCTATCTGCCTCTAGGCTAGTGTGCTGCTGCGCACATGGCTCAAACTAACCTGTTCTAGTTGGTGCGGTTTGCAAGCCAGTTTGTCCTCACTAATCTGGCCCTGCCATGGCTAATCTTGGTTGAGCGGCTTGTGCGCGCAAATAATCGCACGCTCGCCTACTCACCTCCATAATTATTTTGTCCTGCTCCTCGGTGTAGGTCGCGGGCGACATGTTTGGCTTTCTTCCTGATCAGGTTATGATGTGCCCCCACGGAGGCATGCGCGCGCGCACACTATTTAAAGGTCAATGCATTCAGCTCTGTGTTGGTTACCATATCACTATGCCCAGGCCAAAAGGGAGCCGTCAGACCCCAAAAAGCCCCGAGCAACATGCTCGCCGCACAGAGAGCCATCAGGAACACCCACACACGACCAGGCACAGGAGCCGGACCGGACATGGGTCTAGTCAAAGGGGGGATAAGCCAGCCACACAGGCTGCTCGGTCCAAACGCAGCAGCAAGGAGCCCTTGGCCCAGTCACCCCCACCTGCTAAATCATCCTGGGCTCACAAGGGCCACAAATCTCGAGCCACCCTGCAGCCTCCACCTCCTCCCCCCAGAAAGCATGTGGGTAGCTCCAGCCACACCACCAAGGGGAAGCGTAGGGCCCAAACCACTAGCCCACCCAGGCCAACCACCCCTCATCCTTGCCACTATGTCTCCCCAACTACCACCAGCCCAGAGTCAATTGGGAGCTCCACAGGTGACAGCTCAACAGGCACCCTGCCATTATCACCTAGCACCCCTCACAGTCCATCACAGTCACCCATCAGCCCAAGAAAACAAAACTACTCCCCAGACAGCCAGCCATCAATGTCGTCGTCGGCAGCTGTGACATGGCTCACTTACAGCCCGTTTCTGTGATGTTCAAAGCATGGCTGTAGCCACTGGTGTTTGTGAGCACTATGATGCCCTATTTGGGCGTCATTCAAAGTCAACCCCAAAGCATGCCAAGCAGGAGATTTGGGAGAACATCTGCCGGCAAGTGAATAGTGTTGGGTCTGTGAGGAGGGATGTGGAGCAAATTAAACGTAAATTTGGGGACCTTAAATATTATGGGAAAAAAAATGGACATGCGCCGCCAGCAGAGGTAACGCCGATTTAGAGTGTAAATGGAAATAGAGTGTAAATGATTGGACAGGCTGCTTTGTAGCATGATGTAACACTTATTATGTGTGCTTTACTCTTCCCCAGCCTGCTAGACTTTAGGAAGACAAACTTCAAGGAAATGGTGGAGTATGTAGAAAGAAAATTAGGTGAGTGGAACCGAGTAGCAGAAGTGAGTGCCCAGTGATCACTATTAAAAATGGCCATCTTAAAGGCAACTAAGCAATATGTGAAACAAACTAGCAAGAATAAAAGGAAGAAGAAACCATTATGGTTTACTAGGGAAGTCAGCACTATCATAAAAGAAAAGAAGTCTGCCTATAAGAAGTAAAAAGTAAGTGGAAGTGTAGCTGACAGAGAGGCGTATAAAATTAAACAGAGGGAAGCAAAACTGATTATAAGGACTGCTAAAGGGCAAAAGGAGGAAGAAATGGCCAAATCTATGAAAGAGGGGAGATAAAACCCTTTTCCGATATATTGGTGACAGAAAGAAGAAAAACAATGCAGTCTGAAAAATTAGAAATAGGGAAAATAATTATATTGACGGAGATATGGCCGTGGCTGACCATCTGAATAGCTACTTTTGTTCGGTATTTTCAGATAGTAGCAGGCATGGCCATAGCACCGCATCCAGCTGGGCGGGTACAGCTCCAGAGTTTCTGGAGGCCGATATCCTAGCTGAGCTGGCACATCTAAAGGTAAGTAAAGCAATGGGTCCAGATGGAATCCACCCCAGAGTCCTAAGGGAACTTAGGTTTGTGATTGCAGCCCCTCTGACTGATTTACTTAACCATTCCCTTTCAACTGGTGAGGTTCCAGATGATTGGAGAATGGCCAATGTCGTACCAATCCATAAAAAGGGGAGTAGAGAAGAAGCCAGTAATTACAGGCCAGTTAGTTTAACATCTATAGTGGTCAAATTAATGGAAACACTCTTAAAAAAAACAGATAATTTCCCATCTAAAAATGTATGACCTATTGGACCCAAAACAGCACGGCTTTACTGAGGGCAGATCATGTCAGACCAATCTTATTGATTTCTTTGACAATGTCACCAAAGTGTTTGATGAAGGTGGTGCTGTGGATATCACCTATCTGGATTTTAGCAAAGCCTTTGACACTGTACCACATAAGGAGCTCATAGATAAGTTATTGAAGGTAGGACTCAATCCCTGGATAGTTCAGTGGATTTCCAGTTGGCTGAGGGATCGGTATCAGAACGTTGTTGTAAATGGTGTGCAATCTGAACAAAGGCGAGTTACAAGTGGTGTGCCGCAAGGCTCTGTCCTGGGCCCCATTCTTTTTAATATATTTGTAATTGACATAGGAGAAGGCTTGGTAGGAAAAGTTTGTATGTTTGCTGATGATACAAAGGTTAGTAATAGGGTGGAAATTCCTGGAGGTGTCTACAACATGGAAAATGATTTAGCTTTACTGGATAGATTGTCAAAACTGTGGAAACTAGAGTTTAATGTCTCTAAATGTAAAATCATGCACTTGGGTAGAAGGAATCCCTGCTCTGAGTACCGTATGGGCAGCACTGTGTTAGCCAGGACCTCGGAGGAGAGAGATTTAGGAGTACTGATTACTGATAGCTGCAAGATGAGTGGACAGTGTAGCCAGGCAGTGGGAAAAGCAAGCAGGATGCTCGGCTGCATAGCTCGAGGCATCATCAGTAGGAAGAGGGAGGTTGTGATGCCGCTGTATAGAGCCCTGGTAAGGCCACAGCTAGAATACTGTGTGCAGTTCTGGAGACCTTACCTGCAAAAAGACATTATTCAAATAGAACGTGTCCAAAGGCGGGCAACGAAAATGGTGGAAGGATTTAAACTTAAAACTTATCAGGAGAGACTTAAGGAACTTAATTTGTACAGTCTGGAGGAAAGAAGGGAGAGGGGGGACATGATTGAGACCTTTAAATATGTGAAAGGATTGAATAAGGTTCAGGAGGGAAGTGTTTTTAAGAAGAAACTTAATGATAGAACAAGGGGGCACAACCTGAAGCTAGTCGGGGGGGAAGATCAGGAGCAATGTTAGAAAATATTATTTTACAGAAAGAGTAGTAGATGCTTGGAACAAACTTCCAGCAGAGGTAGTTGAAAAATCAACAGTCACTGATTTTAAACATGCCTGGGATAAGCACACATCTATCCTAAAATAAAGAGTACATACAGTATACACATAAGGGCAGACTAGATGGACCTTATGGTCTCCTTCTGCCGTCAACCTTCTATGTTTCTGTGTTTCAGACAGGGGGTGGTATCCCTACTAAAATCCTCCTTACCCCAGCGGAGGAGCATGACCTTTATTCACCCGGCAACCCTTCAGGGCCTGCAAGGGGCACAAGACACAGACAGGAATGTCAGGTCCGGAGGTGAGTATAGTTTGACATTGTGACAAATGTGGACCAAAACATTTGTAGACTCCTTACAACACACAGGTATTGGAGGCACTAAACAAAGTTCATTATCTCTTTCCAGAACCAACAGATGCCAGGCAACAAGGCCAAGCTACCCCTACATTGTCCCGGAGGAGCTCGCCAGAACAGCCTTGTGTCAACACCAACCAACCTGAGTGGACGGATGAGGTAAGTCATTGGACCACTGTGTAGCCGAATGAAATGCCACTTGCCTACATTAACTTTACAATAGTGGCCTCACTACCTGCTACCTTTCTTGTCAGACCCTAACGAGTCCACCCATTATTGAAGTTATTCGGGATTTGGAGGAGGAGGACACAAGTCTGCTGCGGCCAAGGCCACGAGACCCTGTGGGCCAACATCCAACACACCAGCCCCAGCAAGTGCAGCCCCTGCTGTCCCCTACACATACCTCAGGGGCCCAAACCTATGCTGGCATGGACAGTGGGCGCTCAACAGACTCTGCGGCCAGGCAGCCACCTGCAGCCCCTCCATCAGTACCAGACGCACCCACCCGTGCCATTGGCGGCACCCAGCAACGATGCCATATCAGCCAGAGGAGGCATCTGCAGCTAATGGAGGAAGCATGGCACCACGAGAATGTGGAGTTTGCGGCAAACACACAGAGGTATAATGAGACAGTGTGTTCCAAAGTAACCTCGATGTCACAACAACTAGAGGTTTTGAATCAAAATGTGTCCTGCCTGCTTGACAAAACCAGAGAACAAAGCAGGCAGATGGCGGCAATGGTCCAGCAATGGCAGTTAATCAATCAGAGCCTTGCTCATATTGCCGCTAACATGCAGCACCCCCATCCATCTACTTCCTCCTCATACTCTACCTACCACTGAAGGCATGTGTTTAGGTAGGGATTCTGGGGAGCAAGACACACCACTACCCTAACCCAAAACACATGCTCTTCCACCAACCCACATTAACAGGCAAAAAAATGTTTGTCAAATTAAATTTAATTGTTTGAATCACAAAATAAAAAAGGCACACATTGGCCAAAATCAATGAAACTTGAAATGAAAAAACATTGTCCACAAGCTGGGACCGGATCGCCTGTGCCGACCCACTTTGGGGGCCAGAATAGGGAGGTGTGTAAACTTCAGAAATGGCTACAGCGTCCTCAGGCAGGTCAGTGTATCTGGGAACCCGGCTACAGATGGCGAGGTTGTTCAGGACCCCACACGCCACAATTATTTTGATAACCTTGGCCGGGTAATACTGAAGGGCCTCCCCAGTCTGGTCCAGACAACGGAAGCGCGTCTTCCACAAGCCAAAGGCACGTTCCACCACTGAGCGAGTTCTCCTATGTGCTGTGTTATACCGGTCCTGGGCCTGCGAGGATGGGTGGAGGATGGGGGTGAGTAACCAGGGGAGCAAGGGATAGCCAGAATCACCTTAAAAAAAAAACACAGACAAAACAAATTAAGGACACAGCATAATCCAAACATACCCTGACAAATGGGCCCCTTTGCCACATATGTAGTGGCAGTTCCCATAACTAGTCTAGACATACAAACCTACCTAACACCAAAGCTATAAAGTGTATCTAAACAAGTACCATCCTGCTACTAACGAAGAGCCACAAGTACGTTACATGCTACTTACAACTGCATGTTAGGTTAATTAAAACAGGCAAGAACAGGGAGCAACAGACAGAGGGTTAAGGGGAAGTGGCTCATTAATGTGCTGCTTAGCATTCCAGCATTGTTGAACAGGGCCATGGGTCATCTGTGCAGTGTCAGTGCTAAGCACAGTTCTGATGAGGCAACATGCACATCCCCCCAGCACACTCCTCTACAATGACTCTGGGATGCAACATAGCTAAGATGGCGTGGACAGAAAGGTATAGTGGAGAATCACAAGCAAGCCCATAGGAGGAAATACTGGTAAGTAATTGAGTGGAAACTTCTACTGTTTCATTGGAGTGTCTAACAGATTAGTGGGGTACAGGCACAGACCAATCAGAACATTCATGCTGGACGGCCACACCAATTTGTTAGCACTTACCCAGTAGCCATCCGCCAGACATATCTCCAGATTGAAAGTGAACAAAGAGGCTGGAGTTCCTCAAAATGTGCGAGTCGTGTGTGGACCCAGGGAAGGCAGCAAATATACTCAAAAATTGCAGGTCTGGCCCGGACACTGCCTGCACATTGATCGAGTGTCCCATCTTCCTGTTCCTGCAATAGCACAATATAACAGGAATTAGTGGCCCAAAAAGGGCCAACACAATAAAAAAGATGCATTCACATAAGCAACATTTAAAACCACTGGATATTTGGCATACACAGGATGTAGGTCTGCTTTCAGCCATTGAAACTTACTCCACATTGGCCAAATGTAAATGTATGTGCTACATGGCAGACACATGCTGACCTAAACCACATACCTGAACAGATATTCCTGTGCAGCTGGCGGCACCAACGCAACGTGGCACCCATGACGTTGGGCATGTCGGCTATATTATATAAGCCCAGCTTAACCGCATTCCAGGCTACCACTGTGTCAGGGATAAAGATGTATTTTGGAGCCAGGGTAGCCATGCCATCCAAAAACTTGTTAAGGCTGCGGCTCAGTGTAGACTGGGACATCCCCACGGAGAAGGCACCCAGTCTCTGGAACGAGCCGTTTGCCAAAAACTGCAGGCAGCCAACCAATTTGGTCATACCTGCAATAGCATGCCCCTTCCTTCTGGTGCGGGCTAACCATGACCGCAGCTGCCTATACAAGTCCTGGAGAGAAACACGGTTAAGGCGGGTGAGCTCGAATAGCTCCACGTCATGCATGCCATCGATGTCCAGACGTGTGCGGTGCAGCCTGTTTTGTGCCAGGCTCAAGAGAACCAGGCCGCGTAGCTGTCGGCGCACAGCAGACTGCATGACTGAGAGACGGGATGCATATACGGCTGCTAACACTGGCCGTAAGTTGAGCGCCCACACCCTCGTTATATTGGGCTGATTTCAATCGGAAATCAAGGCTCGGAATCAGTTAAAAAAATGGACCAATCACGGACATACGAGCGAGCCGACATACGAAAGGCGCATGCCGGAACACCTGATCGCAAACACGCACACAAAAAGCAACGGAGCACCCTTTAATGCCCCTAACATAGGCCAAAACCAACGGCAAAATGTATGGGATAGCTGAACGAGGAGGCTCTGCATCAGGCCAAATCTCCTCCCACCAGGTGGTCTTTTAAACCTGGCTATAGACTTAGATGAAGATGAATATGTTTCCACCAAATTATACCGGAAACAAACGACTACAAATAACCTCCTACACTTTCAAATTTTCCACCCTGTTAACTTAAAGAAAGGAATCCCTGTGGGACAATTTTTTAATGCTAAAAGGAATTGTGTAAGGCCCCGTGGGACACCCGCCTTCAGAGTAAGCCCACAACCCCCAATCTCCGCTGCTAGCTTCACCTTTAGACAAGCCCCCGTTTGCCGGGACGCCTTATACGCTTCGCTGGACACGGTTGTCCCCAGGACTTGATAGAACAAAGGATGTGAGCTTAGGGGAGAGTGAAGGCAGATGAACCAAGGGCCCGATAGGGCAGCGAAGACAAGCTGGGTCATACACGGGAAGACAGTCCAATAATATCACAGCACCAAAGGAACAGGCAAACAGAAGGGTCAAGGTTAGGCCAAAGGTCAATCTGGAAGGTCACGGGTTTGCAGTACAGAGGGTGGGATGGAAGCATGGTTGGAGTACAGGCAATGGTCGGTCCAGGCGGCAAATAAGAATGGTTAAATGAAGCAAGGTCGGCAACAAGATCAAAAGGGGCGTAAAGACAATCCAAGGCACACTCAGCAAACGCTATCACGGGCACTGGTGTACTGGAGGGGTCTACCTTTTATAGGGTTGAGCACTACAGGGTGTGTGTGTGGTGATTGGTGCACGTTGATATGGGGCTGGATGACCAATAACTTTATTAGAGGGGCGTGAGCCCAGGAAGACCCCTAGCAGGGATTGGTCCTTTAAGTTAGCCTCAGGCGGCCGCACTGAGTGCAGCGCCGCCGGAGGGCATATGAAGAGCGTGCTCGCGTGCGAGAGGACGCATACAGAGGCTAAGACGCGTGGGAGAGGAGAGGCGGCGGGGGTGGCAGCCACGCACAGCACCGCTCGAACTGATGCTTGGTGCAGCCGAGGACCCTGAAGTGCCCCGGCTCGGCGCTTGGAGACGCCGCGGGACCGGGACCCAGGTGGGTTCTCCGTGACAAATTGCTCATCTGATATGGAATATAGGAAGGAGGCTAAAAGAATGGAAAAATGTTTTAAAGAACGAGGATGTCCAAAAAGAATGAAAAGAGGGCAGCAGAGGTAGCATTAACAAGTCCCAGAGAAGACCTACTTAGTATAAGGACCGAAAACCAAATGATAAGGTGAGTTATGAACTGAATACAACAGTGATTGGAACACACTCAAAGTGATATTTTGAAAACATTCACAAATTTTGAAATCAGATCCATACCTAACAAGATGGGTGAAGAAAGGCCCACTCATGACACCTCGAAGGGCACCTAATCTAAGAGATCCTTTGTGCAATAGTCATACGCCCCTAGGCCATTTCCAGGCATGCCAGAAAGTAACATTTGGATTGCCTTTTGTCTTTGTAGACTTTCCTAAAAGACCGATACGACTTCAAGCCCAACACCCACGCCAAGAGGACATTGGCATTGGAAGTGGCAGACCATCTAAGCACCCAAGGACTGATAGGTTACACCCACACACAAATTATGAGCACTGGTAGGAACCTAAAATGAAGAAGGTGGCCCAGGGGTTCGCTGGTTCTTCAGCCAGAACTCTCCAAGTAAGTGGATGCCCAAGGGAGAAGGTAAGCACTCATGCAGAGCTGTGTAAGTGAATGTCTTTTTCTGCTAGCTTGGGAGTTCTGGCTGAGAATTAAGGCCACCCGGAAGAGAGGGGTCTGATCAGTGAGGCAAGTCAGACAAGGTTTGCGTGCAAGGTGGCAATCCCAACCCCTGCTAATGTCCTCATCCTTCTCTTCAGCCTCCCCACCAACACCCCCGGAACCAGCTGAAGAGGAGGCCCAGGTTTTGGGCTTGGAGTCGCCCATAGCCCAGGAACAGTCAGGTAGGACAACAGACACAAAACACACTGGTTGGGGAAAGGAAATAACAAAATGACATGTATGCTAAGTGCTGGTGTCTTGTGCCTCTCTTTCGCTACAGACTCTTCAGACCAGGGTGAATATTCCGCAGTGGGGCCACCTGAGTCAGGAAGTACACCAGACTCAGGTGGGTGCAAACAATCTCAAGCACAGCACTACACGAGCAGAACACACATCACACATGGGCCGATTTTTAACATTTATTTGCATGTTATTACAGACCCCGAAGAAGGGATGGTGTCTAGGCAGAGGGTGGTCCCCTAAAATGGCAACTGAAAGTTTTGTGGTAATTACTGAGCATTTGGGGTGCTTTGAGCAGGGTAACTGGCACACATGTTTGAGCTGATGTTAACATGCATTTCTTTTGTCTTTTACCCAAGAAATCCACAGGTATTTTTAATAATTTTTACAATTTTTTTTTTATAAAATAAACACAAAATATTTTTATGAGTAATATGCTGTGTGGTGTCTTTTTTTTTAGAGCATCAGGCTTAAGGCTGGGTGCAGCAGGTCAACTTTGTGTGGGTGAAGGTGTGTTAATGAAGTACGACCTGCCATGGTTATATCATTCGACAAATGAATCTCATTGTTGTGAATGGGGATCATGCTCTGCTGCTTCCCATGCATCCCCAAAGGTGTGGGCATTCTGTGGGGTTTCACACAGCTGGGCATCCCATTTCAGATGCCCCAGGGGACTGGAATAAAACACAAGAAAGTCAAATTTATGGGTTTTGTTCCGCTTTAATGATGTGTGTGTCTTTTTTGGGGGACCACTAAATGTTTTACTATGGGGCCCTGTTTCTACTGCCCCCAGTGATACTGTTTACTTATGGACAGACCAAACACTGCAGGATTAGAAGACTATGTCTGCTGCAGTGCTCATGCAGTTTCTGATCTGCATTTATGTAAAATGTATTACTTACTGGGGCCGGTGGGAGAGGTGTATGCAATAAGGTAAAGGCCCCTTTACATTTTTTGAAAGGAAGCATCTCCATGTGGGACAGTGTAACAAGCTTACTCTCTGAAATTTGATGGGGGCCTGCAGCTTATTAAGTGCATCTCAACCCAAACACTTATTCTACTGGCCCCAGTGGTGGCTGTGCACTTCACCCTCCTCTTCTCAGTATGTGATGCTTCTGAGGCAAAATGGCGGCACCTGTATTCTAGACTCCTGAACAGAGTTTCAGCCCAGTGGGGGAAAGAATAAAAAGTGGCTAAAAACTTAAAATATATTACATTTAAATGTGGGGGTTGGTTTTTAAAGGTTTGGCCATTTAAATGATGCTGAAGGTCTGGTTTAAGTCGATGTATTATAACATCCCACCATAAACATCCACCATGTAAGCCATAGTAAAAAAAAAAGAAAAAAGCATAAATAGACATAGAAAGCGACACTAATACACTACAAAAGCAACGGGTCCCTTAGTCGGCCTATAACAAAAGAAACCCCTCCTCCTTGGCACAACCCATGTGCAATGTTCCCTCTAAGCTGGAGCAGCTGCTGTGCGGAGTAGCGAGGGAGCTGGGCAATGTCCCATGAAAGGTGGGCAATTGGAAACTTAAGATAAAAACACTGGTATATCTACTAATAAACCAAAATTAACGTGTTAAACAAAAAGATATGAAAGAATAGTTAATTTACATACTAGAGTTGTACTTTGAAATTGTGTACAATAAGCCACGCCCCCTGGTCAATGCCATGCCACACCCCATACCTCACCAAATTTCCCACCCATCGACACCATTTCACGCTCAACCTTCTTCAATGATATTGAGTGTGCTAGCACTGGCATTCAGTTCAAAAGAATTGCATTGGTATGCTCTATTTGGAGTGGACGCGAAAGACCACACCTCCCTCCCTATGTGGAGCACCAAAAATTACTAAATCTATACAAGAGAATATCTTCATTTTTTTTTTTTTTTTTTTTATCTTCAAAAAATATACTTTATTAATGCATAGCTAATCATAAAAAACATGTAAGACACCACAAGACAATTAAAAACAAGGCTGATCCCCCTTCATATACTCAATAATGAATTATAAATCTTAATCAAATACTCTCTATAGTATAAAGTGCATGTGCTGTGTACTCTCTTAAATGGAAACATATACTGAATATATTACTCAATAATACATTTTCATGGATATGAGTGTGTCTGTACAGACACACCCAAATCCATAAGAATTATGCCGGCATAATGAACCAAATAAATATACATACACATAAATAAAAATAAAATTATATATATATATATATATATATATATATATATATATATATATACACCCCAAAATATTGCAGTAATGAATATAAAATGAATACCACCCACTAAAGTGCTATGTTACAATCAATATATAAAAAAAATGTGATAAATAGTGTATTATTACAGAGAAAAAACAATGTATGTACAACAACCAATATTAACAATATAAGCCTTATTATCCAATGAATACCACTGTGTTAAACACCAAGTGCTAAACAATACTAATATACAACTACATCTCCCTGTCCAACACAACTGAATAGGTGGTCATGTGAAACTATAAACACAATAAAACACTGTGCCAGCAATTTAAAAAAATGATACTACCAGAATCCACACAGAGCCACAGCAACATCAGATGAAGGGGGATCGCACAAAGAGACACCCACGCGCCCGCCGCTGCCCGTGCGGCTTCAAAGGGTGAGGGTGAATAATCAATGAAAGCATGTGTTTAAATAGCTAATCTTACTTGCGCACAGGCACCCCATTCGTCCTCGCCTCCCGCCCTTCAGCACGTGTGGCGCCCCGGAAGCATTACCACATCTAGACCTGATGCTAGGAATGACGTGCCCCGTCCTCCGCTCACGTGACCCCATCACCTGATCATAACACTGTCACCTGACTATGACGGACTGTCAGATACAATAAACCGGCACCGCACCGCTAAAGTAAAGGCGTGCCGCCGTCGAAACAAACTGTCATGTAACACTGCATCCAGTGACCCATCCGATGGCCCGGCCCGCGGTCATGATGATCAGTGCTACCAAGCACAATATTCAACCGTTACGCACAGGGCAACGACGTGGGGATAAAGGGGATACAGAGGGGAAGAACGGGAAAAGGGGAGGGGGAGGGAAACAGAGGACATGGAGAATGCCAGGCGTGCATAGTAAGATAATAAACGGCAATTATTACAATACCAATAAATGTATACTATTCATAACAATAACTCCAATTATAATATATCCAATTAGAATATGGCCACAACCCATAACGGGTATCTAGGGTATAAACCTATTGTAATATAACTATTGTAATATATTTACAGTGGCAGAAGCAAACACTAATCTGCTAAAGTTCAAGGAGAAAAGGAACCCCCCCCAAAAAAGGGGGGCCCCCAAAACGACTTAAAGGAGCAGTATCGCAAATTTTTCTTGATGACTTATATTTAAATGGTACTTTGAATGTAGATAAGTGTTGGAGTAAGAATTACAAATGTAGAAAAAAATTATGTGTGTGTTGAGCAGCTGGAGACTAATAGCTCATGTTTATGTCTTGTCAGTGTCGGGCGCCGACACTCTGGCCTGTTCCACACTGAGGAGAGGGGTGCAACAATGTATCAGTTCCACGCTGAGGAGAATGTATCAAAGTCTCAGCTGTTCAGTGCTGGCAGCCGTCCAGCATCAGATAACAACATTGCAACATTGCCTGGCCAGAACTTATATATCTAAAACAGAGAGAAAAGCTCTAGAAGTCATTTAGCTGATTTTGACAGTTTTCCCTTCATGTTGGCTCTGCTGCAAAATTGTTCAGTTTACCATTTTCTCTTTTTTTTTCCATATGATCTTTCTTTCAGCTTTGTGTGTTTTGAGCAAAGCCCAACCCAGGATTTTCACTATCTGGAGTTTTGTTTTGTGCCCCTAGGGGCATCCCGACTTGGGATGCCCTGATATGTGAAATCCCCAAGTTCGCCTGTACCTTTCCCTGTCCCACAGCGCATGCGCGGGCTCTCATCCAATCAGCGCTGTTTGCACGCAGATGGGGAGCCTGAGCAGTAACCTTCCTGGCCGCCCGGCCTGTCTAAATGACTATCTGCGTGAGCGCGCCAGAAAAATGGGGGGGATCTGTGGTTATCCAGGGGTCATTTCACACAGTGGGGCATCCTGATTTAGAATGGGGTTTTGTTCCACTTTAATACTTTTAGATTTTCCTTCACAGTTATTCAAAGAAGAATTTCAGTCGTTTTCAGTCAGTTTAGTTTATTTTGTATAGATTTTACACATTTGAGTCACCTGGTCTCATAACAAAAGCAGCACCTCACACACACACAGCCGTTACAGTGTCAGCCTCTGAGGTAAAGTGTTGCTAGGAGACCAGTGGGCTAAATGAAGCAGCTCACTAAAAACAACCCAGCAGATCCCCCTCTTCAGCAAATGGACTGAGCCATTGTAATTATACAATTTAAAAGAGAGGCATATATTTTTTTCTTTTTCTATCGCCAGATTATTTATACACATGTTATAAGCTATTGTATGGCTATTTAATTATTTATCTTTTTTAATGCAAATTTCGCGATACTGCTCCTTTAATAACCGACCAAGAGATCTAATCACACATATATAGCCCATTCTGGCTACCCCCGTGAACGGGAGTAACGGTCCCCCTGGTCCTGGCCATATACTCGTTATTTTGCATTGCCATAAGGATACAGGGCTGCCTGTCAGAGATGCACCTCCTATATATGAGCCCAAAAACCAAGTAAACTCAAGCGTAGCCAATCATGCACAATATGCAAATAAGAACAAGTGCTAAAACTGTCAATTAATGACAGGTAGTATGCTTCCTTATTATTAGGGTTTATCTGGGCCCCAATTCTTGAGTACAATGCAATGTATGTCCTTCTTCTAAAATCCATATAAACTGCAGCTTTTCTTTATTCAGATGATTGGAGTGGGCGAATTCCTCCCAATCCTGGTGGGTTCAGATATCATTCTCAAATACTTTGATAGTATGCCACAGAGTCCATCATTAATCCTAAAGTCAACAAATGAATTGTGTTCCAAAGGGAACGTGTATACCTAAAAATAAACAAGAAAGAAATATAATGAAAAAATAAAAAGTGTGATACAAAATCCTTTTTGAACATAATAAAAACTAAAAAATAAAAAATGGTGTAAATATATGTGTAAAACCATAAAAAACATGAAAACGTGTAAATACATCAAAACCGTGAAGTGTGAAAAACTATATATAAATAAATGAGTGTATATGTGACAACAATTATATTTTTCATATAAGAAATATTGATATATGAAAAGGATGTGTGGGGAATGGACGTGAAATGTCCAAAAAAGGGGGGAATGGACATAAAACCAGGCCATGTCCCTGCACTACTGTGAAAAGGGTCTGTCTGACCCGTGACTCAATACCTACCAAAATGGTGCCCACGGCATCCTGGAGCAGTGACCGTGGTACCCCCAAATGTGCACAACTGTGCGAAAGTCAACTACCAGTGCACTCTAATCTTGTGTGTGAGATCACAACCGAACACAACCTGGCGCATATGCCCATGCCTGTGTCAGGTTTGTATGTCCCACACACCCAGTGGACCAAACTTACCGCACCCCACCATGTGCAACCTAGTCAAGATGTTGGTGTGAAATCAACATCATAAAAACCCAAAATTACAATGTGACCAGTGCACATTGTAACCAAATTGTAAAACTTACTGAAACCCAACAAACCCGACATCAAAATCATAACCACAACACCATCCCTCCCTATATGCCCAAAAAAGGTGAAAACAATCACAAGGACAATCAAAAAACTCTGCAATTGGGAAAGATGCTGGCCACAACGACCTCGGCCACATCATCTCCATCAATAGCCCACCTAGAACCAGAGAGTTCACCCAATACACTACTACCCCAGAAAAGGTGTAAATGACCAGTCTTCATTCAGTCCGCATAGCGATCTTGTATCCAGGTCAAAAATCCATCGCAGCTCACGCTGCAAGAGGCAACGTTTTAAATCTCCCCCTCGTGGACCCAAACGGACCATTTCTAATCCCACCACCCGGAAGGAGGAATAATCCCCCCCATGGACCTCTAAAAAGTGGCGGGCCACTGGTGAGATGATCTTACCTGCTAACACATCCCGCCCCGCCAATCTGATATTGGACAGATGTCCTTGTATGCGGGTCCTAAGTGCGTTCTGGGTCTCTCCTATATATTTCTTGGGACAGTCACATAACTATAATTAAATTGCATTGGTATGCACGGCATACGGTACTGATTAGATGAGGGCCCACACGTGCGCAGTAGGAACAGCTGAAAGGTTGTGTGGGAAATCTGGGGGGTCTCACACAGCGGGGCATCCCAAATAAAGATGTCCCGGGGACAATACTGGAGATATCACTCCTGCTGCCTTAACATATTACTTATAAATGAGAACTTGCAGAGAAAAAAAACACAGAATAAACCTGACCCAAATAAGTTACAGAATATGCTGTATCCAGAGATAATAAAATGGACCACTTTGAACAATTCACTAACCAAACTACCTTCTTTTTACCTTTTGTTGAGTCAAGAGTAAAAACCTTCGAAGTCTGGCTGTTCGGCATTTTTAAGATCCTGGTGCAAAAACAGAGCCCACAATTATTAGGCATAGTACAAGCAGATCTACCCAGACCCCACAATTACTTATAAGAACCCCAAACAAGACTGGCTGGCAGCAGCCAATCAGTGCTATTCAGCTATTCAGCTTCTCACATTGATTAGCCATTGGGGATTCCTCTGCTTTAACCCCCACCCATACAGCTAACCTCCCACCTACACACAACACACTATTACCCCTATTACCCCCCCAAATACTTTACTATCTACACATAACACTATTAACCCTGCACATTGTTAAAGGAAATCAAAACCAGTTTTGGACATCCCTAAAGTCTAAAGGGCTCCAGGCACAGCCAATTCCTCTTCCAATTTGGGATGCCCCACTGTGTGAAACCCCCTGAGATCGCCATAAAACTTACCTTCCCATCAATTCCACAGTGCACACGCAGCTAGAGATGTTATCTCTCTGGCTAAATGGACAATGGGGACGTGCATAGTGGGAGGCAGCAAGCACTGCATTCATTCAGAATAGATTGTCAGGTGACGCAGTCTACTTGCTGAAAGCCTGCACATGCACCATGGGAGCAAGATAAGGTTTTCAGTGTTCACTGGGGTTTCTCACACATAGGGGCATCCCCAATTAGGTTTACTAGTTTTAAAGCCACATAAAATGTTTACCCCCTGCCCCCTCCCAACCCGAGTACCTCAGGTAATTCAGCCAGCTTGGAGGTGGCCCGGCTTAAAAAAATAAATAAATAAATTGCTGGTTTGCTGATCTTATGAATGCTGGCTGACCTGACCCAGTCTGCTGGCTGCATCCCCAGATTCCCTGTAGAATTTGGAGCGCTCCCACCCCAAGCCTATCAGAATGGCTGGGCGCAAGAGCGCACTAGAGCTATAGGGAAGCCAGGGATGTGACTGTTGGTGATGACAGCATTGTGGGAGGTAAAGGTGACTTTACCAGGATCCCATGGGTTTCACACAGCAGGGCATCCCAATTTTTAATGCCCCAGAGGCAGGCTAACGGCCAGCACTTGAGTGTTTCAGAAATCCAGGGTTTTGGCCCTAGCCCTGAGGGCATACAGATTTGGGATGCTCCCTGGGTGAAATGTTCAAGTTTGCTCTAAAAACTCACCTTTCCCCAGTCCCACGGTGCATGCACAAGCTCTCATCCAATCAGCACATATTAATGCACGGCATAAAGTGCCGTTTGTATGAGAGCTCTTGCAAAGGGGAATGGGAGCAGGCACATCCCGGGTACCCTGTGAACGGTGGAGCTCTCCTGCCCCCAGCCTCAGCTACAGAGACGCTGGGGATACATCTGTGGCAGGTGAGTGCGGCAATATTGGGAGGCTCACACAACCACCGGCCCTGGAGTTTGAAAGACTCTAGAGAGGCCCAATTAAATGACCTTTGGGCATCCCGAGTTGGGATGCCCAAAGGCCATTTAATTGGGCCTCTCTAGAGTCTTTCAAACTCCAGGGCCGGTGGTTGGTACACAGTGTTAAGCCCCCCACACACAGTGTTAAGCCCCCCAACCCCACGTGCAGACCAGGGATCAACGGTACCAGCCATCACTCTCTCGCTTGTCAGCCAGCCAGCGTGCATGTGCAGTGCCCCCCCCCCCAAACTCCAACACGTAGTGGCGCACTGCTCCTCGTCAGAAGAGGCAGTAGACCGGCAGGGGGAATGGGGGCGGAGCTGGCGGGGACTACACTAAACATTGCGCCGCTCAGCAAATGCTGCGGCGGCAGCGACAGATGAGGATGGGATGCAGGGCCCCACTGAGCCACCAATGTTTAAAAAAAAATGACAGATGCGTGCGCGGACGCCGGGCAGAGCTGCGCGCCAGGGGAGCTAGCGGTGCACGGCCGCGCACCTTACAGGGAACATTGCCCATGTGGTCTTCTAGCAACAATTTCAAGTTTGTCCTCGTTGGAACATAAGGCTAAGTTATGCAATAAAGCGAAAAAAACCTGAGGCCCTTATTCATCAAGCGATAGCGCCAGGTAGTGTCTGACGAGCGCCAGGTAGCGGCAGCTAACGGCGACTACCGACTCAAGTACGCCCGGCGGCGGTCACAATGACGCATTTATCAAGCTAAATGAGGCTAGCGCCGGCGAGAGCGACGGCTAGCGCGGCATTCATCATGAAGCCGGCTGGGCCGAACAGCGCCGCTGCAAATTCCTTCACAGCGACACGTATTACCTGGCGCTACCTGCTGCTCTCCCATACATTTCAATGGCAGACACTGCAATGATTGTTTTTAGTGGTTTTTGGTTTTTTTTCTTTGGTACAAAATTCAACACATGTTTATATTGATATGTTTTATGAATCTGGCTGGTTATTTCTATGTATTAGAAGTTTTTATTATTTTTCACAATGTAATGTTGTGAGTGACATGGGAATTGCATCTCCTCCACCCAAACTCATTGGCATCAAAATCGCTTGTTTTCCACACAAACGGGGCTTGTAAAGCTATTTTGTAGCCTGTCAGGTTGGGCGGTCACGTTCGCTCTTCGAAATTGTCAGCGCCCAAGCTATTCGGCAGCCCTGTCCTTGATGAATCTGTGTTGGTCAGTGTTTGTGCAGTCGCTGTTTTAATTCGCTATGTGGCGGCGCGAGCGTCGCTGTGCCTCGCTGCGCTGCGTTGTGCGGCGCTGTGCTGTTCATACATGTGCCCTTCTGCCATTTGCAAGGAATTCACTTCCCGCGACCCCAGTCGTTGTTAATGAATACACTGTAGTTGTGAGCGTGCCTGGCCACATATTGCAGGATTAACATTCAGTCGTACCAGCTCATAACAACCCGTTATGCATTCTCATGTGTGCCACATTTTCATGTAGTTGTCTAGTTTGATTGTGTGATGACTTTGGGAAGGAATAAGATTTGTATATTTAAGCACAACGGTGTATGCTTTATAAGGACCTATGCATTACAGTATGTAGAACCCCCTGCTAAATCAAGCTAATAATTCGTGGCGCCTTGGGCCCTAGCTTGTTTTCAAGCGTCATTTTAATGTTTTGCCGCCACTTAGCTTGCACATAGCTGATATTAGCTTGTCCCTGTTGCGCGCATCTTTGTTTTTGAATTTTGAAGCACAGTTGCTTGCGTCATATCCGGTTCCGGTATCCTCCTTTGCGTTTCAACGCCACCTTAAGGTAAAAATGTCTAGCGCTTATGCCAATAGCTTGTTTTCCAGCGTCATTTTAATTTTTGGCCGCCACTTAGCTTGCACATAGCTGATATTAGCTTGTCCCTGTTGCGCGCATGTTTGTTTTTGAATTTGGAATCACAGTTGCTAGCGTCATATCCGGTTCCGGTATCCTCCTTTGCGTTTCAACGCCACCTTAAGGTAAAAATGTCTTGCGCTTATGCCAATAGCTTGTTTTCAAGCGTCATTTTAGTTTTTCCGCCACTTAGCTTGCACATAGCTGAGAATAGCTTGTTGCTGGTGCGTGGAGCGTTTTTTTTTTTTTTTACTTTTTTCCAATGTCGCTTGGGTCATTTCCGGTTCCTGTTTCCTCCTTAGCGTTTCCACAATGCTGCCCAGACGGCGAGTTATGCGCCTCCCCAGCTCCACCACCCCTCCCCCACCTACCTCACCTTCCCCAACTAGCACCCCTCCCACCCCTTCCCCTCCTGGGCCTCCAAAGAAAAGGCGCAACCGGGTGGATAGCCGCGTAAATGGCCAGGTGGTCAAAGTGAGTATTTGGTTTGTGTATTTTTAGCTTTAAAGTTGCAGAACACACAGGGGGGATTGGCCCAGAAATTTCTTTGTTTTCTGCCAAAATTTGATCACTCCCCGTGGGGCATCCCCATTGTGGATGTCCTGCTGGGATGCCCCCCCCTGGAGGGCCCTAAAAATTACCTCAGCCCCGTCCCATCTGTGCATGCGTGAGCTGCGGATGCCTATTGCGCTTACCTCTAGCAGGGTGTACCCCTGCGCCAGACATATTTTAATTTTGTGTGCAGGCGCACTCCCTGTTAGAGTCAAACGCCACATGCGTACTTTGCCGTGCAGACCCAGCTGACCTGGTATGCACGTCCCAACGGCCTTGTATGCGCATACCACAGCGGCGCGGAGCGCTGTGCTTGGCTTGCGCAGTCACGTGGGAGCGTCCTCAGTGGTGTATTTGGGGCCTTCCAAGGGGGTTGCAGACAGCGGACCACCCACAATTGGTGTGGCCCACCAAAGTGCACACAAACCCAGAATAGTGATAATCCTGGGTGTGGGTCCACTTTGATCTGGTCTCTGTATAACTGTTTTTGCCATTGTTCTGATGTCATGTATTGATTTTAGTTTGTTTGATCATTTTTCATAGGACTTCTGCGTGGCCGAATATGACTATGCCCGTGAAGGAAAAAAACGCATTGCCATGGAGGTGAAGGCCACAGTGTCCCGGCGCTTCCACACCGAGCTGTCCATCAGAGCCATTCAGCAGAAGTGGTCAGATTTCAAGCGCCGGGACCCTGAAGGCGTGTACCGCCTATATGATGCCTACGCATCAGGTAAGTTAAAGCTTATGCTCTGTTTAGACTTTTTGCAGAATCATCTGCTAAGCTGTGTCCATTTGTGCTCTTTATATTAATTATTTTCTTTCACCCCCTCCACACAGATAAGCGTCCTCCCCTGGGGAAACGTGGGAAGGGATTCCTCCCCCAAACCAGGCAGGCGGACTCGGGGGAGTCATCGGGGGAGGGTCCCTCCCGCGGGTCCTATTTAGAGGACCCAGGGGAGGAAGGGGATGACGCCCCAGAGGAGTGTGCTGCTGGGGGGCTGGCAGGATCAAGCCTCAGCTCCTCACACTCTGAGTCTGAGGACTCTCACCAGGCAAGGGGCCACTCTCAAGTGGGGAGTCCAAGTGGGGTGGTAGAAATGGACTCGCCCACACTCCCTGAAGGAGCAGGGAGTGAGAGGGAGGAGGGTGGCCCTTTGCCTGGTGGATCTTCTGACCAGAGTGTGAGGAGCCGAGGCTCCCTGCCTCCTCCTCAGAGCCCTCCCTGGGCTTCAAGTGGCGCTTCATCCCCTGGTGAGTGTCCTTTTTTTAATTGTTAGTCTGTGACAGGTTTCATCTTGCAATTTGTACTTAGCCCTTGCCATTCCTCTCTAATTTGCAGGGCATCATATAGGCGGCACCTCCATGGCCTTTTGGCGAAGCATTCTCCACGGGCATAGTCGTGGTAAGTGTTTGTTGTTATCCATCACATTCCCTATGTTATGACATTCATTAAAGTGGACCCACAAACATTGATAGTGCTTGGATTCTCGAAGGTTCCCTGAAAAATCACATCCCTCACCCAGGGCCCCCCCCCAAAAAAAATACCCCACAAACTCCTTACCTCTTTGGGGGTTGCCAAAGCCACCGTCCCAGCCTCCTGTGTGACACTCTAGATGTGTGTGCGCCTGCGCTCTGTTTCCTAATGGGCTGCGCGTGCGCACACACTCGAGGAGTGATGTGTGGAAGGCAGCGGCCGCGGAGTACGTTGTCTCACGCAAATTGTGGTGCTCTGCCAAAGCGGACCCAAACCCAGATTTGCTGCAATCCTGTGTATTGGCCCACTTTTAACAGACACATGTTTCCTGGTCCATTGTCACAGCTGGTTTGATAAGGTACCCGAACCTCACAAACCCCACTACAGTGCTAGCCAACTGGCAACCACCCCTATGTTTCTGCCCACACCATGATGGTTGTTCTCATTTCTTTTCTTGGGTTAAGTTGTTCCCGCTCAAATATGTGGCCCACTAGTAACATTAGCCAATCAACTGCTAATGAGTCCTTTACATAGCACTGTCTATGTTATTTGCACATTATCTTTAGGGATACATGTTGCAACCCTAAGTAATTGACATTAATTCATGGACCAGGAAATATGCTAATTTTGGACAACCTGTATGTAACCATGCAAGCCTTTGATTTTTCAGACTCAATAACCAGATGGATGTCAAATAGTCAGGTGTCATTGGCCCACTAATTGTGTTTTTGTCTTTTGCTTTCTGTTGACAGATGTTGCTACGCAGACGGAGCCAGAGAACCTCCTCCCCACCCCAGCTCCAGGGACGGCCAGCAGCATGGGCCCCCGCCACAGCTGCGATGATGAGTACATCCCACTTCATATGCCTAAAGACTTGTGAAACCTATGTCTTCTAGTCACATCTGCAGACATTTAAAATGTACCTATGTGTTAATTTCACACACATCTAGATTCCATGTGTTTGTACAATAATCCAACATGCCTGTTTGCATGCTTGATTGTTGCCTCACATTCTTCATTTGGCCACATTGAGACTATTTTTGCCTTAGACACAACCAAATGGGCCGTATTAGGTCTGGACCTCTAACATTATAGGGCAAACTCGTGTACTCGTTAGGACTTCGGCCCTGAGGTTTGGCTGTGACTAAACACAAAAATGGACACACTGGGACTTATACCTTCTTTGCTTCCCCAGAGTTAAAGTGGATCAACAACCAGGAATTTGACTTTCCTGGGTCTTGGTCCACTACGGTGGGGCACCCCTGATCGTCACCGCTGTGTGACAACCCCCTGAACTCACTTTTACTCCAGCAAACGTACAAGCCGCGGCAAAGTGGCTCCTCCTCCGGCTCCCGGGCGTCCCTTTTTACGCGCACGTGCCTGCGCCGGCCATTCACAGATGGCCGGCGCAGGCACACACGTCTAGAGGGGCGGCAGGGAGGGCCTGGCGGCCGTGGCCAAATGAAACTGAGGTAGGGATTTAGGGGTGTTGGGGGGGTTTCACCCCGAGGGACATCCCGCTCTCGGATGTCCTGCGGGGAGGGAGGTGATCGGGCCGGGAATCTTTTAGATTCCGGTGCCGATCACCGGTGGGTGTTGGTACACTTTAAGAGTAAATGTATGCTTGGGATGTGTTGTTCACATTCCTGCCAGTCAATAGTATTCATATCATGTTAACCAATAAGCGCACAGTGGTCAACAATGTTAATGTGAGTGTCACCTAATTGGACACACTGACATTACATTGCTACATCTGTGTCTGTTGAGGTCACATTCAATTTATTAATAAATTGTTGTTTCTACATCTCTACAGCTTGTGAAAACCAGCATCGCAGACTGTGGCGGGAGATCAGGCTCCTGAAGCTGATGCTGCTGGCCAAGAAGAGGCGCCGGCGGCGTCGTTAGGGTGGGGGGAAGGCTGGCCTGTTGACGCCCTTTGTTGGGCAATGTTGGCCCTGTTGGCCCCGTTTTTTAATTAAAAATTTTTGGGATCATCATTACAGTGTGGTGCCTTGCAAAGCATAGTTTAACTGTCTCAAAAGCCATTTGTGTGTCAATTTAGCCATACCTTTGGAGCCATTTCAGGTGTTAACCATAGTAAGCTAGGGTCTCAAATGTGTGGCCTAAATTTACAAATACATTGACATATCTAGATCAAGATACTCATCCCTGACTGTTATTAGCTAGGTCTTAGGAAAAACACAATTTAGAGGTGGGTTAAGCAAATATTAGGGATGAGCGAATCGATCCGGACGAACCCGGATTCGATCCGAATTTCAGGAAAAATTCGATTCGGATCGAATCCGAATTTCCCCGCGATTCGATCACTCGAAGTTTTCCTTTAACATCCATTCATTTACATTTACAGGCATTCTAAGATGGCGGACGGGACATGTCTGGACATGTATCCCGCGCCAGTGCAAGCTGGGGCAGTCACATGCAGCCTATCAGCAGCCAGCAAGCCCGGTGACGTCACACAGCGGTATTTAACGGCGGCCATCTTGCTTTTCCTCATTTCTCTATTGCATTCGTGACAGACAGACAGAACGCTGTGTAGCTGAGGCAGTTAGACAGGCTGGAGACAGGGACAGACAGGGACAGGCAGGAGACAGGCAGGAGACAGACAGGAGACAGACAGAAAGCCAGGGAAAGGTAGGAAAAACGGAGCTGGCTGACAGGGAGATTTTTTTTTTTTCATCCAGCCTTTGTTAGCGTTTTCAGGCTGCTTATAGTAACTAACTGTGCATATATACTGAACTGATCTTAAGTCTGCTGTGAGGCATCCCATTCTGTGACTAAAGCAGCCTCTGTTTAAGACCATATAAGCATTTGCTCTTATCATATTTGAAATTAGGCCTGATAAAGACACTTTTGCTGGCCAAAGCACTACTGGACCCTGCCAGGTCCATTCCTGCCCAGGGCATCCCATTCTGTGACTACAGCAGCCTCTGTTTAAGACCATATAAGCATTTGCTCTTATCATATTTGAAATTAGCCTGATAAAGACACTTTTGCTGGCCAAAGCACTACTGGACCCTGCCAGGTCCATTCCTGCCCAGGGCATCCCATTCTGTGACTAAAGCAGCCTCTGTTTAAGACCATATAAGCATTTGCTCTTATCATATTTGAAATTAGGCCTGATAAAGACACTTTTGCTGGCCAAAGCACTACTGGACCCTGCCAGGTCCATTCCTGCCCGGGGCATCTCATTCTGTGACTACAGCAGCCTCTGTTTAAGACCATATAAGCATTTGCTCTTATCATATTTGAAATTAGCCTGATAAAGACACTTTTGCTGGCCAAAGCACTACTGGACCCTGCCAGGTCCATTCCTGCCCAGGGCATCCCATTCTGTGACTAAAGCAGCCTCTGTTTAAGACCATATAAGCATTTGCTCTTATCATATTTGAAATTAGGCCTGATAAAGACACTTTTGCTGGCCAAAGCACTACTGGACCCTGCCAGGTCCATTCCTGCCCAGGGCATCCCATTCTGTGACTACAGCAGCCTCTGTTTAAGACCATATAAGCATTTGCTCTTATCATATTTGAAATTAGGCCTGATAAAGACACTTTTGCTGGCCAAAGCACTACTGGACCCTGCCAGGTCCATTCCTGCCCGGGGCATCCCATTCTGTGACTACAGCAGCCTCTGTTTAAGACCATATAAGCATTTGCTCTTATCATATTTGAAATTAGGCCTGATAAAGACACTTTTGCTGGCCAAAGCACTACTGGACCCTGCCAGGTCCATTCCTGCCCAGGGCATCCCATTCTGTGACTACAGCAGCCTCTGTTTAAGACCATATAAGCATTTGCTCTTATCATATTTGAAATTAGGCCTGATAAAGACACTTTTGCTGGCCAAAGCACTACTGGACCCTGCCAGGTCCATTCCTGCCCGGGGCATCCCATTCTGTGACTACAGCAGCCTCTGTTTAAGACCATATAAGCATTTGCTCTTATCATATTTGAAATTAGGCCTGATAAAGACACTTTTGCTGGCCAAAGCACTACTGGACCCTGCCAGGTCCATTCCTGCCCAGGGCATCCCCTTCTGTGACTACAGCAGCCTCTGTTTAAGACCATATAAGCATTTGCTCTTATCATATTTGAAATTAGCCTGATAAAGACACTTTTGCTGGCCAAAGCACTACTGGACCCTGCCAGGTCCATTCCTGCCCAGGGCATCCCATTCTGTGACTAAAGCAGCCTCTGTTTAAGACCATATAAGCATTTGCTCTTATCATATTTGAAATTAGGCCTGATAAAGACACTTTTGCTGGCCAAAGCACTACTGGACCCTGCCAGGTCCATTCCTGCCCGGGGCATCCCATTCTGTGACTACAGCAGCCTCTGTTTAAGACCATATAAGCATTTGCTCTTATCATATTTGAAATTAGCCTGATAAAGACACTTTTGCTGGCCAAAGCACTACTGGACCCTGCCAGGTCCATTCCTGCCCAGGGCATCCCATTCTGTGACTAAAGCAGCCTCTGTTTAAGACCATATAAGCATTTGCTCTTATCATATTTGAAATTAGGCCTGATAAAGACACTTTTGCTGGCCAAAGCACTACTGGACCCTGCCAGGTCCATTCCTGCCCAGGGCATCCCATTCTGTGACTACAGCATCCTCTGTTTAAGACCATATAAGCATTTGCTCTTATCATATTTGAAATTAGGCCTGATAAAGACACTTTTGCTGGCCAAAGCACTACTGGACCCTGCCAGGTCCATTCCTGCCCGGGGCATCCCATTCTGTGACTACAGCAGCCTCTGTTTAAGACCATATAAGCATTTGCTCTTATCATATTTGAAATTAGGCCTGATAAAGACACTTTTGCTGGCCAAAGCACTACTGGACCCTGCCAGGTCCATTCCTGCCCAGGGCATCCCATTCTGTGACTACAGCAGCCTCTGTTTAAGACCATATAAGCATTTGCTCTTATCATATTTGAAATTAGGCCTGATAAAGACACTTTTGCTGGCCAAAGCACTACTGGACCCTGCCAGGTCGATTCCTGTTGGGGCATCCCATTCTGTGACTAAAGCAGCCTCTGTTTAAGACCATATAAGCATTTGCTCTTATCATATTTGAAATTAGGCCTGATAAAGACACTTTTGCTGGCCAAAGCACTACTGGACCCTGCCAGGTCCATTCCTGCCCAGGGCATCCCATTCTGTGACTACAGCAGCCTCTGTTTAAGACCATATAAGCATTTGCTCTTATCATATTTGAAATTAGGCCTGATAAAGACACTTTTGCTGGCCAAAGCACTACTGGACCCTGCCAGGTCGATTCCTGTTGGGGCATCCCATTCTGTGACTAAAGCAGCCTCTGTTTAAGACCATATAAGCATTTGCTCTTATCATATTTGAAATTAGGCCTGATAAAGACACTTTTGCTGGGCAAAGCACTACTGGACCCTGCCAGGTGCACTCCTATTTGGGGCATCCCATTCTGTGACTAAAGCAGCCTCTGTTTAAGACCATATAAGCATTTGCTCTTTTCATATTTGAAATTAGCCTGATAAAGACACTTTTGCTGGGCAAAGCACTACTGTACCCTGCCAGGTCCATTCCTGCCCAGGGCATCCCATTCTGTGACTAAAGCAGCCTCTGTTTAAGACCATATAAGCATTTGCTCTTATCATATTTGAAATTAGGCCTGATAAAGACACTTTTGCTGGCCAAAGCACTACTGGACCCTGCCAGGTCGATTCCTGTTGGGGCATCCCATTCTGTGACTACAGCAGCCTCTGTTTAAGACCATATAAGCATTTGCTCTTATCATATTTGAAATTAGGCCTGATAAAGACACTTTTGCTGGCCAAAGCACTACTGGACCCTGCCAGGTCCATTCCTGCCCGGGGCATCCCATTCTGTGACTACAGCAGCCTCTGTTTAAGACCATATAAGCATTTGCTCTTATCATATTTGAAATTAGGCCTGATAAAGACACTTTTGCTGGCCAAAGCACTACTGGACCCTGCCAGGTCCATTCCTGCCCAGGGCATCCCATTCTGTGACTAAAGCAGCCTCTGTTTAAGACCATATAAGCATTTGCTCTTATCATATTTGAAATTAGGCCTGATAAAGACACTTTTGCTGGCCAAAGCACTACTGGACCCTGCCAGGTCCATTCCTGCCCAGGGCATCCCATTCTGTGACTAAAGCAGCCTCTGTTTAAGACCATATAAGCATTTGCTCTTATCATATTTGAAATTAGGCCTGATAAAGACACTTTTGCTGGCCAAAGCACTACTGGACCCTGCCAGGTCGATTCCTGCCCGGGGCATCCCATTCTGTGACTACAGCAGCCTCTGTTTAAGACCATATAAGCATTTGCTCTTATCATATTTGAAATTAGCCTGATAAAGACACTTTTGCTGGCCAAAGCACTACTGGACCCTGCCAGGTCCATTCCTGCCCAGGGCATCCCATTCTGTGACTACAGCAGCCTCTGTTTAAGACCATATAAGCATTTGCTCTTATTATATTTTTATTATAAGACACTTTTGCTGGGCATAGGCTTACTGCTGCCTGCCAGGTGCACTTCTGTTGAGGCATCCCATTCTGTAACATAGCATACCCCTCTTTATTTACACTAAGCAGCTCTCTTATTTACACTAAGCAGGCCTGTTGGAGGCTGAGTGTTACTGCTCACTTTTGGTGTGCATTATATTCTGTTTCATATAGACCCACCGCTGCCCGGGGTTTTTTTAAATATCACCTACTACCACGCCAGTTAGACTATGTCGGGCAGACAAGTGCCTGGAAGTGAAAAGAGGAGTGGCAGAGGCCAAGATTCCGCAGGCAGAGCTCGCATCAGACTGGGGGCCAGTAGCAGCAGGAGTCACGCTGAGAGACCTAATCTGCCAGTATCTGCTAGCGGTCGGGTCTCCACCAGTAACGCATCTGCCGTGGTAGATTGGTTGACGCGCTCATCAACAACATCATCACAACTTACGTCTGAGACCCCCAGTCTAGGGTCGGTAGGTTCCTCTGACACAACCCTGAGTTGGCATGCCCCGAGAGCAGTCCCTGTCCTCCCATTGCCTCTGGCCTACGCCGTTCCCTCCCCCAGCGACGTATCCTATGCTTTGGGTTCAGCTCCACTCTTTAGTGAGGAGGACCATCAGATAGAGGACAGTCAGCAGCTACTGCCCAGCCAAGAAATGGAGGTGGCTTCTTTAGCTAGGCAGACAAATAGTGATGTGGACAGTGTCGTGGGTGCTGCGAGCGTTCCAGCTCCTGCGCCAGACACTGTTGACGAATCCACGAACATCAGTGACGTACAGCCACAACTCGGTGATGATGATGATGATGACGATGAAGCCGATCGCACTTGGGAGCCGGGTGATGAAGGGGCTTCATCGTCATCATCAGGAGAAGAGGGGTGCAGGTTGCCCCGGAGTCAGCAGCTGAGGCAGCAAGGTGGTAGCAGTCAGCATGGGGGCACAATTCCAAAGGCTGGAGCCGGCCGGGGCCGGGGCCGGGGCCGGGGTAGAGCACCTGCTGTGCGGCAGTCTACCTTATCGGGAGGTAGTGGAGCAGGGGTTCCTGGAGTTGGCAACAGCAGCAGTGAATCAGTGAGGCCAGGGGGTGGGAAAAGTAGCTACTCGGCAGTGTGGCAGTTTTTCCTGAGGCATCCGCAGGAGGGTAACATGGCCACATGCAAGATATGTAGGCAAAAGGTGAAGCGTGGCCAGGGTCCAAATGTTGGCACCACGGCCCTGCGTCAACATATGATGCGTCACCATAAAACGACCTGGGAGAACCGAGGCTCCCAAGGGGTGGTCCAGTCTGCTTCCTCACCAAGTGAGCTCCCAATTTCTGCCAGCCAAGGCTCCAGCACCTCAGCCGAAGGCAGCTGTGCGTCATACCCATCCTCTGTCGCTCCTGCTCCTCCTCCTCCAAGTCATGCATCCCGCCAGCAATCCATCAGCGAAGCCATGTCCAAGAGACAGCAGTATGCGCCCACTCATCCTACGGCGCAGAAGCTGAATGTGCTCCTGTCCAAGTTGCTGGTGCTGCAGTCGCTCCCTTTTCAGGTGGTGGAATCTGCACCTTTCAGAGAACTGATGGCTTGTGCCGAGCCGAGGTGGAGAGTCCCAAGCCGTCATTTCTTTGCCAAGAAGGCAGTACCAGCGCTGCACACTTTTGTTGAACAGAAGGTGGGCCAGTCCTTGAGCCTGTCGGTGTGTAGCAAAATACATGGCAGCGCCGACATCTGGAGCTGTAACTACGGTCAGGGGCAGTACATGTCGTTTACGGCCCACTGGGTGAATGTGGTCCCTTTGCAGCAGCAACTTGGACAGGTCACGCCGCTTCGGCCTCCGCGCTCTCTGCCCATTGGGCCTGTGACACCGTGCGACTCGGCCTCCTCATCCTCCGCCATCTCCTCACCCTCCACTGTAGGCTCAAGTCTCAGTGCCCCTCCAGTCTACCATGTGTGCAGGGCACGGAGGTGTCACGCAGTGCTTCACATGGTTTGTCTTGGCGAACGGAGTCACACAGGGGAGGAACTGCTTAAATGTATTCATCAGGAAATCCAAACATGGCTTACTCCGAGAAAACTTAAAATGGGAATCATGGTTACCGACAATGGGAAGAACATTTTGTCTGCGCTGCGCCAAGGAAGCCTGACCCATGCCCCCTGCATGGCTCACGTCTTCAATCTGGTTGTCAAGCGGTTTCTGAAGTGTTCCCCCCATTTGCAGGACATCCTAACAACTTCACGGAAACTTTGCATGCACTTCAGCCACTCCTACACCGCCAAACACACCCTTCTTGAGCTACAGCGTCAGAATGGTATCCCCCAACATAGTCTGATTTGCGATGTTTCCACCCGTTGGAATTCCACCCTTCACATGTTGGACCGATTATATGAACAGAGAAAAGCCATCACGGATTTCCTGATGATCCAAGCAGATAGGGGGACTCCCCTGTGTAACTTCAATGTCAACCAGTGGCAGCTCATACGTGACACCTGCCGTTTGCTCAGGCCCTTTGAGGAAGCCACTTTATTTGTCAGTCGGCAGGATTACGGGATGAACGACGTGATTCCACTGCTTCATGTACTACAGCACATGTTGGAAACCATGGCTGGTCAGGGCACTGGAGACATGGCGTTTACATCTTACGGCCACATGAACCCCGTTGGAGCTGAACTGGAGGAGGAGGAGGAGGAAGAGGAGGAGGAGGAGTTGCCCAGCGAAACACAGTTTAGGCTTGGCGAAATGGCTGGTTTATCTAGTCAGCGGACAGGAGAGGAGGAGCAGGAGCAGCCAGAGGAGCTAGAGGTTTTTGAGGAAGGAGAGACAGAGGACCCGGGCACACCGTGGCAGTATGCAGTGGAGATGGAGACAGGTAGTCCATCCGAGTCACTTGCGCAAATGGCACGAAGCATGCTCACATGCTTGCGTAGTGACCCCAGAATTGTTTCCATCTGTCGGCGGGATGACTTCTGGCTGTCCACCTTATTGGACCCTCGCTTCCGGCACAAAATGGGGGCATTTTTTAAACCCACCGAGAGGGAGGACAAACTCAACTACTACAAAGACATTCTACGTAGGCAGTTGGCCGATGCCTATCTGCGCCATGGTCCATACTCTCGCAGGTCTGACTCGAGGGGACCTCTGCGCTCACCTTCCACTGCCATGGCCGCTGGGGGGGTTGGCAGCAGCAGCAGCAGAAGCTCCATCAGCAGCAGCAGCAGCCTCAGTCTTCAGTCGCTAATGAGTAGCTTTCTACACCCGCATAGTGAGGCTACTCATGAGCAGCAGGAAGACCTGGAGCAGGACCTGAACCAGCAGGTCATGTCATACTTTGACATGACCATGCCAACACACCTTGAGGATCCGCTGGACTTCTGGGCAGCCAAACTTGATTTGTGGCCGCAACTAGCAGAGTTTGCCCTGGAAAAGCTGTCCTGCCCGGCAAGTAGCGTGCCATCTGAGCGGGTGTTTAGTGCGGCGGGGGCCATAGTTACGGCGAGGAGAACTCGTCTGTCAACTAAAAATGTGGAGAGACTCACCTTTGTCAAAATGAATCAGGGATGGATCAGCCAGGATTTCCACCCACCAATGCCTGATGCATGCGACTAGATTCAGCATGGTGCCACGTTTTACACTTTCCAAATGGTGCAAAACATATTTATGTCTTTAGGCCATTTTTTGGGCTCCTGCTGCTGCTGCTGCCAACTCCTGCCAACTCCAGGGTGTGATTCATCCAATTTTTGGGCTCCTGAGGCCAACTCCAGTGTATATTTGGGCTCCTGCTGCTGCTGCTGCCAACTTCTGCCAACTCCAGGGTGTGATTCATCCAATTTTTGGGCTCCTGAGGCCAACTCCAGTGTATATTTGGGCTCCTGCTGCTGCTACTGTCAACTCCTGCCAACTCCAGGGTGTGATTCATCCAATTTTTGGGCTCCTGAGGCCAACTCCAGTGTATATTTGGGCTCCTGCTGCTGCTGCTGCCAACTTCTGCCAACTCCAGGGTGTGATTCATCCAATTTTTGGGCTCCTGAGGCCAACTCCAGTGTATATTTGGGCTCCTGCTGCTGCTACTGTCAACTCCTGCCAACTCCAGGGTGTGATTCATCCAATTTTTGGGCTCCTGAGGCCAACTCCAGTGTATATTTGGGCTCCTGCTGCTGCTGCTGCCAACTTCTGCCAACTCCAGGGTGTGATTCATCCAATTTTTGGGCTCCTGAGGCCAACTCCAGTGTATATTTGGGCTCCTGCTGCTGCTGCTGCCAACTTCTGCCAACTCCAGGGTGTGATTCATCCAATTTTTGGGCTCCTGAGGCCAACTCCAGTGTATATTTGGGCTCCTGCTGCTGCTACTGTCAACTCCTGCCAACTCCAGGGTGTGATTCATCCAATTTTTGGGCTCCTGAGGCCAACTCCAGTGTATATTTGGGCTCCTGCTGCTGCTGCTGCCAACTTCTGCCAACTCCAGGGTGTGATTCATCCAATTTTTGGGCTCCTGAGGCCAACTCCAGTGTATATTTGGGCTCCTGCTGCTGCTACTGTCAACTCCTGCCAACTCCAGGGTGTGATTCATCCAATTTTTGGGCTCCTGAGGCCAACTCCAGTGTATATTTGGGCTCCTGCTGCTGCTGCTGCCAACTTCTGCCAACTCCAGGGTGTGATTCATCCAATTTTTGGGCTCCTGAGGCCAACTCCAGTGTATATTTGGGCTCCTGCTGCTGCTACTGTCAACTCCTGCCAACTCCAGGGTGTGATTCATCCAATTTTTGGGCTCCTGAGGCCAACTCCAGTGTATATTTGGGCTCCTGCTGCTGCTGCTGCCAACTTCTGCCAACTCCAGGGTGTGATTCATCCAATTTTTGGGCTCCTGAGGCCAACTCCAGTGTATATTTGGGCTCCTGCTGCTGCTACTGTCAACTCCTGCCAACTCCAGGGTGTGATTCATCCAATTTTTGGGCTCCTGAGGCCAACTCCAGTGTATATTTGGGCTCCTGCTGCTGCTGCTGTCAACTCCTGCCAACTCCAGGGTGTGATTCATCCAATTTTTGGGCTCCTGAAGCCAACTCCAGTGTATATTTGGGCTCCTGCTGCTGCTACTGTCAACTCCTGCCAACTCCAGGGTGTGATTCATCCAATTTTTGGGCTCCTGAAGCCAACTCCAGTGTATATTTGGGCTCCTGCTGCTGCTGCTGCCAACTTCTGCCAACTCCAGGGTGTGATTCATCCAATTTTTGGGCTCCTGAGGCCAACTCCAGTGTATATTTGGGCTCCTGCTGCTGCTGCTGCCAACTTCTGCCAACTCCAGGGTGTGATTCATCCAATTTTTGGGCTCCTGAGGCCAACTCCAGTGTATATTTGGGCTCCTGCTGCTGCTACTGTCAACTCCTGCCAACTCCAGGGTGTGATTCATCCAATTTTTGGGCTCCTGAGGCCAACTCCAGTGTATATTTGGGCTCCTGCTGCTGCTGCTGCCAACTTCTGCCAACTCCAGGGTGTGATTCATCCAATTTTTGGGCTCCTGAGGCCAACTCCAGTGTATATTTGGGCTCCTGCTGCTGCTACTGTCAACTCCTGCCAACTCCAGGGTGTGATTCATCCAATTTTTGGGCTCCTGAGGCCAACTCCAGTGTATATTTGGGCTCCTGCTGCTGCTGCTGCCAACTTCTGCCAACTCCAGGGTGTGATTCATCCAATTTTTGGGCTCCTGAGGCCAACTCCAGTGTATATTTGGGCTCCTGCTGCTGCTGCTGCCAACTTCTGCCAACTCCAGGGTGTGATTCATCCAATTTTTGGGCTCCTGAGGCCAACTCCAGTGTATATTTGGGCTCCTGCTGCTGCTGCTGCCAACTTCTGCCAACTCCAGGGTGTGATTCATCCAATTTTTGGGCTCCTGAAGCCAACTCCAGTGTATATTTGGGCTCCTGCTGCTGCTGGTGTCAACTCCTGCCAACTCCAGGGTGTGATTCATCCAATTTTTGGGCTCCTGAAGCCAACTCCAGTGTATATTTGGGCTCCTGCTGCTGCTGCTGCCAACTTCTGCCAACTCCAGGGTGTGATTCATCCAATTTTTGGGCTCCTGAGGCCAACTCCAGTGTATATTTGGGCTCCTGCTGCTGCTACTGTCAACTCCTGCCAACTCCAGGGTGTGATTCATCCAATTTTTGGGCTCCTGAGGCCAACTCCAGTGTATATTTGGGCTCCTGCTGCTGCTGCTGCCAACTTCTGCCAACTCCAGGGTGTGATTCATCCAATTTTTGGGCTCCTGAGGCCAACTCCAGTGTATATTTGGGCTCCTGCTGCTGCTGCTGCCAACTTCTGCCAACTCCAGGGTGTGATTCATCCAATTTTTGGGCTCCTGAGGCCAACTCCAGTGTATATTTGGGCTCCTGCTGCTGCTGCTGCCAACTTCTGCCAACTCCAGGGTGTGATTCATCCAATTTTTGGGCTCCTGAGGCCAACTCCAGTGTATATTTGGGCTCCTGCTGCTGCTGCTGCCAACTTCTGCCAACTCCAGGGTGTGATTCATCCAATTTTTGGGCTCCTGAAGCCAACTCCAGTGTATATTTGGGCTCCTGCTGCTGCTGGTGTCAACTCCTGCCAACTCCAGGGTGTGATTCATCCAATTTTTGGGCTCCTGAAGCCAACTCCAGTGTATATTTGGGCTCCTGCTGCTGCTGCTGCCAACTTCTGCCAACTCCAGGGTGTGATTCATCCAATTTTTGGGCTCCTGAGGCCAACTCCAGTGTATATTTGGGCTCCTGCTGCTGCTACTGTCAACTCCTGCCAACTCCAGGGTGTGATTCATCCAATTTTTGGGCTCCTGAGGCCAACTCCAGTGTATATTTGGGCTCCTGCTGCTGCTGCTGCCAACTTCTGCCAACTCCAGGGTGTGATTCATCCAATTTTTGGGCTCCTGAGGCCAACTCCAGTGTATATTTGGGCTCCTGCTGCTGCTGCTGCCAACTTCTGCCAACTCCAGGGTGTGATTCATCCAATTTTTGGGCTCCTGAGGCCAACTCCAGTGTATATTTGGGCTCCTGCTGCTGCTGCTGCCAACTTCTGCCAACTCCAGGGTGTGATTCATCCAATTTTTGGGCTCCTGAGGCCAACTCCAGTGTATATTTGGGCTCCTGCTGCTGCTGCTGCCAACTTCTGCCAACTCCAGGGTGTGATTCATCCAATTTTTGGGCTCCTGAAGCCAACTCCAGTGTATATTTGGGCTCCTGCTGCTGCTGGTGTCAACTCCTGCCAACTCCAGGGTGTGATTCATCCAATTTTTGGGCTCCTGAAGCCAACTCCAGTGTATATTTGGGCTCCTGCTGCTGCTGCTGCCAACTTCTGCCAACTCCAGGGTGTGATTCATCCAATTTTTGGGCTCCTGAGGCCAACTCCAGTGTATATTTGGGCTCCTGCTACTGCTACTGTCAACTCCTGCCAACTCCAGGGTGTGATTCATCCAATGTTTGGGCTCCTGAGGCCAACTCCAGTGTATATTTGGGCTCCTGCTGCTGCTGCTGCCAACTTCTGCCAACTCCAGGGTGTGATTCATCCAATTTTTGGGCTCCTGAGGCCAACTCCAGTGTATATTTGGGCTCCTGCTGCTGCTGCTGCCAACTTCTGCCAACTCCAGGGTGTGATTCATCCAATTTTTGGGCTCCTGAAGCCAACTCCAGTGTATATTTGGGCTCCTGCTGCTGCTGGTGTCAACTCCTGCCAACTCCAGGGTGTGATTCATCCAATTTTTGGGCTCCTGAAGCCAACTCCAGTGTATATTTGGGCTCCTGCTGCTGCTGCTGCCAACTTCTGCCAACTCCAGGGTGTGATTCATCCAATTTTTGGGCTCCTGAGGCCAACTCCAGTGTATATTTGGGCTCCTTCTGCCCCTCATAGTGATGCCACTTCAACTCTCTGCAATTGTGCCGCTCTGCGATTCTATTAGCGATGCCTCTGATCTGCATGTGATATTTCTTCAAAGTATTATTTAACTAACCCAGCACGCATCCTGTGCGTGTTACAGCAAGGCTGAATGGTTTACAACCCTATTGAGGCTGTAGGAGGCTCAGAAATAGCCGTTTTTAATAGCGATTCGTCGCGAATTTATTCGGGTCGAAACGATTTTTGTCGGAAAATTCGGCGAATCAGTCGAATCGAATTTTTCAAAAGTTCGCTCATCTCTAGCAAATATATTTACACAAACCAAAACAAACAAAATTAATATTCTTGGCTGGGTGGCCGGGGAGGTTGGGAGTCATTGCTAGGGGCGGTGTTGGGGGACAACAGTGCAGTAAAAAATATAGACTGCTGTTGTATGAGCTGTTGTATCAACAACAACGTTTGGTCCTGCCGCTGGATCGCTTGCTGCTGCTGGTGTATGGAATCGTCAGTTGCATTGGCCAGCCGACCAAGTTGCTGGTTTTGATGCAGATTGTGCATCAATAGGTCGTTCTGGCGCTGCTGGGCCTCATGTTGTTGCTGACACATCAGCACCTGCTGTTCCAACGCCGCAATGCGCTCATTAGTTCCATCACGCGGCTGTTGGCGACTGTAGTCCTCCAGCATCCGGACCCCTAGCTCATAAAAATCAGCACTGGTTGGTGCCACACCTCCTCTTGCTGTGGTTGGAGCCTAACAAAATAGAAAACAACATTTTAGTCAAACCGAACCAATGCAGGTATGCCCCTCAAACTAATTATCCAAAACAGTCACTATACAACTTACCCTTGTCTGAGCCTCGGAAGCTTGGCCACATGGGACTTGGGAAGAGGTCCCAGCTTGGGGTTCTGGTTCCGCCTCCTGCAAAAACAACAAAGAAAGGAAATGTGACATGTTGCTTCATCCACTAACCACGAACATGCCAATGTGGTTATAGGTCGTCTACATCAGCCATGTTACCTGCGTGTCCTCCGGCACAGGTAGGCTCGAGGTATCGCTGCCAGAGAGTGGCAATTCCACATCCGAGATGTCCGGCAAGTTGGCATATGCTAAACAGGAAAGTCAGGTTAGTAGGTCAGTGGCCCAAACTCAAATGTAACCTGGCTAGGCTATCGAGGCCATACCTCCACAAAGTGCAAAATTACACACGAGACCAAAGGTATCTGGTAAACTCAGATTGTTAACATGTATGTTACAGGACTAAGAGGCAATAATTTTGGCAAAGAATATCAGACACATTGCTAAAATTACACATACCCGCAATATCCCAGATGTCTTGAGTGGGGCCCTCACTCGAGCTTGGACCTTGAAAATACATGTGGACACACAAGTTGCCAGAAGCAAGTGCAACAAAAGTAGAGCCAAAATACAGACTAGAGCAAGGCAAAACAACTTACCCTCATCTCTGGCAGCCTGAACTTGAAGGGCCCTTTCTGGACAGCCACTTCCGATATTCGGGTCAACTAAAAAACACAAGTAATGGCTCTAAATATTCCTCAAACTACTACGGGGAATGTTTGGCCAAAAATATGTCCTCCAAAATACATTGCTATCACTCCAATAACTATTAGACTGACCCTGGGGAGGCAACAAGCACTCCCAAGAGGCATCTTCAAGTTGACAAAGCAAACATGTAGATTAGTAGACTAACCAAATTGAACCAGTGTAACAGAAACAGCATAAAGGATACATTATGTATTGCTATACACACCAACAGGGTCCTGTTGACCTGCAACATCGGAAGTGGGGTCCAAAGATGAACCAGTCACTTGGCCTACCAAGAAAAAAGAGGAATGAGACACATGCACTTGGGTAAAAGTGGATAAAGCAAGGTGGACACATGCACTTACCGACATCCAAAGAGTAGCTTGGATCCGGAGGAGATGCTGGGGCCAATGGCATGGGAGCTATGCAAAAATCAAGCAAACATTGAGCCATAGTTAATGTGCGTGCAAAAATACTACATGCATTAAGGTGTGTGTGAGCAGCTCTTTCACTAATATTCACTAATCAAGGCCAGTGTGGCTTCCACATTTATATGCCGATATATGGCCACACATCTCTGGCTTCAAACATATCTACACATGTTAGGGCCTTGTTAGTTAGTTGCTGTGAGTGTTACAGTGGGCGTGAAATTAGGCCGCAGGCCCATATTATTAATACTCAACAGTGCAACACTCGATTGTTTGAGCTGCTCCCACACCCATTTGTTCCCCAAACAACCAGCACCAAAATTAGGGGTAACTACCTTCAATGGCAGACTGGGGTAGCCTTGAGGTTGCTGGAAGGGCAGGAGTTTGGGTGTCCTGAGGCACATCCCGGACAGCAGCATGTGCACCTATGCAGAAAGCAACAGACAGAAAAGTAAAAAATGTTTGACCTCTAATGTACTACTTCACAGGTCCTACTGTTAGTTGGTCCGAATGAAAAAATGCTAATCACATACATTAACAGTAGCTTTTGAAAAAAGGCAGAAAATATGTACCTTCAGTCCAACCTGTGGTGTCATCCCCAGGATCCACATCCTGCAGCCGAGCCAGTGGAATTTTGGCCTTCAGCTTCTCCTCATACGGCCTGTAGGTACTCTTTGGAGCCTGGATGGTCCCACTGTCCACATCAAGATCGTGATTCATCTTTTTCATAAGGGCCCCTCTCAAAGTGTAGAAGCGTTTCCTGCAGGATGGGCCACTACGTGGGTGTTGAGCAGTGCTACTAAGCTCCACACCAATGGCATCCCACAGTTTGCTTCTTTCTTGTTTGCCTATGGACTTGCTTTGGGAGCCAAATATCAGCTCCCATTTAGCAAGTGTAAGGCGCACAAGATGATTATTCTCCGCCAAATTAAATTCAGGCTCCCTCTTGGCACCTGGGCGCTTAGCCTGGGGTGCTGCCCCACCTTCAGGCTGGGCCCTTTTCCGTAAGGGAGGTCTGCGCACAGCACCCACCAAACTCCTACTTGGGCCTGCTGTGGCCGGCAGATGTCCTGAATTTGGCTCCATCCTGTAGCTGCACACACACACAAATACACACCCAACAAGCACGCATGCAGACTACAGAATGGCATCGCAATCTGTTAGGGTTGGGCAGGTTTTATGTGCTATAACAGCCAATCAAAAAGCAGGCCACTTAATTGATTCACACATACAGCCCAGTTCCTTCTAGCCACACCTCCACTGCACTGACTGAAGCATGTGTGTTAGCCAATTAACTCATTACAGACCTCATTAACCAAACAACACACAGCAAAATACAACAATGGACTGATGTATCTCAACCCCTTGTGACATGTGGCTAGCCTAACGGCTATTTAAATAAACAGCAGCTTACCTTTCATTGGGCCACCACTGATTTTTGGGCCATGTCCGTTATTTCACGCAAGTTTCGGCTCACGTACGCTAGTAGCGCTACTAGCGTGCGCGTGCGCACTCCGTTTTACGCACACCTGGGTCGGCTAATTGGCGCCCGGAAATAGCAGAGCAACGCAAAAGGCGGCAAAGCGTACCTGTCCGTTTTGAAAGAGAAGTATAAATGGAAGGAATTTTCAAGCTTCTGGTATTCTTACACTGTGGCAAAGGCTGTGGTGTGGTGCGGTGCTCGCTTGCTTCCCTTAGCTCATTTGAGCCTCTGTCTGGTTTCTGTCCTCACTCTCTGTGGCTTGTTGGGTGATTTCTGACATCAGTGCTGTTTCTTTAGGAGCTTGTTTTTGGTGGCATCTGCAAATATTGTGTAGCATACAGCAAGTGAGGCTTGATTTTGGGGCCTATTGTGGGCTGTGCAGCAACTCCCCTCTTGGTTGTGCCTAACTTAGAAAGCTGGTTTTCAGCAGGCTGGTGGTTTGGACCACTATAGTTCTGGTTTTGTGGTGAGCTGCATTGTAGCGGGTGTGTGTGGAGTGTGATTGTTTGTGTGTGTGTGGTGTGTTTGTGGTTTGTTTGTTTTTTTGGTTTATTTTGTATATATCTTGAGTGTGTGTGATGGATAAGAGGGTGATGTATGGTGTCTGGGTGGATGGATGTATGTGTATGCTGAAAGAGCAGGAGGAAAGGGAGCGGGGAGTTGTGAGGCTTAGGGCACCCCGCTCCTTTGCAATCCGCCTTTCAGTATGGGACTTAAGTGACGAGCAGATCAGGAGCCGCTTCCGTCTGAATCGTGCTGCACTACAGTCCCTATATGATCAGATTAAGCACAAAATCGAGCCATCCACCAAACGCACTCAATCCATTCCAGGCATAGTACGCCTGTGTGCCACTCTTAATATTTTGGCACGAGGGACCTTCCAGGCAACCTCCGCCCTCCTCAGCGGGATAAGCCAGGCTACTATGAGCCGCATACTAATCCAGGTAGTTCTGGCGATTTGTGATTTAATCCCAATTTACATCAAGTTTCCTGAGGATGAGGAAGAGGTTGCCAAAATAAAACATGCTTTCTATCTGATGGGAGGGATCCCGAATGTGCTAGGGTGCGTTGATGGTACACATATCCCTTTCCGCCCTCCCCGTGCACAGGAGCTGTCTTACAGAAACCGGAAGCATTTCCATTCGCTAAATATAATGGTTGTCTGTGACCCAGACATGAGGCTGCGGGCGGTGAGATCGGGGTTCCCCGGCTCATGCCACGATTCTTACGTCTTGCAGCGGACAGTCCTGTGCCGGAAGTTTGATAACAACGAAATGCCAGCTGGCTGGCTACTGGGTAATAAATTAACCATGTCAATGTATTTAGCAAATATGTGGCCTAGTAAGCCAAATTTAACAAAACCCCCCAAAAAAAACATGTACTAGTACTAATTGCTGTCTCTCTCCTTGTGTTTTTTCTACAGCGGACAAGGGATATGGGCAGAGAACGTGGGTCATGACTCCGGTCAGGAACCCACGGACCTCTGCCCATGAACGCTACAATGCAGCGCATCGCAAGACCAGAAGCATTGTGGAAAGAACCATCGGCCTGCTGAAAGCACGCTTTCTCTGTTTGGCACGGCCAGGAGGAGAGATGCTCTACAGCCCACAGAAGGTCTCCAAGATCATCCTTGCCTGCTGTGTGCTACACAACATTTTTATTTGCCACCGAATTCAAGCCCCCGAGGAGACAGCACTGGTGCCAGAAATCCCCAACATGCCCGCAGCAAGAAGTGAGGACACCCAGACTGGCGATGAGCTAAGGGAAAGGATGATCACTTCTTTTTTTGCGGTAAACTAACTACCCTTCACTCTAATGCAAGTACTGCACTACTGGCTAAATGTATTTGACCTCCCATCAAAATGAGCCCAAAAAAACACTAAGGAGGGTGTAAGATGACCCAAACCACTCTAAGGGGGGTGTAAGATGACCCAAACCACTCTAAGGGGGGTGTAAGATGACCCAAACCACTCTAAGGGGGGTGTAAGATGACCCAAACCACTCTAAGGGGGGTGTAAGATGACCCAAACCACTCTAAGGGGGGTGTAAGATGACCCAAACCACTCTAAGGGGGGGTGTAAGATGACCCAAACCACTCTAAGGGGGGTGTAAGATGACCCAAACCACTCTAAGGGGGGGTGTAAGATGACCCAAACCACTCTAAGTGGGGTGTAAGATGACCCAAACCACTCTAAGGGGGGGTGTAAGATGACCCAAACCACTCTAAGGGGGGTGTAAGATGACCCAAACCACTCTAAGGGGGGTGTAAGATGACCCAAACCACTCTAAGGGGGGTGTAAGATGACCCAAACCACTCTAAGGGGGTGTGTAAGATGACCCAAACCACTCTAAGGGGGGTGTAAGATGACCCAAACCACTCTAAGGGGGGTGTAAGATGACCCAAACCACTCTAAGGGGGGTGTAAGATGACCCAAACCACTCTAAGGGGGGGTGTAAGATGACCCAAACCACTCTAAGTGGGGTGTAAGATGACCCAAACCACTCTAAGGGGGGGGGGGTAAGATGACCCAAACCACTATAAGGGGGGTGTAAGATGACCCAAACCACTCTAAGGGGGGTGTAAGATGACCCAAACCACTCTAAGGGGGGGGGGTAAGATGACCCAAACCACTATAAGGGGGGTGTAAGATGACCCAAACCACTCTAAGGGGGGTGTAAGATGACCCAAACCACTCTAAGGGGGGGTGTAAGATGACCCAAACCACTCTAAGTGGGGTGTAAGATGACCCAAACCACTCTAAGGGGGGGGGGGGGTAAGATGACCCAAACCACTATAAGGGGGGTGTAAGATGACCCAAACCACTCTAAGGGGGGTGTAAGATGACCCAAACCACTCTAAGGGGGGTGTAAGACGCCAATGTTGGTTATCAAGTAATGCATTTTTTTTATTTTCTACAACAAAACTACTTTAAAGATCTATACTAACTGCACTTTTCTTATTTTTTCAGGCACCAAGAGATGCACCCTGATCCCTATTTTCAACTTTCCTAACTTTCATGCACTTTACTTTGCTTTATCATTTCTGTTGGACTTTTGAATTTCAATTTCTTTTCTGTTACTTTTTTTATTGTTTTTTAGTGTTAAAATAAAAAAAAAAAATATATAGATACATGTGGCTATGTGTTTAATTCTGTTGTAAGTTTCCTTTGCATTCTAATTCCTATTTTAATTTGCCTTTTCTTTCTCAGTTCTGTTTTTATTTTCCTTTTCTTTCTCATTTCTGTTTTTATTTTCCTTTTCTATTTTCCTTTTCTTTCTCAGTTCTGTTTTTATTTTCCTTTTCTATTTTCCTTTTCTTTCTCATTTCTGTTTTTATTTTCCTTTTCTATTTTCCTTTTCTTTCTCAGTTCTGTTTTTATTTTCCTTTTTTTTCTCATTTCTGTTTTTATTTTCCTTTTCTATTTTCCTTTTCTTTCTCATTTCTGTTTTTATTTTACTTTTCTTTCTCATTTCTGTTTTTATTTTCCTTTTCTTTCTCAGTTCTGTTTTTATTTTCCTTTTCTTTCTCATTTCTGTTTTTATTTTCCTTTTCTATTTTCCTTTTCTTTCTCAGTTCTGTTTTTAGTTTCCTTTTCTTTCTCATTTCTGTTTTTATTTTCCTTTTCTATTTTCCTTTTCTTTCTCAGTTCTGTTTTTAGTTTCCTTTTCTTTCTCATTTCTGTTTTTATTTTCCTTTTCTATTTTCCTTTTCTTTCTCAGTTCTGTTTTTATTTTCCTTGTCTATTTTCCTTTTCTTTCTCATTTCTGTTTTTATTTTCCTTTTCTATTTTCCTTTTCTTTCTCAGTTCTGTTTTTATTTTCCTTTTCTTTCTCATTTCTGTTTTTATTTTCCTTTTCTATTTTCCTTTTCTTTCTCAGTTCTGTTTTTATTTTCCTTTTCTTTCTCATTTCTGTTTTTATTTTACTTTTCTTTCTCATTTCTGTTTTTATTTTCCTTTTCTATTTTCCTTTTCTTTCTCAGTTCTGTTTTTATTTTCCTTTTCTTTCTCATTTCTGTTTTTATTTTCCTTTTCTATTTTCCTTTTCTTTCTCAGTTCTGTTTTTAGTTTCCTTTTCTTTCTCATTTCTGTTTTTATTTTCCTTTTCTATTTTCCTTTTCTTTCTCAGTTCTGTTTTTATTTTCCTTTTCTTTCTCATTTCTGTTTTTATTTTCCTTTTCTATTTTCCTTTTCTTTCTCAGTTCTGTTTTTATTTTCCTTTTCTTTCTCATTTCTGTTTTTATTTTCCTTTTCTATTTTCCTTTTCTTTCTCAGTTCTGTTTTTAGTTTCCTTTTCTTTCTCATTTCTGTTTTTATTTTCCTTTTCTATTTTCCTTTTCTTTCTCAGTTCTGTTTTTATTTTCCTTTTCTTTCTCATTTCTGTTTTTATTTTCCTTTTCTATTTTCCTTTTCTTTCTCAGTTCTGTTTTTAGTTTCCTTTTCTTTCTCATTTCTGTTTGTATTTTCCTTTTCTATTTTCCTTTTCTTTCTCAGTTCTGTTTTTATTTTCCTTTTCTTTCTCATTTCTGTTTTTATTTTCCTTTTCTATTTTCCTTTTCTTTCTCATTTCTGTTTTTAGTTTCCTTTTCTTTCTCATTTCTGTTTTTATTTTACTTTTCTTTCTCATTTCTGTTTTTATTTTCCTTTTCTATTTTCCTTTTCTTTCTCAGTTCTGTTTTTATTTTCATTTTCTTTCTCATTGGTGGTTTAATTGTATTTCCTTTTTCTTTAAAAATTAAATAAAATAAAAAAAAATGTGGCTATGTGTTTAATTATGTTTTATTTTGCATTTACATTCTAATATCTGTTTTAATTTAATTTCCTTTTCAACACAAAATAAAAACTAAAAAAAGTAAAGAAACATGTTGCAATGTGTTTTATTCTGAAGGTACTTGATTCCCAGCCCACAGCAAAGCAAAGCGCAGGCGCTGTGTTGAATAGCGTGGTCACACTGACTGACAGCGCCTACAAAGCTGAGGTCCAACATCATATTCAGCAATGTAGGCGTTGTTCCCAACAACGCCAGGTAGCGACTGAGGAGGCCTGCTATAGCGAATCGCTACCGCCCGCGGCTGACGCTAGCGGCGCTCATAGCGCCATACTTCAGTCGCTCATCTGTCGCTACCTGGCGCTATTGATGAATCGGCCTCCCCGTCCCCACTTCTGCACACCTCACCAGGCAACACACGCTGTTGTATGATTGCTCAGTCCCATTTTGAGGGATACTGTTTTTGTTCAAGCCTTAAATACACTTGGATTCCACCTTTTGGGTGTGGAGATCAGGGTTCGTAAAATCACAATAACTATCAAGCTGGAGCACACCACATGCTAAAAAAATGGGCTCCAGTGGCTTTCACTATCTATAGGACCTCTGTGGGCTCAAGAGCAGCAATCACTGTTGCTCTAAAGAGGTGCCAGACGTCACACAGACAGTGTTAGGCTCATGGTACCTTTGGCCCTGCCTAGTGGGGATTCCTCGAGGCCTTGCCCCAGTAGTCAGGGCAAAACTGGTTGGCAAACAAGTAATGTCCACTGATGCACCACCTGTGCGCACTTTTAGATTAAAAATTCCAGTTAAAATTCCTTGCCAGACAGAGATTGCCCTACATTTTATCCCTTTAAATGCCAGCCACATAGAAACCTACAGCTATGCCTTTCATACCATTAAGTGCCAGCACAGTAGATTCTCCCTCGCTGGCATTATCCCCCACTAGCGAAGAAAAAAAATGTTCACCTTGGCCCAGGATTCAGCACTGGGGGTCCCATATAGGCTGAAGATGAGCCCACAGCCCATATAGGCTGTGCCAGCCTGGCTACCCCCATGCCCTGGTCTACCAGCCCCCATAGCTGGTGTCCTGGCTGGATATGCTTGGATAGGGAGAACCCCTATAAGCCATTTAAATAGAAAGAAGGGTTTAACCATTAAAAATGTTTTAAAAAGCGTCCCCCCCCCCCCAGAGAAAACCAGTGGTAATTTAGCGCGTAACTGAAAAAATAGTTGCTGGAGAGCACTAGGGGGTGCTGATGCATGGCCAGGGAGCCATACAGCCACAATTTGAGCATCAAACTACATCCAGTGTTTTTATAAATGTTGAGCAAAGGCTTTGCTAAAAACACAGGTTGTTTTGGGACACTTGGCTGGTGATAGAAGGTGATGACATAAATTTCCTTTCTGGGTATAGGATAACTTTAAACTGTTATCACAGGCATTAACATTAAACTGGACCTTCACCATGATTTATTGAAAAGCCCAAACCCTTAAAAAAACTATTCCCCAGCATCTAAAATTAATATATTTTACGTTTTTAGTCACTTATTATCTTTCCCCCCACTGGGCTACAACTCTGTTTAGGACTTTAGGATACGGGCGCTGCCATCTTGACTCAGAAGCATCGCACTTACTGAGGAGAGGAGAGTGGGATAAAGTACAGGGGGGCGGGTTATAGCTGTGCTTTGCTCAGACAGAGCAGAGCTGGAGTCAGGAAAAGGTCAGCAGTCCCAGAATGCAAAGCAGCACAGTCAGAAGGCACTTCCTGTTTGCAGGCTGCCTGATGTTCCATGAGCCACCATCTTGGATGTTTAACCCCCTTGGCGGCGATCCCGAGCGTGACTCGGGGTCAATTTGCGCTGTAAGTGGCGGTGACCCCGAGTCACGCTCGGGATCGATTTGGGAGCAAGAGCGGGCGGCGCAGCCTCCTTACCTTCTCCCTGCGATCCAGCGATGTCTCCGCCGCGATCGCAGGTGAGAGCCGCGGCTGCGGCGTCCCTCTCCGCTTCCGGGTTCCGTCTCTGTGAGCCGCAGAGGCTCATGGGGGCGGAGCCGTGCGTGAGAGACAAATGCAATGGCAACGCTTTCGTTGCCATTGCATTTGTCTATATCGCAACGCCAGGGAGGTTAAAGTCTCATAACATGCAGTAGATGCAGGTAGGGTGATTTTTAATGTGAGCAATCTGTATGTGCAGGATGTGGGAAACATATTAGATAGGCTCTTATTTAGGGCCCACTTTAACATTGATGCAGTAATATATGTTACCATGGATTTTAACATTGAAAGTAAAAGGTCTGTTTATTGTTCAATGTGCATTTTCTCTGTGTTAACACTCCTAACTCCTAACACTCTTACGGCTATCTAGGTATTTCTTTTTTGTAATAATTAGTAAAAGCTACTAGACACTTTTTGGACTCTTTAAAGACTAGCATTGAACTTATAATCCTGGCCAAAGTTAAATTTGGCTCAAACCAGCCAATAGACTAGTTTGCATCTGTGCAGTGCACATTATGGCCCTGTACAGAGTCCTTGCCGGGTTTTCAAATATTTGATGATACATGATAAATCTGCTCTGGCTTTCTGATTGGTACATTTTATAACTCACCTATACCCTCTCATTGTCTTTACAACTGACTTAAAAATTGCTCTCAGAGCAAGGACAAGCACTCTGCTTCTAGGTGAAAATGCTTGTAAACACACTTAGCCTATGACGATGGACAAACCCACAGGGATAAGAATCTACTGACAGGCTGGTGTTTGCTGGTGTTGGCTGGAGGCACAACCAAGGCTGTTTCCCGGAAAGATGGAAGCCACCTGGGATGAAGAAGCAAGGTACCCCAGGGAGGCACCAGAGGAATAATGAGGCAGGCTGTGGGTCACAGGCAGAGGTTCTTGGTAAAAGTTCAAGCCAGAGGTCAAAAGGAGGGCAGCACAAAAGCAATGTCAGTTCCAAGCCAGGGTTCAATCCACAAGTCTGTCCAAGGGATAAATCAAAGCCGCAGTCAAGGGGGAGAATCCCGGTCTGAGTACTGAAGCAATACAGAAGCAACTTATGCAGGAAATAGAAAACAGGTCTATGCTTTAATAGAAATACAGGTCATGTGATCTTGGAATAGCGTGGCCATACATGTATGTGTCAGCAGTGGGACAAGCAGGCAGATGGGAGGCACTGGTAAAATGTGTGCCTTGGTGGCATACAGGCGGGAAGAGAGTGTGTGTGGCAGGATGTATGGGGGATGCCGCATATTGCCTTTAATGGGGGGATGCCGTATACTGCCTGTAACAGGGGAGGCCACACACTTCCTGTAATGGGAGATGTCGCACACTGCCTGTAATGGGGGATGCTGCTCTGCCTATAATGGGGTATGCCACACACTGCCTGTAATGGTGGGGATGGCGCACCGTGTCTGTAATCAGGGGTGCCACACACTGCCTGTAATGGGGGATGCCGCATACTGGCTGTAATGGGGAATGCCACATACTGCCTGTAATGGGGGATGCCTGACACTGCCTGTAATGGGGGTGCCATACACTGCCTGTAATGGAGGGTGCTACACAATGTCTGTAATGGGGAATGCTGCAAGCTGCCTGTAATGGGGGGAATCTTCTCACTGCCTGTAATGGGGGATGCCATACAATGCCTGTAATGGGGGTGATTCTGCATGCTGCATGTAATGGGGGATTCCGCACACTGCCTGTAATGGTGGGGGTGGCACACACTGCCTGTAATGGGGGTGCCGCACACTGCCTGTAACAGGGGGTGCTACACAATGACTGTAATGGGTGGATGCTGCACACCGGCAGTAATGGGGGATGCTGCACTGCCTGAAATGGTGGATGCCACACACTGTCTGTAATGGGGGTGATTCTGCATGCTACATCTAATTGGGGATGCCTCACACTGCCTGTAATGGGGGTGCCGCACACTGCCTGTAACAGGGGGTGCTACACAATGACTGTAATGGGTGGATGCTGCACACCGGCAGTAATGGGGGATGCTGCACTGCCTGAAATGCTGGATGCCGCACACTGTCTCTAATGGGGGTGATTCTGCATGCTACATCTAATGGGGGATGCCTCACACTGCCTTTTAATGGTGAATGCCAAACACCACCAGTAATGGGGGATGCTGCACACTACCTTTAATGGAGTGAATGGGGGATTCTGCATACTGCCTGTTATAGGGGGATTAAAGGAATTCTGCCACTTCCTGATTTTAGGTTTCTAAAATACTAAAGTTTTGAGCATTAATAAATCAGAACTTGTAAAAATCAATTAATGAATCCTCATATCCACTATGAATCATTTATTAATTATGAATGTACTGAAAAACAAAAATTATATTGCGATATTAACTAATGGAATGTATTTATGTATAGACTAGTATGACATACATATCCTTCTTGAGCACCACAACAGTGGTCACAATGGCGGGGCTTGTTCATGCTGGGATTGCTGAGGGAGAGGGGCGGCCATATTTAGAGCATGGTTATGGAAAGGTAGAATAGAAATGAATGGCAAACTTTGGAGACCTGCTACAGCATGTACAGTGAGCAGGAAATGGAGGAGACAGGCTTCAGGTGAACTGCAGTATTTATACCTCAGGGTGTGGCGTCCCTGGAAATCTCCTCCTGCCCACTAGCTGCCAAATGATCCTAGGAAGGGAAACCAAGCCCTGTAGTATAAAGACCCCTCCCTTCATTGATCAGAGCCTGTAAGAAAGGGGGACCCTTGTCCTCCTTCCATCAAAACACAAGCAGAGCCTTCATTTTGACCACTTCTGCCAGCATAGCAGAAGCCGATGGGGGACCCCATTATTCATACCCCCAACAACCAGGCAGGTACAGAATAGCCCAGTGCCCATCAGCACAGGCCGGGTGTTTACCCCTGGAGGAGCACTGGAACTGCGCCAAAGGGAATAGGGGACTATGGGGACCCCAGCACCTATGCCTGGTGAGCAGGCTGGTAGTCTTGGAGAGGGGAGACCTTGAAAAATTCACAGCACAGACCCAAATTCATGTTAAATCTACATTTTGCATTTGTCTGGACTCGGTGCAGAAGGTTTAATGACCACATTGTTGTTCGCCCTGCAGCACGGAAAGGCATGAAAGGAATCATAGAGGGTCCATGGTTTCATTAATTTTTGTGGTACTGCTGCGTCTGCCGCATGGGCACATGCAGTACCTGACAGGTGTGAATGAGCCCTAAGGCAGAAGAGTCACAGTTTCCCTATCTTTTGCCAAAGAGCTTAGCTTTAGATTTGTTGACTCCTCAAGGTTTATTACCTGCAGAACAATATCAACAGTTTAGGAATAGTAAAGGGAAATATGTAAATTATGAATGCATAAAGTTTCGAAACAACTCATTTTTTTTAGCCATCGCATCCCTCACCATTTCACTCTTCAGATTAAACAGTAAATCCTCTTTTAATGCCGTATAGGAAAATCATAACGTTGAGCCTTTTTTATTGAGAACCAAGTTGTCTTGTGATTCTCTGAGTCGCAGGCATCTCAGGAGTACCCTGGAGTCACTGATTCTTTTACAGGGAGCAGTATTAGCCTAAGTGTCCCCCCAGTTATCGTGAAAGAAGGAAAAAGGAAATGTCTCCTTCTATTAAAGTCACAGAGTAGGTGACAAACAGGAATGTAACTGCTGCAACAGGGTAATCTTGTTTGTCTCTGCATCAGACCACATACATTATTTTGGCTTGAAAATTCACTACACAAGATTGGAGTTAACTAGTGTAATTTTACCACCCAGTTATAACAAAGCAGTCATTTCTTGCTACTCCATCAAATATTAGGTGAGAAGTACTCTGCAGTCCCTCCTGTCCCTCCTGTCTTCCTACCACCTAGATAGCAGTTCAATAGTTTTTATTAAAGAAACAGGCAGACACAAAATCACAATATATAACAATTTTACCTCCCTGTTGATTTCTGCCAATTTGCTTCTTTTTTGCATTTGAATTGTTGGTATTATTTATTTTCCTATACAGCCCTGCATTGGCTTCCTGTGTGTCCCAGAGAAAGGGTTGTTGAGAATCGGGGGGGGGGGGGGGTGCCTCAATTGCTTTACGTATTTGTAGTTAAAACTACTGAGCTGTCAGTTAACATTGTAGTATACAAAGAAGCAGCGGAAAGATAGGCAAGCAGAGCAAAGAGCAGTAATTCCTCCCTGCGCATTGCATGTCCCAACATTGGTATGTCCCACACAGGCTTTTGCAAGGGAGGCAGAGATAGGTCCATCTACACATGCTAAAAGCATGTTGAATTAATAAAATCCAATTACTGCACTACAGAAGAAGAGCTGAACCTCAGCAACAAGAGCTTTATTTAGTAGCACACCAGGATGAACCCTTTCAATTGCTAGTAAGAAATTATACCTAGCCAGGATGTTTTAATTTAAAAAAAAAACTACTATGAATTATAAATAGCTAATAGAATTATAAATACCCCCCAGCTTAAATTGGTAGCTGTATGGCCCCTTATTGACTCCTCCAGGTGTCAGCCCAAGGCAGCAACTATGAATTTATTCATGTGACCATGACTGGATGCAGTATTGTTGGGATTATATTACAGGTTCTTATTAAAGTGCTCCTGTATATTTTTTCCTATGGTAATTAGTTGTCCCCCCCATCCCGTCTTGTCCCCACCAGCATGAAGTTGGGTCCAGCATCATGGGCCAAAGCCAGAGCTGTGATGGTGAGTAACATAGACCCATGGTTCAAACATTTGCAGCCTTGCATTCATTTGTGTGCACAAACCCAATTATTCCTTTTTGGTGGCACAACAGCAAATTGGTTATTTGGTTGTTGTTGGTAGAATCATCCTTCTCTCTGTCCTATGTCATTTAATGGGGTTAGGGATTTGGCTACCAATGGTTGTCCAAAATTCTAAAAAAACAAGCCTAACCCTTATTTTTTTTATTGCACATCCACTCTACATTTGACACCTGTCCCTGTGTGGAGTCCCTCAGATAGTGTGCGTGTTTTGTCAAATCCACATTTGTGTATCCACACATGTAAATGTATCTATCATTTGTTGATTGTATAGAGCTGAGCTTCAGTCTGTGCTGGCCCTCCTGGTAAATGTTGTTTGGTTGTGCTACACATTAGTGTTCCTTTTAAACATTTCTTTATGCCACTGTTATTTCCAGTGTGCATTGCGTTGTGGATTATAACATGCATCCCATGTTGCTTTGTATTGTTTTCTGCAAAACCAGTGGGGCACAAAAATGTTTCCTTCCTTTTACCCACCAAAATTTGCAGAACGTGTGATGTGCCATTTTTACTTGTGATGTATATCATTTTACAATTAGGTAAGGCTATTTGTTTTTACTATTTGAATCAACTATGGCATATGCACCCAAAAATGTGTTAATCTTTTACATATCCCATAGTATGGTTTATTGGCCAATTATTATTAAAATGACATATATCTCCTCTACATGAATGCTAAATTAATGACCAGATGTACAGGTTTTGTTAAGTTTTGGTAAAAGTTCAAATAATTTTGCCTCACCTTTTTTGTGTGTAATAGGTTGTTTTCTAACCGGGATGCAGCTTGAAATCCACACAAATAAGCACAACTAATGTCACATTGGCTTCACCAAATATTTTGCTGGACCACCATTGTGTGCTGCCCATTTTAATAACACAAGCTTGGTGGATGTTGTAAACGATGACGCATATCTTTGGACCGTTCATACACTTGTAGATTTTTTTTTTGGTCCCCCCTTGCCCATGCTTACCTTAACCTAATCTCAATACACTACTCTTACATACATGAGCATCACAGACTCTGGCAATACATCTTGGAGTCCCGAGCAATGCTGCTGGACATACAAGAATATATGAAATAGGGTAGCTGCTGTACTGCAGATATTTTTTTCAAAAGCCATGTTGGCCTTTTGTTTTTATGTAATTAAAATGTATACTACTTTCTAAAATGTGTTGAATTCTGTTGACTTATGTTACTTTGGTTACTGTAATTTTCTGAGTTTTGACATAAACGACTAATACATAATTTACAGTTCCATTGAGCAGAAACACATTCAAATGTATTTCTTGTGACAATGAATAATTTATTGGCAAAAGTCTGCCCACAAAGGAAAACTTCTAACAAAAACAAAATGACCAGGCCCCATCACATATATATGTTGAGGGACTATCATGGTGTTGTGCATCCAGGGATTGACATCCAGGATGACAATTTGTGTTATTTGTGTTGGTGTTGTTTGGACATTGTGAGTAGGAGGGGTGCTGGAAGGCACCTGCCCTTGATCCAAACAAGACAAGAAATTATCATTTCCCTTTGACTCTCCTGGATAGCTGCAATAATGGCTACATGTTGTTCCTGTGCATTTGCAGCCTGTAGTTCCAGCTCTGCCCATTGTTCCTGTGAGCATGCTGCTGCCATTGTTACCTTTTGTATGCTTGAAGCATTCGTGTCCCCAGCTCATATAGCTGGGCACTACTGGGTTGCCTATCCAACTACCACCAATGGAGCCAGAAAATGAGATAAGAATGGTCAATCACACAAACGGCTGTTTGGATCAGGTTACCCCATCAGCTCACACATTGGATTGTTTTCCGTGTGCTGTTAGGTATTGACCATTGCTAGTGGGGGCACACAAACATCTGTGTATCTGTGGCCGGTCAAACCTTTAAATTAATATACACACTACATTTAATTGTGTTACTAATGGCAATTTGTTGTTGGTTGCCAACATTAATAAAGCCCAGATAAGTGGGCACAAAGGGGCTGCTGTCTGTAATTATTTGTAACAATATAACTTTCCAAGGTGGATCCAGATGGCTGGGTTGCAGGAACACCCAAATCATCGGATGTTTCCCTTCCAGATGGTGTTTGCTTAAGCGGAGGAAACAATGTTTCAACCTGTAAATAAACACAGGTGAAATGTGTGAAAGTCGGGCAACAACATGCACACATTGCAAGCAGAAAGTGTGGCTTGGCCCAAGATGCATAATCACTGTTGAAATACCTGTGAATCCTCATCTCCTGATACTTGTGACATTTGATATGGTGGTGGGGACTGCTGGTCTTCCTCAAATAATGGTTGGCAATCATAACATGCTGGAGGAGGGGCACAAAAGGGACACCATGCAATTGTCAATAAAAGTAGATCAAGTACGTCCAAAGCATCAAAACATGACATAACCAATGGCAAGAACAAATGCAAGGACAGTCTAACTGGGTGCATTATGTGGGCTACGCCCCATATAAAGGATATCATTGGCAATCTGAACACACACATCAAAATGGAAATGCACAAGAGAGGTGTGGTTATTCACATACCAGCCATCTCCTCCATACTGGAATTCCACATGGGAGGCCTAACAATCCGGGAAAAATATCACATGAAATGACCGAGTAGGGGACCAATAATAATCATATTTACACCTGCCAAAGTAGTACTTACAGACAGGAGTCGCACATTGATCTTGGATGGAGGATTCCAAACATTCAATTCTGCCTACAAATACACAGACAAACAAATTAGGCAGCATGAACTAATAAAATGCAAATATCATGATTGTGCAATGGCCAATAAAAAAATGTAAAACGGCACTCTCAACACAATAAGGCTATCACAACCAGGTTCAGGCTGACAGAAACAGAACCTGAGGCTGGGGGACCAGTGTGTCAGTAATTCACAAGGCCTAAGCAGCAATATCAGGAAGAACAACAGAAGCATTCAGCAACCATGGTACCAGGCCACATGAGCATACAATTTTTGTTTTGACAATGAAGAGGGAGCTTACAGACAGGCTCCAGTTGGCTTGAGGAAGAGCTGTCTGTGGTCATGGCACATGAAACACTGTGGCTAATAATAAGAGTAAAGGAAAACACAAATACATGGCAACAAATGAACACATGGAAGAAGGCAATTCCCAAAAGGCAAAGGAACAGAAGGAGTAAATAGGCCACTTACAGACAGGCTCAGGTTGGCTTGAGGAACAGCTGGCTATGGATGTGTTGAATTGGTGACTAGTGCTTGCTCCAACATTGACATTCAGCTGTTGGCTGTTGCCAGGTTGTGATTCTGGATTATCTGGCCCTTCCGAATTTGACCCTGTATCTGCAGCTGGGCCAGACAACAAGGCAACAGTTTAAGCCAGAACATTAAACAAAGACTGTGAAACCCCAAAAAAGCACTTATCTTCTACCAAGGCTGTTGTGTCATCCCGCGCATCCACACCATGAGCCGACATAAAGGGATCTTGGGCTTCAACATGACCTCATATTCACGGCAGTTATTCCTGTTCTCTATGCTCAATGAGCAGTTCCGACACTATTTTCTTACTGAGGGCCCGGTGCAGCGTTTTAAATTGGTCTTTGGTTGCTGCAGTGGTCCGCTGATGTGCAGCGGTGCAGTTGAGGGTCTCAGCAATCCCAGCTCAGATTTTAGCCTGCTCAGTCTTACTATGGTCATGATTCTGTGGCCCATACAAGAGTGAGATTGGACTCTGGCTCGCGCTTGGCAGCCAGTTTCTTGTACCCCTCAAACACGCCTATGGCAACATCAGGGGTGGCAGACATATGTGGCTCATGCTCTGCAACTGTGGGGTGTTTTGCATGCCAGGCACCAATACTAGGTTGGCCGGTAGCAATTGGAGATACATCTGCACCAGTAACAGAACTCAATAAAGTCCTGTTGTGGGGCCACCTACTGCAACTGCCATGCCCTCAACCACAGCATGAGCATGAATATTACCGATGCCATGGCCATGAGCCCATAGGTGAATGGACAAGTAGACATATGTGATGCCTAGTAGGTGCCATCCTTAATTTATGTGAATGCTGTACAAATCAGGCACAGGACGTTTCCAGAGACACTAACCAGAGAAATGCTAGGAGGTTGTCTGGATGATGTGGACCCAGCAAACGACCAATAGCGTAGCTGTATGCTGTTATGGTTTAAAAAAAAAAAAAAACGCTACTAATAGCATTCATGAATTTAAGAAAAAGCATTAAGGTTCAAGCTGTGTGTAGACAACAAAGAATGCCCACTAGTGCAGAGCAGCATATAACAGTTTTCCATAAAATGATTAGTGTTTCTCATTGGCTGGATGTATGGAGATGGAAGACGTATCGTGATCGGGAAATGTCCAACAACGCGGAGCTACAGGCACTGACCTCTTACCACACACCTGCGGAGCGTTTTAGCTTGGTGAACTAGAGTGGTGGATGAAGATGGTGAACACGTGGCAGTGCTGCACTCATAACAATTGAGCAACCAAGTATAAGTGAAAAGCTTTGTGAATTGAAAAGTGGATTAGTTCGCTATTGCATTTGCAGTGGCAGTGTGTGTGTGTGGGGAGTAACCACTACTGTTGTGCCCCAGACAGATGTGTTGGTATGTTGGTGTACAGTGTCTGCGGACAAGTCTGTGCTTTGTGACATAAGTAGCGTTTCCTTGTGCTCTCCATCTGCTGGTCTAAGTAGAGATTGTGTAGCACACTGCAAGACAGGATTTTATTGGACACCTTATTTGGGCTGTCTAGCATCTCCCCTCTTGGCCAGACCAAGCCTAAGAAATGTGATTTCCTCAGGCTGTTGGTTGTTTCACCAATGCATCTGGTTTAGAGGTGAGCTGCATGTGAGTTTCACTTTTGTGTGTAAGAGTGTGTGTGTTAGCAGATTTATTGGAGGTGTGCATTGTGTGTGTGTTTGTGTGTGTGTGTGTGTGTGTGCGCGCTTGTGATTTTTGTGAGTTTGTGCATTTGTGGTTGCAGTGGCTACACAGTGCAGATTTTGATGGGAAGTTTGGTGTGTGGATGAGTTGTGTGGTTGAGAAGGAAAAGTAGACTGAGGAAGCCACAGTGGTGCAAATCTTTCACACCTAGTTGGCTGTGGTGGGTTTGAGTGATGAACAAATCCGGAGCTGCTTCTGTCTGAATCGTGCTGCACTTTTGGCACTGTACCACCAAATCCGACACAAAATTGAACTCACCTCTGGCCACAGCCATGCAGAACCTGGCATAGTTTGCCCATGGGCCTCCTTAAATATCCTTGTGAGAAGCACATTTCAGGCCACTGCTGCTCTATTAAGCGGCATTATCTAGCATATGCTGCATCTTTTATGAGGTGGGACTGGCCATCTGTGACTTCATCCCTAACTACATTAGGTTTCCGGCCGATACTGAAGAGGTGCAAAACTTTAAGCTGGCTTTCTATTCTATGGGTTTGCATTTGTGTTGTAAACAACATTAACCCATGTGTTTGTATTTAGCTGATAAGGTACAGGCAGAAGACGTGGCTCATGACCCCGCGTGAAACCCACATACCACAGCTGAAGTGCGCTACAATGTAGCTCACCGCAAGACCAGATGCATTGTTGAAAGAACCATTGGCCTGCTGAAAGCATGTTTTCTATGTTTGGCATGGCCAGGAGGGTAGATCTACAGCCCAGAGAAGGTGTCCAAGATAATCCTTGCTTGCTGTGTGCTACACAATCTCTGCATACTCTATTAAATGGAAGAGCCCAAGGAAACACAGCTGGTACCTGAAGTCCCAGACAGTGTCCGGCGGGCACAAATGATTAATTCCCTTTTTTCAGGTAAGTGACAGAAACTGGGAAAGGATTGCTATAAACATTTAAAAAAATCTAGAGCCCCAATCAATAGGTGGCCAACAGCACTTCATAAATAACCCCAATAGAGTAAAGCAAGCCATAGACAGGGAAAAGGACAAAAAATATAACTGATTTCAAAAACTGACATTTGTTCTCTCCCGCTTCTAGGCACTGTAAAGTGGATGGAATACCTATTTTTTCACATTTTCTTTTGGTTTATAAAAATACAAAAAATACTTTCTGTTACTACTATTTTTAAGTTCGCTGTACACTGCTGAGGCAGTGGGGAGTTGCACACTCTTGCTGGACAGCAGTCTGTTGTTAGACTTCGTAGCGGCTGCATCCAGGTGGGAGAGCAGGGGTGGCTGGAGCACTAACACTGGTTAGGAGCAACGAAGCAGCTGGTGTGCATCACCCTTCCTAACAGTGGAGCCCCTCTGGTGGCTGGGACTGGAACTCATGTGCATGGGTAGTGGCTTTCTGGCACACCCCTGCCCCATCCTAACTTGTCCTGCACAACTTTCCCTGCTGGCCCACCCAGGAAGCCTGTATTTGGGATGCCTCACACACTGCCTGTATTTGGGGTGTCACATACACTGCCTGTATTTGGGGTGTAACACACACTGGCTGTATTTGAGATGCCACACACACTGCCTGTAATGTGGTATTCCACTCACTGCCTGTAATGTGAGGTATTTAATAGGGTGATTAGGAGGGGGTATTTTAGCACACCATTTGATTCAGAATGTTTTTTTTTTCTTGTTTGTCTCCTCCAAATCCTGGGTGCATCTTATGGGGTGGAAAACACGTGTGTGTATTATATATTGCGCAATGTGCGCTGTGTGCGACATGTGTGGTGTACGCTGTGGTGCTTCCTGACAGGTACAGGGAACCCCTTGTTAAAAAAATTAAATCCCACCCCTGCCTCCCTCGTATTTTGTTGTACTTGTTGAATAATCCCTTACCTCTGTCACGTAAAAATCCTATTATGTACATTGTATATACATGGCGAAAAAATGGATTCTGATTCTGAAAACATATGATGAATAATCCATGGCTGTAATCACTAAATAAATGTTCCTGTATATGCCTGTCTTCTCCGGGCAATTACAGACCTGTAAGTTTAACATCCATTGTGAGAAAATTGCTTGAGGGGCTACATACACAAATATGTAACTATGCATAATATTTTAAGTGACAACCAGCATGGTTTTACTAAGGACAGAAGCTGCCAGACTAACCTGATTGCCTTCTATGAGGAGCTGAGAGGAAGCCTGGACAGAGGCAAAACAGAGGCATTTGATACTGTCCCCCATAGATACTTATTGGGGAAATTGAGGTATTAGAAACTACAGTATATAACTGGATTGAAAACTGGCTGAAGGATCGTGTGCCGAAAAATTTGTGGTTAATGATACCTACTCTGAATGGTTACCGGATATAAGCCCAGGGTTCAGTGCTGGGCCCACTATTATTCAACAATTATTATTTACTATTATTCAACACAATTATTCAACTTTAATCATCACAGAAGATGGAATTAAATGCACTGTATCTTTTTTTGTAGATGACACAAAGTTTTGTAGCACAGTGCAGTCTATTGGAGATGTTCACTAGCATTAAGCTGACTTGGACACTTTGAGTGTCTGGGCATCCACTTAGCAAATGAAGTTCAATATGGAGAAATGTAAAGTCATGCACTTAGGTTTTAATAACCTGAAGGCCTCGGGGGCTCTGGTAGAACACAGGCTAAGTAACAGCATGAAATCTCAAGCAGCTGCTTCCAAGGCCACCAAGATTTTATCATGTATTAAAAGAGACATGAAATCACTGGATAGGGATGTAATTTTGCCTCTTTACAAGGCACTAGTGCGCTCTCACCTGGAATATGCCATCCAGTTCTGGGCACCAGTTCATAGAAAGGATGCTCTGACTATGGAAAGGGTGCAGAGGATCTTAGTTATGAGGAAAGATCTGTTTAATATTTAGATGATGAGAGGGTTAAACTGGGTGGTAAATTGGTTCCCAGGCCCTGAATATAAATTCAAAATAATAATTTTGTATAAATAATAGTGATGGAGCTACTCCCACCCCCTTTACTCTTACAAAGATCTGTTTAGTCTTGAGAGGAGACGACTGAAGGGGCACATGATTAAAACTTTGGAGGCGACAATCATTTTTACCATAAGAACTATAAACCTGTGGAATAACCTCCCACAGAAGCTTGTCACAGCATCAACAGCTGACAGCTTCAAAATGTTTAGATGCTTATTTAGAAGAAAATAACATTAACAGGTACTATTAGCTGTTAACAGAAAAAAAAACAAAAAATAAAATAAAAAACTTCCCCTACCCCCCTAGAACTATGTAACTATGTAACTACAGTACTTATATTTTGCACAAATTACACATTTTAGCTGCACAATCAGCATCCTAAGAGTATGCTAATATCTTTATATCTCAGCTCAAGGCCTATCCTAACTTATCATTCCATTTTTCATTTGAACTTATTGAATTGTTTTACCCTCAGATGATGACTAATAAAGTTGAACCACAGTGTACAGCAAACTTAAAAATAGTAGTAACAGAAAGCAGACACAATAATACAACAGCTGCAGCCATGCGGTAAGCCCACCAGATGGAATAATTTTACAGTGTAAATTTGGGCCATAAAAAAGACTCAGATGACAAGGGCTTTATCTTGTTTCTTCTGAATTATGTTCTGATATAAATATATACCATATCTTTCACAACAGTCATTTTTATTCAGTAGCCTTCTAGCTTAGTCACATCTCTTTATTTACAGCACATCTGTTACTGAAAACATTTGCTCTGCCACAGAATAACATATGGATGCCCTGATGTGGTGATAGTTGCAATTATTGCAATCTGCACAATATTTTATGCAAAAGTACGTGGCAAAAGCTCTGATTAAACCCATCAAGGACTGACTTCTATATGACAATGATATTGATGCTTACCTTGAGAGTATGCTGATTAGAAGCAACAGTTTAGCATCATTCACTGTTTTATTTATGACAATAGCAGGCACACTTTCAACAATACTAAATACTAAAAGCTAAATTAGTGGTAAAAAGATTATGAGTCTACTTTAAGTTTGTAAGTTTACAGAAGCTCTGAAAAGGTAGCTTAACCACTAACAGCAGACCTACACTGGGCTGGACAGGACAGGGTACCATTGTTCTAAACTAGCTGTTTAAGCCCCGCTCCTCGCAATCTTATTCTGGGAGCAATTAGAGCATATTTAACCTTTCATAGGACAAGGTTGGTCCATTTTAAGTGGAAGCTTGTGCTAACATTTAGTCTCTCCAGCCAGGATACTCACCTTATTCCCATGCTGCTCACATAAAATGTCTACACATGCTGTAGCAGTTGCATTTTCTAAAGGAAGATGTATAGCCACCAACAGTATGTGGAGCCTTTGGTGGGGCTGAGTCTGAGACCACAGAGACCTGTGAGGTGTACAGTCACAGAATGAACAACATAGTTATTCCATTCAACAATAAACAAATTTAATAGCAAGGGATACATTCTCAAACATAAAGCAAGCCCTTGAATAACCACAATAATAGACCAGGCTCTTCACGCATTATTATTGTGTCTCCCTACCCATGGAAATCAGGTAGGTGGAATTTTAGATCCACTTTAGGGGCACTATCCAGTATGTAAATGGCCCACACTAGCGCTGACACGTTTCGTTCTAATATAGAATTTTCTCTTAGGCAAGTGTGCCCTATTAAGCAATGCCAATATATGGCCTTATCAGTGTAAATTGGAAGTAGGTGAGAACCACAGACACTTATGTGCAACACAGATAAGTCAATAAAACAATAAACTGTACATCCCAAAAGTGTTTCCTTTTTTTATTGCTTGCTGGGATTTGATCTGACCCACCATATGTGTGGTGTAAGATAATGGACTTTGACCAGTAAACTCCTGGCCACTGGCTGAAATATCGGCCTAAAACTGTCATGAAAGAGTTTAATCAACACCCCTGTGCTCTATTGGTGTCTCTCTCTACTTTAGCATAGGTGCCTAATGCCCCCCCCCCCCCCTTGTCTCACTAGATCATCTAGTGGACTATAAAAACAACATTTATAAACTGCTACCAGAGGACCTGAAAGGAAATGTGAAGGTTTCTTTAAGTGCCATCCTAAAGTAAAGCTGATGTTTTAGACCACTTTTTTCCAAAGTCATCCTTCAGCTTGACCGACCACATGGAGAGATTGGGCTCCACCCCCTGGGAGGAAACGCAAAATTTAACAGAGGTTAAAAGCCCCACCCCTTCCTCTCCTCCTCAGTTTTTTGTGTTTCCTCCCTGGGAAACCGTTGGACAGAAAGTTGCTGATAGACTTTGGCCATGTTCGTTATTTTAGTTTATTATTTTACCACCTCCAGAGTACTGGAGTAGCCCACTGAACTAAGCCAGATACTGGGGGAGTCCCTATTGGGATCTGAATACAGCCGGGGCTATTTCCCTCATAGTTCACAATACTCGCACTAGTTGTGCAATATACCTTTAAGAAAGCCTGTCTGTACTCTCACACTTTGTGTTTGATTTTACTTCAGGTATTCATTATATTATTATTTACTGAATAAGTGTGTATTTTTGCACTTTAGTATTTTGCCTCCAGAAATTTTGAATTTCTGGGCGGTGAGGATGATGCTTACCCGACATAATTTCCTGTTTCAGCAGTGAAGCTGGAAACTGGAAACAACAGGCAGCGTGTCTCTTCTGGGTGGGGAGCGCACAGAGAAGAAGGTTTTCTGGGCAGCAGCAGCAGCTAGCCGAACACCGGGGCACAGAGCGGAGCAGCGCATGCCCGCAGCGATTGCAGCAGCTCAGTCCAGCGGACAAAGAGAACCAGGCATGTCGGAGGTAAATCCTGATGGAGAGGCTCAGCATGCGGTATAAGTTTGTTATGCCTATTGTGGGTAGCAGTTTAACTCATTATATGCTTGGGTTGTTGTCTGTTTAAGTTTTAGAAAGAGGCTGATTCTAAAACCAAGGATAAGCATGCTAAAGCTACTAAAAAGACCAGTCGTTGTGAGACTTGTAATACAGCACTTCCTGACTCTTGGCAGTTGACTCTTGGCAGATTCAGTGGCATTAATGAGGGAGATCCTGAATATTAAGCAAGAATTAGTTTCTATGCGGGATGCCCATAAGGATTTTGTCACTCAATCTCAATGGTCTCTTGCTTCCGCACCCATTCCCACCCTGGTTACAGAAGTACAGGTGGGTGAGATTGTAGAAGATCAGGATTCCCCACAAGATTTTATGGCTGAGCGGGCCCAGGAAGAAGGAGATCAGGATAGTCCCCATATTATTTCAGAAGAACTTAATTTACTGTTGCAAGACATTTATGACACTTGGGGAATGCAGCAGGAAGAGAAACCCATTACATTACAGGATGAGATGTACAGAGGTCAAAAAAAGCGGAAAAAGCTTTTCCGCTCCATTCAGTTTTATAGGAGATGGTGAAGAAGGAATGGGATGTGCGAGAAAATATTTTTTTTCTTCCTAAATATTTAAAGAGAAAGTATCTATTTCATGATCCCTTAATGGAACACTGGAGTAAAAATCCTAAATTGGATGCCCCCTTAGGCCAGATGTCTAGATCATCAGACTTGAGCTTTGAGGATATATGGCTTGATGCAGAGCCTCCCCGTTCAGTTCTCCCGTGCGTTTCCCCGTTGGTTTTGGGCTTTGATCGGGTCAGGAAAGGGTGCTACGTTGATTTTAGTGTGCGCTTATGCGCTCAGGTGTGCGCTCAGCCGCCTTTCCGATTGTCGGCTCGCACGAGGCTGTTTCCCGGGAAAACGGACGCCTCGTTCATTGGTCCGTTTTTTTCAGTGATGCAGAGCCTTGATTTCCGATTGAAAACACCCTAATAAAACGGGGCCGCCGAGCCTTCACTTACGGCAAGTCAGAGCAGCCGTATTTGCACTCGGGCAATAATATGCAGTCCTCTGTTGGAGCACATCAGCGGTGCCAGCTCCGCGGTCTTGTCCTGCTGAGTATGGCAGAAACCAGGCTGCACCGCATGCCTTTGGACATCGATGGCATGAGTATTTGATATTTTTTATGGGTTTTTTTGGGGGGTCCTTTTTACAGGGTCTCCATAATTTTTCTTTTATTGTCTGTGTGCAGGCATTTGAAGATGGGACATAGCATAAATGTGCAGGCACTGGCTGGCCCTGATTTGGTTTTTGGGAGTCGTTTTTCTGGCTTTCCCTGCCTAGGAATTCCTGCCTACATGAGCGATTCAAATCAGCCGATCTTTTTGGTGGCTGGCTACTGGGTATGTGTTTGAAACTTGTATTGGTTACGCACCCTGTCTGACTGTGTTTTTTCCCTTAACCCACTATTTGGTAACTTTTTTCGTAGTATATTTGGAGCCCAATTATTGATCTACAAATTAAATGGGTTAAGTGATTGTACCCTATTGCGTCATGTTCTTGCCCTCTTATGTAAGTAGTATTCCCCAGACTTTTTAAATGAGAGTACAGGTTGGATGTGCATGTAGTCTCATTACAAATGTCCTTTCCTCCCACCCTACCCCGCTCACCTATTTGTCCCTCTTTTCTATTGTTGCAATGCACACCTTTTTTTAATTTTTTTTTTTTTTTTGGTTTTAGGGCAGGAGACTCTGCCTATCCTTTGGTCCCCTGGATGAAGACCCCCATCCTGCACCGATCTTCACAGGCAGAGGAGCGCTACAATACTGCCCCCAGGAGGACTCGCTCTGTGTTGGAGCGAGGCTTTGTTCTCTTGAAGATGAGGTTCCGTTGTCTTGATGAGACTGGGGGGGCACTACAATAGACGCCTGCAACGGTCCTAAACCTAATCATGGCTTGTGGGCTACTCCACCACCTTTAGTTTCAGCCCTCCCCACCCCTCCTTTTTCTTGCACCCAAAGTGGCACCGCGCAAACCATACGTGCACAACTAGTGTTTAGTGTTTTTTCAGAGACCACATTTTTTGGGGGGTTTTGTTTTTTTTTTTATTTTTCAAACTAATTTTGTTTTGTCATTTGCTTTTTTGGGCCCAAAAGAAAAATTACACGTGGGGTCAGAAAATGTATTCCCCACAAATTAGTGGTATGTTGGGTTGCATGGTGACGAGGAATGATGTTGCCTGCAAATTGGCTGCAATGTGGGCCAGGCTTTGATTAATCTCACCCATATGGCTGGTTAGGGCAGAGATATTTCTGTTTAATACCTCTACTTGGGCGTTGAGGTTTGTGAGTTGGGTGCACACAGTCTCATTGAATTGCTGTGTTGTCGCAGCAAAGGCTATATTTTCCTGCCTCCATGTTTCCTCCAAAATTTGAAGTTGCCTTCTTTGGGAAATATGGCGTCTAGACTGGGTTGGAGCAGTGGGACGGGTGGTTGGTTCTGGTTCCGAAGGTGGTTGTGGATGTGGTGGCTGTGCCGGGGTTGACTGCGTTGCTGCCACTGGTGCAGTAGTGGTTAGTGACATATGTGGGGTGTCCTCCTCCAAATCTCGTATATGGTCGATGATGGGTGGGCTTCCTGTGGTCTGTAAAGAAATATAGCATCCTTTTAGTTTATTTCTGTCCACAAAAGCTCTCAAATATCAATGTTAAAAGTACACACCAAGGGCCATTGACTTACCTCATCGCAATCCACAATTTGGGTTTGTGGTGTAGAAGCCTGGTGTGCCCTTGGCCTCGGTGCTAACGCAGGGGTTTGTGGGCCTGGTGTGTCCTGTTGACTTGGTCCTTAGAATGTAGATAGGAAGATTAGCTAAATGGCCAAGTACAGTGTGTTGTGTAGCATAACACTGCCTTCTTGAACTTTTTGTAATAGGTCATGGCAAAATCAGACTCACCTTGGGACCTTACATTCCGGTCTGTGTCTTGTGCCTCTGCCAGGCCCTGGATGCTGGCCGGGTGTATGTATGTATATACATGTTCCTTCGGCAGGAGTAAGGATTATTTTAGTGGGTAAGCCACCCCCTGTCTGTTGGCTGGGGAAGATTAAATCACACCTAATAAGTGTTACATCCTTTTAACCATGCGACTACAAATGCATTTAATTTGCCCTTTACCTCTGCTACACCCCCTGTCTGTTGGCTGGGGAAGATTAAATCACACCTAATAAGTGTTACATCCTTTTAACCATGCAACTAAAAATGCATTTAATTTGCCCTTTACCTCTGCTGACGGCGCATGTCCATTTTTTTTTTACTGTAGTATTTCAGGTCCCCAAATTTCCTTTTGATTTGTTGAATATCTCGCCTGACAGATCCCACACTATTTACTTGGCGGCAAATATTCGTCCAGATCTCCAGCTTAGCCTGCTTAGTGGTGGATTTGGAGGTCCTGCCAAATAGGGCATCATAATGCTCACAAACTGCATTTGCCACAGCCATGCTTTGAGCATCGCAAAAACGTGCAGTTAGGGAGCCACGGCGTAGTTGTCGGCCACATGGGTGTGTGGTGTCCCCTGCATCTGTGGAAATTGATGGTTGGCTATCTGGTGAGTCGTGTGTGGTTCTGGGGCTTATGGGGGAGGGTGATGTGGTGTGTGTGCTGCTATGGCTTAATGTCTGGGTTCCTGTTGAGCTATCAGATGTGGAGCTGCATGTGGAATGTGAGGTACTGGAATTGGGAGAACCAGAGGGTTGAGGTGGAGGGGTGGGTGACCTTGGTGGGGTGGTGGGTTTGGCAATACGCTTTCCCTTGCTGATGTGTTTTGTTTTGTGGGTATGTTTTGTGTGTTGAGGCTGATGATGCTGCAGGGTCTTACTCGACTTTGCACCCTTGTGTGTTCGTGCTTTTTTGGCAGGTGGTGGTGAATGGGTGAATGTCTCCTTGGTCCTGCGTTTTTTGAATGTGCCTGTGTGTGTGGAGTATCCTGCGTTTTAGTTTGGGGCATGTTCTGCCTGTGTCTGGTGCCTGCTCTTCTGTCTTTGGGAGGATGAGGCATGTGTGCGGCTGCTATGTGCCTCGGCCCTTGGTTGGCTCTTTTTGCTCCCTTTAGGTCTGCCCATAATGATATGGTATCCAACACAGAGCTGAGTGCCTTGTGCTTTAAATATGTTTCCCGTGTGGGAGTGGTCAACAGCGGGTGCGCGCCTGCGCGCACGCACGCACGTCACCGCGGGGGAACGTCAGAGCTATACCTTGCAAAACAAGAAAAGATGTCGGCCGCCATCTTTACCCGGGAGCAGGACGACATCATCATGGATGTGAGTATGCGAGCGTGCGAGCGTGCGTTTATGTGCGCGCACACATTCCTTCTAATAAAAAAAAACAAAACGCAAGAATAGTCTGAAACAACTTAGTTTGTGACGTAAAATAAAAGCCCACCTTAGTTTAACACATGTCCGCAGCTACAAACTAGCCTACATGCAGATAGCAGAACTAGGGCAATGTGAGGCAGCAAGAGGTTAATAAAGTGACTTTAGTTAGGCCAAGAAACTTGTTAATGTATTTTGGGTATTAATGGTGGGTCCTTGTATCTATTTTTGACAGATGATGCTGAGGAATCGCTACGACTTCCTGCCGTCAGATTATGACAAGCGGACGTTGGCCCTGGCGGTGGTGGACGCGATTGAACGAAGATCCCAAACCACCTATACCTTCACCCAGATCGCCCAACACTGGTCTGATTTAAAAAGAAGACATAAGCCCCGGGTGAGGCGGTACTTCGCAAAACATTTCCCATGTAAGTGTAGAAAATGTAAATGCACCTATAACCCTGGCCTCGCCTGGGCGTGGTTTAATGATTGTGTTTGTATTTCAGCCCATGAACGGAATTTGCGGTTCCGCCCCACCCGGACCAGGACACGCAGCCCAGTGTTGGGCGAAACAGGTGAAGGTGTAGGTGGCCCACCGCCAGGGTCAACGGCCACCCTCTCCTCTGCCAGTGAGTATGAGGAGCCGCTGGACCTCAGCATGCAGGGGAGGGGGCAATCTGACGGCAGGGAGTCGAGCAGAACAGAGCCTCAACCGGACTCCGGTAAGGGAAATAAAGTTAGATATGTGGTAAGACATGCATTAAATACAGATACTCATGTGCACTATTGTTTTAGATTCAGACGTCGCTGGAACATCCCAAGGGATGAGTGAGGAAGGGGGCGAAGAGGAAGAGGTTGCTGGGGAAGGTGAGTAGATTGATACCTAGAAGCCTAACATAATATTATATTAATGAAAGAACAACAGTCTCTAATATCAGTGTGTTTGTCATTCATCCAGATTCCCAACTGCCACAGAGGGAGGATGAAGGGAGACTCCGCCCCCGACGCAATGTGCGGCCTAAACCTTGTAAGTGGTGTTTATTTAAACTAAAGTAAATGAGCAAACAATACCATTTTTAAACAAAAAAACTTTAACCTTTCCATCAAAATGAATTCAAAAAAGCCCTTAAAGCGGACCTTAACTATGAATAAGAGGCTATCTTAGATAGTTCCCACACCCTGTACATACAGATTGACCACCTTACAAATCATCTTACCAACCTTTTCCCGAGCACATCTCGGCTCTGTGTGAGCAAAGCACAGCTATAACCCACCCCCTGTACCTTATCCCACTCTCCTCTCCTCAGTAAGTGTGATGCTTCAGAGTCAACATGGCGTTGCACGTATCCTAAATTCTGGGACTGAGTTGCAGCCCAGTGGGGGAAAGAATAATAATTGATTGACTAAAAAAGTAATATATCTTAGTTTAAGATGCTGTGGAAACGTTTCTGAAGACTTTGGCCTTTTCATTAAATCACGCAGAAGGTCCGATTTAAAGAGTGCACAAACCAAAAAAAAACCCCAAAAACAATGCTAAAGTAATGTTGTTTTTCATTCACAGATCAAAGAAAACAGGCTCCAGACCCCGAGGCCTAATTTTAACTGTGTTTCCTGCAAAAGTACCATCACACAACATCAGCACACATTTACATGACACACAAAAGGTTTAGATATGGGACAATAAAACATAAAAATACATAAACAATAAAGGTATGCATTAAGGACAAGGAAGAAGGAACTACTAGATGATTAAGGTATGCATTAAGGACAAGGAAGAAGGAACTACTAGATGATTAAGGTATGCATTAAGGACAAGGAAGAAGGAACTACTAGATGATTAAGGTATGCATTAAGGACAAGGAAGAAGGAACTACTAGATGATTAAGGTATGCATTAAGGACAAGGAAACTCCCAGAAAAAAAACAAAAAGACAAATAAAGATGTGTGTCAAATTTGCATTTGTGGCCATATGCATATTCCAATGGAGTTTGAGGGATGTGCGCTTGCGTGTAGCCTGATTGGCAACTGAAGAGCCATGGAGATGTAAGTATACTTGCTAAAACCACCAAAATGGAAGGTCAAATACGACGGAAACCAAGCAGGTACGTTCAAAAAGGCAGAAAAAATCAGGGAAAAACGGTCCGCCCGTGTGAACGTGAACGGGAGCCCCGATCAAATTGAAGGCACCCTAGAGAGCAAAAAAAGCTTTCCGAGTAAAGTGAAATTGACGGATCAGTTAGGGAGCCATTCCGACGGAGGCTCTGCATCACATTTGAGCCACGATTCAAACGGGAGCCCCGGACAATCGGAAGGTTTTAAGGGCAGTTCAGAGGAGGCTCTGCATCAGGCCAATAGGGTCCTTGCGTAATCCCATGGATTGCAGGGGTGATCATATACTAAGAAGAGCCTGGGATGCAACACTGTTTATGTTTAGACCAGCTATGGCATCTAATGTGGTCCTGCAAAGCATGACTAAGTGGACTGATACTCTTAAAACGCATATGAGTAACAAGGTACCTTCTTAGGATTTGTTGGCATCCTTACCATCACTGATTAGAGCCATTACCTTTTTAACTAATGCTTCACAGGAGCTCATCAGGGCCTCAGAAAAGACATCCACCTTGATTGCCTGTGCTCGTAGAGCAATTTGGTTAAAGACCTGGTCAGGTGATAGTGTGTCTAAAGCAAAGTCATGTGGTATTCCTTTTCATGGGGGTCTCTTGTTTGGGTAAGACTTGGATGTTATCCTGGCCAGATCTAACGAAATGGGGAAAAAGTTTCCCCCTAAAAATGCAATTTTTATCCGCGTTCTAGTAATAAAGGCAAAACAGTTCCAAGTCTGACCCAGGCCATACAAACAGATACCAAAAAACGTTGGACACAGCCTAGGCCCCAAAGTATTCATTGGTTAACAAACTTTCGGAGGGGCCTAAGCCCCAGTCCTGACAAAGAAATTGTAGTGGGGGGGGGGGGGGCTCTCCGGGTTCATCCCTGCCTGATGAGAAATCAATTTGTACTAAAAACTCTAGAAAAGGGGTATCAATTAGAATTTGTTTCACCCCCCAAATTTCTGGGGTTCAATATAGACAGCACTCAGAAGAGGATGTTGCTACCGCAGGAAAAAAGAGGAGCCCCCAGGTGTCCCTAAGGGCTATAATGAAATTTTAGGTTTCATGACTTCAGCAATTCCAGCAGTACCTTGGTGCAATTGCATACAAGGACCCTGCAGAGGTTCATTTTAGAAAGGTGGGACAAAAAACAAAGCTCATTGGATCAACTAGTTCAGTTGAACCAAGAAGTCATAAAGGATCTGATTTGGTGGATAGACCCAAACAACCTGGAAAAAGGTGGAGACAGACCAACCCAGTTATAGTCACAACAGATGCAAGCAACTGGGGGTGGGGGGCCCACCTGGAAAGCCATCAAATGCAGGGAAAATGCTCAAAACAGGTAAAACACAGGTCAGCAAATCTCAAGGAGCTTCTGGTCGTGAAGCACCTGGAGCACCTTCGACCTTTACCACTGGACCGGGAAGTACAGATAAGATCAGAGAACTCAGCAGCAGTGGCATATCTAAACCGCCAAGACGGGTCTAGGTCCTTAAAGCCGATGGCACTAGCAAAGGAAATACTAGTTCCCCTCCAGTATCAGGTCACATCATTGTTGGCAGTTCATCTGAAGGGGACCCTAAACACTTTAGCAGACTACATAAGTTGAGTAAAGATTCAGCAGACTGAGTGGTGTTTAAACCAGCGGGTGTATCAGCTGATCATAAGTGTTTGGGGTCAGCCGCAGATAGATCTGTTAGCCATCAAGGGAGAACGGTGTGTTAGCAATAGATGCTCTGGCTCAGCAATGGAATTTTCATCTTGATTATGCCTTCCCTCCTTTCAGAATCCTGTCTCAAATGGTTCCGAAAATAGCACGAGAAGAGGTGACTGTCAGGATTGTACCTAACACCCGTCTGTCTTAAGCCAGTATCCCCCAATCTCCACCGCCACTTCTGCCTATAGACAAGCCCCCGCTTGTAGGAGACGCGAGTAATGCCTCTCCCAGTCGGTTGCCCCCAGGACTTAACAGGCGCAAGGGATAGTAGCTTAAGGTGCAGTTTGGTGTTAAGCAGGGAATCCCGAGTGAGGATGCCGGGTGCGGAAAGTCCGTAATTCAAGCCGAGGTCAAACCAGGTAGTCTCAGGCGAGGTATCCAGGGGAGAAGACAGAGGATGGTCGAGGGTAGCCGGGGTCAATTCCAGGGGGTCACAGGCGAAGTACAGGAGGGTCAGGCAATAGAATGGTCAGGCAAAGCAGAAGGTCGGGGCAGGCAGCTAGCAAGAATAGTCAGGGTCCAAATCCAAATCCAAATCCAATCCAATATCTTCACAAACACAGCAGCACACATCCAGAACCCAGAAGCTATAACGGGCACTGGGAACCTGGAACAGTACCAATATATAGGGAAGTCTGGCCAATGGGAAACAGGGAAAAAGGAGGGAAGGAAGGTGCTTGGTGCAACAATGAAGTGGGATCGGTCCCAGGAGCTGGACGGCCCAGGCCAGACAGGCCGACCAGTCCCTGGGTCCGATCCAAAGAACCGGCCACTGACTGGGTAATTCAAACTCGCCCCCGGCGGGCGCGCTGGGGGAAGCGCCGCCGGGAGGCATAAAGCAGACGTGCTCGCGCGCGCGCGCGAGCACGTTGACGATCGGGCGCGCCCCCGCCAGGAAGGGGAAGCGCAGAGCTGGAGGGGAGAGCCGCAAGGCCGCGCAGCCGCGCGGAGCGGGCTGCGACGCGGCCACCCATGGCGTCCTGCGCCGCCCGCCCTGGATCCCCACGACGGCGCCGAGGAGCCGGCAGACCCGGGGACCGCCGGGCCGCAGCTTGGTGGGAGGCAGCCGGCAACGCGCCGCGGGACCCGGAACGGCGGTGAGGTAAGTGCCTAACATTACCCCCCCCCTGAGGAGGGGCCACTGGACCCTCCAAGCTGGGTTTTAACGGATTTTCTCTATGGAACTTCCTTACTAAACTCTGTGCATGAACTTCTCTGGCAGGAACCCAAGATCTTTCTTCCGGACCGTACCCCTTCCAGTCAATAAGATATTGAAGAGAGTTCCGAAAGAAACGAGAATCAAGGACCCGGGCAACCTCAAACTCCTGATGCCCCTCAACTACCACAGGACTAGGGGGACTATTAAGTTCATGGTTTCTTGCGGACTTAAGAAGTGAAACATGAAAAGATTTACAGATTTTCATGGAAGAGGGGAGGGCCAACCGGTACGTCACCTGGTTGACTTTGTGTGTTATGGGGAATGGGCCAATAAACTTGGGTCCTAATTTAGCGGAGGGTTGGCGTAACGCCAAGTTCTTGGTTGAGAGCCAAACCCAGTCACCCACTTTAAAGTTAGAATTAGACGATCGCTTGCGATCAGAAAATCTTTTCTGTAAACGAGCGGCCCTAGTTAGGTGCTGTTGAATTTTATTCCACTCTCCTGGCCATTTAGAAACCCATTCATCCACAGAGGGAACTCTAGAGGGTTGGTCCGAAAGAGCAGAAAACTTCAGATCCTTGCCATAAACACAGTGGAAAGGAGAAACCCCTGTGGACGAATGCGTGGCGTTGTTAAAAGCAAACTCAGCAAAAGGTAAGAAGAAGGCCCAATCAGTCTGAGAACCCGCCGTAAAACAGCGCAAGTATTGTTCCAGGGACTGGTTCGTCCTCTCGGTTTGACCATTCGATTGCGGATGAAAGGCCGAGGAAAGGGAGACTGAGAACCCCAACTTGGCACAAAAGGCCCTCCAAAACCGGGAGACAAACTGGACCCCTCTATCCGAAACAACATCCATGGGAATACCATGAATCCTAAAGACATGAGTAATGAAAAGTTGAGCAAGAGTTTGAGCTGAGGGGAGTTTCTTTAAGGGGACGAAATGGGCCATCTTGCTAAAACGGTCCACAATTACCCAGATAACCGTATGACCCTGAGACGGAGGGAGGTCAGTAACAAAATCCATGGCCAAATGTGTCCACGGGGAGGCAGGAATGGATAATGGAAGGAGTGGGCCTTCCGGTGAGCTCCTCAAGGACTTACTTTGGGCACAGACTTTGCAAGCGGAGACAAACTTTTGAGCGTCCTTCCTGAGAGAAGGCCACCAAACTTGGCGTAACAATAAAGCTATGGTTTTTTTAATCCCTGGATGCCCGGTTGTTTTAGTATCATGAAAATGGGACAAAAACTCAGACCGGTAAGCAGAAGGCACAAACAGGGCTGACGTGGGTTTCCCAGGAGGAGCTTGGGCCTGGAATTGAGTAAGATCAGGAAGTTGGGGTTGAATGGCGGCCACCACTAGGGAGTGAGGTACGATGGGAGAAACCACCCTCTCCGGTAAGTCAGGGGGAGAGAAACTCCGAGACAGGGCGTCCGCCTTTACATTCTTAGACCCGGGCTTATATGTTATAGAAAAATTAAACCGAGAAAAGAATAAGGACCAGCGAGCCTGTCTAGGAGTTAACCTCTTGGCGGACTGAATGTATTCCAGATTTTTATGGTCAGTAAAGACCGTTACTGGATATTGAGCCCCCTCCAGCCAGTGCCTCCATTCCTGGAAGGCAAGTTTGATGGCCAGTAATTCTCTGTTACCGATATCATAATTCTTTTCGGCTGCTGAGAATTTCTTGGAAAAGAAGGCACATGGATGGAGGCGAGCAGGTGAGCCGTAGTATTGGGACAGGACCGCTCCGACCGCTATCTCTGAGGCATCCACCTCTACAAGGAAGGGTCGTTGTTCATCGGGATGGACTAGGACGGGAGCTCTGCTAAATACCCTCTTAAGATTCTCGAAGGCCTGGACAGCTTGAGCCGGCCAAACCGGGGGATACCCGCTTTTCTTTGTCAAATTGGTTAGTGGTGTAACCAGGGCCGAAAAATTCTTAATGAACCTTCTGTAAAAATTGGCAAAACCCAAAAACCTCTGCAGGCCCTTCAAATCTCTGGGTTGCTCCCATTCCAAAACAGCCCTCACCTTAGATTGGTCCATAGACAGACCAGACTTAGAGATAATGTAACCGAGGAACGGAACCTCAGAAACCTCAAATTGGCATTTCTTTAATTTGACATATAAACAATTCTCTCTAAGTTTCTGTAAAACTAGGCGCACATGTTTTCGATGCTCATCAAGGGAAGAAGAAAAAATTAAAATGTCATCTAAGTAGACAACCATAAATCGGCCCAGATAATCTCGGAAAATTTCATTAACAAAACTTTGAAAAACCGCAGGGGCATTACACAGGCCGAAGGGCATAACCAAATATTCATAATGCCCCTCAAGGGTATTAAAGGCCGTTTTCCACTCATCCCCATGCCTAATTCTTATGAGGTTATAGGCCCCTCTGAGATCTAGTTTGGAGAAGACCTGCGCCCCGACCACCTGTGTAAAGAGCCCCTCTATAAGCGGTAGGGGATACTTGTTTTTCACTGTGATATTATTTAAGCCCCGGTAATCGATACAGGGGCGAAGTCCCCCATCCTTTTTCTCCACAAAAAAAAACCCTGCCCCCGCTGGGGAAGATGAAGGCCGAATAAACCCTTTCTCTAAGTTCTCAGCGATGTATTCCCGCATGGCAAGGGTTTCTGTTCGGGTCAAATTAAATATTCTCCCTCTGGGAGGCATCGCACCAGGGAGCAGTTCTATTGGGCAGTCCCAAGGTCTATGGGGAGGAAGTTTGTCTGCTGCCTTTTCTGAAAAAACATCAGCAAACTCCAAATATGGAGTAGGAATCCCACTAGGGAGTAAGTGTGTGACCCTGAGGGGAAATTCAAGGCAGCTCCGAAAACACTGGTGTCCCCACTTGGTAATTTGCCCTGAAACCCAATCAATTTGAGGATTATGCGTCTGCAGCCATGGCAACCCCAGAATCAAGGGGGTCCCAGGCATGCTCAAAATCAGGAACCTGATAACCTCAGAATGGCTGGCTCCAATTTTGATTTGCATGGGAGGTGATTGAAACTGAACTAACCCCCCGGCCACTGGAGTGCCATCAATGGCTGACACCCGGATAGGAGTTGGCAGGGTTTGTGCCATGATTCCTAGAGTCTGAGCTAGATCAGAGTCTAGGAAGTTCCCAGCTGCTCCAGAATCGAGAAGAGCCTTTAAGTTAATATAATTGGCACCAAACATAACCTGAACTGGGACAAAAACTGGAGACGATACTTGAGGAGATACCTTACAGCCTAGGAGGGCCCCCTCGATACCCCCTAGGCTCTGAAGTTTCCCGACGGTTTCTTTGGGCAAAGTCTAACCATGTGGCCGGTCCCACCACAGTATAGACAGAGCCCCTCGGATAGACGTCGTCGTCGCTCGCCTTCGGTGAGCCTGGTGGCACCTAGCTGCATAGGCTCTTCGGAAGGTTGAGCGACGGGAACCTCAGATTTTGCCGCGGGTTCAAAATGTGATCCTTTCTCCAGGCGCCGTTCCCGGAGTCTGCGGTCAACGCGGATGGCCAAGTGCATTAAGTCATCCAGTGTTTGGGGTTCCGGATAGTTCACCAGGGTATCTTTGATAGCGTCAGCCAGACCTAACCGGAATTGACCACAGAGAGCAGGATTGTTCCAGCGTGAGTCAACTGCCCAACGCCGGAATTCGGAACAATAGTCCTCGGCTGGACGGCGTCCCTGGCGGAGGGTGCGTAACTTTGCGTCAGCTGAGGCTCCCTTGTCAGGATCGTCATAAAGGACCTCCATAGCAGTGAAGAAACTGTCCACTGACTGGCGGATGGGGTCCTGAGTAGATAGACTAAAAGCCCAGGACTGAGGGTCTCCATGTAGTAGGGATATAATCAAGCCCACTTTTTGTTCCTGTGAGCCCGAGGACACCGGGCGAAGCTGAAAGTAAAGTTTACAAGAGTCCCGGAAATTGGCAAACTTTGCCCTGTCACCAAAAAATTTTTCAGGGAGCGGGATCTTGGGTTCCACTGTCATTGCGGCCGGAGCCCCCTGGGAAGTGGGGACCATGGGAGTAGGACGGTTCTCCTGGGCCGCAACTCGATGAGCCAGGTGCTCCACCGCCGCCGTCAGGGCCTGCACCTGCTCCAGAATTTGGTCCATTCTTGTTCTGGCCCGTTATAATGTCAGGATTGTACCTAACACCCGTCTGTCTTAAGCCAGTATCCCCCAATCTCCACCGCCACTTCTGCCTATAGACAAGCCCCCGCTTGTAGGAGACGCGAGTAATGCCTCTCCCAGTCGGTTGCCCCCAGGACTTAACAGGCGCAAGGGATAGTAGCTTAAGGTGCAGTTTGGTGTTAAGCAGGGAATCCCGAGTGAGGATGCCGGGTGCGGAAAGTCCGTAATTCAAGCCGAGGTCAAACCAGGTAGTCTCAGGCGAGGTATCCAGGGGAGAAGACAGAGGATGGTCGAGGGTAGCCGGGGTCAATTCCAGGGGGTCACAGGCGAAGTACAGGAGGGTCAGGCAATAGAATGGTCAGGCAAAGCAGAAGGTCGGGGCAGGCAGCTAGCAAGAATAGTCAGGGTCCAAATCCAAATCCAAATCCAATCCAATATCTTCACAAACACAGCAGCACACATCCAGAACCCAGAAGCTATAACGGGCACTGGGAACCTGGAACAGTACCAATATATAGGGAAGTCTGGCCAATGGGAAACAGGGAAAAAGGAGGGAAGGAAGGTGCTTGGTGCAACAATGAAGTGGGATCGGTCCCAGGAGCTGGACGGCCCAGGCCAGACAGGCCGACCAGTCCCTGGGTCCGATCCAAAGAACCGGCCACTGACTGGGTAATTCAAACTCGCCCCCGGCGGGCGCGCTGGGGGAAGCGCCGCCGGGAGGCATAAAGCAGACGTGCTCGCGCGCGCGCGCGAGCACGTTGACGATCGGGCGCGCCCCCGCCAGGAAGGGGAAGCGCAGAGCTGGAGGGGAGAGCCGCAAGGCCGCGCAGCCGCGCGGAGCGGGCTGCGACGCGGCCACCCATGGCGTCCTGCGCCGCCCGCCCTGGATCCCCACGACGGCGCCGAGGAGCCGGCAGACCCGGGGACCGCCGGGCCGCAGCTTGGTGGGAGGCAGCCGGCAACGCGCCGCGGGACCCGGAACGGCGGTGAGGTAAGTGCCTAACAGTGACATTGATTCTCATCGCTGCATTCTGACCGAAGAGAGCCTGGTGTGCGGAGTTAATGAAGATGGCAACAAAGGGTCCTTGGAGACTACCAGATATTCCAGACATCATCCATCGGGACGTCATTCTACATCCAGATCCATCAAGACTATGCCTGACAGCCTGGATCCTGAAGGGGCCTTATTAAAAAAAGGGTTGTTTAAGTAGAGTGAGTGAAACTCTTCTGGAAAGTCATAAGTTAACTACTAGGACGATCTATGGAAAGGTATGGAAATGATTTTCTTTTTTTTTGTGAAATGAACAAGTTGAAGAAAAAAGAGACAGCCACAGTACTAGAATTCCTGCAGGAAGGGTTTGAGTATGTTAAAGACTCAGACTTAAAGACTCAGACTTCTGCATTATCAGTATTTCTGGAACAGAAATTGAGACAGAATGAACGTATTAATTGTTTTTTCAAGTCTGTAATGCGTAAAATGTCTGCACCATTTCAAGGTTTTCCTACATTGAACTTGTCAATTTTGTTGGTTGATGGAACCCCCATTTGAACCTTTGGAGGAGGTCTCAGAAAAATGGTTGTCTTTGAACTCTTGTTTTTTGCTGGCTATTATGTCTGCTAGAAGAGTAAGCGAAATACAAGCCTTATCCATTAAAGAACCTTATTGTGCAGTACTTCCAGACAAAGTCATACTTAGACCAAATGCATTACTTCTTCCAAAGATTCCAATTCAGTTAACAGGTTGCAAGAGATAGTTCTTCCATCATTGCCAGTTGGAACAGGCAAGGAAGATGATCTCTTGCTGCTTGATGTCAGAAGAGCGCTGATCATTTAATTAGAAAGATCAAAAGACTGGCGAATAGAACAGTTTTTTGTAGCTTTTAGTGGAAAAAAGAAGTGTTCAGCAGTTTAGAAGTCCACTATAGCCAGATGGATAAAACAGACTATTGCTCAAGCTTACTCTACTAGGGGGGTGTCTCCCCCAGACGTCTCGGCCCATTCCACAAGAGCTATGGCTACATCATGGGCAGAAAGAACTGGGGCATCCATAGATGAGATATTTAAAGCAGCATCACCCCACACCGTCCTCTAACATTATAGACTTGACTTATTATCTAAAAAGCAGCAGGCCTTCGGTAGAAGAGTACTTCTTGCAGCTTCCCACCCCTAAGGTATAATTACTTGCCTAATCCTCTCCATGTAATCGGTCAAGCTGAAGGATGACTTGAAAAAAACACTTACCGTCCAAGGGTGGTTAGGATATTACTTTTCAATTACTGAGGAGGAGAGGAAGTGGTGGGGCTTTCAACCTCTGTTTCATTTTGTGTTTCCTCCCAGGGGGTGGAGCCTAATCTCTCCATGTGGTCGGTCAAGCTGAAGGCTTCCCGAAAGAAAACGTTACCGTTAGGTCTAACGGTGGTTTTCTCACACGCAGTACACGTACTCCAAGGGGTATGCTGTGAGGTTAAAGGGGCACCAAATGCAGGTTCAGTCTTATATCTGGTATACTATTTTCACAGTAAAACACAATTTCTTCTTGCTTTAAAAGTGCTACAAGGGCTGGGAACCTAGAGTACATATCACTTGGCATAAAAAGGCAGAGAACCACTGTATAAGACAGTTTAAGCAAATTTAAATACTCAGTGGAGACACTTAGAATATATTTACTGAATGGAGAGAACCTATTATCAGTGCTGAGTAAGTAGTAGTAAAGTACTTTTCACTACTTTGCATCAATGTGATTTCTTTTGCCATTACAATCACAAATAAACATAATTTGTAACAGAATTTAGGTAGTAATGATTGAAGATTTAAGCGTTTACATATGTGCACATCTAGATTAGTAACATGGTTAAAGCGGACCTCCAGTCTAAAAATCAAAGCTTAATAAATTGCTCCCCTAAAGCCTCTCTCTGGCAATCATTGACATAAGCTTATTGAGAGGGGATAACACCATGCAGATATTCTTAGTATACAGTACATCCTGCTCCAGATAGATTACTTACACTTGGGTTATCCTCCACCAGATGGCGCTGCACTGCAGAGACATGTAAAACAGGCTTCTCCCGGCCCCTCAAATACCCGGGGACCTTCCACAAATCCCCAGATTTCTCTGCAGTGCTTACTGCGAAGACATGAATTTATCACTCTGTCGCAGGTGAGTGGGGCTATTAAAGCCTGCGGCCCTGTTGGACTATTCCCACCCGTCCTTCATGTGATGTGCCTCCCAGCCTGGGCTGCGCTGGTCGGGTGAAGGTAGGCAGCACCATGTGTGCTTAAGGAGCGCTGCTCCACCGCAGTCCCCCACCAAAGGGTAGGCGGTATAGGCTGATGGTGAGCCTTTATGGGATGCCCCTCCCGCATTATTGTTACATGCCCCGGTAGCGGTGGGCCCTGTACAAAGCGCCGCCATCCTCCCTCATTCTCCCCGTAGCCTTCGGGAGGAAAAGAAGGGGGGGGGGGGTGTGGGTGAGCATGTATCGTGATTCGTGCATACCGCCTGTTGGCATGTGTGTTGGGACCTAGTATATGTGACAACCGCCGCGCTGACTTGTCTTTTTACTATTGCAAACGCTGCCGCCGGACGCGCCTTTTCCCTTCATTTGGATGCTCCGCACCGGGCGGTGGCGTCGCCTCAGACCCTCCTGCGTCCTCATTGGCTGCTTGTCTGGTTGACTTCGCGCTCTTCAGGGGGGCGGGGCCTGGTCTGGCGCGCCCGGCGTCACGGCTCGCTCTGGCCCGCCCTTCTAGGTTTGTTTGGCGCCATTTCCCTGTACAGTTGCGCGCGCGCGTGTGTAACGGTCCCCCCTCCCGCGGTCTGTAAGTGCCCTCGCGGGTGACTTTAATACTCATTATTTACTGTGTATGGCTCTGATGCCCCTTCTTCTCATTGTGTCTTTCAGACGGGTGAATCCAGTGGCTTCTCCGGCCCGGTGTAATTGTAGTTGGGCCTAGTATAAGTACTCCCACTTCCCTAGCGGGTCATTGGGGCATCCAGGGTTGCTTTATAGCGTCAATCCCTACTGGCATATTGTGCCTAATAATCACCATATGGAGGCATCCCAGGATAATGGGACCGGGGTTCCTTCGGGACAAGCCCGACTGTGTGTAGCTCAGCGGTGACAGCGCACGGGTCTGTGTTCCTTGCGCACAGCAGGCGCTAACGTTGCAACCCGCCCCTCCTGTGGCTGGGCCTGCACCTCGTCTCACTTCACCTACTCCCCCAAGCTTGAGTCTCACCCCTATTGAATTACATGCAAGTGGGGATTCTCAACCTGATGTGTCTGCTAGACTGGCCATTGATGAAAAATTGATTGCTAATACCTTAGCGCGTAAGGCCTCTGCTAAAAAGTGTCACTTAACTCCTGATGCCACTCCGTCTCCTATGGAATCTGATAAGTTGTTGCATCTGTATGGCTACACCCCATCAGACGAAGGGGAGCTGTTTTATGACTCAGGGTCATCTGACGAGAGACTCAGGGGTCATGACGATTCTGGCTCTGACCCCTGGACCCCGGATGATACTGAAAGACTGCTGGTCCAGATATTTGAGGTTTTGTCCATCTCTCCCCCTGTTGCGGCTCCCAGGCAAAGGGGTGAGCTTTTTCATACTGCTAAAGCTCGTTTGGAATTTCCTGAGCAAACCCATTTCAATAACCTCGTGCTTAAGGGGTGGGAATGTCCCAGTAGACTTCCCGGTATACCTAAGAGTTGGGACAGAAAGTATCCCTTTCCTGCTGATATGGTCAAGTGCTGGTCATCGCCCCCTGAGGTCGATGCTCCTATTCTAGGGTTGTCTAACACCTCTATTATGCACTCCCCTGACACTACTACGCTGCGGGACGCTGAGGACTGGGGCATTGACCAATTGGCGTGTCATGCCTTTGCATTTGTGGGGGCGGCGCCCGGTTTGCGCCTCGGCCATTACGCCTGTGGCGCTCAGGACCCTGATCAGAAGTGTACTTGAAGGTTCTGATGAAGTGCCACCTGATACGTTTAATGCACTGTCTAACTGTGATGTGTTTGTAAACTTTATCCTATCTGCCTTGGATCATGCCATTAGGATGTGTGCCTGAACCTCTGCCTTGGCGGTAGCTATACGCCGCGCAGTTTGGCTGCGCCAGTGGGCTGCTGACAATGCTGCTAAGAGGGCCCTTACTGGGCTTCCATTTAAGGGGCTACACCTGTTTGGGGACCGCCTAGACCTTTTTGCTAAAGGAGGTAAGTTACCCCAGCGCAGGCGGCAGTCTCGGCCCTTTCGGGCCCAGGGCCCCCCTTCACTCCCCTACCGCGGTGCTAAGCAGGGAAAAGGGGTGTCCTTGCGGGGGCTCGTGCAGATTCCTGGCACAGGAGCAGAGGACGACGTCCTGGCGCTTCCTGGGGGTCTAAGCCAAAACCCTCTCCCAAGTCCCCTCAGGCATGATGGGGCGCCCTCGCCCATCAGGGTGGGGGGACGGCTACAGCACTTTGCGCACGTCTGGAGGCATCACGTCTCAGACAGGTGGATTCAGGAGGTAGTGTCCTCTGGTTACAAGATAGAGTTTGCTGTGCGCCCCCCCCAAGATTCGTCAAGTCCCGGATCCCCCAGGACCCTGTCTCAGCTCAGGTCTTGATGCAGGCTGTGCAAGGCCTTCTGGATCTGGGGGTCATTTGCAGGGTCCCCTTAAGAGAAAGAGGAAAGGAGTTCTATTCCAACCTTTTCACCAAAAAAGATGGGTCAGGCAGGCCCATTCTGGATTTAAAGATCCTCAACAAATTTGTCAGAAACAGGCGCTTTCTCATGGAAACTCTGCGCTCGGCCATTGGCTCCCTGCACCCAGGGGATCTCATGACGTTGGTGGACATCAAAGATGCTTACCTTCACATCTCTGTGTTCCCAGGACACCAAAGGTTTCTCAGATTCGCTTTGGAAGATCAACATTATCAATTTGTGGCCCTTCCTTTTGGCCTCACCTCAGCTCCCAGAGTGTTCACCAAGGTGCTGGCGGGGGTGATGTCTCTGGTGAGGTCAAGGGGCATACGCGTGCTGCCCTACCTGGACGACATACTCATCACCTCTCGGTTTCTGTAGCAGGCAGAGTTGGACACTCAGCTGGTGGTGTCCACCCTGGAGTCCTTCGGCTGGGTGATCAATCACCCAAAGTCCTCCCTGTCCCCTTCCTCGGTGACCCTATTCCTGGGAATGATTCTGGATACGATTCAGTCAAGGATATTCCTTCCTCAATAGAAGGTGGAAGCTCTAACTGCGCAGGTGAGGTTCCTGCTATCATGCCCCCAGCCCTCACTCAGGCAGGGAATGCAGTTGGTGGGCCTGATGGTGGCGTGCTTCGAGGCGGTGCCCTTTGCTCAGTTCCATTTGAGGCCAGCTTCACCTTCTGTCAGTATGGGACAAGGATCCAACGTCCTTGGACGGGATCTGTGTGCTTCCCCCCTTGGTCAGAAGGTCCCTTTCGTGGTGGCTGGACCACAGGAACTTGCTGGGGGGCAGGTCCTTTCTGGCCCCCTCCTGGGAGACAGTCACCACGGATGCCAGTCTGTCAGGATGGGGGGGGGGGATTCTGGAAGTCCCTGCGGTTCCAGGGGAGGTGGGGCCCTCAGGAGGCCCACTTACCCATCAACATTCTGGAACTGTGGGCAATCAGGTTGGTACTGGAGCAGTTGACCAATCACCTGAGGGGTCTGTCTGTGCAGGTGCGCTCAGACAACAGGATGGCGGTTGCCTACATAAACCATCAGGGAGGGACCCGGAGCAGGAGGGCCCTCCAGGAGGTGTCGCGGATTCTGACATGGGCAGAGGCCAATGTTCAATGCATTTCGGCTGTGTACATCCCGGGGGCAGATAATCTACTGGCAGACTCTCTGAGCAGGGGGACCTCTCGTCAGGGAGAGTGGTCCCTCTGCAACAGGGTATTCCAGTCCCTGTGTCATCGTTGGGGTCTACCGGATGTGGATCTGTTTGCATCCCGTCACAATCACAAGCTCCAGGCTTTTGTCTCCCTCTGGCTCAGGATCCTCTGGCCTTGGCCACAGATGCTCTGTCAATGTCATGGCAGGAATTTCGGCTCCCGTATGTCTTTCCTCCATTCCCCCTGCTGGGCAGGGTCCTGCGCAAGATTGCTCTGGAAGGGGTGCCAGTGATTCTGGTGGCTCCCAGGTGGCCAAGAAGAGTGTGGTTCGTAGACGTGGTGCTGATGGCAGTAGATCAGTACGTTATGCCAGGAGTGCCAGATCTGCTCACTCAGGGCCCCTTACGCCATCCCAATTTACAAACTCTGGCTTTGACGGCCTGGCTGCTGAAACCTCCATCTTGATGGAAAAAGGCTTGTCTGCCTCGGTGGTTGAGACCATGGTGAAGGCTAGAGAGAAAACTTCCTCTTCCATCTATTATAGGGTTTGGCGTGCTTACATTGACTGGTGTGAGTCTAGGTCTCTTCCCTGTCGGGTGTTCTCAGTTCCCAGGGTTCTGGAGTTTTTACAGCAAGGGTTGGAGTCGGGTCTCCAACTCAGTACTTTGAAGGTTCAGGTTTCTGCCCTGTCTGTCTTCTTTCAGAAGTCCTTTGCTCAACATTCCTTGGTTAAGACTTTCTTTCAGGGGGTTACTCATGTGCGTCCCCCACGAAAACCTATGGTCCCTGTTTGGTATTTGAACTTGGTCTTGTCTGCCTTGCAGGGTGCTCCCTTTGAACCTATTCAGGATGCTGCTCTGGCTGTACTTACCCTCAAGGTTGTCTTTCTGGTGGCTATTACTTCGGTCAGGCGTGTGTCTGAGCTGGCGGCTCTGTCTATCCAGCCCCCATACTTTGAGAGACACCAGGATAAGGTGGTGTTCCACTTTAAGCCGGATTTCCTGCCTAAGGTGGTGTCTGCTTTTCATTTGAACCAGGATATTGTTCTTCCTTCCTTGTGCCCTAATCCTAGCAATGCTAAGGAAAGGGTTTTGCATTCCTTGGATGTGGTCAGGTGTCTGAAGTATTACCTAGTAGTCACTGCGTCCTTCAGGAAGACTGATGCTCTTTTTGTGGTCCCTTCTGGTCCTAGGAAGGGGTTGGCTCCGGCCAAGTCTACTATCAGCAAATGGATCCGTCAGGCTGTTATTCAGGTCTATTCTGCTAAGGGGAAGAGTCCTCCCTTCCGCCTTACTGCTCATTCTACTCGTGCTATTGGTGCCTCTTGGGCCTTCCAGCACCAGGCTTCTGTTGAACAAGTTTGCAAGGCCGCTACTTGGTCTTCTGTTCATACCTTTTCAAAGTTTTACAAGGTTAACGTTAAGGCCTCAGCTGATGCTGTTTTTGGCCGCAAGGTTTTGCAGGCGGCAGTGGTTTAAACTGTCTGATGTTACCTTTTTTGTTGGGGATCCCACCCTGTTTTATGGACACTGCTATTGGATGTCCCAAGTGTAAGTAATCTATCTGGAGCAGGACGTACTGTATACTAAGAATAATACAATTCTGTGAAATACTCACCTGTAGAATTGGTATTATAAGTATACAGTACGTCCTGCTCCACCCCACCCTGGTTTTTGCATTATTCTGGATCCCCTGTATGGTGATTGTCATCATTGTTATAGTTACCAGTTTTTAGGTGGTTAAATTCTCCCGGTTTCTTGTTCACTGCTTTTCAATGCTGGGGATTTGTGGGAGGTCCCCGGGTATTTGAGGGGCCGGGAGGAGCCTGTTTTACATGTCTCTGCAGTGGAGCGCCATCTGGCGGAGGATAACCCAAGTGTAAGTAATCTATCTGGAGCAGGACGTACTGTATACTTATAATACCAATTCTACAGGTGAGTATTTCAAAGAATTGTATTATTTGCAATCGCAGTGGATTCTGCAATCAAGACAACTTTCAGGCAAATTAAAAAAAACACTATACTCACCTTTTCTCCTATGCAGCCCATCGCTTCTAGTATGCAGCTGATCAATGGATCCAGGTCCATTGCCACCCAGCTCACTGTGACTGATGGCGGGAGGTGTTGCCGCATCAAATAAACAGGAAGAGACGCGCGATCGACCAGGCAGAGATGGATCCGGAGATCATGTTAGAGCTGCAGTCGCGTCCTAGTACTGCCTATTGTACAGCGATGGGGTGCAAAGGTGTATATAGCATTTTTTAATTTGCCTGATAATGGACTTTAAACATGTATGGCAGCAGCCATCTTGCCACACACATAAAGGAGCTGATTCTAAAAAACGGAGCCCCTTAGTCAAAATTGCCTCTGTGCAGTCATCTCTTCTATTAATAAATAGAAAGCATTCAGCTGTAATGACTCATCATTGCTTTGCTAGCTGCTGACATCTTCTTAATACATTGCATCCCGTGGGTGCTTTTGCGGCCGCTGCTGCTTTACAGATACATTAGGGTCAATTCATGGTTGGTCGTCTATGCATTTGCACACATTTTTTGGAGCACAGTCGTGCTCGGGCTTCCTCCTGATTGATGGTCATCAAAATTTGAAGCGCATGGTTTAAGGTGGAAATGTGTGCCTGAAATTCTCTGGAAGCAAAATCTGGTGCCCCAAACTGGCGCATGTGACTGACCAATGGGTTGTTTAGATGGCAGAACAGTGTCTATTTCCAGAGTGAATTTCCTCCAGATAAAAGCTAGCGTAAACTGGCGACTTCACTGACTAAAAGGCTTATTTCATTCCTAAAACACTTGTTGGCAGCATCCAGCTTGTTTTTTTAGCAATTAAAGTGTCAGCCATTGGGCTCCAAAAATTAAGAGTAATTAAAAAAAAGAACAAAAAAACAGTAGCACAATTATTAGGCACAAATACTCAAAACAGGGCAGGGAGGGGTAAAGAGAACATCTGGGACTAAACACAACACTGAAGGTGACCTGAAAAATCAGGACATCCCCAAAATAAACACAACACCGTGCTTCAGGTAAATCTCTATTCTCCATTGTGGAGTGTATTCTCTGCCACCTGAGTCACCTGACAAGGAATAAACTCAGAGAGAGGAAGACATTTGAAGACCAGTAAAGAGTGAAGTGAGTGGTTAGACCTCTATGGATAAATGACAGGCAGGCGAACAGTTGATAGGACAGGTTGATAGATACATTTAGGGGTGGATAGGTATATAATTTAATGTGCATACAAATGTTACTAAAACATTGGTTGTATATATTACCAGGCCGATGTCTGAAAAGGTGCAACAACAAAGAGATAGATGGGAGAGCATGAGGTGCCTTGACTGTAACTGACTACATCTTTCGACAAATGGGTCTGATTTTTTTTAAGGGGGAGCACTGTTGGATACCCTGTATCCCTGGTGGCATACATGCGCTCCCGCCTCAGATAGGGTGGGGGTGGGAGGGCACATGCCATCGGGAATACAGCGGTGCTTGCTCCCAATTGAATTCAGAGTCCTTTACTTTACAGAGTCCTTAAGGATATAAACACGGTATAGGGCTCTGATTGGACGAGAGCCCGCTCATGTGCTGTTGGAATGAGAAGAGGTGAGTTTTACTGGGCGTTATGAGGGGTATCACACAGTGAGGCATCCCAAATTGCTGTTTTTTTCCACTTTAAAGTAAAATGGAAAGTTATTTAAGTAGTAGTGTGGAAGGCCTGTTTTTTTATATATTGCTATTTATGGTTTTGTCTGCATGTCTGTTTTGTATTCATTTTTATGAGGCAAGTAAAATGGCTTTGTTATTGGGGCATCATGCTTGCTGTTTTTTTTCTTTGTGTATAAGTAAAGAAAATGAAATCAATATATGTTTTTAAACTGTTGAGCAGAAAAATTGTACCAGTGGAGACATCCTAATGTTAAAATGTGATGACAAGTTTCACAGGCCAAACTCCCTGTGCACTTATCATAGTTACAGAGGTGAAATGACAGACTAACAAAGACAAGCAGGATGGTTTGAGAGACTGGAAGGGTTGTGTATTCTCAGTGAAAGCTTTCATTTCCCAAGAAAAGTTGAGGTTGGCTGGTGAGTTTAAATTGGAATCTGAAGCCCTTTGGCGCTACTTTAAACCCACACTGGAGCACAAACACTTTCAGCATTGTAAAAACACAATAGCCTGGCCTCTGTTTCTCTATATCTTCTTTATTAGTTTTACTATAAGGCTATTAAACGGAGCTGAAAAAAGAAAAGAAAGGTTTTGCGGACATAACATTTTATGGTCTGGTGGAAAAAAAAAGTCACAGCGCAAATAAATGGTATGGAGCATCTCTAAACCACACACAGAGTGTAGCCGAAAATCAGACGAATGTGTCTTGTAAATAAATCAATGTCCTCATAAATTAATGGCCATGTTTTCTGTTATCCATTTAAATTATCTTCTGCAAATTCATGTCTTGCCGATCCACACAGCCTTATTGCACATTTGTTATTTTAGTTTTGCTTTATTATTGTCATGTTCTAGTATTCCCTAAAGAGCTTATTCATCAATGCCAGCTCCAAAGATGTGTTTTTTTTCCATAGCCACTAGTCACATCCAAACTAGCTTTTGAATTGTTTCTGCTGTTGTGGGTTTGCGTCTTTTTAGGCTAAAAGGCAAAAGTATGTGGATACAGCAGTACCATACCTATATGAGTTTATACAAATTTTGTTTTAAACCAATGTATTTTCCCATACTCCGGCCTCTTTTCTGAATAAGATTTCTACTAGATTTCTGCAACATGAATGTAGGCATTTTTTTCTGTTCAGCAACAGGGGCTTCTTGTATATTAACTAATAATGTGGGTGATGGAACTCAAAAACTATTTGTATTTTTGAGCACATTTGGTAAAGCAATGCTGAAACAGAAAATAAATGCAAATTTCTAAGAACATGGTTTTCTGTAAACTTGTTTTTCTATGCTGCATCATTAACATCAAACCATAAAAGGAGCCCTAGACTTGTTCTCCGCAATCTCCATTGTTTTTGTTTTAGAAACATAGAAACATAGAAACATAGAAGGTTGACGGCAGAAGGAGACCATACGGTCCATCTAGTCTGCCCTTATGTGTATACTGTATGTACTCTTTATCTTAGGATAGATGTGTGCTTTTGTTTTGACTCTTTTACCTGTTAATTTTAGTTTAGTTTAAGTCATAAAGCAACAAAATAAAAAACATAAGGATACTCACCATTTGTCCCACATAGGCCCTTATTCATCAAGCGATAGCGCCAGGTAGTGTCTGACGAGCGCCAGGTAGCGGCAGCTAACGGCGACTACCGACTCCAGTACGCCCGGCGGCGGTCACAATGACGCATTTATCAAGCAAAATGAGGCTAGCGCCGGCGAGAGCGACGGCTAGCGCGGCATTCATCATGAAGCCGGCTGGACCGAACAGCGCCGCTGCAAATTCCTTCACAGCGACACGTATTACCTGGCGCTACCTGCCGCTCTCCCATACATTTCAATGGCAGACGCTGCAATGATTGTTTTTAGTGGTTTTGGGGTTTTTTGCTTTGGGACAAAATTCCACACATGTTTATATTGATATGTTTTATGAATCTAGCTGGTTATTTTTTGTTTTTTTTTTTTTTTTGATTTTTCACAATGTAATGTTGTGAGTGACATGGGAATTGCATCTCCTGCACCCAAACTCATTGGCCTCAAAAGCGCTGGTTTCCCACACAAACGGGGCTTGTAAAGCTATTTTGTAGCCTGTCAGGTTGGGCGGTCACGTTCGCTCTTAGAAATTGTCAGCGCCCAAGCTATTCGGCAGCCCTGTCCTTGATGAATCTGTGTTGGTCAGTGTTTGTGCAGTCGCTGTTTGAATTCGCTATGTGGCGGCGCGAGCGTCGCTGTGCCTCGGTGCGCTGCGTTGTGCGGCGCTGTGCTGTTCATACATGTGCCCTTCTGCCATTTGCAAGGAATTCACTTCCCGCGACCCCAGTCGTTGTTAATGAATACACTGTAGTTGTGAGCGTGCCTGGCCCCATATTGCAGGATTAACATTCAGTCGTACCAGCTCATAACAACCCGTTATGCATTCTCATGTGTGCCACATTTTCAGGTAGTTGTCTAGTTAGATTGTGTGATGACTTTGTGAAGCAATAATCTCTGTATATTTAAGCACAACGGTGTATGCTTTAGAAGGACCTATGCATTACAGTATGTAGAATCCCCAGCTAAATCAAGCTAATAGTTCGTTGCGCCTTTGCCCCTAGCTTGTTTTTCAGCGTCATTTTAATGTTTTTCCGCCACTTAGCTTGCACATAGCTGATATTAGCTTGTCCCTGCTGCGCGCATGTTTTTTTGGGAATTTTGAAGCACAGTTGCTTGCGTCATATCCGGTTCCGGGATCCTCCTTTGCGTTTCCACGCCACCTTAAGGTAAAACTGTCTTGCGCTTATGCCAATAGCTTGTTTTTCAGCGTCATTTTAATGTTTTTCCGCCACTTAGCTTGCACATAGCTGATATTAGCTTGTCCCTGCTGCGCGCATGTTTTTTTGGGAATTTTGAAGCACAGTTGCTTGCGTCATATCCGGTTCCGGGATCCTCCTTTGCGTTTCAACGCCACCTTAAGGTAAAACTGTCTTGCGCTTATGCCAATAGCTTGTTTTTCAGCGTCATTTTAATGTGTTTCCGCCACTTAGCTTGCACATAGCTGATATTAGCTTGTCCCTGCTGCACGCATGTTTTTTTTTTTTTGTTTTGCAGCACAGTTGCTTGCGTCATATCCGGTTCCTGGATCCTCCTTTGCGTTTCAACGCCACCTTAAGGTAAAACTGTCTTGCGCTTATGCCACTAGCTTGTTTTCAAGCGTCATTTTAGTTTTTCCGCCACTTAGCTTGCACATAGCTGAGAATAGCTTGTTGCTGGGGCGCGGTGCGTATTTTTGTTTTGTTTTGTTTTTTATTTGTCTCATGTCGCTAGCGTCATTTCCGGTTCCTGTTTCCTCCTTAGCGTTTCCAATATGGCTCCCAAACGGCGAGTAATGCGCCTCCCCAGCTCCTCCTCAGATTCCGGACCCACCACCCCTCCCCCACATCCCCCACCTACCTCACCTTCCCCAAATACCACCCCTCCCACCCATTCCCCTCCTGGGCCCCAAAAACAAAGGCGCACCCGGGTGGATAGCCGGGTAAATGGCCAGGTTGTGAAAGTGAGTATTTTAGTTATGTCTTTTTAGCTTAAAAATTTATAAACACACAGGGTGGATAGGGGCAGAATTTTTAATTGTTTTTAGGCCAAAATTTAACACTCCACATGGGGCATCCCCATTGTGGATGTCCTGCTTGGATGGCCCCCCCCCCCCCTGGAGGGCCCTAAAAATTACCTCTGCCCCGTCCCATCTGTGCATGCGTGAGTTGCGGATGCCTATTGCGCTTACCTCTAGCAGGGTGTACCCCTGCGCCATACATATTTTCATTTGGTGTGCAGGCGCACTCCCTGTTAGAGTCAAACGCCACATGCGTACTTTGCCGTGCAGACACAGCTGAGCTGGTATGCACCTCCCAAGGCCCTTGGATGCGCTTACCACACCGGCGTGGAGCGCTGTGTTTGGCTTGCGGAGTGACGTGGGAGTGTCCTCAGCGGTGTATTTGGGCCCTTCAAAGGGGGTTGCAGACAGTGGGCCACCCACAATAGTTGTGGCCCAAAAAAGTGCACCCAAACCCAGAATAATGTAAATCCTGGGTGTGGGTCCACTTTGATCTTGTCTCTGTATAACTGTTTATGACATTGTTCTGAGGTCATGTATTTAAGTTTTTTTAATTTTTTTTTTTTTTTTTTCCTAGGACTTCTGCCTGGCCGAATACGACTATGCCCGAGGAGCGAAAAAACGCCTTGCCATGGAGGTGAAGGCCACTGTGTCCCGGCGCTTCAAGACCGACCTGACCATCCGGGCAATTCAACAAAAATGGTCAGATTTTAAGCGCCGGGACCCAGAAGGCGTGTACCGCCTATATGATGCCTACGCATCAGGTAAGTTAAAGCTTATGTTCTTTTTTGCCTTTGTGCAGAATCATCTGCTAAGCTGTGTCCTTTTTTGCGCTTTATATTAATTATTTGTTTTCACCCCCTCCACACAGATAAGCGTCCTCCCCTGGGGAAACGTGGGAAGGGATTCCTCCCCCGAACCAGGCAGGCGGACTCGGGGGAGTCATCGGGGGAGGGTCCCTCCCGCGGGTCCTATTTAGAGGACCCAGGGGAGGAAGGGGATGACGCCCCAGAGGAGTGTGCTGCTGGGGGGCAGGCTGGATCAAGCCTCAGCTCCTCACACTCTGAGTCTGAGGACTCTCACCAGGCAAGGGGCCACTCTCAAGCAGGGAGTGAGAGGGAGGAGGGTGGCCCTTTGCCTGGTGGATCTTCTGAGCAGAGTGTGAGGAGCCGAGGCTCCCCGCCTCCTCCTCAGAGCCCTCCCTGGGCTTCAAGTGGCGCTTCATCCCCTGGTGAGTTTACATGTTTTAATTGTTAGTCTGTGACAGGTTTCATCTGACCATTTGTGCTTAGCCCTTGCCATTCCTCTGTAATTTGCAGGGCATCATATAGGCGGCACCTCCATGGATTTTTGGCGTCAAATCCTCCTCGGGCATAGTCGTGGTAAGTGTATGTTTTTAGCCAGCTCATTTTTGAATTTATGTCATTCCTTAAAGTGGACCCACAAACATTGATGATATTGCTTGGATTCTGGCGCCTTCCCTGCCCAATCACATCCCTCACCCAGGGCCACCCCCCAACCAAACACCACAAACTACTTCCCTCTTTGGGGGTGGCAGAAGCCATTGTCCCTGCCTCCTGTGTGGCACTCGAGATGTGTGTGCGCCTGCGCTCTGTTTCATACTGGCATGCGCGTGCGCACACACTGGAGGAGTGATGTGCGGAAGGCAGGGGCGGTGGCGGTCTAAAATTGTGTTGCTCTGCCAAAGTAGACTAAAACAATGAATATTCACAATCCTGGTTCTTGGACCACTTTTAACAGACACGTTTCCTGGTCCATTGTCTCAGCTGGTTTGCTAATGTACATTAACATCACAAACCACACTACAGTGCTAGCCAACTGGCAACCACCCCTATGTTTCTGGCCACACCATGATGTGTGCTAGCAATAGTTAATTTACGTGAAGTAGTTAGGGCAAACACATGTTGCACACTGGTAACATTAGCCATTAAATTGGTAATGAGTCATTTACATTGCAATGTAAAGGTTAGTGCAAGATTTTCATAATGGATACATGTGGCAACCATAAACACTTCACATTAACTAATGGACCAGGAATATAGCAAATATCGTTTAACATGTATGTAAACATTTTTGTTTTTTTGGGAGGTAAGACTCCATAACCAGATTGATGTCCAAACTTCGGGTGTCATAGCTCCACTAAATGTTGTTTTGTATTTTGTTTTTTTATGGACAGATGTCGCTACGCAGACGGAGGCAGAATACCTCCTCCCCACACCAGCTCCAGGGACGGCCAGCAGCATGGGCCACCGCCACAGCTGCGATGGTGAGTACATCCAAATTCATATGGGTAAATACTTTTGAAACATTTCTCTTCGAGTTACATAAGTAGAAATTTAAAATTTACCAATGTGTGATTTTCACACACATCTAGGTTAAATGTGTTTGGACAATAATCAAACATGCCAGTCACCATCCTTGATAGTTGCCTCACATTCTTGTTACGGACACATACGGACTATTTGTGGCGTATAGACTACCAAATGGGGCTGATTAGGTGTTTACCCATAACATTATAGGGCAAACTTCCATCATCCTTAGGCACTGATGTTTGGCTGGGACTAAAGACATAAATGTCCTTACTTGGCCCTAAACATTATTACATTTGCAAGAGTTAACCTGGCCCAACACCAAGGGTGTTTAATGTGCATTAAACATTTAATTTGCCAACAACTAACAACTAACACCCCGCGGAACATACGATAAGTGCAGGTACCGCGGGTCCAACCCACCAAGCAAACCCCTAATTATCGGAACTTATCTTCCGCTGGCTCCCGCGCACCACTCCAGACGTGCATTTTTCCCCCCTGGGCCGCTGTGAATGGCCGCCAGGTCCCCATGAGCAGCCAGAGAGTGACATGCGTGAAGAGGCGGCGGAAGAGGAGTGTACATTCCTGTTCCCTGCATAGACGTTAGCGTGCGTTTTTTGTGCCAATCACGTTGGAGCATGGAGAGGTGAGTGGCTATGGATTACTGTGTGTATACACACATCAGGGGAAAAACAGATCTGTGAGCAACAACAAAGTGGCCCAAAACCCATGACAAACTATATTGTGGGTGTTGGTCCACTTTAAGAGTAAAGGTATGTGGTCCTAACATGTTTTCCAGCCAATATTAAAACTTTAATTTAAAATGTTAGGGGCACATTGTTCACCAATGTTAATGTGAGTGTTAGCAAGTTAGAAACACTGACATTACATTGCTACATCTGTGTATGTTGAGTTCCCAATCAAATTCTAATATATTATTTTTATTCACATCTCTACAGCTTGTATACGCCAGCATCGCAGACTGTGGCGGGCCTTCCGCCAGATGAAAGGGATGCTGCTGGCCATGAAGAGGCGTCGGAGACGTTAGGGTGGGGGGGATGGCTGCCATGTTCAATTTTCCTGGCTTTGTTGGCCTATGTTGGCCGTGTTTGGCCAATTTATTGGATTAAAATTTTTTTGACCAATAACTGTGTTGTTCCTTGACCAGCATAGGTTTTGATTAAAAAAAACCATTATGTCTAAAATTAGGCAGCCATTTGTAGCCAGTACATGTTTACACCATAGTAAGCAATGTTAACTAATGTGGCACATAAATGGTGGCATAATATTAGAGATGATTGAGCAAATCATCCATGACTGTGTATTTAGCTTTCACATGTATGGATAAACACAAATTAGAGGTGGTTTTCAAAAATATATTTACATAAATCATAAGAAAAAGGTTTACAAATTAATATTCTTGGCTGGGTGGCCGGGGAGGTTGGGAGTCATTGCTAGGGGCGGTGTTGGGGGACAACAGTGCAGTAAAAAATATAGACTGCTGTTGTATGAGCTGTTGTAGCAACAACAAAGTTTGGTCCTGCCGCTGTATTGCCTCTGCCTGGCGCTGTATTGCTTCTTCCTGGCGCTGTACAGATTGCTCGATAACATTGGCAAGGCGACCAAGGTCCTGGTTCTGTTGTAGGTTTTGCCTTAACTGGTCCACCTGGCGCTGCAGGCCCTCATTTTGTTGCTGACACATCAGCACCTGATTTTCCAACGCCGCAATGCGCTCATTAGTTCCATCACGCGGCTGTTGGCGACTGTAGTCCTCCAGCATCCGGACCCCTAGTTGGTAGAAATCGGCACTGGTTGGTGCCACACCTCCTCTTGCTGTGGTTGGAGGCTAAACAAATAGTAAACCACATTTTAGTGAAACGGAACAAATGCAGTTATGCCCCTCCCAAAAGTTACCATAAACACTCACTAGACAACTTACCCTTGTCTGAGCCTCTGAAGCTTGGCCACATGGGACTTGGGAAGAGGTCCCAGCTTGGGGTTCTGGTTCCGCCTCCTGCCAAAACAACAATGAAAGGAAATGTTACATGTTGCTTCTTCCACTACCCACGAATATGCCAATGGGTTTCGAGGTCGTCTACATCAGCCATGTTACCTGCGTGTCCTCCGGCCCAGGTAGGCTCGAGGTATCGCTGCCAGAGAGTCGCAAATCAACATCAGGGATGTCGGGCAAGTTGGCATATGCTAAACAGGAAAATCAGGTTAGTAGGTCTGTGGGCCAAACTCTAATGTAACCTGGTTAGGCTATCGAGGCCATACCTCTAAAAAGTTTAAAAATACACACTAGAACAAAGTTCTAGGTTAAAATCAGATTGTTAACATGTATGTTACAGGACTAAGACGCACTAATTTCTGCAAATCTCATCATAAACATTGCTTAAATTAAACATACCCGCAATATCCCAGATGTCTGGAGTGGGGTCCTCACTCGAGCTTGGACCTTGAAAATAGATGTGGACACACAAGTTGCCAGAAGCAAGTGGCACAACATTAGAGCCAAAATACAGACTAGAGCAAGGCAAAAACACTTACCCTCATCTCTGGCAGCTGGAACTTGAGGGGCCCTTTCTGGACAGCCACTTCCGATATTCGGGTCAACTAAAACAAATTAAAAATGTGTCTAAATAATCAGCAAACTACTACAGGGAATGTTTGGCTAAAAATATGTCCGCAAATATACATTGCTATCACTAAAATAACTAAGAGACTGACCCTGGGGAGGCAACCAGCACTCCCAAGAGGCATCTTCAAGTTTACCAAGCAAACATGTAGCTTAGTAGACTAACAAAATTGAACCAGTGTAACCTAAACAGCAGAAAGGATACATTATGTATTGCTCTACACACCAACAGGGTCCTGTTGACCGGCAACATCGGAAGTGGGGTCCAAAGATGAACCAGTCACTTGGCCTACCAAGAAAAAAGACAAATGAGACACATGCACTTGAGTCAAAGTGGATCAAGAAAGGTGAACACATGCACTTACCGACATCCAAAGAGTAGGTGGGATCCGGAGGAGATGCTGGGGCCAAGGGCATGGGAGCTAGGCCAAAATAAAACCAACATTGAGCCATAGCTAATGTGCGTAGCAAAATACAACATGCATTAAGGTGTGTGAGCAGCTCTTTCACTAATATTGACTAATCAAGCCAAGTGTGGCTCACACATTGATATGCCGATATATGGCTACACATCTCTGGCATCCTACATATCTACACATGTTAGGGCCTTGTTATTTACTGCCTGTGAGTGTTACAGTGGGCGTGCAATTAGGGCGCACGCACATATTATTAATAGTCAACAGGGCCAACCTTTATTGCTTGAGCTGCTCCCACACCCATTTGTTTAGAAAAAAACCAGCAAAAAAATAATGGCTAAATACCTTCAATGGCAGACTGGGGTAGCCTTGAGGTTGCTGGAAGGGCAGGAGCTTGGGTGTCCGGAGCCACATCCCGGACAGCAGCATGTGCACCTATGCATAAAGCAACAGACAGAAAAGTTACAAATGTTTTAGCTATAATGTAATACTTCACAGGTCCTACAGTTAGTTGGTCAGAATGTAAAAATGCTAATCACAGACATTAACATTAGGTTATTGTAAAAGCCAGAAAATATGTACCTTCAGCCCAACCGGTGGTGTCATCCCCAGGATCCACACCCTGCAGCCGAGCCAGTGGGATTTTGGCCTTCAGCATCTCCTCATACGGCCTGTAGGTACTCTTTGGAGCCTGGATGAACCCACTGTCCACATCAAGATCGTGATTCATCTTTTTCATAAGGGCCCCTCGCAAAGTGTAGAAGCGTTTCCTGCAGGATGGGCCACTACGTGGGTGTTGAGCTGTGCTACTAAGCTCCACACCAATGGCATCCCACAGTTTGCTTCTTTCTTGTTTGCCTATGGACTTGCTTTGGGAGCCAAATAGCAGCTCCCATTTCGCAAGTGTCAGGCGCACAAGATGATTATTCTCAGCCAAATTAAATTCAGGCTCCCTCTTGGCACCTGGGCGCTTAGCCTGGGGTGCTGCCCCACCTTCAGGCTGTGCCCTTTTCCGTAAGGGAGGTCTGCGCACAGCACCCACCAAACTCCTACTCGGGCCTGCTGTGGCCGGCAGATGTCCTGTATTTGGCTCCATCCTGTAGCTGCACACACACACAAATCAACACCCCACAAGCACGCATGCACACTACAGAATGGCATCGCAATCTCTTAGGCTTGGGCAGGTTTTATGTGCTCTAACAGCCAATCCAAAAGCAGCCCACTTAATTGATTCACACATACAGCCCAGTTCCTTCTAGGCACACCTCCACTGCACTGACAGAAGCATGTGTGTTAGCCAATTAACTCATTACAGACCTCATTAAACAAACAACACACACCCAAATCCAACAATGGACTGATGTATCTGCAACCCTTGTGACATGTGCTTAGCCTAACGGCTATATAAAAAAACAACAGCTTCACTTTCATTGGTCCCCACCTGATTTTTGGCCCATGTCCGTTAATGCACGCACGTTACGGCTCAAGTACGCTAGTAGCGCTACTAGCGTGCGCGTGCGCACTCTGTTTTACGCACACCTGGGTCGGCTAATTGGCGCCCGGAAATAGCAGAGCGACGCAAAAGGCGGCAAAGCGGACCTGTCACTTTTGAAAATGAAGTATAAAAGGAAGGAATGAACTAGGTTCTGCTATTCTTACACTGTGGCAAAGGCTGTGGTGTGGTGCTGTGCTCGCTTCCCTTAGCTCATTTGAGCCTCTGTCTGGTTTCTGTCCTCACTCTCTGTGGCTTGTTGGGTGATTTCTGACATCAGTGCTGTTTCTTTAGGAGCTTGGTTTGGGTGGCATCTGCAAATATTGTGTAGCATACAGCAAGTGAGGCTTGATTTTGGGGCCTTTTGTGGGCTGTGCAGCAACTCCCCTCTTGGTTGTGCTTAACTTAGAAAGCTGGTTTTCAGCAGGCTGGTGGTTTGGACCACTATAGTTCTGGTTTTGTGGTGAGCTGCATTGTAGCGGGTGTGTGTGTAGTGTGATTGTTTGTGTGTGTGTTGTGTGTTAGTGTTTTTTGTTGTTTATTTTTGTTTTTGTATATATCTTTAGTGTGTGTGATGGATAAGAGGGTGATGTATGGTGTCTGGGTGGATGGATGTATGTGTATGCTGAAAGAGCAGGAGGAAAGGGAGCGGGGTGTTGTGAGGCTTAGGGCACCCCGCTCCTTTGCAATCCGCCTTTCAGTATGGGACTTAAGTGACGAGCAGATCAGGAGCCGCTTCCGTCTGAATCGTGCTGCACTACAGTCCCTATATGATCAGATTAAGACCAAAATCGAGCCATCCACCAAACGCACTCACTCCATTCCAGGCATAGTACGCCTGTGTGCCACTCTTAATGTGTTGGCACGAGGGACCTTCCAGGCAACCTCAGCCCTCCTCAGCGGGATAAGCCAGGCTACTATGAGCCGCATCCTAATCCAGGTAGTTCTGGCAATTTGTGATTTAATCCCAATTTACATCAAGTTTCCTGAGGATGAGGAAGAGGTTGCCAAAATAAAACATGCTTTCTATCTGATGGGAGGGATCCCGAATGTGCTAGGGTGCGTTGATGGTACACATATCCCTTTCCGCCCTCCCCGTGCACAGGAGCTGTCCTACAGAAACAGGAAGCAGTTCCATTCATTTAATATCATGGTGGTCTGTGACCATGAGATGAAGCTGCGGGCGGTGAGATCGGGGTTCCCCGGCTCATGCCACGATTCTTACGTCTTGCAGCGGACAGTCCTGTGCCGGAAGTTTGATAACAACGAAATGCCAGCTGGCTGGCTACTGGGTAATAAATTAACCATGTCTATGTATTTTGCTAATATGTGGCCTAGTAAGGCAATTTTAAACAAACTACCACCCAAAAACATGTACTAGTACTAATTGCTGTCTCTCTCCTTGTGTTTTTTCTACAGCGGACAAGGGATATGGGCAGAGAACGTGGGTCATGACTCCGGTCAGGAACCCACGGACCTCTGCCCATGAACGCTACAATGCAGCGCATCGCAAGACCAGAAGCATTGTGGAAAGAACCATCGGCCTGCTGAAAGCACGCTTTCTCTGTTTGGCACGGCCAGGAGGAGAGATGCTCTACAGCCCACAGAAGGTTTCCAAAATCATCCTTGCCTGCTGTGTGTTACACAATATCTGTATATGTCACCGAATCCAAGCCCCCGAGGAGACAGCACTGGTGCCAGAAATCCCCAACCTGCCCGCAGATAGAAGTGAGGACACCCAGACTGGCGATGAGCTAAGGGAAAGGCTGATCACTTCTTATTTTGCGGTAAGCTAACTACCCTTCACTCTAATGCAAGTACTGCACTCCTGTTTAAATGTCTTTGACCTCCCATCCAAAAGAGCAAACAAACGCACTAAGGGGGGGTTAAGATGACCCAAACCACTCTAAGGGGGGTTTAAGATGACCCAAACCACTCTAAGGGGGGTTTAAGATGACCAAAACCACTCTAAGGGGGGTTTAAGATGACCAAAACCACTCTAAGGGGGGGTGTAAGATGACCCAAACCACTCTAAGGGGGGTTTAAGATGACCCAAACCACTCTAAGGGGGGTTTAAGATGACCCAAACCACTCTAAGGGGGGTGTAAGATGACCCAAACCACTCTAAGGGGGGGTGTAAGATGACCCAAACCACTCTAAGGGGGGTGTAAGATGACCCAAACCACTCTAAGGGGGGGTGTAAGATGACCCAAACCACTCTAAGGGGGGTTTAAGATGACCCAAACCACTCTAAGGGGGGTTTAAGATGACCCAAACCACTGTAAGGGGGGTTTAAGATGACCCAAACCACTCTAAGGGGGGGTGTAAGATGACCCAAACCACTCTAAGGGGGGGTGTAAGATGACCCAAACCACTGTAAGGGGGGTTTAAGATGACCCAAACCACTCTAAGGGGGGGTGTAAGATGACCCAAACCACTCTAAGGGGGGTTTAAGATGACCCAAACCACTCTAAGGGGGGTTTAAGATGACCCAAACCACTCTAAGGGGGGTGTAAGATGACCCAAACCACTCTAAGGGGGGTGTAAGATGACCCAAACCACTCTAAGGGGGGTGTAAGATGACCCAAACCACTCTAAGGGGGGGTGTAAGACGCCAATGTTGGTTATCAAGTTATGCATTTTTTTAAAAGAAAACACCAAACAACTATAAAGATATATACTAACTGCACTTTTCTTAATTTTTCAGGCACAAAGAGATGCACCATGATCTCTACATTCCTTTCACAACCCTTTCCTGGACTTTACTTTTCTTTTGCATTTCTGCTGGACTTTTCATTTTCTATTTCATTTATGTTTTATTATTAATTTTTTGTTATAGAAAAAATTAAAAAAAATATAGATATATACATGTGGCTATGTGTTTAATTCTGTTGTAAGTTTCCTTTTCATTCTAATTCCTATTTTCATTTTCCTTTTCTTTCTCTGTTCTGTTTTTATTTTCCTTTTCTTTCTCTGTTCTGTTTTTATTTTCCTTTTCTTTCTCTGTCCTGTTTTTATTTTCCTTTTCTTTCTCTGTTCTGTTTTTATTTTCCTTTTCTTTCTCTGTTCTGTTTTTATTTTCCTTTTCTTTCTCTGTTCTGTTTTTATTTTCCTTTTCTTTCTCTGTTCTGTTTTTATTTTCCTTTTCTTTCTCTGTCCTGTTTTTATTTTCCTTTTCTTTCTCTGTCCTGTTTTTATTTTCCTTTTCTTTCTCTGTTCTGTTTTTATTTTCCTTTTCTTTCTCTGTTCTGTTTTTATTTTCCTTTTCTTTCTCTGTTCTGTTTTTTTTTTCCTTTTCTTTCTCTGTCCTGTTTTTATTTTCCTTTTCTTTCTCATTGGTGATTTAATTGTATTTCCTTTTTAGGTAACAAATAAAAAAAAAAAATTGTGGCTATGTGTTTAATTATGGTTTTTTTTCCATTTATATTCGAAGATCTGGTAGAATTTAATTTCCTTTTACACACAAAATAAAAAAATTTTTACATTTCAAAACAAATGTGGCAATGTGTTTTATTCAGAAGGTACTGGATGGGCAGGACACAGCAAAGCTAACAGGCGCTGTGTAGAATAGCGTGGTCACACTGACTGACAGCGCCAACAAAGCTGAGGGCCAACATCATATTCAGCAATGTAGGCGTTGTTCGCAACAACGCCAGGTAGCGACTGAGGAGGCCTGCTATAGCGAATCGCTAACGCCCGCGGCTGACGCTAGCGGCGCTCATAGCGCCATACTTCAGTCGCTCATCTGTCGCTACCTGGCGCTATTGATGAATCGGCCTCCCCGCTGATTGGTGCTAGTCTGGTGATCAGCAACTGACCTGATTACTAGATCCAATCCTGCGCTTCAGTCCTTGCTTCCTATGTTGCTCCTGGCCTGACACTCCTTTCACCGGAACTTCTGTGCCAGCTCCTGTCATCAGTCACAGGGGTGTGGCCACGCCCCCTCTCCATTTACTACAATGGAGGGTGACATATTAGGCCTCAGTACAACCCCACCATTGCAAAGATTAGAGAGAGTGCGGCAGCGCTCCTGTAATTGTTGGCTGGTTGCAATCCTGGCACAATTCTGACTCCATTAGCACCGATCAGCTGCAGCAGACAAAAGGTAAGTACTCTTTTGTTTGGTTTTTTTGGCTGCTGAATGACTTACGTCTTTTTTCACAAGCCTAGTTCTAATACTAACAGCTCCTCATTTTTTCTGTTTTTTAGCCATATTACGCTGTGTTCCAATATGGCTAGCTTCCATAGTGAGCTCTTGTAAAAAACTACCTTTTCCAACTACATTACGATTCCTGATCTGAAACTAAAGATTACATTTAACTTCCCCATGTGCAGTTGAGTTTAATTTGACAAAGTCACCTGGGATAAGACCATGTTCATTACAGACATACACAGTGCCAGTGTCTCCAGAATAGTTTTGGCCTAACTTCACAAGAGGCACTGTGCACCTGGACAGTTAGAGCTCACCTTGCTTCAACTAAACACATTTGTTCGGTCGATAAACTGAAGTGCGAGCGGAATCCTTCACACACCAGTCTACAGTTTATATTATGCACGATATTATTCTGTATATCCATGATGAGTCCTTGAGCTTATGTTGCTTACAGAGCAGGCTGGAACTTGGTAGAATACATCTTGACAGTTTTAATGTAGAACAAGCTTCAGCACCTTTCTTTATGTGTACTTGTGTGATATAACACTGACCAATGTGGCCACTTAACCACAATTTACCTTGAGAGTCTGTCATGGAAGAAATCTGACAAATTGTAAAGGTGGGAGTTTTGGATATATATGGCCATTGTATTCTTTTGCAATTTAACCCGTCCATTCTGTGAGATAAACACAAGTGGTGAGTGTATTCATGGCTGGAGCGATGGACTATCTTAGTATTGGTGCCAGGGGAAAGGATTACAGTATTCTTCCCAAGTCTATGCCAGACTTCCTCAAGTTGCAGAACACATCTCTTTTCAGGACACCAAACTCACCAATAAAGAAAGAGTTTGTTGTCGCTTGGGGACCCTTTACACTCCTCTGCATCTAACCAGCAGAGAATGCAATGAATTTCCATCAGCTGAGTGGCCATTACATTTTATGCTACTTAAACTGATGCAAGTATGTCACATTTTATACTGGTCAGAGGCAGAAGAATGTATAATGCTATCACTCAAACATATATGTTACTGCCAGAATTGGGGTGTTGCATGACTTTATATTTGTGTGGTAGGTGTGCACCTGTTTAACATTAGTTTAGTTATGCATTAATAGACAATACATTAAGTTCAACTTTCAACACTAGAGGTAGTGGAGCTTACACTTAGAAGGGGTTAAGTTACATAACCTAAATCACAGTTAGTTCAGTGGAAGTACAGAGGAAGAACATGGGTTTAATAATCAATTTAAGAGCTCAGATCCTGTAAACATCCCGACACCTGTGCCCACAGTTGATGGATGGATACATTGGTCCAACTCATCAGTAAGGTTTAGGAGGAACTCTAACCTTCAGTTTAATAGCAGAAGAACACTTTAAAATGGTCAGGATACCTGTTAGAGAAACCAGAGAGGAAAATTCGGTCGGCACGAACCCGAATTTTTTTTGGTTCGTGCCGACCGAATTTTCCCTGAAATAAAAAAAAAAAAATGCCGGCATGGTGGGAGCGGGCAGGCCGGCTACGCTGGCAGCGGGCGGCGGAAGCCGGCCCGCTGACAGCGCAGCCGGCCTGCCCGCTCCCACCATGCCGGCATTTGTTTAAAAAGCAAACACTTACCTGCATGGTCGGAGCGTGGAGGCCGGCGCCGCTCTCAGGCGCCCTCTGAGGACGCGTCCTCTGATGACAGCTGAGAGCGGCGCCGGAGCGTGGAGGCGCTTCCGCCGCCCGCTGACAGCGTAGCCGGCCTGCCCGCTCCCACCATACCGGCATTTTTTTTTTCAGATGAGCGATTCGTGAAAGTTCGATTCGGGCGAACCCGAATTTCTTGGGGAAGTTCGCTCATCTCTAGTTTTAACTATATTGGATTATGTCTAGAGATTTCTGTCGAGGGTGAATCTTTTAAAAATTTTAATTTCCCTAAAATATTTGGGTACTAATCTAATTTTCAATTACCGTAATTACTGTTAAAATAAAAAAGGTTCACCTCTGACCTCATTCCAGTGCCAGCTCCCATCAGCTCCCAGTGGCTTAGGTCCAGTGGTGGGCAGTGGGCACTGACAGCACAGCCGGCTTATCCCTGCTCCCCTCCTGCTGTGTGTATAGCTGTACTGTCAGTGAGCTAGCCGACTTCTGGTGCTGCAGAGAAAGCCCCCGCCAGTGTATTGGAGTGGTGTGGGAGCTGGAGTGCAGGTAACAAAAAGTGACTGATATTCACCTCCTCCCTCATGATCCTCACTACGGTGAGTGTCCCATGCTGCTCTGCATGCCGGCTGGTGGCACTGACAGAGTGTCTGGCTTCCCCCGCTCCCCTACAGCTGTGTGTATTGTGTAGCTGGAGGCGAGCGGGGGAAGCTGGCCACATTGTCATTTGAGATAGCAGGCTTCCAGCACTGTCTGCCACTTACCTCTATTTATGTCTCAGTAAAGATTAAAAACCAAACTTCGTTAATGTTGGTAATGGGTATTTTCTATGCTGCCTGTGAAACCCCCATCTGCAGTTTGATGGGTAAAACAGGGATAAAGCTGAATGCATTGTTTCTTGTTATATATTTTTCTTTTAATACACTCAGGTTTCCAAATAGGCCTCTAATATAAAAGAGTGTCATCCATATCCCTATTATGTTTCCAGGAAAGTTTCTATAAGAAGCAGTTAATGATTTTCTCTATTTCTCTCTCTATATTGTGACTAGGACAAATTGCTGCAAAATAATGGTTATGTGAATGTGTACTGTGAAAAAGGAACATAAGAGGTTTGGGTGCTGCAGAACTCATGCCAGCATCTTCATTTATTAATGTATCTTAAAACACTCTCAGAGCTCATCTGCTCAACATTAAAGAGATGGGAATCTCAAAACACCATCTGCAGGAGCTGCTTCCAGAAAAACACCCATGAGCAGGCTTCATTTTTCTTTACACTGGTGAACCTTAATGGCTGCAGACAAGTCCTGCACATCTTTCTCTGGGATGATAATCTCCTATTACTAGTATATACTGTAGCGTGGGTAGAACAAGACTTCATTTCAGAGTAAAAATCCATATAATACACTAAAAGGTATATATTTTAATTGCTTCATTATAAAAATGTTAGCCACAAATGCCAACAGTGCGGTATAATGAAAGCTTTGTAGCGGGCTCTATGCATGTCAGAAAATCTGCTGACAATTCACTAGCAATGTCGGAGTCTGTAGGTACATTAAAGCTTTTATGTGTACAAAGGGACATACCATAGCGCAACATCAACAAAAGCTATGTCTTCAGTAAGACAGGTGTCCCCAACTGGGTTTTTGTTGCAGACCTTACTACATGCATATATTTTGTTAATCTTTTAATAAAAGGAATTTATTTTCCTTTGCCAAGTATGTTTTTGTTTGCATACATGCAGTCAATTAAAATAAAGTATAAAAGATATACGTTTGGTTTATTACAATGCAATGGTTTGGTCTACTCCAGAAAACATTAGGAAGTGGATTTATTCACTATTCACTATTTATTCTAGCATTTGGAAGATATATTTTATTCTTACTCAATAGTATTATTGCTGTTCAATCGTATTATTGCTGGAACATCAGGGTAAAACACATCCCCCTGTCTGCCCTGCTTACCCATCACTGCCTGATGTGGCGACATCTGGCTGCCTCAGGACGCAATTCTCACCCCGTCGTTGGCTTAGCTGTCTCTAAAGTCTTGCGGCTTTTCAGCGCCTCCTCTTGCATCCCATTCATGGGTACTGCGCAAGCGCGAGATCGAGGGGCGCACATAGTGCCTGATGGAATGCAACATGGCGCCGGCCGTCGGGAGGTCGCTCGGAATCCAAGAGACCTAGAAGATGGATCCCCTGGCGAGGTGAGTACAAACTGCCCAAATGTAAATCCGGAGGGGAGGGGCAGCAGTCCAGTGAGGTTTGGGGTAGGTTTTAACCTTCCCCAATGTTTCTCTTTAAAGACAATAGACTATTCTAAAATTTTATATTATTACTCTTTTTTTTATTAATTTTTCAGAATATTTACTTAATAGTAACTATTAATCGTATTATTTGTAAAATCTTACAACATCTGTTTATATAAAATCTCTATCAATCTCAAACCTGTACAACTCCAATTCAAAAAAAGTTGGGTCACTAAAAGAAAACAAGAATGAATAGATTTGTAATTCTCATATAACTATATTTTATTCCAAATACAGCACAGGTCCTTTTTATTTAAAAACATTAACCCATTTATAAATTGATGGCTAGAGAAGACCGAACCGCAAAGTTTGGGTTTGTACCTAAGATTGCGAGTTTGAGTTCCCGAACCTGAACACGGACTTCATCCAGAAGTCCCTATTTGAGTTCAGTGTTCGGTCCGAACATGGAAAAGCTGGTTGATGGGCTGCTGAGCTCTTCTGTCAGTGGTGGTGAAGTGGTGGGGGCAGTGGCAGTATTTGAAATTTACCCCACCATGGACTACAAAAAGATGGCTGCCGGCTCCTATGAGTGAGGACACTTTTAGTGCTGGCATTCTATATGTAAAAACGAAAGGGTGTCTTACAATAAGCAATAAGCTTGCAGATATGGATAAATGCTGGTGGGTTAGTGACAAAACGAAGTCAAAGCTGCCACGTCCTAAAGTTTTTTCATACTATTTGATTCTTGTAATGACCTACCTGATTTCTGGATTTAGTGATACCTGTATATTTTAGATGTCTTTAATATATTTTTTGTGTGGATTTATATCTAACAAAATTGCTACTGTATATTTTTGGTAGCTATTGTAACTTATTTCATTTAATAAATAAATATATAAATACATAAATAAATAAATTAATTCAAATATTACATTTTTTACAGGTGTTAGAGGTCCGGAGGTGGGAGGAGGTGGATGTGGTGGTGTAAGCGGAAGAGAGAGAAAGGAGGTGGATATGGTGGTGTAGGTAGAAGAGACAGAGGAGAATGAAGAAATGAAGTAGCTAACACTTAAACCACTTACTTAGGTGCTGGCACAGCCATGTCTCATGAGATCCATGCCTAACAAATAAATAAGGTGTTCCACATTGTGGCCATGCTCACCTTCCCCTGTAAGGTGCTGCATTGGTGACTTTGGCTCGTCCTCGGCCTCGTGCTGCCCCTGAGCCCTCAAAGTCAGCTGGGAACTCCACTAGTAGTGCGTCCACCATTGTGCATTTGTAATCTCTCACTTTTTGATCCTGTTCCAGTGCCAGAATCAAGAAGGTTATGTTATCCTTATAGCGGGGATTCAGCAGGGTGGCCACCCAGTAATCGGCACTGGTGACTATGCAGGCAACTCCTATGGGCACCAGTGCAAACTCTGACAGAAGGCCCCCTACACCACCACACCCCAAACACACAGCCCTCATCGTTGATGCCATTCCCAGCACATGCCCCCCCTTGACTTCAATGAGAGCCGTCTGCCAAATGACATAGGGCCAATGGCTTTCCATTGGAGGAGAGCCCATGCATGCGCTGTTGGAACAAGAAAGAGGTAAGTGAATAGCAGTATTCTAGAGGGTTTCAAACAGCTAGGAATTGCAATTCGGGATGCCCCATGGAAACAGAACAAAACCAGGGTTTTGTTCCACCTTAAAGGGGCCCTGATGGCAGCTTTGGGGTGTTTAGGGGCCCTAATTGCAGCTGCGGGGTGCAAGGGGCCTTGGTGTTGGCTGCAGGGTGGCCCTGATGGCAGAAAAGGGTGGCAAGAGGCCCTGATGGTGACTGTGGTGGTTGCTAGGGTGGTTACCCCCCAAACCTGTAATTCAGCTGCAAAGCTCCTGTTTTTGACCCCTATGCTGGATGCAGAGCGTGTCTCTTCCAGGAGTGTGCATTGGAAGCCTGATCCCGCCCCCTTGCCAAGCAAATGCCAATCACATGCTGGTACTTTTTCAATGCCAGGAGAGAGGTAAAGATAGGGAGGAGGGGGAGGAAGAGAGAAAGAGGGGGGTGGTCACTCAGAGCGGCTGCACTCAGCAGCTGCCCCAGCGCTGCACATCGGTGATAATGATATCGCCTGACCCGCTGGCTGCTGCCTCACGGTTGCGTAATGAGTGAGGTCCTAAGGGGTTGCTGTCGCTATCGCATCCTCCGTCATAGCCTGCAGGGTTTTTTCGAGCAGGCAAAGGATGGGGAAGGTAGTGCTGACGATGGCGTCATCCGCATTTACCATATTGGTGGTGTACTGGAGGCACTGGAGCATGGCACACCACTCATTGGTGGTGAAGTGCTGTTGGTCTGCACTTCGACTCACCTGGGCATTTTGGAGCTGAAACTCCACTATTGCACGCTGCTGCTCACACACCCTTTCCAGCATATACCACGTGGAATTCCACCTGGATGGCAAGTCACATATGAGGCGGTGGGTGGGAAGTTCCTCTGCAGTGCAGTCAGGTGAGCAGCAGCAGGGTGGGACGCTGAAAGTGCATGCACACACTACACAGCCCAAATCTGCTACAAGATTGTGCCCACTGTCACACACCACCTTGCCAGGCTTCAGGGGCAACTGCAACAGCAGTCCACAGCTCCTGGGCAGTGTGGGGTCTGACAGACAGATACATTTTAGCACTGCATGCTGCCATTTCCCTATGGCTGTGCTCAAATTAGTGGTGCAGGGTCTGTGCTGACACCATGGGGAGGAATCAGAGTAGGAGGAAGAGGCAACAGGAGACAATGACTGATTTCCATAAATCCTGGAGGGTTGGAAGTATATGCGCCGCAGTGCTTCCTGCCTCAGTCCCAGCTGCCATTGGGCTGTTAGAGAGATGTAATGTTCCTGCCCATACTTACTTGTCCAAGTGTAAGTGGGGATGTGGACACTGGAACTAATGCTATTGCTCAGTGCACATCTTATTTTCTCCAAAAGTTGTTGGTGCAGGGCATGGATAGCCTGGCAAGAAAAGTAGTGGTGGTTGGGAACGGCGTATTTTGGAAAAGCCACCTCCATCAGATTTGTAAAACTGTCCACCTCCACCAGGCGGAATTGGAGCTTTTCAAAGGCTAGCAATTTGGAAATACTTGCTTTTTGGGCCAGGACTTGTGGGTGAGATGGGCAAAACTTCCACTTTCTTCTCCAAAGTTTGTGAGGTGTAAAGCTGTGGAAGGGATGTGTGGACAGGCTTGGTAATGATGGTGGTGGTTGTGCAGCTGCTGTTGGTGGAGGTGGTGGTGGAGAGGGAGACTCTGGCTTTTGCAGGTTTTTCATGTGTTTCTACCAATGCAGCTCATGATTTGTTTGTGAATGCCTGGTCATGCACGAGGCATGAAATTATTAGTACTGCTTGGTGGGCAGTAGTAGCAATGAGCTGACCACTGATGGTTTGCAACCTTCTTCTCCTGCTGGCTGTTTGGGGCTGTGTGACCACCACCTCTTTTTCCGATGGCCTTCGGTCCATGTTGGCTTTAGGACCCCATCATCACCCCTGGCATCCACTTCCACCCACTCCTCCTTGCTAGCCTCTCTCTCAGCCTCAACATTGCAGAAAGCTGCAGCTGTAGGCACTAGGGTTTCATCATCATTGAGGGTGTCATCATCATTGAGGGTACGCTAGCCACTTCCTTATCCTCCAACATAAGTTGCTGGGCATCTGGGACCCTACGTTGGCAACTGAAGTAAGTGCAGGTTGATAACCCATGGTAAGCGAGTTGACCTCATAGAGCATTAGTGACTCTTTTTAAGGGGGGTGCGGTGGAGGGCTCAGCACTCTCGACAGAAGTGGAGTGGGTGGAAGACAATACCATGAAACTGGTAGTGCTGTGTGCCATATAATCTATGACTACCTCAACTCGATCTGGCCTCACCACTCTGCCAGAAGTATTCGGGCCTACAAAAATATGCTCCAAACCTTGGCACCTGCATGTCCCAGAGTAAGGTGTAGCAGACAAGGAAGAAACACATCCTCACTGCAGCACCAACTCCATCATCAGAAGCACCATGGCCACATTCCTGTCCATTAATTGCAGCTTTCTGCATTGTTAGACACTGAGCAAGTGGGTTTCACCAACAGCAGTGACACCAAAGTGGCCTGAACGAGTGGGTACTCCACTAATACTTGTTATTTAAGAGCATTGGCCCCCAAGTGGTCTGAGCAAGTGTACACTCCACTAATACTTGATGGTAAACAACAGTGACCCCCAAGTGGTCTGAGCATGTGGATACTTCACTAATACTTATTAAAGAGCAGTGACACCTGCTCAGACACCCAAGTTGTCTGAGCGTTTTTCTTTAATGGGTGTTGGTCGCACCAAAAAACAATCTGGGGGGCATCCAGAATGCTGGCGCACACAACCCTTTCAGAACACCCAATATCCTTACCTTCACCTTGATCCTTCATGGGGAAAGGAGTCCTGCGATTGGCTGCCACCACGCACATGGGCGGTCTTGGGCGTGTTCTGAGGGCTGGCATCAAGGATGCAACCATTGCCCACGTGACCATCCAGCGGCCAATCGTGGGACTCCTTTCCTGACTCAGGTTCGAGTTGCAGGTGAGAATATCGGCCATTCGCCATTCTGGGAGGGAAGTTATGTGCCGGGGCTCCAGCATTCTGGATGCCCCCGAAGCTTGTTTTGATTCACTGTCTGCTGGACCTACAGCTGTTATTTCAATTATTATTTTTTATTAAACAAAAAAGAGCCTAATATGGCCTGAACAAGTGGCCACTCAACTATTATTTGTTATTAAACAAAAAAGAGTCTGATGTGGCCTAAACAAGTAGACAGTCAATTACTATTATTAAATGAAAAAGAGCCTTAAGTGGCCTCAAATACAATGACCCTATTTATATCTCACTCTAGCTGCTGCCCCTAAATAAATGTCCGGAAAAGGACAATATTGTTTTTAACAACAACATATGTATCCCTCACTCCAGCCGATGCCCCTAAATAAATGTCCTGAAGAAGACAATTTTGTTTTTTAACAACAACCTATGTGTCCCTTACTCCACAAATGACCTCTCCCTATCTAATGCAGAGCACTCTGAGAGTGCTGTGAGATGGACCCTGCCTTTTATAAGGGGGGGCATGTGTCCTACCTAGCCATTCACAGCCATGCCAAGAATGGCCATGACTGCAGTTGCTTGGGCAGCAAAATAGCTGATTGGCTGCTGTGCAGCCAATCAACCTTCTTACAGGTTTGGGCTAAACAGCGAACTCAGACACAGATTTCAGTCTGGTCTGCTCATCCCTACATATGATGTCTTATTATATTTTAACTGTAGGTTGGGGGCAGTCTTGCTGCCTGGCATTGATTACTACAGTTAAGTATATTAATTAAAACTAAAACCTCTAGTTTTACCAAGCATTTCTTTATTTAGTGTGTAATCATGATACAAATGTCTCCCTCCCATGTGCATAACCTTAAATTTATATGTGTTCATTTCAAACTTCATTTGACATTTTACTACCCATGCTTCCAATGTATCTTTATCTGTTTTGTATCTGTCCTATTTTGTGTTAATTACTTTACACAGCTTAGTATCATCTGCAAAGGTTGAGACTTTACTCTTTAATCAGTACCCTATGCCATTAATATAAATATATTGAAGAGAATTGGGCCAGAACTGACCCTTGCGGTACTAGTAACGGTGACCCAATCTGAGTATGTTGATAACCACCCTTCTTATCATTAAGCCAATTTCTATCTACAAATGAATCTACAAATATTAGAAATAATAGCTTGTCTATTACTGTACATGTATGCCACCTGGCCTCGGGGATTTATCGATTTTAATCTGCTTGAGACAGTGCTGCACTTCTTCCTTGGTTAGACCAGTGACATTTAATGGAGGGTTTGGGTTATTGCTCTGCATAACACCTGGTGTGTCACATTCTTTTGTGAATATGAGAGCAATGTTTAGTAAATTTGTTTTCCCCTCTATAGATGTCCCCTCAGGTTTGTATCTTTTACATTTTCTGTAGCTAAACAACATTTTGGGGTTAGTTTTACTCTCTTTGGTGATCCGTCTTTCCGTCTCCAGATTTGCTGCCCTTATCTGTTGTTTACATAGTTTATTTTCTTCTTTATAGTGTTGTAACGCGTCCACGGTCCCTTCCTGCTTTAAACGTTTAAATGCCTTTAAATGACATACAATGTACATACAAATGCCTAAAACATACAATGTAGAATTTTGGAGAAGCGCCACAGAATAGGGCTTACAAGTACCTGAATAACTAGAGACTAATTACTAACAATAAAATCTGAGATGACAGTGAAAACCCAGGCTGGAGCAGGGCTAGTGGCTGAATATAAGCATGAGGGCCAGAATTACTGGGTAGTGACGCAGCACCAGGACTGGAGGTTGGGTGTAGGCCAAAAAAGAACTATAGATAATGGAGAATCACAAGGTAAATGTGGCAGGCCTAGGTCACAGCAAGACAAAATCTGATACTAGAGAAATTATATTTGTCTGGGGAGATGATTTAAAGGCTGACAATTAGCTGCGGCTGGGTAACAAACCAGGAGAAAAGACATGAGGGAGCCACCTGCTAGAAGACACCAGTAAACCTAACCTTCAGGCCCCCTTCAAACCTGAGTTCTTGGCCACAATAGCAGCGTCAGAGCACTGCCCATAGCTACCTATAGGCTAATTCATATCTGCGTTTGGCGATTGCAGCATGATTGTGCACCGCCAAAGCCCTGCAAGAAGAGTTTTTGCCACAACCTTGTTTGCGATTGCTTAATAGAGTTCACTGCAAAAATGCCAAATCACCAGGTGTACAGGAGGTACATAGCAATAAGCACTATTGCAGAGCATCATCTAGGTTTGAAGCTGGCCTAAGAAAAGTGATGCACAGTGTCACCAGCAGATGACTAATTGATATGGCAGCCAGGAGCCCATATTTACCCCAACAGTCGATTGCAGGCTCATGGAAACACACCTTCATTAACTTTTATGGTTTTAAAGCTCGTATCAACAGTTTTATGACAACAAAAAACTCACAGCTATCCTTCTGAACTAGCATGATGTTTATATGGAAGCTTTGTCTCCCTGGTTGTATCATGCTCACACTATTGTACCCCATACTAGTTGAAGTACCACATAGCTGGGGTAGTATGGGGAGGTTATAAGAACACAGGACATGTTTAGTTTTATATATAGGAGAGCGAAATTTTGCTTTACTTCTTAACAGGTCTAGAAGAGAAAACTGCAGTGAACTGTGCAAAACTTCCTGTAATGTGTACTGTAATGTGCACAATAAAGTCACTAAACAAGTTTGTATTGTGGTTGAGAAGTCCTGCTGGCAGCTTGTGTGCTGAAGAATATATAATAGAGTAAGATTGCTTAAATCCCCTGGCACCCCTTTCTCTTCTTCATTCTAATTGTATCTCCTGGGGTCCCACTCAATGTTGGCCATATACATGTAAGATTAGTTTTTTGTTTTAAACTTTATAAAGCCTTAATACCCATATTATACAATGAAGAGTCAATATAGATGTCCTAATTGCGGCAACATGAGTAGAATTGTATGAAGGAGCAAACAGACCTGAAAATAATGTTGATTATCTAGTGCAGTGGAGATATAAGATGTCACTCCCAGAAGTACATATATTGTATAAGCAACACGGGAATGAACCACCTAGCATACACTACTGGGGAATTTTACAGATTTAGAGTTATGCTGCCTGGCTGTGGGCTGCTACATTCACTGTAACAAATGGGTAGGGGTAAGTACTGTAGGTATTGAAGATTTAGACTGAGTGTCTTTAAGGAACTGTCCACTTATCATGACAATTAAAGCAGTTCTTTAGTCTGGTTGAGCAGGAAGGGAAGCCTGGATGTGTGGTACACTCAAATTTCTCCCTAGCTCCCCCTGCCAGAAGCTTTTCTTCTCCCTAAGCCATGTCTCCTCCTGGCAGGGTGGCATGCAGCAGCACCTTCCACCATATAGATGCAAAAGTCATCTGCATCTGACACCCCCTATTAGAGGACTGCCCACTGCTGACAGTGGGCTCTCCTAAAACTGATCCTAATGTGAAAAGAAGATGTTAATTTTGGCTTCTCCAAATAGGTAAAGTATTAATAATATATTTCCACTTTACGGTGAACAGTCTGCAGATTAGCATTCTGCATGACAAGGATGTTAGTGAACATCAGCCAAAGCTTTTGTTACTTTGAGGTAGAGTGAAGAAGATGTAGAAGCAATGTTATGGAAAATATTCTATTTTATTTTCTGTCACTGGAGACAGAAGATTTATAAAACAGAAAATCCATGACTATTAGACAAATGTTGAAGGCAACCCCTGTTTTGTGTTGTCCCACTTTATAGTCATGTTAACATTCAAATTCTGATAAAAGACCCTCTTTCTCAGAGATTTCAGGCTCCCTAAAAACCTAATGTCACAAAAAGCTGAATTTTGTTGTGCGAAGTAGTCATATTTCATGGGATGCCTTCATTGAAACTGATGTCTAAGGTCTCAATTAGGGATGAGCGAACCGGTTCGGACGAACCGGAATTCGCTCCGAATTTCAGGGAAAATTCGATTCGGCACGAACCCGAATTTTTTTTTGGTTCGTGCCGATCGAATTTTCCCTGAAATAAAAAAAAACAAAAAGGCCGGCATGGTGGGAGCGGGCAGGCCAGCTGCGCTGTCAGCGGGCCGGCGGCGGCCCGCTGACAGCGTAGCCGGCCTGCCCGCTCCCACCATGCCGGCATTTTTTTTTTCAGATGAGCGATTCGTGAAAGTTCGATTCGGGCGAACCCGAATTTCTTGGGGAAATTCGGCGAATCGCCCGAATTGAACTTTCAAGAAGTTCGCTCATCTCTAGTCTTAATATCTCCACTCAGCTGAATAACTTATTCTTTTCAACACCCAATGAGATTAAAGGGGTTACAAAAGAAATCAATCCTTTATTTAATCCCCCACCCCCCACATTTGTATTTTATTTACCATAGCAAAATGCCACTCTTATACTGCTGCTAACAAAAAACTGGGGTAAATTATTGTATTAAATGTTTACAATTAGTAACCAATTGCCAGTTTAAGTTACTTATCAGATTTTCGCTACTTAAACCTTTAAAGGTATGAGCAATATAAAAACGTTTATGGTATTCTTTATTTAGGAATTTGCTATACATCATTTAGCGAATACAAGAAAATACATCATTTTTGTTGGCATTTAAGGGTTTTGTTGTACTATAAGCCAATTCATTGCGGTTGTATGTGCTGTCAAAGGAAAATAAGTAGTTTCTATCAGTGAGTCACCAGAGGTAGTCATGTCAGACAATGGATCTATAAAATGCTTTCTGCTCACTGTACTTCATTCTTAGATGATCTAATTCAGTGGCTGATTTACAACTGAGTGGAGGTCACTGTCTGCCCTTGTCCTCCCCACCCCAGTCACCTCTTTCTTTGGATGACATCCTTTTTGAGGCAGAGAAGCGTGGACTTATTTTTCAAAGCTTTCAGCATATTGATTTACTGCTGAGCAAGAATCCAAATTTGGATTTTAAGCAGCTCATCAAATTAAAGCCTTTTGATGCCGATGATGGTTAGATGGAGTTCATAGTTTCTAAGATGGAAATGGCTGCTTAAGGTCTTGGGGTCATTGATCAGGATATGAGAATTCTGTGGGTTCTTAGAAAGTATACTAATTGCATATTCAGAATAAAAAATGACTTCTAGGGTCTTGTGTTTTTAAATAAAAGGACCCATTGATCATTTTGCAAACTGCTGATTGTAAATGAAAGAGGTTGGCATTTTTATTCTACATCTTTATTCATTGTTCATTGTGATAATAAATTGGTCCAGTAAGTAATGGTCAGTGCAATATGTATTCAGTGATCTTATTGGTTGATGGTATTAAGAACAATGGCTTATCCATTGTGTGGTTCTACTCACTTATGAATGTCACCTCTTATCATGAGTCTATTTTATTCTTATGTGCAGTAGAAGGAAGAAATTATGAAGAATTTTCATTAAATGAAGTTGATGCAGTAGATTTAAATTATTTCATAAGTTCATGGAGTGCATTTTGCTACATAAATCAGCTAGCCAACAGGTATGTCAGTAAAGTTGCTGATTTTTTAATCCTGGTTTAGGTTGCTATATACTTTTAGTTTACTCCAATATGAGTTCTTCTAAGAACATAAAAACAAGAAAAATACAGTATATCCTGGGGGGTTATTTAAGAATGGATAATGCCAGGTAGAGCCTCGTAGCGGCAGGCACTGTCTGGTGAACGTTGGGCGCTGTACGAAAAACCACATTTATGAAAGCGAATCTGGTGAGCAACTCTAACAGCGCCATGTAGCTTCACATGTATTATTACAGGCAGCTCAGCGTATAGCGCCGGCGCTCTAGCTTTCAGAGCGCCAGGTATTACCTTTTGCTCATTGTCGCTCTCCCATACATTTCAATGGCCATTAAATTGCTTGTGTTTAAACAGTGTGTTTGACAATTTTTTTCTGCTCAAATCATTGTGTGACCTCTTCTGGCTGCAAACAAACACTTTTAGAAACTTTTTTGACTTTTTATATTTTTATGCAGAATTTTCATTACAGGTCTGGCACTAAAGTGTTAATGTCCCAGTGTTCAAACAATGTCATTCCATGTGTTTTCGCTTTGTTACTGGTGGATATGTGTTAAAAAACAGACTTTAATCACACAGCGTGTGTGTGTCCTTTTTTGATAAGTATGGTGTGGAGCACCGAGAGTCAGTCTCACTGAGCTGGCGCTACTTTTCACTCCCTGCAGTTCTGTACTGGTGTTAGAGCGCCCAACATACATCACATTCATCAATGCTGGCCAGGTTACTACAGCAACTGAGGCGCTCTGTTACAGATTCCGATACCCGCTTACAGCGTCTCCTAGTGGTCGCTCTAAGCACCACTTTACAGACGCTCATCTGCCGATACCTGGCGTTAGTAGTGAATCAGTCTCTTAGAGAAGTTGAAACAAGAAAGCAACAGAATGGGGAAAAGAGAGATAAAGAGACGGTTAAAAAGGAGAAGGGGTACATGTGGAAAACAGAGATTGAGAGATGGAGGCAAAGTGTAAAGGGGAATGTTGAAAAAGAGAAACGAAGATTTAAAAGGAAAGGGAGGGGAGATGAAAAAGAAAAAAAGGAACAAATGTAGAAAGGAGAATGTAGAGGGAATAATCAATAAATCAATTTTCAGCTACCATCTATATAATATATTATATGTCACATCTGGCTCATAATGCTCATGTATTGTAAATTAGTTGTTTTACCCTGTTTGTAATTCCACGTTTTACAGCCCCATGGCAGATGATGGAGTTTTATAAATAAATAATAATATGCAATGTTTGTGTGGTGTGTTCACCAGGTCACCGGGGGGGGGGGGGGGGGGGGGGGTGAAATGCCGTTACTTCTGCCCGTTTACTTGCATCCTCTCTTAGGGTTCCAGGGGTGTTGAAGAGCTTGGTGCCCATCGGTATGACCCATACCTAAGGGCATGGGGGCTAGTCAACCAGCAGGGCCAGGGGTGGCCATCTGGCTCCTGAGCCCTGGGTTGCCAGTGCCTATGCCATCTTGCACATGAGAAAAATATTTGGGTGGTTAACTGAATCACCCACCACCTTGATATTTGCTGCATGAAAGTTGATGCAAGTTTGCATTTAAACCAGATTGAGCCTATGCTGTGAGGAAGCAGGGTATGGCTAAGCAGCAGGGCTGTTTTACTGTGGCCCCAGGCAAAATTGGGGCCTAAAAAATAACAACCCTCTGCCTAGCATCTCTAATCCCCTTGTTCTCAGTCCAAGCCCTTTAAAAGAGGAACTAAAGCCAGCCATGTTGTCCTTAAAACATTTCTTCTCCTGCAGAGCACCCCGTGAATGTGATTCACAGCAATTCTCAATGGACTGGTGATCCTACAGCACGTGCCGCTCTCCTATACTGGATGCATGCGCCAGCATTATCTAAATGACTCTTGCTTCTAAACCCCAGTCAGCTGCTATAGCATAGATGGCCAGTGTATGCTTGTGCACACATAGCAAGTTTTCCTCTGCATTTAACCTGTCTGTGCAGTGAGAGTACACATATCTGGAGTGGTGAGCTGCCCTAACTACGGTACCCGCGGGCAGTTGGGGGGTTTGGTGCCTTGCTCAAGAGTAGGGATGAATGAATTGGGGGCCCAAAAACGGCAGTAAAATGGGGGTATCAAGGGGAACACCAGGGTGATTGCCCTGCACAAAATGGGCTAGGGAAAGTATTCAAAGCAATAACAGATAAATAAAGAAATACATACTTAAATAAAAACTATTTCAATATTTGTTTTTGGATGTCGGGGGGGGGGGGGGGGGTAACACCAAGTAGATTGCCCTTCACAAAATGATGTAGGGAAAGTACTCAAAATAAAATCATACAGAAAACAGTGAAAGTGGGAGAGGAGGAGGAGGAGGTGGATGTGGCAGTATAGGTAAAAGATGCGGAGGAGGAGGTAATGAACACTTTAACCACTCACTCAGGTGCTGGCACAGCCAAGTCGCGTGGGATTCATAGCTGGTTCATCTTAAGGAATGAAAGCATGTCCGCGATGGCTGTGGATAGGCAGATCCTTCTGTTGAGAATTACACCCCCTGTAGTGCTGAACACACATTCTGATAGGACACTTGCCGCAGGGCAGACCAGCACCTCCAAGGCATAGAGGGCAAGCTCTGGCCATGTATCCAATTTACCATCCCAGAAAATGAACGGGGAGGACCCATCGCTCAGCACCAGGAGACACATGGACAGGTAGTCATAGACTATTGGAGTCAAAGTCTGCCTCCTGGAAGGGCCGTATCCGATGGTGGAGGATGGGCCGGACAATGAAATATGGTGTTCCACATTGTGGCCATGCTCGTCCTCCACTTTGAGGCTCCCCTCCTGCATTGGCTACTTGCTCCTCATCCTCCTACTTGGCCTTGTGCTGCCAGAGTGCGTTTATACTCCCTCATCTTTCCAGTGCTGGGTGGATTATTGCCACCCAATAATCGGCACTGGTGACTATGCGGGCAACTCTGCAGTCGTTCCGCAGGCACTGGAGTGTGTATTTGCTCATGTGAGCCAGACTGCCCTGAGTCAAGGAGGAGCTGTCCTCAGTGTCAGGTGTCTCTAATTGTTGCTCCTCCGTCCAACCACACTCCAGGGATACCTGTGAGCTGCACTTGGTGCCACCCTGCTGTGAGAGAAAGTCCCACTCCCCCTCCTCCTTCTGTGAATCCTCCAAAACTGTCTACTGGCTGGATAGTGGAGTACCTGGCCGTCAACCCACCCTAAGAGCCACGTGTGCACTTAACTGATGCCTTGGAACATAGGCTTTCATTTTCTTCCTCTGCTTCCTCCTGTGGCACCATCACATCCAGCAGGCAAATGGTGGGAATGGTAGTGCTGATGATGGCATCATCAGTGCTGACCATATTGGGGGTGTACTGGAAGCACTGGGCCAGGAAGCTCTGCACCACAAAAATGAGCACATTTGCCAGGCAAGGGATGTGCATCAAACCTGCTTGGCCTCAGGCAGAAGTGAAGTGGGTGGAAGACAATCTCATGGAACTGGTAGCACTGTGTGCCATATAATCTACGACTGCCTCAACTTGTTCTGGCTTCACCACTCTGACAGTGGTACCAGGGAATAGAAAAGACACTACAAACCCTGGCGCCTGCTTGCCCCAGAAGTAGTTGTAGCAGGCACAGATGAGACATATCCTCTCCCTGCAGCACTAGCTCCATCACTACCAGCAGCAGCACTGTGACCATGTCCCTATCCCTTTTTTGCTGCTTTCTGCATTGTTGGACACAGTGTATATGCAGGTGGTGAATAATTTTAGCAAACACCCAGTAAGTGTATCAAAGCCCAAAAAAGTATAATGCAAGGTGTGCCAACAAGTAACTTGTTTGGTCAAAGCCCTAAATAGGTATAATGCAAGAGGTGACAAAAAGTAAGTCATTTTATCAAAGCCCAAAAAGGTATAATGCAGGTGGTGCCCCCAGATGAGCTATTTTAAATGCCTAGATGTGCCCCCCCCAGATCCTGCCCTCAGGGTGCAATGACTGACGCTGTCCGCTCCCCCTAGCTATGTGCCCTAAGGACAGTTTGAAATGCAGCCAGTCTCCTCTCCCCTCCTATGTGTCCTAAAAAGAAAAAGATGCCCAATCTTCCCCTCATTGAGCAGCAAACCTTTCCCTATCTACTGCAGAGCATTTTGAGATGGCGTGACGTGCGGTCCTGCCTTTTGTACAGTGGAGTCACTATTCTACCTGGCCAATCACCTGTCCTACCATGGGCGTGGCTATGATTTCTAAATGTAAAAAACTGCTCAGTAGCCAATCAACTAGCTAAGCTAGCACTTTTCACTAAAGTAGGTGCTCAGTTCAGTGGCCAGAGTTCGCAAAGTTGGACACTAATATGTGGCAGGAGAAGGGGGGGGTGGAGGAGCTGGTCAGTGAGTAGGGTATGGTCATATAAGTTAGATACTGAACAAAGGTTGGTAAAGATAAGATCTAGTGTGTGACCATCATTGTGGGTGGGGCCCGTGGACCATTGTTTAAGGCTGAAGGAGGAAGTAAAAGAGAGTGCCATCTGGATGGTTGGTGTCAATAGGTATAGTAAAGTCAACAATTAAACCATCTAATGCAATATATATCAGCTCAAATATTTTAACAGCAGAGGAAGAGTCAAATATGTTCAGGGAGATCTCCCAGCAGGTGAGGTCAGGATTGTACACAGATATACACGTGTACATTTTAATTCTACAATTTAATAAATTAGATGGTAGATCTAGCGTACCTCCTCCTAATATACCAAACTGCTGTGTCACAAGGTATATATAGGGAGTTTATGAAGGATAATAAGTTTGGGGTTACCCCCCCCAGCGTTGGGTTGACCCAAGGGGTTTCCCCATCCCCAAACCTCCATGCCCAGCCCCCAGTATAAAGAAAGGGGGTATGAAGGGAGAGGTTGAGGGAAAAGGGGAGGGGGCGATGGATAGGAAAGAAGGAGACCTTGTGTTTTCAAAGTTCTCTGCCATGCAGACTAAAGAGTCAACCCAAGATGTCTTGATATTTTTTAGAATCCTTAAACAGGGTCCATGGAAGCCACTTTTTGCAAAAAATTTGTAAATTTGAGCACTGTAGTCTCGGGAAAATAATTTGTTTGATCAGCCCATGCACATCTTTCCAGTATTCGTGCAACTTCTAACATGACCACCATATGTGCACTAACGTACCGTTTCTCACCGTTTTTGCACTGCCAGCACTGATTTGGTAGGGTAAAATTCATTATATGTAGGAGGGCCAGCGAAGGAGCATCTTGTAATTCATCTCTTGTGTTGAGTTGTTTATGGTGGACTTGTGTGGTTATATTATCCCATCTATATAAATTATCTCATCTGTATAAGTTAGCGATTTTACTCAAAAACATTTACTCCTGCTACTTTAAAAAAAGAGCAAAGGGGTGCATGAGAAGTTAAACATTTGTGAAATACACATTTCAGGGAGCAGCACACAATTACATTTTCATGAAGAATAGAAAACCCTTTTAGACCAGAGCAAGCTCCAAGGGTTTTGTACAGGGCTCTCAATCATGATGTGCCATTGGTTAATGCCTCTGATTTGTCTCAATGTCAGCATGAATCATTCATTCTCCAACAAACCCTTTATGAGCCGTGATATCTCATTGCTCTTCTAAACTGTTGTGCCAAAGGTATTTGAATGAAGGGAAACTGCAGAAGTTTGTGGCATTTGAAACATATTATTTCTTCCTTTATAATGGCAAAAACATGGGAGATGCCAGTGGTTTCCAGAATCTTTGATTATTTTCATTTACTTATTTCATCTCTTGGTAGACTAAAATGTGTGTGCTTGAGCTTGCTCTATCTTAAACACATTATAAGTTCAGGAAGTGAATAGTTATGTTATATTTGAAGGGTAAAAGTAGAATAAAAATATAGTAAGATATTAGCTGTGTTCTGATATCTAACAAAAGAAAGAAAATGCAGAAAACAGCTTCCATCTCGATAAGGTTTAATAACATCTATATAGTAATATATAGAGAGATAAGAACTAAAGTGAAAAATCTTCTGGCTGTGAATGGCAAAAGAGGGCATAGTTGAAATCAACATTCCTAAATATATGTTACTATTAATGTACTGTGTGTAATGAAAGTAACTTGAACATTTTTATTTAAGCACACCACAAAAAAATGCATGTATCTTTTCCAACTCCACAGCACATTTCTCTTGGTCTGGATGTTAAATGAATGCAGTGTGGCAAAATTGTTCTAGAATATTCTATTCTGATCACCTCAACACAGACTTAGAAAAAATTCAGTAAAATCTGACTATAACCTGAATCCAAACAGCAAGACCATAAGCCTAGGCATCTCATACTTTCCATCTAACTAGATTGGCATATGGAAGTAAACTACAGTATTTAGAAAACTCATCCACTAACTTTTACTGTGACTGTGGCTGAATGCTAACAAGTTGCCCGTGATGTATAAATAACCACACTGCAAAAATAAAACAACAACTAAAAAATCAGACAATGTTGTCTAGTTAAAATACAGGGTCCTCCTTCCATGTGCCCCACATGTCCATACCTATCCTATGCCGGCTGTTAATAGGAGAGAATTAGCATGAGTTTCTGTTCTTTGGTACCACAAGCTTGAGGGATATATAATAACTTACCTGATGCAATATCAGAGCCAGGGGTTGTATCATCCAATGATCTGTCCTTATAGTCTACACATTCTTTGGCAGGTAGTCTGCTAGAAAGACAAAATACTGGATTGGAAGAGATATGGACTCCAGGAAAGTGCACCTTTTGATATATTTCTGACCCTTTAAAGGGCCACCCATAAGGTACTTAATAGGGATGCTGAGTCTGGCCAATAAGGGAAGCAAGGTGGGTTCTTCTGGCCATTCCTCACAATCAAGGCTCAAATCGATTTCTGTTACTTTCACCAGGTATCGCTAACATGGTGGGCATGACCCCCATCCTCTCATGCATTTCACCCCATATTCAGGGTTTCATCAGGGGACTGCAAGTGGTTTGAGCAATTTCTGACCTATGGGTGGAGGAATACACTTGGACAGAGTATGTGAGAATGCTCAGTGCAAACTAGGATCTTATGACACACATACAAGAGGTAAAAGGCATGGACAGTAAGAGACTTTGGGATGGGGTCGCTTGATTATGTGTCCTGGAGCAGTGTATAGCTTGTATCGACCCTGCCCTCTGTATTTCCTCCTCAATTTCTGTTTTCCCTGCATGTGAATAGACTATAAGAGTGTACTATAAGATTATGCAACCCCTGGGTCTGACATTGCATCAAGCAAGTTTGGTGTCTTATACATTATTATTATTATTATTGTTTATTTATATAGCACCATCATCTTCCGTAGCCCTTTACAAAGTAGTAGTTACAGACAGGGTAGAAACTTACGGTACATATACTATTCCAAATGCAGTTTTACAGAGTTGACAATGGATATTCTGAGTACAAGATACAATAGGGGAGAGAGCCCTGCCCTTGCGAGCTTACAGTCTAAAGGGGTGAAGACTAGAGGGAAGGATCACAAACAGTCAGTATTGAGCTTTGTGGTATATGCCCTTTAGAAGATTGGTTAGGTCAGTTTATATGCTTGTCTGAATAAGTGAGTTTTAAGGGCGCCTTTGAAGCTTTTGAGGGTTGTGGAGTGCCGGATTGGGTGGGGGAGGCCAGAAGATTGGAGTTGCACATAAGAAGTCCTGGAGGCGGGCGTGAGAGGAGGTGACCAGGGTGGAGGACAGGAGAAGGTCAGCAGCAGAGCGAAGACTGTGTCTATGTTGATATTGTTGGATTAGAGATGAGATGTAGGGAGGGGCCTGGTTGGAGAGAGCTTTGTATGCGAGAGTTAGAGTTTTAAACAGGATTCACTGTGGGATTGGCAGCAAGTGTAGGGATTGGCAGAGAAGTGCAGAACTGGAGGAGCGAGAGGAGAGATGGCTAAGGCGAGCAGCGGAGTTCAGAATAGATTGGAGGGGTGCCAGTCTGTTAGTTGGTAAGCCACAAAGAAGGATGTTGCAGTAATCCAGTCGGGATATGACCAGGGCGTGCACTAGCATTTTATTGGTGTCAGGTGACAGGAAGGGACGGATGTGTGAGATGTTTTTAAGTTGGAGGGAACAGGAGGTGGCCAGGGATTGAATATGTGGTTTGAATGAGAGTGCAGAGTCCAGAATGACTCCCAGGCACCAAGCTTGGGGAGTTGCTGTTATTGTCTAATTGTTGACAGAGATAGAGGTGTTAGAAAGGGGAGAGGAGTTGGATGGTGGGAAAATGACTTGTTCTGTCTTGTCCATGTTTAGCTTGAGGTAGCGAGATGACATGAATGAAGAAATAGCTGAAAGGCAGTTGGGGAGGCGAGATAGGAGAGAGGAGAGATTGGGGCCTGAGAGGTATATCTGAGTGTCATCTGCATAGAAGTGGTATTTAAAGCCTAGTGAAGTTATAAGTTTGCCAAGGCCATAGGTGTAGACTGAGAAAAGTAGGGGGCCTAGGACAGAACCTTGCGGCACACCAACAGTCAGTCCTGAGTTCCTGAAGGGCTTGTTTATAGAACAGAAAGTCAAGATTGCATTTGGTTTTCCTCCATTGCCGTTCAGCAGCTGGAGACAGCTGCTTCAATCTGGTTGTGCTTGCATTTAGCCAGGGTTGGCAGTTTTTGGAGCGGCTATAGGTGAGGGGGGCGGAAGAGTCTAGAGCTGAGGAGAGTGTATTATGGTAGTGTGATGATGCAGCGTCTATGTCCGTGAATGAGGTCAAGGTCTGAAGAGGTTGAAATGAGGCAGAAAGGGACTGAAGATCTAGGTTTCTTAAGTCCCTGCGTTGAATTGTGGTTTGTGTAGAGGGGGGTTAGCAGGCATTGGAGAGAGGGTCATAGTCAGAAGATTATGGTCAGAGAGGGGGAGCAAGGAGGATGAGAGGTTTGATACAGAGCAGAGGTTAGAGAAGAGGAGGTCAATTGTGTGGCCGTCTTTGTGGGTGGGTGCAGTAGACCATTGCTTCAGTCTGAAAGATGAGGTTAGTGACAGTAGTCTGGTGGCAGCAGGGTTGCTAGTGTGAACAGGTATGTTGAAGTCACCCATGATGATTGCAGGGATGTCTGTGGACAGAAACTGAAGGAGCCAGTTAGAAAAGTGGTCGAAGAAAAGAGTAGTAGTTCCAGGAGGGTGGTAGAGGACTGCGATTTTCAGGTTACAGGGAGAATATAAATGGACACAGTGAACTTCAATAGATGAGAAGGATAGAGATGGCAAGGCAGGGAGTGGGTTAAAGGAGCAGAGCTCAGATAGAAGGATGCCCACACCCCCACCCTGTTTGTTGTTGGATCTGGGGGTGTGGTTGAGATGTAGTCCCCCATGTGAGAGGGCAGCGGGTGAAGCTGTGTCTGATGGGGTAAGCCATGCTTCTGTGAATACATTCCTCATGCATATTAACAATATATCAATAGAGACTCATGCGGGTCCTTCTAGGCTAGGTATGGGCATGTATATGGCGAATGTTAGGGGGGCCACTGTTATTAAACTGGACAACACTGATTTTTGTCGTGGGAGTGATGTTTTTCCAGTGTGGCCACCTGCAGTAACAGTAAACAGTAGTTACCTCTTCCAGGCCCTGCCAATTGAGGTCCCCCACACCTTCAGGCGACTAATGGGAATTTGCGCAAGGTTCGTTTGGGCAGGTAAACCACCCCGGATAGCAGCCTCTCTCTTGGTCCTTCCCAAGAGCCGCGGGGGGCTAGGCCTCCCGGACTGGAAATCGCACAATTCCGCTACCCATCTCACCAGGGTGATTGATTGGTGCAGACATTCTCACCTTAAACAGTGGACGAGTGTCGAGCAGGAGGCTTCCTCAACACCCCTGGCGGGGCTGCCCTGGGTGCCACTGGACCGGTCCACTGCACTAAACAAACACCCTACAATTGGGCCCACACGGAGGGTGGCGAGTAAGACATTCCAGAATTCAGATATCTCCCCATCCCTCTCGCCCTTGACCCCAGTAATAGGGTGCCCGGACTTTCCTGTAGGCAATTCGGACAGTACCTTCCGGGCCTGGGTGAGGCGGAAACGGTTCAGGATCCTGCACCTGCAAGATGGGCTGGATGGGGCTAGATGGACTGACGGAAAGGGATTCCCTGTCGGCGCTCAGCTTTTGGCAAACCCTTCAGCTTACACATTTTCAGAAATCTATAGGCCGGTCGTCTGAGACCCCCAGACCCCTGATCCCCTTTGATCAGGTCTGCACAGGGAATGGCCATTTCAGAGGTGCTCTGGCGTTTGCATGTTTGCTTGTGATCTGCCCTCCGGAATCCTTTTCACCCTCATTCGTGGAGAGCTGGGAGAGGGAACTAAATAGGAACTTTACAGAAGAGCAAAAGCAAGGCAATGCTGGAGATGCTCACGAGCAAGGGGCACAATGCTGCACATTTTTGGGGAGTGTGAGAGGGTTCTGGGGAAACTTGAGGAAAATTGTGCAGGTCCTGACAGACATTGACCTAGGCGAGGATCTAGCAGGCTACCTCCTCAATCTTGCCCCTACCTCTTCCTGAGGCGAGGCAAGTCTCTGCTCGCTCCACTCTTGAATGCCGCAAAGACCTGCATCCCAGCATGCTGGAATTCTCCTAACCCTCCAACCACTGGGCTGTGGCTTGCTAGAGTCAGAGATATTGGCTGATATTGGCCGCTGCCCCCGCCCAACGCATTTGGGCGGGGGGCAGCAGCACCCGGACTATTATTGGAATCAACTGGTGTATAGGAGCGTGGCTGGACACAGTATCCTGTCTTTTTCTACAATCGGCCATAGTGGACATAGATGGAGAGGAGCGTACTGCCCTTACTTATATGCTGGAGTTTGTGAGTTTGCATTTTTTGGATTAAAAAGTTTTTACAGTTTTAAAGCGGAGTTGCACTAGATTGTATTTGCGCTTTTTCTATTTATGCCATTATTGAGCTTGAAGCTTAAACTATAGAATATAACTTTGGAGTGCCATACTGTTGAGCTGTATAAGAACGATGGGTGAAGGTCTGAAGCCCAGCGATACCCTGTTAAGAGCTTTCAATTAGAGGATTGGGGTAAGAGTATAACCATAAAGTGGCGGGCACATGTGATTCCATCGTGTATGCACTTCGGGATACCCCTGACTATGTCATCTGAATAAGGAAACGGTTTGCTCTGTGCATATAATTGACTAAAAAATGTATTTTATTACAGAAAACCATATTGCATGCGAATGCCCTATTTCTCCCGATTACAAAGATATCACATATGTATCGTTAGCCCCCTCGTTCTGCCCAGGATATCCCCTAAACTGAAAAGAGCGCTTTATAACATTTACAAATAAAATCCAACTACTATCAACACTATGAGGGGTTAAATAAAAAAAATTGGTAGGAGGAGGGCTGTCAGGCCCTCACCTGAAGTTGGAAGAGCCGGGGGGTGATCGGAGCCCCCCCCCCCTCGTGAAGAGGAGAGCCGGCGGGAGTGATCGGGCACGAAGGTGAGTAAATGTCATTTTTGTTTTTACAGGAAATTCCAGGGGTGGCTGAAATGGGACGGGGGGCCCTATTTCGGGTACCCTGCACCCGGAGAAGCTCCAATAGGGGATCAGAGAACCCACCCGGTTGAAGAGGAAACCTGGCTGGATCGAACTTTGTCTGCTAGCAGGGGGGAAAGTCAATTTTCCTCCTCAAAATCTTCTGCAAAAATATAAAGACAAGCTCTCAAGATTTACACTCAGGCTGGAGAATGCAAAGAGAAAATGAAAATGTTAGCTTGAATCCATTTCCAGATGAGATGGAAATAAATTAGCCTTTCTGCATCTAAAGCACAGGAGATCCCAAACTGTTTGTCCCAATCATACTGGCAAGATGGTTTGTGTGCATGTCAGTGATAATTTGTAATCTCTAAGTACTTGCTTTAAATTAACAAGAAATATTAAGTGTTTGGGCTAAATTGCAGAATTAAGGGAGTTAGAGCATTTTATCTAGAAGCCAGTCCAAAAGTATTCTGTGTAATAAATTCACTAATAATTTACATTTAAGCTATAAATGCACAAATGCTTATGTTCATCTCAGTCGGGAATGCAGCTATATATTTTTCTAGCCAGCTCTATGCATACTACAAAAGTGTTAAAATTAGCTGTGACACCATGCTAAAACAAGTTTAACAAGAAAGAATCAAGAGCCTCTTCCCACATGAAAGGCATGACTCTGGGGATAGAAGCTTGGATCAAGCGATGTGTTAACAAGCTTTCTTCCTTTGTGTTCAGCGTCCTGTGCAATAAACCAAAACACTTATAACGTCATCTAATATCTGACAGTGCTGTTTTGGCCATCCTACCATGATGATGTTTATTGCCTAAGGTCCAGAACATTTGGGGAGTTAGTTCACCCTTTTTTTTTTTACATATGAATATGCACATATGCTGTAGCTATTTTTATAGGTTCAGTATGCCACACATGAAATTTAAGTCATGGTTTGTATCAAAGCTAATTTTTCTGTGAAATATCATTACAGAGTTACAGGAATTGGCTGATAGGCTAGGTGGATGGGCTGATAACTAACTAAGAGCCCTATTTAAAAAAACCTCACGGGTGCAAGATGAGCATCTCTTGCAAGCCACTCTCTGTGCCCTCAATGCTGGCTAAAGACAGCCAGCACCCTGTGCTTTAGCGTCCCTGGCCGGGCTCTGCGCAGGGCTTGTATAAGCCTATGCGTTAGCAACCTCTAGTACCATCTGGGAGCGCCGGAATAGCCGTAGATTTAAAACTGTACACACACAGTGCGCGAAAGGGGAAAAGAATGCCTGTTGCAATCCACAATATTTGTTTTTTTGGGAGATGGCTGCACATTTTGACTGCAGAAACACCAGGAATTTAATTGGGGACATTTGAATGATAGGATATGGGTTGTGCATGGCCCAAATTGAAAGTTCCCAGTGCAATCCAAAAGTGCAAAAAATTCCACAGAGCCAAGGGATCCCGTGGCATAAGCACCAGTCCAAAACAAAGCAATTCTGTGAGTACTCACCTGTAGAATTGTTTTTGTTCTTGCATGGCGCGGCCAGCTTCGGTATTCATAACAGTTGGGTTATTCCGCCACTAGGTGGCGCAGTGGTACTGCAGAAAGCTGTGCATCTCCCGGCTCCCTATAAAAACGGGATTAACAATAGAGTTCCCAGCGTAGACAAGCAGTGAGACAAGAAGCTGGGAAAGAATAAAGTAAAAAAATGTAAAAAGGTAAAAAACCCCAATTAACTTGGAACAATCACCATAAAGAGGCAACCAAGAATAACGATAACAAGGGTGGGGCGAAGCGGGCCATGCCATGCAAAAACAAAAACAATTCTACAGGTGAGTACTCACAGAATTGCTTTTTTCTTTATTGTATGGCACGGCCCGCTTCAGTATTCATAACAGATGGGACATCCAAAAGCAGTGTCCAAAGTAGGGTGGGATCCCCAAAGAGTAACGGCCAGTAGTTCAAGTCACTACCGCCTGAAGCACCTTGCGGCCAATAGCAGCATCCGCTGAGGCCTTAACATCAACTTTGTAAAACATGGAAAAAGTATGAACAGAAGACCAAGTAGCGGCCTTGCAAACTTGTTCAACAGAAGCTTGGTGCTGAAAAGCCCAAGAGGCACCAATAGCACGAGTGGAATAAGCGTTAATCCTAAAGGGAGGTTCCTTTCCCTTAGCAGAATAAGCTTGAACCACCGCCTGATCCACTTGCTGATAGTGGATTTAGCCGGAGGCAAACCCTTTCTAGGTCCAGAAGTGAGAACAAAAAGTCTCAGTAGCGACCAAATAAAACTTCAGAGCCCTGACCACATCCAGAGAATGCAGAGTCTGCTCCTTGGAATTAGCAGGATTAGGACACAATGAAGGCAAGACAATGTCCTGATTGAGATGAAAGGCAGACACAACCTTTGGCAAGAAATCCGGCTTAAGCCGGAACACCACCTTATCCTGATGCCTCTCAAAATAAGGAGGTTTGATGGAAAGCGCCGCCAGCTCAGAAACTCGCCTTACAGAAGTGATAGCCACCAGAAAGGCTACCTTAAGAGTCAAAATAGACAAGGCAGCCTCACTGATAGGCTCAAAGGGAGGCCCTTGCAGAGCAGACAACACCAGAATTAAATTCCAGACTGGTAGCAAAGGCTTACGGGGTGGACACACATGAGAAACACCCTGGAAAAAGGTTTTAACCAACCGGTGATTGGCAAAAGGTGAAACATGGCCTTTTAGGGTACTAAGTTGAAGGTCCAGATCCAAAACCATGTTGTAAGAATTCCAGAATCCTGGGAATAGAAAACACCCGACAGGGTAGAGACTTGGACTCACACCAGGCAATGTAAGCATGCAAGACCCTGTAATAGATAAAGGACGAGGACTTCTTCCTAGCCCTGGGCAGGTCCTAACCGTCCCTCAGAGTGGTAGTTTCAAGGGAAGGCATGACCGAAGTATTGGACAAGCCTAGCACGGGAGCATCCACTGCAAGGGGAAATGACCACCTCTTAACAGGATCAGCAGGAAAGGGACACCTTTTATCCAAATCCTTGGGCACAGCAGGCAGCTTGTTAGGACATTCCCATTCTTTAAGCACCAGACGCTGTTTACCAGGGCGAAAAAGCTCTGCTGCTTTCTCTTAGCTACCTCAGGGGCAGCAATGTGCAAAATTTCAAAAATATGTGACAGCAGATTATCAGTGTCCTCAGGGTACCATGATTCCTCTTCGGACGCAGACCCAGGGTCACTATTGCAACCCTCCTGCTGGTTCCCAGAGGAGTCAGAATCCTTGTAGAGCTCCCCCATCTCAAGGGGGAGACAGCCACCAAGATCATCAATCCCCATGTACACCTCAGTAAGGGGAGTGGGCCTAGGATCCAGGTGTCTCTTCTTGCCAGAGGCCTTCCTAGGAACAGTCCTGGCAAGCTCCTTTTCAATATTAGCCACCCGCAGAGCCAAATCAGGATGAGATTGTGACTCCCTGCCAACATTCCCCTCACTGGGGCCCAATTGCAGGAGCGAGGAGTAGGTGAAGCCGAGTGAGGCGCAGAGCTGGGAAGCGAAGCAGGCAAACCAGCTTGAAGCGCAAGGACACTTTCAGCGCACGGCGCGCACACCGTGACACTGTTACTCACAGGGGATACCCCACACATGGAACACAGCTGGGCTTGCCCCGAAGGGCCCCCAGGCCCCAAAGACACCGCGGGGTCACACAAGCACAGACCGATGGATAAGGCGACCCACCCACCGGAGGAAGCAGCGTTGCAGCCAGGGGAGGGAAAAATCCAGATGCGCAGCTAGTCCAAAATGGCGCAGGCAGAGGTACCTCGAGGGGCGGGCCACGGGGGAAACGTCACGATACGCGCCATCACCCGGCCCGCCCCCCCAAAGAGCGTGAAAAAGGGCGCTCACGTGAACCGGACGGCGCCATGACAAAGCAAAATCACCTCAGGTTATAGCGCCCACAGCCGCGGAACGCAGTACAAAGCGGCGCGGCAGCTAAAAACACCACAAACTGCACAAAAAATGTCAAAACAACACAGATATCACCACTCGCCACCTAGTGGCAGAATAATCCAACTGTTATGAATACCAAAGCGGGCCGTGCCATGCAATAAAGAAAAAAAAAATTGACATTGAAATCTATGGGATGAGGCCACACAGTGCAGTGTAAGCGCATGGTCTTAAATGGCACTGTAGGGAACACAGCACCAGCACTCATGTACTTGTCAGCAGAGGCCCTATGGATTTTGACTTTCATACATACACCTTTTGCACTGGGACCTGACATTCACCTGATGTTCATCTAACACTACCTGACAGTAGTGCACCTATACTCAGAAAGAAGTATATATAGTCACCTTCTATCCCCAGCCCAGTGCCCCAAAACAGCCTTTGCCCAATATCAATATCAAAACAAACTGTTTGCATTTGGCCATATTGCTCGCTGGCTGAGCAACCCCACCCCCAGTGATGATGCAATCAGTTCAGTTCACTTAGAGCTAAGTAATGGGGAGCACTTCAACCGCCATTATGTGACAGTTTGGTTGTAACTTAATGAATTAACACCAACACCATGAATGGCCTACCATTCACCATAATTCTACTTCCTGTTGATTTTTCCTGATTTTTCCACATAAACTTCCTTTCTTAGTATAGGTCTATAGCACTTTAAATAAACCCCTAATTAACTGTCTCAAAATGTCTAGAGCAGGGATCTGTATGTAACCTTTTTTTAACATGAGAGCCACATTCTACATTGAGAGAGTCAATGGAAACTGTTCCAAATGACACAGTAATGTCAAAATTGATAAAGTGTGCATGTCATTCCTCCTGCCTCAAAGAAGTGAAAGGCAGTATCAAACCTAGACACAGCTGGGAGGCTGGTAAACCAAGTGCAGCAATGGATGTTACACATTTCTCAACCTGACTCTGAATTAACTCAATGCATATTGCTGACAGTGCTCAACCCAGGGTGAAATATAAGCCCTAGCCTCACCTACAAGCCATACTGTGGAGGTCTGTGAGTAGGGCCGGCGTCAGCAAGCCTGGTCGCCCGCTTTCACCAGCTTTTTTTGTACAGGTGAACGGCCAGTGAGAAAAAAATGTTTTCGCCCAATTTTTCCAGTAGAAAAACCCCCTGAATCAATTTTTCTTTTTGTGGGATTTTTTGCTTGGAGTTCTCGTTATCAGATGGAAAATCACACACAAAAAATTCTCACCCAAATATCTTCACAAACAGAAAAAAATTGTCTGCTGAAACTGGCCAAGGGAAAAGATGAGAATGGGGTTGAACCCTTTAAGTGCCAGCCTGCCTGGAGATTTTGTCACTTTCTGTTTCCAGATCATTTTTCACAATCTGTTGCTATACACGTTTAACTGTGAATTTGAAGGGATTTTCAGAGATTTCCCAGTAAAATTATCCCTTATAATTTTCAGATAAAATGCTATGCGCACCTTGAAGTTTTTGAAGAAAAACAACACTTTACATTTAAAATACCACCACAAACTATATACTGCTCTTTAGGTGTTCAGCTTTCTGAAAGTAATACCTCAAATAATTATTTGGTTGCACAGGATTTCCCTGAAAAATGTATAAATAAGCAGAATAAAAATCACACTTTCTTAAAATATCAATATGCAAACAAGAAAAAAGTTCAAGGTCCCCTGACCAGACAAAACTCTTTTAACTCTTTTAACTGCCAGCCTACTTGAGATTTTGCCACTCTATTTTGACAGGTCATGTCTCACAATTTTGTGCTATGTTTAACTATGATTTTTGCAGGATTTTCCAGGAAAGTATATTGTTTTTTTTTCAGCAGTGTTTGAACTTTAACATGAAATGTCTTATTTGTCATTTTCCCAGTGTTTTTTTTAATATTATTGAGTGAAAAATCTAAAAAAAAAACTGGCAAGGGGTCCCACCTTCCCAGTTAAACCAGCCCGGGCACCAGTTATGGGGGGCTTGTGGACCAGGACGCAGAGGCCAGTCTTGGTGGAGGCTACAAGCCCACATAGCCACGGGCTGCGAGCTCTTCTACCCTCCCTGGGCTTTGGGGAGGCAGGTAATGGCAAGTCACTCGCTTGTGACTTGCCAGCTCATCAATCCTTGAGCTAGTATAGGGACCTCATGGATCTATTACCAGTTAACAAAGGGTTAAATGTAACAAAAAGCATCACCAGAGTGATAATGTTATTTTTTTTCTTTCTAGCCAGAAAACTATATTTTATTTATTTATTTATTTTTAATACTTACCTCTGAACCATCCAGAGCATTGTGTCCTGTGCCTCTAGCTTCTGCTTTCACTCCTGCTGTTGCTGGAAACCTTTTATACCTGCTGGGTGACAGGACATAAAGGGTTCATTTCTTTTAGGGGGGCAATCTTTTTTTTAATTCTAAGGGTTAAAAACCCTAAAAAAAAAAAAAAAAAAAAAAAAAAGTGCTGCCTATAACCAACCTGGGCACCAGCTATGCATGGATTTTAGAACAGTGTGTAGAGGCCAGCCTTTGTGGCCCCTAGCCTTAAGGCTACAAGCGCACATAGCCTAGCTGCTGGCTCTTCTGCCACCCCCCTGGCCTTGGGGAGGCAGGTTATGGGGGGCCAGGGGTTAATGGCGAACCCCCTTTCCTCAGGTAACTTGCCAGCCCCCAAACCTTGTGAACTGGTATAGGGGTCTCATGGATCCCCTACCAGTTCACAAACTGTTAACTGTAATAAAAAAAAACACACACCAGAGTGAAAATGTAATTTTTTTTTTCTTTATTAACCTCTGAATCCTGGCCGATCGCAGATGACAGATGTCGGTAGTGTTTGATGCAGGGTGGTGAACTAATATTACCGGCATCTTCCTGAGCTGGAGCCAGAAACGTCGAGGAACAGGATGATGTCATCCCGCTCCTCCCACAAAATGTGTTCCAGGCCCTCTCCAGAGATTGAAGAGCCTGGGGGGGGGGGGGGGATCGGAGGCCCCATGGGTGAAGAGAAGACCCGGCCAGAGGGATCACGCAAGGAGGTAAATTTTATCTCTATTTTTTAGCAGCAATGTCAGCAGCATCAGAAGCAGGAGGGGGGAGGGGGCTGCTGTAAGCCCTCTTCCAAAGCCAGAAGATCCCCACGGGGGATCAGATTCCCCTGGGTGAAGAGAAGAGCTTTGACTCAGCCACATAGTGGGACATACAGTTGGAGTGGATATTTATTAAAATTTTCAGTATAAAATGTTTGCATAAACTTGAATTTCCATTGTTTTCTCTCTCATCTCAAAATTGTCACCCTAAGGCCATCAACTGAGTGCCCCCCTCTAGAGAAATGTGCATCCTGCCAGATCTTTCCTACCAAAATTTAGGTTGAATCTTGTGTATTCCTGCTCAGTAAGTGGGGTGAGGTGCCATTCTTTGATGGGGGCTTTAGGGTACTTCATAATTTGTTTTAGTTTGGGTGGTTGCCTGAATGACATGTGGTATGAAATTGGGAAGATTAGTCTATTGTTTCTGTGTAGCATAGGTTGAATTTCTCTCAGCATTGCACTCTCTAGCAGTCTTGAGCCTGTTGAAGTTGGCAGTAAGCCTTGTGCTTTCACAGACTGCTGACAATAGAAGATTGCAACCTTTTCTGTTGACTGGGGGTAGGACTGTAATGGTAGTATTAGGATGGGCTTTAACCCTTTTAAGTGCCAAGCACGTAACACCTACGTGCTGGCTTGGTTGGGCCTTAAGTGCCAAGCCCGTAGGTGTTACGTGCTTGATTTTCCCCGCTGCTAGTTAAAAAAATATAAATAAAAAATACTCGCCTGACCCCTTGTTGGATCCGGCCGGGTCGCCTCTTTAATTTGGTGCCAGGATGGCCAGGAGAGCCCCCGGAATAGGCCGCCCCCCCCTGCTTCTGCAGCAGCAGCTGCTAACTGTAAAAAAAATAAAAATGACATTTACTTACCTGTGGCCGCGCTGCCTCCCGCCGGGTCTTCTCTTAACTGGGGGGGGGGGGGCCTCCGACCCCCCCCCGGCTCTTCAGCTTCAGGAGAGAGCCTGAAAGGGCTGTCCCCCTCCTCTCCCGACGGGCACTGGGGGTGGGGCTTATGACGTCACTCACCGGGTGTCGTCCAGGCTCCCTGCTGCTCTTCATTCAGATGCGATCATGCTGGCCACAGGAGCAGAGGGGCAGGTGATCAGATCATCACCTGCCCCTCTGCTACTGCAGCCAGCATGATTGCATCTGTCATCACATCGAGGGACAAAGGAGCTGACGATCGGAGGTAAGTAAAGTAAAAAAAAGTTTTTATTTTTTAAAAAAACTAATTTTTTCTTATGTGTCAGTGTGTTTTTTTTTTTTACTGTTAACCCCTTGTGAACTGGTAAGGGGTCCATGAGACCCCTTATACCAGTTCACAAGGCTGGGGGCTGGCAAGTCACCTGCTAGCCGCAGGTGACTTGCCATTAACCCCCGGCACCCCCTATTACCTGCCTCCCCAAAGCCCGGGGGGGGGGCAGAAGAGCCCGGGCCCACATAGGGGCTCGTAGGCTGCAGGGTGGGGGGCCACAAAAGCTTGCCCCCCCCACTCTGTGCCTACAAGCCCCCATAGCTGGTCCCGGCCTGGAAATGCTGGGTAAGGGGGACCCCATTTTTTGGGGGGGGGGGATTTTTAAGGGTTTTTAAAGTGCTATTTTCAGTTTGGGGGGGTCTCCTGGGCAAGAATGGGGGGGCTACCGATACATATGTGGTACCGTTGTAATCGGAAGAAATGGGGCTTTCACATGCAATATGGTTTTCTCTAATAACGTAAACGTTTTATTTAAAATAAAGGAGACAATTTTCTAAAAAATTATTTTTTATTTTTTTTGCGCAAAAACATTTAAAAAACAGTAGCAAAATTACAAACAAGACATTTCATGTTAAAGTCTAAACCCTGCTGCAAAAAATGTATTTATAATTTTCCTGGAAATTCCTCCAAAAATCACGGTTAAATATGGTGCAAAATGGTGAAAAATTACCTGTCAACAGAGGGTGAAAAAATTTCAAGTAGACGGGCAATTAAAAGGGTTAATAGTACATATGCATGTGGGGTATTGTTCTGCTCGGGGGGCCTTGCTCTTTCAGATTTAGCTTGTTTTTTCTTGTTTGCATATTGATTTTTTAAGAAAATGTGTTTTTTATAATTTTTTTGAGGAAACCTCGTGCAACCTAAGAATTCTTCAAGGGATTACTTCTAAAATGATGAGCCCACTACAACAAGCTGGGTACGCTTAGAAAGCTTAACATATGTTCTTTCAGGGAATATATGGTTTCTGGGGGGTATTCCAAATGTAAAGGGTTGTTTTGGTAGAAAAAGTACAAGGTGCGCACTTTGTCTGCAGAGCTGAAATTTTCAAGTAAAATTACCCTTACGCACATGTTTTACTTTGAGGTGTTTAACAACTCTTTCCTTGACAGTAGCTATGCATGTTGGGTATTGTTCTGTTCGGGGCATGTTGTTTTTTCAGATTGGGCTTGTTTTTTTTTGTTTGCATATTTTTTTTTCGGAAAATATGAGTTTGATTCTGCTTTTTATTCTTTTTTTAGTGAAACTCTGTGCTACCAAAGAATTCATTGAGGAATTACTTCCAGAAAACTGCACCTATGTAAACAAGCCTGGTACACCTAGAAAACTTGAGGTGTATACTTTCAGGGAATATATAGTTTGTGGGGGGTATTTCAAATGTAAAGGGTTGTGTTTCTTGAAAAACTGCAAGGTGCGCCTAGTGCTTAGCATATTTGTATTTCATCTGAAAATCTCCTAAAGCGCTGTTTCAGTTTGGGGGAGTCTCCTGGGCAGGAAAGGGTGTCTACCTATACATATGTGGCAACGCTGTGACCAGGAGAAATTAGGATTTCACATGCAATAAGATTTTATTGACTAAATTACTTTTTTTATTACAAAAAACTCTACAAATTGTAAAAAAATAGATTTTTTTAAATTTGTTTGCACATATTTCACCCCAAAATATTGAGAATACACCTAAAAAATGACAAAAAAGACATTTTATGTTAACACCCAGATTCTGCTGAAAAAAAGAATATATAATTCCCTGGGAAATCCCTGGAAATCCCTTAAAAAATCACAGTTGAACATGTGGAGCGCAAAATAGTGCAAAATGGTCTAGCAACAAAAGGTGACAAAAACTCCAGGTAGCCTGGCAGCGAAAGGGTTAATTGTCACTGCAGTAGGTTAGGTCAGTTTCAATCCAACACATGTCATGGTGTCAACTCTCTTAAGCAAAGTCACAGCACACACCCTTTTCAGTGAAAGGGTTAATCAGGCTTGTGCCCATCAGAATAAAACACAGGTACTCTTTGCTTATTAGAACAATTCAGCATGAGTGCCAGGCAGCATCATATTCCTAGAGGGGGATTTGGTAAACCACCACCTCACTTTGAACTGAGCACCCCCTCGTACTGGAGACCTTCTATGGGGTATCCCAGATTGCCAGACATCAGCAGAGGGTCTGTCGGGCTGCCAGCAAGTAACACACCTAGGGAACCTCTACTTCATAGCAACCCAGCCCGGACCATTACCTAACACAAGGGCATCTCCTTCACTGCAGGGCAGGGCATAAGACAGTTGCAGACACACCTTAATGGAGTTTCAGGCACAGCAGCATCCTCATCGCAGCCTGTCGATCTACTCCTATGGAGTGCCTTCTCTGTCACATCCAATGCCAGGAGTCCCCTGGGTTCTCTCTCTCCCAGAGTCATCCTCTCTCTGCGTAGACTCCCCGCATCTCAGTCTTCTCACTCTGCAACTCATAGTGGCTTTGCACACTACAGCCACGTCCTCCTACTCGCTTCCAACTGCACCCGTGCCTCATTCCTGTAGTAGCGTTACATGGGGAGGCTACACCTCAGCATGATTATGGATGATCTCCCTGTATCTCCCCCTGACTTCAGCTTATAATACCTCTGTTTTCTTACAATGTAGCTTGAGATTTTCCCTCCAAAAACCTCCTCAAATGTATTTTATGCCACCTATCTCCCACTAAAGAGGAACTCTAAGCTATCATTCTGAGCTTGAATGCAATTCTGCTTCTCTCATTTGTGGTCTTATACTCCCATTTAGTGACCAAAGTGGGAATAGCAGCCCCATTTTCACATTAATGGATAATTCCCACGTAAATCTCTTTTTGTGCACATCATTTTTTTTATACTACCACAGGACCAGAAGATGCTGTTGATAAACTTTAATAAAGAGTCATCCCAGAATTGGCTAAGAATAGTTGGTTTCCGGAAGGGTGTAAATGGGCCAAAAAATAACCTGGTATTTTACTGGCCCTAGCCAGCTCATAGCCTACAGAGCCCCATCTATAATGTGTTTGTCAAACGGTCAATGAGGGTGCTTGCAGAAACAGATGTTAGGATGGTAGATAGGTCCTTTCTTAAAGCAAAATGTATTGTAGAGGCAGATACTTTGGCAGGGGTGGGTATACCCCCACAGCCATGATGCTGAAATTGGCATGGATATCTTGGCTGGGGTCTATAGTGAAGCTGGGTACAGAAAGGGATGTAGAAGAATAATGATTGAATTGAGGAAAAGGTTCTCGGGGAAGCAAGCTATTGATACCAAGCCCAATTTGCCCCAAAGCAGTGCAGCCTGCTAAGAATTTTTGTCTCTGCCTCCTATGGTTAGTGCACCCATGGTTGTTTCCTTTTTCTCAGGTGTAGTTGGAATGCTCCAGTTGCTTCTACTAAACTACCAATGTTTTTAGCAAGCAAATACAGAAATCTATCTATCTATCATCTATTATAAACATTTTATTTCTTGATAAGGACAGAGAGTCATTTTATTCTTAGTGCTGCTAAGAATAACACTGATACCAGTCTGGCATTTGGGAGGAAGTAAAGCTTCCTTATTCACTTGTATAGCAGCAAAAAGCACCCAATCGTGTGAATGCCGGCAACCATTCAGAATGTAAACCTAGTTAGTCACCATCAATCATATGATTAGCAACCATACAATAAATGGAAAAGTGGTAACCCACATGAATTTAAAGCCCAACTTTAGCCAAAATGTTTTGACTATTGAAACACATTAGTGTTGTCTTTTGGCCTTGTTCAGGACATTAAAAAGAGCTACCAGGCTTTGAGTCAACCCCCCACCCCTTACACCTTAGTCCCTTCCCAGCATTGCTGGATAGTGAAGCAAAAAAAATACATGGTAGTTGTGGAGGCTGTTTTTTGTAAAGTGGACCAAAATCTAGGATCTAGCTCGAAAGCCGTGAGTTTATGGGCCAGCAGGGGCAGGTATTAGAGATGAGCGAACTTTTGAAAAATTCGATTCGACTGATTCGCCGAATTTTCCGGCAAAAATCGTTTCGACCCGAATAAATTCGCGACGAATCGCTATTAAAAACGGCTATTTCTGAGCCTCCTAGAGCCTCAATAGGGTTGTAAACCATTCTGCCTTTCTGTAACACGCACAGGATGCGTGCTGGGTTAGTTAAATAATACTTTGAAGAAATATCACATGCAGATCAGAGGCATCGCTAATAGAATCGCAGAGTGGCACAATTGCAGAGAGTTGAAGTGGCATCACTATGAGGGGCAGGAGCCCAAACATTGCTTTAAAGAGACACTGGAGTTGGCAGCAGCAGGAGCCCAAAAATTGGATGAATCACACCCTGGAGTTGGCAGCAGCAGCAGCAGCAGGAGCCCAAACATTACTTTATAGAGACACTGGAGTTGGCTTCAGGAGCCCAAAAATTGGATGAATCACACCCTGGAGTTGCAAGCAGCAGCAGCAGCAGGAGCCCAAATATTACTTTAAAGAGACACTGGGGTTGGCTTCAGGAGCCCAAAAATTGGATGATTCACACCCTGGAGTTGGCAGCAGCAGCAACAGGAGCCCAAATATGCACTGGAGTTGGCTTCAGGAGCCCAAAAATTGGATGAATCACACCCTGGAGTTGGCAGCAGCAGCAGCAGGAGCCCAAATATTACTTTAAAGAGACACTGGGGTTGGCTTCAGGAGGCCAAAAATTGGATGAATCACGCCCTGGAGTTGGCAGCAGCAGGAGCCCAAATAATACTTTAAAGAGACACTGGGGTTGGCTTCAGGAGGCCAAAAATTGGATGAATCACACCCTGGAGTTGGCAGCAGCAGCAGCAGGAGCCCAAACATTGGCTGAAAGAGACACTGGGGTTGGCTTCAGGAGGCCAAACATTGGATGAATCACACCCTGGAGTTGGCAGAAGTTGGCAGCAGCAGGAGCCCAAACATTACTTCAAAGAGACCCTGGGGTTGGCTTCAGGAGCCCAAAAATTGGATGAATCACACCCTGGAGCTGGCAGAAGTTGGCAGCAGCAGCAGCAGGAGCCCAAACATTACTTTAAAGAGACCCTGGGGTTGGCTTCAGGAGCCCAAAAATTGGATGAATCACACCCTGGAGTTGGCAGGAGTTGACAGCAGCAGCAGCAGGAGCCCAAATATTACTTTAAAGATACCCTGGGGTTGGCTTCAGGAGCCCAAAAATTGGATGAATCACACCCTGGAGTTGGCAGAAGTTGGCAGCAGCAGGAGCCCAAACATTACTTCAAAGAGACCCTGGGGTTGGCTTCAGGAGCCCAAAAATTGGATGAATCACACCCTGGAGTTGGCAGAAGTTGGCAGCAGCAGCAGCAGGAGCCCAAACATTACTTTAAAGAGACCCTGGGGTTGGCTTCAGGAGCCCAAAAATTGGATGAATCACACCCTGGAGTTGGCAGAAGTTGGCAGCAGCAGGAGCCCAAACATTACTTCAAAGAGACCCTGGGGTTGGCTTCAGGAGCCCAAAAATTGGATGAATCACACCCTGGAGTTGGCAGCAGCAGCAGCAGGAGCCCAAATATACACTGGAGTTGGCTTCAGGAGCCCAAAAATTGGATGAATCACACCCTGGAGTTGGCAGCAGCAGCAGCAGGAGCCCAAATATACACTGGAGTTGGCTTCAGGAGCCCAAAAATTGGATGAATCACACCCTGGAGTTGGCAGGAGTTGACAGCAGCAGCAGCAGGAGCCCAAACATTACTTTAAAGAGACCCTGGGGTTGGCTTCAGGAGCCCAAAAATTGGATGAATCACACCCTGGAGTTGGCAGAAGTTGGCAGCAGCAGGAGCCCAAACATTACTTCAAAGAGACCCTGGGGTTGGCTTCAGGAGCCCAAAAATTGGATGAATCACACCCTAGAGTTGGCAGCAGCAGGAGCCCAAACATTACTTTAAAGAGACCCTGGGGTTGGCTTCAGGAGCCCAAAAATTGGATGAATCACACCCTGGAGTTGGCAGAAGTTGGCAGCAGCAGGAGCCCAAACATTACTTCAAAGAGACCCTGGGGTTGGCTTCAGGAGCCCAAAAATTGGATGAATCACACCCTAGAGTTGGCAGCAGCAGGAGCCCAAACATTACTTTAAAGAGACCCTGGGGTTGGCTTCAGGAGCCCAAAAATTGGATGAATCACACCCTGGAGTTGGCAGAAGTTGGCAGCAGCAGCAGGAGCCCAAACATTACTTTAAAGAGACCCTGGGGTTGGCTTCAGGAGCCCAAAAATTGGATGAATCACACCCTGGAGTTGGCAGAAGTTGGCAGCAGCAGGAGCCCAAACATTACTTCAAAGAGACCCTGGGGTTGGCTTCAGGAGCCCAAAAATTGGATGAATCACACCCTGGAGTTGGCAGAAGTTAGCAGCAGCAGCAGGAGCCCAAACATTACTTTAAAGAGACCCTGGGGTTGGCTTCAGGAGCCCAAAAATTGGATGAATCACACCCTGGAGTTGGCAGGAGTTGGCAGCAGCAGCAGCAGGAGCCCAAACATTACTTTAAAGAGACCCTGGGGTTGGCTTCAGGAGCCCAAAAATTGGATGAATCACACCCTGGAGTTGGCAGCAGCAGCAGCAGGAGCCCAAATATACACTGGAGTTGGCTTCAGGAGCCCAAAAATTGGATGAATCACACCCTGGAGTTGGCAGAAGTTGGCAGCAGCAGCAGGAGCCCAAACATTACTTCAAAGAGTCCCTGGGGTTGGCTTCAGGAGCCCAAAAATTGGATGAATCACACCCTGGAGTTGGCAGAAGTTGGCAGCAGCAGCAGCAGGAGCCCAAAAAATGGCCTAAAGACATAAATATGTTTTGCACCATTTGGAAAGTGTAAAACGTGGCACCATGCTGAATCTAGTCGCATGCATCAGGCATTGGTGGGTGGAAATCCTGGCTGATCCATCCCTGATTCATTTTGACAAAGGTGAGTCTCTCCACATTTATAGTTGACAGACGAGTTCTCCTCGCCGTAACTATGGCCCCCGCCGCACTAAACACCCGCTCAGATGGCACGCTACTTGCCGGGCAGGACAGCTTTTCCAGGGCAAACTCTGCTAGTTGCGGCCACAAATCAAGTTTGGCTGCCCAGAAGTCCAGCGGATCCTCAAGGTGTGTTTGCATGGTCATGTCAAAGTATGACATGACCTGCTGGTTGAGGTCCTGCTCCAGGTCTTCCTGCTGCTCATGAGTAGCCTCACTATGCGGGTGTAGAAAGCTACTCATTAGCGACTGAAGACTGAGGCTGCTGCTGCTGATGGAGCTGCTGCTGCTGCTCCTGCCAACCCCCCCAGCGGCCATGGCAGTGGAAGGTGAGCGCAGAGGTCCCCTCGAGTCAGACCTGCGAGAGTATGGACCATGGCGCAGATAGGCATCGGCCAACTGCCTACGTAGAATGTCTTTGTAGTAGTTGAGTTTGTCCTCCCTCTCGGTGGGTTTAAAAAATGCCCCCATTTTGTGCCGGAAGCGAGGGTCAAATAAGGTGGACAGCCAGAAGTCATCCCGCCGACAGATGGAAACAATTCTGGGGTCACTACGCAAGCACGTGAGCATGCTTCGTGCCATTTGTGCAAGTGACTCGGATGGACTACCTGTCTCCATCTCCACTGCATACTGCCACGGTGTGCCCGGGTCCTCTGTCTCGCCTTCCTCAAAAACCTCTAGCTCCTCTGGCTGCTCCTGCTCCTCCTCTCCTGTCCGCTGACTAGATAAACCAGCCATTTCGCCAAGCCTAAACTGTGTTTCGCTGGGCAACTCCTCCTCCTCCTCTTCCTCCTCCTCTTCCTCCTCCTCCTCCAGTTCAGCTCCAACGGGGTTCATGTGGCCGTAAGATGTAAACGCCATGTCTCCAGTGCCCTGACCAGCCATGGTTTCCAACATGTGCTGTAGTACATGAAGCAGTGGAATCACGTCGTTCATCCCGTAATCCTGCCGACTGACAAATAAAGTGGCTTCCTCAAAGGGCCTGAGCAAACGGCAGGTGTCACGTACGAGCTGCCACTGGTTGACATTGAAGTTACACAGGGGAGTCCCCCTATCTGCTTGGATCATCAGGAAATCCGTGATGGCTTTTCTCTGTTCATATAATCGGTCCAACATGTGAAGGGTGGAATTCCAACGGGTGGAAACATCGCAAATCAGACTATGTTGGGGGATACCATTCTGACGCTGTAGCTCAAGAAGGGTGTGTTTGGCGGTGTAGGAGTGGCTGAAGTGCATTCAAAGTTTCCTTGAAGTTGTTAGGATGTCTTGCAGATGGGGGGAACACTTCAGAAACCGCTTGACAACCAGATTGAAGACGTGAGCCATGCAGGGGGCATGGGTCAGGCTTCCTTGGCGCAGCGCAGACAAAATGTTCTTCCCATTGTCGGTAACCATGATTCCCATTTTAAGTTTTCTTGGAGTAAGCCATGTTTGGATTTCCTGATGAATACATTTAAGCAGTTCCTCCCCTGTGTGACTCCGTTCGCCAAGACAAACCATGTGAAGCACTGCATGACACCTCCGTGCCCTGCACACATGGTAGACTGGAGGGGCACTGAGACTTGAGCCTACAGTGGAGGGTGAGGAGATGGCGGAGGATGAGGAGGCCGAGTCGCACGGTGTCACAGGCCCAACGGGCAGGGAGCGCGGAGGCCGAAGCGGCGTGACCTGTCCAAGTTGCTGCTGCTGCTGCTGCAAAGGGACCACATTCACCCAGTGGGCCGTAAACGACATGTACTGTCCCTGACCGTAGTTACAGCTCCAGATGTCGGCGCTGCCATGCACTTTGCTACACACCGACAGGCTCAAGGACTGGCCCACCTTCTGTTCAACAAAAGTGTGCAGCGCTGGTACAGCCTTCTTGGCAAAGAAATGACGGCTTGGGACTCTCCACCTCGGCTCGGCAAAAGCCATTAGTTCTCTGAAAGGTGCAGGTTCCACCACCTGAAAAGGGAGCGACTGCAGCACCAGCAACTTGGACAGGAGCTCATTAAGCTTCTGCGCCGTAGGATGAGTGGGCGCATAATGCTGTCTCTTGGACATGGCTTCGCTGATGGATTGCTGGCGGGATGCATGACTTGGAGGAGGAGGAGGAGGAGCAGGAGCGACAGAGGATGGGTATGATGCACAGCTGCCTTCGGCTGAGGTGCTGGAGCCTTGGCTGGCAGAAATTGGGAGCTCACTTGGTGAGGAAGCAGACTGGACCACCCCTTGGGAGCCTCGGTTCTCCCAGGTCGCTTTATGGTGACGCATCATATGTTGACGCAGGGCCGTGGTGCCAACATTTGGACCCTGGCCACGCTTCACCTTCTGCCTACATATCTTGCATGTGGCCATGTTACCCTCCTGCGGATGCTTCAGGAAAAACTGCCACACTGCTGAGTAGCTACTTTTCCCACCCCCTGGCCTCACTGATTCAATGCTGCTGTTGCCAACTCCAGGAACCCCTGCTCCACTACCTCCCGATAAGGTAGACTGCCGCACAGCAGGTGCTCTACCCCGGCCCTGGCCCCGGACGGCTCCGGCCTTTGGAATTGTGCCCCCATGCTGACTGCTACCACCTTGCTGCCTCAGCTGCTGACTCCGGGGCAACCTGCGCCCCTCTTCTCCTGATGATGACGATGAAGCCCCTTCATCACCCGGCTCCCAAGTGCGATCGACTTCATCGTCATCATCATTATCACCGAGTTGTGGCTGTACGTCACTGATGTTCGTGGAGTCGTCAACAGTGTCTGGCGCAGGAGCTGGAACGCTCGCAGCACCCACGACACTGTCCACATCACTATTTGTCTGCCTAGCTAGAGAAGCCACCTCCATTTCTTGGCTGGGCAGTAGCTGCTGACTGTCCTCTATCTGATGGTCCTCCTCACTAAAGAGTGGAGCTGAACCCAAAGCATAGGATACGTCGCTGGGGGAGGGAACGGCGTAGGCCAGAGGCAATGGGAGGACAGGGACTGCTCTCGGGGCATGCCAACTCAGGGTTGTGTCAGAGGAACCTACCGACCCTAGACTGGGGGTCTCAGACGTAAGTTGTGATGATGTTGTTGATGAGCGCGTCAACCAATCTACCACGGCAGATGCGTTACTGGTGGAGACCCGACCGCTAGCAGATACTGGCATATTAGGTCTCTCAGCGTGACTCCTGCTGCTACTGGCCCCCAGTCTGATGCGAGCTCTGCCTGCGGAATCTTGGCCTCTGCCACTCCTCTTTTCACTTCCAGGCACTTGTCTGCCTGACATAGTCTAACTGGCGTGGTAGTAGGTGATATTTTAAGAACCCACGGGCAGCGGTGGGTCTATATGAAACAGAATATAATGCACACCAAAAGTGAGCAGTAACACTCAGCCTCCAACAGGCCTGCTTAGTGTAAATAAGAGAGCTGCTTAGTGTAAATAAAGAGGGGTATGGTATGTTACAGAATGGGATGCCCCAACAGAAGTGCACCTGGCAGGCAGCAGAAAGTCTATGCACAGCAAAAGTGTCTTTATCAGGCCTAATTTCAATTAGAATAAGTGCAAATGGTTATATGGTCTTAAACAGAGGCTGGTGTAGTTACAGAATGGGATGCCCCAAAAACCAGCAGTAAGTACACCTGGCAGGGACAAGTAGTGCTATGCACAGCAAAAGTGTCTTTATCAGGCCTAATTTCAATTAGAATAAGTGCAAATGGTTATATGGTCTTAAACAGAGGCTGGTGTAGTCACAGAATGGGATGCCCCAAAAACCAGCAGTAAGTACACCTGGCAGGGACAAGTAGTGCTATGCACAGCAAAAGTGTCTTTATCAGGCCTAATTTCAATTAGAATAAGTGCAAATGGTTATATGGTCTTAAACAGAGGCTGGTGTAGTTACAGAATGGGATGCCACAAAAACCAGCAGTAAGTACACCTGGCAGGGACAAGTAGTGCTATGCACAGCAAAAGTGTCTTTATCAGGCCTAATTTCAATTAGAATAAGTGCAAATGGTTATATGGTCTTAAACAGAGGCTGGTGTAGTCACAGAATGGGATGCCCCAAAAACCAGCAGTAAGTACACCTGGCAGGGACAAGTAGTGCTATGCACAGCAAAAGTGTATTTATCAGGCCTAATTTCAATTAGAATAAGTGCAAATGGTTATATGGTCTTAAACAGAGGCTGGTGTAGTCACAGAATGGGATGCCCCAAAAACCAGCAGTAAGTACACCTGGCAGGGACAAGTAGTGCTATGCACAGCAAAAGTGTCTTTATCAGGCCTAATTTCAATTAGAATAAGTGCAAATGGTTATATGGTCTTAAACAGAGGCTGGTGTAGTCACAGAATGGGATGCCCCAAAAACCAGCAGTAAGTACACCTGGCAGGGACAAGTAGTGCTATGCACAGCAAAAGTGTCTTTATCAGGCCTAATTTCAATTAGAATAAGTGCAAATGGTTATATGGTCTTAAACAGAGGCTGGTGTAGTCACAGAATGGGATGCCCCAAAAACCAGCAGTAAGTACACCTGGCAGGGACAAGTAGTGCTATGCACAGCAAAAGTGTCTTTATCAGGCCTAATTTCAATTAGAATAAGTGCAAATGGTTATATGGTCTTAAACAGAGGCTGGTGTAGTCACAGAATGGGATGCCCCAAAAACCAGCAGTAAGTACACCTGGCAGGGACAAGTAGTGCTATGCACAGCAAAAGTGTCTTTATCAGGCCTAATTTCAATTAGAATAAGTGCAAATGGTTATATGGTCTTAAACAGAGGCTGCTGTAGTCACAGAATGGGATGCCCCAAAAACCAGCAGTAAGTACACCTGACGGACAAGTAGTGCTATGCACAGCAAAAGTGTCTTTATCAGGCCTAATTTCAATTAGAATAAGTGCAAATGGTTATATGGTCTTAAACAGAGGCTGCTGTAGTCACAGAATGGGATGCCCCAAAAACCAGCAGTAAGTACACCTGGCAGGGACAAGTAGTGCTATGCACAGCAAAAGTGTCTTTATCAGGCCTAATTTCAATTAGAATAAGTGCAAATGGTTATATGGTCTTAAACAGAGGCTGCTGTAGTCACAGAATGGGATGCCCCAAAAACCAGCAGTAAGTACACCTGGCAGGGACAAGTAGTGCTATGCACAGCAAAAGTGTCTTTATCAGGCCTAATTTCAATTAGAATAAGTGCAAATGGTTATATGGTCTTAAACAGAGGCTGGTGTAGTCACAGAATGGGATGCCCCAAAAACCAGCAGTAAGTACACCTGGCAGGGACAAGTAGTGCTATGCACAGCAAAAGTGTCTTTATCAGGCCTAATTTCAATTAGAATAAGTGCAAATGGTTATATGGTCTTAAACAGAGGCTGGTGTAGTCACAGAATGGGATGCCCCAAAAACCAGCAGTAAGTACACCTGGCAGGGACAAGTAGTGCTATGCACAGCAAAAGTGTCTTTATCAGGCCTAATTTCAATTAGAATAAGTGCAAATGGTCATATGGTCTTAAACAGAGGCTGGTGTAGTCACAGAATGGGATGCCCCAAAAACCAGCAGTAAGTACACCTGGCAGGGACAAGTAGTGCTATGCACAGCAAAAGTGTCTTTATCAGGCCTAATTTCAATTAGAATAAGTGCAAATGGTTATATGGTCTTAAACAGAGGCTGCTGTAGTCACAGAATGGGATGCCCCAAAAACCAGCAGTAAGTACACCTGGCAGGGACAAGTAGTGCTATGCACAGCAAAAGTGTCTTTATCAGGCCTAATTTCAATTAGAATAAGTGCAAATGGTTATATGGTCTTAAACAGAGGCTGGTGTAGTCACAGAATGGGATGCCACAAAAACCAGCAGTAAGTACACCTGGCAGGGACAAGTAGTGCTATGCACAGCAAAAGTGTCTTTATCAGGCCTAATTTCAATTAGAATAAGTGCAAATGGTTATATGGTCTTAAACAGAGGCTGCTGTAGTCACAGAATGGGATGCCCCAAAAACCAGCAGTAAGTACACCTGACAGGGACAAGTAGTGCTATGCACTGCAAAAGTGTCTTTATCAGGCCTAATTTCAATTAGAATAAGTGCAAATGGTTATATGGTCTTAAACAGAGGCTGGTGTAGTCACAGAATGGGATGCCCCAAAAACCAGCAGTAAGTACACCTGGCAGGGACAAGTAGTGCTATGCACAGCAAAAGTGTCTTTATCAGGCCTAATTTCAATTAGAATAAGTGCAAATGGTTATATGGTCTTAAACAGAGGCTGGTGTAGTCACAGAATGTGATGCCCCAAAAACCAGCAGTAAGTACACCTGGCAGGGACAAGTAGTGCTATGCACAGCAAAAGTGTCTTTATCAGGCCTAATTTCAATTAGAATAAGTGCAAATGGTTATATGGTCTTAAACAGAGGCTGCTGTAGTCACAGAATGGGATGCCCCCAAAACCAGCAGTAAGTACACCTGGCAGGGACAAGTAGTGCTATGCACAGCAAAAGTGTCTTTATCAGGCCTAATTTCAATTAGAATAAGTGCAAATGGTTATATGGTCTTAAACAGAGGCTGCTGTAGTCACAGAATGGGATGCCCCAAAAACCAGCAGTAAGTACACCTGGCAGGGACAAGTAGTGCTATGCACAGCAAAAGTGTCTTTATCAGGCCTAATTTCAATTAGAATAAGTGCAAATGGTTATATGGTCTTAAACAGAGGCTGGTGTAGTCACAGAATGGGATGCCCCAAAAACCAGCAGTAAGTACACCTGGCAGGGACAAGTAGTGCTATGCACAGCAAAAGTGTCTTTATCAGGCCTAATTTCAATTAGAATAAGTGCAAATGGTTATATGGTCTTAAACAGAGGCTGGTGTAGTTACAGAATGGGATGCCACAAAAACCAGCAGTAAGTACACCTGGCAGGGACAAGTAGTGCTATGCACTGCAAAAGTGTCTTTATCAGGCCTAATTTCAATTAGAATAAGTGCAAATGGTTATATGGTCTTAAACAGAGGCTGGTGTAGTCACAGAATGGGATGCCCCAAAAACCAGCAGTAAGTACACCTGGCAGGGACAAGTAGTGCTATGCACAGCAAAAGTGTCTTTATCAGGCCTAATTTCAATTAGAATAAGTGCAAATGGTTATATGGTCTTAAACAGAGGCTGGTGTAGTCACAGAATGGGATGCCCCAAAAACCAGCAGTAAGTACACCTGGCAGGGACAAGTAGTGCTATGCACAGCAAAAGTGTCTTTATCAGGCCTAATTTCAATTAGAATAAGTGCAAATGGTTATATGGTCTTAAACAGAGGCTGGTGTAGTCACAGAATGGGATGCCCCAAAAACCAGCAGTAAGTACACCTGGCAGGGACAAGTAGTGCTATGCACAGCAAAAGTGTCTTTATCAGGCCTAATTTCAATTAGAATAAGTGCAAATGGTTATATGGTCTTAAACAGAGGCTGCTGTAGTCACAGAATGGGATGCCCCAAAAACCAGCAGTAAGTACACCTGACAGGGACAAGTAGTGCTATGCACTGCAAAAGTGTCTTTATCAGGCCTAATTTCAATTAGAATAAGTGCAAATGGTTATATGGTCTTAAACAGAGGCTGCTGTAGTCACAGAATGGGATGCCCCAAAAACCAGCAGTAAGTACACCTGGCAGGGACAAGTAGTGCTATGCACAGCAAAAGTGTCTTTATCAGGCCTAATTTCAATTAGAATAAGTGCAAATGGTTATATGGTCTTAAACAGAGGCTGGTGTAGTCACAGAATGGGATGCCCCAAAAACCAGCAGTAAGTACACCTGGCAGGGACAAGTAGTGCTATGCACAGCAAAAGTGTCTTTATCAGGCCTAATTTCAATTAGAATAAGTGCAAATGGTTATATGGTCTTAAACAGAGGCTGGTGTAGTCACAGAATGGGATGCCCCAAAAACCAGCAGTAAGTACACCTGGCAGGGACAAGTAGTGCTATGCACAGCAAAAGTGTCTTTATCAGGCCTAATTTCAATTAGAATAAGTGCAAATGGATATATGGTCTTAAACAGAGGCTGGTGTAGTCACAGAATGGGATGCCCCAAAAACCAGCAGTAAGTACACCTGGCAGGGACAAGTAGTGCTATGCACAGCAAAAGTGTCTTTATCAGGCCTAATTTCAATTAGAATAAGTGCAAATGGTTATATGGTCTTAAACAGAGGCTGGTGTAGTCACAGAATGGGATGCCCCAAAAACCAGCAGTGAGTACACCTGGCAGGGACAAGTAGTGCTATGCACAGCAAAAGTGTCTTTATCAGGCCTAATTTCAATTAGAATAAGTGCAAATGGTTATATGGTCTTAAACAGAGACTGCTGTAGTCACAGAATGGGATGCCCCAAAAACCAGCAGTAAGTACACCTGGCAGGGACAAGTAGTGCTATGCACAGCAAAAGTGTCTTTATCAGGCCTAATTTCAATTAGAATAAGTGCAAATGGTTATATGGTCTTAAACAGAGGCTGGTGTAGTCACAGAATGGGATGCCCCAAAAACCAGCAGTGAGTACACCTGGCAGGGACAAGTAGTGCTATGCACAGCAAAAGTGTCTTTATCAGGCCTAATTTCAATTAGAATAAGTGCAAATGGTTATATGGTCTTAAACAGAGACTGCTGTAGTCACAGAATGGGATGCCCCAAGAAAGAAGTGCACCTGGCAGGGTCCAGTAGTGCTATGCACAGCAAAAGTCTCTTTATCAGGTCTAATTTCAATTAGAATAAGTGCAAATGGTTATATGGTCTTAAATAGAGGCTGGTGTAGTCACAGAATGGGATGCCTCACAGCAGACTTAAGATCAGTTCAGTATATATGCACAGTTAGTTTATAAGCAGCCTGAAAACGCTAACAAAGCCAGTCAGCCAGCCAGTAACAAACACTCAGGCTGGATGAAAAAAAAAAAATCTCCCTGTGACTGCCTCCGATTTTTCCTAACTTTCCCTGTTTTTCGCTGACTTTCTGTCTGTCTCCTGCCTGTCTCCAGCCTGTCCCTGTCTGTCCCTGCCTGTCTAACTGCCTCTCTCCCTCAGCTACACAGCGTTCTGTCTCTCACGAATGCAATAGAGAAATGAGGAAGGAAAAGCAAGATGGCCGCCTTAAATAGCGCTGTGACGTCACCGGGCTTGCTGGCTGCTGATAGGCTGCATGTGACTGTCCCAGCATACACTGCCCCACCTTACAGGTCTGGACATGTCCCGTCCGCCATCTTAGAATGCCTGTAAATGTAAATGAATGGATGTTAAAGGAAAACTTCGAGCGATCGAATCGCGGGGAAATTCGGATTCGATCCGAATCGAATTTTTCATGAAATTCGGATCGAATCCGGGTTCGTCCGGATCGATTCGCTCATCCCTAGCAGGTATTCATCTGGCCCTGGCATCTTTTAGACTCCAGGGCTGGGCACACCGAGTTTTGGTACACTTTAACATGGTTCATCTTTCCATTTTTACCTGTTTTATGACACCTAAGGGTGCAAGGCAATATTGAATTTAAATGATAGTACTACAGAATAGTACTCCGTTTGGTTAGCAGATTAATATATGTTTAATGTAAGGGGTATAATGCATTAACGTAGTAGCTAACGTGACAACTGCTTCCATAAAACACACATTTGAAGACATCCCTTTGGCACAAACCAGATATATACATATAGCAGATATATGCAAGTAAATCTCTGTCTGTCTGTTGGACATGTTTGTTGCTTAACACCTATATATTACTAAGTGATCATTCCCACACCAATTACAAATTTCCCCAGAGCAGCTTGCCATTTCATTCAGTACAATCAACATCTCATCTGCATAAAGTCTTTGACCTCATGCTGCTTATGGTAAACAAAGAAGGAAACAGATTGGAGCTACATTGAGCAGTATTTATTTCTGGAGATAACTGTACAAGCCATTCTAAACTGAGAAAGCTAGCGAAATATAGCAAAATACCTTGACTTAAGTACAGAAATACAGTGACCTGGATGAATGGAAACCCTTACAGACATACTGCAATTATGGAGTATTTTGTTTCGGTCACTAGCTTATCCTATTTAAAGACTTTGTAGGGAGGGGGGGCAGTAGTACTCAAGAAAAAAAAAAGTATAATTATTTCCTTAACTAAGAGGGAAGTGAAAATGAATACACTGTCAAGAGCTAAACAATATTGTTACTGTGGTGGTACACAGTCTATCATGCTATACCCCTGTGTACCCGTTAATAGAACCACAAGGTTTTATTTTACAGCATAAAATCCTGATAAATCTTCCTTAGCAGATGTTACCTTTCTTAAAGATGTTAATTATTCAACAGGAGCCCAGTCTGTCGTCAAAACTGTTAATGAACAAGGCATCTATTATGATAACATTTTGATAATAGATTCTGACAATGCTAACTACATCAAGGATGCCTTCTGTACTGTCAAAGATTTGCACTCGTGAAGCCTCCCTAGGCAGTATTTGTCTGGCATGCATTGTAAATTTATGGGCTGAGTTTTTCAGGAAACCATCTCAGCTGGTTTACAAATTTTATGTGAGCGCCTTTTAACACTTCCCGCTTGCTTGCCTGCATATACTGAAAGGTCACACCATGGCCAAACAGAACAAAATATCACATAAGGAAATGAGCAAACGAAGTTTCACATAAATAACATTACTTTAACTTTATTGCTGAATCCTCAAAGACTCATGAAACAGTTCTATTGCCTTTAATTAATTCTTTTTACCTTAACTGGCAAATTATGATTACCTTAATGTGAATTCGAGGTTACCAACCTTTCATATCAGGTAAGCTCAAAACAGCCATCTGAAGTGTTTTGCACAAAATACACATCGATAATTGTCATCACCGTTTGTAGCAGTTTTGTACTTATGAGGCAGATTAGGTTTAAGTTAAATATAGGGGCAGCAAATCAGGTTAGGGTACAGTCTGAAACTTCGGCATATACCATCTGATAGGATCTTGTGTACAACCAGTGGTACTACTACAACTGGTTAGGAAGCCTTGGCATAAATATTTATCCATAGGGCTTATGTTTTGGGTCACTTCTCTGATGAAGGATGTGGAAAAAGTCAAACAAATAACTAAACATCAGTGTCAGTAAATTGTCACCAGTGTCCATTTCATCAATAGTGTATCCGCTCACAATGTGCATACTGAACTTACTAGTTACCAACGTAGTAGCCAATCCTGGATGCCCAGTGGAAGTGACGTTTACTGATTTCATCCTTGGAATTCCTCCACGGCTTGTTAGGGACCCCAAATCCTCAACCTGCTGCAATGGCCTACTCTTTATACGCATTAACCTTCTATTTTTCTATCTATCCACTACTTGAAGTAAGACCGTATTGTCTAGGAACTGCAATAATTGCAGGGGCAGGAAGCTTCTAGTTCAAGGAGTTCCTGGCTTTTCTATTGACTCTTTATCAATACCCCCACAAGGCATTCTGTCTCTTCATTTTTCTGGATCTGCCCCTATGACAGGAGGCCCCTAGTATAGTGAACATCCTTTCTCTGACCATAAACCCTGGTTCTGAATTCCTGTTCATTTTGCTTATGAAGTGATATCTATTTAGACTTCCTACTAATTGTACTAATTTCCCTGCCACAACACATTTCCACAACATAAATTAAGTATATGGTATATACCCAGCAAACATCTAGGCTTGAACTAGAACTGACCATCATGCATCCATTCCATGCATATGTTAGGGCGAGCGCTGCGGGCCCATCTCGCAGCACTCCCCTCACCTCCGTTGCTGCTCCCTCTGCCCTGGTGAGCGCTGCGCGCCCATCTTGCAGCGCTCCCCCTTCCCTCTCCTTACCCGCTTCTGCCGGCTGGCCCACTGCTTCCGGCGCGGTGGCTGGCTGTGCGCCGGCTGCTCCCAGCCGTCTTCCTCCTCCTCGTGCTGCTTCCTCGCATGGTTCGGTGAGCGTACGCCCCCGTCCACTAGAGGGAGTGCGCGCCGGATTCCTGAAATTTAAAGGGCCTGTACACCACTGATTGGTGCCTGGTCATCCAATCCTGCATCCACTTCCCCTATTTAAGGGGCACTTCCTTTACCATCAGTGCCGGATCTTGGTCTTCCTTTGTATGCAGAAAGTCTGTTGTTTTCAGTATTGCTCACCGATGTACCGACCTTTGCCTGTCTCTGACTCTGAACCTGTGCTGCCAGCCCTGACCTCTGCTTTAACTTTTACATCACCTTTTGCCTGCCTCCTTTGTACCACGCATTACCTTGGCTGACTGTGTGGCTGAGCCGCTGTTGGGGGGTAGCGACCTGGGGGTCACTCACCGCTGCAAGACCAACCTGCTTTGCTGCGGGCTCTGGTGAATACCGGTGGCCTCTTAGACTCCGCTCCCCTGACGCGGCACTCGCTATCAGTAAAACGGTCCACACCTGTGCCGCCACACCCGGTCCGTGACAGTAAGATCCGGCCATGGATCCCGCTGAGGTGCCACTGCCTGATGCCTCTGAATTACCTGCAATAGTGGCTATGCAGTCTCGCCAAATTAACCAGCTCTCCGCCATGGTTCAGCAGCTCTTATCGATTCAGCAACCGCAATTGCCACCAGCCGCCCCAGTATTGCCGCCACAGCCTCCAGTAGCATCAACTTCTAGAATCCGTCTCTCCTTGCCGGCTAAGTTTGACGGGGATGCCAAGTTATGCCGAGGCTTCCTTTCCCAGTGTTCTATGCATTTGGAAATGTTGGACGACCAATTTCCCACTGAACGTGCTAAGGTGGCCTTTGTTATTAGTCTGCTCTCAGGAAAAGCTCTGGCCTGGGCTACCCCATTATGGGATCGTGAGGACCCAGTCACTTCCAATATACTCGCTCTTGTCTCCGAGTTTCGCCAGGTCTTCGAGGAACCAGCCCAGGCCTTGTCTGCAGAGACAGTCCTGTTGAACTTGGTTCAGGGCAACCTGTCCGTTGGTGAATACACCATTCAGTTCTGTACCCTGGCATCTGAACTGTCTTGGAATAATGAGGCCTTATGTGCCTCCTTCAAGAAGGGACTGACTAGCAATATTAAAGATGCTCTAGCCGCACGTGATTTGCCTTCATCTTTGACTGATCTCATCCACACGCATCGATGTGCATTTTTCCGAAAGACGTGAGGAACGCCGCCTGGAAAGAGACTCAGCGCCCTAGGAGGGAATCCTCTTTGGCTCCTGTGTTTCAACATCCTATGACCGCACATGCGTCCTCCAGTGAGGAGACCATGCAGGTGGACTGATCCCGCTTAACCCAGCTGGAGAGAACTCGCAGGAGGAATGAGAATCTTTGTTTGCATTGTGCTGGCTCGGAGCACTTCCTGAAAGACTGTCCTATTCGCCCGCCGCGACAGGGAAACAGGCGCACCTAGTGAATATGGGAGAGGCGTCCCTAGGTGTGGCACACCTCTCCACGGCTTACGGTTCCTGTGCAACTCACCGTTGCAGCTACCATCTCCTTGAACCTGACTGCCTTTGCGGATTCTGGCTCTGCAGGAAAATTTATCGAGGCCTCCTTGATTAATAAATATAACATCTCCGTGAATCGCTTTGCAATGCCTCTATTCATCGCTTCGGTTAATGGTGACAGGCTTGATTGCACCGTGCGTTATCCCACAGTACCCCTCCTTTTAAAGATTGGATTTTTTCACCAAAAGAATATTGAGTTCTATGTGCTCCCTCATTGTACCTCTCAGATTCTCCTCAGCCTACCCTGGCTTCAGTGTCACGACCCCACTCTTGACTGGAATACAGGCGATATCAAGAGTTGGGGTGCAGGCTGCTACAAGAGGTGTTTGAAGTCCGTTCCGGCCAGACCTGTTCCTGCCTCTGCTCCACTTCCAGGCCTGCCTGCGATCTATCAGGCCTTCTCTGATGTGTTCTGCAAAAAGCAAGCGGAGGTACTTCTGCCTCATCGATCTTATGGTTGTCCTATCGACCTCTTGCCGGGTACTACTCCACTTCGTGGCAGAATCTATCCTCTCTCGGCTCCTGAGACTCAGGCTATGTCAGAGTATATACAGGAGAATCTCCAAAGAGGCTTCATAAGGAAATCTTCCTCTCCTGCAGGCGCAGGCTTCTTCTTTGTGGCCAAGAAAGATGGCTCTCTTCGCTCCTGCATTGACTACCGTGGCCTCAACAAGATTACTGTCAAAAATCGTTACCCTTTACCTTTGATTTCTGAATTATTTGATCGACTTCGTGGTGGCAGAATCTTCACTAAACTCGACCTGAGAGGGGCCTTTAGTCTGATACGTATACGTGAGGGCGATTAATGGAAGACTGCCTTTAATACCCACGATGGCCACTTTGAATACCTAGTGATGCCCTTTGGACTTTGCAATGCACCCGCTGTATTACAGGAATACGTGAACGACATATTCCGGGACTTGTATGGTAGCAGAAACCAGCTCACCCTGCTTTGAAAGACATCCTTCCAGCACGAATTCAGGAAAACTCTTGAAGATTTCCAGTGTACAAACGAAGAAAAAATGAATCCAGCTCCAGGATAAAACTTAACCTTTACTGTAAAAATATAAAATAAGATCCAAGCAAATAGAATACAGCACCAGTGTGATCGGCAAGACAGTGTCACCCCCGACCCTGATAACCACCGTGACGCGTTTCAGGCCTCAGGGGCCCTTAATCATACAATGTACATGTTTAAAAACCAGGCTTATATAGTGGTATTGCACACTTACCTGTCCCGCCCGAAAGCGCGAGCCAGCCGGCGCCGCGCTGTGACGTCAGACCGGGCGTCCGTGCTCATTGAAACAAGCAAGGGACAGAGGAAGTGTGGACCCCTCCCATAGAGTGACGTAGGAGCCAAGCCTCCACGAGTGTGAGAGAGGATAGGTCAAAACCTCCTCTCATAGATCGCGGTCAGTAAAGTCCGCCGCACTGACATAGCCAGTGCACAGAATCTCATGTATATGAAATGACATTCCAATAGATGCGATTAACACAGGGGAGCTTAGAAAGAAAAGTAAATATGAGGAAGTTGTGATTAGCAGGGCCAATTGTTACATGTGAAACTTCTTTACAAACTACAGTGGGAAAATGTATCAAGGCAGGAAAAGGAAAACATAACACATGAAATGTTACAAAGCATAAAAAGCTATTGAAAGGGAAGGGCAGGACCTTATATACAGAACGCAAAGCAGACGACCATAGTAGCTAAGTCCAAAATGGACATTCCGGGGGCATAAGAAATATGTATAATAAGACCCTGTTGTCTATGCATATTTAATAAACAGGGTTTTTTTTTTTTTGGAAGGTGCTGAATAATATCCTAATGTTATATTAAGGGTAAGAAAATACCCAATTGTTAGGGGCCGTCCATGTTCCTTCCAATAAAATAGAAAAAGGAGCTCCTGGGGTTTATATATAGGGGCCGTCCTGAGGTTTATTGCTAGGGGCCGTCCATGTCCCTTCCAATAGAATAAAGAGCTCCTGGGGTTTATATGTAGGGCCTACACCGGGTAGGATAAAATAGAAAGGTCAAGCACAAAGAGAAAAAAAAAAAAAAAAAGGGGAGCAAGTAATAGAGCGCATTAAATTGTGTGATACACATACCATATATGCATGAATGCATGTACACATGCAACAGGGACCCCACAATACATGAGTGTCCCAATTTCCGATTATTGCACTACATCCCATAGCAGCAAGACACAAAGGATACAAAACATTCTTAAATACCATACATATAAAAACCATAATATAAGAAACATAATTAGTATGCAAATTAAGAATTATACTGTTATCTTAAATACATTGTAACAATTAACATGTTATCCTGCACAATCCCCAACCACACATGTATATTGAAAAATAGCGAAATATTCCGGGACTTGCTTTGCTCCTGCGTGGTAGTGTATCTGGATGATATACTCATCTTCTCTTCTAATCCTGAAGAACATCACCGCCACGTCCAGCAAGTCTTGTCTCGCCTCCGCCTACATCGTTTATACGTCAAGTTGGAGAAGTGCATATTTGATCAGACCTCTCTACCATTTCTTGGATACATAGTTTCTGGTCGTGGTCTCCAGATGGACCCCAGCAAGTTAAAGGCAGTGTTGGACTGGCCTCGTCCTTCTGGCCTACGGGCTATCCAACGCTTTTTGGGCTTCGCTAATTATTATCGCCAGTTTATTCCCCACTTTTCGACTATAGTTGCGCCTATTGTGGCTCTCACGAAGAAAAATGCTAATGCTAAGTCGTGGCCTCCTCAGGCTGAAGAGGCCTTTAATACTCTTAAAAATGCCTTCTCTTCTGCTCCGATGCTTTCAAGACCAGATCCAGCTAGACCCTTTGCCCTTGAGGTAGATGCCTCCTCCATTGGAGCTGGAGCCGTGCTTACTCAAAAATCTACTACTGGCAGGACTCTCACCTGCAGATTCTTTTCGAAAACGTTTTCTCCGGCAGAGAGGAATTACTCCATTGGAGATCGGGAATTACTCGCCATCAAGTTGGAGGAGTGGAGACATCTCTTGGAAGGTTCTGCCCACCTTGTTACCATCTTTACCGACCACAAGAATCTGTCTTACTTAGAAACTGCCCAGCGGTTAAACCCTCGACAAGCTCGATGGTCCACACCTGTGCCGCCACACCCGGTCCGTGACAGCATATAGTTGTATTGCTAGTCATGTATTGCTAAGAAATGTTTCCTCCCTGTGTCTAAACCTTAAGTTTGTTGTATATTGAAATGATTCACAAGAAGGGATTACATTTGTATTGAAATGTATTTAAAAAAATATAGAAGATGAGCAGATAATTACTTTGTAATCACTGGTAGAAGTAAATCAGCAAACTAACTGAATAATAACAATAATAACAAGAGCCTGTCACAATCATGACATTATCTTGAGCTTTCTGAGCAAATAATTCTCCTGTGAGAAGAAATGCCACTAAGTGCTCAGTGTCAGGAAGAGTCTCTTTGCAGCAACTAGCAGATCTCACTTTTACTTGGACCTGCTAGACACAACATGCACAAACAGCTGGAAAACCTGACATGTGTCAGCTTATTAGTGAGATGCTTTAGCATCTGACTTTGTATGTAATAAGACCTATCATTTGTCATTGGTGTTTTTTTTCAAACATTTATTTAATTTATTTGCGTTGTTTTACTTTAATATCTCAAGGTTCTTAAGGAGGACCAAAGCCCATGTAACCTGGCTCCAGGGTCCAAAAGACTCAAGAGCATTACGTCTTTCCCCTGAGACATCCCGATTTTGGGCTGTGTGAAACTCAGCAGTTCCCCTGCTGTGCTTACCGTGCCGCCGATTCCACAGCGCATGCTCTCTACTGCTCGTTGTGTTTTTCCAGTGCTGCTGCCCTCTGTCTGTTCTTTCACTGACTGCCTGTTTTTCAAAGAATTCAGTTTAACATTCTAACTCTAACCTACAAAGCTCTCTTCAGCCAGGCTTTTTGCTACATTTCCTGGCTAATCCAGCTATACCAACCCATCTGACATTCCCCTGTCCTCCTTCTTGTTCACCTTCACTTACTCCCACCTTCAGGACTTCTCCTCTGTCACTCTGTGTCTCTAATGTGCACTTCTCCCTAAATTAGAAACCTCCCAACACTCCAAGCTTGTTTCATACAGAGCTTCTTAAAGTGGACCTTCACCCTGAATAAGAGCCTATCTTATATGTTTCCCCCACCCTGTACATACAGATTGCTCACATTAAAAATCATTCTACCTGCATCTACTGCATGTTATGAGCTTTTAAACATCCAAAATGGAGGATGGTATAGCTCACACACATTTGCTAGTGCACAGGTTATTACTATAATAACAGAACATTCTGCTCCCCCAGCTTTTTAAGGATACAGTCAGTGATCTCTTTTCTGTCATACATGACCTCTCATGTCTTGACCCAGTATGCCCCCTGCTTGTTGATTGGTCATCACTGGGGAAAAGGGTAAATGGCAATAGTGTGTCGAGGGGAGGGTCATTGCGGCACCCATAGGTGTGGGTGTCTGCCCGCAGTACACTGGCATGCATACAATGTAGGCAGTCTCTACCGTTATTAGCAGCTGCCTAACCTGCTTCTGTGGTATGTTGTCAGCCAGATCCTCTTTATGAGGATCTGATCATGTTGTCTCCCAATTCCAGTGCTCTATGGACACTGAGCACTGAACCAGGGCCCCCAGAGCAGAAGGCACTTTGGGGGCGAGGGTACCCAAATTGGCTCATGAGTACAGAGGCCCATTGGCTGATTTTCCTGGAGCTTTTCCAAAATAAATTACTTCCTGACTGGGACCAGAGGAATTTAATAGGCTCATTATCCTCTAATTTCATGCTATTTGCTAGCCTGATGAAATACATTTGTTGTTAAATTAGCTTCTTATTTGTCTGAAATTGTTTTTAATCTGCTTTGGGGACATTGGGGAGATTACAAACTCCTCCAACACTAAAAGGACTCAATGTTGTTTCCCTATGAACATTATATGTCTCAGGCTGATCCCTCTTTTTTGCACTATTGATACTGATGTGTATGAGAACGCTGATTGCTGACTGCCATATACAGAAACGCCATCTAGCGGTCATTTTTGGGGCTACTACCCCACATTGTTTTGTATCATATTTACTGTTCTGGATATTGATGTCTATTATATATGTACAGCACTCATGTTCACTTTCCCCAATAAAAATCCCTATACTTTTTGCAATTCAAACTTTGGTAGTTCGCCTTCTTTGGTCCTAATACTATTCTGTTGCTTCCTGTGGGGTAGTACACAGGTTAGGAAGACTGAACACCATTCTCCTATTACCTTTTGGCCCTTTTTCATTACTGGTGTGCTTCAGCCATTTTATCCTTACTAAGCACTTAGTCATGGCAGGTGTAGGAGCTCACCCAGTGGGGGTTAGGTAAGCTTTGTTTATTATTTTTAATGCTCAAATCTAGATCCAACACCAGCTGGATCAGAATTTGCGTTGAAGTAATACATTTACAGCTTATGAGACTTAAAAAACAGGACATATTTATTGATTTTAGGTTCTGCACATGTATATAAGACACTTTTTATGAGGATCTGATTGAAAATAGCAGTTTGAGGACAGGGCAAGTCAATTTGAAGTAAAGTCTAGGAGCTTATTGGCAGCTCAAGGTTAGAAAGATGAAACAAAATTAGAAATCATTGTCTCTCAACCTTTTAGCGAATAGTCAGCACAATTTATGATCTTCATAAAACTATCTATATATTTAATGACCCAAAAGACAGAAAGAGCAAATAAGCATGCAATGGTCCTATGGCCTGGATAACCCTGAAATTCACACTTTTATCTGCTGAAAGGTTGAGGAGTCACTGAGTAAAATTTCACAGAAAGAATATCCCCATGCCTATCAACTGTAACAAAATATTAAAGGTCTTCTCTGATTATCCAAATTTTTTTTTTTAATTAAATATCAGAAGTTTCCCAATATGCACACATTATAGGTAACTTTCTATCATGTATAAAACATTTGTTACATATTTTGAATAAAAGTGAAATAATATTATTTACCGGTTAATAATGGTCACCATTTAAATTTCCCAAAAATATTCATAGCAGTATTTCTAAATATTTCAAATTGATGTTATATATTCTTATTGTGATATGATTTAAGGTGGATGATAACAGAAAGAAGGAATCTTTGGCTCAGAACCTTGAAGTAACCTGTTTGTAAAAGTAACCAGTATGTCATCCAGTATGTTCTAAATCAAGGCAACAGGACGTGCTGTTTTTTCAAGTGTTTTTGCTCATCCAACTGGCTTACTCATTTCAGAAAATCTGTATCATTAAAGGGCATGTAAAATGAAAACAATTCTTAATATACTTACCTTAGGTCCCTTGCTGCAGAGATATTAAGCTCTTGAATCAACAAAACTCTCCCCCCCAGGTGTTCAGGATTCAGACTTACTCAATGTGACAAAGCCAGGGCAGCAAGAGGAATGATGGGGGTATGGTCTAGGTAAGTATACTTAAAAATCACCCTTTCCTTCATTCCTCCATCCTGTGTCAGGGATTTCTCAAAGGAGAAATCCCAACTGTAGTAATGACCAGAAATTGAGACTGCGCGACAGAAACTGGTATGCAACAAAAAGTACTTGTCCACTGCAGCAGTGTACTTGCATCGTTTACAGTGATTGGGTGTTAAAGCAGACCAATAGTTCAAAATAAAAAAAAGAGCAGAGGATTTACTCACCTTAACAGTACAGGTGATACGTGAACCAATAGGAAGCTGTGGACTACTGGTCAGTGATGTCGGTCGGTGTCCAAAGTCTGCCGATATTTTTCTGCCACCACCTGCTCCCCCACCTTCCGCTCACCATGTGGCCCCCACATCCTGCTGCTGCCCGCTGTGAAAAAGTGAGCGGTTGCACCCGGGAGATTTTTAATTTTTACATTTAATGCAGGGAAGGGTCTTTAATACCAGAAGTGAGATGACATTATTGGCAATGACCGGCGAGGGTCAGCAGGATCGGGATTGGAAGGAGGTAGTTAAAAAAAAAATATAAGAAAAATGCTTTTTAAGTGTGTTTGTGTGTGTGTGTTTTACATTTAAGACCATGTGAACTAGTAAAGGGTCCTTGAAACCCATATACCAGTCCAAAGTGCCGGAGGGGCTGGCAAGTCACCTGCCTAGCAAACTTACATGTTAAAGTACCAAACTCTGCCAAAAAACAATAGAAAACAGATAATACACACATAATAATATATACTTTTCTTGGAAATCCCTGGAAATTCCACCATAAGAAATCATTCTTGATGCCCACCCTTCAGCTATATAGAAATAATGACAAATATAAATGATAAAGATCAATCTGAGGCTGGATTCACACCAGCACGCTTGCTTCAGGAAAGCACCCCGCAATTGCTGGTGTCAGCATGGGGAGGGTGTAGAATGGAAACACTAGAACCACACCCTTCAGATGCTACTGGCAAGGCTTTTGTAGAGAGATCTGATAGCTCTGCAATTGCCAAACGCATATGTGAAAGCAGCCATGGATTACTATGGGCAGCGTTTCACAGGCGATCGTGGGGGGCTCATCCAAAAGTGCAAACACCTTGCATTTGTGCTAGTGTGAAACCAGCCTAATTGCTTTATTACTCGTTGAGTCTAATTGTTTTGTTTATTATTAAATAACATTATAAAATTACTGATTTAATAGCAAATGAACAGGACACTTTAGGAAAACCAAATGCACTAAGAGGGTTCCCCAAGTTATATTCGATATTTCTGGAGAGGTAGTGAAGTTTTGGAAGCCAGTGAGAGTTTTCTTCACTCAATACAATACAATCAATCGATCATTATACAAAGAATTTTATCTGACAACAGAGGTAAAGTTAATAGCACAATATTACAGCGATTCTAAATGAAGGAGACAAAAACATGTCCATTTATTTGCTGTTATGAATCCTAATGGCTAGAGTATAGAAGCTGTTTTGTGCCTCTGTATCAGCTTCCTGATGGTAGGATTCCCAAAAAAGTTGTGTCCTGGAGGGGTGGAGTCATTTGTCAAAGCAGAGTTGGGCCTCCAATGCTTTTTTCCACTCTTTTTACAATCTTCCTTGGGTAAAGTTTGTCCTTTTTGCTGGCACCCCATACCAGACGATGACGATGTGCATAACAGCTGCACACAATAATGTAATATATATATATATATATATATATATATATATATATATATATAGCTTTCTATGTTAAAACCAAAATCCCCTGCACATGACATGGCACAGTAGTACAGGTATAAATTATTTTTAGTAGGTTAAATATTTTTTTTTTAGATGTTGTAAAATAAAAGCAGTCTATGGGGACACCCCACAAGCTGTATTTTTCATAACTTCTAAAACTGTTTTGCATATGCAGGGTATTTTTATTTTTAAATAGTAGAAATTTTTTCACTTTATTGCGTGAGTAAAGCTCTTACTGTCTCTCAAAATCAGAGAAATCCAAAATCATTTGATAACCGCTCAAGTTATTCTTAAATCTACATCACTGCCCTGATCCTGGCCTGATCTTCTGATGAGCCAGTCAAACAATGGCTCCTATCTATCTATCTATCTATCTATCTATCTATCTATCTATCTATCTACCTATCTATTGTTCGTAAAGTGTGAGAAATAAAAAGGGTCTTGGTTAGGAAATTATTTTAGCAGTGGAATTGGAGGTGGAGGGGTGGAAATATTCTTACATTTTATAGACCTAAAGGGAACGCAGTAAATCAAAATCCAGGCTTTAAGATTGACTAGGCCTTGCTTGACTTCCACTAGAAAAGTAGTTTACTGTAGCAAGTAGTTAAAAATCTACAGTTTCTGAAAAAACGGAATGTACCATATATGAAGGTAAACACTATAGCCTATAGAAACTGTATGCACCCTCTCATTCTGCTAGATAGACTAGAAGCAGCCAGCCTATATAAACCCTACTCAGACCAAGAAGAATCTCTGACCCAGAATGCTGTGTTTAATTTCATCAGACCGAGAAGCATGCAATGCATACCGTATACTGCCACAGAGGACGCTAAGCTTTCCACTGGATGACTTGCCATATCCATGCAAGGCAAAATCCTCTAAAGATGCTATTTTGTGTTAAAGGAGAGCAGCTTGGCATGTTTATATTACTGGATAAAGTATTTAATACAAAAACTAGATAGGGGTTTAAATATAATAAGATTGTAAGCCTCCCATGTACTCTATCCGAGTCAAATGTAAAGTGTAAAATCAGCTGGAAAACAGGATAAACAGTGTAATAAAAGAAGATTAAAGCAGATCAGTCACTGAGAATTCTGTTTAATGCAGAGTTACAGCAATACTGCCATCATTTTTAAAATAAATGCCACAAACAGATTATGGGTTTAGAAGTGAAAACATTAGAGAAACAGCTTTGCAATAAACAAACACATTTTTGTTATTGACTGTACTTTACAGTATATATTTATTAGTTCTGAATTCTATTGGCAAATAATTTATATACTCGGATGATATGTTTTTCTATTTATAGTTTATAGAACTCTGATGTTTAACAGACAAGTCTGTATTGGCCTGAGACTACTGTCTTGAAGAGGTAGTTTTCTTTGTACTACAGAGAAGTAGATTGCTGTAAGCTAAGTAAGGACATACTTCATCTCTGTTGCAGGTACAGAGATGCCAAACTCAAGCTTTGCTTCTCCTTGCAAGTATGGTAAGGCCAAGCTCCTCTTCTCTCTATCACTGTTACAGATACAATTATGCCAAACTTCACCTCTGCCACTAAGAATTGTCTCACAGAAAGGCCGAACACCATATACACTGCTTCTAACTATTGTAGGTACAGAAAGACCAACCCCCAGAGCTGCCTCTAACTACTGCTGGTACAGTAAGACCAAGCTTTGCCTCTGCTTATCACTGTTGCAGGTAGAGTAAAGCCAAACTTTACGGAATTCTGAAGCATATAACTAGTGATGAATGTATCGGTAAAAATTCAGGTTCGCAGAGTTCGACCAAACTTGCTGCCAAATTTGGGTCTGGGGCCCCGAATCTGATCCTCATTGAAGTCAATAACAACCCAAACTTGGTGGCCCAAAAATGGCTGTAAAATGAGGGTAGCAAGGGCTAGAGGGCTGCAAATCGAGGGGAACACCAAGGCAATTGCCCTGCACAAAATGGGCTAGGGAAAGTAATCAAAACAATAACAAAACTAAAAAAAGGAGGTGGGGAGCAGCGGACAGTGGCAGCTATGAAGCTGGAGACCGCAGAGGAGACAGTGCAGGCAACAGAGGCAGAGGCCAGTGGTGACCAGCGGAGGCAGCGATGGCGAAGACAGCAAACGCTGGTAATATGTGTGTGTGTGTGTCTTTCTCTCCGTTTTAGTTGGCGGGAGGTCCTGCTGTGCGTGGGAGCTCTGGAATGTAACTTTTTTTTGTTTGTTTGTCGGGCATGCTGCACACTGCCTGGATTTGTGATGCTCGCATACTGCCTGTAATTGGCATGCCTGCACACTGCCTGTAAATGGAATGCTACTAACACCACCTGTAAATGGGATGCCCGTACACTGCCTGTAAATAGAATGCCCACACACTGCCTGTAATTAGGGTTTCCCGCACACTGCCTGTAATTAGGGTTTCTCGCACACTGCCTTTATTTAGCATGCCTCACACTGCCTGTAATTGGTATGCCACGCACACCGCCTTAAATGTGGGATACCGCTCACTGTCTGTAATGTGGAATACCACTCCCTGCCTTTAATATGGGATACCATTCACTGCTTTTAGCACAGTTTTCTCCTCCAAATCCTGGGTGCCTCTTATGGGCAGGTGCATCTTATAGGGCGGAAAATACAGTATATACATCAATAAGTAAAAAAAAAAATAAAAAAAATATATATATATATATATCTCAATCTATACATTTATACACACATAAATAGATATATACATCAATCTATACATATCTGTAAGCTTTCTGCAATCTTCCAACACAGTCCAACACAGACCAAAGCCCACATATTTAACTAGCATCCCCTGAATTGCTCCCCCTGTGATGATTACCATTTGCCAATTTTCACTGTTCCCTCTTCCCCCTAATCCCAGATAATGGTGCCTGTTTTAGCTGTAAAGCTCCGCCTCCTCCATTCATTGCCACTGCTGCGTGTAGCAATGATGTCGTTGCCACATCTATGCAATAACTGGTCGCTTGCCATATTACAGTGTCCTGTGTTCGTGGACAATTCGAAGAGCGAAAATATCTATTTCTAGTTCTACACCCAAAGAAGAGAGTAGGCAGGGGCTTTGACTAAATTTATTTCACAGGTGGGTCCTTTTTAAGCAAGCTTTCTTCAGCATACAGGGAAATACGAATTTTCACAGCAAACGTTTTTCACAGAACCTCCATCTTCTGGCCACACAGGCCTACTCACAGTACATATAAGGGGGAGCTTCAGCCCTGACTTGCATCTCACTTGGTTTAGAAGCAGCCTCTAGCCGACCCTGCTCCTGGTGGCTTCCGCACCCTGTAGCCCTCATGGCTGTAGCACTCTCCAACACTCTGGTGCCTCTGGCACCCTGTAGCCCATGCAGCTACCTGGCTGAGAGTTCTCCTCAGCCCAACTATCCGCAGTCCAGCAGCAGCCCTCAGCTGCGGCTAACCAGCACCTTGGGATAGGAAGCTCCTTTATTGCGCTGCTGGCAGGGTTTAGTGAGATTAATCTACCTTTCCCCCTGCTAGTGGGCAAAAAAGAAACTCACCTGACCCCTAAATCGATCCAGCTGGGTCTCCTCTTCACCAGGAGGGGGGCCTCAGAGCCCCCTCCTCGACCTCGTCCAGGTTCAGGAGAGGGCCCGGAATAGGGCCACCCCCCCCCCCCCGCTTCCGCAACCACCAACAATAGCTGTAAAAAAATAAAAAATAAAAACGTCATTTACTCACCTCCATGGGCAAGCCCTCCCGCCAGGTCTTCTCTTCACTAGGGGGGCCTCCGACCCCCCCCCCCCCTGGACTCCTCAGTCTTCAGGAGAGGGCCCAACAGCGATTCTCTCCCTGATTCCACCATCACCGCCGCCATCTTCACCACTAGTTTCGCCCCTTGGGAGACAGGGTGGATGATGTCATCCTGCTGACATCACTCTGCTCCTGGCCTGACAGTTGTTAGATGCAGTAATCACTGGAGATAGAGGTGGAGGGGCATGGGATCCCCTGATCGCATCTGTCATTGAGATCAGCGAGGGACACAGAAGCTGATGATCGGAGGTGAGTAAAGAAAACATTTTTTTAATACATTTTTTGGTGTAGTTTCTCTTTTTACCGTTAAGTAAAGGATCAATGAGACCCCTAAACCAGTTCACAAGGTTCGGGGGCTGGCAAGTTACCTGTGGCAAGCGGGTGACTTGCCAATTAACCCTCAGCTCCCATTACATGCCTCCCCAAAGCCCAGGGGAGGGGTAGAAGAGCCCGGGGCTATTTATGCTGTGCGGGCTTGTATCCTTGCAGGGCCAGGGGCTGCAGAAGCTTTATTTTGTGCCCTGTTCTACAAGCCCCCATAGCTGGTCCCCAGTCTGGCTATGCTGGGTAGGGGGGATGCCACATCATTTAAAAAAATATTTTAAGGGTTTTTAACTCTTTAATATCCCACAAAAATGGGGTCCCCCCGAGAGGGGACCCTATATATTTTTTATATTAACCCTTTATGTCCCATCACTCAGCAGGTATAAAGGTCTTCCAGCAGCAGCAGGAGAAGATAAACCAGAGTGATCGGCGTGGAACACATTATTTAAGGATGGATCGATGGGAGGTAAGTATTACAAAATAAAATAATAAATATTTTTTCTGGTGTGTGGGTCTTTTTTCACATTTAACCCTTTGTGAAGTGGTAAGGGATCCATGAGACCCCTATACCAGTTCTCAAGGCTCGGGGTCTGGCAAGTTACCTGCGGCTAATGCTTGGCTTGCCGATTAACCCTGAGCCCCCCCCATTACCTGCCTCCTCAAAGCCCACGGGGGCAGAAAAGCCCGGGGCCATATAGGCTGTGTGAGCCTGTAGCCTTACATGGCCAGGGGCCACCGAAGCTGGCCCTTGTGTCCTGTTCTACAAGCCTTACATAGCTGGTTCCTGGGCTGGTTATGCTGGGTATTTTTAAGGGTTTCAACCCTTAATAAAATATTTTTTTTATTTAAAATAAATGAGACATATTTTTCAGTTTTTTTTAAACATAGTGAAAAATGATCTATCAGCAAAGGGTGACAATATTTCAAGTAGGATGGCAGTTAAAGGGTTAAAGTACCTATGCATGCAGGGTATTGTTGTGTTCAGGGGACCTTGCACTTTTGCACTTTCAGATTTAGCTTGTTTATTCTCTGTTTGCATATTGATATTTTAGGAAAATGTGTATTTTTTCTGCTTTTTAATACAATTTTTAGGGAAACCCGTGCAATCAAACAATTCTTTGAGGGATTACTTCCAGAAACTAAGCCCACTACAACAAGCTGGGTATGCCTAGAAAGCTTGTACTCTATCTGTATCTGGTTGTTTTGGTTGAAAATGTGCAAGGTGTGCACTTTTTCGGCAGAGCTGACATTTTCAAGTAAAATGAACGTTATGCACATGCCTTACTTTGGGGTATTTGGCAACCCTACCCTTACGCGCAAAATGATTTTATTGAAAAACTTACATTTTTTTGTTACAAAGAACAACTGCACATATTTCACCCAACAATCCTGGGAACACACTAAAACTAGGCCATTTCATGTTAAAGCCTAGATTGAAAAAAAAAATTGAACGTGTATAGCACAAAATATTGAAAATGGTCTGGCAAAAGAGGGTGACAAAATCTCTGGGTAGGCTAGCAGTGAAAGGGTTGAGTGTAAGAGGCAGAGGAGATAGCAAATACTTTAATCAGTCACTCAGCTGCTGGCACAGCCCTGTCCCATGGGATCCACGCCACATTCATCTTAAGAAATGTAAGGATGTCTACGTTGGCTGTGGATAGGTGGATCATCTTGTCGGTAATGAAACCCCCCTATAGTGCTAACACATGTTCTGATAGGACACTTGCCACAGGGCAGGACAGCACCTCCAAGGCATAGATGGTGACCACCCAGTAATCAGCACTGGTGACTATGCGGGCAACTCTGCAGTCAATGCTCAGGCATTGAAGCATGTAATGGCTCATGTGAACCAGGCTGCCCTGAGTCAAAGAAAATCTGTACTCAGTGTCAGGTGTCTCCTGCTCCTGCCTCCTGCAAAGCTCCGGTGATACCCAGGAGCTGTGCTGTGTGCAAACCTGCTGTGCCCCTCTGAATCATCCAAATCCAGAGCCGTAGCAGCCATGAGGCGAATGAGGCACTGGCCTCGGGCGCAGCCAGGCCCGTATTAGGCAGGGGCGGGGACAGGGGCAGCAGCCAGCACCAATTTAATAAAAAAAATAAATAAATCATCTGCCAGCAGTGATGGTCAGCATAGGTGAGAGCGATCAGGCAGGGGCGAACATAATTTGGTGGTTGAATAGTTAAGGGCCCGTCTCTCGCTCTCTCGTGCTGCCTGCAAGACAGCACGTGATTGATGAGGCAGCCCAATCACCACCCACTTCCTTGATAAGAAGCTCGGAGGAGGCTGGGGATGAATGACGTCACCCTCAGCAGTGCAGTGCGGGACCCTCAGAGGAGCTGTGTGGAGCTGACGGGCCATTCATCATCTTTTATCAGGTACTTGTCTGCAGGCAGAGCACAGGGTGGCAGGGAGGGAGGAGAGAGGAGCCATTAACCATTGAGCCACCAATGATTTATAAAGCACGGTAAACAGTGAAGGTGGATGGTTTGAATGCTGTTTCTGTTTCATCTGTTGTTGCTTTAAAGCAGACCAATCTGGTCTCTTACCTTTCTCCATGCTATAACAGGGCTTCCTCTGCATCCCCACATGCAGAATTTCTGGAGCCCCCCTGTGCATTGCCCCCCCCCCAGAACACCCACAATTTTTACCTTCCTCGACCCTCAGCTGGTGGCCAGTCAAGGGACAGCATTCCTGGCTGAGGATAAGGTAAGGATTACGGGAGGCCCACTCAACCTCTCTGAATGCAGCCGGACCCACACCCATTAGCTGGAAACGGGTGTTGGTCTGCTTTAAAATTGTCATGGCAGCCCCGGGTGCACAGTATAGTTTTTTTCATCCCCCCCCCCAAAAAGGATAAACTCATATTGCCCTGGTCTCTTTAAAGTGGACCAAAACCCACCGAGATTGGCCCAGGAATCTATAACATTCCTGGGCCAATTGATTCCCTCTGCCCGGGGCATCCAGATTCACCTTCATACCCGGTCTAATGGCGCATGCGCGAGCAGCAGCTGCATCCCTGCCCAGAATTTGTGGTCGAGGTGCCCAGGTGGGGGAAAGGACAAATACCCAGGATAGTTGAAATCCTGGGTTTTGTTGCACTTTAACCAAGCAGACTGAAAGGCATAGCACACATTGCAGAAGGCATTGTGTGTGCTCTGTCATTTCCAGTCCCCCCTGCAGCCAGGTCAGACATTATGTTAAATGGGCAGTGCAAGGGCTGGGAAAATAACAAGGGTGCATATCTCTCAGCCAGCAGGCTTGATCTCATAGCTGCACCGCTCCAGTTTCTGACCAGTGAAGAACAGTGGCTCTGAGGGCTGCATCCTTTGCTTCCCTGTAGCAGTGCGCGTGCCCTTTGATGCGGTTTTCTCCCTGCATTGCTATTTCTGTACAGCTAATAAAGGCTGGGGGGGGCACTAAGTAGTGCCTAGGGCAGCATGAACCCTAAATTGGGCCCTGGGCGCAGCTACAGCTTCATGCAAGGGGGCGCAGCACGTGCCTAGGGCGGAGCTATAGCCTGGGGGCGGGTACGGGGCGGTGGCCAGCAACAAATTAAAAAATAAAAATCAACTTTCATACAGAGATGAACGCCCCGCCTCCCCCCTGCTGCCACCAGTGCACCATAATAGGTGTGCGGCAATCCCCAACCCAGCCCAGCGCAGACCAGCCCCACCCTGCCCAGTCCCAGCCGGTCCAGCCTCTTCCCGTGCAGCCCCATCTAGCACAGCCCAGCCTGCCCTGTCCCACTCCGCCCATCCTAGCACAGCCCAGCCCCGCCCAGCCAAGACCCGCCCCTGCTTGCAGCCTCCTGTCTCCTTCTCCTTACAGTGCGACATGTCAAGTGCGGGAGTCGGGGGCGTGGTCTCTCCAGGCGCTCTCCTGGAAAGGGATGCCCCAAGGTCACTTAATCAACCTGCGGTTGTGTGAGCCCCCAAGATCCCCAGGTCACCACGATTTCCGACCATGAGTTGGGGGGGGGGGTATAGCTACCATCTTTTCAGGGTGGGAAAGAGGTACATTTGTTAAATTAGGTCACACCCCCTCATTGAGGGATGGATAGGAGCTAAATTAAAACAATTAAAACATTCTAAACAATTTAAAGTGGACCAAAACCCAGGATTTTGACTATTCTGGGTTTTGGTCTTTCCCCCAGGGCACCCCGATCGGGGATACCCCGCTGTGTGAACCCCTCCAGATCGCCCTAGGAAACTCACCTCATCCCGGTCCTTGAGTGCATGCACGGGTGCTCGTCCAGTCAGCAAGCTCAGAGCCGCTCAGCTATGCACGTCTAAGCGACGTCTCAGCAGAGCGGCTCAGAGCGCACTGGCAGCCGCATCTCCCACTTCCATCTAACAGGGAGCGTGAATGGCCGGCGCAGGTACGCATCCTGCTAGAGGGATAGCAGGGATGGGGTCGCAGCCTGCGCATGCACAGTTGGTTCGAGCTTAGGGTAAGTGTAACGGGTGACCTGGGGGGTTTCACACAGCGGGGCATCCTGGTTTTGGATGCCCCGGGGGGGAGGGAATGGATCATTCCCAGGTTTTGGTCCACTTTGAATAGGCAAATTAATCATTTATTGATGCAGATCTGTATGTTACGCCTCAAAGGGGGGCAAATTAGAACAATGAGGGACAGCGGGACATGGACTCAAAAGAGGGACAGTCCCTCCAAATCAGGGACACTTGGGAGGTATGGGGGTGGGAGCACGCCACACACAGCAGGGAGACCAGGGATGTGACTGCTCCTTGTTACCCTGTGCCACAGCTCTCATACAAATGGCATTTTATGCTGTGCATTAAAATGCACGGCATAAAGCGCTGATTGAACGAGAGCTTGTGCATGCGCTGTGGGACGAGGGAAAGGTGAGTCTTCGGGGAGATTGTTTTTTTTTTTTTTTATAGAGCGGGGCATCACAAATCTGGTTGTTCCTTAGTAAGTACCAAAGTCCAGAATAGTGAAAATCCTGGGCTTTGGTTCACTTAAAGTGTAACAAAACTTGGGATTGTGTCTTTACGGGTTTTGTTCTGTGCCCTCAAGGCATCCTGAATTGGGACCCCCCCCCCCAGTTTGCCCAGTAAAACTCACCTCTCCTCGGTCCAATGGTGACAGTCTCATGTCAAGTCAGAGCCCATTGCAGTGTTTACATCCTTTGGCAAATGGCTCTGTTCGGACGAGAGCCAGCGCAAGCTCAGCTGGAGAGGGGGAAGGTGAGTGTTTACAGGCGCCTTGGGGGATTCACACAGTGGGGCATCTGGAATCAGGATGCACCGTGGAAAGTCAGCAGCTGGCCGTGGAATCTTTAGGTTGGAGTTTTGTTCCACTTTAAAAGCTGGAAAACCTAGAGATGTCCCTGTGTGTGAAAACCCAGGTAATGCCAAAAATCTTACCTCGCTCCCATGGCGCATGCCCAGGCTTACAGAAAATTAGAATATTTTGCATCACCCTGCAAACAATTCTGAATGAATGACGTGCCAGGAACCTCCCGCTCTGCATGCCTGCACATGCACTGTGGGATCGATGGAAAGGTAAGTCTTATGGCTATCCCAGGGGGCTTTACACAGTGCCCGCACTGGTCATTTAGCCACAGAAATGCCATCTCTGGCTGCACATGTACTGTGGGATCCATGGAAAGGTAAGTCTAATGGCTATCCCAGGGGGGTTTACACAGTGGGATATCCTAAATCAGAAGAGGGGAAACGGCTGGCCCTGGAGTCTTAGACTTTAGGGCTGTCCAAAGTTGGGGAAAAAGGGCCTTCCTCCTTCTCCTCTACTTCCTCCTCCTCCTCCTCATGGCCTGAAGATTTCAACAGACAGAGGATGGGGATGGTAGTGCTAATGATGGCCTCATCAGCCCTTACCATATTGGTGGTGGACTGGAAGCACTGCAGCACCATACTGATTTTCTTCATGGAGGCCCACTCACTGGTGGTAAGGTGCTGCTGATCTGCACCTAGACTCACTCAGACATTTTGGAGCCGGAACTCCATTATTGCCTGCTGATGCTCGCACACCTTTTCCAGTATGTACAACATGGAATTCCACCTGTTGGACTAGTCAAATATAAGGCGGTTTGGTGAGAAGGCCGGAATTCCTCTGCAATGCAGACAGGCAAGGAGCAGCACTGTGGGAACGCTGAAGGTGCACACGCACGCTACACACTTTATGCAGCAGCTCCGGCATCCTTGGATAATGGGCCACAAAGCTATGCCACCAAGTTGAGCACATGCACCAGGCAACGGATGTGCATAAACCCGCCTCGACCCATGTCTGCTACAATGTTTGGCCCATTGTCCCACACCACCATGCCAGGCTTTAGGCCCAATGGCAGCAACCACTCATCTGTCTGCTCCTGGATGCCGGTCCACAACTCCTGGGTGGTGTGGGATCTTTTGTCGTCTAGATGAGTTTTAGCTGCACTGACTGCCTGAGAAGGAAGCAGAGTAGGAGGAGGAGGCTACAGGAGGTACCAACTGAGGTCTCACAATCCTGGGTGGTAGAAGGATCTGCAGCACAGTGCTTCCTGCCTCAGTCCCAGCCGCCGCTACATTGACCCAGTGGGCAGTTAGAGGGATGTAACGTCCCTGCCCATGCTTACTTGTCCATGTGTCCGGAATGAGGTGGACACTGAAACTAATGGCATTGCCCAGTGCACATTTTATTTTTTTTAACAAGCTGTTGGTGCAGGGCAGGGATGGCCTGGTGAGAAATATAGATAGTATATTGTGGGACAGCCACCGCCATGAGTTCTTTAAAACTTCTCCACCAAGCAGAATGGGAGCATTTCAAAAGCCCGCAACTTTGAAATGCTCACATACAGGACCAGGGTTTGTGGTTGAGTTGGGCCCACAATCTGCTTCCTCTCCAAAGTTATGATGTGGACCAGTTTGGTGTTGGTGGTGCTGCTACTGGTGCTGCAGATGGTGGGGTTCCCACATTCTCCCCCTAGGAGGAGGAAGGTGGCCTTGTTGTTGTGAAGGTGGAGCTGGTGGAAGAGGGATACTCAGGTGTCTTTAGGTTTTTCTGGTAGCTCTGCCATTGCAGCTCATGTTTTGAAAGCAGAAGCCTGGTCATGCAGAAGGTGCAGACATTATTAGTGGCTTTCCCTTACTTCAGAGACTGTTGGCAAGCTTGTAAATGACCTCTGTCTTGTCCGCTGTGGACCGATTGAAAAGATGCCAAGCTGGTGAGATCCAGCTATGGTGTGCTCAGTCCCTGTGCGTGGTGGCAAATAGTCACAACATGCTTAAGTTTTTCAAACTTCTCCTTTCTCTGCTAACTGCCTGGGGCTGTCTGACCAGCACTTCCTCCGAACTCTGATGGCCTTCAATCCACATTAGGTCTAGGACCACATCATCCTCTTCCACCTGCTTCTCCCGGCCAGCCTCCATCTCAGGCTCAACACTGTTGAAGGCTACAGCAATTGGCACTTGGGTCTCATCATCATCAAGGGTGTCCTGTGATGTACGCTGGCCATGTCCTCATTCTCCCACAGAAGCTCTTGGGAATCCGTGAGCCCTAGGAGCAGGGGCAGGAGAATGGCTCATGGTATCCTAGCCAGGCGTGTCATCATAGAGCACTAGTGACTCCGTGACTTCTGGCTGGGACGGCCTTGCAGATTTTATGGGGGGCTCTGCACTCTCAACTGCGGTGGAGTGGGTGGAAGACTATCCCCTGGAATTGGCAGCACTGCATGCCATGTAATCTCCGAATGCCTCAATTTGTTCTGGCCCCACCACTCTGTCAGATGTATTAGGACCTACAAAAATCTGCTCCAAACCCTGGCACCTGCTTGCATCTTCGGAGGGTGTAGCAGACAAGGATGAAAGATTTCCTCTCCCTGCAGCACCAGCAACCAAAACAAGCACCAGCTCCATTACCAGTAGCAGCAGCAGCAGCAGAAGCGCCACATCCCTGTCCCCTATTTGCTACTTTCTGCATTGTTAGACACCTGCAGTGGCCGGGAATGGAGAAATAAAAAAAATTGCAGGAATATGCACCTAATGTGACCAGAAAGTTGTAGTATAACAGGGTAAACTCCAGTTCTTAGAGCAAGTTGTGGAATAACGTTGTACATCCAGTGCTTAGAGAAAGTTGTTGTATAACAGGCTACACCTCAGTGCTTAGAGCAAGTTGTGGTATAACAGCATACACTCACCCCAGTGCTTAGACCAAGTTGTGGTACAACAGAGTGCACCCTAGTGCTTAGACCAAGTTGTGGTACAACAGAGTACACCCTAGTGCTTAGACAAAGTTGTAGTATAACAGGTTACATCTCAGTGCTTAGAGCAAGTTTTGGTATATCATAGGTAGGTGTAGTAGGCAAGGCTAAAAGATGTCGTCTCCCTGCAGCACCAGCAACCTTACAAGAACCAGCTCCATTACCAGTAGCAGAAGCACCGTGGCCACATCCCCTATTTGCTGCATATTGCATTGTTAGACACCTGCAGTTACAGTGGCCAGAAATGGACAAATGAAAAAAATTGCAGTAAAATGCACCTAAAGTGCCCAGAAAGTTCTAGTATAACAGGGTACACCTCAGTGCTTAGAGCAAGTTGTAGTATAACTGCGTACACCCCTGTGCTTAAAGCAAGTTGTGGTATAACAGGCTACACTCACACGAGTCCGTAGACCAAGTTGTGGTATAACAAGATAAGCCCCAGTGCTAAGAGCACGTTGTGATATAACAGCGTAAACTCACCCCAGTGCTTAGAGCAAGTTGTGGTAAAACAGGGTAAACACCTGTGCTTAAAGAAAGTTGTGGTATAACAGCATACACCCCAGTGCTTAGAGCAAGTTGTAGCATAACAGGCTACTTCCCAGTGTTTAGAGCAAGTTGTGGTATAACAGCATATACTCACCTCAGTGCTTAGACCCAGCTGTGGTATAACAACATACATCTCAGTGCTTAGAGCAAGTTGTGGTATAACAGGGTAAACCCCAGTGCCTAGACCAAGTTGTGGTATAACAGGGTAAACCCCAGTGCTTAGAGCAAGTTGTGGTATAACAGCATATACTCACCTCAGTGCTTAGACCCAGCTGTGGTATAACAACATACACCCCAGTGCTTAGAGCAAGTTGTGGTATAACAGGGTAAACCCCAGTGCTAAGAGCAAGTTGTGATATAACAGCGTACACTCACCCCGGTGCTTAGAGCAAGTTGTGGTATAACAGGGTAAACCCCAGTGCTAAGAGCAAGTTGTGATATAACAGCGTACACTCACCCCGGTGCTTAGAGCAAGTTGTGGTATAACAGGGTACACCTCAGTGCTTAGAGCAAGTTGTGGTATAACAGGGTACTCCCCAGTTCTAAGAGGAAATTGTGTATGACAGGGTACATCTCAGTGCTTAGAGCAAGTTGTGATATAACAGTGTACACCCCAGTGCTTAAAGCAAGTTGTGGTATATCAGAGATAAGTGTAGCAGGCAAGGATGAAAGATGTCCTCTCCCTGCAGCACCAAAAACCAGACAAGCACCAGCTCCATTACCAGTAGCAGCAGCAGCAGAAGCACCATGGCCACATCTCTGTCCCCTATTTGCTACTTTTTACAAAGTGGTCAGAAAGTTGTAGTTTAACAGGGTACACCCCAGTGCTTAGAGCAAGTTGTGGTATAACAGCATACGCTCACCCCAGTCAGGGCTGGCTTCAGCACCCGGCAGGGTCGGGCAGCTCCCGGGGCCCCCGCAGGGGGGTGGGGGCCCACTGACAGCCAGCAGCCTGTCACAGTGCATTTCAAAGAAAACACAAAAAAGTTTAGGTCTGCCTGTGCCACTGTGCCAGTCGCAATAGATCTTTCATGGCAGTGGAGGGAGCCTGCAGCATCCAGCATCAGGTAAACAGCAGCGTCAGACCTTCCCAGCCAACCCTCTGAGCCCCCCATCAGAGCCCCCCTTCCCCAGCTGTCACGTGCTGGGACATCACTTTCAGCAGCCAGATAGCACAGAGCTCTGTTCCCTTCCTGTCAGGTCTGTTGTAAGTAAGATTGCTGCTGGAATAAATCAATTAACTTTGTGTAACCCTTGCCAGCCCTGGCCCCTTCCATGGTGTTGTAGGAAGAACATTTGGTGGACTCTCAGAGAAGAAAGGTTTAGTCCTAACACTGCTGTCTGCCCTAAAGGGACTAGCCTTACTGATCTTTAAAGTGGACCAAAACCCAGGATTTAGTCCATCCTTGGTCTTGATTCATTTTCCCAGGGATCCAACGATGTCCCAATTATAGATGCTCCACTGTTTAAAATCTCCCACATCGCCCTCATAACTCACCTTCCTGCCAGCCCTTGGTGCATGCACAGGCTTTCATCCAGTCACCAGTGTTTGCCATTTATATTAATGCTCCGGCATAAGGAATGGCCACATTCCTGGTTTCCCTGCGGTCCAAGACACACTCCCATCCCCAGCCTCCCATCTGAATGGCTGGGCACAGAAGATTGCCTCAGCCACAAGATTCTGTCGATACACTCCGCACATGTGCAGTAGTAATTGCACACAGTGGGGCATCCCAATTTGACACTGCAAGGCTGGTCAAATGGTGTTTTGATCCACAGACTTCCCATGCACACCTAAACACCACCTCCTGCCACCCCTCACTCTACCATACTTACCTCTTCTCCAGTGAGCCTGGGAACCAGAAGTCACAATAGCTAGAGCATCTTGTTGGGAGGAATTGCTGAGTGTGTGCTGCGACTTCTGGTCCCCAAGTGCATAGCAGAAGCAGAAAAGGTGGGCAGCAGAAAAGGTGTTTATGGGGGAGCAAGGAGAGAGCGAGAGGAGGGAGAGAGCGAAGAGAGAGGGGGAGAGCAAGGAGAAAGAGAGAGAGAGAGAAAGCAAAGAGAGAGATTCCAGGGCTGGCCTTCACTTTTTGCCACCTAGGAAACTGAAGAAGAGCAGCTCAGAAGCAGGGAAGCCAGGGATGCGGTAGTCTGAGACCTTTGCAAAGGTAAGCTGTGTGGGCAATCGGCAGAGTTTCACAAAGTGGGGCATCCCAAATTGGAATGCCCAGAGAAACACACCAATGTTTCTCTTTAAAGAGCTAAACCTGCCTCCCTGGAGTCTAAAACTATAGGAAGGCTGATTTCCCCATCCCTGGGGCATCCCGATTTTGAATACCCCGGGGCATTCTAAATCTTGATGCCCCCCTGGAAAAGAACAGAGTGAAAGTCCCTGATGTTGTTCCTCTTTGAAGAAGTCCCATCTCCCCTCCAGTGAGCAGCGAGATCACACATTGGCACATTGTGGGGCAAATAAGGTTTATGCTCTAGAGTTTTGGCCCACAGCAATCCTTCCCTGATCCAGATGAACCAGCCACCAATTGGGGACATGAAAAAATGCTGCACGCTGCAGAGACACACCTGCTGATTGGTGGTAGTGGTGCTTCACACAAGCAGAATTGTGCAGCAGTTTTTCACTTTCCCCCTCTTTCCCTGGCTAGCAGTGTGCACAGTGTTCGCGGTGGGGGGGCCAACTGAGACCATACCGCCCAAGGGCCCACATAAACCTGTAGCTGGCCCTGACCCCAGTGCTTAGACTAAGTTGGAGTATAATAAGCTATACTCACCCCAATTCTTATACCAAGTTGTGATATAACAGGGTACATCCCTGTGGGGTCACGTGTCCCGCCAGGCCAATGGAAGAAGGGGTAGGAAGAAGGCTGATTGACCATTCGGCTTGGTTGTGAAATTCACATCGTCTCAGGCGCAGAAACCCTCAAAGTTTGGCATGGATCCGTCAAACACTACATATAATGGAGGATAGATTTTCTTTTAGGCTATAAAATATAATGTGACCCTTTCTCAGCTAAATTCTGGAAGACTGAAATGTTCTGGAGGAGGGTGGAGTCAGTAAATGTTAAAGTGTCTTATGATGCTTCAGACTGTCGACTCGGGAACTGAGGCACATCAGATGTGTGGACAGATTTATGGATGAAGAAAAATTAACATGATTGACATTTTAATAAGGCTGCCCAGGATTGTGACAGTAGTCAATAAAACGTAATGACCCTTTTTCATGCATCCCCTACTTAGGGCAGTGGTGGCACTGCTGCTGAACTGGCTTAGCTGCCACAGGTAGAAGGTGTATCTCCCCTCCTGCTGAGAAATGCTTTGTTTAAATTGCTTAGTGGGGCATTTTGTCTTCCTTCTCTATTGCTGGATTGAGTTACCTAAGTTTTCTCTGGTATCTTCCCCATCCAGAGACAATGTCTGGAGTTTGTAATAGATGGAATTAAGTTTGTGTACCCCTTTCCACCTTTTATGGACCAACATTGTCCTCTAACCCCTTTTCCATCCTCTGGCAGATATAAAGCTCTGCAAGGAATGGGGCATCTCCTTTTTGCTGCCCAAACCACCCCCTACATTTTTGTTTAATAATCAGTTGGTGTTGATGTTGTGAGACCATTATCCCTTCACCCTTCTCTTCCCGTGATATTGCATCCCTGGCCCTGAGCTCCAAGAGTGTTGTTTCCAGTAGGTAGACAATTGGTATGGTGTCACTGCTGACTGCCTTGATCAAGACTTACCACTTCCTCAAAGTATTTTTTTTATGTGTATGTGTTTGGGTATAAATGAGTAGTTGGTATATGATTTTTCATGGGTTGCAATATTTGTGTCTCTGTTTCTGTGATCTGGAATTATTTCTACATTCTTTAGGACCCAAACTTTGTAAATCTAATACTTAATCTGATGCTAAACTCTGTGAAAGACAGTACACTTAACTAAAACAGTGTTTAGCATAACTTTATCATCAGGGGGCACATAACCTGATGGTTGACCCTTTTCTGGGTTTCTTGTAACATACATTATGTTTCCTTTTCACAGGGACAGAGCTGGGCAGATTGTCTCCAACTTTGCACAAATGCTGCACTCTTTTTGAGTATTCTTCTATAAATTCACCTAATGTCCTGTTGAGGATATGTAATGCCCTTGACACTGACCACATTCTACAGAGCCAGGGACACATAGTGGGCCATATCTTTGTGCAGGGCAGACGCAGTTTCTTTTTATAAAAGTAGTGGCTTATAGAGAATACAGACACATCCACTAGCCTGTAGAGTAGAAGTGCAAGGCCACACAGCTGGGCATAACTAAGCATTGCTTTGAGGGTCTGGAAACACTATTGTTCTATTTGGTAATTTTTCATATATTCAAAAAGCTGGGGGATGCATGTTGACTGCTGAAGGGATGCACATAAAATTAGAGTAGTATACGATGCTAAGAAGGGTGTTCTTGGCCCAACATGTGGATTTCATCAGAGACCTCATCGTTGCTGGAGGTAGAGAGGCCTAAGGTTCTGCTACATCCCCAGCTTGTTCAGGTTCTTGCCTTGTTGCAAGTGCAGACCACAGATTTTTCACCACGGTCTTGACATTGTGTAAGGTCTCAGAAAATTCCCAAATGGCAGAGGTTCCTTGACCAGAGCTAGCAGTTGACCACAGCTGCTTCTGCAAGCTTGGAAACATACTCCTAGTCATCTAGCCCCTTCCTCTTTCTTTGCCTCCTTTTCAGTGGACACATTTTCCCTATAAGCAGGAGGTGGACCATGAATTTCTGCTTCCCTGATTCTTGGCACTACTCTGTCAACTCCCAAGACATAGAATGCTGAATATTTTCCTTAGCTGGATCCATCATCCATGCCCCTGTCCACCTTAATCTAAAATAGATGTGGTAGGGTGTTGAATTCCCCAGCACCAGGCATAGCAAAATTGAGTTATTGTAAGACTGTATTCCAGACCCCAACGTTGACATGCTTGCTTAAAGTGATTTTACAATAAAGAACTGCCTCTTAATGTGAATATAGCTAAAAGGGACTGTACCTCCAATGGCAATAATAGGGAAGAAAGCAGCTCATCTGATGCTTGTCCCATGCGCCTCTCTTCCATTTCCTTCAGCGCAGGGTAGAAGCCGTAGGAGGGCTATTTTTAATTCTCTTTCTCCAGGACTATGCAAAACAGTGTTCTGACAGCCACCTTGTCTCTTGGTACTCCCACAGCTGTCTTTGATTCAAGATTCATAAAACTGCATCATGACATTCCATTCCCAGCTCAGCTATGACCCAGAAAATGAGGAAAAGAAAGTGGCATCGCTTAGAATACAAAAGATATTCCTAATAATTGGAGATTTTGAGATGATTTTAAATGGCTCATTTGACACTTTTCCAAAGGGGGGTAACAAGGAAAAAGTTAGTTCCTCCCTGGTCAGGGATTTTAAAGATGACTGTACAAGGAATGACAATATCTGCGTGTCTGCTTTTTCTAACTTTTCTCCTATCAAGTTTTTTAGGTAGATTACAGCTCTTTTCCACTCAAACAGCACAGGGATGATACTGTCTAACAAAGGCTTCTTATTTACTCCCAAATGTGGCTAAATGTAAGTGGATGCAGGTGTTCAATTGAATTACTGCCCGCATCGAAGATGTGTCCAAGGAAAACACATTTGGCCTGCTGGCAACCTACTTCTACTGCAACCCAAATCTGAGCCTTAGAACTACTTGCCTTATGCTGTGTGGACAAAGGATATCTTTAGTCGTGCTTTTTAAAAATGTTCCTTTACACTGCTTAAAAAGTTTTTGTGTGGTGCCATGTTTCATACAGTTGTAGAAATAGTGGGGCTGTAGGCTAAAGGCATATACACCTTACCCTCAGAACAGCTAATCTAGTGCGACAGTGACTGAAGGAGACACCCCATTCTTCTTCAATATTTCTCTGTCTTCTGGAGCATGCTATGCCCATTAACCTCCTACCGCTTCTGACAAACAATTTAAAATATTCAGTGTTGCCACACAGGGAGCTCAGTCTTTCCTCCAGACGGTTAGGGAGCCCATTCCTTTATTAAACACGGAAGTAAGTCAAGAGCATACGGGATGTTCTGCAGAAGATAGGAAGGAGGTGTGCTGAATCATTTACATCGTTGTACAGTAGTGCTGTATAAAATATGGTTTTCCCAGAACTGCTTTTGATTAAACAGCAAAGTCTAAGTTATCCTTTGGTCCATTAACATCAGTAGTGCATGGCCCCAGCACACCCCAGCCTAATCAGAGTACAAACTATTTGTTAGATCTAAGAAACCCCTAGATGCTGATTCTACAACATGAAGTACACAGAAAAAGGGAAGAATGAGAGAAGACTGATTTCCCCAACTTAATCATCAAACATGATAAACATTGGGGGCCTCTCAAAGCTGAGTGCAGCATAATTGATGTCGGAAGACCCCATAGTGTTAAGAAAATCAATTAAAAGGAACAGATAAAAAAGCGGACAGGTTTGCTGATTATACATCAATGCCTTCCTCTCCCTTTGGTCCTGCATAAAGCAGCCTGTGAAAAATGAACTGCTCATCCCTAACTCAGGGGTAATAAGTAGAGAGGAAGAAGACAAGTGATTCCTGGCAACACAATAGCTTTTCATCTACAGCTCTTCAGAAAGTTTTCTCATGTAATATCCACACATGAGCAGCTCCAGTAGGAGAGTGTAATTTGCTGAAGTAGAGGAAGCAGTGGCTGCCATTGTTTGTTGATATACCAGCAGCGTTTGACCTTGTCAGTCATGCTTTGCTTCTTCAGAAATTGAATGCTGTGAATTTTTTTCCTGCTTCACTGTCATATTCCCAAACCTCCTGACCTGTTTATTTCAGGCGTCAAAGCGACTTCTAATAACTAGATTTTTCATATTAACTCTTTCACTTGTCCTCCTAGAAAATGTTTTTTACAGGTTTTTCCCCACATTCTGTTTAGTCTAGTAAAAACGGTTCTTTATATGTATAAAGGAAGATTTTTCATTACCTATTTTTAACGTACAAAAGAGCCCAAACAATAACACATAAACTACAAACAAAAGTAGGATCACATCACAGTCCCCTTGTAATTCTGCTATCGTAGAGCAGCACTATTCCACTATATTAACTGGATAATCGATATGAAACGTTTATTGATACACATAACAATGGATACAGCTATGAAGCAGTTAATATATAATTAAAAGTGCTACATTTATGTACCTTCAAAAATAACCATAATAAATATGTTCCTATAGAAACATATAAAACCAAAAACATATTTAAAAAAATGAAAATATAATAGTGTTCCATTATTCAAATAATATCAAGAATAAATTGTCATGTGGGCATGCATAACAAATAACAGCTAATACATGACTGTGTAAGATGAGTTGGAATGAGCACCACAGACAGAATCCAGGATCGAAACCACACGTTGCATGGTTCACTAGTGTTGTTAAGAGCCTAATTTATGATGTGCGCCTTTCTGTGCATTTAACGTCATTTTATTGGCATATAGGTGCACCTTGGCGTGACTCAATTGGACACAACTATGAGCCTAATTTATGATGGACAACTGATGGCTGAAACAGTCAAGACAAATGGCTCTTCTTTTTCCATTACACAATTTAAAGTGAGCTCAAATCTGATAAATAAGGTGGAAGAGTGACAATGATGGAGCACCCTGACCTTCTGGGCCATGGTGCAGTCACACCCCCTGTACCCCTCTACAATTACACCACTGTGGTTCACCACTTACTCAGGGTGATAAAAGGCCCTTCCATGCCCCCATTTGTAGTCAGTTGGGTCCCCGGGTACCTGCATGACCTCAGGGTTCCTATGAGGACATGTAGACATATTTATCATATGTATAGCAAAAATGAATTGATAAAGAATTGGCCAGAACCATACAGTTGCCAAGTGCCTATTTAGGAAGGTGTGATATCTAATCAACAATACATACATGTGATAGAAAATCTGAAGTTAAAGTAACACAGTTCATTGGCTAACTCAAATGCTTAGGCCTCTTTTTCAGACATAATTTACATACATGTCAATGCAAATTGAGCATTTGGAAAACATAAGTACATCTCTACATTTCCACTATAGCAAAGGCTCTGCTTTAGAATTTGGTTAATCCAGGGGAGGCAATGTCAGATATTGTTGAAGCATGTGGTATAACTATGCCTTGATCACAACTGCATTATGAATCCTTCTGAAAAAAGGTTTAGAGGCTTTGGAGTCTGAGAAAGGCCAAACAACTATATCTTGTTGAGATCACCATAAAAAAGGGGGGGCATTTTCACTTGAGAGTCATAGCTACCCATGAGTTGTAATGATGCCTAGCAGCCTTCATGCCCCACCTTCGCAGTTCTTCCTCTATTCTGCCCACCCATTTTACATTCCTATCTCTTTCTTCTTTTTTACATTGGTACTGAGATTTCAATTCTTGGTTGTAAAATTGGAAAAGCCTAGCAGCTTTCACCCTCTTCTTCCCAGTCCTTCTGTTTTATTCCCTCCCTTATTATTCTTCCTCCTCCTTTTTTATCTTTATTGAGATGTTTCATTTCATGGTTCATTTCAGACCCTCATCTATACTCCCTTCCTCCCTGTTGCATCTCTACCTGCTACACCTTCCTCCAGTGCCAGCAGACGCCAGGCTTTCCATCATATTCTTGTAGACCCCAATACCACTGCCAGAATGGTGAGGTCAGACCAAGTTGAGGCATTGATAGATTAGATGGCACACAGTGCCAGTTCACCAGGAACCTGTAAAGCAAACAAAAAAACATTATTATTATAATTTGTTATTTATAGAGCACTTCTGTATTTCATGGCTCTATACTAAATGGACTAGGGTACTAAGTACTCAAAACAATAACAGAAAACTAGAAAAAGAAATACACAAATACATATATACAAAAATATATACATCAATGAATAAATCTATACATATATGCATCAATAAATGAGTATATACACAAATATATACATCAATCTATACATATATACATCAATCAATGAGTATATACATCAATCTATACATATGTACATCAATAAATGAACATATACACCCTCCTCCTGCTCCTCCCTCCAGCCACACTCCAGTGACACCCAAGAGCTGCGCTGGGTGCCACCCTGCTGTGAAAGTAGTCCCCCCTCCTCCTCAACCCCCTTCGATTCCTCCAAAACTGTCCTCTAGCTGGACATTGGTGTACCTGCCAGAAACCCACCCTGTGAGCCACGTGTGCACTGCCCTGACAGCAGAGAAAATGGGCCTTCCTTCTCCTCTGCTTCCTCCTGCTCCTCAGTCAGGGCCTGAGTTTTTCCAGCAGGCAGAGGATGGGGATGGTAGTGCTGACAATGGCGTAATCAGTGCTGACCATATTGGTGGCGTACTGGAAGCACTGCAGCACTGTGCAGATGTCCCTCATGGTGGCCCACTCACTGGTGGTGAAGTGCTGCTGGTCTGCACTTCGACTCACCCAGGCATTTTGGAACTGGAACTCCACTAGCGCCTGCTGCTGCTCACACACTCTTTCCATCATGTACAACATGGAATTCCACCTGCTGGGCAAGTCATATTTGAGGCGGTGGGTGGGGAGGCCAAAATTCCTCTGCAATGCAAACAGGCGAATGGCAGCAGGCTGGGAACACCAAAGTTGTGAGTACACACTACGCACTTTATGTAGTAGCTTCAGAATCCCTGGATAATGAGCCAGGAAGCTCTGCACCACCTAATTAAGCACATACACCTGGCAAAGGGATGTGGTCAGCTCAACATTGCTACAATGTTCGGCCCATTATCGCACACCACCTTGCCAGGCTTCTAGTCCAACAGCAGTAGCCACTCATCTGTCTGGTCCTGGATGCCGGTCCACAGCTCCTGGGTGGTGTGAGGTCTTTCGCCCTGACAGTTAAGCTGCCATTTTCCCATGGCAGTGCTAAAATTGGTGGTGCGGGGTCTACCAACTGATGTCCCTGAATTCTGGGTGGTGGAAAGATCTGCGCCACAGTGCTTTCCACCTCAGTCCCAACCAACACTACATTCACCCAGCAGATGCCTAGTCGTGCATCAGGTGCAGAGATCATTAGCAGTTTTCAGAGACTGTTGGCACAGCTTGCAAATGACCTCTGTCTTGTTCATTGTGGACTGCATGACAAAATGCAATGCTGGTGAGATCCTGTGAAGCTGCTTTGGTGTACTCAGTCCCTTGTTGTGGGGGGGGGGGCAGTGGCAACAAGGGGATGACCACTTAGGGTTTGCACCCTTCTTCTTCTGCTGGCCGGCTGGGCCTGTGTGACCACCAACCCTTCCGAACTTTGATGGCCTTCTGTTTATGTAGGGTCTAGGACCTTGTCATCCTAGCTGGCATCCTCTTCTACCTACTCCTCCCTGCTAGCCTCCCTCTTACTCTAAACTTTGCAGAAAGCTGCAGCAGTCAGCACTTGGGTCTCATCATAATCTACCAGTGTATCCTGCTATGGTACGCTAGCCACATCCTCATTCCCCATAGCTCTTGGGCATCCGTGAGCCCTAGGTATGCAACTGGGGCAGGGGCAAGTGGATGGCCCATGGAATCCTAGCCAGGCTTGTCGTCATAGAGCATTAGTGACTCCTTGCAGAATTGTTCTAGAGTCTGGTTCTTCATCTCAGTCCCATTTGTCTGGGGGTGATAAGCTGATCACAAATAAAGAAAGATGTTCAGAGCCTGGCACATGGCCTTCCAAAACCTCTGGGTAACCTGTACTCCTCTGTCAGAGACAGAGTTCCTGGGGAACTCCATGTAAACACACATCTCTTTGCTGAAAACTCTAACAGTCTGTGTCCTTCTTCTGTACAAAAAAAAATGCCAACTCTTGCCAGGTAGGTGGTATGTCAGATGAATCCTTTTTGAAGGTTCTCATCTATGTACTCCTTCAGGGCTTTGAGTTCCGGATCAGAAAGTTGGAAAACCCACACGAAGGGGATAGGGGCTCCCGGAAGTAGCTCAATTGGGCAGTCGTATGGGCGATGAGGAGGTAGATGGTCAGCCCCTTTCTAATTGACATCCAAAAAGTCGTGGTAAGGTAAAGGGATCAGTTGTTTCTTTTCTTCTGAGTGTGAGTTTATACAAAACAAGGGTATTGTAGGCTGTGACGGAGCAAATAAATGGTGAGCACAGTAGGGGGAACAGAATGAGATCTGCTCCGTGTGCCAGATAATCAGAGGGTTATAAGCCTTCAACCATGGTAACCCCAGGATCATAGGTGATAATGGAACAATGTCGAAACAGTCTCCCGATGACCCGTGACGAGAATGATGGCACAGATTCTTGGGTATCAGGCCCATCTTTAATGCAAGATCCATCAGCCAAAGTAATAGGAACAGGTTGGGATTTAGGACAGATAGGAAAACCATGGGTTAGGGCAAAGGAGTGATCCAGGAAACACCCACTGGCTCCGAAATCCACTATGGCATGGGCTTTTATGCTCTTGTTGCTGAACTGCAAGAAAACAGAGAGGGTGTGGTGACCACTGACTGAGGGAGAAGTTGAGTCACAAGGACTAATAATGGGACAAGTCTTACCCTGTGGCTGGACAGGACAGGAACCAATGTAATGCCCTGCTCCTCCGAGGTTAAGGTAGGTCGAATTACATCAATTTGCATTGGTTCTGGCCCATCACTGAGAAAGAATAGAAGTGGGTTGGGGAGCAGTGCTGGTTGAGGCAGATCTAGGGTTGAAGGAATTCCTGGATCTCTCGAGACACCACTCCCAAAGGCATCAGATCTGGATTGAGAAAGTAATCAACTCTTTCAAGGTATTGTGAACCCCAGTCTGGGTTGGCAGTGTATGCAGAGATCAAAAGAAACCAAGTCCAGAACCAAGTTGGCAACAGGGGAGTGCGGATCGAGAAAAAAAATCAATTTCAAGCAGGCAAGGGTATAATCCAAAGGAGATGACGGAGGCATAATTGGAAGGCAGATCTGAGGCCGGAGCAGGTCAGGTCACAAGTAGTCTAAAGGTTCCAAGTAACAGGATGGCTAGCGCTGAAGATCAGATAGCAGAGTGTTTACTGTCAGCGTGGTTGAAACAGTGGGCTCCGACATCCCTCTGGCACACAGCCAGGCGTAAGTGTGCATGGGTGCACATTGATGCACTGCTTGGGAGCAGCTGCACATGCACACCCCAATTCACGAACATGCGTCTAGGAGCGCATGAGTTCAGACATCTGGAAGTTATGGACCAGGTTCTCTCACACAGCTGTGGGCCGTATTGGGTTAAGGCAAATCTGTTGGCTGGCGCATGTGCTCAACTTGGTGGTGCAAAGCTTCCTGGCCCATTATCTGGACATGCCAGAGCTGCTGCATAAAGTGATTGCAATTTGCGTGCACTTTGGGTGTTCACACCCTGCTTCTGCACACCTATCTGCACCGCAGGGGAACTCTGGCATTCACATCCATAGGTGATTTGCCAACCAGGTGGAATGCCACTTTACGTACTGTATGTTGGAAAGGGTGCAGCAGGCAATAGTGGAGTTCCAGCAGGCAAGTCAGTAAATTGGACATGTAGCAAGAGATTAACTTCTTTGCCTGGGAGGTGCTGGCCTGCCCTGTGGCAAGTGTCCCATTTCCTATCATAACATGTGTTTAGCAACATGGGCGATGTCATCACTGACAAGAGAATCCACCTATACACAGCCAATGTGGACATCCTTACATTTGTTAAGATGAACCGGACTTGGATCCCACAGGACTTGCCTGTACAGCACCTCAGCTAGCGGTTGAAGTGTTGGCTACCTCCATTACTTCCACCTACCTGGCAGAAAACACAAGGACTGGTGGAAGGTATAGAGTATTTTGCATGCATAATGAAACATCAAGGTTAAGGATGATCTGTTTTCTCTCTAGTTTGGCTGCCTTGCTGCCGTTTAAGGTACAGATGAATGAAGACTCCTTTTGGAAAGGTTGCAACACAGCGACCGAATGCTGAGGCAGCACATGCAGGTGTGCTGATTATGAAGAAAAGGACCTCTCATATGAAACATCGTAAAAACATGGGACCAAGCAAACCAATTTCTTAGCCTAGGAGAAACATTGTTGGTTGCAGGATACAACATGGTTGAAAAGAAGGCAGTGGCCCAAAAACAAAAGGGAAAGATCTATTTTAGATCAAGTACTAGTCAACCCTTCCATCCACCTCATTAAGTATGATGGGTTTGATTGTGCTTATGGACTAGAACTTAAGCATGAAAGGGTGCCTGCTCTTAAAGTACTTCAAGACAGAGTTGCTTCATCCAGAATAAGCAATGCCCATTTGGCTGACACCATGTTTGGTAACGCTGTGGAACATATGGTTGCGATGGAAGATGGTTCCAAAAATGAATGGCGAGGGATGGTTTTAGCCAGAGCACCAATCATGGTTTTATATAACGTATTAAAAAGACCCTGTTGTATACATGTATCAGCTTTTAGATGATGCTAAAGAAGGAGATCTTCACATCATGTCTGACTCTCCTCCAGTGGAAAGAGAGCCAGGAGAGGTCGTGGATAGCCTATTTGGGAAGCAAGTAGAATATGCCTAAGAAGATGGTTCAAAAAGGACTGGCATGGTAATTCATCAAGCAGAAGACAAACCTGCAGTGTACTTCCTCAAGATTGATGACGATTTCCATATTTATGTCTATGATTTGGTGAAGAGCTCCTAAATGACTATCTTAAATGTTGTAAAGATTGTGGAGATACCAAGTGTAATATTTATAGAAAATCCAATGTTCAGATGGGGGTAAAGAGAATATGAGAAGGAATTTTTGGATTACATCACATAATTCTTCCTTACATAGGAATAAACCATATCCAACAAATGAGGGGCTTAGGGAGATGCAGAAAGAACCTGAATATAAAATGAAAATGTGACTTGTAAAAAGTATGTTTATGTTGCCATGATTATGTGTGCTTCTTTGATAAACTAGTTACTTGTTGGCACACCTTGCATTATATAAAGCTCGAGAGGGTGCAATGCAAGGTGTGCCAACAGTTAGATATTTATCTGGAGTTAGACACTTCCCAGGTTATTGTAGCAGCCTTTGTATCTAACCCCACCTAATATTGTATAGGGCCTTATGACAAAATTGCATATTTGATTATGGCTAACAATATGGTCCTTACTCAGGGCATTAAGAAAGCCCATAGGGGTGAAATATGTCTGCCCAGATAGAATAAGGAAAAGAACAAAGCGAGCTTGGAATTAATTCTTTATATGTACAACTTACACTATGGGAGAGAACCCCATGCAATGCAATTGTTTATCAAAGCTCAAAAGAGTATAATGCCAAGTGTGCAAAATGACATTAAATTAAACAGTACTAAAAGACAAGTGCCCTGACAATTGTTAATACACTTACATCAAAGCACACCTTAATTGTAAAACACAAAACATTGTTTTATGATATGAGGAAAAGAGAAGGAACAAATAAGGGTTCAGTCCTAGCCAAAAATGTGTCTAACCCCACACACATTAAAGAACTGCAAATTAGTTAAATAGAAGAATGAACACCAACAACATATTCAGATATGCAAAAAAAGTTTGCAATATTTAATTCAATCTAGTGCACGTTACAAACCAGAGGCAATATACAGCAGATATGGAATTGGTAGTTTAAAGAATAAAGGAGATCTTGTAATATTTAATCTGACCACTAGAATGGCACTGAACCCCTCCCACATATAAATGGGGGGGGGGGGGGCGGTGGTGTGTATCCAATTTAGCTTTTAACATTCACTTACTCACCGACTGTATTTCTTTTTCTGCAGAAGTTGATACTCACCTAAGTTGAGGGCTCCAGTGTGTCTGTTTTTCCTCATGTCTCCTGAATGGCTGAGTCCTGGGCTCCAGTGCATCGCCTCGCTTCATCAATAGTGAGGGAGTCACCCTACACCGGCAATAAGCCTGATGTCTCCTTTACATCTTCAGTGACAGATAAGGATTCTAAGCGTTGGCTGCTTGCTCCAGAACGAACACCTAGTCGGCATGATTTTTCCCTACGCCTGCCACAACAACATAATTTTTTAAGAAGTATGCACTGAAGAACTGTATCTTTCATGATGCCGTGTAATAATGACCTTGGATGTCGCCTACATAGAGGTGGACAATTTGCTGTTTAGATTGGTTGCTAGATGCTTAGACTGATCTGGGAATTACATAATTTCTGCTCTGGCTCTATCTGCAAGAGTCGGGGTCGCCATATTTATAATGGCATTATAAATTAGTTTAGCGATGTAACCTCCACTTTCATAACGCTGCCTTTGCACAGTCCACCATCTTTTTGATTTTATTTCTAACAGACTGCACTGTCACTCCCCACCCTGTGTGCCATACGCTGATTTGTTGTCAGGTTTCTGACACCAATGAGCTGATCGGTCTGGACCAAGTGGTGACTGCTGCAAATGATGTCACCATCCAACACCACCTTGAGTTGGCACCATTTTTCTCACTGGAGCCTGCCCCCTTTGCTTTATTAGCTTTGCAGCAGTGAGTTTGAATACTGCTTTCCTCTTGATAAAGGTACTAAACCGAAACGTCAAGGGTGTACCCCTGGCTTTACCATCTGTAAGCCTGTTTTCTCTTGCTTACCTTTTCTTGATTTGTTACTTTATATGATTTATGCTGAAATGAATCTGGGTTCATACAGGTCACCTTGTGCTGACATGCCTAATTTTGCTTATCACTACTAAGTGACTGATATTCCACATACCGTGTTTCCCCGAAAATAAGACCTACTCCGAAAATAAGACCTACTGTGCTTTTAGCATGAAGGCTAAATATACGACCTCCCCCGAAAATAAGACCTCCCCCGAAAATAAGACCTCCCCCGAAAATAAGACCTCCCCCTGCAGCAAGAGTCCTCAGTCAGCTGCGGCCGGCTCTCTCTGATGACGAGTGACGCCCCTGATGTTGCGCATAGGGGGACGTCACAGGGGGACGTCACTCGTCATCAAAGAGGCCGCCACCAAAGTGAAAGCTGCTGTCTGCTGCTCGCTCTCTGACAGTAAGTTAGTGAGTAGTGGCAGCAGACTGTGAAGAAGAAAAAAAAAGGAATTTCTATGGGGGAAATGCCAGGTGAAGTGAGGGGAGGGGGGGATGGAAACTAGAGAATTCCCTGGATTCTCTAGACTCTACCCCCACCTCCCCCACCTTCACCCACTGATGATGAGGAGGGGGGGTTGTATGTTTTGGATTCCCCACATATGCCACTACCGGTAGTACAGGAGAAGGGGGGTAAATTGGGACAGGAGGATCAGGGGGGGAGGTAACATGAAATGTTGACAGGAGTCACATTTTGTCTGGTTATGCTGGTTTGTGATGGCAACTACTACTGTTTAACAGTTAATAAATTTCCTTTTTTTGTGAATGCATGTGAATTCTTCTTCATGGAAAAATGTAAGACATCCCCTGAAAATAAGACCTAGCGCATCTTTGGGAGCAAAAATTAATATAAGACACTGTCTTATTTTCGGGAAAACAGGGTATATATCTGGTACTGTCTGAGCACAGGGTTCCTATAATTTTTGCTGACATTCTTTAGCACCATCTCTTTTATTCTGTATACTTCCAATTCCATATCTGCTGTATATTGCCTCTGGTTTGTAATGTGCACTAGATTGAATTAAAAAAAATTACCCACTTTTTTGCATATCTCAATATGTTGCTGGTGTTCATCCTTCCATAACCAATTTGCAGACAAGTGTCCTGACTCAGTGAATATTCCACTTACAATTGATGCTAAAGGGTAGTGACCTCCAACCACCAACATTTGGTATTTAGGAGTAGTGACACCCAAGTGGTTTGAGCAAGTGGTATTAAACAGTACTGACACACTAGTGGCCTGAACCAGTGGATACTCCACTAACAATTGGTATTAAGCCTTCTATTGCCAGCCACGTAAAATTTACGTGGCTGCCTCTCCTACCATCAAACACCAGCCACGTAAATTTTATGTGCCTGACTTTCCCCCTGCTAGTAGCCAAAATAAAAAAAAGACACTCATCTGACCCCTTGTTCTATCCGGCCGGGTCTACTCTTCACCCGGGGGGTCTCCGATCCCCCGCCAGGGCTCCTCCGGCTGCAGGGGAGTGCATTTACTCACCTGCGTCTGTGATCGCTCCAGCGTGCTCTCCTCTTCACCCATGGGGCCTCCGAGCGCGCCCCGGGCACTTCAGTCTTCAGGAGAGAGCCGGACAGGACCTCACCCCCCCTTTCCCGACGAGCACCGCCACCCTTTGGGGCGGGGCTAATGATGTCATCTGCGGGTGTCGTCCCAGCTTTGAGCATCTCAGCAGTCAGATGCCTGGAGGTCGGTGAGAAGAGGAGGACGGGGCAGCAGATCCTCTGATCTCCTGCCTCACCCTCCTCTGGCCGCTGATCATGGCATTTGTCATCGGATCAGCGAGGGACACAGGAGCTTTTTTTTTTTTTTTCTAATAAAGTCATTTTTACTGTGTGGTGTGTTTTTTTACTGTTAACCCTTTGTGAACTGGTAAGGGGTCCATGAGACCCCTATACCAGTTCACAAAGGCTCGGGGGCTGGCAAGTCACCTGTGGCTGGGGGTGACTTGCCATTAACCCTGAGCCCCCCATTACCTGCCTCCCCAAAGCCCGGGAGGGCAGGAGAGCCTGTGGCCATAGGCTATGTCGGGTTGTAGCCTGCAGAGCCAGAGGCCACCAAAGCTGTCCCCTGCGTCCTGTTCTACAAGCCCTGTATAGCTGGCCCCGCGTTGGTTATGCTGGGTAAGGGGGACCACACGCCATTTTTTGTTTTTTAAGGGAAGGGGGGACCCATGTCAATATTTTTTTAATGTAACCCTTTATAGTGTGGATAGTAGCTTTATTTTATTCGTAAATGTTATATAGTGCTCTTTTCAGTTTGAGGGGTCTCCTGGGCAGGAACGGGGGGCTACCTATACATATGTGGTACCATTGTAATCGGGAGAAATTGGGCTTTCACATGCAATATAGTTTTCTACCAGTTACAATGGTAGCACATATGTATTGGTAGACACCCTTTCCTGCCCAAGAGACTCCCCCCAAACTGAAACAGCACTTTAGGAGATTTTCAGATAAAATGCAACTGCTATGCGCCCCTTGCAGTTTTTAAGAAAAACAACCCTTTACATTTGAAATACCCCCTACAAACTGTATATTATCTGAAAGTATACACCTCAAGCTTTCTAGGAGCAGTGGGCTTGTTAGAAGTGTCTGGAAGTAGTCTGCACAGATTTCCCTAAAAAAAGAATAAAACAGCAGAATCAAAGCCACATTTTCCCAAAAAGCTATATGCCAACAAGAAAAAGCAAGGTCCCCCCTGAACACCCAACATGCATAGTGCACACCTTGCGATTTTCTACCAAAACAACCCTTTACATTTGGAATACCCCCCACAAACCATATCTTCCCCGAAAATCCCCATGTTACGTTTTCTAAGCGTAACTAGCTTATTGGGCTCATCTTTCTGGAAGTAATCCCTTGAATAATTCTTAGGTTGCACAAGGTTTACCTTAAAAAAAAAAAAAAGCAAAATAAAAAAAACATTTTCCTAAAATATCAATATGCAAACAAGAAAAAACAAGCTAAAATCTGAAAGCACAAGGTCCTCCAAACAGTACAATACCCAACATGCATAGCTACTCTTAACCTTTGTAATTGCTAGCCTACTTGAAATGTTGTCACCCTTGTTGACAGTGTCAGGCCCCGTGGGATGCCTATCTTCCAGGTAAGTGCACAACCCCCAATCTCCACTGCTAGCTTCACCTTTAGCCAAGCCTTCATTTGCCGGAACACCTTACATGCCTCTCTGGACACAAAGGATGTGAACTTACAGGGGTGAAGACCGATGAACCAGAGGCAAGACTGGGGACGTTGGGTAAGCCGGGGTCATACACGGGTAGTCAGTCCTTACTAGTGCAGCACCAAAGGGAGAGACAAGAGAGGAGTCGAGGTGAAGCCAAGGGTCAAGCCGGGAGGTTACGGGTACGCAGCACAAGGGATGAGACAGATTCGTAGTCGGGGTACAAGCAGGCATCGGTCCAGGTGGCTATCACAGGATGGTCAAATAAGATGAGGCCGGCAACAGAAACGAACAAGGATCACGGAAACTATCACCCCAGCAGCACGTTATCGCGGGCAGTGAGCAAGTGACATGGGAATGCTTATGTAGGATAAGGGTGCAGGGGATTGGTCAGGGAAGCACTCGTATTTATTGGCTCATCAACTAACTGTGATTGCCCAATACCTAAATCTGTGTAACTACTTAATATTCTTAGGGCTCATTACCCCTTTAAACTAACCAGCCATGCTCATGCGCGTGGGCGCGGTCAGGCAAGCTGAGGAAGTGTTAGGGAGAGGAGGGGGTGGGCACGCTCAATGCCGCTCGAGCCAACGCTGCTTGAGCCGGCGCTCACAGGGGATGCGGCTGCCGGGCAGAAGAAGAGCCAGCCAGCTGCAGACACAGCGGAACTGGAGAGAAGGTAAGTTCACCGTGACAGACAGGTCATTTTCACCATTTTGAGCTGTGGTTATTTGTGATTTTCGCTGGAAAATTATATTTTTTTTTGCAGCAGAATTAAGGTCAATTTGAAATGTCATGTTTGTAATTTTCTACAGTTTTTTAAATATTTTAGATAATTTACAAAATTATCTCCTTTTTTTAAATAAAACATTCATTTCATTAAAGAAAATCATATTGCATGTGAAATCCCCATTTCACCCGATTACAACGGTACCACATATGTATCAGTAGCCCCCTATTCTTGCCCAGGAGACCCCTAAACTTAAAAGAGCACTTTATAACATTTATAAATAAAAACTACTATCCACACTATAAAGGGTTTAAATAAGAAAAAAATGGCATGGGGTCCCCCTTTCTGGGAGGGGCATTTTTGGGGGAATTTTAAGGGTTAAAAGGGTTAAAAACCCATGGAGTCCTCCCTACCCAGCATAACCAGCCTGGCGACCAGCCAGGTAGGGCTTGTAGAAGAGGGTACAAGGGCCAGCCTTAGTGGCTCCTGCCCTGCTGGCTACAAGCCCACAAAGCCTAAATGGCCTCAGGCTCTTCTGCCCCCCTCCGGGATTTGGGGAGGCAGGAAATTGGGGAGGTGGGGGGCTAATGGCAAGTCCCCCTCTAGCCGTAGGTGATTTGCCAGCCCCCTAGCGTTGTGAACTGGTATAGTGGTCTCATGTATCCCTTACCAGTTCATAAAGGGTTAACAGTAGAAAAAAATACCACACAGAGTAAAAATGACATTTATTCTTTTTTTTTTCTTTACTCACCTTCGATCCTCCACTGTCCCCCTGCAATCCTGTCCTACAATGCTCCGATGACAGCTGCTAAATGATCGGTGGAGCGGGGCAAGGGATCACAGTCCCTTGCCTCTCCAACGCTCTCATCTCTGATCAACCAGCGCTACTGAGCGTCTTAGGTCGGGGTTGGGGCTAGCGGCCGGGCAACTGTGAAAGTGCTTGGAAGTGCTGGCGAGACCCTATTTTGCCCTCTCCCCACCATGGAAGAGCCTCCGGCGATCTGAGGCCCTTCTGGTGAAGAGGAAACCCGATGGGAGGGACTGCGACCACAGGTGAGTAAATGTCATTTTTTTTTTTACAGTTAACAGCTGTGGCGGCCGAAGCGGAGGGGTTATTCCGGGCTAGAAGGGGGGGATTGGATGTAAGATAAGACAGAAAACAAGTGCCTTACAAATGCCTTGAGCCAGTGGATACTTCTCTAACAATTGGTATGAAAGAGCAGTTTCCCCCAAGTGGCTTGAATAGTTGGTATTAAAGAGCAGTGACCCCCAAGTGGTTTGAGCTATTGGTATTAAGAAGTAGTGGCACCCAAGTGGTTTGAGCAATTGGTATTAGGGAAAAGTGACCTCTAAGTGGGTTGAACAATTGCAATTAATGAGTAGTGACACACAAGTGGTTTGAGCAATTGGTATTAAAGAGTAGTGATACCCAAGTGGTTTGAGTAATTGGATACTCCACCAACAACTGGTATTAAAGAGTAGTGACATCCAAATGGTTTGAACAAGTGGTATTAAAGAGTAGTGACACCCAACGTATCTAGCCGTCACTCCAGCTGCTTTACCTGAATAAATGTCCTGATAAGGACAATAGCGTGTTTAACAACAACATAACTAGCCCTCACCCGCTACTTTCTCTAAATAAATGTCCTTACAAGGAAAGTTTTGGAAAGAAAAAAGAAAAGCCCTATCTCTCCCTCAGCAGCAGCCAGCACCTCTGCCTTTTGTGCAGCCAGTCAACCTTCTTCCAGGATTGGGCCGAATGCCAAATGTATGTACAAATAATGTTATTATTTTGAGTACTTTCCCTACCCCATTATGCGCTGGACAATCGCCCAGTGTTACCCCCCTCCCTTTGGCCTCCAGCACCCATAAAAAAAATTTAGATTTTTTATTTATTTATGTATTTCTTTCATTTGTTTGTTTTCTGTTATGTTTTTGAGTACTTTTTCTACTCCATTTTTTGCAGGGCAATCGTCCAGGTTTAACCCCCCCCCCCCAATTAAACCTCCAACACCTGTTAAAAAATAGAATTTAATTTTGTTTTTATTTATGTATGTATTTCCTTCATTTGTTAATTTTATGCTATTATTTTGACTTGTGCAGGGCAATCGCCTAGGTTTTACCCCTCAATTTGGCCTCCAACACCCATAAAAAATATGTATGTATTTCTTTGTTTTCTGTTATTATTTTGAGTACTTTCCCTACCACATTTTGTGCAGGGCAACTACTCAGGTGTTAAAACCCCAATCAGACCTCCAACCCCTGTAAAAAAAAAAAAAAAAAAAAAAAATATATATATATATATATATATATATATATATTTCCTTTTTAAGTATGTATTTCTTTCATTTGTTTGTTTTCTGTTATTACTTTGAGTACTTACCCTACCCCACTTCCCTACCTCCAACACCCGTAACATTTTTTTCATTTTTTTATTTATGTATGTTCTTCTTTTATTTTTTTTATTTTCTGTTATTGTTTTGAGTACTTTTCCCAGACCATTTTGTGAAGGGCAAGTGCCCTGGGGTTCCCCTAAATTTGCAGCCCTAGCCCTTGATACCCCTATTTTACAGCCATTTTTGGGTCTCCAAGTTTGGACACCTATTGACTTCAGTGGGGTCTGGGTTTGGGCTTGGGTTCAAGTCGAGTCTGGGGACCGAAATTGAACCTTACCCGTAAGTTTGGCCGAACTCGGCGAACCTGAAATTCAGCGGATCCGCTGATCGCTATTTAATACTACATTTTGCTTAAAAAAAGTTGCTGAAAGGGTGTCATTATCTGCCAATGAATTTTTCACTCTTAACATACTGTAATTTCATAAAGAGTCCTAGTATTATATACAAATGTTTTAAATGAAGGGGGATTCTTCTTTAATGGCAAATGGGACTTCTAACTTTTAATTAGCCTAACATTTTTGTGGTGTAGTTTAGTGGCCTTTGTAAGCATTTTGGAGACATTTGACTTTGATTGCTTTGCATAAACCAGAACACACAACAAGATCTTATAACTTAAATCGTTTTCAATGGTATTTGGATTTAGATGTCCTCTTAACATGATAATGACAAGACAAAAGAGAAGTATAGTTGAGCAACAGTTTTCCTAATTAGACAGCCAAGAGCTGGTTGAAAGTATGCAGGGGGCCTAACATACATAATGTGAGTCATATATACATATATATTGCAAGATAGATCAGAATCAGTGAAGTGAAAGCAAGGTTTAACACCTAACACCTCTGGCTTCCTTTATGCTTCTGCCTCATTGTATAGTCATCGCCATACTGGGTCTCTCAAATGCTGTTTTAGCTGATTGGATTGTTTACAGCTATCTGGGGCTGAGCATCTGCAGCTGTCAGCCAGAATGGTAGCCTATAAAATGCAACAGAGGGACATGTAAAACTCTTGTGTTGTGAGGGCACTTTTTGAAAACAATGACTTTAAATTTGGCTTTCATGAGGCTCAGCATCTTATCTGTCAGCACTTGCATTGCTTTTATTGTGTTCCTGAGGCCCCCCAGTGTTTGCTACCAGGTACTGCACTTCATGCTACAGGGTTAATTATTTTCTATATTCTCTATAGGTGCTTGGCTTAGCCTAGCATAGGTGATCCAGAAATAGGTTTTGTGGTGACCGCCAGCAGGGCCTGGGACCATTGGAAGTATAAACTAAGCTGCAGTAGTGCCTCTATGACATGCCTGATCTGAGGTCTGCTTAGAAAATGCGGGGAAAGTAGAGTGTCCTTTTAAAGGAGAACATTAGTAATCGGCTATGGCAAGCCATAAATGGTGCAAAAATCTGGCCTCTATGGCCTAGTTGCAAATTCTCTTAAAGTATGCACAAAATGCAATGTATAGATATGTTTATTGTTTCCCACATTCTGCTCACTGACCCATATCTCCGGCTTATTTGGTATGTACTTAAATTTTTAAACGCTTGCAATGCATTTTGACAGTACAGATTCCTACTTGGTGTAGAAACACACATCAAAAAGCAATGTTATTTCAAAAAAGTAATTTGTAGCAAGAAAATCCATAAAGCAGATGCTGCAAAATAAAGGATGAAGACTGAAGACACAGCAGTTCTGATCAAGACATGAAATGGACGGTTTGGCATCGCAAACTGTTTTATTGGGGAACAAAGACAGCTTGGACACGTTAAAATATGTCCTACCATTCATGGCTTTCTTCGGTGCAGGCATAGAGAATAGCAGAGATAAAACCTTTTCTATAAATAAGAACATTTTCATTGTCGATTGTGGGCTGGTGTGGGCTGACAGGGCCGTGACAGTGAGAAGTGACGGAGAAACAATTTCATTTAGGCCACTTTAAAAACAGTCCCACAGGATCGCTGAGATGAAAATGCCTCCTGTGGGAATAGCCTGAAATGAATGACCATATATCAATGTAATCTTTAAAACGAGGGATGTGAACGCTGTCTGCTGGACCACTGGCTTACTAGAGTCACAGTGAAGAGGAGCCAGATATCTGTCAATGAATTAAAGTTTGAACTGGTTTGGAGATTCAGATATAGATTATTAGAATTAGAAAATGTTTTGCCAGCCAAGAAAATGAAAGCATTAAACGAGAGAGCTATACAAGATCTCATTAACCCCTGTTACAGTTTTTATATCTGAAAGCTAAATATGTAATGCAATGCATGTGTAATTAAAGGATTTTTTTACCATTCTGGAATTTACAATAATCAGACAGTTGTGAGCAAGACCTTTTTCTAGAATAAAGCATCCTTTGATCACTATGTCCTTTTTATACAATCAGACCTAGATTTGCCATTTCAGTACCTAAGGATGGTCTATCCCGGGCCCGCCTCAACCCAAGTGAATATTCACCAAATCTATATACAGTTCCAAAGCAAATTGGAAACACATTGCATATATGAGCATTTCCAGAACTGAATTCGTCCCCCATTTCAAAATCTATATATCAGCCACAGGGCACAAGATGGTGCTGGAATAACTGTGCATATAAAATTATTGGATGGTGCAAAGGCATTGACCCCTGTGTTTTCCTAGTTACCTAAATCAGTCACAGCCATTATATATTTTTTTCATAAGACAGCAAAAACTGTCCATATGATATATGTTCATTTTAGATTCCAAAAGAGGAAAACTGACAACAAGTGGGTTTTCCTTTAACCCTTTTGTTGCCAAGCACGTAACACCTACGTGCTGGCTTGGCTGGGCCTTAAGTGCCAAGCCCGTAGGTGTTACGTGCTTGACTTTCCTCGCTTGTAGTTTAAAAAGTAAAAACAACAAATACTCACCTGACCCCTTGTTGGATCCGGCCGGGTCTCCTCTTTAATTTGGTGCCATCCGATCCCCCGTGGGGGGTCGGATGGCTCCAGGAGAGCCCCCGGAATAGGCCCCCCCCCCCCCGGCTTCTGCAGCAGCAGCTTCTAACTGTAAAAAAAAAAAAAAATAAAAATGACATTCACTTACCTGTGTGTGCGCTGGCTCCCGCTGTCCCTCCTCTTCACCTGGGGGGCCTCCGATCCCCCCCCAGGACTTACCGATCTTCAGGAGAGAGCCTGGGAGGCTCTCTCCTCTCTTCTGCACGATGGCGGCCGCCATCATGCCTCTAAGCCCCGCCCCCTTGGGGGCGGGGCTTATGAAGTCATCCGGCCCCGATCTCAGGCTTCAGCCTTCTCAGCTTCTCAGATGCCGGTGATCGGTGCCCTGGAAGGAGGTGGCAGGAGATCCTCTGATCTCCTGCCTTCTCCTTCTCTGGATGCCGATCACCGGCATCTGTCAGCTGAGCGGCGAGGGACAAGAGCTTGCAATCGAAGGTAAGTACAGTAAAAAAAATTTTTTTTTTTTCTAATAAAATACTTTTTATTATTGTGTGGTGTTTTTTTTTCACATTAACCCTTTGTGAGCTGGTAAGGGGTCCATGAGACCCCTTATACCAGTTCACAAGGCTGGGGGGGTGGCAAGTCACCTGCCCTAGCGGGTGGCTTGCCATTAACCCCCGCACCCCCATTACCTGCCTCCCCAAAGGCCAGGGGGGGGCAGAAGAGCCCGGGCCCACATAGGCTATGTGGGCTCGTAGGCTGCAGGGTGGGGGGGCCACCAAAGCTGGCCCCCCCACTCTGTGCCTACAAGCCCTCATAGCTGGTCCCGGGCTGGTTACTTTGGGTAAGGGGGACCCCACGTCATTTTTTTTTTTGGATTTTGAAGGGTTTTTAACCCTTCAAAATCCAAAAAAAAATGGGGTCCCCCTCCCCGGGAAGGGGGACCCTATGTCATTTTTTTTTTTAATTAACCATTTGTCATCCAGCAGCTATAAAAGGCTTCTGGGCAGGAAAGGGTGTCTACCTATACATATGTGGTATCGCTGTAACCGGGAGAAATTGGGGTTTCTCACGCAATAAGATTTTATTGACAAACTTACATTTTTTATTACAAAAAAACTCTACAAATTGTAAAAAAATGTTTTTTTTTTATTTTTTTTCACACATTTCACCCAAAAAAATTGAGAATACACCTAAAAAATACAAACAAGACATTTCATGTTAAAGCCCAGACTCTGTTGAAAAAAACAATATATAATTTTCCTGGGAAATCCCTGGAAATCCCTTCAAAAATGACAGTTGAATATGTGTAGCGCAAAATGGTGAAACATCGTCTGGCAACAGGGAGTGGCAAATGCTGCAGGTAGGCTGGCAGCGAAAGGGTTAATGCCAAAAATCTAAAATGCTCTGATTCCAAGAGCCAGTAAAAGAGGTATGGGTGATACTGAGGCTGACAGTGGAAGTCTCAGGCTGAGGATTGGAAACCGAGACAAAGCGGTGTTCATTATCAGCTCAAGGTACAGGTTAATGGAACTTGTATTAGTGAGGGAAGTTTCACAGTTTAGCTAGTGCTTGGACAGGCATGTTTTTTTTTTACTTTGTTTTATTTGCTTTAAGCCACTATACCTGAACCTTGTTTATGCTATACCTGCATAAAAACACAGAAATGATCCAGGCTTTGTACATATGAAGCCTGTCTGTCTTTATATTCCAGCAAGTTTGCTCTAATGTTTGAGCCTCATCCTCACAACATTGGGAAACATTACAGATTTTCCCATCTTATCCATCTTATCCATTTTACATCATTACACCATTTTTCCCCTGTAATTCTTGGTGGATTCAAGTATTAAGTTAGTAGCACATAAATTCCTCATATATTAACATTTTTTGTTTGCTGAAGCATGCAATTTAATTTTGCTTTACAATGAATCCCTATAGGGACATTTAATTATAGAGAATTTTCATGATGTGAGGTACTGCATGTGGTGTTTAAAGGTACGGAATAATGCCAAATCTTGTACCACTAATAACATAAACGCAGCTGAACATTTTCTTAAAGCTTGAGGCGCCAAGTCTGAAGGGAGTCAGTTGCAGCTGATTGTACCCTATACATTGTACACAGATCAAAGGCTCCAAATTCAATTCTATGTTTGGGTAACTTAATTCAGGGGTCAGCTCCTGGAAGGGTGATTTTCATCAATGTGCTTATTACCATCTGTAAAGCCCTGATAACAGATCTGCACTAGGCACAACTACAGCTGCAAATACATTTGCATCAAGTCCTGAAAAACTTTAGTCATGGATTAATGAAAAACAGTGTTAAATCTAAATTTCAGATGCAAATTTCACACTAGCAAAATAAACATTAGGAAAATGTTGATTATTTAGATTAGCCATTGGTTATAAAAGCAGTTTGTGCAATTCAGATAATATAACTAGAGCAGTACAATGGAGAAGGGGGCCAAGCAATAGCTTCTGACCGCAGGGATTTAACTTTTCCTTGGGCCTACCACCTCAGAGAGATAAGCCTCTGTATGCTGGCAGCTGAAGGAAAGTGTAAAAACATTGTCTTTGAATCTTGGATAGTGGTGAAATTGTGATGTGACAGCTTAACAAATTGCAACATAAACTCTATATAATAAACTTCGGGTAGATGATGCTCATAAATTGTAACTATGCTGTAAATACGGAGGAGAACCGAAAAGAGTTCACTTATCCTTAGACCAAATGATCATAGTGGAAAAGAAAATGGTGGAAAAGAAAGCCCTGTTAGTTGCAAATAAAGCAGTGCTGTTTCTTTAATATTTTATGGGTATTTCTTTCTTCAACTGGTCAAAGGTCTCAAAAACTCTCCTAAATAAATAAATAAAATTACCAAGGGCATCCTCCCACCTTGCACTTTTCTGAATAACACACACAAAAAGTCTTTACACCCCTAACACAGATCAGCAGTGAGAGGGAGTGCTTAAGGAGAGTGATAGAGTCAACCAAAAACTTCAGTGTGGCCCTATAATTTATGCAGGCTCAGAAACACATCCTAAGGCAGACACAGACTCTGCTCTCTAAGAGCTGTTCTGTGATTTGTATAGCCTGCTGGAAGGCCGGCACCAGCCTCTCTCTTCTGGCTGGCCCTGCCTACCCACACACAGCAGAATTTTCCAGAACCCTCCCCAGTCAGCAGGGCTCACCCAAGAGGGTGTGTTATTACACTGGTGCATGTGCATTTTAGATTCCAAAAGAGGAAAACTGACAACAAGTGGGTTTTCCTTTAATGTTAAAAATCTAAAATGCTCTGATTCCAAGAGCCAGTAAAAGAGGTATGGGTGATACTGAGGCTGGCAGTGGAAGTCTCAGGCTGAAGATTGGAAACAGAGACAAAACGGTGTTCATGATCAGCTCAAGGTAGAGGTGGATAGAACTTGTATTAGACAGTGAGGGAAGTTTCACAGGTTACCTAGTGCTTGGACAGGCATGTTTTTTTTTACTTTGTTTTATTTGTTTTAAGCCACTGTACCTGAAACTTGTTTATGTAAGTCACCACACCACCGGTGTCCTTCTTTGAAAGTCACTATAAATCCACATGGTCTAAGCAAGTTCCAATGTAACCGCCATTCTGTGCCCTTCCCATCCTCCTTTTTCATGTCGTACACCGGCAAATTTGGAAAGGGTTGCTTTATTACAACAAAGGGATCAGTTTACCATTTTACAAAAAGTGTATTTTTTCTTTGTGCAAAGATCTGATGGACTAACACTCTCCAGTTTGCAGTAATAGGAACTTCTGGGGATTTTCTTCAGTTTTTACCTTTAAACCATTCCTTTACTTCATAATAAGTGCCGTCTATGTTCCTTCTACCATTGATCAGTAGCTCTAGGTTCAACCCCTCCTTGGGTTCCCAAAACATCCGGAGGTAATCTTCCTGGTTGCCTGAACATTAAGTAGTATGGTGTAAATTCTGTGGATGATAACATATGGTTACACCACATCGTCGATATGTTCAGGCCATTGTTCATCCTTTACACTTCCCAGGATTCTGATTAATTCAAACAAGGTTTGATTAAATCTTTCACAGGCCCCATTTACCTGAAGATGGTATGGACTAGTACGTACTTCCCAAATTTCATGAAGTTGGCACAGTTTCGTAATAATTTGTGCTTTATTCGGGGGAAATAGAAGCATCTTCCTAAAGCCTCCAATTTATCACCTTGAAAGTGACCACCCATTTGGTGTATAAATAAACTAATGCCTGCCACCATTTCAATTAGCACTACAAACTGCCAAACACATATCTCTTCTCCATTTTCCCATGCACGTTGATACAGAACTCAATCCTTGATGAACAACTTATGCCATTGTCAAAAAATGGCTCTTCCTCTATTGGTTCAACCATTTTCTCTCTCAGAAAGAAGGTGTCTCACCATTTTGAAGTCAAAATTTTCAACACATCAGTCTTCAGACTACCATTTCTGCCATTCCCCTTTGTCACATATTTCCGTAATTTTAGCATTTTTTTGAACCTCCTCAGTCTCTTTTTCTCTCGCTTCCAATGGCCAAACTTCTAACATCTGATCAGAATCAGTGTCCAGTTTCCCCAACGGGAAGTGAGATAAGGTGTCAGCATTGGTATGATTACATCCTGGCCTACAGTACTGAGATATAGCAAAGGGTTGTTATCATTAATGATATCCACTAGACCCCAGGTTAGATATTCAGAATTTTTTTTTAGTTACAGCCCGTACAATTGATAGGAGTTTGAGGCGATTTCTTTCAGTCAGTCTGAGAGAACGACTGGCATACGCAATGACTCTCTCCCTCTTTCTTCTTGCTTCCGTGCCAGAATTACGCCTAATCCCTTGAGACTGCCATCAGTCTGTAATATAAATGGCTTACTGTAATCCACATACATCAAAACTGGAACCTCTCAAGGTTTTTTTTTAGATTATTGCAATGTTTTTTCTGTTCCTCCTTCCATACAGATTGGATGTTTCCATCCACGCATTTGTTTTTACCTTGCAGTTTCCCTCTAAGTAGTCGAAGGAGAGGTTCTGCACTTTGAGCAAATCCTTTCTATAATCTACACAGAACCTGAGCTGTCCCAAGGACAGAGCCTCTCTCATATGCATTCCTGCTAACAGGAATGATGTCAAAGGACTACATTTGGTTTCTTTTCCATGTCAGGTGATTTAGCTCTTTGTTTTTGTGGGCGAGTTTTCCTTTTTGCAAGACGCCAAACTGAGTGCTTGCCGTATGAATACGCAAATTTTACGGGTGTAGCCTGCACTTGAGCGTGATTCAGAGCCCCGATTTGTGGGTTTTAAGGCCTATAAAAGCCAGAGGTTTTTGATTCAAACTTGGACAGTCGTTTGTTGCTAGTAAAAATACAGCCTACATCCATCGCACCTATGATGGAGTCCCTTGACTCGTTCTGTATCAGCATCTGCAGGAGCAGCGGCTGTTAACCATGTACCTTCCAGAGCTTAGGCATACCTGTAGTCACCTGGATAACGATCAGACAAAAGATCAATAGGTGTTCGAATTGACCCGATTGAACCACCTTTCTCTTGAGAAGGTTTACTCAGAGTTGCAGCCATGGTTGCCCCCCCACACAAGAAAGGGTCATGCAATTGGAGGTATAACCAAATTGGTTGGCTGCCTTCAATTTTTAGCGAATGGCTCCTTTCAGAGGCTAGGGGCACAGTCAATTGGCATGTTCCAGCCTTAGCTCAGTCACACCCTCACTAAATATCTCAATGGTGTGACTGTCTTGCAGGAAAATACAAAATTAAATCTCTTACCCTGACAGCATGGCAGCCTGCAACACGGTGAGGTTGGGTTTTTTCAACATTGCGCATAACCCAAGTGTCATGGATTGCCATTGAATGCCATCGATTGTATGCATGTGGCCCTGGTTCCCCCAACTGGTCAGCAGTATATGTTTTGGTATGCTTAGGTCCACATAGCTTCTCCTTGTAGGCCACTCTCTTCTCTTGAGGCTAGCCTAGCATCCCCTCCCCCCAAACATATTTTCTGTGTCTCAGTCTGTTTAGGTCCACATAGCTCCTCCTTGTAGGCCACTCTCCTCTCCCGAGGCTAGCCTAGCTTCCCTTCCCACCAAACAGTTTTCCTGTGTCTCAGTCTGTTTAGGTCCACATAGCTCCTCCTTGTAGGCCACTCTCCTGTCTTGAGGCTAGCCTAGCTTCCCGTCTCCCCAGACAGCTTTCCTGTGTCACATTTGACCCTTGTTTTACTTTTTTTTTGCTGTTCATTTGTTGTTGCTAGTCCAGTGACCTTTTTTGGTTTGTGTTTATTTAGTTCAGGTTTATACACCCGTTTTGAAAGCGGCAAGCTGACTGGCAGTTGGCTTGTTGGTAAGTCTGTTTATTATTGGAGTGGATATTCCTGTTTATTGTTAATGTAGAATTTGCAATGTATTTTTCAGTTCTGTTATGTGCCCCCTTTTTGTAATAGGTCCAGGTTTCTTGTGATAGCCAATCACTTCAACTGTGCTCATGCCCCTCTTTGAATGTCCCTTTCTGCCTGTTGCAGTTACAAATGCTTAAGAGATTCCGGGACATCTGTATGCTGGCACCCAGAGCCACGGGGGCCAAACCATTCACCAACATTTGGTGGACTCCACGTTTTCCTAATTTATTATTTGCTTTCTCCAATTATGTCAGTTTTTATTTCTTATATCCCTTGCCTTGTTTGGGTGTGATAAAATAACATCCAAATAAACTTCTTTTTTTGGTATTTATTTTCTAATTACATGTTAATGGTCACAATGTGGGTTATGGCACAACTGTGGATGAAGGTCAACAGAAAATTGATACATAAAAATGTCCGGCCTAACTAAAGCCCTGGGAGCCCCACAACCCAAAGTCCAGCATGGCAAGTTAGGGGGATATAGCCTGGCTTTAGGTTTTTGCAGCTTGTTATGTCTCAAGCCTCTCCAGCCTTTTAAGGGCAACCTAGTTGGCCTCCAGCGTTTTTTAAGACCAATATGGTTGGCCTCCACTAGAACCACAACTAGCCTCTCCATCTGCTAGTGGTGGCACTGCTGCTCCACAACCACTGCCGCCAGGTCTTCATGGAGCAAACTGGTTGTTTGTTGCACTACTTTAAAATATCTATTGGTGTTTTGTAGAGATGAGCGAACTTTTGAAAAGTTCGATTCGGCCGATTCGCCGAATTTCACAAAGAAATTCGGGTTCGGCCGAATCGAACTTTTACGAAGTTCCCCATCATAAATGCCGGCATGGTGGGAGCCGGCCGGCCCGCTCCCACCATGCCGCCATTTAAAAAAAAAAAAAAAAAAAGCATTTTTGCCGGCATGGTGGGAGCGGGCCGGCCCGCTCCGCTGTCAGCGGAACCGGCCGGCCCGCTCCGCTGTCAGCGGAACCGGCCAGCCCGCTCCCACCATGCCGGCATTTCAAAAAAAAGCAAACACTTACCTGCAGGTCCGGAGCGTGGAGGCCGGCGCCGCTCTCAGCTGTCATCTGAGGGCGCGTCATCAGAGGGCGCTCTGATGACGCGCCCTCAGATGACAGCTGAGAGCGGCGCCGGCCTCCACGCTCCGGACCTGCAGGTAAGTGTTTGCTTTTTTTTGAAATGCCGGCATGGTGGGAGCGGGCCGGCCGGTTCCGCTGACAGCGGAGCCGGCCGGCCCGCTCCCACCATGCCGGCAAAAATGCTTTTTTTTTTTTTTTTGTTTGTTTTTTAAATGCCGGCATGGTGGGAGCGGGCCGGCCGGCTTTACCGGCCCGCCGGCCGGCCCGCTCCCACCATGCCGGCATTTTTTTTTTTTTAATTTCAGGAAAAATTCGATCGGCACGAACCACAAAATATTCGGGTTCGTGCCGAATCGAATATTTCCTGAAATTCGGAGCGAATTCCGGTTCGTCCGAACCGGTTCGCTCATCTCTAGTGTTTTGCCTAAAAGTGGGGCCAGCTTTCCTCCATTATTTGGCACTGCCTTACCAAACTCAGGTAATGACTGGCTACAGGATTAGGCTGTCTACCTCCTGGGTGCTCTGTGGAGCTGGTGGGGCTGCTACTGGCAGAATGAAGCTGAAGCTGCAGGGAAGATTGGTGATGGCCAGTGTCTGTGATGCCAGCAGCTGGTGGATGTGTCCAGGTAATATTGGGGGCCTCATCCAGATGTTCAGAGTGTCCTTCCTCCAATTCATTCATTTCATACAGGCGAGGTGCTGCCTGTGTGGAGAAAGGTCAACATTAGTGGTAGTTTTTCCCAATGTTACCATACAGCCTCCATGGCCCCAAACTTTATCCTGGGTCCCCCCTCCATCTCCACCCTGCCCCTTGCCCTTTGCCTAGAAAAGTCACTCATTTACCTCATCACTGTCTGAGCTCCCTTGGTGGCTGGCTGGTGGATGGGCCCGGCCTTGAGGTTGTCTTGGTGGTAGCCAAACCAGAGGGGCCAGCTGTGACTGCAGGTGGCAGGTCTTCCGGGCAAGGTGCTGCTGGCTGGGGTGTTGCTGCAAAGTCAAGGTAAATGCACTGGTAGTTTCCTATCACTATATTTGGCCCTTTAAAATCACTACAAGGGACACACACTGGGTCCCACATTGACGTGTGTCCCCAAATTGTAGTCTGCTCACTCCCATGTTAGGGGTTACATATAAAGGTTGCCTAATACCCTTGGTGTGTTTAGTCACACAATATATGTTGCACAGGCAAGCCCTCAAAGTTGGCTGTGCATGTGGGAACTACGGTTCCCACATGCCAGGCTACAATTTGCTAATGGTGGGTCCATGCCATCTGTTTATGGTGCCCGACACCCCATGATAGATGTTGAGGTGGAGCATCCCCAACACCCGCTCCTTATCATGGGTAAATTGTAGAGTTTTGGGGTGTCCGCCACCAGTTTGCAAGCTAGATTCAAACAAAGGAAAGGGTGGCTTTAGTCAGTGGCCCCCGTGCCAGGCTACAATTTGCTAATGGTGGGTCCATGCCATCTGTTTATGGTGCCCGACACCCCATGATAGATGTTGAGGTGGAGCATCCCCAACACCCGCTCCTTATCATGGGTAAATTGTAGAGTTTTGGGGTGTCCGCCACCAGTTTGCAAGCTAGATTCAAACAAAGGAAAGGGTGGCTTTAGTCAGTGGTCCAGTGTTTCCTGTACAAGCAACCCTCTGGATGTTCAGCGCTTACCCCTCAGTTCGTCTGGTGCTGAGTTTCCGATGAACCACCACCTTCAGTTCGCCCCACTTTTTCTTCGCCCAGCCACCATGCTTGGGTTCTGGCCCTGCCCCCGTCATGTAGCGGGCTATCTCTAACCATAACTGCTTTCGCAATGCTTTTGGGGTTGAGCAGGACCGGGATCCAGCCAATCGATCATAATTTTCGGCAGCACCAGCCAGCAGAACCTCCAGCTGGGCATCATTAAATTGGCCACTCAACTTGCCCCTTGTTATTTTGTGCCCAGGGTGAGAGGCCAATTCTGTGGTATGCTGGGTGTTGTCTTGGCTAATGGGGGAGTCACTATGGCCATTCCCATGCCCAGAACGGATGGATTCCAGGCTGCTGGCCAGAGAAAGATGGATTTACCTTGTTGCTGATTGTGGTTAGCAAGCCCTATCCAACACTAGTCACAGATTGGAGAGGTAGACACGCCTTTTGGCCTAAGTGCAACTGTGCTTGCAATCCGCTACTATTGTGGGATGAGAGAGCTAGATTAGGCACCATTGGCATACCCTAGCATATAGGAGGGTTGGGTGCTTGCAGGGTCCCAGAAATTTACTTAAAGGTGCAGGAGCATGCATGTGTCACTAAAGGAGACCCAAAAAGAGGACATGAGTTAACAATGCAAATGTGTTTGTTGTTTGCAGACTTTTGGCCTAAGTGCGACTGTGCTTGCAATCCACTACTATTGTGGGATGAGAGAGCTAGATTAGGCACCATTGGCATACACTAGCATATAGGAGGGTTGGGTGCTTGCAGGGTCACAGAAATTTACTTAAAGGAGCAGGGGCGTGCATGTGTCACTAAAGGAGACCCAAACAGAGGACATGAGTTAACAATGAAAATTTGTTGTTTGCAGACTTGGATCAGGTACGACTTCAAGCCCAACACACATGAAAAATGCAATTCTGTGAAATACTCACCGGTAGAATTGATATTATTTGTATACAGTACTTCCTGCTCCAGATATAGTACTTACACTTGGGTTATCCTCCGCCAGATGGCGCTGCACTGCAGAGATATGCAAAACAGGCTCCTCCCGGCCCTCAAATACCCGGGGACCTCCCACAAATCCCCAGCATTGAAAAGCAGTGAACAAGAAGCCGGGAGAATTAACCACCAAAAACTGGTAACTATAACAATGGTAACGATCACCATACAGGGGATCCAGAATAATGCGAAAAAACAGGGTGAGGTGGAGCAGGACGTACTTTATACAAATAATATCAATTCTACAGGTGAGTATTTCACAGAATTGTATTATTCTTAGTATACAGTACGTCCTGATCCAGATATAGTACTTACACTTGGGACATCCAATAGCAGTGTCCATAAAGTAGGGTGGGATCCCCAACAAAAACGACAACAGCAGACAGTATAAAACCACTGTCACCTGCATAACCATACGGCCAAAAACAGCATGAGCTGAGGCCCTAACATCAACCTTGTAAAACTTGCAAAGGTATGAACAGAAGGCCAAGGTAGTGGCCTAGCAAACCAGTTCAACAGAAGCTTGGTGCTGAAAAGCCAAGAGGCAAGAAAGCACGAGCAGAATAAGAATCAAGACGAAAAGGAAAGGTTATTCCCCTTGTTGGAATAGGCCTGAGTAACAGCCTGACGAATCCAATCGCTAACAGTAGACTTGGCAGAAGCCAAAAAACCCTTCTAAGGACCATAGGCCCCAAGGAACATCAGTTCTCCTAAAGGACACAGTGACTACCAAGGAAAACTTCCAACACCTGTTCAAGGAATGCAGAACCCGTTCCTCAGCGTTGCCAGGAATAAGGCACAGCAGGAAGAACAATATCTCGAAACAATGAATATAAGACACCGCCAGATGCGGAGAGTCCGGCTTCAGGCGGAACACCACCTTATCCTGGTGTATCTCAAAGAATGGGGGCTAGGTAGACAGAGCCGCCCGCTAACACACGCCTGACCAAAGTAACATTCCCCAGAAGGACAACCTTGAGGGGAAGACAGCCCGACAGCATCCTGAATAGGACCAAAGGGACAAAAACCCTGCAAGCAGACAGAATGAAATTCCAATTGAAAAAAAACCAGCAGGGACCATAGAATTACATGGGGGACGCACTTGAGTACCCCCTCAAGGAAGTCTTAACCAAGGAAGACTGAACCAGAGACTACTAAGGCAAGGTGGACAGGGCAGAACCTGACCCATCAGAGTACTGAGTTGGAGAACCAACTCCAAATCATGCTGAAACCAACTCTATAACCCTGGGAACCGAGAACGCCCAACAGGGAAGAGACCTAGACTCACACCAATCAATATGGGTATGTCATACCCTATAGCAGATAGAAGAAGAAGAGGCAGAAAACTTGCTCCTAGCCTTCCCATAGGCTCAATCACTGAGACAGATAAGCCTGTCTCCATCAAAATGGATGTTTCAGCAGTCAGGCAGACTAGGCCAGAGTCTGTAGATTGGAGTGACAGAAAGGGAGCCCTGAGTGAGCATAGCTAGCACTCCAGGCAAAAGGTACAGAAAACTACTGTCCTTGGTACCATAACCACCCTCTACTAGGGCACCTGGGGGCCACCAGAATCACTGGTCCCCTTGCCAGAGCAATCTTGCGCAGAACCCTGCCTAGCAGGGGGAATGGAGAAAAGACATACAGAACCGAACGTCCAGTCATGACGTTACTAAGGAATCCGGACCACGGCCAGAGGATCCTGGGACAGGGAAACAAAGGCCGAGAGCTTGTGATAGTGACGGAACACAAACAGATCCACAACTGGTTGGACCCCATAGTGACACAGGGATTAGCACATCCTGTTGCAGAGGGGCTCCACCGGAGCGAATATCACTGATATGCAGGGAACATTGTCTCCACCCAGATTAGGAACCTAGACACTTCCTGGAGGGTCCACCAGCTCCAAGCCCCTTCCAATGGTTAATGTAGGACACTGTCGTCATACAGACCGAGCGCCCCCAAACTGGCAGGCCCAGAAGGGAAGTAGTCAAGCGAGACAGAACCAACTGAAAATCGCTCACTGTTTCAAACATCAATAGGCGTAAGGACCGTCTAAGGGCCCCACCACCCCCAGAATCACAGGGAGTTTCAGAAGAAACCCTCCCCCTTCAACCTGATAGGTTGGCATCCATGGTGACCGTTTCCAGGAATGGAAAGAACTGCCCCCAGACAGGTTCCTTGAGTTCATCCACTCCAAGAGAAACCTTCTTACCAGGTGGGAAGGCCCACAGACCCTACTCCAGGGATGCCGGATCCCTGTCCTGTATTAACAATAGAAGTCGCAGAAGGGCCCAAGGGGAACTGAACATAAGGGACCTCTTCCGAGCAAGCCACCAACGGGCCCACCAGCTGCATCTCTGCCAGGTGAAGGGACTGAGACAGCAATGAGGGACTGAGCCCATGTGACCAGATTGTCCACTTTATTGCGGAGAAGGGAAGATTCTCATTTGAACCTGATCCAGATTCATTCCTAGTAATGGGATTACCAATTAAGGGGGCAATGAGGACTTGGGGTGAAAGATCACCCATCCAAATGACTCCCAATGGACGCCATCAGCCGGGTATCCAACTTAGCCTGACGAAGAGACTGATAAGTGAAAAAGGGCGTCTAGGTAAGTCATCGCGCGGACGCCCTTTGGTCTCATCAGAGACATCACCGCCGTCAACACCTGAGTGAGCACTCTGGGAGTTGAAGAGAGGCCAGATAACAAGGCCACAATTAGCAGTGTTGGACTTCCAACACGAACCTGAAGAGCCTCGGTGTCCTAAAGGCACTGGGATGTGAACATAAGCATTATAGAGCTCCCCAGACGGCAAGAAGCCCCCTGGGCGCAAGGCGCTGATGGCCCATCTCAGAGTTTCCATGCAGAAAACTGCCTGTAATTGGAGAAATGCTGTGAATCCAGAATGGGCCAGCCTGACCCATCCTTTTGGGGGACTGTGGAAAAGTAGGCATAGCGGTCCCTGCCTCTGCCTGTTACGGGCAATCTGCAAGTGATTCTCAGATCTCGCAGGCCTTGCATGGCCTGTGCCAGCAACTGAACAGCGCAGGGACCAGGAGTACCTGGGACCTGATAAAACTGGGGAAGGCCGCGCAGCAAACTCTATCTCGTATCTGGAGGACACAACCTCCTGAATCCACCAGTATGAGGCGTAAAGCCTCCTGACAAGAGCAAAGTGCCGCAGCCATCCCCTCACCCGGACGGGCGAGGACACCCCATCACGCTTGAGGGGGATTGGTGGAAGATTTAGGCTTAGCCCTGCCGGAGGGGCCGTTGTCTGCTGCTCCTGGAGCCAGAGTCTGCGCGAGCCCCCACGAAGGACACCCCTGGTTCTTGTTTAACACTAAAGAAGGGGGAAATAGGGGTGCCCCTGCCCCAAGGGGGCCTAGACGGCCGCCTACATTTGGGGTGACTTACCCTTTGTGTCAAACAGGTCTAGGCGTGCCCCAAACAAGCGTAGCCCTCTAAAGGGAAGCCCAGTAACAGTCTTTTTAGTAGCATCGTCAGCACCCCACTGTCGCAGCCAAACCAAGCGACGTATAGCCACCGCAAGGGCAGAAGTTCTTGCACACATTCTACTGGTGTCGTCCAACGCTAATAGGATGAATCTTACAAACACATCACAGTTGGAGAGTGCATTAAACACCTCCCAGGGGAGATTATCAGGTTGATGATCAAGCATCTTTCTGATGAGGGTTCTAGCGGCCACCGCAGTAATAGCCGCGGCACAGACCGGGCGCAACGCCGTCCCTGCACAAGAAAAGGCGTGGGAGGCCAGCAGCTCAATGTGCCGGTCCTCAGCATCCGAAAGGGTATTATGAGCAGGGGCTGTAATAAAGGGAGGGTTAGGAACCCCAATGATCGGGGCATCCACCACGGGGGGAGATGACCAGCAATTAACCACCTCAGGGGGAAAGGGGTATTTCCTATCCCAATCCCCTGGGATCCCTGAGAGTCTACTGGGGGATTCCCATTCCTTGAGAACAAGAGCACGGAAGTGAGCCTGTTCTAGGAATTCCAAACGTGCTGTTGCTGTATGGAAACGCTCCCTCTCGGCTTGGAAGCTTCACCAGGGAGAGAGATAGACAGAGCCTCAAAGACCTTAATCAAAAAATCGCCAGTGTCATACTGGGCCCAGTATTCAGGTCCAGAATCGTCATGACTCCTCGGCCTCTCATCAGATGAGCCGGAGTCAGAGAATAGCTCTCCTTCATCAGAAGGGGAATAGTCACACGGAGTAGAAAACTCCTCAGTTCCCATAGGAAAAACAGAAACAGGAGACGCCAAGTGTCACTTCTTACCAGGGCCCTTGCGCTCTGACAACCTCGCAATGATCTGTTCAGCCGTGGGCAGTCTGGAAGACAGGCTGCGACTCCCCCTTTATATGCGACTCAGCATGAGCGAGATTTAAGCATGGGGAAATGAAGCGAGGTGCAGCCACTGGCAGACCTGATTGCAGAGCCAGTGCTTGCTCGGCACAGGGTCCGCAGACCCGTGCCCTGTCAGCATCAGCATGGGGTTGTCCACACGCTATACACAGCTTGTCTTGTCCCAGAGGGGACCCCGGTCACATGATTCTGAGATGCCTCCATATGGTGATTATTCAAGGCAAAATATGCCAGTAGGGATTTACACTATAAGTAACCCTGGATGCCCCAAAGACCCGCTAGGGAAGTGGGAGAATATTACAAGGCCCGCTATAATTTTACACCGGGCCGGGAGAAGCCAAAGGTGTTCACCAGTCTGAAAGACATAATGGGAATAAAGGGTGTCAGAACCATGCGCAATAATCAAGGATCATGAAAATCGCCCGCGAGGGCACTTACAGACCAAGGGAGGAGGAAGACCGCTACCACGCGTGCGTGCGACCAGCATCAAAATGGCGCCAAGCGAACCTCGAAGGGTGGGCCAGAGCGGGCTGTGACGCGGAGCGCGCCAAACCAGGTCCCCGTGTAAACACCATACACTGAGACCACCACACCCCCCCCCTTTCTTTCCCCCGAGCTACGGGGGGAACGAGAGAGGATGGCGACCCTTTGTACAGGGCCCACCGCTACACGGGGAATGGGGCAATAGTGCGGGAAGGGCATCCCCTAGAGGCTCACCATCAGCCTAAACCGCCTACTCTTTGGTGGGAAACTGCGGTGGAGCATGGCTCCATAAGCACGCATGGTGCTGCCTACCTTCACCCGACCAGCGCAGCCCAGGCTGGGAGGCACATCAAAGGGAGGACGGGTGGGAATAGTCCAACAGGGCCGCAGGCTTTGATAGCCCCGCTCACCTGCGAGAGAGTGATACTTCATCTCTTCGCAGTCAGCACTGCAGAGAAATCTGGGGATTTGTGGGAGGTCCCCGGGTATTTGAGGGCCGGGAGGAGCCTGTTTTGCATGTCTCTGCAGTGCAGCGCCATCTGGCGGAGGATAACCCAAGTGTAAGTACTATATCTGGAGCAGGACGTACTGTATACTAAGAATATAGGATATTGGCAGAGGAAGTGGCAGCCCATGTGAGTGGCGAGGGAATGTCGCCTCAAACCTTCACCCAAATCATGCAGCACTGGTCAGACCTCAAAAGGCAAAAGTGGCCCTGGGTGTGGAGGTTCTACAGCCAGAACCTCCCAGGTAAATGGATGTACAACATAGTAGGTGAGCTATAGGGGAATGAGTAACATGTTTGACAATTTTATATTTTCTTTTGTAGCTGGGGAGTTCTGGCTGTAATTCAAGCACACTCAGGGGCCCGACCAGTGGTGGACAGAAAACAGGGTGTGGGTGCAAGGCAGCAGCTCCAAACCCTGCCAATGTCCTCTTCCTCCTCCTCTGGAGCAGCAGCACCACCACCATCCATAAAGACCGCTGAAAAGGAGGGTTTATTGGGCTTGGATTTGGCCACAGCTCCTGCACACACCTGTAGGCCTATACGCCAAAAACACACATGTGCTGCATGTTAAGTCTAATAACATGTTTCCTAAGTGCCAGTGTGTTGTGCTTCTCTGGCCCTACAGATTCATCAGGATCGTACGCAGTGATGGGGCCACCCGAGTCGGAAGCAGCACAAGAATCAAGTGGATGTTAAGGCAGTTAAGTGGAACAATATCCAAGCATTATACAAACAACACATGACCATAAATACCAACTCATGTTCTTTCCCTCTACAGACCCTAATAAGTATGGTGAAGGACATGCAGACTACATGGAATGTCCTAGATGGAAGCAGGGTAAGAAAGGTAAATATGGTGAAGGACATGTAGACTACATGGGATGCCCTAGATGGCATCAGGGGGAAGAAACGTAAGTATGGTGAAGGACATGCAGACTACATGGGATGCTCTAGATGGAATCAGGGGGAAAAAACATAAGTATGGTGAAGGACATGCAGACTACATGGGATAGACTAGATGGCAGCAGGGGGAAGAAAGGTAGGTATGATGGACATGCAGACTACATGGGATGCTCTAGATGGAATCAGGGGGAAGAAACGTAAGTATGCTGAAGGACATGCAGACTACATGGGATGCTCTAGATGGAATCAAGGGGAAGAAACGTAAGTATGCTGAAGGACATGCAGACTAGCATGGGTACAGTGGCGGGGGACAGCAGGAAGCACATTAAAATAGCTAGATATAACAAAAAAAAGTGCACCGGAAAGCCACGCAAGGATACGGCACACTGAGAACAATGGGCTCCACAGCAAATTCCATCTAAAAATAGGTAAAAAACTTAGCTTCCGAGACTACTTCAGTAATTCCAGAAGTGCTCGGCTAAACGGTATACGGAAAGCAAATATGGCTGCTTACACATGCACAAACTTTTCTTGGAACCCCGTCATGAATCATACGAGTGTTCACAATTTCACGGTTACCAAGATCAGTTTCTAAAAAAAAAAGGCATTCACCAGCAGGCTCTGAATCAGGCCCTAGGTCTCACTGCTCCTCCTTCTATCATTTTATCCAATATTTACTTCTTTATAAAGTGCCGGGGGAATATTTCTATAACATTCATGACTTGTTTTGTCCTAAGTTGTGACTATATGATTTTAATGAGCCAACGTGTGTCCCACATCATCTTCTGTTCAGGCAAAAGCTGTTATGTTGGTTTGCAGCACTTCTCGAAGTTCTTCTAATTGGTCAGGAGTCAATCATAAATCACCCAACCCTCATAAATTCCCAAGCTCTGTGGTAATGGATATTTCAGGATGTTTTTTTCTGTTGGGGTTTCTCTATGATGGAATTAACAGTGGCTTCTACTGCATGTACTTCAGCTAGCAGCAAATGGCGGGGCAATGTTATGGGTATCTGTCCCAGATTGATGAGTCTGATGGAAACTACCCCTTTTGTAACATGGGAGAGAGTGCATCCTATCAACCATTCCCCATTCACTCCCAATAGCACAGGGATACCTTGGACTCAAGGGTATGATTACCTATTTTCTAGGGGGGAGGACAATTTTTTTCCTAGGGGGTGTGTTTTTACGCAAGGTGTGATGTATGCTACATACTCTTTTCACCTTGAGCAACCATTTTTGATCATTTTGTTCTTCAGAGATTTGGGACCAATATGTTGGTCCAAACTCATTAAACATTAGATCATCCAGTTCCCGATAAAACTGGAGCAGACGGAAATATGGTGTTTTGTCTGGCAATCAACCCTTTTTGACCAATAATTTTATCAAAAAGTTCAATTTTCCACAAAGTCACCCACAGTTTGGGTAAAGGTTGGTCATTGGCAGCAATGGCAGTCTCATCCAATTTGTCCAGGTGGGCAGCAATTTGATGCTGGAAATAACTCTGGGGTCTTAGTACCATTGCCCGATACAGTTTGCCTCTCAGCTGTCAGCTAGAAAAACTATCCTCTAGTTTCAAGGTCAAGCGTGAGGACATTCATGACCCAGAAACAGTACCTCCTGAACATTTGGGTTGATTCAAAGAAACATGTAACAGCTTGGATTTGGGTCACGATCATCCTATTTTTCACGTCCGCTCGTGCGTTCGTATGAACTTGCGAGTGATTCTATAAGCAAATACGTTTCTATCCTAAAATATACGTCCGTTCGTATGGCAGTTCGGGAATCAGACCTATGTCAGTTTCCATCCTGATTTTTCCGTTTCATTTCGCAGGTTGCAACAATTGGTTTTGCCCTTTTTCCTTTTTTGTCTGGACGTAAATCCTTCTGATCTTGCGGCTCCGCACTACAAACTTACCTCATTAAAGTGCATTCTAAATATTTGGTCTTTTATTTTTCTTTATTTCATTCATTTTGTAGTAACCAACCATTAATGAATGCATTTGCATAAGTAAATCTTACTTTGTTTAATTTTTACTTAACTTGCATTTTTTACTTGTGGATTTAATTTTAATATTTTGGCTTCAAATGGTACAACTTTAAATTTTTGGTGTGGTTACCCACACCCTCTACATACAGATTGCTCTCAAATATTAAAAAACACCCAGCAACTTCTGTATGTTATGAGCCTAGAAACAGGCAAGATGGCGGCTCAGGTATTATCGGGCAGCCTGCAAACAGAAAGGGCCTTGTGATTGTGTTGCTCTGGATTCTTTGATTTCTGACCTTTCCGTGCCCCCAGCTCTACTGTGTCTGTGCAAAATACAGCAGTAACCCACATCCTGCACTTTATCCCGCTCTCCTCTCCTCAGTAAGTGTGATGCATCTGACCAAAGATGTGCTTAAATAATTAAACAAAGCAAAGGTAAACAACTACACCAATAAATGCAATCTAAAAATATTATTCTAGTACATCAATTTAAAAATAAATAACAAAGGACATAAGTTTCTTTAATTAACGCAAATATATTGCCAAATAAAGGTTTACATGCAAAGGACTAATTAAGGTCCACATTAAAATGCTTTTATAAGGCATACATGAATCAGGTATGCATTGCAATACAATTTATGGGCTCGGCCATGCTGATATATGCAGTTCATTGCAGCTCAAGACGCGCAGACTCCTCCACATAGCCAAAAAACCTGTTCCAGAACAGCAATACGACTGCTAAAAGGTGTCGGCAGTGGCTTTCTTTTAAAACGTATTTAGAGGTTTGAAAACTGTTCTCTGAATCACACCGAAACACATCCAATTATCCTAAGTTTTACGTTTTCATCCTAAGTTTTAGGATTTGATCCTAAGTTTTACGTTTTGATCCTAAAATTTAGGAACGAACTTGCGATGATCGTAAGAGCATATACGCATTCGAACGTAGGCTCGTGCGAGTCGTAAATGGCCAAAAAAACAGGAAAAAATGACAAACACCCACCCAAACTTACGATTCTCGATCCGAAATCAATTAACTTTTGCTCTTTGAATCGAGGGGATTGTCTTGCTAGATGTCCAGGTTGACCACACCTCCAACATTGACGTTAGTCAGGTTCTTGAGAGTCATATTTTTCACTCCACTGCCGCCAGCTGTCTGTCCATCTTCAGAATGAAGAAAGCAGTGCCACGTGAACAGTGAATCACCACAACTTCGGCGCCCACACAAACCACCTCAGCGTGGGGAAAAATCCCTGCCAGATGGAAGAATCCTGGAATCCAGCCGGCAGTGGTCTTTTATATGTCAGCTATAAGCCGACTATTTTTTCAGATGGACAAGATTGGGGCACTTAAATTGTGACAGCTTAACAAATCGCGAAGTTAATTTTTTAATAGCGACAACATTGTATAATGTGTGACCAATATTGTCACCACTGAAAACTAACCTAATAATTTGTTAAGCTGTCACAATTTAAGCATCCCAATCTTGTCCCTCTAAAAAAATGGCCAGCTTATGGGGTGAGTGTGGGGCTGTCACCAACTAGCTCACCACTATACATCACTTAGTAATGGATGGCAAGAGTAGGGCAGTCAATGAAAACATATACAAAGTATAACTTGAAAATCTGCGCCTCAAAACAGCAGCATATATATAAACCTTCCTATGCATTGATAGTATTTATGATTTTTTATTTGTTGTATTTTTATGATTTTTAAACAATTTTTATTGAGGTTTTTCTCTTATATATAAATGTTATATATAATAAATGTTGACATGGGGTGGGGTATATCCAAGACTGTAAAATGGTCTTCTTGGCTATTGCCAAAGTGATAAGTAACCTGTTTAGCTCTTCAGTCACTGAGGACACTGGGTGAGGGATATAACAGGGGTACACTGGCAAATAGAGGTGGCAGTGGTGGGTTGGAGGAATGCAGCGACATTGATTTGCGTTGATATCCTAGGGCAAGCCCAGAAAGCCCAGAAAGCAGTCAGAGTTTGTGTGTGCATGTCTAGTGCGATGGGACTATATGATTTGAATGTGTTAGGATCAGTGTGTAAGGGGGCCTAAGGGGACAATATTAGCGTTGTTTTTGTGAATCTGAGATTCTGAATCATTTTATTTCATAGTGGCCTGCGTCAACAAATCACTAGGTGGCCTGTGATATTCAGAAGGTTGAACACCCTTGATTTTAAGGCTAGAAGCTTTGCATTTGTTTGCAAAAAATAGGTAATCATTTAAGGTGGATATATTGGGAATTATTCAAATTATTTGGAACCTCTGAAGAGGTGCACAATAAGGTGAGGAAAAAATGTATTTCTTCTAATTTTTCATGAAAATTCTCTGTATCTGCAGTTCTACATGTGAGATGCAGATTGTTTCTTACGCAGAAGATATTTTTTGGAAATCACTGGAGCCTATGAGCAATTCAAACAAATTTGCAGGAAGGTTTCTTTTTGATGTTTTTAGATTCTCCATAGGCTGCTTCCTTTTCATAAACCTCTGGGATTTTTGTAGTGGTTCACTTTTCAAAGCTTTTCTCACACAACACACAAAATAAAATATAAGAAATGTTTTATTCTAAATGTTCTCTTTACCTGCAATTGTACAGTTCTACTTGTGAGGTTCACAATGTTTCCAATAAGGCATTTTTTTACTAATGTATATGGGCTGTCTATGAGGAATTCAAACACATTTGGAGAGGTTCAATTTTCATGACTTTGAACATCCTATAGGCTGCCGTTATTTATAATTTGTGAAAAATCATCTACCACATTGGAAACATTTTGTACCTCACCTGTAGGGCTGCGGCATTGCCAATGCATGGGGGGGGGGGGGGGGTTCCAGGACAAAAAGAGAAATATTTTTTCCACTTTGTGTGCTGAGTGAATAAATGCTCAATAGTGAACTACTCCAAAAAGGCTCTTAACATTATTATTGCATAATCCCCTATATCTGGATCAGAGGAAAGTATACTGTATGTCAGTGTTTAGGGATGCTTCTGCACATTAATTTTGCCTGGGGATTATACTGTGCAAGGAAGGCTAGTTTATTATCCATGATCTCTGGCCTGTTAACCACTAATGCTTTTTCAAGACAGATTATAGACTTTATTATAAATCATTTGCAATCCATCCTAATTATAGCCTCTTAAATGTGTCTTTTAATATATCCACTTGGTTTGGTATGAAGAATCCTATGATGCATTTCATCTTACCTTACACATTTGCTGTGTTAAAATTGACAGTCTAATAAACATATTTGCCTGCAATAACCCCTCCCTACCACAGCGCACAATTAGCTACTTGTAAAATTATAACTGTAAATCTGGACCAATCACCTCCATAATCATTGACTGCAGATTCTGCACAGCCCACAACCAATTGTAAGGCAGCATAATTTATTCCTAGAACTGCAATCACTCTAAGTGTTTGCAAGATTTGGAGCTGGGTTGTAGCAAGCCTAGCAAGTGTCTGGCCTGTGGTGGGTTCACATCACTACCCAAATGCAGGCACCTTGTGTGTGGCCGTTTGTAGCTGCAGCCAGACAGAGAATAACAAATCACACATTTTCAAGATTAGGAGGCGCACCCAACGAAAGCTGTGAAATAACCTATCTCCAGTGTGGACCAATATGGTGGTTACAGTATGTTTTAATAATTTATTATAAACCACAGGCGATCAAGAACTTACAGATCACCGAGACTTACACAAATTAGCGGGTAATAGAATAGGGAACATTTCATTCTCTGATCACATACCTATATATATATATATATATATATTTATTGAAATATCTCAGTCTACTTTCAAAGCGTAAAACTGGAGATTAAACCCTTCACTAAAAAACAAAGGTGCAGCGGGATAAATCACTCATTATACAGTATTTTGGTTTCGAAGAGGAAGTACATCCCACGTCAGTATGGCAAGCTCAGAAATGTAGGCCGAGACGGTAGTTTATTCGCTTAGGGGCAAAGCTGAAGAGGGAGAGTCAAGCAACTTAAAATAGACTTTCTGAGATGGTGTCTAATTTGGAGCAACAACAGAAGTGTTCTTTGGCAGAGGTGCATGAGAAGGCCTGAAAGTGGACCTATCTCTGCTGTGAATGGCCCTCGAGTCTAAAAGATTCCAGGCACTGCACAAAAGTGCCTCTGGGGCGACCTAAAAGGACATCAGGGACGTGGGGATGCTCTCACACCCTATGCCAAAGCTCTATTCCAAACAACAGCTTTTCTCCATAAATACTAATAAAGTGTTGATTGGACACATACACTGTGGGAATAGAGGAATGGTGAGTTGTGTGAGTGATCAGGGGCATGCCCCAGGGACGAAGACCTATCACCAGGATAGTGAGAGTCCTTCTGATAGGTCCACTTTAAAGTGGAAGTCCAGTCATGGGGTAATCCCCACACCTTGCCACCCTTCCCTGGTGCTGAGGCCTTACCTCACCCACGATCTAAGGCTGTTCTCCCAGGTCCATGCGGCCGCCACACCGAGACACAAGGCGGCTTCCCCCTGCACTGTTTGTTTTCCTACCTGATAAATCCCCTTGACAGGTGAAGCCACTTTGCACTTTCTTTGAAGGTGGCAGTGCCAAGGACATGGAAGGACCAGGAGAAAGGCGCTGGAACATGAGTAAGGTAAGATTTTTTATCTTTCCAACCCCCCTCCTTCTCAGCACCAGGGGAGGGATGCAGGGCTTGTAATGAGCTCATAGACCACCTAAATTTGAAGGTGAGGAGTGCTTTTGATTTTAAAAAAGGGATATACTATGAGACAGGTTACAAAAGCAGTTCACTTATCGCTAGTGTTGAATGAATACATGGCTAGAACACACGTTCAGAGCATCAAAAGCGCTTCAGGCCACGTGTGCATCAGTTTAAACAACATTATTAAGGCCTCTACAATTCAACAACTCACCCATTTTTTGAGCACAAATATGACCTCCTACCTTGCAAAAACAGGCAGTTTCCCTAGAAGCTCTTATCACAGAAAACTGAAATTCTTGAGCACTTATGCAAATGAAAATAGGGAAAGCTCCGGGCCCGAGGGGTTCTCCACACAATAATATAAAATGTATGCTTTGTACATAGTCCTATATCTTGCTAAGGTTTTTTACTCTGCAGAACAAATGGGAAGTGTCTGTGTTGAAAATCTCACTGCCCATATTACCGGGAAACACAAAGAGGTGAAGAATTCAACAGCCTGCCAGAGTTACAGAACAAACACAGATGTTAGCATTTTTGGCTAATCATCTCTTTTTTCTTCATACCAGCATTGATAGCCATGGATCAATACTAGGGATGAACGAATCGATTCGGATGAACCCGGATTCTTTCTGAATTTCATGGAAAATTCGATTCTGAACGAATCCGAATTTCCCCGCGATTCGATCAATTTGAAGTTTTTCTTTAATCTCCATTTATTTCAATTACAGGCATTCTAAAATGGTGGATGAACGTGTCCAGACATACCCCCTGGGGCAAGGTATCATGGGTAAGTCACATGCAGCCTATCAGCAGCCAGGAAGCCCGGTGACGTCACTGTGCTATGTAATGCGGTGGCCATCTTGCTTGTGCGCATTTCAGCCTTGCATTGCGGCCAGAGCACAGCTAGTTAGAGACAGGGACAGAGAGTTAGAGATAGGTAGGGAGAGTCAGAGAGGCAGACAGAGAGGTAGACAGAGCCAGGGAAAGATAGGGAAAGATAAGGAAAAACCAGAACCACCCAGCCAGGGACAGCTTAGAAGTGACAGTGAAAATTTTTTTTTTTCATTAGCCAGATCAGTTTTCAATTCAATTTCAGTTCTTTGTGCTGTAAATCTGCCTTGCCACGGTGCATGCCATCTATGCAGTGGCTTATTTAACCCTATCTGTTACACACAAGCATTTATCATAATATATTACTGGATTAGTTTAAATATTTTTTGGTCTGCCTTTAACCAAAAAAAACACCAGCCCACCTGGGTAACCCAAACCTGCATTAGGCAGCCTATCTGTTATACTAAATATGCTTGTTGATCCTTCCTCAGCTGAATCAAAGTTTTGCATTTTGAATTGGTTTTTGGTCTACCTTTAATAAAAAAAAAACCAGGCCGCAGGGCATCCCAAACCTGCATTAGGCAGCCTATCTGTTACACTAAATACGCTTGTTGATCCTTCCTCAGCTGAATCAAAGTTTTGCATTTTGAATTGGTTTTTGGTCTGCCTTTAACAAAAAAAACACCAGGCCGCAGGGCATCCCAAAGCCGCATTAGGCAGCCTATCTGTTATACTAAATACGCTTGTTGATCCTTCCTCAGCTGAATCAAAGTATTGCATTTTGAATTGGTTTTTGGTCTGCCTTTAACAAAAAAAAACACCAGGCCGCAGGGCATCCCAAACCTGCATTACGCAGCCTATCTGTTATACTAAATACACTTGTTGATCCTTCCTCAGCTGAATCAAAGTATTGCATTTTGAATTGGTTTTTGGTCTGCCTTTAACAAAAAAAAACACCAGGCCGCAGGGCATCCCAAACCTGCATTAGGCAGCCTATCTGTTATACTAAATACGCTTGTTGAACCTTCCTCAGCTGAATCAAAGTTTTGCATTTTGAATTGGTTTTTGGTCTGCCTTTAACAAAAAAAAACACCAGGCCGCAAGGCATCCCAAACCTGCATTAGGCAGCCTATCTGTTATACTAAATACGCTTGTTGATCCTTCCTCAGCTGAATCAAAGTTTTGCATTTTGAATTGGTTTTTGGTCTACCTTTAATAAAAAAAAAACCAGGCCGCAGGGCATCCCAAACCTGCATTAGGCAGCCTATCTGTTACACTAAATACGCTTGTTGATCCTTCCTCAGCTGAATCAAAGTTTTGCATTTTGAATTGGTTTTTGGTCTGCCTTTAACAAAAAAAACACCAGGCCGCAGGGCATCCCAAAGCCGCATTAGGCAGCCTATCTGTTATACTAAATACGCTTGTTGATCCTTCCTCAGCTGAATCAAAGTATTGCATTTTGAATTGGTTTTTGGTCTGCCTTTAACAAAAAAAAACACCAGGCCGCAGGGCATCCCAAACCTGCATTACGCAGCCTATCTGTTATACTAAATACACTTGTTGATCCTTCCTCAGCTGAATCAAAGTATTGCATTTTGAATTGGTTTTTGGTCTGCCTTTAACAAAAAAAAACACCAGGCCGCAGGGCATCCCAAACCTGCATTAGGCAGCCTATCTGTTATACTAAATACGCTTGTTGAACCTTCCTCAGCTGAATCAAAGTTTTGCATTTTGAATTGGTTTTTGGTCTGCCTTTAACAAAAAAAAACACCAGGCCGCAAGGCATCCCAAACCTGCATTAGGCAGCCTATCTGTTATACTAAATACGCTTGTTGATCCTTCCTCAGCTGAATCAAAGTTTTGCATTTTGAATTGGTTTTTGGTCTGCCTTTAACAAAAAAAACACCAGGCCGCAGGGCATCCCAAACCTGCATTAGGCAGCCTATCTGTTATACTAAATACACTTGTTGATCCTTCCTCAGCTGAATCAAAGTATTGCATTTTGAATTGGTTTTTGGTCTGCCTTTAACAAAAAAAAAAAACAGGCCGCAGGGCATCCCAAATCTGCATTAGGCAGCCTATCTGTTATACTAAATACGCTTGTTGATCCTTCCTCAGCTGAATCAAAGTTTTGCATTTTGAATTGGTTTTTGGTCTGCCTTTAACAAAAAAAACACCAGGCCGCAGGGCATCCCAAACCTGCATTAGGCAGCCTATCTGTTATACTAAATACGCTTGTTGATCCTTCCTCAGCTGAATCAAAGTATTGCATTTTGAATTGGTTTTTGGTCTACCTTTAACAAAAAAAACACCAGGCCGCAGGGCATCCCAAACCTGCATTAGGCAGCCTATCTGTTATACTAAATACGCTTGTTGATCTTTCCTCAGCAGAATCAAAGTTTTGCATTTTGAATTGGTTTGTGGTCTGCCTTTATCAAAAAAACACCAGGCCGCAGGGCATCCCAAACCTGCATTAGGCAGCCTATCTGTTATACTAAATACGCTTGTTGAACCTTCCTCAGCTGAATCAAAGTTTTGCATTTTGAATTGGTTTTTGGTCTGCCTTTAACAAAAAACACCAGGCCGCAGGGCATCCCAAACCTGCATTAGGCAGCCTATCTGTTATACTAAATACGCTTGTTGATCCTTCCTCAGCTAAATCAAAGTTTTGCATTTTGAATTGGTTTTTGGTCTGCCTTTACCAAGAAAACACCAGGCCGCAGGGCATCCCAAACCTGCATTAGGCAGCCTATCTGTTATACTTAATACGCTTGTTGATCCTTCCTCAGCTGAATCAAAGTTTTGCATTTTGAATTGGTTTTTGGTCTGCCTTTAACAAAAAAAACACCAGGCCGCAGGGCATCCCAAACCTGCATTAGGCAGCCTATCTGTTATACTAAATACCCTTGTTGATCCTTCCTCAGCTGAATCAAAGTATTGCATTTTGAATTGGTTTTTGGTCTGCCTTTAACAAAAAAAACACCAGGCCGCAGGGCATACCAAACCTACATTAGGCAGCCTATCTGTTATACTAAATACGCTTGTTGATCCTTCCTCAGCTGAATCAAAGTTTTGCATTTTGAATTGGTTTTTGGTCTGCCTTTAACAAAAAAAACACCAGGCCGCAGGGCATCCCAAACCTGCATTAGGCAGCCTATCTGTTATACTAAATACACTTGTTGATCCTTCCTCAGCTGAATCAAAGTATTGCATTTTGAATTGGTTTTTGGTCTGCCTTTAACAAAAAAAAAAACAGGCCGCAGGGCATCCCAAATCTGCATTAGGCAGCCTATCTGTTATACTAAATACGCTTGTTGATCTTTCCTCAGCAGAATCAAAGTTTTGCATTTTGAATTGGTTTTTGGTCTGCCTTTAACAAAAAAAAAAACAGGCCGCAGGGCATCCCAAATCTGCATTAGGCAGCCTATCTGTTATACTAAATACGCTTGTTGATCTTTCCTCAGCAGAATCAAAGTTTTGCATTTTGAATTGGTTTGTGGTCTGCCTTTAACAAAAAAAAAAACAGGCCGCAGGGCATCCCAAATCTGCATTAGGCAGCCTATCTGTTATACTAAATACGCTTGTTGATCTTTCCTCAGCAGAATCAAAGTTTTGCATTTTGAATTGGTTTGTGGTCTGCCTTTATCAAAAAAACACCAGGCCGCAGGGCATCCCAAACCTGCATTAGGCAGCCTATCTGTTATACTAAATACGCTTGTTGAACCTTCCTCAGCTGAATCAAAGTTTTGCATTTTGAATTGGTTTTTGGTCTGCCTTTAACAAAAAAAACACCAGGCCGCAGGGCATCCCAAACCTGCATTAGGCAGCCTATCTGTTATACTAAATACGCTTGTTGATCCTTCCTCAGCTAAATCAAAGTTTTGCATTTTGAATTGGTTTTTGGTCTGCCTTTACCAAAAAAACACCAGGCCGCAGGGCATCCCAAACCTGCATTACGCAGCCTATCTGTTATACTAAATACGCTTGTTGATCCTTCCTCAGCTGAATCAAAGTTTTGCATTTTGAATTGGTTTTTGGTCTGCCTTTAACAAAAAAAACACCAGGCCGCAGGGCATCCCAAACCTGCATTAGGCAGCCTATCTGTTATACTAAATACGCTTGTTGATCCTTCCTCAGCTGAATCAAAGTATTGCATTTTGAATTGGTTTTTGGTCTGCTGCCAAAACACTAGGCCGCAGGGTCTCTCATATTGCCAATTTTCATAGTATCTGGTGCAGAGAAGCAGTCCCTCACTTTATTTAGCTTCTTCTTTTTAAAGTTAACACATTTTTTTATCGTACCTATTGCGCATTTCAAATACATAAAAATATCAGGCAGACAAGTGCAAGGATGTTCCAAGAGGAGTGGCAGAGGCCAAGATTCAGCAGGCAGAGGTCGCAGCAGACTAGGAACGAGTGGCAGCAGGAGTCACGGTGAGAGACCAGAACTGCTAGTATCTGCTAGAGGTTGTGTCTTCACCAGTAACGCATCTGCTGTGGTAGATTGGTTAACGCGCTCATCAACATCATCACAAGTTACATCTGACACCCCCAGTCTAGGGTCGGTATGTTCCTCTGACACAACCGAGTTGGCATGCCCTGAGAGCAGTCCCTGCCCTCCCATTGCCTCTGTCCTACGCCGTTCCCTCCCCCAGCGGCGTATTCTATGCTTTGGGTTCAGCTCCACTCTTTAGTGATCAGATAGAGGACAGTCAGCAGCTACTGCCCAGCCAAGAAATGGAGGTGGCTTCTTTAGCTAGGCAGACAAATAGTGATGTGGACAGTGTCGTGGGTGTTGTGAGCGTTCCAGCTCCTGCGCCAGACACTGTTGAGGAAACCGAGAACATCAGTGACGTGCAGCCACAACTCGGTGATGATGATGATGATGATGAAGCCGATCGCACTTGGGAACCGGGTGATGAAGGGACTTCATCGTCATCATCAGGAGAAGAGAGGCGTAGGTTGCCCCAGAGTCAGCAGCTGAGGCAGCAAGGTGTTAGCAGCATGGTTGGCAGTCATCATGGGGGCACAATTGTAAAGCCTGGAGCCAAACGGGGCCGGGGTAGAGCACCTGCTGCGCGGCAGGCTACCTTATCGGGAGGTAGTGGAGCCGGGGTTCCTGGAGTTGGCGACAGTAGCAGTCAATCAGTGCGGCCTGTTGGTGGGAAAAGTAGCTACTCGGCAGTGTGGCAGTTTTTCCTGAAGCATCCACAGGAGCGTAACACGGCCACATGCAAGATATGTAGGCAGAAGGTGAAGCGTGGCCAGGGCCCAAATGTTGGCACCACGGCCCTGTGTCAACATATGATGCATCACCATAAAGTGGCCTGGGAGATTTGAGGCTCCGAAGAGGTGGTCCAGCCTGCTTCCTCACCAAGTGGCACACCGCTCCCAATTTCTGCCAGCCAAGGCTCCAGCACCTCAGCCGAAGGCAGCTGTGCGTCATACCCATCCTCTGTCGCTCCTGCTCCTCCTCCTCCAAGTCATGCATCCCATCAGCAATCCATCAGCGAAGCCATGTCCAAGAGACAGCAGTATGCACCCACTCATCCTACGGCGCAGAAGCTGAATGTGCTCCTTTCCAAGTTGCTGGTGCTGCAGTCGCTCCCTTTTCAGGTGGTGGACTCTGCACCTTTCAGAGAACTGATGGCTTGTGCCGAGCCAAGGTGGGGAGTCCCAAGCCGTCATTTCTTTGCCAAGAAGGCAGTACCAGCGCTGCACACTTTTGTTGAACAGAAGGTGGGCCAGTCCTTGAGCCTGTCGGTGTGTAGCAAAGTGCATGGCAGCGACGTCTGGAGCTGTAACTACGGTCAGGGACAGTACATGTCATTTATGGCCCAATGGGTGAATGTGGTCCCTTTGCAGCAGCAGCAGCAACTTGGACAGGTCACGCCGCTTCGGCCTCCGCGCTCCCTGCCCGTTGGACCTGTGACACCGTGCGACTCGGCCTCCTCATCCTCCGCCATCTCCTCACCCTCCACTGTATGCTCTAGTCTCAGTGCCCCTCCAGTCTACCATGTGTGCAGGGCACGGAGGTGTCACGCTGTGCTTCACATGGTTTGTCTTGGCTAACGGTGTCACACAGGGGAGGAACTGCTTAAATGTATTCATCAGGAAATCCAAACATGGCTTACTCCAAGAAAACTTAAAATGAGAATCATGGTTACCGACAATGAGAAGAACATTTTGTCTGCGCTGCGCCAAGGAAGCTTGACCCATGCCCCCTGCATGGTTCACGTCTTCAATCTGGTTGTCAAGCGGTTTCTGAAGTGTTCCCCCCATATGCAAGACATCCTAACAACTTCAAGGAAACTTTGCATGCACTTCAGCCACTCATACACCGCCAAACACACCCTACTTGAGCTACAGCGTCAGAACGGTAGCCCCCAACATAGTCTGATTTGCGATGTTTCCACCCGTTGGAATTCCACCCTTCACATGTTGGACCGATTATATGAACAGAGAAAAGCCATCACGGATTTCCTGATGATCCAAGCGGATAGGGGGACTCCCCTGTGTAACTTCAATGTCAACCAGTGGCAGCTCATACGTGACACCTGCCGTTTGCTCAGGCCCTTTGAGGAAGCCACTTTATTTGTCAGTCGGCAGGATTACGGGATGAACGATGTGATTCCACTGCTTCATGTACTACAGCACATGTTGGAAACCATGGCTGGTCAGGGCACTGGAGACATGGCGTCTACATCTTACGGCCACATGAACCCCGTTGGAGCTGAACTGGAGGAGGAGGAGGAGGAGGAGGAGGAGGAGGAGGAGTGGCCCAGTGAAGCACAGTTTAGGCTTGGCAAAATGGCTGGTTTATCTAGTCAGTGGACAGGAGAGGAGCAGCAGGAGCAGCCAGAGGAGCTAGAGGGTTTTGAGGAAGGCGAGACAGAGGACCCGGACACACCGTGGCAGTATGCAGTGGAGATGGAGACAGGTAGTCCCTCCGAGTCACTTGCGCAAATGGCAGGAAGCATGCTCACGTGCTTGCATAGTGACCCCAGAATTGTTTCCATTTGTCAGCGGGATGACTTCTGGCTGTCCACCTTATTGGACCCTCGCTTCCGGCACAAAATGGGGGCATTTTTTAAACCCGCCGAGAGGGAGGACAAACTGAACTACTACAAAGACATTCTGCGTAGTCAGTTGGCCGATACCTATCTGCGCCATGGTCCATACTCTCGCAGGTCGGGGGGACCTCTGCGCTCACCTTCCACTGCCATGGCTGCTGGGGGGGGTTTGGCAGGAGCAGCAGCAGCAGCTCCATCAGCAGCAGTCTCAGTCTTCAGTCGCTAATGAGTAGCTTTCTACACCCGCATAGTGAGGCTACTCATGAGCAGCAGGAAGACCTGGAGCAGGACCTCAACCAGCAGGTCATGTCATACCTTGACATGACCATGCCAACACACCTTGAGGATCCGCTGGACTTCTGGGCAGCCAAACTTGGCTTGTGGCAGCAACTAGCAGAGTTTGCCCTGGAAAACCTGTCCTGCCTGGCCAGTAGCGTGCCATCTGAGTGGGTGTTTAGTGCGGCGGGGGCCATAGTTACGCCGAGGAGAACTCGTCTGTCAACTAAAAATGTGGAGAGACTCACCTTTGTCAAAATGAATCAGGGATGGATCAGCCAGGATTTCCACCCACCAATGGCTGATGCATGCGACTAGATTCAGCATGGTGCCACATTTTACACTTTCCAAATGGTGCAAAACATATTTATGTCTTTAGGCCAATTTTTGGGCTCCTGCTGATGCCAACTTCAGGGTGTGCCTTCCAGCCACTTTTTGGGATCCTGCTGATGCCAACTTCAGGGTGTGCCTTTCAGCCAATTTTTGACCTCCTCCTGCTGCCAACTCCAGGGTGTGCCTTCCAGCTAATGTTTGTGCTCCTGCTGCTGCCAACTTCAGGGTGCCTTCCAGCCAATTTATGGGTTCCTGCTGCTGCTGCTGCCAACTCCAGGGTGTGTCAGTCAATTTTTGGGCTCCTGCTGTGGCTGCTGCCAACTCCAGTGTCTCTTTAAAGCAATGTTTGGGCTTCTGCAGCTGCTGCTGTTGCTGCTTGCAACTCCAGGGTGTGATTCATCCAATTTTTGGGCTCCTGCTGCCAACTCCAGTGTGTCTTTCAAGCAATGTTTGGGGTCCTGCTGCTGCTTGCAACTCCAGGGTGTAATTCATCCAATTTTTGGGCTCTGCTGCCAACTCCAGTGTGTCTTTCAAGCAATGTTTGGGCTCCTGCTGCTGCTGCTTGCAACTCCAGGGTGTGATTCATCCAATTTTTGGGCTCCTGCTGCCAACTCCAGTGTGTCGTTCATGCAATGTATGGGCTCCTGCTGCTGCTTGCAACTCCAGGGTGTGATTCATCCAATTTTTGTGCTCCTGATGCCAATGTCAGTGTCTCTTTCAAGCTATATTTGGGCTCCTGCTGCTGCTGCTTGCAACTCCAGGGTGTGATTCATCCAATTTTTGGGCTCCTGCTGCCAACTCCAGTGTCTCTTTCAAGCTATGTCTGGGCTCCTGATGCTGCTGCTTGCAAATCCAGGGTGTGATTTATCCAATTTTTGGGCTCCTGTTGCCAACTCCAATGTTTCTTTAAAGCAATGTTTGGGCTCCTGCTGCTGCTTGCAACTCCAGGGTGTGATTCATCCAATATTTGGGCTCCTGCTGGCAACTCCAGTGTCTCTTTAAAGCAATGTTTGTGCTCCTGCTGCTGCTTGCAACTCCAGGGTGTGATTTATCCAATTTTTTGGCTCCTGAAGCCAACTCCAGTGTCCATTTAAAGTAATGTTTGGGCTCCTGCTGCTACTGCTGCTTGCAACTCCAGGGTGTGATTCAGCCAATTTTTGGGCTCCTGCTGCCAACTCCAGTGTGTCTTTAAAGCTATGCTTGGGCTCCTGCTGCTGCTGCTGCTGCTGCTTGCAACTCCAGGGTGTGATTCATCCAATTTTTGGGCTCCTGAAGCCAACTCCAGTGTCTCTTTAAAGTAATGTTTGGGCTCCTGCTGCTACCGCTGCTTGCAACTCCAGGGTGTGATTCAGCCAATTTTTGGGCTCCTGCTGCCAGCTCCAGTGTGTCTTTCAAGCTATGTTTGGGCTCCTGCTGCTTGCAACTCCAAGGTGTGATTCATCCAATTCTTGGGCTCCTGCTGTCAACCCCAGTGTCTCTTTCAAGCTATGTTTGGGCTGCTGCTGCTGCTGCTGCTTGCAACTCCAGGGTGTGATTCAGCCAAATTTTGGGCTCCTGCTGCCAACTCCAGTGTCTCTTTAAAGCAATGTTTGGGCTCCTGCTGCTGCTTGCAACTCCAGGGTGTGATTCATCCAATTTATGGGCTCCTGCTGGCAACTCCAGTGTCTCTTTAAAACAATGTTTGTGCTCCTGCTGCTGCTTGCAACTCCAGGGTGTGATTCATCCAACTTTTGGGCTCCTGCTGCCAACTCCAGTGTCTCTTTCAAGCTATGTTTGGGCTCCTGCTGTTGCTGCTGCTGCTTGCAACTCCAGGGTGTGATTAATCCAATTTTTGGGCTCCTGCAGCCAACTCCAGTGTCTCTTTCAAGCTATGTGTGGGCTGCTGCTGCTGCTGCTTGCAACTCCAGGGTGTGATTCAGCAAAATTTTGGGCTCCTGCTGCCAACTCCAGTGTCTCTTTACAGCAATGTTTGGGCTCCTGCTGCTGCTTGCAACTCCAGGGTGTGATTCATCCAATTTATGGGCTCCTGCTGGCAACTGCAGTGTCTCTTTAAAGCAACGTTTGTGCTCCTGCTGCTGCTTGCAACTCCAGGGTGTGATTCATCCAATTTTTGGGATCCTGCTGCCAACTCCAGTGTCTCTTTCAAGCTATGTTTGGGCTCCTGCTGTTGCTGCTGCTGCTTGCAACTCCAGGGTGTGATTCATCCAATTTTTGGGCTCCTGAAGCCAACTCCAGTGTCTCTTTCACCCAATGTTTGGGCGGCTGCTGCTGCTTGCAGCTCCAGGGTGTGATTCATCCAATTTTTGGGCTCCTGAAGCCAACTCCAGTGTCTCTTTAAAGTAATGTTTCGGATCCTGCTGCTACTGCTGCTTGCAACTCCAGGGTGTGATTCATCCAATTTTTGGGCTCCTGCAGCCAAATCCAGTGTCTCTTTAAAGCAATGTTTGTGCTCCTGCTGCTGCTTGCAACTCCAGGGTGTGATTTATCCAATTTTTGGGCTCCTGAAGCCAACTCCAGTGTCCATTTAAAGTAATGTTTGGGCTCCTGCAGCTGCTGCTGCTTGCAACTCCAGGGTGTGATTCAGCCAATTTTTGGGCTCCTGCTGCCAACTCCTGTGTGTCTTTAAAGCTATGCTTGGGCTCCTGCTGCTGCTGCTGCTGCTGCTTGCAACTCCAGGGTGTGATTCATCCAATTTTTGGGCTCCTGAAGCCAACTCCAGTGTCTCTTTAAAGTAATGTTTGGGCTCCTGCTGCTACCGCTGCTTGCAACTCCAGGGTGTGATTCAGCCAATTTTTGGGCTCCTGCTGCCAGCTCCAGTGTGTCTTTCAAGCTATGTTTGGGCTCCTGCTGCTTGCAACTCCAAGGTGTGATTCATCCAATTCTTGGGCTCCTGCTGCCAACCCCAGTGTCTCTTTCAAGCTATGTTTGGGCTGCTGCTGCTGCTTGCAACTCCAGGGTGTGATTCAGCCAAATTTTGGGCTCCTGCTGCCAACTCCAGTGTCTCTTTAAAGCAATGTTTGGGCTCCTGCTGCTGCTTGCAACTCCAGGGTGTGATTCATCCAATTTATGGGCTCCTGCTGGCAACTCCAGTGTCTCTTTAAAACAATGTTTGTGCTCCTGCTGCTGCTTGCAACTCCAGGGTGTGATTCATCCAACTTTTGGGCTCTTGCTGCCAACTCCAGTGTCTCTTTCAAGCTATGTTTGGGCTCCTGCTGTTGCTGCTGCTGCTTGCAACTCCAGGGTGTGATTCATCCAATTTTTGGGCTCCCGAAGCCAACTCCAGTGTCTCTTTAAAGCTATGTGTGGGCTGCTGCTGCTGCTGCTTGCAACTCCAGGGTGTGATTCAGCAAAATTTTGGGCTCCTGCTGCCAACTCCAGTGTCTCTTTACAGCAATGTTTGGGCTCCTGCTGCTGCTTGCAACTCCAGGGTGTGATTCATCCAATTTATGGGCTCCTGCTGGCAACTCCAGTGTCTCTTTAAAGCAACGTTTGTGCTCCTGCTGCTGCTTGCAACTCCAGGGTGTGATTCATCCAATTTTTGGGCTCCTGCAGCCAAATCCAGTGTCTCTTTAAAGCTATGTTTGGGCTCCTGCATCTGCTGCTGCTTGCAACTCCAGGGTGTGATTCATCCAATTTTTGGGCTCCTGAAGCCAACTCCAGTGTCTCTTTAAAGTAATGTTTGGGCTCCTGCTGCTACTGCTGCTTGCAACTCCAGGGTGTGATTAATCCAATTTTTGGGCTCCTGCAGCCAACTCCAGTGTCTCTTTCAAGCTATGTGTGGGCTGCTGCTGCTGCTGCTTGCAACTCCAGGGTGTGATTCAGCAAAATTTTGGGCTCCTGCTGCCAACTCCAGTGTCTCTTTACAGCAATGTTTGGGCTCCTGCTGCTGCTTGCAACTCCAGGGTGTGATTCATCCAATTTATGGGCTCCTGCTGGCAACTCCAGTGTCTCTTTAAAGCAACGTTTGTGCTCCTGCTGCTGCTTGCAACTCCAGGGTGTGATTCATCCAATTTTTGGGATCCTGCTGCCAACTCCAGTGTCTCTTTCAAGCTATGTTTGGGCTCCTGCTGTTGCTGCTGCTGCTTGCAACTCCAGGGTGTGATTCATCCAATTTTTGGGCTCCTGAAGCCAACTCCAGTGTCTCTTTCACCCAATGTTTGGGCGGCTGCTGCTGCTTGCAACTCCAGGGTGTGATTCATCCAATTTTTGGGCTCCTGAAGCCAACTCCAGTGTCTCTTTAAAGTAATGTTTCGGCTCCTGCTGCTACTGCTGCTTGCAACTCCAGGGTGTGATTCATCCAATTTTTGGGCTCCTGCAGCCAAATCCAGTGTCTCTTTAAAGCAATGTTTGTGCTCCTGCTGCTGCTTGCAACTCCAGGGTGTGATTTATCCAATTTTTGGGCTCCTGAAGCCAACTCCAGTGTCCATTTAAAGTAATGTTTGGGCTCCTGCAGCTGCTGCTGCTTGCAACTCCAGGGTGTGATTCAGCCAATTTTTGGGCTCCTGCTGCCAACTCCAGTGTGTCTTTAAAGCTATGCTTGGGCTCCTGCTGCTGCTGCTGCTGCTGCTTGCAACTCCAGGGTGTGATTCATCCAATTTTTGGGCTCCTGAAGCCAACTCCAGTGTCTCTTTAAAGTAATGTTTGGGCTCCTGCTGCTACCGCTGCTTGCAACTCCAGGGTGTGATTCAGCCAATTTTTGGGCTCCTGCTGCCAGCTCCAGTGTGTCTTTCAAGCTATGTTTGGGCTCCTGCTGCTTGCAACTCCAAGGTGTGATTCATCCAATTCTTGGGCTCCTGCTGCCAACCCCAGTGTCTCTTTCAAGCTATGTTTGGGCTGCTGCTGCTGCTTGCAACTCCAGGGTGTGATTCAGCCAAATTTTGGGCTCCTGCTGCCAACTCCAGTGTCTCTTTAAAGCAATGTTTGGGCTCCTGCTGCTGCTTGCAACTCCAGGGTGTGATTCATCCAATTTATGGGCTCCTGCTGGCAACTCCAGTGTCTCTTTAAAACAATGTTTGTGCTCCTGCTGCTGCTTGCAACTCCAGGGTGTGATTCATCCAACTTTTGGGCTCCTGCTGCCAACTCCAGTGTCTCTTTCAAGCTATGTTTGGGCTCCTGCTGTTGCTGCTGCTGCTTGCAACTCCAGGGTGTGATTCATCCAATTTTTGGGCTCCTGCAGCCAACTCCAGTGTCTCTTTAAAGCTATGTGTGGGCTGCTGCTGCTGCTGCTTGCAACTCCAGGGTGTGATTCAGCAAAATTTTGGGCTCCTGCTGCCAACTCCAGTGTCTCTTTACAGCAATGTTTGGGCTCCTGCTGCTGCTTGCAACTCCAGGGTGTGATTCATCCAATTTATGGGCTCCTGCTGGCAACTCCAGTGTCTCTTTAAAGCAACGTTTGTGCTCCTGCTGCTGCTTGCAACTCCAGGGTGTGATTCATCCAATTTTTGGGCTCCTGCAGCCAAATCCAGTGTCTCTTTAAAGCTATGTTTGGGCTCCTGCTGCTGCTGCTGCTTGCAACTCCAGGGTGTGATTCATCCAATTTTTGGGCTCCTGAAGCCAACTCCAGTGTCTCTTTAAAGTAATGTTTGGGCTCCTGCTGCTACTGCTGCTTGCAACTCCAGGGTGTGATTAATCCAATTTTTGGGCTCCTGCTGCCAACTCCAGTGTCTCTTTCAAGCTATGTGTGGGCTGCTGCTGCTGCTGCTTGCAACTCCAGGGTGTGATTCAGCAAAATTTTGGGCTCCTGCTGCCAACTCCAGTGTCTCTTTACAGCAATGTTTGGGCTCCTGCTGCTGCTTGCAACTCCAGGGTGTGATTCATCCAATTTATGGGCTCCTGCTGGCAACTCCAGTGTCTCTTTAAAGCAACGTTTGTGCTCCTGCTGCTGCTTGCAACTCCAGGGTGTGATTCATCCAATTTTTGGGATCCTGCTGCCAACTCCAGTGTCTCTTTCAAGCTATGTTTGGGCTCCTGCTGTTGCTGCTGCTGCTTGCAACTCCAGGGTGTGATTCATCCAATTTTTGGGCTCCTGAAGCCAACTCCAGTGTCTCTTTCACCCAATGTTTGGGCGGCTGCTGCTGCTTGCAGTTCCAGGGTGTGATTCATCCAATTTTTGGGCTCCTGAAGCCAACTCCAGTGTCTCTTTAAAGTAATGTTTCGGCTCCTGCTGCTACTGCTGCTTGCAACTCCAGGGTGTGATTCATCCAATTTTTGGGCTCCTGCAGCCAAATCCAGTGTCTCTTTAAAGCTATGTTTGGGCTCCTGCTGCTGCTGCTTGCAACTCCAGGGTGTGATTCATTCAATTTTTGGGCTCCTGCAGCCAACTCCAGTGTCTCTTTAAAGCAATGTTTGGGCTCCTGCAGCTGCTGCTGCTTGCAACTCCAGGGTGTGATTCAGCTAATTTTTGGGCTCCTGCTGCTGCCAGCTCCAGGGTGTGTTTTTCAGGCACTATAGGGGCCCCTTATAGTGATGCAACCTCAACTCTCTGCAATTGTGCCGCTTTGCGATTCTATTAGCGATGCCTCTGATCTGCATGTGATAATTATTTACAGTATTATTTCACTAACCCAGCACGCGTCCTATGCGTGTTACAGCAAGGCAGAATGGTTTACAACCCTATTGAGGCTCTAGGAGGCTCAGAAATAGCCATTTTTAATAGCGATTCATCGCGAATAAATTCGGGTCGAACCGATTTTTGACGGAAAATTCATCAAATCAGTCGAATCGAATTTTTCAAAAGTTCGCTCATCTCTAATCAACACACAACACATTCCGATTATCTTTCTCTTCACTGATGCTGAGAAAGCATTTGACAGGGTGGCCTGGCCTTGGATGACACAGGTGTGGAATAGGATATTAGCTATATTTGCTTTCCAAACCTACAACTAAGGTAAAGGCTAATAACATCTTACACACTAAAATTATGCTCTCATGCTTAAACCATTTAAACAAACTACGTCAAAAGATATAAAGGAGGACAAAACTGGCCAAAAAAAGAATATAAAATATGTTGTTTTTTATAAAGCAACCTAATATTTCTCTCCCAAATGTATTGAAAGAATTTGAATATCCAGTATTTCAACTTGAAAATCAATTATTTCAAATCTATAGAATTGAAAATATCAATTCCACATAATAATGCTTCTTCATTAGAAAACACATTCACCTTCTCCTGGGATCCAAAATGTTTGAAGTACTTAGGTATCATGGTTCCCTCAAAACTGGTATTACACTGCCTGATTCCTGCCGACAGGGGCACACTCTTCGATATTTGGTGGAGTTGCCCTTTAATCCCCAAAAATCTGTAAAGAAGTGCATGGGATGATTAATAAGATATCAGAGTCCACACACCATTTTTATTTGGCTTGTTATAAACTACATCTGTTTGATTGCTTTTTATGGTGAATGATGCTAAATCTATCATACCTAGAGTGTGGAGAACCACGATCATCACCACTAGGGATGAGCGAATCGGTTTTAACGAACCTGAATTCGCACCGAATTTCAGGAAAAATTCGATTCAGCATGAACCCGAATTTTTTTGTGGTTCGTGCTGACCGAATTTTCCCTGAAATGAAAAAAAAAATGCCGGCATGGTGGGAGCGGGGAGGCCGGCTGTGCTGTGCTTCCGCCGCCCGCTGATAGCGCAGCCAGCCTCCCCGCTCCCACCATGCGGTGGAACCGCTTCTCCCTCCTGCCCACCCTGGTCGGTTTTGGTGGGCTGTGTGCCACTCAGGTCTCCCTCCCCCTGTCTCCCGCTCTCCCCTGAGCAGAGGCTGTCACCGACGGCTGTCGGCTCTCTTCATCTGCCTTTCTATACTCCGCGGTGGATCGCTCGCATGGGGAAGGAGGGCGCCCCCCCGCTCTGCCCCCGGATCCTGTCTTGCGGTCGGAGCCAGCGCTGTACTTGGATGGCTCCCTCGCTGCTCGGCTCCGCGCGTCTTCTCTCCCTCCTCTGATAAAGTGTCCTCTTCACTCCCGCACCTGGTCTTCGGGGCGGAAGCCGCAGCCGTCGGGCCACCAACACGCCGGCTGTTACGACCGGCCTCCTCGTCGCCGCTCGCCTCCTCTGGCCGTGTAGGGCCCCCAGGTAGGGACCGCAGCTCCAAACCTTCGCTCCTCCTCCCCAGGGGACCCACCGATCCGTCCTCCGGCTCTCGGGCGACCGCCGCCCCCTTCTCCTTTCTGCCTCTCTGCCCACCATTTCCTCGGGCCGTCGCCATATTGGGTTCTGCACTCTCCAAGTCGGATGGACCTCCAGTGGGGAAGTAGTGCTGTATCTTGGCAGCCTGATGATTTCAAGGGTCTGACAGCGCCGCCCGCTGACAGCGCAGCCGGCCTCCCCGCTCCCACCATGGCGGCATGTAGCATACACTTACCTACATGCCGGCAGAGATGAGCGATTCTTTAAAATTCGATTCGGACGAACCCGAATTTCTTGGAGAAATTCGCTGAATCGCCCAAATAGAATTTTTAAGAAGTTCGCTCATCTCTAATCACCACAATTCAAAATTTGTGGCAGATGGGGTGATAGCCATCTTGAAAGTGCATTCTCTGCCTTATTTATTCACTTCAGGAAAATAAAGGGATAGTCTAAATAACTTTTATGATTCATGGGAACAGCCATGATGTGAGGGGGGAGTGCTTTGTCTCATACATCTCAATAGAAGACAATGGGACAGCAGCCGCAGGTAATCACATCATTGGTGTTTAAATATTCCTCCGGGCACTTAAATAATCCACTACACCTTAATATTTTCATTCAGGTGTTAAATTACTCTTCCTTTCCTCTCTTGTCTCCTTTTTCTTTTATCTGTGTCACAACAATGACGTTAAGCTCCTCCCCCACTCACAATGCCTCTACTACCCCCGCTCGCAAGTGCTCACCTCAGCATGCAATCTCAGCCAGGCCTACTCCCACTTTATTCAGCATTGGGCTCAGCAATATGGCCACCGTAGTCCACAACTGCAGGCCTAATTGCCATAGACTGATACATTCACAACATGTGAGCAGTAGAATATATAATATTCCCAGTGGCACAATATTTTACACCCTTTCAGCAAGCAACTATTGGTCTAGACTCTATAAGACTCTAGGGCCCGTGGTCTTCTTCCTTATGGGACATGTGAATGTGCTGTGGGATCAACAAAGGGGTGAGTTTAATGTCAAACACAGGATATATACACAGTGGAATTGGGATGCCCCAGGCATGAGGAACAAAACACAGGATAATGAAAAATCCTTGCTTTTGTCCTTTAACCCTATTTTTGCATTCTTTTACAGTTATACTGCAGGAATTGAACAAGGGTGCTATACTTTAACACAAAAGTAAAATTATTTTGCAACAAGTCTATTTTTTTTCTTGTGTTTTTATCTCCTTACTTTAGTTGCTTCATGAAACAAAAATAGTATTGTCTGTAAAAACTGCACAAATCAAAGATATCTTTTATTTACCATACACCATCAATACCCGTTAATGGTGACATTAGTCCAATCAATTTTATTGATACAAAATTTAGGAATGTAGGAATTAGTCTAGGCCACATGTGCTCAACCATTCTCATCAAGGACCATCAACAGGCCAGGATGGCCACATGTGCTCAACCATTCTCATCAAGGACCATCAACAGGCCACACCTGTGCATCTGTGTAGATATCGTCAAAACCTGGCCCATTGGTGGCCCTTGAGGAGGACGGTTGAGCACCACTGGTCTAGGTAGACTGACATTGTCACTGCATGACACAGTTAAGTCCTTGTGGATTCAAATAGAGTTTGTGTATTTTAAAATCATGTGGAAAATAGATGTTTGGATCTCTTAAAACCTTAAACTGAACCAACATCCATTTGACGTATGGCGGTCCAGTCTGAGAGCAGACCCTGTGACTGCCGCGGGGACCTATGTGATGCATTTTGCAGGGGGAGAAATGAAGTAAGAATATCTTAGTGGGCAGGGGGTTAATCAGCAGGGGGGGGCTGCACAAACCCATTTGACGTAAAATAGGTGTTGGTCCAGTGTAGATATATTGTTGTTAATCTGCCCCTTCCTTTGTGCTGTAAGTATATGGGGGCTTATCACTTAAACTGGACATTCAACATGATTTAATGAAAAGCCCAAACCCTTAAAAAAATATTCCCCAGCATCTAAAATCGATATATTTTAGGTTTTTCGTCACTTACTTATTATTCTTTCCCCCACCGGGTTGCAACTCTGTTCAGGACTCTAGGATGTGGGTGCCGCCATCTTGAAGCATCACACAAACTGAGGAGAGGAGAGTGGGATAAAGTACAGGGGTTGAGGTTATAACTGTGCTCTAGACAGACATAGCAGAGCTGGGGTCAGGGAAAGGACAGCAATCCCAGAATGCAGAGCGACACAGTCAGAAGACACTTCCTGTTTGCAGGCTGCCTGATGCTCCAAGAGCCTCCATCTTGGATGTGTAAAGGCTCATACCATGCAATAGATGCAGGTAGGACGATTATTAATGTGGGCAATCTGTATGTATAAGGTGGGGGAAACATATAAGATATGCTTTTATTCACTGTGACGGTTCACTTTAATTTCACTTTTACTATATAAACTGTGTTGTCCAACCCAGTTGACCACCCTTCACAACCATCAGCCCCACTGCAAGGACAAGGACTATGCATCAGCCCCTGAATATTACCCCCAAAACACCATTTCTAACAGTTTGGAGGTGGGAACACCATTGTTTGGGCCTGTTATTCAGCATATGCCACTGGCACACAACATATAATTGAATGAAGGATTAATGAACAAATGTAGCAAGACATTCTTGAAAAAAAATGCTGCCATCAACCAGGAAGGATGATGAAGATAAAACAAGGGAGGACATTTCATCAAGACAATGATCCCAAACACATAGACAAGGAAACTTTCAACTGGTTTCAGAGAAAGAAAATAGAGTTGCTAGAATGGTCCAGACAATCACCTAGCCTGAATCCAATTGAACGTTTATGCAAGTAAATCTAGCTCAGAGTTCATAGAAGGAACCCACTGAGCCTTCAGGAATTGAGGAGTGTGTGGTAGAACACAAGTAATCACTAACAGGTGCTCTTGTACGAAGTATTAACCCTTTCAGTGCCAAGCACGTAGATTCTACGTGCTCGCTTCTACTCCACTTAAGTGCCAAGCACGTAGAATCTACGTGCCTGATTTCCCACCCTGCTAGTTAAAATAATAAAAATAAAAAATACTCACTTGACCCCTCGTTGGATCCGGCCGGGTCTCCTCTCCAAATTGGTGCCATCTGATCCCCCGTGGGGGGTCGGATGGCTCCAGGAGAGCCCCCGGAATAGCCCCCCCCACTTCGGCAGCAGCAGCTGCTAACTGTAAAAAAAATAAAAAAAATTAAAAATGACATTTACTTACCTGAGGCTGTGCTGTCTCCCGACGGGTGTCCTCTTCCCTGGGGGGGGGCCTCTGATCGCCCCCCAGCCTCTTCCGTGGCGAGGAGAGGGCAGAAATTGCCCTCCCCCCACTTCCTGGAACGGGTCTGCTAGCCCCGCCCCCTGGGGGCGTTGTGATGTCACCAGCAGCCGCCTCTTATTGCCGGCACCCGAGACAGAGAATCAGTCTGCTCGGGTGGTTGGAGGAGAGAGGTGGGGAGGAGGAGAGGTCTGAGATCACCCCCCCTCCCCAGGCTCTCTCCTCCAAACACCCAAGCAGACTGTCATCGCAGATTGCCGGGGGACAGAGGATCGGAGGTGAGCAAAGTAAAAAAAAAAAAAAAAAATAAAGATCATTTTTTTTTCTTATGTGTCTGTGTCTTTTTTATTTAACATTTAACCCCTTGTGAGCTGGTAAGGAGTCCATGAGACCCCTTATACCAGTTCACAAGGCTGGGGGATGGCAAGTCACCCGCTAGCCGCAGCGGGTGACTTGCCATTAACCCCTGGCACCCCCATTACCTGCCTCCCCAAAGCCCAGGGAGGGAGGTGATCGGGTGTTGGTCCACTTTAAAATTAAAAAAAAAAATGGGGTCCCCCCCGGGAGGAGGGACCCTATGTTATTTTTTTTTAAATTAACCCCTTATGTTCTGTTGCCCAGCAGCTAAAAAAGGCTTCCAGCTGCAGCAGGAGAGCTGAAGCCAGATTGATCAGCGTGGGACACAGGGATGGATGGGAGGTAAGTATTAAAAAGTTTAAAAAAAAAATAATAACATTTTTTTTCTGCTTGTTTCTGTGTGTTTTTTTACACTTAACCCCTTGTGAACTGGTAAGGGGTCCATGAGACCCCTTATAGCAGTTCACAAGGCTGGGGGCTGGCAAGTCACCTGCCACTAGCAGGTGACTTGCCGTTAACCCCCGGCACCCCTATTACCTGCCTCCCTAAAGCCCAGGGGGGGGGGCATAGCCTATGTGGGCTTGTAGGCTGCAGGGTGGGGGGCCACAAAAGCTGGCCCCTCCACTCTGTTCCTACAAGCCCCCATAGCTGGTCCCGGGCTGGTAATGCTGGGTAAGGGGAATCCCATTTCAATTTTTTTTTGATTTTTAAGCGTTTTTCACCCTTAAAATTCCCCAAAAAATGCCCCCCCCCCCCGAGAGGGGGGACCCTATGTCATTCTTTTTTTAAATTAACTCTTTATGTTTATAGTGTGAATAGTAGTAGTATTTTATTTGTAAATGTTATAAAGTGCTATTTTCAGTTTGGGGAGTCTCCTGGGCAAGAATGGGGGGGGGGGTGGGCTACCGATACATATGTGGTACCGTTGTACTCGGGAGAAATTGGACTTTCAAATGCAATATGGTTTTCTCTAATAAAGTAAATGTTTTATTTAAAATAAAGGAGACAATTGTCTAAAAAATATGTATTTATTTATTTTTACACTAAAATATTAAAAAAACAGTAGAAAAATTACAAACAAGACATTTCATGTTCAAGCCTAAATTCTGGCAAAAATCACGGTTAAACATGGCGCAGAATGGGGAAAAATGACCTGTCAACAGAGGGTGACAAAACTTCAAGTAGGTTGGCAATTAAAAGGGTTAATAGTACCTATGCATGTTGGGTATTGTTCTGCTCGGGGGACCTTGCTCTTTCAGATTTAGCTTGTTTTTTCTTGTTTGCATATTTATATTTTAGGAAAACATGTTATTTATTCAGTTTTTTTATTCATTTTTTTTTAGGGAAACCCTGTGCAACCTAAGAATTCTTTGAGGGATTACTTCCAGAAAGGTGAGCCTACTACAACAAGCTGGGTACTCTTAGAAAGCTTAACATGTGTACTTTCAGGGAATATATGGTTTATATGTAAAGGGTTGTAAAATTACTGTTATGCGCATGCTTTACTTTGGGGTGTTTGCCAACTCTTCCCTTGACAGTACCTATGCATGTTGGGTATTGTTCTGTTCAGGGAAAGTTGCTTTTTGAAACTTTACTTGTTTTTCTTGTTTGCATATAGTTTTTTTTAGGAAAATGTGGCTTGATTCTTCCTTTTTATTCTTTTTTAGGGAAACTTTGTGCAACCAAAGAATATATTGAGGGATTACTTCCAGAAAACTAAGCCCACATAAACAAGCTTGGTACGTCTAGAAAGCTTGAGGTGTCTACTTCCAGAGAATATATAGTTTTTTAAATGTAAATGGTTGTTTTTTTTTGGAAAAACTGCAAGGTGCGCATAGCGCATAGCATAGTTGTATTTTATCTGAAAATCTCTTAAAGCTCTGTTTCAGTTTGGGGGAGTCTCCTGGGCAGGAAAGGGTGTCTACCTATACATATGTGGTACCGCTGTGACTGGGAGAAATTGGGGTTTCGCACACAATACAATTTTATTGACAAACTTACATTTTTTATTACAAAAAAACACTAAAAATTGCAAAAAATAGATTTTTTTTATTTTTTTTTGCAAATATTTCACCAAAAAGAATTGAGAATACACAAAAAAAAGGCCAAACAAGAGATTTCATGTTGAAGCCCAGACTCTCTTGAAAAAAACAATATATCATTTTCCTGGGAAATCCCTGGAAATCCTTTCAAAAATCACAGTTGAACATGTGTAGCGCAAAATAGTGAAACATGGTCTGGCAACAGAGGGCGACAAAAGCTGCAGGTAGGCTGGCAGCGAAAGCTTAAATACATTTCATCAAGCATGTTAAATAACTCTGGCAAGAATTTCATGTCAATTAAAAAACATCTTTCACAATATATTCACTTTGGTGACTCAAACTGTTCAATACTTATTTCACGCAATGTGTATATGTTTGTATAAAGTTATAATGTGCAGTTAACCTCTTCAACAAAACACAACAAATCCAGATGCTTTACCTTAAAGGGTAATTCCACTTATAATGGCATTTTAAAAGTATTGTATTTCTTTTCTATTAATTTGCAACTATTTGTCATAAAAGAAAACGGTGTTCTCTATCCGCAATGTGTTTATCTTAGCAACATACACCAACTAGTGTGTTAGGTGAACAGAATAGAGACTTCCTGACTCATTTGCTAATCATCTGATTGCCAAAGGCAGAAACGGCCCTGTGCACTCCTGAGCTCATAGGTTTAACCTTATCCCGCTGTAATTCAGCCTCTTTAGATGGGGGAGTCACAATATTGTATTCCAGTAGCTAAAAGGTTACTGGCAGTGTTCTCGCCTGGGAGGACATCGCTGGTGCTTGATCTCGCCAAATCTGCCGATAAGCTTCTCTGTTACAGTAAAAAGATTCTGGGATTTGTAGTCAGTAGTTTTTACTTAAGGCCAGGAAACTCCCACTTTATCAATGCAGAGCCACAGGGATATAAGAAACTTGTAAACAGCATGCTGATAAGTAAATCAAAAGTATAGAGGCACAAACCTAACACAAATGTTTATTTTACATTCCAAAATAGAAAAAGTCAGAACACCAAAACCTGAGGGAGGGAGTTTCCCTTTAAGAATAGTACCTGGAAAGATAAGAACCTTAACAGACATGTGACACACTAAGCAGTTGGAATAATAGGCTAGGATTGGTAGTGAGCTGCCACTTTCAGGATGGTAGTACCTAGTTCCCAGTCAACCTTAGAAGCAATGCTGTATTTCTTTATAAATGTTGTTGTAAAGTATGAGCTATGAAATACTGCAGTTTATTATATACCCTATTAATACGCCTGAATGAATATATAAATTAATAATGCATCACTGCTGAATGCTAATAATGCCGTACTGCTTGCTATCATTTAAGCTGTAAATGATACCTTACTAGCAATATATTCTTGTAATAGATAATTCAATGCTAGGTACTAAATGTTCAATGACTCATTATCCAATTAACCCACCAATATATTGACTGATTGTTGGAAATTATTATGTTGGCCACAGCCAAGCTACTATGATGCAAGAATACATACATCGTCATCTTTCTTGAAGACAGGTCTTTTAGAAGCATGCCCCTGCTGTCTGGCTAATGTTAATCCTTAATCTAGCACAGAGATGCAATATTGCTTAAAGCAGATCAAAACCCACCAGCGATGCTAAACCTAATTAATCAATCTCCCTGTCTATAGTCACCTTCCTGCGAGTCTACATATAATAATGACTTTCTATATCTGGGATCCTACATAAGATCATGGTTCCAAGCTGGTCCATGATGAATCTTAGGAGGCTATTCCACCACCTCAATTTCATCCATCTCCTCAAATCCTGGGAGTGCAAACCTTCAGCAACCTGTGGCACATCTGGGAAAACCTATTGCTGGGAATAAGGAGAACACAGGATGTTGAAACCATTCAAACGGTGCTGTCTGTTGGGTGAGGGATACAGTCAAAAGGATGGGTTTTAGTCTGCTTTAACGAGGAACAACACCAAGGTGTTTACTCTCCCGGGTGTTGTTCGTCTCAGGCGGGGCATCCTCATTTGAAATGCCCCACTGTATGTATCCCCATGGCCCGCTTAGCCAATGAACGTTCTCAGTTTCGCTTAGCTCCATACAGCTCTGTTAGCGGCTAAGAAGCCTGAGTGCCTAAGCTGAGCAAAGCCATGTGTGTCGCCAGGTGCATCCTTGCTCAGTTTCTAGCTTTTGGTGTGCCTGTGCCGCCCATCCAGAAAGGCCTAGCGTGGGTACACACACAGCTAGAGGTTTGCAGGGATGTAGTTATGGTGCAGAGGTGCAGCAAGGGCTCTGGGGTTTCACACAGCAGGGCATCACAATTTGAGTTGCCCTAAGTAAAGGAACTTGGACGGCCCTGGAGTCTTTTAGATGTCAAAATAAATTTCATGTATGCCTTGTAATTGGCAATTTAAAAATCGTACTCTAAAAATTCAAGTTGTCAAATGTTTACTTTTGTACCATTCCACTTTTACATAACCTCCGAAAGCAGCCTATGGGGAACAGCAATTACTTCTCTAAATATCCTCATTAAAACATTGCATGATGGGTAAAAGCATCTACATACATCAGAAGATTTGCAATAGCAATAAGCTGTCATACCAGCACAGGCTGGATCTAGGGAACAGGTTGATGCAGTTGGTGCAGTTGACCCTTGTAAAAAGCAAATTGGTACATTCAAAACTTTTTGATGCAGAATGTATAAGTAACCCCCTGTTGAAAAACAATGACTGTTGGAAAAAAAAACTTCTGATGGCACAAAAAAACTGTTTTGCTGTTCGGTGAACACATAATTTTTTGTTGGTGTTGGGAAAGTCATACAGAATAAGTTACGGTTTTAAAATATATCCATTTTTATACATACCACTTTAAAAGAACACTTCTGTGCATCTGCCCTTTTCCCTAAACAGAAAATACTGAGTAAATGAGGAATAATATGCACATGTAACGGCAAGAAAATACAATTAGAGGAGAAAGGATACTGTGAACAGAGGGTTAAAGCGATAACAAATTGGTCATTATTTGCTACAGGATGCAAAAAACTGGTCTAAGAGAAAGAAGACGGGCTGGAATTGAGGCAGTGTCTGTTAAGCTACAGTGTAGATGTAAGTATAAAATGCTCCACAAGTCTTGTAATTGAGAATATCCATCAAGAGTCTGACAGCTATTGTAGCATTTCCAGGAGCGATAAAACCTAAATTTATTTCACATCGGCAAAAGGGACCGGTATCACCTTCTGGCTGCTTTAATGAAATGCCATAAAACTTCAGGGAGAGAAAATGTGCTGTAAAGTAATAAAAAGGTATTCCTAGGTAGATTGTTTGTGGAAGCGTTATAGTAAGGAGCCACTTGGCTGGAGTTAAAACTAAAAAGCATGGCCTACTAACTACTGTTTTGCAAGATGGGAAGAGCCTAGTATAGCATAAGCATATTTTGATTAGTATCATTATTGTATCACATCAAATAGATACTGTAAGCGGGCAAACAATCAGCAGTGACGACAACGGATTTGAACGGCAAAACGGCTTTTATTCAGCAAAGTTCAGTAGATAGTCCAAAGGTTGTAGCATAAATGCAGAAAGCAAAAAGGGTTACTTCACCAACCAAATAGTCCTGGGCTGGGTACTCCAGCAAGCTGATCAATTCCAGTCCACTTTACAGGGCGTATCAGCCCTCTGCTCAATGTCCAGTGCTATCCTTCACCACGGTGCAGCCCAGCCTGGGCTCACTCCAACAGGCTGGTCATCAACAAAGGAAAGGCCGTGTGCTCTCTTCTTATACAGGCTTCCCCTGTAATCAGCGTGCACACTTGTGGAGGCCTTAGAACATGTAACAACCCGTTATGGGATTGGGGAAGTGACCCGGGTCCTGAAAACCCGGGCCGGATTGTGCTTTATACAACCAAGCAGGGAAGAAACAGACATTTTGATACAATTTACCACAATACCTATAAATACACACTAACTAAACACGCAATGAACAACTGAGCAAGAATATTTGTTTGCCTAAAGCACCCTAATATAAAAATCAATGCCTGCCTTACAGTATTTTATCCTAAAAGTGATGTTGCAGGTAAAGTTAATTGTTCCACCATTGCGTCAGGCTACATTTGGCACTGTCCTAAACTATTTTCCATTTTTAAATTGAAGCCGAAATGGCTGAGATATCGGGGTTTACAGGTTCAGCCAATGACTTTCTCTTTTTCATCCCATCCCCCAGTCAGCTCAGCAGAGCGGGACAGGATTGCTGATCCCTCCCTCCTTCTGCCCCTCCTCTGCCGCCTCCTCCTCCCTCCCCAGATTCATCACATTGCTGTCAGTGCAGAGAGCTTATTATTATGCAGCATCACAGATCCAAGCGCCACGCCAACTTTTTTTTAGAAATAAAAACTCATAAGCTGAACCTGTAAACATTGATATCTCGCCAATTTCTTTTTCAATTAAAAAAAGGAAAATAGTTTAGGACAGTGCCAAATGTACCCTGAAGCAATAAATGACCTTAACTTCAAACCTCTTCAAACATGCTCTTTCATTTCCAACATGTTTTTTCCAGATGCTAATGTAACTACTGCTGGCTACCAACTCTCACCCTCAATAAGTGGCGCCAGAGGTGGCTTCTCAAAAAGGGGACACGAGCTGCAATTGGTAAAAGAGCTGAAGGGTGGAGGCCACATGGTGGAGCTTTGTGGTAGAGGGGGACAGGCGTTCCTTGTTTCCAAAAAGACTATGGGGGCTATTTAAGAAGGGATAGCGCCAGGTAGTGCTTTGTAGGCAGCGTCTGGTGAACGCCGGGCGCTGTACACAAAACCACATTTAAGAAAGCATATTTGCATTACAGGCACTAAAGTGTTATTGGGCCTGATGCAGAGCCTCCTCTGAACTGCCCTTAAAACCCTCCGATTGTCCGGGTCTCCCGTTTGAATCGTGGCTCAAATGTGATGCAGAGCCTCCGTCGGAATGGCTCCCTAACTGATCCGTCAATTTCACTTTACTCGGAAAGCTTTTTTTGGTCTCTCGGGTGCCTTCAATTTGATCGGGGCTCCCGTTCACGTTCACACGGGCGGGCCGTTTTTCCCTGATTTTTCCTTGCATTTTGAACGTACCTGCTTGGTTTCCGTTGTATTTGACCTTCCATTTTGGTGGTTTTAGCAAGTATACTTACATCTCCATGGCTCTTCAGTTGCCAATCTGGCTACACGCAAGCGCACATCCCTCAAACTCCATTGGAATATACATATGGCAACCACTGCCAATTTGACACATATTTTTTTGGGAACAATAAATTTGGGTTCTTCCTTTTTCATTGCCATTAATGCATACCTTAATCTCCTTTGTGTTCCTTTTTCCTTGCCATTAATGCATACCTTAATTCTTTCTGATTGTTTTGGATTTATTGTACCATATCTAAACTTTTTGTGTCATGGAAATGTGTGATGATGTTGTGTGATTGTACATTTGCAGGAAACACAACTGTCTTTTTTTTTATTTTTTTTTTATTTTATTCCAGCGTTTGAAATTGAATTTTTTAAACAAAGTTTTTTACAAATAATTGAATCTAAATGTTTTAACAAATAAACTATTTTCATTTTAAGCCAAATTACAATTCTTTAGGCCTCGGTGTCTTGTGCCTGTGATTTTCTTGTATCTGTGAATGAAAAACAACATTAGTTTAGCATTGTTTATTTGGTTTGGTTGTGCGTGGTTTTTTTGGGGCCCTTTTTAAACCGGACCTTCTGCGTTTTTTACTGAAAAGGCCAAACTCTTAACCAAAGATTCCGCAGCATCTCAAAATAATAGATAGTAATTTTTTAGTCAATCAATAATTATTCTTTCCACCACTGGGCTGCAACTCAGTTCAGGAATTTAGTATACGGCCGCCGCCATCTTGACTCAGAAGCATCACACTTACTGAGGAGAGGAGAGTGGGATAAGGTACAGGGGGTGGGTTATAGCTGTGCTTTGCTCACACAGAGCAGAGACCTCTTGAAAAGGTCAGCAATCCCAGAATGCAGAGCAGCACAGTTAGAAGGCACTTCCTGTTTGCAGGCTGCCTGATAAGATGGCGGCTTCCATAATCCGCCATCTTGGATGTTGAAAGCCTCATAACATGCACTAGGTGCAGGTAGGATGATTTTGAAGGTGGGCAAACTTTATGTACAGGGTGTGGGAAACATATAAGATAGACTTATTCTGAGTGAAGGTCCGCTTTAAGGGCTTTTTAGACAAAGTCTTTGGTTGTTTTTTTTGGTTTTTACATTTTGTGGCCAATGGAATTGTTGGTTCATTTACTTTGGTACCCAAAAACGCCACTTACCATGTTTTAGGCGCATATTGCGTCAGGGGCGGAGGCTCCATTCTTGCTCCCTTGGTTGCTGCTGTGAATCTGTTTGCATGACAAAGACACTGATATTAGAGACTGTTGTTGTCTCATGTACACAAAAAGCATTAACAAGTTTGCTGGCCTAACTAAAGTCACTTTTTGAACGTCTTGCTGCCTCACATTGCCCTAGTTCTTCTATCTGCATGTAGCCTAGTTTTGAGCTGCGTACATGTGTTAAACTAAGGTGGGCTTGTATGTAACGTGAAAAACTAAGTTGTTTCAGACTATTCTGGTGGGTTTTTTTTTTTATTACAAGGAATGTGTGCGCGCACATAAACTCACGCGCGCATACTCACATCCATGATGATGTCGTCCTGCTCCGAGGTAAAGATTGCGGGCGCGCACCCGCTGTTGACCACGGCCACACGGAAAACATATTTAAAGCACAAGGCACTCAGCTCTGTGTTGGATACCATATCAATATGGGCAGACCTAAAGGGAGCAAAAAGAGCCAACCAAGGGCCGAGGCACATAGCAGCAGCACACATGCCTCATCCTCCACAAGACAGAAGAACAGGCACCAGACACATGCCGAACATGCCCCCACTAAAACGGTGGATACTCCACACAAACAGGCACATTCCAAAAAACGCAGGACCAAGGGTACATTAACCCATTCACCACCACCTGCAAAAAAACCACGCACACACAAGGGTACCCCATCTAGTCAGACCATGCAGCATCCTCCACCTCCACACACCAAGCATACCCACAAATCCAAACACATAAGCAAGGGTAAGCGCATTGCAAAAACCACCACCCCACCCAGGTCACCCACCCCTCCACCTCCACCCTCTGGTTCCCCCAATTCCAGTACCTCAGATTTCACATGCAGCTCCACATCTGATAGCTCAACAGGAACCCAGACATTAAGCCAGAGAAGCACACACACAACATCCCCCTCCCCCATAAGCCAAAGAAGCACACACGACTCCCCAGATACCCAACCATCAATTTCCTCAGAGGCAGGGGAGACCACACACCCATGTGGCAGACAACTACGGCGTGGCTCACTAACTGCCAGATTTTGCGATGCTCAAAGCATGGCGGTGGCAAATGCAGTTTGCGAACATTATGATGCCCTATTTGGCCGCACCTCCAAAACAACCACAAAGCAGGCTAAGATGGAAATCTGGACTAATATTTGCAGGCAGGTCAATAGTGTGGGATCAGTCCGGAGAGATATTCAGCAAATAAAAAGGAAATTTGGGGACCTGAAATACTACAGCAAAAAAAAAAATGGACATGCGCCGTCAGCAGAGGTAATGGGCAATTTTTAGTCACATTGTTAAAAGGATGTAACACTTATTAGGTGTAATTTAATCTTCCCCAGCCAACAGACAGAGGGTGGAGCAGAAGTAAAGGAAAAAGTAAAATGCATTTTTTTTAACATTGTTAAAAGGATGTAACACTTATTAGGTGTGATTTAATCTTCCCCAGCCAACAGACAGGGGGTGGCTTACCCACTAAAATTATCCTTACGCCCGCTGAGGAACATGTATATACATTCATACACCCGGCCAGCATCCAGGGACTGGCAGAGGCACAAGACACAGACTGGAATGTAAGGTCCCAAGGTGAGTCTGATTTTGCCATGACCTAGTACAAAAAGTTCAAGAAGGCAGTGTTATGCTACACAACACACTGTACTTGGCCATTTACCTAATCTTCCTATCTACATACTAAGGACCAAGTCAACAGGACACACCAGGCCCCCAAACCCCTGCGTTAGCACCGAGGCCAAGAGCACACCAGGCTTCTACACCACAAACCCAAATTGTGGATTGCGATGAGGTAAGTCAATGGGCCTTGGTGTGTACTTTTAACATTGATATTTGCGAGCTTTTGTGGACAGAAATAAACTAAAAGGATGCTATATTTCTTAACAGACCACAGGAAGCCCACCCATCATCGACCATATACGAGATTTGGAGGAGGACACCCCACATATGTCACTAACCACTACTGCACCAGTGGCAGCAACGCAGGCAACCCCGGCACAGCCACCACATCCACAACCACCTTCGGAACCAGAACCAACCACCCGTCCCACTGCTCTTACCCAGTCTAGACGCCATATTTCCCAAAGAAGGCAACTTCAAATTTTGGAGGAAACATGGAGGCAGGAAAATATTGCCTTTGCTGCGACAACACAGCAATTCAATGAGACTGTGTGCACCCAACTCACAAACCTCAACGCCCAAGTAGAGGTATTAAACAGCAATATCTCTGCCCTAACCAGCCATATGGCTGAGATTAATCAAAGCCTGGCCCACATTGCAGCCAATTTGCAGGCACAACATCATTCCTCGTCACCATGCAACCCAACATGCCACTAATTTGTGGGGAATACATTTTCTCTGCCCACGTGTAATTTTTCTTTTGGGACCAAAAAAACAAATGACAAAACTAAATTTGTTTGAAAAAAAAAAAAAAAATTGTGGTCTCTGAAAAAACACTAAACACTAGTTGTGCACGTATGGTTTGCGCGGTGCCACTTTGGGTGCAAGAAAAAGGAGGGGTGGGGAGGGCTGAAACTAAAGGTGGTGGAGTAGCCCACAAGCCATGATTAGGTTTAGGACCGTTGCAGGCGTCTATTGTAGTGCCCCCCCAGTCACATCAAGACAACGGAACCTCATCTTCAAGAGAACAAAGCCTGGCTCCAACACAGAGCGAGTCCTCCTGGGGGCAGTATTGTCGCGCTCCTCTGCCTGTGAAGATCGGTGCAGGATGGGGGTCTTCATCCAGGGGACCAAAGGATAGGCAGAGTCTCCTGCCCTAAAACCAAAAAACAAAAAAAATTAAAAAAAGGTGTGCATTGCAACAATAGAAAAGAGGGACAAATAGGTGAGCGGGGTAGGGTGGGAGGAAAGGACATTTGTAATGAGACTACATGCACATCCAACCTGTACTCTCATTAAAAAAGTCTGGGGAATACTACTTACATAAGAGGGCAAGAACATGACGCAATAGGGTACAATCACTTAACCCATTTAATTTGTAGATCAATAATTGGGCTCCAAATATACTACGCCAAAAGTTACCAAATAGTGTGTTACGGGAACAAACACAGTCAGAGAGGGTGGGCAACCAATACAAGTTTCAGACACATACCCAGTAGCCAGCCACCAAATAGATCGGCAGATTTGAATCGCTCATGTAGGCAGGAATTCCTAGGCAGGGAAAGCCAGAAAAACGACTCCCAAAAACCAAATCAGGGCCAGCCAGTGCCTGCACATTTATCCTATGTCCCATCTTCAAATGCCTGCACACAAACAATAAAATAAAAATGATGGAGACCCTGTAAAAAGGATACCCCAAAAAAAACAATAAAAAATATCAAATACTCATGCCATCGATGTCCAAAGGCGTGCGGTGCAGCCTGGTTTCTGCCATACTCAGCAGGACAAGACGGCGTAGCTGGCGCTGATGTGCTCCAACAGAGGACTGCATATTATTGCCCGAGTGCAAATACGGCTGCTCTGACTTGCCGTAAGTGAAGGCTCGGCGGCCCCGTTTTATTAGGGTGATTTCAATAGGAAATCAAGGCTCTGCATCACTGAAAAAAACGGACCAAAGAACGAGGCGTCCGTTTTCCCGGGAAACAGCCTCATGCGAGCCGACAATCGGAAAGGCGGCTGAGCGCACACCTGAGCGCATAAACGCACACTAAAATCAACGTAGCACCCTTTCCTGACCCGATCAAAGGCCAAAACCAACGGGAAAATTCACGGGATAGCTGAACGGGGAGGCTCTGCATCAAGCCAATTGTCCCAGTGTTAAAACAATGTCATTCCATGTGTTGGAATGAATATGTATTCAAAAGGACTCTAAAGCGCTTTGTTCTACAGCGCCCAGCTTTAGAGGGCAAAGTATGGTGTTGAGGAAGTGATGAACACAGAAGGTCAGAGATAAATCATACAAAGGAGTGAACCTAAAATATTCAGATATAATATATTTATAAGATATATTGAGAAACTAACAGCCAGAGATACACAATTATAATTTTAAGAGGTCATCAAATACTTACTGACCTTGGCTGAATTTGGCAATTTCTGTGGGGCTGGACAAAAATTACTGGATTGACTACTTTTCACCCCAGATGAAATTAACAACCAATGGGTCAACAAAGATTTTCTATGAAACAAACACATAGGGGTTGATTCGGAGCCATTGCAATCTCGGGCAGGCTTTTTCCATTAATACCCCCTTCTCGCCCATTTCTCCCCCTTGTCTGATTCAACAGACCATTGATGTATGTGAGAGTTCTTTGGTGAGAATTTTTTAGTGTCTTTTGTTGTATGGTGGTGAGAACCCAAAACGAGGGTGATTTTTACAGGGAAAATTAGAGAACATTTTTTTCTGCCATACCAGCAAAGAGCTGGCCAGAGCATCTGATTTTACTGGAAGAAAAAAATGATTGTAAAAAAATTTACGCTGAAAAATTATTGTTTGTATTTTATTTTACATTTTTTTTTTTTTTTAAATGCGTGGGGTCCAAAGGCAACCAGCCCAGACACCAGGCATAAGGGCTGGTGCCCCTCAAGGCCCCCCCCTCTTGTCACGTTATTAGTGAAATGGGGAGATTCCATGGAGGCCCCACCTGCTACTATAAAAGGCGGCTCTCTGGCCCTCACTTCAGACCCTCATAGGGTAACAAGGCAGAAAGAATGGGGAAGCTATGTTCCTACTTCCTCCAAGGGGTGGCACAACTAATAGATGGGTGAAGGGGCAAAGAAGAGCCCTGAAGACCAGTGGAGGCCATAGGGGGGACCCTGGCGGATGAGGAAGAGAATTTTGCCTGGTGCAGGAATGAAGACAGAAGACGGGACTGGTGAGTAGTCAAATTAAGAAAAATAAAGTTTTTTCTGCTTCACTTTGGGTGAACTGATAAGGGGTCCAGGAGCGGGTGACATGACTGTAACCTGACATATTACCTGCACCCCCATTTGGTGTATCAGAGGTGCGGAAGAGCCCAGTGCCCATTACCAAAAGGCATAAGGACTAGCAACGGGCAGGGTCAGGGTCTGGACAGCGCAGCCTCTGAGACGTGGGTTACAAGCCCTTATGCCTGGTTCCCAGGCTGGTTGCCTTTGGCGGGCACACTTTTTTTTTAATAAATAATATTTTAAACTAAAAAAACAAGCCCATTGTCAGTTTCATTCATGAAAAGAATGCCTGCTTTAGCGGCATGCCTTTTATCAATGACAACTAGTACAACTCACAGTGATTGATTAAACTTCATGCGAGTTGTAAAATCACGTATTGAAGTGATACCCACCAAAAATTCTCGCTTCTTTATGCCCAAATATAAAAATCTCGAAAGGGGCTTTGAATCAGCTGAGATTGTGAGAATGTACACTGGCAAGATTTTGCACAGGGGCTCTGAATCAACCCCATAGAAACAAGTGCTTAAGGCTTTTCTACACTGTCCTCTGCCCCCCATTTGGGATTTCCGTTCCCTGTTCTAAAAATGCAGGAAAACCAGGTTTTCTGAAAGGGCATGCATGATGCTGTGTGATAAGGGCCACTGCAGCTTCTTTGGCTAAAGGTCTGTTATAAAGTAAATAAACTGAAAATCAAGTATACCCAGCACATTGTCATACCACCATCCCCAGTTTTCCCTGTTTTAGTCAAAACATCTTTTAAAAAGAGGTGTTACCAAAAGGAACAATGAGACATTTCTGTCCACAAGCAGAATAACTAAGGAAGGTCCTGTAAGCCCTTGTCTTACATGCTTTTACTTTTGCTTAGCAGGGAAAGTGCCTTATCTGCATGCAGAGGTTTAAAAACATCTGTGTACAAATATTAAAATCTTTATATTTAGTATATTTAAAGGAAAACAGCTTTTTGGAGTACTCATTCACACCTGTCCAGTACGCTTTTTTGCATTCGCAGCACTGCGAAAAAATCTGTGTATGGCCCCTTTCACACCTCTCCAGTGCGGCAGAGAGGGGAAAAACGCGGCCGCAAAAAGTTGTGGCTATCTAAGGTCTATGTGGCCAAGAATGAGAGTAATGGGCTGTGACAATGCAGGTTAGATGGTTTGGCATAATTTGGACTGCCGAGTAAAGATAAAGCTGCCAACAACTACTCTGCAACTCCTGGAACTCCTTTCAGTGCCAGCCTTTCTATAGATGTTGTCACCCCATGATGTCAAGCAATTGTAAGCATTTTGCACTATATAGGGCTGCTTCAGTATCTAGATTTGTTTACTCACGTACAAATGGAAAACATAAGAAAGTTTTCTCTAAAAAAAAAAAACATGAATAAAAAATAAGGCGCTGAATCAACCCTTATGTTTTACTGTGATTTTTGCAGGCATTTCTAGGAATTCCAGGAAAATGATATATTTTTGCAGCAGAGTTTAGGCTTCAACATGAAATTTCTTGCAATTTTATCAGTGCTCTCTCAATAAATATGTGGGAAAAATGTCTCCCTGTTTCTGTAATGTAGCATTTTTTAATAGAAAATGTAAGTTGCAAGAAAACCATATTGCTTGTAAAAGCCCCATTTCTCCTGATTACAATGGTATGGTATGTAAATGTTCCAATAAATACAACTATTATACGGACCTTGCAGTTAACTTGCAATTAGAGATGAGCGAACCGGTTCGGACGAACTGGAATTCGCTCCGAATTTCAGGAAATATTCGATTCGGCACGAACCCGAATATTTTGTGATTCGTGCCGATCAAATTTTTCCTGAAATTAAAAAAAAAAAATGCCGGCATGGCGGGAGCCGGCCGGCAGGCCGGTAAAGCCGGCCGGCCCGCTCCCACCATGCCGGCATTTAAAAAACCAAAAAAAAAAAAAAAGCATTTTTGCCGGCATGGTGGGAGCGGGCCGGCCGGCTCCGCTGTTAGCGGAACCGGCCGGCCCGCTCCCACCATGCCGGCATTTAAAAAAAAAGCAAACACTTACCTGCAGGTAAGTTATTAGAAAATAATAAAGAAACTGTGGAGTCCCCCCCTTTCCAGCGTAACCAGTCCAGGCATCAGTTATGTGGCCCCCTGGCCATTGGGATGCAGGTAATGAGGCACAGGTTTTTGGCAAGTCTCTCTCTCGCTGGCAGTTCACAAAGGATTAAGTAGAAAAAAATACATATCGCCCAGCGCTAGGACATAGACAGAGGTGAGCTTATTTTTTTTCTTTATCTCTAGGGGGTAAAATGTATCTAAAACGTTGCTGCCATTTAATGACAATGCCAATGCTACAACATAAATTTCACCTGGCTGGCACTGAAATGCTCTGTCTGTTGGAAAACCATTCAAGATTACTACCTAATCAATTTGATAAGAGAATGCATAGTGTGCAAAGTTGTTGTCAAAGAAAAAGTGGGCTATATTTTGAAAATAAAAATCTAAAAAACATATATGGGCTTGTTTAAAGCAGACCAACACCCTTTTTTTGCGGGTGTTGGTATGGGTGCCAGCACAATAACCCAAGCTTAGGGGGCATCCAGTATGCTGGAACCCCCCACATCACCCCCAGAATGCCCATTATTCTTACCTTATCCTTGAGCCTCCATCAGAAATGGAGCCCCATGTTTGGCCCCGGCATTCACTTATGGGCGGGTTATGGGCAGGCCTATCCGGTGGCTGTAGCCAAGAGGCACCCCCACCCATGTGACCGCCCGGTGGCCAATCGTGGAGGCTTGGGCATAAGGTAAGACTAACGGCTTTTCTGGGGGCTGATGTGCTGGGGGGTCCAGCATTCTGGATGGCCACCTGAGCATGTTTTATTGTAATGGCAGCCAGACCAACACCCGTCAGGCAAAAAATGGTTGTTAGTCCGCTTTAACAAGAACAAGAATATGACCAGGTTTGGAAAAACCTTAAAACCTTTTCATGGCACATGCCACTAAATTTGATTAGGTTTGATTCATTACCAGTTGGGAAAGCTACTACTTTTTAGGAGAGAAAGCAGCCATTCACTTCCATTGTCAACCATGGGGCTGATTCAGGACCAGGTGAAAATTTACATCCAGTTTCTGTGCGGCTGCTGAATCACTCCCAAAGTAGACAACAGAGCCGTAGCAGCCATGAGGCGAATGAAGCACTGGCCTCGGGCGCAGCCAGGCCCGTATTAGGCAGGGGCGGGGATAGGGGCAGCAGCCAGCACCAATTTAATAAAAAAATAAATAAATCATCTGCCAGCAGTGATGGTCAGCATAGGTGAGAGCGATCAGGCAGGGGCGAACATAATTTGGTGGTTGAATAGTTAAGGGCCCGTTTCTCGCTCTCTCATGCTGCCTGCAAGACAGCACGTGATTGATGAGGCAGCCCAATCACCACCCACTTCCTTGATAAGAAGCTCGGAGGAGGCTGGGGATGAATGACGTCACCCTCAGCAGTGCAGCGCGGGACCCTCAGAGGAGCTGACGGGCCATTCATCATCTTTTATCAGGTACTTGTCTGCAGGCAGAGCACAGGGTGGCAGGAAGGGAGGAGAGAGGAGCCATTAACCATTGAGCCACCAATGATTTATAAAGCACAGTAAACGGTGAATGGTTTGAATGCTGTTTCTGTTTCATCTGTTGTTGCTTTAAAGCAGACCAAAATGTGGCATTATACCCCCAAGGTTTTGGTAATCTCTGGTCTCTTACCTTCCTCCATGCTATAACAAGGCTTCCTCTGCATCCCCACATGCAGAATTTCTGGAGCCCCCCTGTGCATTCCCCCCCCCCCCCCCAGAACACCCACAATTTTTACCTTCCTCGACCCTCAGCTGGTGGCCAGTCAAGGGACAGCATTCCTGGCTGAGGATAAGGTAAGGATTATGGGAGGCCCACTCAACCTGTCTGAAAGCAGCCGGACCCACACCCATTAGCTGGAAACGGGTGTTGGTCTGCTTTGAAATTGTCATGGCAGCCCGGGTGCACAGTATAGTTTTTTTCCCTCCCCCAAAAAGGATAAACTCCTATTGCCCTGGTCTCTTTAAAGGGTGACCAAAACCCACGAGATTGGCCCAGGAATCTAACATTCCTGGGCCAATTGATTCCCTCTGCCCGGGGCATCCAGATTCACCTTCATACCCGGTCTAATGGCGCAAGCGCGAGCAGCAGCTGCATCCCTGCCCAAAATTTGTGATCGAGGTGCCCAGGTGGGGGAAAGGACAAATACCCAGGATAGTTGAAATCCTGGGTTTTGGTGCACTTTAACCAAGCAGACTGAAAGGCATAGCACACATTGCAGAAGGCATTGTGTGTGCTCTGTCATTTCCAGTCCCGCTGCAGCCAGGTCAGACATTATGTTAAATGGGCAGTGCAAGGGCAGTGAAGAACAGTGGCTCTGAGGGCCGCATCCTTTGCTTCCCTGTAGCAGTGCGCGTGCCCGCGCCAGGCATTTGTGAATGACCGGCGTGGGCACGCTCCCTGTTAGAGGGAGGTGGAGAATGCGGCCGTCAGGTGAGTTGCTGCAGCGATCTGGGGGGCTTTGACACAGCGGGGCACCCCGGATCGGCACCTGCTGCTGTTCATGTGGCTGCTTCCAGCCCCCCTCTGCATAATGTTTTGGAATATGATACATACACGGTTTGCCTTTATAGTGAATGCAGCAAATCCATATCTGCCTATGGGCAGTGCAGGCAACATTTACTGCATTGTGCTTTGGCCTTCTGGCAGCCATCACTGCAGACTTGTCACCAGTGTCCACTACTGGGTTTTCTATCTTCTTCTTCTCTTACTGCTTCCTGGTCCTTAGGTCTTTGATGCGGTTTTCTCCCTGCATTGCTATTTCTGTACAGCCAATAAAGGCTGGGGGGGGGGGGGCGTAAGCCTAAGTAGTGCCTAGGGCAGCATGAACCCTAAATTGGGCCCTGGGCGCAGCTACAGCTTCATGCAAGGGGGCGCAGCCAGGGCCGTATTTGCCACTAGGCACGGGTAGGCACGTGCCTAGGGCAGAGCTATAGCCTGGGGGCGGGTACGGGGCGGTGGCCAGCAGCAAATAAAAAAAAAATCAACTTTCATACAGAGATGAACGCCCCGCCTCCCCCCTGCTGCCACTAGTGCACCATAATAGGTGTGCGGCAATCCCCAACCCAGCCCAGCGCAGACCAGCACCACCCTGCCCAGTCCCAGACGGTCCAGCCTCTTCCCGTGCAGCCCCATCTAGCACAGCCCAGCCTGCCCTGTCCCACTCCGCCCATCCTAGCACAGCCCAGCCCCGCCCAGCCGAGACCCGCCCCTGCTTGCAGCCTCCTGTCTCCTTCTCCTTACAGTGCGTCGTGTCGGGGGCGTGGTCTCTCCAGGCGCTCTCTCGTGGTAAGACTTACCGCCCGAGGGTTGTGGGGGTTAACTGGGGGGGGGGGGGTTACAGTGGACCAACCGCAGGTTGATCAAGTGACCTTGGGGCATCCTGGAAAGGGATGCCCCAAGGTCACTTAATAAACCTGCGGTTGTGTGAGCCCCCAAGATCCCCAGGTCACAACGATTTCCGACCATGAGTTGGGGGGGTATAGCTACCATCTTTTCAGGGTGGGAAAGAGGGACATTTGTTAAATTAGGTCACACCCCCTCATTGAGGGATGGATAGGAGCTAAATTAAAATGGTTAAAACATTCTAAACAATTTAAAGTGGACCAAAACCCAGGATTTTGACTATTGGGTTTTGGTCCTTTCCCCCAGGGCACCCCGATCGGGTATACCCCGCTGTGTGAACCCCCCCCAGATCACCCTAGGAAACTCACCTCATCCCGGTCCTTGAGTGCATGCACGGGCGCTTGTCCAATCAGCATGCTCAGAGACGCTCAGCTATGCACGTCTAAGCGACGTCTCAGCAGAGCGGCTCAGAGCGCGCTGGCAGACGCATCTCCCACTTCCCTCTAACAGGGAGCGTGAATGGCCGGCACGGGTACGCATCCTGCTAGAGGGATAGCAGGGATGGGGTCGCAGCCTGCGCATGCACAGTTGGTTCGAGCTTAGGGTAAGTGTAACAGGTGACCTGGGGGGTTTCACACAGCGGGGCATCCTGGTTTTGGATGCCCCGGGGGGGAGGGAATGGATCATTCCCAGGTTTTGGTCCACTTTGAATAGGCAAATTAATCATTTATTGATGCAGATCTGTATGTTACGCCTCAAAGGGGGGCAAATTAGAACAATGAGGGACAGCGGGACATGGACTCAAAAGAGGGACAGTCCCTCCAAATCAGGGACACTTGGGAGGTATGGGGGTGGGAGCACGCCACACACAGCAGGGAGACCAGGGATGTGACTGCTCCTTGTTACCCTGTGCCACAGCTCTCATACAAATGGCATTTTATGCTGTGCATTAAAATGCACGGCATAAAGCGCTGATTGAACGAGAGCTTGTGCATGCGCTGTGGGACGAGGAAAAGGTGAGTCTTCGGGGAGATTGGTTTTTTTTTTTTATAGAGCGGGGCATCACAAATCTGGTTGTTCCTTAGTAAGTACCAAAGTCCAGAATAGTAAAAATCCTGGGCTTTGGTTCACTTAAAGTGTAACAAAACTTGGGATTGTGTCTTTCCGGGTTTTGTTCTGTGCCCTCAAGGCATCCTGAATTGGGAACCCCCCCCAGTTCGCCCAGTAAAACTCACCTCTCCTTGGTCCAATGGTGACAGTCTCATGTCAAGTCAGAGCCCATTGCAGTGTTTACATCCTTTGGCAAATGGCTCTGTTCGGACGAGAGCCAGCGCAAGCTCCGCTGGAGAGGGGGAAGGTGAGTGTTTACAGGCGCCTTGGGGGTTTCACACAGTGGGGCATCTGGAATCAGGATGCACCATCGAAAGCTAGCAGCTGGCCCTGGAATCTTTAGGTTGGAGTTTTGTTCCACTTTAAAAGCTGGTAAACCTGGAGATGTCCCTGTGTGTGAAAACCCAGGTAATGGCAAAAATCTTACCTCGCTCCCACGGCGCATGCCCAGGCTTACAGAAAATTAGAATATTTTGCATCACCCTGCAAACACTTCTGAATGAATGACGTGCCAGGAACCTCCCGCTCTGCATGCCTGCACATGCACTGTGGGATCGATGGAAAGGTAAGTCTTTTGGCTATCCCAAGGGGCTTTACACAGTGCCCGCACTGGTCATTTAGCCACAGAAATGCCATCTCTGGCTGCACATGTACTGTGGGATCGATGGAAAGGTAAGTCTTATGGCTATCCCAGGGGGCTTTACACAGTGGGATATCCTAAATCAGAAGAGGGGACACGGCTGGCCCTGGAGTCTATTAAACTTTAGGGCTGTCCAAATTGGTTTTGATATGTTTTTACAATATGTGTGAAGTGTGTGTAGTGAGGGGTAACAAAGTGTTTGGGGGGTGATTGTGTGTGTGTGTACATAAGGGGTTAAAGTGGAACAAAACCCAGCCTGACCAGCACCAGGGGCATCCCTGAATTGCCCTGATGAGTTAAGCCCCCGGGGTACCAGCAGTCACTCACCTTTCCTGGTTCCAGTGGTGCATGTGCGGACTCTTGGCCATTTGCCATGACAATGTAATTCAGCAAATGGCTCTCATTGTTTTCAATCCCCTGCATTCTCAGGCTGTGTGCACACTCCCCGCCCCATCCATTCATATAGGCTGGGGCAGGAGCGTGTGTGCCGATGGGCATGTAGCCAAATGCGCTCTTCATTGAAGTCAATGAGAGCCATTTGCTGAATGACATAGTCACAGCAAATGGCTTGCAATGGAGAAAAGACATGCATGAGCCGCTGGACGAAGGAAAGGTGAGTGAATCCTGGCGTCCTGGGGGGGTTTCACACAGTGGGCCATTTCAGTTTGGGATGCCACCAAGGAACGGAACAAAATCGGGAATGTCAGATACCAGGGATATATATATATATATATATCATTTTCTTTTTTTGCCGGGGGGGGGGGGTGGGCGCGATTTTCTGGGCTTGCCTCGGGCGCAAAAGAAGCTAGCTACAGCTTTGGTAGACAATGAAAGTAATGTCTTAAAAAGTTGTAGTGTTTTCTTACTTGGTGCTGAATCGACCATGTACCTACCACTTGTGATTCTTCCCCTTTGTCTCCACCCGTTATCCCCTTAGACTGTAAGCTTGTAAGGGCAGGTCTCTCTCTTATTGTATTTTCCATAGCATTCACTTTAATCTTCGTAGCATCTGGTTTGTAATTAATACTTTTTTTAAGTTGGCGCCTTATAAATAAACAATAATAATAATTTCAATAATAATATGTGTTCCTTCGTCATTTTAGTGTCTTGAATATGAATCTACAATGTAAAAAACACTTGAAAAAACAAAAAATAGAAAAGGCTTTTGATGGGCGCTGTACATTAGGTGTCTATATATGTCCTTTACCAGTTATTTGGGCTGGGTAACCATCAGATTTATGTACATACACAAATGATTGGGATTACCAGGGCTCAGCACCAATAACGTTACTCTGTTTAATCCCAGCAGTCTCAGAACATATTAGGCCACTGAGAATGAAGCAGCAATAAGATGTTTTGCTGTAAACATTTTACAGAGAATGATCATTTTTTTTCAGATGGATTGTACAATATCATTTTATGTTATGTGACATCTTTCATGCAGAGTATCAGAAAACACATTTCACTTGAAGTAAAGCACAAAACTAAACAGAAATATTAGAGTATCTGACCATAAATATCCAGACCATTCAAGCAGCTGTAAACTCCTGAGACTGCATATTATAACCTTCAGCAGGTACAGAGCCAGGCTGGTAGGATTGTTTGTGAGCTTTGCCATCATAGAATCAAGTTCAAGGGGCAATCAAGTGAAAATATTAGTTCTATTTAGCCAATGACCAATCGCATTCCAGGGCAGAACCCTACGTGTTCACCAATTCAAAATCTAAGCATCTATACTGGGGCTGTTGCGATTTGTAGGATACCGCACGTATTTAGCAGGAGTTTCTCCCTCTGTAGAGCAAAAGTAGATTTGTGAGGTGAAGTGCAGCCTTAACCACTTTGCATAATGCTCTCCTCTGCTCTCTCATCTGCCTAGTTTTATATTTGTTTTCTGACGCTGTTGCACAGATCATTCCGTTAAGGTGCACTTTTGTTAAATATACTATACTATGTTATAGCAACATATTATTATATGAATTTATGCGTGACTAACATAAATCATTCTGCACTTAAAGCGGACCAAATCCCACATTTTTTTAACTAAGCCCCTGAATTTCTTCCTCCTTTGAAGAGCACCTTTTGCCAGTTTTTACTGCTCCTCCTTCACACTAATCCCAGGTAATGCCGCCTGTTTAAGCTGTAAAGCTCCACCTCCTCCTTTCATTGCCACTGTTGTGCAATGACTGATCACCTGCCATTTTACACAGAGGGCCAGCAAAAAAATCCCTGTTCCAGGACAATTCAAAAAGTAAAAAATATCGATTTCTAGTTCTACACTCTAAGGAGGAAGTGCCGGCAGAGGCTTTGGCGAAATGTATTTCACAAGTTCAGTGGTTTTGGTCGGCCAAAATTAAGGCCTTAATCAGGCCTTCATGTGTGAACAGTCCAATGCCCTTTCATTGTGCATCTGTTCAAATACAAACTGACACACAGATAAATGAAACTAGGCTCTGCTGAGACAATTCTTTTTTTAAGATTATAGTTTGGAGTATCATTTACTTAAAAACATAATTTTAAATTATATTATTGGTGTTACCCCCAACACCTCACTGGGCAGGGCCTTCCAAACTGTGACCTAAGTTACAGTAACACCTCTGAAAGAAATGCCTTTGAACTATGAGTAACTGCCAGTTAAATTAGGCCCCAGGAATTTTATAATGCACACTATGGGACTCAAGACCAGGTTTGGTCTTGGTTTGGTATTGGTTTAGGATTGACGTGCTGACAACAGGTGAGTATGAGCTTTATTTTGCCTAGGTTATCCCTTTTTAAAAAACACTTGTAAGTTACAATAATAAAATACAATATTAAGGAATGGCCCCTAGTGTGCTATAGCCTCAGTTCTAATTACCTCACCTAAGCATCAGAGTGAGATCAGCAAAACCGGCCCTGTTAGCTCTTGAGCAGGAGGATTGAGAACTTAAGACCTAGATGGGGATCCAGCACCAGTTTGAAAAAAACACTTTGATTTTTTCAACTACCTATTATAAAATGATGTTGAATTGACCCCAATGCCTTCGAACATTACATGTCTGGAGAAATGCACCCTAACCCTGACCCTGATTTTTGCAGGGTAATTTTTTTACAAATACCATTTCTCTCAACACACCTGGACTTTTAGAATTTATATCCAACCCAGCAAATTGGCTGAACCCATGTGTATTCAGGAACAAGGTCAGTGCTAAGTGCAGTGCTGGAGAAAAATGACCCTGCAGGAATGGGTCAGGATGGCATCTCTGCCATGGCCGGTAACTATAGATTCAAAGTCACCATCGGCCTTGCTTTGGGAGCTGAAAGGACAAGGTTTAAGAACTGGGGTGAGGTATGGCTAACTGGGACCATGACACACATGTAGGTTTTCATAGTAACATTTTTATTTACAAAAGTGCTGTAAATCATATTTACAATTATAGCATTTGTACCAAAATGTTATATTTCAGATAAAATCTGGTTAGCTGCTTAATTGTGATTTACAAAAAAATCTTATCTTACTATTCGTACTTTACTATACTGTCTGAATCAGAAGTTTTTAAATTAGTATAAAACTTTGGACCTTGCATGTTATCAGCTGTTGGGCATCATGTCCTGAGTCATGAGATGGAATGACAGGTCCAAAGATGAGTGCGTTTTCCTTATGATCAATGTCATGGAGTGTTAACAAGCAGCCCCAGGTACTGCAACTGTAGCAAGTGTGAGACGTTGCACTCTATTTTATTCCACTAGACTGCTGTTTAACAGAAAGTTCATTGTAGTTTACTAGAGGGGAAAAAGTTTCAGATATGTTTCATGATTTATTTATGTACTTTTAATCTTTAAAACTGGTCAAAACCCATGTGACCAGGCCCTGGAATCTAAAAGATTTAACAGTGGCATAATATTGATTTTCATTATTATGGAATGTCCTGTGGTATACTTTCATCACATCAGTTGTCTCCTTCCTCTCCCAGTGAGTCAGTGTAACTCAAAATGGTGGGAGCTGGAAAAAAAAGGCCCGCACAAAGAGGAACAACACACCCAATTTTATTTTTTGGGGTGTTGCCCCGCTGTTTTTATCCCCCCCCCACTGGTCGCTCAATACACTCACCTTCTTGCCGCTTCCACGTCGCAGATTCGGGGCAGTCCGCTCAGCCAATCAGCGCACTCGGCTTCACTGATGGCTGACCTTCAAGCTCTGGCGTTCCTGCAGTGCCCATTCAGAAAGGCAGGACGTGGCTGCACGCATGACTAAAAGGTGAGCAGGGATACAGTCGCGGCGCAGAGACGCGTTGAGGGCTCTGGGAGAAGGTGAGTGTATTAGGGCTTCCGGGGGGGGTTACACAGCAGTGCATCCCAATTCTGACTCCAGGGCCGGCAAAGTTCCTCTTTAAGCAGCTTTTTGTTTGCGACAGAATGGACCCCACAGTTTGCAATGCATTTTTGAAAAAAAGAAAATAGAAATACCCTATGTGATCCGAATATAATGTTTGGGCACATAGCATGGTTTAGGAATTCTACACCCCAGCAATGCAGATCACAGAACAGAAAACCAGACTAATCTATTTAGAACTAATATAACCTGTCCTGTGAGACCATTCTTTTGGATGTCAACCATGACTTTGTTTGCAATACTGAGTGCAATTTAACCAGTGATATATTGAGCAGAGCATGCCAAAAATATGCTTTCACGCCCATCCCAGTTCAGCCACTACACAGAAATTAAAGCAAGCAGCGGAACAGTTATGCTATTTACATATAATCTGAGATTCTTTAAAATGTATTTTCCATTGTAAAAAATGGGGATAAGCTGGGGGTGGAGGGATTTGTGAAATTTAAGCGTGCCTGGACAGGGACTTTAACCATTGGAGTTCAGCCCACTGGTTTTCATGAACTTGGAACAGCTTTATTTAAAATTCAGTCTTAAATGATCTGTCACCATCAATTAAAGGACACTCTCTGAATCTAACTAGATGATATTGAAGGATGTTCCATTATAATAAATCACATTAATACAGGCTGCTGTAAATAAGTACACGTTGTGTTATGAATGCTAAAAAGACTTAATGTTCTGGTTGTGTGTCATGTGTCTATTTGTATGTCATAGGCTATTTAATAAAAGAAGTAATTACAAAGGAAAATGCCTAACAATTATTTAAACCACCAGGACAAAGAACAAGGACCAATGCCCACACCCACCTACCATATCTAATGATTCTGTCAACAACAAAAACATACCTTTTCCCTGTTAAGCAGCACTGGTAAACAATAAAATTACTGATTTTGCAGTCTTTGATGGATACCTGTGCACTTCGAGAACCCCTGCAACTCAAAGCAAAAGTTATCTGACTTGTTTTTTTAGGAATATGCCAGGATAGCATTGGTGAGAGATGGCTCCATCCCAAGAAAACATGAATCACACACCCACCACAAATATACCCCCCTCTCTCGCCCATAATTTATGTAATAGAGTACCTATAAAAACCTTACTGGATGCAGTATGACAGTCAAATGGTGGCCATATGGTTCCCTGGCCATTCAGCAGTGCCCCCTGGTGCTCTCCAGTGATAAGCCCCAGAATGGAAAGCAAGAGGGACGTGTCCAGAGCTGCTCACAGTGTGTCTGCACTGACAGGCTGGGGTATCTGAAAGCAATACAAACTAAACTGCTACACCTCAGTAAGCCTACACACAGAACATCTTTACTATATGTCATATGTGCCGCCATTGGAACCTCAGGCTGCACCCGGTTAGTGTTTTCTTAATATAGGGCAAAAGCTTTAGTAAAAAAAAAGGAAACACAGGCTTTTTTAGGGCACTGAGCTAGGGATAGAAGGTGACTACATAAACCTCATTTCTGGGGATAGGTTCACTATAACAAATGAAAACTGGACCGCCAAGCTATTTGAGTTAGCAAATTACCTGTTCAAATCAGTGCTGGTTTTGCCCCCATGATTCCAGTCTGTTTTGAAAACAAGCTGAAAAAGATCACACATGTGAGGGTATCTTAAGATATGGAATTTTTTTTGTTTTTATTCAAAATTGACAAACTGAGATCAGTAACATGTCTTTTCACATACACAAGGATGTGTCTGCGGCCTTTCTGATCATGTTACAGGGCATTATCTATGTATTTTACTTGACAACTGAAACATTTTAACTACCACTGTGCTAACGTGCCATGTACTATTTTTTGGTAAATGTTATAGTTTGCCTTAGGCAGAAAGTAGAATAAACCATCATAACATGTCGTTATGCTACCTGTGCCAGCATGTCAACTTGCAATTCCACCACTTTCCTCTTCCTACAACAGCCATATTAGAGCCAACAGTGGCAGTGAATGGCAAAAATAATTTAGTTTAAATGAGTGGTGGCTGTTCATAACGATTTTCAGTTTGAGGCTAGTAGTATGTGCTGTCCTAAAATATTCCTAAAAAAAAAAAGACTATGTAACCATATTTGTTGCCCTATAAGATGCACTCATTTCCCCAAAAGTGGGGGGAAAATGTCAGTGTGTCTTATTGGGTGAACGTAAAAAAAAAACAACAAAAAACTGAAAAGATAGTGGCCCCCGGGACGCCAGCCAATAAAAGAGCGGCGGGCATGGTAACTGAACCGCGCCCACTGTCCTCCCTGGCTGCATGTACCGCGTGAACGCGTGCTCTGGGCCGAGAAGCAGTGGCGGTGCCGGGAGCGGCCAGAGTGGGGACAATGGGCGGGTTTGTTAGCCTGCCCTCTCCCTGCCTGCCGCTCTTTCATTGGCTGGCAGTGCGAGGCCGATGAAAGAGCAGGGAGAGGGCAGGGTAACTGAACCCCTCCCACTGTACCCGCTCTGGCCATTGCCGACACTGCCAGTGTTTCTCAGGCCGGCGTGCGCACACCACGTTCACCCGCTGCACAGACCATTATTCAGTTATCTTGCCCTCTCCCTGCTTGTCGCTCTTTCATCGGTGAGACGGTAAGTATCTTTTTTTTTTTTTTTTTCTCCAGTGTGGGGTGGGGATGCGGGGGGGATTTAGCCACACTGCCCATGGGAATGGTATGGGGATGCCACTATGTATATGGGGAATGGGATGGGGGGGTGCTACACTGCCCATGGAAATGGGATGGGGGTATGCCACACTGCCTATGGGAATGAGAGGGGGATGCCACACTGCCCATGGGATGGGGGTATACCACACTGTCTATGGGAATGGGAGGGGGGATGCTACAATGCCTATGGGAATGGGATGGTGGTATGCCACACTGCCTATGGGATTGGGGGGATGCCACACTGCAAATGTGGAATGGAATGGCGGTATGCTACACCACCCATGGGGAATGGGATGTGCGGAATGCCACAATGCCTATGGGAATGGGATGGGCATATGCCACACTGCCTATGTGAATAGAATGGGGGGAATGCCACAATGCCTATGGGAATGGAATGGGGGAATGCCACACTGCCTATGGGAATAGAATTAGAATGGGGGGAATGCCACACTGCCTATGGGAATAGAATGGGGGGAATGCCACATTGCCTATGGGAATAGAACAAGGGAATGCCACACTGTCTGTAATGGGGTGTTTTAGCACACCATTTGGTTTAGAATCTTTTTTTCTTATTTTCATCCTCCAAATCCTAGGTGTGTCTTATGGGCCGGTGTGTCTTATAGGGCTAAAATACGGTTGCTTAGGTCTCCTCAGCAACATGACAGCACTGATGAGAGGATGGGGAGATCTACTTATACAGGGTGGGACTATTGCTTTCAACCCTTTCTTTGCAACACCTGTAAACCACAGACCCCAGTAATAATATTCAGCAAATATAACAATGTGACAGAGCAACTGAAGTGGAATCTTTCATGGCCATTTGGGTAGGATGAAGTTACTCTCCTGTAAAGCGTATAACAGGGAACCTGTTATAACTGTAATACAAATGTTATGATCGAATGTGATTTGATGAGATTCCCTTTGAAGGTACATATAATAAGGTTTTGGAAAAACTACAAAGAAACGTTTATGCCATATTGGATACTTATTGCTAACATAGTCCTAATATATCTTCCATCAAATTAGGGGCACTGAGGAAGCCAAACGCCAAAGGCGAAACATGTTTGCCCAGGGAGGGAAATCTGACCATCAGATGGAAGACAGTGAACACATGGGAATGCATAATATTTGATATAACGTGCATAATGTATACACAATTTTGAAGAATTATAATGAATTCAACATGATTGCACATGTATGTTAGCAATTATGACTTGTTTTTAAAGTGAGTGGCATTTTTATCTGTGAATAAGCATACAACAATAAAATGTATATGAACTTTAAACAGTGAGGTCTTGGTCACAGGCTGTTCAGAATCATACTGGGGGAGGCCTAAACCCCGGAACCAGCAAGAGTATATTAATATTGTTGGTTCTTTCTTGAATACTATTCTAAATACTAAACACAGTTTAACAATGGCAGAATATATTAGTTTCTCATATGGATGCAGGGAAATACAAAAAGAAAAGCAAATATAAAAGAACTCACTCTCAAGCTGCTACATGTAATCTCCAGCTGGGTGCCCGACCTGGCTCGTCCACTGCCATACACGTCTTGTCAAAGGAAGATGTCGATCTGCACAACAGGGATAAAATCAAAAGCAATTTGGGTTCGTCCATGTGCTTTCTCAAATATGAGAAAGGACACGCCCAAAACGGGTTTGATTTAATCCCTGTTGTGTCTGTGGTATGCTGCTTTTAATCCTTTTGTAATAAATTGACATTTTATGGGAGTGCAGACCAACATCTTCGTTTGACAAATACAAAAAAATCTTCAAAAAGCTGATGTCTTCTGACATCCATAAAATATACTTCTCTAGCAACATCGGTGCATTTTTAGGAAAACATTATTCTTAACATAAATGAGCCTGTACATTGCCAGTTCATATTACCAAACTGATAGCAGGTAATACGTGTCAAGTCTCAGTAAAAGGCCAACTCCAAAGGCTGAAAACAGTGGATAGCCCAGACACAACCAAAACTACTTGGGTATAGTGAAGATGCAGATGCAGTAAAACTAGTATTAAATTTACATGCACCTAGTATGTTATTCATTTTCTGGAAATCCCAACTTTTTTTGTTTTAGAATTATTGTCCATTATGCTGGACCTATTATAGGCCGATGCCCAAGTCAAGCAATGCTTAAAGGAGGTGTATTGTGACATTGTGTAATATTAAAAATCCACATAAACACATTGGCTAATGAAAGGAGGGGTCACTTATGCACATAAACTGAATAAAACTCCCACCAAGCTTTTGGCTTTGTTCTGGTAGGAATAAAATCCAGAGATGACAGGCTTCTGAGTGTATAGGGGTGACAGAACTTGTCAGCCCTGATATCTCTTCCTTCCATTAAACGAAACAGGCCTGTCTGGAAATTTTATTGATGCAGGGTGTATAAGTGACCCTTCCTCCAAGCAATCCAGCATATGAATTGTTTATAATTGAACCATTTGTATTTTAAAGTAATTTTCAGACATAACTCAGACATAAATATACTAAACAAATGCCAAAAAGAACAATTTAGTTTATTTTTAATTTTAGTTTAGTTTGTTTCCTAGATTAAGAATCCCTCTATGCTTCCTAAGAATTAGAAAGCAAGACAAGACAGAAGTTGGTAATACATAATGGTACTAATATAATTTGTGTAAATACAAAGAATACTGTAGGTGGAGGCATGCCTAGTCCAAGGGCACTCGATAGAGGCAAGGACTGCACAAAGATCTATTCTTCTCATTACTCTTGACACATATCTATACTCTTGATACACATGACAGTTGCCTCAAATACAGTGGGAAGAAGCATCTTAACAAAAGTAATGGCCCAACAAACAGCTAACATGTATACATTCAGTACAATTCATTTGAATAATGAAGTTGCTTAGCTAAATATCTGGGAACTATGCCACCCTGAACTAGAAGCCAGCAAACAGCTGAAGAAGGATTTGTTCTTGTAGTTACAGTCAGTACAAGTACCAGGTGACCTCCCACATGCCAGGGGGATGGCAAACCACCTGCTCAACATCCTGGTGGGGGAGTTGCACTATTTCCTACACCCCCAATGGAACGGAGGTGCAGAAGAGCCTGGTGCCCCCTAAAAGGCTGTAAGACTGAATTTTAAGGGGAGAAAAAGCTCCAAAGATTGGGACTATCACTTCCATAATAGCCAATGACCCTTTTATGTTAAAAACTTTCAGTCCGTTACAAATTGAGTTTTTGGTATTTCTTTAGAGTTACTGCCATTAGAACTTTATTGAGACAAAACAAGGCTCAATTGTGCTTAGGGTTTTGGAATATATTTGTGCCTAGCAATACATTGGTACCTCGGTCTGAAATTTAATTGCTCAAACATTTGAGAATGCAAATTTGCTTAGTGCTTTGTAGTATATTGCACCTAGCAAAATATTTGTGCCCTGGTCCAGGATTTTATTGCCTAAACAATTGGGGGGTGCTTATTTTTCAGTGATTTATATGTATATATATGGCAAGGTATCATAGGTAAGTCACATTCAGCCTATCAGCAGCCAGGAAGCCCGGTGACGTCACCGTGCTATATAAACCGGCGGCCATTTTCCTTTTGCGCATTTCAGCCTTGCATTGCTACAGTCAGAGAGGCAGAGAGGTAGACCGAGCCAGGGAAAGATAGGGAAAAACCGGAACCATCCAGCCAGGGACAGCTTAGAAGTGACAGTGAATTTTTATTTTTTTTTTTCATTAGCCAGATCAGTTTTCAATTCAATTTCAGTTCTTTGTGCTGTAAATCTGCCTTGCCACTGTGCATGCCATCTATGCAGTGGCTTATTTAACTCTATCTTTTACACCCAAGCATTTATCATAATATAACTGGATTAGTTTAAATATAAAAAAAAAACAGCCCACCTGGGTATCCCAAACCTGCACTTAGCAGCCTATCTGTTATACTAAATACGCTTGTTCATCCTTCCTCAGCTTAATCAAAGTATTGCATTTTGAATTGGTTTTTGGTCTGCTGCCAAAACACTAGGCCGCAGGGTATCTCATATTGCCAATTTTCATAGTATCTGGTGCAGAGAAGCAGTTCCTCGCTTTATTTAGCTTCTTCTTTTTAAAGTAAACACATTTTTTATCGTACCTATTGCGCATTTCAAATAAATAAAAATGTCAGGCAGACAAGTGCAAGGATGTTCAAAGAGGAGGCCAAGATTCAGCAGGCAGAGGTCGCAGCAGACTAGGAGCGATTGGCAGCAGGAGTCACGGTGAGAGACCTGATCTGCCAGTATCTGCTAGCGGTCGTGTCTCCACCAGTAACGCATCTGCCGTGGTAGATTGGTTAACGCGCTCATCAACATCATCACAAGTTACATCTGAGACCCCCAGTCTAGGGTCGGTAGGTTCCTCTGACACAACCCTGAGTTGGCATGCCCCTAGAGCAGTCCCTGTCCTCCCATTATCTCTGTCCTACGCCATTCCCTCCTCCAGCGACGTATCCTATGCTTTGGGTTCAGCTCCACGCTTTAGTGAGGAGGACAATCAGATAGAGGACAGTCAGCAGTTACTGCCCAGCCAAGAAATGGAGGTGGCTTCTTTAGCTAGGCAGAAAAATAGTGATGTGGACAGTGTCGTGGGTGTTGCGAGCGTTCCAGCTCCTGCGCCAGACACTGTTGAGGAAACTGAGAAAATCAGTGACGTGCAGCCACAACTCGGTGATGATGATGAAGCTGATGGCACTTGGGAGCCGGGTGATGAAGGGGCTTCATTTTCATCATCAGGAGAAGAGGGGCACAGGTTGCCCCGGAGTCAGCAGCTGAGGCAGCAAGGTGTTAGCAGTATGGTTGGCAGTCAGCATGGGGGCACAATTGTAAAGCCTGGAGCCAAACGGGGCCGGGGTAGAGCACCTGCTGCATGGCAGGCTACCTTATCGGGAGGTAGTGGAGCAGGGGTTCCTGGAGTTGGCGACAGTAGCAGTGAATCAGTGAGGCCTGTTGGTGAGAAAAGTAGCTACTCGGCAGTGTGGCAGTTTTTCCTGAAGCATCCGCAGGAGGGTAACATGGCCACATGCAAGATATGTAGGCAGAAGGTGAAGCGTGGCCAGGGCCCAAATGTTGGCCCCACGGCCCTGCATCAACATATGATGCGTCACCATAAAGCGGCCTGGGAGAACCGAGGCTCCGAAGAGGTGGTCCAGCCAGTTTCCTCACCAAGTGGCACGCCGCTCCCAATTTCTGCCAGCCAAGGCTCCAGCACCTCAGCCGAAGGCAGCTGTGAGTCATACCCATCCTCTGTCGCTCCTGCTCCTCCTCCTCCTCCTCCTCCAAATCATGCATCCCGCCAGCAATCCATCAGCGAAGCCATGTCCAAGAGACAGCAGTATACGCCCACTCATCCTATGGCGCAGAAGCTGAATGTGCTCCTGTCCAAGTCGCTGGTGCTGCAGTCGCTCCCTTTTCAGGTGGTGGACTCTTCACCTCGGCTCGGCACAAGCCATCAGTTCTCTGAAAGGTGCAGAGTCCCAAGCCGTCATTTCTTTGCCAAGAAGGCAGTACCAGCACTGCACACTTTTGTTGAACAGAAGGTGGGCCAGTCCTTGAGCCTGTCCGTGTGTAGCATGGTAGCTGTAATTATGGTCAGGGACAGTACATGTCGTTTACGGCCCACTGGGTGAATGTGATCCCTTTGCAGCAGCAACTTGGACAGGTCACGCCGCTTCGGCGCTCCCTGCCCGTTGGACCGGTGACACCGTGCGACTCGGCCTCCTCATCCTCCGCCATCTCCTCACCCTCCACTGTAGGCTCAAGTCTCAGTGCCCCTCTAGTCTACCATGTGTGCAGGGCACGGAGGTGTCACGCTGTGCTTCACATGATTTGTCCTGGCGAATGGAGTCACACAGGGGAGGAACTGCTTAAATTTATTCATCCAAACATGGCTTACTCCAAGAAAACTTAAAATGGGAATCATGGTTACCAACAATGGGAAGAACATTTTGTCTGTGCTGCGCCAAGGAAGCCTGACCCATGCCCCCTGCATGGCTCACGTCTTCAATCTGGTTGTCAAGCGGTTTCCGAAGTGTTCCCCCCATCTGCAAGACATCCTAACAACTTCAAGGAAACTTTGCATGCACTTCAGCCACTCACACCCTTCTTGAGCTACAGCATCAGAACGGTAGCCCCCAACATAGTCTGATTTGCGATGTTTCCAGCCGTTGGAATGCCACCCTTCACATGTTGGACTGATTATATGAACAGAGAAAAGCCATCGTTTCCTGATAATCCAAGCGGATAGGGGGACTCCCCTGTGTAACTTCAACATCAACCAGTGGCAGCTCATACGTGACACCTGCCGTTTGCTCAGGCCCTTTGAGGAAGCCACTTTATTTGTCAGTCGGCAGGATTACGGGATGAACGATGTGATTCCACTGCTTCATGTACTACAGCACATGTTGGAAACCATGGCTGGTCAGGGCACTGGAGACATGGCGTCTACATCTTACGGCCACATGAACCCCGTTGGAGCTGAACTGGAGGAGGAAGAGGAGGAGAAGGAGTTGCCCAGCGAAACACAGTTTAGGCTTGGCTGGTTTATCTAGTCAGCGGACAGAGGAGGAGCAGGAGCAGCCAGAGGAGCTAGAGGGTTTTGAGGAAGGTGAGACAGAGGACCCGGACACACCGTGGCAGTATGCAGTGGAGATGGAGACAGGTAGTCCCTCTGAGTCACTTGCGCAAATGGCAGGAAGCATGCTCACATGCTTGCGTAGTGACCCCAGAATTGTTTCCATTTGTCGCCGGGATGACTTCTGGCTGTCCACCTTATTGGACCCTCGCTTCCGGCACAAAATGGGGGCATTTTTTAAACCCACCGAGAGGGAGGAGAAACTGAACTACTACAAAGGCATTCTACGTAGTCAGTTGGCCGATGCCTATCTGCGCCATGGTCCATACTCTCGCAGGTCTGACTCGGGGGGACCTCTGCGCTCACCTTCCACTGCCATGGCTGCTGGAGGTTGGTAGGAGCAGCAGCTCCATCAGCAGCAGCCTCAGTCTTCAGTCGCTAATGAGTAGCTTTCTACACCCGCATAGTGAGGCTACTCATGAGCAGCAGGAAGACCTGGAGCAGGCCTCAACCAGCAGGTCATGTCATACCTTGACATGACCATGCCAACACACCTTGAGGATCCGCTGGACTTCTGGGCAGCCAAACTTGGCTTGTGGCCGCAACTAGCAGAGTTTAACCTGGAAAAGCTGTCCTGCCCAGCAAGTAGCGTGCCATCTGAGCGGGTGTTTAGTGCGGCGGGGGCCATAGTTACGGCGAGGAGAACTCGTCTGTCAACTAAAAATGTGGAGAGACTCACCTTTTGTCAAAATGAATCGGGGATGGATCAGCCAGGATTTCCACCCACCAATGCCTGATGCATGCGACTAGATTCAGCATGGTGCCACGTTTTACACTTTCCAAATGGTGCAAAACATATTTATGTCAGACCAATTTTTGGGCTCCTGCTGATGTCAACTTCAAGGTGTGCCTTCCAGCCAATTTTTGTGCTCCTGCTGATGCCAACTTCAGGGTGTGCCTTTCAGCCAATCTTTGGCCTGCTGCCACCTCCAGGGTGTCTTTCAAGCAATGTTTGGGCTCCTGCTTATGCTGCTGCCAACTCCAGGGTGTGCCTTCCAGATAATGTATGTGCTCCTGCTGTTGCCAACTTCAGGGTGCCTTCCAGCCAATTTCTAGGTTCCTGCTGCTGCCAACTCCAGGGTGTGTCAGTCAATTTTTGGACTCCTGCTGCGGCTGCTGCCAACTCCAGTGTCTCTTTAAAGCAATGTTTGGGCTGCTGCTGCTGCTGCTTGCAACTCCAGGGTGTGATTCATCCAATTTTTGGGCTCCTGCAGCCAAATTCAGCGTCTCTTTAAAGCAATGTTTGGGCTCCTGCTGCTGCTTGCAACTCCAGGGTTTGATTCAGCTAATTTTTGGGCTCCTGCTGCTGCCAGCTCCAGGGTGTGTTTTTCAGGCACTATAGGGGCCCCTCATAGTGATGCTCAACTCTCTGCAATTGTGCCACTTTGCGATTCTATTAGCGATGCCTCCTTTCTGCATGTGATAATTATTTACAGTATTATTTCACTAACCCAGCCCGCTATGCGTGTTACAGCAAGGCAGAATGGTTTACAACCCTATTGAGGCTCTAGGAGGCTCAGAAATAGCCGTTTTTAATAGCGATTCATCACAAATAAATTCGGGTCGAAACGATTTTTGTCGGAAAATTCGGGAATCAGTCGAATCGAATTTTTCAAAAGTTCGCTCATGTCTAATCATAATGAATATTTGCAACAGGACTGTAGCCTTTCCAATGGACTAAGTATTAGAAGCCTCTTCATATTCTCCGAGAATCCAAGGTCTGTTCAACCTTGTATTCCTCTTCCCCGTCAACAATAAGACAATGGGGGGGGGGTTGACTGGGGGTTCTAGGATATAAGGGAGATGACATCAAATCATAATGTAAGGGTTCAGAGTGTCCCTCGGGGTGAAAGTTAGTAGGGCTTGAGTTCACTGAGAAACAGACTTAGACTGTACGTCAGGGAATGCAGGATGGCTTAAGTCTCAATCCTTCTTCTGGAGAGCAGGATAACAATGGGAAGTGAGATGTTAGCACATAGGGAAAGGAACAAATGTCCTCTAGAATGTTGCACCTACCTTGAGAGACACTGAAAAAGAAAAAAAAGTTAAAATGAGGCCAGAACTGGACTTGCCTGTTTAAGCAATCGGTGGTTCCAGGTTTGGTTACTTCCTAAAGAAGGAAAATTAAAGTCCGAACCTTCACCCACTCGGAAGACTAAGTTTGGGGCTGCAGATAAAAGAGTGTCTGGCAGCTATTCCAAAATCATTCAGGAAGAGGGGTATTGGGCATGAGGTTCAGGGCCTGTAGCACCCCATGGGTTAGCGTAGAAAAGTGGATTGAATGGAGTTCAAGGTGGAGATCCAAATGGGGAAGAGCTTTGCCAAGACAACTAACCAATAAGCCCCGGAATCTACTGATTGGAGCCACCTGCAAAGGAAGGACAGGCTGGGCTGAGGGTGCTACCAGGGTCGTGACCAGGAAATTTGGAAGCTCCAAAAGACAGAGGCAAGATGAGAAAAAGATTAGGACCAGCAGTGAGGAAGTAAAATTCAAGCGGAAGTTTGGGACTGGAAGCTGAGGTGCAGAGGGCTAGGTACAAGTGGGGGTCGTAAAAAAATGTCAGTCCAAGGATAGCAGATACACACATGAAGGTTGAGGTCAAGCCGGGGCCATAAACAAAGATCAGTCAAAGGTTCACAGATTACAGAAGCCAGGTCCTGGAAGAAAGCTAAAAAGACAGCACGTATCTGGTGCCCGGGTGAATGCGCAAACGCACATGGCAGGAATACCCATGCATGACAGGAGCACATTTCCGGGGAATGGATCTGCACTATAAGATGTACCTGCCAATAGGACGCACCAAGGATTTGGAGGAGCAAAATAAGAAGAAAAATATTCTGAGCCAAGTGTTTTGTGAAAAAAACGTCCGCCCAAGAACCAAATAATAGGCAAGGTCTAGAATCCCCCACCTACAAGCATAGTGGCATTCCTCCCCCCCCCCCCCCCATTCCCCATGGGCAGTGTGGCATTTACCTCTCCATTCCCATAGGCAGTGTGGCATTACTTCATCCCATTCCCCATATAGGCAGTGTGGCACTCCCCCCCCCCCCCCCTCCCATTCCTCATATAGCTCAGATGACGGCCATGTCCACCTGCTGAATGGAGCCAGGTGTGAACAATGTGTGTGCAGGAGCTGCAGAAGAATGGCCAGCGGCGGCGGGAACATGATGGATAAAAGCTTCTGCACACATTATAATCATTTCAAAAACAATAAGCTGTTATTTCAGAACAGGTTGGCTCACAGGAAAGGCTGTATAGCAGAATTATACGTTAACAACATGTCACTTCTGATTCATCATGCTTCCAGTAAAGGATTGAAACAAGCTTGGCTGGAATTTTGTTTGACGCATGGTGTACAAGTACCCCCTTATCTTGCTATCTAGCAAATTCATATTTAGATCATTTTTACACAATAGAAATGTTTTAAATTCCCCATAAGCTACTGTTCTCTCCAAACTGGTAAAATAAAAGTAAGATCTTCTAATCAGAAACAATCTATTACTATACAATTTATTTCCACTCAGTGCAGGAAAAATGAACCTTTCAAAAGTGTACCACGTTAAAAATTCCACAGGCTCTCAAAATTATTCGAATTTCCCCCAATGTCGTCTGCGCATGGCGTGGCATAGATTGGCAAAGCGCACAACAGTTAGCGCCACTGTGTAAACTAGGTGGCAACTAATTCATTACTTGTGCCTTTCTCACTGTGGTGACCAGCACTCTTGTATAAGCAGCAGTAGTTTATGGTGTGTTTTGCATTTAAATAATTATAAACAATTTTATCTTTACTGAGCTTGCTTTGGTGTCTTGTCCCAAATGTGAACACAGGACTTTGGCAAATAGAATTTTACTAATTAAACATCTTTTTCACACCTGTTTATTCTTACCACTTTGTTCTTTTGAGCACAACTACGAAAAAGAAGCCTAACCACTGGTCCTTTTTTTTACAGCAGTGATATAGTTTGACTGTAATGTAAAAACGCCAACCAGCCCCTGCAATGTCTAAAATTTGGCGGAAAAGAGTAGTGCTCATGGGCACTGTTAAAAATCTGCATAAGGATCCATGGGTAAAGAAACAGCCGTTTCCGTAGGCTGGCCAATAGGGATAAACCTAGTGCACCAATTCAAGCTGATTATTTAACAGATGTTCTGACTTGCTGCGCCATTTTGAAAACAGTGCCAAAACATAAAAAGATGCAGTTGCACCTTGGTGGACATGTATACCATCAAACTGATGCTAAATGGCACTAAAAGGCAAATTTCATAAATTAGGCTTGTAATCTTAGTTAAAGTGGTCCTTCACTCTGAATAAGAATCTATCTTATATAATTAAAAATCATCCTACCTGCATCTACTGCATGTTATGAGCCTTTAAACATCCAAGATGGCGGCTCATGGAACGTCAGGCAGCCTGCAAACAGGAAGTGCCTTCTGACTGTGCTGTTCTGCATTCTGGGATTAAAATAAAATGTGCTACACCGCGCTTCCAAATTAAGATGAAAATTAAATTAAAAATTGGAAATATACAAGAAACCTCAAAAACAGCTCAACGTGTTGGAAAAATCCCAATATATCCAATCAAAAAGTGAAAAAAAGAACACAGAGCTAACTTTTTATAAAATAATCCACTGACTCAATGGTGAATAGAAAAATGTCCAAACATATATAATAGTCCAATAAATATCAAATAAATCAATTATGAATAACTGTGAAAAAGGTGTTTTCTTTTAACATCCACATCCCAAAGTGCTTGCTATTAGTCTTCTGTGTGCATCACACCCTTATGTGCAGATCCTTACCAGAATGACATCATAGAAAAGCCAAAGTGATTATTAATTGAATCTCCTCCCAGCGTTGCGTATACCGCCAAATCCAACGCGTTTCTGCGACGAAACGTGTTGGATTTGGCGGTATACACATTGGAGGACAGGAGGAGGAAAGACGAGCTCCTGGTAAAGTTTTTACCACCTGCTTGGTTCTTTGCATCGGCCGACGGGAACATTAAAACCTGGTGGTGAGACCTGCTCCATCCATTTTGCTCTATGTAGAGAGCTGACATGCTGTTTTTCTTTTATCAAATTGTGAGTGTGATTCCTAGATTTTATCTTTATTAAAAAGTTTTTAAACGGTATTGCACTAGTTTTGCTATACATTTTTATCTCCCTCCATGTATGGATCATGATCCATTGATATGTTATACCCTGAGAGTTTATGATAAAGACGGGTACCCTGGAGATTTAAGTGGCTGTGGATGACCCTTTCAAATTGGTGATTCAGCAACGCTGGGAGGAGATTCAATTAATAATCACTTTGGCTTTTCTATGATGTCATTCTGGTAAGGATCTGCACATAAGGGTGTGATGCACACAGAAGACTAATAGCAAGCACTTTGGGATGTGGATGTTAAAAGAAAACACCTTTTTCACAGTTATTCATAATTGATTTATTTGATATTTATTGGAGTATTATATATGTTTGGACATTTTTCTATTCACCATTGAGTCAGTGGATTATTTTATAAAAAGTTAGCTCTGTGTTCTTTTTTTCACTTTTTGATTGCATTCTGTGATTGCTGACCTTTTCCTGACCCCAGCCCTGCTCTGTCTGAGCTATAACCCACCTCCCTGTACTTTATCCCACTCTCCTCTCCTCAGTAAATGTGATGCTTCTGAGTCAAGATGGCGGCGCCCGTATCCTAAAGTCCTGAACAGAGTTGCAGCCCAGTGGGGGAAAGAATAATAAGTAAGTGACTAAAAACTTAAAATATATTAACTTTAAATGCTGGGGAATTGTTTTTTAAGGGCTTGGGCTTTTCAATAAATCATGGTGAAGGCTCGGTTTAATCAGGGTCTCTTTATTACGTGTACTGCACATTTAGATTTTAGTAATATTACTTTGTTAAACAGTTTAGCACAACAGCAGCATTTACTTGTACAAGAGTAGTCATTGCAATCATGTGTATTTTAACTTTCACAACTGTTGGATAGGGTTTATACAGTTGAAATTAGCTGTTGCATTCATGAGAGTATCACACACAGGTCCGTCTCTGCTTTAAAGGAGCAACTGACATACTGGACGCTATCAATGTCTGGGTCCTATGGAAATGTAATCAAAGTGCTACTGATTAGGCTAGTTGGTGCCCCATTCAATCAAACTTTAATGATCCAAGTCCATCTGATGGATTACTTCATTCTTGGCTTCCCTGTGTCTAACCTGACAGCGTAACTAATGTGTCAATTTTTTAAAAATGTGTTTTTGGCAAGTATAAATTTGTGACAGCTGGACCTCAGTAATATAGGCATCATTTATATATTTCACTGTATTTTCTGCCTACTAGGATGCATAAATATAAATGCTTATTTAGGAGAATGGGATAAATAATCAGTGATATGATACGACTAACATTAAGATCTTTTTTAGTTGCCTATACTTGCTTGTAAATGGTTTACCGAAATGGGAAATAAATTAGGGGAACAAACAAATAGCAGGGCCTAAAGCTAGATAAGATAGTGAAAGAAAACATTATTTTAAAGCTCTTTTATGTTATTATTTGTGCATTTGCAGGGAACGGATGTTATGCATATGACAGATGAAGCAGATACCCATGACATTTGTGTTCCTTTATTTATTGATGCTCAAGTAATTTCTCTAAAAAGAAATGCACTTGCAAGCAAAAAATAATAGACCTGCTACTCTTTATTTTTACAGTACATGTTGCGCTCCCAGTTGGTGCTTTCCCATTCTAGAGAAAAAAGGATTTTTTTTTTCACTTATTTCAGATGTGTATTTTCCCTTTAAAAGCTTCAGATTGCTTTAAACAGATTGGCACAAAACAGGAGATAGAACTGCAAACTGAGAGCAAGGATTTATAAAGAATTTTCTGATTGACTTGCTATACATATAATGGGAACAGTCAACATGGAGGAATTGTATAATGAGAGCAACTTTTCTGTGCAACTCAGCCATTATGTCAGCAACTGATGAAAGTCCCGAGTGCACGTTGTGCTCTTTACAGAAAGAGGATGCCCCGTAGTTTAGATCCACGAGGCTTGTAAAATTAAATTATATATCAGCACTATGTACCAACCAATCTGATTCTGTGCTTCATACCATGCCGTGTATTCCCACTGGTCTTTTATAAGCTCTCCAATAATGGAAGCTTTAAGACCAATCTGCTTTTCTGAAAGCAAAGAATACTTTACCTTGATCTCCTCCTTTAACAAATTCCCAATTCTGTATATATTTTATCAGCTCGGACCCATTTAAAAAATTGCCTGATAAAAGGAGGAGGGGGTAGGGCACCAGTCATGTGTCCTGTTAAAATGCTTCTCCAATAAGGTGTTTAGTTTGTGCCATGCATATGTTCATGCTTTTTTACAAAGCAACAAAAGAAAGCAATTCACAATAAATAATTTATTAGATCAGGATCCAGTTTTCATGTAGTTTACATCTACGTGAAAATAACATTTAATGTGTTACAGATAGTTGTAAATGAAATTAAATGAATATGCAATTTTATATTTTTATGGTATCATTAAAAAATAAACAGATTTAATTATTACTATATATTCACAAAATTATGAAATATTTAAGCAGAAATAGCACAAGTATTTGAGGAAATGCTATTTAAAGATAATTAATAAGAATAAGAAACATCTCAACAGGCCATTAAGAAGTTGGCCTATTGAGATGTTCAGTATGTGTATATTTCAAGCGGTCCCAGCATTTTTACTTGAAGGAGTGAAATTTCCACTGGCCCTCCAAACACTCAAATATTCTTGCTTTATAAATCTCTCCCAATTGAAGTCAAGCCATGTGATCGGCTGCCATGGTCTCATGGTCTAGATTTTACCGATGGAGTGATTTGAAAAGTAAGAAGGTAAGATTTGATTTAGCGGGCATTACAGAGCGTGGGCATATTGGGCAGTGGGAATATTTATGGCCCCCTTCACAGGGAACAACACCCATTTTGTTAAAAATGTTTTGTTCTGGTTATTTTTGTAAAATAAGGTCTTATGAACTACTTAAGGTCAGACATAACAACCTATGTTCTCTGCTGTATACAGTATAATAAACAATCCTGTTTCATTATACTGATATTGTAGATGAAGGAATGGACAATTTCCAAATTATGTAATGCAGAATTTAACAGAGGTTAACAGGTTGTTGGTCAAAGTATGGCTGATTATGCCATATTACATTGTAGCTAAATGAAGAATAACTGACCAGAATCCCAAGGAAATTAGACGTCTGATAAGGTCAAGAGTAAAGCAAGGTCAGAATTTCACTTATATTATCTCTTGATTTGAATTGGTGTTAAGCTTTATTCATTCTTGGTCACAGGGCAGGTATCAGTACTGTACTGTGTGACTAGGTACACTGCAGCACCAGCCAGCCTACTTGGGTCATTGGAGGGATACCTACCTGCACACCATATTCCGCTGCTTTCCACCACTCACCACCAATGAGGCTTAGACCACTGGCCCAAGACTTGCGCATCCTCCTAGCCAAGATTAGCAGACTCAACCCAGTCCCAATTTCATTAACACCAGGACCAGTTAGAATTGGAAGAAATATAATATTACATATACAATACATGAACACAATGTGTGTTCAGGCTGCAGAAGCCCCTCTGAGGAAGCCTACTCACAGTAAAACATCTCCACTTATCATGTCTGCACTCATCATGTACTCAGTGTGATTACTTACTGATTACTGGTCTATCAACCACCCCTTTCTATAATTTTGTGATATGTATATGGTACCTAGTGTTATATATATTATATATATTCAGTTTAATTTTCTGAAATGTAATTATAACCATGTTGAGGAACTAACACAATTTTGTAATTACATTTATGCTTAATTAAACCTGTATCTAACATTGTAGCTGCTCCTACTCCTACCAATTTAGTAAGCAGGTTCCTATGTTGTGTATCCGGCTGGTGAACTTTATAGGGTAATATTAGTCACATAGCTACTAGGAGAGGGCTCTGTGGGAGCACCAGCAGGAGGGATAACGGCCTATTTAGGATGACCGGGGGTGGGGTGGGGGGTAAGGAACATGCATCAACTATAAGAAAATAGACATTTTTTGTCAAACATTAGTGAGAATCCTGACATGTATAGGTCATTCACTAGCTTTCTTTATTATATCCAGTTCAAACACAAGTTTGAATAAAGTTTCTAATATGCAAAATAAAAAGTGACATTAGTAAGCATGCAACCAACTGCATGCTTATAAATGACCTACAAACTAATTTGTAATTCAGGTCCCTAGTGTCTCTCTTAGTTTAGGGAAGTAGTTACAGATTACCTTTCTTTCTACAGCTGTACACCATAGGAGTCATGTTATTTATTTTGTGAAGGTTTTAACTTTGCTTGCACTTTTGGTTGTAAATTAAAACTTACATCTGAATGAGCTTTTCTAACTTCTCCATAAAAAAAATCACCTTTACCTCTGAGTAGTGATGAGGGGGTTGGTTGAAATTCGGGTTCAACGAATTCGGCAGAACTTGCTGCCAAACGTAGGGACCCCGAATCTGAGCCTGATCCTAATTGAAGTCAATAGGGACTGTGAAAATGGCTTTAAAAAGGGCCAGCAAGGGCTGGAGGGCTGAAAATCAAAGGGAACACCAGGATGATTAGCCTGCACACAATGGGCTAGGGAAAGTACTCAAAACATAACAGAAAACAAAAATAAATAAATAAATACAAACATAAATATAAAATGTAAATATTACTTTTTTTTGCATGTGTCAGAGGTCAAATTGGGGGGTAACTCCAGGGAGTTTAAAAATGGGCTAGGAAAAGTACTCCAAATCATCACAGAAAACTAAAAAAATTAAAGAAATACACCAATAAAGAAAACAAACTAAGCAAATTAAAAACAAACAAAAATGAAAACAATTAAAATATTTGTTTATTTAAAGGTGCTGGAGGCCTAATTTGGGGAGAAAACATCTGGGTGATTGCCCAAAATGGGCTAGGGAATGTACTGAAAAAAATCACAGAAAACAAAAGAATTTAAAATTAATTAATTAAACGACACCAATAACGTGTGCTAACAAAAATGTTAAAAAACTGTTTTTTACCTGCAATAATATTGCATGTAAAAGCCCCATTTCTTCTGGTTACAACGGTACCACATGTGTATTGGTAGACAGCCTTTCCAGCCCAGGAGACTCCCCCAAACTGAAACAGCACTTTAGGAGATTTTCAGATAAAATACAACTGCTATGCACACCTTGCAGTTTTTTAAGAAAAACAACCCTTTACATTTGGAATACTGTCAGGCCCGAGGCCTGACTATAGAATAAGCATGTGAATTATGATTGTATTTGTGTATAATGTACAGTCCAAGACCTGGGTGAGGGGTAACTCAGACTGTGCCTGTTTTGTGCATTCCAGTTTTATGGGGGGTTTTGTGTGTGGTACTTCCTTCTTTGAAGTCAAAAGCCTTTGTAGCAGCAGGATGTGCTGTCTTTGGACCCACCATAAAAACCAAATTGAGATAAGGGACCTGGAAGAGAAATGCCCTCACCAGGTGGGGTCAGAGGGGAGGGGGGATGAAGCTTTTCCCTCCTAAATTTAGCTAATAAAACCTAGATTCTAAGGACATTCTGGAATCAGAAACCTCTGTCACAAGCCTGTGGCAAAAGCTGGACAAAAGACCCTAAGCAACAGCTGAAGACTCACTCACAAGGTGAGTGCCATTATACTGTAAGGACTCTTTTACATATTTTTGTACCTGTATGTCATTTGTTTCTGTATATTACATTTAGCACTATGATACCTTTTTATCACATTAAATGTTTAATTAATCAGCTCTGGCCTTTGATCTCTAATAAACATGTTTCACCAGAGCTTCCTTCAGAAAGGTGAGCTCATATATTTAATTTGGTGACTTGCTGGGACTAGTAGTGAATACCCAGGGGTCTGGTGGCTTTAACCCTTCACCATCACACTCTCTCTAGCGTCGTGGCTAGGCTGATAGAGTGCGATCGTGACAACAGGTGGCAGCGTCGGGATATATTTAGAGATTTTTAGTGCTTGCTGGATTTTACCAGAAAATCTTAGCACTAAAAGAAATTGCATACATCTTATTGTGTGTAAATTCCAAAGACAAAGCTCAGTGCTGATCTAAAAGACATACCAAAAAGAGTGCAAGACAGTTCTGTCCTCCCCATCTATTATTTTACTTCCTCTGCTTCATATCGGAAATATGGAGGCATATCACAAGCAGTCCAAGCCCGCACTGGAGCTAATGTGCCAAGAAAAGGAGATCCCTACAGGGGGAAAGAACAAGGAGCAACTTATTGCTGATCTTGTGGAGTATGATGCCCGTGCAGCAGAGCTGAGTGACGTGAGGCTAAGTCCTACAGCTGGGACTGGGGGACACAACAACATCACTCCCCATCAGGACAGTACTCCATATGAGGCCTTGGACTCCTATATGCGGACTGCTTTACAACACCTTGAGGATGTGGATGCTAATATTAATTTCCAGTTGCTTCTCCAGTACCAAACTGCAGAAAGAGAGGCCCTGGCACGAGCTGCAGAAAGAGAGGCCCAGGCACGAGCTGCTGAGAGAGAGGCGGCAGAAAGAGAGGCCCAGCGCAGACATGAACTGAAGATTCTGAGGTGGAGAAGGGACGCTTTATCGCACGCAGTGATGTGCAGGATGAAGGTGACCACAAACCCAGCTTGGAACATTTTCCCATGTTGGAGGAAGATGGAGATCTGGATGTGTTCCTGAGAGGATTTGAAAAGGTTTGCCGGCAGTTGCATCTTTCTAAGGAACAGTGGGGACGATATCTAACAACACAGCTGCGAGGGAAGGCTCTGGATGTGTTTGCTTCTCTTCCCTCTGAAAGAGACCAGGACTATGAGGCAATAAAATCTGCCCTGCTAAAAAGTTCTAATCAGACTCTGGAGGCCTATCGGAAGAAGTTTCGGACTTTACAACAAAGCGCCACAGGAAGCTGCAATGAACATGCAGGTCAGCTAAGGACTGCATTCAGGCAATGGGCTGGGGGCCTGCGAGTCACCACTTGTGAGGCCCTGGAGGACTTGATGGTCCTGGATCAGTTCCTCCCAACACGGAGCTTTGAAGCCAGAGAGTGGATTTTGGATCGCAAGCCCAAGACAGTCGCAGAAGCAGCAGAACTAGGAGATGACTTTGCTAATAAGCGTGCACCAACAGCAAAGCGTGGTTCTGCACAAGCTGGATCAAATACCTGGAAAGGAGCTGCACACCCACAGAGTGCCACTAGGCCAACTGGGAGATTCCTGCCATCAACACCAAAAGCAACAGGAACCACATTGGGTCAGGGGGACACCGCCGATGTTACAGATGCAACAAGATTGGGCACCTGAGTGCCACTTGCCCCAACAAAAAATTCTCCACCGGCAGTTGGAGAAAAGAGCGAATAACTTGTGGGTGACCGAGATCGTTGGTCTACGTGATTCGGGGGCCTACTTTACCTTAGTGCAGCCTGAAGTGGTGGATACCGAGGACATCATCCCTGGAAAAACCATGGCTTTAAAAGGAATTTGAGCTGTGCGACCTGCTGTGCCCATGGCCCGTGTGTACCTGGATTGGGGTACAGGGAAAGGTTTGCGGGAGGTGGGGGTCTCTGAGGACATCCCTGTTAATGTTCTGCTGGGGAATGACGCCCTTTGTGGTGTCCGGGGGGGGGGGGGGGTAGGTAAATGGATTTGAGAAAACAGAGAGATTGCAGCTTCCATATTCAAAGGGCTCTTGGCTTTATAAAGAACGTCAAGGTGTTTTCAGAAGCTATCCACCACCTTTACTGGATTGCTGGATAATAGCCCGTCAGTCGCCTTGAGTCTAATGGGTTTAGGTTTCAGGTCTAAACACTTGAGCCATCTTGTTAAAGAGGTGCACGGTTTGTTAGCAGTGTAGAAACTCTTAAACCGGACCAAAAGCCTGGTACCGTTGGAAAAAAAAGGTAGCACCACTTGGGATAAGTGAATCGAATCTGGAGAATCTGAATTCGCTACGAATTTCAGAAAAAAGCGATCCTGAATATCGCCGAGATTCAATCGCGTGAATCGCTTCCTTAAACTCCATTTAGTGCGGTCCAGGCCATTTAAAATGGCGGATCCACATGTCAGAACATGTCCAATGGGGCAAGGAGTCCCGAGAAGGCATCACATGCAGCCTGTCAGCAGCCAGCCACCCCCGTGATGTCACAGCCCTATATTAGTGGCAGCCATCTTGCGGGAACTCACTTCAGCGTTGTATTGCGGCGAGAACGGGACAGAGTGACAAAGATTTAGGGAGAGAAAGAGACAGGGAGAGAGAGAGTGATAGTGTACAGTATATAGGAAAAGCGATTCTCCACAAGGACAGCGTGTGTAGCAGAAGCAATTCACATGTCAGAATTCGAGCATAGAAGCAGTGAAAGGGAAGGGAGAGGGCTTGGGAAACAGTGTGGTGCAGCAGTGGTGTGTTTGTCTGCAATTCCAATGGTTTAATTTGAGTAGAGCACTAAAAGTGTATTGTGCTCTATGAAGTGTAAGCTGTGCGTACATGTAAATGGTGTACCAATTTGTTGTTGTTACTTAACTGGCCATCACCAGGGCATCCCATTTAAGCGCATCTGAGAGTTCTTGCATTCTGTTTTATGTTCAAGTGTTCATGGGCCAGTTAGTGTGAAAGGCCACACATCTGCCCAAATAAATCCAGCTCTTGCAACAAATCCCTGTTTTTAAGCCTGCTGTAGCCCATTTAACTGGTCCTCACCAGGGCATCCCATTTAAGTGCATCTGAGAGTTTTTGCATTTTGTTTTATGTTTGAGTGTTCATGGGCCAGTTAGTGTGAAAGGCCACACACCTTCCCAAATAAATCCTCATCTTGCAACAATTCCCTGCTTTTAAGCCTGCTGTAGCTTATTTCACTGGCCTTCACCAGGGCATCCCATTGAAGTGCATCTGACAGTTTTTGCATTTTGTTTTATGCCCAGTTGAAAGCCTAGTTAGTGTTAAAGGCCATACAAAACTACACACCTGACCAAAAAAATAGAGCTCTTGCTTTTGTACTAAAACATTGTTTTAAAGCTTGCTGTAGTGCACTGGCCTAATCAGGGCATCTCATTGACGTGCATCTGAGAGATGTTGCCTTTTGTTTTATGCCCAAGTGTTGAAAGCGTAGTTAGTGTTAAAAGCCACACAAAACTACACACCTACCCAAAAATATAGAGCTCTTGATTTTGTATCAAAACCTTGTTTTAAAGCTTGCTGTAGCGCATTTAACTGGCCAAATCAGGGCATCCCATTGAAGTGCATCTGAGAGTTTTTGCATTTTGTTTTATGCCCAGGTGGTGCCACAAAACTACACACCTGCTGCTGTTCCAAAAATACTGTTTTAAGTGTAGTGTAGCGTATTGTTTTCCACTCATATATTCACTAAGTATGTCAGGCAGAGAAGTGCCAGGATGTGCACAGAGGAGTGGCACAGGCCTAAATTCATCAGGCAGAGGTTGCAGCAGACTAGGGGCGAGTTGCAGCAGGAATCACAGTGTATCACCCAGAGGTCGTGTCTTGACCAGCAATGCATCTGCTGTCATTGCTTGGTTAACACGGCCATCCACTTCATCACAAGTGACATCTGACACCTCCAGTCAACAGTTGGTAAGTTCCTCGGACACAACCCTGAGTTGGCATGGCCCGGGAGCAGTCCCTGTCCTCCCATTGCCTCTGACCTATGCTGTTCCCTCCCACAGCTACGTATCTTATGCTTTGGGTTCAGCCCACTATTCATTTAGAACGATCTGATAGAGGACAGTCAGCACCTACTGCCCAGCCAAGAAATGGAGGAGACATCCGCCGCTTCCTTTGCTAGGCAGCCAAGTAGTGATGAGGAGAGTGGCATGGGAGGTGGTGTTGCGAGTAATCCGGCTCCTGAAGCAGACACTGTTGGGGAACCCAAGGAGGACATCAGTGACGTGCAAAAACATCAACGATGATGAAGCTGATCCCACTTGAGAACCGGGTGCAGAAGGGGCTTCATCATCATCAGAAGAATAGGGTTGCAGGTTGCCCGTGAGTCGGCAGCTGAAGCAGCAAGGTGGTAGCATGGTTGGCAGTCGGCATGGTGGCAGAATTGGAAAGTCTGGAAAACATGTCAGGGGCCGGGGTAGACCACCTGCTGTGCAGCACGCTACCTTCCCTGGAGGTAGTGGAACAGGGGTTCCTGGAGTCGGTGGTAGTAGCAGTGAATTAGTACAGACTGTTGGTGGGAAAATTAGCTACTTGGTGGTGTGGCAGTTTTTTCATCAAGTATCCACAGGAGGTTAAAATGGCCACATGCAAGATGTGTAGGCAGAAGGTAGAGCATGGGCAGGGTCCAATGTTGGCACCACGGCCCTGCGTCAACATATGCAGCGTCACCATAAAGTGGCCTGGAAGAACCGAGGCTCCGAAGTGGTGGTCCAGCCTGCTGCATCACCCAGTGACATGCCGCTCCCAGTTTCAGCAAGCCAAGGCTCCACCACCTCAGCCTAAGGGAGCTGTGTGTCATACCCCTCCTCTGTCATTCCAGATGCTACTGCTCCTCCTACTCAGAGTCGGTCATCCTGCCAGCAACCCATAAGCGATGCCTGTGGCGCAGAAGCTAAATGTGCTCCTGTCCAAGTTGCTGGTGCTACAGTCCCTCCCTTTTCAGGTGGTGGACTCTGCACTTTTCAGAGAATTGATGGCTTGTGCCAAGTCGAGGAGAGTTCCAAGCCATCATTACTTTGCGAAGAAGGCAGTACCAGCCCTGCACAATTTTGTTGAACAAAAGGTGTACCAAAGTGCATGGCAGTGCCGACATGTGGAGCTGTAACTACGGTCAGGGACAATACATGTCCTTTACGGTCTACTGGGTGAATGTGGTTCCTGTACAGCCACAACAGCAACTTGGACAGGTTACAATGCTTCCGCCTTCACATTCTCAGGCTGTTGTGCCTGTGACAGTGTACGACTCTGCCTCCTCAGCCCCCACCATCTCCTTGGCTTCCATTGCATGTACAAGCCTCAGTGCCCTTCCAGCCTACTATATGTGCAGTGCACAGCAGTGTCACGTTGTTCCTCACTTGGTTTGGCTTGGCGAGTGAAGTCACACAGGGGAGTAACTGCTAAAATTCATTCAAGAAATCAAACCATGGCTTACTCCACGAAAACTGCAAATGGGAACCATGGTGACGGAAAACGTAAAGAACATCTTGCCTGTATTGCGACAAGGCCATGCGCCCTGTATGGCACATGTGTTCAGTCTGGTTGTCAAGCATTTCCTGAAGTCTTCCCCCCATCTGAAAGACATAACAATGGAAAGGAAACTTTGCATGCACTTCAGCCACTCCTACACCACAAAGCATACTCTCCTAGAGCTGCAGCACCAGTACGGTATCCCCCAACATAGTCCGATTTGCGACGTTTCCACCTGTTGGAATTCCGCCCTCCATATGTTGGACCAACTATGCGTACAGAGAAAAGCCATCACCAATTTGTTGATTACAGGATGAACAACGTCATTCCACTGCTTCATTTGCTACAACACGTATTGGAAACCATGGCTGGTCAGGGCACTGGAGACGTGGCACCTACATCTCACGCCCACATGGGAGCAGAACTGGAGGAGGAGGAGGAGGAGGGGTAGGGGCACAGTGAAGCACAGTTTAAGTTTCACAAAATGGGTTTTTCTAGTTATCTGACAGGAGAGGAGGGTCAGGAGCAGCCAGAGTAGCTAGAGGGTTGGGAGGTAGGCGAGACAGGGGACCCAGACACACTGTGGCAGTACGCAGTGGAGATGGAGGCAGGTAGTCCCTCTGAGTCACTTGCACAAATGGCACAATGCATGCTCACATGCTTGCATAGTGACCGGCGAATTGTCACCTTTCAGTTGTCTCTCCACCTTATTGGACCCCTGCTACCGACACAAAATGGGGGCCTTTTTACACCCTCTGGGAGGGAGGACAAACTAACCTACTACAGAGACATCCTACGTAGTCAGTTGGCCGATGCCTATCTGCGCCATCGTTCATTCTTTACAGGTCTGACTCGGGGGGCCCTCTGCACTCCCCTTCCACTGCCATGGCTGCTAGGGAGGGGTGGGGTGGCAAGAGCAGTACCAGCTCCATCAGCATCAGCCTGAGTGTAAAGTCGCTGATGTAGCTTTCTTCACCCTCTTAGTGAGGCAACTCATGAGCAGCAGGTAGGCCTGGAGGAGGACCTTAACCAGCAGGTGGTGGCATACCTGGACATTACCATGCCAACACACCTTGAGGATACGCTGTACTTCTGGGCAGCCAAACTTGATGTGTGGCCACAACTAGCAGAATTTGCACTAAGAAAGCTGTCCTGCTCAGCCAGTAGTGTGCCATGAGAGTGGGTGATTAGTGCGGCGGGTGTCATAGTAACCCCAAGGAGTCTTTCCATGAAAAACATGGAGAGACTCACATTTGTGAAGATAAATCAGGCATGGATCAACCAGGATTTCCACATACCAATGCCTGATGCATCAGAGTAGATTGATCATGGTGCCTCTTCACAAATATGGATAGTGCAAAACAGACATCTCATAGGACAGGGTAACCTTGGAAATGTATGGAACGCTTATCAATGTGAGGGTATATCACTTGATTAGAGTCCCCTCTAACTAATAACAAAAGTTTTCTGGGAATAGGCAAGCCCAGTTTATTAGGAACTCTGTGCGCGACCCCGCCGTACAAAATCAAATAGTCATACCTTGATTATACACAGTACTCCCCTTCTCCTAGCCTCCAAGTTAAGAACAATAGTCACATATAAATTCATTCAACATAAATATACGAAAGGCAATTAATCCATCTATCTATCTACAGCAATATACAAAGACAATTGGTCATAGAGCATAACATGGACACTAGTACATGTATGTACAATACAATTCCAGAACATAGAGTAACGGTGAACGTGGACGCTAGTTAATGTATATACAATACAATTCAAGAACATGGAGTAGCGGTGGACTAGTTTTGCCCCATTTGGGGTTTCCTCAACACCAATTTGCTCTCCCGTAGTACTCTTACAATTTATTGCCAGTTCACTCATTCAATGAAGATAATATCCGCTGGACAACCAAGGTGGTACTGAGCAAACATACATAGAGCAGACAGACAAAGTAAAAAGAAGAAAGAGAGAGAGAAAAAAAAAAAAAAGACAAAAATAAGGATAAGAAACATACCCATTTGTTATAGGGCAAGGTCTCAGTATGATAGTTCCATGCTTTTTATATAGAAAAAAGAAAATTAACTGAAGGTGGCAATTCAGTTCATAAACCGATCTACACTTTTAGACACTCAGTTATACGATGGGGAATACAGCTACCAGAATTAAATCCATCTACAATGATATATAGGGTATCATAAGAAAATTATATTGCCATTTGGGAAAATAGGAAAAATTCCTCATGCATAACCGTACTCACAGGGCTTGTTGTTTCAATGGCCTGTGATCAGACCAGGGAGCACGATCTTCCGCTATCCACTCCTCCTGTGTGGGGGCTGAGGGACAGCTGAATTGGCTCACAGAGAGCCGTATGGTCTCCTTGCTGCACATATGGCCCAGGCGTGGCAGACAGTGAGGCGCACCTTTGTAATAAGGCCGCCTCACCTAACTCGGAAGTAAGATTCGCTTCCGGGGGGGACTAGGGCGCGAGCCGGAAACCACCTCCGTCCACGGGGCGGTACAGTCCCTCCCCATGGGGAGGCGCGGGAAAGCAGCCACCAGCCCGCGATGGGAGGGGGGAGCACCCCCCCTGGCGCGACAACGGCGCGCCCATCACCGCCCGCAGCCCAGAAGACAGGCACGCCCACCCACGGCGGCCCGAACAACCGGCGCAAGCAACGGTGTGCCGAACAACCGGCACACACACAGAGTGTGTCGGTGCGCCCGCGGCAGTGTCCATTCCCCCACCACTCCCCTTCTCCCCTCCCACCACGCCCATTCTCAGCAAAAACAATTCCCCCTCCCCCCCCCCCCCCAAAAAAAAGGGACCAAATTACCAGGCAGTCTTATGTGAATTAATTGCAGATATTTGTCTGAAAAATAGGTGTTGGTCGTGCTGATAATGCACATTACCTCAGTCACCCATATCCTTCAAGAACATATGTACACAATGCTGCCAGTGCTATGCATTAGCTCATTGGGGGGGGGCATTACTACCGGGAAACATGAAACATGGTCCTGGGAACTATTACCCTAAGGGTAGTGGGTTAAGAAATATTAGTAGAAATAAGCCAAAATTGACGTATCCATTAATGAAACCTTCATTTGCACATGTACTGATTAGTAAACAGGATTATATAAAGGAGACAAAACTAATTGTCTCATTGAGACCTGGATATATATATATGCTTTGGTTTTACTTTTCCATCGAGTTTCCCTTTGCAAGGTGGTCTTCTCTATATTGCCACCTCCCGGGTGTGGGTGAATACGGTCTAAACCCTGCACTAGTAGACCTTTGGTCTCCTGATTGTGAAATCAGGCAAAATGGCGACCTATAGGGGTTTTTGAATTGGCTGTGCGGATATCATACTGATGTTCGTACACTCTTTTTTTGAGAGACCTGTTTGTCTTGCCAATATAAAAACACCCACATGGGCATGTTAATATGTAGATGACATGAGGGGTTTCACAATTCACAATTGACCCCTCTAACTAGCAATAGACAGGATAAGGTAATAACCCTCCATGTCTTTAATCTCAAACTGAAGGAAGAACTGCAGTGAATGCAGAAAAGCAATTACAACTCCCCTCTGTTTAACCTAAGCCAAATCAGCGTAGAAAAGGAAGAATTCTGCACTCAAGATGCAGAATCAACTGTGAAATGTGTTTCTTGGAAGCACACTTACAACCCACGACCTACAAGTGAACCAGTTCCACAGTATAGATTTGAAACTATGCAAAAAAGAGAAAAATTAGAGGGGGGAATCCAGGGATCATGCCTCCGGGGCAGAAGTGGTGTTAAACTGATTGGCCAAGGATTTTCAAGTCTTGGGCTTCTTGTTTTTTTCCGAGATACTCTTCCAAAACACTCTTTGCTCTTTAGCAGCTGGTGAAGAGAGAGACCCTTTCTTCTGGAAGGAAGCAGTCATTTCTCTGCATCCGCTTGTGAGACCCAACATAACCAGCACAGCGATTGCATCGTCAGGAGTGATGATTGTCTAAGTGTTCCACTGGTGAACAAATTGCAGTTTAAAGGGATACCCCCATCTATAGACAATATTGTAATTACACAGGATTTTCAAAAAGAGTTTCAGTTCTTTCCATCTAGTGGTGATCTGTGGAGCCAGGTCAGCAAAAAGTTGGTACACGTGGTGTTTAAATACTAGCTAGTCCCGTGCTGCTTTCATAATTTGTTCCTTAGTGTATAAAAACAGAGTTTAACTCGAATGGCTCTGGTAGAGCCGCCTCCCCTCCTACGCTGTAAAGCAGGATGGATCCTATTCAATTCTAGTCTTTCTATAGGAACAGAAGGAATTCGCTCTTGTAATAGACTGGTGATAGTAGATTGGAGGTCCACAACTGATTCGGAGATACTTTGAATTCTCGGAGAGAATCCTCCAAGAAAATTGGAGTATTACAAGAAAACTTGTAATATAACGAAAGATTATCTGCCTTCATCTCATCTGCATGCTGCTTCAGGGAGTTGTTATGGTTACTAACTTGATGTTCAACCTCGAGGACCCGTAACCTGAGCTCTTTAAAGTCTACAGAAAATGTTGTGGTGATCGAAAGTGTTACATTTTGAACCCATTTCTACGAGGACTTTTCCAGTAAAAGCTCATCATTTTCCGAGGAGGGCAGCTTAGGTGGGGATGGCGAGTTACGTAATGACTCATTCATCCAGGATTCATCTTCAGGTAGAAGGTCAGCAGCAGACTGAGAAGATGCTAGTGAAGCTGTTAGGCACTTACCTCGTCGCCGTCCCTGGTCCCGCGGCGCGCTGTCGGGCGGTCCCCGGCTGGTTGCTGCCCGGCGCTCCCCGGGTGTCCTGGCTCCTCGGCTCGGTTGTGGGGGTCAGGGGTCGGCGGCGCGGGATGGTGTCGGCGGCCGCGCCGCAGCCCGCTCAGCGCGGCTGCGCGGTCCCGCCGGCCTCCCTCGCTGTGCGGCGCTTCCCCCTCCCGGCGGGGGCGCGCTCGATCACGTCTCCTTTATGCCTCCCGGCGGCGCTTTCCCCAGCGCGCCTGCCGGGGGCGAGTTTGAATCACCCTATCTCCGTCCTGCTCATAGTGTGAGCCCAGGGACTGGTCGGCCTGTCTGGCCTGGGCCGTCCAGTTCCTGGGACCACTCCTGTTTTTTAGTTGTGCACCAAACACTTCTGTTCCCTCCATTTTCCCTGTTTCCTACTGGCCAGATATCCCTATATAACTGCACCACTCCAGTTTCCCAGTGCCCGTTATAGCTTCTGGGTTCTGGATGTGCGTTGCTGTGTCTTAGTGAATAATTTGGATTTGGACTTCGACTATTCTCGCCTGCTGCCTGCCCTGACCTTCTGCTTTGCCTGACCACTCTTTTGCCTGACCCTCCTGTACCTCGCCTGTGACCTCCTGGACTTGACCTCGGCTACCCTCGACCACTCTCTCGTTATCTCCCTTGGATACCTCGCCTGTGACCTCCTGGTTTGACCTCGGCCTGAATTACGGACTTTCGCACCCGGCATCCTCATTCGGGATTCCCTGCCAAACATCAATCTGCACCTTAAGCTGTTATCCTTTGCGCCTGTTAAGTCCTGGGGGCAACCGACTGGGAGAGGCATTACCCGTGTCTCCTACAAGCGGGGGCTTGTCTATAGGCGGAAGTAGCGGTGGAGATTGGGGGATATCGGCTTAAGACAGACGGGTGTTTGGTATAGTCCTGACATTATAACGGGCCAAAAGAAGAATGGACCAAATCCTGGAGCAGGTGCAAGCCTTGACAGCGGCTGTGGAGCACCTGGCTCATCGAGTTGCGGCCCAGGAGAACCGTCCTACTCCCATTGTCCCCACTTCTCAGGGGACTCCGGCCGCAATGTCTGTGGAACCCAAGATCCCACTTCCTGAAAAGTTCTATGGCGACAGGGCAAAATTTGCCAATTTCCGGGACTCATGTAAACTGTACTTTCAGCTTCGTCCGGTTTCCTCAGGGTCACAAGAGCAAAAGGTTGGCTTGATTATTTCCCTTCTGCATGGAGATCCTCAGTCCTGGGCCTTTAGCTTATCAGCCCAGGACCCAATCCGCCTATCGGTGGATAGTTTTTTCGCTGCAATGGAGGTCCTCTATGATGATCCCGACAAAGGGGCCTCAGCTGATGCCAAATTACGTACCCTCCGTCAGGGACGCCGTCCAGCCGAAGACTATTGTTCTGAATTCCGGCGTTGGGCGGTTGACTCACGTTGGAACAATCCTGCCCTCTGCGGCCAATTCCGACTAGGGTTGGCTGACACTATCAAGGACACCTTGGTGAACTACCCGGAACCCCAGACTCTGGACGAATTGATGCATCTGGCCATCCGCATTGATCGTCGACTCCGGGAGAGGCGCCTGGAGAAAGGGTCACATCTTGAATCGGCTTCAAAGTCTGAGGCTCTAGTCACTCAACCTTCAGAAGAGCCCATGCAGTTAGGTGCCACCAGGCTCACCGAAGGCGAGAGACGGCGACGTCTATCTGAAGGGCTCTGTCTATATTGTGGAGGAACCGGCCACATGGTCAGACTTTGCCCAAAGAAACCGTCGGGAAACTTCAGAGCCTAGGGGGTTTCGAGGGGGCCCTCCTAGGCTGTAAGGTATCTCCTCAAGTATCGTCTCCAGTTTTCATTCCAGTCCAGTTTAAGAGTGGTGTTAAATGTATTGATCTAAAGGCTCTTCTAGATTCTGGAGCAGCTGGGAATTTCCTAGACTCTGAACTAGCGCAGACTTTAGGAATTATGGTACAGACCCTGCCGACTCCTATCCGGGTTTCAGCTATTGATGGCACTCCAGTGGCTGGGGGGTTAGTTCGGTTCCAAACCCCTCCTATGCAAATCAAAGTGGGAGCCAGTCATTCTGAGATTATCAGGTTCTTGATATTGAGAATGCCTGGTACCCCTTTGATTTTGGGTTTGCCATGGCTGCAGGAGCACAATCCCCAAATTGATTGGGTTTCGGGGCAAATCACCAAGTGGGGACACCAGTGTTTTCAGAACTGCCTAGAATTTCCACTCAGGGTCGCGCGCTTAGCACCTACTGGGGTTCCAACTCCATATTTGGAGTTTGCTGATGTCTTTTCAGAAAAGGCGGCAGACAAACTTCCTCCCCATAGACCTTGGGACTGCCCTATTGAACTGCTTCCTGGTACCATGCCTCCCAGAGGGAGAATATTTAATTTGACCCGAACAGAAACCCTCGCCATGCGGGAATATATCGCTGAGAACTTAGAAAAAGGGTTCATTCGGCCTTCATCTTCTCCAGCAGGGGCAGGGTTTTTCTTCGTGGAGAAAAAGGATGGGGGACTTCGCCCCTGTATTGATTATCGGGGCTTAAATAACATCACGGTAAAAAATAAGTATCCCCTACCGCTTATTGAGGGACTCTTTACACAGGTAGTTGGGGCGCAGGTCTTCTCTAAGCTCGATCTCCGGGGGGCCTATAACCTCATAAGAATCAGGCAGGGGGACGAGTGGAAGACGGCCTTCAATACCCTTGAAGGGCATTATGAGTATTTAGTCATGCCTTTCGGCCTGTGTAATGCCCCTGCGGTCTTTCAAAGTTTTGTCAATGAAATCTTTAGGGACTATCTTGGCCGGTTTATGGTTGTTTACTTAGACGACATTTTAATTTTTTCTTCGTCCATTGATGAACATCGTAAACACGTGTGTCTGGTTTTGCAGAAGCTTAGGGAGAACAGTTTATATGCCAAGTTAAAGAAATGTGAATTTGAAGTATCTGAGGTTCCATTTCTCGGTTACATTATCTCCAAATCTGGTCTGTCTATGGACCAATCTAAGGTGAAGGCTGTTTTAGAATGGGAGCAGCCCAGAGATTTGAAGGGCCTGCAAAGGTTTTTGGGTTTTGCCAATTTTTATAGAAGGTTCATTAAGAATTTTTCTGCCCTGGTTACACCACTAACTAACCTAACTAAGAAAAGCGGGTACCCCCCGGTTTGGCCGGCTCAAGCTATCCAGGCCTTCGGGAATCTTAAGAGGGTATTTAGTGCTGCTCCCGTCCTAGTCCACCCTGATGAGCAACGACCTTTCCTTGTGGAGGTGGATGCTTCTGAAGTCGCGGTCGGGGCAGTCTTGTCTCAGTATGACGGCTCACCTGCACGCCTCCATCCATGTGCCTTCTTTTCCAAGAAGTTCTCAGCGGCCGAAAGAAATTATGACATCGGCAATAGAGAATTACTGGCCATCAAACTAGCCTTCCAGGAATGGAGACACTGGCTGGAGGGGGCTCAGTATCCAGTTACGGTCTTTACGGACCATAAAAATCTAGAATACATCCAGTCCGCCAAGAGATTAACTCCTAGACAGGCTCGCTGGTCCTTATTCTTTTCTAGGTTTAATTTTTCTATAACCTATAAGCCCGGGTCCAAAAATATAAAAGCGGATGCCCTGTCTCGGAGTTTCTCTCCCCCTGACTTACCGGAAAGGGTGGTGTCTCCCATCTTACCTCGATCCCTAGTGGTGGCCGCCATCCAACCCCAACTTCCTGATCTTACTCAGTTCCAGGCCCAAGCTCCTCCTGGGAAACCTGCTTTAGCCCTGTTTGTGCCCTCTACTTACCGGTCTGAGTTCTTGTCCCATTTTCACGATACCAAAACAACCGGTCATCCAGGGGTTAAGAAAACCATAGCTTTATTATTACGCCAAGTTTGGTGGCCTTCTCTCAGGAAGGACGCTCAAAGATTTGTCTCCGCTTGCAAAGTTTGTGCCCAAAGTAAGTCCTTGAGGCGTTCGCCTGAAGGCCCACTCCTTCCATTGTCCATTCCTGCCTCCCCGTGGACCCATCTGGCCATGGATTTTGTTACTGACCTTCCCCCGTCTCAGGGACATACTGTTATTTGGGTAGTTGTGGACCGCTTTAGCAAGATGGCCCATTTCGTCCCTTTAAAGAAACTCCCCTCAGCTCAAACTCTTGCTCAGCTCTTCATTACTCATGTTTTTAGGATTCATGGTATTCCCATGGATATTGTTTCGGATAGGGGGGTCCAGTTTGTCTCCCGGTTTTGGAGGGCTTTCTGTGCCAAATTGGGTTTCACCGTCTCCCTTTCCTCGGCCTTCCATCCGCAATCGAATGGACAAACCGAGAGAACAAACCAGTCCCTGGAACAATATTTGCGCTGTTTTACGGCGGATACTCAAACTGATTGGGCCTTCTTCTTACCATTTGCGGAATTTGCATTTAACAACGCCGCACATTCTTCCACGGGGGTTTCCCCTTTCCATTGTGTTTATGGCAAGGACCTGAAGTTTTCTGCCCTTTCGGACCAACCCTCTAGAGTTCCCTCCGTGGATGAATGGGTTTCCAAATGGCCAGGGGAATGGAATAAGATCCAGCAACATCTAGCTAAGGCCGCTCTTCAGCAGAAAAAATTTTCTGATCGCAAACGATCTTCTAACTCTAGCTTTAAGGTGGGTGACTGGGTTTGGCTTTCAACCAAGAATTTGGCGCTTCGCCAGCCCTCCGCTAAATTAGGACCTAAATTTATTGGTCCCTTCCCCATAACACAAAAAATTAATCAGGTTACGTATCAGCTGGCCCTCCCCTCGTCCATGAAAATCTGTAAATCCTTTCATGTTTCACTTCTTAAGTCTGCAAAAAACCATGAACCTAATAGTCCTCCCAGTCCCGTGTTAGTTGATGGGCATCAGGAGTTTGAGGTTGCCCGAGTTCTTGATTCTCGCCTTTTTCGAAACTCTCTTCAATATCTTATTGACTGGAAGGGATACGGTCCGGAAGAAAGATCTTGGGTTCCGGCCAGAGAGGTTCATGCGCAGAAGTTGGTAAAGAGGTTTCACAGAGAGAACCCTTTGAAACCCAGTTTGGAGGGTCCGGTGGCCCCTCCTCAGGGGGGGGGTAATGTTAGGCACTTACCTCGTCGCCGTCCCTGGTCCCGCGGCGCGCTGTCGGGCGGTCCCCGGCTGGTTGCTGCCCGGCGCTCCCCGGGTGTCCTGGCTCCTCGGCTCGGTTGTGGGGGTCAGGGGTCGGCGGCGCGGGATGGTGTCGGCGGCCGCGCCGCAGCCCGCTCAGCGCGGCTGCGCGGTCCCGCTGGCCTCCCTCGCTGTGCGGCGCTTCCCCCTCCCGGCGGGGGCGCGCTCGATCTGCAACGTGCTCGCGCGCGCGCGCGAGCACGTCTCCTTTATGCCTCCCGGCGGCGCTTTCCCCAGCGCGCCTGCCGGGGGCGAGTTTGAATCACCCTATCTCCGTCCTGCTCATAGTGTGAGCCCAGGGACTGGTCGGCCTGTCTGGCCTGGGCCGTCCAGTTCCTGGGACCACTCCTGTTTTTTAGTTGTGCACCAAACACTTCTGTTCCCTCCATTTTCCCTGTTTCCTACTGGCCAGATATCCCTATATAACTGCACCACTCCAGTTTCCCAGTGCCCGTTATAGCTTCTGGGTTCTGGATGTGCGTTGCTGTGTCTTAGTGAATAATTTGGATTTGGACTTCGACTATTCTCGCCTGCTGCCTGCCCTGACCTTCTGCTTTGCCTGACCACTCTTTTGCCTGACCCTCCTGTACCTCGCCTGTGACCTCCTGGACTTGACCTCGGCTACCCTCGACCACTCTCTCGTTATCTCCCTTGGATACCTCGCCTGTGACCTCCTGGTTTGACCTCGGCCTGAATTACGGACTTTCGCACCCGGCATCCTCATTCGGGATTCCCTGCCAAACATCAATCTGCACCTTAAGCTGTTATCCTTTGCGCCTGTTAAGTCCTGGGGGCAACCGACTGGGAGAGGCATTACCCGTGTCTCCTACAAGCGGGGGCTTGTCTATAGGCGGAAGTGGCGGTGGAGATTGGGGGATATCGGCTTAAGACAGACGGGTGTTTGGTATAGTCCTGACAGGAGCGCTATGATTTCACAATGACCACTTGGAACCCAACTCCAAAGTAGAGGAATTCGACAATGCAGTGGTCTAGAGAGACAAACGGCTTAGCAAAAAGGCATTAGATCAGAATAGCTCAAGTTAACGGTTTGAGCTAAAGATGCACTTCTGTGCACTAAGATAGGTCAGAGATTGGGTGCAATAATAAAATCCTGCTGTTAAAGTCCAGCACACATCCAGACTCTGGTTGGTAGGGAATAGAGATGAGTGAATCGAATCTCGAATCGCTTCCTTAAAACTCCATTTACTACTATCCAGGCCATCTAAAATGGTGGATCCACATGTCAGGACATGTCCCATGGGGCAAATAATCCTGGGTAGGCATCACATGCTGCCTATCAGCGGTCAGGCTTCCTGATGATGTCACAGCCCTATATAAGTGGTGGCCATTTTGCGGAAGCTCATTTCGACATGGCGAAGAGAACGGGTCACGCAGAGACAGAGTGGGGGACAGATAGATAGATAGATAGATAGATAGATAGATAGATAGACAGATAGATAGATACAGCGAGGGAGAGAGAGCCAGAGAGCGAAAGAGAGAGGCTGTGACAGTGACGGGGAGAGACAGAGACAGTTTACAGTGTTTGCATTAGCTTTCAAGCCTATTTAGTGTTAATAACACACATGCCTATTTAGCTTTTCCTTTTCCTGGTGTCATTCTTTAAAAAGTGTGCTAGCATTTATATTTTAAGAGTACCTGGCTACTTACCTTTTGCATTTTGTAAAAAAAGTCACGTTTTAAAATTTCCAGCAGCCATTACTTTTCACCGGGGGGCATCCCAAATGCTAGCATGTGTCTTTTAAGAGCACCTGTCTACTTACCTTTTGCATTTTGTAAAAAAAAGTCTTGTTTTCAAGTTTAACGCAGCCATTGCCTTTCACCGGGGGGGATTCAGAGCGCTACCATTTATCTTTTAAGAGTACCTGTGTACTTACCTATTGCATTTTGTAAAAAAAGTCTCGTTTTCAAGTTTAAAGAAGCCATTAGCTTTCACCGGGGGGCATCCCAAATACTACCATTTATCTTTTAAGATTACCTGGCTACTTACCTTTTGCATTTTGTAAAAAAAAGTCTTGTTTTCAAGTTTAAAGCAGCCATTGCCTTTCATCAGGGGGCATTCCGAGTGCTACCACTTATCCTTTAATAGTACCTATCTACTTACCTTTTGCATTTTGTAAAAAAAATAATTTTCAAGTTTAACGCAGCCATTGCCTTTCACCGGGGGGGATTCCGAGCGCTACCATTTATCTTTTAAGAGTACCTGTGTACTTACCTATTGCATTTTGTAAAAAAAGTCTCGTTTTCAAGTTTAAAGAAGCCATTAGCTTTCACCGGGGGGCATCCCAAATACTACCATTTATCTTTTAAGATTACCTGGCTACTTACCTTTTGCATTTTGTAAAAAAAAGTCTTGTTTCAAGTTTAAAGCAGCCATTGCCTTTCATCAGGGGGCATTCCGAGTGCTACCACTTATCCTTTAATAGTACCTATCTACTTACCTTTTGCATTTTGTAAAGAAAATAATTTTCAAGTTTAAAGCAGCCATTGCCTTTTACCGGGGGGCATCCCAAATACTACCATTTATCTTTTAAGAATACCTGTGTACTTACCTTTTGCATTTTGTAAAAAAAAGTCTTGTTTTCAAGTTTAAAGCAGCCATTGCCCTTCACTGGGGGGGGGGGGGCATCCCGAATACTACCATTTATCTTTTAAGAGTACCTGTCTACTAACATTTTGCATTTTGTTAAAAAAAGTCTTGTTTTCAAGTTTAAAGAAGCCATTGCCTTTTACCGGGGGGCATCCCGAATACTACCATTTATCTTTTAAGAGTACATGTCTACTTACCTTTTGCATTTTGTAAAAAAGTCTGGTTTTCAAGTATAAAGCTGCCATTGCCTTTCACCGGGGGGCATTCTGAGTGCTACCACTTATCTTTTAAGAGTACCTGTCTACTTACCTTTTGCATTTTGTAAAAAAAAGTCTCGTTTTCAAGTTTAAAGCAGCCATTGCCTTTCATCGGGGGGCATCCCGAATACTACCCTTTATCTTTTAACCCTTTAAATGGCAAGCACATAGTTTCTACGTGGTTGCTTCTCCTACCGTTAATTGGCAAACACGTAGAAACTACGTGCCTGGCATTTCCCCCTACTAGTTTAAAAATAGAAATAAAAAAACACCTACCTCTGGTATCCATGTGAAGCTGCGGGTCTCCTCTTCCTGGGGGGGGGCATCCGATCCCCCCCCCGCCGTCTCCCGTATTCAGGAGGGGGCTCGAAAACTGCCACCCCCCCCCCCCGTTTCCGCCACTGACAGTTCTGTAAAAGAAAAAAAAAAACAATGTCTTTAACTCACCTGCCTGCCCGATCCCTCCTCCCGGCTCTTCTCTTCACCAGGGGGGGTCCGATTTTCCCCCCCCCCCAGGCTCCACAGGCTTCAGGTGAGGACCCTCTTCGGGGTCCTCACCTCTTCTAATGGCGGCGGCCCCCTAGCCCCACCTTTTGTGGGAGGAGCGGGATGACTTCTCCTATAACCCCTCCGAGCTACGGCATCTGTCAGATGCCGGTGGTGATCGGAGCAGGGCGGGTGTAAGGCCCCCTGGCCTCTCACCCGCTCTGCTTCGATCACAATTGACATCTGTCATCAGATGACAGTGGCGCGGGACAGCGGCAAGGGACCCAGGATCGGAGGAGAGTACAGTAAAAAAAAAAAATAAAGATCATTTTTTTTTCTGTGTGTGTCAGTGTCTTTTTTTTTTTTACATTTAACCCCTTGTGAACTGGTAAGGGGTCCATGACCCCTGTACCAGTTCACAAGGCTGGGGGATGGCAAGTCACCTGCGGCTAGCTGGTGACTTGCCATTAACCCCCGGCTCCCCAAAGCCCAGGGGGGGCAGAAGAGCCCGTGGCCACAGGCTATGCGGTTGGAGCCTGCAGGTCCAGGGGCCAGAAAAGCTGGCCCCTGCATCCTGTTTCTACGAGCCCTGCATAGCTGGTCCCGGGTTGGTTACTTCGGGTAAGGGGGACCCCATGTGTGTGTTTTTAACCCTTAAAAATAAAAAAAATGGGGTCCCCCCCCGGACCCCCTATGTTGTTGTTTTTTTAATTAACCCTTTATGTTCTGTCACCCAGCAGCTATAAGGCTTCCAGCAGGTGAGCAGAAGCCAATGATTGGCGAGGGACACAGTGCTCCAGGATGGATGGGAGGTAAGTATTAAGTATTAAAAAAAAATATATAAAATATTCTTTTCTCTTTGTGTGTGGTGTGTGTGGTTTTTTTACATTTAACCCCTTGTGAACTGGTAAGGGGTCCATGAGACCCCTGTAGCAGTTCACAAGGCTGGGGGCTGGCAAGTCACCTGCGGCTAGCGGGTGACTTGCCATTAACCCCCTGCACCCCCATTTCCTGCCTCCCCAAAGCCCAGGGGGGGCCGAAGAGCCCGTGGCCACGAGCTATGCGGGCTTGTAGCCTGCAGGGTGGGGGGGCCACAAAAGCTGGCCCCTGCGCCCTGTTTCTACAAGCCCTGCATAGCTGGTGCCGGGCTGGTTACTTTGGGTAAGGGGGACCCCATGTCAATTTTTTTTTTTTGATTTTTAAGGGAGGAGGGACTCAATGTCATTTATTTTCTCGATTTAACTCTTTGTAATGTGGATGGTAGTTGTATTTTATTTGTAAATGTTATAAAGTACTTGTTTCAGTTAGGGGGGTCTCCTGGGCAGGAACGGGGGGCTACCGATAAATATGTGGTACCGTTCTAATCGGTAGAAATGGGGCTTTCACATGCAATATGGTTTTCTTTAATGAAATACATTTTTTATTTTTTATTTAAAATAAAGGAAAATAAATAAATAAATCAATTTTCTAAAAAAAATGTTATTTATTTATTCTTTTTTTACTTAATAATATTGTAAAAAACAAAATAAAATTTACAAATCAGACATTTCATATTAAAGCCTAAACTCTGCTGCAAAAAATATATATATAATTTTCCTGAAAATTCCAGCAAAAATGGCGCAAAACATGGCGCAAAATGGGGAAAAATTACCTGTCAACAGAGGGTGACAAAATCTCAAGTAGGCTGGCAATTAAAAGGGTTAAAAGTAGCTATGCATGTTGGGTATTGTTCTGTTCGGGGGACCTTGCGCTTTCAGACTTAGCTTGTTTTTTCTTGTTTGCATATTTATATTTTAGGAAAAGGTGTTTTTTATTCAGCTTTTTTTATACATTTTTAGGGAAACCCTGCGCAACCAAAGAATTCTTATAGGGATTAATTCCAGAAAGATGAGCCCACTACAACAAGCTGGGTACGCTTAGAAAGCGTAACATGTGTACTGGTCGAAAAATCGTTGTTTGTTTTGGTCGAAAAATCGCAAGGTGCGCACTTTGTCTGCAGAGCTGAAATTTTCAAGTAAAATTACTGTTACGCACATGCTTTACTTTGGGGTGTTTGGTAACTCTTCCCTTGACAGTAGCAATGCATGTTGGGTATCATTCTGTTCGGGGGATGTTGCTTTTTCAGATTATACTTGTTTTTTCTTGTTTGTATATAGTTTAAATGTGGCTTTGATTCTGCTTTTTTTTATCCTTTTTTTAGGAAAACTCTTTGCAACCAAAGAATACATTGAGGGATTACTTCCAGAAAACTATGGCCACATCAACAAGCCTGGTACACCTAGAAAGCTTGAGGTATGTACTTCCAGAGAATATAGTTTGTTGGGGGGATTTCAAATGTAAAGGGTTGTTTTGGTTGAAAAATCGCAAGGTGCGCACTTTGTCTGCAGAGCTGAAATTTTCAAGTAAAATTACCGTTACGCATATGCTTTACTTTGGGGTGTTTGGCAACTCTTCCCTTGACAGTAGCTATGCATGTTGGGTATCGTTCTGGTCGGGGGATGTTGCTTGTTCAGATTAAGCTTGTTTTTCTTGTTTGTATATAGTTTTTTTAGGAAAATTTTGGCTTTGATTCTGCTTTTTTATCCTTTTTTTAGGGAAACTCTTTGCAACCAAAGTATACATTGAGGGATTACTTCCAGAAAGCTATGGCCACATCAACAAGCCTGGTACACCTAGAAAGCTTGAGGTGTGTACTTCCAGAGAATATATAGTTTGTTGGGGGTATTTCAAATGTAAAGGGTTGATTTTCTGGAAAATAGCATAGTTGTATTTTATCTGGAAATCCCCTAAAGCGCTGTTTCAGTTTGGGGGAGTCTCCTGAGAAGGAAAGGGTGTCTACCTATACATATGTGGTACCGCTGTGACCGGGAGAAATTAGGATTTCACACGCAATAAGATTTTATTGACAAACTTACATTTTTTATTACAAAAAAACACTGCAAATTGTAAAAAATAGATTTGTTTTTTTTTTTTTTTGCACATATTTCACCCAAAAATATTGAGACTACACCTAAAAAGTGACAATCAAGACATTTCATGTTAAAGCCCAGACTCTGCTGAAAAAACACTATATATAACTTTCCTGGGAAATCCCTTCAAAAATCACATTTGAACATGGGGAGCGCATAATAGTGCAAAATAGTCTGGCAACAAAGGGTGACAAAAACTCCAAGTAGGCTGGCACTTAAAGGGTTAAGAGTACCTGCACCTTTACCTTTTACATCTTGAACAAAAACCACGTTTTAAAACTGCCTGTGATGCATTTAATTCTGACGAGGGGCATCCTGTATAAGGCCATCTGACAGTGTCTTTTTGCATTAGCTTATAGCTGCAGTGTCTGCCTATTTTGCTCTAACTTTTTTACACACCTGCTGTTACACAAATACTGTTTTACGTGTAGTGTAGTGTATTGTTTTCCCCTCCTAAACGCAGTAAAAATGTCAGGCAGAGATGTGCCAGGATGTGCACCGAGGAGAGGCCTAGATTAATCAGGCAGAGGTCGCAGCAGACTAGGGGGAGTGGCAGCAGGAGTCGCGGTGAGAGGCCTGATCTCCCAGTATCTGCTAGCGGTCGTGTCTTAACCAGCAAAGCATCTGCCATCATCAGTTGGTTAACACGGTCATCCACCTCGTCACAAGTGACATCTGACACCCCCAGTCAACAGTCGGTAGGTTCCTTGGACACAACCCTGAGTTGGCATGGCCCGGGAGCAGCCCCCGTCCTTCCATTGCCTCTGTCCTAGCCCCCCCCCCTCCAGCTGTATCTTGTGCTTTGGGTTCAGCTCCACTATTCAGTGAGGACGATGTGTTAGAGGACAGTCAGCAGCTACTGCCCAGCCAAGAAATGGAGGAGATATTTGCCACTTCTTTCGCTAGGAAGACAAACACTGAGGAGGAGAGTGGCCTGGGAGGTTGTGTGGCAAGCGTTCCAGATCCTGCAGCAGACACTGTTGAGGAAACTGAGGAGGGCATCAGTGACATGCAGACACAACTCGATGATGATGATGAAATCGATCGCACTTGGGAGCTCGGTGCAGAAGGGGCTTCATCATCATCAGGAGAAGAGGTTGCCCCTGAGTCAGCAGCTGAGGCAGCAAGGTGGTAGTATGGTTCGCAGTCAGCATGGTGGCAGAATTGGGATGTCTGGAGCCAAACGTGTCTGGGGGTGGGGTAGACCACCTGCTGCACAGCAGGCTACCTTCCCGGGAGGTAGTGGAGCAGGGGTTCCTGGAGTTGGCGGCAGTAGAAGTGAATTGGTGTGGACTCTTGGTGGAAAAATTAGCTACTCAGCAGTGTGGCAGTTTTTCATCAAGCATCCGCAAGAGGGTAACCTGGCCACATGCAAGATTTGTAGAAGAAGGTGAAGCGTGGCCAGGGCCCCAATGTTGGTACCACGGCCCTGCGACAACATATGCAGTATCACCATAAAGCGGCCTGGGAGAACCGAGGCTCCGAGGTGGTGGCCAAGGCTACTGCGTCAGCCAGTGCCACGCCTCTCCCAATTTCAGCCAGCCAAGGCTCCAGCACCTCAGCCGAAGGTAGCTGTGCATCATACCCATCCTCTGTAGCTCCAGATGCTCCTGCTCCTCCTACTACAGGTCCGTCATCCCACCAGCAATCCATCAGCAGAGCCATGTCCAAGAGACAACAGTATGCGCCCACTCATCCTACGGTGCAGAAGCTAAATGTGCTCCTGTCCAAGTTGCTGGTGCTGCAGTCCCTCCCTTTTCAGGTGGTGGACTCTGCACCTTTCATGGAACTGATGGCTTGTGCCGAGTCGAGGTGGAGAGTCCCAAGCTGTCATTTATTTGCAAAGAAGGCAGTACCAGCCCTGCACCAATTTGTTGAACAGAAGGTGGGCCAGTCCTTGAGCCTGTCGGTGTGCACCAAAGTGCACGGCAGCACAGACAACTGGAGCTGTAACTATGGTCAGGGACAATACATGTCTTTTACGGCCCACTGGGTGAATGTGGTTCCTGCACAGCCACAACAGCAACTTGGACAGGTCGCGCCGCTTCGGCCTCCACGCTCCCAGGCCATTGCGCTTGTGACAGTGTGCGACTCCGCCTCCTCATTCTCCGCCGTCTCCTCAGCCTCCACTGTACTCTCAAGTCTCGGTGCCCCTCCAGCCTATCATGTGTGCAGGACACGGAGGTGTCATGCTGTGCTTCACATGGTTTGCTTTGGCGAACGAAGTCACACAGGGGAGGAGCTGCTAAAATTCATTAATCAAGAAATCAAAACATCGCTTACTCCACAAAAAACTGCAAATGGGAACCATGGTGACTGACAATGGGAAGAACATCTTGTCTGCGCTGCGACAAGGAAGCCTGAGCCATGCACCCTGTATGACACACATGTTCAACCTAGTTGTCAAGTGTTTTCTGAAGTCTTCCCCCCATCTGCAAGACTTACTAACAACAAGAAGCAAACTTTGCATGCACTTCAGCCACTGCTACACCGCCAAGCACACCCTTCTTGAGCTACAGCGTCAGAACTGTATCCCCCAACATAGTCTGATTTGCGATGTTTCCACCCGTTGGAATTCCACCCTCCATATGTTGGATCAACTATACGAACAGAGAAAAGCCATCAATGATTTACTTGATGATCCAAGCAGATAGGGGGACTCCCCTGTGTAACTTTATTGTAAACCAGTGGCAGCTCATACGTGACACCTGCCCTTTGAGGAAGCCACTTTATTTGTCTGCTGTTATGATTACGGGATGAACGATGTGATTCCACTGCTTCATGTACTACAACACATGTTGGAAACCATGGCTGGTCGGGGCACTGGAGACATGGCGCCTACATTTCACGGCCACACGGACCCCATGGAAGCTCAACTGGAGGGGGCGGAGGAAGGGCACAGTGAAGCACAGTTTAGTTTTGGCAAAATGGGCGGCTTATCTAGTCATTTGACAGGAGAGAAGGAGCAGGAGCAGCCAGAGTAGCTAGAGGGCTGTGAGGAAGGAGAGACAGAGGACCCAGACACACCGTGGCAGTATGCAGTGGAGCTGGAGACAGGTAATCCCTCCGAGTCACTTGCACAAATGGCACGATGCATGCTCACTTGCTTGCGTAGTGACCGCAGAATTGTCTCCATTTATCAGCGGGATGACTTCTGGCTCTCCACCTTATTGGACCCTCGCTACCAGCACAAAATGAGGGCATTTTTTACACCCACTGAGAGGGAGGACAAACTTACCTACTACAGAGACATTCTACGTATTCAGTTGGCAAATGCCTATCTGCGCCATCGTCCCTACTCTTGCAGATCTGACTCGGGAGGACCTCTGCGCTCATCTTCCACTGCCATGGCTGCTGGGGGGGGGTGGCAGGAGCAGCAGCAGCTCCATCAGCAGTAGCCTCAGTCTTCAGTCGCTAATGAGTAGCTTTTTTCACCCGCATAGTGAGGCAACTCATGAGCAGTGTAAGGTACTTACCTGGCGCCTCCGCTCAGTCCCGGCCGTCCTCCGTCCTTCGGCGGCCGCGCAGGACAGCCGCCTCGCCGTCGCTCCCCCTCGCTGGGGCTCCGGCTTCCGCCCCCTGCTCGGCGGAGGCTGGTGTCCCCGGCGGCGGCGGCGGCTCTGCAGCGTCTGCCGGCGCGTCCTCCCCCCTCCCCCCCGGGGGGCGAGCCCGGCAGACAGTCTCATGCTCTAGTTATGTCCCCCGGCGCTGCTCCCAGCTCATTCGCCGGGGGCAAGTTTAAGGGACCTATCCAAGTCCAGGTAGGGGGGGTCCTCTGGGTAAATGAACCCAGGGACTGCACAGCCTGGCTGGTCAGGGCGGTCCAGTCCCTGGGGGGCTCCTATCAGGAGCAGAGTTAAAGTATGCACCAATCACTATATACACTCATCTGACATTCCCCTTTTTCCCATTGGCCAGTTCTCCCTTAAAAGTGTCCTTGCCCTGACCATCGGTGCCCGTTATAGCCATTATTAGCTTGGGTGTGCTATTGGATTTGTGTTTAGCGTGTTCTGATCCGGCTCCGTCTTTGACCATTCCTGCCTGCTGCCCGCACCGACCATTTGCCTGTCTGACCTCGTCTCTGCCTTACCCCTTTGATACCGCGCTTTGGTGACCACCCGGCTTTTGACCCCTGCCTGTCTCGACCATTCTGCGTCTCAACCCCTTGGATACCGTGCCCAGTGACCACCCGGCTTTGACCCCTGCTCGTCTCGACCATTCTTGCCTACCCTGCTGGACTCGACGTTTCGGACTCAGCCGGCTTGAACTTCCAATTTGGGATACCCCGCTGTTCACCTATCTTCACCATAATCCAGCAATCTTTGCGCCAGTAAGTCCTGGGGGCAACCGAGTCTGGAGAGGCATAACCCGTGTCTCCAGCAAGCGGGGGCTTGTCTATAGGCACAAGAGGCGGTGGAGATTGGGGATTGCTTGGCTTATGAAAGAGGGGTGTCCGGCGATCCCTGACAAGCAGCAGGAAGAACTGAAGCAGGCCCTGAACCAGCAGGTCGTGTCATACCTTGACATGACCATGCCAATGCATCTTGAGGATCCGCTGGACCTCTTGGCAGCCAAACTTGACTTGTGGCCGCAACTGGCAGAGTTTGCCCTGGGAAAGCTGTCCTGCCGTCCAGTAGTGTGCCATCTGAGCGGGTGTTTAGTGCGGCGGGGGCCATAGTAACGCCAAGGAGAACTCGTCTGTCCACGAAAAATGTAGCTGATTCATGGTAGCTCCTTATGCTGCTGCCAACTCCAGGGTGTGTCTTTTAGGCAATATATGGGCTCCTAATGCTTCTGTCAACTCCAATGTGTTTTACAGGCAATATATGGGCTCCTAATGCTGCTGCCAACTCCAGGGTGTGTCTTCCAGGCAATATATGGGCTGCTTATGCTGCTGCCAACTCCAGGGTGTGTCTTTCAGGCAATATATGGGCTCCTTATGCTTCTGCCAACTCCAATGTGTTTTACAGGCAATATATGGGCTCCTAATGCTGCTGCCAACTCCAGGGTGTGTCTTCCAGGCAATATATGGGCTGCTTATGCTGCTGCCAACTCCAGGGTGTGTCTTTCAGGCAATATATGGGCTCCTTATGCTTCTGCCAACTCCAGGGTGTGTCTTTCAGGCAATATATGGGCTGCTTATGTTGCTGCCAACTCCAATGTGTTTTTCAGGCAACATATGGGCTCCTTATGCTGTTGCTGACAACTCCAGGGTGTGTCTTTCAGGCAATATATGGGCTCCTTATGCTGCTTCTGACTACTCTAGTGTGTTTTTCAGGCAATATATGGACTCCTAATGCTGGTGCCAACTCCACAGTGTGTCTTTCAGGCAATATATGGGCTCCTTATGCTGCTGCCAACTCCAGGGTGTGTCTTTCAGGTAATATATGGGCTCCTTATGCTGCTGCCAACTCCAGGGCGTGTCTTTCAGGCAATATATGGGCCCCTATGCTGCTGCTTCCAACTCCAGGGCGTGTTTTTCAGGCAATATATGTGCTCCTAATGCTACTGCCAAGTCCAATGTGTTTGTCAGGCAATATATGGGCTCCTTATGCTGCTGCCAACTCCAGTGTGTTTTTCAGGCCATATATGGGCTCCTTATGCTGCTGCCAACTCCAGGGTGTGTGTTTTCAGGCAATATATGGACTCCTTATGCTGATGCCATCTCAAGGCTCTCTAATTGTTCCGCTCTGCGACATCAATTCTAATAGCGATGCCTCTGATCTGCATGTCCTACTTCTTTACAGTATTACTTCACTAACCCAGCACACATCCTATGCATGTTACAGCAAGGCCTCTCAGAAGGCCAGAAATAGCCATTTTTAATAGCGATTCGCGGCAAATAAATTTAAACCGAAACAAGTTTTTCCAGAAAATTCAGCGAATCGGCCGAATCGAATTTTCCATAAATTCGCTCATCTCTAGTAGGGAATAAGCAAGTGAGCAGAGAGGCTCACAAACGTGGGTGAGAAATGTAAAGTGGCACTAGAGATCCCAACAGACCTTCATATATGGTGAGTTTGACTTATAACACCATCCGATCCATCAGGCAAGAGAAGATCCCAACCTCCACTTCACCATTACACACAGCAAAACTTCGGGGGTTCATGGGAGGGCCTGTGGGGTAGAAAATCACTGCTCCCTGGCTTCAACATGGCCTGTAGGGGACTACAGCGGGGACTTCGGTGACCCTCCCCAACCTAGCTGTCCCTTACAGAGGAGCACCAGAGGCCTCAGCGAAGCTTCATGGACAATAAACTGACACATCCTGGTGAACAGAAAAAAGGCCCAAACTCCTGGGTCTGTGGCGGCAGTGGAGGTCTGCAGGCGACCATCACCAATGAAGCCAAACACTTCAGGGGGTCATCCACAGCTGCAGTGGAGGCCAACTGAGGTGTAGGGGGCTGTAGATCCCTGTTGAAGAGATGATTAGGGTGCGACCATCTCAGGCATACGCACTGTATGAATTTAACTTTGAATTAAAACCTTTGTTTTTTTATCATAATAAAAGACAATCCAGTACAGCTTTAATTATTGTGCCTAACAGTAAAGAATCCTTGATTTAATGTTAACTTCAGCTAGCTGAAGTTAAAAACACATACAATTACTCATATGTAATTAAATACTTCTGCCATAAGTGCATTTTCACTAGCAGTCTGTCTGAGATTTAAAACTGAGCATCAGGCACAGATTAACCAAATAGGATGTTAATTGGTTAGTATCCTTTAAGAAAACTGACATTCTGTACTACTTTTGTAAAGCTATCTATCCATTTACAATCTGATCTTATTTTAAGACAAGCTTTCCTTCCCTCTCTGTAGTGTTCTATACAACATTAAAGAGCATTTCTCGCTTACAGCCAATAATGTTGTTTACCTCTAATATATTTGTGTCCATCCCACCTAATTGCATTTTCCAAACATTTACGTCCAATGTTGCACTCAAATGGGCACCATCCACAGGTGGGACTGTCACTCAGTACTACCAGAAGTTGATAGATGGTTTTCCTTTTATGGATGGTCATCTTAAACTGAACCAAAACCGGACCTAGCATTTATAAGAGTGTGGCTAAGCTCCCATTCAGCTTCTTTACCGATACATTTATATGTGCAGCCAAAGAAGCTGATTGGACAAGAGATTCGGGTAGTGATATTTAGCACAATGGAACAGGTGAGGGCAATCTGGGGCACTTGCCTGCTTCACTTGAGATCATTATTTTTCCTTCTTCTCTTGTTCCACTCTTGCACTTTAGAGCTTTTACGCTGCAATTGTATTAATTGGCAATGTTTAATTCTTTGCCTTTACAGTTTTGGTAAGATTTGAATTTGGGGTCTCTTATAGTTATTTATCTAAAGGGTATTACATAATTTATTTATGTTATACATGCAATTAGTACTCAGCACATTTATGTAGTTGGGTTAACTTGCAAGTCCACATTCCCACTATGGGGTTTTCGCCTACTCCCAGTTCTGCAACAGGTGATGAGGCTAATTGCAAAGGAAGCCTAATAAAAGGAGCCACTGAGGCTTCCAGTGGGGAGTTGGACAGACTGTGATGAGGAACCAGTGCCTTGCTGCTCCCAATACTGACAGTGTTGAATTGCATCCGAAGGACTTTATGTGTTATCTGTTCTTGGAACTAACCTGGACTTGTATACCTTGAAAGAGGTGATATCCAGGAATTACAATACGCTGTAATTATCACAGACTGGACATTGCTAAAGTTGGTGAGGTAACCGGTTGCTGTACTGCAGCATTCCTGCATTATACTCTGAAATTAAGAGATTTTGCCTGTTGGACTTTATTTTCAATAAATTGCTTGTTATTTGACTAAGAACTGTCTTCAGAGTCATTGCCGTTGGCCCCAGATCCTGGCAATATATATATATTTTTTAAAATAAATTTGGTCTACTTATATACCTAGAAGGAATGTTTTATGCCATCTTTATTGTGTACTGTGCCTTTGATATAATATTTTACAGGGTACCTTTGTTTTTAACTTCCTTTGTACATTGTTTGTTGTATGTAGTATACATTTTTGGTAAAAAAAATATATATTTATTCCTTCTAATTGTTGTATTACTATATATATTTTATCTTAGATGATGCATCATTGACCGGGTTTTTGGTTTCTGGTCACCTAGCTTGCACTTCTGTGGTTCTAAGGTGAAAGCAAATTTTTGATAAAGGCATTTATATCGGGGGGGCTCAAACAGCGGACATCCCAAAAGTGAGTCCCTCCAAGATTCCCAAGACTCTCAAATTTGGATATCCCTATTATTGGATACTGTGTCTAAAAGTCAGGTGGCGACAAGTATTTTACATTTAAATCAATACATTTATAGCACTCTATGTAAATACACACTGGAGTCCCTGACCTCTGTAAAAATAGCCATTGTTACTTGGTATGTTAACAACATTCCTTTGTGAGGATAACGTTCCAGTCAATAAAACATGCTTTCTTTTCACTTCCAATGATTCATCACTAATTAGCATGTGCTGCATGAGGAATTCCATGTATTAAATAGAACCCACAGAGCAAAAGAAAACTGCATTTGACATCACAAAAGGAATTACTATAGCCTCTGTTAACACACGAAAGCCCATTAGGAAATTCGTTTTTTTGTACTGTCATCAGAGCGTGTTAGCTGACACTTCATCCTTTTTTATCTATGTCACAGATGCACGGAATATGTAATGTGCTAAAAGATTTTGAGCTGAAAAAAAAAGTACATTTAACATCCGTTTTAATTTACCTTTGAAATTTATCCTATACCTAGGGAGATTGCTTATGCAGTCACCTTCTTTCCACTTCTCAAACAGCCTTTGCTATTTTTTCTTTTGAAGCAGAACAAAACCCACTGGCCTTCACAGGGGACATGAACCGGGATGCCCCACAATGTGAACCTCCTCCAGGGCTCAGCAGAACTCACCTGCTTCCTGGCATACTCAGAAATGTAAACATTCAGCGGAAGCTTTGATCGTGCTTCCTCCCGAGCCTATCTGTGCTACTGGGGATGCTCCTGCTGCTCTACTTTAGCTGAGGCATGCTGTGCGAAACTCTGGCCACACCCCCTCTCTTTCTATGCTGGGTTGGGTGTGACTGAAAGAACCATTGCTGGAGTGCGCCAGGGGCCATGGAGCATTGTCCTCATTACATAAAGTAAAAACAGAACAAAAAGTAAAGTAAAGCAAAATAACAGGGAGCCTTATTTAAGAAGTGTCAGCCACACAGCACCACTTTTTTTTGCCTCAGCGGCACTCAGTGTACCATTTACGAAATAAAAGAATGGCAGTGGCGATGCAGCTGCCAGCTAGCATCTTATTTAACACTAGCGTCAAAAAAGTTGCAGCTCCAGGTGCTCTGGTTGAAACAGCGCCAGATGAAACCTGGTGCTGTAGGTCAAGGTCCCATAGAGCACAATGGGCAGAACTGGATTGAATTGTTTAATGCTTATAATTAATTGCATTGGGACTTGTCAATAATGGAAACGCAGGACCTAGATGTCACAAAATGTATTTTTGGGGGGTTTAAAAATTGATTTTACGGGCTTCTTTTGCTTAACAATGTGAAATTTGGACAACGACAACTAAAACGTAGCCTGAATGCACTGTTTGTTCCCTGATGCTGACCAGCTTTGAAAAATTACAGGGCCAAAGACTTCAAGGAGGCTCTCACAGGCGCTGGGATATTCGGTAGCAGGGTCCAACAAGTGCTGACATAAACCCGTCAATACTTAATGCGACAATAAAAGCCAATTAGTTAACGTTCTGCACAGTGGCGCTATAGGCACCAGAATGATGCTAAATGGCGCACATCTTAAATAAGGCCCATAATCACATTAAGCTACATAAAGCTTGTGGAAATTTGACAAAAATGAATTATGGCGCACATCTTAAATAAGGCCCATAATCACATTAAGCTACATAAAGCTTGTGGAAATTTGACAAAAATGAATTAATGCATACATAAATTAGATGAAAACATGGCACCAAAATAATATGTTAATCATAATCATTTTTTTTTGTTATAGATTCTGCTATTACCTTTTGTGCTACACATATGTACTGGACCAGATGTCTCTACTAAACAGAACAGATCTCCCCTAGTCTGATTAATCATGCAAGCCATTATAGTTTCAATATTTTATTCAACTCAATGAATATTACTATACAAAAAAAGACAGCTTAATAGTTACTGCACATCTCATTGCTCCACAAATGTAATAATTAGAGAGATTGGAGGCACTTCCCTTGAGGAAGCCCTTTTCTGGGTGAAATGTGTTGGGAAATTAAAATTGGGAGCAATCTCTCTTTAATCATCATTTTGTGCAAATTATGGCATCTGTAATAGAATCTGTAATAAAATTGTAGCTATGAAATTCAATGCCTGAGGGAGTCCTAGCTTTAAGCACTGTACTCTAATGCAAATGTATGTTTAGATTTATTGATAGCCCCGGCATACATGTTCTATAGGTTACAATTTTTAGTTGATAATTACTAAAAAAAAATAATATTTTTTTACACAATTACACACCTGGAGAAAGTGACACGCTGACGTCATGAAACGCGTTGGTGGTGAGGAGTCTGGGGTGCCTGGGGGGCCGTCCATGTCATTCTGCTCCGTTCATGTGAGTGCCTGTTTGCTATACTGTATTCATGGTTTACTCTCCACCTGGTGGGTCCTCACTTCTGTTTAAATAAGTACACTTGCTTTAGAATCCTAGTTTGAGTTTAGTAATTTCTAATATTTGTGGTTTTTTTGTTTAGGAGCTGATTGATGCTCCATGGGTACACTGTATGTGATCATTTAATTGATGTTTTATGCACCTTTGATAAAAATATATTCTTTTTTGGGTTTACACTGGCACTATAGAGTGCATCATTTTTAGTATTAAGGGTTTTGTATTAATAGATTTTTGTATGTCAGGTGATTGTGCAACAGGCCTCTAATTATGTCCATTGGAATAGAGAGCCCATAGGTCATTATTTAGAGGGCTTCTTAAATCATTTGTAGAGCAGCGACCACAGGTTGTTTGGTCTTGCCCCCCATTGTCTCCCCCTCCTCTTTACTATTCTCGGTGTGTATATGTTTTTAATGGTGTTTTAAGATGTTTGTATAGGATTGTTGTAAATATTAATGTTGATATATGAATAAAATTGATTATATAATTTTTCATTTGTAAGTGGTGCTTCTGTACAAATAGGTTTTTGGGGGCATGTGGAACCCCCATTCTTTGCTTCTTCTAAAAAAAAATAATAGTCCTAAAATGTATACAAAATGAAATTAAAAAATATACATACAAAATACCAAAAACAGGTTAAATTGCTTACAATATAATTTTGCGAAATAAACATATATAACCATTACCTCGGCTGATCATTCCTGCTGTGAGGGGTACACAGATGATCATAGAGAAGCCACCCCTGACGTGTTATGATAATCTGTCCAATCTCTGCTGTTTTCAAACCAACTTGGAGGGGTGGGCAGCTTCCTGTATGCAGCCAATTGTGTCTCAGGGGCTTTCCTGGCTAGAGCCATGAGCAGTTCTGATCTCTAGAAATAGTTCTGTTTTTCAGACTTGTTGGCTCTGATAACAGGACTTTTGACATTGATTTTTATGGGCACACATGTAATCAGTAACCAGATCAGTTGATTGCCATATCTTGGCAACTAGAGATCTGTACATTTCCTAATAATATCTCAGTTCTGATGATTTGCTGATTTTTTAGGCTTGTCTGATTCATAATTTGACAGACATGGCAAAAGAAAACAAACAACTAAACAGAACTCATCTCCATAGATTTCCTCTGGTGTGGGTGTCCCCTGTGGTTCCTTCTCTGCAGCAGGGCAGATGACACAGATTCTTTTTCCTGCCAGTTCACCTGCCTCTGCTCCTTGCTGCAGAAAGGGGCTCTTTTTATCCTGAAAATTGAGCTGCCGGGGGAAGCCCTCACGTCCATCCCCACCATGATGTTTTTTTCCAAATATGTTAACCCAGATTTATTTTTTTAACAACAGCATCAGTCCCGCCTCTTTGGCAAAACCATCCCAGGCACCAGCTGTGTGGGCTTGTAGCCCAAACAGCCAGCCTTAAAAACTAACAGCCCGCATAGCCCACACAGGCACTGGTCACTTCTGCACCTTCCTGGCAGGTGGAGGTGCACGGTATCAGATGGGGGGTTTTGGCAATTCACCAACTTGCCAGCCCCTCCTACCCTTTTATTTGATATAAAGGTCTCAAGGACCCCTTTCCAGTTCACAAAAATTAAAAGTGAAAAAACACACACCAGAAAAAGTTATTTGATAGTCTGATTTTAAAACAATACATATCTACTGGCTATACATTGCCAGGATGCTGTCCCATGCTAGCAGCTGTGGTTCCGCGCAACATCCTGCTGAAGAAAGAGGGACAGATAACACAGATCATCAGCTCCTCACTGAGCTTCCACCACCTCACTACTACTACCCTTTACATTTGAAATCTCCATACAAACTATATATTCTCTGAAATACCATGCCTCAACCTTTCTAAGCTTACCAGGCTTGTAATGGGTGCAGTTTTCTGGAAGTAAAAACTGATTAAAAGCAGAAGCAGACTCAAAATCACATTTTACTGAAAAAAAACATGAACACAAGAAAAAACAAGTGAAATCTGATACAGCAAGTTCCCCCTCTTCCCTCGGCCCTGCCCTGCCTCCGCTGTGGCCCCCCTCCTCCCCCCTGCTGCTTCGCTCCTCTTCCCCCACCTTTCCTTGGTGATTACAGCCCTACGGCTGCTGTTGGGAGTGCACGCATGCACTATGTGAGTGTATGCATGTGCTTTTGAGACGTGTGTCTGGGAGAGCCGCTCTAGGCTCCAATGTCACCTAGCAACAAGGGTAGGGGGAGCAAAGCCAGTGTGTTTGGAGCTGGTTATTGCAATATTACAGACAGATTTTCACTATGCTGGGTTTTGGTCCACTTCCGCGGGGCACCTCCTACGGCGCATGCTCGGCCGCTCTTCCAATCAGCACGCTCGGAGCCGCTGTGGTATGCGCGTCCAAGCGGCGTCAAACCACAGCGGCTCAGAGCACGCTGGCAGCTGCATCTCGCGTTTCCCTCTAACAGGGAGCGCACCCGCCACGGCCATTCACAAATGGCAGGAGCAGGCACACTCCCTGCTAGAGAGAAGCGCGAGATGCGGCCCGCACATGCGCCGTTGGACCGGGAGTAAGGTAAAGTTAGAGGGCGTCCTGGGGAGTTTCACACAGCGGGGCATCCTGATTTTGGATGTCCCGCAGGGAGGGATCAATCGACCTGGGAATCTTATAGATTCCCAGGCCCATCAAGGAGGGTGTTGGTCCAATTTAAGCTGATTATTACGCAGCATCACAGATCCAGGGGCCACGCCGACTTTCTTCAAAAGAGAAATCATTAGGTGAACCTGTAAACCTTGATATTGCAAAACAGTAACTAGCCTATATAGAGTATGTTGTACGAAGTTGAGAGCCTTTTAGTTCAAAGGTTATCTAGATAATTAAAAAACGGGAGGTTTCTGAGCACTGGACAAGCTGGGAGCCACTACAGGGGAGAAAAGGTGAGTATTTTTTCCTTAGGTAAACAGACCCTTTGAACACACTATATAACTCAATGTTTAATGCTGTATAAATATAGACATAAGATGTAGATCTCCACTGCAATAATAAATGATGCACCTGTAAACTGAAAGCTCCCTAAGTAAAGTACCTATAAGTAGACCTCAAAATAAATAATCCATGGCAGGAATCCATAGTGAAATATGCATATCATATATAAGTGCTTTCTTTTGATTCTGCGAGCAGCACAGTTACACGTTAATGCCATTTTTGTTTTGAGGATTCGCAAATAGTTGCACAAAGCCTCTTTTCTAAACACTGATTAATAATCGTTTTGTCAACCCCTGAGGAATATGAAGTTGCTAATTAAAAATTCCCTCTTCAGTTTGCATGTGTTATTTTTTAGGTCAGTAAATCTACGAGCTTGTTGTATTCAAAGTACAAAGATAAATGCACAGAGGCATTAAGGATTTCAAGTGGAACATCGAAAAGATAAATTCATTGAAAAAGCTGTATCTGCTAATTAAGCTTCAGTCTTCTGTTTTTATTTTTGAAAATCTCCTTCCTCTCCTTGTTTGTGGTATGGTCCTGCTGCATTGCTCATGGAAGGCAGGGGACAAATCTGATGCAGCTAAAGCATGGGTTGATGGTTATTACCTTTAGACTGTCTTTCTTTTGGCCAGTCAAAATACAGTCATAATTGTTTGCATGGCTCCGTCTACTGCAAAGGATCTTTGGAGAAATTCCATTTATATTTTAATAAATTTATAGAGTTTTCAATAAAGCAAAATAGAATTCTGAATATAACATTAGAATATGCATTGTATGAATTTCAGAATAGTATAGTAGTATAATGGTAGTATAAGCTTCTCTGAACAATAATAATTAAATACGATATTAATACATTTTTTTTTCAATAGATTAGCATAGTATTAATCGTAAAACAAAATAAAACAAAATATATCAGCTGTTTAAATCAAAAACTTACACCCCCCCCAAAAGACAATAATTAAATAGTACTAAGAAAAAAATGGGGAATTAAAGAAGATTCCGGAATTCAGACCAAGGACTCAAAATCTCCCTAAATTGAGACTCTTTATTAAATAAAATAGTACTCAGATTCTTGTTTACCATTATCCAATTTAAGTCAATAAACTTTTGACTTAAACAACTCCATGACTTAGCAATGGTCAGTTTAGCCGCCAAGTAAGCATAGAAAATAAATGTACTGGGAAATCTGGAAATCCCCACAACAGGTATATTTAATAAGGCAAACAACTGCTATTTTTCCATTCATTCCCCGCTTATAATACCAAACCCTTGGTTCCAAAACGTTACCACCTTAGGACATTTCCATCATAAATGAAACATATCACTCACCTATCCGCAATCTCTGAAAAGTAAAGGAGTTATATTAGGGAATATATTTGCCAGCCTACTAAAGACCATATACCAATGAGTAAATACCTTCAAAAGTATTCTAAGTATTAGAGATCTTCAAAAAGTTTGCTGTAAATCCGCTTCCTACTATCATATATATACATTTGCCTTCTGCATCAGTAAAGTATTTATATAAGGTAAAAATACTACCTTTCCCTTCAGGACGATTAAGGCAGAATTTCTTAAATATAGTTATATTAACTTCTCTTCTTTAATTATCCTAGGATTTAAAAATTGCTCTATTTGTCTATATACATATTCTTTTTTTAAAGGAAGTTGAAATTTGTCTATAAAAAATTTGTTTGGAAATCAGGTTTTGTTTTTTTGCTAATGGCATCTCAAAGATCTAATGCATTAGACAATACAGGACATAATATAGCTGGCACTTTTACCTTAGCTATCCACATGAGAGAATCAATGAAAAACAATCACATGCTTTCTGTTCTATCATTACCCAGCTGGGTTTTTAACGACTAATAAACATCTGTGTAAGTTGGGCAAGTTTAGCAGCAGCATAATAACTATATATATTTGGGACACCAAAGCCCCCCTTATATTTTGCTATATATACAATTCTATGATTTATCCTTCTACTTCTGCCTGCCCAAATAAATCTCAAGGTAACAGTCATTTTAATTGCCCTAATGCGCCCCAATCAAGATAGCCTCAGACCAGAGCAGGAGTCCATGTCACAACCCAATTTATGAAATAATGAATTAGAATTGTTTTTTATTTAATAAATGAAACCGAGGTGTTAGTTTGATCAAGAGATCAGTTTTCCAAATGAGATTAAAGGATTGTTTAATTTTAAGAATTCTTGGTCCGAGGGTGTCAAATTCAATGCCTCAGAAATTCTGCTAAATTTCTTGAGCAAATAAATTAGGAAGTGAAGTGTGGGGTGAGGAAACAAGCAATAGAACATTGTCAGCAAATAAACATTTCCTCCCCCACACTCCACCCCCAACATCCTTGCTTAATCTAATTGTTCTCACCAATGGTTCTATTGACAACACAAATAATAGCGACGAAGGACAACACTGTTGAATGCCCCTGTATATATTAATAGACTTTGACTCAAATCCTTTTATCCCTATAACTACATGAGGATAAAAATACATTTTTCTAAATATTTTGAAATGTAATCCCAAAAGCTTGTCTTCCCAAAACATAAAACATATAATCCCAAGTCAACGCGTCCAATGCTTTATGTAAATCTAATGAGAGAAGCACAGCCCTTTTTGCTCCTCCTTGATTCTATTAAGTTTGAACTGCAGAAGTCAAATCAATTAATCTTCTGGTCTGATCCAAGGCCTGCCTTCCTGGGATTAAGCCGGTCTGATCAAGATGAATATACTGAGCCAAAAAGGAGTTAAGCCATAATGCTAATACTTTAGTAAGGAGAGAAATGGGTCTATAATCAGTCCCCTGGATCTTTTCCTGTTTTGGGGGGACACTAATGCGTGCTTTCTTCAAAATACTTTTTCTTTAGGTGCCAAGGAAGTGTAACTTGCACCTCCTCTTTGCCTAAGGTGTATCCCATCCACTGTTCAGTCAAAAGTGATCCGATTTTATCTCCTTGGTGATTAAATGTATGCTTATTCCTTTGGTATAAACTTGCCAACTTGATCAGAACCCCTCTGATATATACCTTCGGGGGTGCCCCGCTATGTGAACCCCCCCAGATTGCTGCAGCCAACTCACCTCTTCTCGGTCCCGAGGTGCGTAAGAGCAGTGGCTCTGACGACTGCATCCTCCACTTCACTCTAGCAGTGCCGTTCCCGCCCATTTGTGAAGGGTCGGCACGGGCATACTCCCTGTTAGAAAGAGGCGGAGGATGTGGCTGTCAGACGCAATGTGGGACTGGGAAGAGGTGAGTTGCTGCGGCGGTCTGGGGGTTCACACAGCGGGGCACCCCCAATCGGGGTGCCCCCGGGAAAAGGACCAAAACTCAGTATAGTCAAAACTTTTCGCTATCATTAAAGTCCACAACCAGTCCCCTAAAGTTCGGTTCGGGTTTGCCCATCTCTTCCGGGGAGTGATCAGCCCAAGAAACCTCCTTTATAGAACAAGACATTATAGAACAAGACATTACATTGGTAGTAAAGCTAGATCTTATGAAAATATGGTCTATCTCTCCAAAAGCCTGAGAGAAAAAGGTGTAGTCTTTAGAGTTAGGGTTCATCTCTCGCCTACTATCTAAAAGATCCTGAGAGTGTATGAGCTTAGTGAATTTGATTCAGGCATTAGATATTGGTCACTGTTTTATATGTTTTGTTTCTTACTACATCAAGATCAAGGGTGGAATTCCCTCCGAAAAATAACTGGCCCTCTGCCTTACTTATAACATTCTCAAAATTTAACATAAATGAGATCTGACCTCTGTTAGCATAATAAGAGACAAAAGAGACTAGCGAGTCTCTAATCCCCCCCCCCCACAAATGGGGCTAATGGGTAAAAAAAAAAAACCCTGAGCGCATGTCCACCCCCAGGCAAAACTGAAAAAAACCTTAACCCTTAAGACAAATAAAGTCTATTTCTTTAATGAAGTATTTCCTTAAATATATATAACACTATAATTTCTATGGTACTTAACCATAAACTCTAAGGCTCACACCTCTCCGTTGTGTTCAGATCAAGCTTTTTGTAAATATACCATATGGACATATGTATCAAAGCAGACGCTGTACTCTTGATGCATTCGAAATGTGTTCGCGTTGCACTTGCGGCGCTTAAAAGAAAAATATTTCTTGCATAATAAGTAAATGGTAAAGTCTATGACAATGCAAACGCAAGTACTGCGTCTGAGCCACCACAGCCCCCCACTGACGTGCATTGTTACAACATTGCACTGACAAAGGTGTCTGCAGCACTTTTTTTATGCAGGCCAGACGTGTAAACTATTCCATCTAGAAAAAGGTGCAATGTTTCCTTTGCAGCGCAGCAAAACAGAGAAAGCACAGAGGTATGATCAGAGCCCAAATCAGTCAATTTATGCCTGAAGAAGAAGCTTGAACAGCTTCGAAAGCTTGCATTTTCAATCTAAATGGTATTACCTTAACCTTGGATTTTCAAAAATATATAAAAATAGTAAACAGCTATATTTTCAAAACATCTCTAACCCTCAAAGCCTGGTTTACATAAGTACTTATATTAATATTTACAATAATAAAGTATTCATAAATGTAACTTAGTTTTACTATGAGTATGTATTCTCTTCTTCTCATAATCCTCCTATTAGGAACAAAATGTTAAAGGACATCAACCTAGATGTTGAAACAAAGGGGTTTATTTAAGAAGCGCTAGTGCTACGTAGTGCCAGATGAACGTCAGGTGAATGTCAGGTCCCAGTGCAAATGGTGTAGTTATCAAGGCAAAATCCAGAGTGCCAGGTAGTGTCCTATTTATCAGCATCGCCAGTGATGGGATGAGTGTGGACGTTGAGTTCCTCCAGTGCCATATAAGACCAGGCGCACACCATACACTGTTTGGCCTTATCCCATAGATTTCAATGGGCTGGGAAGGTTGTTATTTTTCTGGCCACTTTTTGTTGGGGTGGGGGTGCATGCATGTGCCATGGAATGCCTTAGCTGTTTGGAATAGTTTTTTATGCATTTTTTGTACTTTTGTGTTGCGCTGCAAATTTGGGCCATGCAAAACCTGTGGCATGTCTTTCAAGTGTCCCCAATGTAGTTCCCAGTGTTTTTAATTTACTTGGGTTCTAACAAACCAGTTCTCTCATCTCTGAATTAGGCTCTGAATGTTGAAAAAACAAGCAGAAAGTGATAAAATCTTCAACTAAGGTATCCACTCTGGAATGCTTAGGAGCTCTTTCAAATGTGTTAAAAACCCTTAAAAATCCCCCCAAAAATGACATGGGGGTCCCCCTTACCCGAAGTAACCAGCCCGGGACCAGCTATGCAGGGCTTGTAGGAACAGGGCGCAGGGGCCAGCTTTTGTGACCCCTGGCCCTGCAGGCTACAAGCCCACATAGCCCATGGCCATGGGCTCTTCTGCCCCCCCCGGGCTTTGGGGAGGCTGGTAATGGGGGTGCTGGGGGTAACGGCAAGTCATCCACTAGCCACAGGTGACTTGCCAGCCCCCAGCCTTGTGAACTGGTATAGGGATCTCTTGGACCCCTTACCAGTTCACAAGGGGTTAAGTGTAAAAAAAAACACACCACACACACAGAGAAAAAAATATATATTTTTTTTTTTAATACTTACCTCCTATCCATCTTGCACTGTGTCCCTTCCCAATCATTGGCTTCTGCTCACCTGCTGGAAGCCATTTATAGCTGCTGGGCTTGTAGAAACAGGGTGCAGGGGCAAGCTTTTGTGGCCCCTGGCCCTGCAGGCTACAAGCCCGCATAGCCTGTGGCCATGGGCTCTTCTGCCCCCCCCCTGAGCTTTGGGGAGGCAGGTAATGGGGGTGCTGGGGGTTAATGGCAAGTCACCCGCTAGCCGCAGGTGACTTGCCATCCCACAGCCTTGTGAACTTGTATAAGGGGTCTCATGGACCCCTTACCAGTTCACAAGGGGTTAAATGTAAAAAAATAAACACACTGACATAAACACAGAGAAAAAAAAATGATCTTTATTTTTATTTTTTTTTACTTTACTCACCTCCGATCCTGTGTCCCCCGGCAATCTCCGATGACAGTCTGCTCGGGTGTTTGGAGGAGAGAGCCTGGGTAGGGGTGGGTGATCACAGCCCTCTCCCCCTCCCCTCCTCTCTGCTCCAAGCACCCGAGCAGACTGATCCTTAGTCTCGGGTGCCAGTATTAAGAGGCCGGCTGCTGGTGACATCACAGTGATGCCTGCCCAGGGGGCGGGGCTAGCAGACCCGATCCAGGAAGTGGGGGGAGGGCGATTTCTGCCCTCTCCTCGCCACGGAAGAGGCTGGGGGGCGATCGGAGGCCCCTCTAGTGAAGAGGAGACCCATCAGGAGGCAGCGCGGCCACTGGTAAGTAAATGTCATTTAAATTTTTTTTTTTTTTACAGTTAGAAGGGGGGCACTATGCTGAGGTCTCTCTTGGAGCCATCCGAGCCCCTACGGGGGATCGGATGACACCAAATTAAAGAGGAGACCCGGCCTGATCCAATCAGGGGTCAGGTGAGTATTTTACTTTTAATTTTTGTTTTTACTGTGGGGGTTTATAGTCAGCTACGTGAGTCTCGCGTAGCTGCCACTTAAGTGGAATAGAGGCAGCTACGTGAGACTCGCGTAGCTGGCACTAGAAGGGTTAAAGACACCCTGGAGTTGGCATCAGAATGAGGAGCCCATATATTTCCGGAAAGACACACCCTGGAGTTGGCAGCAGCATGGGGAGCCCATATAGTGCCTGAAAGACACACCCTGGAGTTGGCAACAGCATAAGGAGCCCATATATTGCCTGAAAGACACACCCTGGATTTGGCAGCAGCACGAGGAGCCCATATATTGCCTGAAAGACACACTGGAGTTGGCAGCAGCATAAGGAGCCCATATATTGCCTGAAAAACACACCCTGGAGTTGACAGCAGCATATGGTGCTTATATATTGCCTGAAGGATACACACTGGAGTTGGCAGCAGCATAAGTAGCTACCATGCATCAGCTATTACCATGCATCAGCCATTGGTGGGTGGAAATCCTGGCTGATCCATGCCTGATTCATCTTCACAAAGGTGAGTCTCTCCACATTTTTTGTGGACAGACGAGTTCTCCTTGGCATTACCATGGCCCCCACCACACTAAATACCCGCTCAGATGGCACACTACTGGCCGAGCAGGACAGCTTTCCCAAGGCAAAGTCTGCTAATTGCGGTCACAAATCAAGTTTGGTTGCCCAGAAGTCCAGTGGATTGTCAAGGTGCGTTGGCATGGTCATGTCAAGGTATGACACGATCTGCTGGTTCGGGTCCTGCTCCAGGTCTTCCTGCTGCTCATGAGTAGCCTCACTATGTGGGTGAAGAAAGCTACTCAGTAGCGACTGTAGACTCAGGCTGCTGCTGATGGAGCTGGTACTGCTCCTGCCACCCCCCCAAGCAGCCATGGCAGTGAAAGGTGAGTGCAGAGGGCCCCCCGAGTCCGACCTGCGAGAGTATGGACAATGGTGCATATAGTATCGGCCAACTGACTACGTAGGGCCCCCCGAGTCCGACCTGTGAGAGTATGGACAATGGTGCATATAGTATCGGCCAACTGACTACGTAGAATGTCTCTGTAGTAGGTCAGTTTGTCCTCCCTCTCAGTGGGTGTAAAGAATGCCCCTTTTTGTGCCAGTAGCGAGGTTCCAGTAAGGTGGAGAGCCAGAAGTCATCCCGCTGACAAATAGAGACAATTCGGCTGTCACTACACAAGCACGTGAACATGCATCGTGCCATTTGTGCAAGTGACTCGGAGGGACTACCTGTCTCCATCTCCACTGCATACTGCCACGTTGTGTCTGGGCCCTCTAGCTCCTCTGGCTGCTCCTGCTCCTCCTCTCCTGTAAGATGACTAGATAAACTGCCCATTTCACCAAACATAAACTGTGCTTCACTGTGCCCCTCCCCTTCATCCTCCTCCTCCAGTTCAGCTCTCACTGGGTTCTTGTGGCCGGGAGATGTAGACGCCATGTCTCCAGTGCCCTGACCAGCCATGGTTTCCAACATGTGTTGTAGTACCTGAAGCAGTGGAATCACGTCGTTCATCCTGTAATCATGGCGACTGACAAATAAAGTGATTTCCTCAAAGGGCCTGAGCAAATGGCAGTTGTCACATATGAGCTGCCACTGGTTTACATTGAAGTTACACAGGGGAGTCCCCCTATCCGCTTGGATCATCATGGCTTTTCTCTGTTCGTATAGTCGATCCAACATATGGAGGGGGGAATTCCAAGGGGTGGAAACATTGCAAATCAGACTATGTTGGGGGATACCGTTCTGAAGCTGTAGCTCAAGAAGGGTGTGCTTGGCGGTGTAGCAGTGGCTGAAGTGCATGCAAAGTTTCCTTCCCGTTGTTAGGATGTCTTGCAGATGGGGGGAAGACTTCATAAAACGCTTGACAACTAGGTTGAACACTTGAGCCACACAGGGAGCATTGCTCAGACTTCTATGTCGCATCACAGATAAGATGCTCTTCCCATTGTCAGTCACCATGGCTCCCATTTGTAGTTTTCGTGGAGTAAGCCATGTTTTGATTTCTTGATGAATGAATTTTAGGAGCTCCTCCCCTGTGTGACTCCGTTCGTCAAGGCAAACCATGTGAAGCACAGCGTGACACCACCGTGCCCTGCACACATGGTAGGCTGGAGGGGCACTGACCGTACAGTAGAGGCTGAGGAGACGGCGGAGGATGAGGAGGCGCACAGTGTCACAGGCACAACAGCCTGGGATTGGGGAGGCCGAAGCAGTGTGACCTTTCCAAGTTGCTGTTGTGGCTGTGCAGAAACCACATTCTTCCAGTGGGCCGTAAAGGACATGTATTGTCCGTGACCATTGTTACATCTCCAGACGTCGGCGCTGCCGTGCACTTTGTTGCACACCGACAGGCTCAAGGACTGGCCCACCTTCTGTTCAACAAATTGGTGCAGGGCTGGTACTGCCTTCTTCGCAAAGAAATGACGGCTTGGGACCCTCCATCTCTGCTCGGCACAAGCCATCAGTTCTCTGAAAGGTGCAGAGTCCACCACCTGAAAAGGGAGAGACTGCAGCACCAGCAACTTGGACAGGAGCACATTTAGCTTCTGCACCGTAGGATGAGTGGGCACATACTGTTGTCTCTTGGACATGGCTTCGCTGATGGATTGCTGGCGGGATGACTGACTTGTAGTAGGAGGAGCAAGAGCATCTGGAGTGAGATAGGATGGGTATGATGCACAGCTACCTTTAGCTGAGGTGCTGGAGCCTTGGCTGGCTGAAACTGGGAGCGGCGTGGCACTGGATGACGCAGCAGGCTGGACCACCACTTCGGAGCATCGGTTCTCCCAGGCCGCTTTATGGTGACGCTGCATATGTTGCCGCAGGGCCGTGGTGCCAACATTGGGGCCCTGGCCACGCTTCACCTTCTGCCTACACATCTTGCATGGGGCCAGGTTACCCTCCTGCGAATGCTTGATGATAAACTGCCACACTGCCGAGTAGCTTATCTTCCCACCAACAGTCTGCACCAATTCACTGTTACTGCTGCTGACTCCAAGAACCCCTGCTCCACTACCTCCCGGGAAGGTAGCCTGCCGCGCAGCAGGTGGTCTACCCCGGCCCTGGCCACATTTGGCTCCAGACTTTCCAATTCTGCCACCATGCTGACTGCCAACCATGCTACCACCTTGCTGCCTCAGCTGCTGACTCAGGGGCAACCTGCGACCCTCTTCTCCTGATGATGATGAAGCCCCTTCTGTACCCGGCTCCCAAGTGCGATCGGCTACATCATCATCATCGAGTTGTGTCTGCACGTCACTGATGTCCTCCTCAGTTTCCTCAACAGTGTCTGCTGCAGGAGCTGGAATGCTCGCCACACCACCTTCCACGCCACTCTGCTCATCAGTGTTTGTCCGCCTAGCGAAAGAAGCGGAGGATGTCTCCTCCATTTCTTGGCTGGGCAGTAGCTGCTGACGTTCCTCTATCAGATAGTCCTCACTGAATAGTGGAGCTGAACCCAAAGCATAAGATATGTCGCTGGGGGGGGGGGGGGGGGGCATAGGGCAGAGGCAATGGAAGGACAGGGACTGCTCCCGGGCCATAGCGACTGTTGACTGGGGGTGTCAGATATCACTTGTGATGAAGTGGATGACCGCATTAACCAATCGTTGACGGCAGATGCGTTGCTGGTCGAGACACAACCACTAGCAGATACCAGGAGATCAGTCCTCTAGTCTGCTGCGACCTCTGCCTGATGAATCTAGGCCTCTGCCACTCCTCTGTGCACATCCTGGCACTTCTCTGCCTGACATTTTTACTGCATTTAGGAGGGGAAAACAATACGCTACACTACACTTAAAACAGTATTTATTGAACAACAGGTGTGTAGAAAAGCTAGAGCAAAATAGACAGACACTGTAACTAAAAGCTAATGCCAAAAGACACTGTCAGATGGCCTTAAATAGGATGCACCTGGTCAGAGTTAAATGCACTACAGGCAGTTTTAAAACGTGGTTTTGTTTGAAAAACAAGAGCGATATAGGCAGGCGCTCTAGCAAAGGATAAAGGCCTTTGTTCCCATTGACCAAATGATTAGTGGGACCAAAGAGTTTAGTGAGGCCCACTCCCATAACTTTTTGGAATAATTATTTATAGAAACCATCCATTGACCAGCTTAAAAGTGTAAATAAGCTTTAAGGTTTGTCCACAGTGCTATATTATACCTTTTTCCACTATACGGTTTCTACAGAACTATAAGATACATGTGTTAGCAATAACAAAACTATTGTATTTTCGCCCTATAAGACGCAACTGCCCAAAAGACGCACCTAGGATTTGGGGGAGAAAAATAAGAAAAAAAAATTTTAAACCAAAAACGCACCATTACAGACAGTGTGGCATTCCCCTTTCTCATAGGCCGTGTGGGATGCCCCATTCCATAGACAGTGTAGCATGCCCCCATCCCATTCCCCGTATACCCAGTGTGGCATCCCCCTCCCATTCCCTATATAGGCAGTGTGGCATTCTCCCCCCTCCCGTTCCCATATAGGCAGTGTGCACCCCATTATCATAAGCAGTGTGGCATTCCCCCCTCCTATTCTCCATATAGGCAGTGTGCTCCCCCATTCCCATTGGCTGTGTGGCATCCCCCTCCCCCCATTAGTATAGGCTGTGTGGCATCCCCCTCTCCCCCCATAGGCTGTGTGGCATCCCCCTCTCCCCCATAGGCTGTGTGGCATCCCCCCTCTGCCCCCATTTGTATAGGCTGTGTGGCATCCCCCTCTCCCCCCCATAGGCTGTGTGGCATCACCCCCTCTACCCCCATTTGTATAGGCAGGGCGGCATAATAAAAAAAAAGTAAAACTCCCCTCTCCGTTGAGCGGTCGGCTCCGTGAATGGGGTGGGCGTGGCCTGCACCGACTTGGTGCAGGCCGCGCCCACCTGCTGCCCTGACCTGGGTGCTCGCATGTGCCCCAGGCGGAAGAGGCAGCAGATGGAGGAGCGGCGGGGGTGCTGTCTCTGGCCCCGTCGCTGTCATCGCTGCCGGTAAAAGACAGCGATCGCAGCGGTGGGGCCGGGACAGAGCCCCCGCCGCTCATCTGGGCTCCCGCAGTGTGACAGGCCGATAAGGCGCACGGACATTTTCCCTCCACTTTCGGGGAAAAATAAGTGCGTCTTATAGGGCGAAAATACGGTACTTTGCAAAACACATGAGAAAGCCACATAATTGTTGGATATTGTCAGACACCAGAAGGTACCCTACTGTTCTAGAGTCAACATGGACACTTCACAACAGAATGGCATGTCACATTTTAAAATAATGATAAAGGCAGGCACCACAGGATGCATAGAGGTGTTGAGCTTTATTAATATCAACCTTACCTGCAACATGCTAGTTCCCGGCTGCACCTACATATGTGGAGGTGGTGGCTGTATGATGCCCTGAAACAACAATTATTAAAATGTTAGACACATGAAGTGTTGTCAGGGAGGGCTCTAAGGAGAAGCAGGGGTGCCTCTACTCCTCCAGCAGAGCCCAACTCCAAGGGGCCACTCTCCCCTCTCTCACTCCCCAAACCTTCAGGGAGTGTGGTGGAGTCCCTTTCCTCCTCCCCACCGGAACTCTCCACTTGAGAGTGGCCCCAACGGTAGTTGGAGTCTGGCGAGGCCATCTCAGAGGAGTTGAGGCTCCATACCACCCTCACTTCAGCAGCAGGCTCCACTGGGGCATCAACATCATCATCCTCTTTCCCCCCGGGTCCTCACCTTGCAACGACTTTCTGGGGCATTCCCCGGGGAGGCCGCTGATCTGTGGATAAGAATATACATTAACAAAGTGGTCATATCTAAGAATTATGTGTGTGTATGTGTAGTGAACTTACCAGAAGCATAGGCATCATACAGCCTATATAAATGCTAGGGTTCCGACGCTTGAAGTCAGACCACCTCTGCCTTATCACATTAGCTTGGTGTGGAAGCACCTGGCCCTGTCACCTTTACCACCTCCACAATGTCGGCCTTATGGGTCAGGGCGTAATCATATTCATATATGCCAAAATCCTAGATGCAGAGAAAGGAAATATATAAAAAAAAAAACATTAAGGCTAAAAATACAAAAATTACAAATACATATTAGCTGACATTTAATTAAAAGGTAACCAAAGACAACAAATTACATATCCTGGGTTTGGGTCCTTGACCCTGCCCTAAACGGATTGGGGATGGGCCACTATGGGAAAAACCCCAGGTTGATAAAATTAAAACAAAAAATCACAGTCCAACAATGCATGCGCGGCATCTCTGGTCACCGTGGTCAGATCCACTCCCACCCATTCATCTAAGCCTTCATGTAAGGAAATTGGATCTGAGTGCACATATAGGTATACCACACTACCATCCAAGAAGGAGCATGCCTTCCCAAGAAAATCTGAATTGGGTGACGCACACAAACATCCAGATAGAGGGCTAGCGGGGATGCCGCCTCTGCTCAGGCATTCAACATTGTACCAGGAAAGAATGTACGTTTATGGGCAACCTGGGGATTTCAATACAGTGGCCCATCTCAATTTAGGATACCCTGGGGTATAAAGAAATTAAAATCCCAGTAATATAATACATTACTAAGATATGTTCCATGGGTTGGGATACATTTTAATAAAATTACAAAAAATTCTAACATATACATAAAAAAATAAATAAAAATAACAGCACAAATATTAACGCATAAATGCTAAAACACAGCTGGAAACGCTAACACTTTTAAAGAAGGCCGCAACACAGCAAAACAAACTTTAAAAAAGAAAAAAAACATACATACCTTCAAAATTTGCCCATTCACCCTAGGGCTCACACGCTGCCTCTTCTTCATTTGTTGATGATCCTCTGAATAGGAGGATGAGGAGGTGCTGGGGAGTCTTGCCACACGGCGCTTGCCAGGAGCCCTTTTTCCGCACAGGAAAACTGGAAGTACATAAATGAAAACCGAAAGCAAAACCTTTCAACCCGTTGCAAGGTACGAACGCTATGGAATGCCTGGAGGCCAGATCAACCAACACTACGTTACATCGAACAAGAGAACAACACCGAAGCGAACGTTAGGTGGTGTCCCGAGGTCAGAGTGCCCAAGGCTACCCGGATTTAACAAGAGGGCAACACTGCAGTGAGCCATAGGACAATGACACTTTAGTGCCAGACCTGTACATACAGGCCAGGAGAGGTCACACAATGATTTGAGCATAACATTTTACATTTTAATTGCCCAACACACTATTTAAAGACCACCAAATGAAACACCATTGAAATGTATGGCAGAGCGACACTGAGCGAAAGCTAATACGTGGCGCTCCTGAACTTAGAGCGCCGGCGCTATACACTGAGCTGCCTCTAGTAATACATGTGACGCTACATGGCGCTGTTAGAGGCGCTCACCAGATTTGCTTTCATAATTGTGGTTTTACGTACAGTGCCCAGCGTTCACCAGACGCTACGTGTCGCTACATAGCATTACCTGGCGCTAGCTGTTCTTAAATAACCCCCTTCGTGAAGAGCGGTCTCATTTAACTTTTTCTTGGATTGTTAATGGAGCAAAATCGGCAAAAATTTGTATTGAATTATCTCTTAACTTGTTCCTTAACTTAATGGTAATGTGGTTTTACTATTATATCTCTCGGTGCTCTGTCTTGTCTAGGTGCTGTGAGTTCCCTTATGCATCCTATCAAGGAATAACTTACCCTCATCAGCAAGAGGTAATATAACTCTTATAAGTTCTTTTATGCCCGAATTCAAATCTATGGCCTCGAACCCTAAAATTATTTCTTCAAGGCCTTCTTGTTCTTCCATTTTTTTATTGAGATTGGTCTATCTGATGCTGTATTGATCCAATTATCTGCTCATTTTGATTGATTCTAGTTACAGTTTCCTCCACCTTTCTATAGTATTAATTATTTGCCATATATTCTCAAAATCTTTTTTTCAAATCAGCAGTTTATCATGAGCTATTTTAACCTTTTTGTCCAGCAGTAGTGATATATGTGATATAAGGGCTTGTGACTGCATGAAAAAACAGCTGAATCTCTGTCACTAGATGAAGCTCTGGAAACTGCTGACATTGAAGCTTCTGAGTCAGAAGATCTCTCCTTTGGTAAAATATTCCTCAGTTTTTGTTTCTCAGCTGTGGGCTGTTTGTGCTGATTAACCATGCTGCAGCTTTCTCTCACAGGCATTGTTGCTGGGGGATTTTTAACATGGTCACTTAGAGGCTTATTCATTATTATTGGAGTGGGCACCACTTGAGCACCTTATCCAAGTCGCCCAGCAGCACCCCACAACGCTAGCTTCAGTCCGGCAGTGCTGTTAGCTGCATCGCTCCTGGCCAGGCAGTGTTCTCAGAGCATGGCTTATATAAGCCTATGAGCTAGCGACACCTAGAACCAGCCGAGAGCACAGCAAGCTGACAAAATGTATGGAAAAATACCATGCATTGACTGGGACCTGACACTCACCTGACACTCATCTGGCACTCCCTGGCACTACATGGTCTTAGCCTTTCTTAAACAACCCCCTTCATTTTCTATTTATCACCTCAAGCTTGCTGGGGCATCCAGAATGCTGGAGCCCCCCTTGCAGATAACCTCCCAGGCCGCTTGTAATACTCACCTTCATTACGAGCCAGTGTCAGTGTCCTGCTGGTGGTCAGTGCAGAGGACGCGAGTATGGCCCACGTGACCAAACACTGGACTTATTTCTCCAGTGCTGGCTCATAATGAAGATGAGTATTATGGTCGGTCTGGGAGGTTATCCATGAGGGGGGCTCCAGCATTCTGGATGCCCCCCCAAGCTTGTTGAGATGAACAGACAGCGGGACCAACACCTGTTAAAGAAAAAACGGGTGTTGGTCCAGTTTAATTTATCTTGAGTTGCAGTACAATGCTTTTATCCCCACGGGGGGGGGCAGAGCTCCTGAAACCACCATGTTCGCGCATGTGCCTCCTCTGGAGAAATTCTATTATCTTTTCCTTTGTGGCACGCACCAGGCAAATCTGTTTTGATGAAACCACTCCTAACATTGTACCTTTAAATAATGGACTTTTCAAACTCTTTACTCCCTATATACTGTCTAACATGGGTCTCTCAGTGATCTGGCTTATGACTATGTTTCGGCACTCTTAAACCTCACTCCCTTTACAGCTATTTTTCTCCAGCTTTGTGCTAATGAAGACCAATAGTCCCAAAGCATTGCACACCCTGGTTACTTTTTGGGACTTTTTAGGCCCTTTTGGCAACAGTATTGTTGCCAAAAAATGTATTCGCATGGCTCCACCTCCTACGGATCTTGGGAGAAACCTTATTATCCTTTGGGGAATGCTGCATGTACCATGAAATACGTTCTGTTTCAAGAAAGTACTTCTTGCCTTATTAGCTAGTTGCTGATATATTGTAATTAATTTAACATAAGGTCACATTAGAAAGACTGTAATCCTGAGATATCACCACAACTGGAGTTTACAAAGCATTTTTAATAGATGCTGCTTAATTTTCAGATGGGAGCTTATTAGATGAGCTCCTAGATAGGCTTGCCATGGTACACACAGTGTGCAGTAGTATGCTTGTTTTTTGATGCATAACAGTATAAATTTCCCAGAATAGTGTAACGGCTCCTAGCAGCAAGAAGTCTAAAAGAACATAACAACATAAAGAACTGCTATTGAATCAGCATTGCTGTTCTTGAGGGCTTACTCAGATTTACTGAATGTACAATCCATAGTAGTTAATCATTGAGGTTGCAGCCTCATTCATCAGGTCATCAAAGGTCACATCAAGGCTCTATCTCCTTTAATGAGACCCCATAGCCTCTATGGGCCCTCTGATGCCCCCCCCCCCCCCCATATAGCTTACCATGTGGCCACCAGGCGATTAGCTTAAATAGGGTTCAGGAATGTGCATGAAGCATGAAATGCTACTCTGTGCTGCCTCACTGTGGCCGCCACAAGAACGCACTGAAGCTGGGACCAGCATTAGGGAAGGTGACCTGGGGGGGGGGGGGCATCCAGTTTACACTATAGGATCTTAATACAGATTGTGCAAATCAGATTTATACAATGGCAGATTATTGTTTAACACAGAAATGAAAAACTTTTACCTAAACCCAATCAATAACATTAATAGCAATAACAAGCAACTGAATTTCTGTTTATATAGAAAAAAGTAAATGTTTGCTTTACACAGGCTGAAAACCCCTCCCCGAGAATAGACTGCTGTGGTCTGAGTTTCGAAATAGAGACCGGATCCCTTATTTTAGCTGAAACACACAACTAATCAATGTTTACTTCATTTAAAAGAGAGAGTTATTTTTTTGCTGCAATTTTTAAATTATTTATTATAGTGTGCCAAAAGTATGTCCTCAATGTGCTGAGCTTATCTAGTAATTTATGTTAGCAAATGGGTGTTCAAAGTCCCTTCACGGTCAAACACAACAAGTATGACGTACTAATCTATAGTCCTGGGAGGATCTGGGAGGAAGATATCTCTGAATAAAAGGAAACGTCAAACAATGGTTGGTTATAAACACAGCCCCAGACACAAACATGAGTTAACACGTTAGCACTTTTAGACCAGAAAGTCCCTTTAAATTGGACTAAAAATCTGTGACCGTTTTGGTTTTTGGGATGCGCCGCTGTATTAAGCCCCCTATTCATCATAAAAAATCACCATTTCCTGGTCCCATGCTGCATGCACAGGCTCTTGTCCAGTCAGTTCCATATGCTATGCATATTAATGATCAGCATATGTCCCTGATTACACACAGAGCCTGGCATATGGGAGTGAGAGTGGCCACATCCCGGACACCCCTGTAGCTGAGGCACACTCCTGTCCACAGCCTATTTGAATGGCTGGGCGTGGAAGCGTGCCTCAGCTACAGGGATGCCAGCTAGCAAGTGCGGTGTGACAGCCTCGGAAAAGATGAGTAAATGCTGGTGATCTGGGGGGCTCAAACAGCAGGGTGTCCCGAGATTCCCCAGAGGGACTGAAATGGCCAGCCCTGGCATTTAAAAGAGGCCAAGGCCACCATGCATGTTCTTTGGTCCACTTTAAGTTGAATAGTAGAGGTAAGGAAGAAATCTTGAGATCAGAGGATCACAGGTTCAATTCTTGGTTCAGACATGACTGAAGTGCTCTTGTTTGTCTTACTGCATGGAGGGGTTAAATGCGGAGGGGAAAATTCTGATGTGTGCGCAAACATACAATAGTGAAAAATGCTTACACATGCCCAGCAGCAGCAACGACGATTTATTTGTAGGAAATAGATCTTTTGATGGGAATAGTCAACACACGGTAAAACCACTGACATGTGGCAGGGATGAAGGCGGACCTATACATGAAAGGCATACAGGAAATGCTATATCAGCCATGCTGTTATAGGTGGGACTACATTACTAAATAGAGCTTATCAAATTAAAAAGAGTATACACTAAATGCTATTTCTAAAAAAGACTTTCCTCTTTATTAAACCCATCAGTGAGACAAGAGAGCTGGTTCAACAGCATGCGAATATATTTTCTTATGATACGAATATACATTCGCTCATCTCTAGTCTAGATATACCTGGACAGTGATAAACTAACCCATAGAAGTTCGAGTTTTGCAAGTTCGGCTGAACTTGATGTAAAAGTTAAGTTCGGGAGCCCGAACCCTGTTAAGGTCAATGGCGACCTGAACTTGGGGGCCCAAATATGGCTGTAAAATGGGGGTAGTAAGGGCTATAGGGAGTTGGGGGTAACAACAGAGTAAATACTGCAGAAAATGGGTAGTTAAAATAATAACATAAAACCCAAAAAATAGAACATATATACACAGTATTTTTCACCCTATAAGACGCACTTATTTTTCCCCAAAATTGGGGGAAAAAATGTCTGTGCGCCTTATCAGGGGAATGTAAAAAAAAAAAAAAGTAAACTCACCAGTTACCGGTGCTCCCGCTTTGCCTGCCACACTGCGGGAGGCTAGAAGAAGAGAGAGGAGAGGCAGGCTCTGTCCCCGTTCCCACCGCTGCTATCGATGTCTTTTGCCTCTTGTGGTTGGGGCACACGCGAGCACCCGGGTCAGTGCAGCAGGTGGGTGTGGCAGACTCGGTGCAGGCCACACCCACCCGCTGCCCTGACCTGGGTGTTCGCCCGTGCCCAGGAAGAGGCAGCAGATGGAGGAGCGGTGGGCGCTGTCTCTGTCCCTGCCACTGCTGTCGCTGCCGAAATAGTTAGCGACAACAGCGGCGGGGACGGAGACAGAGCCCGCCGCTGCTTCTTACTAGCTGACCCCTAGAGCATGTGGGTGTGGCCTGCGCCTATGCAGTGCAGGCCACCCCCACCCAATTCACGGAGCCAGCCATTCAGCAGAGTGGTGTCAGCAGAGAGGTGAGTTTTACTTTGTTTTTCTTTTTACTTCTAGGGATGCCACACTGCCTATGATAATGGGGGGGGGGGTACCACACTGCCTATGTGAATGGGGGGAAACACTGCCTATATGGGGAATGAGAGGGGGGCACACTGCCTATATGGGGAATGGGGGGTGTCACACTGCTTATATGGGGAATGGAAGGGGGGGAATGCCACACTGCCTATATGGGGAATGGGGGGGTGCCACATTGCCTATATTGGGAATGAGAGGGGGGCACACTGCCTATATGGGGAATGAGACAGGGGCACACTGCCTATATGGGGAATGGGTGGGGGGAATTCCACACTGCTTATATGGGAAATGAGAGGGAGGATGCCACACTGCATATATGGGGAATGGGGGGAAATGCCACACTGCCTATATGGGTAATGGGAGGGGGGATGCCACACTGCCTATATGGGGAATGGGTGGGGGGGAATGCCACACTGCCTATATGGGGAATGGTTGGGGGGAATGCTATCCTGCCTATATGGTGGATGGGAGGGGGGAATGGGGGGAAATGCCATACTGCCTATATGGGGAATTGGAGGGGGAATGCCACACTGCCTATATGGGGAATGGGTGGGGGGAATGCCACACTGCCTATATGGGGAATGGTTGGGGGGGAATGCTACACTGCCTATATGGGGAATTGGGGGAAATGCCACACTGCCTATATGGGGAATGGTTGGGGGGAATGCTACACTGCCTATATGGGGAATGGAAGGGGGGGAATGGGGAAAATACCACACTGCCAATATGGGGAATGGGATGGGGGGATACCACATTACCTATATGGTGAATGGGATGGCGGATGCCACACTGCCTATATGGGGAATGGGATGGGGGAATGCCACACTGCCTATTCCATTGGGGTATCCCACATGGCCTATGGGAATAGGAGGAGGAATGCCACACTGCCTATATGGGAAATGGGATAGGGGCATGCCACACTGCCTATGGAATGGGGGCATCCCACATGGCCTGTTGGAATGGGATGGGGCATGCCACACTGCCCGTGGGAATGGGAGGGGAGAATGCCACACTGCCCATGTGGCATGGAATAGGGAGTATGCCACACTGTCTGTAATGGTGTGTTTTTGGTTTAAAATTTTGTTTGCTTATTTTCCTCCTCCAAATCCTTGGCGAGCCAGGTGCATTTTATATTGTGAAAAATACAGTATTTTTCTCTTAAATCAGATATTCAAATTCTGTTTATTCTGGTGACCGGATGGACTTCCATGGACTGGGGCTCATATACTGAATGACAGCCATGGACAAAGAAACCTCCGCAATAAAATTGGACACAGATCAGATGTTGTATAAAATGCTCACTGACTTGAATTTAATTGAACAAAGATCAGATTGGGAACAGCTGTATTAAATCAGATCAGATTGGCCACAGGTTGGGCACATATCACATTGACCACAGATCAGATCAGATTGTACACAGTTGGATTCAATCTGATCATAATAGACACAGGTGTATTAAGTCAGATCAGATTGTCCATGGATTAGATTGCGCATGGATTCGATTATCCACAAACAATCTTTGAAGTTTTCTTTCTTCCTGTCCCTCACTCCAGCAGTCTCCCCTCCCTACCTATCTGCCCTGAAAAGGAGCCCATCAACCTGCTTTTCGTGTTCATCCGAATGCCAAACTTTAACACAGCTGTAGTGCTGAAGTTCTTGTTTCAGGGGCCAGAGTTTGCACATTTCGGTACAATCCTGAACTTTGCAGCTCGGGCTCGCTCATCACTATACCTGAGTTCATTTCACAAGCAATAGTAATATTTCTAATTAGAGATGAGCGAACTTTTGAAAAATTCGATTCGACTGATTCGCCGAATTTTCCGACAAAAATCGTTTCGACCCGAATTTATTCGCGACGAATCGCTATGAAAAACGGCTATTTTTGAGCCTCCTAGAGCCTCAATAGGGTTGTAAACCATTCTGCCTTGCTGTAACACGCACATAATGCGTGCTGGGTTAGTTAAATAATACTTTGAATAAATATCACATGCAGATCAGAGGCATCGCTAATAGAATCGCAGAGCGGCACAATTGCAGAGAGTTGAAGTGGCATCACTATGAGGGGCAGGAGCCCAAACATTGCTTTAAAGAGACACTGGAGTTGGCAGCAGCAGGAGCCCAAAAATTGGATGAATCACACCCTGGAGTTGGCAGCAGCAGCAGCAGGAGCCCAAAAATTACTTTAAAGAGACCCTGGGGTTGGCTTCAGGAGCCCAAAAATTGGATGAATCACACCCTGGAGTTGGCAGCAGCAGCAGCAGCAGCAGGAGCCCAAACATTACTTTAAAGAGACACTGGAGTTGGCTTCAGGAGCCCAAAAATTGGATGAATCACACCCTGGATTTGGCAGCAGCAGCAGCAGGAGCCCAAACATTACTTTAAAGAGACACTGGGGTTGGCAGCAGGAGCCCAAAGATTGGATGAATCACACCCTGGAGTTGGCAGCAGCAGCAGCAGCGGGAGCCCAAACATTACTTTAAAGAGACACTGGGGTTGGCAGCAGGAGCCCAAAAATTGGATGAATCACACCCTGGAGTTGGCAGCAGCAGCAGCAGGAGCCCAAACATTACTTTAAAGAGACACTGGGGTTGGCAGCAGGAGCCCAAAAATTGGATGAATCACACCCTGGAGTTGGCAGCAGCAGCAGGAGCCCAAACATTACTTTAAAGAGACACTGGAGTTGGCTTCAGGAGCCCAAAGATTGGATGAACCACACCCTGGAGTTGGTAGCGGCAGCAGCAGGAGCCCAAATATACACTGGAGTTGGCTTCAGGAGCCCAAAAATTGGATGATTCACACCCTGGAGTTGGCAGCAGCAGCAGGAGCCCAAATATTACTTTAAAGAGACACTGGGGTTGGCTTCAGGAGCCCAAAAATTGGATGAATCACACCCTGGAGTTGGCAGGAGTTGGCAGCAGCAGCAGCAGGAGCCCAAATATTACTTTAAAGAGACCCTGGGGTTGGCTTCAGGAGCCCAAAAATTGGATGAATCACACCCTGGAGTTGGCAGGAGTTGGCAGCAGCAGCAGCAGGAGCCCAAATATTACTTTAAAGAGACACTGGAGTTGGCTTCAGGAGCCCAAAAATTGGATGATTCACACCCTGGAGTTGGCAGCAGCAGCAGGAGCCCAAATATTACTTTAAAGAGACACTGTGGTTGGCTTCAGGAGCCCAAAAATTGGATGATTCACACCCTGGAGTTGGCAGGAGTTGGCAGCAGCAGGAGGAGCCCAAACATTACTTTAAAGAGACACTGGGGTTGGCAGCAGGAGCCCAAAGATTGGATGAATCACACCCTGGAGTTGCCAGCAGCAGCAGCAGCGGGAGCCCAAACATTACTTTAAAGAGACACTGGGGTTGGCAGCAGGAGCCCAAAAATTGGATGAATCACACCCTGGAGTTGGCAGCAGCAGCAGCAGCAGCAGCCCAAACATTACTTTAAAGAGACACTGGGGTTGGCAGCAGGAGCCCAAAAATTGGATGATTCACACCCTGGAGTTGGCATCAGCAGGAGCCCAAAAATTGGCCTAAAGACATAAATATGTTTTGCACCATTTGGAAAGTGTAAAACGTGGCACCATGCTGAATCTAGTCGCATGCATCAGGCATTGGTGGGTGGAAATCCTGGCTGATCCATCCCTGATTCATTTTGACAAAGGTGAGTCTCTCCACATTTTTAGTTGACAGACGAGTTCTCCTCGCCGTAACTATGGCCCCCGCCGCACTAAACACCCGCTCAGATGGCACGCTACTTGCCGGGCAGGACAGCTTTTCCAGGGCACACTCTGCTAGTTGCGGCCACAAATCAAGTTTGGCTGCCCAGAAGTCCAGCGGATCCTCAAGGTGTGTTGGCATGGTCATGTCAAAGTATGACATGACCTGCTGGTTCAGGTCCTGCTCCAGGTCTTCCTGCTGCTCATGAGTAGCCTCACTATGCGGGTGTAGAAAGCTACTCATTAGCGACTAAAGACTGAGGCTGCTGCTGCTGATGGAGCTGCTGCTGCTGCTCCTGCCAACCCCCCCCCAGCGGCCATGGCAGTGGAAGGTGAGCGCAGAGGTCCCCTCAAGTCAGACCTGCGAGAGTATGGAACATGGCGCAGATAGGCATCGGCCAACTGCCTACGTAGAATGTCTTTGTAGTAGTTCAGTTTGTCCTCCCTCTCGGTGGGTTTAAAAAATGCCCCCATTTTGTGCCGGAAGCGAGGGTCCAATAAGGTGGACAGCCAGAAGTCATCCCGCCGACAGATGGAAACAATTCTGGGGTCACTACGCAAGCACGTGAGCATGCTTCGTGCCATTTGCGCAAGTGACTCGGATGGACTACCTGTCTCCATCTCCACTGCATACTGCCACGGTGTGCCCGGGTCCTCTGTCTCGCCTTCCTCAAAAACCTCTAGCTCCTCTGGCTGCTCCTGCTCCTCCTCTCCTGTCCGCTGACTAGATAAACCAGCCTAAACTGTGTTTCGCTGGGCAACTCCTCCTCCTCCTCTTCCTCCTCCTCCTCCAGTTCAGCTCCAACGGGGTTCATGTGGCCGTAAGATGTAAACGCCATGTCTCCAGTGCCCTGACCAGCCATGGTTTCCAACATGTGCTGTAGTACATGAAGCAGTGGAATCACGTCGTTCATCCCGTAATCCTGCCGACTGACAAATAAAGTGGCTTCCTCAAAGGGCCTGAGCAAACGACAGGTGTCACGTATGAGCTGCCACTGGTTGACATTGAAGTTACACAGGGGAGTCCCCCTATCTGCTTGGATCATCAGGAAATCCGTGATGGCTTTTCTCTGTTCATATAATCGGTCCAACATGTGAAGGGTGGAATTCCAACGGGTGGAAACATCGCAAATCAGACTATGTTGGGGGCTACCATTCTGACGCTGTAGCTCAAGAAGGGTGTGTTTGGCGGTGTATGAGTGGCTGAAGTGCATGCAAAGTTTCCTTGAAGTTGTTAGGATGTCTTGCAGATGGGGGGAACACTTCAGAAACCGCTTGACAACCAGATTGAAGACGTGAGCCATGCAGGGGGCATGGGTCAGGCTTCCTTGGTGCAGCGCAGACAAAATGTTCTTCCCATTGTCGGTAACCATGATTCCCATTTTAAGTTTTCTTGGAGTAAGCCATGTTTGGATTTCCTGATGAATACATTTAAGCAGTTCCTTCCCTGTGTGACTCCGTTCGCCAAGACAAACCATGTGAAGCACTGCGTGACACCTCCGTGCCCTGCACACATGGTAGACTGGAGGGGCACTGAAACTTGAGCCCACAGTGGAGGGTGAGGAGATGGCGGAGGATGAGGAGGCTGAGTCGCACGGTGTCACAGGCCCAACGGGCAGGGAGCGCGGAGGCCGAAGCGGCGTGACCTGTCCAAGTTGCTGCTGCTGCTGCAAAGGGACCACATTCACCCAGTGGGCCGTAAACGACATGTACTGTCCCTGACCGTAGTTACAGCTCCAGATGTTGGCGCTGCCATGCACTTTGCTACACACCGACAGGCTCAAGGACTGGCCCACCTTCTGTTCAACAAAAGTGTGCAGCGCTGGTACTGCCTTCTTGGCAAAGAAATGACGGCTTGGGACTCTCCACCTCGGCTCGGCACAAGCCATCAGTTCTCTGAAAGGTGCAGATTCCACCACCTGAAAAGGGAGCGACTGCAGCACCAGCAACTTGGACAGGAGCACATTCAGCTTCTGCGCCGTAGGATGAGTGGGCGCATACTGCTGTCTCTTGGACATGGCTTCGCTGATGGATTGCTGGCGGGATGCATGACTTGGAGGAGGAGGAGCAGGAGCGACAGAGGATGGGTATGACGCACAGCTGCCTTCGGCTGAGGTGCTGGAGCCTTGGCTGGCAGAAATTGGGAGCGGCGTGCCACTTGGTGAGGAAGCAGACTGTTCCACCCCTTGGGAGCCTCAGTTCTCCCAGGTCGCTTTATGGTGACGCATCATATGTTGACGCAGGGCCGTGGTGCCAACATTTGGACCCTGGCCACGCTTCACCTTTTGCCTACATATCTTGCATGTGGCCATGTTACCCTCCTGCGGATGCTTCAGGAAAAACTGCCACACTGTCGAGTAGCTACTTTTCCCACCCCCTGGCCTCACTGATTCAATGCTGCTGTTGCCAACTCCAGGAACCCCTGCTCCACTACCTCCCGATAAGGTAGACTGCCGCACAGCAGGTGCTCTACCCCGGCCCCGGCCCCGGCCGGCTCCAGCCTTTGGAATTGTGCCCCCATGCTGACTGCTACCACCTTGCTGCCTCAGCTGCTGACTCCGGGGCAACCTGCGCCCCTCTTCTCCTGATGATGACGATGAAGCCCCTTCATCACCCGGCTCCCAAGTGCGATCGGCTTCATCGTCATCATCATTATCACCGAGTTGTGGCTGTACGTCACTGATGTTCGTGGATTCGTCAACAGTGTCTGGCGCAGGAGCTGGAACGCTCGCAGCACCCACGACACTGTCCACACCACTATTTGTCTGCCTAGCTAAAGAAGCCACCTCCATTTCTTGGCTGGGCAGTAGCTGCTGACTGTCCTCTATCTGATCGTCCTCCTCACTAAAGAGTGGAGCTGAACCCAAAGCATTGGATACGTCGCTGGGGGAGGGAACGGCGTAGGACAGAGGCAATGGGAGGACAGGGACTGCTCTCGGGGCATGCCAACTCAGGGTTGTGTCAGAGGAACCTACCGACCCTAGACTGGGGGTCTCAGACGTAAGTTGTGATGATGTTGTTGATGAGTGCGTCAACCAATCTACCATGGCAGATGCGTTACTGGTGGAGACCCGACCGCTAGCAGATGCGTGACTCCTGCTGCTACTGGCCCCCAGTCTGCTGCGAGCTCTGCCTGCGGAATCTTGGCCTCTGCCACTCCTCTTTTCACTTCCAGGCACTTGTCTGCCCGACATAGTCTAACTGGCGTGGTAGTAGGTGATATTTTAAGAACCCCCAGGCAGCGGTGGGTCTATATGAAACAGAATATAATGCACACCAAAAGTGAGCAGTAACACTCAGCCTCCAACAGGCCTGCCTAGTGTAAATAAGAGAGCTGCTTAGTGTAAATAAAGAGGGGTATGCTATGTTACAGAATGGGATGCCCCAACAGCCAGCAGTGCACCTGGCAGCAGTAAGACTATGCACAGCAAAAGTGTCTTTATCAGGCCTAATTTCAATTAGAATAAGTGCAAATGGTTATGGTCTTAAATAGAGGCTGGTGTAGTCACAGAATGGGATGCCACAACAGGTGTTCACCTGGCAGGCAGTAGTACTATGCACAGCAAAAGTGTCTTTATCAGGCCTAATTTCAATTATAATAGGTGCAAATGGTTATGGTCTTAAATAGAGGCTGGTGTAGTCACAGAATGGGATGCCACAACAGGAGTGCACCTGGCAGGCAGTAGTACCATGCACAGCAAAAGTGTCTTTATCAGGCCTAATTTCAATTATAATAGGTGCAAATGGTTATGGTCTTAAATAGAGGCTGGTGTAGTCACAGAATGGGATGCCAAAACAGGAGTGCACCTGGCAGGCAGTAGTACTATGCACAGCAAAAGTGTCTTTATCAGGCCTAATTTCAATTATAATAGGTGCAAATGGTTATGGTCTTAAATAGAGGCTGGTGTAGTCACAGAATGGGATGCCACAAAAACCAGAGAGCATGCACAGCAAAAGTGTCTTTATCAGGCCTAATTTCAATTAGAATAAGTGCAAATGGTTATGGTCTTAAATAGAGGCTGGTGTAGTCACAGAATGGGATGCCCCAAAAGCCAACAGGAGTGCACCTGTCAGGCAGTAGTACTATGCACAGCAAAAGTGTCTTTATCAGGCCTAATTCCAATTATAATAGGTGCAAATGGTTATGGTCTTAAATAGAGGCTGGTGTAGTCACAGAATGGGATGCCCCAAAAACCAACAGGAGTGCACCTGGCAGGCAGCAGTACTATGCACAGCAAAAGTGTCTTTATCAGGCCTAATTTCAATTAGAATAAGTGGAAATGGTTATGGTCTTAAATAGAGGCTGGTGTAGTCACAGAATGGGATGCCCCAAAAACCAACAGGAGTGCACCTGGCAGGCAGCAGTACTATGCACAGCAAAAGTGTCTTTATCAGGCCTAATTTCAATTATAATAGGTGCAAATGGTTATGGTCTTAAATAGAGGCTGGTGTAGTCACAGAATGGGATGCCACAACAGGAGTGCACCTGGCAGGCAGTAGTACTATGCACAGCAAAAGTGTCTTTATCAGGCCTAATTTCAAATATAATAGGTGCAAATGGTTATGGTCTTAAATAGAGGCTGGTGTAGTCACAGATGGGGTGCCACAACAGGAGTGCACCTGGCAGGCAGTAGTACTATGCACAGCAAAAGTGTCTTTATCAGGCCTAATTTCAATTATAATAGGTGCAAATGGTTATGGTCTTAAATAGAGGCTGGTGTAGTCACAGAATGGGATGCCACAAAAACCAGAGAGCATGCACAGCAAAAGTGTCTTTATCAGGCCTAATTTCAATTAGAATAAGTGCAAATGGTTATGGTCTTAAATAGAGGCTGGTGTAGTCACAGAATGGGATGCCCCAAAAACCAACAGGAGTGCACCTGTCAGGCAGTAGTACTATGCACAGCAAAAGTGTCTTTATCAGGCCTAATTCCAATTATAATAGGTGCAAATGGTTATGGTCTTAAATAGAGGCTGGTGTAGTCACAGAATGGGATGCCCCAAAAACCAACAGGAGTGCACCTGGCAGGCAGCAGTACTATGCACAGCAAAAGTGTCTTTATCAGGCCTAATTTCAATTATAATAGGTGCAAATGGTTATGGTCTTAAATAGAGGCTGGTGTAGTCACAGAATGGGATGCCACAACAGGAGTGCACCTGGCAGGCAGTAGTACTATGCACAGCAAAAGTGTCTTTATCAGGCCTAATTTCAATTATAATAGGTGCAAATGGTTATGGTCTTAAATAGAGGCTGGTGTAGTCACAGAATGGGATGCCAAAACAGGAGTGCACCTGGCAGGCAGTAGTACCATGCACAGCAAAAGTGTCTTTATCAGGCCTAATTTCAATTATAATAGGTGCAAATGGTTATGGTCTTAAATAGAGGCTGGTGTAGTCACAGAATGGGATGCCCCAAGAGGAGTGCACTTGGCAGGCAGTAGTACTATGCACAGCAAAAGTGTCTTTATCAGGCCTAATTTCAATTATAATAGGTGCAAATGGTTATGGTCTTAAATAGAGGCTGGTGTAGTCACAGAATGGGATGCCCAAACAGGAGTGCACCTGGCAGGCAGTAGTACTATGCACAGCAAAAGTGTCTTTATCAGGCCTAATTTCAATTATAATAGGTGCAAATGGTTATGGTCTTAAATCGAGGTTGGTGTAGTCACAGAATGGGATGCCACAACAGGAGTGCACCTGGCAGGCAGTAGTACTATGCACAGCAAAAGTGTCTTTATCAGGCCTAATTTCAATTATAATAGGTGCAAATGGTTATGGTCTTAAATAGAGGCTGGTGTAGTCACAGAATGGGATGCCACAACAGGAGTGCACCTGGCAGGCAGTAGTACCATGCACAGCAAAAGTGTCTTTATCAGGCCTAATTTCAATTATAATAGGTGCAAATGGTTATGGTCTTAAATAGAGGCTGGTGTAGTCACAGAATGGGATGCCACAAAAACCAGAGAGCATGCACAGCAAAAGTGTCTTTATCAGGCCTAAGTTCAATTAGAATAAGTGCAAATGGTTATGGTCTTAAATAGAGGCTGGTGTAGTCACAGAATGGGATGCCCCAAAAACCAACAGGAGTGCACCTAGCAGGCAGCAGTACTATGCACAGCAAAAGTGTCTTTATCAGGCCTAATTTCAATTAGAATAAGTGCAAATGGTTATGGTCTTAAATAGAGGCTGGTCTAGTCACAGAATGGGATGCCCCAAAAACCAACAGGAGTGCACCTGGCAGGCAGCAGTACTATGCACAGCAAAAGTGTCTTTATCAGGCCTAATTTCAATTATAATAGGTGCAAATGGTTATGGTCTTAAATAGAGGCTGGTGTAGTCACAGAATGGGATGCCACAACAGGAGTGCACCTGGCAGGCAGTAGTACTATGCACAGCAAAAGTGTCTTTATCAGGCCTAATTTCAATTATAATAGGTGCAAATGGTTATGGTCTTAAATAGAGGCTGGTGTAGTCACAGAATGGGATGCCACAACAGGAGTGCACCTGGCAGGCAGTAGTACTATGTACAGCAAAAGTGTCTTTATCAGGCCTAATTTCAATTATAATATGTGCAAATGGTTATGGTCTTAAATAGAGGCTGGTGTAGTCACAGAATGGGATGCCACAACAGGAGTGCACCTGGCAGGCAGTAGTACTATGCACAGCAAAAGTGTCTTTATCAGGCCTAATTTCAATTATAATAGGTGCAAATGGTTATGGTCTTAAATAGAGGCTGGTGTAGTCACAGAATGGGAGGCCACAACAGGAGTGCACCTGGCAGGCAGTAGTACCATGCACAGCAAAAGTGTCTTTATCAGGCCTAATTTCAATTATAATAGGTGCAAATGGTTATGGTCTTAAATAGAGGCTGGTGTAGTCACAGAATGGGATGCCACAACAGGAGTGCACCTTGCAGGCAGTAGTTCTATGCACAGCAAAAGTGTCTTTATCAGGCCTAATTTCAATTATAATAGGTGCAAATGGTTATGGTCTTAAATAGAGGCTGGTGTAGTCACAGAATGGGATGCCACAACAGGAGTGCACCTGGCAGGCAGTAGTACTATGCACAGCAAAAGTGCCTTTATCAGGCCTAATTTCAATTAGAATAGGTGCAAATGGTTATGGTCTTAAAAAGAGGCTGGTGTAGTCACAGAATGGGATGCCACAAAAACCAGAGAGCAGGCACAGCAAAAGTGTCTTTATCAGGCCTAATTTCAATTATAATAGGTGCAAATGGTTATGGTCTTAAATAGAGGCTGGTGTAGTCACAGAATGGGATGCCACAACAGGAGTGCACCTGGCAGGCAGTAGTACCATGCACAGCAAAAGTGTCTTTATCAGGCCTAATTTCAATTATAATAGGTGCAAATGGTTATGGTCTTAAATAGAGGCTGGTGTAGTCACAGAATGGGATGCCACAACAGGAGTGCACCTGGCAGGCAGTAGTACCATGCACAGCAAAAGTGTCTTTATCAGGCCTAATTTCAATTATAATAGGTGCAAATGGTTATGGTCTTAAATAGAGGCTGGTGTAGTCACAGAATGGGATGCCACAACAGGAGTGCACCTGGCAGGCAGTAGTACCATGCACAGCAAAAGTGTCTTTATCAGGCCTAATTTCAATTATAATAGGTGCAAATGGTTATGGTCTTAAATAGAGGCTGGTGTAGTCACAGAATGGGATGCCACAACAGGAGTGCACCTGGCAGGCAGTAGTACTATGCACAGCAAAAGTGTCTTTATCAGGCCTAATTTCAATTATAATAGGTGCAAATGGTTATGGTCTTAAATAGAGGCTGGTGTAGTCACAGAATGGGATGCCACAACAGGAGTGCACCTGGCAGGCAGTAGTACTATGCACAGCAAAAGTGTCTTTATCATGCCTAATTTCAATTAGAATAGGTGCAAATGTTATGGTCTTAAATAGAGGCTGGTGTAGTCACAGAATGGGATGCCTCACAGCAGACTTATGATCAGTTCAGTATATATGCACAGTTAGTTAGTATAAGCAGCCTGAAAACGCTAACAAAGCCAGTCAGCCAGCCAGTAACAAACACTCAGGCTGGATGAAAAAAAAAAAATCTCCCTGTGACTGCCTCCGATTTTTCCTAACTCTCCCTGTTTTTCGCTGACTTTCTGTCTGTCTCCTGCCTGTCTCCTGCCTGTCTCCAGCCTGTCCCTGTCTGTCCCTGTCTGTCTAACTGTCTCTCTCCCTGCCTACAGCAGCGTTCTGTCTCTCACGAATGCAATAGAGAAATGAGGAAAACCAAGATGGCCGCCGGCCTTAAATAGCGCTGTGACGTCACCGGGCTTGCTGGCTGCTGATAGGCTGCATGTGACTGCCCCAGCTTGCACTGGCGTGGGGTAGATGTCTGGACATGTCCCGTCCGCCATCTTAGAATGCCTGTATGTAAATGAATGGATGTTAAAGGAAAACTTCGAGCGATCGAAACGCGGGGAAATTCGGATTCGATCTGAATCAAATTTTTCATGAAATTCGGATCGAATCCGGGTTCGTCCCGATCGATTCGCTCATCCCTATTTCTAATAACTTACCTGATGAGCCCTATAAACCCTCACAGTTGGTTCGTCAACTGGTTCGGGTTGTCATGTAGAAAGTTGTATTTGTTATGACATTATCCATCGTCATTCACAATGAAATGGTATAAAAACTCTTTTTTTTATATTTGTTTATTGCAGATATTGAATGTTTGTCGCATGTAAATAAAGCTTGTGCATAATGAAGTTTCTTGAAAAGCTTATTAACCCCCTTGAAAATCCAGCTAAATTTATGATCAGCTTTGCCTGGGCAAAACTGGGGGACTCTTTTTCAGCTGCCTGAGCACAACTTAGGTGAAGCTGTAACGCGGCCAGGAGCAAAATAAGCAAATACATTTAGAACTTAAAAAAGATAAGCAACATTACATTGACTTTAGTCTGTGGAAAGGTGACCTATACATAACAGACAGATATAGAGAAATAGCCCACAGTGGTTTTACATTTAGATCTTATGCAAAAACAAAGCTACTGTTTTACTTTTTTTATTTCCTAGCACATGTGGTTATTTTCACTCAGCTCTTTTTAATACATTTAGACCACAGGTACTAGGAATCACCTAGTTTTATGTTATACTTATAGTTGTTCCTCCCAACTTTGCAAGCACAGACGCAATAGCAGAAACAGCAGCGCGCAAGTGGCTGGCAGCAGATAGGACCTTCAAATAATTTTACTGTTCTTAATATAGGACCTCATTGTGTCATAACACATCGTCCTTACATACTGTTCTCGCATTCCATAAAGAATTAAAGACCAATTTTATTGGTTAAGTACATGTAAAAAACTTACTGGTCCAGAGAGGCCCGCGGCAAGCGTCTGCTGGGAGGCGCTCACCTCCTTCTGACTGCTGAGCGTGCACGCCGCTTCCGGAAGACGGGGAGCGCGGCATGCCTCTCTGGCAGCCTCCACCAACTCTCTCTAGCTGTGCATGTAGCTTTACTATAAGGAGGTGCTGCGCTGCGGCTGGCAGGCAGCAGAGTGTCCTCCACACCTGAGTATGATCAGGGGCTGGTCAGTCTTGCTGCCAGGACTGACCAGCCCCTGGTAATTACGGCCAATCCGGTTGGAGTTCATAGTGCACCAATCACTTCACTCTCCCTGTCCCCGGGTTGCCATTGGTCAGTTCCCCAATAAATACTGAACTAGCCCAGTGCTCAGTGCCTGTTATAGATAGTATTGCTCAGGGTGTGATTTAGTGTGTGTGCTTAACTCGTGATTGACTTGGCTTCGTCTGACCCTCCCAGTTTTGCTGCTCGAACCGAACCTTTGCTTGCCCAACCTCGAACTCCGTCTGACCCTTTGGATACTGCATACCTCTGATCACCCGGCCTGACCCTAAGCTTGTTTCTGACTATTCTTCTGCCTTACCCTTGTGAGTAGACGCACCTTCGGACTGACTACTAGTGTATGACCTTGGCTTTGGGATACCCCTTGTGGTTCATCTGCCTTCAGTGTAAGCTGACATCCCTGCAGCTGTGTCTGGCGAGACATATTGTGCATCCCGGGGAGCGGGGGCTTGTCTATAGGCAGAAGCGGCGGTGAAGATTGGAGGTTGTCAGCTTACAGAAGGCGTCCTGCTGGGCGTCACAGTACATTATGCTTTCAAGAAGGTAAGTATATTTTTGGCAACAACAGCACCCTATGGGTTATGCAAAAAAATGGCCAATTCTTAACCCATAGGGAAAAAAATAAATCCTCATTTCCTTGGAAAAATAATGTACCTTGCATGTAAAAATGCACCATCACATGTACGGGTTATTTTTTTGTGAAAAGTTAGTATTAACTTTTTTTATTTGCTTTACTTTAACACACAGAAAAGGAAAAGTAATTTGGGAGTGTCTGGTCAGTTTTTTTTCTCTTTATTGTCCCTCCAAGTGAGGTAAAACTCGTGTTCCCATCATACTTCCAGTAATGGGGGAACTAAATGTTGCTATGTTCCCATACAAGTCACCTACAAGCTAAACAAGTACATTTAAATAAATAACACATTTCAATGAATACTAAAATAAAATAAATGTTGAGAGTGACACTGCTCTGGTCAAGCAAGAGAAGCTATATAAGTAATAAGTCTAACATACATTTGCAGTTGATCCGATAACTTCTGTTCCCTGTGCCTAGCAGGACATTAATTGACCATTAGAGGTAATGCTATGCATACAGCTTTGTGGCTTTAGTTCAGTGTCTTAGGAGGACATTATCAAGCTGTTGACAGACACAGGCAGCTCTAAAAGGGGTCTGACACTAGCCCTAAACTAGCCTTGACCCAGCATAGAGGTTCTAGCTGAACTACCAGCTAACATTAATCAAACAAGGCCTCAATTTGTAGATCAATATAAGCCAATTAGACTTTTCCCTGTGGGGCTATACCCTGGAGGCTTCAGGTGACCTCTAACCCATGTATTTTATGGTGTATGTGCACAGATGCTCCACATAAATGATAGTAAGTCACCTTATTATATTAAGAGCACACACAGTCCTATATTAAAGACAGCATTGTTTCAGTGCCAAGTGAATTATGAACGTAAATTCCTAATCAATACAGAAACACACACAACATCATTTGGACATAGCTCATTTTTGACAATTTGTGAACGTACTTATCATAGATAAAAAAGAAGCAGAAATAATCCTTAATATTATTACTGCATTATTTTAGTGACTAATACAGTCTCCTTTTCCTTTTTTTCAGAATGCCAGTAAAAAAATGCTTTCAGCATCAAACTTGAGCACTTGAAAGAAAGCAGGGGAGCTTGTCTGGATCTCATGTAATGGACAGAGGAAAACAATATAAAAGGTGGCATCACAGGAGATGAAGCTGCATTGAATCATGTTTCCAGGATTAACAAGAATACATTTTCTTTCTGCAAGTCTTTAATATCCACTCATGACCTGCTGGCACAGGAAGGGGTTTTATTGGGGAGGGGGCAGGGTTGGTCTTTTGGTGAATGTCATCCTATTTAAGATGGTGTCCCCAGACAAACACATACACACACTCAAACACAAAGGGAAAGGGATTGAGAAAATGTACAAAACAGAGCGAGATAGAGGCAACACAGAAATGTTGGGGCAAGAAAAGAGAAGGAAAATCAAGGTGGGAATACCGTAAAAAAAGGAATTACTGAAGTAAAGTGAAAAAGAGAGAAATAATGAAAATGTGAAAAAAGGAAAAGAAAGCAAAAAAAAAGGAGAAAATGCAGAGAATGGAAATAATAAGAATGTGTTTACATCGCACTTATTCCTCTCCTCCAGCCATTGTTGTATCCCCCACCACCCCTGCAAAAATAAATTCCTAGTTAGAGATGAGCTAGTAGTGAAATATTCGAAATTTCGAATTTCGATTCGAATAGACCGCGTTACTCGACTACTCGACCGATTATCGAATCCCATTATAGTCTATGGGAAAAAAATGCTCGCTACTTGGAAATCTCAATTCGACCACTTGGAGGTCACCAAGTCCACCCTGAAACATCAGAAAATGATGCCAACACTGCTGGAATGCAACTGGGACAGCAGGGGAAGCATGTCTGGGTGCATATAACGCGCCCAAGTCGCACTATTACGCCACTATCACAGCCACTCAACAATACACTCCAAACACAATATAACTTCTACGTAAAGTGAGACAAGACAAGGAAACCTTCTTTCCTCTACATTGCCATGGACCCCAAGCCAAACTGTACAAAAAAGAAGAACAAAATTCTGCACCCCTTAAAATCACGTTGCCTAATGACAACCACAGATGGCATAGGCAAGGGGGAAAATAAATAGACCCCACCCCTAATTGTCATTGTGTGTGTGTGTGTGTGTGTGTGTGTGTGTGTGAGATGTGGTCAGACATGTCCTCTTGTGTCATTGTGTCACTCCAGCAGTCAGGGAAGCTTACAGGAGGAGGTTTGTTACAGTGTGTCACCCCAGCAGTAAGGGAAGCTTATAGGAGGAGGTTTGTTACAGTGTGTCACCCCAGCAGTCGGGGAAGCTTACAGGAGGAGGTTTGTTACAGTGTGTCACTGCAGCAGTCAGGGAAGCTTACAGGAGGAGGTTTGTTACAGTGTGTCACCCCAGCAGTAAGGGAAGCTTACGGGAGGAGGTTTGTTACAGTGTGTCACCCCAGCAGTCAGGGAAGCTTACAGGAGGAGGTTTGTTACAGTGTGTCACCCCAGCAGGCGGGGAAGCTTACAGGAGGAGGTTTGTTACAGTGTGTCACCCCAGCAGTAAGGGAAGCTTACAGGAGGAGGTTTGTTACAGTGTGTCACCCCAGCAGTCAGGGAAGCTTACAGGAGGAGGTTTGTTACATTGTGTCACCCCAGCAGTCAGGGAAGCTTACAGGAGGAGGTTTGTTACAGTGTGTCACCCCAGCAGTAAGGGAAGCTTACAGGAGGAGGTTTGTTACAGTGTGTCACCCCAGCAGTAAGGGAAGCTTACAGGAGGAGGTTTGTTACAGTGTGTCACCCCAGCAGTCGGGGAAGCTTACAGGAGGAGGTTTGTTACAGTGTGTCACTCCAGCAGTAAGGGAAGCTTACAGGAGGAGGTTTGTTACAGTGTGTCACCCCAGCAGCAAGGGAAGCTTACAGGAGGAGGTTTGTTACAGTGTGTCACCCCAGCAGTCGGGGAAGCTTACAGGAGGAGGTTTGTTACAGTGTGTCACTCCAGCAGTCAGGGAAGCTTACAGGAGGAGGTTTGTTACAGTGTGTCACCCCAGCAGTAAGGGAAGCTTACAGGAGGAGGTTTGTTACAGTGTGTCACCCCAGCAGTCAGGGAAGCTTACAGGAGGAGGTTTGTTACAGTGTGTCACCCCAGCAGTAAGGGAAGCTTACAGGAGGAGGTTTGTTACAGTGTGTCACTCCAGCAGTAAGGGAAGCTTACAGGAGGAGGTTTGTTACAGTGTGTCACCCCAGCAGTAAGGGAAGCTTACAGGAGGAGGTTTGTTACAGTGTGTCACCCCAGCAGTCAGGGAAGCTTACAGGAGGAGGTTTGTTACAGTGTGTCACCCCAGCAGTAAGGGAAGCTTATAGGAGGAGGTTTGTTACAGTGTGTCACCCCAGCAGTCGGGGAAGCTTACAGGAGGAGGTTTGTTACAGTGTGTCACTCCAGCAGTCAGGGAAGCTTACAGGAGGAGGTTTGTTACAGTGTGTCACCCCAGCAGTAAGGGAAGCTTACAGGAGGAGGTTTGCTACAGTGTGTCACCCCAGCAGTCAGGGAAGCTTACAGGAGGAGGTTTGTTACAGTGTGTCACCCCAGCAGTAAGGGAAGCTTATAGGAGGAGGTTTGTTACAGTGTGTCACCCCAGCAGTCGGGGAAGCTTACAGGAGGAGGTTTGTTACAGTGTGTCACTCCAGCAGTAAGGGAAGCTTACAGGAGGAGGTTTGTTACAGTGTGTCACCCCAGCAGTAAGGGAAGCTTACAGGAGGAGGTTTGTTACAGTGTGTCACCCCAGCAGTCGGGGAAGCTTACAGGAGGAGGTTTGTTACAGTGTGTCACCCCAGCAGTAAGGGAAGCTTAGAGCTGAGACCTCTTAAAAATTGTGTGGAGGCCCAAGAGCTGAGACCTCTTAAAAATTGTGTGGAGGCCCAAGAGCTGAGACCTCTTGAAAATTGTATTAAGGCCCAAGAGCTGAGACCTCTTAGAAATTGTGTGGAGGCCCAAGAGCTGAGACCTCTCAAACATTGTGTGGAGGCCCAAGAGCTGAGACCTCTTGAAAATTGTGTGGAGTCCCAAGAGCTGAGACCTCTTAAAAATTGTGTGGAGTCCCAAGAGCTGAGACCTCTTAAAAATTGTGTGGAGGCCCAAGAGCTGAGACCTCTTAAAAATTGTGTGGAGTCCCAAGAGCTGAGACCTTTTAAAAATTGTGTGGAGGCCCAAGAGCTGAGACCTCTTAAAAATTGTGTGGAGTCCCAAGAGCTGAGACCTCTTAAAAATTGTGTGGAGGCCCAAGAGCTGAGACCTTTTAAAAATTGTGTGGAGTCCCAAGAGCTAAGACCTCTCAAACATTGTGTGGAGGCCCAAGAGCTGAGACCTCTTGAAAATTGTGTGGAGTCCCAAGAGCTGAGACCTCTTAAAAATTGTGTGGAGTCCCAAGAGCTGAGACCTCTTAAAAATTGTGTGGAGGCCCAAGAGCTGAGACCTCTTAAAAATTGTGTGGAGTCCCAAGAGCTGAGACCTCTTAAAAATTGTGTGGAGGCCCAAGAGCTGAGACCTCTCAAACATTGTGTGGAGTCCCAAGAGCTGAGACCTCTTAAAAATTGTGTGGAGGCCCAAGAGCTGAGACCTCTTAAAAATTGTGTGGAGGCCCAAGAGCTGAGACCTCTTAAAAATTGTGTGGAGGCCCAAGAGCTGAGACCTCTTAAAAATTGATTGTATTAAGCCCAAAAGGTGAGCCATAATTTTTTTTATTAATACAGCAATTCTACGGCGGTTAAGGAGGAGGAGGAGGAGGAGGAAATGGCACTTCATACAGATGGCACTTCACTCTTGGCTGCTTTCCACTGTTGTACAAGCAAAGTTCGGGTCAATCCACTTGCTGTTCATTTTGATTAGCGTCAGCCTGTCGGCACTGTCGGTTGACAGGCGGCTGCGCTTATCGGTTATAATGCCCCCGGCTGCGCTGAACACCCTTTCTGATAGCACGCTGGCGGCAGGGCAGGCAAGCACCTCCAAGGCGTACAGGGACAGTTCCAGCCACGTGTCCAACTTGGAGACCCAGTAAGTGTAGGGCGCCGAGGGATCGGGGAGGACAGGGGTGTGGTCTGCCAGGTAGTCCCGCAACATCCGCCGATACTTGTCCCTCCTGCTGATAGCGGGCCCCGCAGTGATGGAAGTTGCACGAGGGGGTGACATGAACGTGTCCCACACCTTGGAGAGTGTTCCCCTGGTGGCTGTGGGCCTGATCGATGTTGTCAGACTCTGGGAGACACTCTCCTCTCTGCCGCCAGCGATGCTGGGTGGGAAAATCTGCATCATGTTCTGCAAGAGTTCCCTCTGGTATTCCAGTAATCGATTCGTCCTCTCCTCTACCGGAATAAAAGAGGAGAAGTTATCTTTATACCGGGGGTCCAGGAGTGCGAAGACCCAGTATAGTTTGTTCTCCAATATCCGGACAACACGTATGTCCCGGGAAAAGCAGCCCAGCATGAAGTCAGCCATGTGTGCCAGACTCTGAGTAGGCATGACGTCACTGCCCCCACCAGAAGAATCATTTTCCATTTCCTCCTCTTCCTCCTCCTCTCCGCCCCATCCGCGCTGAACCAATGGGACGCACACAGCCTGACTGCTACCCTCGCCGCCAGCATCCTCTTCCACAGCCACCTCCACGTTGTCCTCCTCCTCCTCATCCTCCTCCTCCTGCAACTGCCACCGAGCAGCAGACAAAAGTGTGGTCTGACTGTCTACCTGCGTTGCGTCTCCTCCTACCCCCGTCTCCTCTGTGTGCAATGCGTTCTCCCTTATTGCGATGAGCGATTCTTTAAGGACGCATAGGAGCGGGATGGTTACGCTCACTATAGTGTCCTCGCTGCTGACCTTCTTAGTGGACTCCTCAAAGATACGCAATACATCGCATATGTCTGCCATCCATGGCCACTCGTGGTTGGCAAACTGAGGGAGCTGAGTTGGATGCACGCGTGGATGCATCATCTGGTACTCCATCAATGCTCTCTGCTGCTCACACACCCTGGCCAACATGCAATAGGTGGAATTCCAGCGAGTGGGCAGGTCACACAACAGCCGATGTTGAGGCAAATGGAGGCATTGCTGGATTTTTTTTAAGCTAGCAGCAGCTACAGTTGACTTCCGAAAGTGAGCGCACAAGCGCCGCACTTTGACCAGTAGCTCTGCCAGGTTGGGGTAAGTCTTTAGAAACTTTTGTACGACCAAATTAAAAACGTGGGCCAGGCATGGTACGTGATTGAGTTCTGCAAGCTCCAGAGCCGCCACCAGGTTACGGCCGTTATCGCACACGACCATGCCTGGTCCTAGCTGCAGCGGCGACAGCCACATCTCTGTCTGCTGCAATATGGCGTGCCTCACCTCTGCGGCGCTGTGCTTCCTGTCGCCCAAGCTGATGAGCTTAAGCACCGCCTGCTGACGTCTCCCCGCGCCAGTGCTGCAACGCTTCCAGCTAGGGGCTGAGGGCGATGTTAAGGCAGAGGAGGAGGAGGAGGAGGAAGAGGAGGGGGGTCTATCAGAACCCGTGCTGGCAATCTTGGGCGGGGGTGGTATGTAGGCCGTCCCTGTTTGCGACCCCGTCCCCGCTTCCACAACATTCACCCAGTGTGCCGTCAAAGAGATGTAGCGTCCTTGGCCGCAAGCGCTTGTCCACGAGTCGGTGGTCAAGTGGACCTTTGCGCTGACTGCGTACCTCAGGGCCCGCCTGATGTTACGCGACACGTGCTGGTGCAGGGCGGGGACGCCACACCGGGAAAAATAGTGGCGGCTAGGGACGGAATAGCGAGGTGCGGCAGCCGCCATCAGGTCGCGGAAGGCCTGCATCTCCACAAGCCTAAACAGCAACATCTCCAGGGCCAGCAGTTTGGAGATGAGGCAGGTTAAGGCTTGGGCTTGGGGGTGACTGGAGGCGTACTTCCGCCTGCGGTTGAACGCCTGCGAGATGGACAGTTGATGGGACGAGGAGATGGAAGGTGCAGACGAAGATGCGGGGGAAGGGGGGGGCTGAAGGAGAAGGCCCCAAAGTAGCCGAGGCAGAGGCAGATGTGGAGGTGTCCTGGCTGGAGGTCTGGACCGCAGTGGCAGCACACAACAAAGGGGAAGAGGCAGTGGCAGCAAGACCGGGCGCAGGTTGTATTGCGTTTGCTCTCTCCCACTCAGCCCAGTGCTTGACTTCCAAGTGACGGCGCATGCCTGAGGTGGTCAGATTGCTCTTCTCAGAGCCCCTACTCAGTTTTGAGTGGCAGATTGCGCAAACCGCGCTCAGTTTGTCATCCGCGCAAACATTAAAAAATCTCCACACCACAGAAGTACGAGGCCTCGATGGGGGAGCTTCGCGCGACTGCCTGCTGCCGGGAAGAGCTTCGGCCCTGCTGGCTGTGGCCTGCCTTCTCTGTCTGGACTGTCCTCTGCCTCTGGACTGTCCTCTGCCTCTTGCTGCCTTATTCGGTGATGCGCAGACCGCATCTCCACTGCTTTCCCCGCTGGACATCACCCCTGTCCAAGTGGGGTCGGTCATTTCGTCGTCCACCACCTCCTCTTCCACTTCCTCTCTCTGCTCCTCCTCCTGCCCACTGGACATTCCAACAGCCTCCCTTGATGGCAACTGCGTCTCATCACCATCGCTCATGATAGCAGATGCTGGTTCCGGGTCCACATCACTAGGAGATGGCGGATACTCAAGTGTTTGGGCATCACTACAAACAAATTCCTCTGCTAGCTCCTGGGATTCTTGCAGCACATCTGGAAAAGGACCCAAAAAGAGGTCCTGGGAGGGGTCAAGGGTGGGCTGACTCTGTTGGCCAGGTTGGGAGGAAGGAGGGTCAGAGTGAGACTGTGTGGATGACTGGGTGGTGGACAAGTGACTGGAAGCGTTATCGGCCATCCATTGCACCACCTGTTCACGCTGCTCAGGCCTCAACAGAGGTGTACCCCGCCCCCCGCATAACTGTCCCATAAAGGCAGGGAAGCTGGATGAGCGTAATGCTGGCTGCCCCTCACCAGCACGCATTGTATCCCCACTGGCTTCAACGCGGTTTGTGCCCCCACCAGCATTTCCGCGCCCCCGTCCTCGTCCACGTCCCTTTGCGCTAGCCCTCCGCATTTCAGACGTTTTACTTTTTATGCCAAATATAAATATATTTTTTAGGAGAACACCTGGCTATACAGCCGTATACTGCCAGAAGGTGAAATGGTGCCTATACGCACCGGGTATATAACAGTCTTTTGTTGGCACAGAGGACACAAAACAGTAGAGCCAAATATAAATATATTTTTAAGGAGAACACCTGGCTATACAGCCGTATACTGCCAGAAGGTGAAATAGTGCCTAATACGCACTGGGTATATAACAGTGTTTTGTTGGCACAGAGGACACAAAACAGTAGAGCCAAATATAAATATATTTTTAAGGAGAACACCTGGCTATACAGCCGTATACTGCCAGAAGGTGAAATGGTGCCTAATACGCACTGGGTATATAACAGTGTTTTGTTGGCACAGAGGACACAAAACAGTAGTGCCAAATATAAATATATTTTTTAGGAGAACACCTGGCTATACAGCCGTATACTGCCAGAAGGTGAAATGGTGCCTATACGCAACGGGGTATATAAAGGGGTTTTGTTGGTAAAGAGGACACAAAACAGTAGTGCCAAATATAAATATATTTTTAAGGAGAACACCTGGCTATACAGCCGTATACTGCCAGAAGGTGAAATGGTGCCTATATGCAACGGGGTATATAACAGGGTTTTGTTGGTAAAGAGGACACAAAACAGTAGTGCCAAATATAAATATATTTTTTAGGAGAACACCTGGCTATACAGCCGTATACTGCCAGAAGGTGAAATGGTGCCTATACGCACCGGGTATATAACAGGGTTTTGTTGGTAAAGAGGACACAAAACAGTAGTGCCAAATATAAATATATTTTTTAGGAGAACACCTGGCTATACAGCCGTATACTGCCAGAAGGTGAAATGGTGCCTATACGCACCGGGTATATAACAGGGTTTTGTTGGTAAAGAGGACACAAAACAGTAGTGCCAAATATAAATATATTTTTTAGGAGAACACCTGGCTATACAGCCGTATACTGCCAGAAGGTGAAATGGTGCCTATACGCACCGGGTATATAACAGGGTTTTGTTGGTAAAGAGGACACAAAACAGTAGTGCCAAATATAAATATATTTTTTAGGAGAACACCTGGCTATACAGCCGTATACTGCCAGAAGGTGAAATGGTGCCTATACGCACCGGGTATAAAACAGTGTTTTGTTGGCACAGAGGACACAAAACAGTAGTGCAAAATATAGTTTTGTATATAGGTGCTAATACACCACTGAAGTCTTTCTGTCCCTATTCCAGCAGCAGCTACCAGTCACTAAAGCAGCCGTTTTGAGCAGAGTGTATATAGTTTTGTATATAGGTGGTAATACACCACTGAAGTCTTTCTGTCCCTATTCCAGCAGCAGCTACCCCTCACTAAAGCAGCCGTTGTGTGCAGTGTGTATATAGCTAGAATGAGCTATATACCGTTCAGCATAGTAGCCCTAATAAGGGCTCTCAATGACTCTCTTGTCTTCTGGTAGCTGGTATATATGGTGGTAAATGCGATATTCTGAGCTTCTGGGGCCCTGCCTGCCTACATATGAGCTATATACTGTTCAACATAGTAGCCCTAATAAGGGCTCTCAATGACTCTCTTGTCTTCTGGTAGCTGGTATATATGGTGGTAAATGCGATATTCTGAGCTTCTGGGGCCCTGCCTGCCTACATATGAGCTATATACTGTTCAGCATAGTAGCCCTAATAATAAGGACTCTCAATGACTCTCTTGTCTTCTGGTAGCTGGTATATATGGTGGTAAATGCGATATTCTGAGCTTCTGGGGCCCTGCCTGCCTACATATGAGCTATATACTGTTCAACATAGTAGCCCTAATAAGGGCTCTCAATGACTCTCTTTTCTTCTGGTAGCTGGTATATATGGTGGTAAATGCGATATTCTGAGCTTCTGGGGCCCTGCCTGCCTACATATGAGCTATATACTGTTCAACATAGTAGCCCTAATAAGGGCTCTCAATGACTCTCTTGTCTTCTGGTAGCTGGTATATATGGTGGTAAATGCGATATTCTGAGCTTCTGGGGCCCTGCCTGCCTACATATGAGCTATATACTGTTCAGCATAGTAGCCCTAATAATAAGGACTCTCAATGACTCTCTTGTCTTCTGGTAGCTGGTATATATGGTGGTAAATGCGATATTCTGAGCTTCTGGGGCCCTGCCTGCCTACATATGAGCTATATACTGTTCAACATAGTAGCCCTAATAAGGGCTCTCAATGACTCTCTTGTCTTCTGGTAGCTGGTATATATGGTGGTAAATGCGATATTCTGAGCTTCTGGGGCCCTGCCTGCCTACATATGAGCTATATACTGTTCAGCATAGTAGCCCTAATAATAAGGACTCTCAATGACTCTCTTGTTTTCTGGTAGCTGGTATATATGGTGGTAAATGCGATATTCTGAGCTTCTGGGGCCCTGCCTGCCTACATATGAGCTATATACTGTTCAACATAGTAGCCCTAATAAGGGCTCTCAATGACTCTCTTGTCTTCTGGTAGCTGGTATATATGGTGGTAAATGCGATATTCTGAGCTTCTGGGGCCCTGCCTGCCTACATATGAGCTATATACTGTTCAGCATAGTAGCCCTAATAATAAGGACTCTCAATGACTCTCTTGTCTTCTGGTAGCTGGTATATATGGTGGTAAATGCGATATTCTGAGCTTCTGGGGCCCTGCCTGCCTACATATGAGCTATATACTGTTCAACATAGTAGCCCTAATAAGGGCTCTCAATGACTCTCTTGTCTTCTGGTAGCTGGTATATATGGTGGTAAATGCGATATTCTGAGCTTCTGGGGCCCTGCCTGCCTACATATGAGCTATATACTGTTCAGCATAGTAGCCCTAATAATAAGGACTCTCAATGACTCTCTTGTCTTCTGGTAGCTGGTATATATGGTGGCAAATGCGATATTCTGAGCTTCTGGGGCCCTGCCTGCCTACATATGAGCTATATACTGTTCAACATAGTAGCCCTAATAAGGGCTCTCAATGACTCTCTTGTCTTCTGGTAGCTGGTATATATGGTGGTAAATGCGATATTCTGAGCTTCTGGGGCCATGCCTGCCTACATATGAGCTATATACTGTTCAGCATAGTAGCCCTAATAATAAGGACTCTCAATGACTCTCTTGTCTTCTGGTAGCTGGTATATATGGTGGTAAATGCGATATTTTGAGCTTCTGGGGCCCTGCCTGCCTACATATGAGCTATATACTGTTCAACATAGTAGCCCTAATAAGGGCTCTCAATTACTCTCTTGTCTTCTGGTAGCTGGTATATATGGTGGTAAATGCGATATTCTGAGCTTCTGGGGCCCTGCCTGCCTACATATGAGCTATATACCGTTCAGCATAGTAGCCCTAATAAGGGCTCTTAATGACTCTCTTGTCTTCTGGTAGCTGGTATATATGGTGGTAAAAGCGATATTCTGAGCTTCTGGGGCCCTGCCTGCCTACATATGAGCTATATACCGTTCAGCATAGTAGCCCTAATAAGGGCTCTTAATGACTCTCTTGTCTTCTGGTAGCTGGTATATATGGTGGTAAAAGCGATATTCTGAGCTTCTGGGGCCCTGCCTGCCTACATATGAGCTATATACCGTTCAGCATAGTAGCCCTAATAAGGGCTCTTAATGACTCTCTTGTCTTCTGGTAGCTGGTATATATGGTGGTAAAAGCGATATTCTGAGCTTCTGGGGCCCTGCCTGCCTACATATGAGCTATATACCGTTCAGCATAGTAGCCCTAATAAGGGCTCTTAATGACTCTCTTGTCTTCTGGTAGCTGGTATATATGGTGGTAAAAGCGATATTCTGAGCTTCTGGGGCCCTGCCTGCCTACATATGAGCTATATACCGTTCAGCATAGTAGCCCTAATAAGGGCTCTTAATGACTCTCTTGTCTTCTGGTAGCTGGTATATATGGTGGTAAAAGCGATATTCTGAGCTTCTGGGACCCTGCCTGCCTACATATGAGCTATATACCGTTCAGCATAGTAGCCCTAATAAGGGCTCTTAATGACTCTCTTGTCTTCTGGTAGCTGGTATATATGGTGGTAAAAGCGATATTCTGAGCTTCTGGGGCCCTGCCTGCCTACATATGAGCTATATACCGTTCAGCATAGTAGCCCTAATAAGGGCTCTTAATGACTCTCTTGTCTTCTGGTAGCTGGTATATATGGTGGTAAAAGCGATATTCTGAGCTTCTGGGGCCCTGCCTGCCTACATATGAGCTATATACCGTTCAGCATAGTAGCCCTAATAAGGGCTCTTAATGACTCTCTTGTCTTCTGGTAGCTGGTATATATGGTGGTAAAAGCGATATTCTGAGCTTCTGGGGTCCTGCCTGCCTACATATGAGCTATATACCGTTCAGCATAGTAGCCCTAATAAGGGCTCTTAATGACTCTCTTGTCTTCTGGTAGCTGGTATATATGGTGGTAAAAGCGATATTCTGAGCTTCTGGGGCCCTGCCTGCCTACATATGAGCTATATACCGTTCAGCATAGTAGCCCTAATAAGGGCTCTTAATGACTCTCTTGTCTTCTGGTAGCTGGTATATATGGTGTTAAAAGCGATATTCCGAGCTTCTGGGACCCTGCCAGCTACAGCCTGTCTTTCCCTGCTGTGAGCGTCTATCCCTCACTAAGTTCAAGCTGCTAATGCTGACGAAGAGGAAGTGCTGAGTTTTGTAGATTCGAGGTCACATGGTTTTTCCAGCCAATGCGTCTAGACGCCGTTCTCGCGATGCCAGCGTCCTCCCAGGACCTGTCCCACCCCCCCTGCATGGTGATTGGTGTAAAAAACGCGCCAGGGAAGGTGTGAGGGGAAACGAATTGTGAGTGCGCCATCGCCGCTGTACTCGATCGAAATCGAGTATGACGAATAGCGTAGTATTCGATCGAATACCGACTCGGTCGAATACTACTCGCTCATCTCTATTCCTAGTATGTATTTTCATATATACTTGGAGTCAATAAACTGACTCTGAATCTGAAAAACCTATGCCCATAGCAAATAAGAAATTGGGAAACAGTAAAATTAAAAGAGAGGAAGCCAGACACAGAAAAGAGATAGAGAGATGAAAGGGTGTGGGAAAAAGCTTTCAAAATAGAAAAGAGATAGACAGAAGAACGGGGCAAAATAAGAGGATAAAACAGCCAGGGGGCCAGTAAAAAGAAAGAAAGACTGAGATAAAATGGAAGAAACAGAGATAAGGAAATGTGGAAAAGAGAAAGAGATGGGGAGAGGGTAATAAAAGAGGAACTTGTAAGGAAGGTCGAAGAGTGAAAGAGAGATCCAGGCAATGTGAAAAGAGAAATAGGAAAACTTTCAGCATAAGTTAACAAAGGTGGCATATAAAAGTGAGACTGGTGGAGGAGTCACAAAAAGAGAGAGAGTGAGAAAGACAAGACTAGGCAAGAAGAAGAAAAAAAAAGAAGGGAAAGAAAATTATGGGTCACAAAAAGCAAGAGAGAATAGCAGAAGAATGTGAAGAACGTGAAGAAGTGGCCAGCACTGTTACTGTTTCAATTACAAACTAATGATCACTTTTTCATTTTGCTTTAGAAAGTCATCTTCTCAGTGGTTGCAATCAAAATAAATTTAAATTGATTCTAAATCCTATGCCATATTTTATTTCTACATACTGCCCTGAATAATGCTGAGATCTTTAGTAAATGTAGTGGTTTAAATTGCCGAAAACTGTGGTGCAAAGTCAGCTTTATAGCCTCGATTCAAAGACACGTTCGTCCGGACTTCCGTAGCTGTCTGTGAAAGTTTGGGTGGGTGTTAGTCTTTTTTTGTTTTTTTCCGTTAATTTTTTACTCGCACGAACTTTCGAACTAATACGTATATGCTCTTTCGATGATCCAAAGGAAATCGGAAGTTTTACGGAATTTCAGGACCTTTTCCAATCCAAATCGGAAATGTTCAGATCGTTCAGAAAACTTACGTTATTGCAATGGGCTGGCGATTAATTCAGAGAGCTGATTGCCGAGGGGCCAACACCCAATAAATCCGTTTCATTTTTGATCCCCTTACGGGACCATTTTGACCTCGGGAACTAGCAGGCTAGCAGCTATGGACGACTCAAGTGCATTTGAGGAGCATGAGGATCTGCAGCTCATGGGCATTGAGATCGTCCAGAGGTCAGAGGCCATATTGCACCGGCAGCGACGCATGGACATCAATGGCATGCATGGCGTTGAGCTGTTCGAGCTCACCCGGCTTAATCGCGCTTCCCTACATAAGTTGCATAGTGAGCTGCGGCCATGGTTAGCACGCACCACAAGGAAGGGGCAAGCAATTTCAGATATGACCAAGATGCTTGGCTGCCTGCAATTTTTGGCGAATGGCTCGTTCCAGAGGCTGGGTGCCCTCTCCATTGGGATCTCACAGCCTACGCTGAGCCGTGCCCTATCCAAGTTTTTGGAAGGCATGGCTATTCTAACTCAAAAATATATTTGTTTTCCAGAGGATATGGTAGCCAGAAACGCGATTAAGCTGGCATTTTATATCGCTGATATGCCCAACGTCATGGGTGCCATTGACTGTACCCACGTAGCCCTGGTGCCTCCGGCTGCCGACGCGAACATATACAGGCAAGTTCAGTCTTTCATGTTGAGCTAATCTTTTTCATATTTTATGTTGTATTTTCATTTTTTGGTCCCTCCTTGTAAATAATCCCTCCTTGTAAATATTCCCTCATAGTAACTAGTCCCTCCTTGTAATTATTCCCTCATATTAATTTGTCCTTCATAGCAAATAGTCCCTCCTTGTAAATTTTCACTCATTGTAACTAGTCCCTCCTTGTAAATATTCCCTCATTGTAACTAGTCCCTCCTTGTAAATAATCCCTCATTGTAACTAGTCCCTCCTTGTAAATATTCCCTCATTGTAACTAGTCCCTCCTTGTAAATATTCCCTCATTGTAACTAGTCCCTCCTTGTAAATATACCCTCATTGTAACTAGTCCCTACTTGTAAACATTCCCTCATTGTAACGAGTCCCTCCTTGTAAATTTTCACTCATTGTAACTAGTCCCTCCTTGTAATATTTCCTTCATTGAAACAAGTCCCTCCTTGTAATTAGTCCCTCATGTTAATTTGTCCTTCATTGTAATCAGTCCATCCTTGTAATTTTTAAAGCCTTGCAAACAGTCACTCCTTGCCAAGACTCCATCCTTGCAAAGAGTGCATGTGAACCAATGGCCCGTATTTTTGGCTTTAAATGTTTGTCAGGTTGTGCATAGGCAAACATTTTAAAGTGTTCTTAAAATTGAACAAGTAAATCAAAACTTTAAAGGGTCTAACATACATATCCTTTTTGTGGGCACTAAAATTTAATATAGTTGTTTGGTGTGATTTGTATTGCCATCCACGTTTTACTTAGGGTGTTATAAGTTAGTGTTGAAATAGTTTGCCAAGCGTTACTGATGTTTTTTTATCTTTTTTTTCCCAGGAACCGCAAAGTGGGCCACTCACTGAATGTGCAAGCAGTGGTGGCCCAGGACATGCGGTTCCTTAGCGTCCTCGCCGGCTACCCAGGCTCATCCCATGACGCCTACATCCTTAGAAGATCTGGATTGTTCCGTCGGTTTGAGTCTGGGGAATTTGCCGGTGCATGGCTCCTTGGTAAGTTGAGTCCAATAACGTCATTTTCTTTTCTAGGTATGGCTATGTTTTTTTGGTTTGGTTCCCCTTTCTTAAACTATGCCTTTTTCCTCACCCTGGTAACATGTGAAACACGACTGTACCCATGACATTAGCAAAACAACCAAGGCTGGCCAAATGTTTGTCCTGCATTGTTAAAACTGTAAAGAGTAATTTGAGCCAAATTAGTAATCGGTCTTCCCCACACTTTTCTGTAATTCTGTTTTTTACTTTATCATAGGGTGTGCGCCATCTTTGCTTACATGCATTACACTTACTGAGTAGAGGTGAGCGGGATAAAGTGCAGGGGCCGGGTTAGACCTGTTTTGTACTCAGATAAAGAAGATAATGGGTCATGCAAACTTAACCCATCCAAGATTGCTGAGCAGCACAGACCTAAACCAATAGCTCTTAACAGTCTGGCTGATTGGCCAGCATCCGCAATATTGGTTTTCTAATTTTGGCCCCCATCTATTAGATATGTTTCTTTGGCGATTTGCCCTGTGCAATATGTATGCTCATTTTTGGGGACAATGTCACCTAGCCTCTTCTTCAGCTAGTTTGTGCCTTTTTTGGCTGTAATGTATGCAGTAATTTTTTTTTTTCCTTTAATTTTTCAAGGAGATTCTGGATATCCACTCCTCCCGTGGCTGTTGACGCCTGTACTACGCCCACAGAATGCCGCCTAAGAGGCCTATAATAGGGCGCACCGCAAAACCAGGGCAGTGGTGGAGAGGGCCTTTGGCCTACTGAAGACCCGATTTAGATGTTTGGACCATACCGGGGGAATCCTTTCAGTATGACCCAAAAAAGCTCATAGATATCATCATGGCCTGTGCTGCGCTGCATAATTTTGCTATCTTGCAGCGGGTCCCCCGGTATGTGGATTTGCCACCCTCTCCACCCGCCGATGAGCCAGAGGACGCCTATGTTGGGCAGCACAGGGCGTCTGGCCAAGCCGTCCGTGCTAATCTAATAGCAACACATTTTGCTTAATTGTTTTCTCCTTTTTTTTTTTTTTTTACATTGTTTGTTATTATTTTTTTGTGCCATTTTGTTTTGGCTTTGTGTTTTAGCAATAACAAAACAGTATTGAATTAATTTCCCAAAACATCAACAATGTATTTAGACTCTTTTTTTGAATATTTTTGTGTGTTTGTTTTTGGGTCTAGTTTAAGTCATATGTATTATCCAAAAACCGAAAGACAATAACTTAAACATGTTGGTTTAATTTTTTAAGGTATACATTTTTAAACATAACAATTGTAGTTGATGGTCACTCACATAGTTATGGGTAATACACATAGCAATTGCACACAGCCTGGATTTACAAAGTAAGGCACTCCAGGACAAAGTAAACCTTCAAAAGAACATAGTAACATATGTGTGCCAAGCATTGTCAACGGTATAAATCACAGATGTTACATTATGAAAAGAGGGACAAAAACACACCCTCTCCTGCTTGGCTACATTTGCCACAGGCACAGGTTGAAAGCAGACATACGTATGCCACATCTACGCCTGTACGCCCACCCAAACAAGAACACCCAGTCCCAATCCAAGTACAGTAAAATCTCAGCCAGGGTCCAAGGTATTAGTTTGCCAGGCCAGAATGTCACACAACCATGCCTACAAACAGGAGGAGCCACAACCAATGTAATTATGGCCAAGGCTGCAGCGCAACAGCTTTAGTGGCCGCTTCAGTGAGGCTTGACCTCTGGCATTGGCTAGTGGCCTACCTCAGGACTCTAATGGGCACAAATCCAAAACATACAAGCAAAGCCATACCAAAATGCTAGATTGGTAGGGCTCACCAGACAAGTCAATACAGTGGGGATGTAGAGCAAAGATGTAGAACAGATTCAGGCCAAATGCACCTTAATATGGGGGATGCCCATAGAACCCAGGTTGTGGCCCTTGGTGGTGGGCCCTAACCTGGGCCTGTGTGGCATTCAGAATCTGCAACTGTTCCAAAATGTTTCTTTGGTTAGTTTGCAATTCAGCCATGCTGGACCTGAATTCTGTTGTCAAGTTGGCCATGTGGCTGTTATGGGTCCTAAATTCAGTCAGCATGGCACTTAAGGTATTATTGAGGTTCTCTAATTGGGTATTAATATTCTCGTGGTTTTGTTGATTTTGGCGCCGAAATAGCCGCCTCTCATGGTGCCATGCTGACTCCATCATCTGCACGCCCCTCCCCTCCCCTGGGAAACTTGGCGACGTTGCTGAGTACGCCTCCCAATTCCCAGATGATGTTGCTCTAGGACCTCCAACAGCCACAGGTATGCTGGGAAAATCCTCAACAGCAGATCTTAAACTGGGGACTGGAGGGTCAGTCTCTGCATGCTGCCCACGATGTGCAGGCAGCATGCAGCCAGCTTCCCTCTGCTGCTGAGGATTTGTCGGAGAAACATTTTGGGACAGTTGCAGATTCTGGCCCAGGGGGAGATCTTCATAAGGTCCAATGAAAGTTCCATCCTCCTCCTGCTCCTGGATTTCCACCATCAGTGTGTGGCTCTGTTGGGACATGTAAATAAAAAAGGTTCAGTGTGGGGAATACATATGTAATTCAGCCAAAAGAAACATGGCAAGGCACATGCATACGCCACATCATAAAAAAACACTTACAGTAGATATCGGATCCTGCGTCCGAGGCAGCACGGAAGTAGACGGCATAGTTAAACTGGCAGAGGATTCCACACTAGCTGAGGGATGAGGCTGGGCTGCATTAGAAGAAAACAAACAATGTAAACACACAACTATGCATTGGTGATGGTTAATAACACATATGCTTAAATCAAACACGTGGCCAAGCTGGAGTGGCCACTCCCACAACGGTGCAACTTGACCTTCACTATGAATTCCATTATCTTGAAAATGGATTATGAAACAAGTACAGACACATTGGTCACGTGAAGCAAAACAAACATGCAAGTACTGGCTGTTGTGTGTGTTTAAACATCCCTTATAGGCCATTAAGTGAACACACTCAGCTGGCAAATAGCAGTTACAATATGATTAAACATAGAAACATAGAAGGTTGACGGCCGAAGGAGACCATACGGTCCATCTAGTCTGCCCTTATGTGTATACTGTATGTACTCTTTATCTTAGGATAGATGTGTGCATATCCCAGGCATGTTTAAATTCAGTGAATGTTGATTTTTCAACTACCTCTGTTGGAAGTTTGTTCCAAGCATCTACTACTCTTTCTGTAAAATAATATTTTCTAACATTGCTCCTGATCTTCCCCCCGACTAGCTTCAGGTTGTGCCCCCTTGTTCTATCATTTAAGTTTCTTCTTAAAAACACTTCCCTCCTGAACCTAATTCAATCCTTTCACATATTTCAAGGTCTCAATCATGTCCCCCCTCTCCCTTCTTTTCTCTAGACTGTACAAATTAAGTTCTTTAAGTCTCTCCTGATAAGTTTTAAGTTTAAGTCCTTCCACCATTTTCGTTGCCCGCCTTTGGACACGTTCTATTTGAATAATGTCTTTTTGCAGGTAAGGTCTCTAGAACTGCACACAGTATTCTAGCTGTGGCCTTACCAGGGCTCTATGCAGCGGCATCACAACCTCCCTCTTCCTACTGGTGATGCCTCGAGCTATGCAGCCGAGCATCCTGCTTGCTTTTCCCACTGCCTGGCTACACTGTCCACTCATCTTGCAGCTATCAGTAATCAGTACCCCTAAATCTCTCTCCTCCGAGGTCCTGGCTAACACAGTGCTGCCCATACGGTACTCAGAGCAGGGATTCCTTCTACCCAAGTGCATGATTTTACATTTAGAGACATTAAACTCTACCCAAGTGCATGATTTTACATTTAGAGACATTAAACTCTAGTTTCCACAGTTTTGGCCATCTATCCAGAAAAGCTAAATCATTTTCCATGTTGCAGACACCTCCCGGAATATCCACCCTATTACTAACCTTTGTATCATCAGCAAACAGACAAACTTTTCCTACCAAGCCTTCTCCTATGTCACTTACAAATAAATTAAAAAGAATGGGGCCCAGGACAGAGCCCTGCGGCACACCACTTGTAACTCGCCTTTGTTCAGATTGCACACCATTTACAACAACACTCTGATACCGATCCCTCAGCCAACTGGAAATCCACTGAACTATCCAGGGATTGAGTCCTACCTTCAATAACTTATCTATGAGCTCCTTATGTGGTACAGTGTCAAAGGCTTTGCTAAAATCCAGATAGACGATATCCACAGCACCACCTTCATCTAACACTTTAGTGACATTGTCAAAGAAATGAATAAGATTGGTCTGACATGATCTGCCCTCAGTAAAGCCGTACTGTTTTGGGTCCAATGATTCTGGTGGTTACCATTGTATCTATTAAAACATTGCAATCACCCCATCTTAAGCCGTTGGGCCCCAAGCACAGCTCCAACCCAAGTGGCCAACAGAAAAAGATGTAAGTGTTGCATGGGATTGAATAGAAATACATAGCATGCAGTCCTTTGCTATTCTCAATACTTTACTACTCTTCCTAACTGTTCAGAAACGTCATGTATGGGCAAGCAAATTTGCAAATTATCTGTCGACACACATGACACACCCTGGTCAAATTGATCACTTCACTACAAGGCACACCCTAGGGGCATGTGTTTAGATATGCCTTGCTGGCTAATTTCACTGGTTGGTCCATTTTTAGGGAAATTCAAACATTACTAACCTGCTGAAATTTGCGGGTTGTCCGTGTCCTGTTGTGCCGAGTGTCCCTCTAACGCAACAGGATGTAGCAGGCCCAGCACCATCTCCTCTGCCTGGGTAAATTTCAATTTAGTGGGGAATCCTCCACCAGTTTGTAAGCTGAAAAACATAGTTTCAAAAAATAAGCTCACTCATGTCTATACAAGAAGAATATGAACCCAAAAAATAAGATATGTACCTGTACTGCCGCCTTTTATTTGCTTTTTTCCGTGCGGCATATTTGAGGTCCGATATTTTCCGTTGAATCTGTTCTACATCTTTGAGCTCGTCCCCCGATGCATTGACTTGTCTGGTGAGTTCGGCCAAAATCTCTGCTTTGCGCTGCTTGCTTGTTGATTTGGATTTGCCCCCATGTAGCTCATCATAATATAACGTTAGACCACTAGCCAATGCCAGAGTTTGGGACTCACCAAAACGCCCACTCAAGTGGCCTCTGCGCAATGTGCGCCTTGTTTGTGTTGGTTGTGACTCCTCATTGTTTCCAGGCAAATGGGGTGACATTCTGGCCTGGGTGTGTGTTGGAAACATCAAGGACTGGAGGCTGACTGCTGATCGAACTGGACTGGGAAAGGGACTGGGTGTTCGTGGCTGGGTGGCCACAGAAGTTGCAGGGGTTGATGTGGCATAGGGTGATTGCCTGCCCACCTGTGCCGGTGGGGAATGTGGGCGAGGAAGAGAGGGTCTGGAGGAGCTGGAACTGGTGCTTGGGGCCATGTGGCTCTGTGGGCCCTTGGAAGGAGCATGGCCCCTTGGAGATACTTGGCTGGGGTGACCCAGAGCTTGTGGTTCTGGCACTCTTGCCCGTCGATTGGTAGCCACGTGCGGGTGGGGAGGAGGAGCTTGGCATTGTATGCCTTTTAGGGCTTTTGCCCCTGCTGTGGCTTCTTTTTCGTCTGGGACTTCTGGCCCTGCTGTGGCTTCTTTCTCATCTGGGGCTTCTGGCCCTGCTGAGGCTTCTTTTTCATCTGGGGCTTCTGGCCCTGCTGTGGCTTCTATCTCGTCTGGGGCTTCTGGCCCGGCTGTGGCTTCTATCTGTTCTGGGGCTTCTGGCCCTGCTGTGGCTTCTTTCTCGTCTGGGGCTTCTGGACCTGCTGTGGCTTCTTTTTCATCTGGGGCTTCTGGCCCTGCTGTGGCTTCTTTCTCGTCTGGGGCTTCTGGCCCTGCTGTGGCTTCTTTCTCGTCTGGGGCTTCTTTGCCGGCTTGGGCTTCATTCATGGTGTTTTTGGCCTTGGAACACTGCCTTGGTGGCACGTGGGGGGGGGGGATGTTGGTCCGGGGGGGCTGGGGCTTCGCACCCTCTTACCAGGTTTGACCACCTCCCTTGGGGTAGGCTTGGTGGCCTGTGTCTTGCTCTTTGGTTGTGCCTCCTTTTTTTGGGGAGTAGTGGTTGGTTGCTTGGCCGGAGCATTGCTTTTTTGCCGCAGTTTGGCTTTGGGCATTTGTGAGCGAGTTTTGGGCCCTTCTGATGCCTCCTGGTGCTTGGGTGCCTTTTTGCCTCTTGCTGCTGCTTGCTTTTTGGGTGCAATTTTGCACGGACTCTGAAAGAGAATGAGCTGTACGTCCAGGGACCTTTAAATAAGATTTGCGGACTGTGACGCCTATGCGCTCGCGTACGCGTGAGGGCGGCCATTCGTTCGGCAGTGCAGAACCCGGAAACCGCTGGGGCATTACTGCTGCAGACAAGAGGCAAGATGGCGCCCACAATCTTCACCCGCCAACAAGAAGAGATCATCATGCTTGTAAGTGTCTTTTACTGCTTTTGCTTTGCCATCTAAATGCATGCCTAGCCCTTAAGGAAGGGCATGACGAAAGGGTTTGATTACAAAGTGTCTCAAACTCCGTGCCCAACCGAAGTGAGGGCCCACACGTGTGAACCAACACTGAGGCCAGCTTAAAGGATTGTATTAGGCTCCAAATGTGTATGTTAATGTCATTTTGTCAAATGATCGATTGTTGACAGATATTTGTATGCAGTTTTAACTAAAACCTAGCTTGATTTTGTGTTTTACAGACCATGCTGGAGTGCAGGTACGACTACCTGCCAAACTCTTTTGAGAAGCACACCCTCACACTGGAGATCATTGCCAAAATACAACATGAGACGGACACCACCTTCACCCACACGCAGATCATGCAGCATTGGTCGGACCTGAAACAGCTGCACATGCCCCGGGTGTGGCGCTTTTTCGGAATCCATTTCCCTAGTAAGTACATATCGATTGCATGCTAGATGTAACTGATGCATAAGGTAGGCATTGATTTCTAATTGTATTTCTTTTGTAGTGCTGGAAATGGATTACCGAATCTGCCGCACCCGGAGGCGCACAGGCCGACCAGTGCTGCATGAATCTGCAGCTGGAAGTGAAGGTGGTGGATCTCCAAAGCGACGGTCCTACCCCTCCTCTGTTGGTTCCTCAAATCAGCCCCTGGACCTTTCCACAGAGGAGGGGCGGCACGGCGTGGGCAGGGAGTCGTACCCAGGGACGCATGCGGGAGCCTCTGGTATGTGACTCTTCATGTAACCGCACACACATATACATGCTATTTCCACCCAAGCTGATTCCCTTAATCTGTTTTTGTAGATGCTTCAGGAGCGGGTGAAGATGCGCAGGCTGCAGCAGATCTCGCCCAGGAGGCACAGGGAGAAGGTGAGTGATGTGACACACAAATTGAAAATGACATTTGATTACTGTTGACTAAGACATAATAAGTGACCCTATTTGCCATATCTCGACAGCCTCTACTTCACAACAGTGGCAGGGCCCAGGATGTAGGGTTGTCCCCAACGAGGCATCTGTCGGCCACCAACCAAGTAAGTTGTAATGTAATTCTTTGCAGTATGTGTTAAGTGACATGATCACCCAGATTCATAAAGGCAGAGTCAATGTCATTAGTAGAATGACCTCTGCCCACTTCCTTAGAGTAATGACTTCCCAGAATGACCTCTGCCCACTTCCTTAGAGTAATGACTTAGCAGACTGATCTGTGCCCAATTCCTTAGAGTAATGACTTAGCAGACTGATCTGTGCCCACTTCCTTACAGTAATGACTTAGCAGACTGATCTGTGCCCACTTCCTTACAGTAATGACTTAGCAGACTGATCTGTGCCCACTTCCTTACAGTAATGACTTAGCAGACTGATCTGTGCCCACTTCCTTAGAGTAATGACTTAGCAGACTGATCTGTGTCCACTTCCTTTAGGTAATGACTTTGGAGAATGACCTCTGCCCACTTACTTAGAGTAATGACTTAGCAGACTGACATATGTCGTGTTTATTTAGGTTGGCAACTAACAAACATTCCATCCACAGGTGAGAAACATGTATTTGGCGCAAAATTATGTTTTTGTATCAATTTTATATAGGGACCACACAGTCAAGAGTGGAAGAAATGAATCGAAGGGTCCTTGAGTTGGTGGTCGATATGCAGCAGCTGGTTGACTCGTTGGGGACAACAGAAGAAGAATAGTGTTCTGGGTCCTGTCACTGTTTTTATTCATGTAAATAGTTTTAATTTTTAGAAAGTTTTACATTTTTTCAATTTAATTATGTTTTTAAATTTGTAAAAATTTGGAAAACTAAAATATTTTACAAATGGCACCAAAAAATTGCCTTCAAATTTAAAGAAAAAAAACCAAAAAATGTTTCAGTGTCATTTTTTTACACAAATACATTAACAACAAACAAAGGTTTTTATAAATATTTAGAGATGAAGATTCATATGAACAGGAAGTGGTTTGGGTAAGTTTTAGGGGCCTAAAATGGAAGAAGAACATAACCGCGAAGCGGTTTGCGTAAGTTTTAGGGACATAAAATGGAAGAAGAACATAACCGCAAAGTGGTTTGGGTAAGTTTTAGGGACATAAAATGGAAGAAGAACATAACCGCGAAGTGGTTTGGGTAAGTTTTAGGGAAATCAAATGGAAGAAGAACATAACCGCGAAGTGGTTTGGGTAAATTTTAGGGACATAAAATGGAAGAAGAACATATCCGCGAAGTGGTTTGAGTAAGTTGTAAGGGTCCAAAAGGGAAGCTGGAGGATAGCGCTAAGGGGTTGGGGTGAGCTTTAAGGGTCCAAAAGGGAAGCTGGAGGATAACGCTAAGGGGTTGGGGTGAGCTTTAAGGGTCCAAAAGGGAAGCTGGAGGATAGCGCTAAGGGGTTGGGGTGAACTTTAAGGGTCCAAAAGGGAAGCTGGAGGATAGCGCTAAGGGGTTGGGGTGAGCTTTAAGGGTCCAAAAGGGAAGCTGGAGGATAGCGCTAAGGGGTTTAGCTAAACATTGTAGTAGAAGTGAGGGTGTCAAATATGTAGGCTAGCACTTTAATGAGTTAAGTTTGTAGTGCGCAGGCGCAAGATCGTAAGTATTTCCGTCTGGACGATTATTTTTTGTAAAAGGGAAACAGAATCTATCGGGAAATGTAAAGGATTCGTGCAAGGAGACGATGGGAAAAGGGCAAAAACGAAAGCCTACGTTGTTACCTGAGAAAATGAAACAGAAAAGTCACGATGGAAAATGACATCCTCGTACTCGTACTCTGGCATACGAACGGACAGAAACTTTACAGAAGGTTTACAATGCATGCATAGAATCGCTCGCACACTCATACGAGAGCGGGAACATTTGAAAATAATACGACATCGGCACTAAAACGGAAGGTTTTTTTTTGTCTCTCTGAATCGAGCCTTATGTGTTTTTGTTTCTGCTGTGGACAGCTGTGTGGGTTAGCTATATTTCATACTATGTATTATCTTGAGTATTGCTCAGTAGTAGTTGCTATGGTAAACAGTAGGGATGAGCGAATCGATCCGGACGAACCTGGATTTGTTCCGAATTTCATTAAAAATTTGATTCTGCACGAATCCAAATTTCCCCGCGATTCGATCGATCGAAGTTTTCCTTTAAACTCCATTTACTTCAATTACAGGCATTGTAAAATGGTGGATGGACATGTCTGGACATATCCCCTGGGACAAGTTATCATGGGAAGGTCACATGCAGCCAATCAGCAGCCAGGAGTCCCGGTGACGTCACAGTGCTATATAAAGTGGCGGCCATCTTGCTTGTGTGCATTTGAGACTTGCAGTGCACAGACAACGGAGGACAGGGAGAGAGTAACGGGAGAGAGTAACAGAGAGGCAGGGAGACCCACAGAGACCCACAGAGTGCCAGGGAGAGCCAGGGAAAGATAGTGAAACATCAGGAACGATCCAGGCAGGGACAGCAGATAAAGTGACAGGGAAAGAAAGCTTTTTTTATTTTCATTTCACTTCATTTGCCAGATCAGTTTTAAATTGCTGTGTTTTGTGCTGTAACAATTTCTGCCCACTGTGCATCCCATGTTGGCAGTGGCACATTTAACATTTCTTATAGCTCGATTAGTTTAAATTTTTTTGGTCTGCTGTAAAAACCCCTGCCCACAGGGGCATTCCATTTCAGCACGTGACCCTATCTTTGATACAAAATCCCACACCTGCACCTAGCACCCTATCTGTTATACAAAATAAGCGTGTTTCAGCCTCAGCTGTGCTAAGTTATTTAATTTTGCATTGGTTTTGGTCTGCTGTCATTACACCAGGCCGCAGGGTATCCCAAACCACCACGTTGCACCCTATCTGTTATACTAAATAAGCTTGTTTTAGCCTCAGCTGTACTAAGTTATTTAATTTTGCATTGGTTTTGGTCTGCTGTCATTACACCAGGCCGCAGGGTATCCCAAACCACCACGTTGCACCCTATCTGTTATACTAAAAAGGCGTGTTTCAGCCTCAGCTGTATCAAGTTATTGCATTTTGAATTGGTTTTTGTCCTGCTGTCAATACACCAGGCCGCAGGGTATCCCAAACCACCACGTTGCACCCTATCTGTTATACTAAATAAGCGTGTTTCAGCCTCAGCTGTACTAAGTTATTTAATTTTGCATTGGCTTTGGTCTGCTTTAAAAAAACCAGGCCGCAGGGTATCCCAAACCACCACGTTGCACCCTATCTGTTATACTAAATAAGCGTGTTTCAGCCTCAGCTGTACTAAGTTATTTAATTTTGCATTGGTTTTGGTCTTCTGTCATTACACCAGGCCGCAGGGTATCCCAAACCACCACGTTACACCCTATCTGTTATACTAAATTAGCGTGTTTCAGCCTCAGCTGTACTAAGTTATTTAATTTTGCATTGGTTTTGGTCTGCTGTCATTACACCAGGCCGCAGGGTATCCCAAACCACCACGTTGCACCCTATCTGTTATACTAAATAAGCGTGTTTCAGCCTCAACTGTACTAAGTTATTTAATTTTGCATTGGTTTTGGTCTGCTTTAAATACACCAGGCCGCAGGGTATCCCAAACCACAACGTTGCACCCTATCTGTTATACTAAATAAGTATGCTTCTGCCTCAGCTTTATCAAGTTATTGCATTTTGAATTGGTTTTTGTCCTGCTGTCAATACACCAGGCCGCAGGGTATCCCAAACCACCACGTTGCACCCTATCTGTTATACTAAATAAGCGTTGTTCAGCATCAGCTTTATTAAGCTATTGCATTTTGCATTGGTTTTCGTCCTGCTGTCAATACACCAGGCCGCAGGGTATCCCAAACCACCACGTGGCACCCTATCTGTTATACTAAATAAGCGTGTTTCAGCCTCAGCTTTATTAAGCTATTGCATTTTGCATTGGTTTTTGTCCTGCTGTCAATACACCAGGCCACAGGGTATCCCAAACCACCACGTGGCACCCTATCTGTTATACTAAATAAGCGTGTTTCAGCCTCAGCTGTACTGTTATTTAATTTTGCATTGGTTTTGGTCTGCTGTCATTAAACCCGGCCGCAGGGTATCCCAAACCCCCACGTTGCACCCTATCTGTTATACTAAATAAGCGTGCTTCTGCCTCAGCTTTACTAAGTTATTTAATTTTGCATTGGTTTTGGTCTGCTGTCATTAAACCAGGCCGCAGGGTTCCTAACCACCACGTTGCACCCTATCTGTTATACTAAATAAGCGTGTTTCAGCCTCAGCTTTATCAAGTTATTGCATTTTGAATTGTTTTTTGTCCTGCTGTCAATACACCAGGCCGCAGGGTATCCCAAACCACCACGTTGCACCCTATCTGTTATACTAAATAAGCGTGCTTCTGCCTCAGCTTTATCAAGTTATTGCATTTTGAATTGGTTTTTGTCCTGCAGTCAATACACCAGGCCGCAGGGTATCCCAAACCATTACGTTGCACCCTATCTGTTATACTAAATAAGCGTTGTTCAGCATCAGCTTTATTAAGCTATTGCATTTTGCATTGGTTTTTGTCCTGCTGTCAATACACCAGGCCGCAGGGTATCCCAAACCACCACGTGGCACACTATCTGTTATACTAAATAAGCGTTGTTCAGCATCAGCTTTATTAAGCTATTGCATTTTGCATTGGTTTTTGTCCTGCTGTCAATACACCAGGCCGCAGGGTATCCCAAACCACCATGTGGCACCCTATCTGTTATACTAAATAAGCGTGTTTCAGCCTCAGCTGTACTAAGTTATTTAATTTTGCATTGGTTTTGGTCTGCTGTCATTAAACCCGGCCGCAGGGTATCCCAAACCACCACGTTGCACCCTATCTGTTATACTAAATAAGCGTGCTTCTGCCTCAGCTTTACTAAGTTATTTAATTTTGCATTGGTTTTGGTCTGCTGTCATTAAACCAGGCCGCAGGGTTTCCTAACCACCACGTTGCACCCTATCTGTTATACTAAATAAGCGTGTTTCAGCTTCAGCTTTATCAAGTTATTGCATTTTGAATTGGTTTTTGTCCTGCTGTCAATACACCAGGCCGCAGGGTATCCCAAACCACCACGTTGCACCCTATCTGTTATACCAAATCAGCGTGTTTCAGCCTCAGCTTTACTAAGTTATTTAATTTTGCATTTGGTTTTGGTCTGCTGTCATTACACCAGGCCGCAGGGTATCCCAAACCACCACGTTGCACCCTATCTGTTATACTAAATAAGCATGTTTCAGCCTCAGCTGTACTGTTATTTAACCCTTTCAGTGCCAAGCACGTAGATTCTACGTGCTCGCTTCCACTCCACTTAAGTGCCAAGCACGTAGAATCTATGTGCTTGACTTTCCCCCCTGCTACAGTAAAAGTAAAATAAAAAAAACACTCACCTGACCCCTTGTTCGATCCGGCGGGGTCTCCTCTTCATCCGGGGGGGCTTCAATCCCCCACCCAGGCCCCCCGGGTGCAGGGAAGGGGCCCGGAATAGCCCCCCCTTCAGCAGCTGCCGAAATACATAAAAAAAACAAAAATTATAAAAAATATTTTGGGGGGAGGGGCTTATGACGTCACTCTTGGGTGTCGTCCTGGCTCCGGGCTGTCATTTCTGACACTTGTCATCGCTGGCCACAGGAGGAGGAAGGCAGGTGATGATCTGATCGCCTGCCTCCCTCCTCTACTGCCCAGCGATGACAATAACTATCATCAGAGCTGTGAGGGACACAGGAGCTGAGGATCAGAGGTGAGTAAAGTAAAAGAAAAGTTTTTATTTTTTAATAAAGTAATTTTTTAATCTGTGTGTGTGTGTTAACTGTTAACCCCTTGTGAACTGGTCCATGTGACCCCTATACCAGTTCACAAGGCTGCGGGGACGGCAAGTCACCTGCGCTAGCGGGTGACTTGCCATTAACCCCCGGCACCCCCATTACCTGCCTCCCCAAAGGCCGGGGGGGGGCAGAAGAGCCCGGGCCCACGGGCTATGCGGGCTTGTAGCCTGCAGGGCCAGGGGCCACAAAAGCTGGCCCCTGTGCCCTGTTCCTACAAGCCCTGCATAGCTGGTCCCGGGCTGGTTACTTCGGGTAAGGAGGACCCCATGTCATTTTTTGGGGGATTTTTAAGGGTTTTTAACCCTTAGAAATCTCCCAAAAAAAGGGCCCCCCCCCGGGAGGGGGGACCCTATGTCATTTTTTTTTTAATAAACCCTTTGTGTTCTGTCATCCAGCAGCTATAAAAGGCTTCCAGCAGGTGAGCAGAAGCCAGCAATCACCGAGGGACACAGTGCTCCAGGATGGATGGGAGGTAAGTATAAAAAAAAAAAAAAAATTAATAAAATATTTTTTTCTCTTTGTGTGTCTGTGATTTTTTTACATTTAACCCCTTGTGAACTGGTAAGGGGTCCATGACCCCTATACCAGTTCACAAGGCTGGGGGGATGGCAAGTCACCTGCAACCTGCGGGTGACTTGCCATTAACCCCCGGCACCCCCATTACCTGCCTCCCCAAAGCCCAGGGGGGGGGGGCAGAAGAGCCCGGGCCCACGGGCTATGCGGGCTTGTAGCCTGCAGGGCCAGGGGCCACAAAAGCCCCTGTGCCCTTTTTCTACAAGCCCTGCATAGCTGGTCCCGGACTGGTTACTCTGGGTAAGGGGGACCCATGTCAATTTTTGGGGGGATTTTTAAGGGTTTTTAACCCTTAAAAATCCCCCCCAAAAAATGGGGTCCCCCCTGGGGGTCGATTTAACCCTTTGTAGTGTGGATGGTAGTTGTATTTTATTTGTAAAAGTACTTGTTTCAGTTAGGGGGGTCTCCTGGGCAGGAACGGGGGGCTACCGATAAATATGTGGTACCGTTCTAATTGGTAGAAATGGGGCTTTCACATGCAATATGGTTTTCCTTAATAAAATACATTTTTTATTTACAATAAAGGAGTCAATTTTCTAAAAAAAATTTTTATTTATTAATTTATTTTTATTACTTAATAATATTGAAAAAAAACTAAATAAAATTTACAAACAAGACATTTCATGTTAAAGCCTAAACTCTGCTACAAAAAAATATATATATATAATTTTCCTGAAAATTCCAGCAAAAATGGCGCAAAACATGGCGCAAAATGGGGAAAAATGACCTGTCAACAGAGGGTGACAAAATCTCAAGTAGACTGGCAATTAAAAGGGTTAAAAGTACCTATGCATGTTTGGCATTGATCTGTTTGGGGGACTTTGCGCTTTCAGACTTAGCTTGTCTTTTCTGGTTTGCATATTTATATTTTAGGAAAAGGTGTTTTTTATTCAGCTTTTTTATACATTTTTTAGGGAAACCCTGCGCAATCAAAGAATTCTTTGAGGGATTAATTCCAGAAAGATGAGCCCACTACAACAAGCTGGGTACGCTTAGAAAGCTTAACATGTGTAATTTTAGGGAATATATGGTTTATGGGGGATATTCCAAATGTAAAGGTTTGTTTTGGTTGAAAAATCGCAAGGTGCGCACTTTGTCTGTAGGGCTGAAATTTTCAAGTAAAACTACTGTTACGCACATGCTTTACTTTGGGGTGTTTGGCAACTCTTCCCTTGACGGTAGCAATGCATGTTGGGTATCGTTCTGTTCGGGGGATGTTGCTTTTTCAGAGTAAACTTGTTATTCTTGTTTGTATAAAGTTTTTTTTAGGAAAATGTGGCTTTGATTCTGCATTTTTATCCTTTTTTTAGGGAAACTCTTTGCAACCAAAGAATACATTGAGGGATTACTTCCAGAAAGCTATGGCCACATCAACAAGCCTGGTACACCTAGAAAGCTTGAGGTGAAAAATTCTCTATGCTGAAAAAAACAATATATCATTTTCCTGGGAAATCCCTGGAAATCCCTTCAAAAATCACATTTGAACATGGGGAGCGCAAAATAGTGCAAAATGGTCTGGCAACAAGGGTGACAAAAAAACTCCAGGTAGGCTGGCAGCGAAAGGGTTAATTTTGCATTGGTTTTGGTCTGCTGTCATTACACCAGGCCGCAGGGTTTCCCAAACCACCACGTTGCACCCTATCTGTTATACTAAATAAGCGTGTTTCAGCCTCAGCTGTACTAAGTTATTTAATTTTGCATTGGTTTCTGTCTGCTGTCATTACACCAGGCTGCAGGGTATCCCAAACTTGCACCTAGCACCCTATCTGTTATACAAAATAAGCATGCTTCTGCCTCAGCTTTACTAAGTTATTTAATTTTGCATTGGTTTCTGTCTGCTGTCATTACACAAGGCCGCAGGGTATCCCAAACTTGCACCTAGCACCCTATCTGTTATACAAAATAAGCGTGTTTCAGCCTCAGCTGTACTAAGTTATTTAATTTTGCATTGGTTTCTGACTGCTGTCATTACACCAGGCCGCAGGGTATCCCAAACTTGCACCTAGCATTATATCTGTTATACAAAATAAGCAAATACATAAAAATGTCAGGCAGACAAGTGCCAGGAAGTTCAAAGAGGAGTGGCAGAGGCCAAGATTCTGCAGGCAGAGGTCGCAGCAGACTAGGGGCGAGTGGCAGCAGGAGTCATGGTGAGAGACCTGATCTGCCAGTATCTGCTAGCGGTCGTGTCTCCACCAGTAACGCATCTGCCGTGGTAGATTGGTTAACGCGCTCATCAACATCATCACAAGTTACATCTGAGACCCCCAGTCTAGGGTCGGTAGGTTTCTCTGACACAACCCTGAGTTGGCATGCCCCGAGAGCAGTCCCTGTCCTCCCATTGCCTCTGTCCTATGCCGTTCCCTCCCCCAGTGACGTATCCTATGCTTTGGGTTCAGCTCTACTCTTTAGTGAGGAGAACGATCAGATAGAGGACAGTCAGCAGCTACTGCCCAGACATGAAATGAAGGTGGCTTCTTTAGCTCGGCAGACAAATAGTGATGTGGACAGTGTCGTGGGTGTTGCGAGCTTTCCAGCTCCTGCGCCAGACACTGTTGAGGAAACCGAGAACATCAGTGACGTACAGCCACAACTCGGTGATGATGATGATGATGAAGCTGATCGCACTTGGGAGCCGGGTGATGAAGAGGCTTCATCGTCATCATCAGGAGAAGAGGGGCGCAGGTTGCCCCGGAGTCAGCAGCTGAGGCAGCAAGGCGTTAGCAGCATGGTTGGCAGTCAGCATGGGGGCACAATTGTAAAGCCTGGAGCCAAACGGGGCCGGGGCCGGGGTAGAGCACCTGCTGCGTGGCAGGCTACCTTATCGGGAGGTAGTGGAGCAGGGGTTCCTGGAGTTGGCGACAGTAACAGTGAATCAGTGCGGCCTGTTGGTGGGAAAAGTAGCTACTCGGCAGTGTGGCAGTTTTTCCTGAAGCATCCGCAGGAGGGTAACATGGCCACATGTAAGATATGTAGGCAGAAGGTGAAGCGTGGCCAGGGCCAAAATGTTGGCACCATGGCCCTGCGTCAACATATGATGCGGCAACATAAAGCGGACTGGGAGAACCGAGGCTCCGAAGAGGTGGTCCAGCCTGCTTCCTCACCAAGTGGCACACCGCTCCCAATTTCTGCCAGCCAAGGCTCCAGCACTTCAGCCGAAGGCAGCTGTGCGTTATACCCATCCTCTGTCGCTCCTGCTCCTCCTCCAAGTCATGCATCCCGCCAGCAATCCATCAGCGAAGCCATGCCCAAGAGACAGCAGTATGCGCCCACTCATCCTACGGCGAAGAAGCTGAATGTGCTCCTGTCCAAGTTGCTGGTGCTGCAGTCGCTCCCTTTTCAGGTGGTGGACTCTGCACCTTTCAGAGAACTGATGGCTTGTGCCGAGCCGAGGTGGAGAGTCCCAAGCCGTCATTTCTTTGCCAAGAAGGCAGTACCAGCGCTGCACACTTTTGTTGAACAGAAGGTGGGCCAGTCCTTGAGCCTGTTGGTGTGTAGCAAAGTGCATGGCAGCGCCGACGTCTGGAGCAGTAACTACGGTCAGGGACAGTACATGTTGTTTACGGCCCACTGGGTAAATGTGGTCCCTTTACAGCTGCAGCAGCAGCAACTTGGATAGGTCACGCCGCTTCGGCCTCCGCGCTCCCTGCCCGTTGGGCCTGTGACACCGTGCGAATCGGCCTCCTCATCCTCTGCCATCTTCTCACCCTCCACTGTAGGCTCTAGTCTCAGTGCCCCTCCAGTCTACCATGTGTGCAGGGCACGGAGGTGTCATGCAGTGCTTCACATGGTTTGTCTTGGCGAACGGAGTCACACAGGGGAGGAACTGCTTAAATTTATTCATCAGGAAATCCAAACATGGCTTACTCCAAGAAAACTTAAAATGGGAATCATGGTTACCGACAATGGGAAGAACATTTTGTCTGCGCTGCGCCAAGGAAGGCTGACCCATGCCCCCTGCATGGCTCACGTCTTCAATCTGGTTGTCAAGCGGTTTCTGAAGTGTTCCCCCCCATATGCAAGACAGCCTAACAACTTCCAAGAAACTTTGCATGCACTTCAGCCACTCATACACCGCCAAACACACCCTTCTTGAGCTACAGTGTCAGAACGGTATCCCCCAACATAGTCTGATTTGCTATGATTCCACCCGTTGGAATTCCACCCTTCACATGTTGGACCGATTATATGAACAGAGAAAAGCCATCACGGATTTCCTGATGATCCAAGCGGATAGGGGGACTCCCCTGTGTAACTTCAATGTTAACCAGTGGCAGCTCATACGTGACACCTGCCGTTTGCTCAGGCCCTTTGAGGAAGCCACTTTATTTGTCAGTCGGCAGGATTACGGGATGAACCACGTGATTCCACTGCTTCATGTACTACAGCACATGTTGGAAACCATGGCTGGTCAGGGCACTGGAGACATGGTGTCTACATCTTACGGCCACATGAACCCCGCAGGCCCAGTGAAGCACAGTTTAGGCTTGGTGAAATGGCTAGTTTATCTAGTCAGCGGACAGGAGAGGAGGAACAGGAGCAGCCAGAGGAGCTAGAGGGTTTTGAGGAAGGCGAGACAGAGGACCCGGACACACCATAGCAGTATGCAGTGGAGATGGAGACAGGTAGTCCCTCCGAGTCACTTGCACAAATGGCAGGAAGCATGCTCACGTGCTTGCGTAGTGACCCCAGAATTGTTTCCATTTGTCGGCGGGATGACTTCTGGCTGTCCACCTTATTGGACCCTCGCTTCCGGCACAAAATGGGGGCATTTTTTAAACCCGCCGAGAGGGAGGACAAACTGAACTACTACAAAGACATTCTACGTAGGCAGTTGGCCGATGCCTATCTGCGCCATGGTCCATACTCTCGCAGGTCTGACTCGGGGGGACCTCTGCGCACACCTTCCACTGCCATGCCTGCTGGGGGGGTTGGCAGGAGCGGCAGCAGCAGCTCCATCAGCAGCAGCCTCAGTCTTCAGTCGCTAATGAGTAGCTTTCTACACCCGCATAGTGAGGCTACTCATGAGCAGCAGGAAGACCTGGAGCAGGGCCTCAACCAGCAGGTCATGTCATACCTTGACATGACCATGCCAACACACCTTGACGATCCGCTGGACTTCTGGGCAGGCAAACTTGGCTTGTGGCCGCAACTAGCAGAGTTTGCCCTGGAAAATCTGTCCTGCCCGGCTAGTAGTGTGCCATCTGAGCGAGTGTTTAGTGCAGCGGGGGCCATAGTTACGGCGAGAACTCGTCTGTCAACTAAAAATGTAGAGAGACTCACCTTTGTCAAAATGAATCAGGGATGGATCAGCCAGGATTTCCACCCACCAATGGCTGATGTATGTGACTAGATTCAGCATGGTGCCACGTTTTACACTTTCCAAATGGTGCAAAACATATTTATGTCTTTAGGCCAATTTTTTGGCTCCTGCTGATGCCAACTTCAGGGTGTGCCTTCCAGCCAATTTTTGGCCTCCTGCTGCTGCCAACTTCAGGGTGTGCCTTTCAGCCAATTTCTGGCCTGCTGCTGCTGCCAATTCCAGGGTGTCTTTCAAGCAATGTTTGGGCTCCTGTTTATGCTGCTGCCAACTCCAGGGTGTGCCTTCCAGCGAATGTATGTGCTCCGGCTGCTGCCAACTTCAGGGTGCCTTCCAGCCAATTTCTAGGTTCCTGCTGCTGCTGCTGTCAACTCCATGGTGTGTCAGTCAATTTTTGGGCTCCTGCTGCGGCTGCTGCCAACTCCAGTGTCTCTTTCAAGCTATGTTTGGGCTCCTGCTGCTGCTGCTACTGCTGCTTGCAACTCCAGGGTGTGATTCATCCAATTTTTGGGCTCCTGCTGCCGACCCCAGTGTCTCTTTCAAGCTATGTTTGGGCTGCTGCTTGCAACTCCAGGGTGTGATTCATCCAATTTTTGGGCTCCTGCTGCCAACTCCAGTGTCTCTTTCAAGCTATGTTTGGGCTGCTGCTGCTGCTTGCAACTCCAGGGTGTGATTCATCCAATTTTTGGGCTCCTGCTGCCAACTCCAGTGTCTCTTTCAAGCTATGTTTGGGCTCCTGCTGCTGCTTGCAACTCCAGGGTGTGATTCATCCAATTTTTGGGCTCCTGCTGCTCCTGCTTCCAACTCCAGTGTGTCTTTCAAGCAATGTTTGGGCTCCTGCTGCTCCTGCTGCCAACTCCAGTGTGTCTTTCAAGCAATGTTTGGGCTCCTGCTGCTCCTGCTTCCAACTCCAGTGTGTCTTTCAAGCAATGTTTGGGCTCCTGATGCTCCTGCTGCCAACTCCAGTGTGTCTTTCAAGCAATGTTTGGGCTCCTGCTGCCAACTCCAGTGTCTCTTTCAAGCAATGTTTGGGCTCCTGCTGCCAACTCCAGTGTCTCTTTCAAGCAATGTTTGGGCTCCTGCTGCCAACTCCAGTGTGTCTTTCAAGCAATGTTTGGGCTCCTGCTGCTCCTGCTGCCGACTCCAGTGTGTCTTTCAAGCAATGTTTGGGCTCCTGCTGCTCCTGCTGCCAACTCCAGTGTGTCTTTCAAGCTATGTTTGGGCTCCTGCTGCTGCTGCTTGCAACTCCAGGGTGTGATTCATCCAATTTTTGGGCTCCTGCAGCCAACTCCAGTGTCTCTTTAAAGCAATGTTTGTGCTCCTGCTGCTGCTTGCAACTCCAGGGTGTGATTCATCCAATTTTTGGGCTCCTGCAGCCAACTCCAGTGTCTCTTCAAAGCAATGTTTGGGCTCCTGCAGCTGCTGCTGCTGCTTGCAACTCCAGGGTGTGATTCAGCTAATTTTTGGGCTCCTGCTGCTGCCAGCTCCAGGGTGTGTTTTTCAGGCACTATAGGGTCCCCTCATAGTGATGCCACTTCAACTCTCTGCAATTGTGCCGCTTTGCGATTCTATTAGCGATGCCTCTGATCTGCATGTGATAATTATTTACAGTATTATTTCACTAACCCAGCACGCATCCTATGCGTGTTACAGCAAGGCAGAATGGTTTACAACCCTATTGAGGCTCTAGGAGGCTCAGAAATAGCCGTTTTTAATAGCGATTCATCGCGAATAAATTCGGGTCGAAACTATTTTTGTCGGAAAAAATTCGTCGAATCAGTCGAATCGAATTTTTCAAAAGTTCGCTCATCTCTAGTAAACAGTTTAAACATGTGCAATCTTTAGCATAATATTTCATAATGTGAAGATTCTAAATAATGTTTGCACATATCTGCACTGGTCGACTAAATCTCATGAGCATATTGCACAGTGCACTGGAGTGCACGTTTCTTTGTTGAATTCACTGTTTGAACATGTCATAAAACAAAGGCTAAAACTTGGGAAATCAAAATAAGCAATATCACAAAAAATCATCATCTTCACTTGTTGTATTGTCCTTTAGGATAGTATTTTTATTTTAAATTAAAGGATTTGGGTGTTTTTTTGTGTGAAATAAGTAAATTCACATATTTTTTACAATATAAGATGCACCTGGCCACAAGAGGCATTTGGGGTTTAGAGGAGTATGCTGAATCCCTGCCCAGTCACCTCATTACGGGCAGCACACAGGATCTCTCCAATCACCCCACATTCACTCTATAATATGGACTAATACCCCCCCCCCCCCCACACACACATAATTGTTTTGGGGAAATGAGCGTCTTAAGGGGCAAAACTTTGGTATTTTCAAGAAGGAATATCTGGACAATGCTCTGCAGACAAAGAGATGAGCAAGAAAAGCAGACGATAGCTGTAGAACAGGAAGTAAATGGAAATCCCAGGGACAGGTGAAAATGGATACTCATCCTACACCCCCTATATCAAATTGCTTCAGGTCCAGTTCTGCAATACCTATTAAGGATGCCTGGACCCTGTCTTCTGATATCATGCCCCTTGGCCCCACCACTTTCCCCCAAGATCTGAATTTTTGAGGGTCAGCCCTTACTTTGCGGACCATGTCATGCCCTCCGGGCCCTCACCACTACTTTACCCAAAAGATTCTAGGTTATGGAGGGACCAGCCAGGTGCTATAGCTTGTATGGTTTGGGCCCCCATTACCCTGAGCTTTACTCGAATTGGACAATTAGATGAGCCAACTGTAGGGTAACCCAGATAGACAGGGAGAAACTCTTGAGTCCTAGGCAAAAGGATATGGACTGTGTCAGATTTATTTACACCTTTCATTATAAGTGGGGGATATTAGGGAATACCTTGAATTTCTAGATATTCCCCAAACATGACAGCTAGGGGATCATGCAATTTAAAGGATTAATTGTGTAGGAGTTTTTGCACATGCTCCAGGATGAGGCTTGGGATGGGTTAGAGAACAATGGGGGGCTTTCCTTGTGGACAATGTAATATATGTGTGTACATGGCACGATCTAAGAAGTTTCGAAAGTCAATGGAGGATGACTTATAGTATACCAATGGCTTATATGAATTGCCAAACCAAGAATGTTATTCACATTATCCAATATAGTTGCCCTAAGAGCTATGTGGGGGAGACAACCCAAGCCCTTAAAAATATAATTCAGCATCATCACTCAGCGATTAGGTTGACATCTGAGCGTACATATTAGAATCTTGCACACCCTGGGGTCTGAATGAAGACTTCTCATTGGGGCCATTCCTGGGGTAAGTATTGAATAATTGCATTTATCTGGCATTTGGGGAAGTAAGTATTGGTTGGCATTCCTTGGATTTATGGGTTATATTTTGGGTGGAGGTGGGGGTGGGGTGGTTCTGATCACTATTTGCACTGTGTTATTGGATATGTATCCGCCTCTAGAAGTGAGCTTAGATGCTGAGGGGGCTTTCACATTTGGTTTATTCACAAGTTTGGAGGGAGTATTCGCATTTACAGGTTTACTGGTCTGAATTGTTGTCACACAGGTTGTAAGCATTTTTTTAGGGGTCACTTTCAGAATATTGATAGGGGTTTAGATAGGGTATCCCCATGCAATATTTTGTTCCTAGCTACTATACTGTATTGTTTGTTGCATTGAACTGGGCATTTTAGTATGAATTAGCAATTGGGTCTGATGATTTCAGGGTGCCTTTGAACTGCCTTGAAAACTGGTCGGAGTGCCCAATGAAGGAGAAAGTTGAGCGTGTTTACAGGATTATGTTAATTTGTTCATTAACATTATTGTCAAGCACTATATATTTAGCTCCATAGTATAACTATGGGCCTGATTTATCATGCACTTCTGCCAGACAGTGCCACAAAGATGAGTTTAAGATGAGTTCAGTGAAGTAACCAAGAGTGGGCAGAAGACAGAGGATCCACAGTACTGTCGAAAGTCTCTGTAAAGAAAGTGAGAAGCCTTAGATGAGCATCATTACTGATGGTCCTGGTACTGGCATGATTGGAATCCTTTATAAAGCTAGACCGTGTCATTAATTGTTGTGATAGCAGTTGGAGTTGTATCAGTTATGAGCTTGTAACTATTTCTGCAAATCACTTGACTAAGCTCCCTGCCATTTTGGAAGTGGCAAACATGCAATGAAGGCAAGGAAGGCAGGTGCTATCAGGCCCCTGGCAAAAAGGGGAATGTCAGAGGCTGCAATAATGTTGCAGCTGCCTCTCCTGCCACAACTGTATGTATGCAACCAACTGCAGATGCACCATCTCATGCTGGAGGATGGAGCTGCTGACATCTCTGGACATCTGGAAACATGCAGAGGAGGAAGCCTGGAGGGGAATGGGGAGGGGTTAAAGGGCACATACTGATTTGCATTAGGCATTATGACTTGCAGTGCCATTCTGTAAAAATAACAGCGCCAAAATATAAATAGTTGCAAGTGCAAGTGCTCCAAATGCCATCAAAATGACACTAAATGGCACACTTTATAAATAAGGCACTATATAAGACAAACTCAGTACCAACATCTTTAGCACATGGGGAATAACATTAACACTAAGGCCCTTATTTATGAAGGAATAACGACAGGTAGCGACTGGTGAGCGACTGGTAATGACGGGCACCGCCACGAGAACGCCGGCTCCCCACCACAATCACACATTTATCAAGCCGATCCTGCTTAGCGACTGAGATAGCGCCAGATAGCCACTCATTCATCATTATTCCAGCCTCAGCCCACAGCGCCAGCGTCCGACCTTGAACAGCGACAGGTATGACCTCTCGCTACCTGGCGCTCTCCAATGCATTTCAATGGAACAATTTTTAAATATTCATAATTAATTGTTATTAATGTTTTTTTTTTTTTTTTTTAAATGTGAAAAATTCTGTGACCACTTCTGCCATGTTAGTTAATTTTTTTAAGGTAAAAAAAAAAAAAAAAAAAATTGTGCAGAATTGATATTACAGTCTGATATTATTGTATTCATATTACTAAATTCTTTCAAAATTTTTTTTTTTTTTTGGTTTCCAAAAATATGGTGGTTTGGGGGTTAAAAAACTACTTTTAACACATCGCCGCCAGCGCTCTGGGGTTTAAACATGCATTTCACAGCGTGAGAATTTTTTGAGCTTGATTTTTTGATGAATGTGGTGGGAGCCGGTCGCTCTGACCAGTCGCTATCATGCGCACCCATACATCGCGGAACCTGTCAAATAGCGACTCGTCACCCCGTATTCAACATTACTGCACACCGACTCAGTCGCTATCAACAACCGAACAATGGCCAAGCACAGCGACTACTAGCGGGCGCTGTGAAAATACTGCTACAGTCGCTCAACTGTCGCTACCTGCCACTATTAATGAATTGGCCTCCCCGTTGCCAGCCCAAGTTCTTCCTCCGTATGGACCTTGACTTTAAAGGATTTTGTTTTATTTGTTATTTATTAGAAAGAGTAAAATGTTTGTTCAATGATCATCTTCTTTTCTGCCCGCTACAGCAATATAATGGAGAATGAGGTATAATATGATGTTTGGTATTTTGGGAAAAATATGAGAACATTTTTGGGTTGCAAAATGGGAGGGAGATCCACTGCTGATAAAGCATGCCTTCCTACAACACTCTCCATAATTGAGTTGCTTAGACTTTAGGTCATTTGGGACACCCTATAAATACAAATTTTAACTGCCGGTTATTATTATTAGATGTTATTATTAATATATATATATATATATATATATATATATCTTATTCATGAGAATATTTTAACAGGTGTTTCACACAAAGAGTTGGTGCGTGGGTGAGGTTGTTTGATGAGCCATTAATACAAATTATATTTTGTTCTTCTGTCTTGTAGTTGTATAATGGCGAATGGTACAGGCCCCTGCTTTAATGGAGGAGACAAACCCAATTGATTTGATCCTTTATTTGCTTTTTGATAAGAGAGATAAGCTTGAAAGCAGAAGGATGGAGAAAAGGATAAGCAGAAAAATAAGGAAAAAGGGAAAGGGATTATTAGCGGCAGATGGCAGATATGAATAATTTACCGCTTACATACAAGACAAAAAACATGGGCTTTAACTGCACTGACAAAACAAGTCCAATAAAGATCTGCAAGCATACGGAAATAAAACCGCACCGTTTAAGGGCTGGCAATAAATGTTCTGTATTCTATCTAATCTTTCCTGCCAGAATCACAAGTGTTTCAGCCTCAGTAAATTACAGCTAAAATGTAAAAGGAGCATAAAAAAGAAATTACCCACACAAATAACCCTAAAGGCAGTGAAATGTTAAATTTGTTTGAAAACGAAGCGTCTGTTTCAAATCGTTAATTACAATAGGGCCAGGATTTTGTTCTGGCTGCCCCTGCGTGTATGCATATGTGTATGTTTAAAAAGACAATTCAAATAATTATGCCACTAACTACTGAATTGATGACTTGAGAGCAATTGTCACCAGTCCTCTCCAACCTTCATTATATTCTTAAAGTTGCAAGCATATATCAGTCTAATGTGAGTAAGTGATTAGGAGAGTGTCGATAAGTAGAATTTCATGAGCCATTCAGTAGATGATTGTCATAAAAGACTGCATCAGAATCCCTGAGATGATTAGTTTCCTTTTCATATTAAAGGTGAAAGTAGCATGTCATCTTAAGGAGAGTCCTGTCTGAATTAATGAGATGGCCAAAAGAAAGCCCAGTAATGAAAGGGTTTCAAAAGAAAAGGACAGTTTCTAAAAACAGAAAGGACTCATAAAATGCACGTTGACCAAGAAGAGGTGTGCGTCTCTTTATGCCTTATTCACCATTTTGAGTTTTGTGCTAAATAAAGTGATTTTTTCACATGCACCACAATAAATTAGGTGAGCCCGTGGAGGCCGGTTTGCTCCCTACAAGATGGACCCACCTACAATATAGTAGAAGGCTCTCAACCACATTTTATGTTTGAATGGGGCCCCCTGAGGTCAGGAGGCTCAGGCATCACTGGGCATCACAATCTTAAAATTCACTATACTTTTATTATCAAATAACATGCAAAAAAAAAAACAGTTAAAAACAATAGGCGCTGCTTAATCATGAATCATTAGCATAAAATATCCCTGCAGTTATTAATCAGCCACATACAAAGTCTGGGCGGGATGGGGTGTAAACCATATAACCTAATGGAGACAATGATAACAATAATAACTGGCAGGACAATATAAATGCCCGCTACAACAAAAGATGGCACCCAAATCACACACCAAGGCTGTAAACAAAACAAAATAAAATACAATAACTTCACTGTTCTAAAAGAGCAAGGGAAAATGTATGCTTGTAATAGTAAGATACAGGTAGTCCTCGACTTACGACGTTGATCCGTTCTTACGCGGCATCGTAAACCGAATTTCGACGTATGTCGGATCATACGTTCATACAGTACTGTACCATAATAACAGTACAGTACTGCAAACACTTAGCCTATCCAAACACCTATCCTAACACAGTACCCTACATAATTATCAATAAACATAGGTACAGTAAAATATTGTGCAGTATAGTACGTTTAATAATGAAATACTGTACTGTAAGTGCTGTAAGTGCTGTAACAGTAATAAACAGTGTACATACTGTAATAAACAAAGATACAGTACTGTAACAATTCCAAAGAGAGAACAGGCTTATTGGGAGGAAGCTGCAGAAGGTGCTGGAGATACTGGGGCAGGTGAGTCAAGAGGGGCAGGTGAGTCAAGAGGGGCAGGTGAGTCAAGAGGGGAAGGTGAGTCAAGAGGGGCAGCTGAGGTAGAGGGTACAGGATCTGTTACAGGATTTGTTGCAGGCCCCTCTAACTTCTTGAAGTACTGCTGCAGGTTAGTTTGGAAGGAGACCATCTTCTTCTCCTCCAAGATCTCCTTGTAACAGCTAAGGGAATCCATGATTCCTCTGGCAACCCTAGTGTACCTTTCCATGTTGGGATCCTCAGCCTCAAACCTTGACAACCCTTCCTGTATCAGGGCAAAACCTGCTGCCAAGCCCTGCCTTGTAAATCTCTTAGGTTCTGGGGTTAGTGTGTCTTCCTCTATCATCTGCTTCTCCAGTTGAATAAGGTCCTCAGCAGATAACTCCTCTCCATGAGATGCCAGTAGCTCTGTGACATCATCCTCCTCCACCTCCAGATTCATTGTCTTACTCATATCAACAACATTCTTTATGACGCTAGTCACTGACTCTTGGACCTCTGTGACATCATTCACAAACTGGTGACACAGTTTTTTCCACACACCATTCTTAGTGGCCTGCTTAACCTCATCCCAGGAATCAGCAATGTTATTCACAGCATCAAGGATGTTGTATGTTTTCCAAAAGTCCTTGAGAGTCAAGTCCTTATCCTTTTCAGTTGCTGCTAAAGCATTACCAATGACCCTTTGGAGGTAGTAGGCCTTGAATGTAGCAATGACTCCTTGGTCCAAAGGCTGTATTAGGGCAGTGGTATTAGGTGGAAGGTAAACCACCTTGACATTAGGGTTAAAGTCATCCAGATGGGCAGGGTGTCCAGGGGCATTGTCCAGAATTAGCAACACCTTAAAGGGGATACCCTTGGAGGTACAATACCGCTTCACGTCTGGCACAAAATGTTTGGTCATCAAACACTCAAGTGTCACCCATGCCTTCCTATTAGACTTCCAGATGACTGGTAGATGACCTTTTGAAATACCCTTGAGTGCCCTTGGATCCTCAGCCTGATATACCAGCATGGGCTTCAGTTTGTAGTCGCCAGCAGCATTGCCCCCAAGAAGCAAAGTCAGTCTTTCCTTGCCGACTTTATGACCTGGTGCTGTCTTCTCCTCCTTGGCGATGTACGTACGGTTAGGCAAACGTTTCCAGAACAAGCCTGTCTCATCCACGTTGAACACTTGTTGAGCACAGTAACCACCCTCCTCAATTATCTTAGCCAATTCTTTAGGAAACTCAGTTGCTGCTTTCTCATCAGCACTAGCAGTTTCACCTTGCACTTTAATGTTATGGAAATTGGCACGATCCTTAAACCTCATAAACCAACCCCTACTCGCCACAAATTCTTCACTTTGACTTCCTTCCCCCTTTTCTCTTTTCAAAGCCTCAAACAGTCGCCTAGCCTTCTCCTGAATAACCATAAAACTCACAGGGATACGGCGTTGATTTTGGTCTTCCAACCAAAGCACCAATAATCTTTCCATCTCAATAATAAGCCCACTACGCTGCTTTGTTATCACTGTTGCTTTCATAGGAGCAGATCCTTTCACATGTTCAAGGATACGATCTTTATCCTTGATAATCGTAGCAACAGTCGAACGACTAAGTCCTAATGACCTGCCAATTTCTGTTGCTGTTTCCCCCTTCTCAGATTGCCTTATGATATCCACTTTCACCTCCATGGTGATGGCCTTCCTTTTCTTTGGTGCACTGGTATCAGATGAGCCTACCTTTCGTTTGGGAGCCATAATGAAGGGTGTTATGGTGTGCAGGAGACTCGTTTTTACCATGTACAGTAACCGGGTACAGTGTGCAGTACTCTATGACTTCCGGCGCACGTACAGTTCGACTTACGACGCAAAACCGCGTAAGTCGGAATGAGATGCCGTATAAAGCGTCGTAACCACGAAACGACGTAACTCGAGACCGTCGTAACCCGAGGACTACCTCACAGACCCACATGTTCCACACCTCGGATTGCACTTCACCAGGGCAAATGTGGGTGCATAGTTTCCCTCCTGCATTTTGGCCGACACCATGCACACCGCCATGCCCACAGTCGCACAGGCCTTGTGTAGGAGGGAGGTGATGCAAGCCAACCACCCGCATCCATGGGCTGACTAAAAGACTCAGGAAGTGAAACTGTCACTCCAATAGGCTCGTCTGCTCCAAGAGACCCCATCCCATGTGCCCCCCCTACCCCAGACAAGCCCAGCCTCGTGTGGATCAAGATTTTACATATTCCATGTCACAGACATTCCGTTTGTAAACTAGTCAATAATAAAGTAAAATAGATTGAGATGTATTTGTGTTGTACATAATTCTGAGCCTATTTTGGATGGATATATTGTATTGTTGGTGTTTAGTTCAGGATCAACTACATTGTTTGCATACTTACCTCCTGGCTGCTGTGTTGCTGGGAAACTGCCGCCTGTGCAGTGCCACCATCACTGGACTCGCTCACTCTGCACGCTGTCATATGCTCAGCTGAACAGTGATACAACTGGCTGGGCTTGTCTGGGGGGGGGCCCGCATGGGGCGGGACAGGATCTCCTGGAGTGGACAAGCCTATAGATGTATAGAAGTTTCACTTCCTGGGTCTCATAGCTGGCCTATGGGCACAGGTAGTTAGTTGAGGCCTTCCATCACCTCCCTTATGACATCAGACACACAAGGCCTGTGCTATGGCGGGCTTGGAGGTGTGCATAGTGTTTGCCAATCACCCGCGCCTACACAGTAGAAATGCAGATGGGAAACCATGCACCCCTTCTGCTCTGGTGAAAGCTCTAGTGAGTCCTAAATACTCTGTCATCTGATTACCTAACCCCTGGGTCATCCAGAATTGGGAATTCCCTGTCATGTGTAACCCAATGAGATTGCAGCAGCCCCATCCCCAGCTTCCCTCAGCTAATAAAGACTTCAGCTCCTAGCCCTTCACATAACCTGACCATGGAAGCGCACACATCAGCTGGAGGGAAACTGGAGGATGTGACCACTTCCCATTCTGGGCCCCGCTATGTAGACAACATTGGCATAAATGGCATTAATTGGAGTTGGAGTTGGCATTAAGAGTCTGTGATTGCTTCGTAAGATTGATGGCAAGCTGAGTATACCAGTGGGGCATCCCAAATCTGGATGCTCCCAGGACATGGACTGAACCTGGGATGGTCAAAATCTCAGGATAATTTACTGTAGTTAATATAGTTTTACAGTGGACCAACACCTCTGTCACTAATTGACAGTCTTGGGGGGCATTCAGAATGCTAAAGCACCCCCCAAAAACTCACCTTAACCTCGGTCCAGCCTCGAGAATCCAGCACCGCGATTGGCCGCCTGGTGCTCACATGGGCAGTGACGTTCCATCTTCCGGAATCCTGGATGCCCCCTCCGGGTTGTCATTTAGTGGTGGGGGACCAACATCCGTGCTTGAAGTCCAGCATCCACTGGACATGAGAGCTGATGCCCCCCACTCCAGGGCTGAGGTGTATTTAGGGGTTAAAAATAAAAAATCAAAGCTTACATTAATGGGAGCAGCGCAATAAGCTAGGTGCCTAATCAGCCAATCAGTTTGCAGCAGCCCCGCTGCTGTCTCGCTGCTGTCTCCCCGTGGCCCCCAATTAGATGGCTCTTGTTTTTTACATTTACTAGGAACCTCATAGACAATGCAACAATGCAAACAAGCATGCTTAATCCCCACCACCTGCTGAAACAGTAAGCTATCATTAAGAATCACTAGCCAAGGGCCTCGATTCGGTAAGATTAGACGATAATTCTATTGGTAGTAAAAAAAAAAGCATGAGCATTTCACTGTTGCCAGAAAAACAATGAAAGTCAATGACACTTTTCACTAAAGTAAAAAGTTCACTACTTATCACAGGAGTACAAAAGTAACATTGCCATTGCCAATCACTGAAAATGATTTTTTTCTTCCATGAGTTTTTTTTCAACTCTTACTGAATTAAGGTCATGGTATCAGAGTCACTTTCCTGCCATTGAACAGAAGAAGGGAGAGCAAATATATGGAGGATTGAGTAAAATCTTTTTTTTTTCACTGTTCCCATTCAGTATTAGTCTTGGATATTTAGCTTAATAATCATTTCTTATCATATGCTTCCAAGTTTAAAAAAATATAACATCATTATAGGAATATTGGTTGCGATTAAATGCGGAAATGCAGAAAGGCATTCACAAATCAAATGTCGCTTATCCTCCTACCCACCTCTACCTGCTAACCCTCCCTCCCTCCCCTGAAGGGCATTCTAACCTGCTGGGGCGGGAATTCAGTCCGGCTGAAAAGGAGTAGATTTTAGGGGTATTCAGGGCCTCAAGACAGGCTTGGAGTTGTTTTTCGGTCTTTCCAGGTTTAAGTGCTGATAGTTCGTTTTCTACTATGTTTTTCATCCTGACTTTCCAAGGTCTAAATGCAGGAGGGTTGGTTTTGCCCCAGCAGCAACTTATTTATTGTTTGGTACCTATGATTATAAGATGTGTTAGAAATATTTTTGATGGTTCTTGATCTGACCCTTGTGGAATTAGTAGTATTTTATCCATGCTAGAAGAGATAATAATCCCTTCAGAGCTTGAGAATTTTATTACTTCTTCCTAGAGCTTCTTGGTATGTACTCAGTTCAGTCATACATAGGTTACCGTTGCCAGGGTGATCCTCGCTCCACCAACAGGGAAAAGGGGGCATCTTTTTATTGTAGTCGGATGTTAGGTAAAATCTCTTTATGTATTTAAAATTAAAAATTCTTAGTGATGTAGATCTCTGTTGGCTTGGTGAATCTGTACGCAATCTTTCATCTGAGGATTGGCCTGGTTCCATTTCTTTTTATAGGATTCTAGTTTGTTATTTCCATTGCTATTATGTTCTTGGAGAATCTTATAGTGGAAGGATATTTTTTTTGGTGGTGTATCAGGTGCAAAGGAGAGTTCTGGAAAGCTTGTTAAGTGGTCTAGAGGGGTTGGCTCAATGGAAGAGTAAATGATGTTTCTAGCCTTGCTATATTTTAGAAATATATTCAGGTCCTTTTCTACCTTTTCTTTGGGGTACATCTGTTTTATCTCAGCTTCTCCCATCCACATATCTTGGACCCGAATATATTTTCTGGTGAAAGTCTGTAGACTATTCGGCCTGCACACTTCATCTATTTTAACCAGTATTTTAAAGAGTTGTGGATCTGGAAATTTTTTGGTATTAGCTATCAGTTTTCTTAGTGTATTGATTATTGGACGGGTGATCGGGTGTGATGTATGTCTGGATATTCTTCTTAGTTTATCCATTTCTAGGGAGAAAACTTCATCTATGTTTATGGGGCCTTGCTCCATATTTGTCCAGTTTCTTTTACCTATTTGATAATTCCAGTTAAAGATTCTTTGGAGTTTTACAGCCTGATAGTATGCTCTATAGGACGGCTCAAATAGCTACATTTAGACCTGTGTTTTCTTCTTCTCCAGACAAAATTTGATGTTAGCCTCGATATTTCATAGAAGTTTTCTAGTAATGCAATCGGTAAGGCTTGTAGCATAAACATAAATCTGGGAAGAAAGGACATTGTAATTAATGTAATCCTACCCGGGATATTTAGGGGGATTTTATTCAATATTTTGTGGCCTCCCTAAGCCATGGAAGTAGAGGGCTGTAGTTGAGGTCAAAGAGGGATCCAGGAGTCTCCGATATTTTTATTCCCAAGTAATAAGGTGTTTTTTTTCAATCATAAGGTTTACCGCTTGGCTAAGTTCCTTACACTCTGTTTGGGTTAGGTTAAAGGGTAGTATAATTGCCTTTCCCATATTTAGCTTAAAGTTTGAATAGTGGCCAAATAGTTTGATTGCTTCTAAGGTGTGTTGAAGAGATTCTATTGAATTTTTCGAGGATAAGAAGTATATCGTCGGCATACGCTAATCGTTTAGGGCTTGATTTATCGCTTCCGATCCCTTTAATCTATGGGTTATTATTTATCATTTTTATTAGGGCCTCTTGTTGAAAATCAAATAATGTGGGGGAGAGAGGGCAGCCTTTTCTAGTGCTATTCTTTAGGAGTATTGTGTTAGTTAGTGATCCATTGATGCTGATACGGGCATTTTGGTTTTTATACAGGCTCATGATCTTCTCAGTGAGTATTGAACCCAGGCCTATCCTTTTAGTTCTCTCCATCTCTACCAGCTTCTTGCCAGTGGCTCGACTACCAGAGAGAAAACATCTCCATGGATTTTCTTTATCCTCTTTCATGATTGGGGATATCTACCAGCCTGAGCTATATTTTTTTCCCTCCTTCCCCTCTTCCCTGTACCCGACACCTCTCCCTTTTACATAGTCTTAATAAGTGTTTTTATTCTAGTGTTGGATTTATTTTTTTGCCCAGTCTTCCACCAGCAGTGTTTCTGGGAGACTGCAATTCTCCTTATTTTTTTCCCATTCCTGAATTTTCAGCAGTGGTAGGGCTAGGTCCTTTAAGAGAGGTTCAAGTGGATCCCCATCCTTTAGTAAGTATGTTCGACCCCCTTTAGAGATGGAAAGCTTTAGGGGACCTATCCATTTAAATTTTGTCTGGGAAGTATCCAGTAAGGATAGTAGTGGTTTCAGTAGGAAGTGTCTATATCTGGTGCGCTTCGAGAGATGCTATGCAAATAGCATAGTACAACCTGGGTCAAACCATCGGGGGTATGTCTTTTAGGGCCATCGCAAAGACATCTGTTTATTTTTACTTTCTTATCTGATTTAGTCAGAACTTTGATTGTCTCAGTTATAAAGGGGTGCAGTTCCTCATATCTGAGGTGTGGTGGATTACCTCTAAATCTGAGGTTATTTCTCCTGGACCTATTTTCCAGGTCGTCTGCTTTAATTTAAATTTCTTTTATGGCCTGGTTAATGGTAGTTATGGCCAGGCTATTTTGCTTTCTCTCTTTAGCCAAGATTAGCAGGTCAGCTTCAAGTGAGTCTATACGTTCTGTAATTGCATGAATCGCTGATTTAAATTCAGCTAATTCAAGTGCAATTGTTTCTCTAACTACCGTTGTGATTTCTGTGGAGACAGAGCGCTTAAAATCATTAAGCATTTCTCTCATATATCGCTTTTTAGTTCTATGAGGTCTTTTTCTTTAACCGTTTCATTCAGGTGATTACATGTGGTACTTTTAGGGTCGGTTATCATACCCATAACTGATATTTTAAAATGGGATAACTCCGCGAAAAAACCCTGCCTTAATTCCTGCATTCCTTCTCTGAGTTTAACTTTTAGTTATCTTTACTGTCAAAAAGTTCTTTTTGTATGTAGTTAACGTGGGCCTACTTATCTGATGGTAGTATTTGGAGTCGGGGTGCCTAGTCCTGTCCTTGTCATGCTGGTGTTTGGTACCAGGGTGGCGGGGTATTCAGGATGTTGTTCTGGGGTTTTGGTTAGGTTGCCTCCTTTGGATTGTGTAGTTAGGCCAGTGTTATAGCTAAGGATATTAGTTTGTTTACATGCGTTTTTTTTTGTTCTGAGGCCATTATGTGTTCCTTTTTTTTCTGTGGTTTTTATTTTAATATCAATGTAAGTATCTTTAAAAGTATCTTGCACAATTGCTTAGTCGGTATTTGGTTATTTTTTTTTCCTGATGAATTTAAATGTATGTATTTAAATATCTGATAGTAAAAAGTGGAAAACAGTATAAAATACCTATGTTGCGCCCCCTGGTGGTCAGACCAGAGGCGGCGTGCCCACAAAGTGATTCCTTGACTTGGTACAGTTGCGTCACTCTGCAGACCTGGAGGCGAGGTTCAGTGTCAGGAGGCTCGAGTTCGGGGGAAGCAGGGTCGCTCTGGAGGAGGCTGGGGACAGCAGAGACAGCAGAAGCAGTCAGGCGATCAAGGTTCACACAGCGCAAGTTCGGGGGAAGCCGGGTTGCTCTGGAGGAGGCTGGGGATAGTTGATGCAGCGGAGGCAGCAGGGTGACGTAGATGCCACTAGGCAGCAGGCAGCAGGAGAGCAGGAGATCGGATGAGACGCCGTGGAGGCAGCGACAGCCTGTGAAGAGGATCGGAGCTCAGAGCTTGAGCGGGGAAACAGTCGGGGAAACAGTGCTGGGAACGGATCCAGGGCAGAGCGGCTACATCATACTACATCTGGTAGGTCAGTAGGGGTTGAGGCACAGTGGAGAGCGGGAGGGTGGCAAGAGCATTGCGCCTCCTATCCTGTCATGCGCACATCCAGGCAAAACAGGGTTGAGTAAAATCTTAACCCAAAAATGTTATATACAACTGCTTAACAAGTAGTTAAGAGTGGATCTTTCCGGGTTCGGGCCCCTGAATCTGAACACGGATTTCAAATTGAAATCTACGAGCAGGTTCGGACCGGAAGAAGGATGATTGGCTGCTGTCCCCTCCTTCCATTGTCCTGGCTGGACACATGACCCCGCCGGATAAAAGGCAGGGTCTGCATCGAACAGCACACCTCCTCTGTGCGCTCTGCAGTAGATAGGGACAGGTTGCTGGCTGCTGCTGGCCAGCTAACAATGTGCACCTGTTATAATGCCTTTTACAGATTACACTGTAAGATAAGGTGTATAGTAAGAGTGTGACCTATGGTCCAACAGGTCAGCAATTTTTGTTACTAGTAAACACAAACTCACACTCAGTGTTCCCTTAGCTTTGCTCTTTGAGTCCTCTGTCCTATGGGGACAGTGACTCCCAGACCTCAATGTATAAGCTAATACCACGGACACAAATATGGAAATGACTTACCCTTGTTCTGGGTCTCCTAACCAATCCCTGGTGTGATGTACAGCGTGAAATGTTTGGTGCTCACCACCAGATGGTGACAATCTCAATGGCACTCCATTGGACTTATAAACCAGACTTGGAAGATTAGATTATGTAATAAACACATGAATCCTATAATCAGTGGGACTGTGAAATGAAGAGCTTAAAGGGACAGTAGCACGGAAATTGTTGGACTGTTTCGGTTCAGCGTTTTATTTTGTTTTAAGGGACAGATAGGCCCTTTTTAGGGCAATATTTAGTCAGGGTTTGTGACTGGAGCTAGATTAGAGTTGGACCCACTACTACTCAGTACTATTGCACTAATACCCCTGGCTAGTCACTACTGGGATCTGGGTGCCCCCTTAACCCACCTTTTCATTTAAGCACTGAGGTTTGGGTGCCCCCTTAACCCACCTTTTCATTTAAGCACTGGGGTTTAGGTGCTTCCTTGACCCATCTTTTCATTTAAGCACTGGGGTTTGGGTGCCCCCTTAAACCACCTTTTCATTTAAGCACTGGAATTGTGTGTCCTCTTAACCCACCTTTTCATTTAAGCACTGGGGTTTGGGTGCCCCCTTAACTCACCTTTTCATTTGAGCACTGGAGTTCGGATGACCCCTTAACCCAAATCTTCCTTTAACCCTTTAAGTGCCAGCCTACCTAAAGTTTTTGTCACCCTCTGTTGCCAGACCATGTTTCACTATTTTACACTACACATGTTCAACTGTGATTTTTGAAGGAATTTCCAGGGATTTCCCAGGAAAATTATATATAGTTTTTTTCAACTGGGTTTTAACATGAAAAGTCTTGTTTGGCCTTTTTTAGTGTATTCTCAATACTTTTGGGTGAAATATGTGTCGTGTTTTTTGTAATAAAAAATATAAGTTTGTCAATAAAATCTTATTGCATGTGAAATCCCAATTTCTCCCAGTTACAGCGGTACCACATATGTATTGGTAGACACCCTTTCCTGCCTAGGAGACTCCCCCAAACTGAAACAGTGCTTTAGGAGATTTTCAGATAAAATACAACTATGCTATGTGCTATGCGCACCTTGCAGTTTTTCAAGAAAAACAACTCTTTACATTCGAATACCCCCCCCCACGCTTTCTAGGCATACCAGGCTTGTTGACGTGGGCATAGTTTTCTGGAAGTAATCCCTCAATGAATTCTTTGGTTGCACAGAGTTTCCCTAAAAAAGAATAAAAAAGAAGAATCAAAGCCACATTTTCCTAAAAAAACTATATGCAAACAAGAAAAAACAAGTTATATCTGAAAAAGCAAGGTCCTCCGAACAGAACAATACCCAACATGCATGGGTACTGTCAAGGGAAGAGTTGTCAAACACGCGTAAAGGTAATTTTACTTGAAAATTTCAGCTCTGCAGACAAAGTGTGCACCTTGTGCATTTTCAACCAAAACAACCCTTTAGATTTGGAATACCCCCCACAAACCATATATTTCCTAAAAGTACACATGTTAAGCTTTCTAAGCGTACCCTGCTTGTTGGAGTGGGCTCATCTTTTTTTTCAAAGTAACCCCTTGAAAAATTCTTAGGTTGCACAGGGTTTGATATATATATTTTTTGCAGCAGAGTTTAGACTTTAACATGAAATGTCTTGTTTGTAATTTTTCTACTGTTTTTAAAAATATTTTTGCGTAAAAAGAAAAAATATATATTTTTTAGAAAATGTTCTCCTTTATTTTAAATAAAACATTTGTTTTATTAAAGAAAACCATATTGCATTGCCTCATTTCTCCCGATTACAACGGTACCACATATGTATCTGTAACTCCCCTATAGATATAGAAAGCAAGGTGCACCACTCTTATAAACTACTGTGCTCACTCTAAAAGCCAATCAACAAAAACATGAGTGACTGTGGACGACTAGCCACTTTCACTTCCAGAAAGGAGCACCAAACAATGAGTATAGCCTAAAGCTTTATTATACAAAAAATTAATACACACAGAGAACACACAATCACATGATACGAAACAGAATTAAAAACAGTTGCATTTCCCCTAATAATAATACCTATTTAAGTTCATAATAAATACAGTATATTGATTCATAGGGAATGGAACCCCCCAGAGTTAACCCTACTGTGTAAAGCAGGAGGGGGTTATTTTATAGGTAAATTCTATTTTCTGGCTTTTAATTCTATTTTTCTGCTGGCACAAAATTATTAAATTTCTGATAATCAAACCATACAAACTACCTATTCCACCTATAATAAAGTGACATGTGCTAAACCCCAATATTGATTAATACCAACAATTACTATTATCCAATAAGAATTATGACAATAATATCTTTGTAACAAAAAATATAAAAATACAACAATATACCATTATCCAAAGAGTGTTTGAGAAATAGACCACCAAAAAATGACATGGGGTCCCCCCTACCAGGAATAACCGGCCCGGGACCAGCTATGCAGGGCTTGTAGGAACAGGGTGCAGGGACCAGCTTTGGTGGCCCCCCGCCCTGCAGCCTACAAGCCCACATAGCCTCTGTGGGCCCAGGACTTTTCTGCCCCCCCCTGGGCTTTGGGGAGGCAGATAATTCAGGTGCCGGGGGTTAATGACAAGTCACCCACTAGCCGCAGGTGACTTGCCAGCCCCCATCCTTGTGAACTGGTATAGGGATCTCATGGACCCCTTACCAGTTCACAAGGGATTAACAGGAAAAAATAAACACAAACACACAGAAACATTTATTTTTTTAGTTTTTTTTCTTTACTCACCTCCGATCCTCAGTTGTCCCCCGATGATCATGTCCCGCGGAGCTCCGATGACAGCTCCTAGGTGATTAGTGGAGGAGGGCCGAGAGATCAGGGCCATCTCACTCCCTCCAGCCTTTCTCCTCCGATCACCTGAGCTTCTCAGGGCAAATAAGAAATGCCGGCTGTAGGGTGATGTCATAGACGACATCATCCACCCAGCTCACAAAGGGAGGGGCTGCAGCTGGAGACCCAGGAAGTGAGGGGGTGGGTGATTTCTCACGCTCTCCTCACCATGGAAGAGCCCGGGGGGGGGCGATTGGAGCCCCCCCCATTGAAGAGAAAACCCGGCAGGAAGGATCGCGGCCGCAGGTGAGTACATTTTTATTTATTTTTTTACATTTAGCAGCAGCCACTGCCGATGCGGGGGGAGAGGCGCTATTTCTGGTGCTATGCTGAAGTGAGAAAAGCCCCCCGGGGGGGATCGGATGGCACCAAATTAAAGAGGAGACCTGGCCGGTCAGTGCTTTTTTTTATTTTTTTGGCCGCTAGCAGGGGTAAATGCCAGGCACACAAATTTAAGGGACGGATAGGCAACCATGTAAAATTCTTGGTGCTTGGCACTTAAAGGGTTAAAGGCTTTATTCTAAGTATGTCACACACCCCGCTTCAAGAAATTCCTAACGTGTGGGTAATACTGACCTGTAGAGGGCGATATGCAGAGATGCCAGAAAAAAAGAGAGCCCCTCCTGGTCCATAAATACCTGGGACCTCCCACTCATTACCCAGTCTTCATCTCTGCAGTCGGCGAGCAAGTCAGAAGATGTGGTCTCCTCCTTGCACAGGGGGATTTCAGGTAGCCGGGATGACTCCCTGCCCTTTAGTTATCTATTTCCGCCTGGATCTTTTTTTTCTGTTACCTCATGCCTCCCAGCCTAGGCTGACGGTCCGGGTGAGGGTAGAAAAGCACCCTTGGTGCTTAAGAGCAAATGCTCTCCCGTGAGACCCTATATAAGAGGGTAGGCGGTCATCTGGGATGGTGACCCCGGTTTGGGTGGTCCCCCCCTTTGGGTAATTCCCCTCTCTCTAGCGGGATAGCGGAGGGTAGGAGCAGGGCCCCTTATTCGGTGTTAGGTCCAAATTTTGTAATCATTCATTCTTAATAATGTTTTAATGTATTAATTTATTAAATTACCCTCCCAATAGTTATTAACTTATTTATTACTTCATAACAGCGTGTATTTCTCTGTCAAAACGCTGTGGTGGCCATTTTTATGCAGGCTTTCTCCCTGAGGTAAAAGGGGCGGGGCCGGGCGTCAGGGTCAAAGCCACGGCCCGCTCCCCTCCTTCTGTCTCTTCTGAGACCGGCGCCGTGGCCGCACATGGCTGCGGTGCCGGCCTTTTTGCTGTGGAACCACCTTTATGTCATATATATATATATATATATATATATATATATATATATATATATATATTATACTCTGCTTTTCTTATTAGCATTTTTTATTATGTCTTTCAGATATAACCTACAGTGGTGTTAGGGGGTTTCTCCCGGTCCTAGGGTCCCTGGGTTCTTAATTGGCTTATTGCAAATCCTCCCACTTGGGACATTAAAGGGGCATCCCGGGTTGCTTATATGCGTAATTCCCTCGGTCATTGCAACCAACTATAAGTTCACCTTATGGAGGCATCCCCGGATACTGGGCTCGGGCTCCCCTCGGGGCAATCCCGGAAGTGTATGGGGTGTGGGGCATCCCTTACTGGCGATGATGTATATCTGTGTATACCATGCACACAGCAGACTATTACGCGGCAGTCCGGACCCCAGGCGTCTGGTTCAGCGCCGCCGGTCTCTCCTCCCCCCCCCCTCCCAGTTTGATCCGTGCCCAGTCTGACGTTGTCATGGGCGGGCAGTTGCAATCGGAGATGTGTGCCCGATTGGCCAATCTTGAAAAATTATTCTCCAGCTCCGGCTAAGAGAAAGCACTTGTCGCCGTCTTCACCGGCGGCCGACTTGGATGATCTTGATAATCTGGACTGGTCTGATTACTCCCAACTTGAGGAAGGGGAGGTATATGAAGAATCAGATAATTCAGACGATCAGCAGTTTGTGGGTGCTGATACCGAGTGGGGCTTGGGGAGGTCTTCGGATACTCCTAATGTTCTGGCTCAGATGTTTGAGGTTTTGGCTATTTCTCCTCCTGAGGTGGTTCCACAGCAAAATGGGGAATTTTTCGAAGAATCCAGGCCGCGCTTGGAATTTCCTAACCAAAAGCATTTTGATGGGATTATTGCTAAGGAATGGGAGAGGCCTGCCCAGCTCCCAGGTGTCCCTCAGGGTTGGGACAAAAAATATCCCTTTCCCTTGGATACGGTTAAGCGTTGGGCGTCCCCTCCCCAGGTGGATGCACAGATTCTGGGTTTATCCAACACTACTGTTTTAAATTCTCCTGATTGCTCCACGCTTAAAGATGGTGAGGATAAACGCATTGACCAAATGGTTTGTCATGGTTTTGCCAGTGTTGGGTCAGCCATGAGGCCGGTTTGTGCTTCAGCACTGCTGGTGGTGGCTACCAGGTCGGTGGTCAGGGACCTGTTGACTTCTTCCGGGTTAGATCCGTATAGTGATGAGTTCCTTGGCCTTAAAAGGTGTGAATTGTTTTTGTAATTTGTACTAGCCGCCTTGGATGACACACTGATGATGTGTGGGGGGCGGGTTCCTTTGCTCCTTCCTTTCGTGGGGCTAGAGCTGGCAGAGGAATTGTTTTCCCCGCAGCCAGAGGAGATTCCTGGAAAAGGGGCAGAGGACGTGCCCGCCCAGGATACAGCTGGGGCTCTAAGCCCAAACCCGCTGCCAAGCCAGCTCAGCAATGAGGGGGCGCCCTCACCCATGTGGGTGGGGGGACGGCTGCAACACTTCTCCCAGGTCTGGGACCGGGAGGTCTCGGACAGATGGATCCGGGAAGTGGTGACTTCCGGCTAAAAGCTGGAGTTCGAGCTCCGGCCCCCTTCCAGATTCCTCAGGTCTCGGGTGCCTTCGGACCTTCTGGCCGCGCAGGAGCTCCAGGCGGCAGTAAAGAGTCTGTTGGATATGGCAGTTATTTGCCCAGTGCCCCCCTCAGACAGGGGTCGGGGCTTTTATTCCAATCTGTTCACGGTGCCCAAGAAGGACGGCTTGGTTTGACCCATTCTGGATCTAAAGATCCTCAACAGGTTCGTCCCTCCGCGGAAATTTCACATGGAAATGCTGTGTTCAGCTATCCATTCTCTTCGGCAGGGGGACTTTCTGACGTCCGTAGACATCAAGGACGCCTATCTGCATGTGCCGATTTTTTCAGCGCACCAGAGATTTCTCAGGTTCGTGGTGGAGGATCGGCATTTTCAGTTTGTGGCACTTCCTTTCGGTCTTACCTCGGCTCCAAGGGTTTTCACCAAGGTGCTGGCCGGGGTGATGGCTCTCCTCAGAGCCCAGGGTATTCGCATTATCCCTTATCTGGACGACCTTCTCATTATGGCATCTTCCTTCAGCCAAGCGGTATTGGACACCAGAACTGTGGTGTCCACTCTGGAGAGATTCGGGTGGGTGATCAACTACCCCAAGTCCTCCCTTTCTCCGTCCAGGTTAGTGTCTTTTCTGGGAATGTCCCTGGATACTTCCCAGGCCAGGGTGTTTCTTCCTCAGTCCAAGGTTCTCTTGATTCAGGAGTTGGTTCGACTCCTCCTGTCTATCCCTCGTCCGGCCATCAGACTGGGGATGAGGCTGGTGGGATTGATGGTAGCCTCCTTCGAAGCGGTTCCCTTTGCTCAGTTCCACACAAGGACACTCCAGCTCCATCTGTTGGCGGCCTGGGACGGGTCGCCACTGTCGTTGGATCAGTCCTTCCTGATGACCCCCCGAGTTCGTTGCTCCCTTCAGTGGTGGCTGGATCCAATCAATCTGTCGAGGGGCAGATCCTTTCTGGCCCCTTGTTGGGAGACGGTCACCACGGATGCCAGTCTATCAGGATGGGGGGGGTTCTGGAAGGATCGTCAGTTTCAGGGACTGTGGGGGCCTCAGGAGGCTCACGAGTCCATCAATGTTCTGGAATTGAGGGCCATCAGGATGGTTCTGTTTCGCTTGACTCATCAGTTGCAAGGATTGCCGGTTCAAGTCCGGTCGGACAATCGGACGGCGGTCGCCTACATCAATCACCAGGGAGGGACTCGCAGCAGGAGTGCCCTCAAGGAAGTGTCTTTGATTCTGGCCTGGGCGGAGACCCACGTCCCGTGCATTTCAGCAGTTTACATTCCGGGAGCGGAGAACACGGAGGCGGACTCTCTGAGCAGGTTCTCAGCTCGCCGGGGGGAATGGTCTCTCAGCCCCAAAGTGTTTCGCTTGATTTGTCTCAGGTGGGGGTCCCCGGTGGTGGACCTCTTTGCCTCTCGTCACAATCACAAACTTCCGACATTTGTGTCTCTCTCACGGGATCCACTGGCTCTGGCAGGGGATGCCATGTCTCTGAACTGGAGGGATCTGGGGTTTCTGTATCTGTTCCCTCCATTTCCCTTGGTGGCCAGAGTGATGCGCAAGCTGGCCCTGGAGGGTGCGTCAGCAATTCTGGTGGCTCCAAGGTGACCAAGACAGGTTTGGTTCGCAGATGTGGTAAGGTTAGCAGAGGATCAGTTCGTTCTGCCCCTGCTGCCGGATCTGCTCAACCAGGGTCAACTACGTTATCCCAATTTACCAACGCTGGCTTTGACGGCGTGGCTGCTGAAACCTCCATCTTGAAGGAGGAAGGTCTTTCCGATGCTGTGATTCAAACTCTCATTAGTGCTAGGAAGCGGTCTTCCTCTAATATCTACTATAGGACTTGGAGGTCTTATATTGATTGGTGTGAGATCAGGGCGTTGCCTTGTAGGGAATTTTCCATCTCCAGAATCCTGGAGTTTCTTCAACATGGTCTGGACCTGGGGCTCCAGCTTAGTACTCTGAAGGGGCAGGTTTCTGCCCTGGCGGTGTTCTTTCAAAGGTCATTTGCCCTACATCCTTTGGTTAAGACTTTTTTCCAGGGAGTCACGCACGTGCGGCCTCCTAGAAAACCTTTGCTCCCTGTTTGGGATTTGAATTTGGTTCTTTCTGCTCTTCAGGATTCTCCTTTTGAGCCCTTGAATGATATTGCCTTGTCTTCACTTACGCAGAAGGTGGCCTTTTTGGTAGCCATCACTTCGGTTAGGCGTGTCTCTGAGTTGGCGGCTTTGTCCATTCAAGCCCCGTACTTTGAGGGGCATCAGGACAAGATGATTTTTCGTTTCAAGTCCGATTTCCTTCCTAAGGTTGTTTCTGCCTTTCACCTAAACCAAGACATTGTTCTGCCCTCTCTGTGTCCTAATCCCAGCAATGACAAGGAGAGGGCCCTGCATTCTTTGGATGTGGTTCGGGTTGTGAAGTATTATTTGGAGGTAACGTCTTCCTTTCATAAGACGGATGCCTTTTTTGTGGTGCCCCGAAAAGGCTTGGCGCCTTCCAAGTCTTCCATTAGTAAATGGATCCGTCAGACCATAGTTGGGGCCTATTCTGCCAAAGGGAAGGTACCCCCTTTTCGTGTTACTGCTCATTCTACTCGTGCGGTTGGGGCGTCCTGAGCTTTTCAGCACCAGGCCTCTGTTGAGCAAGTTTGTAAGGCTGCTACTTGGTCTTCTGTTCACACTTTTTCCAAGTTTTACAAGGTTGATGTTCGGGCCTCAGCGGATGCTGTGTTTGGCCGCAAAGTTCTGCAAGCTGCAGTGGTTTAAGTTGTGCCTTGTTGCCTTGTTTTGGATCCCCACCCTTTATGGACACTGCTGTTGGATTTCCCACTTGTTATGAATTTCTTGAAGCGGGGTGTGTGACATACTTAGAATAATACCATTTTGTGAATACTCACCTGTAAAATGGGTATTGTAAGTATGTCACACACCCCGCTTTACCCTGCCCTTTTGTATTCTGGATCCGTTATATGGTGAACTTTGCGTTGTTATGCTTTGTGTTGGGCTCTTCCTGGTCCCTTACCTTACTGCTGTTCTTATACTGAGTAATGAGTGGGAGGTCCCAGGTATTTATGGACCGGGAGGGGCTCTCTTTTTTCCTGGCATCTCTGCATATCGCCCTCTACAGGTCAGTATTACCCACACGTTATGAATTTCTTGAAGCGGGGTGTGTGACATACTTACAATACCCATTTTACAGGTGAGTATTCACAAAATGGTATTTTTGTTTTTTATCTTAATTTTTTGTTTTTGTTTTCTTTCTTTATCATTTTTTATTTATTTTTCTTTTTTCTTTGTTTTTTTCTCTTTTTTTCTTTTCTTTGTAAATTTTTCTTTTTCTTTGTTTTTTTTTTTTATTTTAATTTTTTTCTTGCCGTGCTTTCCCAGGGGAGCGCATTTATCTGTGGAGAGGAAACAAAAAAAACCATTTAATTCAAAGCATCAGTAGTATAACGAGTAGATATGTAAGAATAGTGTATGTGTATGAACTTACCAGAAGCATAGGCATCATAGAGCCGATAGACGCCGTTGTTGTCCCGGCACTTAAAGTCTGACCATCTTTGGCGTATGGACTTGTTTGTCAAATTGGTGTTGAAGCGCCAGGACACAGTGGCCTTCACTTCCTCCACAATGCTGGACTTGCCACTCACGGCATAATCATACTCCTTCTGGCAGAAGTTCTAGATGCACAGTAAGTAAAGAAAACATAACGTAAAATAATAACACTAATATTTAACATTAAATTACATTTACTTAAAATATTTGCATTAACACAAAAATTAGAAATAAAAAATCAATAAATAAAAAAAATGTAAAAAATGCAAAATGGCAAAAAAACTACAAAAATATTAAGGCTAAAACATTTAAAGCAGCAGGAAATAATAACACATTGAAATAAGGCCACAACACAGCACATTGAAATAAGGCCACAACAGAGTAAAAAGGCAGTATGATACATTTAATAAAAAAACGTACTTTTACGATTTGGCCATTGACCCGAGGGTCAGCCCGCTGCCTCTTCTTCTGGGGGGGGGGGGGGGGGAGGGTGTCCTCAGAAGATGAGGAGCTGGGAAGGTAGCTTTATGGGAGGCTGTGGTTCCGCAGAGGAAAACCGGAAGTGCATAAAACAAAACCAAAACATTTAAACCCGGCGCAAGGTACGAACGCTATGGAACGCCCTGATACATGATACACTATAGAACGCACTGAGACCAGAGCTAACATTACGTTACATCTACAGGAGAGAAAAACGCATATGCCAATGCTTTAAAGATTCAAAAAATTAACTCTCTAGCATTTAATATATATTCAACATTTGTTTTTATTTAACTTTCACAGAATGTACTTCTGTTACTGTAATATTAGGCTCCTAACTCTTAAGCAATACTGCTCCCCTATTTGCCGCAGCGAACGCAAGGTGGTGTTCCGAACTATAGCGGCCAAGCCTGCACCACAGTACAGCGCTAGAGGTAGTGAAAGGTATCGACTGCTCAGTGCATCCGGCACTCAGCGCTCCACACCATTAACAAAGAACCAGACACACAGAGTGCTCTAAAGCTGGTCGCTGTAGCACAGAGCGCCAGATGCTGTGTGATTAAAGTCTGTTTTTGAACACATGTACACCAGTAACAAAGCGAATACACATGGAATTACATTGTTGGAACACTGTGATATTAACACTTCAGTGGCAGACCTGTAATGACAAATCTGCATAAAATTTTCAAAAATGAGTTTTTCTAGCCCAGGAGAGGTGACACGATGATTTGACAAAAAAAAAAAAAAACCCTGTTTAAACAGAAGAAAAGGATCGTCCATTGAAATGTATGGGAGAGCGACAGTGACCGACAGGTAACACCTGCCGCTCTGGAAGCTAGAGCACCAGTGATATACGCTGAGCCACCTGTAATAATACATGGGACGCTACATGCTGCTGTTAGAGTTGCTGACCAGAATCACCTTCATAAATGTGGCTTTGCCTACAGCACCCAGCGTTCACCAGACTCTGCCTGCCGCTACGAGCCACTACCTGGCGCTATTTCTTCATGAATAACCCCCTTAGTTCTAATTGGTGGATTGCACATCCACTGGGCAAAATGTTTCTTAGGTGCTACATTTTTATAAGTGCTAAGAAGCATTACAAACGAATTGAACCCAAAGTGATCTAAAGGGATTAGTTATAAGATTCTACTCACCAACCCCTTCACCCACTGTTCACAATGGTCATCTACTGACTGGCTATTGTGCTATCAATCATCCCCAGAACCATACATACAATGCACCCCTCTGCTATTGGTAAGTCCTTCTTCATCTCCCCCTCACATCTACTCTCCCCTCCTGTCTTCTCTTATGAATTTCTCTGTCTCACTAAAACAATCTTTCTTTGAATACTTTCTTCCAACAACATTCAGCAAATGCATGGCCTACTTTACTTTCCACAACAGAGCCTCTCTCTCTCACTTTAAATCTGCTCCTCCTTGGGTTTTGGGGTTCTACCTTCTTAGTGCTGCCCCTTTAGCTTAATGACTGTCTTGCCATCACTATCCTTTCCTTCCTTTGATGTTCAATGTCTCCGCCTATATTTTCCCATCGAACTGCAGTCATCTATCATCCCCCTGGCCTTCTCTTCTTCTCTGACATATCTGCAATAATAATGGGAGACTTTATCATACCTATCAACACTGATAGTCCTGCTGCTACCAGGCTGCTCACACTAACCTCCACTCTTTGCTTCACACAGTACTCCCACCCATAAGGACGGCACAAATGTACCTCCTTTTTTATTAACCACAGTATGAAACTTCATTTAATTTCCTCTACCCCTCTCTGACCACTACCAGCTAACTCAACCAATGAACCAATGAACACACTCATTCATCAACACAGAGTCTGCAACCTTGCACTACCACAACGCTTTAACTTCAGCCCTGGACTCCATTACTCTGCCCATTCACTTACAGACCACACAAACGAGCATGGCTCAATATGAACATCAGTAAACTGAAACAGCACTCCCAAGTCACTAAGTGGCGTTGGCTTTCCTGCTATACAACCAAGTTCTTCAGGAATCCCAGACCACTCTTTCATCGGCTAAACAAACACACTTTAAATCGCTCATATCCACATAGGCCTCGAATCCCAAACCACTGTTTAAAACTTTTATCTATTTGCTTCGCTTACTACCTCCTTTGCCCACCCCCCAAATATCAACTGAGTTTTCCACATTTTTCACTAACAGTTAAAGTTAAAGTTAAGACTCCTCCGTACTGGCTTAACCTCTCTATCCACTTCACCCCATCTGACTACTACTTCCCTAATCAATTCATTCTGCTATCAGAACAAAGAATGTGCTCCCACATTTCTAAGCCCCATCCCTGGACCAGTTGACCTTCACCAGTTACAAACCAATTTCACTGCTTGCCTTTTCATCCAAAATTCTGGAAGAGTATGTTTATTGCCATGATATATCTCTGCTAACTCCTTACTAAATCCACTTCAATCTGTATTCTGCTCCAACTAATCTACTGAAACCATCCTCACCAAAGTAACTAACAACCTATTAACACACACATTTAAAGGTTACTCCTATATCCTTAACATCCTTGATCTAGCCATTGTTTTTTAAACTCTTGACCATCCTTTTCCACTCCATATTCATCCGTGGGAATTCAAGACTTCACACTTTAATGGCATTCCCCTGACCTTTCTGATCTCACATTTAAAGCAGAATTCCAGTCTGAATTAGCCCCCCCTGCCATGCCACCTGAGGCAGGAGAGGGGGGTTACAAATAAAAAAAAACCTTACCTTGCCTGTGGTCTGGTGCCACTCTCCCACTTCTGTGCAGCTGAGGCACAGAAAGACACAAAGCGGCAAAGGTAAAGTTTTTTTTGTACCCCACCCCAGCCTGCCTCAGCGCCATCAGAGGGTGCAGTGCAGGGGGATTCATTGTGTATGGGATTCCGTTTGAAGGGTTGATTCAACAACATATTTTTTTATTAAATTTTTTATGTGAGTAAACACTTTTTCTCATTGGTGCTATTCAGCAACATGTTTAGCTTTGCATTTTTTAGATATTTGCTTAGCTAAGTATGATGTTGAATTGCACCAAGGCAAATAAATGAGAAAAAGTGTATACTCACAAAAAAGGGAATAAAAAGACACTGATGGTGCTGAATCAACTCTCAAATAAACCTCTCAGACCCAAACCTCTCTGCTCTACTATCCCCTTTTCCTGCTCACTCAAACTAAACATGGACAAGACTCAATTGTCATCTTGCCACAATAAAACTTTCCTACTGCCCCCACAACTAAATCTACCAATAACCTCACAACTACTGTAACTCCGCAAGAATGATGTCTGAGTGGTATACTGGACTTCGAGCAAGGGTACCTGGACTTTGCGGTGCCGCCGCTTGGTCCAGTCAGTCCCAATCCACACTACCTTGTAAGGGTGTATACCCGAGGGTCTCCCCCTTCCAATGACACCTCCAGTGGGTCGCTATATCCCTAGATCCGAAGATCCAACACTCAGAAGTGTACCATCTTGGTGCCCGTGAGCAACAGCCCGTGAGCTTGGTCCGGTCGGCCCTAATCCACATGCCCTTGCAGTGGCACACACTGTACCATCCAGCACCCATGAGCAACAGCACTGGAACTTTGCGATGCTGCCACTTGGTCCAGTTGGCCCGGTTTATATGTCCTTGTAGCGAAGTATACCTGAGGTTCTGCCCTTTCCATTGGGCCATTAGCCCTCCTAGGTCTGGAGATCCGACCTGGAAGCTGCGAGCAACGGTACAAGGATTTTGCAGTGCGGTCACTTAGTCCAGTTTGCCCCAATCCACATGCTCTTGTAGTGGTGTATACCGGAGGTTCTCCCCTTTCCAATGACACCTCCACTGGTCGTTATACCCTCTAGGTTCCAAGATCCGACACTCAGAAGTGTACCACCCAGCACCCATGAACAACAGTACCAGGACTTTACAGTGCCGCCACTTGGTCCGGTTGGCCCCAATCCCCATGCCCTTAGAAGAGTGTATGCCTGAGGTTCTCCCCTTTCCAACGACACCCTGTAAGCCCCCCAAGATCCAGAGATACAACACTCAGAAGTGTACCACCTTGGTGCACGTGAGCAACAGTACCAAGATTTTGCAGTACCGCTGCTTGGTCCAGTTGGCCCTAATCCACATGCCCTTGTAGTGGTGTATACCTGAGGTTCCCCCTTTCCAATGAAACCAATGGGTCATTAGCCCCTTCTAGGTCCAGAGATCTGGTGCTCAGAAGTATCCTGGGCAAGGTGCATTGATTCCTAGGATGATTTGGAGCCTCGATTCTCCAGTCCCTTCCACTGGAAGGGATATGTAGCATGTGGCATGCAAGGGCATGTGGATCCAATCTGCGGTACCACCAAGTCCTGGTACTGTTGGAGCCTGGCTTGTTCTGCAGCTGAAGATCTCAGCAACTTTCCATGAAGGTTTGGGCTTCCTTGCCACCATGGTCTTGGAGAACCGGGGACCAGTTTCCTGGAGAAACCCATTTTGGAGCCCTGGATCTCCGGACTAGCAATCAACTGGACGCACCAAGGACAGTGCAGAGGTGTTGAGGACTGGCGCCGGCAGACACAAGGGGTGGACAGTGCAGAGGATAGCAGACAACAGGATTTTCAAGCCCAGCTCAGCAGTGATGATACCTACCCATCTACCTATTCACCTGCCTAGTGACCCATCCACCAATTTACCCATTCACCCTCCTACCGATCTATGTTCCTGCTGACCAACTTACCTACCTATCCAAATGATTACTGACTCACCTACCTACCTAGGTACCTGCCCACTCGCCTCCCTATCCAGGACCTGCTGTGGCAGCTGGCAGCCCTGGTGCAAAGGCAGAATCGTTAGACCTTGGAGCTGCCTTCCCACTTGCCCACCTCCCTACCCACCATTCTCACTATTTGCCCTCCCACCTAGCTACCCACTCAACTATCTGCCTCACCACCCACCTCCCTACCTATCCTAAATTCCTATCTATTAGGATTCCTATCTAAATTCTCACATACCCCTCTACCTGACTACCACCAACCTATCCATCAGAGTACCTACCCATCTATCTGCCTACCCACCTACCTGCCACTCACCCACCTACCTGACTACCCCTACATACCTACGTACCCATATTTCTACCTGCCTACCCACCTAAATGCCCACTTACCTACCTACCTCCCTGCCTACCCACTCACCTGTATGCCTTCCTGTTCACCCACCTTTCTTCCTAACATAACCTACCTACCTAGGAGATACAGGGAAGTTGTCTTTTTTTGGTGGGTGGAGTCCACACACACCATACATATCACAGATGTACAGCACTAGGTAGAGTGGTTTTAAACAGGAGCACAGCTTATCCACTCAGAAGAAATTGGCTTGTGTTTTGTTTATTAGTGGCCTTGTTTACTGACATGTATATGCATTGGTCTAATAGTGCGCAGTGTTGGGGTCATTAGAGTGATTGGAGTAAGGCACAATGATTGGTTTTTGTAGTTTTACAGGGAAGGAGCAGTGTTTATCCACTCATTGGCCTCGATTCACTAAAAGTTGAAAAAGATTCTCAAGGTAGTAAAAAATTCAATTCATGTGAAAAAAGCCTGAGAATTTCACTGTTAATGAATCACCAGATAGGAGGACAATGAAAGTCAATGGCACTTTTTACTACAGGATACAAAGGGCAAAAAGTTTAATACTTTTCTCAGGAATAAAAAAATGCCATTGACTTTCATTATCTTCCTATCTGATGATTCACTAAAAGTGAAATTCTCAGGTAGGGATGAGCGAATCGATTCGAACGAACCCAAATTCATTCCGAATTTCATGAAAAATTCGATTCTGAACGAATCCGAATTTCCCCGCGATTCGATCGATCAAAGTTTTCCTTTAAAGTCCATTTATTTCAATTACAGGCATTCTAAAATGGTGGATGAACATGTCCAGACATATCCCCTGAGGCAAGTTATCACGGGAAGGTCACATGCAGCCTATCAGCAGCAAGGAAGCCCGGTGACATCACGTGCTATATAAACGGCGGCCATTTTCCTTTTGCGCATTTCAGCCTTGCATTCCAGAAACAGCGGTGGTTGCTGCAGACAGGGAGAGACTTAGAGATAGGCAGGGACAGTCGTTGAGACCCACAGAGAGGCAGACAGAACCAGGGAAAGATAGGGAAAGATAGTGAAAAATCGGGAACGATCCAGGCAGGGACGGTAAGAGGGAAAGCTTTTTTTTATTTTCATTTGCCAAATCAGTTTTCAATCGGTGTTCTATGTGCTGTAAATATTACTTGCCACTGTGCTTCCCATCTTGGCAGTGACATATTTAACCCTATCTGTTATACACAAGCATTTCATAACTGGATTAGTTTTAATTTTTTTTGTCTGCTGAAAAAACCCCAGGCCACATGGCCATTCCATTTCAGCACATGTGACCCTATCTTTTATACTAAATCAGCTTGTTCAGCCTCAGGTTTATTAAGCTATTGCTTTTAAATTTGGTTTTTCGCCTCCTGTAAAAGCCCAAGCCCACATGGGCATCCCAAACCAGCACATGTGACCCTATCTTTTATACTAAATCAGCTTGTTCAGCCTCAGCTTTATTAAGCTATTGCATTTTGATTTGGTTTTTGTCTGCTTTAAAAACACCAGCCCACATGGGCATCCCAAACCAGCACCTGTGACCCTATCTTTTGTACTAAATCAGCTTGTTCAGCCTCAGGTTTATTAAGCTATTGCTTTTTAATTTGGTTTTTAGCCTCCTGTAAAAACCCAAACCCACATGGGCATCCCAAAGCAGCACATGTGACCCTATCTTTTATACTAAATCAGCTTCTTCAGCCTCAGCTTTATTAAGCTATTGCATTTTGATTTGGCTTTTGTCTGCTTTAAAAACACCAGCCCACATGGGCATCCCAAACCAGCACATGTGATCCTGTCTTTTATACTAAATTAGCTTGTTCATCCTCAGCTTTATTAAGCTATTGCATTTTGAATTGGTTTTTGTCCTGCTGTCAAAACACCAGGCCGCAGGGTATCCCAAACCACCACATTGCATCCTGTCTGTTATACTAAATCAGCTTGTTCAGCCTCAGCTTTATTAAGATATTGCATTTTGAATTGGTTTTTGTCTGCTTTAAAAACACCAGCCCACATGGGCATCCCAAACCAGCACATGTGATCCTGTCTTTTATACTAAATTATCTTGTTCATCCTCAGCTTTATTAAGCTATTGCATTTTGAATTGTTTTTTGTCTGCTTTAAAAACACCAGCCCACATGGGCATCCCAAACCAGCACATGTGACCCTATCTTTTATACTAAATCAGCTTGTTCATCCTCAGCTTTATTAAGCTATTGCATTTTGAATTGGTTTTTGTCCTGCTGTCAAAACACCAGGCCACAGGGTATCCCAAACCACCACGTTGCACCCTGTCTGTTATACTAAATCAGCTTGTTCAGCCTCAGCTTTATTAAGCTATTGCATTTTGAATTGGTTTTTGTCTGCTTTAAAAACACCAGCCCACATGGGCATCCCAAACCAGCACATGTGATCCTGTCTTTTATACTAAATCAGCTTGTTCATCCTCAGCTTTATTAAGCTATTGTATTTTGAATTGTTTTTTGTCTGCTTTAAAAACACCAGCCCACATGGGCATCCCAAACCAGCACATGTGACCCTATCTTTTATACTAAATCAGCTTGTTCAGCCTCAGCTTTATTAAGCTATTGCATTTTGAATTGGTTTTTGTCCTGCTGTCAAAACACCAGGCCGCAGGGTATCCCAAACCACCACGTTGCACCCTGTCTGTTATACTAAATAAGCTTGTTCAGCCTCACCTTTATTAAGCTATTGCATTTTGAATTGGTTTTTGCCTGCTTTAAAAACACCAGCCCACATGGGCATCCCAAACCAGCACATGCCACCCTATCTGTTATACTAAGTAAGCTTGTTCAGCCTCAGCTTTATTAAGCTATTGCATTTTGAATTGGTTTTTGTCCTGCTGTCAAAACACCAGGCCGCAGGGTATCCCAAACCACCACATTGCACCCTATCTGTTATACCAAATAAGCTTGTTCAGCCTCAACTTTATTAAGCTATTGCATTTTGAATTGGTTTTTGTCCTGCTGTCAAAACACCAGGCCGCAGGGTATCCCAAACCCCCACGTTGCACCCTATCTCTTATACTAAATAAGCTTGTTAATCCTCAGCTTTATTAAGCTATTGCATTTTGAATTGGTTTTTGTCCTGCTGTCTAAACACCAGGCCGCAGGGTATCTCAAACCACCACGTTGCACCCTCTCTGTTATACTAAATAAGCTTGTTCATCCTCAGCTTTATTAAGCTATTGCATTTTGAATTGTTTTTTGTCCTGCTGTCAAAACACCAGGCAGCAGGGTATCCCAAACCACCACGTTGCACCCTATCTGTTATACTAAATAAGCTTGTTCAGCCTCAGCTTTATTAAGCTTTTGCATTTTGAATTGTTTTTTGTCCTGCTGTCAAAACACAAGGCCGCAGGGTATCCCATATTGCCAATTTCCATAGTATCTGGTGCAGAGAAGCAGTTCCTCACTTTATTTAGCTTCTGCTTTTTAAAGTAAACACATTTTTTAAAGTACCTATTGCGCATTTCAAATACATAAAATTGTCAGGCAGACAAGTGCCAGGATGTTCAAAGAGGAGTGGCAGAGGCCAAGATTCAGCAGGCAGAGGTCGCAGAAGACTAGGGACGAGTGGCAGCAGGAGTCGCGGTGAGAGACCTGATCTGCCAGTATCTGCTAGCGGTCATGTCTCCACCAGTAACGCATCTGCCGTGGTAGATTGGTTAACGCGGTCATCCACATCATCACAAGTTACATCTGAGACCCCCAGTCTAGGGTCGGTAGGTTCCTCTGACACAACTCTGAGTTGGCATGGCCCGAGAGCAGTCCCTGTCCTCCCATTGCCTCTGTCCTATGCCGTTCCCTCCTCCAGCGACGTATCCAATGCTTTGGATTCAGCTCCACTCTTTAGTGAGGAGGACGATCAGCTCCATCATCAGCAGCCTCAGTCTTCAGTCACTAATGAGTAGCTTTCTACACCCGCATAGTGAGGCTACTCATGAGCAGCAAGAAGACCTGGAGCAGGACCTGAACCAGCAGGTCATGTCATACCTTGACATGACCATGCCAACACACCCTAGGATCCGCTGGACTTCTGGGCAGCCAAACTTGGCTTTTGGCCGCAAATAGCAGAGTTTGCCCTGGAAACGCTGTCCTGCCCGACAAGTAGCGTGCCATCTGAGCGGGTGTTTAGTGTGGCGGGGGCCAAAGTTATGGTGAGGAGAACTCGTTTGTCAACTAAAAATGTGGAGAGACTCACCTTTGTGAAAATGAATCAGGGATGGATCAGCAAGGATTTCCACCCACCAATGGCTGATTCAGCATGGTGCCACGTTTTACACTTTCCAAATGGTGCAAAACATATTTATGTCTTTAGGCCAATTTTTTGGCTCCTGCTGATGCCAACTTCAGGGTGTGCCTTTCAGCCAATTTTGGGCCTTCTGCTGCTGCTGCTGCCAACTGCAGTGTGTCTTTCAAGCTATGTTTGGGCTCATGCTGCTGCTGCTTGCAACTCCAGGGTGTGATTCAACCAATTTTTGGCCTCCTGCTGCCAACTCCAGTGTCTCTTTAAAGCAATGTTTGGGCTCCTGTTGCTGCTGCTGCTGCTGCTGCTTGCAACTCCAGGGTGTGATTCATCCGATTTTTGGGCTCCTGCAGCCAACTCCAGTGTCTCTTTCAAGCACTGTTTGGGCTCCTGCTGCTGCTTGCAACTCCAGGGTGTGATTCATCCAATTTTTGGGCTCCTGCAGCCAACTCCAGTGTCTCTTTCAAGCTATGTTTGGGCTCCTGCTGCTGCTGCTGCTTGCAACTCCAGGGTGTGATTCATCCAATTTTTGGGCTCCTGCAGCCAACTCCAGTGTCTCTTTCAAGCTATGTTTGGGCTCCTGCTGCTGCTTGCAACTCCAGGGTGTGATTCATCCAATTTTTGGCCTCCTGCTGCCAACTCCAGTGTCTCTTTAAAGCAATGTTTGGGCTCCTGCTGCTGCTGCTGCTTGCTACTCCAGGGTGTGATTCATCCAATTTTTGGGCTCCTGCAGCCAACTCCAGTGTCTCTTTCAAGCTATGTTTGGGCTCCTGCTGCTGCTGCTTGCAACTCCAGGGTGTGATTCATCCAATTTTTGGGCTCCTGCAGCCAACTCCAGTGTCTCTTTCAAGCTATGTTTGGGCTCCTGCTGCTGCTGCTTGCAACTCCAGGGTGTGATTCATCCAATTTTTGGCCTCCTGCTGCCAACTCCAGTGTCTCTTTAAAGCAATGTTTGGGCTCCTGCTGCTGCTGCTGCTTGCTACTCCAGGGTGTGATTCATCCAATGTCTGGGCTCCTGCAGCCAACTCCAGTGTCTCTTTCAAGCTATGTTTGGGCTCCTGCTGCTGCTGCTGCTGCTTGCAACTCCAGGGTGTGATTCATCCAATTTTTGGGCTCCTGCTGCCAACTCCAGTGTCTCTTTCAAGCACTGTTTGGGCTCCTGCTGCTGCTTGCAACTCCAGGGTGTGATTCATCCAATTTTTGGGCTCCTGCAGCCAACTCCAGTGTCTCTTTAAAGCAATGTTTGGGCTCCTGCTGCTGCTTGCAACTCCAGGGTGTGATTCATCCAATTTTTGGGCTCCTGCAGCCAAATCCAGTGTCTCTTTCAAGCTATGTTTTGGCTCCTGCTGCTGCTGCTTGCAACTCCAGGGTGTGATTCATCCAATTTTTGGGCTCCTGCTGCCAACTCCAGTGTCTCTTTCAAGCTATGTCTGCTCTCCTGCTGCTGCTGCTGCTTGCATCTCCAGGGTGTGATTCAGCCAATTTTTGGGATCCTGCAGCCAACTCCAGTGTCTCTTTAAAGCAATGTTTGGACTCCTGCTGCTGCTTGTAACTCCAGGGTGTGATTCATCCAATTTTTGGGCTCCTGCAGCCAACTCCAGTGTCTCTTTAAAGCAATGTTTGGGCTCCTGCTGCTGCTGCTACTGCTGCTTGCAACTCCAGGGTGTGATTCATCCAATTTTTGGGCTCCTGCAGCCAACTCCAGTGTCTCTTTAAAGCAATGTTTGGACTTCTGCTGCTGCTTGCAACTCCAGGGTGTGATTCATCCAATTTTTGGGCTCCTGCAGCCAACTCCAGTGTCTCTTTCAAGCAAAGCTGCTGCGGCTTGCAACTCCAGGGTGTGATTCAGCTAATTTTTGGGCTACTGCTGCTGCCAGCTCCAGGGTGTGTTTTTCAGGCACTATAGGGGCCCCTCATAGTGATGCCACCTCAACTCTCTGCAATCGTGCCGCTCTGCGATTCTATTAGCGATGCCTCTGATCTGCATGTCATAATTATTTACAGTATTATTTCACTAACCCAGCATGCATCCTATGCGTGTTACACTAAGGCAGAATGGTTTACAACCCTATTGAGGCTCTAGGAAGCTCAGAAATAGCCGTTTTTAATAGCGATTCGTCGCAAATAAATTCGGGTCGGAATTTTCGGCGAATCAGTCGAATCGAATTTTTCAAAAGTTCGCTCATCTCTATTCTCAGGCTTTTTGCTCATGAACTCAATTTTTTACTAACGTGATTTTTTAAAAAGGCCCTTATTTAACAAGGGATAGCGCCAGGTAGCGAATGGTGAGCGAACGGTAATGACGCTCACCGCCACGAGAACGCCGGCTCCCCTCCGCAATCACACATTTATCAAGCCGATCCTGCTTAGCGACTGACAGAGCGCCAGATAGCGAATCATTCATCATTATTCCAGCCTCACCCCACAGCGCCAGCGAGCGACCTTGAACAGCGAAAGGTATGACCTCTCGCTACCTGGCGCTCTCCGATGCATTTCAATGGAGCAATCTTTAAATATTCTTAATTATTTGCTATTAATGTTTTTTTTTTTTTTTTTTTTAAATGGCAAAAATTCTTTGACCACTTCTGCAATGTTAGATATTTTTTTTAAGGTAAAAAAAAAAAAAATTGTGCAGAATTGATATTCCAGGTCTGATATTAATGTATTCATATTACAAAATGTTTGTAAAAACATGTGTTTTTTTTTTTCCAAAAATATGGTTGTTTGGGGGTTAAAAAAATACTTTTAACCCATCGCCGCCAGCGCTCTGGGGTTTAAACAAGCATTTCACAGCGCGATTGATTTGTTAATGAATATACTGGGAGCCGTTCGCTATGGCCATTCACTCTCATGCGCTCCCATACAGCGCGGAACCTGTCAAACAGCGACTCCTAACCCCGTATTCAACATTACCGCACACCGACTGAGTCGCTGTCAACAGCCGAACAACGGCCAAGCACAGTGAATACTAGCGTGTGCTGTGAAAATAACGCTACTGGCGCTCATCTGTCGCTACCTGGCGCTATTAATGAATCGGCCTCCCCGTGAATAAAAGCCATTGTGTGAAGTGAGGGGGGGGGGGGCATGTCGGTGCTTTGCATGTATATAGAAACAAATTACCTACACCTGTTTCTACATACATGAAAAGCCCCAACATGAATGAAGTGGGCATGACAGCATCACTGTGACAGATTTTTTTGTCATTTTACTTGGCTGGACAGAATAAAGCCTTACCTCTCCTGTAATTCAGCACTGATACCCGGGGATGGGCAGCGGCTGCACAGAGAGTCACCCCCCCACTGTGCACGCACCTGCCTGACCATGTAAGGATGGGGTTATGAAGACACTGGACTTTAATGGAAAAAAATCCGGCATCAGGGGCTTAAATTTCAGAATGGAAGGAACCCAACATAACCCTGATTAAGCCTGATTAAAGGAGTCTTAAAGGAAACTCCCCCACCAAGGATAAGTTAGTTGCTAACCACCAAGATCTGGAGGGGATTACCCAAGAGTTCTAATGGAATACCTAGGGCTTCAATGAGGGATTTATCCAGAAAATTAACAGCCATCCCACTATTGATAAAGGCGATTTTTCCTATTTTTCCTGCAAAATAGGATCAAAGCGGGTATCAACAATTTGTTTAAATGAGGGAAGGATACCTGATCGCCTAGACAAGTCCCTCTCAGCTTGTCTGGGGCTTTCTCTTATTGGGACAGGTCTTGGGAAAGTGGCCAGGATTGCCACAGTAAAGGCAGAGGCCCTCGGAGCGACGTCTAATCTTCTCCATCCGGGAGAGACAAGCTGACCCTAACTGCATTAATTCCTCTAGAGTCACTGAGGGGGGAAGAAGCTGGGCCCAAAGCAAGTCTGGATGACATGCTCCCCAGGCTGGATCTTCACCTTACACCAGCTGCTGCTCTCTTTGGCGCCGGTCCACCTTAATGGCTAGTTGGATGTACTCATCAAGGTTCTTAGATGTTCACCAATGCTCCTTTAATAGCTTTAGTGAGACTGATACAAAACTGACTATAAAGGGCTGGATCAGGGTGCCCCCAGGGGAGCGAATATGCCTGCCTCAAAGACTCCAGGGTGGGTTTTGGTCCTCTTTAAAGAATGCAGTCACGGACTGTAAGGCAGCATTGGGTAGGAGTTAACCCGAACGCCTGTGGGTCTCCTTTCAGAAGGGAAATCACCAGGTCCACTTTCTGAAATTAAGTACCTGACAAGTTGTGTCAGAAATGTGAAAACTTGAAAATACAAAAGACAAGAATTCTTGAAATATGAACTTTGTACAGTTCTCATCACATTTTTCAGGGAGGGGAACCTTAAGATCTGTGGAGACGGTGAGCCCGCTGAGCCAGCTGTTCAATGGTGCTGGCCATAGCCTGTATTTGCTTCAGCCTGCCCTCTGACTTTCCATAGTGTTTATTATTTGTGTAAGCCCCATGATAATGTCAGGCTCACCAGTTAGCAGATCCAGGTTAGTCGATAACACCCAATCTCCGCCACTATCTTCACGTCTAGAAAAGCCCCCTGTTGGCTGGGATGCATGCAGGCCTCACCGGACACGGTTGCTCCCAGGTCTTACAATGCACAAATGAGACAACTGAGGGTTGGACCTACAGGTGGGTCCATAGTGTGTATTATTTGTGTAAGCCCCATTATAATGTCAGGCTAACCAGTTAGCAGATCCAGGTTAGTCGATAACACTCAATCTCCGCTGCTATCTTCACCTCTAGAAAAGCCCCTTGTTGGCTGGGATGCATGCAGGCCTCACCGGACACTGTTGCCCCAGGTCTTACAATGCACAAATGAGACAACTGAGGGCTGGACCTACAGGTGGGTGAGCATAACTGGGGTTCATGGAAGGTCGGACGAAGCAAGGATCATACCCAAGAAGTCAGTCCAACAGTCATCAATACAGAGGAATATCCAGAGTCAGGGTCAGAGGGCAGGCTGAAGATCAAAATGGTAGCTGGAGCAAGGTACCAAAGAAAGCAGGGTCAAGGGTTCCAAGGTTAGCAACTGCACAGAGCAGGTGAGATCAAGGTCAATCTGGGTCAAACACGAGCAGAACAACAATACCACAATACCCAAAGCATAAGCTATCACGGGCATTGATAACAGGGGCCGGAGCACTTTTTTTGGTGGAAGTGTGCCGGGATTGGCTGAGGCGGAAATTGGCCCACAATCCCAAGGGCTCATAGCTCAGTGCTACCCAAGGGCCAGCTAGTACTTGTAGTGAAATAAGGGTTCATTGGCCCACTGCGTTGCCAGCAGTGCTGTCAGAGGGCATAAAAGGGAACATGTGTACGTGCGCACACATGTGTAAAGCTGCTGGAGATGCGAGGGGAGGAGGGAGTGAGGCGTGCCACTCCAGTCGATGTCACCTGAACCGGTGCCTGAGACTGAGACGCTGGCTGGGTGACCAACCCAGCACTGCAATTTAATGGGTAGGGCTACAGGGCAGCAATCTATGACCACATTTTCCACAGTTTGAACTGGTGTGAACGAGTCATGTTCCAGATGTTTCTTAGTCAGAATAAATGAATCATACATATGAGACCTGGTGGGCTTATACACATCAAACCGTCAGTTATGCACCCGCTGGGAATGGGCAGAAAGTCTGACAGCAAGCAGGCCAACATCCCTGCCTTTAATTTTTTTTGTAATCCTTCTCACGCTCATCATGCTCACTGATGTCATAGTAGGTTTGGGACTCAATCGAAGGATAGGGTGCAAGGACTTCCACCCACTCAGCCTCTGGGAGCTTCTCTTTGATCCTCTCAAATACAGTGAGGTAGGCTTCCACATTACCAACCATCTTTTGTAAAACACGTTGCACAGCTTTCATTGGCCTATCAACCACAGTGGGGTTTAACCCTTTAACTGCCAACCCAACTAGAGATTTTGTCACGCTCTGTTTCCAGACAATTTTTAAGCAAATGGGCTAATCCCATCCACCTGTGTAGGCTGAGATGGAGAGGTAAAACCTGTCCTTGGAAGGAGGGGAATGGCAAGTCCCTCTACCGACCTACCTGCCATTCCATAACAATCCAGGCCAATAATAAGCTTATCAAACAGCCTCAGTGCTCTAATAACACTGAAGCAAAATGACATCCTGGATTCTTTTTACCTCACCCAGGTTAGCACTCTGGTTGAGATATAAAGAACACCCCAAGTTTACCCGTGGCATGCCTACACTGTGTATTATGTGCACCTTGTGATTGACCCAATTGATGACTGTGCCATTTTTCTGTTGTATACAGGTTCATGACGTGGTTAAGCTTCACGGGAACAAAGGAAGAGTGTTACAGCTATAAATATACTGACCTTGGCTAATTCTTCATACATATATTTATTTTGACTCAGGTGGCTTTTCCTTAATACTAGACACACTTATTCACTACAGTCAATAGGAGTAAACTAGACTTCTTTTATTGCTTCCATAGTCAGGTAAACTTTTTACCTAGCCTAGCTTGCCTCTTCTCCATATCCTGCAGGGCCGGGTAAAAGCCATAGCAGGGCTCCAATGTTTTTCAGTTTTATCTCTCTAGTTACACACAAAAAATGGTCTAACGGCCACTGTGTCCCTCAATGGGCCTCACCAAGTAAAAGCCACAAAAGTGAAATAGTGAGATCCTAGTGTATTTCAGTATTTCTATTTATTTTTTATAATGCATTTCACATTTGAACAAAGTTGTGTTTTCCCACCTCATTTTGATACTATGGTTAAAAATCTAATGGAGTAAACCTCCCTTTTTTCTGTGACTATATAGTTTAGGTCTGCTTGCCAATCAGTGCTATAATTATAGTGCTAGAGAGTGGCAACTTCAGTGTCCAGGCAGAGCTATGTTATTATTATATATTTTCATTATGATATCATATTATTCTATATTATGACATACATGTCAGATTGTGGTACCTGTATTTAATAGTGATTGTCAGCCTGACAGCCAAACAAGCGAAGTAAATAATAGTGGGTAGCTGTATTTTCTGAATCCGCCGGATAAAGGGTCTACAACGAAGCACATTCCTCTACAGCACATATAATAAAATTATGTTGTAAAATAATGTTTTTAATTTATATTCTTACATGGGCAACAGGAAATGTGGAATACGGTTTACTGTTGCAGTTCCTTCCTCTTGAGCATCTTATGGCATCTTAACATAGTTTATGCTGTTAATTAGAAGCAGTATTGCTATGCATTCAGAAGATGTTATATGTCTGCATTCTTTCTGTTGTTCTCCTTTCTTACAGCCTCTCTAGGGAGTCTAGAATCCCCATCTTCCTGATATTACAGAATCTGCGTACACTACACTTCAAATACACATTCCTATATTTACAGTTGGATGTACATGTAATATAATTAACCAGCAGTCTGCACCTTATTTCTAACTATAAATGATATCACAGAAGGTTGTGCAGTATAGAAAGAAGTTGCAGAATTTTCTCTGCAACTTCATCAATGTGAGTACCTGATCAATAGCAAAATGATTACAGGATGCAGGTTAATGCATTGGAGACCTCAGCTTGATAATGTATTCATGCAAGTCAGCTCATAACCCAGGATTTTTAGCTCAAGACGAGAACTGTCGAGAGATGGTCAGGCTCAGAGCACCAATGAGGAGAGGCGGCCGTGTGACATGATCCTTACGCCATCGTGATAAATAGCACAGCACAGCATCGTGCCATTAACAACAAATTAAAAATCCAATGGTGCATTGCCAATAAAGATTTTATAGAGTCAGGAGACAGCAGTGACTCGGTTTCCATTTCTTTATTATAAGAAATATGATCTGTGATTAGTCATTGTTTTGTATGGTCATGCTAATTAGCTAATGTAACAGTTTCTCGGATTTCTTTACAGTATGTATTTGCCTTTAGTTAGCAGAGACATTTAGGGGGTGATTCATAACATGGACAACGGAGGAGGTTGTTCATCTCTAGGCAATTTTTAATTTAAAGTGTCATGCAGGCTGTGTACTTTTTAAATGAATATATATATATATATATATATATATATACACACACACACACACACACACACACACACACACACACACACACACACTTTTTCAAACAAACCCAAACCAGTTATGTTGTGTCCATCATTATGTTCAATATAAGGAAATGTTTGGAGCAGTGCTACAGGTGAGGTGATTCTTTTTTATTATGAGACACAGTATAGTACATTTTTAATCCAAGAAGCGTATAATGAATCCAAATAAATGTCCAATAAAAATGAAGCTCTCCAAATTTGTTTGGATTAACTATAGTTTTCTATTATTCTAATCTATTAAGATTACTTTTCAGCCTAAATATGTCAATTGACAGGGTTCTGATTGGCCTGTACATTGTTGTATGGTTTAGGTGCAAGTCACATTATGGCGTTATTATAAAATGTGTGCAGCACACATGGCCACGTAACTATACCTTGTTAAAAGCTCTTGTAGTGAAATATAATTTTGGCATGAACAAGTTACATTTTGGCATGAAGAGAAAACACCATTGCTGTCTGGCACTTGCGGTGCGTGGATTCTGCTCTGTGACCATTTTTTTCTTGCTAAAATCTCTAGGCATTCCAAACAATTTTATAAGCCTGAGCAGTTGTCATGGCAAATCTGAAGCCAGGATGAATGATATTTAAGAACTATTTAAGAACAGCAGGAAAGAAGGGGCAAGCTCTGACGATGTGAAGGTACCAGGACAACAAATTCATTGGCTCATGTTTGGACATAAAGGACTACCATTTGTTAATTTTTAATTATGATTTTGGATTCCTCTTCAAAAATTGTTGGGTAGGAATAGAAGAACTTTTTGCTGTGGGATTTGAACTCATGCATGAACTCCAGCAGGGAGTAGCTAAGCGTGCAAGCCCACAGTAACAGAAGCAGCAATGCCAAACCCCTCACAAGGATACTTATAAGGGATAAAGCTTGAAGGACAACTCATCGATGAGTGGAAAGCTTTGTGGACTTCCCATTGTTCCAGGGACACACATGTAAAATCTTAATGTGGCTCAGCGTTAACTGACCAGTTAATTGACAGCATTTGTGTGGGTTGAAGGTTTCAATTCCTGTTTGTAGCAAGTGTGGACATTAGGGTTGATTCAGAGAGAAAAAAAAAGACTTTAGTTTTTGTGTCGACCTGTTTATTTCTTGAAATTTTCCAGCTCTCGTATGAGTGTACAAGCGATTCTATGCATTCATTGCAAGCCTTCTGTAAAGTCTTCGTCTGTTCGTATGCCAACAAGAATGTCATTTTCCAGCTTTCATTTTCCGTTTTTTTTCCTCATGTTACAACGTCGGCTTTCGTTTTTGCCCTTTTTCCATCGCCTCCTCCCACGAATGCTTTACGTTTCCCGTTAGATTCTGTTTACCTTTTACAAGAAATAATCGTCCAGACGAAAATCCTTACGATCTTACGCCTGCGCACAACAAACTTAACTTGTTAAAGTGCTTGCCTACATATTTGGTTCACTCACTTGTGCTACAATGCTTAGCTAAATCCCTTCGTGGTTAGGTTCTTCTTCTATTTCTCACCCCTAAAACTTACCCAAATCACTTCGCGGTCATGTTCTTCTTCTATTTCTCACCCCTAAAACTTACCCAAATCACTTCGCAGTCATGTTCTTCTTCTATTTCTCACCCCTAAAACTTAGCCAAACCACTTCGCGGTCATGTTCTTCTTCTATTTCTCACCCCTAAAACTTACCCAAATCACTTCGCGGTCACGTTCTTCTTCTATTTCTCACCCCTAAAACTTACCCAAATCACTTCGCGGTCACGTTCTTCTTCTATTTCTCACCCCTAAAACTTACCCAAATCACTTCACAGTCATGTTCTTCTTCTATTTCTCAACCCTAAAACTTACCCAAATCACTTCACAGTCATGTTCTTCTTCTATTTCTCAACCCTAAAACTTACCCAAACCACTTCGCGGTCATGTTCTTCTTCTATTTCTCACCCCTAAAACTTACCCAAATCACTTCGTGGTCATGTTCTTCTTCTATTTCTCACCCCTAAAACTTACCCAAATCACTTCGCAGTCATGTTCTTCTTCTATTGCTCACCCCTAAAACTTACCCAAATCACTTCGTGGTCATGTTCTTCTTCTATTTCTCACCCCTAAAACTTACCCAAATCAATTCGCGGTCATGTTAATCTTCATCTCTAAATATTTCTTGGCCCATTCTTTTTGTGTTAATGTATTTGTAAAATAAAATGACACTGAAAAAGTTTTTTTTTTTTTTATTCAAAATGCCATTTTTTATGGCTTTTTTTTAAAAAATTGTGTGCAGTAAAATGTAGATTTTTTTTTTAAAGAAAATATAAAATTGTACATTTTTTAAAATTTTTAAAAAGAATAAAATACAAAACTATATACAAAGCAATGGCAGGACCCATAACATTAGTCTTCTTTGGCATATGTCATTATGCTATGTAATTAATCTAAGGAAGAGGCCATATGTCATTATGCTAAGTAATTAATCTAAGGAAGAGGGAATATGTCATTATGCTAAGTAATTCATCTAAAAGAATGACATTACAACTTACTTTGTCTGTGTCGGGGACCACCCTGGGTTCTGGGACCTGCCACTGCTGGGAAGTTGAGGCTGTAGAGACATGTCAAATAGGGTCACTTCTAATGTCCGAGTCAACAGTAAGCAAATGACAATTTGAATGTGTGTGTGACATCACCCACCTTCTCCATGTGCCTCCTGGGCCTGATCTGCTGCAGACTCTTCCACAGATCCTTAACCCGCTACATATTCAGCTAGAAAAAGAGATTAAGGGAATCAGCTTTTGTTTAAATAGCATGTATGTGTTTGCGGTTACATTGAGAGTCACATACCCGAGGCTAAGGGCTCCGTCGCTTGGTACGACTCCCTGCCCACACCGTGACACTCCTCCTCTGTTGAGAGGTCCAGGGGCCGGTCGGAGGCCCCTACAGAGGAGGGGTAGGACCGTCGCCCTGGAGATCCACCACCTTCACTTGGTGCTGCAGATTCATGCAGCACTGTCCGGCCTGTGCGCCTCCGGGTGCGTTGTATTCGGTACTCCATTTCCAGCACTAGAAAAGAAAAGCATTTATAAATAAAGGCCTACCTTCTGTATTAGTTACATCTAGCATGCAATCGCTATGTATTTACTTGGGAAATGGAGCCTGAAAAATTGCCGCACCCGGGGCATGTGGGGCCGTTTCAGGTCCGACCAATGCTGCATGATCTGCTTGTGGGTGAAGGTGGTGTCCGTCTCATGCTGGATCCTGGAAACCATCTCCAGGGCGACGGTCCTCTTCTCAAAAGAGTTGGGCAGGTAGTCGTACCTGCATGGAAGCATGGTCTAAAAAACACAAAATAAACATAGCTTTTAAATCAAACTGCATAGAAATATCTGTCACAATTAGATCAGTTGACTAAATGACATTCCCAGACACATTTCTAGCCTCAAACTATCCTTCTAGATGTTAGTGAGTTGGTTTGCGCATGTGCGCACTAACTTATTTTTGCCACGGAGTTTTACAAACATTTACACATAACTCTTTATTCATGTGCTTCCTTAAGGCCTAGGCATGCATTTAGGTGGCAAATCAAAGTCATTACAATACACTTACGAGCATAATCAGCTCTTCTTGTTGGCAGGTAAAGATCGTGGGCGCCATCTTTCTTCTTGTGAGCAGCAGATAAGTAATGCCCGGTTTCTGGGTTCCACACGGCCAGACGAATGGCCGTACGCACGCGTACGCGTCATACCCAGGCATTAGTATTTAAAGGGTCCTGGACATACAGCTCAGTCTCTTTGAGAGTCTCAACATGTCAGCTAAAAAAACAGATGGGAAGGCTAAACCAGGCAATGAGGCCAGCAGCAAAATGCCACAGCGGCCTGAGGAGCCTTCTTCACGCCCGACCAATCGGTCACAAATACCAACGCCGAAGGTGCGGGAAACGCGCAGCCACAGTGGCCAGGCCAAGGCGACAATACCCACCAAGTCCGCTAAGCCCAAAACAATCAGCAAAGCAAAGGAGGTAGCGACGAAGAAGAAGACCACAACCAAGCAGGCAGGTACCCCCGCAAAAAAGGCTACTAAGAGGGTGAGAAGCCCCAGCCCCCAAAAAACACCATCCCTTCCTCCCCGGCCTAGCACATCCGTTTGGAAAGAATGCTTCACTGGCAAGGCCAGTAAAAGCCACAGGCCCAGAAGCCCCAGCCCAGCCAGCTCAGCATCTCTGGAGCCACGTGGGAAACACACCCATGGCCACAGAAAGAGCAAAAGCCAAAGGCCCAGAAGGCCAAGCACAGCCAGCTCAGAATCTCCTGAGCCACGTGGGAAACACACCCATGGCCATGGAAAGAGCAAAAGCCACAGGCCCAGAAGGCCAAGCACAGCCGGCTCAGCATCTCCAGAGCCACGTGCAAGTACCTCCCAGGGGCATGGAACCACAAGTGGCAAGGGCACAAAGAGTCAAAGGACCCGAAGCACCACACCCTCAAGCGCACCATCCTTCTCGGTCATATTTGCCACCGGCACAGGTGGCAAGCAACTATCCATATGCCACATCTTCGCCTGCAAGTTCAGTGGCCACCCAGGCAAGGACCCCAAGTCCATTTCCAAGTCCAGTCCATTCTTTATCCAGCCACCTGTCCAACATTTCCACACAACAGAGCCAGCCCAGAATGTCCCCTGAATTGCCTACATCCAGAGATGAGCCCGAACAGAAAGCAATAGGCTGGACATTGCGGCGAGGACAGTTGATTAGCAGGTTTGGTGAGGCCCAAACTCTGGCATTGGCAAGTGGGCTGACCCTACATTATGACAAGCTATATGGGCGAAAATCCAAATCTACAAGCAAATTGCGAAAAAATGAAATCTTGAAGGAGCTCACCAGACAGGTTAATGCAGCGGGGGAGGAGCTTAAAGATGTGAAGCAGATCCAGCGCAAAATTTCTGACCTGAAGTATGCAGCACGGAAGAAAGAAAATAAACAGCGCAATTACAGGTACATATTTGAGTTTTGCATTTGTCTGCTTCTTGTATTGTCAACAATTTCCTAAATTTGCAAACCTACATTTTTCAGCTTACAAACTGGTGGAGGCTTCCCCACAAAATTACAGTGTACCCGAGCTGAGGAGATGGTGCTGGGGCTGATACATCCTGTGGCATTAGAGGGCCACTCGGGATGACGGGACACGGACATCCCTACTATTCCTGCAGGTTAGTAATGTTAGTGTGTATGTGAAATGTTTTAAACATGTAAAATGAGGCTCACAGGCATATATGAACACATGCCCCTAGGGAGTGGCTTGTAGGGGAGGTTACAGTTTTTGCAGGATGTGTAATGTCTGCGGAATGTTCATTTGCAAAATTGCCAGCCCATACATGACCTTGGACAGTATTTATGGTCACTATTAAAGTCTTAATATTAGCAAAGCGCTGCCTGTTATGTGATTCTACTCAATGATATCCAACACTTCCTTCTTTGTCTTTAGGCCATCGGGTTTTAGCTGTGCTTTGGTCTCAAATACTGATCTGGGGTCAGGGAAAGGTCTACATAGGAAGAATTGCAAGCTGAGAGTGGGTCCATAATGGCCCTTTAGGGATATGTGAAGCCTCATAACATGCAGTACATGCATGTTTGTATTATTTTAGGTGACCAATGTGTATGTACAGGGTGAGTCATACACATAACAGATAATGACATTCATAGTGAAGGTCACCTTGTTTTATTGAAGCATATGTAGTAATACAGATCATCAAAGGATATTTGGGTGTTTACGTGCCTTTTTATTTACAATACAGCCCAGCATCAACCCTCAGCAAGTGTGGAAGCCTCATCCAGTTTGACCACACCATCAACTTCCATGCTGCCTAGGAGCCAGGAGCATATATATACGGTAAGTGTATTTTTCTGAATCTGCTGATGCATGTGTATGAACATGACTAATTAGCATAACTAAGATATTTATGGACCAAACTGAACCTTTTTTGCACATGTCCCAACAGACTCACACACTAATGGAGGAAATCCAGGAGATGGAGGAGGATGCCACCTTGATGGGACTTTCACAACTGACCCCTGGAACATAATCTGCCACGGTCCCAACATGCTACTGCACCAAATCCTCTGCAGCAGAGTGAAGCTGGACGCATGCTGCCAGCCCATCGTGGGCAGCATGCAGAGACTGAGCCCACAGTCCCCAGTGGTAGCTCTGCTGCAGAGGATTTGCCGAGCACATCTGCGACTCTTGCTCGCCCTAGACATCCAGCATCTGCAGGCACTCATTGGGAGACATAGTCAGCAACGTCAACCAGTTTCCCAGGGGAGGCGCGTGCCGATCCTGGAGTCAGCGTGGCACCATTAGAGGCGTTTCTTTCGACAGGTGACTCAAAGAACCACAGAGCAGCTTACTGCACAATTAAATAATACATTCACCTCCGTGCTGACAGAATTTAGTACGAGCAACATCCACATGGCCACCTTAACTAATAATTTGACAGGCATGCTCGAGGAAGTTAGAAATAGCAATAGACTCATGTTGGAACAGTGGCAGATTCTAAATGCCACACATGCACAGGTGATGGGCCATCCCCAAGGCCCACCACCAGGGTTTTATGGGCAACACCCATTTTAACAGCTATTTGCCCTGTCTCTACATCCCCACTGTATCGACCTGTCTGATTGCCTTTTTTATGGCTTTGCTTGTATGATTTGGATTTTCGCCCATATAGCTCATTAGAGTGCTGGCCTCACTGAACCTGTCACTCTTGCTGCCATGCTGCAGGCTTTGGCCTAATGAAATTGTGTCTGGCTCATCCTGTTTCGAGGCATGATTGGGGGACATTCTGGGCTGGCAAACTACTACCTTGAACCCTGTCAAACTGGACTGGACTTGCATTTGGACTGGGGGTTATTGTATGGGTGGGCCACTGACTTACAGGTGTGGATGTGGCATAGGTATGGCTGCTTTCCACCTGTGCCTGTGGCAAATGTGGCCAAGCAGGAGAGGGTGTGTATGTTGCCCTTTGTATTACTGGTCACAGATTTGCATGCAAATGGTTGCTCCCTATGTATGTATATGTTATTTGGCGTGGAAACTTCGGCCTGGAGTGCGTTACTTTACAACTCCTGAATGTGACCAATTGCTAGGTGCCATGAGTCTGTACCAATGTATATTTCTGTTGTACTATGTATGTACATGAAGCCTGCGAGTGCCCTTCAACTAATAATTGACATATTTATATTAAATATATTGAATGTGACTTTAGCTGTTGTGGACTAAGTTGATGCATTATTGTTTGGGTTATTTAGAGATTATTGAAGGTTTTTTGAAACAAAAATGTGAGAAAAAAATGAATGAGGCTCAGATCAAGTTTGAAAATTTTAGTAATTCATTCATTACTATTTCTAAATAATAACATAACAAAGCCTTCACAAAGGCAAATGAGAGTCCAAAACAACAAATACATACAACAAACAAAAACAGGAAAACAAAATTAGGAAATATGGGTCCTAATCAAATTTGCCCTCACAGCTTGCCCAGAGGCATCAGGCTCCTGGCTGGGTGGAGAGGGGGGAAGATCCACATACCGGGGGACACGCTGCATTATGGCAAAGTTGTGTAGCACAGAGCAGGCCAGTATTATATCAATCACCTTGTTGGGGTGATACTGGAGTGCCCCCCCGGTATGGTCCAGACATCTGAACCTAGTTTTTAGGAGGCCAAAGGCCCTCTCCACAATGGCCCCGGTTTTCCGGTGGGCCCGATTGTAGGCATCCTGGGCATTCTGTGGCCGAAGGACTGGCGTCATCAGCCAAGGAAGAAGCGGATAGCCGGAATCCCCGGAAAGAATTAGAAAATACTTACATTAATTACCCAATCCAACAACATTTTTTGGGACAAGCGGTCGTTCCCCCTGACTAAGAGACTATCTTATATTTTTTTGCAACACCCTGTACATACAGATTGCTCACCTCAAAAAAGAGCCTAACACCATCTACTGCATGTTCTGAGCCTTTAAACATCCAAGATGGCGGATGAGGGCAAATCAGGCAGACTGCAAACAGGAATTGGGTTAGGACTGCGCTGCTCAGCATTCTTGGATGTCTTACCTTTTCAGGACCCCCTTTGTCTGAGCCAAGCACAGCTCTAACCCGCCCCCTGCACTTTATCCCACTCTCCTCTACTCAGTAAGTGTCATGCTTCTGAGCAAAGATGGCGCAGACCCTATCATAAAGTCAAGAACAGAATTGCAGCCGAGTGTGGGTAAGAAAAATAAGTAATTTACTAGAAAGTAGAAATATATTATTAAGAAATGGTGGGAAATCATTTTTTATGGGTGTGTGCTTTGCTAAAGATCATGGTTAAGGTCCGGTTTAACATGTCATCAAGGGGTAAAAACAGCCATAGGTTCAGACATGGGTCATCAACTATATTCATAGGCATACATTGAAAAGTGAATGACGTTATTTGCGTCAACTTACCAAGGAGCCATCCATCGGAGAATTCTCCAGACTCAAACTGACGGTACAATCCAGATCGTCGCAAGATGTACACATCATGGGATGACCCTGGAAACCCAGCGAGAACACTAAGGAAACGCATGTCTGGGGCCACCATTTTGCGGTTCCTGGGAAAAAAGAAAAACAACAAAAATTAGCAATGCTAGGTAAACTACTCAAACACTAACTCCTAACATCCTCCCAAAAATATGTTGGGCAATACAAATAACACTAAGTACCTAAGTATTTCTTAGCGCAAAAAAGGATATGTATGTTGGATCAACTAAAGATTACCTTGAAAATGACTAATTAAGGTCCACATGAAAATGTTTGGCTTTGGCCGACATGAAAAACATTGATGAAGCTAAAGATGGCCAAATGTATCACATGAAAAATTTACAAGGAGGGATTAATAGATATACAGTATAAGCTTTTTTACAGGGACATTTTACAAGGAGGGATTAATGGATATACAGTGTAAGCTATTTCACAGGGACATTTTACAAGGAGGGATTAATATATTTCACAGGGACAATTTACAAGGAGGGATTAATAGATAAACAGTGTAAGCTGTTTCACAGGAACAATTTACAAGGAGGGATTAATATATATACAGTGCAAGTTGTTTCACAGGGACAATTTACAAGGAGGCATTAATAGATATACAGTGTAAGCTATTTCACGGGGACAATTTACAAGGAGGGATTAATAGATATACAGTGTAAGCTATTTAACAGGGACAATTTACAGGGAGGGATTAATAGATATACAGTGTAAGCTATTTCACAAGGACAATTTACAAGGAGGGATTAATAGATAGTTAAATATATTTTATGTAAACTATATAAAAAATGACCGATCGAACTTACCTATAGATGTACTCGTCGGCTGCCGGAGGGACCAGTATACGTGGGTGGGTGCACTCAATGGCACCCATGACGTTGGGCATGTCGGCGATATTATAAAATGCAAGCTTAAGCACATTCCAGGCAACCATGTCATCAGGAAAATAAATATATTTCTGACTAATGGTAGCCATGCCTTCCAAAAACTTGGATAGCGTGCGGCTCAGCATAGGCTGGGACATCCCCACGGGGAGAGCACCCAGCCTCTGGAACGGGCCATTCGCCATAATTGCAGGCAGCCAAGCATCTTGGTCATACCTGAAATTGCTTGCCCCTTCCTTGTGGTGCGGGCTAACCATGGCCGCAGCTCACTATGCAACTTATGGAGAGAAGCGCGATTAAGTCTGGTCAGCTCGAACAGCTCAACGTCATGCATGCCATCAATATGCATGCGTCGCCCGTGCAATCTGGCCTCGGCCCTGCTGATACATTCAATGCCCATTAGCTGGAGTTGGTGATGTTCCTCCACAAAGGCACAAAACATGGTGATTGCAAGGTATCCGAGGTCAAAATGGTCTCATAAGGGGATCGCAAATGAAACGGTTTTATAGGGTGGGGGTCCCTCGGTAATCAGCTCTCTGAATGAGACGCAAGCCCATACCAATAACGTAAGTTATCTGAATGAACGCAAAATATCAGATTTAGATGGGAAAATGATCAGAACTAACGCGAATTATCCGATTTACTTTCGTTCATCGGAAGCGCATATACGCATGAGCTCGAAAGAACGTACGAATGAAAATGCAATGGAAAAACCTTTAGCTGGAGTTGGTGATGTTCCTCCACAAAGGCACAAAACATGGTGATTGCAAGGTATCCGAGGTCAAAATGGTCTCATAAGGGGATCGCAAATGAAACGGTTTTATAGGGTGGTGGTCCCTCGGCAATCAGCTCTCTGAATGAGACGCAAGCCCATATCAATAACGTAAGTTATCTGAATGAACGCAAAATATCAGATTTAGATGGGAAAATGATCAGAACTAACGCGAATTATCCGATTTACTTTCGTTCATCGAAAGCGCATATACGCATGAGCTCGAAAGAACGTATGAATGAAAATGCAATGGAAAAACCTAAAAAAATGACAAACACACACAAAAAAATACACCGACAGCTACAGAAGTCCAGATGAGTGTGTCTATGAATCGAGGCTATTGTCCTGCTAGTAATCACCAATATTTGCCTACTTTTGATTATGTTATGGCTTGTTTTTAATTGTTTTTAAACATGTGCAGATTTGTAACATAACTCCATAAATTGAACATTCTTTGATTAACTGTGGTGCTCGTTGGTGCTTGTACCTCCCGTCTTTGGGGAGGTTCCCATCAGTGGTATACTGTTTAATGGGGGACCCCTGACCTTGTTGGGCGACTCTTAAATACTCATTAGTGGTGCACCGGCAGATTGAGTTGTTCATACTTGTACACTGATCCAACGGACATAAATTCAACTTAAGCTTTCTATATGTCCCACTACCAATCATTAAAAATAGATATTTGCATATACCATCCACCATCAATTCTTCAGTGTTCATAAGCCGATGCTTCAGCTCACATGGTTACAAATCATTAAATACTCCTGCAACTAGCTTCCACACCCCCTGAATGTTAAAATAAAGTGTACAAATCAGATAAAGGCAAATATATTTTTAATATACTAAGAAATACACTCATATTCCATAGAAAATTAATGGGCAAGAATAAAACATCATTTAGTAACATCCAGAGAAGTGCCACCCCCGGTCACAACCAGTCGCAGCCAACAAGTCTAATTCGGGGGGAGGGGGGGGCTCCTGTGGTCCTATGTTACACTTGCAATGCGTTTCATCTGGGTAGACTTTCACAAGGCTCGGGTGGAAGCATGCATGAAAAATTAAAAACAACTACTCTGTATCCTAATTGGTTGTTCATAAATGTGCAAACCAAATTGATATTACCTGATATAGGTCAGAGATCCAGTCAGTGCACGGCCTATGATCGAGCACAAAAGGGACCTTTATCCCCATGCACATCATATCCTGCCAGTAGAAATCACATTAATTGCTGCTGCCCACTGGGCAGGAGCCCCTGCCAGACACATGAGAGCTGATAAACAGAGTGAGGACTCCATCTGGTTCAGAAGAACAAAGCAGGGGTAAGTATAGGTAATGTTGTTCATTTAAATACATGTTTTTTGTTGTTATAGGGGTCTAATGGAGGCAGGTGGCATGCTGATACCCACACCAAATTACTCTTATCCCCTGTCCTGGGCACTATGGGAGCAAAGGAGCCTGGTGCCAATCCGCATGGCCCCAGTGTTTTTCCAGGGGTGTCTGCGCCGCCCCTAAAAGTGCACTTGGCCCAGGTAGAAAGGCATAGGGGCTTCAAACAAGCAAGGGCCAGGGGCCCTGGATTGCCATCCCTGTTTGGTGTGCTGGGCTGGTTGAGGAGGGGGGAAGCACATTAATTTTTTTTTTTTTAATACATTACTGCACGTTTTTTTCTTTGGACAAAAAATATGCTGAAATATGCTGTGTACTTTTTAAACCTGCTTTTGGCAGGCGAAAATAGAACAATTAAAAAAAGCTGAATCACTGCACTGTAATTAAGTAGTAAAGCTACTTTAAGATATATAACCAATGAATTGGCACAACCACTTAACAAACAGCTGAGTGCTGGTTGTATAATTACTACAGAAGGACATGGGTAGACCTAGGATACCACTTGAGACTGCCCGCAAAAGCAACTAAACAAAATAAGATCAGAAACACAAAAATATAAACACTATAGGTGTCGAGCTAGTTGCTAAATAGATAAAAAGTGGCTAGTACAATTAATACCTAATAGTGTTCGCATATTGAATTAGTAAATAACAGTGATACTAAAATGTCCTATAAATAAAGCCGGGGCTGTTTAACAAGCCAACATTTGTAATCATAATATTACATGGCAATACAAAGGCAAAGCTGAAAAGAAAGTATTTAACCCAAATATAAAGAAAAGTGAGGAGCAGGCCGCAGCACCCATGCGCCCGTCACTTACTATGTCGCTTCTATATATACAGAAAGTTAAATACATGTCATTAGTAATTCAGCTTTCAATGTTTAAAAGTTTCCATTATTGTGTGGCAAAATGACGTCTTCAATCTGCTAAGCTTATCTGTTATTGTTTTAGTTTCTATTTGTTTGCAACTCTGTGTTATGAAAGATTCACAGCCTCTCTTAAATGCAATTATGGGTGAAATGCGTATATGTAATTTTATTGTTTTTTCGGTTAAAATTTTCAGCTTCTGGTGTGTTTTTTGGATGTATTTGTGTTTGCGTAAGTGCATATAAGCCTCTGTTATTGTGTCTATTTCGTATCAGCTTCGTTTTGTTTTTGCGTTTAAGCATATAATACATGATTAGTATGGGCTTGCAATAAAATGGGTTCTTTCAAGCTCCACTTATGGGCTCTATTTTCTGGTGGGAGTAGATTGTAGTGGTGTGTGGAAAGTATATTGGGGCCCTTCAAGGAATACCTTGCTGAGTGTGAGTTCTGTGCATGGGTCCTGGGGATTTTCGTTTGCATCAGCCACCGGTGGATGTTGATTGCATGAATGACGTTGAGCTATTCCAGCTGACCCGATTTCCCTTGAGAAACTGTATTGTGCGTTGTGGCCATGGTTGGCACCATAAGCATGGGGCATGCAATTGCGGCTATGACCAAATTAGTTGGCTGCCATATATCTTTTGATGAACGGCTTGTTCCAAGGGCTGGGAGCCCTCTCAGTCTTTGTTTTTATTTGCCACCTTCATTCCATAAAATGTAGTCACTTTTCTTTTGAGTCTAGTTTCCCCATATTTAGTGTGTTTTGTCCCTAACATTGTATTGTCTCCTGTAAAGTGGACCTCAATCTCCCCTTTCAACTCGTTGCCCATTGTCCCCTGTAGCTGCTTCCATCTAGAGTAAGGCAATTATAAATTTTCCTTTTGCTCACACAAGTTATGGCCTCCCACCTAACACTTCAAAGTCCCATTTCCTTACCTACCCAAGGAAGACAGTCATACCAGTGCTTGTCCCTTTCTGCTTAGCATATGCTCTGCCAGTGTAGGTGTGCTTGAATGCTGCTCATCTATTAACCTTAATGTGCAATGTATTGCTGGTCCCGATCTGAGATTCTTCAGTTTTATAGCAGGATATCCAGGCTCAAACCATGATGCCTTCGTTCTTTGGAATTCTGCCCTTTTGGTTGGTTTGAGTCTGGCGAGCTGTCTAGCGGGTGGCTACTTGGTAAGTCTTGTCATTAATCCTCCTTAATTGCTGATATTTTATATTCATGTAGAACTTGTGTATATCACGGACCGGGTGTGGCGGCACAGGTGTGGATCCGCTGTGACCGTGTTACTGATAGCGAGTGTCGCATTAGGGGAGCGGAGTCTAAGAGGCCACCGGTATTCACCAGAGCCTGCTGCAAAACAGGTTGGTCTTGCAGTGGCGAGTGACCCCCAGGTCGCTACCCCCCAACAGCGGCTCAGCCACACAGTCAGCCGAGGTAATGCGTGGTACAAAGGAGGCAGGCAAAAGGCAATGCAAAAGTTCAAGCAGAGGTCAGGGCTGGCAGCACAGGTTCAGAGTCGGGGACAGGCAAAGGTCGGTACACGGGTGAGCAATACTGAAAACAACAGACTTTCTGCATACAAAGGAAGACCAAGATCCGGCACTGATGGAAAAGGAAGTGCCCCTTAAATAGGGGAAATGGATGCAGGATTGGATGACCAGGCACCAATCAGTGGTGTACAGGCCCTTTAAATTTCAGGAATCCGGCGCGCGCCCTCTAGTGGACGGGGCGTGCGCGCACCGAACCATGTGAGGAAGCAGCACGAGGAGGAGGAAGACGGCTGGGAGCAGCCGGCGCACGGCCAGCCACCACGCCGGAAGTCGCGGGCCAGCCGGCAGGAACGGGTAAGGCGAGGGACTGCGGAGCGCTGCGAGATGGGCACGCAGCGCTCACCAGGGCAGCGGGAGCAGCAACGGAGATGAGGAGAGTGCTGCGAGATGGGCCCGCAGCGCTCGCCCTAACAGTGTATCTGTGGAACCATCCCCTCTCTCCCCTTTCTTTTTTGTAATATTTAATGCTTGTACTTTTTTTCAAGTGATAAAGTGTTGATGATGTATGTTGCTAATTTATTTTTGTATTGTAGGTGATTCTGACTGCCCACTGCTACCGTAGATGATGAGCCCCATTTTGCGGCCTTAAACTCAGGCACATACTGCATATAACCGGCTCATACCAAGACAGAGCAGTGGTCGAACTGGCATTCTCAAGACCCTGATTCAGTGCCTGGACCATACAGCGAGGGCCCTTCTTCGCCAGCCACAGAAGCTGATCAAAATAAATGTGGCCTGCAATTATGCCATCCTGGAGTAGTTCCCACATTATGTCGATAAGTCCTCCTCTGCAGCCATGATGGATGTCCCTGCAGAGATTGTATTGGGGCACACATCTGCACAATTGTTTTAGGCCAATCTGTGCGGAACCACCTTGTCTCATATCATTTGTATGTTTCTTCCCCTGTGTCATTTTTGTGGTTTTTAGGCAAGCCTTGCCATTTAAGGTTTGTTCTGTATGCTTCAAATCCTCTTTTCATGTATTCAGTGAGATTAAACTGGAAGAAAAAGTGACGTCTGTTTTTTTGGCTTATTGTTGTCATTAAACTATTACATAATAGTAAATTGTGAACACTGTGGGTGAATAATATTAGGCTACTGAGATTTATTATCAACTTAAAATGTGCTTCATCAGTGGTAGGGTGGGTGGCCTGCAGCGTATGGTGGTTCTCTTGCTTGATGGAGTGCCACCAGCCATGCCAGGTTCTCATTTAGCAGATCTTGTGTCTGAGGGTGGTGGGGAGGCAACTGGTGTAGCAGAGGGTTCTGATGCTGCTGTTGTTGTAGAGGCTGATGCAGTGTTCCATCCTCCTCCAGTTCCTGTATGGCAGCCAGTAGCGGGGGTGTCTGTGGCACTAGACAAGTCATTTAGCTTGTTGCGGTTAGATATACACACAGTACACCAAAAAAGCGCCACATGGAAGTCCAGGGGTCATCACTCTGTGTACATTACACTTATTAGATACAATTCTTCAATTGCTGCAATTCTTGAGTAAACAGTCTTTGATGAAGTTGCCTCAGTACTTGTTTGTGTGTATTTGCTGTTTATTTACGCAATGTGACTTAAGGTTAGTCAAGCCACATACCTTGTATGCCTAAGCAATGGCTAACCCATCTGCTTCCATGCTTTACAAGCCATGAAGGTGTGGCATGTCAGCTGTGAGGTGGCATATGTAATTTTTCATATATCAGCCTTCATGGTCCAGCAACAACACTTAGGCCCTGATGGCATCATGAACTAGGCAATTGAAAAGAGTCATACATCTCTTGAAACTAAACAACTCAAGCTATTGAACAACTTACCTATTACAGCAGCGGCATGCATATCGGCATGGTGTAGCTCTCGAACTGCGTCCATACGGCTAATCAAAATGGTCAGACACACCAGTTGCTAAAGCCATACATTGGGCATAATTAAACCTTCCACTTAGTGCGTCACAAATGTCGTCGGACATTTGCGCTATGGGTGTTTAGGAAGAGGGTAGATTAGTCACTGGCTGGTGACTGGACCGGTCTGACTGGGATTTGGATGTCTGGCCTGGGTCGGCCATGATTAGCCTGAAATAGATGCTGCTGGGAGAGAGACGGGTATCCAGTTTGTAGCTTCCCAGCTGCTGCCTTAGACCCCTGCTGCATTTGACACAGTAAGAAGTAGGGGGTGCAAGCTCCATTGGGAGAGGGGGTTGTTTGGGAGCTGCTATGTCTTGGTCTAGTACTTTGCCTGCCACTGCTCTGCTTAGCCTTAGCACTTTTGCTGGAACTGCTCTTGCTTGCCCTAGCACATTGGATGGGACTGCTCTGGCTTAGTCTAGTAATTTGTGTGCCACTGCTCTGCTTAGCCTTAGCACTTTTGCTGGAATTGCTGGGGCTTGCCCTAGCAGCTTTCCTACCACTGCTCTGACTCTGGCTGAGGTGGTTCTGGCTTTGCCTGACTGTGTGCTGGCGTGTGCTTGAAGGAGGACTGTGGCGCCGTAGTCCTTGGCGATCATCCAGCAGGGCATGGCTTGGTTCAGCTGTCCTGCTTTTGTGTGTGCCATCCTGAACTATCTCACAATGGAAACTACAGTAGTGGATTGTTGCCTTCTCCACATGTCAGTGTGTGTCTTTAACAATTTATACTTCCCTAACACATAATTGCGTAAGCCTACGCACCGAAGTACAGATGTATGGCAACTTCCTGGATCCGCTGCGGTGCGTCAGGTGGCGCAGACACTATCCCCAAAATGGCACCCTTGCTGTTCAAGGGGATAGCAATTCAGGGGCACAAGTGTATAGGAAGGCAAGGTTGAAAGAATGCCGCCATTTGCAAACTAACACAGGTGAAGCTAGTGCACACATGGACACCATGCAAAGACTGTTTGGGGCAAGGTGGTTCTATTGGTGACTAGCTGGGTGTGGTAGCCAGATATCAGGGGGCAGCTCAGGTGATAATAACACCATCCACTAAGATCTTTAAAACAAGGGATGCACAAATGCATTAAAGCAGAGCTAAGGTGTTGGGGCGCCGGTAGGAACCTGTTAGACTTTTTTTTAAATATGTATTTCCTAGATGATGATGACCTACAGGCAGGGGCGGGCGGGCTGGCCGCAGGGCATACCGGGACAAATCCCGGTAGGCCGCGGCTTGTCCTGCATTTCTGCCTCCCCGTTTACCTTCTCCTGGATGCTCTGGTCGGCTTCCTAGTTCCGCAGCCGGCCGGGTGATAGCAGGAGAGGCAGGCCCGTATTTAACATTAGGCACACCTAAGCACCGGCCTCGGGCACCAGAATGTGCAGGGGAGGTGGGGGGGGTGGTGGCAGCAGGGGCATTAAAAAATTTGCTTTCAGCATTTGCATTGCACTAGTATTGGTATGGGGCCCCAGCAGCATGAAACGGACACTGCTGTTTTGTGTTTTTTTTTTGTACAATTTTTTCAGTTTGTGGTTGTTGATTTTCTTTTCCCTGATTACCCCCCGCCCGCACATGATATGACCCAGTATCTATTGAGGACGCACAGTGGAGCTGGACAGATGGAAGCTTCTTTACATGGCCCCTCCCTGACTCAACCTATGCAGGAACATGGCTGACCTCCCAGGCTGCTTCTCCTCCACACAGCACAACTGCAAACATTACAAGTAAGGACACTGACCAGCCAGGCTCTCAGCATTCCTCTGGGGACACTAGCAGAAGAACCTTTAGTGATTGGAGGCTGCTTTGAACGTGGATGACAGCAGACTGATCTGGCGACTGATCAGAGGAGGTCCTGTGTGTTCTCCCCCTCACCCTTTTCTGCCTAATTTGCATGTGTTTGTGTGACACAGAGTTCATGGCCCAGCTAGCTGGAGTAACTCGCCCCCTCCCCCAACGTCATTATCAGCATGACGTCATCATCTGCTGTGTCTCCCGGGCTTTGAATTATGAGAAACGCAGCGCAGGGGATGGAGCTTCTCATTGCTGCTCAGTAAGTCTGTTCAATAATGTGATGGAGCCTGTATCTGCTTGTGTCATTATTGTAGACATTTTCCTGCCTGCTGTGCTCTCTTCTGGCTGCCCACTTTCCTGATATCTACTGTATTCCTGCAAGTCCTCCTTTCAGCCTCCTTCATTTCTGCCTTTTTCATTCTAGTCAATTTCCCTCCTCCTTCCTGTCACCCACTGCTCACTGTGCCTCTTTCTGGCTGCCCATTTCCCTCCTTTCTATCCCTTTATCCTGCCATTTTTATGCAGCCAGCTGTTCCCACATTGCTGCTGCGTGTATCCCCCCCTTTTTCCCTTTCATGCTAATAACGTTCCTTCTACTCTGGGCCTCCGTGATGGGCACTGTGCCCGCTTTCTAATTTCTGCCCCCTCTTCTGTGTCTTTTTATCCTTTCTGCCACTATCCCTCCCTGATCTGTGCCCACTGTGTTCTTCTTCTGCCAACTGCTATTTCTTCTTGAAACAAACTTGAAACAAACCCCAGACCCAACAGCCCCAATACCTACCACTTGCACTTTTTTAACTATATCGGTCATTCACATGACAATCAACAGCCAATCAGGGTTCAAGGCCACTAGGTGAACCTGTTAGAATGCTGGTGGTTATGTGAACAGCAGGGAATAGCATCTAACAGGTAGTGCAAGGCAGACTGGCAGGAGGATGTGCACCAGGACAGTGCTTAGAAGACAGGCGGACCTCAGGGTCTGTATGGCTAGAGATCCCCTTTAAAGTGAATCAAAACCCAGGATTCTGACTATCCTGGGTTTTGGTCCTTGCCCCAATCTGGGATGTCCCACTGTGTGAACCCCCCCAGGTCGCCCAATCTAACTCCCCTTACCCCAGTCCTACTGTGTACAGTCAGTGTGCTCGGGTCCGCTCCCACCTGGCGGCCACATCCTCCACTGCCCGCTAACAGGGAGCATGCCCAGCCATTCACAATAGGCTGCCGTGGCCACTTCCATGCTAAAGGGATAGTGGGGATGTGGCTGCTGCTCATGCATGCCTCGTTGACCCGGGAAAAAAAGGTGAGTTTCTGAGTAACCTGTGGGGGTTTCACAAAACAGAGCATCCCAAATCTGGATGTCCCTGGGGGGGGACATCCAGTGGGGCCACGGGTTTTTGTCCTCTTTAACAACAGTGTTGCCAAAAAGTGCCTAGGGCAGCATGAATCCTAAATACGGCCCTGAGGAGAGGCCAGGCTTTCCGTCAGCTCTGAGCGCTCTTTGCAGCAGCCTTTGATGTCCGGGCTGCAATACAAGTAGTTACTCATTAGTTCCGGCCGGCTGCTTTTGCCTTTATCTGACAGTGAAGTGGAACTGTCAAACCTCGCTGCAGTTTCCCCCTCAGCTCTGTTACACTTAGGGACAGCCCAGAGCCAGATTCTGGGCAGATTGGCACATTGTGCTGTAGGGTAACCTGGGGAGTTTCACACAGTGGGGAATACTGATTTTGGATGCCCGGGGGAGGTCCCAGGCCGATCCCGCTCCGATATAAATATATATATATATATATATATATATATATATATATATATATATATATATATTAATGTGACGTTGACTCACTTTACCAGGCCAAGCACAGTACAGAAGGGCCAGTCTGACTTTACTTTAACCTACAATTATACTACAATCACATTAGCTAGGCCTGTGTTTAAAAGAATTCTATTCTCTTCTAGTGTCAGAGTTCCACCAAACAGTGTTGCTCACCCAGAGGCGACAAGTCCGGCCAATGCTGGCAAGACCTGGTGGACGTGTAGGTTGTGGGTCACAAGTGCCAGCAGCTCCCAGTGAGAAGGATGGCTCCCCAACCCCGACTCCCCCACCAGCCTAGTAAGTTTTTAAACATGTGACTATTTACTAACATGCCTTCTTCAACAGGTTTGCAGGAAGCAGAGGCTAGACACTAAGAGGCCGATTCATTAATAGCACTAGGTAGCGACAGATGAGCGACAGTAGCAGCATTTTCAGAGCGCCCGCTAGTAGTCGCTGTGCTTGGCCGTTGTTCTGTAGTTGATAGCGACTCAGTCGGTTTGCCGTAATGTTGAATATTGGGTGAGGAGTCGCTATTTGACAGGTTCCGCGCTGTATGGGAGCGCATGACAGCGAATGGCCATAGCGAACGGCTCCCAGCATATTCATTAACAAATCACGCTCAAAAAATTCTCGCGCAGTGAAATGCTTGTTTAAACCCCAGAGCGCTGGCGGCGATGGGTTAAAAGTAGTTTTTTAACCCCCAAACAACCATATTTTTGGATAAAAAAAAACAAGTTTTTCAAAACATTTTGTAATATGAATACATTAATATCAGACCTGTAATATCAATTCTGCACAATTTATTTTTTTTTTACCTTAAAAAAAATATCTAACATTGCAGAAGTGGTCACAGAGTTTTTGACATTTAAAAAAAAAACATTAATAGCAATTAATTAAGAATATTTAAAGATTGCTCCATTGAAATGCATTGGAGAGCGCCAGGTAGCGAGAGGTCATACCTGTCGCTGTTCAAGGTCGCTCGCTGGCGCTGTGGGGTGAGGCTGGAATAATGATGAATGATTCGCTATCTGGCGCTCTGTCAGTCGCTAAGCAGGATCGGCTTGATAAATGTGTGATTGTGGAGGGGAGCCGGCGTTCTCGTGGCGGTGACCGTCATTACCGTTCGCTCACCATTCGCTACCTGGCGCTATCCCTTGTTAAATAAGGGCCTAATTGTTCACAGTACACGGAGAAGATGCAAAGCAGCACCTGAAGGAACTTGCAGTTGCTGTGCATAGACTGGTGCTGATAGCCATGGGGAGCCACCCACCCTAAGGCATTGGAAGCCTGCCACCTTCTTTTAACCACTTTTTTATTAACGTTTTTTAATTTTTTAATTTTGTATCTTAATAACTTTTAATAAAAAAAATACATTTTAATATTTTTTTTTACAAAATGTAAATACAATTACAATTATTAAAAAAACAAATAATGCATAATTACATATAATAAATTTGACATTCAGAACTAGATAACGTTGTGGTGTCTTTCATTTAATATAATTTTCCACCATAGTAATATTTACATGGGGGCATCCCAAATATACAACTATCAAGGAGAATGAGCTTCACTGGACAGAAGAAAGTGGTACAGGTAAGTATTAGGAAGAATAGAAGAACACTGCATGCCAATATTGAAAGTGGTAACGGTAAGCATTAGGAAGAATAGTAGAACACTGCATGTCAATACTGTCAGTGGTAAAGGTTAGCATTAGGAAGAATAATAGAAAACACAACATGCCAATACTTTTAGTGGTAAAGGTAAACATTAGGAAGAATATAAGACACTGCATGGGACATCCTCAACTAAGAGCAAGCAAGGAAAAGAAGCAATTTTGGAGAGAAGGACGAGTAGAGCTAAGCACTAGTAAAGCAGGATAGAATTGGCACCGCAATAAGTAAGTAATGGAATACTATGACCAGGGGATGAAGAATGGCAAACACTACAAATGAGAGGCTTGCTTATGCGTACAAGCTTGCATATGCATACACATTACAGATATACGTACTAAATACCGATTTAACTTTCTAAATTAAGGAAAAAAACAACTCTTTTTAGAAGGAAACTAGTAGGACTTGACTGGAAACTAAAACTTTACACAGCAAGGTACGTTGAAAAACGCCCTGAAAACGCTGGAGAACGTGTCATTGGTTCCATGTTAATTTCGTCCATTCGCCCAAACAATGTCGCCCATCGTTTAAACCGGGAAAGCCATATGCACAACGCTTTCTCTGGCTTAATTAACAATGAGGATAGAACAAAGTGCTCCTGATGGAGGTTCTGAATCATGCGAATGCACTTGCAAGCTTACATGCCGCACAAAAACGGCTCTGAATCAAGCTTAATGTGTTTACATGTATTAGTGATGTACACCAATGTGGTGCATTCTAGTACATATCATAGACTTCCTCACTCTAGCTTGCTAATTATCTGAGGCAAGGGTGACAGGTTTAACCCAATCTGCTAAAATTCAACTTCTTCAGTTTGTAACGATTACAGGAATATTAGAATCATGGAAACAGGATGCCGATAAGTAAATCACAGTTCGGGGGCAAAATCCTAACTCAAATGTTTATTTTACATTTCAGAAAAGGAATAAGGCAGAACATCAACAATAGCCTCGATTCATAAACACATTCGTCTGGACTTCCGTAGCTGTCTGTGTATGTTTTTGTGTGTGTTTGTAATTTTTTTAGGTTTTTTCTTTGCATTTTCATTCGTACGTTCGTTCGAGCTCATGCGTATATGCGCTTTCGATGAACAAAAGTAAATCGGATCATATGGGTTAGTTTTGATCATTTTCCCATCTAAATCTGATATTTTGCGTTCATTCAGATAACTTACGTTATTGGTATGGGCTTGTGTCTCATTCAGAGAGCTGATTGCCGAAGCACCACCACCCTATAAAATTTAATTTGCCATCCCCTTACGGGACCATTTTGACCTTGGAAACCTTGCAATCACCATGTTTTGTGCCTTTGTGGAGGAACATCACCAACTCCAGCTAATGGGGATTGTATGTATCAGCAGGGCCGAGGCCAGATTGCACCGGCGATGCATGCATATCGATGGCATGCATGATGTTGAGCTGTTCGAGCTGACCAGACTTAATCGCACTTCCCTCCATGAGTTGTATAGTGAGCTGCGGCCATGGTTAGCCCGCACCACAAGGAAGGGGCAAGCAATTTCAGGTATGACCAAGATGCTTGGCTGCCTGCAACTTTTGGCGAACGGCTCGTTCCAGAGGCTGGGTGCCCTCTCCGGGGGGGATTTCCCAGCCTACGCTGAGCCGCACGCTTTCCAAGTTTTTGGAAGGCATGGCTACCATTAGTCAGAAATATATTTATTTTCCTGACGACATGGTAGCCTGGAACGCGCTTAAGCTGGCATTTTATAATATCGCCGACATGCCCAACGTCATGGGTGCCATTGATTGCACCCACGTTGCATTGGTCCCTCCGGCAGCCGACGAGTACATCTATAGGTAAGTTCAATCGGTCATTTTTTTTTATAGTTTACACAAATTGTATTTTAACTATCTATTAATGCCTCCTTGTAAATTGTCCCTGTGAAATTGCTTACCCTGTATATCTATTAATCCCTCCTTGTAAATTGTCCCTGTGAAATAGCTTACCCTGTATATCTATTACTCCCTCCTTGTAAATTGTCCCTGTGATACATTTGGCCGTCTTTAGCTTCATCAATGTTTTTCATGTTGGCCAAAGCCAAACATTTTCATGTGGACCTTAATTAGTCATTTTAAAGTTAATCTTTAGTTGATCCAACATACATATCCCTTTTTGGGCTAAAAAATACTTAGGTACTTAGTGTTATTTGTATTGCCCAGCAGTTTTTGGGAGGATGTTAGGAGTTTTTTGTGTTTGAGTAGTTTACCTAGCCTTGCTAATTTTTGTTGTTTTTCTTTTTTCCCAGGAACCGCAAAATGGGCCACTCCCTGAATGTCCAAGCAGTGGTGGCCCCGGACATGCGGTTCCTTAGCGTCCTCGCCAGGTTTCCAGGCTCATCCCATGACGCCTACATATTGCGACGATCTGGATTGTACTGTCGATTTGAGTCTGGAGAATTCTCCGGTGGATGGGTCCTTGGTAAGTTGACGCAAATAACGTCATTCACTTTTCAATGTATGGCTATGAATATTGTTGATGACCCATGTCTGAACCTATGGCTGTTTTTACCCCTTGATGACATGTTAAACCGAACCTTAACTTATGATCTTTCACAAATCACACACCCTTAAAAAATGATTTGCCACCATTTAAAAAGAATATATTTCTACTTTCTAGTAAATTACTTATTATTCTTCCAAACACTCGGCTGCAATTCTGTTCTTGACTTTATGATAGGGTCTGCGCCATCTTTGCTCAGAAGCAGGACACTTACTGAGTAGAGGAGAGTGGGATAAAGTGCAGGGGGCGGGTTAGAGCTGTGCTTGGCTCAGACATAGCAGATCTGGGTCCTGAAAAGGTAAGACATCCAAGAATGCTGAGCAGCACAGTCCTAACCCAATTCCTGTTTGCAGTCTGCCTGATTTGCCCTCATCCACCATCTTAGATGTTTAAAGGTTCAGAACATGCAGTAGAGGGTGTTAGGCTGTTTTTTTAGCAGAGCAATCTGTATGTACAGGGTGTGTCTAAAATATAAGATAGGCTCTTAGTCAGGGGGAACGACCGCTTTTCTCAAATTTTTTAGTTGTAATGTGTAATTTATGTTATTATTTTCTTATTCTTTCAGGGGATTCCGGCTATCCGCTACTTCCCTGGCTGCTGACGCCCGTCCTTCGGCCACAGAATGCGGCACAGGACGCCTACAATCAGGCCCACCGGAAGACCCGGGCCGTTGTGGAGAGGGCCTTTGGCCTGTTAAAAACTCGCTTCAGGTGTTTGGACTATACCAGGGGGGCACTCCAGTATGACCCTAACAAGGTCATCGATATCATACTGGCCTGCTGTGTCCTCCATAAATTTGCCATCATGCAGCGTGTCCCCCGGTATGTGGATCTGCCCCCCTCTCCACCCAGCCAGGACCCAGAAGAGAACTACAGTGGCACACCTAGTGCCTCTGGCCAAGCTGTTCGGGCCAATTTGATTAATACCCATTTTGCCTAATTTGTTTGTCCTGTGTTTGTTGCATGTAATTATTATTTTATACTATAATTTGGCTTTGTGAATGCTTTAGTATTGTTTTTGTATCAAATAGTAATGAGTTAATTACTAAAATATTCACACATGATCTGAGACTCATGCATTTTTTGGGCTCTGTTTGTTTTAAAAAACCTTCAGTAATCTCAAAATAACCCAAACATTAATGCATCAACTTAAGTCAACAACAGCTAAAGTCACATTCAATATATTTTTTGGAAATATGATAAATTGGAGTTGAAGGGCACTCGCAGACTTCATGTACATACATAGTACAACAAAAATATACATTGGTGCTGAATCAGGGCACCAAGCAATTGGCCACATCCAGGAGTTTTAAAGTAACGCACTCCAGGCCGAAATTTAAATAACATATAAAATAAACAGACATAGGGAGCAAGCATTTGCATGTCAATATTTGGCCAGTAATACATAGGGCAACATACACACCCTCTCCTGCTTGGCCAAAAACAAAAAGACAAGGAATTCCATACAAGGTGGGCACTCCGCTGTATTATCTAAACACTATTTTATTAAGTGGCAAGAATCATGATAAAAACATACACACAACACAAATACACAAGACTTTTAAAACAATAAGACCACCGGGCTAAAAAGGTTTTTTACCAATATATCTCCAAACTATATACAGATGTAAAAACAATGTGCAATCAAAAAGTACCAGTGCAGGCAGAGATATAAAGATATCAATATAATTCAAATAACTGTGAGTGCAGATGCAAGCTGGCCTCTGCTGCCCCCTAATTGATAAATACAATATTTACGTTAATAACAATTAATATATGAAAATGCAATTCAGCTAAAAAAAAAAAAAAACCTGGTCATCAACCAAGCTAAAGTGACTAGTGCTAAACCACAAAAATACAATATATATATCAATATCAGTGCAAAGGATAAGAAATTACAAAACTAAAAAATTACATCCAAGTGATAAGTGCAAAAGAGATGAAACTAACCCTAGCAGCAAGAATGGACTAGGATTTTGAAAATATACCAGCAGGGACTAAGGGCTTGCAAAAAATGTTAATACATGTACATCACACATCAAGATAAGAAAAGATACACTACCGCCATGCACAGGTGCCCAGTGTTCACTACGCTGCCCTGCGCGCTCCGCCATGCGCTCACGGCTTTGAGAGGGGGTAAATGACTAACCTTCTGTGTCCTCTTTTATTGTGGAGTAGCAGGTCCCCCGCCGCCGCACGCTGCATCGAGCCGCGTGCTGCGCCGGAAATCCGGTGGCAGGCGCGTCATCCAAGCCTCCCAGAGAACCGGGAGGCCAGGAGAACACCGCCGCCGCTACAGAAGGACGCCCGCCCACCCCACAGAGGGGAAGGATTAACCTAATTAATGCCACCATATAGCTTGATTACACAAGATGCTGCAAACAATGTAAATAATATCCATGCTGTACTTTAGACTATACAGAACTTGCCAGTGGCAACTATATAGAAAACAGAGACAGGAGGGAAAGGAATCCCCTAAATTCAATAAGCAGAAATATACACAATACATGCAATATGCTAATACCAGCAAGCGGGATCACAAAACCTTCCCTATATGCGGACATAGTCCAACTGATAGCAATACATACAGGCGAAGGTTTGTTATCAGGGAACTAACACAGTACTGTCCCAGAAGAAACAATAAAGATAAAAATAAAAATAATAACAGGCCTATTGATACTTTTTGAGGTCTTTTAAATATCCTAAAATATTTTACAAAGTGGAGCCAGAAAGCAGCATAGACATCTGTTAGGCATATCAGTAGGGGACTATATGACAGCCAAACACTCTATGCCATATCCACTAAATGGGTTTTCTTTCTTATATTCCAATGGCCTGAAAAAAAAATATATTCCATTTCTCAAGTTTGCTTGAATCTTCTCCCTACTTCTAGGAAATTCCACGTGCCAACCTCAGCCATGTGTGCCCATCTTCAGTAAGAGAGGTCTCATTGCGATGTCAACCAGGTCCACCATTCCCTGTCCAATCCCAGTGCACTACAAAATCATAAACATCCATAAAGTGAGAAAGTGCCAAGTACAAACCACCATAATCAATATAACAACCCCCAACCTGAACCACCCAAAAAAAATATGTACCCATATGTGCCCCACAAAATCAATAATAATGACCAAACTAAAACCCCTATAGCAAAATACTCCATAAAAATTGCCCCAAACGTTAAATACCGTGAACCATATCTCTACATATGAGGACTGGAAAAAAGGGGAACCCCTAAAAGCCGGATGGTGCATAAAGATATTTATGGGGAGGAGAAGAAAGAGAGAGAAGACAAAAAAATATTTTAATTTGAATTTAATCCAAGAACGGACCAAAAGAAATATCTTCATTCAGCCTCTGTGGTGTGGCTGTTTCTAAGTTGTAAATCCACCTCAATTCTTCTTTCAGCAACTTAGATTTTAAATTCCCTCCCCGGGGGCCCAGTACTATTTTCTGAAGGCCTATCACCCCCAAATCCTGTACCCGGGAACCATGATGAACAAAAAAATGTTTCGCTACAGGTGTTAGGGTCTTACCTCTTTCTCTCTCCCGGGCAGCCAAACGGATATTGGATAGGTGTGATTGGATCCTGTTTTTTAGGACATTCTTGGTTTCACCTACATACAATTTAGGACAGGAGCATCTAATTAAATAAATAACTTAGTATTGTAATTGATGAAATCATTGAGGCCAAATTTATGCCCCGTAGATAAGTTAACTACCTCCTTGGTTTTCACCATGTGTTTGCAAATTGAGCACATGGTGCAGAGCCCTTAATACTCCTAGTTTGGAGTCAAGTTTCCTCCAATCGCAAGAAGTGACTGTGGCAGAGGTGGTCCCGAATATTCTTGGCCCGCCTGGCTATCAACCTTGGCTCTTCTGGGAGCCAGTCGGCCAGGTCTCTATCATTCTTCAATATGTTCCAATGGCGTGCAAGGATTGCTCTAACCCCTCCCCATTGTTGATTGAATCTCGTGACAATTCCAATTTGCCTCTGTGTCGTTCGTTGCTTTTTCTGTAATAACTCCAAACGGTTAGTAGTGCGTGCCCTCCTCACCGCTGCCGTGAGTATGGCCTTCGGCTATCCCCGAGCTCCAAATCTCTTCTTCAAATTCCGTGCTTCTTTCTTAAACTCCTAATTCAAAGTACAGTTACGCCTTAGTCGTAAAAATTGGCTAACTGGAATTCCTCTTTTTAAATATGTTGGATGCAGGCTATCAAAATGCAGAACGCTGTTGGTAGCTGTGTCCTTCCGATATAAGGTGCTCTCAATGCTTCCATCCGACTTTACCGTAAGGCTAAGGTCCAAGAATGTGATGGTTTCTGTGGAAGAATGTGACGTCAATTTGATGTTTAGGTCATTGTCATTCAACTTGTCAAGAAAATCATCACATTCCATTTGGGTACCCCCCCACAGAAAAATGAATGTATGAATGAATCTAAACCAAGCCACAATGTGGCAATGGTACTGGTCCAATAATTCACCAAACACCCTTTCCCTCTCCCACCAACCCAGAAACAGGTTGGCGATCGAGGGGGCGCACCTAGCACCCATTGCTACGCCCATCCTTTGTCTATAAATGCATTTGTCACAGACAAAGTAATTGTGCTCAAGGATGAATCTCAGGGCGTTGAGGATGAATTTCCTCCATGGGGGGTGTCTGTTGGATTCCATACTAAGGAAATAATCGGTGGTCACGATGGCATTCTCATGAGTAATGTTGGAATACAACAATTTCACATCACAAGTTACTAATAGGCAACCATTGGGTAACTGTACTGAATCCAATTTGAGTAAAATGTCCATGGAATCCTGTAAATATGAGGCAAGGCTCACTACATGCGGCTGTAAAAAACTGTCCACCCATGTGCAAATACGCTCTGTCAGGGAACCAACCCCCGAGACAATAGGGCGCCCGGGGGGTCTCTGTAAATCCTTATGTATTTTAGGAAAGATATAGAAGGTGGGCGTCACTGGACAGTCCTTCAAAAAATCCCCTTCCTTACGGTCAATCACTTGGTTGGCTAGTGCTGTATCAATGAAATTGTCAATTTCCCGTTTATATCTCAAGGTAGGATTACCAGGTAAGATCTCATAATACCTGGTATCATTCAACTGTCGTAAAACCTCCTGTGTGTAGAGGCCGACCGGGAGGACCGCAATGTTCCCCCCTTTGTCGGCCTCCTTAATCACAATATCCTTCCTCCGTTCCAAATCATGTAAGGCAGATCTTTCTCCTCTGGTGATATTATGCCTCCCCCCTGGAGTCGGAAGATTTTTTAAATCTTCACTCACCATCTGAAAGAAGATCTGGATGGCCGGACTAATCGAAAATATAAAAGTAGATTTCTTGCATAGGACATGACCAATCGAATCTTCCTCCTGATTACCCAATTCTTCCAAGATGGCTAACATCTGTAGGTCTTCTGAGTTCCAATGAATCCCATCCTCACGTCGCTTCACATTTGCAAAATACTTTTTAAGTGAGAGCTGTCTGCAAAATAAAAATACATACTTAGTGGCCTCAAATTTATTCAGATTTCTAGACGGTGAAAAAGAGAGGCCTCTGGCCAGTACTGACCTTTCATCCCTGGTAAGTGGTGTATCTGTCAAGTTTATAATCTGAAGATTTAAGTCTTGGTCCTGCAACAGGTTGGGATCACCTCTATCAATAGTCCCTGCCCCCACAAGATGTTCTTCCGGGGAGGCTAATGGATTACCAAGAGGGGCTAGCGAGGGGGGAGGCGTGTCTGCCTGGCATACCCCCACCTCTTCCGGTCCCTGAGTCTCAAATCCCGATCTCCTCTTCCTTCTCGAACGCCCCCCCGTCTAGTTCGTCGGTGGTATCCGATAAAAAAGAGCTCTGAGACTGTGAGAGGCTATTCCTAGAGGTCATACCACTTCTTGCATTATGGTTCCATTCCTTAAGGTCAAGGTCCCGTTTAATGGAGATGTATCTCTGATTACCCCTATGTTGCCACCTAAATACCTTTTGTTGACTAACATCAGACCTGTCTCTAGCAAATTTCTGTCTTTTACCCTCCGCAATCTTTTCTTCATATTTAGAGATCTCATTTGAGTGGCCACCAAAAAGGGTGTAACTAGACTCTCTTGATCAAATTTTTCCAATAAACATTCAAGTTCCCCTATTTGTGATTTAATTTGCTGAAGTAATTCTTTATCATGATGGATCAACATGTCCATTATAATAATGGAACACTTCGCAAGGCCTTGTTCCCAGAGGGTCTTAAACGAGTCTGCGGGCTCCCAAGCTGGGAAAATCTGTACCCGCAGTCCACGTGGACAAGACCCTGTTCCTTGTACATTTCCAAAGTCCTAACATTCCACCAAAGTCTTGTGTGTGTTAGGTACGCCTGTTTTAATTCCTTTGTGATTTTCCTAAATTCACTGGGGATAACCTGTCTCTGGTTAATGTCAACATCACCAAAAATATCATGGACTTTACTCAACCACTGTTTTTCCAAAGACTCAATATTAAACAGCATGATAAATCTAAAGTGTGCTCTACTTACAAAAAAAGAGTCTAAAGAATGAGTATAGGTGCAACCCTATACTCAAACCACCTTAACTTATAGAATATAAGGAACCGTAAGGGCACCACTAACAATAAAACATGAACAATGGGTGCACCAGGAATACCAAGGATATGACACTTAAGAAACCCAAAAACAAAAAGACAAGGAATTCCATACAAGGTGGGCACGCCGCTGTATTATCTAAACACTATTTTATTAAGTGGCCTGCATGGCCACATTTGCCACAGGCACAGGTGGAAAGCAGCCATACCTATGCCACATCCACGCCTGTAAGTCAGTGGCCCACCCAAACAATAACCCCCAGTCCAAATGCAAGTCCAGTCCAATGTTTGCCAGGGTTCAAGGTAGTAGTTTGCCAGCCCAGAATGTCCCCCAATCATGCCTAGAAACAGGATGAGCCAGACACAATTTCATTAGGCCAAAGCCTGCAGCGTGGCAGCTTGAGCGGCAGGTTCAGTGAGGCTTTATCTCAGGCATTGGCTAGTGGGGTATCTCAGCACTCTAATGAGCTATATGGGCGAAAATCCAAATCATACAAGCAAAGCCATAAAAAAGGTAATCTTGGTAGTGCTCACCAGACAGGTCAATACAGTAGGGATGTAGAGGAAAGATGTGGAGATACAGGGCAAATAGCTGTTAAAATGGATGTTGCCCATAAAACCCTGGTGATGGGCCTTGGGGATGGCCCATCACCTGGGCATGTGTGGCATTCAGAATCTGCCACTGTTCCAACATGAGTCAATTGCTATTTATAACTTCCTCGAGCATGCCTTTTTAAATTATTAGTTAAGGTGGCCATGTGGCTGTTGCTCGTTCTAATTTCTGTCAGCATGGAGGTGAATGTATTATTTAATGTATCTAATTGTGCAGTAAGCTGCTCTGTGGTTCTTTGAGTCACCTGGCAAAATAAACACCTCTCATGGTGCCACGCTGACTCCAGGATCGGCACGCGCCTCCCCTGGGAAACTGGTCGACATTGCTGACTACATCTCCTAATTCCCCGGGTTTGAGCGCCTGCAGATGCTGGACGTCTAGGGCGAGCAAGAGTCGCAGATGTGCTCGGCAAATCCTCTGCAGCAGAGCTACCACTGGGGACTGTAGGCTCAGTCTCTGCATGCTGGCTACGATGGGCTGGCAGCATGCGTCCAGCTTCACTCTGCTGCAGAGGATTTGGTGCAGTATCATGTTGGGACCGTGGCAGGTTATGTTCCAGGGGGGTCAGTGGTGAAGGTCCCATCAAGGTGGCATCCTCCTCCATCTCCTGGATTTCCTCCATCAGTGTGTGGGTCTGTTGGGACATGTGCAAAAAAAGGTTACGTTTGGTTCCTAAATGTATTAGTTATGCAAATTAGTCATGTTCATTCACATGCATCAGCAGAATCATCAAAATACACTTATATATCTGCTCCTGGCTCCTAGGCAGCACGGAAGTTGACGGCGTGGTCCAACTGGATGAGGCTTCCACACTTGCTGAGGGTTGATGTTGGGCTGTATTGTAAATAAAAAGGCACATAAACACCCAAATATCCATTGATGATCTGGATTACTACATATGCTTCAATAAAACACGTGGGCAAGCGGGAATGGCAACTCCCCCAACGGTCCATGGTGACCTTCACTATGAATGTCAATATCTGTTAGATGTATGACTCACCCTGTACATACACATTGGTCACCTTAAATAATACAAACATGCATGTACTGCATGTTATGAGGCTTCACACTTCCCTAAAGGGCCATTAGGGACCCACACTCAGCTTGCAAATAGCATTTGGCTTAAGAGTATGCTGTGGGCATTCTTCCTATGTAGACCTTTCCCTGACCCCAGATCAAGTATTTGAGACCAAAGCTAGCTAAAACCCAAGTGGCTTAAAGACAAAAAAGGAAGTGTTTGATATGATTTGAGTAGAATCACATAACAGGCAGTGCTTTGCTAATATTAAGACTTTAATAGTGACCATAAATACTCTCCAAGGTCGTGTATGGCCTGGCAAATTTGAAAATGAACATTCCGCATACATTACACACCCTGCTAAAACTGTAACCTCCCCTACAAGCCACTCCCTAGGGGCATGTGTTCATATATGCCTTTGAGCCTCATTTCACACATTTAAAACATTTCACATACACACTAACATTACTATCCTGCAGGAATAGTAGGGATGTCCGTGTCCCATCGCCCCAAGAGGCCCTCTAATGCCACGGGATGTATCAGCGCCAGCACCATCTCCTCAGCTCGAGTAAACTGTAATTTTGTGGGGAAGCCTCCGCCAATTTGTAAGCTGAAGCTGAAAAATATAGGTTGACAAATTTAGGAAATTGTGCACAATACAGAAAAATGCACAACTCAAATATGTACCTGTAATTGCGCCGTTTATTTTCTTGCTGCATACTTCAGGTCAGAAATTTTGCGCTGGATCTGCTCCACATCTTTAAGCCCCTCCCCGCTGCTCACCTGTCTGGTGAGCTCCTCCAAGATTTCATTTTTTCGCATTTTGCTTGTAGATTTTGATTTTTGCCCATATAGCTCATCATAAAGGAGTGTGAGCCCACTTGCCAATGCAAGAGTTTGGACCTCACCAAACCTGCCACTCAACTGTCCTTGCCGCAATGTCCGGCCTATTGCTTGCTGTTCGGGCTCATCTCTGGATGTAGGCAATTCGGGGGACATTCTGGGCTGGCTCTGTTGTGTTGAAATGTTGGACAGGTGGCTGGATAAAGAATGGACTGGACTTGGAAATGGACTGGGGGTCCTTGTCTGGGTGGCCACTGAACTTGCAGGCGTGGATGTGGCATATGGATAGTTGCTTGCCACCTGTGCTGGTGGCAAATGTGACCGAGGAGGAGAGGGTGTGCTTGTGCCTCTTTGTGCCCTTGCCACTTGTGGTTCCATGCCCCTGGAAGGTACTTGCACGTGGTTCTGGTGATGCTGAGCTGGCTGTGCTTGGCCTTCTGGGCCTGTGGGTCTTGCTCTTTCCATGCGCATGGGTTAGTTTCCCCCGTGGCTGACTACATGCTGAGCTGGCTGGGCTGGGGCTTCTGGGCCTGTGGCTCTTGCTCTTTCCATGGCCATGGGTGTGTTTCCCACGTGGTTCTGGAGATGCTGAGCTGGCTCTGCTTGGCCTTCTTGGCCTGTGGCTTTTGCTCTTTCTATGCGCATGGGTGTGTTTCCCATGTGGCTAACTACATGCAGAGCTGGCTGGGCTGGGGCTTCTGGGCTTATGGCTCTTGGTGGTTCCATGGCCGTGTTTCCCATGTGGCTCAGGAGATGCTGAGCTGGGTGGGCTGGGGCTTCTGGGCCTGTGGCTTTTACTGGCCCTGCCAGTGGAGCGTTCTTTCAGAATGGTTGTGGTAGGCCGGGGGGGGGGGGGAGGGGATAGTGTTTTTTGGGGGCTGGGGCTTCTCACCCTCTTAGTGGCTTTTTTGCGGGCGTACCTGCCTGCTTGGTTGTGGTCTTCTTCTTCGCCGCTGCCTCCTTTGCTTTGCTGGTTGTTTTGGGCTTAGAGGACTTGGTGGGTATTGTCGCCTTGGCCTGGCCACTGTGGCTGCGCATTTCCCGCACCTTCGGCGTTGGTATTTGTGACCGAGTGGTCGGCGGTGAAGAAGCCTCCTCAGGCCGTTGTGGCATTTTGCTGCTGGCCTCATTGCCTGGTTTGGCCTCCCTGACTGTTTTTTTGGCTGGCATGTTGAGACTCTCAAAAAGAATGAGGTGTGTGTCCATGACCCTTTAAATCCTAATGACTAGGTATGTGTGCGTATGGCCGTTCGTCTGGCCGTGCAGAACCCGGAAACCGCTGGGGCATTACTTATCTTCTGCGGACAAGAAGAAAGATGGCGCCCACGATCTTCACCCGCCAACAAGAAGAGCTAATTATGCTCGTAAGTGTATTTTAATGACTTTGATTTGCCATCTAAATGCATGTCTAGGCCTTACGGAAGCGCAGGAAGAAACAGTTATGTGTAAAAGTTTGTCTAAATCCGTGCGAAACAGAAGTTAGTGCGCACATGTGCGAACCAACTCACTAACATCTAGAAGGATAGTTTGAGGCTAGAAATGTGTCTGGGAATGTCATTTAGTCAACTGATCTAATTGTGACAGCTATTTGTATGCAGTTTGATCTAAAAACTATGTTAATTTTGTGTTTTTTAGACCATGCTTCCGCGCAGGTACGACTACCTGCCCAACTCTTTTGGGAAGAGGACCATCGCCCTGGAGATCGTTTCCAGGATCCAGCAGGAGACGGACACCACCTTCACCCACACGCAGATCATGCAGCATTGGTTGGACCTGAAACAGCTCCACATACTCCGGGTGCGGCAATTTTTCAGGCTCCATTTCCCAAGTAAGTACTTAGCGATTGCATGCTAGATGTAACTAATACAGAAGGTAGGCCTTTATTTATAAATGCTTTTCTTTTCTAGTGCTGGAAATGGAGTACCGAATACGACACACCTGGAGGCACACAGACCGACCAGTGCTGCATGAATCTGCAGCACCAAGTGAAGGTGGTAGATCTCCAGGGCGACGGTCCTACCCCTCCTCTTAGCCTCAGGTATGTGACTCTCAATGTAACCGCAAACACATACATGCTAGTTAAACAAAAGCTGATTCCCTTAATCTCTTTTTCTAGATGATAATGTAGCGGGTGAAGAGTCTGTGGAAGAGTCTGCAGCAGATCATGCCCAGGAGGTACACGGAGAAGGTGGGTGATGTCACACACACATTCAAATTGTCATTTGCTTACTGTTGACTCAGACATTAGAAGTGACCCTATATGACATGTCTCTACAGCCTCAACTTCCCAGCAGTGGCAAGTCCCAGAACCCAGGGTGGTCCCCGACGCAGACGTTGGCCATCAACGAAGTAAGTTGTAATGTCATTCTTTTGAGTATGTGATACTTGACATGATCACCAAGATACCTAAAGCCATAGTCAATGGCATTAGCATAATGCCCTCTTCCTTAGACTAATTAATTAGCATAATGACATATGCCCTCTTCCTTAGATTAATTACTTAGCATAATGACATATGGCGTCATGAGTTAGCTTGCCACCTAAAAAACATTCCATCCACAGCTGAGAAACATGTATTTGCCAACAAATAATGTTTGTTTCTTTTTTATACAGGGACCACATGTGCCAGAGTGGCAGCAATGAATGAAAGGGTCCTTCAGTTGGTGGCCGACATGCAGGAGCTGCGTGACTCGTTGGGGACCACAGAAGAAGACTAATGTTCTGGACCCTGCCATTGCTTTGTATATAGTTTTTAATGTTTATATTTTTTTAAATTTTAAAATTTTATATTTTGTAAATAAAAAAAGGTTATACATTTTTATGATACATTTTTTTTAAAAAGCCATAAAAAATGGCATTTTGGATTAAATCCCCCCCAAAAAAACTGTTTCAGTGTCATTTTATTTTCAAAATACATTAACACGAAAAGAATGGGCCAAGAAATATTTAGAGATGAAGATTCACAGGACCGAGAAGTGATTTGGGTAAGTTTTAGGGGTCAGAAATGGAAGAAGAACCTAACCGCGAAGTGATTTGGTTAAGTTTTAGGGGTCAGAAATGGAAGAAGAACCTAACCGCGTAGTGATTTGGGTAAGTTTTAGGAGTCAGAAATGGAAGAAGAATTAGAGAGCGAAGTGATTTGGGTAAGTTTTAGGGGTCAGAAATGGAAGAAGAACCTAACCACGAAGTGATTTGGGTAAGTTTTAGGGGTGAGAAATGGAAGAAGAACCTAACCACAAAGTGATCTGGGTAAGTTTTAGGGGTCAGAAATGGAAGAAGAATGAGAGCACAAAGTGATTTAGCTAAGCATTGTAGCACAAGTGAATGAAGCAAATATGTAGGCGAGCAATTCAATGAGTTAAGTTTGTAGTGCGCAGGCGTAAGGTTGTAAGGATTTTCGTCTGGACGATTATTTGTTGTAAATGGAAAACAGAATCTAAAAGGAAACGTAAAGGATTCGTGGGAGGAGACGATGGAAAAAGGGCAAAAACGAAAGCCGACGTTGTAACATGAGAAAAAAAAACGGAAAACGAAAGCTGGAAAATTCTCGTTGGCATACAAACGGACAAAGACTTTACAGAAGGCTTGCGATGCATGCTTAGAATCACTCCTACACTCAATCGAGAGCGGGAAAATTTCATAAAAAAACAGATCGACACAAAAACGAAAGTCTTTTTTTGTCTGTCTGAATCAACCCTAATATGCCAAAAAGAGTGTTTTTCTTTAATCTCTGGAGCAGCTTTGTGTGGATAACCATACCCAATACTATCGGACACTGCCTTAGCTTGTGGTGGAGTTGGAAGGGGTGTGGACAGCCCATGACAGAAGTGTGGCCACATTTAGGAAATCAAGACCAAATAAGATTGAAATGCCCAGAGAGGTAGATGAGTATTGATGTAATGAAATCCTCCCTTCTGATAACATTCATTTTACTTTCTGTATATACGGTATATTGAGCAGTGCAGTTATGCTAGCAACGTGGAATGTGGATGCTGCAGGTTGTGGCCCCACCTCACCTTTCGTTAAAAATGGGTGGTATAATAACCAATTATTAATAATAGCGCCTGAGCCAGCTTTACCATGTCATTTGTTTTGTTTTTGTATGGGCTTGCTTCATAGCCCCAGTTTTATTTATAGGACTTCTTGTTCTTTATTTAGCCATTTTCTATATGTGTCTCTGTCAGTTATGTATAGCACTAGGCATTTTTTTAGATTTAGCAACTAGCTCAGCACCTTATCTGTTTAAATTATTTATTTGTGTGGGGGAGCCTATACCCAGCTCTTCTTTTTAATTTGTTTTTTGTAATGTTGTGTGTATGGGCTAAATAATGATCAGATTTACTTGTTGCTGATTGTGTGTTTAGTCTCAATCTGATAATCTTTGTCTACTTTTAAGATACACAAATGTATTCTGGCCTATATACAATAAATGTGTTAGCAAAGTTAGAGAAGCAGCATACTGGTGCCATGGTGAATGCATTGACAAATGTTCCATTGTAGGAGCAGCATCAGTCAGTCTTTAGTTGGCAGGTGACACTGTAGCATTCTATGGACACTAGAAAAGTAAAAAGCTTCTGTTTGTTTAAAGGTAATACTCAGGACAAAGTAAGAAGCAATTAGGTAATTCTGTTTTCTGCTGGCCTTTGTCGGATTGGATTCTGATGCTACAGCAGATCTTTGAGCCACAATAGACACCTCTTCTTCAAAGTACAGTGTGCTGCCAACAGATGTTGTTAACAGCCCAACACACCAGCATGAGGCTACACACTTTCTTGGCAGAGTGAAAGCAAGAAAAATTAAAAGCAACGTTTAAAACCAGATCTTGTCTTCCTGTGGGCTTCATTATAGGCCAGCTGGGTGGACTCATGGGGGTAATGGATAGGAGCCGTTAGCCAGCTTAGCGTTAGCTGGCCTTACCCTGCATCACTTTGAAGCAAAATCAGAAACAAGGTTACTATGTTTTCCAAACATTTTGGATTATATTGTGTAAGCATCTTAACAGTACAAAGAAAATACTATTTTATAGAAAGGACTTTATAGAAAAGACGAAACAATTATTTAAATTTTACATGCTAAATATTTATTTGTGCAGTACACTGCTAAAGGTATATTCATTTAAATTACAATTATCCTGAACTGCGGACTGTGTGCCCCTACATTCTATCAACCAGGGAGCCTGATTTGTCATATGATTGGATTGGATAATTTGGGAAAGGCAGACCTATAAGCCAATTTAGTAGGAAAGGCATTGTTTCAACCTAAACTTGCGAAGGAATTTTGGAAGAGAAAGTGGGTCTGATCCAAAGTCTTAGAGTTGTAGGTAAATGTATTTGTGTAATGTTATGTCTTTACAGACTGGTATTCTCTTCATATCAGTAAAGTTATTACATTCATTACGAAGTGTTTTAAGTTTGCTAAGACCGGTGAAAAATACAGTCATATGTACAGTACACAGTGTCGAGTAGTTCATCCCTAGGTGCCTGTGGTATATAGTCCCCAGTGTATATAGACTTCTCAATGCGTTTCGTATATTGTTAGAGGGGCGTGGCTTGGCTATGGCGGCGTGAACACCACGTGTTGGAGCTCTGCACCTAACAAAAGCTGAAATAGGTGATCCGCACCTCAGATTCACGATTCTGTGGGTTGTCCAGACGCAGGAAGAGCCGGCCGGCGGCGGGGAACAGCCGTTCAGGAAAAATTGAAGCATTCTTTGCTGGCGCGCAGCAGCTGGAAGCCAAGAAGGCAGGTCCCAAGATGACGAAGGGGACGGGAGTGGCGCGTGGACAACGGGCGGGGGAGGAGCGGGAACCCTGCACAGCCCGAAGAGGTCAGAGGCTGGAGAGCTCACCCCTCGGGACCGGCGGAGGTCGGGCAGCGCACTGCCAGGTGCTGAGGCGACAATGGAGGGGCTTACTGTGGACGGGTGGTGGAGGAAGGCGGCAGCGCAGCAGGAGGACTCTGCCACTACCGCCGGCAGCGGCTGTGAGGTACCCGGCGGTGTGAAGGGCAGGAAGGAGAGGAGCGGGGCACCGCCGCTCTGCACACATGCCCAGTCATCTTCAGGGCAGGGGAGAGAGGAGCCCAGCAATGCCCCATTCAGAACTGGCAGCAGGCAAAGGGAAACAGGGGTCGGACTGGGTGAAAGGAGCTTGGGAGATGACCCAGTGGGGGTGGGGGCAGGAACACAGCATGAATGTGGCAGAGAAGGGAGCCGCAGGGACCACTGGTCTCATAAGCGGCTGATGGAATTGGAGTCAGAGGAGCCCCAGAAAAAGCAAAAGATAGAGGCTTGATTCCTTGGCATAGAAGGAATAGTGCAAGATCAAAACACCGCCCAGGATGCAAATGGCTGGAAGAGAGCCCCCAGCTTGGAGGGCATGGTGTGTCAATGAGGTGGAGGAGCTCAATGGATCGGGGGTCCACTAACAAGGAAGCCAAGATTATTGTGATGGCAGAGTTGCACCCCCCACCCCACAGCAACAAATTAATTTTATCAGATGGCGAGGAAGGGAGCTTGCAAAAGCTGCATTCCGACAACCCTGCCTGTGAAACTTCTGGTGGGGCACACGCGCGAAGGGGGCATCGACCCCCAGGCCTATGATGCCGCCCCAGAAGCGTCGTCCGGAGAGAGTCCGCGATCGCCTGGCTCTGACAGATCCAACACTGATGAGGCCTGAATGGCCGTCGAGATGAGCCCGGTGTTCTCCGAGGAACCTACCGGCCAGGCGTCTCTGCAATCTCCCACCTGGTCTCAGGCTACAACAGATTCCCCAGACCCTACCGGCTACAGATCTCAACTCAAAGAACAGTATAACCTCGAAATACTATTGAAGTTCTTGCCATCAAGGAGGGACTTTGAGAATTACATGAATACAATGGAATCCCTTTTGAGAAGAGAGCTTGAGGAGGTCACAAGATCGGTCTCTGAGGTATGGGCTGAGGTATGAGAGTGGGCTCCCTTAAGCAGCAGCAAATTACCACCGACCAGCGCCTGGGTGCGCTTGAGAGGGAGCAGACAGCACTGCAGCAAGCTCTATCAGAGTCTAACCAACGTGAGAACCTTGATGCACCTAGATGATTTGGAGAACCGAAGCCGCAGGTACAATATCCAAATCCGCAGGTTCCAAGAAACATCTGAGAATAATAATCTTGGTGACATCACCGCAATATTCAATGATGTCCTGGGCAAATCATGGGAGGAACATGTTGAGATCGACAGGGTTCACAGGGTGCCTGGCCCCCGCTCCGCTGATTCTGCAAGACCGAGAGACGTAGTATGTCGAGTGCATTTCTACCGCGTTAAGGAAGAAATCATGCAAAGAGCATGGGAAAAAGGGCTCACCCTCTATAAGGGATTGCAAATAACCCTGTTGCCTGACCTGGCCAGATGCAACCTGCAGATGCGCCGCGTCATGAAGCCATTGCTGGAAGCTGTCAAATCCAGCGGTGCAACGTACAGATGGGGACATCCCTTTCACCTGGTGGTCAAGAAGAGAGGCCGTCCCTTTGTTCTGAGATCTCATGCGCAGCTCCCAGACCTCTTCCACTTCTTGGGAATACAGATATGCAGCTGGAGGATTGGATGTCTCCTACACTGGGGGACTTCAGGGAGCCAGGCCCATGTCCTTGCCTTGGAGAGCCTCAGCCCCAGAGAGTCAGGGTTAGGGTTGTGGGGCGGTGTGAGATTGTCTAGCAATGCCCGAAAGCATCTTGGACGACCAGCTTGGGATTGTCCTTCATATGTGGCCTCCGTGGAGAATTGAGGCGTCTTTTTGCCTTTTGTTTGCCGTTTAGTTTTGACTTCCTCTCCTGCGGCATGATGTGGATCTTGGGGAAGTGAAGATCTTGACTTTCTTTTTTCTCCCATCTAACTCCCCTTCCCCCCTCTTTTTTGATTTGCCCCTTCCCCCATGGTGCCCTGGTGCTTGGCCGCTCTGCCCCTGGGCTGCGGGGGCCGGATGACTCTCTGGTGACTGCCTTGCATCGAAACTTTCTCAGTGATTGTGAGTGGCAGGCGCTTCTCCCGAGACCGGATCCGGACTCTGTGGAATCATCCTGCCATCTTTCCCTGATGTGCAGCCCAGATGCCCGGTGCCCCCCAGAGTTTCCCAGAGACTGGATGATTACCTGGCAACAACACTTGCGTGGGCGCCTGGGGATGCTGGCGGGCGGCGCTGGTGGGTTGGGCCGGCGTGACTTGGGTTGGCTCGCCCCGGTGGCGGTTGTCCATGGCCCTGGGTCTGCCATTTTGAGGGTTAAGAAGTGGTCCAGGAAATGATGGAAGGCTTATTAGGGAGAAATTGGGGTGACAGGGTACGGGCCCATCCCGCCCCGCTGGGGATCCGACCTCCCGGAAGTGGCCGTCCCGGTTTGGAATTGCACTCCGAGTGGTGGGTCTCAGTTGTCTGGATGATGGAGGGGGGTGTCGTGCCGGGCAGCTGGCGGGGGAGGGGCTGGAGCTGGTTCTTTTCCTGGGCCTGGCTGGGACCCATTTGCCCTGGCTGTGTGCTGATGGACGGGGGGCTCCGCTTGCTTTGGATGGGTGGGTGGTGGGGGTGGGCCAGGGGATTGCGCAGTGTGGGCAGGTTGATGTGTCTTTATTTAGTCAGCCTGTCGGCGGTGCGGCTCAACATGACCCCCCCCGATGTCGTTATGCCTTTAAGGCCCTGGGGTGAGAGGGTGCTGGGTGGCGGTGGTGTGTTGAGGGGCGGGGTCGGTGGGGGGTCCCCTCGCTGCCGGCCATGCCACTGGTGGGGGCGGCTGGCGGGGGGGCCTCTGGGCACTAGTAGGACTGTTGGTTCTGTTACATATATATGTTATGGTTCTGGATATGTTTGATAAAGGTTGCAGGTGGGAGGTGCGGTTGGTTGCTTACAATACATGCGCAAGAGAGTTCATCTCCAGGTCTCCGACCTTAGTCTTCCATCTTGCCCCAGAAGGCTGGTTCGCTTACTCCCTTTTGGAGAAATTAGCGAACATTAGCATTTGAACTCTTTTCTTTCTTGTTTATGTTTAATACAATCTCCTTCTCCCCCTTCCTTCGTTTTCTTCTCCCTTTAATTTGTAAGTCTCTCTATCTTCTCTTGATCTTCTTCCTCCTCTCCCTTGATCCCTTAGGTGTCCCCTTCCATCCCTTCCCCCCTCTTGCCTAACACTCCCCTTGGTCATTACCCGCTTCCATCCTTCCTATTTGGTGGTGGGGGCGGGGGCATACGGGCAATGGCGGAACTAATTTTGGGGCTCCTTTAGTGTTAAGGGGCTGAATTCTCCAGAAAAATGATCACAGGTGCTGTACGATATGCACAAGCATAGGGTGGCTATTTTATTTCTCCTAGAGACACATTTCAAAGCGGGCCATATCCCTGTTGGCATCACATCCCCAACCCTAACATTAAGGCAGCGGGGGTCTCAATCATCATCCACAAATCCTACCCGAATAGGCGCTTTATATTTCTGAAAGTTGAATTGTTTACTAGAACGTACACTATAACCAATATTTATGCCCCAAATACTGACCAAGTTAGCTTTTGTATGAAGACGCTTGGGATGTTGGCAGAATTTTCTGAAGGCTCATCCCTATGTAACCTGAGCTGGACACTTCCTCGGGCGGGTCTGCAGTTATGGATGTGCAGTTGGTGGATTCTTGGCAGGTTTTACACGGGCGTGATAAAGACTTCACGTTTTTCTCAGCCACAAGGAATTCATATAGCAGGATTGATCATTTTTCTTAACCACCATGCAATGGAGTGGGCGCCTCGTGCGTGGATCGCCCAGATACTGTGGTCAGACCATGCTCCAATTTTTCTGTCAGTGGCGTTGCCCGGCCTCTACTCCAAAATCTGGAGTTGAAGGCTTAATAATAATTTGCTCAGGGACGCTGCATGCCTGTCAGGGGTAAGGGAAGTCTTGACACTTTCTTAGGAATCACGAGCAGGATACTACGCCCCTCCCGTATCAATGGGAAGCATTGAAATGTGTGATCAGGGGTAAACTCATTAAGCATGGAACCAGACTAAAAAGAGAAAGAGCCTCCTTAATATCCCAGATGATACAGAGGATCCAGACCCTGGAACATGACCATAAAAAAAGCTGTCTAGCATGGTATTTGTGGACCTGATGAAGGCCAGAGACAAATTGCAGGGCCTATATAATCAGGCATACTTGAGATTCAGAGAAAGGCAGACTGTGCTTTATTACAAGTCTGTGGATAAGTGTGGACGGTTACTCGCCAGGGCGTTGCACCCGAGGCTTGCAGCCACGTATATCCCCAATGTCAGAGGATCCCAGGGTGAGCCAGTCGTAATTCCCTCTCAAATTGTAGACAGCTTTAGGGACTATTACCAATCCCTATACAACCTGCGACAAGATAGCAACACCATGTTAGGAGTCGGTTATGGCCTATATACACGACACGCCACTCTCTGTAATACCTGTCGAGGAGGTGGAGGCTATGGAGGAACCTTTTTCTGAGCAGGAAGTTGCTAGGGCAATCAAAGATAAGCCACAAGAGCCCGGGGCGGATGGCTTCACCCCTAAATTTTACAAGGAATAACTCATTATATACAAATTATCAGTCCCGTGCATAGGAATTTCAAGGTCTTATCACGATGGCACAGGTGTCCAGCAGACCTAGTTAAGTTTGACGCCTCTCGCTCAGATAGATGCTGGAGATGCCTAGAGGGTATTATAATCATAATAATGCTCCCTGTTGGTCATTGAGGCCAGGTATTTGGTAGCTTTTAGGTTATGTCATTTGTTTTGATCTGTAGAATTTGTGCTTGGGTACTTTATCAAGTAGATGGCGGAATAACAGGCTCTTGGTGCTGCCTTTTTTGATAAAATTGATAAAATTAGTTTTTGCCTATGTAAAAGGCATAGTGGGTGCCTGTTCTTATGTAAACTATTTCAGAGGTATTGCAGTTAGCAAAGTGATGTTTCTTGCCATTGGATAATAGAGTATATGCTTCTATGGGCAAGCTCTGCAGGATCCAGAGATGTATAGGCTGGTCAGTCTAGAGTGTTTATGGGCTGAGAGTTGTATTGGCTGTGTCATAGTGTTTGACTGGAGTACAAGCTTTCCTGAATGTTATTTATGAGTCCTGGTTGATAAATAATCTTATTACAGGATCTTGGCCTAGAACGTGCCATTATTTTTGTATTTTGTCTCATACTAAGTAGTGTTGACTACTTTATGTTGTAATAAAGCTTATGGTATTGGAAGTTGTTGATTTAGGTGTGCTATAAAGATATGTGGATCTGGGATATTTGGAGGCCCTGTGATAAGCTTGTCTCAGGTATTATTCAGGTAGTATTCCAGTGTCACTTAACCAATATCAATACAATGTACCCAGTAAGCATGAAGGTTCCAAACCCTATATCTTCCATGTGCAATTTACAAATTGATGTTACTTGTCCTATGCTTGATTTAGGTCCACATGAAAGACTGAGATATAGCATAAAAAGTCACTTTATTATGAACTTTTTAAAAATATGTTTTAAATAAGTTCATGATAAAGTGACTTTATGTTATACCTCAGCAACAATGTATATTTCATACCCGTGGCCTATTATCCCATGGTTCCTGTGTTCTGAGTATTCTAAACTTACTATTTCGTCCTTCGGTTTTGAATTCCCCTTGGACAAATTTTCGGGATTTGATTTTGTGCCTTTGCTGCTTGTCTCCCAATCTTGGCTTCATTCAAGAACCCAAAATGCCTACCCTGAATTTGCTTTGCTTCTGGCTGGGTCTGTTGGGTTGCTGTGCCCAGACCCTGATACCCAGTTCGGCCAGGTGGATGAACCAGCATTTCCTACATCCCAATTGATCCCTACTATGGGGGACTCTAGTGCAAACCAGGTTTCCAGTGATTTCACTATTTGGGCTCTGTGTTAAGTCTGATTTTGGCAATAACATGGGGCTCTGAGTGACAGATCAGCCACACTGAGGCTGCACTGCTCCTGGGATTGGGAGATTGGTCTGTAACTTAAAGTGGACCAGCAGTCAAAAATGACTTACACCAGACCAACACAACCAACAAAAGTACTCAATTAAGTTACCTTTTTCTAACTTCTGCTGTAGTCAATTTTAGAAACAAAGGTACAGAAGAGAGAGGCAATATGGCGGCCACCGAGGGAGAAAGCAGTGGCTCCGCAGGCCCTGAGACACTGCAGTCAGCAGCAGGAATACACCCGAGGTACAGGGAGGAGGCGCAGAGGAACTGGAACACAGAGCCGGCCCAGCACGCAGAAGCCCGCGAGGGGGGATCCTATGGTGCGGAGGTTGGAGCAATTTGGCTTTGTCCCCAAAACAAAAAGGCCAGAACTCCCCAACCCACGAGAATCGGGACATTTGAACCTGCGCAGGAGGAAGGAACAGCAGGTGGGGGCCTTCCGCAGAAAACACACCACACAAACAGCGCTTCAAGGGCCGAAAAGGGGAGAAGGCACGGAGGGTCTGTCGCATGGGTGACACCCCATAACGCTTCCATCTGGCCGAGCAGCACCTCTGGCGGTTTCCAAGACCCCGCTGCAGACTGACCCGAGCGAGGAGGAGCGAGGCCACTTAGCCTGATTGTTCCTCCAACCTTCATGTGAGACGAGGCCTCCCCCCTGACATATGGACCTCCCCTGTCGAGCTGATCACCCTCCCTTCGCCGATGTCCTCCCATGCACCACCACTAACTCAAACCATAGATGGAGGGACCAGCGTGGCACCAGAAGAAGGCAACATACACAGAGAAACCCTCTACTTCCTGAGAGCCATCACCGCCAGAGCAGACTTCGAGGCGCTAATCTTCCGATCCAAGTCCACGTACAAGAAAGATATCGAGGTGCAGGGTCAGATCCAGGCCCTCGACTCCAGAGTCTCAACAAACCAATTGGTGACCGAGGTCGCATTGGTAGCCCTGACAACGCAAGTGGAGGCCCAGAGCTCGCATATCATACAACTCCAACTGCAACAACACGATTTGGAAAACAGGCACAGAAGAAACAACCTGCGGGTGAGGGGAATCCCTGAGTCATTCTCTGGGGAAGATGTAAAGCAAATAATCATCCACCATATTAAATATGCTGCGGGAGAGAAATATTGACACCTCGATCGAGATCGACAGGGTACACAGGGCCCTTGGCCTGCGCAGCCCTGACCCAGCTTATCCGAGGGATGTAATATGCAGAATACATTTTTATAAATTGAAAAAGGAGATCACCCGCAAGGCCTGGATGCATGGGCCTGTGGACTTTGACAGTGCAAGGATCCAGATTCTCCCGGATCTCTTTAGACGCACGCTGCAGATGCTTAAGCTGCTGAAACTGGTCCTGGAGGAGATTAGAGGCGCTGGAGCCACATACCGCTGGGGATATCCCTTCCATCTGATCATCTCTAAAGGCCGGGACACTTACACCTTGAGAACGCACCAGGACTTGGACCTTTTCACCTTCCTAAACTGTAATCCGGTAACGGTAGTGAATTGGCTGGTACAAAGGGGGGAACCCCCATCACAAGGGCCCATTAGGAGGGCCCCATGGTGTTCGGGATCTCGAAGACCTAGGTTGAGTGGTGAAAGACGTGCTGGGCCAACAGACAACAAACTCTGAGCCCTAACAAAGTTGTTCATAGTTGCAGTTTAAATACTCATATGGTTTCATGCTTCCTCCAATTCAGACCTTGGCGGATTGGTAAGGCTGCGGTTGTCCCACGCTGGATGCCGGCCGAGTCGACTCGGGCAGGATGGCCCCAGTGTTTCTCGCCTCGGGGGGGGGGGGGGTGATTGTGCAGGCTGCTCGGTGGGCATGTGGTGGGCGTAGATCCCTGCTCAGGTAGAGTGGAGGGGGCAGGCTACCATGGTCGCCAAAGGTTATGTGGTGGTTCCTGCTATGTTTTTTCTCTTTATATTTCATTAGTTGCTCATTCTACGTAGGTTGCTCGGGGGGAGTGAGGAGACTGGCACTCTCATTCGACACCAGACACAGTCCCCCACTTAGGCCAGCCTCCCCGCCATCGGGGGGAGGTTTGAGGATAAGCATACTTGCTAACTACTTGACTGTCGCCCGAGGTGAGCACTTGGGCGTCTGGTTTGGTTGTTTTGTTTTCTTTTTTACTTGCTCTCTCTGTCTGTCTTTCGCTTCTACTTCCTTCTGGGTGCAGCCGTCATAGGTGAGGCTGGTTCATGAAGTTGAGTTCCGCTCCACCCATTACTGGCTAGCCGACTGCTTTCTCTCACTTGCTGACTTCTTGGCTGCTTTGCGTCTCTGCACCCCCAGACATGTGTGAATCTAACCTGGCCATTTTCAATGTGAAGGGATTGAATACGCCTGAAAAAGGTCCATGGTGCTGACTAATCTCAAGGCAATGAAGACTCAGGTGGCTTTCATTCAGGAGACGCACTTCAGGGATGCAAACTCGCCATCCTTCAGGAACAAGGTATTTCCAATCTCTTATCACTGCTACTTCCCGTACTCGCAATCTAGGGGAGTGAGTATACTGCTCTCCAGGTCCATCCCCTAGGAGGAGGTGGGCACCCTGGGTGGTGGAGAGGCGAGGTGGCTCTTTGTTAAGAGGAGGATTCAGTCTTAGCTTTTGTGAACCTGTACTTACCCAACATGGGAAAGGTCCCCTTCCTTGAAGAAGTTCTGGATAGAATGGCCAACTTTGCAGAGGGCAGGCTGATAGGACATCACACTCAAACCTCTGGTAGACACCTCTAAAGGGCACTTAAACTTTTCCTATCCCAAAATGAAAAGGATTAAAAAATCTTACACTAAATAAAACTGTTAAAATCCCGATTGGTCCCGCATTTGCACCGAGATCAGGAGGGATTTATGCCTCACAGAGAGGCGCGAGACAACACCACTAAGGCATTGAACCTCTTTCACGCTGCCCTTAAAACAAACACTCCTGCAGTCCTTTTCCTGCAGGCATTTGATAGAGTGCAGTGGGAGTACATGTTCGGGGTCCTGCAACCCGTGGGCCTTGGGCCTAATATGCTGGCATAGATTGCAAGCCTTTACCAGGATCCCACGGCCTCTGTGCTCTTGGAACAGCATCAGAAACAGGACGAGACAGAGGTTTCCCTTATCACTGTTCTTTATTTTGTCTCTGGAGCCCTTTCTGTGCAGAGTGATAGGAAATCCTAGTATCCAAGAGATCTCTCTCCTCGTGTCACTATAAGGCCGCAGCATATGCGGACAACCTGCTCTTCTTTGTGTCGGCCCCAAGGTGATCTGGTGAATCTGGTTAAAGAGCTGGACGTATACAGGGGTTTCTCCAATTACAAGATAAACTTTCAAAAAATCAGAGGTTCTGAACATAAATCTTCCCACAGGCAGGGAAAAGAGGCTCAAACAATTCTTCCCCTTCAGATGGGCTAAAGGTCACATCAAATACCTAGGCACAAAACTGGGTAGGTCACTGGACTGGACTTTCTCTTTGAACTTCCCCCCACTGCTTAGATCCTTCTCCAAAGACACAGAAGCTTGGTCCCTTAAAAAGCTCTCATGATTTGGGAGATACAACGCCCTAAAAATTAATCTGTTACCACGCCTGCTATACCTGATACAAGCACTGCCAGTGAGCATCCCAAACTCATTTGTCCATAGGGTAGGGGCCCTCTTCATTAAATTTATCTGGTCGGGTAAGAACCCTAGGCTAGGCAGGAAGAGCCTGACTATGACTAAAGATTGTTGAGGGTTGGGACTCCCCGACACCAACCTCTGCTATGCTGCCTCCTATCTAAACAGAGTGTTGGATTGGTGTAGGCACACACAATACAAACAATGGGTCCAGATTGAGCAATGTGGCTCGACTCTTCCCATGAAATCTCTACCTTGGCTTAAAAAACAGGCCTTGGGCACGGAGTTGAAACACCCAATATTTGGTGCTTCGCTTAAAGTATGCCACAGGTACTTGTTTAATGAGCTACATTTGCCCTTTAAAATGTCTGGCAAAGTATTGTCTTTTACTCTATGCTAGCTGCTTTGCCATAGGCATCTAAGATCTTATGTAGTTGCAAGTAGTTAATGCGCCAGATGTCCAGTGCCTCTGTTGTTACCTGGGGATGTATTGCTAGCATTTGCGGTCTGTAATATAACAGTAGATTAAGAAATAAAGTGATTACAATAGCATTTTAAATCATGGAGACTCGTTAACATCTGGAAGGGTTAAAATGCTTACAGCACTTGAAGTCTAGATAGGAAAACTTTGATAAAGAGGCAAATCTGCATGCAAGCCATAGAGATGGGCAGCTGCAGAGAGCATATCATCATTACCACTACACTGAGACACTGTAGCCAGTGCTACATTTCTCTATTTATTCTGCTGTCTCACCCTTTCTACAACTGATCCTTTTGCTGGAGGGTCAATGCTGACTCAAAGCTGAATCTGGCTTGTCTCTCTTTACCAAGCCCTCTCTTGGGACATCAGCTCTTACATCTAACATCAGGCTTCTTTTGATTTTTCTCATTTTAACATTTACAGTCTTTTTGTAGTCCATTCTACATGCTGTTTCTCAGAATGCTCCAGTTCAAAAGCTATTTTCCAAAGCAAGATAATGTAATTTCATTCCCCATGTTATTTTATTATTCTGCCATAGTATGAATTGTGTATCCTGATAAATCAGATGGTTACAGGAAGCTTGCCATGATATTCTGCTTTGTGAAATGTGGAAGGCATAGGAATATGTTTTGATGTGAATACAAATTACACTATTGGTCGATCATGCTGTGTTTTACATTGGATTTAGAAATCACTTATTCCTTTTTTGATAACGATATATAATTTGACATCTTATAAACCATGCATCCTGCTAAGCCCTGTTTAGAAACGGCCTCTATTTATATATGCATGTATTTTTATATAAATTGTTTTATAGAGGCATTTTACATTCGCGTTGTGCTTAGAAGGCTAAACAAGGGCAAGCATGCATTTTACTAGTAGGTGCAAGACACAATGTCAAATGGTTGGCACGATTAAGATAATGAGAATGATGCCAAAGATGGCATCAGGGTGGTATAATTTTAGTCCAGTATGGGGCACCAGAAAGACCTAAAGGTACAAAGGTAGGTTGTTGTTTTTTTGCTTTGATAACTCCACCTACATTTGTAAAGGGGTATTTAAATGACTAGAAGAAGGAGGCAAAGGGGATCTTGATAGCTATTGGGTGCTATGTCCAAAGCCTAACAGCAGAGGGAAAATGCTGGCAGGTGGGCTTTGATACACGTTCCTCCTCCACGCATGTGTATCAAGAGATGAAGGCCTGATATTTCTGCATAAACAATAGACAGATTAATAAAACTAGCAATAATGATAATTTGCTGATTACGACCAGTGTATGCTTGCACACAAATAAAAAAAATTCAGACCAGACTACGGCGCCCAGAGGTGCCACAGCCTGATCAGACCCAAGGCGGGGCATCCTCCAATCAGAGATAGCCCAGCACAGGTTAGACACTAGAGCACTCCCCTCTGCATTGGAGTTACGTGTATAACTAGTGCTTGATGGCGAATGGCGGGAGACAATCAGCACAGAACCTTTTATAATAGAGTTTAAATATCATATTTTAATAAGCCCATAGACAAACATCATTATTTCTCTCTCAGTAGCTTTCATTAAGCCTGTTGGTCACTGTCGTACCCATTTAAAATAAGTCTTTCTTGTGAGGCCCATGTTTTACCTGCTCCAACACGCTAACCTGCAACCCTCTAGTTTGTATCTTATGCACTTCTTTAAAATGTCAAGTTCGAAAGGCTTCTATAAGTGCTCCCTACCCTGTTGCCATGTTGGTGCTCAGTCACTCCGATATACTGTCACATGCATTCCATGCAAGAGGCACAGGAGAAACCCTATTTCGTGTTACAGTTACTAAACCGCTTATGATACGCTCAAGCCCCTTCATCCAGGAGCTCATGTAATGCTAATCCGAGCGTGCTGGCGGCTGCATCCCCTGCAACCCTCTAACAGGAAGCATGCCCGTGCCGGCCATTCACAAATGCCTGCCATGGGCACACACCCTGCTAAAGGGATAGTGAGAATGCAGCCACTGCGCGAGCTTGCATAGTTGGACCGGGAACGAAGGTGAGTTTCTGGGGGCGACCTGGGGGGTTTACACAGCCGGGGGGGAGAGTATGGGTTTTGGTCCTCTTTAATGCCCTTTGACTAATCTGCTACTGCTTGAACGTTACAACTCTTAATGCCCTGCGCCCATTTGTCCTGCCTGTCTTGGCTTAATTGGGACCATGAACTTGTTTTGTCTAGCTATGACCCTGGCCTGGACTTTCACTCTGCTTCTGTATGTTACATTCAACCTGTAACATATTGTCTAAACTCTCCTGGCTTGGCAATACCCATTCCCTGATTGCCTGACCTGGGACCTCCCTGAAACCAAGTCTGCCCACCTTTGTGGGCTCTCCAGTGAATACAAGGGTTTGCCCTGTACTCTGAGCGCCAAGTTGAGTGGTGAGCTTGGTTGGCTAGACTCCACTATCAGAGTTCCACCCTGGAGATGTAACAACCCTAATGTTAAACTGATTAAGGACTATAGTTTCTCAATTTATATATTCAACATAACTGTATAGCTACTGTAAATGCCTGAAAGGCTTAATTTGCATATGCGGGGTGGGTGTCTGAGAACCTTGTTGCGATAAAAATGTAGTACATTTTGTTATGGGTTAAATTCCTTTTCTAGTTATTGAGCTTATATGAATGCATTGGTGTTAAAATCAAGAGGAAAAAAAAAACCATTTTGTGAATACTCACCTGTAAAATGGGTATTGTAAGTATGTCACACACCCCGCTTCAAGAAATTCATAACGTGTGGGCAATACTGACCTGTAGAGGGCGATATGCAGAGATGCCAGGAAAAAAGAGAGCCCCTCCCGGTCCATAAATACCTGGGACCTCCCACTCATTACCCAGTATAAGAACAGCAGTAAGGTAAGGTACCAGGAAGAGCCCAACACAAAGCATAACAACGCAAAGTTCACCATATAAAGGATCCAGAATACAAAAGGGCAGGGTGAAGCGGGGTGTGTGACATACTTACAATACCCATTTTACAGGTGAGTATTCACAAAATGGCATTATTCTAAGTATGTCACACACCCCGCTTCAAGAAATTCGTGTGGGAACATCCAACAACAGAGTCCATAAAGGGCGGGGATCCAAAACAAGGCAACAAGGCACAACTTAAACCACTGCAGCTTGCAGAACTTTGCGGCCAAACACAGCATCCGCTGAGGCCCGAACATCAACCTTGTAAAACTTGGAAAAAGTGTGAACAGAAGACCAAGTAGCAGCCTTACAAACTTGCTCAACAGAGGCCTGGTGCTGAAAAGCCCAGGACGCCCCAACCGCACAAGTAGAATGAGCAGTAACACGAAAAGGGGGTACCTTCCCTTTGGCAGAATAGGCCCCAACTATGGTCTGACGGATCCATTTACTAATGGAAGACTTGGCAGGCACCAAGCCTTTTCGGGGCCTGCAGGGCACCACAAAAAAGGCATCCGTCTTACGAAAGGAAGACGTTATCTCCAAATAATACTTCACAACACATCCAAAGAATGCAGGGCCCTCTCCTTGTCATTGCTGGGATTAGGACACAGAGAGGGCAGAACAATGTCTTGGTTTAGGTGAAAGGCAGAAACAACCTTAGGAAGGAAATCGGACTTGAAACGAAAAACCACCTTGTCCTGATGCCCCTCAAAGTACGGGGCTTGAATGGACAAAGCCGCCAACTCAGAGACACGCCTAACCGAAGTGATGGCTACCAAAAAGGCCACCTTCTGCGTAAGTGAAGACAAGGCAATATCATTCAAGGGCTCAAAAGGAGAATCCTGAAGAGCAGAAAGAACCAAATTCAAATCCCAAACAGGGAGCAAAGGTTTTCTAGGAGGCTGCACGTGCGTGACTCCCTGGAAAAAAGTCTTAACCAAAGGATGTAGGGCAAATGACCTTTGAAAGAACACCGCCAGGGCAGAAACCTGCCCCTTCAGTACTAAGTACTAAGCTGGAGCCCCAGGTCCAGACCATGTTGAAGAAACTCCAGGATTCTGGAGATGGAAAATTCCCTACAAGGCAACGCCCTGATCTCACACCAATCAATATAAGACCTCCAAGTCCTATAGTAGATATTAGAGGAAGACCGCTTCCTAGCACTAATGAGAGTTCGAATCACAGCATCGGAAAGACCTTCCTCCTTCAAGATGGAGGTTTCAGCAGCCACGCCGTCAAAGCCAGCGTTGGTGAATTGGGATAACGTAGTTGACCCTGGGTGAGCAGATCCGGCAGCAGAGGCAGAACGAACTGATCCTCTGCTAACCTTACCACATCTGCGAACCAAACCTGTCTTGGCCACCTTGGAGCCACCAGAATTGCTGATGCACCCTCCAGGGCCAGCTTATGCACCACTCTGGCCACCAAGGGAAATGGAGGGAACAGATACAGAAACCCCAGATCCCTCCAGTTCAGAGACATGGCATCCACTGCCAGAGCCAGTGGATCCCGTGAGAGAGACACAAATGTCGGAAGTTTGTGACTGTGACGAGAGGCAAAGAGGTCCACCACCGGGGACCCCCACCTGAGACAAATCAAGCGAAACACTTTGGGGCTGAGAGACCATTCCCCCCGGCGAGCTGAGAACCTGCTCAGAGAGTCCGCCTCCGTATTCTCCACTTCCGGAATGTAAACTGCTGAAATGCACGGGACGTGGGTCTCCGCCCAGGCCAGAATCAAAGACACTTCCTTGAGGGCACTCCTGCTGCGAGTCCCTCCCTGGTGATTGATGTAGGCGACCGCCGTCTGATTGTCCGACCGGACTTGAACCGGCAATCCTTGCAACTGATGAGTCAAGCGAAACAGAACCATCCTGATGGCCCTCAATTCCAGAACATTGATGGACTCGTGAGCCTCCTGAGGCCCCCACAGTCCCTGAAACTGACGATCCTTCCAGAACCCCCCCATCCTGATAGACTGGCATCCGTGGTGACCGTCTCCCAACAAGGGGCCAGAAAGGATCTGCCCCTCGACAGATTGATTGGATCCAGCCACCACTGAAGGGAGCACCGAACTCGGAGGGTCATCAGGAAGGACTGATCCAACGACAGTGGCGACCCGTCCCAGGCCGCCAACAGATGGAGCTGGAGTGTCCTTGTGTGGAACTGAGCAAAGGGAACCGATTCGAAGGAGGCTACCATCAATCCCACCAGCCTCATCCCCAGTCTGATGGCCGGACGAGGGATAGACAGGAGGAGTCGAACCAACTCCTGAATCAAGAGAACCTTGGACTGAGGAAGAAACACCCTGGCCTGGGAAGTATCCAGGGACATTCCCAGAAAAGACACTAACCTGGACGGAGAAAGGGAGGACTAGTTGATCACCCACCCGAATCTCTCCAGAGTGGACACCACAGTTCTGGTGTCCAATACCGCTTGGCTGAAGGAAGATGCCATAATGAGAAGGTCGTCCAGATAAGGGACAATGCGAATACCCTGGGCTCTGAGGAGAGCCATCACTCCGGCCAGCACCTTGGTGAAAACCCTTGGAGCCGAGGTAAGACCGAAAGGAAGTGCCACAAACTGAAAATGCCGATCCTCCACCACGAACCTGAGAAATCTCTGGTGCGCTGGAAAAATCGGCACATACAGATAGGCGTCCTTGATGTCTATGGACGTCAGAAAGTCCCCCTGCCGAAGAGAATGGATAGCTGAACGCAGCGTTTCCATGCGAAATTTCCGCGGACGGAAGAACCTGTTGAGGATCTTTAGATCCAGAATGGGTCGAACCGAGCCGTCCTTCTTGGGCACCGTGAACAGATTGGAATAAAAGCCCCGACCCCTGTCTGAGGGGGGCACTGGGCAAATAACTATCATATCCAACAGACTCTTTACTGCCGCCTGGAGCTCCTGCGCGGCCAGAAGGTCCGAAGGCATCCGAGACCTGAGGAATCTGGGAGGGGGCCGGAGCTCGAACTCCAGCTTGTAGCCGGAAGTCACCACTTCCCAGATCCATCTGTCTGAGACCTCCCGGTCCCAGACCTGGGAGAAGTGTTGCAGCCGTCCCCCCACCCACATGGGTGAGGGCGCCCCCTCATTGCTGAGCTGGCTTGGCAGCGGGTTTGGGCTTAGAGCCCCAGCTGTATCCTGGGCGGGCACGTCCTCTGCCCCTGTTCCAGGAATCTCCTCTGGCTGCGGGGAAAACAATTCCTCTGCCAGCTCTAGCCCCACGAAAGGAAGGAACAAAGGAACCCGCCCCCCGAAAGGGACGACGCTGTTTTTTGCGTTGAGGTAACTTACCACCCTTGGCAACTGAATCCAACTTCTCACCAAAGAGCCATAATCCCACAAAGGGAAGAGCGGTCAGCGACTTTTTAGACACAAAATCAGCCGCCCACTGGCGCAACCAAACCGAACGCTGAATAGTCACCAATAGAGCCGACGTTCTGCCACACATCATCAGTGTGTCATCCAAGGCAGATAGTACAAATGACAAAAACAATTCACACCTTTTAAGGCCAAGGAACTCGTCACTATCCGGATCTAACCCGGAAGAAGTCAACAGGTCCCTGACCACCGGCCTGGTAGCCACCACCAGCAGCGCTGAAGCACAAACCGGCCTCATGGCTGACCCAACACTGGCAAAACCATGACAAGCCATTTGGTCAATGCGTTTATCCTCACCATTTTTAAGCATGGAGCAATCAGGAGAATTTAAAACAGTAGTGTTGGATAAACCCAGAATCTGTGCATCCACCTCGGGAGGGGACGCCCAATGCTTAACCGTATCCAAGGGAAAGGGATATTTTTTGTCCTAACCCTGAGGGACACCTGGGAGCCGGGCAGGCCTCTCCCATTCCTTAGCAATAATCCCATCAAAATGCTTTTGGTTAGGAAATTCCAAGCGCGGCCTGGATTCTTCTAAAAATTCCCCCTTTTGCTGTGGAACCACCTCAGGAGGAGAAATAGCCACCTCAAACATCTGAGCCAGAACATTAGGAGTATCCGAAGACCTCCCCAAGCCCCCCTCGGTATCAGCACCCACAAACTGCTGATCGTCTGAATTATCTGATTCTTCATATACCTCCCCTTCCTCAAGTTGGGAGTAATCAGACCAGTCCAGATTATCAAGATCATCCAAGTCGGCCGCCGGTGAAGACGGCGACAAGTGCTTTCTCTTAGCCGGAGCCTTTCTGGTGACCGTGCTGGAGAATAATTTTTCAAGATTGGCCAATCGGGCACACATCTCCGATTGCAACTGCCCGCCCATGACAACGTCAGACTGGGCACGGATCAAACTGGGAGGGAGGGGAGGAGAGACCGGTGGCGCTGAACCAGACGCCTGGGGTCTGGACTGCCGCGTAATAGTCTGCTGTGCGCATGGTATACACAGATATACATCATCGCCAGTAAGGGATGCCCCACACCCCATACACTTCCGGGATTGCCCCGAGGGGAGCCCGAGCCCAGTATCCGGGGATGCCTCCATAAGGTGAACTTATAGTTGGTCGCAATGACCGAGGGAATTACGCATATAAGCAACCCGGGATGCCCCTTTAATGTCCCAAGTGGGAGGATTTGCAATAAGCCAATTAAGAACCCAGGGACCCTAGGACCGGGAGAAACCCCCTAACACCACTGTAGGTTATATCTGAAAGACATAATAAAAAAGGCTAATAAGAAAAGCGGAGTATAAAATATATATATATATATATATATATATATATATATATATATATATATGACATAAAAATATATAATTATAGGTGATGGGACAGAAGGGGGGAGGAGAGAAAGGGGGCGTGGCCAGCTCCTTCTGAGGAAACAGGCACAGAGAAAAGCACCTCAGCTGTGCCTGTGACACAGGGGCGGGCCGCAGCGCTGGAAAGCCCGGCCCCGCCCCCAAGAGTGAAAGCGTGAGGGGAGAAGCTCCCCTCCGCCATGACAATGCAAAAAGGCCGGCACCGCAGCCATGTGCGGCCGCGGCGCCGGTCTCAGAAGAGACAGAAGGAGGGGAGCGGGCCGTGGCTTTCACCCTGACGCCCGGCCCTGCTCCTCGCTCAGAATCCAAGCCGCATCAGCGCCAAATAGAAGGGTGGGGGCCGCAGCTCGCGCCTAAAGCCCGGCCCCGCCCCTTTTACCTCAGGGAGAAAGCCTGCATAAAAATGGCGGCCACAGCGCCGTTTTGACAGAGAAATACAAGCTGTTATGAAGTAATAAATAAGTTAATAACTATTGGGAGGATAATTTAATAAATTAATACATTAAAACATTATTAAGAATTAATGATTACAAAATTTGGACCTAACACCGAATAAGGGGCCCTACTCCTACCCTCCGCTATCCCGCTAGAGAGAGGGGCATTACCCAAAGGGGGGGACCACCCAAAGTGGAAGGCCAAGGGACGGGGCATCCCAAACCGGGGTCACCGTCCCGGATGACCGCCTACCCTCTTATATGGGGTCTCACGGGAGAGCATTTGCTCTTAAGCACCAAGGGTGCTTTTCTACCCTCAGCCGGACCGTCAGCCTAGGCTGGGAGGCATGAGGTAACAGAAAAAAAAGATCCAGGCGGAAATAGATAACTAAAGGGCCGGGAGTCATCCCGGCTACCTGAAATCCCCCTGTGCAAGGAGGAGACCACATCTTCTGACTTGCTTGCCGTCTGCAGAGATGAAGACTGGGTAATGAGTGGGAGGTCCCAGGTATTTATGGACCGGGAGGGGCTCTCTTTTTTCCTGGCATCTCTGCATATCGCCCTCTACAGGTCAGTATTACCCACACGTTATGAATTTCTTGAAGCGGGTTGTGTGACATACTTAGAATAAGTGAATTTTGTATGGGTTCACCCAAGGGGTATTATAATCAAATCTTTTTCTAAAAGGAACAAGTAGCATGGCTCTGATGAACAGTATCATGATCATCACAGTCGTATAAATGTAATGTTAGAAAATGGCTAAACATAGGGACAATGATACAGAGCCTAAAGTTCAGCCAAGATGGAGAGGCACAAATTATTTTCTGTAGTCGCCTCCACTTTGGTTCATATGGCCAGTGCCACCTGTCCTACCATTTGCCTTGTGAGAATGGCATGGCATGTGTGCATGAGTGCCATCTAGCTGAGCTTCTCTTCCAACTTTTGCAAGCAGATTTTCATGCATCCACACACCACAGCAGATCCCTGACTGATGTGCATATGCCCATGATTGTGTCACCTACTGGCTGCCAATGCCTGCTTGTGCCTTTTAACTAAAGTGCCAATAGCTTACTGGTTACACACCCTTTTGTGTATAAAATCTCGGGGACTCCACCTGTTGCTTGATGGCAGTGCTTACTTAAGCCAGCGTGAGGCAGCTCAAGCCAGTCGCTATACAGGCAAGTCAGGATGCCCCGCAAGACCCACCACCCCCAGAACGCAGGCATGGCAGGAGGGAGTGCAGCACCCGGGCAAGTCACCACAGCCCCAGTCCAAGACTCCACAGCCTGGTGCACAGACACTCCCCTGTTGCCAGACACACCAGCCACTCCCAGCATATGGCATGCAGTAGAGTGTCCCGGCAGCAGTGGGAGAGCCACCACCATAAAAGAAGACATTCACAACTAATTGAAGGCAGTCAACCAATTTGGTCATACCATTTAGTGCATGCTTGTGGTGGGGGCAACCATGGCAGCAGCTCCAGGTACAATTTCTGGAGAGAAAAAAGGTTCAGTCAGATGAGCTCAAAAGGTGTTTATCGAAAATTTGAACAACATTGAGCCGATGGCGAGTGTGCATAAGTTCTGGCAGATACACACTGAGCAGGCTGTGGCACTGCAGATGCTTGTACTCTGCCAGATACTCGTCGGACAGCTCTATCTTCACAAGTCCTGAACAATGCAATCCCGCCAGCTAAAAGAGAGCAAACGTTTTCCTGTGAAATCCTGTTTTAAATCCAATTTTCAAGGGAAAATCAGGATCGGAATCGTGCGCATGCACTAAATCGAGTTTCACGAAAATGAGAATGCAAATTCTTGCAATTTGTATTACAAAATGTAATAATACGTCAAACTGTATATATATATATATATATATATATATATATGTATATATATATTACTTATGTGCATGTACAGGGGCGGACTGGGGTTAGAAAAAGTCCCGGGTCACACCGGCCCGTCTGCAGTGTGTCCGCACCATATAATACCCCCCTCCATGACAACGTCAGACTGGGCACGGATCAAACTGGGAGGGAGGGGAGGAGAGACCGGCGGCGCTGAACCAGACGCCTGGGGTCTGGACTGCCGCGTAATAGTCTGCTGTGCGCATGGTATACACAGATATACATCATCGCCAGTAAGGGATGCCCCACACCCCATACACTTCCGGGATTGCCCCGAGGGGAGCCCGAGCCCAGTATCCGGGGATGCCTCCATAAGGTGAACTTATAGTTGGTCGCAATGACCGAGGGAATTACGCATATAAGCAACCAGGGATGCCCCTTTAATGTCCCAAGTGGGAGGATTTGCAATAAGCCAATTAAGAACCCAGGGACCCTAGGACCGGGAGAAACCCCCTAACACCACTGTAGGTTATATCTGAAAGACATAATAAAAAAGGCTAATGAGAAAAGCGGAGTATAATATATATATATATATATATATATATATATATATATGACATAAAAATATATAATTATAGGTGATGGGACAGAAGGGGGGCCCACCGGGCCACTCACTGTGGTCCTGAAGACAGCTTCCTCTCTCTGTGAGGTAAAGAGCAGCTCTGAGGAGAGAAAGGGGGCGTGGCCAGCTCCTTCTGAGGAAACAGGCACAGAGAAAAGCACCTCAGCTGTGCCTGTGACACAGGGGCGGGCCGCAGCGCTGGAAAGCCCGGCCCCGCCCCCAAGAGTGAAAGCGTGAGGGGAGAAGCTCCCCTCCGCCATGACAATGCAAAAAGGCCGGCACCGCAGCCATGTGCGGCCGCGGCGCCGGTCTCAGAAGAGACAGAAGGAGGGGAGCGGGCCGTGGCTTTCACCCTGACGCCCGGCCCTGCTCCTCGCTCAGAATCCAAGCCGCATCAGCGCCAAATAGAAGGGTGGGGGCCGCAGCTCGCGCCTAAAGCCCGGCCCCGCCCCTTTTACCTCAGGGAGAAAGCCTGCATAAAAATGGCGGCCACAGCGCCGTTTTGACAGAGAAATACAAGCTGTTATGAAGTAATAAATAAGTTAATAACTATTGGGAGGATAATTTAATAAATTAATACATTAAAACATTATTAAGAATTAATGATTACAAAATTTGGACCTAACACCGAATAAGGGGCCCTACTCCTACCCTCCGCTATCCCGCTAGAGAGAGGGGCATTACCCAAAGGGGGGGACCACCCAAAGTGGAAGGCCAAGGGACGGGGCATCCCAAACCGGGGTCACCGTCCCGGATGACCGCCTACCCTCTTATATGGGGTCTCACGGGAGAGCATTTGCTCTTAAGCACCAAGGGTGCTTTTCTACCCTCAGCCGGACCGTCAGCCTAGGCTGGGAGGCATGAGGTAACAGAAAAAAAAGATCCAGGCGGAAATAGATAACTAAAGGGCCGGGAGTCATCCCGGCTACCTGAAATCCCCCTGTGCAAGGAGGAGACCACATCTTCTGACTTGCTTGCCGTCTGCAGAGATGAAGACTGGGTAATGAGTGGGAGGTCCCAGGTATTTATGGACCGGGAGGGGCTCTCTTTTTTCCTGGCATCTCTGCATATCGCCCTCTACAGGTCAGTATTACCCACACGTTATGAATTTCTTGAAGCGGGTTGTGTGACATACTTAGAATAAGTGAATTTTGTATGGGTTCACCCAAGGGGTATTATAATCAAATCTTTTTCTAAAAGGAACAAGTAGCATGGCTCTGATGAACAGTATCATGATCATCACAGTCGTATAAATGTAATGTTAGAAAATGGCTAAACATAGGGACAATGATACAGAGCCTAAAGTTCAGCCAAGATGGAGAGGCACAAATTATTTTCTGTAGTCGCCTCCACTTTGGTTCATATGGCCAGTGCCACCTGTCCTACCATTTGCCTTGTGAGAATGGCATGGCATGTGTGCATGAGTGCCATCTAGCTGAGCTTCTCTTCCAACTTTTGCAAGCAGATTTTCATGCATCCACACACCACAGCAGATCCCTGACTGATGTGCATATGCCCATGATTGTGTCACCTACTGGCTGCCAATGCCTGCTTGTGCCTTTTAACTAAAGTGCCAATAGCTTACTGGTTACACACCCTTTTGTGTATAAAATCTCGGGGACTCCACCTGTTGCTTGATGGCAGTGCTTACTTAAGCCAGCGTGAGGCAGCTCAAGCCAGTCGCTATACAGGCAAGTCAGGATGCCCCGCAAGACCCACCACCCCCAGAACGCAGGCATGGCAGGAGGGAGTGCAGCACCCGGGCAAGTCACCACAGCCCCAGTCCAAGGCTCCACAGCCTGGTGCACAGACACTCCCCTGTTGCCAGACACACCAGCCACTCCCAGCATATGGCATGCAGTAGAGTGTCCCGGCAGCAGTGGGAGAGCCACCACCATAAAAGAAGACATTCACAACTAATTGAAGGCAGTCAACCAATTTGGTCATACCATTTAGTGCATGCTTGTGGTGGGGGCAACCATGGCAGCAGCTCCAGGTACAATTTCTGGAGAGAAAAAAGGTTCAGTCAGATGAGCTCAAAAGGTGTTTATCGAAAATTTGAACAACATTGAGCCGATGGCGAGTGTGCATAAGTTCTGGCAGATACACACTGAGCAGGCTGTGGCACTGCAGATGCTTGTACTCTGCCAGATACTCGTCGGACAGCTCTATCTTCACAAGTCCTGAACAATGCAATCCCGCCAGCTAAAAGAGAGCAAACGTTTTCCTGTGAAATCCTGTTTTAAATCCAATTTTCAAGGGAAAATCAGGATCGGAATCGTGCGCATGCACTAAATCGAGTTTCACGAAAATGAGAATGCAAATTCTTGCAATTTGTATTACAAAATGTAATAATACGTCAAACTGTATATATATATATATATATATATATATATGTATATATATATTACTTATGTGCATGTACAGGGGCGGACTGGGGTTAGAAAAAGTCCCGGGTCACACCGGCCCGTCTGCAGTGTGTCCGCACCATATAATACCCCCCTCCATGACAACGTCAGACTGGGCACGGATCAAACTGGGAGGGAGGGGAGGAGAGACCGGCGGCGCTGAACCAGACGCCTGGGGTCTGGACTGCCGCGTAATAGTCTGCTGTGCGCATGGTATACACAGATATACATCATCGCCAGTAAGGGATGCCCCACACCCCATACACTTCCGGGATTGCCCCGAGGGGAGCCCGAGCCCAGTATCCGGGGATGCCTCCATAAGGTGAACTTATAGTTGGTCGCAATGACCGAGGGAATTACGCATATAAGCAACCAGGGATGCCCCTTTAATGTCCCAAGTGGGAGGATTTGCAATAAGCCAATTAAGAACCCAGGGACCCTAGGACCGGGAGAAACCCCCTAACACCACTGTAGGTTATATCTGAAAGACATAATAAAAAAGGCTAATGAGAAAAGCGGAGTATAATATATATATATATATATATATATATATATATATGACATAAAAATATATAATTATAGGTGATGGGACAGAAGGGGGGCCCACCGGGCCACTCACTGTGGTCCTGAAGACAGCTTCCTCTCTCTGTGAGGTAAAGAGCAGCTCTGAGGAGAGAAAGGGGGCGTGGCCAGCTCCTTCTGAGGAAACAGGCACAGAGAAAAGCACCTCAGCTGTGCCTGTGACACAGGGGCGGGCCGCAGCGCTGGAAAGCCCGGCCCCGCCCCCAAGAGTGAAAGCGTGAGGGGAGAAGCTCCCCTCCGCCATGACAATGCAAAAAGGCCGGCACCGCAGCCATGTGCGGCCGCGGCGCCGGTCTCAGAAGAGACAGAAGGAGGGGAGCGGGCCGTGGCTTTCACCCTGACGCCCGGCCCTGCTCCTCGCTCAGAATCCAAGCCGCATCAGCGCCAAATAGAAGGGTGGGGGCCGCAGCTCGCGCCTAAAGCCCGGCCCCGCCCCTTTTACCTCAGGGAGAAAGCCTGCATAAAAATGGCGGCCACAGCGCCGTTTTGACAGAGAAATACAAGCTGTTATGAAGTAATAAATAAGTTAATAACTATTGGGAGGATAATTTAATAAATTAATACATTAAAACATTATTAAGAATTAATGATTACAAAATTTGGACCTAACACCGAATAAGGGGCCCTACTCCTACCCTCCGCTATCCCGCTAGAGAGAGGGGCATTACCCAAAGGGGGGGACCACCCAAAGTGGAAGGCCAAGGGACGGGGCATCCCAAACCGGGGTCACCGTCCCGGATGACCGCCTACCCTCTTATATGGGGTCTCACGGGAGAGCATTTGCTCTTAAGCACCAAGGGTGCTTTTCTACCCTCAGCCGGACCGTCAGCCTAGGCTGGGAGGCATGAGGTAACAGAAAAAAAAGATCCAGGCGGAAATAGATAACTAAAGGGCCGGGAGTCATCCCGGCTACCTGAAATCCCCCTGTGCAAGGAGGAGACCACATCTTCTGACTTGCTTGCCGTCTGCAGAGATGAAGACTGGGTAATGAGTGGGAGGTCCCAGGTATTTATGGACCGGGAGGGGCTCTCTTTTTTCCTGGCATCTCTGCATATCGCCCTCTACAGGTCAGTATTACCCACACGTTATGAATTTCTTGAAGCGGGTTGTGTGACATACTTAGAATAAGTGAATTTTGTATGGGTTCACCCAAGGGGTATTATAATCAAATCTTTTTCTAAAAGGAACAAGTAGCATGGCTCTGATGAACAGTATCATGATCATCACAGTCGTATAAATGTAATGTTAGAAAATGGCTAAACATAGGGACAATGATACAGAGCCTAAAGTTCAGCCAAGATGGAGAGGCACAAATTATTTTCTGTAGTCGCCTCCACTTTGGTTCATATGGCCAGTGCCACCTGTCCTACCATTTGCCTTGTGAGAATGGCATGGCATGTGTGCATGAGTGCCATCTAGCTGAGCTTCTCTTCCAACTTTTGCAAGCAGATTTTCATGCATCCACACACCACAGCAGATCCCTGACTGATGTGCATATGCCCATGATTGTGTCACCTACTGGCTGCCAATGCCTGCTTGTGCCTTTTAACTAAAGTGCCAATAGCTTACTGGTTACACACCCTTTTGTGTATAAAATCTCGGGGACTCCACCTGTTGCTTGATGGCAGTGCTTACTTAAGCCAGCGTGAGGCAGCTCAAGCCAGTCGCTATACAGGCAAGTCAGGATGCCCCGCAAGACCCACCACCCCCAGAACGCAGGCATGGCAGGAGGGAGTGCAGCACCCGGGCAAGTCACCACAGCCCCAGTCCAAGGCTCCACAGCCTGGTGCACAGACACTCCCCTGTTGCCAGACACACCAGCCACTCCCAGCATATGGCATGCAGTAGAGTGTCCCGGCAGCAGTGGGAGAGCCACCACCATAAAAGAAGACATTCACAACTAATTGAAGGCAGTCAACCAATTTGGTCATACCATTTAGTGCATGCTTGTGGTGGGGGCAACCATGGCAGCAGCTCCAGGTACAATTTCTGGAGAGAAAAAAGGTTCAGTCAGATGAGCTCAAAAGGTGTTTATCGAAAATTTGAACAACATTGAGCCGATGGCGAGTGTGCATAAGTTCTGGCAGATACACACTGAGCAGGCTGTGGCACTGCAGATGCTTGTACTCTGCCAGATACTCGTCGGACAGCTCTATCTTCACAAGTCCTGAACAATGCAATCCCGCCAGCTAAAAGAGAGCAAACGTTTTCCTGTGAAATCCTGTTTTAAATCCAATTTTCAAGGGAAAATCAGGATCGGAATCGTGCGCATGCACTAAATCGAGTTTCACGAAAATGAGAATGCAAATTCTTGCAATTTGTATTACAAAATGTAATAATACGTCAAACTGTATATATATATATATATATATATATATATATATATATATATATATATATGTATATATATATTACTTATGTGCATGTACAGGGGCGGACTGGGGTTAGAAAAAGTCCCGGGTCACACCGGCCCGTCTGCAGTGTGTCCGCACCATATAATACCCCCCTCCAGGTAATAGGCAGTGTGCAGAACCCCCCAATCGCTCCCATAACAAGCAGTGTGTCAGAGTACAGAGTGCAGCAGAGCGTCCCCCCAAATCACCCCATAACAAGCAGTGCAGCAGAGAATCCCCCCAAATCCTCCCATAAGAAGCCGTGTGGCAGAGAATTCCCCCCAAATCACCCCATAACAAACAGTGCGACAGAGTATCCCCCATTTTTCCTGATTACAACGGTACCTCATATGTATCGGTAGCCCTGTTCCTATCCAGGAGACCCCCCACTGAAAAGAGAACATTTACAAATAAAATACAACTACAATCCACACTATAAAGAGTTAAATAAAAAAATTGGCATGGGGTACCCCCTACCTAGCATAACCAGCCCAGGGACCAGCAATGCAGGGCTTGAAGAAAAGGGCACAAGGGCCAGCTTCAGTGGCCCATGGTGCTGCAAGGCTACAAGCCCCTACAGCCTTAATGACCCCGGCTCTTCTGCCCCCCCAGACTTTGGAGAGGCAGGTAACTAGTATAGGGGTATTATGGATGCCTTACCAGTTCACGAAGGTTAACTGAAAAAACACAGAGGATGAGGTCATCTGCCCCCCCCCCCCAAAGGCTAGTGGTGAAGATGGCGGCGGTTATGACGGAGAGGGGGGAGGGGCCTGTCGGGCCCTCTCCTGAAGTGGTTGGCATAAGAAGGGTTAAATCTAGACAAATTGATAATAGATTTGGTGTCTCCCACTTTCATTGAGGTTATATTTTGTGTTTTAGTTGATACTGGGTTCTTGACTTTCCCTTCCTTTTAATTGGAGTATGGTCCTTTTTCTGTCAGGTACTGCTTTTTTGCCTCGGCCATTCAAAAAAAGAGGGTTTCTTGTTCTTCCCCCGAGTACCCTTGACCCTCTGAGAGATTTTGAACATTTTAAAAATTGATTTTTTGGTTTTTGATTGAAATAATTGAAATGATGTCCAGTAATACACTTTGTTTGTTTCATGATCCTTAGTGTCTCTGTTGATTTTTTCCAGGCTTTAATATGCAATTAAGCTTTTTCAATCTCATGTCTCAATTGTAAGCATTTGACCGTTCTCCTCCAAAGCTGTAAATTCTTTCAGTGGTTTTTAATTGCTAGTCAGTCGACTTTAATCTGTCTAATTCTAATGTAGCTTTTAAATTCATTAATTTTAAGGAGACTTCCATACAATTCTTTTGTCAGTCAACAAGAAACTGAAATGAAAAATTGTTAGAAGGATTCTTTAACCTCACTGCGCAGCTGGAGCAGCTGCGAAGGGATTGGGTCGCAAGACCGACGAGAGAGCTTAAGAAGAAGGTGGATGCGCTTAGCATCCAGCTTAACATGGCATTGGATGAGATGGCGGAGAAGAGACTTAGGTGGGGCAAACAGAGGTACTACGCGAGAGCCAATAAGCCTGACGCCCCCTTGGCTAAAAAACTGCGATGCTCATGGCCGCGGCAGCTCTTGACTTCGCTTAGGACCCCTGAGGGGAACCTCACGGCTAATCCTCTCAAGATCATACAAATATTCAGAAACCTACTAGGCAAACTTTACAAACCTCCCCATGGGTTCCCCCGAGAGGAAGCAGCAAGATTTCTAGACTCCGTCTCGCTCCCCAAGCTGCAGGATGCCCATAAGGTGTGTCTTGATGCAGACATTACAGTCTTGGAGGTGCTTGGGGCCATCAAGAGTCTTAAGACATCCAAAGTACCTGGACCAGATGGATTCTCAGCCCTATATTTTAAAAAGTATGCCACAGAACTGGCTCCATACCTAACGGCCATGTTCAATTCCCTTACAGACCAGGGTTCTTTACATCAGTCTTCATTGGAGGCCTACATCAGTATGATTCCGAAACCTGACAAAGACCACTCAGATGCGCAAAACTATAGGCCCGTTTCTTTACTTAATGTAGATGTGAAAATCTTGGGGAAAGTCCTGGTTACCAGAATTAATGGATTCCTGGGCACCTTAATTGGGAAGGACCAGGTGGGATTTGTCCCATGTAGACAGGCATCAGACAACATTTGTAGGCTGGTCCACCTGATTGAGCTGGCTCAGCAAAGAGATATCCATAGCCTTTTGTTATCTTTGGACATGCAAAAAGCTTTTGACTGCCTCTCATGGGATTACATGCACTGTGCTCTCCAGAAATGGGGCTTCGGCAACAATTTTCTTGCTTGGATCCACTCTATTTATTCCTCTCCCTCAGCTAGAGTGCAATATAATGGTTACCTTTCTGAGCCAATCTCAATAGGTAGGGGCACCCGGCAGGGATGCCCGCTCTCCCCGGTGCTGTTTGTGCTAGCGTTGGAGCCCTTAGCCCTTGCTATTCGGGCAAACCCGAACATTAAAGGCATCGAAATGGTGGGATATCACCACAAAGTGTGTTTGTTTGCCGATGACATCTTGTTGACCCTTTCGCAGCCCCATACCTCGCTACCTAACCTGCTCCTGCTCCAGCTCCTGGAAACCTTCTCAAGGATCTCGGGTCTTAAGGTCAATAAAGAGAAATCAGTGGGGCTCAATTTAAATATCCCCGCCCCGACTTTGAACACTCTTCAGTCCAACTTCCCATTCCGCTGGGCCTCGAGAGCCCTGTCCTATCTAGGCGTCAAGATTACGCCACATTATCAGTCTCTATATCAGGCAAATTACCCCCCCCTTTCTAGTAGATTGAAGGCGATGCTGGATACCTGGCGGGGTCATGAAATCTCCTGGATCGGGAGGGTCAACGCCATAAAAATGACCTTGCTTCCGAAGCTCTTATACTACTTTAGAACTCTCCCGGTGTATGTACCGCAATTTCAGCTTAAAAGCATGCAAAATAGTGTAATGAAATTTGTATGGGGGAGGACTAGGCCGAGAGTGGCTAGAGCTACCATGACTAGACATAGGAAAGAGGGAGGCCTGGGGGTCCCGTGTATTTGCAAATACTACCATGCAGCCCAGATAGGGCAGCTTCAGCAGCTACATGTCCAAACAGAGACGCCTCTGTGGGTGGCGCTAGTGGCCTCATCGTGCGACCCAGTCCCAGTTGACAGTTTGATGTGGCTGCTGCCGCAACACAGACCGCATATCTTGTGCCCCATCCTGAACCATTCCCTTCGAATCTGGGATGGGACAAAATATTCAGGGAATTTGATTTCCCCTCACCTTCCATTAATGCGAATAGCTAAGAACCCGATGTTTCCGAGTGTTTAGTTGGTGGGAGGGTGTGGGGATCAGCAAACTCTACCACCTCCTGATCAGAGGCGAGATAATCTCCTGGTCTGCACTGCAGGAAAGGGAGAATGCTCCGCCATCTGAGCAATTTAGGTATATGCAACTCCGTCATTGGATTACACTCCTGCTAAAAAATAAGACGGAGACCTCGGACATGACCCCTTTCGAGAAACTGTGTACGCGAGGGACTCCCACCGCGGGCCTGGTGTCCACCATTTATTCGAGCCTTGTAACACTACCTGCCAACTCAAAACATGGGTACATGGCCAAATGGGAGACCGATCTGGGTCTGGTCAGAGATAGGAGGGACTGGGAGGAGATATGGACTGGAATAAACAGGGGCTCTATTAATGTCACAACCTTAGAGGCAGCATACAAGATGCTCACCAGATGGTACCTGGTACCCGCGCGCATAGCTAAGGCGGTTCCGGGCTACCCCGCTCATTGCTTTAGAGGTTGTCATGTGGAAGGTTCTGTCCTGCATATATGGTGGGAGTGCCCGAAGGTTAAGAGATTCTGGTCACAACTTTTTGGTCTCCTGAGTACCCTTCTACCAACCCACATACACCAGGACCCTTGGGTGGCACTACTGCAGGTGAAACCGGAGGGTGTCACCAGAGCCCAACATGCCTTGCTTACTCAACTTATGCTAGCAGCCAAATTAACGATTGCTAGCTCCTGGAAGAAGCCGGGAATCCCTTTCCAGGCAGTAAAGGACAGGCTTAATGGCATCTTGATTAATGAGAAATTGACTAGCATCCTGAGGGATTCGCACGTCAAATTTATTAAAGTATGGAAGCCTTGGGTGGATTACGCCTACCCGGAAGCATGTAATGCTTTGCTACAATGAGCAGCGAGCTGGCTCCTTTCTCTCAGCTGCTGACTTGCACCCCTCACCTAACCCTTCTACCCATCCACTGACCCAAACCCCTCACCGACCCCCCCTCCCCAGCAGCTGATCTGCACCCTTCACCTAATCCTTCTCCCAGCCCCTGACATACACCCTAACTTACCCCCCCCCCCGACTCCCTCACTTGACTGCCAAATTGGCCTTATTGCTAGGGGACCAGGGTTCTTTACTGTTTGTGTGCAGATCGGACCTTCATCCCACAGCAGACCCCGGTAAGTGGACCTGAAAGTAGTTGAGTACCCCTGGTGTATAGTAATGGCTGAGTGCCCCAGCCCAGAACTGTGTGAGGGCCGGCCAGCAACATAGATAACATTTTACACCTTCCAGCTCTGTGCAGCCTGTGTCTTGTACATTGTAAGCCTGAGCTGCTCCCAGAGCCCGGAACCTTTCCCCCACTCTGCATGTTGCTGGCCGGGCTGGTAAATGAAGATCAGCCTCTTGGCAATTTGCTGGGTGGGCATGGCTAAGGTGGCGAAAAAAACTGTTTATTTGAAAACCAAGCCTTTGTGTACTAGGATAGGGTGACTGGGAGAAAGGCAGGTATGGAAGGGTTTGCTCCGCTTTAAAGTGTACCAATCACTACTTATACCGCCGACTAGGTACCCCTGGGACATGCTAATTCAGCATGCCCCACTGCATTGGCTCCCACAAGCCCCTTAGCTAGGCCCCAGTCTCTCGCCATGATCTTGGACCATTGCTACTTCCTCAGCATCCCTGCAGCTATGCAGTGGGTGACCTAGGGGCTTTCACACAGCAACGCATCCCAATATGGGATGCCCCTGGAAAGAAAAAACAATCAACAGTATAGTCAAAATCCTGAATATTGATCCACTTTTAATCAGACACAATGGGCCAAGGGAGGGGGACTAAAGAGGCGCCAGGAGAAGCTCAGTAACTGTTTTTAACTTTATTCTTTCTCAGCGTCCAGAAATATGGCAATGTCATCCGACTTAACATGATGCACAAAGTGACCATTTTAGTCGTCAGCCCAGAAGCTGTAAAGGTAATCATCTTTTTCTATTATCTCTCTGTCTGAACTCTTCCTCGTCTCATTGCTTGTATTAAACTGCTATATTCAGGGCCAGTTTGTGGCCCTGGGCAAAATTAGGAGGGCCCCAAGTTCTAAAGTAGTGTAACAACAAGTTGGATTCAGTAAATATATGCTTAAAGACTTTTTATTTTTCTTTGTTTCATGCATTTTATTTTGGACTAAGACAACCATTACCACATGTTGGAGCATATTAAGAATTGTAGTGGTTATATATGTTCAAATACCACTGTACAAATATCTTGCCAAAACTCCGATTTGGGATGTCCCGCTGTGTGAAACCTCACCATTCAGAAGATATACATTATGTGCTGGCGTTCCCACTGTGCAGGCACAGCACTGCTCGAATCAGCTTCTTTGGCCATGAATATTAATGAGAGGCTAAAGAAGCAGAATGGGAGCTTCGCCACACCCCAGATTGGATGCTCCAGTCTTATAGTTTCTAAGTCCAGGAACGGAGAGAGTGTTTTTAGAAAATAGAAAAAAAGGTTGAAAAAAAAAAATTAAAAAACTGTCATGTTTGGAGGGGTTGTCTCTTGTACCTCTTTTCAACCCATGCTCCTGATTGTTCTCACGTGTCTCCCTTTTAGGTTGGATATATCAGATCCATTGTATTCTTGACACTGAAAGGCAATTTTAGAGCAAGCTGATATTGAATATTTTAGTCTTCTAAATCCAGTATGGACTGGAGGGCCCTCTAACCCTTGAAGCACAGGTATTGGATGCCTGAGACCAGGCAGGCTGTACTCCCCTTGTCTGCGTTTCTCATCAGTGACTAACGTTCATGTGACCACCAGTTGCCAGGTCAGTGGGTACACGTTGATGTGCAAGCCCACTGGGTGAACCCAATAGGCTGCTGGCGGTCACGTGCACAGAGATCCACACTGGAATTTGTAAGCAGAGGCCAAATTATCTAGCTTCCCAGTGGGAGTGATGCATAGCAGCTTATCCAAAAATGGGATGTGTTTTGAAGGGGAGTGCACCTACAGTCCATTTGGACAGCCACTTTAATGGGGACCTAGGCCTTTTTTTAATTTGGTCCACTGTAAAGTTTCTATTGCAGGAAAAATAATTGTTACACCATTGAATTGGGCTACATTTGGCGCCATCTTAAAGGGTTTTCCGTTTTTAAATTAAGGAAGAAATGGCAGATATATCGGCTTTTACAGGTTCAGCTTATGATTTCTCTTATGAAAAAAGTGGCCTTTGGATCTGTGATGCTGCATAATATTCAGCAACGTGATGGATCTGAGGTGGATAAGGAGGGAGGGACCAGCAATCCTGTCCCACTCTGATGAGCCAATTGGGGGACTGGATGAAAAATATCTCAGCCATTTCTGCTTCAATTTAAAAACGGAACACAGTTTAGGACAGTGCCAAATGTAACCTAACAAGGACATGAAAATTACCTTTGCCTGAACCTGTATCAAATGTGGAAAGTATGAATGTTGAGACATCCTCATTTCGGAAGTAGGCATGCAAGTTGCCCAATGTTTATCTGATCAGGAGCAAAGTGTCATCTCCTCAGAGATGAGACTTTGCTCCTATTGTCATCACCTCCAACAGTAGACCCTGCCTGAGGTAGTGGGCTACCACATCCCCAGCAGCATGCTCATGCTTCTGCCCCAGCCAGTTAGATAGGCAGGGCAGGAGTGTATGCGCCTCCAGTGCACATTCTCCATTTAAATTATTTGCTGCTGCTGAGCGCTACTCAGGTTGGGCTTATAAGCCATTGCCAGTGACGGCGAGGAGCGAAATTCACCCACAACAAATAAAATGTCCTGAAATCCAGTGAAGCGTCTCCCGGCTGTCTCTCTCTCTCCCACAGTCACTCACTCACACACACTTTTTGTTGTTTACAGCGGCGGCACCGGCAAACATGGTGTCACTCCTTCTGACACCCACAGGGTCGCCATGCTGCCAGCTGACCCCGGGGCCACATTTACCCGCTTTTCTGCTTTTTACACACAAGGAAGCGAGACGTTAACTGAGGGAGCTGCCGGGCGTGAGGCGACAACTTTCTACACTCACACCCCTCGTTTTTCTTTACTTTTCTCCAACGTGAAGAACAAAACTAACCCTGTAGGATATATTTTATTTACACAAAATTTGCATTTTTTTTTTTTTTTTTTTAGGTGACCCCATGGATGTTGCTCTGAAGATTCCCAGACCTGCTCTAATCTGAAATTCATGTAATTTAATGGTGCTCGTGCACAAATAAACATTTTCACCAGTTTTGTTCAATGCATTTACAACTTTTATTAAAATAAAAATGTAGAGTGCCATTACTACATCCTTTTTTTTGGGGGGGGGGAGGGGGGGGACAAAGGCGTACATAGGTTTCACAGGGCCCCATAGTCATAGTGGGCCCCCCAGACTTACAGCATGTACTAAATCCTCAGCATTAAAGCTGTCCAACACATATTTTCTGCCTTTTTCATCAAGTACTTTCCATTTTCTGATTATTTCCAAGTACCACCTGGGTGGTCTGTGAGCTTTGTCAGTCACACAAAACCATAATAAAAACACACAAAACCGCCTTTAAAGTTAATGATTCCCCCATAAAACTGGGCAGTCTTTTATTAATAGTGTGCTTGGGCGAACTATAGGCCACAGCAGATCAGTTTGGGGTACAGGTCTGCAGCTTGTTGAGTACCCACCTTAGGGGATCTTGGGTACCACCAGTGGCACTAGTACCACCTTTTGGGAACCCCTGTTCTACATAATGGCTGTGGGATCACATTATGACAGTCTTAGGGGGGCATCCAGATTCCTTGAGCAAGTACAATCCTCACCTGAGCCTAGAACCCCTGTGTATTAGAAGTATAATAGTTCAACCTGTCTTATTTCTACCTCATACAGTGCCACAGAATATGGCACTTGATTAATAAACACTGACCAGCCATATTTTTCTTTTAGTTTTGAGCGCATTAAAGGGTTAAATAATTTCCATGCCCTTTTTCTTGTCTGGGATCACCTCACATCTTCCTGTTGAGTCACCAAAGACAGGATGTTAAAGCCAAACAAAACCCACCAGCGGCTGTCCTGGAATCTATAAGATTCCAGGTCTAGTCACTGCCTTTCCCCCAGGGCATCCCGAATCAGGATGCCTCATTGCCCGAAACCCCCCAGAACGCTGCTATTCACTCGCTTCTTCCTTGTTCCTATGGCACATGGCGAGTTCTTGTCCAATGAGAGCCGCCTGCTAATGGCTCTCATTGTATTCAATGGGGCGCCCATGCCGTGCATTGTTGTCAATGATAGCCATTTGCCAAATGACATAGTCACGGCCGATGGCTCTCAATAGACGAGAGCCAACGCATTCACCGTAGGAACAAGGAAGAGGCAAGAGAATAGAAGCATTCTGGGGAGAGGTTCACAGCATAGACGCATCCTGAATTCGGATGCCCCTGTTCTGTGAACCCCCATAACGCCGCTATTTTGGGTAACGGAACAACACCTAGGAAAGTCAAGTCCCAGGTTTTCTTCTGCTTTAAGAGGATGTGTTGTATATAAGGTGAAAGCTAACCGTAGGGGTTGGCAGCTGGGTGCTGTAGCAATGAGGAGAACACTTGAATACTCTTGTCATCACTGCAACACCTCATGGTATCCGCCACCAGCGTCCATTCATGTCTGTCCGGCACGGTGCTGCAAGAGTTGAGGATCAGGAAGAGAATATGTTGATTCCCCTCTTTGGTTCCAAGCCTAAAGTAAAAATCTACAGTTGCGTCCAGGGCATACAAATTTGGGGTTTCCCTAATGCTAAAGTAAACCAAAACAAGACGTATTCATTAGTTAAAGGCCCACCCCTGGGGCACCCCAGTATGTGTGTCCCCTGCATGAAACCCCGCCAGTTCTATATTTTTACCTCGCCAGCGAACCTACTGCGCAGCCTGCGGTGGCATCTCTCGCATCTTTCTAGGTCTGTGCACAGTTGTGCCCTCTGTAACTGAATGGCTGATGTGGCCACACACAGCCATAGAGGGATGCAGGGGTGCCACGCACCCATCGCAAGTGTGGCTAGGCTCCTATTCAGTTTCTTTCGCCGCACATTAATATGCACGACCAATGAAACTTATTGGAGCAGAGCCATGTCTGCGTGGTGGGACCACTGGCAACGTATGTATTTCATGTGACCGGTCGGGTAGGACATGGAGGGATGCTGCTGGGCACAGCAGGGCAGGGAGGGATGCTGCCAGGCACAGTTGGGCATAGCAGGGCAGGATGCTGGGCACAGCAGGGCAGGGAGGGATGCTGCCAGGCACAGCTGGGCAGGGCAGGGAGGGATGCTGCCAGGCACAGCTGAGCAGGGCAGAGAGGGATGCTGCCAGGCACAGCTGGGCAGGGAGGGATGCTGCCAGGCACAGCAGGGCAGGGAGGGATGCTGCCAGGCACAGCTGGGCAGGGAGGGATGCTGCCAGGCACAGCTGGGCACAGCAGGGCAGGGAGGGATGCTGCCAGGCCCAGCTGGGCATAGCAGGGCAGGGAGGGAAGCTGTCAGGCACAGCTGGGCATAGCAGGGCAGGATGCTGGGCACAGCAGGGCAGGGAGGGATGCTGCCAGGCACAGCTGGGCACAGCAGTGCAGGGAGGGATGCTGCCAGGCACAGCTGGGCAGGGCAGGGAGAGATGCTGACAGGCACAGCTGGGCACAGCAGGGCAGGGAGGGATGCTGCCAGGCACAGCTGGACACAGCAGGGCAGGGAGGGATGCTGCCAGGCACAGCTGGGCAGGGAAGGATGCTGCCAGGCACAGCTGGGCACAGCAGGGCAGGGAGGGATGCTGCCAGGCACATCTGGGCACAGCAGGGCAGGGAGGGATGCTGCCAGGCACAGCTGGGCATAGCAGGGCAGGGAGGGATGCTGCCAGGCACAGCTGGGCATAGCAGGGCAGGGAGGGATGCTGCCAGGCATAGCAGGGCAGGTAGGGATGCTGCCAGGCACAGCTGGGCATAGCAGGGCAGGGAGGGATGCTGGGCACAGCAGTGCATAGCAGGGCAGGGAGGGATGCTGGGCACGGCATGACAGGGCAGGGAGGGATGCTGGGCACAGCAGGGCATGACAGGGCATCGAGGTATGCTGCTGGGCACACTCACCATCAGGGGCGGACTGGGAACAAAAAACGGGAGGTTTTTGGTCACACAGGCCCTGCTATACTGTGCCTGGCCCAGGCACATATCTGCGATTGGCGATTCTAATTGTGCCCTGCATTTAGCTATTTTGCTAAAGCAACTGCAATCGCTAATTCAATCGCCCCGTGCTGCAATTCTTGCAAGTCAAATGTGTGTGTGCCACAGCCCTGGCATTTTGCTGCTATCAACTCCTCTTGGCTGTGGGGACCAGGAAAGCAGATAATGCTGAGCCATGGCTAGTAGCCATGAGGGAGCGTGCTTTCTTATTGACTGGATGCAGAAGGGACCCTTCATCAACAGATGACTTCTCAGCATGTTCCCTGCTCACTGCAGACAGTTAAGAGGGTCCGTCCAGGGGACACTTTTACTTTAAATATCTAACCCTAACTGGTCTCTGTTTACCCCATTTCTGCAATCATTACATTTCTTCTGCCAGCTCTTTTTCTTTCATCCCCCTCATTTGTTTTACCCAGGTTAAGAGGTGCCCTGTGCAAAAATTCAGGATGGCACCCCAAACACACATATTCACACAAAATAACTACACAGAGACAGAGTAAGTATGAAAAGATTAATTAAAGGGTCCCAAGCCTATTTGGGATGCCTTGCTAGTTCAAAAACAAGCAGCCTGTTTTTGGGCAGGTAACTTACCTCACTCTTGGGTCCCTAGTGTGGGCACAGGTGGCATTCTCAGTGACAGCAGGGTGATCACATGCTGAAGGGTGCTGAGGATGCCTCCCAATAATTTCTGGCTGTGGAATCAGCTGCCCCCAGAACTCTGAAAAAAGCTTAGTTAGAAGGGCTATTTGTTATTTTATAAGCTAGCCGGGCATCCCAAATATGCCTATTGCACCCTAAAAGAGTGGTCGACCAGACCAGATGGTATTGCCAGAATGGTGCAGGATATAGCCGAGGTCAGGCGGATCATGGGAAAGTGAAGGAGATGGAGATAAAGTGAAAGAAATGAAAGGGAGGAGACAACATTGGAAAACAAAATGTAGTGAGCATGGAAAAGAGAGGGTGATGTGAAAAAAGGAAAAAGAAAGAAGGAACAGGCAAAACAGAATAAAAAAACAGGGAATAAAGGGCACAATTTATTTGGATCATAGCCTTGCAGTGCATTTAAATGTGCTGCAACATTACACAAACAGCAGATGCTGTGTTTGTGACCACATACCTACCTTAAAGTGGACCAAACCTTTCACTCCAGGGCTGGCTGGCTGATTTCCATTCCCCAACTCTTCTGAACTGGGATGCCCCAATGTGTGGAACCCTGCCATGCACTTCTTACCTGTCCGATGAGCCAACAGATCATGCACGCCCACTGGCAGCATCACTCGAATCCTCTTTTTGCTGTGTGCGGCCATGCCTCCCGCAACTGAATGGCTATGCATAAGCAGGATGGGTTTCACACAGCTGGGCATCTTAAACCAGGGTGTCCCAGAGGGAAAATGCAGGGTTTTGGCTTACTTTAAATGCATTTGCCAATAGCCTTACATCCTTTCGTAAGCATTAAAGTGGACCAGAGCCCACCTGTCACCTGGCCCTCTTTCCTGGTGATCCCATGTCGCATGCACAGGGAGCAACTGGCATCCCTGGCTGACCCCTCACCAGCCTGGTCTATATAAATGGCCAGCAGGGACGCAGCCAAAGGGATGCCAGTCCAGATGACACAGATGACACATGTGCCATGGGAAAGTGGAGTAAGGTAAAACAAATCTGGGGGCTTCAGTAAAGCACAGAAGAATGCTAGCTTTTACACTTTAATTCATATAGACTTGCCCACCTCGTGGGCCCCCCTGAACTGAGATCACTGCCCTATGCTTTTCCACATTTTGATAGACATTGGTAGCTCAATGGTTAATAAAACTTCCCTCTCTTCGGCTCCCACACTCCAGTCTTGGGCTACATCCTGTCAGCCTGTACCTTTATCTTAATAAACGATCAGCCACCGGCCCCGCCATTCACATTCTTGATGAGCATCGCTGCTGGGAATGACGTCATTTTCTCCCAGCCACCCCTGCGCTGCTTCAGATGCTGAATGGCAGGGCCAGCAGCTGCTCGTTTACTATAAAAGGTACAGGCTGTCAGGACTCAGCCCCAGACGGGAGGGTGGGTTCCGAGAGAGAGAAGTTTTGTTAAACATTGAGCTACCAAATGTGCAGCCCCTGACTACCCTGCATGTTGCTGCCTAGCCGCTCGCAAAACACTGGCCTCAAGCATCCGGCATTCTATCCACTGCAGCAGCATTCCTTCACATTGTGGCAGTAGGGAGCAGGTGCGGCCCATCGGGAATTTGCCCGGTCTTCCCGTTGGCCAGCCCGCCCCTGCTCACCATGGTGCAGGCTGAGCGGAGGAGTCACAGGCTGTGGTGTGGGCTCTGGTATGAAGCGCTGGCGTCTATGGCAGCTGGCCAAAAAATGTCATTCTGGATCGTTCAGAACTTTCAGCAGGTTTACAGGCGCCGTGTGCTGTCTCTGGGGGATGCTGCAGTCTCTCAGCAGCTCTATGGCTTTCTTGTAGCCAATCAGTAGCCGCAGAGGCGCACGTCACTCTTCCCCAGGGGAATAGCACTAGAAAGCGGGATGGCGCGCTGCATCTCGTAGCTCAGAGCTATAAAAAATAAAGTTTAAAGCAAAGAAATATAATAAAATATATATAAATGAAACACTCACCTGTCCTACGCATCCAGCACGAGACGGCATCTGAGGGAAGGCAGGTGATACTGAAACAAATAGTAAACGGAGGGAGGGGAGGGAGAGGAAGGGAGGCGGAGACTCATGCTGCTGCAGCCAATCATGGCTGAGCACATGATGTCAATCGCCTACCCAGCTAGCAAATAGAGCATGGAGACGTGCACGCTCCCGGGAGCGTAGAGAGGCCACGCCCCCAGATGACATCGAGAAGAGAAGAAGCAAAAGGGAAATCTCGCGAGTGCTCAGAAGACCTGATCCACGGACAAAAAATGCAAATGAACCGCCAAGCGTGAGGGACAACATTCAAATGAACGGACAAGAGCTGGAGGGCGTGACTTCCGGCGGAGAGTTTTGAAGAATACAGACGCTGCGATGGACTGAAGGCTGCAAAAGTCATCAAAAGGTAAGTGTCTTTTTATATTAAAGTGATTAGAATGATGTTGTTTTGGAGGGTGTTGGTCCACTTTAAAGAGACACTGGAGTTGGCTGCAGGAGGCCAAAAATTGGATGAATCACACCCTGGAGTTGCAAGCAGCAGCAGCAGGAGCCCAAACATTACTTGAAAGAGACACTGGAGTTAGCTGCAGTGGCCCAAAAATTGGATGAATCACACCCTGGAGTTGCAAGCAGCAGGAGCCCAAACATAGCTTGAAAGAGACACTGGAGTTGGCAGCAGGAGACCAAAAATTGGATGAATCAAACCCTGGAGTTGCAAGCAGCAGCAGCAGAAGCCCAAACATAGCTTGAAAGAGACACTGGAGTTGGCTGCAGGAGGCCAAAAATTGGATGAATCACACCCTGGAGTTGCATGCAGCAGCAGCACCAGCGGGAGCCCAAACATTGCGTGAAAGAGTCACTGGAGTTGGCTGCAGGAGGCCAGAAATTGGATGAATCACACCCTGGAGTTGCAAGCAGTAGTAGCAGGAGCCCAAACATTGCTTTAAAGAGACACTGGAGTTTACAGCAGGAGGCCAAAAATTGGACGAATCACACCCTGAAGTTGGCAGCAGCAGGAGAACAAACATTAGCTGGAAGGCACACCCTGGAGTTGGCAGTAGCAGAAGCAGGAGCCCAAACATTGCTTGAAAGACACCCTAGAGTTGGCAGCAGCAGCAGCAGGAGGCCAAAAATTGGCTGAAAGGCACACCCTAAAGTTGGCATCAGCAGGAGGCCAAAAATTGGCTGAAAGGCACACCCTGAAGTTGGCAGCAGCAGCAGCAGGAGCCCAAACATTACTTTAAAGAGACCCTGGGGTTGGCTTCAGGAGCCCAAAAATTGGATGATTCACACCCTGGAGTTGGCATCAGCAGGAGCCCAAAAATTGGCCTAAAGACATAAATATGTTTTGCACCATTTGGAAAGTGTAAAACGTGGCACCATGCTGAATCTAGTCGCATGCATCAGGCATTGGTGGGTGGAAATCCTGGCTGATCCATCCCTGATTAATTTTGACAAAGGTGAGTCTCTCCACATTTTTAGTTGACAGACGAGTTCTCCTCACCGTAACTATGGCCCCCGCCGCACTAAACACCCGCTCAGATGGCATGCTACTGGCCAGGCAGGACAGCGTTTTAAGGGGCAAACTCTGCTAGTTGTGGCCACAAGCCAAGTTTGGCTGCCCAGAAGTCCAGCGGATCCTCAAGGTGTGTTGGCATGGTCATGTCAAGGTATGACATGACCTGCTGGTTGAGGTCCTGCTCCAGGTCTTCCTGCTGCTCATGAGTAGCCTCACTATGCGGGTGTAGAAAGCTACTCATTAGCGACTGAAGACTGAGGCTGCTGCTGTTGGAGCTGCTGCTGCTGCTCCTGCCAACCCCCCCAGCAGGCATGGCAGTGGAAGGTGAGCGCAGAGGTCCCCCCGAGTCAGCTCTGTGAGAGTATGGACCATGGCGCAGATAGGCATCGGCCAACTGACTACGTAGAATGTCTTTGTAGTAGTTCAGTTTGTCCTCCCTCTCGGCGGGTTTAAAAAATGCCCCCATTTTGTGCCGGAAGCGAGGGTCCAATATGGTGGACAGCCAGAAGTCATCCCGGCGACAAATGGAAACAATTCTGGGGTCACTACGCAAGCATGTGAGCATGCTTCCTGCCATTTGCGCAAGTGACTCGGAGGGACTACCTGTCTCCATCATTACTGCATACTGCCACGGTGTGTCCGAGTCCTCTGTCTCGCCTTCCTCATAACACTCTAGCTCCTCTGGCTGCTCCTGCTCCTCCTCTCCTGTCCGCTGATTAGATTAACCAGTCATTTTGCCAAGCCTAAACTGTGCTTCACTGGGCCACTCCTCCTCCTCCAGTTCAGCTCCAACGGGGTTCATGGGGCCATAAGATGTAGACGCCATGTCTTCAGTGCCCTGACCAGCCATGGTTTCCAACATGTGCTGTAGTACATGAAGCAGTGGAATCACGTGGTTCATCCCGTAATCCTGCCGACTGACAAATAAAGTGGCTTCCTCAAAGGGCCTGAGCAAACGGCAGGTGTCACGTATGAGCTGCCACTGGTTGACATTGAAGTTACACAGGGGAGTCCCCCTATCTGCTTGGATCATCAGGAAATCCGTGATGCATTTTCTCTGTTCATATAATTGGTCCAACATGTGAAGGATGGAATTCCAACGGGTGGAGACATCGCAAATCAGACTATGTTGGGGGCTACCGTTCTGACGCTGTAGCTCAAGAAAGGTGTGTTTGGCGGTGTATGAGTGGCTGAAGTGCATGCAAAGTTTCCTTGAAGTTGTTAGGATGTCTTGCAGATCGGGGGAACACTTCAGAAACTGCTTGACAACCAGATTGAAGACGTGAGCCATGCAGGGCGCATGGGTCAGGCTTCCTTGTCGCAGCACAGACAAAATGTTCTTCCCATTGTCAGTAACCATGGTTCCCATTTTCAGTTTTCTTGGAGTAAGCCATGTTTGGATTTCTTGATGAATACATTTAAGCAGTTCCTCCCCTGTGTGACTCCGTTTGCCAAGACAAACAATGTGAAGCACAGCGTGACACCTCCGTGCCCTGCACACATGGAAGAATGGAGAGGCACTGAGACTTGACCCTACAGTGGAGGGTGAGGGGATGGCGGAGGATGAGGAGGCCGAGTCGCATAGTGTCACAGGCACAATGGCCAGGGAGTGCGAAGGCCGAAGCAGCGCGACCTGTCCAAGTTGCTGCTGCTGCTGCAAAGGGACCACATTCACCCAGTGGGACATAAACGACATGTACTGTCCCTGACCGTAGTTACAGCTCCAGACGTCGGCGCTGCCATGCACTTTGCTACACACCGACAGGCTCAAGGACTGGCCCACCTTTTGTTCAACAAAAGTGTGCATCGCTGGTACTGCCTTCTTGGCAAAAAAATGACGGCTTGGGACTCTCCACCTTGGCTCGGCACAAGCCATCAGTTCTCTGAAAGGTGCAGAGTCCACCACCTGAAAAGGGAGCGACTGCAGCACCAGCAACTTGGGCAGGAGCACATTCAGCTTCTGCGCCTTAGGATGAGTGGGCGCATACTGCTGTCTCTTGGACATGGCTTTGCTGATGGATTGCTGGCGGGATGCATGACTTGGAGTAGGAGGAGGAGGAGCAGGAGCATCAGGAGCAACAGAGGATGGCTATGACGCACAGGTGCCTTCGGCTGAGGTGCTGGAGCCTTGGCTGGCAGAAATTGGGAGCGGCGTGCCACTTGGTGAGGAAGCAGGCTGGACCACCTCTTCGGAGCCTCGCTTCTCCCAGGCCGCTTTATGGTGACGCATCATATGTTGACACAGGGCCGTGGTGCCAACATTTGGGCCCTGGCCATGCTTCACCTTCTACCTACATATCTTGCATGTGGCCATGTTACCCTCCTGCGGATGCTTCAGGAAAAACTGTCACACTGCCGAGTAGCTACTTTTCCCACCAACAGGCCGCACTGATTCACTACTACTGTCGCCAACTCCAGGAACCCCTGCTCCACTACCTCCCGATAAGGTAGCCTGCCGTGCAGCAGGTGCTCTACCCCGGCCCCGGCCCCGTTTGGCTCCAGGCTTTACAATTGTGCCCCCATGCTGACTGCCAACCATGCTGCTAACACCTTGCAGCCTCGGCTGCTGACTCCGGGGCAACCTGCGACCCTCTTCTCCTGATGATGACGATGAAGCCCCTTCTGCACCCGGCTCCCAAGTGCGATCAGCTTCATCATCATCATCATCACTGAGTTGTGGCTGCACGTCACTGATGTTCTCGGTTTCCTCAACAGTGTCTGGCGCAGGAGCTGGAATGCTCGCAACACCCACGACACTCTCCACATCACTATTTGTCTGCCTAGCTAAAGAAGCCACCTCCATTTCTTGGCTGGGCAGTAGCAGCTGACTGTCCTCTATCTGATCGTCCTCCTCACTAAAGAGTGGAGCTGAACCCAAAGCATAGGATACATCGCTGGGGGAGGGAACGGCGTAGGACAGAGGCAATGGGAGGACAGGGACTGCTCTCGGGGCATGCCAACTCAGGGTTGTGTCAGAGGAACCTACCGACCCTAGACTGGGGGTCTCAGATGTAACTTGTGATGATGTGGATGACCGCGTTAACCAATCTACCATGGCAGATGCGTTACTGGTGGAGACATGACCACTAGCAGATACTGGCAGATCAGGTCTCTCACCGTGACTCCTGCTGCTACTCGCCCCTAGTCTGCTGCGACCTCTGCCTGCTGAATCTTGGCCTCTGCCACGCCTCTTTGAACATCCTGGCACTTGTCTGCCTGACATTTTTATGTGTTTGAAATGCGCAATAGGTACTTTAAAAAATGTGTTTACTTTAAAAAGCTGAAGCTAAATAAAGTGAGGAACTGCTTCTCTGCACCAGATACTATGAAAATTGGCAATATGGGATACCCTGCGGCCTGGTGTTTTGGACAGGGCAAAAACCAATTAAAAATGCAATAGTTTAATAAAGCTGAGGATGAACAAAGCTTATTTAGTATAACAGATAGGGTGCAACGTGCAGGTTTGGGATACCCTGCAGCCTGGTGTTTTGACATCAGGACAAAAACCAATTCAAAATGCAATAGCTTAATAAAGCTGAGGCTGAACAACGCTTATTTAGTATAACAGATAGTGTGCTACGTGCAGGTTTGGGATACCCTGCAGCTTAGTGTTTTGGCAGCAGACCAAAAACCAATTCAAAATGCAATAGCTTGATTAAGCTGAGGATGAACAATGCTTATTTAGTATAACAGATCGGGTGACATGTGCTGGTTTGGGATGCCCATGTGGGCTGGTGTGTTTAAACCAGACAAAAACCAATTCAAAATGCAATAGCTTGATTAAAATGAGGCTGAACAACGCTTATTTAGTATAACAGATAGGGTGACATGTGCTGGTTTGGGATGCCCATGTGGGCTGGTGTATTTAAACCAGAGAAAAAACAATTCAAAATGCAATAGCTGAATTAAAATGAGGCTGAACAATGCTTATTTAGTATAACAGATAGGGTGACATGTGCTGGTTTGGGATGCCCATGTGGGCTGGTGTATTTAAACCAGACAAAAACCAATTCAAAATGCAATAGCTGAATTAAAATGAGGCTGAACAACGCTTATTTAGTATAACAGATAGGGTGCAATGTGCAGGTTTGGAATACCCTGCGGCCTGGTGTTTTTTTGACAGCAGTACAAAAAACAATTCAAAATGCAATAGCTTGATTAAGCTGAGGATCAACAATGCTTATTTAGTATAACAGATAGGGTGCAATGTGCAGGTTTGGGATACCCTGCGGCCTGGTGTTTTTTTGACAGCAGGACAAAAAACAATTCAAAATCTAATAGCTTGATTAAGCTGAGGATGAACAACGCTTATTTAGTATAACAGATAGGGTGCTACGTGCAGGTTTGGGATACCCTGCGGCCTAGTGTTTTGGAAGCAGACCAAAAACCAATTCAAAATGCAATAGCTTTTTTTCCAATTTTTCCCTATCTTTCCCTGGTTCTGTCTGGCACTCTGTGGGTCTCCCTGACTCTCTCTTAGTCTCTCCCTGTCTCTAAACAGCTCCGTTGTGGAAGGCTGAAAAGCGCACCAGCAAGATGGCCGCCGTTTATATAGCACTGTGACGTCACCGGGGCTCCTGGCTGCTGATAGGCTGCATGTGACCTTCCCATGATAACTTGCCCCAGGGGATATGTCCAGACATGTCCATCCACCATTTTACAATGCCTGTTATTGAAGTAAATGGAGTTTAAAGGAAAACTTTGATCGATCGAATCGCTGGGAAATTCGGATTCGTTCAGAATCTAATATTTCCTGAAATTCGGAACGAATTCGGGTTCGTCCGGATCGATTCGCTCATCCCTAATGACGATCTTGACGCTGTGAAAGTCAGTGTTTCTGTTTAATCACCTCAAGCTACAGCCAGAATTATCTGTTCCACAGTCCCATGCTTGCCCAAGTTCTGTCCAAAACCTTGTAAAGCAGACCAAAACTCAGGAATATCAATTACCTGGGTTTTGGTCTGAATTAATGGGGCATCTCTATTTAGGAGTAAGTGAAACAGGCAATTAGATATAATGCCACACTGCCTATATGGAGAATGGGACGGGGGCATGTCAAACTGCCTATATGGGAATGGGAGGGGGGATGTCACACTGCCTATATGGGGAATGGGAGGGGGAATGTCATACTGCCTATATGGGAATGGGAGGGGGGATGTCACACTGCCTATATGGGGAATGGGAGGGGGAATGCCACACTGCCTATATGGAGAATGGGATGGGGGCATGTCACACTGCCTATATGGGAATGGGAGGGGGGATGTCACACTGCCTATATGGGGAATAGGAGGGGGAATGTCACACTGCCTATATGGGAATAGGAGGGGGGATGTCACACTGCCTATATGGGGAATGGGAGGGGGAATGTCACACTGCCTATATGGGAATGGGAGGGGGAATGTCACACTGCCTATATGGAGAATGGGATGGGGGCATGTTACACTGCCTATATGGGGAACGGGAGGGGGGAATGCCACACTGCCTATATGGGAATGGGAGGGGGGAATGCCACACTGCCTATATGGGAATGGGAGGGGGGATTTCACACTGCCTATATGGGAATGGGATGGGGGCATGTCACACTGCCTATATGGGAATGGGAGGGGGAATGTCACACTGCCAATATGGAGAATGAGATGGGGGCATGTCACACTGCCTACATGGGAAAACTGTGGGTATGCACCGTCCCCTCTGTCTCAAAGATATCAAAGGGTGCTAAAGCCTGTGTGGTCAAAGAGATACAATATCTATAAATAATGAGCAGGAGCCTGGATAACTCCTCTCAAATAACCACCATATAGCAAGCCGCACTCACAATATTAAAAATAAATCCATTTTTTATTAATTAATAAATCATAAACATAATAATTTAAGTATTGAGAACAGCACAAACAGCAACACTATTACACAATTTAAAAAACATGTAAACAAACACAGGGGGACCAACAGACAAATGGAGACTATCTATGTGGATAATAATGCTGGGTGGCGTATCATAAATTAATATATACATAAATAACTAAAATAAGGAAATATACATGTGCGTTAACAGTAAAAAGACCATGAGCTATATCGTCACATGGTAAGGTGTACAGTGCATAATGTGCAAATACGCATATATCAAAAGCGATGAGCAAAAAACAAACAATATAACAAAGTGCACCCTATAAAAATATATATATACACGTGAACAAAAAAAACAAAACAAACGCCAAAGAAACACAAGTGTTACAGAAACAATCTATATCAACATGCAATTAAGGTGCTGGAGTGCCGTGCAATGTAGCGCACATGAAACTGACCCTGGTGAAGTGTCTATAGGACACGCAACGCGTCGGTGGCGGCTGCTGCGGGGGACCCCTCCAGGAGACTGGTGATGTAGAACTTTTTTACTTTTCTACTGGTTACTTTGACTGTAATTTCTGCTCGGTGGCGCTTTGGAGTTTTTGATCTGTATATTAATTGTTTCATTCATTTTGTTACTTTCATGTGCGCTACATTGCACGGCACTCCAGCACCTTAATTGCATGTTGATATAGATTGTTTACTCACCTCCGATCGTCAGCTCCTCTGTCCCTCGCTGATCTGATGACAGATGCCGGTGATCGGCAGCCAGAGGAGGAGGGGAGGCAGGAGGTCATAGGATCTCCTGTCCCCTCCTTCTCAGGCCACCGATCACCGGCATCTGACAGCTGAGAGGCCTGGAGCTGTCATGACGCCGGGGCGAGTGACGTCACAAGCCCCGCCCCCAAAAGATGGCGGCGCCCGTCGGAGGAAGAGGGGAGAGAGCCTGACAGGCTCTCTCCTGAAGATAGAGAGCCCTGGGGGGGGGGGATCGGAGGCCCCCCGGGTGAAGAGGAGGGCCGGCGAGATCGAGCGCACATGGAAGTGAGTAAATGTCATTTTTATTTTTTTTTATTTTTACAGGAAAAGCCAGCGGCCGCAAAAATGGGGGGGGGCTACTCCAGGCTCTCCCCTTCCTCCGGAGGAGCCCCAACGGGGGATCGGAGCCCCCCAGAGTGAAGAGAAGAACCCGCCGGATCTAATGAGGGGTCAGGTAAGTGTTTTTTTTTACATTTACAGGCACTAGCAGGGGGCAAAGTCAGGCGCGTACATTTTACGTGGCTGGCATTTAACGGTTGGAGAGGCAGCCACGTAAAATTTACGTGGCTGGCGTTTAAAGGGTTAAAGATTCCCAAGTCACCTTGGTTAACTGTTATTCACCTAACTTCGACCAGATTGCATTTTTTAGTTCTCTACTTAAGTAAATATTGAAGCCTGTTAAGGGGTTGCTTGTCCTGTGCCTATATCTTTGGTTACTACCCCACTGGAAGGTTTTTATCTTGTACCTCAAAGTTTGTGGTAATTTAATCTGGCGCTCCTGCAGCCTCCTCTATGCAGGGAGGACTTGTCAGGAGGTCAAAATACTCATAGAAGAACATATTTCTAGCATTTAGTGGGGGTAAAAAACTCACAGTTTATCCACCCATTTTAAAACTTCACACTCTTGTGACCCGGCATTTATTACTTTTATGGGACTGGATAAGGTTGAAAAACACTGGAGGAATCCCATCTTGTTAGGGAAGTGTCCAGAAGGAAGAGTAAATGGATATTCGATCCAGACACCTTAATGCAGGACTTAATATAGACTTTGATGTGAATTGTTTTATATACACTTCTTAACTAGCATTTTCTAAAGATTAAAAAAAAAATCTGTTTCATCATTTCTTATATAGTTTTTGAGGGGCCCTGTTGTGTTTTTATTGATATAATATGTGCAGGTTTGGCTGTGTAAAAGTGTGTTCTAAACAGTCTAAACCAGTACAGCTTTGAATAAACCTACATTTTTTTGATTGAAATAAATTCGAAAAAAAAAAATAAAATGTCGACATCTCAGCCTGAAGACGAGCCAGCACTCTATCTCTTTAAATATTAAGCGTAACTTCCAGCGCCCGCAGTCTAATTTGTGGCTTGGGGCTGTCCAAGGAGCTAAAAAGTTTTCTCTTTCTTTTCTTAGATTATATATTATTATTATAAATATTATTTATAACAGATCGCACTGTGAGCCCACTGCGCGGTCTGAAGCTCTCTCCTTTGATTGGAGGAGCTCGGCAATGCCGCTAAGGAGATCTGGCCACTACTAGAATTGGGGAATTGTACTGTTCGAGTTCCTACACAAGGATAAAATGATTTTTCCACTTCAGTTACACAGAGTTCTGGCAAGAGTTTATTAAGTTGGTGAATACACTATAAGTGTGAATTGCATGGGCGATGGGAGATCATCCTTTCCGTTTATTCAGAACAGTATTATAGTTACCAGCTTCTATCTGTGCATTATATTTGGACATTTACATTTGGAACCTTTTATTGGAATACTGGTTTTAGCATATTGAGCAGTATTCATTTTTATGTAAAAACTTTTCTTAAATATTTTTTAACACAGTATTTAATATTTACTTTTACTTTTCTATGGCTTAAACAAGAACTCATTGTCCTCTTCAGTTCCACTGTGGGAGGCGCATAAAGTGGTTATCCGGAGCCACCTTAATTTGCTTGCCACCCATAAAGAAAAAGAAAATGAGGCTTAAAATGGAAGCAGATGATGCAAGTAGCTTCAGAAGATGCAAGTATTGAAATTGAACTCTTTTTAGACAAGCTAAGCATATGCTGGCTGGATCTTTGTCTGAAAATCAGTTGAGGTGGGCAAAATATAAATGGTACCATCATAGTAACAGGACAGGCACTACCCTTGTTAGTAGGTATTGCCCATACCATATCTAGGATATCTACAAATTGCTGGGGAATATTGCCTTCATCTTTATGAGGTCAACTGACCCGTGATATCAACATTGTCTTCTTTGCTTACTAAATGGTCCAAACTGAACCTTGGATGGGCAAGTTGGCAACAATAAAGATGTTATGGCTACCAAAAATTCTATACTTATTTAGAGTGCTCCCAGTGTGCAGACACTGCAATCACTGCAACTTAGGGTCAATGAATTTGTTTGAGGCTCTATGCGCCCAAAAGCCTCCAGAATGACTATTTATAGGCACAAGTCGCATAGAGGGATAGGACTTCCTTGCCTCTCCCTCTACTACCAGGCAAGCCAGGTTGCACAACTTGCAGTCTATCATGCAGAGGTCGAAAAGCCCTAATCAGTGTATATACAAGATAAAGAATTAGGACCTTTTGCTATTAATAACTTTCTCTGGGACTAAAAGAAAATGAGTCAGTATTCCGGAAGCCCGATTCTTGCACACTCATGCCATAAACCTCTCATGTCATTCATGGGAAATCCCCTTTTCCAGGCATGCAAAGTTTCTCCTGGTGGGAAACTGTAAGCCTATGATTATTGATCTACTGGATTGAGAAGAACACAGATCATTTGACTCACTGAAGGTTAGTAATGATGCGCCCAATGGTGAATGTTTTGGCTAGTTGCAAATCCAACATTTTATTCTTGAAGTACAATACCACACCGCTTCACCTTTCAGTCATAGTGAATATCCTAAATGTCAGGATACTTTCTCAGTGGTTTATAGCATGTTGCAGAATGGTAGAACCCAAGATGGTACCTGGTACTGGAGCATATCCACCGGGCTGTCCCAATCTTCTGCAATGCTTCAGGGGTTGCACTGCCATAGACAACTGCCTACACATCTGGTGGCAATGCCTGGTCTCTGTGAGTTTTTGGTTTAAAATATTTTGCTTAGTGAATGACCTTTTTGGCACATCTTGAAGTCACGTCCTGAAGACTGCGTTATTTAATTTGAAACCCCCTCACAGGTCCCTAACATAATTTACTTTGACACAGCATATTTTTACCACGGCAAAGCAAGTATTGGCACGAGTCTGTAAAAAGTGTATTAATCCTTTTTCTTACATTTACCCTAGAGTTAACAAAATTATGATTTGTGAAAAATTAGGGACTTTTGCCAACCAAAAGTTTTAAATTGTCTGGGATCAGTGGATACGCTTGTTTGCCCTTGGCAATATGCATTTACATGCCTTCACTACCTAAAACTAGTGATCAATAGTTTATATTTTATATATTCTACTGGTGTTGCCTTTTTTCTCTATCCCTGATATCTCTGTGTATCTCTGTTTTCTTACCAGCTCTCATTTCTTAGTTAACTTTTCTCTCCTACCCTTCCCTTTTCCCTTTTTCCTTTTGTCACCCTTCTCCCTTTTTCTTTTCTGTCATTTTCTTTTCTCTTTTCTTGTTTCTTTTTTTGTATATTTGAGTTATCTGCTTTGTATTTGACTTGTATTTTTTTAAGTACCTGTGAATGTAAAATGTAGTACTGCTTGTTTGCTGTTAATATCTACACATGCATGTTTTCCATTCCTGTATTGTATATCTGCAATTTACCTGATCCAAAATATATGCCATGTGCATGCATACTCCTGTCATTTATTTTGAACTCTTACTCAATAAAAATGTATTGAAAAGAAATTAACAGTATGGAGCATATTCTCGTGGCATTCTTCCATTTCCCACACCTAATGCTTACCTTAATCACTTTGCGGTCTGTATATTTTTCCATTTCCTGAACCTAATGCTTACCTTAATCACTTTTCGGTCTCATTCTTCTTCCATTTCCCGCACCTAATGCTTACCTTAATCACATCGCAGTCTCATTCTTCTTCCATTTCCCGCACCTAATGTTTATACTTAATCACATCGCGTTCTGTATATTCTTCCATTTCCCGCACCCAATGCTTTCCTTAATCACATCGCGGTCTCATTCTTCTTACATTTCCCACACCTAATGCTTACCTTAATCACTTTGCGGTCTGTATATTCTTCCATTTCCCACACCTAATGCTTACCTTAATCACTTTGTGGTCTCATTCATCTTCCATTTCCCGCATCTAATGCTTACCTTAATCACTTCGCTGCCTCATTCTTCTTCCATTTCGTGCACCTAATGCTTACCTTAATCACTTTGCTGTCTCATTCTTCTTTCATTTCCCGCACCTAATGCTTACCTTAATCACATTGCAGTCTCATGGCATTTTTTTGCCTTTTTTTTCGCAAAAAAATTTTAAATTTGGCCTAGTACAAACTTTTTGCCTTTTTGATTTTAAAAATGTAAAATTTCCAAAACATTAAAATATTTTTAAAAACATTTTTTAAAAATGTAAACTATATACAAAGCAATGGCAGGCCCCAGATAATTAATCTTCATCTGTGGTCCCCAACGAATCACGCAGCTCCTGCATCTCGCCCACCAACCCGAAACACCGTGGCACTGATTTGTGCCAATCTCGCACGTGCGGTGTCTGTTAAAAAAAGAAAAATAAATTATTGTTCTGCAAAATAAATGTTTAACAGCTGTGGATGGAATGATTATTAGGTTGCAAGCTAACTCATGAGGTCATATGTCATTATGCTGAGGCATTTCTTAAAGAAAGAGGCCATATGTCATTATTCTAAGGCGTTTCTTAAAGGAAGAGGCCATATGTCATGGATGTAGGTTGATTGGTGATGATGTCATTGTCAATATACTCAAACTATTGACATTAGAACTTACTTCAGTGGTGGGCGACCTCTGCTTGGGGGACCACCCTACGGTTTGGGGCCTGCCACTGCTGGGAATGTGAGGCTGTAGAGACATTTAAAATAGGCTCACTTATAATGTCTGATACAACAGTAAGCAAATGACACTTAGAATGTGTGTGTGACATCACCCACCTTCTCCATGTTCCTCCTGGGCATGATCTGCTGCAGTCTCTGCTCCAGATCCTTCACCCGCTACATATTCATCTAGAAAAAGAGATTAAGGGAATCAGCTTTGCTTTTAATATCATGTATGTGTGTGGGGTTTCATTAAGAGTCACATACCAGAGGCTAATGGCTCCGTCATTTGGTATGACTCCCTGCCCACGCTGTGACGCCCCTCCTCTGTAGAAAGGTCCAGGGGCTGGTCTGATGCCGCTACAGAGGAGGGGTAGGAACTTGGCCCTGGAGATCCACCCCCTTCACTTCCTGCTGCAGATTCATGCCGCACTGGCCGGACTGCGCTCCAACACTAGAAAAGAAAAGCATTTTTAAATAAAGGCCTACCTTCTGTATTAGTTACATCTAGCATGCAATCGCTATGTACTTTCTTGGGAAATGGAAAGCAAAAAATCGCCGCACCCAGGGCATGTGGATTCGTTTAAGGTCTGACCAGTGCTGCATGATCTGCGTATGGGTGAAGGTGGTGTCCGTTTCCTGTTGGATACGGGCCACGATCTCCAGGGCCACATTTCTCTTCTCGAATGCGTTGGGCAGGTAGTTGTACCTGCGCTGAAGCATAGTCTAAAAAACAGCATACAAACATGTGTCACAATTAGATCAGTTGACTAAATGACATTCCCAAACACATTTCTAGCCATAAACTATCCTTCTAGATGCAAGTGAGCACTCGCTTGCACAAATCTACTACAAAGGTAACTCTAGCCCTCCAGGTAAGCCCTCAGCCCCCAATCTCCGCAGCCAGCTTCACATGTAGGAGCCCTCGCTTGCCGGGGATGCAGTATATGCCTGCCGGGGATCGGTTGCCCCCAGGACTTCAATGGCTCAAAGGATGGGAGCTTACTGGTTGGAGGTGTGGAGAACCAATAATGAAGAGCATAACTAGAGTGAGTCCAATAGATGAAGCAGGAATCAATAGGAAGTCCAAAGACAGGCCAGAGGTCAACACCGGGTAAGCAGAGATCGCGATGGTACAGTTGGGCGAGGCAGCTCGAGGTCGGGAAACAAAGCAGGGGTCAAGGCTGGCAGCGGACAGGATGGTTGTGGATAGCAAAGGTCAGCAACAGAGATCAAACAGAAAGAATAGTCGGTTCAAGCAGGGGTCGGCAACGGAGGTCAATCAGAGAGTAGTCGGTTCAGGCAGGGGTCGGTAACGAAGATCAATCAGAGAATAATTCAGTAGACAAACAAAGGTATGACAAGGCTCTATCACAGGCACTGAGTAACTGACAGGGTGAAGCTTTTATAGGATCCAGATATGATTGGAGACTCTGACAATTATTGGCTCATACAACAGAAAGGGTGTATAGCCCAAAGGCTCCTATGGGCTAATAGGCCCTCGTAATACAAGGGGCGTTTCTCCCCCACACCAGCTAGGGCTCAATGGCCCTTTAATCTTTGCCGTCGGAGGGCATAAGCAGGACGTGCTCGTGCTCACGCGAGAGAACGTGCACAAATGCCGGGAACGCCGGCTGAGGAAAAGCAGTGTGCAGGCGCGCCAGCAGAGGCCGCCGAACGGGCAGCTGCACGGCGGGGACACCGCTGGACCGGGACCCAGGTAAGTGAGTTCTGACAACGACAACGTCCAAGGGGAAAAGTAAGCAGAGGGCCCGAAGCCCGAGCCCACCAAGAACACCCTCTCCTGCTTCCCGCCCTACCACATCCCATGAGAAACGGAGCACCAGTTCCAAGGGCAGCAAGAAACAGAGGGCCCAGCCCACCAAGCACACCCTCTTCTGCTCCCCGCGCAACCACATCGCATGAGAAACAGAGCACCAGTTCCAAGGGCAGCAAGAAACAAAGGACATAAAGCCCCAGCCCACCAAGCACACCCTCTCCTCCTCGGACACATTTGCCACGGGCACCGGTGGAAACCAGCGAGACCTATGCAACATTCACGCCTGGAAGTTCGGTGCCCACCCAGGCAAGGACCCCCCAGTCCTAATGCCAGTCCAGTCCAGTCTTTTTCCAGCCACGTGACGCCCGATTCATCACCACACAGCCAGCCCAGAATGTCCCCTGAATTGCCAGTTTGGGGAGGCACAAACACTAGCCTTGGCAAGTGGCCTCACAATGCATTATGATGATCTATTTGGCCGCCATTCCAAAGCAACCAGCAAAATGAGAAAAAAACAAATCTGGAAAGAGCTTACCAGACAGGTGAATGCAGCAGATGACGAGAGGAAAGATGTGGAGCAGATACAGAGAAAAATATCTGACCTGAAGTATGCAGTATGGAAGAAGCAGAATAAACGGCGCAATCACAGGTACATATTTGAGTTTTGCATTTTGCTGCTTGTTGTAGTGACCACAATGGCAAATATTTGTTAACCTCTATTTTTCAGCTTTCAAACTGGCGGAGGCTTCCCCACCAAATTACAATATACCAGAGCTGAAGAAATGGTCCTGTCTTTAATACACCCCGTTGCATTAAAGGGTCTCTCTGGCAGACAGAACACGGACATTCATACCATTTCTGCAGGTTAGCAATGTTTCTTTGAATGTGAACTATTGTAAACGTGTGAAATGAGGCTCACAGGCAGATATGAACACATGCCCCTAGGGAGTGGCTTTGAGGGGAGGTTACTGTTTTAGGTGGGTGTTTAATGTCTGAGGAATGGCCTTCATGATGTCTCCCTTTGACAGTATTTCTGCTCACTATTAAGCTATTTATCTTACCAAAGCACTGCATATGATGTGAATATAGTCAATAATAGACAACACTTACTTCTTTGTCTTTCTACCACTGGGGTTGTAGCTGTGCTTTGGTCAGACAAACTTGAGCTGGGGTCAGGGAAAAGTCAACATAGGAAGAATGCACAGCAGAATACTCTGAATCCAAATGCTATTTGCAAGCTGACTGTGGGCCCCAAATGCGCCATTTTGGATCTGTAAAGCCTCCTAACATGCAGTACATGCATGTTTGTATTATTTAAGGTGACCAATCTGTATGTACAGGGTGAGGCATACATAGAGATACTCACATTCATTGTGAAGGTCAGCTTGGACCGTTGGGGGAGTTGTCATTCCTGCTTGGCCAGGTGTTTTATAAAGCATATGTCCTCCAGTTTGAGCACGCCATCAACTTCCCTGCTGCCTAGGACACAGGACCAGATATCTAGGGTAAGTGGACTTGGTGGAAACTGGTGAAGCATATCTAATTTATTTATTTATTTTTTTATATAAAAGATATTTAGTGCCCAATCTGAAACACTTTTTCACATGTCCAAACAGACTCCCACGCTAATGGATGTCATCCAGGAGATGGAGGAGGAGGATGGCAGCCGTGTTGAACCTAATCTGTCACTGCCCCAGCATCCTACTGCAACAAATCCTCTGCAGCAGAGTGAAGCTGGACGCATGCTGCCAGCCCATCGTGGTCAGCAGGCTGAGACTGAGCCTACAGTCCCCAGTGCTCGCTCTGCTGCAGATGTTTTGCCAAGCACATCTGGTACTGTTGCTCGCCCTAGAACTCCAGCATCTGCAGGAGCTCAAACCTGGAGAAGTTGAACAGTTTCCCAGGGGAGGCGCGTGCCGATCCTGGAGTCAACATGGTGCCATGACAGCTGTTACTTTAGGCGGGTGACTCAACGAACAACAGAGCAGATTACTGCACAATTAGAGAACTTCAATTCTACATTCACCACCATGCTGACTGATTTTAGGACGAGCAACAGCCAGATGGCTGAACAAATGGCCACCTTAAAAAGCCAGATGGCTGAACAAATGGCCAGCTTAAACAGACAGATGGCAGAACAAACGGCCATCTTAAACAGACAGATGGCAGAACAAATGGACACCTTAAATGCAAACTTCACTGCCATGCTAAATGAATTTCGAACTAGCAACAAACAGATGCTTGAGCAGTGGCAGATTATGAATGCCACACATGCCCAGGTGTTGGCCCACCTCCAAGGCCCAACACAACCTTATTATGGGCAACATCAATTTTAAGATCTATTTGACCTGGATCTGCTCCACATCTTTCCTTTACATCCAAACTCGATTTACCTGTGTGTTGAGCGCTAACAAGATTGGGTTGTTTTTGGCTTTGCTGGTTTGTTTTGGAATTCGGCCATATAGCGCATTAGAGTGCTCACATACCCCACTAGCCAATGGCTGAGCTTAACCCTCATTGAAGCGACCGCTCAAGCTCCAACGCTGCAGGCTTGGGCCTAAGAAAATGTTGGCTGGCTCATCATGTTTGTTTGCAATATTAGGGGACATTATTTGCTTGCAAAAAACAACATTTGGCCATGGCAAAGATTGGACTGGACTGGCATTAGGACTGGGGGTCATTGGCTGGGTGGCCACCAAACTTACAGGCGTGCATGTGGCATAGGTATGGCTGGTTTCCACCTGTGCCGGTGGCAAATGTGGCCGAGCAGGAGAGGGTGTGTATGTTGCCCTATGTATTCCTGGCCGACTATTCCCCTGGAAATAGTGTCTCCCTATGGATCTTGAGGTTGGTGGGTGGGGAAACTTTGGCCTGTAGTCAGTTACTTTAGAACTCCTGGATGTGGCCAACTGCTAGGTGCCAGGAGTCTGCCCCAATTTATAGTTATGTTTTAAAATGTATGTACATGGAGTCTGCGAGTGCCCTTCAAATTAAAATTTACATTTTTCAAAAAACTAGTTTGAATGTGACGTTAGCTGTTCTTGCCTAAGTTGATGCATTAATGTTTGTGTTGTTTGGATATTAATAAAGGTTTTTAAGGACAAACATGAGAAAATAAACTGCATGAGGCTCAAATCAGGTGTAAGATTTTTAGTAATTAACTCATTACTTAAAAAAAAAAGGCCTTTACAGAGGCAAATAAAATTCCAAACACAACATAAACAAACAAGGTTAGGAAAAATATGAGCCAATAAGATGTGCCCGCACTGCTTGCCAGAGGTACTAGGGGTGCCAACATATAGGTCATCTGCCTCCTGGCTGGGTGGAGAGGGGGGCAGATCAACATACCGGGGGACACGCTGCATGATGGCAAAGTTATGCAGCGTGCAGCATGCAAGTATTATGTTGATGACCTAGTTTGGGTCATATTGCAGTGCCCCCCCCCCCCCCCGGTATGGTCCAAACATCAAAATCTGGACTTCAGGAGTCCAAATGCCCTCTCCACGACGGCCCGGGTCTTCCTGTGGGCCCGATTGTACACCTCCTGGGCCTCATTCTGCGGCCGAAGAATGGGCGTCAGCAGCCAGGGAAGAAGCGGATAACCAGAATCCCCTGAAAGAATCACAAAATACTTACATAAGTTACACATTCTAAGCAACATTATTGTTTAACATGTCATCAAGGGAAATACGCATCCATAGGTCAAGACATGGGTCATCAACTAGATTCATAGGCATACAGTGAAAAGGGAATGCTGGAATTTGAGGAAACTTACCAAGGAGCCATCCACCAGATCATTCTCCAGACTCAAACCGACTGAATAATCTGGACCTCCGCAAGATATAAGCGTCATGGGATGAGCGTGGATACCCGGCAAGTACACTAATGAACCGCATGTCCGGGCCAACCACTGCTTGGACATTCAGTGAGTGGCCCATCTTGCTGTTCCCAAAACCAAAAAAAAAAAAATTACAGCAAGCCAAGGTAAACAACTGAAAAACTCCTAACAACCAAACAAAAACCTGTTCTACAATCCTAATAACATTAACAAAGTACATACGTAGTTAAAAGAACCAAGTTTATCTGTATGTGTTATAAAATAAACGTTAACATGCTAATTACTAATTAAGGTCAGCATTAAAATGGTTTGATAAGGCCTACATGAAAAAAAACGAAGGTATACATTGTAAACTGTTTTACAGGGACACTTTAGAAGGAGGGATTAAGGTATACCTTGTAAACTGTTTCACAGGGACACTTTAGAAGGAGGGATTAAGGTATACATTGCAAACTGTTTCACAGGGACACTTTAGAAGGAGGGATTAGGTATACATTGTAAATTGTTTCACAGGGACACTTTAGAAGGAGGGATTAAGGTATACACTGTAAAGTGGTTCACAGGGACACTTTAGAAGGAAGGATTAAGGTATACATTGTAAAGTGGTTCACAGGGACACTTTAGAAGGAGGAATTAAGGTATACATTGTAAACTGTTTCACAGGGACACTTTAGAAGGAGGGATTAATAGATAGTTACAATACTGTTTGGCTAAACAATAAAACAAAATGACATAATTAACTTACCTATAGATGTACTCGTCGGCTGCGGGAGGGACCAATGCAACGTGGGTGCAATCGATTGCACCCATGACGTTGGGCATGTCGGCGATATTAAAAAAACCCAACTTAAGGGCTCAGCGTAGGCTGGGACATCACCACGGAGAGGGCACCCAGCCTCTGGAACGAGCCGTTCGACAAAAATTGCAGGCAGCCAAGCATCTTGGTCATACCTGAAAATGTTTGCCCCTTCCTTGTGGCTCACTATACAGTTTATGGAGGGAAGCACGATTAAGTTGGGTCAGCTCCAACAGCTCAACGTCATGCATGCGATCGATATGCATGGGTCGCCGGTGCAATATGGCCTAGGCCATGCTGACACATGCAATGCCTTGGAGCTGAAGGCACTCATACTCCTCCACAAAGCCGCAATACATGTTCAAGCAATCCAAGGCAAAAATGGTCCCGTAAGTGTAGCAGAAATGAAACCGTTTCATAGGGCGGTGGTTCCTCAGAATCAGACGCAAGCCCATCCCAATAACGTAACTTATCTGAACTAACGCAAATGATCAGATTTAGACCCAAAAATGATCCAAACTAACGCAAATGATCAGATTTAGATCCGTACCTCGAAAGCGCATATACGCGAACGTATATGCGATCATACGCATGGAAAAAGTAACGCAAAAAGAAAAAAACAAGGCAAAAATTCCAAAAAATTCACAGACACATGCGAAAGTCCATACGTATCTGTCTCTGAATCAACCCTATTAAGCTTGTTATTTATGAAAAAAGACTGGGTCACACACTGGCTCCATGTAACATAGTTCATACACCTGTATACAGAGCCAAATGGAGTTGGTTATTCAGACCTTTCGGTCTGCACGTATAAAAGGTTAGGATAAATTTAGCTTGGAGAGGAGTAACCTGTGTAATATGCCCTCTCTGTGGGCCACATTGTAGTATTGCAACTTCCATTTTGGACTCATGTTGCTGTTTTCAGTGTAGTGCCACATTGGAGTGCATGAACTATTTTTTAACATCATATCGTTGTAAAAGAAATCTCTTTTCTAAATGGCACATGGTACAACCAATATACTGTCAGCAAGTCATAACATCCACCACCAAGAAGGTCCGACAATTAAATATACTGACATTGCATTGCAAATATAACCAATAGCACATGACATGATCATGTCCCCCTTATGCATGTATCTACAACAACTGCACAACCAGATGCCATAGATGCCATATGGTTAGTTGTCTGTACAGGTAAGCCAAGTATGTGTTACCTCTTTCTTGGACTGTAATAATGAGGGTAACTATTTATTTCTTTTAATTATATAAGTAGAAGCTATGTTTTAATTATTATTATCCTAGAATGCTGTCTGGATACCTCTTGGATAAGTGAGATAGATCTGTCTGAGCACTACTTCCTGTGCCTCTGTGTGGAGATCTGCAAAACATGGCCGTTGGTGGGCCTTGAGGTGATGGTTGGGGAACACACTGATTTAGATAACCCCCATAGTTCATTTCACTTATTGATAGATTCAGCTTGGCCTGCTGCCGGGGATTTTTGATACCTTTATTGATATTTTTTCTGTTTAGTTTTTTAATAAAGATTTATTTAGGTGCGAATGCAATTTAGTGATTTGTGGGGTTACTGTCTGGTTCACTTTGGGAGCAGTTTGTGAAAATGAACTGTGGTGTACATATTTGGTTACAGGGAGACCAGCTTATTGGTGTATTTCACCTTATCTTACCCTACCTTACCTACAGTATTGAAGTACTTCAACTGTGAGACTCAAAGATTATACAGAACCAGAGTGGATTTTTTTAGTCAAAATTTAAATAAAAAATCTTTGATTTAAAAAAAATGGGAAAAACTTGGAAATAATTAAAAAAACCCTGCTGCCTGCGGCCATGGTATGTTTGTTCAGTAAATCCACTCTAGATGCTGATGACTGGCATTCATGTTAGCAAGATAGAGAAGGGCATAACAGATGACACCAGTTTCTGCAGCTGGTAATTGGTAATACGAAAGTAATTTCAAATTCAAAAGTTATACATCAGCCCTTGACTCAGCTCAGTTTAATGGCTCTCATTGGCCATTTACCACTCACTAATAAGAAGGAGAGACGCATGCAGAGCATATGCGCAGACATATTTCAGGAGATGCTCTTACTGAATGCCCAGCCATTAATGAAAATCTACAAGAGAGTGTCAAAAATTATGTAAATCTGGCTCCTAGGTTGCAGTTCAATTTGTTTTTAAGCAATAAGCCTTGGTTTGTGCTATCTTCCAATTCTGATTTTTGATTGCTATATGACAATTTAATAGCTTGGGTGGTTACTCTAAACCAATTTTCTGCTAGTTTCATAAAAATACACAGGGATAATGTGCCTAAAGGAAATCTTTTACTATTCAACTCTATTTTGTAAAAGACGCTTTGCTTAATTTTCATCTTTAGCGTATATCAAGGATTTTATAACTTTTTAATCTTGGACAGAATATTAACACATATCTATTATCTATATCTATCTATTCACAAAAATATTACAGTGGGACTATATTTTCATTCTAAAAGGGCATTGTTGAATTACATTTTTCATTTTTTTCTAAGGGAGATCAGGCACAGAAGTATATTCTCCACTGGAATTACATTACCATACAATATTTTGTAGTATTCTCAGAAGCTTATTATTATCATCTTGTCTCCTTTTAGATTGTATTGTGTGTGGAGAACTGCAGTGCAGTGTTTTTTCATTTTAACTTTACTTTATGAAGACAGTAAATTGAAATGGCATATACTGTGCACTATATTTAAACTTAACTTACTTTAATTTGTTTGGGGCCTCAAACGTGGAGAGATTAGATTAAACTGATCAGTTTATAGGGTAATGAGCATGGTGGGTGTGGTTTTATTTGGGGTATTTTGAGGACCCCAACATTCTCAAAGCATCACTCAGGGATTTCTAGTCTGTAAAGAAGGTTGGTGAATCACAGTCAGGCTGTCTGTGCATTACACTACCGCTGTTTAGTCAATGAGCGGGAACAGGGCCCCAGTTATAAACTGACCAGATGTGCAGGTTTAGTAGGGCACTCATATCTATAATGTCAGCAAAGTGGGACATTTAAGGTTCTCCAAAGTTTTGAGGAGCAGTGGGAGCAAATGCCTCAAGGTGGGACTGTCCTACCGAAAGTGGGATGCCTGGTAGGTGTAAAGGGAAGTTTACTTTCAGTGGAAAGTGTATATTTTTTGGTGCCAAAAATATGTGCTTATTTGTAAAAGTATTAGAGCATTGGAGATGAAGAATAAATGAGGAGAAACAGTGGGTGTGGCAACATCGATGTGATGTAAGCACACTGGGTGCTTTACATATATCATAGTAAAAAAATAAGTGCCTTGTGGCATTGTTGTGCCTCTAGATATTTCTTCCAGCACAATGTGTGAGGAAGGAGGAAGGAGGGGTTTCATAGCTGCACAGAGAGGCAGCCAATCAGGACATCTGGGGAGGGAGTGGGGGGTGTTTCTGTTCTCAGTCCTCTGAAGGTTGATTGAAGGACCAGGTCAGCAGAGTGGAGACTGAAAGATGAATGAGGAAGTGATTTCCCCACTAAGACACAGACATAGCAGGAAGGAGAGTGCTGGAGGGACTTGGTGTAAGGTAAGCTACTGATATTTATTTTTTAGCTTCTGACTTGCCAATCACTTTAAGGTTTTATACTGTTTTGGAAAATAGGAAAGGGGAAGGGGTCTTTATCAGTATATACAAAATACACACACTGTTATTTGGCAGAGAAATGCCCCAGGCAAAAAAACAAGAAAACAAATTCACAGCTAATATTATAACTAAAGAATGAGCATGTGGTACATAGCCACGTGTCTGAATTCGGACGCAAAGACTGACCTCTCCTGAACTTTGATCTCATCAATTGTACTCTAAAAATTATGTAGCCTTGATCCACCACCCCCTAGCAGACAGGCTTCCAAAGATGGTGGGTTGGGATGGGAGAACCTGCTGAAATTTGGTCGAACTAGCCACTAAAGTCTGGTTCACGTCTCATGGATCCCTTACCAGTTCACAAAGGGTTAACTGTAAAAAAACACAGACACAGAAAAAAATGACTTTTATTTATTTTTTTAACACTCACCTCCAAGCCTGTGTTCCACAGAGCGATCCTGTCTCACGGCGATCCTATGACAGCAGCCGGGGATGATCGCTGGAGGGGGGCAGTGGCCAGTGATCCTCTGCCTCCCCTGCCCCCCTCCAACTTCCCTCCAGCCATCACCCCAGCAGGATGATGTTACGGGGTGAAGTCATCTGTCACGTCCACAAAAGGCAAGGCTAGCGGGAACGATGAAGGAGGTAAGGGGAGGGGACCTTTTTAGGCCCTCACCTCAACAAGAAGATGAGGCTGTTTCTTTTTTACAATAATGGCCATGTAAAATGTAGATGGCTGGCATTTAACGGTAGGATAGGCAGCCACATACATTTTATGTGCAATAAAAAGATACCCTGGGCTTAAACGGTGCAGAGGAGAGCCACAAAGCTGATAATGAGAGTGAATGATCCTAGTTTTGAAGTAAGATAATGAAAATTAAATGTATCTAGCCTTCAAAGAAGACATCTTTGGGGAGCCCTGATTACATTGTATACAGTAGATGTCATGTAATAGAAAAGGGGGGATTTCTCTGTCTGAAGAGAAAGGATACAATTTACAGAAGATCTTTTTTTACCATAAAAAATGTAAGAAATGTAAAGTTTTGAAATAGCCTGTTACAGAAGCTGGTCACAGCAGCAGCTGACAGCTTAAAAAGGGTTAGACATGTTCCTAAAACAAAAAACAATAATAGAGGATAATAAATCACTGTTAGCTGCATGCATTTATTTTTGTTGCTTGCCAATTTAACCTCCCTGGCGGTGTTCCCGAGCGTGACTCAGGGTTAATTTTCACTGCAAGTAGTGGTAACCCCGAGTCACGCTCGGGGTAGATTAGGCAGAGGAGCAGGAGTCTCCTTACCTTCTCCTTGCAATCCAGCGATGTCCCCGCTGTGATCGCCAGTGAGAGCCCCGGCAGATGCGTCTGACTTCCTGGTTCCGTCACTGTGAGCCGCAGAGGCTCATGGGGGCGGAACTGGGCGGCAGATTCAAAAGTAAAACACACAGTAAAACACACACACAAAGTGATACAGTGAAATCCTGTGAGATTACACTGTATCACCTCAGATTTGACATTGTATTTGCCCTTTGATCATCCTACACTGCCCTGCCTGCCCTTTTTCTGCCCATAAAAAATAAAAAAAAATTTATCATGGCATCAAAGCGTCACTTTAGCATCACCAAAGTGGTTTTGGATCAGATAAGTGACAGCGGCAGCGACACAGAGCCCCTCGCAGAAATGAGTGATAGCGATTCGTGGCAAGATTCGTCATCTGACTCTGACCAGAGAAGTGGCGACAGCGACAATTCTGCACCCGACCTCAGTGATGTGCGCACTTGGTGCCCAATTGATTGCGGTATGGATGAGGTACCGCCGCCAAGATTTCCTTTTACTGGATCACGGAGACAAATCGCTACAACGAGCAGCAATCCGCAACTCTGCATAGCAAGTTTTCCAGGAACAGAAAATGGGAACTGGTGACTAAAGAGGACATCTGGAAGTTCCTGGGGCTAATACTTCTTACTGGGGTGGTGGGGAAACCCCTGCAGAAATGGTACTGGACTACCAATAAATTGCTGGCAACCCCATTTTTTGGCACCATCATGTCCGAGTGCCGATTTTCCCTCATAATGAAGAATTTGCACTTCACCAACAATGAGGAATTTGACGAAGCCACACATCCAGCGCCAAAACTCAAGAAGATCTGGGAAGTATACCAAATGATCCTAAAAAATTTCCAGCAGTCCTATGTGCCAGATAGAGACATCAGCATTGATGAAAGTCTGATGGCTTACAAGGGACGCCTCAGCTGGATTCAATACATCGCATCCAAGAGAGCACGATTTGGAATAAAATCCTATATGCTCTGCGAGTCTGCCACTGGCTATATATGGAATTCCGTCATATACACCGGTAAAGGAACACAATTCAACCCCAGGTACAGCGGCTATGGGATGGCAACGTCATCAGTCCTCACACTGCTTGAGCCATTGCTGAATCAGGGGTATTGTGTGACAACAACAACTTTTACACATCGCCTGAGCTGTACGAGTTTCTGATAAAACACAAGACTGATGGATATGGAACCGTTAGGCCCAACCGACGTGACCTGCCATCTATGTTTGTCAAGAAAAAACTGAAAACAGGAGAAATGGTTTCCTGGCAGAAAGGAAAGATGATGGCAATGCGTTAGCGTGACAAAAAAGACGTGTGCCTAATGAGTACAGTGCATAACACCTCCACTGTTATGGTCCACAAAAGAGGTGGGAAAGAAGTCATGAAGCCACAACTTGTGATTGACTACAACAACACCATGGGAGGAGTCGATAGAGCCGATCAGGCGATGACATTTTATCCGGCTATGCGGAAACAACAAAAAAAATATTACAAAAAAATCTTCAGGCATCTCCTGGAACAATGCCTCTGGAATGCCTATACACTGCACAGAGGAAAGAGTGACAAGCCTTTTGTTCATTCTGACTTTATCTGTAAGGTGGCGGAGCGGATTTTTGTGAACTACCAAACGCCATCAGTGGCCGTGAACAGATCTGGACGTCGTGCTGTTGACGTTGTCAACCCAGAACGCCTGACTGGTCGTCACTTTATGGATTACATCCCGCCAACCGCAAAAAAGGCAGCACCTACAAGGATGTGCGTAGTTTGCTGCTCAAAGCGAGATGGCAATGGAAAAAAAATCAGAAAGGAAACCAGGTTCCATTGCCCTGATTGTGACGTAGGTCTATGTGCAGTCCCATGTTTCAAAATTTACCACACCCAGGATGTTTACTGAATTTTCTTTGTTTGACAAATTTCATTGTTTATTACATTATTGAATAAAATTATATTATTTATTAGATTATAATTCATGATTTTATGTTTCAAACTTTATCACATCTGAGAGGTCTACTAGAGTCTTCTATGGTCAGGTTTAAGTAAGTAATTACTAAGAATTGCAGGCCTACAATACATACCACCAAATTTCCATACAAAAAAATGGTAACGCTTTTGGTACAAAATTCCAGACATAATCATAACGCCAGGGAGGTTAAGGTTCTTTGTGGAAGGATTATGCAGTCACAGCTAATATAAATATGGTCATATTTCGCTCTGCTAACCACCTCTTCCTGTTTTTACCACTGCTCATGTCCTCCCACTCTCATCTTCAAAAACGTTCCTCTGAATTGCCCACCCTCATACAATTTACCACTACCCAACCTTTCAAGCCTTCAAAAGTGCCCTAAAACTCACCTAATCAGGCAGGATATTTATCTGGCTATCTACTTCACAGTCTTTTGAGTCTTTGCTGTCATGTTTATTACTTTTGACCCAACCTTTTGTTTCCATCATTATCATTTTGATTGTATGCCCACAAATGCACTCATTGTGTGTGTTCTGCACTTATAAGAATATTATTTGTTGTTGCACTTCATTTATTATAAATGTATTATAAATATATACATTATTTTACCATTAAATGTCCCAGCTCCATCTCTAGCCCTCACATAATATACAGTACCTCTAGACTATTATACCAGCTTACATCAATGACACACACATACAGTACTTTTCTTAAAAATATAGCTGCATTTTGAAAATTGCAACTGTGCTGCCTTCAGTATTTATGCCTGGCAGTAGCTCACATTCAGTATTTTCACTACATTTTTCTCCTTGCTTAGAACTGTCATTGGGAGTCTACATTAGAGTTTAGATATAAACAATGACAACCAATGATCCAGTTCTAGCCTAGTCTAGTCTTCCTGATACATTCTGTTAATACTTGGTGGTTCACCTGACCTAGATCATGTATTGGAGCTGGCATAAATATACTGGGTGGAATATTGCACTGGCCAGTGGACTCCCACTGGAATGATCCAGGTCTGTCAGAGGCTATGGTCAATCATCCCCTACCCAGCATCTTGGATGAAACCATGCAGCTGGCCATCCGCATCGATCGGCACATATGGGAGAGATGCCTGGAGAAAGTGGCCCATCCTGAGATCTCTGTGAAGGCTGAAGCCTCAGCTCATTCCCCCCGAAGAACCTATGCAGCTCAGAGCCACCAAGCTTATCTAAGCTGAAAGGCGGAGGAGCCGGGAATAAGGTCTGTGTGCCAGTACTGCTGTTGTGTTGGTCACCTGGTTAGGTACTGTCCCAAGAAGCAGTCTTTGGTAAGCTCCAGATCTTAGGTGGGAGACTCACCTATGCTGCAGGGTATCTCCTCTTAAAGTGGACCAACACCCAGGATTTTGACTATCCTGGGTCTTGGTCCACTTCGGTGGGGCACCCCCGATCGGGGTGCCCCGCTGTGTGAAACCCCCCCGAACCCCCCGAACAACTCACCTCTCCCCGCTCCCAGCGCCGATGTACAAGGGAAGATCTTGAACGTCTAAGCGGCGGCGGCCGCCGCCGCCTCCCTCGCGTCACTTTGAACGCGCGCGCCCCCGCACCGGCCATTCGCAGACGGCCGGCGCGGAGGCGCGCACGCCTACAGGGGCGCGAGGGAGGCGGCGGCGGCCGGCCGCCGCCGAAGATAAGGTAGGTGAGTTGGGGTGTTTGGGGGGGGGTTTCACCCCGCGGGACATCCCGATCTCGGATGTCCCGCGGGGTGGGGGGTGATCGGCCCGGGAATCTTATAGATTCCCGGGCCGATCACCCGTGGGTGTTGGTCCACTTTAATTGTTCATGTGGTACTTTGCCAGTGGAGATCAAGTCTGGTCTGGGGTCTAGGTCTGTGAGTGCCCTCCTTGATTGTGGCACCACAGGGAATTTCATGGATTGTGGGCTGGCTCAATCGCTGGAAATTCCATTGCAGTACTTATCTAACCCTATTAGAGTCATGGCCATCGATAACACCCCCCTTGTCAAAGGCTTTATTCGGTATAGGACTCCACCCTTATTCACCCAAGTAAGGGCCAGTAGGTACTTAACCTGTTGGTATTGGGACTTCCGTGGATATATAAACATAACCACCAAATTTATTGGGTCACAGGGCAAGTTGTCAGGTGGGGGCCTCAGTGTTTTCAGACCTGTCTAGAATTACCCATACACTCTGCATGCCTTACACCAGAAACAGGGTACCTTTCCCCTATGCCTACTTTGTGGATGTCTTCTTTGAAAAGGCCTCCCTCCTCATAGGGTCTTTAACTGCCCTATTAATCTTCTCCCTGGGACCATGACCCCCAGGACAAAGATCTACAAACTCACATGAGCTGAGCGCAAAGCCATACCTCCAGAAAAGGTTTATACGGGCATCCACCTCATCAGCGGGGGCAGGGTTTTTTAAAAAAAAAAAAGATGGTGGCCTGTGCCCCGGTATAGACTACAGGGGCCTAAACAAGATCACTGTTAAGAATAAGTACCCCCTTCCCTTCATCGAGGGATTATTTAATCAGGTTATTGGGGCCCAGGTCTTTACTAAGCTCGATCTGAGAGGGGCCTACAACTTAATCAGGATCATGCACCGTGACGAATGGAAGACTGCCTTTACCACCCAGGATGGGCCTTACCAGTGCTTTGTCATACTATTCAATCTTTGTAATGCACCAGCAGTCTTTCAGGACGTTGTTAAGGAAGTATTCAGGGAATTCTTAGGCCGCTTTGTTGTCATCTATTTAGATGACATACTCATTTTTTTCTCTGACTTCTCCACCATGGTAGCCCATCCTTTCAGACTTCACTAAAAAGGGGGCCTTCTCCCCAGTTTGGTCAGACGGGTCCTCCTGTGTCTTTGTGGACTTAAATGAATCCTTTAGCTCAGCCCCTGTGTTAGTCCATACTGACATCCAACAAGCTTTTGTTGTTGAAGGTAGATGCCTCTGAGCTTGGCGTAGGGGCAGTCCTCTTACATTATAGTGGGTCTCCTGAGCACTTACATCCTTGTGCTTTTTTCTCGAGAAAATTCAATTCCCCTGAGATAAATTATGATATTGGCAACCTGGAACTCCTGGTGGTGAAACTAGCCTTCCAAGAGTGGAGACATTGGTTGGAGGGGGCCCAGTTCCCAGTCACGGTATACACCGACCATAAAAATGTAGAACATATAAGGGTCGATTCAAAGAAACATGTAACAGCTTGGATTTGGGTGCCGATCATCCTATTTTTCACGTCCGCTCGTGCGTTCGTATGAACTTGCGAGTGATTCTATAAGCAAATACGTTTCTATCCTAAAATGTACGTCCGTTCGTATGTTATCTCCCGAACTTGCCTCAGTCAGTTGTCAATCGTAAAAAACACGTTGATGTGATCACTTGTGGCGGCGGCAGCCTGTTTTTTCGTCCGCTTCCATCGTCCACCTCTTCCAATTACTTGCGTTTGCCTCTGGTTTTCAATGGTTTTTGGCCTCTTATATTCGTTCGTTCGTATGTATCTAGGGTCTTGCGCATGCGCGATCCAAGCTACACTCTACAAACCAATGTGTGCCCTATCTGACACTACCAATCTCACCACTACTGCCTCGCGCCAGGCTAACACTTACCTTTAGGAACCATAAAACTTACCCAAACCCCTTAGCGCTTGCATCCTTCTTCATTTCTCGGACCCTAAAACTTACCCAAACCCCTTAGCGCTTGCATCCTTCTTCATTTCTCGGACCCTAAAACTTACCCAAACCCCTTAGCGCTTGCATCCTTCTTCATTTGGACGACCCTAAAACTTACCCAAACCCCTTAGCGCTTGCATCCTTCTTCATTTGGACGACCCTAAAACTTACCCAAACCCCTTAGCGCTTGCATCCTTCTTCATTTGGACGACCCTAAAACTTACCCAAACCCCTTAGCGCTTGCATCCTTCTTCATTTGGACGACCCTAAAACTTACCCAAACCCCTTAGCGCTTGCATCCTTCTTCATGTTGACGACCCTAAAACTTACCCAAACCCCTTAGCGCTTGCATCCTTCTTCATGTTGACGACCCTAAAACTTACCCAAACCCCTTAGCGCTTGCATCCTTCTTCATTTGGACGACCCTAAAACTTACCCAAACCCCTTAGCGCTTGCATCCTTCTTCATGTTGACGACCCTAAAACTTACCCAAACCCCTTAGCGCTTGCATCCTTCTTCATTTCTCGGACCCTAAAACTTACCCAAACCCCTTAGCGCTTGCATCCTTCTTCATTTCTCGGACCCTAAAACTTACCCAAACCCCTTAGCGCTTGCATCCTTCTTCATTTCTCGGACCCTAAAACTTACCCAAACCCCTTAGCGCTTGCATCCTTCTTCATTTCTCGGACCCTAAAACTTACCCAAACCCCTTAGCGCTTGCATTCTTCTTCATTTCTCGGACCCTAAAACTTACCCAAACCCCTTAGCGCTTGCATCCTTCTTCATTTGGACGACCCTAAAACTTACCCAAACCCCTTAGCGCTTGCATCCTTCTTCATTTGGATGACCCTAAAACTTACCCAAACCCCTTAGCGCTTGCATCCTTCTTCATGTTGACGACCCTAAAACTTACCCAAACCCCTTAGCGCTTGCATCCTTCTTCATTTGGACGACCCTAAAACTTACCCAAACCCCTTAGCGCTTGCATCCTTCTTCATTTGGACGACCCTAAAACTTACCCAAACCCCTTAGCGCTTGCATCCTTCTTCATGTTGACGACCCTAAAACTTACCCAAACCCCTTAGCGCTTGCATCCTTCTTCATTTCTCGGACCCTAAAACTTACCCAAACCCCTTAGCGCTTGCATCCTTCTTCATTTGGACGACCCTAAAACTTACCCAAACCCCTTAGCGCTTGCATCCTTCTTCATTTGGACGACCCTAAAACTTACCCAAACCCCTTAGCGCTTGCATCCTTCTTCATTTGGACGACCCTAAAACTTACCCAAACCCCTTAGCGCTTGCATCCTTCTTCATGTTGACGACCCTAAAACTTACCCAAACCCCTTAGCGCTTGCATCCTTCTTCATGTTGACGACCCTAAAACTTACCCAAACCCCTTAGCGCTTGCATCCTTCTTCATTTGGACGACCCTAAAACTTACCCAAACCACATAATGTACATATGTGTATATGTTTCTAAGCATCTATTTTCGTGTTTGTGTAAATGTCTTTTTGGGCGCATATTAGAAATGACACATTTATAAAGGCTTAAAAGATTATTTATTATAATTTTTTTTTTTGTTGTGGTGCTTTGCCTTTTTTAAAAACTTTTTAAAATGTTAAATGTTTTTTTTTTTTTTTTTTTGTAAAACTATAAAAGTAGGTCCAATAAAAACAACTTTAAAACTATTTTACAAAATTAGCCAGGACCAAGGGCACTAATCCTCCTCCTCTTCTTCGTCTGTTGGCCCCAACGTCGCCTGTATGGCCAGCAGCTCGGCCACCAACTCCTTGATTCGTTTTTTTTTTCCGGCCAAGGTTTTTGGGATCATCCCTGTAACCAATAGAGAAATAAACATAAATAGGAGTACCAGACCGGTTTGTATGCTGGGAATAGATTTAGTGTTAATCAAATACATGTAAATGCATGACATATGTCATTCTTCTAAGGGATAAAGTAAATGCATTTCCCACTGGTAAGTATTGAAACTCCTTACACCGGACCTTCAACATTATTTAATGAAAATCAATAACTATTCCCAAATGATTCTGCACCAGATAAAAGTACATTTTGGTGCATTTTTTATTACTGCGCCGCCATCTGGACTCAGAAGCATAACACTTAATGAGGAGAGGAGAGTGGGATAAAGTACAGGGGAGTAGGTTACAGTTGTGCTTTGGTAATACAGAGCATAGCTGGGTTCAGGGAAAGGTCAGCAGTCCCACAATGCATGGCAGCACCTTACTTTTTAAAATCTGTATGCCATGCTGCCTGTAAATATTGCGCATTCCATATGCTGCCATCTTGGATGTTTAAAGGCTCCTAACATGCAGTAGATGCCGGTAGCCTGTTTTGGAATGTTCGCAATCTGTATGTACAGTGTGTGGGATAATTATTAGCTAGGCTCTTAATACGAGTTAGGGTCCGCTTTAAGCTAACGAAGTGCCCACATGAAAGTGTTAACTATACATTGGCTACGCCTTTAGTTATGTGTGTGTTATTAGCTAAAAACACATAAATATGAATAATGGCATGGCTACTTACTTTGTTGGTGGCCGACAGATGGCAGGTTGGGGCCAACAGGATGCCCTTGGTCCTGGCTATGCTGTGAAGAAGTCCCTGGAGAAACATGTGACATTTGGTTAGTAGTTGTATAGAGTCACTATTGCCCAACATATCTGGCTCCCAGTCTGGCTGACATCACTCACCTTCGCCAGGATCAACTTCCAGCATCTCTGCTGCCTCCTCCACTATCTCACCCGCTCCCGAAGCTTCTACAAATACATAATAAAGGAGCACTTTTTTGGCCTGGCATGTATATCTTTGTGCATATACATGAAGAGTGACATACCAGAGCCTTCCCCATGCCTGGCCGGGCATGACTCCACGCCCACGCGGTTGGGCCCCTCCTCTGTGGTAAGGTCCAGGGGCTGGTCTGAGGAGGCCACAGAGGAGGGGTAGGTCCGTCGCCCGGGAGATCCACCACCTTCACTCACAGATGCAGAATCATGCAGCACTGGTCGGCCTGTGCGCCTCCGGGTGCGGCGAATTCTGAAATCCATTTCCAACACTAACAAAGAAAAGTCATTATAAATAAAGGCATAACTTATACATTTGGAACATATACCATGCAATTGCTTTGTACTTACTTGGGAAATGGATTCCAAAAAACCTCCGCACCCGGGGCATGTGCAGACGTTTCAGGTCCGACCAATGCTGCATTATCTGGATGTGAGTGAAGGTGGTGCTGGTGACACTGTGTATTTCCGCGATGATCTCCCGGGCGATGTCCCTTTTTTCGCACACATTGGGCGCGAAGTCATACCGGCGCTGAAGCATGATCTGAAAAACATAATGGACACAGAGCTTTTTCTTTTTACACAGAGCCATATGTGTTGCATCACAAGTAGCGAATGTCATGTCATTAACACACACATTTAGAGTGCCAGCCATTTTTGGGGAGTGCCTTAAAGCGGACGTTCACTCTGATTCAGAGTCTGGTCTTATGTTATATGTTTCACACACCATGTACATACAGATAGCCAACATTACAAATCAGGCCACCTGCCTGGCATGTTATGATGGTTTGAACCTCCAAGATGTCGGCTTATGTAAAATGCCTTCTTTGCAGGCAGCCTGCAAACAGGAAGTTCATGCAAACTGTAAGTGTGTGTGCTGCTCGGCATTCTTGGACTGATGACCTTCCCATGACCACAGCTCTGCTGTGTCTGAACAAAGCACAGCTATAACCCACCCCCTGTACCTTATCCCACTCACCTCTCCTCAGTAAGTGTGATGCTTCTGAGTACAGATGGCTGCGCGCATCTCTTAAATTCTTGAGCAGAGTTTCAGGCCAGTGGAGGCAAGACTAATAAGTTATTGCCTTCAAATGGACCATTTGGAAATGTCATAGGCTGTGTACTGGTTTTTTAGGTTTTATTGCTTTTTAGTCAATCAGGCTGAAGGCCCGGTTTCTGTCTTTTTGCCCGCGTGTGTGGCTTGCCGTTGTGTTTTGATGTCTTAGGCAAACAGTGGTCCTCAAACATCCGCATCAAGGTCCGAGACAGGCCAGGTTTGACAGCTAGCCACGCTACTCCACAGGTTAATTAACTGTTGCTAAGCCAGAGCAATTGCCCGAATTAGGACATCAGCATAGAGAGGTGAAAACGTGGCCTGTCTCGGCCCTTGAGGATGAAGTGTGAGGAGCCTGTTCTAAAACATTAAGATCCCCAAAACTAGTTCCAACCGCATCATTTACATTTAGTACATCAGTCAGTATTAGCTTAAAAGGCAGAGCAAGGCACTTACCAGCATGAGGATCTCTTCCTGTTGACGGGTGAAGATAGTGGGCGCCATCTTTATGCTTCTTCAAGGCAGCAGATAAGTGAAACCCCAGCGGTTTCCTGGTTCCGCACGAACGTACGTCCGTACGAGCGCGTAGTCGTGCGCATAGGCGTCAGACGCTGGGCGCATGATTTAAAGGTCCCTGCACCCAAAGCTCATTCTCTTTGAGCTTTTTGAGAAAATGGCACCAAAAAAGGCAGCAGCTAAACGCGCCCAGCCAAGGCAGACCTCTGAGGGCCCAACCACCAGGTCCCAGCAACGACCGAAGAAGCTAAGGGCCCAGAAGGCAAGTACCACCTCGGCCCCACCAAGGGACACTGGACCCTCCCTTTCCCAAAAAAGGGCCCCAAAGCCACGTGCCCCTGCGGCCAAAAAACAGGCCACAGCAGCCACCACCACCTCTGCCCCCAGAAGAGGCCGCCCAAGGGAGCCCACACCACCCATGCTTTCAAGCCGGGCACTTAGCCAACCCAGGCCCCGCAGCAGGGCCAGAAGCCCATCCAGGCCCCACAGCAGGGCCCGAAGCCCATCCAGGCCGCACAGAAGGGCCCGAAGCCCATCCAGCCCGCACAGAAGGGCCCGAAGCCCATCCAGCCCGCACAGAAGGGCCCGAAGCCCATCCAGCCCGCACAGCAGGGCCCAAAGACCATCCAGGCCCCACAGCAGGGCCCGAAGCCCATCCAGCCCGCACAGAAGGGCCCGAAGCCCATCCAGCCCGCGCAGAAGGGCCCGAAGCCCATCCAGCCCACGCAGAAGGGCCCGAAGACCATCCAGCCCGCGCAGAAGGGCCCGAAGCCCATCCAGCCCGCGCAGAAGGGCCCGAAGCCCATCCAGCCCGCACAGCAGGGCCCGAAGACCATCCAGGCCCCACAGCAGGGCCCGAAGCCCATCCAGGCCGCGCAGAAGGGCCCGAAGCCCATCCAGCCCGCACAGCAGGGCCCGAAGCCCATCCAGGCCGCGCAGAAGGGCCCGAAGCCCATCCAGCCCGCGCAGAAGGGCCCGAAGCCCATCCAGCCCGCGCAGAAGGGCCCGAAGCCCATCCAGCCCGCACAGCAGGGCCCGAAGCCCGTCCAGGCCGCGCAGAAGGGCCCGAAGCCCATCCAGCCCGCGCAGAAGGGCCCGAAGCCCATCCAGCCCGCGCAGCAGGGCCCGAAGCCCCCGACCTGGCACCAGCCGGGAACATAGCCCCCGACCTGGCACCAGCCGGGAACATAGCCCCCGACCTGGCACCAGCCGGGAACAGAGCCCCCCAAGAGGCCAAAGAATGGACACCCGGACCACATCTACACCTGGAAGTTCGGTGGCCAGCCACGCAAGAACACCCAGTCCCTTGGCCAGTCCAGTCCAGTCATTGGGAAGCCAGCAATCCTTCCATTCCCCTACCCAGCCCCAGGCCATAATGTCACCACATGTGTCTGCACACATGGAGGAGCACCCAAGCCAACCATCTGTCCGCACATTGCGGCGCGGACATTTGAGTGGGAGATTCTCCCATGACCAAAATATGGCATTGGCTAGTGGCCTTACATTATACTATGACGAGCTCTATGGGAGCAAATCAAAACACACCACTAAGCAGCGCAAGATGGAATTGTTTGAAACCATCCTACGACAAGTAAATGCAGCGGGGGAAGAGAGGAAAGATGTTGGACAAATCCAGAAGAAAATTTCGGATCTCAAATATGCTGTACGTCAAAAAGAAATTAAAAGGCATAATTACAGATAAATAAATGATGTCTCCAAATGTAATGATTAGGATGTACTGTATGCACCTTTTCTGGGTACCAAACTATTTTTTCATTTCAGCATGAAAACTGGAGGTGGCTTTCCAACCAAACTGGAGTTTACACCTGCTGAGGAGATTGTGCTGGGCCTTCTCCATCCTGTGGCGGTCGGTGGCCATGCGGGTCTAAGGGACACAGACTCACCGACCCGTACACAAGGTGAGTACTCTTAATCTGCATGTTTGCCTGTTTGCCCAGAAAATTAAAGTTCACTAGTACCAAGATGACGGTATGGCCCTATGGTGTGGCTTGCTTGGCCTCGCACTACTGTGCCTGTTTGTGTCCTGTTTTGGTCCCTGTGAATCAGGCATTTTGGAACACAGACATTATGTAAAAGAACAATTAACACTAATTATGTGTGAAGGAAGGAAGTTTATGAAGAAAAGTGATATATCTTGACTCAATCACAAAACACACATCATTAGGGATGTGTTGGCTATTTGTTGTGTGAGTTGTGTTTGAGGTAACAATTTAATTCAACACCCCCAAACATATCTGACCTAGAGCAGCGAGACTCAACTGGCGGGCCGGGGTCCCAATGCGGACCTTGCCACCAGATTCCCAGACCCCTGCCCAGACAGCCCTGCACTCAATTACTTCTGTGTTGACGTGCTCAGAGCTGCCCCCTTGATCGGCGATGTAGTGGTTGGTCTCCTGGCCAATGTCATGGCTCCATGAAACCTAGCATTGCAATATGAAGTACTGCACAGGAAGTGGCATTGCAAGGTACACACTAACTTGGTGCATCATTATCTTTGTCCAATCCTGTCCCGCTGCCCCAGCTCTGCCCCATCTGCCCCTGTCCCACCATCTGCCCCCCCCACATCAGCCCCATCCATTCCTAACAGATTTGCTCCATCCATCCCATCACCATCCATTCCTGTCCTCCCAGCTTTATCCATCCAATCCCTGTCCCCTCAGCTCTGCCCCATCCAGCCCAGCAAGGGCAAGCAGCCTTTATTAGTTTGCACTTGGCAATCTCTAGCCCCTCCCCCAGTGTGCTGATTTCTAACTAGACACCCCCTGCGACAGCCCCATGCCCGGACCTTCACCTCTCACCGGATACCTTTAAATGGACCTTTACAAGAAGTGGTTGAGTACCCCTGACCTAGAGAATGGTAGTCAAACTCTAAATAGTTGCTCTGCAAGTTGTATGCTGACTGGGTACACTTCCTGACTTCAAACTGAGGTCAGTTAGCAGTTTACTCGATCCATTGCACATATGTTAAATTGAGTGTCTTTTACCAATTGGACCCATTGCTGTAGAGTTGCTTAATATTAGAAATAGTGGCTTGTTTTAGTACGTACCCAAACAATGCTTATGTGTGTGTTTACCTTGTTTTGTTTTCTCTTCTTCAGCCCAGCATGACCCCTCAGCAAGTGTAAACTCACCCCCCAGTTTGATTATGCCTACCAGGTCCATACAGCATAGGAGCCCAGATCCGAATTTTCCGGTAAGTTTATTTAGTACCCAAAATACTAACAAGTGCTTAAGCATGTGTTAAACTGATGTAATCCTAATTTGGGACGCCAACTTAACCTTTTTTTTTCTATGTCCCTACAGACCCACACACTCATGGAAGAGATCCAGGAAATGGAGGAAGATGATGTATCCCTGCTGGCCACGTCAGATGACCTCCCCCTGGGTCCCAATCTGCAACTGCTCCCTAATGTTTCTCTGGCCAATCCTCAGTAGCAGAGTGAATCTGCATCCATTGTGCATGCACATGGGGAGACTGACACAACAGTCCCCAGTGTTCACTCTGCTGCTGAGGATTTGCCAAGCATGCCTGTTGCTGTTGAGGGGACGACACAACGCGGCAGGGCACGCCCAAGAGCCAGGGTAATTGTGCGGCGGACTCCATTACGCCGCCGCACAATTCCCCAGGGGAGGCACAGTGCCCTGCTTGATTTATGGAACCAAGAGAGGGACTCTTTTGAGGCACAGCTCGTAACTGAGCGGGAGGAAAGGCATGCCGATATGGTGAACCTAACTACCACCTTACAGGGCATCCTCACGGAGTTTCGCACCCTCAACAGCAACATGGTCACTGCAAGTAATGGCATCCAGTCAGCCATGGCTGAGATGACCAATATGCAGAGAAACATTATGGAGCAGTTGCAAATTCACAATGCAACCATGGCCCAGGTTAGGTCCCATCCCCACGGACCTCCACCTGGGTTTTATGGGCAGCCACCCTATTAATCCATGAATGTGTGGGACATCTTTTCTCTCCCCCCCCCCCACTGTATTTACTTGTCCTTTGAGGTTTCAAACAATCCATTTTGTGTTTCACATGCAGGTTGTGTTTTGTATTTGCTCCCATAGAGCTCCTTAGAGTAATGATTAAGGCCACTAGCCAATGCCATAGGTCTATGTGCAGTCTAGTTGGCAACTATCATGTGCCAATTATGGCTTTTGACATTTGTTTGGTTTGTGCTCCTCCTGTTTGCAGACATGTTTGTGTGACATTATGGCCATGCCCTAATATCCCTTGGCACAGGCAATATTAATGACTGGACTAGGCTGGCCTTTGGACTGGGTGTCCTTGTTTGGTTGTGCCACTCTCTTCCAGGTGTAGATGTGGTAGATTTAATGTAATTACCTTATTTTTTTTGACCCACAGTTGTATGTGGATTTTTATTTGTTATGCACCACCAATCAAAGTGCAAAAAGTAAAAAAAATTCAAACTTACTATACTTGTTGCGTTTTGAGTTGAAACACATTTAACATCACCTTGGGCTAAAGCAGATACATTTTTGGTTAAGAGGTGTAAAAATGCAAAGATCAATCTAAGTAAACACCAGGAAAAACATTAGGCAACAATTAAGGGAAATTGTGTATTTATTTAAGGTAATGCCACATTACGGCCAAACAAATATTTGAAAATAAAGGCAAATACACACACACAGACTGGGAAACAAAAAAAAGGCTTTAACTAAAATGCTGCAAGATCAAATTTGCTCGCACTGATTGGCCAGACTCACTGGGTGGGCCAACATAATTGTCACCATCATCTTCTCGGGCTGTAGAGGGCAGAACATCAACATAACGGGGGACACGTTCTTGAATGGCAAAATTATGCAGAACAGCACATGCCATTATGATGTCTATCACTTTGTCAGGAGCATATTGCAGGGCGCCCCCGGTATGGTCCAAACAACGAAAACGTGTCTTCAACAGTCCAAATGCCCTCTCAACAACAGCCCTGGTCTTGCGGTGCGCACGATTATAGGCTTCCTGAGAGGCATCCTGGGGCCGCAGCACAGGCGTCATGAGCCAGGGGAGAAGTGGGTAACCGGAATCACCTTAACAAGACAATTAAATAACCAAAATTAACACATTGCAAGACAACAAACACAAACAATTTGCCATATTTCAAAATGAGGTAAGCTAAAGGGCCAAAAAAGACACCCAGGGTACATTAGAAAAAACACTATTGGCCCAAATGTAGTACATAACTAAAAATGCTGCTTAAATAAAGTCAAAAATTAAAAAACATCTGCACGGACAAGGCTGTTTAGAAATATGTTTTTGATTCTGGCTTCGCAAATGTTACAATTAGGATGCTGCTGAGGGGCCCACACCATTTAGATAAAGAATGCACTGTATGCAGTTTAAGTCCACTTTGGCGTTGCAAGACCAATACTACAAAAGGGCCAAAAAATAGCAGATACTTCGGGACAATCTGCTAGCCAATATATTTTGGGACATGGAAGTTACAGACATCCTAACCAAAGTTATCAAAAAAACAGAAGCACAAAGGGAGCAAAGCGTTTGGTTGAAAACCAAAATACAATCCACAAAAGCCCCCCCCAAAAAATGCTGGTTCGTTTTCCTGACAAGAATTATAAAGCTAAAATAGGCAAACAATACAGATTCCTGGGAAATATCGGTAACCAAAAATAGGACACACTTACCAAGCAGCCATGCACCCGAAAATTCCCCAGACTCAAATCTCCTAAACAAACCAGATCGTCTCAGGATATAGGAGTCCTGCGACGATCCAGGGTAGCCGGCAAGGACACTCAGGAAACGCATGTCCGGCCCCACCACAGCCTGGACATTAAGGGAGTGTCCAATTTTTCGATTCCTTAAGGCAAAAACAAAAAAAAAGGGTAAGTGATAAGGGCCCAAAAATTTTTGCCAAAAAAAATGTCTGCACACAAAATCAAACAACAAATGAGAAGCCTAAATAAGGCATGTACACAAAAGTCCAAACAAAAATATGCTGCCGCCAAGGAAAATAGGTTACATTACACGTTGGGCCCCATAATAACCCAAACCCAAAATATATACCTATATATATATTCGTCGGATGCCCTAGGTACGAGTGCCACATGTGTGCAGTCAACAGCACCAATGACGTTGGGCATGTCGGCCACATTATAAAAACCAAGCTTAATGGCATTTCTGGCTGCCATATCATCCGGGAAAAAAATATATTTTGGAGTTATGGCAGCCATGCCTTCCAAAAATTTAGAGAGTGCGCGGCTCAGCGTAGGCTGGGACATCCCCACGGAGAGGGCACCCAGCCTCTGGAACGAGCCGTTCGCCAAAAATTGCAGGCAGCCAAGCATCTTGGTCATACCTGAAATTGCATGCCCCTTCCTTGTGGTGCGGGCTAACCATGGCCGCAGCTCACTATATAATTTATGGAGGGAAGCGCGATTAAGCCTGGTCAGCTCAAACAGCTCAACATCATTCATGCTATCGATGTTCATGCGACGACGCAGGGGCAATCTGCTCTCAGACATCCGGATCAAATCGATGCCAAAAAGCATAAGCCCTTGATGTGCCACAAACTCGCTCCTCTCCATCCTACTCCCGAGGCCAAATAGCTGCCGGCAAACATTTCGGGAAGCAGCTCTTTAATGGGCTTCAAAACAATTAGCAATCACCTCTCTGAATTGGTCGCAAGCCCATGTGAAGCACGTAAAAAATAGGATCGGACCTAAAAAATACGATTTGGACGGGAAAAACACACGAACTAACGCAAAATATACGATTGGCGTCCGGAAAGCGTATGTTCATATACGTCTATGCGCGAACGTTCGTGCGAATACGAAATGGCCAAAAAAAAAGGAAAAAATGACAAACACCCACCCAAACTTACGATTCTCGATACGAAATCAATTAACTTTTGCTCTTTGAATCGAGGGGATAGAGTCTGCAAAGAGATTAAGCCCATGACAGGCCTGATGGTCTCTTTTTTTTCTCGATTAAATTTTACCATCACGTACAAACCTGGAACAAAAATATGTTAAGGCAGATGCTTTGTCTCCTAGTTTTTCTGTTGCAAGAACTCCCGTAGAAGAGTCTGCCCATATTCCCTCGGTTTCAGTCAGTCTCTTCTCTGGGAATACCTGACCATCTCCTTTTTGTGCCTCTGTCCCACCATCTTGTGGTACTGCAGCAACTTCATGACTCCCACAGTGTGGGAGTGACGGTGAGGCATCTAGGGGTTAAAAGGACTCTTGCTCTACTATCCAGTCATGTTCGGTGGGCATCGTTTTACTGCCCATAATACAACTCCCAGGTCTGCCCCTGCAAGGCCATTAGTTCCCCTGTCTACGCCATTGCAGCCATTGGACACATTCCTTTGTTACCAACCTACCACCGTCCCAGGGCTAGACCCTCATCTGGGTCATGGTAGATTGGTTTAGTAAGTTTACTCATTTTATCTCTTTAAGAAAGTTGCCCACCGCCCAAAACCTAGCACAACTTTTCTTGGACCATGTTCTCTGTCTCCACAGAATTCCGGAGGATGTGGTCTCAGACAGAGGGGTTCAATTTGTGTCTCAATCCTGGGGGGCTTTCTGCACCTGACTGGGGTCCCTGTCTCTCTGTCCTCAGCTTTTCACCCTCAGTCTAACTGAAAGACAGAGAGGACCAATCGATCATTAGAACAGTATATTTGTTGCTTTGTTTCTGATATTCAGACTGATATTACCTTCCTTTTGCTGAATTTGCCTTTAATAATGCTGTCTGTTAATTCCTCTACAGGGGTGCCCCGCTTCCGATGTGTATTTGGGAAGGATCTTAAAGTGCTTCTGCAGGCAAAGGTAAGTGTTGGGTCGGGCTACATTTGACACTGTACTAAACGGTTTTCCATTTTTAACACAAGGAAGAAATGGCCAAGATATCGAAGTTTACATGTTCGGCTTATGGTGTGTCTTCTGAAAATAGTTGGCGTGGCTCTTGGATTTGTAATGCTGCATAATAATCAGCTCTCTGCAGAGACAACAATCTAATGAATCTGGAGGAGAAGGGGGAGGAAGGGGTGGGAAGAAGAAGGAATGTGAGGAGGGAGGGACCAACAATCCTGTCCCTCTCTGCTAATCTGATTGGGGATGGGATGAAAAAGAGAATGTCATTAGCTGCTCCTGTAAACCTCAATATCTCTGCCATTTCTTCTTCAATTTAAAAACAGAAAAAAAGTTTAGGACAGTGCCAGACATAGCCCCACACAATGGTGTAACAATTACCTTTGTCTGCAGTGTCACTTTACATTTTCTGTGCTCTTGGGCCCACCCTTTGAGTTGCTGTCATTAGAAGAGTAGCTATCTCAGTTGCCCAACCTGTGGTCTAGAGTCCAGCAGAATTTGGTTTGAGCTTCTGGCCAGCAGAACATTTTTTGCAGATCATCATCGGCCTGACAATCCAGACTATAAAGTTGGGGACCTAGATTGGTTTTCTACCAAGAATTTGCTTTACATCAGCCGTCTGCTAAGTTGGGCCACGATATATTGGCCCATTTCCCATCATACAAAAGATTAACCAGGTCACGTATAAACTCGAACTCCCAAAATCCCTGAAAATGTGTAACTCCTTCCATGTTTCCCTACTCAAGCCAGCCCATGGAGTAGAGTCTGACTCTTCTCCTCCTGCTGTCTTAGTCGATGGCCAGCAAGATTTCCAGGTTGCCCAAATCTTAGATTCTCATTTTCTGCAGAACTCCCATCAGAATTTGGTAGACTGGAAGGGGTATGGTCACAAGGACAGGAGTTGAGTCCCGGCTAGGAACGTTCATGCGGGGAGACTGATCAAGAAGTTCCATAGGGAAAATCCCCTTAAATCCAAGGTGGAGGGTCCAGGGGCGCCTCCTCAGGGGGAGTGTAATGTAAGAAATTCACCCGAGCTGGGCAACCCACAGCGAGTGTCCTCTGGGTAGCATGGCGCTCTCTGTCAGCCTGGTGCAGCCCGCTTGCGCCGCTCCAAGAAGTCAGAGCGGTGAGTTGCCCTGGTTGCCTCCCTCACTCCCCTTCATCAGTTCGCTCGAAGGAGACACTGCACCACCAGTGCCAGGCGACACAGCCTCCTCTAACAGCTGAGCAATCAGTGGTTAGTCAGCCTTACTGGCCAGAGCTTACCAGCCCCCCAAAAATTGTCTGTCAAATCCGGCCAGTTATCCTAGGGCCACCAATCACTCCTCACCACTAGCCAGTCCGCCAGCAGCCTCCCATTGGCCAGCCACCCCTTAAATAGTTATTAAACCCTGACCTCAATGCTGGTTTTAGCTTTCCGTGCTAAGGGTGTGCTGAATTCTGTGTGTATAGCTGTTGCTAACTCTGCTCTGACCGACCACGCCGTCTGCTGCCTGAACCGACCTCTGTCCGTCTGTCTATCCCTGTCTGCTGCCTAAACCAACCTCAGCCCACTTGACCACGATTCTTTCTGCTTCTTTGGATACCTCACAACCTCTGACCCCCCAGGTTAAACACCTTGGCATTCCAAGACCACCCTCCTGCTCCATCCCAGTGTTTGACGCATCATCAGACTGATAAATTGTGTATGACCTCAGCTCTTTGGACAGATAACTCATGCATGACTTCTCCCTGAAGTCCATGTCCATGTTTTAGACTGGGGACCGGGAACTGCCGGGGACCACAGAGACAGATGCGGCCCAAGCACGGGGGGTTGGAAAAGGAGGGAGGGGGCCACTCTGGGATTCTGAGCCAGCTGGGATTGGCCTGTTCCTAACTGGAAGGGTCACGGCATTGACCTACCCTAAGTGCCTTCTTTACAGCATTGCCCTGCTCTGCTCTCTTCCCCCATTCCTTGTCCCTTGTTCCTTCTCCTCCCAACGCCAAGTGCTAATTGACTGCTCCACCCTACAGAGGCTATGGCTCCCCAGAGTCCATAACATTGAGCACCCCAAAGTTACCCCCTGAGGCCAAGGAGGAACCCGGATCCCCTTACCTGTTGAAACTCATAGGCACCCCTATTTCCACTTCGGGGCCTACCCCCAAAAGGCTGATATTGGAGGCCTGGTTCTCCTGTCTTAAGGTTGCTTGAAAAAAGGTGCTTTCTGCTCTCCTCATGGTGGTTGTTAGGAGCTGCATCTTTCATCCCCCTTCTATCATTCTGCTTTATTTTTCTTAATAATTCCCACTAAACCCCCTCCCTTCTACAGGGCCTCCTCAGCAGCAGATGATGGCTCCATACAGACATGTTTCAGTCATGTTAGTGTCTACTCAGAAGTTAATTCATTTTTGGAACCCTAAGATAAAGGGTCACCAGAAGACAGCAAGTCTATATAGTTTTTCAGGGAATGCAAAGTGTGGAGAATGAAAGATGCTGTCCCTGACAACTAGTATGTGAAAGGAGAAAGCATCCTAATTTAACCCTTTTGTCTGAAATGTCCCTTTAACATGTATGTGTCCATCTTCTGTGGGTTTGGTGGGGTGTATGGTCCCCTTGAGGCTGCTGTGGGGAAGGGGGGTTCCGTATGGGGGCTTTGTTCTTGGTATAGGTGCACGTGGCATTTTCTAGAGATATGTCACCAGTCCCCTAGCCCTTGCCTATTTTACAGCCATTTTTCACCAAGTTTGTGTCCCCACTGACTTCTATGGGGGTTTGGGCGCAGATGTCAAGTTCAGGTCCTGAACTGAACATTTTTCTAGTGTTTGGCCAAACCCAAATATCCATGGATTCGCTCATACCAACTGACCATATTTTGCATTTTGCCCACATATCTTTAATTGCCAGTTGCTTCTCTGTGTGGGAAAAATTCAGGTACAATTCTCTATGCCTGCTCCTCTATTTTTAGTTTCTGGGCGTGGGTTCCTGGAATTATTGGGAGGTGTACTGATAGGGGGGTTAAAAAAAAATAAAACCTGGTCCCAGCTTCAGCACACTCCATCAGCACTTCACGTGGCAGGTGCAGCTAGGCACCACTGCAGAGCATCATCCCCTGTTCTTTGTATGCTCTTTTTCTAACCCCTTGTCCTGCCTCAGTGCCGGGGGTTGGCAGGCAGCTGAGGTCACATGCAAAACTGAACACTAAATGCCACTGTTATGTCAGAAATTTTACTACAGTATTTCTATTTTATTTTATATAAAGAGATAAATATTATTTTCTCTTTCTCTCTGCCCCCCTTGTATTCTTTACTGTGGTCTAATTGGCATAAATAAAGACTTAAAAATCCAAGTTATGAAGTGTAGGAGAAAGGATTCTGTGCTCTTATAAGGATCTAATTAAATTGGGTAACAAAATATATAGCTATTCTGCATATATTTTTTAGAATTTACAGTCAATTTTTATATGTTTTAGTAATTTATTGGTACAAGGTTTGCTTTATATTATTTATGTTTTTGTTCTCTTTTCTTCTCAAGTTATTCAATCAGTGGCAGGGAATAATGTATTCTAGTGAGTGAATTTGACAAAATGATTGTAGAAAACAATTACCCGGTAAACTAATATAATAACAAAATTATTTGTGTATTATGTATTACATGTAAAAATGGAGAAATATCACTGACATGCTTTTCATTGAATTGACTAGTTGCTAGAACATTGATTCAAGCTGTTATGGTAAAATATAATTTGAATTGTCAGTGGTATTTCTATTATATCTCAGCTTGATGTTCAGAGGAGTGTGAATTATCAGAACTCAGTTTAGCTTCTCATGAAATGGATAAAGTGTGTCTCCTTTGAGTGGACCATCTAAGTAGAGAATTATTACTAAACAGTGTGTTCTTACTGTCATTTTATAAAATATGTTTAGTTTTTGTCTTTTGGAATAAAACTATGAAAAACGACTTGCTAGGTGTGACCTGTGTATTATGTGTCTGGACTTCAGAATTAAAAAAATAATTTTTGTATTCTGTCTATTGTTCTTTTGGAAAAGGCCACAACCTTATTTTCCAGTCCTACATTACTTTTCAGTAGCTCCAGTATCTAATGTAAACAGTGGTTCATATTGCTCAGCCAAAGCGGCAATATAAAATACTGGGTGTCTTTTTCCAGCCTTGTAAATCACACATGCTCACTAGAGATGAGCGAACTTTCCGACAAAAATCGCTTCGACCCGAATTTATTTGCAACTAATCGCTATTAAAAACGGCTATTTCGGAGCCTCCTAGAGCCTCAATAGGGTTGTAAACCATTCTGCCTTGCTGTAACACGCATAGGATGAGTGCTGGGTTAGTGAAATAATACTGTAAATAATTATCACATGCAGATCAGAGGCATCGCAGAGCGGCACAATTGCAGAGAGTTGAAGTGGCATCACTATGAGGGGCCCCTATAGTGTCTGAAAAACACACCTTGGAGCTGGCAGCAGCAGGAGCCCAAAAATTAGCTGAATCACACCCTGGAGTTGCAAGCAGCAGCAGCAGCTGCAGGAGCCCAAACATTGCTTTAAAGAGACCCTGGAATTGGCTGCAGGAGCCCAAAAATTGGATGAATCACACCCTGGAGTTGCAAGCAGCAGGAGCACAAACATTGCTTTAAAGAGACACTGGATTTGGCTGCAGGAGCACAAAAATTTGATGAATCCCACCCTGGAGTTGCAAGCAGCAGCAAGAGCCCAAACATTGCTTTAAAGAGACACTGGAGTTGGCTGCAGGAGCACAAAAATTGGATCAATCACACCCTGGAGTTGCAAGCAGCAGCAGCAGGAGCCCAAACATTACGTGAAATAGACACTGGAGTTGACAGCAGCCGCAGCAGGAGCCCAAAAATTGACTGACATACCCTGGAGTGGGCAGCAGCAGGAGCCCAAACATAGCTTGAAAGAGACACTGGAGTTGGCAGCAGGAGCACAAAAATAAGCTGATTTACACCCTGGAGTTGCAAGCAGCAGCAGCTGCAGGAGCCCAAACATTCCTTGAAAGAGACACTGGAGTTGGCTGCAGGAGCCCAAAAATTGGCTGAATGACACCCTGGAGTTGCAAGCAGCAGCAGCAGGAGCCCAAACATGGCTTGAAAGAGACACTGGAGTTGGTAGCAGCAGCCCAAAAATTAGCTGAATTACACCCTGGAGTTGCAAGCAGCAGCAGCAGCAGCCCAAACATAGCTTAAAAGACACACTGGAGTTGGCAGCAGGAGCCCAAAAATTGGCTGAATGACACCCTGGAGTTGCAAGCAGCAGCAGGAGCCCAAACATAGTGTCACGAGTCACTTACCTGCGTCCCGTTCCAGCGGCGCCTCCCTCCCGCTGGTCCGACCGCGTCGGCCGCTCGCTGCGAGCGCGCCCCCCTCCGCCTCCTCTACCTGCGTGCCCGGCAGTTTTCGTGCTCGCGCGCGCAAGCACGTCCTTTGTATTTCTTCCGGCGGCGCTGCTGTCAGCGCGGCCGCCGGAAGAAGAAGAATTAAAGGGCCAATGAGCCCAGGTGTTTCTTTCAGAGACAGGGCCAATGAGCCGTAGGGACTTGTGGGGCTAACGCCCTGATCCTATCAGGTTAGGTGTTTCATGTTGCACCAGTCACACACCTTATTTCCCCCCATCCCCAGTCATACCTGTCCTATAAAAGGTTCACCCCGACGGTTACTCAGCGCCTGTTATAGCGCCTTGAACCTAGTCTTGACTTGTGTTATTCCGTGATTGAACTTCGTTGCCGACCACTGCCTGAACCGACCATTCTTGCCTGATCTCCGCTGCCGACCCCTGCCTGAATCAACCACTCTCCGTCTGATCCCTGTTGCCGACTTCTGCATTGTACCCTGACCTCGAGCTGCCTCATCCCTTTGTACCGCTGCTATCTCTGAACACCCGTTGCCGACCTCTAGCCTGTCTGGACTCCCGCTACTAGCTCCAGCTACTGGTTCTTCAGACCTTCAAACAGTAAGCTCCCATCCTTGAGCCATTGAAGTCCTGGGGGCAACCGATCCCGGGCAGGCGTATACTGCGTCCCGGCAAGCGGGGGCTCCTACAGCTGGCTGTGGAGATTGGGGGTTGAGGGCTTACCTGGAGGGCTGGAGTTACCTGAGCGTGTCATTAGAGTACCCAGAGCGTGACATTATAACAGGCCCAAACAAGAAAATGGATGACCTGGTACAGCAAGTGCAGGCTATGGCCACTGCAATTAATCAACTCGCTCAAAGAGTGGCCACTCAGGAATCCAGACAATCTCCTGCATCCTCTGTACCACCTCACGTTTCAGAACCGAAGATTCCGCTACCAGAAACTTTTTTGGGTGACCGTGCCAAGTTTTCAAATTTTAAGAATGCCTGCGAACTTTATTTTAAGTTGAGGCCCGTTTCTTCGGGCACCGAGACCCAGCGAGTGGGCTTGGTTATTTCCTTACTTCAAGGAGACCCTCAGTCTTGGGCCTTTAGTCTGCCTCCCAATGATGCAGCATTACACTCTGTCACTGCCTTCTTCTGTGCTATGGGCATCTTGTATGCTGACCCAGACCAGCAATCCACGGCCGAGAACAGGCTTCGGGCCTTGAAGCAAGGGCGGAACACAGCCGAGGATTATAGTGCGGAGTTCCGCCGGTGGGCAGTAGAATCCAGGTGATATGACCCCGCCCTGTGTAGCCAATTTCGAGTGGGGCTGTCAGAAAGTATCAAGGATGAGCTGGTGAATTTTCCCCCACCGTCGGACCTGGACCAATTGATGCAGGTCTCCATTAAAATTGACCGGCGTCTTAGAGAGAGAGCTAGGGAGAGAGCCAGGGCGCCCACGTCTCTCAGGTCCTTTCTGAACCCTAATACACCGGTTCTCATGAGGAGAGTACACAGTCACCCTCTCAGGAGGAACCCATGCAGTTAGGGAGAACCCGTCTATCCCAGGATGAAAAGCAGCGTAGGCGTTCCATGGGGTTATGCCTTTATTGTGGGAATCCGGGACATTTTGCTGGGTCCTGCCCAAACAAAGGGAAACCGGCGGAAAACTCCCGCACCTAGATCAGGGGGAGAGTGCTGATCTAGGTGAGTCAGTTTGTTACTCTCTCCTGAATAAGATGCTAGTGCCTGTAGACCTTTCCTGGGGTTCCTCCAAACAGACTATTTCCAGCCTTTATCGATAGTGGAGCTGCGGGTAATTTTTTGGATAGGAGTATGATCTCCATTTTAGGAATTCCTTTGGTACCCCTTGGGAGATCACTGCAGGTTCTGGCCATTAATGGGAAAGCCATTCTGGGGGGACCGGTCAACACTAAGACCCCACCTCTTAAACTAATTGTTGGCTCCTCCCACTCTGAGTTTATTGAATTTTTTGTTTTTGATTGCCCAGAAACTCCAGTGGTCTTGGGATACCCCTGATTGCAACTCCACAACCCCATCCTAGATTGGCAGGCTGGGGAATTGATTAAGTGGAGTAACCACTGCAAGGGCCATTGTTTCTCTACAGTCCTCAGGAGTGTCCAGATGTTGCCCCAGGGGTTACCCCAGCCGTATGCGGACTGGGCCGACGTTTTCTCGGAACGATCAGCAGATACACTTCCCCCACATCGGGCCTACGACTGCCCCATTGACTTGCTCTCTGGTACTATTCCCCCCAGAGGGAGGATCTATGATCTTACCAGGCCTGAGGAGCAAGCAATGAGGGAGTACATTGCCGAGAATTTGAGTAAGGGGTTTATCCGCCCTTCTACTTCGCCTGCAGGGGCCGGATTCTTTTTCGTGGAGAAAAAGGATGGTGGCCTGAGACCTTGTATTGACTACCGGGCCTTGAATAAAATCACGGTTAAAAACAGATTGGGGATTTGTTTAATCAAATTGTAGGTGCGCGAATCTTTTCCAAGTTGGATTTAAGAGGGGCTTACAATTTGATTCGTATCCGGCAGGGGGATGAGTGGAAAACGGCGTTTAATGTGAAAGACGGCCATTACGAGTATCTGGTCATGCCCTTTGGCCTTTGTAACGCACCAGCCGTCTTCCAAGACTTTGTAAATGATGTATTCCGAGAGTATCTAGGTAAATTCGTAGTCATCTACTTGGATGATATTCTCATTTTTTCGGATTCTTTATTGGAGCATAGACGTCATGTCAAGTTGGTACTTCAAAAACTAAGGGAGAACAATTTATATGCTAAACTTTCTAAATGCATGTTTGAGGTCACCACTGTTCCCTTCCTGGGGTATGTAATTTCCAACCAGGGGTTAGAGATGGATACGGTGAAGGTTTCAGCGGTGCAGGATTGGGTTCAGCCCAAAACTCTGAAAGAATTGCAACGTTTTCTTGGATTTGCGATTTTTTATCGGCGTTTCATCAAGGGCTTTTCCCATGTTGTAGCACCTCTCACAAACCTTACTTGTAAGGGCGCCTTTACTGCAAACTGGTCTTCCTCTGTCTGCGAGGCCTTCCTGACTTTAAAACAGGCCTTTACTTCAGCACCTGTGTTAGTTCACCCAGATGTTAATAAACCCTTTATCATTGAAGTCGATGAGTTGGGTGTGGGGGCAGTTTTATCACAATACTCCGGTCGTCCTGAGCGTCTACATCCTTGCGCCTACTTTTTGCGGAAATTCAGTACCGCGGAGCAAAACTACGATGTAGGAAACAGAGAATTATTGGCGGTTAAACTGGCCTTTGATGAATGGCGTCACTGGTTGGAGGTTTCATTGCATCCGATCACGGTCTATACGGATCACAAAAATCTCGAGTACATCAGTTCAGCTAAGAGACTGAACTGTCGTCAGGCACGTTGGGCATTGTTTTTCTCGTGGTTTAATTTCATAATCACATTTAAGCCAGGAGTGAAAAATTCTAAGGCGAATGCCTTGTCCCGCATGTTCGGGGAATGCAAAGATCGAGGTGATATGGGTGAACCAATTTTGCCTTTGGGCTGTGTGGTAGGGGCACTGCTTCCTGATCTTTCTAATACCCTGGCGCCATTTCAAAATGAATTCCCTGTAGAAGTACCTTTGGGATGTCAGTTTGTACCGCCGCACCTGCGCCCTGATGTAATCCGTGAATTTCATGATGCTAAAACGGCTGGTCATCTGGGTATTCGTAAAACGTTTATTTTAGCCCGACGCCATGTATGGTGGCCTACTATGCGCCGCGATATTACTGCCTTTATCGACGCATGTACTGTTTGTGCGCGAAGTAAAGGGGTACACAAGGCCCCTAGTGGGTGTTTGGTTCCACTAGAGATTCCTAAAGAGCCATGGACTCATATTTCTATGGATTTCATAGTTGATTTGACTCCTTCACGTGGGAACACTGTGATTTGGGTGTTTGTCGACCACTTTAGTAAGATGGCACATTTCATTCCGTTACCTAAACTTCCGTCGGCTCCTGAACTCTCGCGACAATTTATTTCGCATATTTTCCGTATCCATGGCATACCGTCTAATATTATTTCTGATCGGGGTGTACAATTCACTTCACGTTTCTGGAGAAGTTTCTGTTCACGATTGGGAATTTAGATATCTTTGTCATCAGCATACCATCCTCAAACCAATGGGCAGACTGAAAGAACCAATCAAAGTCTGGAACAGTATTTACGGTGTTACATTTCAGACGCTCAAGAGCAATGGTCAGAATTCATTGATTTTGCAGAGTTTGCGTACAATAATGCGCCGAGTGAGAGTACCAAAGTGTCCCCGTTTTTCTGCAATTTGGGGAAAAATCCCAGAGGTTCTCAGGGTCTTCTTCTGATTTACCGGCATTAGAAGAGTGGCTCCAGGAGCGGAAAAACATCTGGGCCCGCGTTCAAGAGTCTTTGAAAAAGACCGCTTTAAGATATAAAAGATTCGCCGATGGCCGTAGGTCTCAGGAACCTGCACTTCAGGTTGGGGACCTCGTTTGGGTGTCGACTAAAAACATTTCTCTCCGGCAACCTTCTAGTAAGTTGGGACCCAAGTTTATTGGACCTTTTCCTATTACCCAGAAATTGAACAATGTGACCTTTAAGGTTCAACTTCCTCTGACGATGCGTATCCCAAACTCTTTTCATGTATCGCTGCTGAAATCAGCTAAGAATACACCACTTCCATCCCCATCACCGATCCTAGTTGATAACGAACCGGAGTATGAAGTGAATAGGATTCTAGACTCATGTATAAACCGTAATTCCTTGCAATATTTGATTGACTGGGTTGGGTATGGTCCTGAGGAGAGATGTTGGGTTGCAGCAAGAGATGTGCACGCTGGGGCCTTGATTAGGAAATTCCATTGTGACTATCCAGAGAAACCTGGTAAGGGTCCGGAGGCCCCTCGTGAAGGAGGGGGTAGTGTCATGAGTCACTTACCTGCGTCCCGTTCCAGCGGCGCCTCCCTCCTGCTGGTCCGGTCGCGCCGGACGGCTGCTCGCGCGGCAATGAGCGCGCCCCCCTCCGTCTTCTCTGCCGGCGTGCCCGGCAGTTCTCGTGCTCGCCCGCGCGTCCTTTGTATTCCCTCCGGCGGCGCTGCTGTCAGCGCGGCCGTAGGAGGAAGAAAAATTAAAGGACCAATGAGCCCAGGTGGGTGGGGGGTGTTTCTTTCAGAGACAGGGCCAATGAGCCCTAGGGACTTGTGGGGCTAACGCCCTGATCCTATCAGGTTAGGTGTTTCATGTTGCACCAATCACACACCTTATTTCCCCCCATCCCCAGTCATACCTGTCCTAAAGGTTCACCCCGTCAGTTACTCAGCGCCTGTTATAGCGCCTTGAACCTAGTCTTGACTTGTGTTATTCCGTGATTGAACTTCGTTGCCGACCACTGCCTGATCCGACCATTCTTGCCTGATCTCCGCTGCCGACCCCTGCCTGAATCGACCACTCTCCGTCTGATCCCTGTTGCCGACCTCTGCATTGTACCCTGACCTCGAGCTGCCTCATCCCTTTGTACCGCTGCTATCTCTGAACAACACCGTTGCCGACCTCTAGCCTGTCTGGACTCCCGCTACTCGCTCCAGCTACTGGTTCTTCAGACCTTCAAACAGTAAGCTCCCATCCTTGAGCCATTGAAGTCCTGGGGGCAACTGATCCCGGGCAGGCGTATACTGCGTCCCGGCAAGCGGGGGCTCCTACAGGTGAAGCTGGCTGCGGAGATTGGGGGTTGAGGGCTTACCTGGAGGGATGGAGTTACCTGAGCGTGTCATTAGAATACCCAGAGTGTGACACATAGCTTGAAAGAGACACTGGAGTTGGCAGCAGGAGCCCAAAAATTAGCTGAATTACACCCTGGAGTTGCAAGCAGCAGCAGCCCAAACATAGCTTAACAGACACACTGGAGCTGGCAGCAGGAGCCCAAAAATTGGCTGAATGGCACCCTGGAGTTGCAAGCAGCAGCAGCAGGAGCCCAAACATGGCTTGAAAAAGACACTGGAGTGGCAGCAGCAGCCCAAAAATTAGCTGAATTACACCCTGGAGTTGCAAGCAGCAGCAGCAGCTGCAGCAGGAGACCAAACATTGCTTTAAAGAGACACTGGAGTTGGCTGCAGGAGCCCAAAAATTGGATGAATCTCACCCTGGAGTTGCAAGCAGCAGCAGCAGCAGGAGCACACACATTGCTTTAGAGAGACACTGGATTTGGCTGCAGGAGCCCAAAAATTGGATGAATCCCACCCTGGATTTGCAAGCAGCAGCAGGAGCCAAACATTGCTTTAAAGAGACACTGGAGTTGGCTGCAGGAGGCCAAAAATTGGATGAATCACACCCTGGAGTTGCAAGCAGCAGCAGCAGGAGCCCAAACATTGCTTTAAAGAGACACTGGAGTTGGCAGCAGCCGCAGCAGGAGCCCAAAAATTGACTGACACACCCTGGAGTTGGCAGCTGCAGGAGCCCAAACATAGCTTGAAAGAGACACTGGAGTTGGCAGCAGGAGCCCAAAAATTAGCTGAATTACACCCTGGAGTTGCAAGCAGCAGCAGCAGCCCAAACATAGCTTGAAAGACACACTGGAGCTGGCAGCAGGAGCCCAAAAATTGGCTGAATGACACCCTGGAGTTGCAAGCAGCAGCAGGAGCCCAAACATAGCTTGAAAGAGACACTAGAGTTGGAAGCAGCAGCCCAAAAATTAGCTGAATTACACCCTGGAGTTGCAAGGAGCAGCAGCAGCAGCTTCAGAAGCCCAAACATTGCTTTAAAGAGACACTGGAGTTGGCTGCAGGAGCCCAAAAATTGGATGAATCACACCCTGGAGTTACAAGCAGCAGCAGGAGTCCAAACATTGCTTTAAAGAGACACTGGAGTTGGCTGCAGGAGCCCAAAAATTGGCTGAATCACACCCTGGAGATGCAAGCAGCAGCAGCAGCAGGAGAGCAGACATAGCTTGAAAGAGACACTGGAGTTGGCAGCAGGAGCCCAAAAATTAGCTGAATTACACCCTGGAGTTGCAAGCAGCAGCAGCAGCCCAAACATAGCTTGAAAGACACACTGGAGCTGGCAGCAGGAGCCCAAAAATTGGCTGAATGACACCCTGGAGTTGCAAGCAGCAGCAGGAGCCCAAACATAGCTTGAAAGAGACACTAGAGTTGGAAGCAGCAGCCCAAAAATTAGCTGAATTACACCCTGGAGTTGCAAGGAGCAGCAGCAGCAGCTTCAGAAGCCCAAACATTGCTTTAAAGAGACACTGGAGTTGGCTGCAGGAGCCCAAAAATTGGATGAATCACACCCTGGAGTTGCAAGCAGCAGCAGGAGCCCAAACAATGCTTTAAAGAGACACTGAATTTGGCTGCAGGAGCCCAAAAATTGGATGAATCACACCCTGGAGTTGCAAGCAGCAGCAGCAGAAGCCCAAACATAGCTTGAAAGAGACACTGGTGTTGGCTGCAAGAGCCCAAAAATTGGATGAATCGCACTCTGGAGTTGCAAGTAGAAGGAGCAGGAGCACAAACATTGCTTTAAAGAGACACTGGAGTTGGCTGCAGGAGCCCAAAAATTGGCTGAATGACACCCTGGAGTTGCAAGCAGCAGCAGGAGCCCAAACATTGCTTTAATGAGACACTGGAGTTAGCAGCAGCCGCAGCAGGAGCCCAAAAATTAACTGACACACCCTGGAGTTGGCAGCAGCAGCAGCAGGAGCCCAAACATAGCTTGAAAGACACACTGGAGCTGACAGCAGGAGCCCAAAAATTGGCTGAATGACACCCTGGAGTTGCAAGCAGCAGCAGGAGCCCAAACATAGCTTGAAAGAGACACTAGAGTTGGAAGCAGCAGCCCAAAAATTAGCTGAATTACACCCTGGAGTTGCAAGGAGCAGCAGCAGCAGCTTCAGAAGCCCAAACATTGCTTTAAAGAGACACTGGAGTTGGCTGCAGGAGCCCAAAAATTGGATGAATCACACCCTGGAGTTGCAAGCAGCAGCAGGAGCCCAAACAATGCTTTAAAGAGACACTGAATTTGGCTGCAGGAGCCCAAAAATTGGATGAATCACACCCTGGAGTTGCAAGCAGCAGCAGCAGAAGCCCAAACATAGCTTGAAAGAGACACTGGTGTTGGCTGCAAGAGCCCAAAAATTGGATGAATCGCACTCTGGAGTTGCAAGTAGAAGGAGCAGGAGCACAAACATTGCTTTAAAGAGACACTGGAGTTGGCTGCAGGAGCCCAAAAATTGGCTGAATGACACCCTGGAGTTGCAAGCAGCAGCAGGAGCCCAAACATTGCTTTAATGAGACACTGGAGTTAGCAGCAGCCGCAGCAGGAGCCCAAAAATTAACTGACACACCCTGGAGTTGGCAGCAGCAGCAGCAGGAGCCCAAACATAGCTTGAAAGAGACACTGGAGTTGGCCGCAGGAGCCCAAAAATAAGCTGAATTACAACCTGGAGTTGCAAGCAGCAGCAGCAGCTTCAGCAGCCCAAACATTGCTTTAAAGTGACACTGGAGTTGGCTGCAGGAGCCGAAAAATTGGCTGAATGACACCATGAAGTTGCAAGCAGCAGCAGCAGGAGCCCAAACATTGCTTTAAAGAGACATTGGAGTTGGCTGCAGGAGCACAAAAATTGGATGAATCACACCCTGGAGTTGCAAGCAGCAGCAGCAGCAGGAGCCCAAACATTGCTTTAAAGAGACACTGGAGTTGGCTACAGGAGCCCAAAAATTGGATGAATCACACCCTGGAGTTGCAAGCAGCAGGAGCAGGAGCACAAACATTGCTTGAAAGAGACACTGGAGTTGGCTGCAGCCGCAGCAGGAGCCCAAAAATTGACTGACACACCCTGGAGTTGGCAGCAGCAGCAGCAGGAGCCCAAACATAGCTTGAAAGAGACACTGGAGTTGGCCGCAGGAGCCCAAAAATAAGCTGAATTACAACCTGGAGTTGCAAGCAGCAGCAGCAGCTTCAGCAGCCCAAACATTGCTTTAAAGTGACACTGGAGTTGGCTGCAGGAGCCGAAAAATTGGCTGAATGACACCATGAAGTTGCAAGCAGCAGCAGCAGGAGCCCAAACATTGCTTTAAAGAGACATTGGAGTTGGCTGCAGGAGCACAAAAATTGGATGAATCACACCCTGGAGTTGCAAGCAGCAGCAGCAGCAGGAGCCCAAACATTGCTTTAAAGAGACACTGGAGTTGGCTACAGGAGCCCAAAAATTGGATGAATCACACCCTGGAGTTGCAAGCAGCAGGAGCAGGAGCACAAACATTGCTTGAAAGAGACACTGGAGTTGGCTGCAGCCGCAGCAGGAGCCCAAAAATTGACTGACACACCCTGGAGTTGGCAGCAGCAGCAGCAGGAGCCCAAACATAGCTTGAAAGAGACACTGGAGTTGGCAACAGGAGCCCAAAAATTGGCTGAATGACACCCTGGAGTTGCAAGCAGCAGCAGCAGGAGACCAAACATTGCTTTAAAGAGACACTAGAGTTGCCTGCAGGAGGCCAAAATTGGATGAATCACACTCTGGAGTTGCAAGCAGCAGGAGCAGGAGCACACACATTGCTTTAAAGAGACACTGGAGGTGGCTGCAGGAGCCCAAATATTGGACTAAAGACACACTGGAGTTGCAAGCAGCAGCAGCAGGAGCCCAAATATTGCTTGAAAGGGACACTGGATTTGGCAGCAGGAGACCAAAAATTGGATGAATCACACCCTGGAGTTGCAAGCAGCAGGAGCCCAAACATTGCTTTAAAGAGACACTGGAGTTGGCTGCAGGAGCCTAAAAATTGGCTGAATCACACCCTGGAGTTGCAAGCAGCAGCAGTAGCCCAAACATTGCTTTAAAGAGACACTGGAGTTGGCAGCAGCCACAGCAGGAGCCCAAAAATTGACTGACACACCCTGGAGTTGGCAGCAGCAGCAGCAGGAACCCAAACATAGCTTGAAAGGGACACTGGAGTTGGCAGCAGGAGCCCAAAAATAAGCTGAATTACACCCTGGAGTTGCAAGCAGCAGCAGCAGCAGCTGCAGGAGCCCAAAAATTGCTTTAAAGAGACAGTGGAGCTGGCGGCAGGAGCCCAAAAATTGGCTGAATGACACCCTGGAGTTGCAAGCAGCAGCAGCAGAAGCCCAAACATTGCTTTAAAGAGACACTGGAGTTGGGACTTGGCTGCAGGAGGCCAAACATTGGATGAATCACACCCTGGAGTTGCAAGCAGCAGCAGCAGGAGCCCAAACATTACTTTAAAGAGACACTGGAGTTGGCTGCAGGAGCCCAAAAATTGGATGAATCACACCCTGGAGTTGCAAGCAGAAGCAGGAGCCCAAACATTGCTTTAAAGAGACACTGGAGTTGGCAGCAGCCGCAGCAGGACCCCAAAACTTGACTAACACACCCTGGAGTTGGCAGCAGCAGCAGGAACCCAGAAATTGGCTGGAAGGCACCCTGAAGTTGGCAGCAGCAGGAGCACCAACATTAGCTGGAAGGCACACCCTGGAGTTGGAAGCAGCATAAGCAGGAGCCCAAACATTGCTTGAAAGACACCCTGGAGTTGGCAGCAGCAGCAGGAGGCCAAAAATTGGCAAAAAGGCACACCCTGAAGTTGGCATCAGCAGGAGCCAAAAAATTGGCTGGAAGGCACACCCTGAAGTTGGCATCAGCAGGAGCCCAAAAATTGGTCTAAAGACATAAATATGTTTTGCACCATTTGGAAAGTGTAAAACGTGGCACCATGCTGAATTTAGTCGCATGCATCAGCCATTGGTGGGTGGAAATCCTGGCTGATCCATCCCTGATCCATTTTGACAAAGGTGAGTCTCTCCACATTTTTAGTTGACAGACGAGTTCTCCTCGCCGTAACTATGGCCCCCGCCGCACTAAACACCCGCTCAGATGGCACACTACTTGCCGGGCAGGACAGCTTTTCCAGGGCAAACTCTGCTAGTTGTGGCCACAAGCCAAGTTTGGCTGCTCAGAAGTCCAACGGATACTCAAGGTGTGTTGGCATGGTCATGTCAAGGTATGACATGACCTGCTGGTTGAGGTCCTGCTCCAGGTCTTCCTGCTGTTCATGAGTAGCCTCACTATGCGGGTGTAAAAAGCTACTCATTAGCGACTGAAGACTGAGGCTGCTGCTGATGGAGCTGCTGCTGCGGCTCCTGCCAACCCCCCCCCAGCAGCCATGGCAGTGGAAGGTGAGCACAGAGGTCCCCCCGAGTCAGACCTGCGAGAGTATGGACCATGGCGCAGATAGGCATCGGCCAACTGACTACATAGAATGTCTTTGTAGTAGTTCAGTTTGTCCTCCCTCTCGGCAGGTTTAAAAAAATGCCCCCATTTTGTGCCGGAAGCAAGGGTCCAATAAGGTGCCAGACAGCCAGAAGTCATCCCGGCGACAAATGGAAACAATTCTGGGATCACTAGCACGTGAGCATGCTTCCTGCCATTTGCGCAAGTGACTCAGAGGGACTCCCTGTCTCCATCTCCACTGCATACTGCCATGGTGTGTCCAGGTCCTCTGTCTCGCCTTCCTCAAAACCCTCTAGCTCCTCTGGCTGCTCCTGCTCCTCCTCTCCTGTCCGCTGACTAGATAAACCAGCCATTTCACCAAGCCTGAACTGTGCTTCACTGGGCCACTCCTCCTCCTCCTCCAGTTCAGCTGCAACGGGGTTCATGTGGCCGTAAGATGTAGAGGCCATGTCTCCAGTGCCCTGACCAGCCATGGTTTCCAACATGTGCTGTAGTACATGAAGCAGTGGAATCACGTCGTTCATCCCGTAATCCTGTCGACTGACAAATAAAGTGGCTTCCTCAAAGGGCCTGGTGTCACGTAAGAGCTGCCACCGGTTGACATTGAAGTTACACAGGGGAGTCCCCCTATCCGCTTGGATCATCAGGAAATCCGTGATGGCTTTTCTCTGTTCATATAATCGATCCAACATGTGAAGGGTGGAATTCCAATGGGTGGAAACATCGCAAATCAGACTATGTTGGGGGCTACCGTTCTGACGCTGTAGCTCAAGAAGGGTGTGTTTGGCAGTGTATGAGTGGCTGAAGTGCATGCAAAGTTTCCTTGAAGTTGTTAGGATGTCTTGCAGATGGGGGGAACACTTCAGAAACCGCTTGACAACCAGATTGAAGACGTGAGCCATGCAGGGGGCATGGGTCAGGCTTCCTTGGCGCAGCGCAAACAAAATGTTCTTCCCATTGTCGGTAACCATGATTCCCATTTTAAGTTTTCTTGGAGTAAGCCATGTTTGGATTTCCTGATGAATACATTTAAGCAGTTCCTCCCCTGTGTGACTCCGTTCGCCAAGACAAACCATGTGAAGCACAGCGTGACACCTCTGTGCCCTGCACACATGGTAGACTGGAGGGGCACTGAGACTTGAGCCTACAGTGGAGGGTGAGGAGATGGCGGAGGATGAGGAGACCGAGTCGCACGGTATCACAGGCCCAACAGGCAGAGAGCGCGGAGGCCGAAGCGGCGTGACCTGTCCAAGTTGCTGCTGCAAAGGGACCACATTCACCCAGTAGGCCGTAAACGACATGTACTGTCCCTGACCGTAGTTACAGCTCCAGACGTCGGCATTGGCATGCACTTTGCTACGCACGGAAACGCTCAAGGATTGGCCCACCTTCTGTTCAACAAAAGTGTGCAGCGCTGGTACTATCTTCTTAGCAAAGAAATGACGGCTTGGGACTCTCCACCTCGGCTTGGCACAAGCCATCAGTTCTTTGATAGGTGCAGAGTCCACCACCTGAAAAGGGAGCGACTGCAGCACCAGCAATTTGGAACAGCAACAGGAGCACATTCAGCTTCTGCGCCGTGGGATGAGTGGGCGCATACTGCTGTCTCTTGGACATGGCTTCGCTGATGGATTGCTGGCGGGATGCATGACTTGGAGGAGGAGGAGCAGAAGTGACAGAGGATGGGTATGACACACAGCTGCCTTCGGCTGAGGTGCTGGAGCCTTGGCTGGCAGAAATTGGGAGCGGCGTGCCACTTGGTGAGGAAGCAGGCTGGACCACCTCTTCGGAGCCTCGGTTCTCCCAGGCCGCTTTATGGTGACGCATCATATGTTGACGCAGGGCCGTGGTGCCAACATTTGGGGCCTGGCCACGCTTCACCTTCTGCCTACATATCTTGCATGTGGCCATGTTACCCTCCTGCGGATGCTTCAGGAAAAGCTGCCGCACTGCAGAGTAGCTACTTTTCCCACCAACAGGCCTCACTGATTCACTGCTACTGTCGCCAACTCCAGGAACCCCTGCTCCACTACCTCCTGATAAGGTAGCCTTCCGCGCAGAAGGTGGTCTACCCCGGCCCCGGCCCCGTTTGGCTCCAGGCTTTACATATCTGCCCCCATGCTGACTGCCAACCATGCTGCTAACACCTTGCTGCCTCAGCTGCTGACTCCAGGGCAACCTGCGACCCCTCTTCTCCTGATGATGACGATGAAGCCCCTTCATCACCCGGCTCCCAAGTGCGATCGGCTTCATCATCATCATCATCATCATCACCGAGTTGTGGCTGCACGTCACTGATGTTCTCGATTTCCTCAACAGTGTCTGGCGCAGGAGCTGGAATGCTCGCAACACCCACAACACTGTCCACATCACTATTTGTCTGCCTAGCTAAAGAAGCCACCTCCATTTCTTGGCTGGGCAGTAGCTGCTGACTGTCCTCTATCTGATCGTCCTCCTCACTAAAGAGTGGAGCTGAACCCAAAGCATAGGATACGTCGCTGGGGGAGGAAACGGCGTAGGACAGAGGCAATGGGAGGACAGGGACTGCTTTCGGGGCATGCCAACTCAGGGTTGTGTCAGAGGAACCTACCGACCCTAGACTGGGGGTCTCAGATGTAACTTGTGATGATGTTGATGAGCGCGTTAACCAATCTACCACGGCAGATGTGTTACTGGTGGAGACACGACCGCTAGCAGATACTGGCAGATCAGGTCTCTCACCGTGACTCCTGCTGCCACTCGCTCCTAGTCTGCTGCGACCTCTGCCTGCTGAATCCTGGCCTCTGCCACTCCTCTTTGAACATCCTTGCACTTGTCTGCCTGACATTTTTATGTATTTGAAATGCGCAATAGGTACGATAAAAAATGTGTTTACTTTAAAAAGAAGCTAAATAAAGTGAGGAACTGCTTCTCTGCACCAGCTCCTATGAAAATTGGCAATATGAGATACCCTGCGGCCTGGTGTTTTGGCAGCAGACCAAAAACCAATTCAAAATGCAATACTTTGATTAAGCTGGGGAAGGATGAACAAGCGTATTTAGTATAACAGATAGGCTGCGAAGTGCAGGTTTGGGATGCCCTGCGGCCTGGTGTTTTTTTTTTAAAGGCAGACCAAAAACCAATTCAAAATGCAATACTTTGATTAAGCTGAGGAAGGATGAACAAGCGTATTTAGTATAACAGATAGGCTGCTAAGTGCAGGTTTGGGATACCCAGGTGGGCTGGTGTTTTATTTAAAAGCAGACCAAAAACCAATTCAAAATGCAATACTTTGATTACGCTGAGGAAGGATGAACAAGCTTATTTAGTATAACAGATAGGCTGCTAAGTGCAGGTTTGGGATGCCCTGCAGCCTGGTGATTTTTTTTTTAAGGCAGACCAAAAACCAATTCAAAATGCAATACTTTGATTAAGCTGAGGAAGGATGAACAAGCTTATTTAGTATAACAGATAGGCTGCTAAGTGCATGTTTGGGATGCCCTGCGGCCTGTTTTTTTTTTTTTTTAAGGCAGACCAAAAACCAATTCAAAATGCAATACTTTGATTAAGCTGAGGAAGGATGAACAAGCTTATTTAGTATAACAGATAGGCTGCCTAGTGCAGGTTTGGGATGCCCTGCGGCCTGGGGTTTTTTTTTGTTAATGGCAGACCAAAAACCAATTCAAAATGCAATACTTTGATTAAGCTGAGAAAGGATGAACAAGCGTATTTTGTATAACAGGCTGCTAAGTGCAGGTTTGGGATGCCCTGCGGCCTGGTGTTTCTTTTGTTAAAGGCAGACCAAAAACCAATTCAAAATGAAATACTTTGATTAAGCTGAGGAAGGATGAACAAGCGAAATTAGTATAACAGATAGGCTGCTAAGTGGTGGTTTGGGATACCCAGTTGGGCTGGTGTTTTTTTGTTAAAGGCAGACCAAAAACCAATTCAAAATGCAATACTTTGATTAAGCTTAGGAGGGATGAACAAGCGTATTTAGTATAACAGATAGGCTGCTAAGTGCAGGTTTGGTATGCCCTGCGGCCTGGTGTTTTTTTTTTTGTTAAAGGCAGACCAAAAACCAATTCAAAATGCAATACTTTGATTAAGCTGAGAAAGGATGAACAAGCGTATTTAGTATAACAGGCTGCTAAGTGCAGGTTTGGGATGCCCTGCGGCCTGGTGTTTCTTTTGTTAAAGGCAGACCAAAAACCAATTCAAAATGCAATACTTTGATTAAGCTGAGAAAGGATGAACAAGCGTATTTAGTATAGCAGATAGGCTGCTAAGTGCAGGTTTGGGATGCCCTGCAGCGTGGTGGTTTTTTTTTTTGTTAAAGGCAGACCAAAAACCAATTCAAAATGCAATACTTTGATTAAGCTGAGGAAGGATGAACAAGTGTATTTAGTATAACAGATAGGCTACTAAGTGCAGGTTTGGGATGCCCTGTGGCCTGGTGTTTTTTTTTGTTAAAGGCAGACCAAAAACCAATTCAAAATGCAATACTTTGATTAAGCTGAGGAAGGATGAACAAGCTTATTTAGTATAACAGATAGGCTGCTAAGTGCAGGTTTGGGATGCCCTGCGGCCTGGTGTTTTTTTTGTTAAAGGCAGACCAAAAACCAATTCAAAATGCAATACTTTGATTAAGCTGAGGAAGGATGAACAAGCGTATTTAGTATAACAGATAGGCTGCTAAGTGCAGGTTTGGGATGCCCTGCGGCCTGGTGTTTTTTTTTGTTAAAGGCAGACCAAAAACCAATTCAAAATGCAATACTTTGATTAAGCTGAGGAAGGATGAACAAGCTTATTTAGTATAACAAATAGGCTACTAAGTGCAGGTTTGGGATGCCCTGTGGCCTGGTGTTTTTTTTTGTTAAAGGCAGACCAAAAACCAATTCAAAATACAATACTTTGATTAAGCTGAGGAAGGATGAACAAGCGTATTTAGTATAACAGATAGGCTGCCTAATGCAGGTTTGGGATACCCAGGTGGGCTGGTGTTTTTTTTGTTAAAGACAGACCAAAAACCAATTCAAAATGCAATACATTGATTAAGCTGAGGAAGGATGAACAAGCGTATTTAGTATAACAGATAGGCTGCTAAGTGCAGGTTTGGGATGCCCAGGTGGGCTGGTGTTTTTTTTGTTAAAGGCAGACCAAAAAATTAAAACTAATCCAGTTATATTATGATAAATGCTTGTGTGTAACAGATAGGGTTAAATAAGCCACTGCATAGATGGCATGCACAGTGGCAAGGCAGATTTACAGCAGAAAGAACTGAAATTGAATTGAAAACTGATCTGGCTAATGAAAAAAAAAAATTCACTGTCACTTGTAAGCTGTCCCTGGCTGGATGGTTCCGGTTTTTCCCTATCTTTCACTATCTTTCCCTGGCTCTGTCTACCTCTCTGTCTGCCTCTCTGACTCTCCCTACCTATCTCAAACTCTCTGTCCCCGTCTGTAACGAGCTGTGCTCTGGCTGCAATAGAACGCTGAAATGCGCACAAGGAAGATGGCCACCGCTTTATATAGCACGGTGATGTCACCGGGCTTCCTGGCTGCTCATAGGCTGCATGTGACTTACCCATGATACCTTGCCCCAGGGGACATGTCTGGACATGTGCTTCCACCATCTTAGAATGCCTGTAATTGAAATAAATGGAGTTTAAAGGAAAACTTCGATCGATCGAATCGCGGGGAAATTCGGATTCATTCAGAATCAAATTTTTCATGAAATTCGGAACGAATCTGGGTTCGTCCGGATCGATTCGCTCATCCCTACTAAATATAATGGTTAAGGTCCGGTTTCACATTTAATCAAGGGGTAAAAACAGCCATAGTTTAAGACATGAGTCATAAACTATATTCATAGGCATACATTGAAAAGTGATTGACGAAATTTGCGTCAACTTACCAAGGAGCCATCCACCTGAGAATTCTCCAGACTCAAACCGACGGTACAATCCAGATTGACGCAAGATGTACGCGTAATGGGATGAGCCTGGAAACCCGGCGAGAACACTAAGGAACCGCATGTCCGGGGCCACCACTGCTTGGACATTCATTGAGTGGCCCATTTTGCGGTTCCTGGGATAAAAGGAATAAAAAAAAAATAAGCAAGGCTAGGTAAACTACTCAAACACTAACTCCTAACACCCTCCCCAAAACATGTTGGCCAATACAAATAACACTAAGTACATAAGTATTTTTCACCCCAAAAAAGCCGAGGTATGTTGCATCAAGTAAAGATTAACTTTAAATTGCCTATTTAAGGACCACATGAAAATGTTTTCCTTTGGGCGACATGAAAAACATTGTATAAGCTAAATACGGTCCAATGTTTCAAAGGAACTAGTTACAAGGAGGGCTTTTACAAGGAGGGTTTAAGAGATATACAGAGGCAGCTATTTCACAGGGACTAGTTACAAGGAGGGATTTTACAAGGAGGGATTAAGAGATATACAGAGTCAGCTATTTCACAGGAACTAGTTGCAAGGAGGGATTTTACAAGGAGGGATTAAGAGATATACAGAGTCAGCTATTTCACAGGGACTAGTTACAAGGAGGGATTTTACAAGGAGGGATTAAGAGATATACAGAGTCAGCTATTTCACAGGGATTAGTTACAAGGAGGGATTTTACAAGGAGGGATTAAGAGATATACAGAGTCAGCTATTTCACAGGGACTAGTTACAAGGAGGGATTTTACAAGGAGGGATTAAGAGATATACAGAGTCAGCTATTTCACAGGGACTAGTTACAAGGAGGGATTTTACAAGGAGGGATTAAGAGATATACAGAGTCAGCTATTTCACAGGGATTAGTTACAAGGAGGGATTTTACAAGGAGGGATTAAGAGATATACAGAGTCAGCTATTTCACAGGGACTAGTTACAAGGAGGGATTTTACAAGGAGGGATTAAGAGATATACAGAGTAAGCTATTTCACAGGGACTAGTTACAAGGAGGGATTTAACAAACAGGGATTAAGATAAATTTTAAATACCATTTATGACAACTATATATAAAAAAAAATATACATATATAGAATTTGCCTATAGACGTACTCGTCGGCTGCCGGAGGCACCAAGGCGATGTGGGTGCAATCAATGGCACCCATGACGTTGGGCATGTCGGTGATATTATAAAATGCCAGCTTAAGCGCGTTCCAGGCTACCATGTCGTCAGGAAAAAAAAAAATTTCTGCCTAATGGTAGCCATGCCTTCCAAAAACTTGGATCGCGCGTGGCTCAGCTTAGGCTGGGAGATCCCCACAGAGAGAGCACCCAGCCAAAAATTGCAGGCAGGCATCTTGACCATACCTGAAATTGATTGCCCCTTCTTTGTGGTGCGGGCTAACTATAGCCGCAGCTCACTATACAATTTATGGAGGGAAGCGCGATTAAGTCTGGTGAGCTCGAACAGCTCAACGTCATGCATGCCATCGATATGCATGCATTGCCGGTGCAATCCGGTCTCTGCCCTCCGGACAATTTCTATGCCCATTAGCTGGAGTTCCTCATGCTCCACAAAGGCACTAGACTGGTTTATAATAAGGCTATGCGAGGTCAAAATGGTCCCGTAAGGGGATTGCAAATTAAATGGTTTTATAGGGTGGTGGTCCCTCGGCAATCAGCTCTCTGAATGAGATGCAAGCCCATAGCAATCACGTAAGTTATCTGAACGAACGCAAAATATCAGATTTTGATGGGAAAATGATCAGAACTAACGCAAATGATCCGATTTGCTTTCGTTCATCGAAAGCGCATATACGCATTAGTCCGAACGTTCGTGCGAATGAAAAATTAACAAAAAAAACATAAAAAAATGACACACACAAAAACTTTCACAGACAGCGACGAAAATCCAGACGAATGTGCCTCTGAATCGAGCCTAAAGTCCTTACAATACACTTATGAGCATAATCAGCTCTTGTTATTGGCGGGTGAAGATTGTGGGCACCATCTTTCTTCTTGTCCGCAGCAGATAAGTAATGCCCCAGCGGTTTCTGGGTTCCGCACGGCCGGACGAACGGCCGTATGCACGCGTACGCGAACGTGTAATCGTCATACCCAGGGTCCTAGACACACACCTCATTCTCTTTGAGATTTTCAGCATGCCAGCTAAAAAAGCCATCGCTAAGGCCACATCAGCAAAAGCCCGAGCGGCCTGAGGAGCCTTCTTCCTCACGTCCGACCACTCGATCACAGCTACCTACTCCCAAGGTGCGGGGAAACGCGCAGCCAAAGTGGCCAACCCAAGGCGACATTGCCCACCAAGGCCGCAAAACCCAAACCAACCACCAAAGCCAAGGAGGGAGCAGCTAAGAAGAAGCAAACAACAAAAAAGCAGGCAGGTACACCGGCAAGAAAGGCAACTAAGAAGCAGAGGGTGAGAAGCCCCAGCCCCCAAAGAACACCCTCTCCTCCTCCCCTGCCTAGCACATCCCTTCATAAACCACGCTCCACTGGCAAGGCCAGTAAGAGCCAGCGTGGCAGAAGTCCCAGCCCAGCCAGCACTGCCTCTCCAGCTCCACGTGGTCAAAGCTCCCATGGGCATCGAACCACTAGTGGCAAGGCCACCAAGAGCCACAGGCCCAGAAGCCCCAGCCCAGCCAGCTCTGCCTCTCCAGCCCCACGTGGGCAAATCTCCCATGGACATCGAACCCCTAGTGGCAAGGCCACCAAGAGCCACAGGCCCAGAAGCCCCAGCCAGGTCTGCCTCTCCAACTCCATGTGGGCAAAGCTCCCATGGGCATTGAACCACTAGTGGCAAGGCCACCAAGAGCCACAGGCCCAGAAGCCTCAGCCCAGCCAGCACTGCCTCTCCTGACCCACGAGCCAGTACCTCCCATGGGCATCGAAGCACAAGTGGCAAGGCCACAAAGAGGCACAGGGCCTGAAGCCCCACACCCCCAAGCACACCCTCTCCTCCTCGGCCACATTTGCCACCGGCACAGGTGGCAACCAATGATCCATATGCCACATCCACGCCTCGAAGTTCGGTGGCCACCCAGGAAAGGACCCCCAGTCCTATTGCAAGTCCACTCTATTCATTCTCAAGCCACATGTCGCACATTTCAACACAAAAGAGCCAGCCCAGAATGTCCCCCGAATTGCCTACATACAGAGATGAGCCCGAACAGCAAGCAATAGGCCGAACATTGCACCAAGGACAGTTGAGTGGCAGGTTTGGTAAGGCCCAAACTCTTGCATTGGCAAGTGGGCTCACACTCCATTATGATGACCTATATGGGCGAAAATCAAAATCTACAAGCAAAATGAGAAAGACAGAAATCTTGGAGGAGCTCACCAGACAGGTCAATGCAGCGGGGGAGGAGCTTAAAGCTGTGGAGCAGATACAGTGCAAAATATCTGACCTGAAGTATGCAGCACGGAAGAAACAGAATAAATGGCGCAATTACAGGTACATATTTGAGTTGTGCATTTGTCTGCTTGTTGTATTGACCACAATGCCCTAAATTTGCTAACCTCTATTTTTCAGCTTGTAAACTGGCGGAGGCTTCCCAACAAAATTACAGTTTACACGAGCTGGAGAGATGGTGCTGGCGTTGATACACCCCGTCGCATTAGAGGGCCTCTCTGGCAGATGGGACACGGACATCCCTACCATTCCTGCAAGTTAGTAATGTTATTGTGTATGTGAAATGTTTTAAACATGTGAAATGAGGCTCACAGGCATATATGAACACATGCCCCAAGGGAGTGGCTTTGAGGGGAGGTTACAGTTTTAGCTGGGTGTTTAATGTCTGCGTAATGTTCATTTTAAATTTTGGCAGCCCATATACGACCTTGGACAGTATTTATGGTCACTATTAAAGTCTTTATCTTAGCAAAGCACTGCCTGTTATGTGAATCTAGTCAATTATATACAACATTTCCTTCTTTGTCTTTATACCTATTGGGGTTTAGCTGTGCTTTGGTCTAAAATACTTGATCTGGGGTCAGGGAAAGGTCTACATAGGAAGAATGCCCACCAGCATACTCTGAAGACAAATGCTATTTGCAAGCTGAGTGTGGGCCCCTAATGGCCCTTTAGGGATGTGTTAAGCCTCATAACATGCAGTACATGCATGTTTGGACTATTTAAGGTGACCAATGTGTATGTACAGGGTGAGGCATACATATAACAGATACTGACATTCATAGTGAAGGACACCTTGTCCCGCTGTTGGAGTTTGCATTCCTGCCTGGCCATGTGTTTTTTTAAAGCATATGTAGTAATCCAGATCATCAATGGATTTTTTGGTGTTTACATGCCTTTTTATTTTAAACACAGCCCAGCATCAAGCCTCAGCAAGTGTGGAAGCCTCATCCAGTTTGACCACGCCGTCAACTTCTGTGCTGCCTAGGAGCCAGGAACAGATATATACGGTAAGTGGACTTTGATGAAAGTGCTGACGCATGTGAATGCACATGACTAATTTGCTTAACAATTTTTAGGGCCCAAACAGAACCTTTTTTTGAACATGTCCCAACAGACTCACACACTGATGGAGGAAATCCAGGAGATGGAGGAGGATGCCAGCTTGATGGGACCTTCAGAACTGACCCCTCTGGAACCTAATCTGCCACTGTCCCAACATGCTACTGCACCAAATCCTCTGCAGCAGAGTGAAGCTGGACGCATGCTGCCAGCCCATCGTGGGCAGCAGGCTGAGACTGAGCCTACAGTCCCCAGTGGTAGCTCTGCTGCAGAGGTTTTGCCGAGCACATCTGCGACTTTTGCTCGCCCTAGAGGTCCAGCATCTGCAGGCACTCAAACCCGGGGAATTGGTAGACGTAGACAGCAACGTCAACCAGTTTCCCAGGGGAGGCGCGTGCCGATCCTGGAGTCAGCGTGGCGCCATGACAGCTGTTTATTTTGGCAGGTGACTCAAAGAACCACAGAGCAGCTTACTGCACAATTATATACATTAAATAATACATTCACCACCATGCTGACTGAATTTAGGACGAGCAACAGCCACATGGCCACCTTAAATAATAATTTCACAGCCATGCTCAAGGAAGTTCGAACAAGCAATAGACTCATGTTGGAACAGTGGCAGATTATGAATGCCACACATGCCCAGGTGATGGGCCCCCTCCAAGGCCCACCACCAGGGTTTTATGGGCAACACCAATTTTAAAAAGCCAGCTTAAGCACGTTCCAGGCTACCATAATGTCCAGAAATAAAATATATTTCTGACTAATGGTAGCCATGCCATCCAAAAACTTGGATAGCGCGCGGCTCAGCGTAGGCTGGGAGATCCCCACGGAGAGGGCCCCCAGCCTCTGGAACGAGCCGTTCGCCAAAAATTGCAGGCAGCCAAGCATCTTGGTCATACCTGAAGCAAGCCCCTTCCTTGTGGTGCGGGCTAACCATGGCCGCAGCTCACTATACAGTTTATCGAGGGAAGCGCGATTAAATCGTGCATGCGATCGATATTCATGCATCGCCGGTGCAATCTGGCCTTGGCCCTGCTGATACATGCAATGCCCAAGGCGCTCATATTCCTCCACAAAGCTGCAAAACATGGTCAAAGCAAGGTATCCAAGGTCAAAATGGTCCCGTAAGTGGATCGCAAAGGAAACGGTTTTATAGGGTGGTGGTCCCTCGTCAATCAGCTCTCTGAATGAGACGCAAGCCCATCCCAATAACGTAAGTTATCTGAACAAATGCAAAATATCAGATTTTGATGGGAAAATGATCCGAACTAATGCAAATGATCCGATTTAGTTTCGTTCATGGAAAGCGCATATACGCATTAGCGTGAACGAACGTACAAATGGAAAATGGAACAGAAAAACCAAAAAAAAATGACAAACACACACATAAACATACACAGACAGCTACGAAAGTCCAGACGAATGTGTCTCTGAATCGCGCCTATACTGCGGTTGCCCATAGCTGGAGCTCCACACACCGGCACTGAAGTGCACCAGATTTAAGACTGAGAGACCCAACAATTGGCCCCCTTCTTCTGTACATAGCTGTACAGGGATAACACTGCTTTTTTGAGAAATAATGCTTGCTTGGGACTCTCCACTTTGGTTGGACACAAACCATCAGGTCTCTGAAAGATGTCCAAAACCTGGAAAGGGAGAGGCTGCAGCACTAGCAACTTGGTCAGGTGCACATTGAGCTTCTGCATCACTGGGTGGCTGCTGATGTACTGCTGTCTTCTTGAAATTACTTCATCAAGTGATTGTTGTGTTACTTGAGGAGTCGTGGAAGCAAAGGAGGAGATAGATGTAGATGGGGCAGAGAGACTGCAACTTGTGGCATAGGCTGTGGATCCCTGACTGGTGTTGATAGTGTGTGGCATGCACCAAATACAGGGGTTGGTGGATCCTGCAGCACAGCAACCTGTTGGACATGGTTCTCTCAAGCAGCAATGTGGTGGAGTGTTTACTGTCAGTGCATCCCTGCAAGCTAGTCTGCTGACTAGCAGATGGTGTACCCCTCCTAAGTTTGCCTGACATCTCTGATGGCTGCCACCACCCTTGTTGGTGGCACATTTGATCCCCTGATGAGGATGATGCCACTTTATGGCCCGGCCACCACGTGTGGTCAGGGACATTATTGTCTATGCAGGTTTAACTACCACTGCTGTCTCCCCCAAAGGCCTGGTGCAGTGTTCCCCTGGCTCAACCTGAATTTGTCCCTCCCCGTCACTCATGAGGAGTGTTTTGAGGAATAGAAGTTGCCTCATGATGACTACTGGTCTCCTCACGATGACTGCTGGCCTGCATCGCTGACTATCCCCCAAAACATCTTCATCGGCGATTGAGGGTAAGAGCCAAAGCCTGCCAGTAGCTCTCAGCCAGATGGCGGAGCAAGGGAGCGAGGCAAATTCAGGACAGGAGAGGGCCCAGAGGAATGGTGGTGTCTAAGAAACAATACAATACCTGGCTGAATGATTGAATCTACCAGGTAGGTAGCTCAGTGGCAAAACTGAAATCTGAAGACCTCAATAACGGGTGCAGGGCTAGGTAAAGGTTAATGGGTTTTTTTTTAAGAAAACCCTTTGTGCTAAGTGCCACAAATCCCCAGAGAGTATAAATGACTGGTATGTAGCTAAGTGCCAAGAGTGCAATCTGAAGCCCCCAATAAAATGTGTATGGTTAAAATGTATAAAGGTGCTCAATAGGTAGGTTATTATTATTATTATTATTGTTTATTTATAAAGCTCCATTGTGTTCTGTGTTGCTGTATAAAGTTACATGATGGTGAGACAAGTAACATACTTAAAATACACAGGACATTATGAGTTGTATATAACAGAGAGACTACAAATGCATATAATACACACAGTATTAGGAGCCAAATGCAACAGAACACATTAGTACATGGAGTACATGAGGAGAGAGGGTCCTGTCCTTGCAAACTTACAATCTAAAGGTGGAATCAAGAGGCTGGGTGACAAAGAATATTTACTAAGCGTGGTAACAAGTGCTCTGAAGGGTGACAAAGGTAGGTAGTTGAGTCCCTTATAGAAAGAAACCAAGGGATACTCAGGCTGTACTCTCTGAAAAGAAAGCAGTGCCCCCCTCCAGAGTAACGCTGACAGCAGCTGACGACACGTGGAAAAAAATAATGCACCCCCTGCACTAACTATCTCTGTCCCTAATGTAAAAAATCTATAGAAAACACAGAGCTCCTTCAAAGTTTTCAAGTGCAGCTAACACTCATTATAAGTATAGCATCCCAAAGTGCATAGCTCGAGGTTGGTGTCTTCAACCCGTCACCGGTTGAAATAAACTCTTACCGGACCAAACAGATTAAATGGCATATAAATTATAAAATAGTCAGATAGTCTTCATCTCAGATATATATGCCCCAGCTGGCATTGGCCAAGAGCCCAAATGACGCTGTTCCTTTAAGAACTCCAATATATCACTCAGTAGAGATGTAATTGGAAGGTGTCCCAACAGGCATGAAAAAAACACAAATAGAGCGCACTAGTGCAATATCATAAAAAACAATTTAATAAGGTAAGATAAAATAATGCACTCACAAACAATCCATAAACAATAGCACTTCGATAAAAGTGTCTCTCACCGCACCTACCATCCCGGGCAGCCTCCGCAGCGTTTGCAACATCCAAATGGTGGGGGTGATTCTCCAAAATGTCCCTGTCCCTAGCAATGAAATTACAGCTTTCTCTATCTCATGCTATGTTCCTTGCTGAGGAGCCAGACAGAAACCAGGAAGTAGCAATGCAGGTGTTTGCGTGCAATCCTGGTTTTATATCTGGAGGGCATGGTGTGACATCAAAGGTGGATGGCTTTTTTCTTAACACCAATGGGCTATTTTACACACACTACAGCCTGGGCAACTGATCACATAACTGAGCCAATGTGTTGATGCAATCTATAGTAATGCAATAAATTCCCTTGTGGAAAAAATAAAAACCGGGAAAGCACATAACGTTCCTACAACTGTCGCTCATCCCTAGACTTGTTGCTTTTTAGATTTTATTGCATTTTACTGTTTTTCTTTCAGAAGTAAACTAAAATGACAGGGGTATGACACAGATCACTTCGCTGAAGCATGATTTTGTTCCAGTGACTCCTAACCTCCTTTCCCGCTCTCCTACTTGTACAGACCTCACTGGCACTTCACCTCTTTTTTATAGAGGACCTAAAGTCACCCATTTTGCAGTAGTTCACTTCACATCAAGCACATGTTACTATTCTGGAATACTAATAGTAGAGTGATTTAGAAAAAGAATACTGACAGCATGCCATTTTTTAAAAATATATTCTAAGCCATGGCATGGGTCCTGTAGTTCTATTATTATATACGGGGAGGCCGATTCATTAATAGCGCCAGGTAGCGACAGATGAGCGCCAGTAGCGTGATTTTCACAGCGCAAGCTAGTATTCGCTGTGCTTGGCCGGGGTTTGCTTGTTGACAGCGACTCAGTCGGTGTGCGGTAATGTTGAATACGGGGTTAGGGGTCGCTGTTTCACAGGTTCTGCGTTGTATGGGTGCGCCTGACAGCGAATGGCCAGAGCGAACGGCTTGCTGCAGATTCATTAACAAATCACGCTCAAAAATTTCTCGCGCTGTGAATTCCTTGTTTAAACCCCAGAGCGCAGGCGGCGATGTGTGTAAAGTAGTTTTTAACCCCCAAACAACCATTTTTTTTTCATGTAAAAATTATACAAGTTTTTCTAAACATTTTGTAATATGAATACATTAATATCAGACCTGAAATATCAATTCTGCACATATTTTTTTTTACCTTAAAAAAAAAATCTAACATTGCCATAGTGGTCACAGAATTTTTGCTGGTAAAAAAAAAAAAAAAAAACACATAAACTCAATTAATTATGAATATTTAAAGATTGCTCCATTGAAATGCATTGGAGAGCGCCAGGGAGCGACAGGTCATACCTGGCGCTGTGATGGGATTAGTAGCGGCCCTGTTCGTTGCAGTCGGCTACATGATGAATCCCGCGCTAGCTGACGCTCTCGCCGGCGCTAGCCTCATTTAGCGTGATAAATGCGTCATTGTGACCGCCGCCGGGCGTACTTGAGTCGGTAGCCGCCATCACCTGTCGGTACCTGGCGCTCGTCAGACACTACCTGGCGCTAGCCCTTGATAAATAAGGGCCATGATCAAACCGAAAGATAACTAAAATGCCCAGCATTATTGTAATTAGGGATGAGCGAATCGATCCGGACGAACCCGGATTCGATCCGAATTTCAGGAAAAATTCGATTCGGATCGAATCCGAATTTCCCAGCGATTCGATCGCTCGAAGTTTTCCTTTAACATCCATTCATTTACATTTACAGGCATTCTAAGATGGCGGACGGGACATGTCTGGACATCTATCCCTCGCCAGTGCAAGCTGGGGCAGTCACATGCAGCCTATCAGCAGCCAGCAAGCCCGGTGACGTCACAGCGCTATTTAAGTCGGCCATCTTGCTTTTCCTTCCTCATTTCTCTATTGCATTCGTGAGAGACAGAACGCTGTGTAGCTGAGGGAGAGACAGTTAGACAGGCAGGGACAGACAGGGACAGGCTGGAGACAGGCAGGAGACAGACAGGAGACAGACAGAAAGTCAGCGAAAAACAGGGAAAGGAAGGAAAAATCGGAGGCTGTCACAGGGAGATTTTTTTTTTTTTCATCCAGCCTGACAGGCTTTGTTAGCGTTTTCAGGCTGCTTATACTAACTAACTGTGCATATATACTGAACTGATCTTAAGTCTGCTGTGAGGCATCCCATTCTGTGACTACAGCAGCCTCTGTTTAAGACCATATAACCATTTGCACTTATTATAATTGAAATTAGCCCTGATAAAGACACTTTTGCTGGGCATAGCACTACTGGATCTTTTTTGGGGCATCCCATTCTGTGACTACAGCAGCCTCTGTTTAAGACCATATAACCATTTGCACTTATTATAATTGAAATTAGCCCTGATAAAGACACTTTTGCTGGGCATAGCACTACTGGATCTTTTTTGGGGCATCCCATTCTGTGACTACAGCAGCCTCTGTTTAAGACCATATAACCATTTGCACTTATTATAATTGAAATTAGCCCTGATAAAGACACTTTTGCTGGGCATAGCACTACTGGATCTTTTTTGGGGCATCCCATTCTGTGACTACAGCAGCCTCTGTTTAAGGCCATATAACCATTTGCACTTATTATAATTGAAATTAGCCCTGATAAAGACACTTTTGCTGGGCATAGCACTACTGGATCTTTTCTGGGGCATCCCATTCTGTGACTACAGCAGCCTCTGTTTAAGACCATATAACCATTTGCACTTATTATAATTGAAATTAGCTCTGATAAAGACACTTTTGCTGTGCATAGCACTACTGGATCTTTTTTGGGGCATCCCATTCTGTGACTACAGCAGCCTCTGTTTAAGACCATATAACCATTTGCACTTATTATAATTGAAATTAGCCCTGATAAAGACACTTTTGCTGGGCATAGCGCTACTGGACCCTGCCAGGTCCACTTCTTTTTTGGGGCATCCCATTCTGTGACTACAGCAGCCTCTGTTTAAGACCATATAACCATTTGCACTTATTATAATTGGAATTAGCCCTGATAAAGACACTTTTGCTGGGCATAGCACTACTGGATCTTTTTTGGGGCATCCCATTCTGTGACTACAGCAGCCTCTGTTTAAGACCATATAACCATTTGCACTTATTATAATTGAAATTAGGCCTGATAAAGACACTTTTGCTGTGCATAGTACTACTGCTGCCTGCCAGGTGCACTCCTGTTGGGGCATCCCATTCTGTGACTACACCAGCCTCTATTTAAGACCATAACCATTTGCACTTATTCTAATAGAAATTAGGCCTGATAAAGACACTTTTGCTGTGCATAGTAGTACTGCTGCCAGGTGCACTCCTGTTGGGGCATCCCATTCTGTAACATCCCATTAGCCTCTGTATTTACTCTAAGCTGCAAACTTATTTAAAGAAATTTGGCCTGTATGAGCCTGCTTACACACTGCTGCTGTGTGCATATATTCTGATCTCAAGTCAGCTTTGGGGCATCCCATTCTGTAACATACCATTAGCCTCTGTATTTACTCTAAGCTGCACAGTTATTTAAAGAAATTTGGCCTGTATGAGCCTGCTTACACACTGCTGCTGTGTGCATATATACTGATCTCAAGTCTGCTTGGGGCATCCCATTCTGTAACATCCCATTAGCCTCTGTATTTACTCTAAGCTGCACACTTATTTAAAGTAATTTGGCCTGTTGGAGCCTGCTTATCCACTGTTGCTGTGCATATATACTGATCTCAGGTCTGCTGTGGGGGCATCCCATTCTGTAACATAACATAACCTACCTCTCTTATTTACACTAAGCAGTTCTCTTATTTAAACTAAGCAGGCCTCTTATTTACACTAAGCAGCTCTCTTATTTAAACTAAGCAGGCCTCTTGGAGGCTGATTGTCCACTTTTGGGTTTGCATTTATATTCGGTTTCATATACAGTGGGGTATCCCAATTTGTAAGATAACCTACCCCAACCATGCAAACTAAATAGGCCTGTTGCAGCCTGAGTTTCTCTGCTTGCGTATGGCCTGCATTACAATCTGTCTCTTTCAATGACACTGCTGCCTGGGGTATCCCAATTTGTAAGATAACCTACCCCAACCATGTAAACTAAAGGTTACGTCCTTCCAGAAGGAAAACTTATGCCGAACACTATTTTTGTTAGGGGCATTGACCTTTGGATTGATCGGCATGAAATTAAGGTTTTTTTTTCAAAGTATGGCGCTGTAAAGAAGGTCAAAATTATTTCTCATACTTGGATTATTGTTTACTTGAAATATACCAGGCCACACGGGCATCCAAAGGCACATGCTATTTTAACCCTATCTGTTATACAACATAAGCGTTGATCAGCATCAGCTTCATTAAGCTACTTCAGTTTGCACTTCCTTTTTGACTGCTTTCATTTAACCAGGCCGCAGGGCACCCCAAAGCTGCACCTTGCACCCTACCTGTTTATACTAAATAAGCATCTACAGCCTCAGCTTTATTAAGTTATTGCATTTTGATTTGGTTTTGGTCTGCTTTAAATACACCAGGCCGCAGGGCATCCCAAACCTGCATGTTGCACCCCATCTGTTATACTAAATAAGCGTTGATCAGCATCAGCTTTATTAAGCTATTGCATTTTGCATTGGTTTTTGTACTGCTGCCAAAACACTAGCCCATATGGGCATCCCAAACCAGCACATGTCACCCTATCTGTTATACTAAATAAGCTTCTACAGGCCCTTTTTTTATTTATTTATTTTTATTTATATAGAGCTGTAATAGCTTATATTGTGAGGTAAATTTGCCATTTTGCAGCATAATATAGAGCAGCCCCTGTGTAAATCTGAGGGGCAATAGCTTATATAGTGAGGTAAATTTGCCATTTTGCTTCGTTATATAGAGCAGGCCCTGTGTAAATCTGAGGGGCAATAGCTTATATTGTGAGGTAAATTTGCCATTTTGCAGCATAATATAGAGCAGCCCCTGTGTAAATCTGAGGGGCAATAGCTTATATTGTGAGGTAAATTTGCCATTTTGCTTCATTATATAGAGCAGCCCAGTTGCCATCTAAATCAACTACTGTCCGGCCAGTACAGCTTTTCCAGGGCAAACTCTGCTAGTTGCGGACACAAGTCAAGTTTGGCTTCCCAGCAAATCCAGTGGATCCTGAAGGTGTGTTGGCATGGTCATGTCAAGGTATGACATGACCTGCTGGTTGAGGTCCTGCTCCAGGTCTTCCTGCTGCTCATGAGTAGCGTCACTATGCGGGTGTAGAAAGCTACTCACTAGCGACTGAAGACTGAGGCTGCTGCTGATGGAGCTGCTGCTGCTGCTGCTCCTTCCACCCCCCCAGCAGCCATGGCAGTGGAAGGTGATCGCAGAGGTCCCCCCGAGTCAGACCTGCGGGAGTATGGGCCATGGCACAGATAGACATCGCCCAACTGACTACGTGGGATGTCTCTGTAGTAGGTCAGTTTTTCCTCCCTCTCAGTGGGCGTAAAAAATGCCCCCATTTTGTGCCAGAAGCGAGGGTCCAATAAGTTGGAGAGCCAGAAGTCTTCCCGCTGACAAATGGAGACAATTCTGCGCTCACTAGTACACAAGCATGTGAGCATGCATCGTGCCATTTGTGCAAGTCACTCGGAGGGACTACCTGTCTCCATCTCCACTGTAAACTGCCACGGCGTGTCTGGGTCCTCTGTCTCGCCTTCCTCACAACCCTCTAGCTCTTGTGGCTGCTCCTGCTCCTCCTCTCCTGTCAGATGACTAGATAAAATGGTTATTTTGTGAAACCTAAACTGTGGTTTGCTGTGCCCCACCCCCTCCTCCTCCTCCACTTCAGCCCCCACAGGCTTCATGTGGCTGTGAAATGTATGTGCCATGTCTCCAGTGCCCTGACCAGCCATGGTTTCCAACATGTGTTGTAGTACATGAAGCAGTGGAATCTCATCGTTCACCTCATAGTCCTGGCAACTGACTAATAAAGTAGCTTCCTCAAAGGGCCTGAGCAAACGGTCGGTGTCACGTATGAGCTTCCAATGGTTTACATTGAATTTACACAGGGGTGTCCCCCTATCCGTTTGGATCATCCAGAAATCCGTGATGGCTTTTCTCTGTTCCTATAGTGCAGTGGTCCTCAACCCTGTCCTCAAGGCCCACCAACATGTCATGTTTTTTGGATCTCCAAATAGCCAGCTCTATTGCTCTGCAGCTGCACTAATTACTCCACCTGTGCATCTTTGTGGAGATCTGCAAAACCTGGCCTGTTGGTGGGCCTTGAGGACAGAGTTGGGGACCACTGCTATAGTGGATCCTGCATATGGAGGGTGGAATTGCAACGGGTGGAAACATCGCAAATCAGACTATGTTGGGGTACACCGTTGTGACGCTGAGGCTCAATAAGGTTGTGCTTGGTGATGTAGGAGTGCCAGAAGTGCATGCTAACTTTCTTTCCTGTTGTTCGGATGTCTTTCAGATGGGGGCAAGACTTCAGAACTAGACTGAACACGTGTGCCATGTCAGGACGCATGACTCTGGCTTCCTTGTCGCAGCGCAAACAAGATGTTCTTCCAAGTGTCAGTCACCATGGGTCCAAATTTGCAGTTTTCGTGGATTAAGCAATGCTTTCATGGATTGAGTTCTCATTTTTAGTAGTTCCTCCCATGTGTGACTCTGTTGGTCAAGGAAAACCATGTGAAGAACAGCATGAAACCACAATCACCAAGGGGGCCTAAAAGGATATATATTGTCCACCATGAGTCCATAGTTACAGCTCCAGATGTAGACAACACTGTGCACTTTGGTACACACTGACAGGCTAAAGGACTGGCCCACCTTCTGTTCAACAACCATGCCATGGGACTCTCCACCTCGGCTCGGCACAAGCCATCAGTTCTCTGAAAGGTCCACCACTGGGTAATGCAGCAGGCTGGACTTATGGTGACGCTGTCTGAGAGGAGAAATCCCTCAGACATCAAGATTAAAAATTCCAAGAATTTTTGAGGGCTAATTATTCAGAGGCAAATGATAGCTAGTTGTTTCTGATTTAATTACAAGGTGGAAACACAGCCTCAAACAAAACTTCACTTTGGCAATACTATTGCATTTGTCTATTCATAATTTTATGTATATATACTAACTAACCTACTTTTTCTCCACAGGATTGTGGATGCAACATGAAAAACTGACACATCGCTGAGTAGCTGATTTTTCCTATCAACAGTCCCCAATAATTCACTGCTGCTGCTGCTGCCACCACCGCAGACTCCAGGGACCCTCTTCCACAACCTCGGCTTGCAACACCTCCTCCCACGACACTCTCCTCATCACTAATTGCCGGCTAGTGGAAGAAGAGGCGAGTGTCTCCTCCACTTCTTGGCTGGGCAGTAGCTGCTGAATTTTATGATTATCAGATCTTCATCAATGGATAGTGGAGCTGAACCCAAAGCATAACAACAGACAGACAACAGACAGTTGACTGGGGGTGTCATATGCCACTTGTGATGCAGTGGACTGCTTTTGCAGCACTTCCAGACAAAGTTGCTTCATTGGCTGACACAATGACTGGTAAAGCTGTGGAACATATGGTTTAATAGCAAAAATAACCATTTGTTTTTATATGAAAAAGACCCTGGTTTATACATACTTTTTTTTGTTTCAGAGACTGCCCTGCGTGGAAATGAATGGCGCATGGATCAGCCAAGCTTTCCTCCCAACAATGCCTGATGTATTCCAGTAGATAGATGACGGGGTCAGACCAACACTAAAGAAAGATGGATCGTGCAAAACAGATTTAAGGCGCTGCTCTCCAGTTACAGACATTCCTCCGCATCGGACCACAAGTAAGTATTGATAAAAAAATCCTTTACGTTACTCTTACTTTTTATTAATATTCTTCGGATAAGACGGATCAGACATGATTCCAGATTAAAAATTCCAAGAATTTTTGAGGGCTAATTAGTCAGAGGCAATGATACCTTGTTGTTTCTGATTTAATTAAAAGGTGGAAACACACCCTCAAACAAAACTTCACTTTGGCAATACTTTTGCATTTTTTTATTCATAATTTTATGTAGATATTACTAACTAAGCTACTTTTTCTCCACATGACTCTCCACAGGGTGTGATTCATCCAATTTCTGGGCTCCTGAAGCCAACCCCAGTGTCTCTTTAGAGTAATATTTGGGCTCCTGCTGCTGCTGCTGCCAACTCCAGGGTGTGATTCATCCAATTTTTGGGCTCCTGAAGCCAACCCCAGTGTCTCTTTAAAGTAATGTTTGGGCTCCTGTTGCTGCTGCTGCTGCTGCTGCTGCTGCCAACTCCTGCCAACTCCAGGGTGTGAATCATCCAATTTTTGGGCTCCTGAAGCCAACCCCAGTGTCTCTTTAAAGTAATGTTTGGGCTCCTGCTGCTGCTGCTGCCAACTCCAGGGTGTGATTCATCCAATTTTTGGGCTCCTGAAGCCAACCCCAGGGTCTCTTTAAAGTAATATTTGGGCTCCTGCTGCTGCTGCTGCCAACTCCAGGGTGTGAATCATCCAATTTTTGAGCTCCTGAAGCCAACCCCAGTGTCTCTTTAAAGTAATGTTTGGGCTCCTGTTGCTGCTGCTGCTGCCCACTCCTGCCAACTCCAGGGTGTGATTCATCCAATTTTTGGGCTCCTGAAGCCAACCCCAGGGTCTCTTTAAAGTAATATTTGGGCTCCTGCTGCTGCTGCTGCCAACTCCAGGGTGTGAATCATCCAATTTTTGGGCTCCTGAAGCCAACCCCAGTGTCTCTTTAAAGTAATATTTGGGCTCCTGCTGCTGGCAACTCCAGGGTGTGATTCATCCAATTTTTGGGCTCCTGAAGCCAACCCCAGTGTCTCTTTAAAGTAATGTTTGGGCTCCTGCTGCTGCTGCTGCCAACTCCAGGGTGTGATTCATCCAATTTTTGGACTCCTGAAGCCAACCCCAGGGTCTCTTTAAAGTAATATTTGGGCTCCTGCTGCTGCTGCTGCCAACTCCAGGGTGTCAATCATCCAATTTTTGGGCTCCTGAAGCCAACCCCAGTGTCTCTTTAAAGTAATGCTTGGGCTCCTGCTGCTGCTGCTGCCAACTCCAGGGTGTGATTCATCCAATTTTTGGGCTCCTGAAGCCAACCCCAGGGTCTCTTTAAAGTAATGTTTGGGCTCCTGCTGCTGCTGCCAACTCCAGGGTGTGATTCATCCAATTTTTGGGCTCCTGAAGCCAACTCCAGTGTATATTTGGGCTCCTGCTGCTGCTGCCAACTCCAGGGTGTGAATCATCCAATGTTTGGGCTCCTGAAGCCAACCCCAGTGTCTCTTTAAAGTAATATTTGGGCTCCTGCTGCTGCTGCTGCCAACTCCAGGGTGTGATTCATCCAATTTTTGGGCTCCTGAAGCCAACCCCAGGGTCTCTTTAAAGTAATATTTGGGCTCCTGCTGCTGCTGCTGCTGTCAACTCCTGCCAACTCCAGGGTGTGATTCATCCAATTTTTGGGCTCCTGAAGCCAACCCCAGGGTCTCTTTAAAGTAATGTTTGGGCTCCTGCTGCTGCTGCTGCTGCCAACTTCTGCCAACTCCAGGGTGTGATTCATCCAATTTTTGGGCTCCTGAATCCAACCCCAGGGTCTCTTTAAAGTAATATTTGGGCTCCTGCTGCTGCCAACTCCAGGGTGTGATTCATCCAATTTTTGGGCTCCTGAAGCCAACTCCAGTGTATATTTGGGCTCCTGCTGCTGCTGCTGCCAACTCCAGGGTGTGAATCATCCAATTTTTGGGCTCCTGAAGCCAACCCCAGTGTCTCTTTAAAGTAATATTTGGGCTCCTGCTGCTGCTGCTGCCAACTCCAGGGTGTGATTCATCCAATTTTTGGGCTCCTGAAGCCAACCCCAGGGTCTCTTTAAAGTAATATTTGGGCTCCTGCTGCTGCTGCTGTCAACTCCTGCCAACTCCAGGGTGTGATTCATCCAATTTTTGGGCTCCTGAAGCCAACCCCAGGGTCTCTTTAAAGTAATGTTTGGGCTCCTGCTGCTGCTGCTGCTGCTGCCAACTTCTGCCAACTCCAGGGTGTGATTCATCCAATTTTTGGGCTCCTGAAGCCAACCCCAGGGTCTCTTTAAAGTAATGTTTGGGCTCCTGCTGCTGCTGCCAACTCCAGGTTGTGATTCATCCAATTTTTGGGCTCCTGCTGCTGCCAACTCCAGTGTCTCTTTAAAGCAATGTTTGGGCTCCTGCCCCTCATAGTGATGCCACTTCAACTCTCTGCAATTGTGCCGCTCTGCGATTCTATTAGTGATGCCTCTGATCTGCATGTGATATTTATTCAAAGTATTATTTAACTAACCCAGCACGCATCCTGTGCGTGTTACAGCAAGGCAGAATGGTTTACAACCCTATTGAGGCTCTAGGAGGCTCAGAAATAGCCGTTTTTAATAGCGATTCGTCGCGAATTTATTCGGGTCGAACCGATTTTTGTCGGAAAATTCGGCGAATCAGTCGAATCGAATTTTTCAAAAGTTCGCTCATCTCTAATTGTAATAATTATCTCTTCAAAGATTTTACTTTTCAAACAATCATTTTATACAAGATGCATCTATATTTTTCCGTTTGCTAAGCTTTTTACAGATGGTGAAATACGTATTGAACACGTCAGCAATGTCTAAGTAAATATATATTTCGAAAAGTGCTATTGTCATGAAATTGTCACAAGATGTTGATAATAAGGGTGATTCACAGCCTTCTATTATTATTAATATTATTATTCTTGTTTATTTATATAGTGCCATCATCTTCCGTAGAGCCTTACAAGGTATGATTACAGACAAGGTAAAACATATAGTACAGGGAACAATACAAAATTAGATGCCACAAGGTTAAACCAAGTGTTGTGAGCACAGGAGACAGTAGGAATGAGAGCCCTGACCTTGCAAGCTTACAGTTCTATCTTAGGGCCTTATTTAAGAAGGGATAGCATCAGGTAGTGACTCTAGAGCGACAGGTAGCGAGAGGTATCGGCTCGAGAACGCCGGCTCTAATATGCAATTACACATTTATGAAGCTGATCCTGTTTAGCGACTGGGAGAACGCCATGTAGCGTTCGATTCAACATGATCCCAGCCTCAGCGAACAGCGCCTGCGTTCAGCCTTGCAGAGCGCCACGTATTACCTCTCGCTACCTGTCGCTCTCCCATACATTTCAATGGCAGGGCCTCAAATCCCATTTGTTTGCTTTTTTTTTTCAAACTACAAATGTGTGACATTATTCCTGAACTGTATGTAATGTTTCCTTATTTTTTTTTATTTTGTGTTGAAAAGTTAATTTATAGTGTGCCACTTAAATGTTAAACTCACACCCCTACCCCAATGTCATTCCCATTATTTTTACAGCTTTAATTTTTGTTTCCACCACAAAAAATCACTTTAATCTAGCCGTGTCTGGCGCTCTATCCCTCAGTCAGGCAAAAAACAGCGCCCTTGTTGAATCTGGATTAGTGGGGCGAGGGCCAATCGCTACCTGTCACTGGCTGTGGCACTGTGCTTTTGATACGTTTTTTTTTTTTTTTGAGCATGAAATTCCTTGTAATGCCAAGAGTCGCTGTTGTTGAATAAGCGGCAAACAATTTAGCGCATCTGAGTGCACTAGCATGACCTTGAAACCATAGTTAAATTTAACATTAACCCATTAGTTATTAGATTGTGAAACACATTGTTACCCTTTACATTCTTGAAGCATTCAAATGTACCCCAACCTATTACTGTAATAATTTTTAAAACACATTCACATATATAGATATAGAGAGGTCTTAATTAATGGGTTACTATCTCTGTAATTACGTACCAAACACAAATTTGGCAAGATAAACAAAAAGTTATTAAAGAGTAAAAATTTTAGCGTGTGTGTATGTAGCGGCTGACATTGTTATGCGTAGGCTATTTTAACCTTTGGGTGTCCTAGAAATATCATAGGCATATGTTAGCGTATAATTATTGTGAAGAGTGCCAGATTTTTTGCTTTCACTTTGCTATTCCGGCCATCATGCGGCACAGATGCCCTGCCAGACCTCTCTCCAGCTATTCCTCTGAATCTGAACCCATGGTAAGTGTTTGGAATTCTCATTCACATGGTGTATCTAATGAAATTAGAAAATACATACACATGTTTTATGCTACACAGCATTATATTGTGCCTGCCACTTCTGTAACATAACTCCAGTTCAATACAAAATCAAGCACGCACAAATAGGATTAATATTGATTACAGCATGATGCTGCATTGCAAATGTGTTAGCAAATGTGCACCTTGTATTGCTACCACATGTGCAAGTCTAAAATATCAATATGTTTATGGAGAATTTAATACTGTAATTTGCATTGCACTGGCAATGTGTAGCAAAAATGTCTTGAAAAACAGGACAATGGTATTGAGTGGTCCATGTGGACTACTTAAATTATACAGCTGAACTCGTGAACCACTAAATACCATGCTAATCTCTTCTAAACATGTGTAAAACCTTGTTTGTCAGATTTATATCAGGCCAAAAACAGGTGGATGTTAAATAATAATAATATTCAGTGACCAAGCTTATGACGTTTTCTGTTGTGTATTTGGCTACACAGATGTTTCCACGAAGACGGACCCAGTCACCATACTCCCCACCCCAGCTCCAGGAACACCCAGCAGCATGGTCCCTAGCCACAGCTGCGATGGTGAGTACAATTACTTGTTTGCCAAACATACATTTACACATATGTCTTGAGAAATGACCACGCATAAGGGTTAATGTCATTATGGGGTTAAGTAGCAGACATGTAGATGACATTTGGCCTAGCCACAATCAGAACTGCATGTATGCATGCTAGATTGGTGACTCCACTTTGTTAAAACTTAAACACAAAATACATTCGGCCTGTGAGTGTGTTTCGTCATTAACAAAATCCTTCAAGAGTAAGTTGGATAGCTATAATTCTAATAGCACAAGGATTTGTTTAGTTAGTACTATTGCCCTGATGCAGAGCCTCCCCGTTCAGCTATCCCGTACGTTTTCCCGTTGGTTTTGGGCTGTGATCGGGTCCTGAAAGGGTGCTACGTTGCTTTTTGTGTGCGTTTATGCGCTCAGGTGTGTCGGCATGCGCCTTTCCGATTGACGGCTCGCAAGAGGCTGAACTCCGTGAAAACGGACGGCCCGTTGATTGGTCTGTTTTTTTAATTGATTCAGAGCCTTGATTTCCGATTGAAACCAGCCCCATTTAACGAGGGCCTCGACGCTTCACTTACGGCCACTATTAGCACCCGCATTTGAGCTCCGTATCATGGTTTCCTCTGTGCGCGAGCATCAAAGGCGTCAGCTACGCGGTCTTGTACTTTTGAGCATGGCAGAAACCAGGCTGCACCGAACACGTTTGGACATCGATGGCATGCATGACGTTGAGCTATTCGAGCTCACCCGCCTTAACCGTGTTTCTCTCCAGGACTTGTATAGCCAGCTGCGGCCATGGTTAGCCCCCACCACAAGAAAGGGGCATGCAATTGCAGGTATGACCAAATTGGTTGGCTGCCTGCAGTTTTTGGCAAACGGCTCGTTCCAGAGACTGGGTGCCTTCTCCGTGGGGATGTCCCAGTCTACGCTGAGCCGCAGCCTAACCAAGTTTTTGGATGGCATGGCTACCCTGGCCCCCCAATTTATATTTTTCCCAGACACAGGGGAAGCCTGGAATGCGGTTAAGCTGGCCTTTTATAACCGAGCCGACACGCCCAACGTCATGGGTGCCATTGACTGTACCCACGTATCGATCATTCCGCCTGCTGACCAGGAATATCTGTTCAGGTATGTGGGTTAGGTCTGCTTTTTTGGGGGGGGGGGTTCAAGCAGATCTACACCCTGTGTATCACTAGCATCCATTGTTTAGTAATGTTGTTGATGTTTAAGAATATTGGTGTGCATCTTGACACTTATGGTCACACTAATTACAGTTATGTTTGGTTTGTGCAGGAACAGGAAGATGGGCCATTCCATTAATGTCCAGGCAGTGTCTGGCCCTGATCTGCAATTTTTTAGTCTATTTGCAGCCTTCCCTGGTTCCACGCATGATGCCCACATTTTGAGGAACGCCTGCCTGTTTGAACGTTTCCAATCTGGAGATCTGTCTGGCGGATGGCTACTGGGTATGTGTCTCAAACGTGTTGTTGCTGTGCTAAATTAATTTTATTTTATGGGGCCTGTCCCCTACTAATCTGTGAGAGATAGCAATGAAACAGTACAAGTTTGCAATCACTTACTTACCACTATTTGATCATCTTAATTCTTGTATGTATTCTCCACTATTGCATCCTGTCCTGGCCCTCTTAGCTAGGTAGCATACCACAGTCATTGTATAGGAGTGTACTGGTTGGATGTGCATGTTGGCTCATCAGAACTGTGCTTTGCTCTGACACTGCACAGCTCACATATTTGTCCCTGTTCAATAATGCTTTAATGCACACCTAAACATTGTTGATGTTATTCCCCTTAGGGCTCTGTCTGTTGTTCCATGTTGTTAGGCTTTTCAAGTTACCTAACATGCCATTTTTGTTTAATGCATGTAAGGTACTTGTGGATATAGTTTAGTTATTAGAATTAGAGTTATTTGTTCTTTTTTGATGGCCTTATAGTTATGTGTTGACTAGTTATGGTGCCAGACACTACATATGTTTCCAATAGGCACATTTGTAATGTGTGTTGGTGTTATTGTTAGTGCTTATTTTTGGTTTGTTTTTTGCAGGTGATTCTGGCTATCCTTTGCTACCATGGCTACTCACACCCATCCTGCACCCATCTTCCCAGGCCCAGGAGCGGTATAACACTGGCCATAGGAGGACTCGCTCAGTGGTGGAACGTGCCTTTGGCTTGCTCAAGATGCGCTTCCGATGTCTGGATCAGACTGGGGGTGCACTACAGTATCAGCCTGCCAAGGTCATCAAAATCATTATGGCTTGTGGTGTCCTGCACAACCTTGCAATTCGAGCCCTGATATCCAGATACACTGACCTGCCTGAGGACACTTTAGAGATTTCAGAAGATCACACCCCTATCTACTCCGGATCACCAAGTGGCACAGCACAGGCAATACGTGCTCAACTAGTGGACAATGTTTTTGCATAAAACACACGCCTTTGAAATGTTTTTCGGTTAAATTTATTTGTAAATTAACAAAAATTTATGTTCAAACCTTTTTTTTTTTTTAATTTTTAACTGAAACGTGGGGTTATAAACATTAACACAACCATTTAGTGGTAGGTAGAGTATGATGTTGCAGCTGATGGTTGGGGTGGGTGAATGTGTGCAGCAATATGTGCCAGGCTTTGGTTAATGTGCTGCCATTGTTGGACCATTTCACCCATATGCCTGTTTAGGCTTCTTGTTTCTGCCAGTAGGCCAGACACATTGGAGTTTAAAACCTCTAATTGGTTAGTCATCGATGTTATTCACGGTGCGCACCGTGTCATTAAATTGTTGGGTGGTTTGTGTGAAAGCTATATTCTCCTGGTGCCACGCTTCCTCCATAATCTGAAGCTGTCTCCTCTGGCTTATATGTCGCCTTGGCTGTGTTCTTGCACTGGCACAGGTGGGTGGTTCTGCACCAGATTGAGTTGGTGCTGGTGGTTGGGTTGCCACCGAGTGTGTGGTGCGGACGGCAGAAGAGGTTGTTGGCACAGAGGTTGTGGTAATGGACACCAGGTGATGAAGTTGCTGTGCCTGTTGGTTCTGATGTTCACACACTGGTTCTGTAGACATTTGCGGCATCTGATTGGTGTCCTCCTCCAAATCTCGAATGTCTTCAATAATTGGGGGGCTTTGTATGTTCTGTAAAGAAATGTAGCATTTATTGAGTTCACTCTTTTCCCAATAAGGGATGCAAGTGCAAGTTCCAAAGTCTACACAGTGGACCATTGACTTACTTCATCCAAACACTCAATTTGGTTTGTGTGGGAAGAAAAGGGGTTGCTTGGCCTTGTGACGTGTGTTGAGTTTGTTCTTGGAAGAGAGAATGAAAGGTAATTTTTAACAACAAACACAGTGTGTATTAATGGTTACCCAAGTTTTTGGGTGCACATTGAAAAGTCTCTATGTAAAAACAAACTCACCTTTCGACCTGACATGAAGGGTTGCAGGGTGTATATATGTGTAGACATGTTCTTCTGCTGGAGTTAGTGTGATTTTAGTCGGGAGACCACTCCCTGTCTGCTGGCTGGAGTAGATTAAATCACACCTATTAAGTGTTACATCCTGTTACAAAGCAGGCTAGACATGCATTTACACTCTAAATGGACTTTACCTCTGTTGGCGGCGCATTTCCATTTTTTTTTTCCCATAATATTTAAGATCACCAAATTTGCGCTTAATTTGCTGCAGATCTCTCCTGACAGAGCCAACACTATTAACTTGGCTGCAAATATTAGCCCAGATCTGCTGCTTTGCCTGCTTTGTGGTGCTTTTTGAATAAAGGCCAAATAGGGCATCATAGTGCTCACAGACACCAGTGGCTACAGCCATGCTTTGGGCATCACAAAAACGGGCTGTAAGTGAGCCACGGCGTAGCTGACGGCCACATGGGTTTGTGGTGTCCCCTGCATCAGATGAAATAGTTGGCTGGCTGGCTGTCTGGGGAGTCGTGTTGGGTTCTTGGGCTTATGGGTGAGTGTGATGGAGTGTGGGTGCTGCTCTGTGTTAATGGCTGGGTGCCTGTGGAGCTTTCACCTGTTGAGCTCTCTAGTGAATCTGTGGTAGTGGTACTTTGTGACACAGAGTGTTGCGGAGGAGGGGTGGGTGGCCTGGGTGGGGTGGAGGTTTTGGACCTACGCTTCCCCTTGCTGGTGTGTCTTGTTTTTTGGGCATGCTTTGTGTGTGGAGGAGGTGCAGGCTGCAGGCTTTTAACAGATTTGGGTCCCTTGTGAGGCCTGGCTGATTTAGCAGGTGCTGGCGAATGTGGCGAATGTCAAATATGTCGAAAAATGATGAGTTTAAAAAATAAAAAAATTGCTTAAGTTTTGATAGATGTACAAACAATAATGAGCATTTTTTCTCCCTACAGCTTGCAATAATGAGCATCGCAGACTGTGGCAGTACGTCCGCCGGACCCGATTTCTGCTGCTGGGAAAGAAAAAACAGCCGTAGGGTGGGGGGTATGGTGTTTGCCGCTATGCGGAATTCGACATTGGCCATATTGGCCTTTTTTTTAAAAAAAACTAAAAATTTAACTATTTTTTACCTTTAATTGTGTTCTGAAATTCTTTGAACACAAAACACACACAATTGCACAAAAAAGTGGCTAAATAATCTTATATTGCCTATGTGAGCATAGACAATATAAAAGTATTGTTAAAATATACCATCACAGCACATTACAAAGCCCAGACAATGTTAGCTTTGGGTGAGTAATTGTACAGTGGCTTCATAGCGACTGCAACACATCGATATTCATCATTAGAGGCCAGGTTAATATAGCGACTGAGGAGGCCAGAAATAGCGACTGATGGCTGATCGTGGTGACCACTAGTGGTCGCTCATAGCGCCGGTATACAGACGCTCATCTGTCGCTACCTGACGCTAATGATGAATCAGCCTGTTAGTTTTACTACTTAGTTTTTGTGCATAAGCCTGTCTGTAACACATATTTTTTGTTGCTTGTACTTGCGTTCACATGATTCAGAGCCCCCATGGGGGCCCCTTCATTCCTTCTTCATTGTTGCATAAGCCAGCAAAAGCTTGTGCATACAGCTTTTGAGGCTTACGCGATGGAAGTTTACGTCCCGTCTTCCAGCGTATTTTGGGCATTTTTCAACGTACCTTTCTGCGAAAAGTTTCACTGTCCAGTGAAGTCCCACTAGTTCCCTAATGTGTATAAATACGTTGGCTTGTATGCATATGCAAGCCTCTCATTTTTTGTGTTTTCCATTCTTAAGCCCCTGGCCCTGGCATTCAGTTACTTACTTATTGCAGTGTCTTCTGCTCCTAAGTGCTTACCTCTACCCATCCTTCTCCTTGCTTGGTCTTAGTTTAGTATGTCCCATGCAGTGTTCTTTCTTCTCCTAACTGCTTACCTGTACCACTTTCTGAAGTGCCATCCACTGTATTTTCTTCTTCTAAGTGCTTAACACTATACAGCCTTCTATCCAGTGTAGCACCTTCTCCTGGCATGTCTTTTTGGGATGCCTCCGTGTATTTAATTTACACATTACTCTTGGAATAAATTACAGTAAATGAAAGAGACCATGTTTTAGAAGTATGAATCTAAAATAAATATTTTATTAGTATATCCTATTTTTTTCTTTTTTTTATTGCTTAGCAGCCAAAGATTAAACTTTTTTTTTAAAGAATACAATTTAAAAAACTAAAATACAATAAAATTGGGGAAATAAAACTATTTACAAGGGGAGGGGAGTTAAAAAAATGTGGCAGGCTCCCAATGTCTTAAGGTGGGTGGCTCCCTTTGACTGTGATCAGCACCGCAATCTCTTCCACCAGCCTATGAACAGCAGAAGAGAGCTCATGTAGGCTGCACAAAACAATTATTGTATAACCTTTGCTTCCTGAAAACCTGTTAGGAGGAGGAATGTTATTTAAAAGTCACTTCTCTTAGAATCTTCTAGGTTGGTGGGGTGGTCAAGGTTGGGGAGCCACCCTTCGCACAGGGACCTTCCACACCTCTGGGTCGAAAAATTTCTGTTATTAAATGTGGTTGAGCTGTGATTTGGATTGTGTTTTGTGTGGGACATAATCCACCTTCCTCAAGGAATAATGATTGCAGCACCTCCATGCTCACCGCTGGGACATCTTGGCCATCTAGAAGAAAGTATATATATGTATATGTGTGTGTATGTATGATGGTCATACCTGAATCATCATGCAGACGATCATCAGACTCCCTGCCCAACATCTTTGCCATCTCCTCTGCAGGTTGGTCCAGGTGAGCTTGGGGCTAACCTGCAGAGGAGGTTGAGGACACTGGCACTTGTGTGTCTCCACGTTCCCTGAGGCTTGGCAGCATTGGCATAGAAGAGAATAGCATTCTTTTACACACCGCCCTGCTTAATGTGATTGTAGGTGTGAGTGGTTAGCAAAGAAAAGCACAGGCATAGAAACCTCCTCACTTGGGGCTTCTTTCTCCTTTTCATGTGTCGGCGGTGTTGCTCTCCTTCATCAGCTTTGCATCAACCTTGAGTGCCAACGTCCTCTTGGCATAGATGTCAGGCAGGAAGTTATAGCGGGGGGTCATCATCATCTAAAATGTGGAGAAAAGGCAGAGAAATGTCAAGCTAAGCAGCTTGTTAACAGCACCCCCACTACTTTAGCTCTGCATGAATGTATTTGTGCGGCCTTTTTTAAAGAAATTTATGGCCGGTGTTAGTACCGCCTGGGCTGCCCTCTGGTATCTGGCTCCTACACTCAGCTAGGCCCCAATAGATCCACCTTGGCCCAAACTGCCCTGGCTTGCTGCCCATGTGTGAACATGCTTTTGACTGTGTTAGGCTGCAAATGGCGGCATTCTTTCCACCCTGCCTTCCTATTCACTTGCACTTCCAGCTCGCTATCCACGATCGCCCTGACTAGCTGTACACATGCGATACCTATTCCTATTAGCATGCAAATGCAGACATGCATATTCATGAGCATGACAGTGTCCTTCTGGTCGCAAGTGAATAGCAAGAGTGCCATTTTTCAGCTCCTGTCTGCATCATATGATGCACCCCAGTGGATACCACAAGTTGGCATACATCTGAACTTCGTGTTGGAGTTAACGCCTGCATAAGAACATGCAATTACGTATCAGGGAAGCATAAATTCAACAACACACATAGACATGTTGAAAAGTCAACACTAAAGCACTGTAGTTTCTAGTGTAAGATGGGATGGGAGGACAAAAAACACACATACACAAGCAGAGCAGCTGAACCAAGCCATGCTCTGATCGGGCAGCCCCACATCACCACATTTCTCCTTCAAGTGCACATCAGCACACAGTCAGCCAAAGCCCACACCGACCAAGAGCAGAGCAGTGCCAGGCAAAGTGCTAGGGCAAGCCACACCAGTTCTAGCCATAGTACTAGGGCAAGCCAGAGCAGTGGCAGACAAAGTGCTAGGCAAAGGCAGAGCAGTGGCAGGCAAAGGACTAGGCCAAGACAGAGCAGCCCCCCCACACCCCTCTTCCAATGGAGCTCGCACCCCAACTTCTTATCATGTCACATGCAGCAGCGGTCTATGCCAGCAGCAGAGCAGCGCAGCTCCAGTCTGGATACCCCCTTTCCCCAGCAGCATCCACTCCATGCTCATCATGGCCGACCCTGGGCCAGCCCCCCAGCCCCCCAGCCCCCCAGGCTGCCCTGTCCAGTCACCAGCCAGTCAGCAATATAGCCCCTCCGGATTCGGCTCACCATCCATAGTGCAGATGTCCCCTATTACCCCCAGTACACAGGGAGATGATGGGCAATCCTATGATGGCCACCACCTGTGGTGAGCAACCCTGAGTAGCAGGTTTAATGATGCCCAAAGTATGGCTTTGGTGACTGGGTGTCAGAGCATTTTGATAAGCTTTATGAACACAGTTCAGGAGCCACACCTAAAGCTGTCAAGTCCGGCCTGTGGAGCGCCATCACCAAGTTAATAGTGTCGGACCAGAGCGAAAGGATGTGGATCAAGTGCAAAAAAGTTTGCTGACATTAAATATAAGGGTAAGGGGCTGTGTGCTATTGGTGATGTTGACTTGGACCCTGACTGTTGCATGGCTACATCCTTTCTGTATGTTTTTCAGCTTGCAAACCGGACGCGGAATAGCACACAATCTTGAATTTAATGCAGCAGAAGGAATGGTGTATGGGCTGCAACACTCTAGGGCTTGCCGGGGAGCATTGACTCAGACATGTGTGCTGCTGCTGGAATAGGTAAGTTGTAGTATAGTTTGGGTTGTTGTGCTAATGTCTGCTTCATTTTAATTGCCAAGTTCATGACACCAGCAGAGCCTAAATGTTGCGACTCGACTATGAAAGGCCAGTCTTGGAATAGTGCCACATGCCACCTCAAAGCCAATTACTGACCTTTTAATGGGACTCGACTAAGCTTATGCCCTATTCACATTGCAGGAAAAAGCAGCAAATAAACATGGCTACCCAAGCACACCAACAAACAAGTACTGGGGCTACATAATCAAGGACTGCGTTTTCAAGGACAGCACCAATGGAAAGTGTCATGTGGCCAAAGTGGGGACCCCTGGATCCACATGCAGCTCTATTTTTGTGTACTGCATGTCTATCAAACAGCAGCAAGCTAACTGATTTGTTTGACCTTACAGACACCCCCGCTACTGGCTGCCATATAAGATCTGGAGAAAGAGGATCCACTGCATCTGCCTCTACAACAGCAGAAGCTTCAGCATCTTCTGCTGCACCAGTTGCCTCCCCAACCCCCTCAGACACAACATCTGCCTCAAAAGCTGCCACTGCAGCAGCAGCAGCTGCCTCTACAGTTTCCACGGCAGCAGCTGCTGCCTCCCCCACTCCCTCTGCAACAGCAGCAGTAGCAGCTACTTCTGCCACTCCCTCTGCAACAGCAACAGCAGCCTCCACCACTCCCTCCGTAACAGCAGCAGCACCTGCCTCCACCACTCCCTCTACAACAGCTGCCTCCCCCACTCCCTCTGCAGCAGATGCCTCACCCACTCCCTCTGCTGCCACAGCTGGATCCACAGCTCTAGCATGACCAACAGCTGGAGCGTGAGGAGCGGCTGCCACCATCACCTCCATGGGCCAGCTCTGCTGGTGAGGAGTTCCCATCACCCACATCAAGCACAACACATGTGGAAAGGCCAAGTACAGCTCCAGCTGCAAGTGTCCCTACCCAGGGAAGAGGACAACAGGCTCAGGCATGTCGCCATCTACCCCTAGTGAGGCAGGTGCAGTTGATGGAGGCAGATTACTGAGCAGATAGCAGGCAAAACAGCGCCCAGTTCCGCCAAACCATAGGGAGACACACATTGCTGTTCCACCATGACCTCCAAGCAATGGTGGTGGAATAACAGAACAGCTACCATCAGAGGGAGGCACTGATAGCACAGTGGCAGGTGCAAAATGACAACCTGGCACACATGGTGGCACCTGAGAAGCCAGAGACCCACCAGACATTCTAGCACAGGAACCATAGCAATAAGCAATATTTAGTTTGTTTTTTCTTTGGAGATCTCGGTAGCCTAAGAATATGGGTCCACATTGTTACAAGTAAAGTAGTATGTCAGAGTTTTGTGGGAACAGTAAACAAAACTAGCATCATTTCAGTCTCACTGAAATTAAAAGAGGGGTTGAGGCTTACAGAAAAACACTTTTAAGGTCAAGCCTTGCATCAAATCCAAATTCACATATCGAAATATCAACATAGGGACACCACAAAGATTGACACTGAGAACAACAAAAATAGACACAAATTAACTAAAATGAGACAAGACTAGAGACACTAGGGTTGATTCAGAGAGACAAAAAAAGACTTTCGTTTTTGTGCCGATCTGTTTATTTTTTTAAATGTTCCCCCTCTCGTATGAGTGTACGAGCATGCATTGCTATCCTTCTGTAAAGTTTTCGTCCGTTCGTACGGCAGAGTACAAGCACGAGGATGTCATTTTCCAGCGTGACTTTTCCGTTTCATTTTCTCATGTTACAACATAGGCTTTCGTTTTTGCCCTTTTTCATCGTCTCCTCCCACGAATCCTTTACGTTTCCCGTTAGATTCTGTTTCCCTTTTTCAATAAATAATCGTCCAGAGGTAAATCCTTATGATCTTGCGCCTGCGCATTACAAACTTAACTCATTAAAGTGCTCGCCTACATATTTGGGTCACTCACTTCTGCTACAATGCTTAAAGTGGACCAACACCCAGGATTTTGACTATCCTGGGTCTTGGTCCACTTCGGTGGGGCACCCCCGATCGGGGTGCCCCGCTGTGTGAAACCCCCCCGAACCCCCCGAACAACTCACCTCTCCCCGCTCCCAGCGCCGACGTACAAGGGAAGATCTTGAACGTCTAAGCGGCGGCGGCCGCCGCCGCCTCCCTCGCGTCACTTTGAACGCGCGCGCCCCCGCGCCGGCCATTCGCAGACGGCCGGCGCGGAGGCGCGCACGCCTACAGGGGCGCGAGGGAGGCGGCGGCGGCCGGCCGCCGCCGAAGTTAAGGTAGGTGAGTTGGGGTGTTTGGGGGGGGTTTCACCCCGCGGGACATCCCGATCTCGGATGTCCCGCGGGGTGGGGGGTGATCGGCCCGGGAATCTTATAGATTCCCGGGCCGATCACCCGTGGGTGTTGGTCCACTTTAACTAAATCACTTTGCGCTTTCCTACATCTTCCATGTTTGACCCCTAAAACTCACCCAAACCACTTCGCGGTTAGGTTCTTCTTCCATTTTAGACCCCTAAAACTCACCCAAACCACTTCGCGGTTAGGTTCTTCTTCCATTTTGGATCACTAAAACTCACCCAAACCACTTTGCGGTTAGGTTCTTCTTTCATTTTAGACCCCAAAACTCACCCAAACCACTTCGCGGTTAGGTTCTTCTTCCATTTTAGACCCCTAAAACTCACCCAAACCATTTCGCGGTTAGGTTCTTCTTCCATTTTAGACCCCTAAAACTCACCCAAACCACTTCGCGGTCATGTGAATATTCATCTCTAAATATTTCTGGGCTCATTAGTTTTGTGTTAATGTATTTTGGAAATGAAATGACACTGAAACTTTTTTTTTTTTTTTAGTACCAAATGCCATTTTTGTTTGGCCTTTTTTTGAAAATGTTTTTTGGAAAAATGTAACTTTTTTTTACAAAAAAATTTAAAATTTTTACAACTATACAAAACTAAATACATAGCAATGGCAAGCCACAGAACATTATTCTTCATCTGTGATCTCCAACGAGTCGCGCAGCTCCTGCATCTCGCCCACCAACTGAAGGACCCTGACACTCAGTTGTGCCACTCTGGCACGTGTGGTCCCTGTTAAAAATCGTAAATTAAATTATTGGTATAACCTTGTTGGGGTCATACTGCAGTGCCCCCCCTGTATGGTCCAAACACCTAAATCTGGACTTCAAAAGTCCGAAGGCCCTCGCCACCACGGCCCGGGTTTTGCATAGGGCCCGATTATAGAACTCCTGGCCCGCATTTTGCAGGCAAAGAACGGGCGTCAGGAGCAAGGGCAGGACCGGATATCCAGAATCCCCTGAAAGAATTTAAAAATACTAACATAAAATACACATTGTAAGCAAAAATATTGTTTAACATGTCATCAAGGGCTAAAACAGCCATAGGTTAAGACATGAGTCATCAACTATATTTATTGCCATACAGTGAAAATGGATTGATGGAATGTGAGCAAACTTACCCAGGAGCCATCCACCAGATAATTCTCCTGACTCAGACTGACGAAATAAGCCGGAGCTCCAAAATATATAAGCATCATGGGACAACCCTGGATGCCCTGCAAGAACACTGGAATCGCATATCCGGACCAAACACTGCTTGTATGTTGTGCGAGTTCCTGCAACCAAATATAAAATAATTACACAAAGCAAAGGTAACCAACTAAAACAATAACTCCTACAACAAATTAGATTCAATTTCAACAATCCAAATATAATTCACAAAGGACATAAGTCTAAAAAAAATATAGCAATTATATGGATGTGTGGGAAAATAAAGGTTTACATGCTAAGGACTAATTAAGGTAAGCATTAAAATGCTTTCTATAAGGCATACATGAAAAGTATTGATTCAGGTATGCATTGCTATACAATTTATGGCCTCGGCCATGCTGATACATGCAATGCCTTGGAGCTAAAGGCGCGCAGACTCCTCCACATAGTCACAAAACATGTTCAACAATAGCAATCCGAGGCCTCAAAGGTCCCGTAAGTGGATCGCAAATGAAACAGTTTTATAGGGTGGTGGTCCCTCGGCAATCAGCTCTCTGAATCAGACGCAAGCCCATCCCAACAACGTAAGTTATCTGAACGAACGCAAAATATCAGATTTTGATGGGAAAATGATCTGAACTAACGCAAATGATCCGATTTTAGCTTCGCTCTTCGAAAGCGCATATACACATTAGCCCGAACATTCGTACGAATGGAAAATGAACGAAAAAAAACTGAAAAATTACTAACACACACAGAAACTTTCACAGACAGCTACGGAAGTCCAGACGAATGTGCCTCTGAATCGAGCCTACTGTGTGAGAAAGAGAGACAGGGAGAGAGAGAGACAGCGTAGCAGTGTAGTGCAAAAGCAAATACACCACAGGAACACTGTGTAGCAGTAGCGTTCGAGGTGTCAGCTAAATTCTAGCATAGAAGCAGTGACAGGGTAGGGAGAGGACTTGGGACACAGTGTGCTGCAGCACTGGTCTGTACAACGCAAACTTTTTTTTTCACAAAAGCTAATAGTAGCCAGCCAGTTAGGGTAGGCAGAGCACTAAAAGCATCCTCTATTAAGTGTAGCCTATGCATACATGTAAATGTTGTACCAATTTGTTCCTGTTCATTTAAATGCCCTCATCAGGGCACACCACACAAGTACATTCAAGAGTTTCAGCATTTCTTTTATGTTAAAAAGTTGATGGGCTAGTTAGTGTGAACGGCTAGACAAAACTACACACCTGCCCAAAAGTACCCACCTCTTGCTCTTGTCCAAAAATCCTGTTTTGAAGCCTGCTGAGGGACATTTAACTGCCCTCATCAGGACACACCTCATAAGTACATCCGGGAGTTTCAGCATTTCTTTTATGTTGAAATGTTGATGGGCTTGTTAGTGTGAAAGGCCAGATAAAACTACACACCTGCCCAAAAGTAACCCCCTGCTGCTCTTGTCCAAAAATCCTGTTTTAAAGCCTGCTGGAGCGCATTAAACTGCCCTCATCAGGGCCCACCTCGTAAGTACATCAGAGAGTTTAAGCATTTCTTTTATGTTAAATGTTGATGGGCTAGTTAGAAAGCCAGACAAAACTACACACCTGCTGCTGTTGTTCAAAAATACTGTTTTAAAGCCTACTGGAGTGCATTGAAATGCCCTCATCAGTGCACACCACATACGTACATATGAGAGTTGTAGCATTTCTTTTATGTTAAAATGTTGATGGCCTAGTTAGTGGACAGACAAAACTATACACCTTCTGCTGTTGCCCAAAAATGCTGTTTTAAGCATACTGGAGCGCATTCAACTGCCCGTATCAGGGACCACCACATATGTACATCTGCGAGTCATACCAATTTGTTCCTCTTAAAGTCTTCAGGGCCTAGTTACTGTAAAAGGCCAGACATCACTACACACTTGTTGCTGTTGTCCAAAAATACTGTTTTAAGCATACTGGAGTGCATTGAACTTCCCTCATCAGTGCACACCACATACGTACACCTGAGAGTTGTACCAATTTGTTCCTTTTAAAGTCTTGAGGGCCTAGTTACTGTGAAAGGCCAGATATAGTTACACACCTGTTGCTGTTGTCCAAAAATACTGTTTTAGGCGTAGTTTAGCATATTGTCCTCCCCTCATATACATAGAGAAGTGCCAGGACGGGCACAGAGGAGTGGCAGAGGCAAAAATTTATCAGGCAGAGGTCACAGCAGACTAGGGGGGAGGCACAGCAGGAGTCACCGCGAGAGGCCTGAGCTCCCATTATCGGCTAGCAGTCGTGTCTCTACCAGCAACCCATCTGCCATCATCGATTGGTTAACATGGTCATCCACTTCATCACAAGTGACATCTGACACTCCCAGTCAACTGTTGATGGCTTCCTCAGACACTACACTCAGTTGGCATGACCCGGGAGCAGTCCCTGTCCTCCCATTGACTCTGTTCTATGCTGTTCCCTCCCCAAGTATCTTATGCTTTGGGTTCAGCAACACTATTCAGTGATGAAAGTCGGCAGCTACTGCCCAGCCAAGAAGTGAAGGAGACATCTGCTGCTTCCTCTGCTAGGCGGGCAAGTAGTGATGAGGAGAGTGGTGTGGGAGGTGGTGTTGCAAGCATTCAGGCTCCTGAAGTTCCAAAGTAGTTACCAACTCTAGAAATGTCACCTCCTTGGAAGAGATCTCATAGGTCAATTTGATGTTCAGATCATTCTGATTTAATGTATCAAGAAATTCACGGCAGCGCTCTTCGGGGCCCTACCAAAGGAGAAGAACATCATCAATATACCGATGCCACCCCAGCACTGCGGAGTGGCACCGTTCAAATTCCAAAAAGACCACGTTCTCCTCCCACCACCCCAAGAACAGGTTTGCTATTGATGAGGCACATTTGGCCCCCATCACTACCCCCGAGATCTGGCTAAACACCTGTCCATTGAAGGTAAAGATGTTGTGACTTAAAACAAAGTCCAAAAGAGCCACAATGAAATTGTGCAACAACTCCCTCTCTCTGGACTCTTTACTCAAAAAGTAACGTACTGATCTAATGGCTAGATGATGTGGTATAATCGTATATAACGATTCTACATCGCAAGTCACTACACAGGTACCAGAGGGTAATTGTATATTGTCCAGTTTCCTAAGTAGATCTCCCGTATCCTTAGTATAGGAATATAGGCCCGTCACATGGGGTTGAAGATACGTATCAATATAGGTACACAGGGGTTCCAACAGACTCCCTATCCCGGATACAATAGGTCTGCCAGGTGGAGAAGATACGTTTTTATGAATCCTCGGCAGTACATAAAAGGTGGACATGATTGGATGTATCACCGTAAGGTATTTACATTTCTGCAGATCTATAACACCCTCCTCTTTGGCAGTCAATAGTAGCAGATATAATTCCGCTTTATGCTCTTGAATAGGATTATTAGGAAGTTTCTGATAGTATCGCGTATCACTAACCTGACGATTCACTTCCTTTACATAATCCGTAGTTTGCCACACCACCACATTGCCACCATTGTCCGCCTATTTTATTGTTATCGATGAATTGGAACTTAAAGCGGACCTTCACTCTGAATAAGAGTCTATCTTATATGTTTCCCCCACACTGTACATACAGATTGCTCACATTAAAAATCATCCTACCTGCATCTACTGCATGTTATGAGCCTTTAAACATCCTAGATGGCGGCTTATGGAGGCCGCCATTTTATCAGGCAGCCTGCAAACAGGAAGTGCCTGCAAACAGGAAGTGACTGTGCTGCTCTGCATTCTGGGACTGCTGACCTTTCCCTGACCCCAGCTCTGCTCTGTCTGAGCAAAGCACAGCTATGACCTGCCCCCCTGTACCTTATCCCACTCTCCTCTCCTCAGTAAGTGTGATGCTTCTGAGTCAAGATGGCGGCGCCCGTATCCTAAATTCCTTAACAAAGTTGCAGCCCAGTGGGGGAAAGAATAATAAGTTAGTGACCAAAAATGTAAAATATATTAATTTTAGATGCTGGGGAATCGTTTTTTAAGAGTTTGGGCTTTTCATTAAATCATGGTGAAGGTCCGGTTTAAGTCTCTAAGGGCTTGTTGATCTGCCCTTGTAAGGTTCATTTTCCCATGTAGTGGTTCCAATCTAATGATTTCCCTCACTACTTGGTCAAAAAATACTTGAACAGGCGGCGAGGAACTTAGAGTTGGACAAAAGGTGGAAGGGCGTTTAAGCCCACTAGAGTGCCTTACCAAAGAGGAATCCAGTGGGAGTGTGGGGTCCTGTTCTTGCAGAAGTGCATGAAAATCTGATAATGCCTCTCGATCTTCCGGGCCCAATGTGATCTGGTCAACCCCTGCCTGTCGAGTACCAAATTGTTTCCTTAACAGAATCTTTCTACAAAAGAGATAAATATCTTTAATTAGAGCAAACTTATTCAAATTTTTAGTCGGCGCAAAAGATAAACCGCTGATGGTACTGACATCTCGGCTGGCGTTAAGACATGTGATGAAATATTCACTATTTGGAGTGCATGCGTCCCACCCGATCCGGTCTCTCTGTCAGGCGCTTGTAGCCCCACCGGTCCCTGCTTCTGAGGGACCTTTGGGCGGCGCCACCCCCCCACCCTCCTGGTTCCTCGTCTGCCTCGCTGCCCGAGGATAAAAAATGATGATATAGATCACTGCGGGAGGAGTTCTGAGAGCCAGGAGGGGGGCCCTGCGTGGTGGGCCCTTTGTCGTCACCATACCTCTGTCTGCTTCTGCTGTGATTACCTCCATGTTGCCATTTATATGCTCGATGGTTCGCATAGTCTGAAAGATCTCTTTGCAATTTGTTTCTCTTAGTGTCCATCGTCACCTGTTCAAGTTTAGTCAACTCACCTGAAAGTGAATCCAAAAATGGTTTGACCTGATGCTCCAGGTCAAAATTATCAAGTTTAGATTTTAATTCTTGTAATTTCACTTTGGTGGAGTTTAAAATCAGGATTTGGGATGCCTTTAATAAACCACTCTCCCAAGAGTCTCTAAAATCTGCGTCAGTCTCCCATGTTGGAAATAACTGAATTTGCAGTCCCCTGGGACAGATATTTTGTGCAATGTACATCTCCAGGCTCTTGATGTTCCACCATAGTCTTGTGTAATCCCTGTGGGCCTGCCTGATCTCTCTAGACAACAACCAGAAATCATTAGAATCTAAAAAGGTACCGGTAGTGTGTCCCAACAATAGATTCTGAAATTTGTTGTTCCAAAGTATTTCTCTGTCCTCAAAATTAACAGTCATTGTGATGTGCACACATTCACTAAACCACAGAGAGAACCAAACTTCCTCTGTCCAAACTCATCCACCAATAGAATATGGTGCACCACTAATTATAAAGAATGGAGGCGTGCTCTCTTGACATGTATTAATGCAATCTAAGGTGGAGCCTGGGGTCAAATATTCCCATAGGGACCACAGAAAACGGAGCACAGCCAATACATAGTCTATGAAAATTTATTGAGACATCAAAAAACAAACACTTAAAAACAACACTAAAGACATCTTAAAACACCACCCCTCTCATAGTCCTATAATATTAAATAAATAATGTATATAGAAAATTATTGTCCGTCCTCAACAATCACCCATATAGTACAAGATTGCTTTTATGTTTAGCATTTCTTATGCTCACAACTGGTATCACATATGTATGTATATAACCAATCCCCCTTTGTGCCGGCACAGAGACTACCCAATTAAACCAAGTGCTTAACATACATATATATATATATATATATATATATATATATAGCATACTGCCACAAAAAACCTCACTATGTGCAGACCTACGTGTTTAAAGTATTCAAAAAAAGATTTTTTATAAACCTATGTCACAAACCTTAATAGGAATGCTTAAAACAATCAAGAAGATATACCGTATTTTTCGCCCTATAAGACGCACTTATTTTTCCCCAAAAGTGGGGGAAAAATGTCAGTGCGCCTTATCGGGCGAATGTAAAAAAAAAAAAATTAAAAAAAAAAAAAAACTCACCCGTCCCCGGCGCTCCCGCGTTGTCTGGCACAGTGCGAGAGGCCAGAGGAGCGGCGGGGGCTCTGTCCCGGCCCCGCCGCTGCGATCGCTGTCTTTTCAGGCAGCGATGACAGCGGCGGGGCCAGAGACAGAGCCCCTGCCGCTCCTCCATCTGCTCCCCGACATGCGATCACGTAGGTCCCGGCAGTGGGTGGGCGTGGCCTGCACCGGCGCAGGCCACGCCCACCCGCTGCCCGGACCTTCGTGCTCGCATGTGGGGGAGCAGATGGAGGAGCGGCAGGGGGCTCTGTCTCTGGCCCCGCCGCTGTCATTGCTGCCTGAAAAGACAGCGATCGCAGCGGCGGGGCCGGGACAGAGCCAGCTCGTGAATGGGGTGGGCGTGGCCTGCGTCGACGCTGCGGCGCAGGCCACGCCCACCCCATTCACGGAGCCGGCCGCTCAGCTCAGCGGTGTCAGCGGACAGGTGAGTTTAAGTTTTTTTTTTTTTTTACTTTGGCGCCTGTCTATACTAACGGGGGGAGGGGGTGGGAATGTGGGGAGAGGGGCCACACTGCCTATGGGAATGGGGGGATGGGAATGCCACACAGCCTTTGGGAATGGGGGGAGGGGTGTGCCACACAGCCTATGGGAATGGGGGGATGGGTATGCCACACAGCCTTTGGGAATGGGGGGATGGGGATGCCACACAGCCTATGGGAATGGGGGGATGGGTATGCCACACAGCCTTTGGGAATGGGGGGATGGGGATGCCACACAGCCTAAGGGAATGGTGGGATGGGTATGCCACACAGCCTTTGGGAATGGGGGGATGGGGATGCCACAAAGCCTTTGGGAATGGGGGGAGGGGGATGCCACACAGCCTATGGGAATGGGGGGATGGGGATGCCCCACAGCCTTTGGGAATGGGGGGAGGGGTATGCCACACAGCCTATGGGAATGGGGGGAGGGGGATGTCACACAGCCTATGGGAATGGGGGATGCCACACAGCCTATGGGAATGGGGGGAGGGGGATGCCACACAGCCTATGGGAATAGGGAGAGGGGGATGCCACACAGCCCATGCTAATGGGGAGAGGGGGATGCCACGCAGCCCATGCTAATGGGGAAAGGGGGATGCCACGCAGCCCATGCTAATGGGGGGATGGGGATGCCACACTGCCTATGGGAATGGGGAGAGAGGGATGCCACACAGCCTATACTAATGGGGGGAGGGGGAAACCCACACAGCCAATGGGTATATGGGGAATGGGAGGGGGGGATGCCACACTGGATATACGGGGAATGGGATGGGGGCATGCTACACTGTCTATGGAATGGGGGCATCCCACACTGCCTATGGGAATTGGATAGGGGAATGCCACACTGTCTGTGATGGTGCGTTTTTGGTTAAAAATTTTTTTTTCTTATTTTCTTCCCCCAAATCCTAGGTGCGTCTTATGGGCCGGTGCGTCTTATAGGGCGAAAAATACGGTACATTGTGCAAAATATTATTTAAAAGTGTACATGATTAAATGCAAAGCAGATTCATAAACCAATCAAAGTGACAAAATCCAAAGACACAAAGATCAACAAATATACAGATAAAGAAAGAGATATTCAGCTGAACCATTAAAGAGCATGCAATCCACGGGGAGGACAGACAGGACTTAGGGGGTGATCCACCTGTGCTTCGCGGTACCAAAGACCGCTTCTTGCTTGGGTGAGACACAGTGTCATCCTCTCAGCTGCCTTTATACTCACCCTTTCTGTACGCCATCCCTCCCCGCAGGCAGGGCGCGGCTGCGCCAAAACAACAGCACGTGTGGAGGCGGGCGCCCCAACCCGCCGCCGCCGGCGGAAGCGACGCAACAGGCACAGCATCATCGTCAAGGTGATGCGGCGTCCTGATCGCTCGTTGCCAAGGACGCTCCCCTGCTGCCCTTGTGCCACCCTGGGGTGGAACACCATTTTAGGTGCCCCCCACTGTGGGCTACATGTTGTGCTGACGCTTCGGTGCGGCCCGCTCGTGCTGGGGCTTCTGCTTTATACATCATAGCATAGCCCCAGTTATTTTGCGGCGGGCCGCACTACAGCGCTGGTGGGCGTGTCGGCCGCCTGTCGCCGGGGCTGCGCTGCGGTCGGGAGCATCCTTGGCAACGAGCGCTCAGGACGGCACATCACCTTGGTGATGATGCTGTGCCTGTTGCGTCGCTTCCGCCGCCGCGTCACTTCCGGTGGCGGCGGGTCGGGGCGCCCGCCTCCACACGTGCTGTTGTTTTGGTGCAGCCGTGCCCTGCCTGCGGGGAGGGATGGCGTACAGAAAGGGTGAGTATAACCCTTTCAGTGCCAAGCCCGTAGTTTCTACGTGCTTGCTTCCACTCCACTTAAGTGCCAAGCCCGTAGAAACTACGGGCTTGGCATTCACCCCAAACAGTTAAAAATAAATAAAAATAAAACACTTACCTTTGGTATCCCCGAGAAGCTGGGGGTCTCCTCTTCCTGGGGGGGGGCATCCGATCGCCCCCCCCGACGTCCTCCGTCTTCGGGGGGGGGGCCCGAAACCGGCCGCCCCCCCGTTTTCCCCGAGCTCAGCAGAAGTAAAAAAAAAAAAAAAAAAAAAGCGCCACTGACTCACCTCCTCGCCCGATCCCCGGCCCGCCGTCTTCTCTTCACCAGGGGGGGGGTCCGATCCCCCCCCTGGGCTCCGCAGGCTTCGGTGAGGACCCTCTTCCGGGTCCTCACCGCTCGTAATGGCGGCGATGGCCGCCGCCTCTAATGGGAGGCGGCGGCCCCGCCTTTTGTGGGAGGAGCGGGATGACGTCATCCCGCTCCTCCTATACCCTCACCGAGCACCGGCATCTGTCAGATGCTGGTGGTGATCGGTGCAGAGCGGGTGAGAGGAGAGGAGGCTCCGATCGGAGCCTCCTCTCCTCTCATCCGCCCTGCGCCGATTACTATCGGCATCTGACAGATGCCGGCGGTGAGAGAGCGGCGCGGGACAGCGACGTGGGACCCAGGATTGGAGGTGAGTATAGTGTAAAAAAAAAAAATAAATAAATGTCATTTTTTTTAAATATGTGTCTGTGTTTTTATTTTTTACTTTTAACCCCTTGTGAACTGGTAAGGGGTCCATGACCCCTATACCAGTTCACAAGGCTGGGGGGATGGCAAGTCACCTGCGCTAGCGGGTGGCTTGCCATTAACCCCCGGCACCCCCATTACCTGCCTCCCCAAAGGCCAGGGGGGGGCAGAAGAGCCCGGGCCCACGGGCTATGCGGGCTTTGTAGCCTGCAGGGCCAGGGGCCACAAAAGCTGGCCCCTGCGCCCTGTTCCTACAAGCCCTGCATAGCTGGTCCCGGGCTGGTTACTTCGGGTAAGGGGGACCCCATGTCGTTTTTTTTTTGGATTTTTAAGGGTTTTTAACCCTTAAAAATCCAAAAAAAAATGGGGTCCCCCTCCCCTGGGAGGGGGGACCCTATGTCGTTTTTTTTTTTAATTAACCCTTTGTTTTCTGTCATCCAGCAGCTATAAAAGGCTTCTAGCAAGTGAGCAGAAGCCAGTGATTGCGAGGGACAGAGTGATCCAGGATGGATGGGAGGTAAGTAAGTAAAAAAAAATAATAATAAAATATTTTTTCTCTTTGTGTGTCTGTGTTTTTTTTTACATTTAACCCCTTGTGAACTGGTAAGGGGTCCATGACCCCTATACCAGTTCACAAGGCTGGGGGGATGGCAAGTCACCTGCACTAGCTGGTGACTTGCCATTAACCCTTGGCACCCCCATTACCTGCCTCCCCAAAGGCCGGGGGGGCAGAAGAGCCTGGGCCCACGGGCTATGCGGGCTTTGTAGCCTGCAGGGCCAGGGGCCACAAAAGCTGGCCCCTGCGCCCTGTTTCTACAAGCCCTGCATAGCTGGTCCCGGGCTGGTTACTTCGGGTAAGGGGGACCCCATGTCGTTTTTTTTTTTGGATTTTTAAGGGTTTTTAACCCTTAAAAATCCCCCAAAAAATGGGGTCCCCCTCCCCTGGGAGGGGGGACCCTATGTCATTTTTTTTCCCGATTTAACCCTTTGTAGTGTGGATGGTAGCTGTATTTTATTTGTAAATGTTAAAAATTACTTGTTTCAGTTAGGGGGGTCTCCTGGGCAAGAATGGGGGGGGGGTACCGATAAATATGTGGTACCGTTCTAATCGGTAGAAATAGGGCTTTCACATGCAATATGGTTTTCTTTAATAAAATACATTTTTTTATGTAAAATAAAGGAGGCAATTTTCTAAAAAAAAATTTTATTTTATTTTTTTTTTTTTACTTAATAATATTGTAAAAAACAGAATAAAATTTACAAACAAGACATTTCATGTTAAAGCCTAAACTCTGCTCCAAAAAATATATTTATATAATTTTCCTGAAAATTCCAGCAAAAATGTCGCAAAACATGGCGCAAAATGGGGAAAAAATGACCTGTCAAGAGAGGGTGACAAAATCTCAAGTAGGCTGGCAATTAAAAGGGTTAATAGTACCTATGCATGTTTGGTATTGTTCTGTTCGGGGGACCTTGCGCTTTCAGACTTAGCTTGTTTTTTCTGGTTTGCATATTTATATTTTAGGAAAAGGTGTTTTTTATTCAGCTTTTTTATAATTTTTTTAGGGAAACCCTGTGCAACCAAAGAATTCTTTGAGGGATTAATTCCAGAAAGATGAGCCCACTACAACAAGCTGGGTACGCTTAGAAAGCTTAACATGTGTACTTTTAGGGAATATATGGTTTATGGGGGATATTCCAAATGTAAAGGGTTGTTTTGGTTGAAAAATCGCAAGGTGCGCACTTTGCAGAGCTGAAATTTTCAAGAAAAATTACCGTTATGCGCACGCTTTACTTTGGGGTGTTTGGCAACTCTTCCCTTGACAGTAGCTATGCATGTTGGGTATTGTTCTGTTCGGGGGATGTTGTTTTTTCAGATTATACTTGTTTTTTCTTGTTTGTAAATAGTTTTTTTTTAGGAAAATGTGGCTTTGATCCTGCTTTTTTATCCTTTTTTAGGGAAACTCTTTGCAACCAAAGAATACATTGAGGGATTACTTCCAGAAAACTGTGACCACATCAACAAGCCTGGTACACCTAGAAAGCTTGAGGTGTGTACTTCCAGAGAATATATAGTTTGTGGGGGGTATTTCAAATGTAAAGGGTTGTTTTTCTGGAAAAACTGCAAGGTGCGCATAGCGCATATCACAGTTGTATTTTTTCTGAAAATCCCCTAAAGCGCTGTTTCAGTTTGGGGGAGTCTCCTGGGCAGGAAAGGGTGTCTACCTATATATATGTGGTATCGCTGTAACCGGGAGAAATTGGGGTTTCACACGCAATAAGATTTTATTGACAAACTTACATTTTTTATTACAAAAAAACACTACAAATTGTAAAAAATAGATTTTTTTTTATTTTTTTGCACATATTTCACCCAAGAATATTGAGAATACACCTAAAAAATGACAAACAAGACATTTCATGTTAAAACCCAGACTATGCTGAAAAAAACAATATATAATTTTCCTGGGAAATCCCTGGAAATCCCTTCAAAAAACACATATGAACATGGGGAGTGCAAGATAGTGCAAAATGGTCTGGCACCAAGGGTGACGAAAACTTCAGGTAGGCTGGCAGCGAAAGGGATAAAGGCAGCTGAGAGGATGACACTGTGTCTCACCCAAGCAAGAAGCGGTCTTTGGTACCGCGAAGCGCAGGTGGATCACCCCCTACGTCCGGTCTGTCCTCCCCGTGGATTGCATGCTCTTTAATGGTTCAGCTGAGTATCTCTTTCTTTATCTGTATATTTGTTGATCTTTGTGTCTTTGGATTTTGTCACTTTGATTGGTTTATGAATCTGCTTTGCATTTAATCATGTACACTTTTAAATAATATTTTGCACAATGTAAAACTTATTTTGGATACTTTAAACACGTAGGTCTGCACATAGTGAGGTTTTTTGTGGCAGTATGCCATATATATATATATATATATATATATATGTTAAGCACTTCGGTTGGATTCATTGAGTAGTCTTTGTGACGGCACAAAGGGGGATTGGTTATATACATACATATGTGATACCAGTTGTGAGCATAAGAAATTCTAAACATAAAAGCAATCTTGTACTATATGGGTGATTGCTGAGGACGGACAATAATTTTCTATATACATTATTTATTTAATATTATAGGACTATGAGAGGGGTGGTGTTTTAAGATGTCTTTAGTGTTGCTTTTAAATGTTTGTTTTTTGATGTCTCAATAAATTTTCATAGACTATGTATTGGCTGTGCTCCATTTTCTGTGGTCCCTATGGGAATATTTGACCCTAGGCTCCACCTTAGATTGCATCTCTTTCAAGCAATGTTTTGGCTCCTGCTGCTGCTGCTGCCAACTCCATGGTGTGTCTTTAGGCAAATTTTTGGGCTGCTGCTGCCAACTCCAGTGTCTCTTTCAAGCAATGTTCTGGCTCCTGCTGCTGCCAACTCCAGTGTGTCTTTAGGCCAATTTTTGGGCTCCTACTGACAACTCCAGTGTCTCTTTCAGCTAATTTTTGGGCTCCTGCTGCCAACGCCAGTGTCTCTTTCAAGCAATGTTTGGGCTCCTGCTTCTGCTGCTGCCAACTCCAGGGTGTGTCTTTAGGCCAATGTTTGGGCTCCTGCTGCTGCTGCTGCCAACTCCAGGGTGTGTCTTTAGGCCAATTTTTGGGTGCCTGCTGCCAACTCCAGTGTCTCTTTCAAGCAATGCTTGGGCTCCTGCTGCTGCTGCTGCCAACTCCAGGGTGTCTTTTGGCCAATTTTTGGGCTCCTGCTGCCAACTCCAGTGTCTCTTTCAAGCAATGTTTGGGCTCCTGCTGCTGCCAACTCCAGGGTGTGTCTTTAGGCCAATTTTTGGGATGCTGCTGCCAACTCCATTGTCTCTTTCAAGCAATGTTTGGGCTCCTGCTGCTGCTGGCAACTCCAGTGTGTCTTTAGGTCAATTTTTGGGCTCCTGCTGCCAACTCCAGTGTCTCTTTCAAGCAATGTTTGGGCTCCTGCTGCTGCTGCTGCCAACTCCAATGTGTCTTTAGGCCAATTTTTGGGCTCCTGCTGCCAACTTCAGTGTCTCTTGCAAGCAATGTTTGGGCTCCTGCTGCTGCTGCCAACTCCAGTGTGTGTCTTTAGGCCAATTTTTGGCCTCCTGCTGCCAACTCCAGTGTGTCTTTAGGCCAATTTTTGGGCTTCTGCTGCCAACTCCAGTGTCTCTTTCAAGCAATGTTTGGGCTCCTGCTGCTGCTGCCAACTCCAGGGTGTGTCTTTAGGCCAATTTATGGGCTCCTGCTGCCAACTCCAGTGTCTCTTTCAAGCAATGTTTGGGCTTCTGCTGCTGCTGCTGGCAAATCCAGTGTGTCTTTAGGCCAATTTTGGGCTCCTGCTGCCAACTCCAGTGTCTCTTTCAAGCAATGTTTGGGCTCCTGCTGCCAACTCCAGGGTGTGTCTTTAGGCCAATTCTTGGGCTCCTGCTGCCAACTCCAGTGCCTTTTTAAAGCAATATTTGGGCTCCTGCTGCCAACTCTAGTGTGTGTCTTTAGGCCAATTTTTGGCCTCCTGCTGCCAACTCCAGTGTCTCTTTCAGCCAATGTTTGGGCTCCTGCTGTTGCTGCCAACTCCAGGGTGTGTCTTTAGGCCAATTTTTGGGCTCCTGCTGGCAACTCCGGTGTCTGTTTCAGCCAATGTTTGGGCTCCGGCTGCTGCTGCTGCAAACTCCAGGGTGTGTCTTTAGGCCAATTTTTGGACTCCTGCTGGTAACTCCAGTGCCTCTTTCAAGCAATGTTTGGGCTCCTGCTGCTGCCAACTCCAGTGTGTCTTTAGGCCAATTTTTGGGCTCCTGCTGCCAACTCCAGTGTCTCTTTCAAGCAATGTTTGGGCTCCTGCTGCTGCTGGCAACTCCAGTGTGTCTTTAGGCCAATTTTTGGGCTCCTGCTGTCAATCCCATTGTCTCTTTCAAGCAATGTTTGGGCTCCTGCTGCTGCTGCTGCCAACTCCAGTGTGTCTTTAGGCCGATTTTTGGGCTCCTGCTGCTGCTGCTGCCAACTCCAGGGTATGTCTTTAGGCCAATTTTTGGGCTCCTGCTGGCAACTCCAGTGTCTCTTTCAAGCTATGTTTGGGCTCCTGCTGCTGCTGCTGCCAACTCCAGGGTGTGTCTTACAGGCAATATATGGGCTTCTTATGCTGCTGCCAACTCCAATGTGTTTTTCAGGCAATATATGAGCTCCCTATGTTGCTGCCAACTCCTGGGTGAGTCTTTCAGGCAATATATGGGCTCCTAATGCTGCTGCCTACTCCTGGGTGTTTTTTAGGCAATATATGTGCTCCCTATGCTGCTGCCAAGTCCAGAATGTGTCTTTCAGGCAATATTTGGGCTCGCTATGCTGCTGCCAAATTCAGGGTGTGTTTTTAGGCAATATATGGGCTCCCTATGCTGCTGCCAACTACACTGTGTGTCTTTCAGGCAATATATGGGCTCATCATGCTGATGCCACCTCAAGGCTCTGTAATTGTGCTGCTCTGCGTCAGCTAATCTAATTCAGGCAATATATGGGCTCCTAATGCTGCTGCTGCCGCCGACTCCACTGTGTGTCTTTCAGGCAATATATGGGCTCATCATGCTAATGCCACCTCAAGGCTCTGTAATTGTGCCGCTCTGCGTCAGCGAATCTAATAGCGACGCCTCTGATCTGCATGTCATACTTCTTTACAATAGTATTTCACTAACCCAGCATGCATCCTATGCATGTTACAGCCAAGCAAAACGTTCTGAAACCCTATTGAGGCTCTTGGACGCCCAGAAATAGCCCTTTTTAATAGCGATTTGTCGCGAATAAATTTGGACCGAAAAGATTTTTCCCGGAAAATTCAGCGAATCAGCCGAATCAAATTTTTCAAAAGTTCGCTCATCTCTAGTCACTTCTTTACTATTTCTTGCTTTTCTCATTAGGCTGGCCGCTTAATGCTAAAGCTTTTTCCCCTCTTTCTAGTTGTGCCACCTGGGGGAAATGTGCCAAAACCAAAGGAAATGCTAACATGGATATGCTAAGCTATTTGATTGCATGTATGAGTTTCTTACCTGCACAAGTGCAGCTGCAGCAGGGTATGTCTGCTCTAGTATGATACAGGGCTGGCAAGAGGCAACTCTGACATTTTATAGGAAAACTTGCATAGGATTGTGGGAGATTTTACTTGTATAAGAAGGGCTCAGTTAAGTTTGAACATGATGATTGTAAATATGTTCATGTTCCTGCTGGCTTAAGGAACTCTAATATGGATTTTTTAATAATATGTACGCACTTTTGCAAGCACGTTTTCATTGATGGAAAGAAGGTCGCTTAAAATAAATTCTTTTGAATTATTCTGCATCAGTCAAGGTCTGCTTGGCCTGTTTAAAAGTCCCATGCCTCACACATACTAGGAGAAAAATTAGTGTTTTAATGAGGTTTACAATGTTGTAAACTGGTAAAGTTTCCCAAGGGTTGAACCCACATCTGAACAGTATATTTTATTATTTGGGGGGGGTTATAATGTATTAACTAATAACAGCTTTACAAAAGGGCAATAATGATAATGCTCATTTGAATCCACAGGCAATGATTGTCACAATAGCAAAAAGTAACTGCAAAACAAAGAGGTAATAAAATAAAAATAAAGTTTATTATTGCATGCCAAGGAAGAACTGAAGGAGGGCTTTTAAAAGCAGGATTTTTATTTTACCCTACAATTTCTCCTTATTCATGTGATATTTGAACTTTTGAAATATTTTCTCAATTATTTTTTACATTTTAAAGAATAATTATTGCAAAAGGCCATGGTGTTGCAATCTGTGTGGTCACCAGAAACAGGAAGTCATTAAAAAAAAAATGATCAGCATCATAAAATCGCTATACAGGAAAAAACAAAAAAGCACCTTTTGTCACCCGCAGTCCTAGTCCTAGTAAAATAGTATTTAAGGCAGACATCCTGTTCAGCCTGTATATAAATAAAATCTACTTCCAGTGGTCTAGCAATCAAAAGGGTAGTTTGATGGTATAAAATTGACCAATTTCCTGAATTAATGTCCTGCTGAGTTCACACTTACAGGCAAACTCCATGGTGAATGGCCATCCCCTTGCATCAGTCACAGTGATTGGCCATGACCACTCCATTCAATGCAATCAACAGGTCTCCTTTACTGAAATCAATGTAGTGAGCATGCTGAAGTTACCGTGACTGAGGCAGTGGATGGGGGGGCTTATTCATCTCAAAGCCTGCCGAGACAGAGCCTTCTCAAATCAGAAGAATTTGTATTTGATTTTTCTGTCATATATACCCTGAAATACTGGGCTAATTAGCATAATGTATTTATCATTATAAATAGAGATGAGCGAATGTTTGAAAAATTCGATTCGACTGATTCGCCGAACTTTCCGACAAAAATCGTTTCGACCCGAATTAATTCGCGACGAATCGCTATTAAAAACGGCTATTTCTGAGCCTCCTAGAGCCTCAATAGGGTTGTAAACCATTCTGCCTTGCTGTAACACGCACAGGATGCGTGCTGGGTTAGTTAAATAATACTTTGAATAAATATCACATGCAGATCAGAGGCATCGCTAATAGAATCGCAGAGCGGCACAATTGCAGAGAGTTGAAGTGGCATCACTATGAGGGGCAGGAGCCCAAACATTGCTTTAAAGAGACACTGGAGTTGGCAGCAGCAGGAGCCAAAAAATTGGATGAATCACACCCTGGAGTTGCAAGCAGCAGCAGGAGCCCAAACATTGGCTGAAAGAGACACTGGGGTTGGCTTCAGGAGCCCAAAAATTGGATGAATCACACCCTGGAGTTGCAAGCAGCAGGAGCCCAAATATTACTTTAAAGAGACACTGGAGTTGGCTTCAGGAGCCCAAAAATTGGATGAATCACACCCTGGAGTTGGCAGCAGCAGCAGCAGCAGGAGCCCAAATATTACTCTAAAGAGACACTGGGGTTGGCTTCAGGAGCCCAAAAATTGGATGATTCACACCCTGGAGTTGGCAGCAGCAGCAACAGGAGCCCAAATATACACTGGAGTTGGCTTCAGGAGCCCAAAAATTGGATGAATCACACCCTGGAGTTGGCAGCAGCAGCAGCAGGAGCCCAAATATTACTTTAAAGAGACACTGGGGTTGGCTTCAGGAGGCCAAAAATTGGATGAATCACGCCCTGGAGTTGGCAGCAGCAGCAGCAGGAGCCCAAATATTACTTTAAAGAGACACTGGGGTTGGCTTCAGGAGCCCAAAAATTGGATGAATCACACCCTGGAGTTGGCAGCAGCAGCAGGAGCCCAAATATTACTTTAAAGAGACACTGGGGTTGGCTTCAGGAGGCCGAAAATTGGATGAATCACACCCTGGAGTTGGCAGCAGCAGCAGGAGCCCAAATATTACTTTAAAGAGACACTGGGGTTGGCTTCAGGAGCCCAACAATTGGATGAATCACACCCTGGAGTTGGCAGCAGCAGCAGGAGCAGCCCAAATATTACTTTAAAGAGACACTGGGGTTGGCTTCAGGAGGCCAAAAATTGGATGAATCACACCCTGGAGTTGGCAGCAGCAGCAGGAGCCCAAACATTTCTTTAAAGAGACACTGGGGTTGGCTTCAGGAGCCCAAAAATTGGATGAATCACACCCTGGAGTTGGCAGCAGCAGCAGGAGCAGCCCAAATATTACTTTAAAGAGACACTGGGGTTGGCTTCAGGAGGCCAAAAATTGGATGAATCACACCCTAGAGTTGGCAGCAGCAGCAGGAGCCCAAACATTACTTTAACCCTTTAAACGCCAGCTACGTAAAATTCACGTAGCTGCCTCTCCTGTCATTAAACGCCAGCTACGTAAATTTTACGTACCTGGCTTTCCCCCCTGCTAACTGGCAAAAAAAAAAAAGACACTCACCTGACTCCTCGTTTGATTCGGCCGGGTCTCCCCTTTAAGATGGTGTGCTCCGATCGTCCGTGGGACCTCCTCCGGCTGCAGGGGAGGGCCTGGAATAGGGTGCCCCCCCCCCCGTTTTAGCTGCCACTGGCTTTCCTGTAAAAAAAAAAAAATGAAAATGACATTTACCTACCTGCATGTGCGCTGGCTCCCGTCGACCCTCCTCTTCACCTGGGGGGCCTCCGATCCCCCCCCAGGGCTTGCCGATCTTCAGGAGAGAGCCCGGGAGGCTCTCTCCTCTCTCCTTCTCGATGGCGGCTGCCATCTTGCCGCTAAGCCCCGCCCACTTGGGGGCGGGGCTATGATGGCATCCCGTTCCGTCTCCCCGTCAAGCCCCGCCCCTTTTGGGGGCGGGGATATGACGTCATCCCGGTCCCGGTCACTGGCTTCAGCTGTTTCAGCTGTCAGATGCCGGTGATCGGCGACCTGGAAGGAGGTGGCAGGAGATCCTCTGATCTCCTGCCCCCCCTTCTCTGGATGCCGATCACCGGCATCTGTCATCAGAGCGGCGAGGGACAAGAGCTTGCAATCGGAGGTAAGTACAGTAAAAACATTTTTTTTTTTTAAATAAAATCATTTTGTGTGTGTGTTTTTTTTGTTACAGTTAACCCTTTGTGAGCTGGTAAGGGGTCTATCAGACCCCTGTACCAGCTCACAAGGCTCTGGGTCTGGCAAGTCACCTGCGGGCTAGCGGGTGACTTGCCATTAACCCCCAGCCCCCCATTACCTGCCTCCCCAAAGGCCAGGGGGGGGCAGAAGGGCCCGGGCCACTATGGCTATGTGGGCCTGTTCTACAAGCCCCCATAGCTGGCCCGGGTCGGTAACGCTGGGTAGGGGGGACCCTACGTCATTTTTTTTTTTTGATTTTTAAGGGTTTTTAACCCTTAAAATTCCAAAAAAAAAGGGGTCCCCCACCCTGGGAGGGGGGACCCTATGTCAATTTTTTTTTTAATTAACCCCTTATGTCCTGTCACCCAGCTGGTAATAAATGCTTCCAGCATTTTGTGGTGTGGTGTGTTTTTTTTTTTTACAATTTAAGTGGACCAACACCCAGGATTTTGACTTTCCTGGGTATTGGTCCTTTCCCCTGGGGCATCCCGATTGGGGATGCCCCGCTGCGTGAAACCCCCCCGATCACCCACAATAACTCACCTTACCCGGGTCCTACGGCACATGCGCGGCCGCTTGTCCAATCAGCGCGCTCAGAGCGGCTGAGTTATGGACGTCTAAGAGACATCTAAGCTCAGCCGCTCTGAGCGCGCTGGCGTCCGCATCCCCCACTTCCCTCTAACAGGGAGCGTGCCCGCGTCGGCCATTCATAAATAGCTGGCCTGGGCACGCGTCCTGCTAGAGGGATAGCGGGGATGCGGCCCGGGGATGCGGCCCGCGCATGCGCCGTAGGACCGGATTCAAGTAAGTGGTAGCAGGTGTTCCGGGGGGTTTCACACAGGGGGGCATCCCGATTTTGGATGCCCCAGGGGGAGGGAATAGAATGGTCCAGGAATCTTATAGATTCCGGGGCCGATCAGCCCTGGGTGTTGGTCCACTTTAACCCATTGTGAACTTGTAAGGAGTCCATGAGACCCCTGTACCAGTTCACAAGGCTCGAGGGCTGTCAAGTGACCTGCGGCTAGCGGGTGACTTGCCATTAACCCCGGCCCCCCTATTACCTGCCTCCCCGAAGCCCAGGGGGGGCAGAAGGGCCTGGGCTGATTTAGGCGGTGCTGGCTTGTACTTGGCAGGGCGGGGGGCCACCAAAGCTGGCCCCTGCGCCCTGTTTTACAAGCTCTGCATAGCTGATCCCCGGGCTGGTTATGCTGGGTAGGGGGGACCCCATGTCATTTTTATGGGAATTATTAAAATAAAAAAAATGGGGGTTACCTCCCCCCCAGGAAGGGGAACCCCACACCGATTTTTTTTTCTTGATTTAACCCTTTATAGTGTGGATTGTAGTTGTATTTTATTTTTTATTTTTACATGTTATAAAATGTTTTTTCAGTTTGGGGGGTCTTCTGAACAGTAACAGGGGGCTACCGATACATATGTGGTACCGTTGTAATCGGAAGAAATGGGGCTTTCACATGCAATATGGTTTTCTTTAATAAAACAAATGTTTTATTTGAAATAAAGGAGATAATTTTCTAAAAAAAAATTTTTTGTTTTGTTTAATGTACTCAAAAATATTTTAAAAAAACAGTAAAAAAATTACAAACAAGACATTTCATGTTAAAGCCTAAACTCTGCCGCAAAAAAAAAATATATGATTTTCCTGGAAATTCCTGCAAAAATCACAGTTAAGCATAGCGCAAAATGGTGAAAAATGACCTGTCAAGAGAGGGTGACAAAGCCTAAAGTAGGCTGGCAGTTAAAAGGGTTAGTAGTACCTATGCATGTTGGGTATCGTTCTGCTCGGGGGATTTTGCGCTTTCAGATTTAGCTTGTTCTTTTTTGTTTGCATATTGATATTTTAGGAAAACTCATTTTTTATTCTGCTTTATTATATATTTTTTAAGGAAACCCTGTGCGACCAACGAATTCTTTGAGGGATTACTTCCAGAAAGATGGGCCCACTACAACATGCTGGGTATGCTTAGAAAGCTTATCATGTGTACTTTCAGAAAATATATGGTTTGTGGTATTCCAAATGTAAAGGGTTGTTTTGGTAGAAAAAGCGCAAGGTGCCACTTTGTCTGCAGAGCTGAAATTTTCAAGCAAAATTACCGTCTCCCCAAGCTTTACTTTGGGGTGTTTGGCAACTCTTCCCTTGACAGTAGCTATGCATGTTGGGTATCGTTCTGTTCGGGGGATGTTGCTTTTTTAGATTAACTTGTTTTTTCTTGTTTGCTTATAGTTTTCTTTAGAAAAATGTGGCTTTGATTCTGCTTTTTATCCTTTTTTAGGGAAGTTCTGTGTAACCAAAGAATACATTGAGGGAGAACTTCCAGAAAACTGTGGCAACATCAACAAGCCTGGTATGCCTAAAAAGCTTGAGGTGTGTACTTCCAGAGAATATATAGTTTGTGGGGGGTATTTCAAATGTAAAGGGTTGTTTTTATTGAAAAACTGCAAGGTGCACATAGTGCTTAGCATAGCTGTATTTGATCTGAATATCCCCTAAAGCGCTGTTTCAGTTTGGGGGAGTCTCCTGGGCAGGAAAGGGCATCTACCAATATATATGTGGTGCCGTTGTAACCGGAAGAAATTGGGATTTCACACGCAATAAGATTTTATTGACAAACTTACATTTTTTATTACAAAAAAACACTACAAATTGTAAAAAATAGATTTTTTTTTTATTTTTTTGCACATATCTCACCCCAAAATATTAAGAATACACCTAAAAAATGACAAACAAGACATTTCATGTTAAAGCCCAGACTATGCTGAAAAAAACAATATACAATTTTTCTGGGAAATCCCTGGAAATCCCTTCAAAAATCACAGTTGAACATGCATAGTGCAAAATAGTGAAAAATGGTCTGGCAACAAAGCGTAACAAAAACTCCAGGTAGGCTGGCAGCGAAAGGGTTAAAGAGACACTGGGGTTGGCTTCAGGAGCCCAAAAATTGGATGAATCACACCCTGGAGTTGGCAGCAGCAGCAGAAGCAGCCCAAATATTACTTTAAAGAGACACTGGGGTTGGCTTCAGGAGGCCAAAAATTGGATGAATCACACCCTGGAGTTGGCAGCAGCAGCAGCAGGAGCCCAAATATTACTTTAAAGAGACACTGGGGTTGGCTTCAGGAGCCCAAAAATAGGATGAATCACACCCTGGAGTTGGCAGCAGCAGTGCAGGAGCCCAAATATTACTTTAAAGTGGACCAACACCCAGGATTTTGACTATCCTGGGTTTTGGTCCACTTCAGGGGGGCGCCCCTCTGACAGTGCACGCGCCCGCGCCGGCCATTCACATACGGCCGGCGCGGGCGCGCGCACGGCTAGAGGAGTGCGCGGGAGGCGGCGGCGGCCGCTGCCGCCGCTGATCAAGTGAGTTCTTTTGGGGTTTTGGGGGGGGGTCCCTCACCGCGGGACATCCCGATCTCGGATGTCCCGCGGTGAGGGGGGTGATCGGCCCGGGAATCTTATAGATTCCCGGGCCGATCACCCATGGGTGACGGTCCACTTTAAAGAGACACTGGGGTTGGCTTCAGGAGCCCAAAAATTGGATGAATCACACCCTGGAGTTGGCAGCAGCAGCAGGAGCAGCCCAAATATTACTTTAAAGAGACACTGGGGTTGGCGTCAGGAGGCCAAAAATTGGATGAATCACACCCTGGAGTTGGCAGCAGCAGCAGGAGCCCAAATATTACTTTAAAGAGACACTGGGGTTGGCTTCAGGAGGCCAAAAATTGGATGAATCACACCCTGGAGTTGGCAGCAGCAGCAGGAGCAGCCCAAATATTACTTTAAAGAGACACTGGGGTTGGATTCAGGAGGCCAAAAATTGGATGAATCACACCCTGTAGTTGGCAGCAGCAGCAGCAGGAGCCCAAATATTACTTTAAAGAGACACTGGGGTTGGCTTCAGGAGCCCAAAAATTGGATGAATCACACCCTGGAGTTGGCAGCAGCAGCAGCAGGAGCCCAAAGAGACACTGGTGTTGGCTTCAGGAGGCCAAAAATTGGATGAATCACACCCTGGAGTTGGCAGCAGCAGCAGCAGGAGCCCAAATATTACTTTAAAGAGACACTGGGGTTGGCTTCAGGAGCCCAAAAATTGGATGAATCACACCCTGGAGTTGGCAGCAGCAGCAGGAGCAGCCCAAATATTACTTTAAAGAGACACTGGGGTTGGCTTCAGGAGCCCAAAAATTGGATGAATCACACCCTGGAGTTGGCAGCAGCAGGAGCCTAAATATTACTTTAAAGAGACACTGGGGTTGGCTTCAGGAGCCCAAAAATAGGATGAATCACACCCTGGAGTTGGCAGCAGCAGCAGCAGGAGCCCAAATATTACTTTAAAGAGACACTGGGGTTGGCTTCAGGAGCCCAAAAATTGGATGAATCACACCCTGGAGTTGGCAGCAGCAGCAGGAGCAGCCCAAATATTACTTTAAAGAGACACTGGGGTTGGCTTCAGGAGGCCAAAAATTGGATGAATCACACCCTGGAGTTGGCAGCAGCAGCAGGAGCCCAAATATTACTTTAAAGAGACACTGGGGTTGGCTTCAGGAGTCCAAAAATTGGATGAATCACACCCTGGAGTTGCCAGCAGCAGCAGCAGGAGCCCAAATATTACTTTAAAGAGACACTGGGGTTGGCTTCAGGAGCCCAAAAATTGGATGAATCACACCCTGGAGTTGGCAGCAGCAGCAGCAGGAGCCCAAATATTACTTTAAAGAGACACTGGGGTTGGCTTCAGGAGCCCAAAAATTGGATGAATCACACCCTGGAGTTGGCAGCAGCAGCAGGAGCAGCCCAAATATTACTTTAAAGAGACACTGGGGTTGGCTTCAGGAGGCCAAAAATTGGATGAATCACACCCTGGAGTTGGCAGCAGCAGCAGGAGCCCAAATATTACTTTAAAGAGACACTGGGGTTGGCTTCAGGAGTCCAAAAATTGGATGAATCACACCCTGGAGTTGCCAGCAGCAGCAGCAGGAGCCCAAATATTACTTTAAAGAGACACTGGGGTTGGCTTCAGGAGCCCAAAAATTGGATGAATCACACCCTGGAGTTGGCAGCAGCAGCAGCAGGAGCCCAAATATTACTTTAAAGAGACACTGGGGTTGGCTTCAGGAGCCCTAAAATTGGATGAATCACACCCTGGAGTTGGCAGCAGCAGCAGCAGGAGCCCAAATATTACTTTAAAGAGACACTGGGGTTGGCTTCAGGAGCCCAAAAATTGGATGAATCACACCCTGGAGTTGGCAGCAGAAGCAGGAGCAGCCCAAATATTACTTTAAAGAGACACTGGGGTTGGCTTCAGGAGGCCAAAAATTGGATGAATCACACCCTGGAGTTGGCAGCAGCAGCAGGAGCCCAAATATTACTTTAAAGAGACACTGGGGTTGGCTTCAGGAGCCCAAAAATTGGATGAATCACACCCTGGAGTTGGCAGCAGCAGCAGGAGCCCAAATATTACTTTAAAGAGACACTGGGGTTGGCTTCAGGAGCCCAAAAATTGGATGAATCACACCCTGGAGTTGGCAGCAGCAGGAGCCCAAATATTACTTTAAAGAGACACTGGGGTTGGCTTCAGGAGGCCAAAAATTGGATGAATCACACCCTGGAGTTGGCAGCAGCAGGAGCAGCAGGTGCCCAAACATTACTTTAAAGAGACACTGGGGTTGGCTTCAGGAGCCCAAAAATTGGATGAATCACTCCCTGGAGTTGGCAGCAGCAGCAGCAGGAGCCCAAATATTACTTTAAAGAGACACTGGGGTTGGCTTCAGGAGCCCAAAAATTGGATGAATCACACCCTGGAGTTGGCAGCAGCAGCAGGAGCAGCCCAAATATTACTTTAAAGAGACACTGGGGTTGGCTTCAGGAGGCCAAAAATTGGATGAATCACACCCTGGAGTTGGCAGCAGCAGCAGGAGCAGCCCAAATATTACTTTAAAGAGACACTGGGGTTGGCTTCAGGAGGCCAAAAATTGGATGAATCACACCCTGGAGTTGGCAGCAGCAGCAGCAGGAGCCCAAATATTACTTTAAAGAGACACTGGGGTTGGCTTCAGGAGCCCAAAAATTGGATGAATCACACCCTGGAGTTGGCAGCAGCAGCAGCAGGAGCCCAAATATTACTTTAAAGAGACACTGGGGTTGGCTTCAGGAGGCCAAAAATTGGATGAATCACACCCTGGAGTTGGCAGCAGCAGCAGGAGCCCAAATATTACTTTAAAGAGACACTAGGGTTGGCTTCAGGAGCCCAAAAATTGGATGAATCACACCCTGGAGTTGGCAGCAGCAGCAGGAGCCCAAACATTACTTTAAAGAGACCCTGGGGTTGGCTTCAGGAGCCCAAAAATTGGATGACTCACACCCTGGAGTTGACATCAGCAGGAGCCCAAAAATTGGCCTAAAGACATAAATATGTTTTGCACCATTTGGAAAGTGTAAAACGTGGCACCATGCTGAATCTAGTCGCATGCATCAGGCATTGGTGGGTGGAAATCCTGGCTGATCCATCCCTGATTCATTTTGACAAAGGTGAGTCTCTCCACATTTTTAGTTGACAGACGAGTTCTCCTCGCCGTAACTATGGCCCCCGCCGCACTAAACACCCGCTCAGATGGCACGCTACTTGCCGGGCAGGACAGCTTTTCCAGGGCAAACTCTGCTAGTTGCGGCCACAAATCAAGTTTGGCTGCCCAGAAGTCCAGCGGATCCTCAAGGTGTGTTGGCATGGTCATGTCAAAGTATGACATGACCTGCTGGTTCAGGTCCTGCTCCAGGTCTTCCTGCTGCTCATGAGTAGCCTCACTATGCGGGTGTAGAAAGCTACTCATTAGCGACTGAAGACTGAGGCTGCTGCTGCTGATGGAGCTGCTGCTCCTGCCAACCCCCCCAGCGGCCATGGCAGTGGAAGGTGAGCGCAGAGGTCCCCTCGAGTCAGACCTGCGAGAGTATGGACCATGGCGCAGATAGGCATCGGCCAACTGCCTACGTAGAATGTCTTTGTAGTAGTTCAGTTTGTCCTCCCTCTCGGTGGGTTTAAAAAATGCCCCCATTTTGTGCCGGAAGCGAGGGTCCAATAAGGTGGACAGCCAGAAGTCATCCCGCCGACAGATGGAAACAATTCTGGGGTCACTACGCAAGCACGTGAGCATGCTTCGTGCCATTTGCGCAAGTGACTCGGATGGACTACCTGTCTCCATCTCCACTGCATACTGCCACGGTGTGCCCGGGTCCTCTGTCTCGCCTTCCTCAAAAACGTCTAGCTCCTCTGGCTGCTCCTGCTCCTGCTCTCCTGTCCGCTGACTAGATAAACCAGCCATTTCGCCAAGCCTAATCTGTGTTTCGCTGGGCAACTCCTCCTCCTCCTCTTCCTCCTCCTCCTCCAGTTCAGCTTCAACGGGGTTCATGTGGCCGTAAGATGTAAACACCATGTCTCCAGTGCCCTGACCAGCCATGGTTTCCAACATGTGCTGTAGTACATGAAGCAGTGGAATCACGTCGTTCATCCCGTAATCCTGCCGACTGACAAATAAAGTGGCTTCCTCAAAGGGCCTGAGCAAACGACAGGTGTCACGTATGAGCTGCCACTGGTTGACATTGAAGTTACACAGGGGAGTTCCCCTATCTGCTTGGATCATCAGGAAATCCGTGATGGCTTTTCTCTGTTCATATAATCGGTCCAACATGTGAAGGGTGGAATTCCAACGGGTGGAAACATCGCAAATCAGACTATGTTGGGGGATACCATTCTGACGCTGTAGCTCAAGAAGGGTGTGTTTGGCGGTGTATGAGTGGCTGAAGTGCATGCAAAGTTTCCTTGAAGTTGTTAGGAAGTCTTGCAGATGGGGGGAACACTTCAGAAACCGCTTGACAACCAGATTGAAGACGTGAGCCATGCAGGGGGCATGGGTCAGGCTTCCTTGGCGCAGCGCAGACAAAATGTTCTTCCCATTGTCGGTAACCATGATTCCCATTTTAAGTTTTCTTGGAGTAAGCCATGTTTGGATTTCCTGATGAATACATTTAAGCAGTTCCTCCCCTGTGTGACTCCGTTCGCCAAGACAAACCATGTGAAGCACTGCGTGACACCTCCGTGCCATGCACACATGGTAGACTGGAGGGGCACTGAGACTTCAGCCTACAGTGGAGGGTGAGGAGATGGCGGAGGATGAGGAGGCCGAGTCGCACGGTGTCACAGGCCCAACGGGCAGGGAGCGCGGAGGCCGAAGCGGCGTGACCTGTCCAAGTTGCTGCTGCTGCTGCAAAGGGACCACATTCACCCAGTGGGCCGTAAACGACATGTACTGTCCCTGACCGTAGTTACAGCTCCAGATGTCGGCGCTGCCATGCACTTTGCTACACACCGACAGGCTCAAGGACTGGCCCACCTTCTGTTCAACAAAAGTGTGCAGCGCTGGTACTGCCTTCTTGGCAAAGAAATGACGGCTTGGGACTCTCCACCTCGGCTCGGCACAAGCCATCAGTTCTCTGAAAGGTGCAGATTCCACCACCTGAAAAGGGAGCGACTGCAGCACCAGCAACTTGGACAGGAGCACATTCAGCTTCTGCGCCGTAGGATGAGTGGGCGCATACTGCTGTCTCTTGAACATGGCTTCGCTGATGGATTGCTGGCGGGATGCATGACTTGGAGGAGGAGGAGGAGGAGCAGGAGCGACAGAGGATGGGTATGACGCACAGCTGCCTTTGGCTGAGGTGCTGGAGCCTTGGCTGGCAGAAATTGGGAGCTCACTTGGTGAGGAAGCAGACTGGACCACCTCTTGGGAGCCTCGGTTCTCCCAGGTCGCTTTATGGTGACGCATCATATGTTGACGCAGGGCCGTGGTGCCAACATTTGGACCCTGGCCACGCTTCACCTTTTGCCTACATATCTTGCATGTGGCCATGTTACCCTCCTGCGGATGCTTCAGGAAAAACTGCCACACTGCCGAGTAGCTACTTTACCTGGCCTCACTGATTCACTGCTGCTGTTGCCAACTCCAGGAACCCCTGCTCCACTACCTCCCGATAAGGTAGACTGCCGCACAGCAGGTGCTCTACCCCGGCCCCGGCCGGCTCCAGCCTTTGGAATTGTGCCCCCATGCTGACTGCTACCACCTTGCTGCCTCAGCTGCTGACTCCGGGGCAACCTGCGCCCCTCTTCTCCTGATGATGACGATGAAGCCCCTTCATCACCCGGCTCCCAAGTGCGATCGGCTTCATCGTCATCATCATTATCACCGAGTTGTGGCTGTACGTCACTGATGTTCGTGGATTCGTCAACAGTGTCTGGCGCAGGAGCTGGAACGCTCGCAGCACCCACGACACTGTCCACATCACTATTTGTCTGCCTAGCTAAAGAAGCCACCTCCATTTCTTGGCTGGGCAGTAGCTGCTGACTGTCCTCCTGTATCTGATCGTCCTCCTCACTAAAGAGTGGAGCTGAACCCAAAGCATAGGATACGTTGCTGGGGGAGGGAACGGCGTAGGACAGAGGCAATGGGAGGACAGGGACTGCTCTCGGGGCATGCCAACTCAGGGTTGTGTCAGAGGAACCTACCGACCCTAGACTGGGGGTCTCAGACGTAAGTTGTGATGATGTTGTTGATGAGCGCGTCAACCAATCTACCACGGCAGATACGTTACTGGTGGAGACCCGACCGCTAGCAGATACTGGCAGATTAGGTCTCTCAGCGAGACTCCTGCTGCTACTGGCCCCCAGTCTGATGCGAGCTCTGCCTGCGGAATCTTGGCCTCTGCCACTCCTCTTTTCACTTCCAGGCACTTGTCTGCCCGACATAGTCTAACTGGCGTGGTAGTAGGTGATATTTTAAGAACCCCCGGGCAGCGGTGGGTCTATATGAAACAGAATATAATGCACACCAAAAGTGAGCAGTAACACTTAGCCTCCAACAGGCCTGCTTAGTGTAAATAAGAGAGCTGCTTAGTGTAAATAAAGAGGGGTATGCTATGTTACAGAATGGGATGCCCCAACAGCCAGCAGTGCACCTGTGAGCAGTACTACTATGCACAGCAAAAGTGTCTTTATCAGGCCTAATTTCAATTAGAATAAGTGCAAATGGTTATATGGTCTTAAATAGAGGCTGGTGTAGTCACAGAATGGGATGCCACAACAGAAGTGCACCTGGGACCAGTAGTGCTATGCACAGCAAAAGTGTCTTTATCAGGCCTAATTTCAATTAGAATAAGTGCAAATGGTTATATGGTCTTAAATAGAGGCTGGTGTAGTCACAGAATGGGATGCCACAACAGAAGTGCACCTGGGACCAGTAGTGCTATGCACAGCAAAAGTGTCTTTATCAGGCCTAATTTCAATTATAATAAGTGTAAATGGTTATGGTCTTAAATAGAGGCTGGTGTAGTCACAGAATGGGATGCCACAACAGGAGTGCACCTGGCAGGGACAAGTAGTGCTATGCACAGCAAAAGTGTCTTTATCAGGCCTAATTTCAATTATAATAAGTGCAAATGGTTATATGGTCTTAAATAGAGGCTGCTGTAGTCACAGAATGGGATGCCACAACAGGAGTGCACCTGGCAGGCAGCAGTAAGAATATGCACAGCAAAAGTGTCTTTATCAGGCCTAATTTCAATTAGAATAAGTGCAAATGGTTATGTTCTTAAATAGAGGCTGGTGTAGTCACAGAATGGGATGCCACAACAGGAGTGCACCTGGGACCAGTAGTAGCATGCACAGCAAAAGTGTCTTTATCAGACCTAATTTCAATTAGAATAAGTGCAAATGGTTATGTTCTTAAATAGAGGCTGGTGTAGTCACAGAATGGGATGCCACAACAGGAGTGCACCTGGGACCAGTAGTAGCATGCACAGCAAAAGTGTCTTTATCAGTCCTAATTTCAATTAGAATAAGTGCAAATGGTTATGGTCTTAAATAGAGGCTGGTGTAGTCACAGAATGGGATGCCACAACAGGAGTGCACCTGGCAGGCAGCAGTAATAATATGCACAGGAAAAGTGTCTTTATCAGGCCTAATTTCAATTAGAATAAGTGCAAATGGTTATATGGTCTTAAATAGAGGCTGCTGTAGTCACAGAATGGGATGCCACAACAGGAGTGCACCTGGCAGGGACCAGTAGTGCTATGCACAGCAAAAGTGTCTTTATCAGGCCTAATTTCAATTATAATAGGTGCAAATGGTTATATGGTCTTAAATAGAGGCTAGTGTAGTCACAGAATGGGATGCCACAACAGGAGTGCACCTGGCAGGCAGCAGTAAGAATATGCACAGCAAAAGTGTCTTTATCAGGCCTAATTTCAATTAGAATAAGTGCAAATGGTTATGTTCTTAAATAGAGGCTGGTGTAGTCACAGAATGGGATGCCCCAAACAGGAGTGCACCTGGGACCAGTAGTAGCATGCACAGCAAAAGTGTCTTTATCAGGCCTAATTTCAATTAGAATAAGTGCAAATGGTTATGGTCTTAAATAGAGGCTTGTGTAGTCACAGAATGGGATGCCACAACAGGAGTGCACCTGGCAGGGACAAGTAGTGCTATGCACAGCAAAAGTGTCTTTATCAGGCCTAATTTCAATTATAATAAGTGCAAATGGTTATATGGTCTTAAATAGAGGCTGCTGTAGTCACAGAATGGGATGCCACAACAGGAGTGCACCTGGCAGGCAGCAGTAAGAATATGCACAGCAAAAGTGTCTTTATCAGGCCTAATTTCAATTAGAATAAGTGCAAATGGTTATGGTCTTAAATAGAGGCTGGTGTAGTCACAGAATGGGATGCCACAACAGGAGTGCACCTGGCAGGCAGCAGTAAGAATATGCACAGCAAAAGTGTCTTTATCAGGCCTAATTTCAATTAGAATAAGTGCAAATGGTTATGTTCTTAAATAGAGGCTGGTGTAGTCACAGAATGGGATGCCACAACAGGAGTGCACCTGGGACCAGTAGTAGCATGCACAGCAAAAGTGTCTTTATCAGGCCTAATTTCAATTAGAATAAGTGCAAATGGTTATGGTCTTAAATAGAGGCTGGTGTAGTCACAGAATGGGATGCCACAACAGGAGTGCACCTGGCAGGGACAAGTAGTGCTATGCACAGCAAAAGTGTCTTTATCAGGCCTAATTTCAATTATAATAAGTGCAAATGGTTATATGGTCTTAAATAGAGGCAGCTGTAGTCACAGAATGGGATGCCACAACAGGAGTGCACCTGGCAGGGACCAGTAGTGCTATGCACAGCAAAAGTGTCTTTATCAGGCCTAATTTCAATTAGAATAGGTGCAAATGGTTATGGTCTTAAATAGAGGCTGCTGTAGTCACAGAATGGGATGCCCCAAACAGGAGTGCACCTGGCAGGGACAAGTAGTGCTATGCACAACAAAAGTGTCTTTATCAGGCCTAATTTCAATTAGAATAAGTGGAAATGGTTATATGGTCTTAAATAGAGGCTGCTGTAGTCACAGAATGGGATGCCACAACAGGAGTGCACCTGGCAGGGACAAGTAGTGCTATGCACAGCAAAAGTGTCTTTATCAGGCCTAATTTCAATTATAATAAGTGCAAATGGTTATATGGTCTTAAATAGAGGCTGCTGTAGTCACAGAATGGGATGCCACAACAGGAGTGCACCTGGCAGGCAGCAGTAAGAATATGCACAGCAAAAGTGTCTTTATCAGGCCTAATTTCAATTATAATAAGTGCAAATGGTTATGTTCTTAAATAGAGGCTGGTGTAGTCACAGAATGGGATGCCCCAAACAGGAGTGCACCTGGCATGGACCAGTAGTGCTATGCACAGCAAAAGTGTCTTTATCAGGCCTAATTTCAATTATAATAGGTGGAAATGGTTATATGGTCTTAAATAGAGGCTGGTGTAGTCACAGAATGGGATGCCCCAACAGGAGTGCACCTGGCAGGCAGCAGTAAGAATATGCACAGCAAAAGTGTCTTTATCAGGCCTAATTTCAATTAGAATAAGTGCAAATGGTTATGTTCTTAAATAGAGGCTGGTGTAGTCACAGAATGGGATGCCACAACAGGAGTGCACCTGGGACCAGTAGTAGCATGCACAGCAAAAGTGTCTTTATCAGGCCTAATTTCAATTAGAATAAGTGCAAATGGTTATGGTCTTAAATAGAGGCTGGTGTAGTCACAGAATGGGATGCCACAACAGGAGTGCACCTGGCAGGGACAAGTAGTGCTATGCACAGCAAAAGTGTCTTTATCAGGCCTAATTTCAATTATAATAAGTGCAAATGGTTATATGGTCTTAAATAGAGGCTGCTGTAGTCACAGAATGGGATGCCACAACAGGAGTGCACCTGGCAGGGACCAGTAGTGCTATGCACAGCAAAAGTGTCTTTATCAGGCCTAATTTCAATTATAATAGGTGCAAATGGTTATGGTCTTAAATAGAGGCTGCTGTAGTCACAGAATGGGATGCCCCAAACAGGAGTGCACCTGGCAGGGACAAGTAGTGCTATGCACAACAAAAGTGTCTTTATCAGGCCTAATTTCAATTAGAATAAGTGGAAATGGTTATATGGTCTTAAATAGAGGCTGCTATAGTCACAGAATGGGATGCCACAACAGGAGTGCACCTGGCAGGGACAAGTAGTGCTATGCACAGCAATAGTGTCTTTATCAGGCCTAATTTCAATTATAATAAGTGCAAATGGTTATATGGTCTTAAATAGAGGCTGCTGTAGTCACAGAATGGGATGCCACAACAGGAGTGCACCTGGCAGGGACCAGTAGTGCTATGCACAGCAAAAGTGTCTTTATCAGGCCTAATTTCAATTAGAATAAGTGCAAATGGTTATATGGTCTTAAATAGAGGCTGCTGTAGTCACAGAATGGGATGCCCCAAACAGGAGTGCACCTGGCAGGGACCAGTAGTGCTATGCACAGCAAAAGTGTCTTTATCAGGCCTAATTTCAATTATAATAGGTGCAAATGATTATATGGTCTTAAATAGAGGCTGGTGTAGTCACAGAATGGGATGCCCCAACAGGAGTGCACCTGGCAGGCAGCAGTAAGAATATGCACAGCAAAAGTGTCTTTATCAGGCCTAATTTCAATTAGAATAAGTGCAAATGGTTATGTTCTTAAATAGAGGCTGGTGTAGTCACAGAATGGGATGCCACAACAGGAGTGCACCTTGGACCAGTAGTAGCATGCACAGCAAAAGTGTCTTTATCAGGCCTAATTGCAATTAGAATAAGTGCAAATGGTTATGGTCTTAAATAGAGGCTGGTGTAGTCACAGAATGGGATGCCACAACAGGAGTGCACCTGGGACCAGTAGTAGCATGCACAGCAAAAGTGTCTTTATCAGGCCTAATTTCAATTAGAATAAGTGCAAATGGTTATATGGTCTTAAATAGAGGCTGCTGTAGTCACAGAATGGGAGTGCACCTGGCAGGGACCAGTAGTGCTATGCACAGCAAAAGTGTCTTTATCAGGCCTAATTTCAATTATAATAAGTGCAAATGGTTATATGGTCTTAAATAGAGGCTGCTGTAGTCACAGAATGGGATGCCACAACAGGAGTGCACCTGGCAGGGACCAGTAGTGCTATGCACAGCAAAAGTGTCTTTATCAGGCCTAATTTCAATTATAATAGGTGCAAATGGTTATGGTCTTAAATAGAGGCTGCTGTAGTCACAGAATGGGATGCCCCAAACAGGAGTGCACCTGGCAGGGACCAGTAGTGCTATGCACAGCAAAAGTGTCTTTATCAGGCCTAATTTCAATTATAATAGGTGCAAATGGTTATGGTCTTAAATAGAGGCTGCTGTAGTCACAGAATGGGATGCCCCAAACAGGAGTGCACCTGGCAGGGAAAAGTAGTGCTATGCACAGCAAAAGTGTCTTTATCAGGCCTAATTTCAATTAGAATAAGTGGAAATGGTTATATGGTCTTAAATAGAGGCTGGTGTAGTCACACAATGGGATGCCACAACAGGAGTGCACCTGGCAGGCAGTAGTAAGAATATGCACAGCAAAAGTGTCTTTATCAGGCCTAATTTCAATTAGAATAAGTGCAAATGGTTATGGTCTTAAATAGAGGCTGCTGTAGTCACAGAATGGGATGCCACAACAGGAGTGCACCTGGGACCAGTAGTAGCATGCACAGCAAAAGTGTCTTTATCAGGCCTAATTTCAATTAGAATAAGTGGAAATGGTTATATGGTCTTAAATAGAGGCTGCTGTAGTCACAGAATGGGATGCCACAACAGGAGTGCACCTGGCAGGGACAAGTAGTGCTATGCACAGCAAAAGTGTCTTTATCAGGCCTAATTTCAATTATAATAAGTGCAAATGGTTATATGGTCTTAAATAGAGGCTGCTGTAGTCACAGAATGGGATGCCACAACAGGAGTGCACCTGGCAGGGACTAGTAGTGCTATGCACAGCAAAAGTGTCTTTATCAGGCCTAATTTCAATTATAATAGGTGCAAATGGTTATATGGTCTTAAATAGAGGCTGCTGTAGTCACAGAATGGGATGCCCCAACAGGAGTGCACCTGGCAGGCAGCAGTAAGAATATGCACAGCAAAAGTGTCTTTATCAGGCCTAATTTCAATTAGAATAAGTGCAAATGGTTATGTTCTTAAATAGAGGCTGGTGTAGTCACAGAATGGGATGCCCCAAACAGGAGTGCACCTGGGACCAGTAGTAGCATGCACAGCAAAAGTGTCTTTATCAGGCCTAATTTAAATTAGAATAAGTGCAAATGGTTATGGTCTTAAATAGAGGCTTGTGTAGTCACAGAATGGGATGCCACAACAGGAGTGCACCTGGCAGGGACAAGTAGTGCTATGCACAGCAAAAGTGTCTTTATCAGGCCTAATTTCAATTATAATAAGTGCAAATGGTTATATGGTCTTAAATAGAGGCTGCTGTAGTCACAGAATGGGATGCCACAACAGGAGTGCACCTGGCAGGGACCAGTAGTGCTATGCACAGCAAAAGTGTCTTTATCAGGCCTAATTTCAATTAGAATAGGTGCAAATGGTTATGGTCTTAAATAGAGGCTGCTGTAGTCACAGAATGGGATGCCCCAAACAGGAGTGCACCTGGCAGGGACAAGTAGTGCTATGCACAACAAAAGTGTCTTTATCAGGCCTAATTTCAATTAGAATAAGTGGAAATGGTTATATGGTCTTAAATAGAGGCTGCTGTAGTCACAGAATGGGATGCCACAACAGGAGTGCACCTGGCAGGGACCAGTAGTGCTATGCACAGCAAAAGTGTCTTTATCAGGCCTAATTTCAATTATAATAAGTGCAAATGGTTATATGGTCTTAAATAGAGGCTGCTGTAGTCACAGAATGGGATGCCACAACAGGAGTGCACCTGGCAGGCAGCAGTAAGAATATGCACAGCAAAAGTGTCTTTATCAGGCCTAATTTCAATTAGAATAAGTGCAAATGGTTATGTTCTTAAATAGAGGCTGGTGTAGTCACAGAATGGGATGCCCCAAACAGGAGTGCACCTGGCAGGGACCAGTAGTGCTATGCACAGCAAAAGTGTCTTTATCAGGCCTAATTTCAATTATAATAGGTGGAAATGGTTATATGGTCTTAAATTGAGGCTGGTGTAGTCACAGAATGGGATGCCCCAACAGGAGTGCACCTGGCAGGCAGCAGTAAGAATATGCACAGCAAAAGTGTCTTTATCAGGCCTAATTTCAATTAGAATAAGTGCAAATGGTTATGTTCTTAAATAGAGGCTGGTGTAGTCACAGAATGGGATGCCACAACAGGAGTGCACCTGGGACCAGTAGTAGCATGCACAGCAAAAGTGTCTTTATCAGGCCTAATTTCAATTAGAATAAGTGCAAATGGTTATGGTCTTAAATAGAGGCTGGTGTAGTCACAGAATGGGATGCCACAACAGGAGTGCACCTGGCAGGGACAAGTAGTGCTATGCACAGCAAAAGTGTCTTTATCAGGCCTAATTTCAATTATAATAAGTGCAAATGGTTATATGGTCTTAAATAGAGGCTGCTGTAGTCACAGAATGGGATGCCACAACAGGAGTGCACCTGGCAGGGACCAGTAGTGCTATGACCAGCAAAAGTGTCTTTATCAGGCCTAATTTCAATTATAATAGGTGCAAATGGTTATGGTCTTAAATAGAGGCTGCTGTAGTCACATAATGGGATGCCCCAAACAGGAGTGCACCTGGCAGGGACAAGTAGTGCTATTCACAACAAAAGTGTCTTTATCAGGCCTAATTTCAATTAGAATAAGTGGAAATGGTTATATGGTCTTAAATAGAGGCTGCTATAGTCACAGAATGGGATGCCAAAACAGGAGTGCACCTGGCAGGGACAAGTAGTGCTATGCACAGCAAAAGTGTCTTTATCAGTCCTAATTTCAATTATAATAAGTGCAAATGGTTATATGGTCTTAAATAGAGGCTGCTGTAGTCACAGAATGGGATGCCACAACAGGAGTGCACCTGGCAGGGACCAGTAGTGCTATGCACAGCAAAAGTGTCTTTATCAGGCCTAATTTCAATTAGAATAAGTGCAAATGGTTATATGGTCTTAAATAGAGGCTGCTGTAGTCACAGAATGGGATGCCCCAAACAGGAGTGCACCTGGCAGGGACCAGTAGTGCTATGCACAGCAAAAGTGTCTTTATCAGGCCTAATTTCAATTATAATAGGTGCAAATGATTATATGGTCTTAAATAGAGGCTGGTGTAGTCACAGAATGGGATGCCCCAACAGGAGTGCACCTGGCAGGCAGCAGTAAGAATATGCACAGCAAAAGTGTCTTTATCAGGCCTAATTTCAATTAGAATAAGTGGAAATGGTTATATGGTCTTAAATAGAGGCTGCTGTAGTCACAGAATGGGATGCCACAACAGGAGTGCACCTGGCAGGGACCAGTAGTGCTATGCACAGCAAAAGTGTCTTTATCAGGCCTAATTTCAATTATAATAAGTGCAAATGGTTATATGGTCTTAAATAGAGGCTGCTGTAGTCACAGAATGGGATGCCACAACAGGAGTGCACCTGGCAGGCAGCAGTAAGAATATGCACAGCAAAAGTGTCTTTATCAGGCCTAATTTCAATTAGAATAAGTGCAAATGGTTATGTTCTTAAATAGAGGCTGGTGTAGTCACAGAATGGGATGCCCCAAACAGGAGTGCACCTGGCAGGGACCAGTAGTGCTATGCACAGCAAAAGTGTCTTTATCAGGCCTAATTTCAATTATAATAGGTGGAAATGGTTATATGGTCTTAAATTGAGGCTGGTGTAGTCACAGAATGGGATGCCCCAACAGGAGTGCACCTGGCAGGCAGCAGTAAGAATATGCACAGCAAAAGTGTCTTTATCAGGCCTAATTTCAATTAGAATAAGTGCAAATGGTTATGTTCTTAAATAGAGGCTGGTGTAGTCACAGAATGGGATGCCACAACAGGAGTGCACCTGGGACCAGTAGTAGCATGCACAGCAAAAGTGTCTTTATCAGGCCTAATTTCAATTAGAATAAGTGCAAATGGTTATGGTCTTAAATAGAGGCTGGTGTAGTCACAGAATGGGATGCCACAACAGGAGTGCACCTGGCAGGGACAAGTAGTGCTATGCACAGCAAAAGTGTCTTTATCAGGCCTAATTTCAATTATAATAAGTGCAAATGGTTATATGGTCTTAAATAGAGGCTGCTGTAGTCACAGAATGGGATGCCACAACAGGAGTGCACCTGGCAGGGACCAGTAGTGCTATGACCAGCAAAAGTGTCTTTATCAGGCCTAATTTCAATTATAATAGGTGCAAATGGTTATGGTCTTAAATAGAGGCTGCTGTAGTCACATAATGGGATGCCCCAAACAGGAGTGCACCTGGCAGGGACAAGTAGTGCTATTCACAACAAAAGTGTCTTTATCAGGCCTAATTTCAATTAGAATAAGTGGAAATGGTTATATGGTCTTAAATAGAGGCTGCTATAGTCACAGAATGGGATGCCAAAACAGGAGTGCACCTGGCAGGGACAAGTAGTGCTATGCACAGCAAAAGTGTCTTTATCAGTCCTAATTTCAATTATAATAAGTGCAAATGGTTATATGGTCTTAAATAGAGGCTGCTGTAGTCACAGAATGGGATGCCACAACAGGAGTGCACCTGGCAGGGACCAGTAGTGCTATGCACAGCAAAAGTGTCTTTATCAGGCCTAATTTCAATTAGAATAAGTGCAAATGGTTATATGGTCTTAAATAGAGGCTGCTGTAGTCACAGAATGGGATGCCCCAAACAGGAGTGCACCTGGCAGGGACCAGTAGTGCTATGCACAGCAAAAGTGTCTTTATCAGGCCTAATTTCAATTATAATAGGTGCAAATGATTATATGGTCTTAAATAGAGGCTGGTGTAGTCACAGAATGGGATGCCCCAACAGGAGTGCACCTGGCAGGCAGCAGTAAGAATATGCACAGCAAAAGTGTCTTTATCAGGCCTAATTTCAATTAGAATAAGTGCAAATGGTTATGTTCTTAAATAGAGGCTGGTGTAGTCACAGAATGGGATGCCACAACAGGAGTGCACCTGGGACCAGTAGTAGCATGCACAGCAAAAGTGTCTTTATCAGGCCTAATTGCAATTAGAATAAGTGCAAATGGTTATGGTCTTAAATAGAGGCTGGTGTAGTCACAGAATGGGATGCCACAACAGGAGTGCACCTGGGACCAGTAGTAGCATGCACAGCAAAAGTGTCTTTATCAGGCCTAATTTCAATTAGAATAAGTGCAAATGGTTATATGGTCTTAAATAGAGGCTGCTGTAGTCACAGAATGGGATGCCACAACAGGAGTGCACCTGGCAGGGACAAGTAGTGCTATGCACAGCAAAAGTGTCTTTATCAGGCCTAATTTCAATTATAATAAGTGCAAATGGTTATATGGTCTTAAATAGAGGCTGCTGTAGTCACAGAATGGGATGCCACAACAGGAGTGCACCTGGCAGGGACCAGTAGTGCTATGCACAGCAAAAGTGTCTTTATCAGGCCTAATTTCAATTATAATAGGTGCAAATGGTTATGGTCTTAAATAGAGGCTGCTGTAGTCACAGAATGGGATGCCCCAAACAGGAGTGCACCTGGCAGGGAAAAGTAGTGCTATGCACAGCAAAAGTGTCTTTATCAGGCCTAATTTCAATTAGAATAAGTGGAAATGGTTATATGGTCTTAAATAGAGGCTGGTGTAGTCACACAATGGGATGCCACAACAGGAGTGCACCTGGCAGGCAGTAGTAAGAATATGCACAGCAAAAGTGTCTTTATCAGGCCTAATTTCAATTAGAATAAGTGCAAATGGTTATGGTCTTAAATAGAGGCTGCTGTAGTCACAGAATGGGATGCCACAACAGGAGTGCACCTGGGACCAGTAGTAGCATGCACAGCAAAAGTGTCTTTATCAGGCCTAATTTCAATTAGAATAAGTGGAAATGGTTATATGGTCTTAAATAGAGGCTGCTGTAGTCACAGAATGGGATGCCACAACAGGAGTGCACCTGGCAGGGACTAGTAGTGCTATGCACAGCAAAAGTGTCTTTATCAGGCCTAATTTCAATTATAATAGGTGCAAATGGTTATGGTCTTAAATAGAGGCTGCTGTAGTCACAGAATGGGATGCCCCAAACAGGAGTGCACCTGGCAGGGACAAGTAGTGCTATGCACAACAAAAGTGTCTTTATCAGGCCTAATTTCAATTAGAATAAGTGGAAATGGTTAAATGGTCTTAAATGGAGGCTGCTGTAGTCACAGAATGGGATGCCACAACAGGAGTGCACCTGGCAGGGACAAGTAGTGCTATGCACAGCAAAAGTGTCTTTATCAGGCCTAATTTCAATTATAATAAATGCAAATGGTTATATGGTCTTAAATAGAGGCTGCTGTAGTCACATTATGGGATGCCACAACAGGAGTGCACCTGGCAGGGACCAGTAGTGCTATGCACAGCAAAAGTGTCTTTATCAGGCCTAATTTCAATTAGAATAAGTGAAAATGGTTATATGGTCTTAAATAGAGGCTGCTGTAGTCACAGAATGGGATGCCCCAAACAGGAGTGCACCTGGCAGGGACCAGTAGTGCTATGCACAGCAAAAGTGTCTTTATCAGGCCTAATTTCAATGATAATAGGTGCAAATGGTTATATGGTCTTAAATAGAGGCTGGTGTGGTCACAGAATGGGATGCCCCAACAGGAGTGCACCTGGCAGGCAGCAGTAAGAATATGCACAACAAAAGTGTCTTTATCAGGCCTAAATTCAATTAGAATAAGTGCAAATGGTTATGTTCTTAAATAGAGGCTGGTGTAGTCACAGAATGGGATGCCACAACAGGAGTGCACCTGGGACCAGTAGTAGCATGCACAGCAAAAGAGTCTTTATCAGGCCTAATTTCAATTAGAATAAGTGCAAATGGTTATGGTCTTAAATAGAGGCTGGTGTAGTCACAGAATGGGATGCCACAACAGGAGTGCACCTGGGACCAGTAGTAGCATGCACAGCAAAAGTGTCTTTATCAGGCCTAATTTCAATTAGAATAAGTGGAAATGGTTATATGGTCTTAAATAGAGGCTGCTGTAGTCACAGAATGGGATGCCACAACAGGAGTGCACCTGGCAGGGACAAGTAGTGCTATGCACAGCAAAAGTGTCTTTATCAGGCCTAATTTCAATTATAATAGGTGCAAATGGTTATATGGTCTGAAATAGAGGCTGCTGTAGTCACAGAATGGGATGCCACAACAGGAGTGCACCTGGCAGGGACCAGTAGTGCTATGCACAGCAAAAGTGTCTTTATCAGGCCTAATTTCAATTATAATAGTTGCAAATGGTTATGGTCTTAAATAGAGGCTGCTGTAGTCACAGAATGGGATGCCCCAAACAGGAGTGCACCGGGCAGGGACAAGTAGTGCTATGCACAGCAAAAGTGTCTTTATCAGGCCTAATTTCAATTAGAATAAGTGGAAATGGTTATATGGTCTTAAATAGAGGCTGCTGTAGTCACAGAATGGGATGCCACAACAGGAGTGCACCTGGCAGGGACCAGTAGTGCTATGCACAGCAAAAGTGTCTTTATCAGGCCTAATTTCAATTATAATAAGTGCAAATGGTTATATGGTCTTAAATAGAGGCTGCTGTAGTCACAGAATGGGATGCCACAACAGGAGTGCACCTGGCACGGACCAGTAGTGCTATGCACAGCAAAAGTGTCTTTATCAGGCCTAATTTCAATTAGAATAAGTGCAAATGGTTATATGGTCTTAAATAGAGGCTGCTGTAGTCACAGAATGGGATGCCCCAAACAGGAGTGCACCTGGCAGGGACCAGTAGTGCTATGCACAGCAAAAGTGTCTTTATCAGGCCTAATTTCAATTATAATAGGTGCAAATGGTTATATGGTCTTAAAAAGAGGCTGGTGTAGTCACAGAATGGGATGCCCCAACAGGAGTGCACCTGGCAGGCAGCAGTAAGAATATGCACAGCAAAAGTGTCTTTATCAGGCCTAATTTCAATTAGAATAAGTGCAAATGGTTATGTTCTTAAATAGAGGCTGGTGTAGTCACAGAATGGGATGCCACAACAGGAGTGCACCTGGGACCAGTAGTAGCATGCACAGCAAAAGTGTCTTTATCAGGCCTAATTTCAATTAGAATAAGTGCAAATGGTTATGGTCTTAAATAGAGGCTGGTGTAGTCACAGAATGGGATGCCACAACAGGAGTGCACCTGGGACCAGTAGTAGCATGCACAGCAAAAGTGTCTTTATCAGGCCTAATTTCAATTATAATAAGTGGAAATGGTTATATGGTCTTAAATAGAGGCTGCTCTAGTCACAGAATGGGATGCCACAACAGGAGTGCACCTGGCAGGGACCAGTAGTGCTATGCACAGCAAAAGTGTCTTTATCAGGCCTAATTTCAATTATAATAAGTGCAAATGGTTATATGGTCTTAAATAGAGGCTGCTGTAGTCACAGAATGGGATGCCACAACAGGAGTGCACCTGGCAGGGACCAGTAGTGCTATGCACAGCAAAAGTGTCTTTATCAGGCCTAATTTCAATTATAATAGGTGCAAATGGTTATGGTCTTAAATAGAGGCTGCTGTAGTCACAGAATGGGATGCCCCAAACAGGAGTGCACCTGGCAGGGACAAGTAGTGCTATGCACAGCAAAAGTGTCTTTATCAGGCCTAATTTCAATTAGAATAAGTGGAAATGGTTATATGGTCTTAAATAGAGGCTGCTGTAGTCACAGAATGGGATGCCACAACAGGAGTGCACCTGGCAGGGACAAGTAGTGCTATGCACAGCAAAAGTGTCTTTATCAGGCCTAATTTCAATTATAATAAGTGCAAATGGTTATATGGTCTTAAATAGAGGCTGCTGTAGTCACAGAATGGGATGCCACAACAGGAGTGCACCTGGCAGGGACCAGTAGTGCTATGCACAGCAAAAGTGTCTTTATCAGGCCTAATTTCAATTAGAATAAGTGCAAATGGTTATATGGTCTTAAATAGAGGCTGGTGTAGTCACAGAATGGGATACCTCACAGCAGACTTAAGATCAGTTCAGTATATATGCACAGTTAGTTAGTATAAGCAGCCTGAAAACGCTAACAAAGCCTGTCAGCCAGCCAGTAACACTCAGGCTGGATGAAAAAAATAAAATCTCCCTGTGACTGCCTCCGATTTTTCCTAACTTTCCCTGTTTTTCGCTGACTTTCTGTCTGTCTCCTGCCTGTCTCCAGCCTGTCCCTGTCTGTCCCTGCCTGTCTAACTGCCTCTCCCTCACTACAGCGTTCTGTCTCTCACGAATGCAATAGAGAAATGAGGAAGGAAAAGCAAGATGGCCGATTTAAATAGCGCTGTGACGTCACCGGGCTTGCTGGCTGCTGATAGGCTGCATGTGACTGTCCCAGCTTGCACTGGCGCGGGGTTGATGTCTGGACATGTCCCGTCCACCATCTTAGAATGCCTGTAATGTAAATGAATGGATGTTAAAGGAAAACTTCGAGCTATCGAATCGCGGGGAAATTCGGATTCGATCCGAATCGAATTTTTCATGAAATTCGGATCGAATCCGGGTTCGTCCGGATCGATTCGCTCATCCCTAATTATAAACTTAATGATTCATCATTAGCGGCAGGTAGCGACAGATGAGCGTCTGTAGCAGGCATTTTCAGCGCGCCCGCTAGTAGTCACTGTGCTACTTTATAGCGACTCACTCGCTGTTCAGCAATGTTGAATACATTGTGAGTAGTCGCTATTTGACCAGTACAGCGCTGTATGGGAGCGCATGTTAGCGACTGCTCATAGCGACCGACTCACACCATATTCAGGAAAAAAACAGCCTCCCAAATCTCTGGCGCAGAAAAATACTTGTTTGAAGCCCAGAGCGCAGGAGGCAGTGTGTTTAAAGTCTGTTTTCAAGCATCTATCAACTAGTAACAATGCGAAAACATATGGAATTACATTGTAACAACATTGTAACATGAACACTTTAATGCCAGGCCTGTAATGTCATTTCTGAGGAAATATATAAAAAAATGAAAAATTATGAAAAAACTACTTTTTCAATGCCAGAAGAGGTCACAGAATTATTTATGATTTTTTTGAAAAAAAGAAGAAAAGGATCGTCCATTGAAATGTATGGGGGAGCGACAGGTAGCGAGAGGTCATACCTGGCGCTGTGCAAGGCTGAACGCTGGCGCTGTTCACAGAGGCTTTGAAAATGATGAATCAGACGCTACATGTCGCTATCCCAGTCGCTAAACAGATTCTGCTTGATAAATGTGGAATTGCGTGCCGTGTCCGGTGTTGACCAGTCGCTATCTGTCGCTACCTCTCAATAACCAGGCGCTACCTGACGCTATCCTTTCTTAAATAACCCCCATAGAGTCAAGGACCACATAAAATTATAATATGATTTGCATTTTGAAAATTATTATACTTCCTTTATACTTCCTTTGCCCTTTAACACATTTCCATGAATAGGGGCAAGTGGTGTTAGTTAACTGGTAAGGAATAAGTGTTAAAAGAGTATGTGCCATAGATGATAATGATGATAATAATAATAATAATATAATAATAATAATAATAATAATTAATAATAATAATAAACTATAACAATTTTCTTCAAACCTAGCAATACATTGGAATAGCAAATGGTTCACCCACCAAGTGCCACACTCTATAGGCATGTGCACTTAGCAGGCCCCTGACAGGTACACTGGAGAAATTAATTGATAGTTACACCAGCATATGGCCAGCTTCTCAGATCTAAACATACATGTTGGATAGCATAGCATGTAAAATAATCCATATCCCCCTGAACGCCCAGCTGATTGCTGGCCTTTGTTCAGGTGCCAAATCCCAATCTCACACCTCCTCATTTACCTTTAGAGAAGCCCACGTTTACTTGAAGATACTATTTGGATACACAAACACAGTTTGGCACCTGAGACCACAAAGACTTCCAACCGGGGAAAAAATGTAGATGCAGATGCACGGGGGTGTCCGAAAAAATTCCAAAGAAATTCCATGCACTAACAGCATTGCAACGTCAATGCAATGCATATAAAGAACATTTCTGTAAATCTGCAGGGAGGGATGTGGGGGCTGTATATCGACATACAGAAAGTGAAGAATGTGAGTGGGAGGTCCATGTGGTCCTCAGTCCTAATACTCACAGTGCATGTCATCAGTATTATGGGGTTGATTTAGCACAGGCAGGAAAGTAAACTGCGAGAACATTTGCATGATTCAGTGGACACATGTGAGACACAATACTTCCTAGCACAAAGTATTCCATAAAGTGTTGATCCTTAATGTCATTCATCTAAAATCATCAGATGCAAAAAATGCATCAGTACTCCTGTCTACAATCCACATACTCCTTGCCGCGTTTCGGGGAGATTCCCGGTTAGTCTTACCTGCCACCCGTCGCCATCACTGCTTTTGAAATGGGAAGCAACCGAAAGTGAGATCCCACATGTTGCTTGCCCCATCCAGATCACTCAACCTCGCTACTCAATATAATGGGACCACCAATGCTCATGCTATTCAGAATGAACCGGAGTCAAGAGGCATGACCCCTGAAGTGCATGATGGAGCAGTAGAAACTACAGGAGGCAGAAGCAGCTTCACACAGCAGTGGGACAAAGGTAAGAATAGTATAGACAGATTGAACATAAACCACTATTGGCTTTTTATGAACCTCAGATACATGTGTAGATGGAGGATGCAGGCAATGCTGCATTTTTTGAATCTGATGATTTTAGATGAATGCCATTAAAGAGCAACATTTTAAGGAATAATTCTGGAGTGTTGGGATATTGCACTTGATACTTGGAAACTGCTGGGGTGTCTCTCCTGCTCACTGACGATTCTCCTGGTGAGTTGTTTTTTCTTTTTTTGGATCAAACTGGGGTATTGCAGGATACAGTCATTTTGTAAATACATGTGTATCTGTTTTTTACATGGTTTGTATTTGTGTTTGTTTGTCAAATTTGTAGTCTGTTTAATGACAGGGTATCAATGTCCTTCAATTTTGTGTCCCTCACAGAAAAGAAACACATGGAGCCTCTCTATACAGGTTTTCAGGTTTTTATTAAAAAAGTTTGTGCCCTACAAATAGTGGAGAGGATTTACTACAACCCGCTGCAGTTCAAGATCCAGATTCTAATAATAGCTAATGAATAATAATTAAATTAATATTAAAACAAGCAAAACAAATTAAGCTTAATGGATGGTAATGAAGATTTTCTTTCTTATTTCATATTCCCTATAAACTATGGGTTAACATGCGTAACAATATTACACAATAGGAAGCAGAGTTGTCTTTGTTCTTGAGAACACAAAGTAGATGAGATCATACATTAATTCCCATGAGTAAGCCTCTCTCCTGCTCAGCCTGTTTTGTTGTGTTTGGATGATTAACTTGGTGGGTGGGGAGGACCTACTGACTTCCAAGCCTTTTTTTTTATTATTTGTCTCCCCCTCCCACCACATCTATTCTCTCCCTGGTGAAACCAAGCTATTTTGTGATCACAGAATTAGGAAATACACTGCCTGGGTTTTAAATTCTCTGTGCTATTTGCTAAATTGTGTTTTCCTAAACAGTATTCTAGTTTCATGTCCCCTAAGTCTGTGAAATACAAAATGTTTCTTATACTCACCAAATGAAGACTAGAAATAATAATAAAAATGAGCTTATACTGCGCATGTGAGGTAATGTGAAACTTACCTCGCCTGCACCCACTATGCAGAACACTGGTCATAGATCATATAGCAATACTTCGTTTTTTTGCACTTAAACCAAACCTGTTATATTAGCCTTGATTCAAAAAAACGAAAAAACTATGCAAATAGGTGATGCATGCTAAATATGTCTCAGTGAGCAATTTAGACATGCCTGCATAAAGTGTCACAAGCACATGTTGCAAGCACCATTCTTTAAAACTATACGTTATTTTGAAAGTCTGTCAGTGGGGCAGATTGCACAGTGGGACTAATGCAGCTAAAGTTAAGATGCATCAGACTGCTGCGAAACATAAAGGTTGGCCAATTTCTTTAATGACTTTTATTAAACTTTCAAAAGAATCTCACCAAACATCTTATGGACCCTTTAGAGTTTGCGAGCGGGGTGAACATTGCTAATGCAGGTTTCTATGCTAAAGATTTATAATGTGGATTTTAATTTGGCACTTAAATGGAAAGTCCGACCATGGGTTGCCAGAGGGCACATGTCACCTGTTTAACATTTACCCAATCAGGCACACTCATAGGTCTGCCACAGCCCCTGTATGAGAAGATGGGACTCCAAGTAGATATGGCCTGTTCATGAAGATTCCTATAAGGAACACATAACATGGAAATATACACATATGCAGATTAATTGCCAACTTCCTCAGGGACAGATCACAGAAGGCAAGACTTCACTTCCCTTTTAAGGATCATCTCCACCATTATTGGTCTTATTAGGGAAACAATAATGAGCAGTCATAAAAGAAGAAGGTACAGGAAAACAGCAGGTGGTGTCGTGTTAAAGCCCTATCCTCATCCTTCCCTTTTCACCAATGGTAGAGAGATTTTCAAGAGGGTGTAGGAAACCACATTCTTTGGAATTACAAATTACAGCTACAAAACTAGAGCTGAGCGAACTTTTCAAAAATTCAGTTCAGACAATTCACCAAAATTTTCAAGTTCAATTTGTGCCGAACCACAAAAAAAAGCCTTATTAATAGAGTTTGCCCAGGAGCTGGGATGTTTAGCAGCCCTTCCCACCTTTCCCCAGACTACCAATCAGAGTGCATGGCCCCTTCCTGTCCTCCTCCTGTTCCTCCTGTGAGATTTTACACTGAGACAAAATGATGACCAGCAGCCTATCCAATCCAAACGTCTCTGAGCCAACTGTTGCTTCAGGAACTGAGGAAGAGCAGTGCCCAGACAAGGACCCCCTATAAGAATTTTCACAGCATCATGCCTTCTTGTCCCCATAGTCATCAAAGGGGTCTAGACCAGCCACCCCAAGCTATGGGAGTGCATTTGCCCCATGTCATCCAAGAGTTAGCCATGAGGGACCAAGGTGAGTCCACTTTTTTTCTCTCTGGGCAAGGGGTCATCTGAGTCAGGAGTTACCTGGGTTAGAGAGGAGGAGACCTTCCTGCTCAAAACCCCATCTTCTAAGAAACCCTTTTTTTCTCTTTCTCTTAGGGGTGTGATGCTGTGTCAAACTGAAGACCTTCCATCAATGACTTACTTATAAAGGTTATTGGTTTCTTGATCCTCTCTTTGATCTGTGCTGTCTGCGTTTAATATCCCATCTAGCACCTCCTCCCTTTGCCCACTGATGCAGTTTTGAAGGGAACTAAGTTTGTTACTCCTCTTTAGACTACATTTTCTACCTTTTTCTCCCCATAGGAATGTTTTATAGAGCATCAAAGGTGGCCTGAGACATTCTTGTCAGGGGCAAGGGGAAAAAACACCACCAGAAGCAGTCTCTCAGAGCCCCTAAGGCATGTGCAAGCCAGTGGAAGTGGGTTACAGTAGCAGCAACAACAGCAGCAGCAGCAGCAGTCCCTCTGAGACTCTAAGGCAGGGGTACTCAACCACTTGTAAATGGCCATTTTCATCAGGTGTGTGGTGAAGGTCCGGGTGGGGGCTGTCACGGGGGGGTGGATAGTTAAAAATCGGCGCACGGGAGGGGGGTATAGATTCCACAGCCAAAACTAGAAAAAAAGACTGCTTCCCCCCACCCCAAGAATCTTATTGGACACTGGGAAAAAAAGGAACACATAACCTACAGCTCTGGCCCGCAGCACAGTGCTCTTAACCTCCTGTGCATTCTGTGCAGGCCATGTAAAGGGGTGGACTAGGACCCAAAATGTTACTGGCAATTAGGTCTGGTAAGAAGGATGGATAGACAAAGCTTCGGGCAGAGGGATGAATTGGAGATTAGCTGTAAGGAAGAGGGATGGAAAGGCAGAAAAGGGGGGCAGGGAGGGATGGAGAGAGACCTAGAAGAAGGGATTAATGGGCAGAACTAGAAGGACAGGAATGTATGGGCAGAGCTGGGGGGTGGACAGATGACCAGAGCTGGAAGAAAGAGTAATGGATTAGCAAAGCTGGGAGGACAGGAATGGATGGGACAGAGAGACTGGGCTGGATGGAGCAGAGTTGAGGGGACAGGAATTGATGGGGCAAAACTAGAAAGACAGGAATAGATGGGGATGGGATGTATGGGGTAAAGCTGGGGGGACAGGAAAAGATGGGGCAAAGCTGGGGGGGACAGCAACAGATGGGGCAGAGATGGCGGAACAGGGATGGATGGGGCGGGAATACAGGATTGGATGGGGCAAAGAAACCAAGAAACAAAGTTTTTGTGTACCTGCAATGCCTCCTTCTGCCCATGCATTACTTCATATTGCAATGCTAGGTGCCAGGTAGCAGAGTCGGGACACTGGCAGGGAGATTTAGCACTACATCGCTGATCAAGTGAAGGGGCAGAGCTGTCAGGGCAGGGGTCCAGGAATCTGGCACGAAGGTCCGCATTTGGCCCCGGTTTGCCAGTTGAGTACCGCTGCTCTAAGGTCTGTGACAAGCAGTGGAGGTGGGTAGCACTATCGGCAGTCTCAACCTGGGTCAGGGTCAAACTTGACCAAGTGACCTTAGAGTGGCGTAAGTCATGGGTTCTGCAACCTGTCTGCCTTACATCTGTTTCCAGTGATACTGGTGATATTTTTCCTTATATTTATCTTGTCATTTTGGCTGTAGCTCTGCTCTTTAAAAATGTTTCATTTATTGCTTTCACTGTAGCACCTTATTATTATGCATTCACTATTTTTATAGCACTGAATATTGGAATGCATGTCTATTTAGGTCTTATGTAATATTTGTACAACTAGTTGAATTCTCTTACTAAGTTTTATTATTAGATGGTGTTATTTGACTCAGTAACTTGTTTGCACAACTGCACTTTATCTTCAGAGCACAGCTATTATCATTGGTCGATTCTTTGTTTTTTATTGTCTATAGTTTTTATGTTTTTGTATGGACTTTGTGGTATTTCAATAAAATTAGTTTCTTTTTTGCTATGTGCGGCTAAAGTGGTTTTGGGTAGCCTAGACTCTCCATTTTTTTCATTGTCCATTGCACCAGAGGCACTAGAAGCTATTGTTTCTTTCATTTCTTTGTATCCCTGGTGTAAGAATTTCCACCAGGGGTTGGAGATGGTAGTCCATATAGACACTGGCTCGCTCAGTAAGAGCCCCCATGCCCGACACTATAGGGTTGATTCAGAGCCCCTTTCTCATCATTTTTATGGAGGTCTTGCTACCAAACAAAAAATCATGCAAAAATGAAAACATTTCACACTTGCAGAAAAAAGGATCAGCTGAATCAGACGAGGGGAAAAAATGAACGAGAATGGAAATTTTCACGCAAAAAAAAAGGTGAGAAAGGGGCTCTGAATCAACCCTTATGAGTCAACCTAGGGGTCACTTCATGGATTTATGCACTTTGGGTACGGCATCAAAAGTTGGTACTGTCAGGCATGGGGAATCCAAATACTGTATTACCTGTTTGTCTATGACCCCGTTTTCAAGGGCTTTGTCTAGGATGCCATGGTACAGGGCACCAGTCTTGGCAATCCAGGATATAGGGAACCCTCTCATCCCAGTCCTGGATTCTTAGTATGTTGCAACACATACCTTCATATTGTCATACCCTTCAGTTATTTCAGGGCACCCGGATCTCCAGCAGAACATTTGAGTTTCTCTGTTTAGTTGTTTTTCTGAAGATCACCTGTAGCAGGTTTGAGGAGAGTTAGGAGGAAAACACATGGATTTTTTTTGAAGTATTTCTGTTTTCATTTATCTTTAGAGTTCTGTAAAATATCTCTAAGTTCTAATTGTGTGGGGATAATATCTGAAACTTTAGCAGCTAAATATGCACTATATTGCATATAGTTCTTTTCACTACAACAAGCTGGGTGTGTACTTTCAGGGAATATATGGTTTGCGGGGGGTATTCCAAATGTAAAAGATTATTTTGTTGACAATCGCAAGGTGCACACTTTGTCTGCAGAGCTAAAATTTTCAAGTAAAATTACCGTTACGCACATGCTTTACATTGGGATTTTTGGCAACTCTTCCCTTGACAGTACCTATGCATGTTGGATATTGTTCTAGGATTTTCTAGGATTTTTTTTTAAATGTAAAGGGTTGTTTCTTTTGAAAGCTGCAAGGTGCGCATAGCGCATAGCATAGTTTTAATTTTATCTGAAAATCTCCTGTTTCAGTTTGGGGGAGTCTCCTGGGCAGGAAAGGGTGTCTAACAATACATATGTCGTACTGTTGTAACTGGGAGAAATTGGGATTTCACACGCAATTAGATTTTATTAAATTACATTTTTTATTACAAAAAAATATATATTTACTATTGTAATTTTTTGGCACATATTTTACCCCAAAATATTGAGAATACACTTAAAACATGACAAACAAGACATTTCATGTTAAAACCCAGACTAAAAAAAAACTATATATAACTTTCCTGGGAAATCCCTAGAAATCCCTTAAAAAATCACAGTTGAACATGTGTGGGGAGAAATGGTCTGGCAACAGAGAGTAACAAAAACTCTAGGTAGGCTGGCACTTGAAAGGTTAAACCAAACAGGGTCATTATTTTTAGTAGAAAGTGTTGCTTTCAACATAGTTCTCCAAGTCCCGAATGAACCGCTGTTGGTCCAGGTGGCTGGCTGATTTATGCAAATGAGTAGCCGTTTTCCCAGAACTAGTCCCTGCTAAAAATGAAAATCCAAAAGTTAGCTTGAGTGTCTTGTGATGTGTTTGGTGTTTGAGATTGTGAATACCCCCTGGCCACTCTTATTTGTAATACACTTACCTACCTTAATCTGACCATGATCTTGGGTGGGCTAAGGATCCAATCTGAGGGGAATTCCTGGCTCCTGCCCAACACATTCACCCCCCTTCTCATCTTCTCCTGCTTAGTATCCTGAGGGGTGTGTGGAGCCTGGGGTGAGCAGCGGCTTAGGTGGCGAGGGGTGTTGAGACTACGCCTTGTAGTTGGCCGGCGTCTTTTTCCATCACTGGACACGACAGATGTGCTGCCACACATCTGTACCTGAAACAGCAAAGAGAGAGACATTATAAAAATTTGTAGTGTTTGCAAGCAGCTAAGTGAGCCCCACATCTGTGTGTGTGACAATTGACTTACCGGGATAATGATGCCGGCCTCTTTAAGTCGGACCATTTGCCCCATCAAATACCACGTCTTGATTTTTGAATGGATTTGCTTCATCACACATATCGCCCACATCCATTTTCTGAACATTATCGTCATCTATGGAGCAATCAAATATTTGACAGCAAAGAAATGTATACAATAAGGCACAGAGCAAAATATGAGTCCTTTTAAAAATTGTCATATTTATCCCCCCACCCCAAAAAAGGGAGGTAAATTCTTTCACTTAGAAGTTAGTCCACATATTCCAGAGTGCATGCACAATCCAGCAGCCCATAAATTTCCACCACCACTCAGATGTAAGCTTACTAAAAGCTAACTTTTAAAACGACAGATAAGGTATCAAATGCAATCCTATTTCACCTCCTCCACCACAGCCGTTGGTGTGAGGGAAGCGCGTGCTAGAATGTATACCAAAGAACTTTCTTTCTCCTTTTTGAAAATGCTGCTGCCCCCACCTAACGTGCTTTGCTGTATCCCACAGTTTTTTCAAAGGCTAATAGCAGGGGGAAAGCTGCAGTAATATATAGGAAGAGAGGTCACAAGAAAGACAACCCCGTGTTACCTGCAGTGTTAATAAGCAAATCAGCTCTCTGAGCATGTCAGCCGTCCGTAGGCAATTCCGCGGCCAATCACAGCTGAGGAGTATCTCAGAGACACGTCACAAGCCGCGTCCTCCACCCGAAACCCTTCGCCTCGGCTATAATCAGAGCGTGTCGGCTGTCTCACAGGTGAAATCGGCTTATTCCGCTACTAGTGACAGAGCAGCCTCGGCTATTTCCGTCGAGAGCCGTCTCATTCAAGGCGGTGCTGTGCATATTTGGCCACAGCCATCCCCTTATACAGGGGATACAGCTTCTCACACTAAAGGAATATATCAGTGGCCGAAGTTGTGACATTATTTAAGTCAGTTACAAATCAAGGCGGTTCTCATTTACAGAGAAGGGTCATTAATAATGTTATACGGTTTTATAAGAGAAGCCTCATGGGGGCCTAGATTCACAGCCGTGTTGAAGGTAAGTAAAAAAGAAAAGCCCAAAAAGAGCAATAGGATATATTGATTGCTAGCAGAGCCCAGAACAGACATTATAAACCAAACTCAACGTTGGTAGATCTAACAACAATAATGTCACAACAGACAATAAAGCATACCTACATATACTTTTTTCCGCAGAATATAAAAATATAAAAATTGTGCTCTTAAGATTAAAAATACAAAGGACATCAGAACTACTAAAAGATTGATACTTACAGTGGACAATATAAAAGGTTAGGAGTAGTGATGAGCGAGTAGTATTCGACCGAGCCGGTATTCGATCGAATACTACGCTGTTCGTCATACTCGATTTCGATCGAGTACAGCGGCGATGGCGCACTCACAATTCGTTTCCCCTCCCACCTTCCCTGGCGCGTTTTTTACACCAATCACCATGCAGGGGGGGTGGGACAGGTCCTGGGAGGACGCTGGCATCGCGAAAACGGCGTCTACACGCATTGGCTGGAAAAACCATGTGACCTCGAATATACAAAACTCAGCACTTCCTCTTCGTCAGCATTAGCAGCTTGAACTTAGTGAGGGACAGACGCTCACAGCAGGGAAAGACAGGCTGTCGCTGGCAGGGCCCCAGAAGCTCGGGATATCGCTTTTACCACCATCTATACCAGCTACCAGAAGACAAGAGAGTCATTAAGAGCCCTTATTAGGGCTACTACGCTGAACGGTATATGGCTCATATGTAGGCAGGCAGGGCCCCAGAAGCTCAGAATATAGCTTTTACCACCATATATACCAGCTACCAGAAGACAAGAGAGTCCTTAAGAGCCCTTATTAGGGCTACTACGCTGAACAGTATATAGCTCATCATATCCTATGTAGTCAGGCAGGGCCCCAGAAGCTCAGAATATAGCTTTTACCACCATATATACCAGCTACCAGAAGACAAGAGAGTCCTTAAGAGCCCTTATTAGGGCTACTACGCTGAACAGTATATAGCTCATCATATCCTATGTAGTCAGGCAGGGCCCCAGAAGCTCAGAATATAGCTTTTACCACCATATATACCAGCTACCAGAAGACAAGAGAGTCCTTAAGAGCCCTTATTAGGGCTGCTACGCTGAACAGTATATAGCTCATATTCTATGTAGTCAGGCAGGGCCCCAGAAGCTCAGAATATAGCTTTTACCACCATATATACCAGCTACCAGAAGACAAGAGAGTCCTTAATCCCTTATTAGTGCTGCTATGTTGAACAGTATATAGCTCATATTCTATGTAGTCAGGCAGGGCCCCAGAAGCTCAGAATATAGCTTTTACCACCATATATACCAGCTACCAGAAGACAAGAGAGTCCTTAAGAGCCCTTATTAGTGCTGCTACGTTGAACAGTATATAGCTCATATCCTATGTAGTCAGGCAGGGCCCCAGAAGCTCAGAATATAGCTTTTACCACCATATATACCAGCTACCAGAAGACAAGAGAGTCCTTAAGAGCCCTTATTAGGGCTACTACGCTGAACAGTATATAGCTCATATTCTATGTAGTCAGGCAGGGCCCCAGAAGCTCAGAATATAGCTTTTAGCTCCATATATACCAGCTACCAGAAGACAAGAGAGTCCTTAATCCCTTATTAGTGCTGCTATGTTGAACAGTATATAGCTCATATCCTATGTAGTCAGGCAGGGCCCCAGAAGCTCAGAATATAGCTTTTACCACCATATATACCAGCTACCAGAAGACAAGAGAGTCCTTAAGAGCCCTTATTAGTGCTGCTACGTTGAACAGTATATAGCTCATATCCTATGTAGTCAGGCAGGGCCCCAGAAGCTCAGAATATAGCTTTTACCACCATATATACCAGCTACCAGAAGACAAGAGAGTCCTTAAGAGCCCTTATTAGTGCTGCTACGTTGAACAGTATATAGCTCATATCCTATGTAGTCAGGCAGGGCCCCAGAAGCTCAGAATATAGCTTTTACCACCATATATACCAGCTACCAGAAGACAAGAGAGTCCTTAAGAGCCCTTATTAGGGCTACTACGCTGAACAGTATATAGCTCATATTCTATGTAGTCAGGCAGGGCCCCAGAAGCTCAGAATATAGCTTTTACCACCATATATACCAGCTACCAGAAGACAAGAGAGTCCTTAAGAGCCCTTATTAGTGCTGCTACGTTGAACAGTATATAGCTCATATCCTATGTAGTCAGGCAGGGCCCCAGAAGCTCAGAATATAGCTTTTACCACCATATATACCAGCTACCAGAAGACAAGAGAGTCCTTAAGAGCCCTTATTAGGGCTACTACGCTGAACAGTATATAGCTCATATCCTATGTAGTCAGGCAGGGCCCCAGAAGCTCAGAATATAGCTTTTACCACCATATATACCAGCTACCAGAAGACAAGAGAGTCCTTAAGAGCCCTTATTAGTGCTGCTACGTTGAACAGTATATAGCTCATATCCTATGTAGTCAGGCAGGGCCCCAGAAGCTCAGAATATAGCTTTTACCACCATATATACCAGCTACCAGAAGACAAGAGAGTCCTTAAGAGCCCTTATTAGGGCTACTACGCTGAACAGTATATAGCTCATATCCTATGTAGTCAGGCAGGGCCCCAGAAGCTCAGAATATAGCTTTTACCACCATATATACCAGCTACCAGAAGACAAGAGAGTCCTTAAGAGCCCTTATTAGTGCTGCTACGTTGAACAGTATATAGCTCATATCCTATGTAGTCAGGCAGGGCCCCAGAAGCTCAGAATATAGCTTTTACCACCATATATACCAGCTACCAGAAGACAAGAGAGTCCTTAAGAGCCCTTATTAGGGCTACTACGCTGAACAGTATATAGCTCATATTCTATGTAGTCAGGCAGGGCCCCAGAAGCTCAGAATATAGCTTTTACCACCATATATACCAGCTACCAGAAGGCAAGAGAGTCCTTAAGAGCCCTTATTAGTGCTGCTACGTTGAACAGTATATAGCTCATATCCTATGTAGTCAGGCAGGGCCCCAGAAGCTCAGAATATAGCTTTTACCACCATATATACCAGCTACCAGAAGACAAGAGAGTCTTTTAAGAGGTCTCAGCTCGTGGGACTCCACACAATTTTTAAGAGGTCTCAGCTCGTGGGACTCCACACAATTTTTAAGAGGTCTCAGCTCGCGGGACTCCACACAATTTTTAAGAGGTCTCAGCTCTTGGGCCTCCACACAATTTTTAAGAGGTCTCAGCTCTTGGGCCTCCACACAATGTTTGAGAGGTCTCAGCTCTTGGGCCTCCACACAATTTTTAAAAGGTCTCAGCTCTTGGGCCTCCACACAATTTTTAAAAGGTCTCAGCTCTTGGGCCTCCACACAATTTTTAAAAGGTCTCAGCTCTTGGGCCTCCCCTACTGCTGGAGTGACACACTGTAACAAACCTCCTCCTGTAAGCTTCCCTGACTGCTGGGGTGACACACTGTAACAAACCTCCTCCTGTAAGCTTCCCTGACTGCTGGGGTGACACACTGTAACAAACCTCCTCCTGTAAGCTTCCCTTACTGCTGGGGTAAAACACTGTAACAAACCTCCTCCTGTAAGCTTCCCTGACTGCTGGGGTGACACACTGTAACAAACCTCCTCCTGTAAGCTTCCCCTACTGCTGGGGTGACACACTGTAACAAACCTCCTCCTGTAAGCTTCCCTGACTGCTGAGGTGACACACTGTAACAAACCTCCTCCTGTAAGCTTCCCTGACTGCTGGGGTGACACACTGTAACAAACCTCCTCCTGTAAGCTTCCCTTACTGCTGGGGTAACACACTGTAACAAACCTCCTCCTGTAAGCTTCCCTGACTGCTGGGGTGACACACTGTAACAAACCTCCTCCTGTAAGCTTCCCTTACTGCTGGGGTGCCACACTGTAACAAACCTCCTCCTGTAAGCTTCCCTGACTGCTGGGGTGACACACTGTAACAAACCTCCTCCTGTAAGCTTCCCTGACTGCTGGGGTGACACACTGTAACAAACCTCCTCCTGTAAGCTTCCCTTACTGCTGGGGTGACACACTGTAACAAACCTCCTCCTGTAAGCTTCCCTGACTGCAGGGGTGACACACTGTAACAAACCTCCTCCTGTAAGCTTCCCTTACTGCTGGGGTAACACACTGTAACAAACCTCCTCCTGTAAGCTTCCCTGACTGCTGGGGTGACACACTGTAACAAACCTCCTCCTGTAAGCTTCCCTTACTGCTGGGGTGCCACACTGTAACAAACCTCCTCCTGTAAGCTTCCCTGACTGCTGGGGTGACACACTGTAACAAACCTCCTCCTGTAAGCTTCCCTTACTGCTGGGGTAACACACTGTAACAAACCTCCTCCTTTAAGCTTCCCTTACTGCTGGGGTGACACAATGACACAAGAGGACATGTCTGACCACATCTCACACACACACACACAATGACAATTAGGGGTGGGGTCTATTTATTTTCCCCCTTGCCTATGCCATCTGTGGTTGTCATTAGGCAACGTGATTTTAAGGGGTGCAGAATTTTGTTCTTCTTTTTTGTACAGTTTGGCTTGGGGTCCATGGCAATGTAGAGGAAAGAAGGTTTCCTTGTCTTGTCTCACTTTACGTAGAAGTAATATTGTGTTTGGAGTGTATTGTTGAGAGGCTGTGATAGTGGCGTAATAGTGCGACTTGGGCGCGTTATATGCACCCAGACATGCTTCCCCTGCTGTCCCAGTTGCATTCCAGCAGTGTTGGCATCATTTTCTGATGTTTCAGGGTGGACTTGGTGACCTCCAAGTGGTCGAATTGAGATTTCCAAGTATCGAGCATTTTTTTCCCATAGACTATAATGGGATTCGATATTCGGTCGAGTAGTCGAGTAACGCGGTCTATTCGAATCGAAATTCGAAATTTCGAATATTTCACTACTCGCTCATCTCTAGTTAAGAGTTATCTATAACACTATAACAATTAAGATCGAACTCCTGGCAATAATATATCTAACTCAAAAATCCATCTGCTTTCTCGTTTAGGTGTTCCTCTCATCAGTTGGATCCCCTCCAATGCTTCTCCACATGGTCAATGCCCATGAAGGACATACAGTGGGGGGTCACTGGCATGAGAATTTTCAAAATGTGCCGAGAGGCTATGTGCCTCAAAGCCATGCTTGATGTTATAAACAGGTTCTCTAATCCTGGTCTTAAGGTCCCGACTCCCGGGTGGTCCGGCCTACATATAAGAATTGGTAGGGACACCAGGTTAGATACACCAAGTGTTTTGAGTTGCAAGAAATAAACTGAGAGATTTCATATGTCTTACCTGTTTTACTTAAAGTTAAGGATCTTTTAGGTTTCTCAATGGGTTTGCAGGTTCTGCATCCCATACATGTTCCACACCTAAAAAAGCCTTTGGTGGTACTTTCTGTGAGAGTGACTTTCTTAGGGGTATCAACAAAACTCCGGGTCAGTAGATCCTTCAGGTTGGGAACTTTTCTAAAGATGACCCTGGGATTATCGGGTAAAGAAGACCCCAGGATTGGATAATCTTTTAGAAGGTACCAAAATCTGGAGACTAATTAGTTGATCTCCCTGTGTTGTACATGCATTTTGGGTTATGACCAGTCAACATGGTTGCCTGATTGTCAAAATCTTCCAAGTTAGTACAATTTCTCCTGAGTCTCATATATTGCCCTTTGGGGATTGCATTCAGCCATTTAGGATGGTGGCAGCTCGTGGATGGAACATAGCTGTTTTGATCCATCTGCTTAAAATAATTTAAGGTGGTCAGACTGGATCCAGTTCGTCCAGTTAGATCAGTTAGATCCAGAGGTAAATTCCAAATTAAAAGAATTGTTATTAACAACCCAAAAAGAATGTTTCCAACTCGGCTAGTGTCCCTTTCCATATTATGAGCACATCATCTATGTAGCACCTCCAAAGGCGACATTTGACAGCATTTAGCTTGTGTTTGTCTACTAGAATTTGCAGTGTTCTACAAACATAGACGCATGCAGATCGCAGCCTAAAGGCATTAATGCGTGCAGCTTGCACAAGAAGTGCATGTGCACATGAAGATCACATACTAAATGCATGGGCAGGTGTAGGCAGGTTGCAGATAAAGTGTATGCATGCAGGGATATTGGATATCACATATGCATGCAATTAGAGCAAGATGTAAGAATGCGGGGGGCACAACAACACAGTTAAAGAATGCATGGATGACAGAGGCTGGCTTTGGAGCAAATTACTTAGATGAATTATGCAGATATCCTCCTCTTGGGTATAGAGTAGAGCGTAGTCGCCACCTTGCATGTGCCGCTTCAGCATGTGCGTCCAGGTGGATCCCGGAAGTATGTAACGTCATTGGAATAAGACAGTTGTGGCGCACTGTAATTTGGCTTGATATCTTCTGTGTTGTCTGCGATGAGCGATTCTCTACAAGGCCCAATCACAAATTGTTTACATCATATTACTCAAGCCTGATGTGGCAACAGAGGAAGTAAGAACAGAAGAGAAAGCTGACAGTGATCAGCCATTATCTGTAACTTCTGAACAAACAGTTGAAGTGAGTGCACAAGCAAGCTCAGACATAGAACGAAGATGCTCAATAAGAGAACACAAAGGTAAACCACCTGTACATCTCTCATACAAGGCAAGCACTGCCAGTAGTAATGAACCTGCAATTTGGGAAGACATATATCAGCTTTCACAAGGGAAAGACAATACATGCATAACTGCTGCAAAGGAAGAGATAAAAAAAATGGAGACTTACAGAACTTCCACCTGGAAGGAATTCCATAGGCTGTAAATAAACAGTGTACAATACCGATGGCACAGTGGAGTGATACAGAGCAAGACTCGTAGCCAAGGGATTTTCTCAAAAACATAGAGAGAACTATGACAGGACTCTTGCTCCAGTAGTCAAACATACTACAGTACAATGCAAGTGAAACACTTTGATGTGAAAACAGCATTTCTACATGGCGAGCTAACAGAAGACATCTACATGAAACCACCAGGATTGAAAGATGAACAAAAGCCAGATGTAGTGTGCAAACTTCAGAGGAGTATATATGGTCTAAAGTATATATGGTCTAAAGCAAGCTGCCAGAGCATGGAATATAAAAGTGCTTACACATGAGGAGTAAAGCAGACCCCTGCTTTTACATAACGAAATTGGCAGACAGATGGATCAATTTGCTTATTTATGTGGACAATAGGGTTGATTCAGAGAGACAAAAAAAGACTTTCGTTTTTGTGCCGTTTTCGTATTTTTTTAAAATTTTCCCGTTCTCGTATGAGTGTGCGAGCGATTCTATGCATGCATTGCTAACCTTCAGAAAGTTTCCGTCCGTTCGTATGCCACGAGTACGAGGATGTCATTTTCATTTTTTTTTAACATTTTCGCATGTTACGTCGGCTTTTGATCTTGCCCTTTTTCCATCGTCTCCTTCCACGAATCCTTTACGTTTCCCGACAGATTCTGTTTTCCTTTTTCAATTAATAATTGTCCAGGCGTAAATCCTTACGATCTTGCGCCTGCGCACTACAGACTTAACTCATTAAAGTGCTCGCCTACATATTTGCCACCCTCAATTCTAATACAATGTTTAGCTAAATCACTTAGCGCTATCCTCCATCTTCCCTTTTGGACCCTTAAAGCTCACCCCAACCACTTAGCACTATCCTTCATCTTCCCTTTTGGACCCTTAAAGCTCACCCCAACCACTTAGCACTATCCTCCATCTTCCCTTTTGGACCCTTAAAGCTCACCCCAACCACTTAGCGCTATCCTTCATCTTCCCTTTTGGACCCTTAAAGCTCACCCCAACCACTTAGCACTATCCTCCATCTTCCCTTTTGGACCCTTAAAGCTCACCCCAACCACTTAGCACTATCCTCCATCTTCCCTTTTGGACCCTTAAAGCTCACTCAAATCCCTTAGCACTATCCTCCATCTTCCCTTTTGGACCCTTAAAGCTCACCCCAACCACTTAGCACTATCCTCCATCTTCCCTTTTGGACCCTTAAAGCTCACCCCAACCACTTAGCACAATCCTCCATCTTCCATTTTGGACCCTTAAAGCTCACCCCAACCACTTAGCACTATCCTCCATCTTCCCTTTTGGACCCTTAAAACTTACCCAAATCAATTCCCGGTTAGGTTCTTCTTCCATTTTAGGCCCCTAAAACTTACCCAAATCACTTCCCGGTTAGGTTCTTCTTCCATTTTAGGCCCCTAAAACTTACCCAAATCACTTCCCGGTTAGGTTCTTCTTCCATTTTAGGCCCCTAAAACTTACCCAAACCACTTCCCGGTTAGGTTCTTCTTCCATTTTAGGCCCCTAAAACTTACCCAAATCCCTTCCCGGTTAAGTTCTTCTTCCATTTTAGTCCCCTAAAACTTACCCAAACCACTTCCCGGTTAGCTTCTTCTTCCATTGTAGGCCCCTAAAACTTACCCAAACCCCTTCCCGGTTAGGTTCTTCTTCCATTTTAGGCCCCTAAAACTTACTCAAACCACTTCCTGGTTAGGTTCTTCTTCCATTTTAGGCCCTAAAACTTACCCAAACCACTTCCCGGTCATCTGAATCTTCATCTCTAAATGAAGTGGGCAGAGGTCATTCTGCTAATGCCATTGACTATGGCTTGATTTATCTGGGTGATCATGTCAAAAACCACATACTGCAAAGAATGACATTACAACTTACTTGGTTGGTGGCCGATGGATGCCTCGTTGGGGACAACCCTACGTCCTGGGCCCTGCCACTGCTGTGAAGTAGAGGCTGTAGAGACAAGGCACGTAGGGTCACTTATAATGTCATAGTCAACAGTATTCAAATGTCAATTTCAATGTGTGTGTCACATCACTCACCTTCTCCCTGTGCCTCCTGGGTGAGATCTGCTGCATCCTCCACAGCTTCACCCGCTCCAGAAGCATCTAGAAAAACAGATTAAGGGAATCAGGTTTGGTGGAAATAGCATGTATGTGTGTGCGGTTACAAGAATAGTCACATACCAGAGGCTCCCGCCTGCATCGCTGGGTACGACTGCCTGCCCACGCCATGCCGCCCCTCCTCTGTGGAAAGGTCCAGGGGCTGGTCGGAGGACCCAACAGAGGAGGGGTAGGACCGTCGCCCTGGAGATCCACCACCTTCACTTCCAGCTGCAGATTCATGCAGCATTGGTCGGCCTGTGCACCTCCGGGTGCGGCGGATTCGGTAATCCATTTACAACACTAGAAAAGAAAAGCAATTATAAACAAATGCCTACCTTCTGGATTAGTTACATCTGGCATGCAATCGCTATGTACTTACTAGGGAAATGGAGTCCGAAAAACCGCCGCACCCGGGGCATGTGCAGCCGTTTCAGGTCCGACCAATGCTGCATGATCTGAGTGTGGGTGAAGGTGGTGTCCGTCTGATGTTGGATTTGCCGAATGATCTCCAGGGCGACGGTGCGCTTCTCAAAAGAGTTTGACAGGTAGTCGTACCTGCCCTCCAGCATGGTCTACAAAACACAAAATAGACATAGGATTTAGTCAAATCTGCATACAAATATCTGTCAACAATTGATCATTTGACTAAATGACATTAACAGAGAGATTTCTAGCCTAATCCAAGCCTTAATGTGTTGGTTCGCACGTGTGGGCCCTCACGTCGGTTTTGCACAGAGTTTTAGACACTTTGTAAACAAACCGCTTCTCCCTGCGCTTCCTTAAGGGCTAGGCATGCATTTAGATGGCAAATCAAAGGCATTAAAAGACAATGACAAGCATGATGATCTCTTCTTGTTGGCGGGTGAAGATTGTGGGCGCCATCTTGCCTCTTGTCTGTAGCAGATAAGTAATGCCCCTGTGGTTTCCGGGTTCCGCACAGCCGGACGAACGTCCGTACGCACGCGTATGCGAGCGCGTAAGCGTCAGACCCCACCAATCTTATTTAAAGGGTTCTGGACACACAGCTCATTCTCTTTGAGAGTCTCAACATTATGGCACCCCAAAAAATATGCCAAAAGCAGCAAAGGACGGCAGTAGCAGCAGCAGCAAACAGCCATCAAAGCGGCAGGAGCCTTGTGCAGGGCCAACAACTTGCTCCCAGATGCCAAAAAGTAAGCTGCAGGCAACCCGCAGTGCTCAGCTGAAGCCTACTAAAAACACCATGCCAAAAAAGGAGCCAGCGGCCAAGTGGAAGCCACAGGCCAGCAAGGCAACAACCAACGGGCGCCAAAAAAGTTACCAAGAGGGTGCGAAGCCCCAACCCCCCCAGGTCCCAATCACCCCACCCACGTGTCTCCCAAGCCAAGGCTAAAAAAAGAACACACCGGGAAAGAAGCCCCAGCAGCTCTAGCTCGCCATCACCACCACCCGCCATATTGAAAAATATTGCAAGAGCCAAAGGCACCGGCAAAGAAGGCCAAGAAGCCCCAGCAGCCCGAGTTCGGCATCACCACCACCCACACGTGGCCACAAGTCTCATGGCAAGAGGGCAAGGCACTGCCCAAGAAGCCCAAGGTCGCCATCCCCACCCGCACGGGTCTCCAAATCCTCGGCCAAGAGGACAAGGCACCGGCCAAGAAGCCAAAGCTCTGGCTCACCCCTGGACCGGCCAACTACCTCCAAGGGGCATGCTTCTTCTAAGGGCCCACAGAGGCACAGGGCCCCAAGCCCGACTTCTTCAACCACACCCTCTCCTCCTCGGCCACATTCTCCACCGGCACAGGTGTCTAGGCACTTACCATATGCCACATCCACACCTGCGATGAACACCCAGTCCCTTTCCAAAACCCTGTTCAATCTGCAGCCAGCCAGCAGTCCGTAATTTCACCCCAACACAGCCAGGCCAGAATGTCCCCTGATTTTCCGCCAAACACTGAGGAGCCAGAACCGCAACCAACAGGGCGCACATTGCGCAGAGGCCAGTTGAGTGGCAGGTTTGGCAGGTTTGGGGAGGCCCAAACTCTGGCATTGGCTAGTGGCCTCACCTTGTATTATAATGATCTATATAGGCGCAGATCCAAAGCTACAAGCAAACAGCGCAAAGCCGAAATTTTGGAGGAGCTCACCAGACAGGTCAATGCAACGGGGGAAGAGCTAAACGATGTGGAGCAGATTCAAAGGAAAATATTGGACCTCAAGTATGCAGCACGGAAGAAAGAAAATAAACGGCGTAATTACAGGTACATATATACTTTGTGGATTTGTCTTCTTCTTGTATTGGCACCATTTTGCTAAATGTGTACAACTATCTTTTTCAGCTTACAAACTGGTGGAGGATTCCCCACTAAACTGCAATTTACCCGAGCTGAGGAGATGGTGCTGGGCCTGCTACATCCTGTGGCCTTAGAGGGACACTCGGCCCGACGAGACACAGACATTCCGACTATTCCTGCAGGTTAGTAATGTTAGTGTGTATGTGAAATGTGAGCTACGTGTAAAATGAGTCTCCAAGCCCTATATTAACATATGCCCCTAGGGTGTGCCTTGTAGTGGAGGTAACAATTTAAACAGGGTGTGTTATGTCTGTGGACTCATCATTTGCTATTTTCCTTGCCCATACATGAGTTTTGAGAGTCTTAGAGGGAAACAAGGAACAGAAAATTTTTCTTTTTCTGTTCCTTGTTTCTTTCTCTGGTCAAGTAACATGCCAATTAAATCAATTGGCAGTAAATGTGAATCAAGTCTGACTGAGCTCCCCTGGGATGTAGACAAAGGCTGTGATATCTCATTTGGCTCAAACAATAAAATAGGCATGTGCCTTCCATTCATTTGCCTCATCTTTGGGCCTTATGACCCAGAAACATTAGTACAACGTTGGTCCAGAGACTATGATTTGTTTAAAGAGGTCTGCTTATGTCCAGTTCACTTGTATTCAGCTTACCCTACTGGGTGCATAGTGATCATGAAGTGCACTCTACTTTAAACTCAAAGACTGGTAACTGATTATAATAGCTTCGCAGCACCAGTATTGCCAGGCTTATTTCTAAAATGAAATAAAAACTAATAGTCAAGCACTCTGTCGAAAGGCAAAGTTACTTTTGATTGCTTAAAACCTGACAGTGGTTTCCATGGAAACCATTCAGGAATCCTGTGAATTGAAATTTGGCGTTGCAGTACAGACAATCACTAAAGGGGAAAAAGCCTCACATATTGCATTTGCCACAGCCACATGGCCACCTTATCGAATTATTACAGTGTCATGCTTGAGGAAGTTAGAAATAGCAACAGCCACATGGCCACCTTATCTAACAATCTCAGTGCCATGGTGGCTGAATTTCGAACTTCCAATAGAAACATGTTGGAACAGTTGCAGATTCTGAATGCCACACAGGCCCAGGTGAGGGCCCACCTCCAAGGGCCCCAACCTGGCTTTTATGGGCATCCTCCAACTGCTCCACATCTTTGCTCTACATCCCCACTGTATTGACCTGTCTGGTGAGCCCTATAAATATGCCCTTTTGGTATGGCTTTGCTTGTATGCTTTGGATTTGCGCCCATATAGCTCATTAGAATGCTGAGGTAGCCCACTAGCCAATGCCGGAGGTCAAGCCTCACTGAACCTGCCACTCAAGCTGTTGCGCTGCAGGCTTGGGCCTAATTACATTGGTTCTGGCTCCTCCTGTTTGTAGGCATGATTGGGGAACATTCTGGCCTGGAAAACTACTACCTTGACCCCTGGCTGAGATTGAACAGGACTTGGATTTGGACTGGGGGTTCTTGTTTGGGTGGGCCACTGAGTAACAGGTGTAGATGTGGCATAGGTATGGCTGCTTTACACCTGTGCCTGTGGCAAATGTGGCCAAGCAGGAGAGAGTGTGTCTGTGGCCCTATTTGTTTTGAAAAAAATCTGGACATGCCAATGCTTGTCACATATGTTTTTGTATTGAAATTTTGTATTAAACTTTGGCCTGGAGTGCCTTACTTTGAAACTCCTGCCTGTGGCCAATTGCTGTGTCATGATTTGCCAAAAATGACATTTGTTGTTTGACCATGTATTTACATGAACTATGGGAGTGACCATCAACCCCAAGGTTTGCTTTTCAAATAAACCCCCCAAATTTTTACTTAACCTGTTGTTGACTAAGTTGATGCCTTTAGGTATTTTGGGAATAAAGATTACTTAAAGTTTGCACTAACAACTTGGGCACAAAAATAGACATGCGTTTCAAATCAGGTGTGAGGTTTTTCGTAATTAATTACTTACTCTTTTGTACATTAAAAAATAAACAAACCAACACAAAGGGCAAAAAACAAAATTAACAATCAATAAAGTGACAAAACAAACAAAGGGACAACAAATTAGGAAAAATGTGTGGCTATCAAATTTGACCGCACGGCTTGGCCAGACGCACTAGGTGGGCCACGGTAGTCCTCCTCTGGATCATCGGTAGGTGGAGAGGGGGCAAATCCACATACCGGGGGACATGCTGCAATATGGCAAAATGATACAACACTGCACACGCCATGATAATATCTATGACCTTTTTTGGGGTCATACTGAAGGGCTCCCTCGGTATGCTCCAAGCATCTGAAGCGGGTCTTTAATAGGCCAAACGCCCTCTCCACCAAGGCCCTGGTCTTCCGGTGTGAAAGCGGGACACAGAGCAGGGACATTTGCCCTCACTAAGATTGGTTGATGTCAATAGATTTGCCAGATTAACTTTAAAATATAATTTTTCCAAAATGATTTCTGCACTAGAGAGAAAAACAAAAGGGGATTAATCTCTTCCAGACACTGAATAACTTAATATCAGACCCTTTCAGGACCTATCTAGGCTCTCAGTGCTTGTAATATTACATTATGAGGTGAGCACACGCAGTTCATCGGGTCCCATTTCCCCATGGGACCCCCACAATGTAACATATTATCCTGCTCAGTCAAGGTCAATTTACATAGAAACATTTCGGGTAACTGTGGAAAATGATCTAGTGGAGTTGGCAGATAAATATAGCTATGTAGTGCTATGGACATATGTTTTTTTATTTGGTTTGGTTTTGGTTTTATCATTGATAAAAAATGTTAAATTGTTCAAATAATTTGGATGACCAAATTGCATTGTGAAAGATGGCCGAAAGCCACGTGGTTTAATGGAGTCAGCCTTGTTCCCTTTGTGCAAGGCAACCACCTGTTGGGCTTAAAGGAATCTGAAAGTAGCTCAACCACATGGTTACAGGTTTGTCCAATGTCTAAATATTTTAAAGACACCCCTGAAGGTTATATGAAGAACACATAAGAGATAAGGTCAAACCCCAGCCGGTTGGGGTGAGTGAATAAAAAAATTAAAAATAGAAAAGTGGAAAAAATATGAAATCCTATTTACCAATCAAACAAGCCTACTTTGGCAAGATTGAAACATCTGGCCCTCTGTATAATGTTTTTTGTGCATTTCTGTATTAAATTGGAAATTCTGTATACAGCACAAAGTAATTACATTGCATTGTGACAATACTATTTCTCTTACTGGGGAACGCATTATGATGCTGTTAAATATGTTCTGGACAATATGAAGAGTTCACATTAGCATTATGTTAATTAAGACTGTGGATTTTGAGAAATGCCTTGCTTTGATTTATAATAAGTTTTTGGAATATGATGATGTGAAATAGATGTGTGTCTGCTGACACAATCCAGAATGACCCTGAATGGAGACATCTTATCAAATATCTTCTTCTGCTTCTTGCACCCTCTCCATAATTATATGAATTATTCATTGTGGAATAGACAATTTTCTTTTTCTGTTCCTTGTTTCTTTCTCTGGTCAAGTAACATGCCAATTAAATCAATTGGCAGTAAATGTGATTGGCTGCTGACTCAAGTCTGACTGAGCTCCCCTGGGATGTAGACAAAGGCTGTGATATCTCATTTGGCTCAAACAATAAAATAGGCATGTGCCTTCCATTCATTTGCCTCATCTTTGGGCCTTATGACCCAGAAACATTAGTACAGCGTTGGTCCAGAGACTATGATTTGTTTAAAGAGGTCTGCTTATGTCCAGTTCACTTGTATTCAGCTTACCCTACTGGGTGCATAGTGATCATGAAGTGCACTCTACTTTAAACTCAAAGACTGGTAACTGATTATAATAGCTTCGCAGCACCAGTATTGCCAGGCTTATTTCTAAAATGAAATAAAAACTGCTAATAGTCAAGCACTCTGTCGAAAGGCAAAGTTACTTTTGATTGCTTAAAACCTGACAGTGGTTTCCATGGAAACCATTCAGGAATCTTGTGAATTGAAATTTGGCGTTGCAGTAGAGACAATCACTAAAGGGGAAAAAGCCTCACATATTGCATTTGCCCTATTGTGTTTATTTTACTGACCATTTTAATGTATACTAGAAAATGTACCCATGGTGGCCAGGTATAAAATTAGTTTATTAGATTTGTTTCAAGGGTGCCCAGGAGGCCAATCTATACCCTTGTTTTTTATGCACTGTTAATGTCATTTGAAACGTAAATGCACATTAGAAATAAATGAAAAACTTTTAATATCCTAAATACCTTAGAAGCCAAACTGAGATGTCATGTCATAAGACTTTTTCAGAGCCTTTGCCAGAGCCTGTTTATATGAAAATAAATAAACACAGAGCAAACTTATAACAATCGTGGTTAAAGTCCAAGGCAATAGATCATCCACTGTCTGTTCTCTAACAGTGTAATGTCAAAAGGCTTCCATCTAAGTCCAAAGTGGGTATCCCAAAATGCATGCACTGGTACTGTGCTGTTGGTAGTAGCTACAATTACTCCACTTCAATTTTCCACCACGTGCCCACCACCTGTTTAAATTACTCTTACCAGATGGTATGCGGAGTAAAATACTCCAAATGAAGCTTTGGTTCTGCTGCTGTGTAGATTTCCTTCTTTCCACAACATTTAATCCTTATCCAGCAATATTGCTCCCAAACGTGGTTAGTGTAAGAATATCAAGGCGTATTGCCATAAAAATAAAAGCATAAAGGATATCTAGTGTAACACCGTTTTAATATATTTTCTTAAAAAGTTGTTAAAAGTGTGCACTCACATTTCAGTTGATTAAAATACAGCTTCTATTCAGTGTTTAGGCAACAGCCTTCATCCTGCTCCCTTTGCGTCCTGGCCAGGGATGCTATATGGGGGGGAAGAGGCTGTCCGCTGACACTGTTTAAAAGAAGATTGCTGCAATGATAAAACCGCCCAGCCGCCGTCAACGTTTCATTGCTATCAGCAACTTTTTCAAGACTGGCGGCGCGGCAGTGAAAGCCGCTCTTTATAATATGCGGTTTGGGCGGGGCGGCCACAGCAGGAAATCCTTCTGACGATGGCTGTATGAGTTAGCCTATCAGCTGATTGTTATAAGTTTGCTCTGTGTTTATTTATTTTCATATGTTTATGCCACCTAGAGGGATAATAGGTCTACACACGTTGAGCATTGTACCTAACTTTTTGAAATCTTTTATTGATAAGGTTTAAGCACGGGTTTTTCCAATATAAAAAGAGCCTGTTTATAAACAACATTGGTAGTTTTATTGCCAAGTACATCCAACTCTTGAGCAGGCAACACACAACTGTCCATGCAAAAAACCTGCAGAATCTAGATTTATGCCAGCCACCTGCAGGGATTGGCCTTGGGCCTTGTTTATTGTCATCGCAAATGTTAGCTTAAGGGGAAACTGTAATTGTATAAACGTTATTGTTTAGTCTAAGTTAATCAGTGGAATTTGTGGAATAAAAGCTTCTTATCCAGCAGATGGAGATGACCTGCTTTAACCCTTCTAGTTCCTACTACTCACGTAGCTGACTTAAAACCCCCACAGTAAAAAAATTATAAAAGTTAAAAACTCACCTGACCCCTCGTTATATTAGGCCGGGTCTTCTCTTCACCTGGGGGGCATCCGATTCCCCCCCAGGGCTCTTCTGTCTTCAGGAGGGCGCCTGAAATAGCGCCCCCCCCCCCCGCTTCGGATGCTAGCACAAACTGCAAAAAAAAAAAAAAGAAAAAAGAAAAATGATATTTACTCACCTGCAGCCCCGATCCCTCCCGTGGGGTCTCCTCTTCACCGAGGGGCCTCCGATGACCCCCCCCGGGCTCTTCCGTGCTGAGGAGAGGGTGAGAAATTGCCTCTCCATCACTTCCTGGTTCGTGGCTGCTAGCCCCGCCCCTTGGGTGGTGGGGCCGGGTGACATCATCGGTGACCCGACACCTGTCACCCGGCAGCCGGGACCTGAAGCTCGGTCGCTGTTGGAGATCGGAGGAGGAGGGCTGGTTACCAGCTCTCCTCCACCGATCTCCAGCAGCTGTCATCGGAGTGTCGTGGGACAGGATCGGGACATTAGAGGTGAGTAGAAAAAAAAAATGTCTTTTTTTTTCTTATATGTGTGTGTACCAGTTCACAAGGCTGGGGGCTGGCAAGTCACCTGCGGCTAGCGGGTGACTTGCCATTAACCCACGGTATCCCAATTACCTGCCTCACCAAAGACCGGGGGGTCGGAAGAGCCCGGGCCCACACAGGCTATGTGGGCTTGTAGGCTGCAGGGTGGGGAGCCACAAAAGCTGGCCCCTCCACTCTTTCCTACAAGCCCCCATAGCTGGTCCCGGGCTGGTTATGACGGGTAGGGGGGACCCTACGTCATTTTTGAGGGGGATTTTTAAGGGTTTTTAACCCTTAAAATTCCCCAAAAAATGCCCCCCCCCCCCAGGAGGGGGGACCCTATGTCATTTTTTTTTTTTTAAATTAACCCCTTATGTTTATAGTGTGGATATTAGTTGTATTTTATTTGTAAATGTTATAAAGTGCTCTTTTCAGTTTGGGGGGGTCTCCTGGGCAAGAATGGGGGGGGCTACCGATACATATGTGGTAGCGTTGTAATCAAGAGAAATGGGGCTATCACATGCAATATTGTTTTCATTAATAAAACGCAAAAAATATTTAAAAAACAGTAGAAAAATTACAAGACATTTTATGTTAAAGCCTAAACTCTGCTGCAAAAAATATGTATATTATTTTTCTGGAAATTCCAGCAAAAATCATGGTTAAACACGGCACAAAATGGGGAAAAATGACCTGTCAACAGAGGGTGACAAAGCTTCAAGTAGGCTGGCAATTAAAAGGGTTAATAGTACCTATGCATGTTGGGTATTGTTCTGTTCGGGGGACCTTGCTCTTTCAGATTTAGCTTGTTCTCTGTTTGCATATTGATATTTTAGGAAAACATGTTTTTTATTCTGCTTTTTTATAATTATTTTTAGGGAAACCCTGTGCAACCTAAGAATTCTTCAAGGGATTACTTCCAGAAAGATGAGCCAACTACAACAAGCTTAGTACGCTTAGAAAGCTTAACATGTGTACTTTCAGGGAATATATGGTTTATGGGGGATATTCCAAATGTAAAGAGCTGTTTTGGTTGAAAAATTGCAAGGTGCGCACTTTGTCAGCAGAGCTGAAAATTTCAAGTAAAATGGCCGTTATGCGCATGCTTTACTTTGGGGTGTTTGGCAACTCTTCCCTTGACAGAAACTATGCATGTTGGGTACCATTCTGTTCGGGAGATGTTGCTATTTCAGATTTTACTTGTTTTTTCTTGTTTGCATATAGTTTTTTTTTAGGAAAATGTGGCTTTGTTTCTTCTTATTTATTCTTTTTTTAGGGAAACTCTGTGCAACCAAAGAGTTGATTGAGGGATTACTTCCACAAAACTACACCGACATAAACAAGCCTGGTATGCCTAGAAAGCTTGAGGCGTGTACTTCCAGAGAATATATCGTTTGTGCGTATTTAAAATGTAAAGGGTTGTTTTTCTGGAAAAATTGCAAGGTGCGCTTAGCACGTAGCATAGTTGTATTTTATCGGAAAATTTCCTAAAGCGCTGTTTCAGTTTGGAGGAGTCTTCTGAGCAGGAAAGGGTGTCTACCAATACATATGTGGTACCGCTGTGACCGGAAGAAATTGGGGTTTCACACGCAATAAGATTTTATTGACAAAATTACATTTTTTATTAAAAAAACACTACAAATTGCAAAAAATTGATTTTTTTTTGCACATATTTCACTCAAAAGTATTAAGAATACACTAAAAAAGGCCAAACAAGACATTGCATGTTGAAGCTCAGACTCAACAATATATCATTTTCCTGGAAAATCCCTGGAAATCCCTTCAAAAATCAAGGTTGAACATATGTAGCACCAAATAGTGAAACGTGGTCTGGCAACAAAGGGTGACAAAAATTCTAGGAAGGCTGGCACTTAAAGGGTTAATGCACATCCTGGTTCCATTACACAGTTTTTGTGCATCTAGATTCTGCATTAGAATAATTGGAACACCAACCTTTAGAGACAAGTGATGAGAAGGCATTCCAGTTTGTTCTAAAGAGTTTAAAAACTCAACTGGGTACTGCACAATCTTTTCTGGATATAGTGTGGTGTCAGTGGATTTGTAGGAATAAACAAATCCTGGCAACTTCTTAAGAATTTGTAAGTTTATTGCATTTGCCACTTGAAGCCAAAATAGCTCTTTGACATTTCCAGTCATGGTAAGGAGTTTTTCCTTTGTTAAACTGGAAGCCAATATCAGGGAACACTGCTATTCTGAGGTGCTCAGGTGACTCCCTGCATAAATCAGCAAGGAGTGATATATTGCCATCTGCATCTTGTTGGACTACACCATTGCCAAGCATCAGAGAACTGCAGAGCATATTCATCTCCAAAAATATTGCTCTCATGTTGGTTGTGAGAGTAAGCCTCTGAACTTGATGCCACAGTGACTGCGCCTTAAGCCATGCATTCAGTTCATCAACCATAGTTCCACTTGGTATTATAGGCATGGTCTGCCTGAAATAACCAGCAATATTGATAGAGCAAGGGCCTTATTTATCAAGGGATAGCGCCAGGTAGTGTCTCACTAGCGCCAGGTAGCGCCAGCTATCGGCGGCTACCGACTCCAGAACGCCAGGCGGCGGACACAATCACGCATTTATCACGCTAAATGAGGCTAGCGCCGGCGAGAGCGTCAGCTAGCGCAGGATTCATCATATAGCGGACTGCAACGAACAGCGCCGCTGCTAATCCCATCACAGCGCCAGGTATGACCTCTCGCTACCTGGCGCTCGCCAATGCATTTCAATGGAGCAATCTTTAAATCTTCATATTTAATTGATATTAATGTTTTTTTTTTTTTTTTTTTTAAATGTCAAAAATTCTGTGACCACTTCGGCAATGTTAGATATTTTTTTAAAGGGAAAAAAATAAAAAAATAAAAATGTGTGCAGAATTGATAATACAGGTCTGATATTCATGTATTCATATTACAAAATGTTTAGAAAAACTTGTTTAATTTTTTAATCAAAAAATATGGATGTTTGGGGGTTAAAAACTACTTTTAAGCCATCGCCGCCAGCGCTCTGGGGTTTATACAAGCTTTTCACAGCGCGAGAATTTTTTGAGCATGATTTGTTAATGAATATGCTGGGAGCCGTTCGCTATGACCATTCGCTGTCAGGTGCTCCCATACAGCGCAGAACCTGTCAAACAGCGACTCCTAACCCCGTATTCAACATTACCGCACACCGATTGAGTCGCTGTCAACAACCGAACAACGGCCAAGCACAGCGAATACTAGCGGGCGCTGTGAAAATCACGCTACTGGCGCTCATCTGTCGCTACCTGGCGCTATTAATGAATCGGCCTCCAAGTCTTGCCTATCCTCTGAAGACTGAGTCTGATAGAGCAAATCTGTAATGTCTTTTCAATTTGGATTGCAAGTGAAAGTATAAACAGGTTTCACCATCCATACTTTTGAACATACGTCATGGCATCCTGCACATACTCATGCATGTGACGTGGATTTCCCACAAAGCTTGAGGGCAAAATCATTTGCCTTCTTAATGTCTCTGCTGACTCATCGTTATGAATAGGTGAATATAATGCTCCACACAGAGCCCTTTCTGGTGGGCTCTGATGTAGCAAAGGTGCTCAGATTCAATTTTGACATACATATCCACAATAACCTGGTGAAACAGGTCCATACAAAGGATTTGCAATGTCAGAGCATTGACTGCTAATCATGAGCATAGAAGAATAAAAGTCCATTGCTGAAAAAGTTTTTAGTCTAGCCTGTGGCAGAGTTTGGGTCGAGGGATTCCAAAGTGATATTCATCAAGTCCATCCCAGAATATCAATGGATACTGCAGGGCATCATATGACCTATGAAATTCAGGTATCCTCTGAAGCTGATTATCAAACTTTTGTACGATGATATCTCTTATCAAAATTGTCACCAAAATTACAATGGCAACTTCATTAATGGTTGGAGCATGGAATCTGCCTGGATGTTACCCTGCAGCTGATTTATGTGCTCTGATAACAACACCTTATATGATTATCTGAAGGCATTTTTAATTGCTTCCTTAAACAGGTTGATATAGGGATTATGCTGATGCTGCATGTCCTGTAATTCAAGTATTGTTTCCTGCTTGGTAGTTGAAATTTTACTGTGGCGTGCATTTGCCTCTACCACCCATGAAGTAGATCTGTAGGAATACATGTTCCTGATTCTGTACAGACAAAAGAGAGCCAATATGGGATATATGACCCTGTATCTGGGAATGAAACCACCTTCTCTAATTTCAGTTGCACCAAATGAAGCCATGTAATAGCAGTTATTAGAACTTTGCATTTTGCTAAGGAACCTCTTGATTCTGGGTTATTGCCAGTAAGCAGTATGCGGACTTTAGTTGCTCAGGAGCAGCACAGGTGGCTCCTTGGTAAAAACTTCCATTTTGCCAGTCACAATCGATCTATGTTGGCCATAGGCTATGGTTGGATCATAAGCAAAAGCAGCATCAAGCATGGAAGCCCACTCATTGGCACTCTGAGAAACATGATGTGCTCTATCAGTTTGTTTTCTGGCCTGAGCTTGCTAAGGAGATTCAGCAGCTCGACCAGCAGCATGCTGTATTTTATTGATTTTCTGATGTGCCTGAGTTTCCTGAGGGGTTTCAGCAGTCCTAGCAGCAGCATGCTGTATTTTATTGATTTTCTGATGTGCCTGAGTTTCCTGAGGGGTTTCAGCAGTCCTAGCAGCAGCATGATGCATCTGATCAGCTTGCTGCCTGGCCTGAGTTTCCTGAGGCATTTCAGAAGCTCGAGCAGCAGCATGGTGAATTTGATCAGCTTCCAGTAGTGCCTGAGTTTGCTGAGGAGTCTCTGCAACACATGCAGTTTTCACCATGACCATGTGAGATTTACTTGCAAATAAGCTTTCTTTGGAGAAAATTTGCCAAATTGAAGTTAATCTTAGACCCCGAAGACGTAGCGGTGTCTTAAATGTCAAGTACAATACAATTTGCAAATGTGAAATCAAAATCTCACTAACAGAGTGGCTCTAAGTCAGTACTGATTTAGGTTTACCTTAGTGGATCTAAACGATGCCACTGAAGTCAGTAAGAGCAGCTGATGGTTGCCACCCCTCTCTGTTATTAATGAAAACTATAGAATGTGCCCAAAGAGCAGATTAAGGAATGGGAAAGGTTTTCACTGAACTATCACATGAGGTAAGCATTCTCATGAGGTAAGTGTGTGTGTGAGGAGGGGGAGGTGGTCAGACTCTACCATCATTTTTGTGAGGTAAAATGTGATCTCCAGAACATTCTACCATTTATATGGGTCTGTTTTTCCCAACCCTCTGGCTACCAATTTTCCTCTTCCCCCACACTGCCAAATCATGTCTTATATGTATGTAATGTATATACTTGGGGATCAATAAACTTATTCTGATTAAGGTTCTTTGGATCTGCACATTCATGGCTCTAGAGCTGTGGTTAATGACCTCACCTGTGCATTGCTGGGGAGAGCTGCAGCTCTAATTACCTCACCTGTGCATTGCTGGGGATAGCTGCAGCTCTAATGACCTCACCTGTGCATTGCTGGGGAGAGCTGCAGCTCTAATGACCTCACCTGTGCATTGCTGGGGAGAGCTGCAGCTCTAATTACCTCACCTGTGCATTGCCGGGGAGAGCTGCAGCTCTAATGACCTCACCTGTGCATTACTGGGGAGAGCTGCAGCTCTAATGACCTCACCTGTGCATTACTGGGGAGAGCTGCAGCTATAATGACCTCACCTGTGCATTGCTGGGGAGAGCCGCAGCTCTAATGACCTCACCTGTGCATTGCTGGGGAGAGCTGCATCTCTAATGACCTCACTTGTGCATTGCTGGGGAGAGCTGCAGCTCTAATTTCCTCACCTGTGCATTGCTGGGGAGAGCTGCAGCTCTAATTTCCTCACCTGTGCATTGCTGGGGAGAGCTGCAGCTCTAATTTCCTCACCTGTGCATTGCTGGGGAGAGCTGCAGCTCTAATTTCCTCACCTGTGCACTGCTGGGGAGAGCTGCAGCTCTAATGACCTCACCTGTGCATTGCTGGGGAGAGATGCAGCTCTAATTACCTCCCCTGTGCATTGCTGGGGAGAGCTGCAGCTCTAGTGACCTCACCTGTGCATTGCTGGGGAGAGCTGCAGCTCTAATGACCTCACCTGTGCATTGCTGGGGAGAGATGCAGCTCTAATGACCTCCCCTGTGCATTGCTGGGGAGAGCTGCAGCTCTAGTGACCTCACCTGTGCATTGCCGGGTAGAGTTGCAGCTCTTAAGACCTCACCTGTGCATTGCTGGGGAGAGCTGCAGCTCTAATTACCTCACCAGTGCATTGCTGGGGAGAGCTGCAGCTCTAATTACCTCACCATTGCATTACTGGGGAGAGCTACAGCTCTAATAACCTCACCTGTGCATTGCTGGGGAGAGCTGCAGCTCTAATGATCTCACCTGTGCATTACTGGGGAGAGCTGCAGCTCTAATTACCCCACCTGTGTTTTGCTGGGGAGAGCTGCAGCTCTAATGACCTCACCTGTGCATTGCTGGGGAGAGCTGCATCTCTAATGATCTCACCTGTGCATTACTGGGGAGAGCTGCAGCTCTAATTACCCCACCTGTGTTTTGCTGGGGAGAGCTGCAGCTCTAATTACCTCACCCTTGTTTTGCTGGGGAGAGCTGCAGCTCTAATGACCTCACCTGTGCATTGCTGGGGAGAGTTGCATCTCTAATGACCTCACCTGTGCATTGCTGGGGAGAGCTGCAGCTTTAATTATATCACCTGTGCATTGCTGGGGAGAGCTGCATCTCTAATTACCTCACCTGTGCATGGCTGGGGAGACCTGCAGCTTTAATAATCTCACCTGTGCATTGCCGGGGAGAGCTGCAGCTCTAATGACCTCACCCGTGCATTGCTGGGGAGAGCTGCAGCTCTAATTACCTCACCTGTGTTTTGCTGGGGAGAGCTGCAGCTCTAATGACCTCACCTGTGCATTGCTGGGGAGAGCTGCAGCTCTAATGACCCCACCTGTGCATTGCTGGGGAGAGCTGCAGCTGTAATAACCTCACCTGTGCATTGCTGGGAAGAGCTGCAGCTTTAATTATCTCACCTGTACATTGCTGGAGGGAGCTGCAGCTCTAATTACCTCACCTGTGCATTGCTGGGGAGATCTGCAGCTCTAATGACCTCACCTGTGCATTGCTGGGGAGAGCTGAGGCTCTAATAACCTCACCTGTGCATTGCTGGGGAGAGCTGCAGCTCTAATAACCTAACCTGTGCATTGCTGAGGAGAGCTGCAGCTCTAATTACCTCACCTGTGCATTGCTGGGGAGAGCTGCAGCTCTAATGACCTCACCTGTGTATTGCTGGGGAGAGCTGCAGCTCTAATTACCTCACATGTGCATTGCTGGGGAGAGCTGCAGCTCTAATGACCTCACCTGTGCATTGCCAGGGAGAGCTGCAGCTCTAATTACTTCACCTGTGCATTACTGGGGAGAGCTGCAGCTATAATGACCTCACCTGTGCATTGCTGGGGAGAGCTACAGCTCTAATGACCTCACCTGTGCATTGCTGGGGAGAGCAGCAGCTCTAATTACCTCACCTATTCATTGCTTGGGAGAGCTGCAGCTCTAATGACCTCACTTGTGCATTGCTGGGGAGAGCTGCAGCTCTAATGACCTTCCTGTGCATTGCTGGGGAGAGATGCAGCTCTGATTACCTCACCTGTGCATTGCTGGGGAGAGCTGCAGCTCTAATGACCTCACCCGTGCATTGCTGGGGAGAGCTGCAGCTCTAATGACCTCACCTGTGCATTGCTGGGGAGAGCTGTAGCTCTAATTACCTCACCTGTGTATTGTTGGGGAGAGCCGCAGCTCTAAATACCTCACCTGTGCATTGCTGGGAAAAGCTGCAGCTCTAATTACCTCACCATTGCATTGCAGGGGAGAGATGCAGCTCTAATTACCTCACCTGTGCATTGCTGGGGAGAGTTGCAGCTATAATGACCTCACCTGTGCATTGCTGGGGAGAGCTGCAGCTCTAATGACCTTCCTGTGCATTGCTGGGGAGAGATGCAGCTCTGATTACCTCACCTGTGCATTGCTGGGGAGAGCTGCAGCTCTAATTACTTCACCTGTGCATTACTGGGGAGAGCTGCAGCTATAATGACCTCACCTGTGCATTGCTGGGGAGAGCTACAGCTCTAATGACCTCACCTGTGCATTGCTGGGGAGAGCAGCAGCTCTAATTGCCTCACCTTTTCATTGCTTGGGAGAGCTGCAGCTCTAATGACCTCACTTGTGCATTGCTGGGGAGAGCTGCAGCTCTAATGACCTTCCTGTGCATTGCTGGGGAGAGATGCAGCTCTAATGACCTCACCCGTGCATTGCTGGGGAGAGCTGCAGCTCTAATGACCTCACCCGTGCATTGCTGGGGAGAGCTGCAGCTCTAATGACCTCACCTGTGTATTGTTGGGGAGAGCTGTAGCTCTAATTACCTCACCTGTGTATTGTTGGGGAGAGCCGCAGCTCTAAATACCTCACCAGTGCATTGCTGGGGAGAGCTGCAGCTCTAATTACCTCACCTGTGCATTGCTGGGAAAAGCTGCAGCTCTAATTACCTCACCATTGCATTGCAGAGGAGATTTGCAGCTCTAATTACCTCACCTGTGCATTGCTGGGGAGAGCTGCAGCTCTAATGACCTCACCTGTGCATTGCTGGGGAGAGCTGCAGCTCTAATGACCTCACCTGTGCATTGTCGGGTAGAGTTGCAGCTCTTAAGACCTCACCTGTGCATTGCTGGGGAGAGCTGCAGCTCTAATTACCTCACCAGTGCATTGCTGGGGAGAGCTGCAGCTCTAATTACCTCACCATTGCATTACTGGGGAGAGCTGCAGCTCTAATAACCTCACCTGTGCATTGCTGGGGAGAGCTGCAGCTCTAATGATCTCACCTGTGCATTGCTGGGGAGAGCTGCAGCTCTAATTACCTCACCATTGCATTGCTGGGGAGAGCTGCAGCTCTAATGACCTCACATGTGCATTGCTTTGGAGAGCGGCAGCTCTAATGACCTCACCTGTGCATTGCTGGGGAGAGCTGCAGCTCTATTTACCTCACCTGTGCATTGCTGGGGAGAGCTGCAGCTCTATTTACCTCACCTGTGCATTGCTGGGGAGAGCGGCAGCTCTAATTACCTCACCTGTGCATTGCCGGGTAGAGTTGCAGCTCTTAAGACCTCACCTGTGCATTGCTGGGGAGAGCTGCAGCTCTAATTACCTCACCAGTGCATTGCTGGGGAGAGCTGCAGCTCTAATTACCTCACCATTGCATTACTGGGGAGAGCTACAGCTCTAATAACCTCACCTGTGCATTGCTGGGGAGAGCTGCAGCTCTAATGATCTCACCTGTGCATTACTAGGGAGAGCTGCAGCTCTAATTACCCCACCTGTGTTTTGCTGGGGAGAGCTGCAGCTCTAATGACCTCACCTGTGCATTGCTGGGGAGAGCTGCATCTCTAATGACCTCACCTGTGCATTGCTGGGGAGAGCTGCATCTTTAATTATCTCACCTGTACATTGCTGGAGAGAGCTGCAGCTCTAATTACCTCACCTGTGTTTTGCTGGGGAGAGCTGCAGCTCTAATGACCTCACCTGTGCATTGCTGGGGAGAGCTGCATCTCTAATGACCTCACCTGTGTATTGCTGGGGAGAGCTGCAGCTTTAATTATATCACCTGTACATTGCTGGAGAGAGCTGCAGCTCTAATCACCTTACCTGTGCATTGCTGGGGAGAGCTGCATCTCTAATTACCTCACCTGTGCATTGCTGGGGAGACCTGCAGCTTTAATTATCTCACCTGTGCATTGCTGGGGAGAGCTGCAGCTCTAATGACCTCACCCGTGCATTGCTGGGGAGAGCTGCAACTCTAATTACCTCACCTGTGTTTTGCTGGGGAGAGCTGCAGCTCTAATGACCTCACCTGTGCATTGCTGGGGAGAGCTGCAGCTCTAATAACCTCACCTGTGCATTGCTGGGAAGAGCTGCAGCTTTAATTATCTCACCTGTACATTGCTGGAGAGAGCTGCAGCTCTAATTACCTCACCTGTGCATTGCTGGGGAGATCTGCAGCTCTAATGACCTCACCTGTGCATTGCTTGGGAGAGCTGCAGCTCTTATGATCTCACCTGTGCATTGCTGGGGAGAGCTGCAGCTCTAATAACCTAACCTGTGCATTGCTGGGGAGAGCCGCAGCTCTAATTACCTCACCTGTGCATTGCTGGGGAGAGCTGCAGCTCTAATTACCTCACCTGTGCATTGCTGGGGAGAGCTGCAGCTCTAATTACCTCACCTGTGCATTGCTGAGGAGAGCTGCAGCTCTAATTACCTCACCTGTGCATTGCTGGGGAGAGCTGCAGCTCTAATTACCTCACCTGTGCATTGCTGGGGAGAGCTGCAGCTCTAATTACCTCACATGTGCATTGCTGGGGAGAGCTGCAGCTCTAATGACCTCACCTGTGCATTGCCAGGGAGAGCTGCAGCTCTAATGACTTCACCTGTGCATTACTGGGGAGAGCTGCAGCTATAATGACCTCACCTGTGTATTGCTGGGGAGAGCTGCAGCTCTAATGACCTCACCTGTGCATTGCTGGGGAGAGCAGCAGCTCTAATTACCTCACCTATTCATTGCTTGGGAGAGCTGCAGCTCTAATGACCTCACTTGTGCATTGCTGGGGAGAGCTGCAGCTCTAATGACCTTCCTGTGCATTGCTGGGGAGAGATGCAGCTCTGATTACCTCACCTGTGCATTGCTGGGGAGAGCTGCAGCTCTAATGACCTCACCCGTGCATTGCTGGGGAGAGCTGCAGCTCTAATGACCTCACCTGTGCATTGCTGGGGAGAGCTGTAGCTCTAATTACCTCACCTGTGTATTGTTGGGGAGAGCCGCAGCTCTAAATACCTCACCTGTGCATTGCTGGGAAAAGCTGCAGCTCTAATTACCTCACCTGTGCATTGCTGGGGAGAGCTGCAGCTCTAATTACCTCACCTGTGCATTGCTGAGGGCAGCTGCAGCTCTAATTACCTCACCATTGCATTGCAGGGGAGATTTGCAGCTCTAATTACCTCACCTGTGCATTGCTGGGGAGAGCTGCAGCTCTAATTACCTCACCTGTGCATTGCTGGGGAGAGCTGCAGCTCTAATTACCTCACCTGTGCACTGCTGGGTAAAGATGCAGCTTTTATTACCTTACCTGTGCATTGCCGGGGAGAGCTGCAGCTCTAATGACCTCACCTGTGCATTGCTGGGGAGAGCTGAAGCCCTAATAACCTCATCTGTGCATTGCTGGGTAAAGATGCAGCTTTAATTACCTCACCTGTGCATTGCTGGGGAGAGCTGCAGATCTAATTACCTTACCTGTGCATTGCTGGGGAGAGCTGCAGCTCTAATTACCTCACCTGTGCATTGCTGGGGAGAGCTGTAGCTCTAATTACCTCACCTGTGCATTGTTGGGGAGAGCTGCAGCTCTAATAACCTCACCTGTGCATTGCTGGGGAGAGCTGCAGCTCTAATGACCTCACCTGTGCATTGCTGGGGGGAGCTGCAGCTCTAATAACCTCATCTGTGCATTGCTGGGTAAAGATGCAGCTTTAATTACCTCACCTGTGCATTGCTGGGGAGAGCTGCAGATCTAATTACCTCACCTGTGCATTGCTGGGGAGAGCTGCAGCTCTAATTTCCTCACCTGTGCATTGCTGGGGAGAGCTGCAGCTCTAATTACCTCACCTGTGCATTGTTGGGGAGAGCTGCAGCTCTAATAACCTCACCTGTGCATTGCTGGGGAGAGCTGCAGCTCTAATGACCTCACCTGTGCATTGCTGGGGGGAGCTGCAGCTCTAATAACCTCATCTGTGCATTGCTGGGTAAAGATGCAGCTTTAATTACCTCACCTGTGCATTGCTGGGGAGAGCTGCAGATCTAATTACCTCACCTGTGCATTGCTGGGGAGAGCTGCAGCTCTAATAACCTCACCTGTGCATTGCTGGGGAGAGCTGCAGCTCTAATTACCTCACCTGTGCATTGTTGGGGAGAGCTGCAGCTCTAATAACCTAACCTGTGCATTGCTGGGGAGAGCTGCAGCTCTAATAACCTCATCTGTGCATTGCTGGGTAAAGATGCAGATTTAATTACCTCACCTGTGCATTGCTGGGGAGAGCTGCAGCTCTAATTACCTCACTTGTGCATTGCTGGGGAGAGCTGCAGCTCTTAAGACCTCACATGTGCATTGCTATGGAGAGCTGCAGCTCTAATTACCTCACCAGTGCATTGCTGGGGAGAGCTGCAGCTCTAATTACCTCACCATTGCATTGCTGGGGAGAGCTGCAGCTCTAATGACCTCACATGTGCATTGCTGGGGAGAGCTGCAGCTCTAATGACCTCACCTGTGCATTGCTGGGGAGAGCTGCAGCTCTATTTACCTCACTTGTGCATTGCTGGGGAGAGCTGCAGCTCTAATAACCTCACCTGTGCATTGCTGGGGAGAGCTGCAGCTCTAATTACCTCACCTGTGTTTTGCTGGGGAGAGCTGCAGCTTTAATGACCTCACCTGTGCATTGCTTGGGAGAGCTGCAGCTTTAATTATCTCACCTGTACATTGCTGGAGAGAGCTGCAGCTCTTTTTACCTAACCTGTGCATTGCTGGGGAGAGCTGCAGCTCTAATGATGTCACCTGTGCATTGCTGGGGAGAGCTGCAGCTCTAATTACCTCACCTGTGCATTGCTGAGGAGAGCTGCAGCTCTAATTACCTCACCTGTGCATTGCTGGGGAGAGCTGCAGCTCTAATTACCTCACCTGTGCATTGCTGGGGAGAGCTGCAGCTCTAATTACCTCACATGTGCATTGCTGGGGAGAGCTGCAGCTCTAATGACCTCACCTGTGCATTGCCAGGGAGAGCTGCAGCTCTAATGACTTCACCTGTGCATTACTGGGGAGAGCTGCAGCTATAATGACCTCACTTGTGTATTGCTGGGGAGAGCTGCAGCTCTAATGACCTCACCTGTGCATTGCTGGGGAGAGCAGCAGCTCTAATTACCTCACCTATTCATTGCTTGGGAGAGCTGCAGCTCTAATGACCTCACTTGTGCATTGCTGGGGAGAGCTGCAGCTCTAATGACCTTCCTGTGCATTGCTGGGGAGAGATGCAGCTCTGATTACCTCACCTGTGCATTGCTGGGGAGAGCTGCAGCTCTAATGACCTCACCCGTGCATTGCTGGGGAGAGCTGCAGCTCTAATGACCTCACCTGTGCATTGCTGGGGAGAGCTGTAGCTCTAATTACCTCACCTGTGTATTGTTGGGGAGAGCCGCAGCTCTAAATACCTCACCTGTGCATTGCTGGGAAAAGCTGCAGCTCTAATTACCTCACCTGTGCATTGCTGGGGAGAGCTGCAGCTCTAATTACCTCACCTGTGTATTGCTGAGGGCAGCTGCAGCTCTAATTACCTCACCATTGCATTGCAGGGGAGATTTGCAGCTCTAATTACCTCACCTGTGCATTGCTGGGGAGAGCTGCAGCTCTAATTACCTCACCTGTGCATTTGCTGGGGAGAGCTGCAGCTCTAATTACCTCACCTGTGCACTGCTGGGTAAAGATGCAGCTTTAATTACCTTACCTGTGCATTGCCGGGGAGAGCTGCAGCTCTAATGACCTCACCTGTGCATTGCTGGGGAGAGCTGCAGCTCTAATAACCTCATCTGTGCATTGCTGGGTAAAGATGCAGCTTTAATTACCTCACCTGTGCATTGCTGGGGAGAGCTGCAGATCTAATTACCTCACCTGTGCATTGCTGGGGAGAGCTGCAGCTCTAATTACCTCACCTGTGCATTGCTGGGGAGAGCTGTAGCTCTAATTACCTCACCTGTGCATTGCTGGGGAGAGCTGCAGCTCTAATTACCTCACCTGTGCATTGCTGGGGAGAGCTGCAGCTCTAATTACCTCACCTGTGCATTGTTGGGGAGAGCTGCAGCTCTAATAACCTCACCTGTGCATTGCTGGGGAGAGCTGCAGCTCTAATGACCTCACCTGTGCATTGCTGGGGAGAGCTGCAGCTCTAATAACCTCATCTGTGCATTGCTGGGTAAAGATGCAGCTTTAATTACCTCACCTGTGCATTGCTGGGGAGAGCTGCAGATCTAATTACCTCACCTGTGCATTGCTGGGGAGAGCTGCAGCTCTAATTTCCTCACCTGTGCATTGCTGGGGAGAGCTGCAGCTCTAATTACCTCACCTGTGCATTGTTGGGGAGAGCTGCTTCTCTAATAACCTAACCTGTGCATTGCTGGGGAGAGCTGCAGCTCTAATAACCTCATCTGTGCATTGCTGGGAAGAGCTGCAGCTCTAATTTCCTCACCTGTGCATTGCTGGGGAGAGCTGCAGCTCTAATTTCCTCACCTGTGCATTGCTGGGGAGAGCTGCAGCTCTAATTACCTCACCTGTGCATTGTTGGGGAGAGCTGCAGCTCTAATAACCTAACCTGTGCATTGCTGGGGAGAGCTGCAGCTCTAATAACCTCATCTGTGCATTGCTGGGTAAAGATGCAGATTTAATTACCTCACCTGTGCATTGCTGGGGAGAGCTGCAGCTCTAATTACCTCACTTGTGCATTGCTGGGGAGAGCTGCAGCTCTTAAGACCTCACATGTGCATTGCTATGGAGAGCTGCAGCTCTAATTACCTCACCAGTGCATTGCTGGGGAGAGCTGCAGCTCTAATTACCTCACCATTGCATTGCTGGGGAGAGCTGCAGCTCTAATGACCTCACATGTGCATTGCTGGGGAGAGCTGCAGCTCTAATGACCTCACCTGTGCATTGCTGGGGAGAGCTGCAGCTCTATTTACCTCACTTGTGCATTGCTGGGGAGAGCTGCAGCTCTAATAACCTCACCTGTGCATTGCTGGGGAGAGCTGCAGCTCTAATTACCTCACCTGTGTTTTGCTGGGGAGAGCTGCAGCTCTAATGACCTCACCTGTGCATTGCTTGGGAGAGCTGCAGCTTTAATTATCTCACCTGTACATTGCTGGAGAGAGCTGCAGCTCTTTTTACCTAACCTGTGCATTGCTGGGGAGAGCTGCAGCTCTAATGATGTCACCTGTGCATTGCTGGGGAGAGCTGCAGCTCTAATGATGTCACCTGTGCGCTTGTGTGGAGATTCTCCCATTTATTTCTATGGGCTGGTCTTCCCCATCCCCCTCCTCTCCTGTACATCTGGCAAGGACGGGACCTTCACTATAACCTTCCCGGGCAGCCAATGCACCTGCATGCTAGATCTGGAGTCAAACTGTTCAGGCGTTCGGAAGTTTATAGAGGACAGATGGATGGATTGACAGACATTCATTTTTATTATGTATATGTAAAGTACAGTAAAACTATCAGTACATTTTTTTGACGCTATTCTGCTCCATTTAAAACTGACAAAGCAGATGTGTATTATGCAATATGTGCAGTTAATGTAAGAGCTGCCATCAGGACTCCTCTATGGGCATTGTTACTCAGGGGGACCAGTTACCAGACCTGATGGCACCCCAATGACTTTTCACCTGCTCCTATGCTTTTAGGGGCCCTAGGAACACAGTAGTTACTGCAGACTTTTGCCCTGGACACAGGGAAAACATTTCTAATGGGCATAAAAATATAAATCTTTTTTTTGGGCATCAGTGCTGTGACAGACACATGCTTCTCCGGTGTCCAAAGCAGCTCATGATTGTCACATTTCTGAAAATGTATCAAAAGCCATGTTGGAATAAGGCGGGGGTCTGGGAGGGCCTGATATTAAGGTCTTCACTATCCATGTGATTAAAAGCTAGGGACAACTAGAACTGGCTGGCATTGTGGAAGTTGAATACAACTGGACATAAGGCTCGATTCAGAGACACAATCGTTTGGACTTCCGTAGCTGTCTTTTTGTGTGTGTTTGTCATTTCTTGGAATTTTTTCATCCATTTTTCATTCGTACGAACGTTTGGGCAAATGCGTATATGCGCTTTCGATGAACGAAAGCAAATCGGATCATTTGCTTTAGTTCGGATCATTTTCCCCACAAAATCTGATATTTTTCGTTCGTTCAGATAACTTACGTTATTGCTATGAACTTGCGTCTCCTTCAGGGAGCTGATTGCCGACGGACCACCACCCTATAAACCCGTTTCCTTTGCGATCCCCTTACGGGACCATTTTGACCTCAAGACTAGCAGCTATGGACGACTCTAGTGCATTTGAGGAGCATGAGGATCTGCAGCTCATGGGCATTGAAATTGTCTGGAGGGCTGAGACCAGATTGCACCGGCGACGCATGCATATCGATGGCATGCATGACGTTGAGCTGTTCGAGCTCACCATACTTAATCGCGCTTCCCTCCATAAATTGTATAGTGAGCTGCGGCCATGGTTAGCCCGCACCACAAGGAAGGGGCAAGCGGCTGCCTGCAATTTTTGGCGAACGGCTCGTTCCAGAGGCTGGGTGCGCTCCCTGTGGGGATCTCCCAGCCTACGCTGAGCCGCGCACTATCCAAGTTTTTTGAAGGCATGGCTACCATTACTCGGAAATATATTTGTTTTCCTGAGGACATGGTAGCCAGGAACGTGATTAAGCTGGCATTTTATAACATCGCCGACATGCCCAACGTCAAAGGCACCCACGTTGCCCTGGTGCCTCCGGCAGCCGACGAGTATATCTACAGGCAAGTACAATCTGACATTTTTTAATATAGTTTCCCTCAGACCATTTTATAACTAACCTGGGAGGTCTTAAAGTCTTAAAGGAGTTAGCTTGCTGACCAACCTACAATCTGTCTCTAAACTTGGTTAAAATCAGAGGGCTCGGTCACACACATCTGCAGAGGTATGCTTAAGCTGCACCACCATTGCCAAGGTGCTCCTGTGAGGTGCAGTCCTAACTCTAATCTCTGAGAGCCCCATTTGGGACATACAATGCAATAGATAAATTGGGAGCAGGCTTACCTGAGGTTGCCCTAAACCTCAAGTGCAAGCCATGGGGTGGAAGGGTCAAAGACCTTGCAATACAGCCTAGACCTCACACTCCATGTGCTTGCACAAATTCAAAAGAAACAGAGGGGTGGCAGCCGCTCAGACCATTTTATAACTAACCTGGGAGGTGCACGTTAGCAGGGCAATTAGGATACAAAAGTCTTAAAGAAGCCACAGCACTCAAACCAGTTAGCTCCCACCCCTCCTTTGTTTCTTTTGAATTTGTGCAAGCACATGGGGTGTGAGGTCTAGGCTGTATTGCAAGGTCTTTGACCCTTCCACCCCATGGCTTGCACTTGAGGTTTAGGGCAAACTCAGGTAAGCCTGCACCCAATTTATCTATTGCATTGTATGGCCTATTAAAAACCCGCTTCAGATGCTTGGACCATACCGGGGGAGCCCTTCAGTATGACCCCAAAAAGGTCATAGATATTATCATGGCGTGTGCACTGTTGCATAATTTTGCCATATTGCAGCGTGTCCCCCTGTATGTGGATTTGCCCCCCTCTCCACCTACCGATGACCCAGAGGAGGACTACCGTGGGCCACCTAGTGCGTCTGGCCAAGCCGTGCGGTCAAATTTGATAGCCACACATTTTTCCTAATTTGTTGTCCCTTTGTTTCTTTTGTCACTTTATTGATTGTGAATTTTGTTTTTTGCCCTTTGTGTTGTTTTTTTTTTTAATGTACAAAAGAGTAAGGAATTAATTACTAAAAACATCACACCTGATTTGAAACTCATGTCTTTTTTTGTGCCCAATTTGCGCAAACTTTAAGTAATCTTTATTCCCAAAAAACCTAAAGGCATCAACTTAGTCAACAACAGGTTAAGTAAAAATGTTTGGGGTTTATTTGCAAAGCAAACATTGGAGTTGATGGTCACTCCCATAGTTAATGTAAATACATGGTCAAACTAAAAATGACATTTTTGGCAAAGCATGCCACATAGCAATTGGCCACAGGCAGGAGTTTCAAGGTAAGGCACTCCAGGCCAAAGTTTCATACAAAATTTCAATACAAACACATATGTGGCAAGCATTGGCATGTCCAGATTTTTTAACAAACAAATAGGGCCACAGACACACCCTCTCCTGCTTGGCCACATTTGACACAGGCACAGGTGTAAAGCAGTCATACCTATGCCACATCTACACCTGTTACTCAGTGGCCCACCCAAACAAGAACCCCCAGTCCCAATCCAAGTCCAGTTCAATCTCAGTCAGGGGTCAAGGTAGTAGTTTGCCAGGCCAGAATGTCCCCCAATCATACCTACAAACAGGAGGAGCCAGAACCAATGTAATTAGGCCCAAGCCTGCGGCGCAAGAGCTTGAGTGGCAGGTTCAGTGAGGCTTGACCTCCGGCATTGGCTAGTGGGCTACCTCAGCATTCTAATGAGCTATATGGGCGCAAATCCAAAGCATACAAGCAAAGCCATACCAAAAGGGCATATTGATAGGGCTCACCAGGCAGGTCAATACAGTGGGGATGTAGAGAAAAGATGTGTAGCAGTTACACGCCAAATAGCCCTTAAAATGGGGGATGCCCATAAAACCCAGGTTGGGGCCCTTGGAGGTGGGCCCTCGCCTGGGCCTGTGTGGCATTCAGAATCTGCAACTATTCCAACATGTTTCTATTGGAAGTTCGAAATTCAGCCATCATGGCACTGAGATTGTTAGATAAGGTGGCCATGTGGCTGTTTCTATTTCTAACTTCCTCAAGCATGGCACTGTAATAATTCAATAACGTGGCCATGTGGCTGTTGTTGGACCTAAATTCAGTCAGCATGGAGTTTAAGGTGTTATTTAATGTCTCTAATTGGCCATGAAGATGCTTGTGGTTTTGCTGATTTTGTAGGCGAAATAACTGCCTCTCATGGTGCCATGCTGACTCCATCATCGGCGCGCCCCTCCCCTGGGAAACTGGGCGACGTAGCTGACTACGCCTACCAATTCCCCAGGTTGTGGGGCGGGCAGATGATGGGCCTCTAGGTCCACCAACAGCCACAGGTCTGCTTGGCAAATCCTCAGCTGCAGAGCTAACACTGTGGACTGTATGCTCAGTCTCTGCATGCTGCCCACGATGCTCTAGCAGCATGCAGCCAGCTTCACTCTGCTGCTGAGGATTTGTTGGAGAAACATGTTGGGACAGTTGCAGATTCTGTCCCGGGGGGGCTGTACAGAAGCTCCCATGAAGGTTCCATCCTCCTCCAGCTCCTGGATTTCCTCCATCAGTGTGTGGGTCTGTTGGGGCATGTGGATAAAAAAGGTTCAGTTTGGGCAATACATATGTAATTCCGCTAAAAGAAACATGGCAAGTCACATGCATAAGCAAAATCAGAAAAACACACTTACCGTATATATCGGATCCAGGGTCCGAGGCAGCACAGAAGTTGACGGCATGGTGAAACTGGCAGAGGATTCCCCACTAGCTGAGGGATGATGCTGGGCTGCATTGTGGAAAAGAAGGAATGTTAACACACAGCTATGCATTGCTGATGTGTAATAACACATATGGTTCACTAAAACACGTGGGCAAGCATGAATGGCAACTCCCCCAACAGACCAAGTTGACCTTAACTATGAATGCCATTATCTGTTAGATGTATTAGTCAACAAGTACATACACATTGGTCTCCTAAACCCAAATAAACATGCATGTACTGGCTGTTCCCTACAAGCCCATTAGGGGACCACACTCAGCTTGCAAATAGCATTTGCCATCAAAATAGCATTTGCCATTCTTTCTAGGTCAAACTTTCAAGCACCTCAGATCAAGTCTTTCTGACCAAAGCACAGCTCCAACCCAAGTGGCCTACAGATAAAGATGGAAGTGTTGGATGTAATTGACTCTAAATACATAACAGTAGGTCCTTTGCTAATCTCAATAGTGTTCCTCAAGACTCTCAAAACTTATGTATGGGCAAGGAAAATAGCAAATGATGAGTCCACACACATAACACACCCTGTTTAAATTGTTACCTCCACTACAAGGCACACCCTAGGGGCATGTGTTAATATATGGCTTGGAGCCTCATTTTACACGTAGCTCACATTTCACATACACACTAACATTACTAACCCGCAGGAATAGTCGGAATGTCCGTGTCCTGTCGGGCTGAGTGGCCCTTTAAAGCCACAGGATGTAGCAGGCCCAGCACCATCTCCTCAGCTCGGGTAAATTGCAGTTTAGTGGGGAATCCTCCACCAGTTTGTAAGCTGCAAAAGATAGTTGTACACATTTAGCTAAATGGTGCCAATACAAGAAGAAGACAAATCCACAAAGTATATATATATATATATATATATATATATATATATATATATATATATACACCTGTAATGACACCGTTTATTTTCTTTCTTCCGTGCTGCATACTTCAGGTCCAATATTTTCCTTTGAATCTGCTCCACATCTTTGAGCTCTTCCCCCGCTGCATTGACCTGTCTGGTGAGCTCCTCCAAAATTTCGGATTTGCGCTGTTTGCTTGTAGCTTTGGATCTGCGCCCATATAGCTCATCATAATACAAGGTGAGGCCACTAGCCAGTGCCAGAGTTTGGGCCTCCCCAAACCTGCCACTCAACTGGCCTCTGCGCAATGTGCGCCCTGTTGGTTGCGGTTCTGGCTCCTCAGTGTTTGGCGGAAAATCAGGGGACATTCTGGGCTGGCTATGTTGGGGTGAAATTACGGACTGCTGGCTGGCTGCAGATTGAACCGGACTTGGAAAGGGACTGGGTGTTCATGGATGGGTGGCCACTGAAGTCGCAGGGGTAGATGTGGCATATTCTGAGTGCCTTGACACCTGTGCCGGTGAAGAATGTGGCCGAGGAAGAGAGGGTGTTGTTGAAGAAGTCGGGCTTGGGGCCATTAGAAGAACCATGCCCCTTGGAGGTAGTCGGCCGGTCCAGGGGTGAGCCAGAGCTGTGGCTTCTTGGCCGGTGCCTTGCCCTCTTGGCCGAGGATTTGGAGACCCGTGTGGGTGGGGATGGTGACCTTGGGCTTCTTGGGCGGTGCCTTGCCCTCTTGCCATGAGACTTGTGGCCACGTGCGGGTGGTGGGGATGCCGAGCTCGGGCTGCTTGGGCTTCTGGGCCTAGTTTGCCGGTGCCTTTGGCTCTTGGAAGTTTTTTCACCACGTGCAGGTGGTGGTGATGGCGAGCTAGAGCTGCTGGGGCTTCTTTCCCGCTGTGTCCTTTTTTAGCCTTGGCTTGGTAGACACGTGGGTGGGGTGATGGTGACCTGGGGGGGCTGGGGCTTCGCACCCTCTTGGTACCTTTTTTGGTGCCCTTGGTTGTTGCCTTGCTGGCCTGTGGCTTCCTCTTGGCCGCTGGATCCTTTTTTGGCCTGGTTTTTGGAGGAGGCTTCAGCTGAGCACTGCGGGTTGCCTGCAGCTTACTTTTTGGCATCTTGGAGCGAGTTGTTGGCCCTGAACATTGCTCCTGCCGCTTGGATGGCTGTTTGCTGCTGCTGCTGCTGCTGCTGCTGCTGCTGCTGGCGTCCTTTGCTGCTTTTTCCAAATTTTTTTTGGGTGCCATAATGTTGAGGCTCTCAAAGAGAATGAGCTGTGTTTCCAGGGCCCTTTAAATAAGATTGGCGGGTCTGATGCTTACGCGTACACGAGCGTACGGACGTGCGTATGGCCGCGCGGAACCCGGAAACCGCAGGGGCATTACTTATCTGCTGCAGACAAGAGGCAAGATGGTGCCCACAATCTTCACCCGCCAACAAGAAAAGATCATCATGCTTGTAAGTGTCTTTTAATGCCTTTGATTTGCCATCTAAATGCATGCCTAGCCCTTAAGGAAGCGCAGGAAGAAACGGTTTGTTTACAAAGTGTCTAAAACCCTATGCCAAACCAATGTGAGGGTCCACACGTGCAAACCAACACTGAGCCCAGCTTCAAGGATTGGATTAGGCTAATTAGGCTAATTGGATTAGGCTAATATTAGGCAAATATGTAGGCGAGCACTTTAATGAGTTAAGTTTGTAGTGCGCAGGCGCAAGATCGTAAGGATTTACGTCCGGATGGTTATTTATTGAAAAAGGAAAACAAATTCTAACGGAAAACGTAAAGGATTCGTGGAAGGAGACGATGGAAAAAGGACAAAAACGAAAGCCGACGTTGCAACATGAGAAAATGAAACGGAATTACCCTTTAAGTAGAGAAGTGTTGGAGTACACAGGCTTCTTCCTTTCCAAGTGTAAGTGTATTATTGCATATGTTACATATTCAATAAAGCCAGGGCAAGGGCAGATGCTTTTAACTGCTTGGTACTTTCACTACATGAAACATCTTCGAGAATACAAGGCAAGGACAAGTGCTTTCGAAACTTTGGTTGAAACTCTACAATGCATACAGTAGTTTTATGAGCATTGGATTTCACACTACTACACTGTTTTTTAAAATAAATGAATCGGGAGTTAACTGCAGTGTTGCATGCTGATAGTATATTTTGGATTTTTTTTTTGCAAACAGTTTAAGCAATCAAAAATTCTTGAATTTTTTTGATCATTAGCAATTAGAGATGAGCGAACTTTTGAAAAATTCGATTCGACTGATTCGCCGAATTTTCCGACAAAAATCGTTTCGACCCGAATAAATTCGCGATGAATCGCTATTAAAAACAGCTATTTCTGAGCCTCCTAGAGCCTCAATAGGGTTGTAAACCATTCTGCCTTGCTGTAACACGCACAGGATGCGTGCTGGGTTAGTTAAATAATACTTTGAATAAATATCACATGCAGATCAGAGGCATCGCTAATAGAATCGCAGAGCGGCACAATTGCAGAGAGTTGAAGTGGCATCACTATGAGGGGCAGAAGGAGCCCAAACATTGCTTTAAAGAGACACTGGAGTTGGCAGCAGCAGGAGCCCAAAAATTGGATGAATCACACCCTGGAGTTGGCAGGAGTTGACAGCAGCAGCAGCAGCAGGAGCCCAAATATTACTTTAAAGAGACCCTGGGGTTGGCCTCAGGAGCCCAAAAATTGGATGAATCACACCCTGGAGTTGGCAGCAGCAGCAGCAGGAGCCCAAATATACACTGGAGTTGGCTTCAGGAGCCCAAAAATTGGATGAATCACACCCTGGAGTTGGCAGGAGTTGACAGTAGCAGCAGCAGGAGCCCAAATATACACTGGAGTTGGCTTCAGGAGCCCAAAAATTGGATGAATCACACCCTGGAGTTGGCAGGAGTTGACAGCAGCAGCAGCAGCAGGAGCCCAAATATTACATTAAAGAGACCCTGGGGTTGGCCTCAGGAGCCCAAAAATTGGATGAATCACACCCTGGAGTTGGCAGAAGTTGGCAGCAGCAGCAGCAGGAGCCCAAATATACACTGGAGTTGGCTTCAGGAGCCCAAAAATTGGATGAATCACACCCTGGAGTTGGCAGGAGTTGACAGTAGCAGCAGCAGGAGCCCAAATATTACATTAAAGAGACCCTGGGGTTGGCCTCAGGAGCCCAAAAATTGGATGAATCACACCCTGGAGTTGGCAGCAGCAGCAGCAGGAGCCCAAATATACACTGGAGTTGGCTTCAGGAGCCCAAAAATTGGATGAATCACACCCTGGAGTTGGCAGAAGTTGGCAGCAGCAGCAGCAGGAGCCCAAATATACACTGGAGTTGGCTTCAGGAGCCCAAAAATTGGATGAATCACACCCTGGAGTTGGCAGAAGTTGGCAGCAGCAGCAGCAGCAGGAGCCCAAATATACACTGGAGTTGGCTTCAGGAGCCCAAAAATTGGATGAATCACACCCTGGAGTTGGCAGGAGTTGACAGTAGCAGCAGCAGGAGCCCAAATATTACATTAAAGAGACCCTGGGGTTGGCCTCAGGAGCCCAAAAATTGGATGAATCACACCCTGGAGTTGGCAGCAGCAGCAGCAGGAGCCCAAATATACACTGGAGTTGGCTTCAGGAGCCCAAAAATTGGATGAATCACACCCTGGAGTTGGCAGAAGTTGGCAGCAGCAGCAGCAGGAGCCCAAATATACACTGGAGTTGGCTTCAGGAGCCCAAAAATTGGATGAATCACACCCTGGAGTTAACAGGAGTTGACAGTAGCAGCAGCAGGAGCCCAAATATACACTGGAGTTGGCTTCAGGAGCCCAAAAATTGGATGAATCACACCCTGGAGTTGGCAGGAGTTGACAGTAGCAGCAGCAGGAGCCCAAATATTACATTAAAGAGACCCTGGGGTTGGCCTCAGGAGCCCAAAAATTGGATGAATCACACCCTGGAGTTGGCAGCAGCAGCAGCAGGAGCCCAAATATACACTGGAGTTGGCTTCAGGAGCCCAAAAATTGGATGAATCACACCCTGGAGTTGGCAGAAGTTGGCAGCAGCAGCAGCAGGAGCCCAAATATACACTGGAGTTGGCTTCAGGAGCCCAAAAATTGGATGAATCACACCCTGGAGTTGGCAGGAGTTGACAGTAGCAGCAGCAGGAGCCCAAATATACACTGGAGTTGGCTTCAGGAGCCCAAAAATTGGATGAATCACACCCTGGAGTTGGCAGCAGCAGCAGCAGGAGCCCAAATATACACTGGAGTTGGCTTCAGGAGCCCAAAAATTGGATGAATCACACCCTGGAGTTGGCAGAAGTTGGCAGCAGCAGCAGCAGCAGGAGCCCAAATATACACTGGAGTTGGCTTCAGGAGCCCAAAAATTGGATGAATCACACCCTGGAGTTGGCAGAATTTGGCAGCAGCAGCAGCAGGAGCCCAAATATACACTGGAGTTGGCTTCAGGAGCCCAAAAATTGGATGAATCACACCCTGGAGTTGGCAGGAGTTGACAGTAGCAGCAGCAGGAGCCCAAATATACACTGGAGTTGGCTTCAGGAGCCCAAAAATTGGATGAATCACACCCTGGAGTTGGCAGGAGTTGACAGCAGCAGCAGCAGCAGGAGCCCAAATATTACATTAAAGAGACCCTGGGGTTGGCCTCAGGAGCCCAAAAATTGGATGAATCACACCCTGGAGTTGGCAGAAGTTGGCAGCAGCAGCAGCAGGAGCCCAAATATACACTGGAGTTGGCTTCAGGAGCCCAAAAATTGGATGAATCACACCCTGGAGTTGGCAGGAGTTGACAGTAGCAGCAGCAGGAGCCCAAATATTACATTAAAGAGACCCTGGGGTTGGCCTCAGGAGCCCAAAAATTGGATGAATCACACCCTGGAGTTGGCAGCAGCAGCAGCAGGAGCCCAAATATACACTGGAGTTGGCTTCAGGAGCCCAAAAATTGGATGAATCACACCCTGGAGTTGGCAGAAGTTGGCAGCAGCAGCAGCAGGAGCCCAAATATACACTGGAGTTGGCTTCAGGAGCCCAAAAATTGGATGAATCACACCCTGGAGTTGGCAGAAGTTGGCAGCAGCAGCAGCAGGAGCCCAAATATACACTGGAGTTGGCTTCAGGAGCCCAAAAATTGGATGAATCACACCCTGGAGTTGGCAGGAGTTGACAGTAGCAGCAGCAGGAGCCCAAATATACACTGGAGTTGGCTTCAGGAGCCCAAAAATTGGATGAATCACACCCTGGAGTTGGCAGGAGTTGACAGCAGCAGCAGCAGCAGGAGCCCAAATATTACATTAAAGAGACCCTGGGGTTGGCCTCAGGAGCCCAAAAATTGGATGAATCACACCCTGGAGTTGGCAGAAGTTGGCAGCAGCAGCAGCAGGAGCCCAAATATACACTGGAGTTGGCTTCAGGAGCCCAAAAATTGGATGAATCACACCCTGGAGTTGGCAGAAGTTGGCAGCAGCAGCAGCAGGAGCCCAAATATACACTGGAGTTGGCTTCAGGAGCCCAAAAATTGGATGAATCACACTCTGGAGTTGGCAGGAGTTGACAGTAGGAGCAGCAGGAGCCCAAATATACACTGGAGTTGGCTTCAGGAGCCCAAAAATTGGATGAATCACACCCTGGAGTTGGCAGCAGCAGCAGCAGGAGCCCAAATATACACTGGAGTTGGCTTCAGGAGCCCAAAAATTGGATGAATCACACCCTGGAGTTGGCAGAAGTTGGCAGCAGCAGCAGCAGCAGGAGCCCAAATATACACTGGAGTTGGCTTCAGGAGCCCAAAAATTGGATGAATCACACCCTGGAGTTGGCAGAAGTTGGCAGCAGCAGCAGCAGGAGCCCAAATATACACTGGAGTTGGCTTCAGGAGCCCAAAAATTGGATGAATCACACCCTGGAGTTGGCAGAAGTTGGCAGCAGCAGCAGCAGGAGCCCAAATATACACTGGAGTTGGCTTCAGGAGCCCAAAAATTGGATGAATCACACCCTGGAGTTGGCAGGAGTTGACAGCAGCAGCAGCAGCAGGAGCCCAAATATTACATTAAAGAGACCCTGGGGTTGGCCTCAGGAGCCCAAAAATTGGATGAATCACACCCTGGAGTTGGCAGCAGCTGCAGCAGCAGGAGCCCAAATATACACTGGAGTTGGCTTCAGGAGCCCAAAAATTGGATGAATCACACCCTGGAGTTGGCAGAAGTTGGCAGCAGCAGCAGCAGGAGCCCAAATATACACTGGAGTTGGCTTCAGGAGCCCAAAAATTGGATGAATCACACCCTGGAGTTGGCAGGAGTTGACAGTAGCAGCAGCAGGAGCCCAAATATTACATTAAAGAGACCCTGGGGTTGGCCTCAGGAGCCCAAAAATTGGATGAATCACACCCTGGAGTTGGCAGCAGCAGCAGCAGGAGCCCAAATATACACTGGAGTTGGCTTCAGGAGCCCAAAAATTGGATGAATCACACCCTGGAGTTGGCAGAAGTTGGCAGCAGCAGCAGCAGGAGCCCAAATATACACTGGAGTTGGCTTCAGGAGCCCAAAAATTGGATGAATCACACCCTGGAGTTGGCAGAAGTTGGCAGCAGCAGCAGCAGGAGCCCAAATATACACTGGAGTTGGCTTCAGGAGCCCAAAAATTGGATGAATCACACCCTGGAGTTGGCAGAAGTTGGCAGCAGCAGCAGCAGCAGGAGCCCAAATATACACTGGAGTTGGCTTCAGGAGCCCAAAAATTGGATGAATCACACCCTGGAGTTGGCAGGAGTTGGCAGCAGCAGCAGCAGGAGCCCAAATATACACTGGAGTTGGCTTCAGGAGCCCAAAAATTGGATGAATCACACCCTGGAGTTGGCAGGAGTTGGCAGCAGCAGCAGCAGGAGCCCAAATATACACTGGAGTTGGCTTCAGGAGCCCAAAAATTGGATGAATCACACCCTGGAGTTGGCAGGAGTTGACAGCAGCAGCAGCAGCAGGAGCCCAAATATACACTGGAGTTGGCTTCAGGAGCCCAAAAATTGGATGAATCACACCCTGGAGTTGGCAGGAGTTGGCAGTAGCAGCAGCAGGAGCCCAAATATACACTGGAGTTGGCTTCAGGAGCCCAAAAATTGGATGAATCACACCCTGGAGTTGGCAGGAGTTGACAGCAGCAGCAGCAGCAGGAGCCCAAATATTACTTTAAAGTGACACTGGGGTTGGCTTCAGGAGCCCAACAATTGGATGAATCACACCCTGGAGTTGGCAGAAGTTGGCAGCAGCAGCAGCAGGAGCCCAAAAAATGGCCTAAAGACATAAATATGTTTTGCACCATTTGGAAAGTGTAAAACGTGGCACCATGCTGAATCTAGTCGCATGCATCAGGCATTGGTGGGTGGAAATCCTGGCTGATCCATCCCTGATTCATTTTGACAAAGGTGAGTCTCTCCACATTTTTAGTTGACAGACGAGTTCTCCTCGCCGTAACTATGGCCCCCGCCGCACTAAACACCCGCTCAGATGGCACGCTACTTGCCGGGCAGGACAGCTTTTCCAGGGCAAACTCTGCTAGTTGCGGCCACAAATCAAGTTTGGCTGCCCAGAAGTCCAGCGGATCCTCAAGGTGTGTTGGCATGGTCATGTCAAAGTATGACATGACCTGCTGGTTCAGGTCCTGCTCCAGGTCTTCCTGCTGCTCATGAGTAGCCTCACTATGCGGGTGTAGAAAGCTACTCATTAGCGACTGAAGACTGAGGCTACTGCTGCTGATGGAGCTGCTGCTGCTGCTCCTGCCAACCCCCCCAGCGGCCATGGCAGTGGAAGGTGAGCGCAGAGGTCCCCTCGAGTCAGACCTGCGAGAGTATGGACCATGGCGCAGATAGGCATCGGCCAACTGCCTACGTAGAATGTCTTTGTAGTAGTTGAGTTTGTCCTCCCTCTCGGTGGGTTTAAAAAATGCCCCCATTTTGTGCCGGAAGCGAGGGTCCAATAAGGTGGACAGCCAGAAGTCATCCCGCCGACAGAAACAATTCTGGGGTCACTACGCAAGCACGTGAGCATGCTTCGTGCCATTTGCGCAAGTGACTCGGATGGACTACCTGTCTCCATCTCCACTGCATACTGCCACGGTGTGCCCGGGTCCTCTGTCTCGCCTTCCTCAAAAACCTCTAGCTCCTCTGGCTGCTCCTGCTCCTCCTCTCCTGTCCGCTGACTAGATAAACCAGCCATTTCGCCAAGCCTAAACTGTGTTTCGCTGGGCAACTCCTCCTCCTCCTCTTCCTCCTCCTCCTCCAGTTCAGCTCCAACGGGGTTCATGTGGCCGTAAGATGTAAACGCCATGTCTCCAGTGCCCTGACCAGCCATGGTTTCCAACATGTGCTGTAGTACATGAAGCAGTGGAATCACGTCGTTCATCCCGTAATCCTGCCGACTGACAAATAAAGTGGCTTCCTCAAAGGGCCTGAGCAAACGGCAGGTGTCACGTATGAGCTGCCACTGGTTGACATTGAAGTTACACAGGGGAGTCCCCCTATCTGCTTGGATCATCAGGAAATCCGTGATGGCTTTTCTCTGTTCATATAATCGGTCCAACATGTGAAGGGTGGAATTCCAACGGGTGGAAACATCGCAAATCAGACTATGTTGGGGGATACCATTCTGACGCTGTAGCTCAAGAAGGGTGTGTTTGGCGGTGTAGGAGTGGCTGAAGTGCATGCAAAGTTTCCTTGAAGTTGTTAGGATGTCCTGCAGATGGGGGGAACACTTCAGAAACCGCTTGACAACCAGATTGAAGACGTGAGCCATGCAGGGGGCATGGGTCAGGCTTCCTTGGCGCAGCGCAGACAAAATGTTCTTCCCATTGTCGGTAACCATGATTCCCATTTTAAGTTTTCTCGGAGTAAGCCATGTTTGGATTTCCTGATGAATACATTTAAGCAGTTCCTCCCCTGTGTGACTCCGTTCGCCAAGACAAACCATGTGAAGCACTGCGTGACACCTCCGTGCCCTGCACACATGGTAGACTGGAGGGGCACTGAGACTTGAGCCTACAGTGGAGGGTGAGGAGATGGCGGAGGATGAGGAGGCCGAGTCGCACGGTGTCACAGGCCCAATGGGCAGAGAGCGCGGAGGCTGAAGCGGCGTGACCTGTCCAAGTTGCTGCTGCAAAGGGACCACATTCACCCAGTGGGCCGTAAACGACATGTACTGCCCCTGACCGTAGTTACAGCTCCAGATGTCGGCGCTGCCATGTATTTTGCTACACACCGACAGGCTCAAGGACTGGCCCACCTTCTGTTCAACAAAAGTGTGCAGCGCTGGTACTGCCTTCTTGGCAAAGAAATGACGGCTTGGGACTCTCCACCTCGGCTCGGCACAAGCCATCAGTTCTCTGAAAGGTGCAGATTCCACCACCTGAAAAGGGAGCGACTGCAGCACCAGCAACTTGGACAGGAGCACATTCAGCTTCTGCGCCGTAGGATGAGTGGGCGCATACTGCTGTCTCTTGGACATGGCTTCGCTGATGGATTGCTGGCGGGATGCATGACTTGGAGGAGGAGGAGGAGGAGCAGGAGCGACAGAGGATGGGTATGACGCACAGCTGCCTTCGGCTGAGGTGCTGGAGCCTTGGCTGGCAGAAATTGGGAGCTCACTTGGTGAGGAAGCAGACTGGACCACCCCTTGGGAGCCTCGGTTCTCCCAGGTCGTTTTATGGTGACGCATCATATGTTGACGCAGGGCCGTGGTGCCAACATTTGGACCCTGGCCACGCTTCACCTTTTGCCTACATATCTTGCATGTGGCCATGTTACCCTCCTGCGGATGCCTCAGGAAAAACTGCCACACTGCCGAGTAGCTACTTTTCCCACCCCCTGGCCTCACTGATTCACTGCTGCTGTTGCCAACTCCAGGAACCCCTGCTCCACTACCTCCCGATAAGGTAGACTGCCGCACAGCAGGTGCTCTACCCCGGCCCCCGCCGGCTCCAGCCTTTGGAATTGTTCCCCCATGCTGACTGCTACCACCTTGCTGCCTCAGCTGCTGACTCCGGGGCAACCTGTGCCCCTCTTCTCCTGATGATGACGATGAAGCCCCTTCATCACCCGGCTCCCAAGTGCGATCGGCTTCATCGTCATCATCATCATCATCACCGAGTTGTGGCTGTTCGTCACTGATGTTCGTGGATTCGTCAACAGTGTCTGGCGCAGGAGCTGGAACGCTCGCAGCACCCACGACACTGTCCACATCACTATTTGTCTGCCTAGCTAGAGAAGCCACCTCCATTTCTTGGCTGGGCAGTAGCTGCTGACTGTCCTCTATCTGATGGTCCTCCTCACTAAAGAGTGGAGCTGAACCCAAAGCATAGGATACGTCGCTGGGGGAGGGAACGGCGTAGGACAGAGGCAATGGGAGGACAGGGACTGCTCTCGGGGCATGCCAACTCAGGGTTGTGTCAGAGGAACCTACCGACCCTAGACTGGGGGTCTCAGACGTAAGTTGTGATGATGTTGTTGATGAGCGCGTCAACCAATCTACCACGGCAGATGCGTTACTGGTGGAGACCCGACCGCTAGCAGATACTGGCAGATTAGGTCTCTCAGCGTGACTCCTGCTGCTACTGGCCCCCAGTCTGATGCGAGCTCTGCCTGCGGAATCTTGGCCTCTGCCACTCCTCTTTTCACTTCCAGGCACTTGTCTGCCCGACATAGTCTAACTGGCGTGGTAGTAGGTGATATTTTAAGATCCCCCGGGCAGCGGTGGGTCTATATGAAACAGAATATAATGCACACCAAAAGTGAGCAGTAACACTCAGCCTCCAACAGGCCTGCTTAGTGTAAATAAGAGAGCTGCTTAGTGTAAATAAAGAGGGGTATGCTATGTTACAGAATGGGATGCCTCAACAGAAGTGCACCTGGCAGGCAGCAGTAAGCCTATGGCCAGCAAAAGTGTCTTATAATATAAATATAATAAGAGCAAATGGTTATATGGTCTTAAACAGAGGCTGCTTTAGTCACAGAATGGGATGCCCCCAAAAAAGATCCAGTAGTACTATGCCCAGCAAAAGTGTCTTTATCAGGCTAATTTCAAATATAATAAGAGCAAATGCTTATATGGTCTTAAACAGAGGCTGCTTTAGTCACAGAATGGGATGCCCCCAAAAAAGATCCAGTAGTACTATGCCCAGCAAAAGTGTCTTTATCAGGCTAATTTCAAATATGATAAGAGCAAATGCTTATATGGTCTTAAACAGAGGCTGCTTTAGTCACAGAATGGGATGCCCTGGCAGGGACAAGTAGTGCTATGCCCAGCAAAAGTGTCTTTATCAGGCCTAATTTCAAATATGATAAGAGCAAATGCTTATATGGTCTTAAACAGAGGCTGCTTTAGTCACAGAATGGGATGCCCCCAAAAAAGATCCAGTAGTACTATGCCCAGCAAAAGTGTCTTTATCAGGCTAATTTCAAATATGATAAGAGCAAATGCTTATATGGTCTTAAACAGAGGCTGCTTTAGTCACAGAATGGGATGCCCCCAAAAAAGATCCAGTAGTACTATGCCCAGCAAAAGTGTCTTTATCAGGCTAATTTCAAATATAATAAGAGCAAATGGTTATATGGTCTTAAACAGAGGCTGCTTTAGTCACAGAATGGGATGCCCTGGCAGGGACAAGTAGTGCTATGCCCAGCAAAAGTGTCTTTATCAGGCTAATTTCAAATATAATAAGAGCAAATGCTTATATGGTCTTAAACAGAGGCTGCTTTAGTCACAGAATGGGATGCCCTGGCAGGGACAAGTAGTGCTATGCCCAGCAAAAGTGTCTTTATCAGGCTAATTTCAAATATAATAAGAGCAAATGCTTATATGGTCTTAAACAGAGGCTGCTTTAGTCACAGAATGGGATGCCCCCAAAAAAGATCCAGTAGTACTATGCCCAGCAAAAGTGTCTTTATCAGGCCTAATTTCAAATATGATAAGAGCAAATGCTTATATGGTCTTAAACAGAGGCTGCTTTAGTCACAGAATGGGATGCCCCCAAAAAAGATCCAGTAGTACTATGCCCAGCAAAAGTGTCTTTATCAGGCTAATTTCAAATATGATAAGAGCAAATGCTTATATGGTCTTAAACAGAGGCTGCTTTAGTCACAGAATGGGTTGCCCTGGCAGGGACAAGTAGTGCTATGCCCAGCAAAAGTGTCTTTATCAGGCCTAATTTCAAATATAATAAGAGCAAATGCTTATATGGTCCTAAACAGAGGCTGCTTTAGTCACAGAATGGGATGCCCTGGCAGGGACAAGTAGTGCTATGCCCAGCAAAAGTGTCTTTATCAGGCTAATTTCAAATATAATAAGAGCAAATGCTTATATGGTCTTAAACAGAGGCTGCTTTAGTCACAGAATGGGATGCCCCCAAAAAAGATCCAGTAGTACTATGCCCAGCAAAAGTGTCTTTATCAGGCTAATTTCAAATATGATAAGAGCAAATGCTTATATGGTCTTAAACAGAGGCTGCTTTAGTCACAGAATGGGATGCCCTGGCAGGGACAAGTAGTGCTATGCCCAGCAAAAGTGTCTTTATCAGGCTAATTTCAAATATGATAAGAGCAAATGCTTATATGGTCTTAAACAGAGGCTGCTTTAGTCACAGAATGGGATGCCCTGGCAGGGACAAGTAGTGCTATGCCCAGCAAAAGTGTCTTTATCAGGCTAATTTCAAATATAATAAGAGCAAATGCTTATATGGTCTTAAACAGAGGCTGCTTTAGTCACAGAATGGGATGCCCTGGCAGGGACAAGTAGTGCTATGCCCAGCAAAAGTGTCTTTATCAGGCTAATTTCAAATATGATAAGAGCAAATGCTTATATGGTCTTACACAGAGGCTGCTTTAGTCACAGAATGGGATGCCCTGGCAGGGACAAGTAGTGCTATGCCCAGCAAAAGTGTCTTTATCAGGCTAATTTCAAATATAATAAGAGCAAATGCTTATATGGTCTTAAACAGAGGCTGCTTTAGTCACAGAATGGGATGCCCCCAAAAAAGATCCAGTAGTACTATGCCCAGCAAAAGTGTCTTTATCAGGCTAATTTCAAATATGATAAGAGCAAATGCTTATATGGTCTTAAACAGAGGCTGCTTTAGTCACAGAATGGGATGCCCTGGCAGGGACAAGTAGTGCTATGCCCAGCAAAAGTGTCTTTATCAGGCTAATTTCAAATATGATAAGAGCAAATGCTTATATGGTCTTAAACAGAGGCTGCTTTAGTCACAGAATGGGATGCCCTGGCAGGGACAAGTAGTGCTATGCCCAGCAAAAGTGTCTTTATCAGGCTAATTTCAAATATAATAAGAGCAAATGCTTATATGGTCTTAAACAGAGGCTGCTTCAGTCACAGAATGGAATGCCCTGGCAGGGACAAGTAGTGCTATGCCCAGCAAAAGTGTCTTTATCAGGCTAATTTCAAATATGATAAGAGCAAATGCTTATATGGTCTTAAACAGAGGCTGCTTTAGTCACAGAATGGGATGCCCCCAAAAAAGATCCAGTAGTACTATGCCCAGCAAAAGTGTCTTTATCAGGCTAATTTCAAATATAATAAGAGCAAATGGATATATGGTCTTAAACAGAGGCTGCTTTAGTCACAGAATGGGATGCCCTGGCAGGGACAAATAGTGCTATGCCCAGCAAAAGTGTCTTTATCAGGCTAATTTCAAATATGATAAGAGCAAATGCTTATATGGTCTTAAACAGAGGCTGCTTTAGTCACAGAATGGGATGCCCTGGCAGGGACAAGTAGTGCTATGCCCAGCAAAAGTGTCTTTATCAGGCTAATTTCAAATATAATAAGAGCAAATGCTTATATGGTCTTAAACAGAGGCTGCTTTAGTCACAGAATGGGATGCCCTGGCAGGGACAAGTAGTGCTATGCCCAGCAAAAGTGTCTTTATCAGGCTAATTTCAAATATGATAAGAGCAAATGCTTATATGGTCTTACACAGAGGCTGCTTTAGTCACAGAATGGGATGCCCTGGCAGGGACAAGTAGTGCTATGCCCAGCAAAAGTGTCTTTATCAGGCTAATTTCAAATATAATAAGAGCAAATGCTTATATGGTCTTAAACAGAGGCTGCTTTAGTCACAGAATGGGATGCCCCCCAAAAAGATCCAGTAGTACTATGCCCAGCAAAAGTGTCTTTATCATGCTAATTTCAAATATGATAAGAGCAAATGCTTATATGGTCTTAAACAGAGGCTGCTTTAGTCACAGAATGGGATGCCCTGGCAGGGACAAGTAGTGCTATGCCCAGCAAAAGTGTCTTTATCAGGCTAATTTCAAATATGATAAGAGCAAATGCTTATATGGTCTTAAACAGAGGCTGCTTTAGTCACAGAATGGGATGCCCTGGCAGGGACAAGTAGTGCTATGCCCAGCAAAAGTGTCTTTATCAGGCTAATTTCAAATATAATAAGAGCAAATGCTTATATGGTCTTAAACAGAGGCTGCTTTAGTCACAGAATGGGATGCCCTGGCAGGGACAAGTAGTGCTATGCCCAGCAAAAGTGTCTTTATCAGGCTAATTTCAAATATGATAAGAGCAAATGCTTATATGGTCTTAAACAGAGGCTGCTTTAGTCACAGAATGGGATGCCCCCAAAAAAGATCCAGTAGTACTATGCCCAGCAAAAGTGTCTTTATCAGGCTAATTTCAAATATAATAAGAGCAAATGGTTATATGGTCTTAAACAGAGGCTGCTTTAGTCACAGAATGGGATGCCCTGGCAGGGACAAATAGTGCTATGCCCAGCAAAAGTGTCTTTATCAGGCTAATTTCAAATATAATAAGAGCAAATGCTTATATGGTCTTAAACAGAGGCTGCTTTAGTCACAGAATGGGATGCCCTGGCAGGGACAAGTAGTGCTATGCCCAGCAAAAGTGTCTTTATCAGGCTAATTTCAAATATGATAAGAGCAAATGCTTATATGGTCTTAAACAGAGGCTGCTTTAGTCACAGAATGGGATGCCCTGGCAGGGACAAGTAGTGCTATGCCCAGCAAAAGTGTCTTTATCAGGCTAATTTCAAATATAATAAGAGCAAATGCTTATATGGTCTTAAACAGAGGCTGCTTTAGTCACAGAATGGGATGCCCTGGCAGGGACAAGTAGTGCTATGCCCAGCAAAAGTGTCTTTATCAGGCTAATTTCAAATATAATAAGAGCAAATGCTTATATGGTCTTAAACAGAGGCTGCTTTAGTCACAGAATGGGATGCCCCCAAAAAAAGATCCAGTAGTACTATGCCCAGCAAGTGTCTTTATCAGGCCTAATTTCAAATATGATAAGAGCAAATGCTTATATGGTCTTAAACAGAGGCTGCTTTAGTCACAGAATGGGATGCCCCCAAAAAAGATCCAGTAGTACTATGCCCAGCAAAAGTGTCTTTATCAGGCTAATTTCAAATATGATAAGAGCAAATGCTTATATGGTCTTAAACAGAGGCTGCTTTAGTCACAGAATGGGATGCCCTGGCAGGGACAAGTAGTGCTATGCCCAGCAAAAGTGTCTTTATCAGGCTAATTTCAAATATAATAAGAGCAAATGCTTATATGGTCTTAAACAGAGGCTGCTTTAGTCACAGAATGGGATGCCCCCAAAAAAGATCCAGTAGTACTATGCCCAGCAAAAGTGTCTTTATCAGGCTAATTTCAAATATGATAAGAGCAAATGCTTATATGGTCTTAAACAGAGGCTGCTTTAGTCACAGAATGGGATGCCCTGGCAGGGACAAGTAGTGCTATGCCCAGCAAAAGTGTCTTTATCAGGCTAATTTCAAATATAATAAGAGCAAATGCTTATATGGTCTTAAACAGAGGCTGCTTTAGTCACAGAATGGGATGCCCCCAACAAAGATCCAGTAGTACTATGCCCAGCAAAAGTGTCTTTATCAGGCTAATTTCAAATATGATAAGAGCAAATGCTTATATGGTCTTAAACAGAGGCTGCTTTAGTCACAGAATGGGATGCCCTGGCAGGGACAAGTAGTGCTATGCCCAGCAAAAGTGTCTTTATCAGGCTAATTTCAAATATGATAAGAGCAAATGCTTATATGGTCTTAAACAGAGGCTGCTTTAGTCACAGAATGGGATGCCCCAAAAAAAGAAGTGAACCTGGCTGGGACCAGTAGTGCTATGCCCAGCAAAAGTGTCTTTATCAGGCCTGATTTCTATGAGAATAAGTGCAAATGGTTATTATGCTATTAAATAGAGGCTGGTGTTGTCACAGAATGGGATGCCACAAAAACCAGAGAGCATGCACAGCAAAAATGTCTTTATCAGGCCTAATTTCTATGAGAATAAGTGCAAATGGTTATTATGCTATTAAATAGAGGCTGGTGTTGTCACAGAATGGGATGCCACAAAAACCAGAGAGCATGCACAGCAAAAGTGTCTTTATCAGGCCTGATTTCTATGAGAATAAGTGCAAATGGTTATTATGCTATTAAATAGAGGCTGGTGTTGTCACAGAATGGGATGCCACAAAAACCAGAGAGCATGCACAGCAAAAGTGTCTTTATCAGGCCTAATTTCTATGAGAATAAGTGCAAATGGTTATTATGCTATTAAATAGAGGCTGGTGTTGTCACAGAATGGGATGCCACAAAAACCAGAGAGCATGCACAGCAAAAGTGTCTTTATCAGGCCTAATTTCTATGAGAATAAGTGCAAATGGTTATTATGCTATTAAATAGAGGCTGGTGTTGTCACAGAATGGGATGCCACAAAAACCAGAGAGCATGCACAGCAAAAGTGTCTTTATCAGGCCTAATTTCTATGAGAATAAGTGCAAATGGTTATTATGCTATTAAATAGAGGCTGGTGTTGTCACAGAATGGGATGCCACAAAAACCAGAGAGCATGCACAGCAAAAGTGTCTTTATCAGGCCTAATTTCTATGAGAATAAGTGCAAATGGTTATTATGCTATTAAATAGAGGCTGGTGTAGTCACAGAATGGGATGCCACAAAAACCAGAGAGCATGCACAGCAAAAGTGTCTTTATCAGGCCTAATTTCTATGAGAATAAGTGCAAATGGTTATTATGCTATTAAATAGAGGCTGGTGTTGTCACAGAATGGGATGCCACAAAAACCAGAGAGCATGCACAGCAAAAGTGTCTTTATCAGGCCTAATTTCTATGAGAATAAGTGCAAATGGTTATTATGCTATTAAATAGAGGCTGGTGTAGTCACAGAATGGGATGCCACAAAAACCAGAGAGCATGCACAGCAAAAGTGTCTTTATCAGGCCTGATTTCTATGAGAATAAGTGCAAATGGTTATTATGCTATTAAATAGAGGCTGGTGTAGTCACAGAATGGGATGCCACAAAAACCAGAGAGCATGCACAGCAAAAGTGTCTTTATCAGGCCTGATTTCTATGAGAATAAGTGCAAATGGTTATTATGCTATTAAATAGAGGCTGGTGTTGTCACAGAATGGGATGCCACAAAAACCAGAGAGCATGCACAGCAAAAGTGTCTTTATCAGGCCTAATTTCTATGAGAATAAGTGCAAATGGTTATTATGCTATTAAATAGAGGCTGGTGTTGTCACAGAATGGGATGCCACAAAAACCAGAGAGCATGCACAGCAAAAGTGTCTTTATCAGGCCTGATTTCTATGAGAATAAGTGCAAATGGTTATTATGCTATTAAATAGAGGCTGGTGTTGTCACAGAATGGGATGCCACAAAAACCAGAGAGCATGCACAGCAAAAGTGTCTTTATCAGGCCTAATTTCTATGAGAATAAGTGCAAATGGTTATTATGCTATTAAATAGAGGCTGGTGTTGTCACAGAATGGGATGCCACAAAAACCAGAGAGCATGCACAGCAAAAGTGTCTTTATCAGGCCTAATTTCTATGAGAATAAGTGCAAATGGTTATTATGCTATTAAATAGAGGCTGGTGTAGTCACAGAATGGGATGCCACAAAAACCAGAGAGCATGCACAGCAAAAGTGTCTTTATCAGGCCTGATTTCTATGAGAATAAGTGCAAATGGTTATTATGCTATTAAATAGAGGCTGGTGTTGTCACAGAATGGGATGCCACAAAAACCAGAGAGCATGCACAGCAAAAGTGTCTTTATCAGGCCTAATTTCTATGAGAATAAGTGCAAATGGTTATTATGCTATTAAATAGAGGCTGGTGTTGTCACAGAATGGGATGCCACAAAAACCAGAGAGCATGCACAGCAAAAGTGTCTTTATCAGGCCAAATTTCTATGAGAATAAGTGCAAATGGTTATTATGCTATTAAATAGAGGCTGGTGTAGTCACAGAATGGGATGCCACAAAAACCAGAGAGCATGCACAGCAAAAGTGTCTTTATCAGGCCTAATTTCTATGAGAATAAGTGCAAATGGTTATTATGCTATTAAATAGAGGCTGGTGTTGTCACAGAATGGGATGCCACAAAAACCAGAGAGCATGCACAGCAAAAGTGTCTTTATCAGGCCTAATTTCTATGAGAATAAGTGCAAATGGTTATTATGCTATTAAATAGAGGCTGGTGTAGTCACAGAATGGGATGCCACAAAAACCAGAGAGCATGCACAGCAAAAGTGTCTTTATCAGACCTGATTTCTATGAGAATAAGTGCAAATGGTTATTATGCTATTAAATAGAGGCTGGTGTAGTCACAGAATGGGATGCCACAAAAACCAGAGAGCATGCACAGCAAAAGTGTCTTTATCAGGCCTGATTTCTATGAGAATAAGTGCAAATGGTTATTATGCTATTAAATAGAGGCTGGTGTTGTCACAGAATGGGATGCCACAAAAACCAGAGAGCATGCACAGCAAAAGTGTCTTTATCAGGCCTAATTTCTATGAGAATAAGTGCAAATGGTTATTATGCTATTAAATAGAGGCTGGTGTTGTCACAGAATGGGATGCCACAAAAACCAGAGAGCATGCACAGCAAAAGTGTCTTTATCAGGCCTAATTTCTATGAGAATAAGTGCAAATGGTTATTATGCTATTAAATAGAGGCTGGTGTTGTCACAGAATGGGATGCCACAAAAACCAGAGAGCATGCACAGCAAAAGTGTCTTTATCAGGCCTGATTTCTATGAGAATAAGTGCAAATGGTTATTATGCTATTAAATAGAGGCTGGTGTTGTCACAGAATGGGATGCCACAAAAACCAGAGAGCATGCACAGCAAAAGTGTCTTTATCAGGCCTGATTTCTATGAGAATAAGTGCAAATGGTTATTATGCTATTAAATAGAGGCTGGTGTTGTCACAGAATGGGATGCCCAAAAACCAGAGAGCATGCACAGCAAAAGTGTCTTTATCAGGCCTAATTTCTATGAGAATAAGTGCAAATGGTTATTATGCTATTAAATAGAGGCTGGTGTTGTCACAGAATGGGATGCCACAAAAACCAGAGAGCATGCACAGCAAAAGTGTCTTTATCAGGCCTAATTTCTATGAGAATAAGTGCAAATGGTTATTATGCTATTAAATAGAGGCTGGTGTTGTCACAGAATGGGATGCCACAAAAACCAGAGAGCATGCACAGCAAAAGTGTCTTTATCAGGCCTAATTTCTATGAGAATAAGTGCAAATGGTTATTATGCTATTAAATAGAGGCTGGTGTAGTCACAGAATGGGATGCCACAAAAACCAGAGAGCATGCACAGCAAAAGTGTCTTTATCAGGCCTGATTTCTATGAGAATAAGTGCAAATGGTTATTATGCTATTAAATAGAGGCTGGTGTAGTCACAGAATGGGATGCCACAAAAACCAGAGAGCATGCACAGCAAAAGTGTCTTTATCAGGCCTGATTTCTATGAGAATAAGTGCAAATGGTTATTATGCTATTAAATAGAGGCTGGTGTTGTCACAGAATGGGATGCCACAAAAACCAGAGAGCATGCACAGCAAAAGTGTCTTTATCAGGCCTAATTTCTATGAGAATAAGTGCAAATGGTTATTATGCTATTAAATAGAGGCTGGTGTTGTCACAGAATGGGATGCCACAAAAACCAGAGAGCATGCACAGCAAAAGTGTCTTTATCAGGCCTAATTTCTATGAGAATAAGTGCAAATGGTTATTATGCTATTAAATAGAGGCTGGTGTAGTCACAGAATGGGATGCCACAAAAACCAGAGAGCATGCACAGCAAAAGTGTCTTTATCAGGCCTAATTTCTATGAGAATAAGTGCAAATGGTTATTATGCTATTAAATAGAGGCTGGTGTTGTCACAGAATGGGATGCCACAAAAACCAGAGAGCATGCACAGCAAAAGTGTCTTTATCAGGCCTGATTTCTATGAGAATAAGTGCAAATGGTTATTATGCTATTAAATAGAGGCTGGTGTTGTCACAGAATGGGATGCCACAAAAACCAGAGAGCATGCACAGCAAAAGTGTCTTTATCAGGCCTGATTTCTATGAGAATAAGTGCAAATGGTTATTATGCTATTAAATAGAGGCTGGTGTTGTCACAGAATGGGATGCCCAAAAACCAGAGAGCATGCACAGCAAAAGTGTCTTTATCAGGCCTAATTTCTATGAGAATAAGTGCAAATGGTTATTATGCTATTAAATAGAGGCTGGTGTTGTCACAGAATGGGATGCCACAAAAACCAGAGAGCATGCACAGCAAAAGTGTCTTTATCAGGCCTAATTTCTATGAGAATAAGTGCAAATGGTTATTATGCTATTAAATAGAGGCTGGTGTAGTCACAGAATGGGATGCCACAAAAACCAGAGAGCATGCACAGCAAAAGTGTCTTTATCAGGCCTAATTTCTATGAGAATAAGTGCAAATGGTTATTATGCTATTAAATAGAGGCTGGTGTAGTCACAGAATGGGATGCCACAAAAACCAGAGAGCATGCACAGCAAAAGTGTCTTTATCAGGCCTGATTTCTATGAGAATAAGTGCAAATGGTTATTATGCTATTAAATAGAGGCTGGTGTAGTCACAGAATGGGATGCCACAAAAACCAGAGAGCATGCACAGCAAAAGTGTCTTTATCAGGCCTGATTTCTATGAGAATAAGTGCAAATGGTTATTATGCTATTAAATAGAGGCTGGTGTTGTCACAGAATGGGATGCCACAAAAACCAGAGAGCATGCACAGCAAAAGTGTCTTTATCAGGCCTAATTTCTATGAGAATAAGTGCAAATGGTTATTATGCTATTAAATAGAGGCTGGTGTTGTCACAGAATGGGATGCCACAAAAACCAGAGAGCATGCACAGCAAAAGTGTCTTTATCAGGCCTAATTTCTATGAGAATAAGTGCAAATGGTTATTATGCTATTAAATAGAGGCTGGTGTAGTCACAGAATGGGATGCCACAAAAACCAGAGAGCATGCACAGCAAAAGTGTCTTTATCAGGCCTGATTTCTATGAGAATAAGTGCAAATGGTTATTATGCTATTAAATAGAGGCTGGTGTAGTCACAGAATGGGATGCCTCACAGCAGACTTAAGATCAGTTCAGTATATATGCACTGTTAGTTAGTGTAAGCAGCCTGAAAACGCTAACAAAGCAGGCTGGATGAAAAAAAAAAAAAAAACTGACAGCCTCCGATTTTCCCTTCCTTTCCCTGTTTTTCGCTTACTTTCTGTCTGTCTCCTGTCTGTCTCCTGCCTGTCTCCAGCCTGTCCCTGTCTGTCCCTGCCTGTCTAACTGTCTGTCTCTCCCTCAGCTACACAGCGTTCTGTCTCTCACGAATGCAATAGAGAAATGAGGCTGGAAAGCAAGATGGCCGGCCTTAAATACCGCTGTGACGTCACCGGGCTTGCTGGCTGCTGATAGGCTGCATGTGACTGTCCCAGCTTGCACTGGCGCGGGGTTGATGTCTGGACATGTCCCGTCCGCCATCTTAGAATGCCTGTAATGTAAATGAATGGATGTTAAAGGAAAACTTCGAGCGATCGAATCGCGGGGAAATTCGGATTCGATCCGAATCGAATTTTTCCTGAAATTCGGATCGAATCCGGGTTCGTCCGGATCGATTCGCTCATCCCTATTAGTAATTACAGCATGCCTTAAAAGGGGGTATGCCGATTTGGGACGTCCCCTCACTCTGAAACATAGCAAAGAGTTTTGGACAGTCCCACTTTGGGGAATTTTGCACATGTAAAACCTCTGGGGACACCTAAATCTCCCTCTTTGCTGACATTATGGGGAAGACCTTCCCGGTGAATAGAGGATGCAGAATGTTTAGTCAGTTTACAACATGCTCTGACTTTTTGGATCAATGATGGTAGTGAAATGCATGGATTGGCTGAGCATTGGCTCAATCACCAACATCTCTTATGGATCAAAGATCCCTGGTGCACGTGACCAGGAACGGGGCTCCACCTAGTTACATACATAAGTAGCATAAAATGCTGTGGATATTTGTTCCTCAAAAGTCCATAAATAAGCCACACCTCTAAACCACAACCCCACCATGCCCATCCCCCACAAAGCGTTTGCCACTTTGGAACCCCTCAATATTGCCTGAAAACTGATTGTATATTGTAATGTGCAAGGCTTCCAAAATCTACAAGCTACTCTGCATGCCGTTTTGTAATTACTCTAATTGACTTTTGGATGACTTATTAGGTTGGCATGCCGGTTTGGGACACCCTGCCAGCCAGTTTTCAGGGGGTGTTTTTGCCTTACCTCTGGGATCCTGCAGGACCTGCATATGCCGAATCCACAACCCGGGAAGGTATCCACAGCTTCCTCTGGTCTGTGCTCAAACCTAATATTCAGTTCAGGCAGGCTACTATGTTTCTTAGATAAGGGCATCCCAAATCGGCATGTGTGCTTGCATGGCACCCTAGTAAGTGATCTAAAAGTCATTTTACACTTTACATTTTCACGTTAAAATAGATGTCCAGTCTCTTCATTGTCAAGATGTCTGGGTGTGCATTCCTCACAGTGCAGCCAATGCTTGTGCATTTTTTATCTGTAACCCCTCCCTCAGGCAGGGTGGAGGGAAGGCTAATTAGACACTAGACAGTAGAACAAAACCCCAAGCGCCTAGCCCTAGAATCTAAAAGCGCCAGCCGCTATCCTTCCCCCTCCAATAACTAAACCCCAAGTGTTGAGGCCACAGAGCCCATAGGCTAAACTAATTTCCTATTCTAGATACTGAAACATGCCATTTTAGAAATGATTTTAATATTATTTTGGCACATAAGGGAAAATAGAGAGATTAAGCACGAAACAGAAATGTGCATAAAACAATATTTATTAATAGTTTTGGATGGTAGTGCCCCTATACTATGTTACAGGTTAATGATTCCCTTCCTGCTGACATGTAAATGTCTCCACCGATTCCAGAAGTGAAAGGTACGGTGAGGTGAACAGAAATGGGGGAGTTAGCAGTGTGAGGAATCAAGATAAATTTGGAAGTGTGAAGATGTTCTGTGGGCAGACATCACAGACATCATAAACGTTCTAAGATATTTTTGTTTACCCTTTTAAGATCCCCATCACTCATCCATTCCAGGCCTTGCTTGTTTGAACTTTGATTCCTTTCTAGCTAACAAGTGCCCACAATTCTTGGCGCTCCAAGGAGAGACTTGGGGTAGTTGGCTTTTCTGGCAGCTGGGTAAATGTAAATAATCTGTCTTAAAATACTGATGCCATTTTGGCACCCACAGACTAAACAAATGTCACTGTATACCGTCAATTATTACAGGTAACTATCTTGTTTCCCAGAAAATAAGCCCTAGAAAGATTTTCAGCATTTTTTGCTAATGCATGGAATATAAGCCCTACCCTGAAAATAAACCCTAGTTACAATTCATAATCCAGCTGCCGGGCTTCAGCAGAGGGACAGAAGTGGCTGTAAAGGAGCGTGAGGACATATCAAGTCACACAGGTAACCTTGTCTGACAGGAGTGAAAGTCTGATCTAGCTGGGTCTACCCAAGCCTGCCACCATGCTGGGCACATAGCCGAATCCCCGTGCATTTCCCGCTGCCAGCCTGCTCTGTGCACCTACTGGAGCTGCTATGCTGCTGCCACCATCTTGCCAGCTGCCTATAAGACATCCCCTGAAAATAAACGATAGCACCCATTTTTGGAGCAAAAATTAATATAAGACCTGTCTTATTTTCAGGGAAACATGGTAGTGAAGCCATACAGGTCTCTCTTTTGGCTGGGGAGAATTCAATGTGGGACAGCCAGTACTCATGGGACCACTTTGGCTTGAAGAAGAAAACAGCGATGCCGCAAAGAGCAGCATTACCCTATCAATCAGCAGGGATTTGATGTGAAGACTTCTCAGGAATGGGCCCTTTTTGGCAGCTTCAGCATGGCCATGTAATATAAAGTTAATTTATCTAATACATTAGTCACTATTTTAACTACAAAATGGACTTATTTTGCTCTAAACAGGGCCACCACTGGTAGTGTTAGGGGCTCAATCTTTTTAGCTGTGGTGTGTAGTGCACTCTATTTATTAATATTTCATGACCTGTACATAATACAAAGCATTGGGGAGCCTGCCATTTATCTGAGCCACTGATAAGCTAAAAGACAGGCGACAAGGCCATGCTTGTCTTTCATCATTAAACTACAATGTAGAGAGTAGAAATCTCCACAGGAAATCCTATTTCCAATTTGCTGAAGGCCCATGCTCCTAATCACAAGCCCGGGGTTTGTGGCTGCAACCTCACAAGCTATACTCTCAACATGATACAAGAGACTACTTACGTTTTAAATCACTTTCAAGAATCACTTACAAGAATGGCAGACATAAAACGTGTCCAATCCGATACCTGATATGTAAATGACTGCAGAACTCAGCATCTATTTATTATTTGTGTTATGTGAACATCACAGTGAAACTGCAACCCTCAATAAAAAGCGACCTCCGTGGAAGAGAACACCACAACAGAATGTTTTAATGTTTCAAAAGTGGTGTATTAGGCTAATGTCTGATGTTCAACCGACATGGGGGTTATCACCCTACTTTTCTCTACTGTGCTATTCCAACTTTTCAGTGTGTGAAAGATGGACAATTGTTAAATTAAGCCACGCCCCCTCATTGAATGATTGATAGGAGATTGTAACAGTTACACCAACATAAACACTTTATATAGGCAAATGTATCATTTATTGATGCAGATCTAGATGTTACATCTCAAAGAGGGACAACTGAGAACCACAAAGGACAGGGGGGACATGAACTCAAAAGAGGGACAGTCCCTCCAAATCAGGGACAGTTGGGAGTTATGCATTGTTGGATTTTAAATATAATATGAGAGATGCAGGATTCGGGTTACTAAATTGCAGAAAACACGGGGGTGACTCTTTTTTTTATTTAACATGCCATTAAAATTTTACAGGGGAGTCCTCACAACTCCTCTCAACTCAAGATCATAAAAATGTTGCTGAGCATGGCTGCCTAGGTGTGAGGCTCCCAGATCTAGGTTGTCCTTTCCTTCTCCCTATATCCAGTGGCAGACAGGGGCCAACAATTGGCCCTGGATTTTACCAGCCCCTGGCCGGCCTGAGACATCCCTGCTGAGGCCCCCAATCACGATGCCGGGGCTATAGCATTATGGGTTGTGGTTACTTGGCTCATGGGTATAGGGGATGAGAGGGAGACTAAGGAGTGGAATCTCCCCTACGTCACTTCTGACATCACGAAAGGGGAAGGGCCTAAAATGGGTGCACAGGTAAATCCCCTATAGGCCCCACCTTTTCTGTGATGTCAAATATGACGTAGGGTAGATTCCATAGAGGCCATGTCTCCAAGTATAAAAACCGGCTCCCCCAGCCCTCACCTCAGTCTCTTGCTGACAACTACAGATGAGCGAACTTTTGAAAAATTTGATTCGGCCAATTCACAGAATTTTCCGTGAAAAAACGTTTCGCTACAAATTTATTTGCAACGAATCGCTATTAGAAACGGCTATTTCTGGGCGTCCGAGAGCCTCCATAGGGTTGCAGAACGTTTTGCTTGGCTGTAACATGCATAGGATGCATGCTGGGTTAGTGAAATACTATTGTAAAGAAGTATGACATGCAGATCAGAGGCGTCGCTATTAGATTCGCTGTCACAGAGCGGCACAATTACAGAGCCTTGAGGTGGCATCAGCATGATGAGCCCATATATTGCCTGAAAAACACATTGGAGTTGGCAGCAGCATTAGGTGCCCATATATTGCCTGAAAGACACACCCAGGAGTTGGCAGCAGCATAGGGAGCTCATATATTGCCTGAAAGACACACCCAGGAGTTGGCAGCAGCATTAGGAGCTCATATATTGCCTGAAAGACGCACCCAGGAGTTGGCAGCAGCATTAGGAGCTCATTTATTGACTGAAAGAGACACTGGAGTTGGCAGCAGCATTAGGAGCCCATATATTGCCTGAAAGACACACCCAGGAGTTGGCAGCAGCAGCAGCATTAGAAGCCCATATATTGACTGAAAGAGACACTGGAGTTGGCAGCAGCATTAGGAGCCCATATATTGCCTGAAAGACACACCCTGGAGTTGGCAGCAGCATAGGGAGCCCATATATTGCCTGAAAGATACACCCTGGAGTTGGCAGTAGCATGAAGAGAACATATACAGATTTTGGGCACATATATCTTATCCGAAGAATATTAATAAAAATTAAGATTAACGTAAAGCATTTCCTCAATAATTACTTGTGGTCTGATGCGGAGGAATGTCTGTAACTGGAGAGCAGCGCCTTAAATCTGTTTTGCACTATCCATATTTCTTAAATGTTGGTCTGGCACCATGATCAATCTACTCTGATGCATCAGGCATTGGTGGGTGGAAATCTTGGCTGATCCATGCCCGATTCATTTCCACGCACTCATCAGAGCATCACATACGCACATCTAAGAGTTTCATCACTTTGTTCCTGTTAAAGTCTTCAGGGCCTAGTTACTACTTAGATAAAGGCCATAGATAGTTACACACCTGCCGCTGTTATCGAAAAATCCTGTTTTAAGTGTAGTGTAGCGTTTTGTCCTCTCCTCATATACGCACTAAGTATGTCAGGCAGAGAAGCTCACATCAGTGAGTTTTGAGGGCACATTTAAAGGCTTGGAGTGATGGAGAGTGACAGATTAGTAACATATTAGTAACATAGTAACATATTAGTAACATAGTAACATATTAGTAACATAGTAACATATTAGTCCTAAATTCATCAAGCAGATGTTGCAGCAGACTAGGGGTGAGTGGTAGCAGGAGTCTCAGTGAGAAGCCTGATCTACTGGTATCAGCTAGCAGTCGTGTCTTCATCATCGATTGGTTAACACGATCATCCACTTCATCACAAGTGACACCTGACACCCAACTGTCGGTTATATCTTATGCTTTGGGTGATGGAGAGTGACAGATTTAGCGGTCAGCATGGTGGCAGAAGGGGAAAGTATGGAGGCAAATATGCTCGGGGTAGACCACTTGCTGCGCGGCAGGCTACCTTCCCAGGAGTTAGTGGAAGAGGGTCCCTGGAGTCGGCGGCGGTGGCAACAGCAGTGAATTAGTGCAAACTGTTGGTAGGAAAATCAGCTACTCGGCGATGTGGCAGCTTTTCATCAAGCATCCGCAGGAGGTTAACATGGCTATATGAAAATGTGTAGGCAGAAGGCGAAGTGTGGCCAGGGTCCCAATGTTGGACCCACAGCCCATTACATGCATTACCCAGTGGCACACCGCTCCCTGTTCCAGCCAGCCAAGGCTCCACCACCTCCTGTGTGTCATACCCATCCTCTGTCGCTGCAGATGCTGCTCCTCCTCTTAATCCATACTAACATAGTAAGGCTGAATAAAGACTTTAGTCCATCCAGCTCAGCCTGTTTAACTCCTTCCAGTGGTCTAGTAGCCATAGCTGGAAATGTTATTACATGCAAGGAGGGCATCCCGGCCACTATAGATCTTCTTCCAGTGGTCTAGTAGCCATAGCTGGAAATGTTATTACATGCCAGGAAGGCATCAAGGCCACTTTTAAACGTTTCTACTGTATCCATCATTACCTCTGGCAGCGAGTTCCATAGTCTCACAGCTCTTACAGAGAAGAATCTCCTCCTATATCAGTGGAGAAAGCACCTTTCCTCTGAACTTAGTGGATGCCCTCGGGTTATGGTTACACTCCGGGGTATAAATAGATTGTGGGACAGATCTTTGTATTGACCCCGAATATATTTATACATAGTTATTAGATCACCCCTCAATCATCTTTTTTCTAAACTAAATAAACCTAACTTGGACAATCTTTCAGGGTACTCTAGTCCCCGCACTCCTTTTATTAACTTTGTTGCCCTTCTTTGAACGCGCTCCAGTTCTGATATGTCCCTCTTAAGCACAGGTGCCCAGAACTGTACACAGTACTCCATATGGGGTCTGACCAGTGACTTGTACAGGGGTAAAATGATGCTCTGGTCATGAGCACCTATGCCCCTCCTGATGCACTCCATGATCCTATTTGCTTTGGCAGCAACTGCCTGGCATTGATTACTACAGTTGAGCTTATTGTCAACTAAAACCCCTAGGTCCTTTTCCATTGTTGTTTTACCAAGTGTTTCTTTATTTAGTGTGTAATCATGACACATATTTCTCCTTCCCATGTGCATAACCTTACATTTATCTGTGTTAAACTTCATTTGCCATTTAACTGCCCATGCTTCCAATTTATCTAAATCTGTTTGTAGCAGCCTTCTGTCCCTTTTTGTTTTAATTACTTTACACAGCTTAGTATCATCTGCAAAGATTGAGACTTTACTGTTTAATCCATACCCAATGTCATTTATATATATTGAAAAGAATTGGTCCCAGAACTGACCCTTGTGGTACTCCACTAGTAACAGTGACCCAATCTGAGTGTGTACCATTGATAACCACCCTTGGCTTCTGATCATTAAGCCAATTTCCCACCCATCTGCACACGTTTTCCCCCAGTCCAAGCATTCTCATCTTTTGTACCAGCCTTTTATGTGGCACAGTATCAAATGCTTTAGAAAAGCCAAGATATATGATATCCAATGACTCACCCTGATACAATCTTGAACTTACCTCCTCATAAAAGCTGATTAGCTTTGTCTGGCAGGAGCGATTCCTCATAAATCCATGCTGATATGGAGTAATAAGGTCATTTTCCCCAAGGTGCTCCAGGATAGTATCCCTTAAGAAACCTTCAAACAGCTTGCCCACCACAGATGTTAAGCTTACCGGTCTGTAGTTCCCAGGTTCCCCCCTAGATCCCTTTTTGAATATTGGCACCACATTTGCCAAGCACCAATCCCTCGGAACAGACCCTGTAGTTATTGAGTCCACAAATATTAGAAATAATGGCTTGTCTATTACTGTACATAACTCCCTTAAAACACGAGGATGTATGTCATCTGGTCCCGGTGATTTATCAATTTTTATCTGCTTGAGACAGTGCTGGACTTCTTCCTTGGTTAGACCAGTGACATTTAATGGAGGGTTTCGGTTATTCCCCTGCATTTCACTCGGCATGTCACATTCCTTTGTGAATATAGAAGCAAAGAAGTTGTTTAGTAAATTAGATTTCTCCTCATTTCCCTCTATAGGTGTCCCCTCCTTGCTTTTCAGGGGGCCCACACCCTCAGGTTTGTACCTTTTTACGATTTATGTAGCTAAAGAATAATTTGGAGTTAGTTTTACTCTCTTTCGTGACCAGTCTTTCTGTCTCCAGCTTAGCTGCCCTTATCTGTTGTTTACATTGTTAATTTTCTTCTTTATAGTTTTTTAATGCTTCCGCTGTCCCTTCCTGCTTTAAACGTTGAAATGCCTTTTTTTTTTGTTGTTAATTGCCCCCTTAACATTTTTGTTTAGCCACATCGGTTTACATGTGTGTCTAATAGTTTTATTCCTGTAAGGTATATATCTGTCTCAATGAAAATTAAGGATTCCTTTGAAAGTATCCCATTTAGTGTCCATGCTTTTGTTTTTAAGGACATTTTCCCAGGCAATGCAGTTTGGGGCATCTCTAAGTTGGTCAAACTTTGCCTTTTTGAAGTTCTGCATTTTTGTGGCTCCTTGATAAGGCACCCTAGTGAATGCTAATTGGAAATCAATGATATTATGATCACTGCTTCCAAGGTGTCCCCCAACCTGTACTTTTATTACTTTGGTACATTGGTTAGTATTAGGTCCAATATGGCTTTCCCCCTTGTTGGAGCTTGTACTTGTTGGGAAAGGTAGCCATCTTTTGTTTCAGATAAAAATCTATTACTTTTATGTGAAACACATGTTTCAGCGCCTCAGTCTATATCTGGGTAGTTAAAGTCTCCAATAATCACTACCTCATTTAGTTTAGCAGCCATATCTAATTGCCTCAGCATCATATTTTCTATGGATTCGGATATATCTGGAGGTTTGTAGCAAACCCCATCAGTATTTTATTTTTGTTTCTCCCTCCATGTATTTCTACCCATACAGACTCCACATGGTGATTCCCCTCCCCTCCATCCGGGTCAGTCATTCCGCCAGCAAACCATTGGCCAAGCCATGTCCTAGAGACAACAGTATGTGCCCACTCATCCAACGTGCAGAAGCTAAATGTGCTCCTGTATAAGTTGCTGGTGCTGCAGCTTTTGAGGTGGTGGACCTTTCAGAGAACTGATGGCTTGTGCCGAGCCGAGGTAGAGAGTCCCAAGCTGTAGTTTCTTTGCGAAGAAGGCAGTACCAGCCCTGTACAATTTTTTTGAACAGAAGGTGGGCCAGTCCTTTAGCCTGTCAGTGTGTACCAAAGTGCACGGCAGTGCCTACGTCTGGAGCTGTAACTACGGTTAGGGACAATACATATCCTTTAATGCCCACTGGGTGATTGTGGTTCCTGCACAACCACAACAGCAACTTAGACAGGTCCCTCCGCTGTGGTCTCCACGCTCCTAGGCCGTTGTGCCTGTGATAGTGCACTTGCACTTAGCAATGGTGTCACAGAAAAAAAGTGCCAAATTGTCAATTACATATTAATTATTAACATTTATCTTATTTGAACACATTTATAAAAATAACATATAATAACATATAACATAATAACAATAAGATAACATAATAACAATAACATATAAAAGTTATCAAATTTTTTTTGGGGTTAATTTTGTATTTCTTTTTTTTTCATTTTCTTTTTTTTTTATATTTTGTATTGTTTAAAAATATATATTTTTTTCCATTGTCTTTTTTAATATTTTGTTAATTTTTTTACACATTTTTTTTTTGTATTTTGTTTTTTCTAAATATTTTTTTTCTGTATTTTTTTTTTTTCAGTGCCCTTCCAGCCTACCATATGTGCAGGACATGGCGGTTTCACGCTGTTCTTCACATGGTTTGCCTTGAGCCACGGAGTGACACATGGGAGGAACTGCTAAAAATCATAAATCTCCACCAAAACTGCCAATAGGAACCATGGTGACTGACAATGGGAAGAACATATTGTCTGCGCTGTGACAAGGAAGCCTGAGCCATGCACCCTGTATGCTACACGTGTTCAACCTAGTTGTCAAGCATTTTCTGAAGTCTTCCCCCCATCTGCAAGACATCCTAACAACGGGAAGGAAACTTTGCATGCACTTCAGCCACTCCTACACCGCCAAGCACACCCTTCTTGAGCTACAGCGTCAGAACGGTATCCCCCAACATAGTCTGATTTGCGATGTTTCCACCCTCCATATGTTGGATCGACTATACGAACAGAGAAAAGCCATCATTGATTTCTTGATGATCCAAGCGGATAGGGGGAATCCCCTGTGTAACTTCAATGTAAACCAGTGGCAGCTCATATGTGACACCTGTAGTTTGCTCAGGCCCTTTGAGGAAGCCAATTATTAGTCAGTCGCCAGGACTACGGGATGAACGATGTGATTCCACTGCTTCATGTACTACAACTCATGTTGGAAACCATGGCTGGTCAGGGTACTGGAGACATGGCGCCTACATTTCCCGGCCACATGATGCCTGTGGGGGCTGAAGTGGAGGAGGAGGGGCACAGCGAAGCACAGTTTAGGTTTGACAAAATGGCCATTTTATCTAGTCATTTGACAGGGGAGGAGGAGCAGGAGCAGCCAGAGGAGCTAGAGGGTTGTGAGGAAGGCGAGACAGAGGACCCAGACACACTGTGGCAGTATGCAGTGGAAATGGAGACAGGTAGTCCCTCCAAGTCACTTGCACAAATGGCACGATGCATGCTCACGTGCTTGCGTAGTGACCGCAGAATTGTCTCCATTTGTCAGCGGGATGACTTCTGGCTCTCCACCTTATTGGACCCTCACTACCGGGACAAAAGGGGGGTATTTTTTACACCCACTGAGACGGAGGACAAACTGACCTACTACAGAGACATTCTACGTAGTCAGTTGGCCGATGCCTATCTGCGCCATGGTCCATACTGTGATGCCCAGTGGGACACCAGCCTTCTGTAAGCAGGCAACCCCCAATCTCCACCACCGCTTTTCCCTTTAGTCAATCCCCCGTTTTTCGGGACGCAAGGTACGCCTCACCGGACACGGTTGCCCCCAGGTCTAAATATCCGCAAAGGATGGCTGCTTACGGTGAAGGCTGATGAACCACGAGGGTATCCCGAAGCCGAGGTTGTTCACAGGTAGTCAATCCGGAGGGTGCATCAGAGTACAGGGATGAGACAGGTGCGTAGTCAGGGGTAGCCAAAAGGCCAAACCGGGAGGTCAGAGATTGCGGGGTATTCAGAGGGGCAGGCAGGTTCGTGGTCAGACAAAGCAGAGGTCGGTACAGGCAGCAGACAGGAATGGTCGATCAAGCCGGGTCGGAATCAGATAACAACTAACAGAATCACACCCTTATCACAAGCAACTATCACGGGCACTGAGTGCTGGGATGACTCCATATTTATTAGAGAATCGACCAATGGCCACCCTGGGGGGGAGTGTATGTGCTGATTGGTGCAACTTACAACACTGTGAGTGATTGGACACACTATCCAGGGGCTGGTCAGTCTTGGCTGCAAGACTGATCAGCCCCTGATTCCCATAGGTGTGGAAGACTGTGCTCTGCCTGCCACTCACAGAACAGCTCCTCCTAGTGGCGAAATTTACAGACTGCGGGGCATGCGACTACACAGCTAGAGAGGGGCGAGGGAGGCTGCCAGAGTGAGGCGCCGCGCTCCCAGCAGCAGGAGCGCCGCATCGCTCAGCAGATGCTCACCACCGGCCCCCTGGCAGAGGTAAGTCCCTTACACATACTCTCTCAGGTCTAACTCGGGGGGACCTCTGCGCTCACCTTCTACTGCCATGGCTGCTGGGGGGGGTGGCAGGAGCAGCAGCAGCAGCTCCATCAGCAGCAGCCTGAGTCTTCAGTCGCTAATAAGTAGCTTTCTTCACCCGCATAGTGAGGCTAATCATGAGCAGCAGAAAGACCTGGAGCAGGCCCTGAACCAGCAGGTAGTGTCATACCTTGACATGACCATGCCAATGCACCTTGAGGACCCGCTGGACTTCTGGGCAGCCAAACTTGACTTGTGGCCGCAACTGGCAGAGTTTACCCTGGGAAAGCTGTCCTGCCCAGCGAGTAGTGTGCCATCTAAGCGGGTGTTTAGTGTGGCAGGGCCATAGTCATGCCAAGGAGAACTCGTCTGTCCACGAAAAATGTGGAGAGACTCACCTTTGTGAAGATGAATCAGGCATGGTTCAGCCAGGATTTCCAGCCACCAATGGCTGATCCATGGTAGTAGCTGATGCATGGTAGCTCCGCATGGTAGCTCCTTATGCTGCTGCCAACTCCAGAATGTGTCTTTCAGGCAATATATGGGCTCCCTATGCTGCTGCTGCCAGCTCATATGTGTGTCTTTCAGGCAATATATGAGCTCCTAATGCTGCTGCAGCAATGGCTGCTGGCAATTTGACATTGTGACTTTCTTTACAAAATGCAACCAGTTAATAGACAGGGAAATATTTATGCTGGTGATTGGGATTCCCCCCCCCCCCCCCCGGTGAAAGGCAAAGGATTACAAAATGCAACCAGTTAGTAGACAGGTAGTCTTGAAATATTTATGCTAGTGCTTGGGATGCCCCCTCTTCAAATACACAGGTTGGCTGCTTTGATAGTGGAAAAGTGACGTTGATTATAAAATGCAAGCAGTTATTAGACAGTTAGTCTTGAAATATTAATGCTAGTGTTTGGGATGCCCCTCCTCACATACAGAGGTGGGCTCCTTTGATTGTGGAAAAGTGACGTTGATTATAAAATGCAAGCAGTTCGTACACAGGTAGTCTTGAAATATTATTGCTACTGTTTGGGATGCCCCCTCCTCACATACAGAGGTGGCCTCCTTTGATTGTGAAAAAGTGACGTTGATTATAAAATGCAAGCAGTTAGTACATAGGTAGTCTTGAAATATTAATGCTAGTGTTTGGGATGCCCCCTCCTCACATACAGAGGTGGGCTCCTTTGATTGTGGAAAAGTGACGTTGATTATAAAATGCAAGCAGTTCGTACACAGGTAGTCTTGAAATATTATTGCTACTGTTTCGGATGCCACGTTTCACATACAGAGGTGGCCTCCTTTGATTGTGGAAAAGTGACGTTGATTACAAAATGCAACCAGTTAGTACACAGGTAGTCTTGAAATATTAAAGCTAGTGTTTGGGATGCCCCCTCCTCACATACAGAGGTGGCCTCCTTTGATTGGGAAAAGTGACTTTGCTTACAAAATGCGACCAGTTAGTACACAGGTAGTCTTGAAATATTAATGCTAGTGTTTGGGATGCCCCCTCCTCACATACAGAGGTGGGCTCCTTTGATTGTGGAAAAGTGACGTTGATTATAAAATGCAAGCAGTTATTAGACGGGTAGTCTTGAAATATTAATGCTAGTGTTTGGTATGCCCTCTCCTCACATACAGAGGTGGCCTCCTTTGATTGTGGAAAAATGACTTTGCTTACATAATGCAAGCAGTTAGTACACAGGTAGTCTTGAAATATTAGTTCTAGTGTTTGGGATGCCCCCTCCTCACATACAGAGGTGGCCTCCTTTGATTGGGAAAAAGTGACTTTGCTTACAAAATGCAAGCAGTTAGTACACAGGTAGTCTTGAAATATTAATGCTAGTGTTTGGGATGCCCCCTCCTCACATACAGCTGTGGCCGCCTTTGATTGTGGAAAAGTGACGTTGATTATAAAATGCAAGCAGTTATTAGACAGGTAGTCTTGAAATATTATTGCTAGTGTTTGGGATGCCCCCTCCTCACATACAGAGGTGGGCTCCTTTGATTGTGGAAAAGTGACGATTATAAAATGCAAGCAGTTATTAGACAGGTAGTCTTGAAATATTTATGCTAGTGTTTGGGATGCCCCTCTTCACATACAGAGGTGGGCTCCTTTGAATGTGGAAAAGTGATGTTGATTATAAAATGCCAGCAGTTACTACACAGGCAGTCTTGAAATATTAATGCTAGTGTTTTGGATGCCCCCTCCTCACATACAGAGGTGGGCTCCTTTGATTGTGGAAAAGTGACATTGATTATAAAATGCAAGCAGTTATTAGACAGGTAGTCTTGAAATATTAATGCTAGTGTTTGGGATGTCCCCTCCTCACATACAGAGGTGAGCTCCTTTGATTGTGGAAAAGTGACGTTGATTATAAAATGCAAGCAGTTATTAGACAAGTAGTCTTGAAATATTAATGCTAGTGTTTGGGATGCCCCCCTCACATACAGAGGTGGGCTCCTTTGATTGTGGAAAGGTGACGTTGATTTTAAAATGCAAGCAGTTATTACACAGGTAGTCTTGAAATATTAATGCTAGTGTTTGGGATGCCCCCTCTTCACATACAGAGGTGGGCTCCTTTGATTGTGGAAAAGTGACGTTGATTATAAAATGCAAGCAGTTATTAGACAGGTAGTCTTGAAATATTATTGCTAGTGTTTGGGATGCCCCCTCCTCACATACAGAGGTGGGCTCCTTTGATTGTGGAAAAGTGACGTTGATTATAAAATGCAAGCAGTTATTACACAGGTAGTATTGAAATATTAATGCTAGTGTTTGGGATGCCCCCCTCCTCACATACAGAGGTGGCCTCCTTTGATTGTGGAAAAGTGACGTTAATTATAAAATGCAAGCAGTTATTACACAGGTAGTCTTGAAATATTAAAGCTAGTGTTTGGGATGCCCCCTCTTCACATACAGAGGTGGGCTCCTTTGATTGTGGAAAAGTGACGTTGAATATAAAATGCAAGCAGTTATTAGACAGGTAGTCTTGAAATATTATTGCTAGTGTTTGGGATGCCCCCTCCTCACATACAGAGGTGGGCTCCTTTGATTGTGGAAAAGTGACGTTGATTATAAAATGCAAGCAGTTATTACACGGGTAGTCTTGAAATATTAATGCTAGGGGCATGACGTACCCCACACTCAGGGGCCGTGCACCACACCGCCTGACATCCCGACGGAGCGAGCATGGGATGCCCCTGAAGCGCCGAGAGGAGACGTCGCGCAAGTAAGCCGCCTGTCCCCTGGATGGGCCTCGAGCGAGGGGACCACGGGGGAGGGGGGTGGGGGTCGGTCTCCCGGGGGCCCTCCCTCCCAGAAGTGACAGCAGAACGATGTCGGAGACGTCTGCGGCCCTTCCCTGCGAGACATCAGAGGCGACGATGCAGCATATACACCCGTTCTTGATCTCAGCCTTGGCTGACGTAGTTCGCTCCAACATCTCGGACGCCCTGCGAGGGCTCCCTTCCCGATCTAATTTTGATGGCTACATTACACAAATGGAGAACACCCTCCGCAGAGAACTCGGCACGCTGCAGAACTCTATCTCTGAGGTCTCCCATAGAGTGGACTCAATTGAGCAAGATCATTCCACGCTAGCCCAGAGAGTGGCGGCCCTGGAACAGCTGCGGCGGGAGGAGAGAAGACACACCTCGGCCCTCTACCTCGGCCTTGACGACCTGGAGAATCGAGGAAGACGCAACAACGTGAGGCTGCGGGGGCTCCCAGAAACGGTCGCCCAACCGGACCTGGAAAACGCAGCCAAAACCATCTTCAACACAATCCTGGGTTCCCCCCGCACGGGCGATATAGTCATCGACAGAATCCACCGTGCCCTTGGCCCCAGATCAACAGATCCGCAGCTTCCCAGACGTGATCTGCAGGATTCACTATTACAAGGCCAAAGAGGACATCCTGAGAAAGGCGTGGGAGAAGGGACCAACCAGATTTGAGGGCTCATCCATGGCGGTCCTTCCTGACCTCTCCTCCAGGACACTTCAAATGAGACGAGTAATGAGACCCTTACTAGAGGTGATCCAGCGCCAGGGGGCCTCCTATCGTTGGGGGTTCCCATTTCACAAACAGCCGACCAGCTTCCACAGCTTTTTGCCTTCTTGGACACTGACCCGGTCCAGATCCCGGACTGGCTCGCACCAGCCCTGGAACCACAGCGTGACGGACTGAGAGTCAGAGGACCGTGTGGACCGCCTGGGTGGGCGAGAGGAGCCCCGGGCACCCGCCCGGTAACAGAGCCTAAACAAAAGATCATCTTGGGGTCGTGGCCTTCCTCCGGGGCTGGCCCCCCCCCCCGGGGTCCGTGCTCGCCCTGGCCCCCTGACAGTGAAGAAGACCACGCCACCATTCCAGATGAACGACCGTCGCCCGTCCCCCTCACCTGGACCCGCGGGGACTGGCTGCCTGGCGGACCTCTGCCACGGAGAGGTACAGGGTCCTGGGAGGTGGGTGGCGGGGTCCTAAGGACTTGCAAAGAAGTGGTGATAGAGAAAGAGGGGATGGGGGGGTGGGGGGGCCTTGGGAGGTTCGTGCCCTTGGGGGGGGCCCGGCTCTGGGGGCCATGCCCTTTAACGCAATGTTCTTAAGTTCTTAAGTTACTAAGTGCCCAAATGCTTTGGTTCAAGATCTGGAGATTGGCTTTGTTGGCGGCCGTGGATGTGGGTGCCGCGCGTGTGGGGGGGTCCTGGGGTCCGACCCGCTGCCCCGGCCGGTGGGCCCCGTGTGGGCGGGGGGACATCCTTCCCCGCCTGGCGGGGGGCACCTGGCCGGGCGCCGCGCTCGGGCCCACGTGTGGGTGTGCCCCCCTGCACGGGTGGCGCTCACAGGTTCAATATGGTTATAGTTTAAGAAGTTGAAATATTGATTGTGCTTGCGCGGGGACTGCCGCTCGGCCTAAAATATGCCATAAGTGGCTGATACTGGGATGTGTCTTTTGGGTTCGAGGCCCGGTGGTCCGGCTCTGACGGGGGTGCCCTCGGCCCCCGGGGCTGGTTGGTGGCCGGGGCCGCCGCCCCCCGCCCCCCCGGGTTGGGGGGGGCGGGTGGCGGGGGCCCGGGCCTGGATCCAGTGGGACGTGGGGATCGTTCCCCCGCGCCCGCGCCCGGCGCCCGTTGGTGCGCCCACAGGACAATCATAACTCTGCATTGCTATATGTGCCTTTTGTAAAGTTATAAAGTTATATAAAGTTACATAAGTATTTTCTTTCTATCTTTAGTCCTTGAAAGATGTGTCAATGTTTTTCAGTGTGTGCATCTCCTACACCTGTACTGCTATCGTCTGACACTCCCCCATCTTAGGTGTCCCTGGTTGGGTTTTGTGCCGCTTCTACTGGCGCTTTCCCAAACAGGGAAACGTGGGTGCTCGTGGTTCTTGCGTACCGCGAAGCCCCCCGAAATAGAGTTTGCTGCGGCCGCACCAAACCCGGTGCCCCGCTACCCTACTTAATCCCCTCCCGAATAATTTTCCCCCCCAATATTCCTTCCCCTTCCCCAACCCTACGACTGGCAGGTACTTCACCCCTGCCCACATAGATCTAGACGCACCACTCTTCTGTTCCACCTCCCTCCCCTTTCCTTTATCCCTTTTCCTCTGGCCCTTCTTCCCTAACCCCTCCCAAGGCCTGCCCTTTTCCTCCTGCCATCTGGTCGCCCGCGTTCACTCCCCACCTTGTGCCGGGCCACATATTTGACATCTTCGGTTGCCGTTGTGACCTGCCCTCGTCTCCGGATCGGTGCCCCTAGCCCGGGATGGCTAAACTGACAGTCTGCTCCCTGAACATCAAAGGGTTCAATGTCCCCGAGAAGCGTTCCAAGGTTCTGTACGATCTGCACAAGCAGAGAGTGGGCATACTTCTCCTCCAAGAGACTCACTTCCAGGTAGGTAAGACGCCTAGCCTGCAAAATAGATACTTTACATCATGGTACCATAGTACCAACCCACGAAGTAAGTCGCGCGGTGCATCTATAGCAATTCACAAATCCTTGCCCTTCACAGAGGTGGACTATCTTGCAGACCCCGAGGGGAGATTTGTCTTCCTCAAGGTGCAGATACACCAAAGAATCTACACAGTGGCGAATGTATATCTACCGAATTACGAGCAAGCTGGGACGCTCCAGAGGTATCTCAAGAGGCTGGAGGAGTTCGCTGACGGAATTGTAATTCTTGGGGGAGACTTCAACCTCACACTGAACCCCCCCTTGGATTCCTCATCTGGGAGATCTGCAGTGCCGCTAAGGGGGCTACAGTCCCTGCGAAAGGCGCTACATGGCATGCAGTTAATGGATGTTTGGAGATTGGAGCATGGACATGTTAGGGATTATACATACTTTTCACCCTTACACAGTTCGTATAGTCGTATCGACTATATACTCCTAAGCCATCATGCTCTACAATGGCACCCCGAGTCCCGCATTGGCCCCTTTTTGTGGTCGGACCATGCGCCGGTCTTTGTATCATTTGACTTACCGAACGCAGCGCCGAAGTGCTGGGACTGGCGCCTGAACGACAATCTCTTGAGGGACATGACATGTATGAATAGAGTAAAGGAGACAATCATTAACTTTGCAGCTGACCACAGACAGGATGATTGCCCACCAACGATTCAATGGGAGGCATTAAAATGTGTTCTCCGGGGTGTCTTCATTCAAGAGGACTCAAGATTAAAGTGCGAGAGAGCGGCTTTGATCTCCGGGACGCTGCAGACCATCTGTGACCTGGAATCTAGGCACAAGCAAGATCCTACACCGGAACTGCTCGCCGAGCTGTCACTCAATAGAAATAAGTTACTCAAGCTATACGATCAAGCTTATCTAAGGTACAGGGACAGGCGACGAGCTGCAATGTATGAGCACGCAAATAAGTGTGGGAGGCTATTGGCCAGGTCGCTCCACTGCAGATCAATGCCATCATTCATCCCAAGCATCAAAGCAAGAGGAGGAGAGAACGTCACGGATCCATCCAGGATCCCAGATGTGTTTAGAAGCTTCTACAGCAGCCTGTACAACCTTCAACCAAGCCTTACCCATGGTTCGGCCGCGGCAATGGAGACAAACATAAATAATTACATTGCGGAGACTCCACTTCCAACAATCCCGGAGGACTCCGCAACGGACTTGGAGGTGCCATTCTCGGAGGCGGAGGTCCTGAAGGCCATCAAGGAGGCGCCTGCGGGGAAAAGCCCGGGTCCTGATGGCTACACCCCGAGATTTTTCAAGGCCTTAGCTCCCCAACTCATTCCCTGGCTGGTAAGAGCCTTCAATCATGTAGGGGCAAACAGCCCTTTCCCAAGACAGGCCCTGGAAGCCACAATTACAGTGATTCCCAAACCAGGCAAGGATCCCTCGGCATGTGGCAGCTATAGACCGATCTCCCTGCTCAATGTCGACGTAAAACTATTTGCAAAAATAATAGCCACCAGAATCAAACCATTGATCCCCCAACTGATCCATCTGGACCAAGTGGGATTTGTCCCTGGCCGAGAAGCCAGGGACAACACCAATAAACTATTGGACCTTATCGCCCATGTCCGCAGGAATGACATACCGGCTTGTGTTCTATCCTGCGACGCCGAGAAGGCGTTTGATAGGGTGAATTGGCGCTTTCTTAAGGCGACCCTATCCCAGATTGGATTGGGCCCCATCATCATTTCCAAGATCCTGGCACTGTACCAGGATCCCTCAGCCCGTGTTAGAGTCAACGGAATGTTATCGGACCCATTCACGATCACAAACGGCACTCGCCAGGGCTGCCCCCTTTCACCCCTGCTGTACATACTTACAATGGAGCACTTGGCGATAGCCATAAGGAACAATCCAGATGTCAAGGGGATTGAATGTGGAGGAAGACAATACAAGGCCTCTATCTTTGCAGACGACCTGCTCCTCCACTTGACATCTCCGGCCATATCTTTCCCGGCAGTTCTTGGGGAGTTTGAGAGATTCGGCCAGTTGTCTAACTTCCGAGTTAACTATGCAAAGTCAGAGGCGATGAATCTTACCCTACCACAGCCCCTAGTGGAGAGGCTCAGTCACAGTTTCCCCTTTAAGTGGCAGCCCACCGCAATAAAATACCTGGGTGCCCTCATACCGTCCGACTTGGACAAACTCTACGAGCTAAATTTCAAGGCTCTACAGACGAGGGCCCACCACGACCTTACAAAGTACGATAGAGGACGATACTCATGGTTTGGAAGGATCAACATTCTGAAAATGGACCTACTCCCCCGATTTTTGTACCTCTTTCAGGCAATTCCGATTACGCTCCCCCGGCATTTCTTCAAATCAATTCAAGCAGAGTTCCTGAAATTCATCTGGGGCTCGCGGAGACCATGCATCAGATTCAATATACTGGCCAGGCCAAAGAGTGCGGGTGGAGTCGGGGCCCCGGACCTAAGGCTTTACCACGCCGCGGCTATCATTACAAGGATGGCAGATTGGACGTACAGGAGAGAGGACAAACTATGGGTCCAACTGGAGCAGGATATCCTGGGATTCAACCCACGCGCCCTCCCGTGGATATCCACCGCGGGGAGTGCAAACAGAAAGGGATTCCCTTACCTGGCACAGCATTTTCTCTCCAGCTGGGACGGACTGCAGCGGCGGGGGGAGTTGGTTAACAGGCCTGGACCTCTCACCCCGCTGTTCAACAACCCGGAGTTCTCACCGGGACAGGGCACCTCCCGGTTTCTGATCTGGAGAGAGACAGAGGACACCAGGCTGCGTGATATCCTGTCAGGAGGGAGGCTGCCTTCCCTAGCTGAGATGAGAGTGAGGTACGGGGGTGGCCACCTGTCCTGGTTGCATCATTGGCAGCTCGGGGCGTTCTTGGCCAAGGGAGGGCGAATTGGCCATACCTCTCTACCCCTGACACCCCTGGAGGAATGCCTCACACAGCCGCAGCCGCTGGAACATGTGATATCTACTTTCTACGGCATACTGGTCGCCACCAGGCATACATCAGCGCTGGAATTCATGTCCAAGTGGGAGAGGGACCTGGGGACCCCGATTACGGGGGACAAAACCCGGAAGATATTTACGCTGACGCATAAGCTTTTGGGGGCCAGTTCAGCGCAGGAAAAAAACTACAAAGTCCTCACAAGATGGTACAGATGCCCAACGGACATTGCCTCATTTGCACCGGGGGTATCGGATGCCTGTTGGAGATGCGGAGCACCCCGGGGAGGGATCTTACACATCTGGTGGGAAAGCCCTCCGATCAAGAGGCTCTGGGATACGGTTCTCGAGATTCATACGGAAGTGGAGGGCTCTGTAGTCCCGAACACTCCGAGAGTCGCCCTGCTCTCCCTGATTCCGGGATCCATGACCAGGGCCAAGAAAGGAGTTCTCAAATACTTTCTGGCGGCTGTGAGATCAATTATCCCCAGACATTGGAAGTCCCCTGTTCCGCCAAGTATGGCGGAATGGTTTGCTGAAATGGACCATATCTTGAGGATGGAGGAGTTGGTGGCGGAGAGTGGAGAGGGAACCGAGACGCACTGGACGACGTGGACGAATTGGATTAGATTCAGGGAGTCGGACGAGGCAAAGGCCTTCGCGTCGATGGACGTGGGCCGGAGATGATAGGTCCTGCGGTTGGGATTGTGGCGACCCGTCGGCGGGAGGCCCCTCTGGCAACACTCCCCCCCCTTTTTTTTCCCGCCCCTTCGCCCCCTCCTGCCCCCCCTCCGAGTATATCCCCCCTCTTTGCTCCCCCTTCTATCTCCTCTTTCTCTTTCTTCGTTCTCCCCCTTTTCCCCCTTGTCTTGTCCTCTCTCGTGTTTCCCCCACCCACCCATCATCTGCGTGATGGGTTTCCGCTCCTCCCCCATCCCGTCCTGATCCGCCTCCCCCGGCCTCTTTTCGGTCACGGCCTATGCCCTATGGCGGGATCGACATGGGGGCCGCGTGCCCCGGATCCCCTCGCCGCCCTGATGGTGCTTTCGACCCCGACTTGGGCTCTTAGAGGGCGAGCTGGGTTTGACATGATGCAGTTCAGATGACTCGCCCACACACGCCCAATAGGAAGAGGGGCACATCCCCTGTTGTTGACCCACGCTTTTCTATGAGTGATGCCTGGTCGATTCGCTCCTTAGAAGCTCTGGTTCTCGCCTTCAGGGGTATGAGATGCAAACACAGAGGGCCGTCACTTTCTACAATGTCGGATGGGGGTGGCGGGGGGGCGGGGGGGTGGGGGGGTTGACTGGGCCCCAGCTGCGCCTGGAGGCGGGGGTGGGGCGGGAGCCCGGATTGTTTCTTTGTCTGTACTACCTATTCTCTTGTACTTGTATTATGTCTTTACATTTGAAAAGCTTAATAAACAAAAGATTAAACTAAAACAATGAGAGCCACCTGCCGAATGATGTAGTTGTAGCAAGTGGCTCTCATTGGACAAGAGCATGCGCCATTGGACCGGAAGAAGATACAAGATTACCGGCTCCCTGGGGGGTTTATAACAGCAGGGTTTTCCAATTCGGGATGGCTCAAAGGAAAGCCGATGACTGGCCCTGGAATCTTTTAGAGCCTAGGTTGACTGCTGGTGGGTTTTGTTCCACTTTAAGATGCACTCTTGCATGCAAAAATTGTAAAGGCTTGTCTTGAACGAAAGCGAAGCTCTGTCGCTGGCGTACACACAGGTGAACTAATTTGAATCACATGAGCAAGCTGGAATCCCCCGCCTGTGAGTTTGCTTTCACTTCAAAACGAGCCTGTACGCCAAGGCTCTGAATCAGCCTTAATAACTACATATGATCCTAAACGCACTGCAAAGTTCATCACATTTTGTTCACACAAGTTTTTTCTTCTAACTTTAAAGGGAATCTGTAGTGCATAAACTGTCATTTAGCAGCTTACCTCATCATGGCTGCGTTCTCCCTTCCTGTCAGAGCACAGCTGCTCCTAAAACTAGAAACAAGGCAAAGAGTAGTGGCACACGCTCTGAATGCCTTTTCCAATAGACCACCAATCATAAGGCTAAGCTGGTGGTTAAATCTCTGCATAATCAGACTGTGGACACTGGGAGAGACAGAGAGAGAGAGAACAGCCAGGGTGATGAGAATGCCTGTCTTACAGACCCCGCCCATTATGCTGATTATTATGCAGCACCACAGAGCCAAAGGCCACGCCCAAATAAACTGTAAGCCACAATATTTCTGCCATTTCTTCATCTTTATTTTAAAAACGTTTAGGATAGTGCCAAACGTAACCCGATGCAATGGAGTAACAGTTGCCATTGCCTTCTGTATCTATAATGTCAGCCTGCGCCTATGTGATCCATCCTCTGCTGCATGTTACAAATTAGCAAATATGGTATGCAGCGTCAGGATGTTAGGGGAACAGAATATTGAAATGTGCATGTTAACTCCAGCATAAGGGCCAATAAGTACACAAACCGACAATGAAACGGTCTGACCTATAAACCCAGTGCACTCATGCAAGCTGATTATTTAAAGGAAAACTCCCTTTTGTCATGATTTTGGTGTTCTGCCTTATTGTTTTCCTAATTTGGAATGTAAAATAAACATTTGTGTTAGGATTGTGCCCCCCAGACCTGTAACTTACTTATCAGAATGTTGTTTTCAAGTTTCCTATACTCCTTTGGCTCTGTGTTGCCAAAGTGGGATCGGCTTTCCTGGCCTTTAATAAAGCCCTTGGTATAATTTCTGACTACATGTCCCAGAATCCTTCTACTGTAACAGATGAGCTTATCTGGAGCTTTGGCTAAATCAAGCAGCAGTAATGGCTTTCACAGGTGAGAACACTGCCAGTAACTGTCATGGATTTTTCAATGGAGAAATCCTCTATTAAAGAGTGACCAGAAATTAGAGAACTGCGAGACAGAGAGACTATGAATATGCAGCAAATTGTTAATTGTGACAACCAGTGAACAACACACACATCAAGCTGCTGTACATATATCACATGTGGAGTCAGAGACATACAAGATACAGGTTTAGGTTCAGAAGTCCAAAGACAAAGTCCGGGAAGAAAGTTCAGGAGATTTAATGCTTATTCACTAGCTGAATGGGTGGATCAGCTTATATAGAGCAGGAAGTTACACAGGTGCTGGCTGATTAACAACACCTCTGCAGGACAGAGCCATCTGCTGGTGAAGTGGCATATAGCAGGGGGACTACTGGTAAACACGATTGTGATCCTCTGATATGAAAATGCTGAATTACAGCAGGAGCGGGTTAGACATGTGAGCTCAGGAGTGTGGAGCGTTGTCTATGTCTTAGCTAATTAGTCCAGTCAGGAAGTCTCTGCTACGTACATTAACACACTAGTTGTTGTATGTTGCTAAGATAAACACATTGTTGCTTGAGAAAACAGTTTTCTTTTATAAATTCTTTTTTGCAAACACATAAAAAAAATCCCAGATAACCTAGACACCCTGAGAAGCTTCCATGAGACTGCTATTGTGATTTTAGCGGATAATAGAATCTTGGTTTTGAGCTAATACATAGGTCTTGGAATTTCCGCAATACCTTCATTGATCAAGTAAATTACAGGTGAGAGGGAAAATGAGACCTTGGTAACATCTCATATGAGATTTCCTATCTCATTCCAGGAGTTGGAAGCCAATGGGCAAATCCACTATGTGTGTAGCATGACCCTGGAACATTACATGATCTAAAACAGTTGGGGGAAGCATTTGGGAAAGCTTTGGCTATTCCAGCTGGGACCATATACCATCTCATGGTTACTTTGTAGCTAGCTTCTATCAGGGCTGTGTTAATATTCCCAGCAGTTGAACTTGAGATGGATGTCTTCCATTTTTTTCAGGTCCATGTGGTCTCCCTAAGTCACTATCCCAGGCCTGCATATAGGATAATTTGGTATTGATTTCAGTGAACTGATTATAGAGCAGGGATATGCCTCCTGCTCTTCCCATAGGAGATAAATCCAGTCTTTCGGAAGAGAGGAAGTGAAAAATCTGTTGCTCTCGGAAAAACTCAATTGACGGAAAATCAACTGCACTTCTGAATTCAGCAAGAGAGTCTAATTTAGACAGAAGATCCCCTATTCTATAGAGGTTCTTGTTCGTCCACAATTTGTTTGCTTTCCGCAGGCCTGGGATTAACCCAGGGTTGCCAAAAATCGGAGCCAAAGGTGTGTGGATGGATTTGATGGCAAAACCTTTGCAAGCCCTGTTCCAAGAAATCAGTGAAGCAAAAAGAGAAGGGCATTTTATTGTAGGTACAAACCAGGGGTTGGTCCAACCAGAGTGTGGAAATCTCTTCCCTGGCAAATCCTCCACGATTCCGTTACCTCTTAGGGCATCTTAAGGGGCTATAAAGAAGGACAGGAGTCTAAAATAATAGACCTCTCAAGGGGGGGTGAGGAGGAGGATAATGCTATTTTATTGTCCTGTAGGGTAACTTTTTACAGGGCCACGTTTAAAAATGAGATTAAGTATCTCGATATGGTAAGGATATTCTTTTTCCTTTGAGGGAGCTTAGGGTCATTAGGACGAGGTATAAGTTATTAGTGCACCAAAAACTAAACACTAAAGAGAGTCTGATGCAAATATAGGAAGGGATTCAGGAATATAAAATATAGTTGCAATGTAAAAGGTTTATTTAGGGGCAGAAGATCCTGCCCAGATTTAGGGCCGGGGCCCAACAACATTTAAAATTGTAATAACCCTTAAAAAAGAGAAAAGAACAAAAAAAAAAAAGTAAACTGAACTCAATAACTAAACGATCAAAGCTTATCTCTAGAGAGGCCTGGAGAGATCAAGCTTGGAGCTGCCCGCTCCTTTGGGATAACGTCCCATAACATATTCCTGTGAGGATCCTCCAGGATTTACAGCTTTGGTGTGCTGTGATAACACTGACAACAGAACCGGAGATGGAAACAGTTCAGGTGTTATTCAAGGATGACCTCTAAGTTGAGCGAGGTGACAGATTCCCTCTGGGAGGTGAAGATCTAGCAGATTTGCTTTGATGGGCAGGGGTCCATATTGGGGATATGGGCCTAGGGGTAAAGGGAGGGAATCTATATGGTCTTGGGGTGAGGCCCAGCTTAGGCCCAGCTTAGCAAGGATCTCTTCCCCCTTCCTGGAATACAGCAAAGAAGTATGCTTTATTTTTGTAGGAAAAATGTAGCCTAAGGGTCCCATTAACAATTACATCCCTGGGCAGTCCATCCTGTCTCATTGTTGTTAATGCTCCATGGCAGCGATCCAGTTTCATATAAAGATTGTCCACATCTGGGATCAAGGTTTTGATAAGGCACTTGACTGCAGTTCTCTCTGCTGGATCTATTTTCCAGGTCCTCTATTTTAGTATTAGCAGAGTCCAGGTGATCATAAATATCTGTAACTCTGGATGTATTTTGGTTTAGAGAGTATCGTGTCATCAAGCTTGCTCCCAATGAGGTCTGTCCTGTTATCCAGCTAGCTGCCTCATTTTTCTGCTTTTCCTCCCCCCATCCTAACACCCTCCCCTGACCCAGAGAATGTCAGCTCAGTGAGCTCCAGACTCTTTTCCATGACACCAATGTCTCTCAGTGTTGCCAATTGCTTCTTTAGAGTGTGAATGACGGCTTCCAAACCTGCATTTCGCACACATCGGGGCATAAATATCCACCATGGACCGATTGATCAAAAAGTGCATACATTGCACAAGATGTACACTGGATAGCATTGTTAGGCATGGAACACATTCTATCAATTTGTTGGTAGATACTTACAGCTTCAGCACTTCTGCTTTTAACTCCTGCTTTAACTCGCCACTTACCAAGCAGCACTTAATTCAAGTCTCTAAGCAAAGGTCACATCAAAGGTCACAGGCTGACAGCAGGCAGCATATCATTTATGTCTGTAACCAAAGGTCACAGGCTGGGGAATGGTGAAGGATAATCCAAGCCTGTACGCAAAGGTGAGAAATTAACTGGGAATCCAGGAATCAAACACTAGCAAGAAGAGCTCTTACAATACTGTCTGTGTTGCTCATGGTGGAGATATGCTCTATTAAGTTACACATCTTCAACCAGCTGGTGTCCAGGCCATTGGCACCTCTCATTGCTATGGAACCAATGGTGATGCAGTAGAAGGTTACGGTTGGGCCAGCCACGATACTGTATGGCAGATAGTACAGCAGGTATGTATGGGTGAATATATCCTCCTGACATTTCCTAACTAAAACTAAAGCTATATCTGGCCTGCCTGGTATTGGGCTGCCATTGGTAGTATAAGCTCCAGTCATTTTTTAGCTTTGTGTTTCTCAAAATGCCAATCTGTGTTGGAGGCTTGAGTTGACATTTGAACTCCTGAGCAGTAAAGGTTATTATTCATCTAGGACATATCTATAGTAAAACATCAAGCCACTGGATGTTTTACTTTAAGGTGTTTTCCTTTAAATGAAGTCCAAGTAAATCTCTGCTGCTGATTCAAACAAAAAAACAATACTCTCATATAGTACACTATATTCCCTATAAGAGTCTTTGTTCTTCTCACTAAATAGCCAATAATTTTAGTTTCGATTGGCAATGCAAATAGTCCCATCTGAGATAGGTCTTCAATTGCGGAGTGGTATCCAAAAAGTCCACTGGATACCAGAGCCCATGGCGCTGATCAGTATGCACTCCTATTTTTTTTTTTCAGAGCAGCCTGCTATTATTAGCAGTTATAAGCAGTCTTCTCCTTGTACCTTGTAAGATTGCGCTTACCTTGTTCTTGGTCCCACTAGGAGACCCAGACCTACAGAATACGGCTTTCATTATCCCAATGGTTGTGACTCTGGTACTTCCATCAGCCTCTCGCACAGGCCGTGTCCCGCAGCAGTCTTCTAGTATCTGTAGGTTTCAGCACTACTCAGTATCAAAGAACTTCAAAATGGGTGTTTCCAACGTGGATTTAAAGCTTTAATCATATATTCAAGTAAAAAAGTAAAACAGCCCAAATCACAAAAATTGCCACAAAATCTTGTCAAAAAGTCCTCAAAACACATTTGTAAGGTCGACCGATGCGCATTTCTTCAGATTGACGTCAGCAACCAAGGAGAAGACTGCAAATAATAGCAGCCTACTCTGAAAGTAAAAAATTGGAGTGGATACTGATCAGCGCACTGGGTTTTGGTATCCAGTGGACTTTTGGATACTACTTCACAATTTCACAATGAGTTCAGAGGGGGCTGTTTGCATTGCCAATTGAAATGAAAAATATTGGATATTTAGCGCAGAGAACAAAGACTGTTACAGGGAATATAGTGTACTATATGAGAGTATTGTTCTTTTGTTTGTATGGGATAACCTAATAGACCCGGGGTTTTACATCTCTGCTGTCAGTTATGATAGAGTAGGCTCCCCCGTTGATTGGCTACAGAGGGCCCACCATATGAGCATCAACCTTTGATATGCTCTTCATTAAAAAGTATTTTCACAACTTTCTGTTTGGAGCCAACTTTAAATATTCTTTTATTCTCTATCTTGGCTTTCATCCAAAGCTGTTGAAATCACAAATATTATAGAATACAAACCTAATGAATATTAATATTCCATAAAATATTTTCAGTGCAAAACTATTATCTAGTTAGATCCAGGCGTATATTTTTCTGTTTTTAATATAAATATTTATGTCCATTTGAAACAATGGCATAATATTTCTTTGTAGAAAAGATCAGTACTATTTTGCCTTCTCTAATCTTAGAAGGAGCATTAACTTGAAGCTTTTAGTTCTCGACTCCCTTATGCACAGCCATTTATTAGCATGTACTGAGTCAGGCCATCCAGCTATCTATGCAGCCAGATTCTCCGCTCACACATACATTAATTTAAAGTGATCAGTATTGTTTTCACTCTTCCCCTAGTTCTCATTAGTAGGCTAATGCAGTGTGAAAGTCCCAATGTATTTTCAATTTACCCATATTAATGGAAAACTGACATTTACAGCAATCTATTATCAACATACAGTTTAAGAAACAGATACAGCTATGAAATGTTAGCGGTATAATTTAGCGTCTATTGCATGAGAGATAAAAGAAACAATTTGCTCCTTTTGCTCACTTTCATCAGTAGCATACAATGTCTGCACTGGTAGTGAAGGGGGGGGGGGGGGGTTAAGTAACAGTGTAAGGTCTTTGTTTATGCAAGTGAGACCTTTGGGGCCATATTAAAATGATGGATATTATAATATTCTGGGAAACAAAGGAAATAGAATAGGAAAGGAAATTACAGTAAGAATATAATGGCAATGGTTTAAGTGAACACATGAATCTCTGCATACATATTTCTGTAAATAAGCATGGGCAGGCTGAAGTCCTTGATAAGCCCATATTGTATATTGTCTATTATCAGCCTAATAAAGTATGTGCCATAATAGAGTTCGTAATTGTTTGTATGGTTCTATGGACACTAGGCAGACCTATTCCTCAGTAATTACCATTTTATCACATGATCATGCACAGTTATTTATAAAAAAGGATCAGCTTCCAACTGAATTAATGACATGTACATTATAGAGATGAGCGAGACAGAATTCGCCGTGAATTTCAGGGAAAGTTTGAATCGTTATGTACCGATTTTTTGGGTTCATTCCCAGCTGCACTTTCCCTTAAAGTGGACCAACACCCTCCAAAACAACAAGTCTCTGAACAGTTAAACATAAAAAGACACTTACCTTTTGATGACTTTTGCAGCCTTCTGTCCCTCGCAGCGCCTGTATTCTTCAAAAATCACTTTTTAGTGTGATGTTTACTTCTGCTGCCTCGGGAGATTTAACTGTGGCCTTATGCAAGCTTCTTTATATTGATCCAACTGCCACCTAAATACACAGCTGGTCAATGATGAGGTGCGTGTCAGGCAGCGCCACAACGCCATAGCCGCTGGCGTCATCAGCAGGATGGAATGCACCTTGGCTCCTGGCGGCGTCAGTACAGGTAACATCCCCCCTCCACTGACTTGGCTGATGTCAGCAGTGGGAGCGCTGCCCCAGGATTGAGAGGGCACTGGTTCACCCGCAAAATGTCCCCCGGCCCTGCCAGCCATTTTCTAATATAATGCGAGTAAGTGATCTGGAGGCGACTACTTGCTCCATGCCACAGGGAGGGACAATTTATAGTGGGAGGGGTGATGTCACAGCTTACTCGCAGTATAAATGCCAGTCCCTGCGGCGAGGAGCATAAAAAATCCAGCAGCTGTTGGATACATTTAATTTGCAACAAGAAACAAAGTCACACTTATCCCTTGTCATAACATGATTATACTAGTAAAGATCTAAATCTATCTAAATGGGGAGTCCAAACTGAAAGCCCAAATATAAACATTTTCAGAAGCATTTTTCATGAGTTCATTTATAAAAAGAAGAGAAAAAAAAATGCCATCATTAATAATTCCTCCAACTTTCAGCCGTTCCTTTGCCACAGTGTCCAATCATTCTGGAGTCCATGTGTCCCTCCCTGAGTGAAAAAGACAACAAATTAAACAACAAACTTCCAAACTATGTATGCTAATGTGTGTAACCCTTGTGAAAACAAATCATGAAAAAAACCATAAAGAAAAAAAAATGTCATATTCGTTATTGTGACGTGACCCACACACCTAACACAAACACCTCAGATCCCCCTGAGGGGAGGAAAGATAATTATTAAACAGTCAAAGAAGTTTAGAGTTGGACGGGAAAGATTAAGATAATGATTAGGTACTCCACTAGTGGATGGTCACAAGGAGGAGGGGCAAAAAATGTATATAAGCATGTCTATGCTATTCTTCACACGGAGCTGCTTGTCTATTGGTAAACAACAGACTATCATTGAAGTACTGAGGCGAGTGGAAACATTTGGTTTGAATGTTGCTGGGATTTTATATGCGCCTTTGTGAATTTTATTTCGGTGAGCACAATAAATACGGGTGGGCTCCCTATTTTTAAAGGTTAATACACTATGCGGTTTTTCTATTTTTCTCTATGTACACTTGTTTCTTAACTTTGCCTGATTAGAATAATGGTGGAGAGTCCTTCAAGAGGACTTAGATTGAATAACTGAGTGATTTGAACGCATCTATTTGGAATGGTGGACATTTTCTGCCTTTATAAAAGGAGAGAAGGAAGCCGTGTATGAGAAGTTACACTTATACGTGTTTTATGGTGAAATCATTTGGTACGTTAATTTAAGCAGTTTTGGTGGTGAGATCCACAAGAGTGATTTGTTGAAGAGCACGGAGGGTGTTATCCCATGTCTGGAACAATTGAACTTTGTGCTAAATGAGAATCCCCGCGGAGTGCTGTTGTCTGTGGAATAGCACAGACCCAAACCACAGTTGTAACAAGTCAGATAGTAGCCTCAACAGATATCTCTAGCTAGGGACAGACTGGCTTAAAAAGACCTGGGAGAAATTCCAGTGGGCCGCACAGGTTTGGGGCTTGTTTGGCTGCTGCTTCTAACTCTCAATTTAATCACTGCCTCCCAAGTCTCCCCACAACCTGACTGTATCCCCCAGTTCCTCTGTACTCAGCCCCACTGTACTCCACTGCACCCCAACTCACTCTTACTTCCACCAACCTATCATCTCGCCTTATTTTGTGTTATTCACAAGACAGCAAAAGCTAAAGCAGAGCACAGACAGCACTGCTCTCTGTCAGTGCAGCAGTAATATGTTATCTGGGCAAAGAAAGCAAAGTAACTACAATTCTGCCTAGAGTTTGAAATTGATGCCCTTAACCTATCTGACACTGCAAGTGGATTAACAACAGTAAGAACACTAACATAATTAATTTTGTAGTACCAAGTAAGCACTCTACTTTCATTTATTTAAAAAATATAATTGAGTGTTTTCTTCTACACTGGTTCCTTTATTCCCTATCCTTATCTTACCCAGCTGCCCTTGCTGATTTCCTAAAAGAGCCATTGTCCAGCTTTACCTTTCTTTGCACGCAAAAGATAAGTAACATTTCTGTTTTCATGAACCTGTCCAGTGAAATGGGGGCATGATAAGGAAGGGTGAATTAAAATTCAGCATCAGCCTCAGAGCTAGTCAGTAGGCCCTAGAAGCTTGACATTGACCTTTCTTGTGAAAGAGCATACACAGAAATCTATTGCATATCTGCTTATCCTTTTTGCAGCTGATGGATAGATTTCGCTGCTTAGAGATTCAGGGATGCAGAAGCATTCACGGTCTGCACCTTAAGCAACAACATCAGCAGCAGCTATTTTCCCCAGTTTAAAGCTACTTTAAAAATTTCCAAATCCATATGTATATGCAAGTATTGTTACCTTAAACACTGCTGAAAAAAAGATCATTTTGCGGTACCCCAGGAAATTAAACAGTGGGGCAACCTGGGGCGCAAATTCCAACTCACCTCTTCCAGGTCCTATGGTACATGCATGGCTTCTTATCCAATCAGTGTGCTCGGAGCTGCCGACGTCACATCATCTAAGCCTTCGTCTAAGGCCAGCAGCTCAGAGAGCGCTGAAGGCCGCATCCCTCACTTCCCTCTAACAAGGAGCATGCCCACACTGGCTATTCACAAATGGGTGGTGCGGGCACGCACCCTGCTAGAGGGATAGCATAGATGCGGCCACGGCTCGCGCATGCGCCGTTGGACCGGGAAACAGGGTAAGTGTATGGGGCGACCTTGGGGGTTTCACACAGCGGGGCATTCAAAATTGGGAATCGACCGGCCCGGGAATCAGCAAGACATACCTTGCTGTGTGCGTTCCAACAGCGCAGACGTGGCTCTGTCCAATCAGCTTCTTTGGCCGCGTATATTAATGTGATGCTTAAATCGGAAATTTAGTCTCAAGGAGACCCCCCTGCCCTGCCACCCCACTCTGGCACTGAGGCAGGACAGGGCGGTTTGAAAGAAAAAAACCCTTCTCTTCTCCTCTGACCAGTGCCGTTCCCCCAGTTTCTATGTGGTCGCTGCAGACAAAGCACAAAGCCGCATGCCCTGGGTCCGTACATGCTCCCGACGCCCATTCACTTGGATTCCTGTGGTTTCAATCAAAGTGGTGGCACCCAGGACAAGTTTGTGCAAACTCCTATATGCTTAGTAATGTAAAGACAGGGCATAAATTGGATGGACTTGATGCAGTTAGCTTGCTTATACATTAATTGCAATCGACTCATTACTAACGCCAGGTATCGGCAGATGAGCATCTGTATAGCTGCGCTTAGAGCGACCGCTAGTAGACGCTGTAAGCAGGTATCGGGCGCTGTATCAGAGCACCTCAGTCGCTGTAGTAACTTGGCTGGCATTGATGAATGTGATGTATGTTGGGCTCTCTAACACCAGTACAATGCTGCAGCCAGCGAAAGGTCGCCCCAGCTCAGTGCGACCGACACTCAGCGCTCAACACCATATTTAACAAAAAGGACACACACACAGTGTCGGCACTCTAAATCAGGTCGCTATAACATAGACCACCAGCTGTGTGATTAAAATCTGATTTTGAACACATATATACATATACACATGGAATGACATTGTTTTATCACTGTGACATTAACACTTTAGTGCCAGACCTGTAATGACAATTCTGCATAAAAATATAAAAAGTAAAAAAAAAATTCTAAAAATGTTTGTTTGCAGCCAGGAGAGGTCACACAATATTTTGAGCAAAAAATAAATAAATAAAATGGCAAACATGCTGTTTAAACACAAGCAAATGAATGGCCATTTAAATGTTTGGGATAGCGACAGTGAAAGGTAATACCTGGCGCTATACGCTGAGCCGCCTGTAATAACACATGTGACGCTACATGGCACTGTTAGAGTCGCTCACCAGATTCGCTTTCATAAATGTGGTTTTGTGTACAGCGCCCGGCATTCACCAGACGCTATGAGACACTACCTGGCGCTATCCCTTCTTAAATAACCCCCTAAGAGTCCAATTTCACAGTTCCTGAATCACCAACTAGGAAGACAATGAAAGTCAATGGCACTTTGTTACACCTAAGGAAAGTAGTGAACTTTTTACCAATTTTTGCTCTGTAGTAAAAGTACCTTTGACTTTCATTGTCTTTCTAGCTGGTAATTCAGCAACAAGAAAATTCTCATGTTTTTTTTCTCCAAAGTAATTTTTTTACTACCATGAGAATTATTTTCAGCTCCTACCTAATCAAGGCCCACGCGTTTAAGTGCTAGCTAGTTTTTTTGTAAAGTATGAACTTAGCCCTAACAGCTGCTCCAAGGCAGTATTTTCTCCAATGCATTCTCCTCTGCTGGCCCCCTGTGCCTGCTCCTTCCCTCAGTCACAAGAAATATTGGCTTGGCTGAATGCACATACACCCTGAAAATGCTGGGAGAGCTTGGGGACACGAGTCATAGATTATACAGGGCAGAACTAAGACGCCAGTCCATTGTTTACCATTGACCGGTGCTCCCCGCTCCTCTTTGCATACTCATCACCCCAGGCTTTTATGAATGGCTGACATAGTAGATGCCCAAGGAAAGGGGTGAGCAGCGATGTGGCCCACGCATCGATGAAAATATATTTTTGTAGCGAACACCGGGGGTTTCAAAAAATGGGGTGTCCTAAATAGGGAGGGACCACTGCCCCTAGATTCTTATAGACTCTAGAACACTGGTTGTTGTTATTTTACACTTTTGTTTTCACTATGCTGAAATTGAATTTGCTGTGTATAGCTCTTACTCAATTTTACCATATCTACTCAATGCTACATTACAGCATCCGCATTTGCATCCTAATATGGCTGATCCCAGTAACAGGAGAAACATTAGAAGAAAATGACATGTTCACTTTGTTAAAAATTGTAAAGTTTTACTATTAGGTTTCTCCAGTAATCCGTTGCTGAAATGAAATTCAGGGGAATGATAAAACATGTGTGAGTGACATTTATACATTATACATTAGCAATATGAAAGCATCTTAGCCTGCAAGTGCATAAAAGGAGAAAGCTCAGACAGAAAGTCCTTGTTCAAAGCTCTTTTTTTCCTATTTGCTTATAAGCTTGTTTTTTCTTATGAGCTTGTGGAATATGGATGACTAAAACACTACTACTATCCAGCAACATCAATGACTTGGCCAGAGCCTCTCCTTACACTGCAGCTCTCTATTAACAAATAACAGAGATACAACAAGCTGATTCATTATTTTCCACTAGTATATTCCCACTTTCTGGCTTTGGATGTATTCAACAATTTGGGGTTTTCAGAGGAAAAAAACATTTGAAGAAAACCAGGGGAAGGGGCATTCTTTATAAAGGGAACAAAGTGTTTAACCATTTACTGGAATACTCTTCTCATCAGCAAATGAAGGCTGCTCATTTCATAAAATATCCCAAAGCCTTGTAATTCAGACGCATGGTGTGCTTAACAATTCTGTTTTATTCACTAACTGTTATTAAGTTACTGCTTGCACAGATCAGTGTGACTAACCTTCACCCAAAATAAGAGCATATCTTATATGTTTCCCCCACCCTGTACATACAGATTGCTCACATTAAAAATTATCCTACCTGCATCTACTGCATTTTTTGAGCCTTTAAGCATCCAAGATGACGTCTCAGGCTGCCTGCAAACAGGAAGTGTCTTTTGACTGTAACTCTGCATTGTGGGATTGCTGTCCTTTTCCTGACGCCAGCTCTGCTCTGTCTGTGCAAAGCACAGAGGGCGCACTTGTGCTCCCTCTGTCCACACATTATCCTTTTGAAGTCAACACTCTGGTGCATATACTCCTAAATATGTTATCACTTCCAAGGTCCATCCAAACGTATACCTAGTTTTGTAATAGCTTCCAAGCTCCTTTCTCTAAATTCATGTTAAGTGCAGACAAATTGGTGTCCCGCTTAGGCTCGATACACTCTTGAAGATTTTTAATATCAACATAATCTCTGGTAGAATTCAAGGGCTCGGTGATGAATGGCAACAGTTTGTCTGCAAAGAGGGTGCATTTGTGCTCCCTCTGTCTACACATTACCCCTTTAAAGTCAACACTCTGGCGGAGATACTCCACCAATGGTTCTATAGCCAAAGGGAACAAGGTGGATGATAGAGGACAACCCTGCCTCGTTCCCCTGGCTATTGAAATCTCCCCTGTGCTTTTACCTCCCACTGAGGCAAAGGCCGTGGGATCCGAATATATGCCTTGGATCACAGTTCGTAACAGATCTCCAAATCCCATCACCTTCAGGACCCTATGAAAAAAGTCCCAGGTGAGAGAATCAAATGCTTTTTGTAGACCAACTTTTTTTTTTTTAATGCATAGATGGCCATTGTATGCTTGCGCACACATAGGAATTCGTCCTCCACATTTAACGCATCCGTGCAGTGAGTGTATACATGCCCGGAGCGGTGGACTGCCCTAATTACGGCGCCCTGGGAGCAGTTGGGGGGTTAGGTGCCTTGCTCAAGAGCACTTCAGTCATGTCCAGGATTCAAACCTTCCACCCTTCAGTTACAAGTCCACTCCCTTACCTCTAGGCCACAACTGTGACAACATCCAGGCCACAACTGATAACAACATCCATGTTTCTTCCTCTTTATTCCATCCCAACACTGTTGGGGGAGTAAGATATTATCATAGGCTCTACAGACTTGATCTGGACCTTGGAATCCAGGGCCAAATCCCACCTGGTCCTGATGGATGATTCTGCCCAAGAAAAAATTCAACCTAGAGGCCAGAATCACAGTTTCATATCTGTATTAATAAGAGAAATTGGCTGATAACTTCCACATTCAAAATCTGACCTAATTTCCTATAGTAGAGACCTGAAAATCCATCCAGACCAGGGGCTGATGATGTCTTTATATCCATGATCGCTTTCTAGACTTCCTCGGGTGAAAACTCTTCTTCCATCTTTTCCCTGCATGTTGCCGGGATTTTTTTAATCCCGGAGGACTCTAATCATGATTCTATTTCTTACACATTCACCTCCTTTGGACCTGCATAACATTTTGTATAATTGTGAAACCCTTGGTGTCAGGCATTGTAGCAGCCTCTTTCCTGGTTTATTATTAGTGGAATAAAACCTAGCCCAGCTCCATTGTAGATCTTTCTCTGCTTTAGTGTTAAGGATTAGGTTAATTTCCACTCTCAGATTTCCTATCTGGGTTAGGAGGTCCCTATTTGGGCGGGCTTTATGTTTTTTATTAACTGGTTACGTTCCCTATTCTTCTGTTCCAATTACAGTTGTGCATGTTTGTTCTGGCGGTGGCTATTTCCTCTCACTACTGCCTTTGGTTTAGCCAATTGTTGGCTAAGAATGTATACTCTGTCTTATTGCCTACAAAATACACTTCAAAGTGTATCATGTTGTATGTTATGTTGTATGTTATTTCTTTAATGATCTCTTAGTCATTAAACACTGTAGTACTAATACCACTGCTGTGTGTACTGACCAAGCTGTCTCTGTAATCCTGCATCTCTTAGAATTAGATCAGTCAAGAGGAGGTGATTGTGTGGTCAATACGAGAATATGAGGAATGGCCGGGAGAGAAATATATATATAATCTCTATTACCTGGGTTTTTTTTGCGCAATATATAGATCAAGTCATATACCACCAATAAAGTAGCTAAAAAAATTCTGGCTTTTGGAGGGGGCTCTGTACCTTCTGTTGAGGAGGGGGGCTATCTTATTAAATGTAGCAGCTAGGGCAAGTGTACTGTGCTCTGGCTGTCTGTGTTCCTGTGCATACCTCTAGATGTGCTTTCCCCCTAGAATGCATTCTGGCTGTGCCTTGCTGTTCATTACAGGCCAGTATTTCCACAGGTACTTCAGGTGGGTAATGTTAGTGGGCTGACTCTGCCTTCCATGGCCGGTAGCCACATAAAACCAGGCCACTCCATGCATGCATTGCCTGTGATAGTGTTTCATGCTCTGTGTTTAAAGACAGCTTATCCTTTACCTACCTTTGCTACATCCGACCACTCTTTGTCTGCCGCCTGGACCAATCTCTGACCTTTGCTGGCTATCCTCGACCATCCATCTGCTTAATCCCTGTGCCTTGACACCTGTAGGGCTGATACCCTGTGTATGACCCCAGCTAGTCTGGACTCTGCTCTCAGTGTGCTCTTGGTTTATCTGTCTTCAACCATAACCATTAGACCTGGGGCAATTGTGTCTGGTGAGGCGTATCCAGCGCCCCCAGCGAACGGGGGCTTGTCTAAGGGAAGGCGGAGATTGACGGTTTCCAACTCACCTGAAGGCGGGTGTCCCACTGGACTTTATAGTTTCTGTGGTTTTCTGCACTTTGTAGGCTGCAATTTATTTTATCTCTGTCTATACATGTGTTAGTAGAGTTTTATTCTGTAAAATGCTTAATACAGTGGATGTATATGGATGCATTGGTGCATTTAAGTTGGTCATTACCCAGTTCCATTAAATATTTAAAAGGCCTGGATAACTCAGCAGGTGAACTAACCTATTTCACAAGAAATGGAAGAGTAGTCTCATTACAGTGCATTTTGCTAACATTGCAAAGCAACACTTGATAATGCATTTTGTAATTGTCATAACCATGTAAAAAGGAATGGATCTCATGGGCGAGAAATTAGGCAGAAAGCACCTTTGAGGTTCTGTCTAATTAAAGCAAAGATTTATGCACTTTGCAGTCTTCAAGTTCTTCTTAAGGGAAACATGTCAAGAAAGTAAGGTGAAAATATATAGTTTTTGGATGCTCCTAACAACTTTGTCTAGCACTTCCTAGCTGTTAAGCTTTATACATTTAAAAGTAGGCCATGGTGAAAGCTTGCACAGCAATTTCTGCTCTGAGTAGCATAAACAGATGCTCCAAATAATTTAAGCTATGTTCATATCATGCCATTGCACCGCGCCTGTGTTTTGTACTGCAACTTTGTGTTTTGTACTGCAACTTTGTGTTTCCTGAGGGCAACAAGGGAAAGAGAGAAACCAACTCTCCATAGACTTAATCATTCATTGATACACAGCCAAAGGTCCTTAAATCCGACCAACACCCATGTTACATAAAATGAGCATTGGTCCGCTCTGGAGAGGGCATTACGACTGCTGGGACTACAAGTAGACCCCCACCCCTGTGCTGTGCCCCCTTTTGGAGCAGGGAGGAGATGGGGATGCAGCATGGAGCAGTGTGGAGATGGGGTGCAATTTGGAGATGGGATGCAGCATGGAGCAGGTTGGAGATGGAACAGGGAGAAGATGGGGTGCAGCACAAAGCAGGGCAGAGATAGGGGTGCAGCACAAAGCAGGGCAGAGATTCAGAGCAGCAGGGAGTAGGGTGGGGAAGGGGGGTGTATGTGTGGCTGCTGGTGGAGCAGTGATGACAAAGAAGAGCAGAGGACCCAGTGGTGGAAGTTAAAACTGAAGGACACAGCAAAGAGGACAGCTGCAGCTGAGGTGACTCAGACTGCAGCCAGACTGCAAGATCAGTCCCTATTCCGAGCCCTCTCCTGAAGCCGGGAGATCGGATGCCCCCTGGAGAAGGAGGAGACCCTCAGCTTTTGATCCAGGCTGAAGGTGAGCTTTTTTAATTAATTTTACAGTAGCAGGGCAAAATGGCAAGCACAGTCGGACAAACGGTCAGACAAACTAGCACGCAGAAACAATGTTTTTGGCATTTAAAGTGTTAAAAGCATCTCCAAACAATTCAACCCAACTAAAATCATGTGTGAACAAGGACCTGGGCAGCGCACAGAAATAGGGATCCTCTGACACGTTACGGAACGTGCTAGTCCTTAATCATATATGGTAATTAGGAACTAGCGTGGTCCCTAGAGGATCCCTATTGGATTGGAGGTTTTAACTTAATTGGAGTGCAATCCCACTATTTATCTAATTTGTTTTTCTATATTGGTCCTCTTTGTACACTATTGCCCATGCCAGTGTACACAATGTGTGTAGTTTCATTATACATACTGTGCCTACCTTAAGTGGACCTTCAGTCCAAAATTATTGGAGGTCTTCTCACCTCTGCAACCTGATTTGGGATGCCCTTCCATGTACACAGTAACAAGAAACCCAGGACTGGATACCACTACTCATCCACTTTCACATTCCCTCACCCGTGTCTGCTGCCTAGTTGTCTGCATGACCACTCACAGCCATTGGGGCTTGCACAGTGCTATGTAAGCCAGTTCAGCACACGCCAGCAGTCAATTGGGATGCAGCGGGGGCAGCGGAGAGCGTTAATTTACCCTGTGACATGTGCAGGGTAATTGAACCCTATCAGTTGTCCCTGCTTTGGCTTCCCACGCTGCCACTGCCTCTTGGGCTGGGGCGCACTGACACAAACACATACTGGTCAGAGAGGCAGTGGCCAAAGCCAGAGTGTGGACAGCAGACAGCGTTCATTTACCCTATGCACTCCGGCCCAAGAAGTAGCAGTGGCTGCCAGTGCGGGGACAGCGGGCAGGGTTCATTTCGTCCGCCCCCTGCTCCGCTGGCCTCCTGGTGGCCGCGCCGTGGGCGCGAGACTCATGTAAGTATACTTTTTTTAATTTTTAATATTGCCCAATAAGATGCACTGAAATTTTCCCCCCAATTTTGGGGAAAAATAGTGCATCTTAAAAATATGGTGTATATATATATATATATATATATATATATATATATATATATACAGGCTGTCCTCCTGGTGAGACTCGTGTAAGTATACTTTTTTCTTTTACATTCACCCAATAAGGTGCACTGACATTACCCCCACACACACACTTTTGGTGGAAAATATTGTGTGTTATAGGGCCAAAAACATGATATATAGATTAACATACAATATCAGGCCAGGAACCATACAGCAGGACCGTTTAAAATGTTCAGCTCTGCAGACAAAGTGCGTACCTTGCATTTTTCAAGCAAAACAACCCTTTAGATTTGAAATCCCCCCCCACAAACTATATATTTCCTGAAAGTACACCTTAGGCTTTCTACGTGTACTCAGCTTGTTGTGGGCTCATGTTTCTAGAAGTAGCCGCTTGATGAATTCTTTGGATGTCTAGGGTTTCCCTAAAAAATGTATAAAAAGCAATATAAAAACACATTTTCTTAAAATATCAATATGCAAACAAGAAAAAACACGCTAAATCTGAAAGTGCATGCCCCCTCCCTCAAAAAACAATACTCATTGTGCATAGGTATTTTTAACCTTTTTAACTGCCATCTTACTTGAGATTTTGTCAGCTGTTGACAGGCCATTTTTCACCATGTTTAACTGATTTTTGCAGGGATTTTCGTGAATTTCCAGGAAAAATAGATATTGTTGTTTGGCTTGTTAGTGCTTTAACATGAAATGTTTTATGTAATTTTTTTCTGTCCTTAATTATTTTGCTTTAAAATAAAAAAAAAAAAACATTTTTTTTAAATAAAAAAATATAGATTTTTAAAGAAAACCGCATTTCCTGTAAAAGCCCCTTTCCTCACGTTTACAACCTAATATAATTATTATTAGCTCTATAAAGGGTTACATTTAAAAAAAATGGGTGTTGCCCCCAGGAGACCCCAGTTTTTTTTTTCACTTTTAAGGGTTAAAATGATGTAGGGTTCCCCCTTTCCAGTAGGGACCGGGTGGTTAATGGCAAGTGACCCGCCTGCTTGCCCCCTCCTGCCCTATAAACTGGTATAGGGGTCTCATGCACCCCATACCAGTTCACAAAGTGTTGAATGTAAAACAAAAACACACAGACACAAAGAAAAAAGTATTTTATTTATTTAATTATTTATTTAATACTGACCTCTGATCCATCCCCGATCACTCTGTCCCATGCCGATCACTCTAGCTTCTGCTCCCACTCCTGCTACTGGAAGGTTTTTATACCGGCAGAGTGACAGGACATCAGTTTGTAGACCACGGGGACCGCCAGCCCTGAAGGCTACAAGTTCATATAGCCTTCATGGGCCACAGGCAAGCCACCTGCTTACCACAGGTGGCTTGCCAGCCCCTCAAGCCTTGGTATAGTGAGTCTTATGGAACCTTTACCAGTACACATAGTGCTAAAGTAAAAAAAAAAAAAAAAACAGACACCAGAGTAAAATGTAATTTACTAAAAATAAAAAAATGTCCCACAGCGCCGGTCACTGACGCTGTCATTGACAGCCAGAGGTGATTGGTGAAGGGCGGGTGTGAGGGCAGGGAATCGATGCTAAAAGGTGATCACCCCTTCACCGATCACCTCCAGCATCTTAGCCGCCGCAGAAAGCAACTTTTATATAGGAACAGTAGATGATATCATTACACTCCTCCTATATATGCCCCTCCCTGCAGCAGCTTGTGAGATGGAGAGAGCCCGTTCGCTGCCCCGGTGAAGACCCCGGACGGGGGGAGACAAGACCGTTAGCACTGGATCCAGCCTGGAGGGGTAATTGTCATGCCCGTTGCTTCTACATGCTAAGAACTTAACATTAGGAGAAGCGAACACGTAAAAACTACGGGCTTGGCAACTAAAGGCTTAAAGGAGTTCAAAAATGCCTTAAACTCCTTCCTTGCATGTAATAACATTACTGGCTATGGCTATTAGACCACTGTAAGGAGATCTTCTATTATGCACAGGCTAAAGTATTTAAATTTAGCCTTACATACTATGTTACTATACTTTGGAAAGTGCCCTGTACAGACCCCTCCTATGGCTCCACCCTTAAAAAATACATCTGGCAGAGGTGAGCAGGTCATCCCTGGTACAAACACACATTTATCCCCCAACAAAACAAAAGCAACCAGACAAAGCCTGAGCAGGTGGTACCTCCTTCCCCTCTCACCTAGACCAAATGGTGTTGGGCCATTAAAACACAATGAAATTAAAATGCAAAAAATTGGTACCCTTCGGAGGACGTAGCCTTTCTGAACACCCCAAAGTTTGGCATATTTCTGAACTACCTTACCATCTTTATTTAGGAAAAAATAGTTCAGTGGGTGGAGGTTCAGTGAGGATGGGGATTTATTAAATAAAAGTTCTGGTCAGAATAGGCCTTTACATTTTTCAGTGCACCTTCTGGATAATTCTAATAATTGTATACAGAAGTTTAAAACTCAATTTTTACGAGATTTTATTTTTCAAATAAGGTCATGCTGTAATCCATAGTTTGTTTAGTCTAATATCCCTACTGAATCATATTGTATGCTTGCTTTAAATTATTCCCTTCTAAGTTTTATTGCAGTAAAGTGCCGCTTTATTTTGTCAGCACAAATGTTGTAACTGCTATAATCTACTTTAATGTTTTAGTGAGCAGCTCAAGTCTTATAATCTGATCATTAGATATGCTTATGTATTTATGACACAAGAACCACCATAATCCATTACGCTGTGCATCTAAGAACATTCTGTCTGTTCTGCAGTTGTAGATAATAACCCTGTGCTGACATTGCCGGGGACTTTTTAAAAAGGGGCAAGTGAGAAAGGCATGTTGTGGATAATGCTGTTACTAAGAGAAAAAATGATTATATAGCATTTTTTCTCAGTCTAACCTACAGAAAGGGCATCTTGTAAATTGCCATGTAACGGTTGTGCTGACCAACATTTAGTCAGGATATAGCCACGCAAAATATTTGGTGAAACAATAACAATTTCAAGATGACTGTTACATCATTGACAGTATATATTATACAACAAATGTAGGCCTAGGGACAAGAGCCATCACACGTCAGCAGATGGTATGCATGCAGGGACAGGCTTATCATTTCTGGGACCCCATGAAAAGTGTGTCTGGGGGCCCTAATCAAAAACAAATTTTGTATAGCGAAATACAATATTAATGCAATATTAATGCAACTTGTCTGTGATGTAGCAGTGGCCTGCTCATACACTGTGGTAGAGCTGTGGTAGGGCAATTTCTACTCTCTGTGGCATCGCAAACTAGGATGCCCCACTGTGTGAAACCCCATTAAATTTGCCGCACCCCCTACCTAACCTTGTGCTAATGACACATGTGCAGATCACGGCTAGACACATACCATTTGTGATTGGCTGGCCCACACATGCCCACAGCTAGAGGTGAGCAGGCAGCCAACCAGTGGCCTGTGCTGCACCATGCGGCTCACTAGATGCTGTGATGTCACAGCATCTTGCATAACTGAATAGAGCTGACCATGCCGATTCTGCAGTGGCTGCCTCACGTAAGTGTACATTGGCTTCCTATCTGCTGCACACTTTGCATTATGTTAAACGGCATCCCTCAGTCATGACAGCCTGCCCACCTGCCAAGTGCCATTATTTATTTATTTATTTTTTATTTTTTATATTTATTTAACAAAAAGCTGCTGATTTGACCCTGCCTCTGGCAGTCCCCTGGCAGGTGGGGGCCCATGCGAGGTGGTTAAGCACATGGAGGCATCCTTCCGCTTCAGCAGCGTGGAAGTAAAAGGGGCCCTGTTGAGCCCTAAGGAGCCAGTCTAGTCTCTTCTGAAGGTTACAGCAAAATCAAACCCTTTTTCACCACCAGACTAGGGCTACTATGGAGATTTGCATCTGGTGTGTATCTAGGGTGGTCTGACGAATCCTCTGGGAAATCGCTAACTATAACAAATCGTGTCCAGTCATTAAATCAGAAAAAGCCAAGCGGAGGCTCTAACCAAGTTCTGTTGGAGGTTTGACAAGCAGCCACCGTAAGATTGTGAAGACTTCAAGGTTTCAGGCAACGTACACTAGGTCACCCCCCATCTTTGGTCCTAGGGGTAACCCATAGAATAGTGTCAGAAGTGGGAGGTGCTCTGTCACTTGAAGAGCCTTGAATCCAGGAAACACATGCTTTAAGTCCTGTGTCATGAGTACTTACTGAAATATATAGGGGCGGTTCCTGCACGTTTCAAGAGGTCATCTGATTTTAATTACTTTAGGCCAGTGGAACTCACTCCAGTGGTCATAAAGATAAATGTCTGATGCTAACCTACCTGAAGGGATTTACAATTTACCACCCCTGCAATTTGCATAGAAAGCGAATCTGTCAGCCGCAGATGCAGTTAATCTAGCCCTCCCCTGCCTCTTCCAGGCAGTGTTGTAATTATAACCTTGGTTGTGGTACATACGTTTCCTGTGAGTATGGGAAATATATATATTCATTTTGTTGGTTTGCATGTTTTTATGTACTCCTGAAAGATTACCCTTCACCTCCACCACACACTTGCACCCTATCCTCTAACTCTATCTCTTAGTGAGAAATCACGTGCTTTGACCAAAATAGGTTGCCAGACCAACTCTAAGACCAACTCTAACCCTCCCCAGTATCAAAGAACATCTCCACTCTCATTTCTTTGTTAAAGTGCCTGTCCGGGCAAACATAATGAACAGTAGACACTAACAGCTCTGCACCCCTGATTCGCTTCCACCACCTATTTGCAAATGCGCCACATCCTATATCACTCTCCTCGTAATCACCTATAATTACTGTACCCCGATTTAACTACCTTTACATGATGGTTCTATTTACACCTCCCTCCTTCCCCACAGCAGTTCAGGGGCCACATCAGATGGCTCTGAGGGCCACAGATTGGGCACATGTGATCTAGTGCATTCTGGCACCGCCCCACTGAGTCTTTGAAAAAAGACCACAAAAGTGGACTTTAATGAGTGTCAGGATTGGGGTTGCTGAATTACAGTTTTTTGAGAAACAAGACCAACATAAATTCACTGCATTACAGCATAGGAAAGGGTGCAGCATCAAACGAAACATAAATCGTTACCTTCCGGGGATAAAAACAAGCACAAAAGGGGTATCCTCACCGGTAGAGTAGGTCCATCGTTAAAGCGGGTCAAAACACACATGGCCGAGCCTTGGAATCTAAAAGATTCCAGGCTCGTCTGCTAGTCTTCTACACCGAATGCCCCGCTGTGTGAAACCCCCCGGGGCGCCAGTGATCTTGCCTGATCCTGGAGGGTCCCGCAATGCAATCTCTGCTGGTGCCTTTTTGAATACTGGGCCACCACCGAGGCAACAGCCACACCACCTTTTTCAACTACCTTTCTACTGCTTTTCTCAACATATTCTTCAGGGTCTACTTAAAGCCCACAACTAAGCCATCTAATTGCAGGTAGTAAACTGAAGTGCATATGTGGAAGACTTTCATAACCTTTGACATAAAGGGGACCTGTGGTCTGGGAGAAATGCCATTGGGATCCCACGACGCAGACTCAGGCAAGAGCGAGTTCGCTGATTGGCTAAGCACGCATGCTCAATTTCACTTGGCTCCCTTGGACTCCGTTGATGGCTAGGCCACCTGGATGGCTAAGCGGCTGAGCAGCCAAAGGGAACAGAATGCGCCGCCACATCCCCTGCTCACCTTCTAGACATGGCACTGTCCATTCAGCGCACACGGCCAGAGGTGATGCGCAGAGATGCAGTGAGGGCTATGGGAGAAGGTGAGCGTTCCAGGGGATTTTACACAGTGGGGAATCGCAATTCAGGATTCCCCTAGGAGCGGAACCCAGACAGCCCTGCGGTCTATTGTAATTAGGATGTACTGGTGCCCTCTGACATTACCACTGGTCCCACTAAATCCATCGTAATTCTCTCCAGGGGCACTTCATTAATTTGAAGCAGAAGCAAAAGCGACAAACATGGGTCACCAGGGCACTTATCTGGCAGGTGGGGCAAGACTCACAATAGTTTTTTTTTACCACCTGATACACACCAGGCCAAAATAATCTTTGGAGAATTATATCCTGTGTTTTATCAGTCCCTAAATGTCATACAAGTGCTTGATTGTGCTTGAAGTGGAGTACCATATGTCTGTATGGCTTGGGCACCAGAAGCTGCTTAATTACATCATACAAGAGATACTTATTCATGGAAAATGTGGAAATTGGTGGTCAGCTTCTGGGCCATGTGGCTTACCATTCACAAACCTAAAGGAGCATTCCAGGAAAAGGGTTAAATAACCCTGCTTTCTGATTACTCTATGCTAACTGTCAGGAGTTGCATCTTTCATCCAGCCTGTATATTTCTCAATAATCCCCAGTGAACTCTCTCTCTTCTGCAGGACCTCCTCAGCAGCAGATGAGACTCACCCATGCATGTTTCAATATGATGGTCAATTCAGAAGTCAATTCATTTTAGGAACCCTGAAAATGAGTCAGCTGAAAAAAGCAAGTTCTTTGGCATTTACCAGGGAATGCAAAGTGCTGGGGGAATTAGAAATGCTGCTCCTGACAGCCAGCATGGAACAAGCAAAAAGCAGTCTAATTTAACTCTTTTCCTGGAATGTCCTTTTAATAGCCTCCTGAGCATTTACCAGTGTGGGTTCCCTCAACTGGGTAGTGCCACACTTTTCCCTGGAAACATTCAAATCAAGTACATTTTGATCAACAGTGGGAGCATCTTCTTCAGCCAAAATCTGTAATGGAAATTTGTCATAAATCACATCTACTTCAGGTATTTCAGTAACACTTGGGCAGAAGTTTTACCCACAGCTCACAAAACCAAGGAAAGTCCCAGCCCAATATAATAGAAATCTTTTACATACTATATTGCATATTATATTCTGACAACACCCATTAAAAAGGTCAGTACTTCAGACACAGTTTCTATCTTGACCACACTCAAACGCTTTTGCTTCGGGTACATA